>CM062807.1:1070998554-1073718968 GCA_031772625.1 Pinus tabuliformis | reverse complement strand
AAGACCATATCTTCATCAAAGGTGATGTCATGGCTAATTTCGACTTCCCTTTGACCAACCACATAGATTTTTACCCTTAGTATTTTCGGTATAAGCCCACTAATTCCTTTCTTTTCCAGATGCACCTAATTTATTTATTTTCCCTCCTTTGGTACATGAAATTATACAGGGCTTCCAAAATTCTAAAATGAGATACATCACATTTTCTTACCATTGAACATTTCTTTCGGAGTCTTGGAACCCAATGCTTGATGAGGGCATCGTTTTTACATATATCGGTGGTATTTGCAGCTTCGGCCCATAGAAACTTCGGAAGTCTTTAATCATGGAGCATAGCACGAACAGCTTCCACAATTGTGCGATTCTTCCTTACCGCCACACCATTTTGCTCAGGAGTATATGGTGTAGTAGTCTCCCTCTTAATGCCAGCCTCTTTACAAAAGTCATGAAACTCGTTGGATTCATATTCAGTCCCATTATCAGTTCTTAACATCTTGATCTTCTTTTTGGTTTGATTTTCGATCAAGACTTTAAGTGTCGAAACCAAGAGAACACTTTATCCTTCTTTTTCAAGAAGTATATCCAAGACTTGTGAGAATAATCATCTGTAAAAGTGAGATAATATGAATATCCTCCCAAGGAGTTCACGACGTCATCCCTGATATGTCTTAGTGAACCAACTGCAATATATCAAAGGTCTTGCTTTGGTTTGGGGGAATGGTCCCCTTTTGAGCTTTCCTTCGGCACATCCTGGGCATACACCTTCTTGCTCTACTCGAATTTGGGCATCCCTGTCACCATCTTTCTTACATCGAGTAGAGCTTTATAATGAAGGTGAGCAAACCTTTGATGCCATTGTTCAAACTGAAGAGTTGTGTCACAAGACATGACACCTAGCGGACTTCCTCTAACCTGATATAATGAATCAACTCGAAACCCAGGAGTGAAAGCATCTTTAATATTCTTTTTCCATACACGTACCTTACCATCGCTGAAGGTCACCTTGTAACCTTTGTCTTCCATTGCCAAAATGGACACCAGGTTCTTTTTGAGATCAGGTACATATAACACATCTTGTAGATGAATTGTATTTCCTTGATTCAATTGAAGAGTGACATTTCCAATGCCTTTCACGAGATATTTTGTATTATCTCCAAGAACAATTTCCAAGTTGGTTTCCCTCTCTTTCAGATCATAGAGACCTTCTTTGTAACCAGTGAAGTGCCTTGAGGCACCACTATCAATAAGCCAATTTTCCAGCGAGTCTGCGGGAGCAGTAGTAGATAGAGCTATTGGTAGATCATATTCATCTTGCTTATTGTTCACGGTATTAGATTCATACCTGGAATTTCTTGCCTTCTTGAATGGTTGTCCTCTTCCTTGATTTTCGGCGCTTCTTTTACCTCTTCCTTTTGTCCTGTCATTCCTTTGATTGCCTTGAGAGGGATTTTGATCATCGTGCCCATGAGAGTCCCTTTTATCAGGGCACTCCCTTGAATAGTGACCTATTTTATTGCAAGTATAACATTGTCCTTTTCTTCCACCCTTTGGTCCAACCTTTCTTTTGAATTTAGCCCCGGAATTGCTTCTTCTTTTAGTATGAGAATAAAAAGCAGAGGGATGACCCTTAAGTATGGGCATTTCTTGTTCTTCCATCCTTGTTTCTTCTTAAATGCATCTGGCCATTAATTCCTCGAATCCAGGGATTACGTTATTGTTGAGAAGAGTAGTCATGAATACATACCATTCGAATGGTAATCCTCCAAGAGTTGTGAGTGTCATTTCCCTATCAAGAATTACTTCCCCAATAGATAGGAGATCATTCTTGATCTCGCTGATCCTTAAGAAGTATGCTTGCATACTCTCATCTTTGCCTTTCTTAATTTCCTTCAGCGTATTTCTAAAAAACAAAACTTGATTTGCATCATTAACTTCAAATAAACTCACCAATCTATCATAGATTTCCTTGGAAGTGATTAGGCTAGAAACGTAGGCCACCAAACGCTTGTCGATAGAGTCCCGGATGATCTTCTTTGCTTTGACTTCTCCCTTGGTCCCTTTGTTCCTAGCAGCAGCGGATGCATTTGATGGAGGCTCAACAACTCTGCGTCTCACATGGTCCAACACTCCCTGTTCTTCCAATGTTAGATCGAGAGACATCTTTCCATCCGTGGTAGTCAAACTTCTCACAGAGTTTGTCTTCAGCAAGGAAGTGTTGAGGACCCCATGGTTTGTTTTAAATAGCCTTTCCAACCTTCTTTTCGGTGATTGCTCTTGTTCTTTCTTGGGCTTTGTCTTCACCTCAGCTCTCATACGATGTTAAATTATAGTATGTTCTATGCTTAGTGCAATTTACTTTTTTTTTTTTATTAACCACATATTAGCAATCACATATACATTAAATAAAGTGCAAATAGAACATTAAATGATCAACCAAAAACAAGCCAAGACAAGAGACACGAGATGTGGCGGCTAGCGAAGAACAAACCCTAATTTGGTGAAACCCTTTGATCAAATCTTCTTTTATCTTCAATAGTTCAGTAGAGAGAAATAGTACAAAATCTTAATTCTGTTATTTTATATCAGCAACAGCAAACCCTAGAGCAACAAAGTCAAACTTGGTCAAATTAGCTGAAATTGACCTCTAAAATACTTGGTCAATTCCTGGTCAACTTGTCTTCGAACAACCTGAAGAAACAACCCCAAAATTCAATCAAAGTACAGATTCTTGAAGTCAACTGCAGCCCTAAACTAAGGCAGTCAATACCGGTCAAACCAGAGGTCAAATCACCTCAATTTTTGTGCCAAAAATTGCGACCTGCCTAGGAGAGGCAACCACACCCAATCTGCACTCATTGGAGGGTCAACGTTGGTCAAAGATGCTGCTTGTCCTGTTTCTCCGTCCTTTTTGCCCTAGGAAGACTTCATTTTCATCCACACGTGTGAGAAAGAGAGAGAGACTCTTTTTGCGCAAGAGAGAGGGGTGTATGAGAGTGAAGTGTCCAAATGAGGAAAAAACTCATTGTATTTATATGCAAAACGTTGAGGTTGAATAGACATGACTGTTGGGCTTCTGAGCTTACATAAGTTGCTAGCCGACTTGACAATTTGTCCATAATCAAAATAAATTCATATCTTCATAAATACTTATCGGAATCGGATGATCTTTAGATCAATCCTACACCTCTCGACGAGAGGAATCTAATAAAAATATCAGCAACCATAAGTAAGGTGACCCACATAGAGTTCAGCCCTAGTTGCCAATTTTAACACTTGTGAATCAAATCAAGGGGTTGGAGATCCCTTCTAGTAAGAGCCGGTAAACGAGATCAGGGGGTTGGAACTCCCTTCTAGTAAGAGCTAAAAAACGAGAGAAAGTTGTAACGTTCTACAGATAAGAGTCTGCGTACTGGTATGAGTTTGCGCCAATACAAGATTGTAAGATGTTTTGCTTTATAATAAAAGATGAAGACAAAGACAACGACGACAGTGGTTTTTCCCACATTGGGTTTCCACCTAAAAATCCTAGTGTCCTCGTGTGTTGTTGTGTTACTTATGTATGATGGTTTATTTTGTTTTTACTGCTTAATTAAAGGCTAATGAAATAATGATACAGTGGTTAAAAAAACACAGATAATGAAATAAATGAAAAAATAGTTGACTGGATATATGTTGTTTAAATGAAAAAATAGTTGATTGGATATATGTTGTTTTCCTTCATCGTAGTCGCATACATACGCTGGTCTATTTGATGACAATAGTGTATATAAATCTGAATAAAAAATTGAAAGGTTAAGTGAGTTTTAAAATACGGATTCACCACCCCCTGTCCCCCGTCCCTCCCTCCCAGTGTTTTTCCCTACAAGCTCTACATATCAGAATATTTGGACAGGCAACGAGACCACTAATCTAACAGTTTTACATATACATATTTGGACAGTCAACAAGATCACTAATCCAACAGTTTTAAGGAAACTATGAATCTGATAGCTAATAATAAATTAGCAATAAAGTAAACCAAATTCGAGTAACACTAACTTTCTTTAATGTTGCGATCAAGGCAAATGAATCTAAAATGAAAAAACAATAACCCACCCAGATTTTCAATGGGCCTGCAAACCAAATTTGTAAACCTAAAAACCGATAAATGTAGACCAATCATTTGTTAGTAATCTTTCTCTGCACTCGTAGACATTAAAGAAACTATTACAATCCATCAATTTAATGCATGCCTATATATTTGTCCAAGAAACCACTGTGACATAAAACATAGAACAAACCTTCTGCTTCTTGTGAATAATCTTCATCTCTGTGGGTTACATAATTGTTTCTGGTTATAACAATCAATTCTGTAGCTTTGTGCCAAGTTACATGACCAAACAGAACCCCAGAACATTTCTAGATGAAAGCAGAAATGACATAACTACAGCCCAAAATGAACTTTATACGCACTGCCTCCCGAATGATTTGAGAAAAATAAAGAGTCCCTCATCGATCAATAAGCACTCTCAGTAACCATCAAAACGTATGGAAGAGATTATCTATAGGCAAAATAACAAACATAATAAAAGACAAACCGAGGTATGATTTAAAATGAGAGCATAATTCAAGAGACACTGTCTCCATAACAAACTCTAATATCTTAGCAAAATACATTAAAGCTAGAATAACAGCAATGTGAGCAATGTCAAATCTTGGATTATCAGAATATTTAGGCCGATAACAAGGCGACTGATCCAACAGTTTTAAAGAAACTATGAATTTTCATAGCTAATAATAAATATAATAAATTAGAACCAATTGATTCGGTTTCCGGAGAATCCACAGTAAGAACCGTTTTCTGCCAACGTTTCAAATCCCGTGGGATCTGAAACGTTGGCAGAAAACGGTTCTTACTGTGGATTCTCCGTAAACTGAATCAAAAGATTTAAACCATAGAGGTCTTAAATCCAAATTAGAACCAAATTAAAGTAAACACCAACTTAGAACAAAGTTGAGATCAAGGTAAATGAATTTTATGAAAAACAATAACCAACCCAAAATTTCAATGGGCCTGCAACTTTATCAAAGGCTTTTGCATTGGTCAAAGAAAAACGAAGCCTATTGACAAAGCTGCTCAACTGCTGATACAATTTGAGGAGGTTGCACCACTGTCCAGTCCTCTAGTGTGCCTGCATATGGTGTTGGAACATCCTGTGAAGATAAGCACATGATGGGTGCATCTAAGTAGTCCCAGAAGTTTTCAATAATTGCAGCCCTGAGACTCGCTCCAATGCCACCAGTACGCATGCACTCTTCAACAATCAGCACTCTATGTGTCTTCTTTATTGAATTCCCAATTGTGTGCAAGTCAAATGGCTTCAAAGAGCGGATGTCAATTATCTCTGGATCATATCCCTTATTCACTAAAGTCTTTGCTGCCTGCATCACATGGTATCTCATACGAGAATAAGTCAGAATGGTTATATCTGCACCTGGGCGCACCATTTCTGCTTCTTCAAGACAACACACATATTCTTCATCTGGTATCTTCTCTTTCAAGTTGTAAAGAAGAACATGCTCAAACAAGATAACGGGATTCTCACTTCTAATAGCTGCTTTCATCAGCCCTTTTGCATTGTATGGAGTGGAGCAAGCAACCATCTGCAATCCAGGAACAGACTGAAAATAAGATTCTAGCCGTTGTGAATGCTCTGCACCTAACTGTCTCCCCACCCCACCAGGGCCTCGAATAACGACGGGAATAGTAAACTGCCCACCTGAAGTGTAATGAAGCATGCCACAATTATTTGATATCTGATTGAATGCCAATAGCAGAAAACCCATATTCATTCCTTCAATAACAGGCCTTAACCCTGTCATGGCAGCACCAACACCCATCCCTGTGAAAGAATTTTCAGCTATGGGTGTATCGAGCACCCTCAAATCACCATATTTTTCAGCCATGCCCTTGCTTACTTTGTAAGAACCTCCATAATGGCCAACATCCTCCCCCATGATACAAACTCGAGGATCCCTCTCCATCTCCTCATCCAAACCTTCACGAAGAGCCTCAAACAAGAGCAGCTCGTGCCTACATACAAAACATGTAAGCAAAAGATTACTAAATACATACAAAAATATATTTAGATTTAACCTTCAAGAAATAAGTTACTAATAAATTGGTAAGGAAAATCTCCAACCTTCAGACACAGCACTAGTTTGCATATAATTTATCACAATCAATTTTTACATTCTTTTTCTGCTACAAGTTAAAACAGTCCATGTAGCAAAACACAGCCTGTGTTAAAAGACAAGGCACAAAAAAGATGAGATGCACATAACTCCATGGCCATTAGTATAAAGCCCAGTTGTGCTTAGTACTCACATAAGAGTATGAAAATCAAAAGAGAAATTCCATAGTCATCGTAAATTCAAGAATAAACTCAATAACCTAGACTCTACAGAAAAAAGGACTAGCAAAAAGAAAAATAGAACTCCTCCGAACTGGAAACATTATCTAATCAAATTGGTGGATAACTTAGGTATTGGTTATGCTTAGCATGCAAGGGTCACGTGGGATGTTAAAAAAAAATAGGTATAACCCTTCTCAGTCACGTACAACCCTTCACAGGCTCAGGCAGCTAAAATCAGGACCTCGTCTTCCTCTGTTTTTATATAATTTTGTGCAAAGATATCGACTTCTGAAGTATAGTTTTACTCAGGTAATTGTTGGACTTGGATTCATAACAGAGAAGAGGATTATGCCCTTCAATAGTGTGACAGTGTCTTGAGAAAGAACAGTTCACATCTGCACGATAATAGAGATTATATCTGCTAATATTATAGTTTTACTAAACTAATATTGTTCCATCTTACATTTTATTCCACTGGAACATTCTGTACCTGTGCATTTAACAGGCACTATAGAACTAATAGTTTTATTTTATGGATGTTTATATAACACGATGTTGTTCAATTAACGATATACATGTGGCACTAACTTGAAAACAGTTTTAGTAAGTGCAATTTTCATATGCACCATTGCTATCAAGGAATGCAACATCCCTGTAAAAATGATGTCAAAATAAAATGTTTCTCTATGTTCTATACGCAAATTCATGTATTTTGTGAAGGTCAATGTAAAAAATGGATAAATGCATATGTGCATCATGCATGCATGCTGCCATGTATGTGAAGAGTTTAGTAGATTCTAATGAAAAAGGAAAACTGTTAGGAGGGACAACAGTTCCCATAAGCTCGTTGGAGGGGCGCCTTCATGGTGTTCTCTCTTTTCCTTTCTTGCATAAAGCTCTTCTTTCAGGAAAAATTTCAGGTCCTAGACTCATTTTCACATATTGTGCTGCATGGCAATACATGGAGTAAAGTTCTAAAATGTTGTTGCATGAGGTTCTTAAAAGAAATACAGGATAGCTAATTTAGAATTTTACTGTGTTTGTATCCTGCACTATTTATTTATCTGATGCATGAGTATCACACTCTAGTTGTATCAACTTATTCAGAAAGATTGGTGAATGACAATTTGTGCTTTAAAATTTTCTGCAAAACATATCTTCGAGACCTGAATGGATTAGACTTCAACATACAATCTTTCATAACATTTGAAACTATTCAGTTTCTATAATATGTTAGATTGTTTATAGTGACAGTGGAGCAGTCATCTTCTAAATTGTGATTTTTTGAGTTCTTTATCTACCGTTTAATTTTGCTCCTTTCCTCATCCATAACAGTGCCACAATCAAGATTTAGGGTGATTGTCTGGAATTGTTATTGACCATGCTATTGCAGAGGTTTGATTCAAACAAAGGATATCGGAGTGTTATTTTGAACCTCGAGATGAGCAACTGGAAGGAATACTTAGGCCCATCAAAGTGGTGTGATTATAAGGGTGGTTTCTCCAAGAGATAAGTTAGGGCTTCAAATGCTTGCACTTGGAAAGATGATATCATCTACTGCAAGTTCTTCCCTTGCTTGTTGTTCTCCCAAATGTTCTTGCCAAAACTTCCAGACACTATGGGAGTTCCTTCTGAAGGAAAGTCCAGTACACCACTGGTTTTGAATGGCAAGAGAGTTCTTAACTACTTCGTGACAGTCAGTGGTCTTTACATTTGCCATCAGATTGAATCAAAGCTTAAAAGTTCTCTGTTGTCTACAATTCAAAAATTTAGCAAATTCATTAATAAGTTTGTTGCTACTGTTGTTCCAATACAACACAGAAAAGTGATTGCCAGATATCATTACTAATAAATGATAATGAGATGATGTATTTATGGCTGGCCAAGAAGCAGGAATTGGCTTCATTTTCAGTATGCTTTTCACCCCAGAAGAGCAATGCAAGAAAATCTTGTTATATTTGATGTATTCTATTTAAAATGCATGAGCACAAATTCTTAGGCAACAAGTGCTTGGGGAATTACTTTGGAATCCATCTCGTGTTCACTGGAAAATTTTAATCATGCAACTAGAGATTTAGTTTCTGCAGATGATGTGATTGCAATGTTTCCTTCTCGTTTATCAACTCCTGGGCTTTCATTGCCTGTATCGTTGAATTTGAAAGCCATCAAATCCAAATGGAGCTCAAGCTCCACAGCAGTAACAAAATTTCTCTAGGAGTTTTTGGGGAGTGAAGTTGAAAATTCTTGGAGGCACCTGTAAAAGCTAAAGTGAAAAGTGAAAAATACATGGAATGGATCACTGGTGTGTTAGAAATTAGAATGTCTATTCAGCCAGATGTTTACCTTGTGCAAAAAGATGGGCATCAATGAGGAGGATATAATACCATTAGCTCCTGATATTTAGAGTCATAGACAAGAAAATTCTATCTTGTAATGCCTGCCTGCCTAAGGCAACTTCTTGAGGTAACCATAGCAGTTGCGCAAATACCAGTCCATTATCGGTGCCAAGGACCTGCAGATCGGGGATTTATAAAGAGTTTTTCACATTGTCCAAACGGGCTTCAAAATTTGAACAGCTGCCTCATCAGTTGTTTCTATTACCCATATGATTGATGGGAATGCTCATTTGGATTCAACTGAAAGATCTACTCAAGAAGAGTGAAACATTGCTTATTTGCCTCAGTAGTGATAAACACAAAGTCTCAGGCTTGGAGCATATGGAAACACTTGCAGTATCTTCATCTGCAAAGAGCTTCTCTACAAGATCTGTCCTCTTCAACCCTTCAAAACCTTTATCATCATGTTTAAGAATATGAAAAGGAAAATCACCATAACTTACCAAAATTTTGTCCTTCTCCAAATCCATGATGGCTGCTGGAATATTTTCATCAAATAAGTGGTTACTAACATCTAAAGATGCTTCTTCGGGTACAAGATGGAGGGTATCATCATCATTGGAGTTGTCATCATCAAGGTCTTCTTCATGAGGTACCACCACAAAATCTTTAAGAACTTCATCACACTTCTCTTCATCCAGATCTGGAATCTCATTTGCAAATGTGCCTCATGCGATGAAAGAGAACGTTGGTTATACAAGCAATCATCCTAAAGTTCATTTCTTTGTCACTCATCCGTGTGTGCATAACTTTTTTCTTCATAGGGAATACCATGTGCCTCAAGAAAGGACTTGAATGCCTCAACATTATAGTTAATTTCAACCAAGAAAGCAACCAAGAGGTTCCTCTAATATGCAAGTATATTAGGTCCTCTATCTCTCCCATCCTTTTATGGCACTCATCGAGCACAACATGAGAATCATGTGGTTCATCAGCTAGATCTTCAACATATTATCCTTCTTCATAATTAGGCATAGTTCCACCAAGTATCCAGACATGGGGACGGGGAGTAAGGAAACGCAGGAGCCGCCTATGCAAAAGCTCCCCACCAATTTTTTGGAAACGTGGGGGGTAATTGGGATCTTTAACACAAGGGACCCTAAAAAAATAGTAAAATACTAAAAAGTTATAAATATATCATTGAAATTTTATAATTTAATTGTCTTTATCATTATATAACACTTACATCATGAAGGATAAATCGATGAATCATATAAATGAAACAAGTTTAAAACGAAAGGCATGATACAATCATATATGTAACTGTAACATTGTACAATGAAAATAAAAGTTTAAACCATATTGAAGTTCCAACCTTGAAAATTGAATATTGAAATAAAAGTCAAGTCCAATACATCAAGATTCAAATTTTTATAGGGTCAAGTCTAATATATCGTATATCAAGATTCAAAACAAACTGAAGTCCGAAACAGAAAAGCAAATAACATAAGAACATATCAAATTACAAATGAGCATAATAGCTCAAGGTAATGCCCTGCTAGTCTCTGCATCTGACTACGCATGAATAAATCAGGATCAACCATATCACCATCTAAATTAGAATCACTTGCATTCTCAAACATGCTAAGTGGCACACCAACCAACCCCATCTGTGTCTCATCAAGTCCCTCCTCCATATCTACCTGTGCATCATCCTCTGGATCAACATCCCATCGTGTTGTTGGTCCCTTCAAATATGAAATAACCAAAAAAACCCTTCCCCCCCATCGATTCATAGTATATTTATAATATTTTATAAAAAAAATTAGGGATTTGACTTTTTTTTAATGATTTGACCTCAAATGTTTTTAGAAACATTTCCTCTTTTGGGAGAAAAGCCCCCCCCTCGAGTTTCCTTGTGTTTCCGTTTTTTGGGGATGTGGGGAAACGTCCCCAAGTCCCCGGAGCGCAAGGAAGCGCGGGGACGCGTTTCCCAAGTGGGAGGACGCATCCCCGTGGAACACTGTAATTAGGCTCCTAATACTTGCAAAATGTTTTATTTAGACCTGCAGATGAAGACATTTTTTATGTATTACAATCATCAAACAATTGAGTTACATTCCAACGCATCATCTTCCACTGTAAGTACAAACACTTTCATCATGGCATTCTCATGGACAATGTTACCCACCATTTTGTGGGTAATATCTGTTAAAATTGGCAACTAGGGCCAAACTCCACATGGGTCATCTTATTTATGACAGCTGATATTTTTATTAGATTCCTCTCTCGGAGAGGTGTAGGATTGATCTAAAGATCATTCGATTTTGACATGTACAAATGAAGTTATGAATTTATTTTGATTATGGACAAATTGTCAATGTCTGCCAGCAAACTCATGTAGGCTCAGAAGTCCAATAGCCATGTCTATTCATCCTCAACATTAACCTATAAATACATGATGATTCATCGTCATTTGGACACACTTCACTTCTCACACATCTCTCTCTCCTCACATGATTGGGTACGGATTTATGGGCAGCCCTAAACGTGCGAAGAAGAAGATAGTGATTTTCTGTTTTGGGCATTGACCAACATTGACCAAATTTCAGGAACGGTTTTGACCAGCGTTGACCAGTTTGACTGCATTTTTGTGAGGAAAATTTCTGTTTGGGTAGGCCACATTTCTGGGCACAGAAAACGAGGCATTACGTGTTGTTTGACCAGCGTTGACTGCCGAGAATTGACTGCAAGTTTGACTTCAGCGTTGACCAAGTTTGACGATGATTTTCGGGACAATTTTGCGCTGATTCGGAGGATTGTTGGAGGCCAAGTTGACTGGGTTTGATGGAGCTGTTTTGGAGGTTGAATCTGCCATGTTGACCAACGTTGACTTTTCTGGTTAGGGCTCTTTTGTAACTTGTTGCTGTTATAAATTATCAAAATTTGTAAATTGTACTATCTCTCTCCATTGAACTATTGAAGACTAAAAAAGATTTGATCAAGGGTTCCCCACTTTGGGGTTTGTCCCTGGCTGGTGCCACATCTTGTGTCCTCTTGTTTTGGCTTGTCTTCTATTGTTTATGTTTATGTTCTATCAGCATTTTACTTACATGTTTATGTGATTGCTAAACTGAAATTGATATTGGGCTCATAAATAAATTGAAGTAAAATTGCTCTAAAGCATAGAATATACCATTGTTGCCTAAAATTAACATGGTATCAGAGTAGAGGTGAAGACAAAGCCCAAGCAAGAGTGAAAGAGCAATCACCAAAGACAGTGGGACAAGGACAAAAGACTCAATGGGTTCCTCATCCTACTTCCCGGCTGAAGACAAGCTCCACGATAAATCTGAGTATCATGGATGGAAGATGTCTCTTGATTTGACCTTGGAAGAGAAGGAAGTGATGGATTATGTGTAGGGTAAAATCCCTGAGCCTCTTTCAAATGCACCTGCTGCTACGAAGACCAAGTACAATAAGGTTGAAGTCAAAGCGAAGAAGATTATTAAGGATTCCATTGACAAGCATCTGGTGGCCTATATCTCCGAATTGAAGACCTCCAGGGAGATATACGACAAGTTGGCATGTTCAAGATTAGTAATGCTAATCAAATTCTCTTTCTCCAGAATAAGTTGAAGGATATTAAGAAGGGCAAGGACGAGGACATTCAATCCTATTTCTTGAGGATTACTGAGATCAAGAATGATCTACTCTAGATTGGAGAAGTTATTCCTGACAGGGAACTTACTCTCACTACCCTTAGAGAACTGCACCTGAGTGGTATGTATTTAGAACCACTATACTCAACAATGATCAAATTCCAAGGTTTGAAGAATTGATGTCAAGATGCATTCAAGAAGAAACAATAATGGTGGAGCAAGAAATGCCTTCTAATAGGAGCAACCCCACTGCATTCTCCATCCATGCCAAAAGGAGGAATAATGCAGGGTCTAAAGGTCATTTCCATGGAAAGCCTGGATCTAAGGGCGGAAGGAAGGGCAGGTGCTTTGTTTGCAATATGTTTGGCCACTATGCAAGGGAGTGTTCTAATAAAATGGATGCGCCTCGAGATGATGACTATCATAACAACTCCAAGGGAAACTTCAACAACAACAACAATGATCAAAGGAATGGCAGTCCAATGGCAAAGGAAAAAGGAATGCAGGACATCAAGGAAATGGTCGACCCTCCAAGAAATCAAGGAACTCCAGGGATGATGAATCCAATGTTGTTAACAATAAGCAAAATGAGTACTATCTTATATCGGCCCTCTCCATTGCCTCCCCTCTAAACACTTTGGGAAATTCGCTGATTGATAGTGGTGCCTCAAGGCACTTCACCGGATACAAGGAAGCCCTCTCTAATCTGATAGAAAAGGAGACAAACTTGGAGATCATCCTTGGAAACGATGCCACCTATCCCATGAAGAGAGTAGGGAATGTTACCCTTATTGAATCAAGGTAACACTATGTATTTGCAAGAAGTACTATATGTACCCAATCTCAAGAAGAACCTAATATCCATTTCAGCAAATGGAAGATAAAGGATTCAAAGTGGCTTTTAACGATGGAAAGGTACGTGTTTGGAAAAGAAATTTCAAGGATGCTTTTACTCTTGGGTTCAGGGTTGACAGTTTGTATCAAGTTGGAGGAAGTCCATTGGGAGGCATGTCTTGCGACACATCTCTACAATCTGAAGTATGGCACCGGAGGTTCGCCCATCTTCATTATAAGGCCCTACCCGATGTAAGACAGATGGTGACAAGTATGCCTGAGTTCAAAGTAGAGCATGACGATGTATGTCTAGGATGTGCCCGAAGGAAAACTTACAAGGGGACCATTCCCCTCAAGCAATAACAAGACCACAAACATATTGCAATTGATCCACTCCGACATATTTGGTATGATGCTCGTAAACTCCTTGGGAGGGTACTTATATTATCTCATTTGTGGATAATTATTCTCGCAAGACCTGGATCTACTTCTTGAAGAAGAAGGATGAAGTGTTCACCTAGTTCCGACATTTCAAAGCCTTGATCGAAAACCAATCTGAGAAGAAAATCAAGATATTGAGGACTGATAATGGGACCGAGTATGAATCCAATGAATTCCAAAATTATTGCAGAGAAGCTAGCATTAAGAGGGAGACTACAACGCCATACACTCCTGAGCAAAATGGTGTGGCTAAAAGGAAGAATCACTCTATTGTAGAAGTTGTCTGTGCCATGCTTCATGATCAAGGCCTTCCGAAGTTTCTATGGGGTGAAGCTGCAAATACCGCCATGTATGTTCAAAACCGATGCCCTCATTAAGCATTGGATTCCAAGACTCCTGAAGAAATGTTCACTAGTAAGAAACCTAATGTCTCTCATTTTAGAATTTTTGGAAGCCCCGTATATTTTCATGTGCCGAAAGAGAAAAGAAGCAAAGCCAGGTGAAATTTTCCTCTCTCAAGGAAAATATGTTGTGAAGATATTGGAAAGATTTGGGATGGTGGGCTGCAAGCCTGTAACTACTCCAATGGAACTCAACTTTATGAAGTTATGTGGCAGTGTTGCTGGACCTGAATTGGGAAATGCTTCTGAGTATCGTCAACTCATAGGAGCATTGATGTTCTTGGTGAACTCCTGTCCGGACACATGTTTTGCAATTAACACATTGAGCCAATACATGGTTCAGCCTCATCATATAGATTGGATTGCCACCAAGAATCTTTTGAGATATCTTCGAGGCACAATCTCTCATGGACGGAGATACACTACCGAAATGTGAGGCTGCATGGTTATTTTGATGTTGATTGGGCTGGCAGTGTGGTGGATCGCAAGAGCACTTCTAGATGTTGTTTTTCTTTGGATTCTGCTTCGATATCCTGGATGAGCAGGAAGCAGAAATCGGTTGCCTTGAGCACCACTGAGGCCGAATACATAGCTGCTAGTATGGCCTCCTATGAAGCTATCTGGTTGAGGAAGCTCTTCAGTGAGTTGTTTGGACATGTGTTGGATACCACGTGATCTTCTGCGACAACCAGAGTGGGATCCGATTATCAGAGAATCCTGTGTTTCATGATCGCTTCAAGCATATATCAAGTACCACTTTATCGGGATATGGTACAATGAGGAGCAATAAGGCTCCACCACATTGGGACTGATGAACAGGTTGTCAATATTCTGACAAAGCCCCTAGGAAGGTCAAATTCTTGGCCTTCCAAGAACAACTTGGAGTCATGGAGAGACCCTCTTATGAGGGTCCTGTATGAGATGGACATTGAGCTCTGGGAACTCTGGGAGGCTTGGGGTACTTCTTGGAGCGATGAGCAACCATAAGGTGAGTGGTTCAGCCTTCCCCTAGTGGTTTGTTGTGTACAGGGTGAGTGGTTCATCCTTCCCCTGTGATACCCCTTGGCGACATGTGAGCAAGACGAGTGGTTCATTCTTCTCCTGTCTAGACATCCTACCCATGCAGTCTTGGACTCATGGGAAGTACCTGTCATCTGGCCAATGAGTAGGGGAATGAGGATAGGGACCATGATACTACCGATGGACACATCGTGTACTACCATACTCCTTATACTAGGATGTCCGATATTGATCTGGGATCAATGAGAACTGACTTCGGGTCAGTAAGAGTGGTATGAGACACTCTCTTTTGATTGGAACCGACTTCGGGTCAGTAAGAGTGGTATGAGACACTCTCTTTTGATTGGGACTGACTTCAGGTCAGTAGAGAATGGTATGATACATTCTCGATCACTTCTTCTTCTTCATAGTTCAACGAAGCAGAGCAGAGCAGTGCTTGGCTAGCAGAGATAGTACAGATTGGCAAATGGATTAGCAGGTGGAGTTCTCCCTAGTTGAGAGGGAGTGTTAAAATTGGCAACTAGGGCCAAACTCCACATGGATCATCTTATTTATGACAGCTGATACTTTTATTAGATTCCTCTCTCGAAGAGGTGTAGGATTGATCTAAAGATCATCTGATTTTCACATGTACAAATGAAGTTATGAATTTATTTTGATTATGGACAAATTGTCAAGGTCAGCCAACAAACTCATGTAGGCTCAGAAGCCCAATAGTCACGTCTATTCATCCTCAACGTTAGCCTATAAATACATGATGCTTCATCCTCATTTGGACACACTTCACTTCTCACACATCTCTCTCTCCTCACATGATTGGGTAAGGATTTCTGGGCAGCCTCTCTACACGTGCGAAGAAGAAGATAGTGATCTTCTGTTTTGAGCGTTGACTAACCTTGATGGAATTTCAAGAAGGGTTTTGACCAGCGTTGACCAACCAGTGTTGACCTGTTTGACTGCATTTTTGTTAGGGAAATTTCTATTTGGGTAGGCCGCATTTCTGGGCACAGAAAACGAGGCATTCCGTATTGACTGCAGAGAATTGACCGCACGTTTGACTTCAGCATTGACCAAGTTTGACTATGATTTTCGAGACTATTTTGGTTTGATTCAGAGGACTATTGGATGCTGAGTTGACTAGTTTTAACCAAGCTGTTTTGGAGGTCAAATCTACCATGTTGACCAATGTTGACTTTTCTAGTTAGAGCTCTTTTGCTGCTGTTATAAATTATCAGAATTTGTAAATTGTACTATCTCTCTCTATTGAACTACTAAAGACTAAAAGAAGATTTGATTAAGGGTTTCCCCACATTGGGGTTTGTCCCTGGGTGGTGGAACATCTTGTGTCCTCTTGTCTTGGCTTGTCTTCTACTGTTTATGTTTATGTTCTATCAGCATTTTACTTACATGTTTATGTGATTGCTAAACTGAAATTGATATTGGGTTCATAAAGAAATTGAAGTATAATTGCTCTAAAGCATAAAACATACCATTTGTTGCTTAAAATTAACAATATCCCTAGGAGAATTTTTTCTCCAAGATGGTCCTCAACCGATAGCCAGCAACCCCTTGCAGCCGCCAGCTAGCTCATTCTACCATTTCTCTGCCACTTGAGTCAGCCATGTGGTCCTCGCCCATATGCCATGATCGTATGTTTGAAGGTGGGCCTCCCGAAGCTAAAGGTATGCCTTGTCATTTTGAAATTGAGTCTTGTAGTTTGCTTATCATGGACACTTCTGGGTATGGATTAATGGGGGGATTCGGCGGAAAGAATGGGCTAGGTCTGTGCTTTTGTCCCCTAGACCCCTTTTAGGACTTCACCTTGGATTCTAGTTCCGTGGGATCTCTTTTAATGACCACTTGGTTTTAAGGATAGTATTTCACAAGAACCCCCCATTTTGGTTGCGTGGTCCCGCTCCCTTATCCGCTTATATTACCCCTTTCCATTCATTATTACCCCATCCATCACTTCTCCCACCTGGGTCCACATTCCTCCATTGGGTCCACATAGGGTCAGCTCACCCCTTCCCCTTGCCCACACCTTGGGTCATGGCTTGGAATGAAGCCCGGAGGTTGATGCAGCTAAAAAGAAAGTTAAAAGCATATATGGCCACATTCAATAGGAAAAGTACCACAAAATGCAAAAGATGGTCAGGACAAAAACATTTAGCACATGGGCAAAAGCCATTACATGAAGCTCTACCCCATCATCATGGCCATCACCCTAGTTCCAAAAGGTTCTATGAACCTTCCTCATCATATAGGAACCCATGATTGTCCCAACCCCTGAAGGGCGATGAACCGCCCTACCTTAAAGGGGGGAATTCACTGCTATATCTTATACATCATGCTCTAACCCCTTGAGCCTCGAGCAGTTAATCAAAGATAATCATAAAAAGGCAAAAAGCATATAAGGAAAGGTGGAAAATCGAGAAAGAAGCACCTCATGAACCACGATTGCTCCCTCCTACACCCTATAAACCCAAGTGTGGGCTTCCCTCTTATTAGCTACCCCTATGCCCCAGCATGTGACCCAGGGTTGCCCCCTCTCATTCCCTACCTCATGCACCTATCTGCCACATGCCACCACCTTTTGACAGATGTACCTTGACTATATTATCCCCTTCAGAAGCAGAAACCACCTAATAGGGTACTTGGTTAACCCCATTAGGAGTTTAGGAGACATTGGCACATCTCTAAGCCCAGCGTGGAAGGGCAGGCCATTATGAAGTTAGCACCTGTGGTCCATGATTAGGTAAGCTCATTTGCTCGATTTCTCTAATGACTTGTTGTACTGGAAGCCTAGGGGATGCATTGGATCTTATGCAGGGTTGCAGATGGTTTCCATTTGGGGTTTGGTCTCTCTATACGGGGTCTTAATCCTCCAGAGGGCTACATTGGCACATATCGGGGTAGCGTTGAGATCCATCGGCTTCCACAGCAACAGATTGCACTTCATGGATCCCCACAACCACTCAAAGATTGTTCGTGGTTCACTCATTGGATGAGGAGGATGCACCTGATCCATCATGCCCAACTGGCCCTAGATCTACACCATACACTTGGCAGATGATCCAGGACTTCTATGATGATGTGGCAT
The DNA here is from genome assembly GCA_031772625.1 of Pinus tabuliformis. Lineage (NCBI taxonomy): Eukaryota > Viridiplantae > Streptophyta > Pinopsida > Pinales > Pinaceae > Pinus > Pinus tabuliformis. The sequence goes on along the minus strand of CM062807.1, from coordinate 1,073,700,779 downwards.
CTCCTACATTGCCATCTTGGGCCTTAAGGGCGACCTACAAGCATCTTCGGTTTGTTTGGAGACCCATGAGGACACTTGTGTGCCCCCGCAGTTATTTGGAGCAGCATAGGTTATTACAAGGGGCCAACCCCTTGTCCACTGCTTTTGAGGGTCCTATTCTTCATTGTGGCACCCATGGACCTCATTAAGCCTCTTAGAGGGCCCTACGACATGCATAGATTATTATTTGTCCTCTTGAGAGGCTTATCTTTTCATTTGTGAGCTAGTTTGGTGGGATTGTCACCAAAGTTAGGTCATTTGCACATTTTTTTAGGGGCTAATGTAGGCTCATTAGCTAAATCGAACTCCTAATTAGTGTATAAATAGGAGTTAGTTGGATTCATTTGTATCATCACTTGACTTGGGATCTCTCTATCTTTAGAGAATTTCGCACTTTTTCCTTGGAGGATTATTTTGGATGATGGATGAATTTTGATGTATGGATTTGGGCTATTTCTATCTTGGAGCTTCTTATTTGCAAATGTGATGTTGGTTGGATATACTCTCTAACATTGTAAGTGCAAATTTAACGCTATTTTTCTTCTTGTTGCATACATTTGAATTTCGCTATGATTAGGGCTAATTGTTGCATGTACGAAATGTGGAATTATGTGTCTATTTAGCTTATTCTTTGTATGGGCCATTGTTAGATGAATGAAATTTCCTAGAGATCATGTTATCTTGATAAGCTTGCACCATTTGTATGAAGTATAAATGCTTGAAAGTCACTTTTCTTCTCTTTCCTCTAACATTGGACAAAGTTGACTTTTGGAGCCTCCTTGAACAAGAAACTAAATCCTTCTTCATTATTATCCTTGACTCCATATCCCCAAGTGAATTAGGCATTGGTCCCTCAAAAAGGGTGACCATTTTAACCCTCTTTTACCCTTTTCCCTTTTTCCTAGGTCTAGTCCCATTAGGTCACCTAGGGCATCAATTTCTCGGGAAACTGGCCACAAGAAAATTTTGATCTCCTACATGCAACTGCGTTGGTGGATCCCCTTGCTCTCCTCCAAATTTAAATCAATTTTGACGGTGGAATCTTCGGATGCCCCAAGCCCTAGCTTTAGGATCAATTTTTGCCTAGGTGTTCCCAAGGCTAGAACCTAGTAGGATCAATTTGACATCTTTGGGAGAAAATTCGTGTTTGATCCTTTCCCCTCACCTTGGCCAGGTTAAGAACATCATTGGTTGCCAAAATCCATCCCCTAACCTGGGCTGGGTCCACTTGGCCTCGTGTGGTCCCATTCTTCACCAAAGCCTATTTATTAAGGACTACTCAAGAATCCAAGTTCTCAAAAGGATTTTAGGGATTGAGAACATCTTTTATAGGTCTTATCCTTCTACCTCAACCCTCCAATCCTCATCCCCTCTCCCTAGAAGATCAAGTCCCTTGCTTAAAGAGCAAGCAAGCCCTATCCTTCAAACTCTTCTAGAAAGGGAATCATTTGGGTCACTCCACCTCTTTATTGATCTACACTTTATAAGTGACTTCCTAACTATCAAGTATTCTCCCATCGGTGAAAGTCCGTAAAGAGCAGGGAGTCTTAGTTGTGGTGACAGTGGGCTAAGTCTCCATAGTTTCCCTTGACCTAGGAGTTGCCCTCATAGAAACCCCTTTTAGGTCCCCTGCTAGTTTTAGTGGTAACAGACAACATTAACATCTGAAATAAGTTCAATGAAAGATGTAACATATAGTGTAGTTGAATTGATATGTCCTTGGAACTTCAAACCATGCTTGTTCCATCCTGGATTGGGGAGCTCAATTGGATATCTAGAAATGCCCAAGAAATCTAGAGAACTAAACCTTACAACATCCCACACCTCTTGGAGTGAGGCTATATTTTTTCACTTCCAAATGTTCAAAATGAAAAACTGATATGAAATGTTGAAAACACATCATTATTATGCCTCTTTTTCCATATCAAGGATTCCCCAGGTAACGCTTCAAATCCCTTGAAACCTATTAAATGTCCTCACTCCTACAAATAGCAAGCTGCTTCAAAATCTTTTAAAATAGGACTTTGTTCCTTCATGCAGTCCCTAGATGGCGAAGAAATCTACAAAGAAATGCCCTCATCAAATCACTATAGCCAATCTACTTTGTCCCAGGAACTAAACCTTGTCCCCAACAAGGATACCAATTTGTTACCTCCAAAACCTGCACTTCAAATGTTACAAAGTCCTTTCACAAAGTGCATCCATAGAGGCACTTAGGAAGATTGCCCACTGTCACTACAACAATATTTGCTCTCAATTTAGGCTTTTTTAGCACATATGGGGAACCATAGTAAAGAATTTTTTTCTATATTTTTAGAATAAGATTGATGGTGGAATTTGCCAAATCCCGGTGGCCTATCCTATTGTTCTATAGAGGTAAGAACAAGATGGTTTGAATATCACTGAGAATATATAGTTAAGCTATCATAGATGTGCCATAATTAGTACAAAACATATTTTCAAAATATGCAAGAATAAAGAGTGAGCCCTTAAACCAGATGCATCGTCGCAACAATAAAATTGCAGCCAACAATAATGTGTAACAGAGAAATAAAGAAGGTAACAATAGTCTCTCCGAACAATAGAAATGACAACAGAAAGATCCTTCAATAATTCTAGATTGCATCAAGAATTAGGTAGGGTTTAACAACCTCAACCCTAATCTCTTCTTTTGGGACAAATATGCCATTCTACAAAGATTTTTTGTCTGCTTAAACTAATGACAAATCTTTATAAACCCTAATAATCCATGAAAAGAATAATGAGTTGAAGGAACCTACGCTTGAACCAATGCCCTTCTTCCAATTTTTCCAAAAGATATTCGACAAATTTCTTGGAAAGGAAATCCCTCTCTTCCAGCCATGCTTTTAGAAAATAAGAATAGATTTCCTTTTATATCTTTCCTTCAATAACTTCTACAATAAAATATTATTTCTTTTTAAAGGGCCTTAGAATCCTCCTAAGGTGGAGTGCTCCCTTTCGACTGGATACACTTTGAATGGGTCCATATTGCCACTTGTCATCCCCACAAGCAAAATGCCTTTCTTAAAGCGTGTATTTACTCTTCACTTGAGGGTTTGAAACTTTGATGCTATCAACAATGCCACATATAATCTCCTCATACAACGAGATTGCCTCCAAATATCTAGAGAAAGCCTCAAATAGTGTGTCCTTACCCAAAATCTTACTCAAAGATGAAAACACACCTCCCAATATGTAGAAAAGCATCAAATAATTTATCTTCAACCCCAAGAAACCTAAAAGGTGAAATATGCCTCCAAATACGTGAAACAAACCTCAAACAATGTGTCTTTACCCCCAAAGACCTTTTCAAAGGTAAAACACGCCACCAACATGCCTTCTTGCCTTCAACATGCCCTAGCCACCTCCTTGAAGAGGACATTTAATATTAAGTGGGCCTTTGACCATGCCAACAACAATTTTTAGTACCACATTCTTTCAAGTAGGTTGTTTCTCCTTCAACTCCTTTCCTTGCCATGTGTCATGTTTTGGGCCTCCAATAAGGTAGGGTGTTCATGTCCCAAGTCTCCCCTCTAACTCACATTGATCATCCATGTGGTCTCAAATCCCTCTGTTCAATTCATGACTCATGAGTAGGGTGTTGCATTAATGATACAACACCATGGTAATGTAGGACAAGGTGAATGGCTCTCCAAGTCTCTCCCCACAACCTATAATTATCATTGAGATCACATGGATTCTCGTTGTCATGGTATGAGAAAGATGCCAATAAAATGCAAAATAAGCCATCCACGCACCACTAGGGTTCAAGCCTCTCAATGGCACGCTTGTACCCATGCTCGTGCTTATGTGCACATGTGCTTATGAGGTCAAGTTGAAGCCATAGGTGACATTAGTGTTATAGATACCCCCTATCATGGCTTCTTAAGCCTAAGGTGACTACCATAGTGTGGTGGAATATTTATTTCTTAATGTTAAATCTAAAATAAAATAGTTGTCATTTGTTTGTTTTGACTAGAAGTTTCAATCTGAAAAGAAGGGACCATTAAAGAAATCACCTTTGCATTGGCATGTATGAATTAGGTACAAGTCCAGTATAGAGTTCTATGTCTCGGTCATGACTACCTCTGACTCTACTCGCATTCCAAATCGCATGTGGATTCAAGAATTTCATTTGCGTATAGTTTGAATTCCTCAATTCGTCTTCACTATATGAATGTCTAGGGCGATAAATTTCTTCTTGTCAATTGGCTTTATTTTGACATCACTGCACCCATCACCCTACATGTATATTACTAGTCTCTATTGGTCAACAAGTTGCTCCCTCCTCTCAATGACCAAAAACCTTTGTGCTTTAATTTCAATGTCAAACATTGTGTGGACTACTCTGCTCCTCCATGTGATTGACCTGCCCTTATTCAACCTCAATTTTTCACCTTTTCCTCACCATCTCATCAAATCTGCATGAATATGCAAAATAAGTTTCAACACAAAAATAAATGGTGTGATGAAAAACAGCATCAAATGGTCTCTCATAAAACATAACTCAATTTCCTCTCTATATATTTATATGGATATTTTAAAATCGAATCATTCTCAAAGTTCAAAACTTAGTAATTTGAAAACTTTGCTTTCTATAAATTTGATTTTACCAATACATTTATATGCGAACTTGGCCCACAAATTGCAACAATACATTTCACTCATGAACTTCAATATTAGTCTTCACTCATGGAATGTGGATCTTCTGGACTCTGAAGTTTACAAAGCTCACACACTTCCATATCACTCTAAAACCCTGTTGAATTTTGGAGCACACAAGAAAGAAGAAAAAGAAAATAGAAACAAACTCATGTAAAATATGTGTTTAATACAATGGAGTCATTGTATACATTGACATTGATTCTCTAAATACACTCATGAACTTCAATATTAGTCTTCACTCATGGAATGTGGATCTTCTGGACTCTGAAGTTTACAAAGCTCACACACTTCCATATCACTCTAAAACCCTGTTGAATTTTGGAGCACACAAGAAAGAAGAAAAAGAAAAAAGAAACAAACTCATGTAAAATATGTGTTTAATACAATGGAGTCATTGTATACATTGACATTGATTCTCTTTTATTTAGATAAGTAGTTGTACAATGCACACCCAAATGACCTGACTGCTTTTCTCATTGGCATCTATAGGCTTAATGTCAATCATAATGAGTCTTGAATATTAGTCACCCATATAACCATGACTTTATTACATCGAATTGTAACAAAGCATTATACTCCAACAATTTGGTAGTCTGGTATGCCCACTTCAACATCAATCTTCAGATTTATGTTTCGCTATGAAAGTACATGGAGGTAACAAGAGTTACATGGCACTTCTCCTTGTCATAATTTAGCCCGTGAACTTTGTGTCTCACTCATTGATACATGAAGTGGAGGGTATATTATAAGCCATTCGGCTTGCTGCCACTCTAACGAAAACTGATGGAACAGGAGCCATGTGACAGGATATAAAGTTTAAACCCACTTTGGCTTTATGTGTCCAGTTGATCAGTGTTGTGAGCTTGAATCACTAATCAGCTGGCTGGATTCTGGAACATTTCTATTCCAGGTTTGTGCATTGCCATCTCAGAAAATACCATCCACAACCACTAGGATTTTCTTCATTGCATGGTTCCAAGAAATAATGACTTCTTCCACTATGAGTTGGCTTATTTTCGATTATTTGATGAAAGGGGTAACCACATTTTTTCCTGAGCACCAGAGCAAGCCTATGAGAGATAATCCTGGATGTGCAGAGAAAGAGTGCACAATATATACATGAACTATTCCCAGATGTCTGGGGAGAGAATGCACACTATATATGTGGACAAAAATATCTAATGAATTGAATGCTTTCAGTTACATACTGTTTGGACAAGAAATACGATATAAAATTAGCTTTGCTCAGAAGACAACATGGTTGTGCATTACAGATGACACGTTAGTAATGTGACGCAGACTTGATTTGCTATTAAAAATTATGAGAAATTTACTAAAGTGACTGCTGTTCCTTTACTGTATATCAGATAGAAGGGAATTGAGACTGAAACAAGAAGATTGTTAATGAATTTAGAAATGATTGTTAATGAGTTAAAGTGATCCATCTGAGAATGGGGATTCTATCGGTGCATAACAGAAAGCCACGGCCACTGAACTTTTACCTTGCAAATAATGTACAACAGACTGTTAATTCCAAGAATGTATCATGTATAAAGTATCGGTTATACTTGTGATCTATATGGTTCCATTAAAGAATTGTAGGTGTTATATTAGGCATTACAAGGCATCTGCTCAATTTAAACTAATCACATAAAAAACTTGCTAGTTTTCCTAATTTTGCAGCCTTTTACATTGTGCAAATTGTGTGTTTCTTCTTCAATATTGAGCCTAGTTAAACAATACAAAATGACAAAATCATTCCTTTGAGTAATAAGATAAAAAAGGATTGTTGCTTACCCAGTCTTTGATGTTGCAGGACTTGTAGCAGTCTCATCCTTCACCTGGGAAATTCAAAAGAAAGAAATAAAGGGCTCCTATAGTCAGAAAAGTCAATAATAATATCTGTCATGGGAAAGTTGCAAAAGTTTAAAGCAAAATAAATCTGCATGATAAATATGGTCATTAAAAATTTTAAAAATTTTCAATGAGCAAACCCAGCACACTCTTTGAAAAAGCATCCAATTCTGAGTGGACATAGATTTCTCAATACAAATTCATGGATAGCAGAATGTCAGTAATTTATCAGTTGGGTCTATCTTGGGTAGTTAAGAGAAGTTATTAGCATCCCCATCCAGGTTCAAAGTCCATTTCTGACATGTTTGCCCCTTGTGAACCAACTGGTGCTAGCAAGGTAGCAATAATCACACTCTCACTTCGGTGCTTGACGGTGGGCTAGATGTTCCAAAGATTTTTTATAGAAGTTTTATGAGACATGACCTATGTCACAATCCTTCTCGAGATTTTGACATTAAAAGTGTCTCCCCTTCAGAATTATAATCTCTGATGTACATTCTAACAGATTAGAATGATATTCTTGAACTTGAAGGATTGAAGGTGATCTCAGGGAGGGAGGATGGAAGAGCTAGTGGACTTTCCGAAAGATGGAGAAGAGGTCATTCTCGACCCAATATTTAGCACAAGGAATGAGTTGATAGAGATTTAAAAAGGGTAGTGAGCCTACAACAATGAAATCAAAGAAGATCTAGAGGAAGTCTTAGCCCCGTCCGGATCTTTAGAACCTTTAAAGGTTGGGGAGAGCAGTGAGGGATTGAAAGATCAAAACCAAACTATGGTTTGTTACATTGTATGACATGTCTCAGTCTAACACAAGAAGGATGAGTAACAATTCAGCAGTGAGGTGTGTCTATCAAGGATTCAAGGCAGATGTAAAGGGCAAAGGCTCAAGTTAGAGATGCAGGAATCACAGTTTGAGGAGAGATCTTTCCAAAATTACATGAAATCTCAAAGAGGTTGGGAGGGCCAGACATTTGTACAAAAGAACAATCTAGGGCAAGGATTTGGTTTTCTATCCTTCGAGGAATTGCCTAGTGGGGCTATTGATAACCCTACAAAGAAAGATAGCACCCAAGGTGTAGATCACTTGGCAAAGCATGTTATGTTAAGAATATGAGGTCCTTGGTTCAAACCCCTACTAACCTGTTTCCACGTTAGCAGCAAGTGTGATAAACCTAGTGGTTATAGTGGTAGCAGATGGAATCAACCTTCTGTCACGTAAGAAAAAGACCACCCCATTTGTCGATTCCACTAGTCACCAAAAGAAAAAAACCCCAGAAAAAAGGGTATTGTTGCAACTCAAAATGGTGAAGGGGCAAAAAGCACAAGAAGTTTTGGAGAATGAAGAAAGAAAGGTCAAGATTGTTCTTTGTAAGGGCGTGGGTATGGAGGACATAAAAATCACAATGGAAAGGGCCCTAGTTAGACATTTTATGAGCAAACAACTGTTAAAGAGTCCTATATTTGCCAACGGTTCCATATATTAGTTAGGGGTTAGAATCTTAGATATCATTTGAGTTTAGAGCAAAAACATAGTCATATCCCACAAATGGTATTGGGAGGCTTTGTTTCTAAAAACTAAAAAGGTGGAGCACTGGTTCAATCCTAGAAGGGAAGCAATGCCCTTACAACCAGTTTGGGTAAAGCTACCTGGGTTGCCAATGGAATTATGGAAAAAAGAAGTGTTGAAGGCCTTAGGAGATGGAATAGTAACGGTTATAGACCTAGGGATTTTCATCCCAAAGTGAATAGAAGGGTAATCAAGATTCTAGTCAAGATCAATATATGCAAATGTCCACTGGAGGAGTTGGAGAGAACTTGGGGAAATTGGAATTTTATCTAGGTTGTTGACTGCTGGAAGATTCCAATCAAGGGGTCCAAATAAGATAAAATAATTTAACTAATGTCCAACGAATGACCACAAAAGTAGCTTAATGGGACAAAAGGATACGTCCAGTACGAGTACAATGTGGGAGTGCAAACACAACTCCTAGAAAATGCCAAAGCTAAATCTAGGATAAAATGAAGTAAAGAAAGAGACAACAATAAGACAGCCTCGTAAACATGTATATAACCCCGAATCAAAGGCCCCAATGATGTAGAAGACTAAGTGAATAAGTCCAAGGTTGGAGGTCGATGATGTCAAGAATGCCTGAATCTAATCGCTGACAACAAAGGGGGCGACTGTGGCACTTGCTCGCTATCGGAGTCCTCTAGGTCCAAACAGGCGTCTGGCTGCATGATTTTAAGGGGGCGTGTAGGAGCGAGGGATATTCCTCGCATTTGAGGTCGAAGGAAAGAAGCTCTGGATAAGTTTATGGTTGATCCATCAGGGCAAGGGAGGAGTCCATCGGGGGGCACCTTGCTAGAGACTGATGTGTTTTTCCGCACCCCCACAATAGTCTCAAGGACACTGGTTGGCCTACCAAAGGGGGGACTGCGGGGAGACTTGAGGTCTCATTGTTATACTACTTGAAATACTCTATAACTCAACTCGTCGCTTGTTGCTCCGATCAACCAAATCAACCTAAAAGTATGATGTGATTGTCCAAATCGTCCCCGAGTGAGGCAAGGTATGTAGGATCTGAGATCTGTACCTAAATATCTCCTTGATGAAGAGGGCTAGGCATCTCTAGTTATGATACTGGAAGAAGGTAAAGAGGGATCCTCCTGACTCTATAAAGAGGCAATGGTAGTGCCCTCTAATATCGTAGTATACGAGGCACCTAAAAATGAGGTGTCACTCTGTCTCTGACTCCTAAAGGTGACACATCTGGCAAATCCTATCAAATCTCAGTATATGGTGGTCAATCTCTGCTCAGAGTCGATGAGAACCTCAACCAACCTAGAGCTGGCACAAACAGATCTTGAGTGAGAAAGGAAAAGAGAAGGCTAGAAATATGGAGACTAGCAAATATGAGCAGATGATGGAGACCATAGAAATCAAGGATGGAAAAGCAAGTGCATCACTAGAAAAAGGTATGACATCTATGACTCTGCTCAGAGTCAATGAGAACCTCAAACAACCTAGAGCTGGCACAAACAGATCTTGAGTGAGAAAGGAAAAGAGAAGGCTAGAAACATGGAGACTGGCAAATATGAGCAGATGATGGAGACCATAGAAATCAAGGATGGCAAAGCAAGTGCATCACTAGAAAAAGGTATGACATCTATGTCTCCTAATTCAAACCCTAAGCCTATTTTGAAGTCAGTTACTTTAGAGAATTGTATCTTGAAAGAAGACCCTAACTTGGAACCCTGTTTGGGAAGGGATAAGGGAGAAATAGTCCACATACAAGATCCTAGTCATTTCCTAGGACTAAGAAACCCCCCTATGGCTATAGTTAGGGTAGAATGGAGTCTCTGACTCTCAAGCTAGCATAAGTACCCCAAGCTAGCAATTCAATTAGAGGTGAAGAGGACAATCCCACAGAATATGAAGGAAGCAATACTCCTACATATGATCTCAAACCTAGAAAGGAAATCTCCCAGTAGGGGACAACAAGAGGACTAGCTATTGTCCCAAGCAACCATCAACAATGGGTAGCAAATCCTTTCTATCACTATCTACGAAGAAAATGAAAAGAGAAATAAAGGGAGGCAGACAGAAGACCATTAGAAAGACCCTCGGAGCAGGAAGTGCCTCTAAGAGGGTGATGCAATGATAATTTTTTCCTTAAATGTGAGAGGGTTAGGGACTGCTCATAAGAAGCTAGCCCTCAAGAGTGTTTTTCCAAATATAAGTTGAACATAGTGCTGATAACTATGTGAAGAGGATAGAACATTGTAACTACCTTATCCTCAGTCCTCAGAGAATGGAATTTTGGTTTAGTAAATTCAAAGGGGAGGACAAGGGGTATTGTATCTAGCTGGAAAGACTGTATGGAACTCATTAAATCAGCATTGCTCCCTACAAGTATCCAGATTGACATAAAAGCTAAAGAACTCGGAAAATAATTTTCCATTACAATTCTGTATGGTCCCTATGGAGATAGGAAAGTCCTTTGGGAAAACTTTAAAATGAAAGGAATAATCAGAAAGGACAGTGTGATTATAGGAGGTGATTTGAATTTGAAAATAATGGCAAGGAAATCTGGGGGCAATAAGCTAGACAAGTTCCATTGGCTGAATTTTTCACTTAGATGTCTGGGGTACCTAGGATCATGTGACGTGGAACCTCCAGAATTAGTACCAACCTAGAGGAACTTCAAAAGTGCAAGGGACGGGGTGTCAAAGAGATCAGACAGATTTTTAGTGGCAAAGATGATTTTGGAGGAGACAAACAGATTAAATTCATGGGTTGGGGGAAGGAGGGTTTCAGATCATTTAAACATATTATTGCAAATGGAGAAAGAAGATCAATAGCCTCCAAGGCCCTTCAAATTTAATTGTACATGGCTGGAGGAAGAAGGGTTCATGAGCATGGTCATCCAAAACTAGGAAAGATTTTACCCTAATCTAGGATAAAGCCCAAAAAGCAAAAAAACACTCTACTAGATACGGAGGACCAAATTAAACTTTTGTATAAAAAGAACAAAGAAGGATTATTCAGTGAGGAAGAAAAGACAAATCTGAAAAGACTAGAAGAGGTAAAGGGGCAGTTGTTGGAACATGAAGAAGCACAACGGAAACTCAAGAATCAGGCTATATAGTTGGCAGAAGGGGGAGAAAATACAAAAAAATCAAAACCATGCCAAATGTAGAAAGAATAAATATAAAACAAATTGGAAGATAAGGAGCAAAAGTTTTAAAAGGGAAATTGCTGAGAAACGAGTAAATCATTTCAGAGCACTATTTCAAAACCCTACAGGAACTAACATTGCAGAAAATCCTAAAGGTCATAACTCTCTTACCCTAGATTTATTGATAAACAGCAAAATGAAGATTTGAACGCTGAGGTAAAAAAAGAGAAGCTTAAAGCAGTCCTACAGCCATTTAAGAAAGCAAAGAGTCCAGATCCAGATGTATGTAATGTAGAATTTTACTTGGGGTTTTACAATTTCTTGGAAGATGAACTGCCGGGGGTTATTGAAGAGCCAAGAACATCAGGGAAGATAATGGGGGCTCTGGATACTGCTTTTACAGCCTAAATCCCAAGAAAAATAACCTTGGAACTTATGATGATTATAGGCCCATTTCACTGTGTAACTCTATGTATAATATATTGAAAAGATACTAACCAACAAACTAAAAGGTGTCTTTTCAGAATTTATATCAGAAGAACAATTTGGTTTTTTGCATAATAGACAAATTCATGATGCAATGGGAACAGCCCGAGAAGGATTGCATTCAGTAAACATTAAAAAGATCCCAGAAATGGTGATGAAATTGGACCTGGAAAAGACTTATAATGAAGTCAATCAGTTGTATCTGAGACAACTGATTATTCAGATAGAAATGAAAATCCAAGTATTGAACTGAATGAGTCTCTATCATAAGCAAGTTTTGCAGTATTCATAAATGGCCACTTTCAAGATTCTCCTACGCTACAATGGGGCTAAGGCAAGGGTCTCCCATGGCTCCTTTCCTTTTTTTACTGGTTGGTGAAGGGCTAAGTAGGATGATAAAAGCCTGTAAGAGAGAGGGTTTGTTAAAGGTATATGGGAACCAAGTAATTTTAACCCACTTATTATTTGTAGATGAGGTCATACTATTTCGTACAGGCCTAGTAAGAGAAGCACTAAAATTTAAGGAAATTCTGGAGCTGTCTAGTAGCTCGACAGGGATGGAGGTTAATGTCCACAAGTCCACTGTTTTGTGTTTAATGGACTTGAAGACGATATAGAAAGAGGGCCTCAGCAGATTTTATCTTTCCAATCAATCCCCTTTCACCAGGGCCTAATATACTTGGGTTTCTATCTAAAACCTAATCATTACAGGTTAAGAGATTGGCTTTAATTCTATGAGAAAATTGAAGGAAGAGTGAAAAACTGGTGCCATAGGTCATGAAGGTTGCCACTAGTGAAACCAATATTGGAAGGAATCCAAGTCTATTGGTTATCCTTAGCTCATAAATAAATGTTGGAAAAGATTAGAAATAAGTGTTTAAGTTTTTTGTGAACAGGGAAGAGTGAAAGAAGGTATTCCTCTGGGCAAGAGGGAAACAATAATAATTAGCATTGCCAAAAGAAGCTGGAGGGTTGGGCAGTAAAAATATCCATCTGTTTGGGCAGGCTCTAGCTGCAAAGAGTATGTGGATATTGATGCATAATGAAGGATTGTGGGGAAGGTGATGATGGCAAAATATATAGCTCCTGGACCTTTGAAGCACTAGATCAGAAAATAAGAAAAGAGCCATGGAGGGGCTTCTGTAGTTCAGAAGGCATTAATGAATGCTCTTCTATCGGTTGGAAAGTGGTTGGTATGGAAAATAGGATGAGATAACAAAGTGAAAATAAGGGAGGACCTCTGGATGGGCTGTTCAGATCATGGGGGCCTCAAATCTGGTTACAGCTTACTGCTTGCCCCACAATCATGGAAAAAATTGAGGTGAGGAACAAGTTCGAAGAGATCTTCTTTCAGCATGAATATAGAGAGCTTAATGAGAAAGCTGATAAGCTTTCAACAGAAGCCCTAACTCTACAAGAATGCCTATGGGTGTTATCTGAAATTGATGAAAGGCGTTCTCTTCCTGAAGAGGCCAAATCTTTATATTTAGATGAAGTTGATGGAAAGAAGGCTGTTTTGTCATTTTTTATTTAAAAGAAAAATTTGCATTTTTGTTATGATATTTTATAAAATGGAAAAGCAAGCCTAGACCTTTGAAGTGGACTGTATTTTCAGACCTTAATGAACTTTAAAGGGTGTTACAGGTATTTTATGCCTGACAGAAGGCCAAGGTCTAACTGGAAGACTATCATAACATACTCTCTTTAGATAGGTTTCGGATGCAGTAGAGTGATCAGATCCTCTGAGGTGCCAAGGCACAATGGCATGTTTTTTTTTATTTCTCCTTGAGATATCAAATATACAGTTTTTTCATCGATAAAAAAAATCATAATGTCAGTCAAGACTCAAGAGTAAAGGGATATCTTGCCTATCATATTGTTACAACAACAAATTGTTCTTTAAAGCAACTATAGAAAGATGCTTAAATTCCCAATTATGCCAGTAAAATATCTGGACACTGGTCACTAGAAACAGGAAAATTTCCCATTACATAACACCAACCAAAGTACCAGCTAGTTCATACATGATAGAAAAACAAGTAATTGATAATATGTGTTGTAACGGTTACGTCCGTCAAGATGTAAAACACATATTTTGCCCTTCACATTCGAAAAACAATTGAAAACTGGCCCTTAAAGAAGAAAATGAACAAAAAGCCCAATACTTGCAAAAGGATAATCATTCATTGAGGGAAACTAAAAATCTATACAGAAACAAAGAAAATAAGATAATAGTGACCTGGTCCCCAGCATATGTCATTGTATTTGCAATAATCAGTCACAGTTGTTTTTCATAATGGGGAGGAACATTTACGCTCATCAAAGAGGTGGCCTCATATGTATGAGTAGGTGCAGGAATGGGTTAAAGTTCTCAAGTAGATGATTGATCTGACAAATGCACTACAACTATCAGTCAATAGGTGGAGACTTTTTGAGTGTAGCCTACACAATGTAAAGGAAGGTACTCGTTCTTCCAAAGGAATAAAGGAAGAAAACCTGCTCAACCAGAGAAAGCTTGACACGGTAGATAAGGAGAGGTGCAATGAATGCGCATGCATGCTCTGCAGGTACACTACAACAGTCAATAGGTGGAGACTTTTTGAGTGTAGCCTACACAATGTAAAGGAAGGCACTCGTTCTTCCAAAGGAATAAAGGAAGAAAACTTGCTCAACCAGAGAGAGGTCGACCCGGTAGATAAGGAGAGGTGCAATGAATGCGCATGCATGCTCTGCAGACAGTTGGTGTAGTTTTGGGGAAGTTACAATAGAGATTGAAATCTACCACTGAGATGAAATGGGAGACTGCAGTTTGGCCTCAATTCCTCTCACGTTCTGGAAAATTTCGGTCGTCAGATAACGGCAAGAACAAATTGCCCACTATATATCACCAACAAATAAAGGCTACACTTATGCAAGGAATAAAGAGCTAAAAGGAGAAAGATGGTATCACACAATGTCAACAAACAGATTGAATGTTGTAAATTTTCAATGGATGAAAGCCGTTGCAAACCAGCAACATTACATGAAAATAAGCATATTTTGGGCATCAAATACTGCAGAAAAACTTATGGCTGTGGATTTTTTAATGAAATATGATACATCCAAATATCGGCTACAAAATAAACATCTAGCAATATTCCCACCAATTTTTAAGCCAAACTCAACTGGAATGGAAGCTTGTCCTAGAAAATCAGTCTTGCCCCTAGGCAGATTTCAGCTTAAACCCATCAAAGAGATCATTCCATTGCTTCTCAAACAGTTCAAAAACACGTTTCTATGTAAAAATGAATTCCAGGACTCATTTCATTGCATTAAAAACAGTTCAATATCTTGTTTTTAAATAGAAGTATATTGTATGCCTGCATTTATCCTGCTATAGAAACAACAATGAGATGAAGCCCGGTTTGGAAATCTCACCACCACAGCACTGGTAACCAATTTCGAAGCTCGTTTCCTTGAATTTGAATATTGAGAAAACGAAGCATCCAATCTGATCATAATGGAACTCCTCTTCCATTCTGGAATACCAATAAAAAGGTAGAGAATCAAGCAAAGGAACCAACTCACTTGAACAATGAATCAGCAAGGCTGAAGAGTAAGAATTGACTCGAACTTGTGCAAAACTCGCAATTTGCATCAGGAAATTAAAATAACATTGCACAAAACTCACAATTTGCATCAGGAAATTACAATAACATTAAAATACAGTAATACACTAAATTTCAGCGAAAATGGTACTTTTTCATTAATATGAACTATTACAGTATGACGCAAATTTCAATAATAATTCAACTGAAAGTACATAGAT
The DNA here is from genome assembly GCA_031772625.1 of Pinus tabuliformis. Taxonomy (NCBI): domain Eukaryota; kingdom Viridiplantae; phylum Streptophyta; class Pinopsida; order Pinales; family Pinaceae; genus Pinus; species Pinus tabuliformis. The sequence goes on along the minus strand of CM062807.1, from coordinate 1,073,685,224 downwards.
ACCGCATACTACAAAACACCATAGATTCTGGAAAATGTACAAGCCTACTGGTTGTCTATTGTAAAATTGGAACAGAAAAACAAGCAAAATGAGGGCTTCTTTATGTGAAATTCGTGACTCAAAATCACCAAATCAATTCGCCTCATTAAAAACTAAGGGTGTTAGACTGGCTCGAGTTAGACATCTAAATTCAGATTGCAAGTATGACTGAGGGCCAAATTCAACTCAGAAGAGCTACTAGGTTCAGTTTCCTCGAACAGTAAAGTCAAACCTGAAAACCAACTCAGATTGGGAAGAGTCTGGTAGTAGCTATGTAATTAAGTGATTCCATAGTTTCTGACAGAGGTTAGCAAATTACAACTGGATTAAACAACTGCTACGTTAGCGAGGATCACTTTCACTGGTTGAAAACAATAAAATTATAAGTCCAATAGCCTCTTATGGAAATTGCAATTAAAAAAATACGCTGGATGCCTAGCATAACCACCGGAACCATTGAATTTAGATTTTCTGCAGCTGTGAACTGCCTTGTAGTCTCCAGGCCCTTGACGGAAACTACACTGATGGCCTTTGTTGTCAGATTTTGTGCACGCAACACTTCTACTTAACTTGGAGTGGAACCCCCAAGGACTGATCCTGGCAAGTCCTCGTAAAAAATATTGTTATCTGTGTACAGACAACACAGCATCAAACCCTGTGGGTAGTAACACCTACCAGTAGAGATTTCTTTTCCTCCAGGTAAAGTAGCATAGATTTGATTTATCTTTAACTACAGATCTATTAAGCACCAAAAGGGATAAAAACAAAATTGAACTGCAAATCTCTAAGTGCTTAAATGAACCCAAAGTAAGATGGATCTAAGCTGGTGTGCTTTATTTTATATTGGACCTACATATACTAACATCAACTTTATGGGCATAGGACGGGCAATACAATATCTTTAATAATCAGCTGTAAACTGCACCTTGCTTCTCTCGGTACAATAATGCACCAAGAGGTATTAAATTTTTTAAGATATCAATCACAGTGTTTTTGCACCAACTTGATGTGGCTAAATAGTCTTTAAACAGTTGTGGTTGCAAAGACATTGAAATTGGAGAAATCTGATACCCATTAATGATCTGGGGTTAAGATGGATCTGTTCTAGGTTAACATAGAAAGAGTCAACCCTGTGTTTACATCTGTTAAATTTTTTTCTCTCTGTGCAGTATTACACACATACAAAGAGTTGACTCGAGGAGACCTTACCAGAATCCTAAGCAGAATCCTAGAGCATAGCAGGAAATCGCTATGGCTAACGTAACTGAAAATCAACCTTATAATCTACGTTATTTAAAGCACAAAATCCAAACACAGATCCAGACAAGCGTGTTTTTGTGCGTACTACTGTATTCTACAGGAATTTTTTTTGAAGCTGATGCAGGGGCATGTAAAAGTCATTTCAATTTGACCAAGAGGTCACTAATTTTTATGGAGGAGTTGGTTCCTTCCTAGGAATCTGTTAGGATTAGTTTTTAATTAAAATTGTCATCTAGCTAGCTAATTCGTATGATTTGTTATGCAATTAATATTCTGTTATGAACTATCCTGTTTTGGGGATCGAACTTGATCTCAATGTAATCTTTGGATATGAAATAAATTATTAGATCCGTGGCAAGGAAAAGCAAGAACCACGGCTTTTCCTGTGTGTACACATAAGAGTTTTCTGTTGCCATTCTGAAACGAATTTCTGTGCGGTTTGAGTGATTGTTGGTAGGATCTACAGAAACAACTACAGTGCGCAGAGTAGAGTGTTGACTTGCGTGGCTGGAAAATACAGAGCTGGAACCATAGCTTGAACTCTACAGTTAAGGTATGTCTTGCACGTATTTGCACATTATAGGGATCTGCAGTTGATTTATAAAAGAATTGAGGTCTTGCGCTTACTTAAATCCAGAAGGGAGTAATATTTAATAGTATAAAAGCGAAATTCTTGTAATTAAGTGCTGAAGCCTCGCATGAATAAGGAAATCATGTTCTTTGGTTAAGTGAAAATTCCGCTTTCCCCGGCGCCAGGAATTTAGAAAAGGGCGAAGTAATCTATTACCTTTGGAAGGTGCAGAAATAAAGTGGAAAGATTTGTGCCTAGCGCATTTAGGATTGGATCACTGCGCTGATAGGAGAGATTCATCGAAGGGAATAAGAGAAGACGCAGTTGAGTGCCAAGTGCACTCTGTCACAGACAAGTATTTCCAGAATTTAATTTCTCTGCAGATTTTTATTTTCTGTGATATCTTCGAGGACTGCTCTGCATCAGAAGCTGGTTCAGGGTTCGAATAACTCAATGATTATAAGGCGCACACGTTCTCACTGCGGCCTGGAAGGTCCACACTGACCCCTTGCTAATCTTCAATCATCAAGGTTTAACCCGTTACTCGATTTCAACTTAACATGTCAAAAAATGGCTTTATTACCCCTGGCATGCCCATCGCAACATCAAAAATCACAGATCCACCGCATAGAATCTGTCAGTGCCTGCTGAAACTTCCCCTAACTCAACAGCTTGTGAAAGTCAACACATTATATTGGTTAAATCAACCTTCCTCCAACAGAATTGATACAGATCCTTCAGAAACTCTGATATAGATACTAAAACCCCAGTTGAGATTCTGAGAATAAAGCAACTAGCGTTTACAGACTTAATGGGGATTTCAGTGAAAAGCAAAAAAAAGGACAGAGGCATTTACTGAGAATTGAATTTCCCCAAAAATTCGCTTAAAATAAAGCTTGTCCTTACCTGATGGATGCTTGGAGAAGCCCAGCTGCAATCTGTTAGAGGAAGAAAAAGAAGGCATTAGGGCTGTAAACCCTCCAAACCCTTGGGCCATGGCTGAGCTTGCCATTTGAGATAATTTTGCAGAGTGAAACTCACAAATTTCGAAGTGGGAACTAATGCAACTGCCTTGTAACGGAGCAATTGCAGCTGTAATTATAGCAAAGCAAACCCTTTGTACATAATATCTGTATATATGGATTTCCTACTGTGTTTCTCCCCACTGGCCATTTGTATTTGTTTTAAGTGTGCACATGCAACAACGACGTTGTTTGTGACGCCTTCATTAACTTTTTAGATTTTTCAAAATTGGTTATGTTGAGTGAGCTCGGGTAGAAAGGGCTTCTCTCCCATAACGATCAAATGTTCATTTCACCAGTGTGAACTCAAAAACTGGTCATCCACCGGCAAAAACTGGCCCTCCACCAATGTGAACTCAAAAACGGGTCATCCACCCGCAAAACTAGCCATCCACCAGTGTGAACTCAATATTTCATTATGGTATGTTTTAATATGAAGTAAAATTATTTTTGTTGATTAAAGATTGATGGGATTTTTTTAGAATTGGAACTTCATATCTTTGAATAATTGTAATTGTGTGGATAGGTTTTAGTGATGATGGTTCTTTTGATAATTTTTTTTTTTTTTTTTTTTCCGAAGGTGGTAAAACCTATCAACTCAGGTGTCAAACCAACAGTGAGGACAGCCATCTCTGGCTGCTATCCGCGAATGCTGGGTTTGACTCATCACTGTTAAATAGGAAAACCACGCCACCTGGCATAACCCTGCTGGTGGTCCGTAATCGGGAGCAGGCTCTCACTCCTGCCAGATGCCTCTGGGTCTTGGGCCGTTAACCTGTTTCCTTACGTCCGAGGAAGACGAGCTCTTAGCCAAGCAGAAGCAGTTTTACGGCATACTCCAGGCCGAATGGTTCTTTTGATAATTGAATTAAGGGAAAAAAATTAATTTTAATTTTATTTTAATTTTTTAATAATTAAGTTGGGATAAAAAATTGATTTAAATTTTATTTTAGTTTTTATTTTAAACACCAGAATTTAATGGTTAATTATTTTTGAAAACAAATTCTAATAATTAAAATTTATTATTCATTTCTAAAGATTAAAAAAAATTATCATTCTAAATGAAACATGAAAAAAAAACTTAATTTCGTTTGAAAAATAATAATATATTTTGAGTATATACATAAATTATTGTAAAAGTAAATATAAGTTTTGTGTGATGTTGTATAAAAAGATTTGTGTGCTCTTACATTTAATATTAGCTAGGTTTTTCTTGTATATATGGATTGTTATAGAATTATATATAAGTTTTTTTGGTGATCATAAAAAAAATTTTACAATTTATTATTTATTTTGGTGAAAATGTAAATTGTTAAATTTAAATAATGTTTTTAAGTATATTTTAGCTTTATTCCAAGAGAAAAAGAAAAAAATATGATTGACGAAATAATGCTATATAATACTTATAAGTCAGAAAACGATTCCAAGATAACCATGAAATTTTGGTTGAAATGCAAAATAATGTTTTAAGTATATTTTAGCTTTATTACCAGAGAAAAAGAAAAAAATATGATTGACAAAATAATGCTATATAATGCTTATAAGTCAGAGAACTATTCCAAGATAACCATGAAACTGAAAAATTTTAAATAGAAAAAATGTGTTCCTTATTATTTTTAATACTTAGAGAATAACCATCATAAATCAATCTTTATCCACAATTTTTTAGTTAACTAAAAATTTAAATATAATTGTTTTTAATACTTATAAGTCAGAGAACAACGATTCCAAGATAACCATGAAACTGAAAAATTTTAAATAGAAGAAATGTGTTCCTTATTATTTTTAATACTTGGAGAATAACTATCCTAAATCAATTTTTATCCACAATTTTTTAGTTAACTAAAAATTTAAATATAATTGTTTTTATCTGTTTAGATGTAAAAACAAAGGTAATAATATAGAATAACTATAATATGAGTATTTCCTTCTTCTTCTTTTTTTTCCGAAGGTGGCAAAACCTATCAAACTCAGGTGTCAAACCAACAGTGAGGACAACCATCTCTGGCTGCTATTCGCGAATGTCGATTTGACTCATCACCGTTATCAAGGAAAACCACGCCACCTGTAATAACCCGCTGGTGGTCCGTAAGGGAGCAGACTTTCACTCCTGCCAGATGCCTCTGGGTCTTGGGCCGTTAACCTGTTTCCTTACGTCCGAGGAAGACAAGCTCTTAGCCAAGCAGAAGCAGTTTTACGGCATACTCCAGGCCGAATGAATATTTCCTCTTAAATGTTTCTCTAAAAGTTTTTTTATTTTATTTTTAAAATACATTTCTTTATATTTTTTGAAAAAATATAGATTTATCTTAATACCATTTAATATGAGTCTAGAGGGATTTAATTTCTTCACGTGCAAATTTTTTATGAGTCCCTATTATTTAAATGTTTTATATAGTTATTTAATTTTTTATTTTTATATATTTAAAAAAAAAATTAGGTGACATGACCAAAATTTCAACTTTGATGATGGGAAGAATGAGCCTCTCGACTCAATAATATCTTATTGTCTAATCCCCTTAATTGATACAATTCCTCTAATCCCCTTAATTGATACAATTCCTCTAATTTACGAGTCTCTTTTCTCTAAATGTTTCTCTTTTATTGTCAATTCTCAATAATTGTAATAGGAGTAGTCTTTAAGTGCGTTTTTTTGAGTTTCCAACATATTTTCGAGCAAAGACAATTGTGGCAAAATCTTGATTTGTGTTGTTTAAACTGGTTTTTTTGACTGCATGTATAGATTCAACACCCTCAAAACCCACTTGGTTGTGAAGAGTTAACTTGTCAAACTTGTGATTTCAATGAATTCTTGTCACATTTTAGATAAATTAGATCTAAAAATAAACAGGGAAACTTTCCAAAAAATCACACTTAAAAATTGCACTTTCCAAAAAATCTCACTTAAAAACAGAGTTGTCTTTAGTTCGACTTTTTGGACTTTCTTGTGCCGAAATCCTACGGAAAAATTTGAGGTGAAATCTTGATTTGTGTTATTTAAAATGGGTTTTTGACTATATATATAGATTCAACACCCTGAAAAACTTTTAGGGCACTTGGATTGTGCAGGGTAACGATTGTGCAAAATTACCAATCAAATTTGTGATTTCAATAAACAAATTTTAGAGAAATTAGACCCAAAAAACACACAGAAAAAAATTCCCAAAAATCTTATAAAAACAATTCGCTTAAAAATGACTTAATTAATCTATACACAATGAAATTTATCTCAAACATATGTTTGTTGCTCTATTCACTTATTTCATTTTAAGTGATAATGTTATCTCGAGTATCCCTCAAGTTTCAATGATGTTCAATCAAACTCCTTTCCATAGATGGTTTTTAAATATTACTGTATAATTAAGCTCCTTTAATAGATGGTTTTCAAAAATTAGCTGACCAATATTTAAATGATGAATAACCATCTTCAATTATACTAGCAATTGTCCCAAAAGGTACAAAGAGAGGCTGATAGGATTATTAATTGGAATTATTAAATTTTCTAGAAGAGTTAATTGGTTTGTGGAAAACCTTGTTTTCTTGCTCATTGTGCAATTACTTTTCTTTAGATGTTTTGTTTATATCTATATTACAAGGAACACATTGAATGTCTTATTTCAGTCCTGCTATCCTTACTAATATCCTTTCCCTGCTCTTTTTTGATCAATTTGATGAAATATTCCATTATCCTTTGGTCAAAGTCCTCACCTGCATATTAGTGTACATCCCGGTAAGTTCAAAGCTCGAAAGCCAACCAAAGAAGTCAATGATAACCACTGTGCACGTATTCAAATTCGTAATGTAAAACTGCCAGACAGAGTTCAGACAGATTACCTCCAAGATGGGTATCACCGTTTGTAGCCAAAACCTCAAAAACTCCGTTGTCAATAGTCAAAACGCTGACATCAAACGTGCCACCACCAAGATCAAAAACAACAATATTTTTCTCTCCACCCTTCTTGTCCAAGCCATAAGCTATCGCTGCAGTTGTGGGTTCGTTGATAATACGAGCTACATTCAAGCCAGCGATAACACCAGCATCCTTCGTTGCTTGGCGTTGTGCATCAGTAAAATAAGTTGCGCAAGCCCACAAGTTAACAGTCACAATGCAGTCAACAATTGGTTACCCACAACCTCATTAAAAAAAAGGTTGAAAAGAAAGCATACCAGGGACAGTCACCACAGCATCCTTTATAGTCTTGCCAAGGAATGCTTCTCCAGTCTCCTTCATCTTAGTCAAAATCATAGCACTGATTTCCTAAGGGCTAAATACCTTTGTCTCTCCATCTCGTACCTGAACTTGAATATAAGATTTCCCATCTTTGTTCACAATCTTGTATGGTACCAATTTCATATCCTTGTAAACTTCTTTGTCTTCAAACCTATATAAAACAAATGTTTTCATTTAATTATGCTCATCAAGTAAAAGTTTTAAATCATTTTCTTGAAGTTTGGACAGAGCAAAAATCAAATCCTGATTTGACCCTAACCAGAATGTTGCTCGACCCTTGATTTACCATGCCAATTTCATGATTGGCACCCTTGTGGGTTCAATATAAAGGCGAGAATTGGACTTGCAATAATTATAATTGTCCAATTAATAATAGTTGTCACACACAGTGGGAGGCTTTATTGGGCTTGGGGGAGAAGGCCCAGGGTTTGGAGGGTTGGCACCCTTCTTTACAGGGTAAGATGCCTCCATTGCTATACCACAAATACATGTTGAAGCTTCTTCAAGGTTCCTCTACAGTGTAATGAATCCCTCCTCTCCCCAGCTCTTTCCCCAAGAATTCTTAACAATCCAGTAGTTTGTGCCCGACTCTGACCCATAGCCCACCAGAGTCACGCTGTGGTCTAGCTGGGTTCCGCAGGCGCTAGTGAACACACCCTGGTGGTAGATTCCATGGAAAATTAATCAATTGATAAAATCGCATGGCAAAAGCATTAATTGCGGAAAGATAAGCTTAGCCAATGGAATTTACAGCATTTCAGGCAGTAAATTCCATGGGAAATAATTAATTGTTAAAGTCACATGGAAAAAAAATTAGGCAATGGCGATTTTATTTGATAAAGTTTTGAGGGTCTTGGGGCAGCATTAATAACAGAAGGACAAAGCTAATCTCTGTGATATTTACAGCAGATTAAATATTTCAACTACTGCAAATTAGGAGACGTTATGCCCAAGTAAGAAAAGAAACGAAATATCTCTAAAAACACTCAAACGAGCACCAAATTGAGGCATACTGAAGAATAGACAAAAAAAATACCCATGAAATAAACCAGGGTCATTATCCTTCTTTTCGGTAAATTCATTCGCTTTTAAATTCATTAGCTTCGACTGCTCATGCTCTGATATAGAGAACCTTCCCAATCCTAGGTTTGTGCTCCATTTTGGAATTTTAAATATGACACTCACTTTTTTTCTCCACACAAATTCGATTAATTTGGCAACTATAATTTAAACATCCCAACCTTTGTTTCGTGGCCGACAATTTTAGCAGGCCTGTAAATCGTATAAGAGATTTTGCGTGAGATAATTGTCTAACTTATCAGCCCGACGTAGTTATATTGGTAACTGGTTTGGGCACAGGTGCGTGACCTGGTGCCAACAACAATCTCAAACTAATATATGTGAGCAAGTTTTGTTCATAAATTAACAAGAAGACAAAGCAAATATAAATGAACAAATTCTGTACATGAAGAGTAATAGATACTAATTTCCAAATAGTACACAGAACAATGGGGGATTACACCTGAACCTTTTGCACCCAGGTTGGGAATAATCTTACTGACCTGAAATAACAATAACAATTGAAAAATATGGAACGTTACCTTTAACTCCTGGAGTTAAGATCTATAATAGCTTCCGTAATCATAAAGTTGTTTTGTTCATATACTATAAGCTTCAGAACAAACAATAGCAATGGCTAACATAGCCAAGCGTTGTACATGTATAAATGAAAAGGGATAGAATTGATGACAAGACAGCAGGTGGCCGAATCAAGAGGGCAACAGCCCCAGGCATTGCAGTAGTCTCCGAAGTCATACATGCAGTAGCAGGTGTTGCTCCGAGGGCAGGAATAATAGTTGTCAGTGGTCACACATAGTGGGAGCCCCTCCATCATTTTTCCCACATGGTTGATATCAGAATTTTACGCTCAAAGTATGTGAACACCTACAATATATTTTCAAAAGGAGATATAATTGTTGTATCTTTTCTTCAAATAACCCTCATCAGGCGCACACGATCGAATGCCAAATCTTTTCCCCATACTCACACTAACTGACATTTCTCCTATGCCTGAAGATCACGTGCCTCACGTTCTGACCTTCCCTTCCAAGTACTCTGGGATCTTATCATTATCATTCAGCATGTCACTCTGGGAGATGCAGAACAAAACTGGTGACCAAAAAGCATATTGAAAATACACCGAATTAGGGACATTTCATGCAAGATTTTCTCTACTACTACATCAATCTGTGTTGAGTCCCAGTGCTTGGATGGAAAAATCGTCTATTCGTCGAAGAATATATTAAATTCGAATACCTTTGAAAATTTTGCATCAGTTGATCTCTTGTCCTTGGCTCTATTCTCATGACAAAAAATGTTGCCTGGGGAATGGTCCTAGATCTGATTCGAAGATTGAGCACCATCGTTGACTGTTTTTTCTCCTGCTGCCAGTAAATGCATTCGTTGGTAAAGAAATGGAACATCTCGTCCTTAAAGCATCTGAGAGCGGCTTCTGCAAGGTGGGATACCTAGGGCGGAGGCAATGTCTCGAACATCAAGTGGGAGAAGAGCTCGTTGATCACGAGATCGATTACCATTCTAGGTAGCTTGGGATTGTAAATTATCCATGATACTAGACTGGAAACGCCACAAACCAGGACGAGGAATGACATGATGAGGCAAGAGCAGCACAGGAAACAATTATTGCTTCTTTTTGGCTTCTTCGGGATGACCATCAGGCGATATGAGGGGAGCGAGCATCCGTGTCAGGGAGAATCACGAGATCTGTAATAAGGTGATTGTGAACCTTGGGAGGAAACAAGGCAAGCCAAGCCAATGCAATGCAGAGTATTGAAGAAAATGATGAGATGAAAGTGAAAATGGGCTCTGTGAGATGCTTAACACTAATCAGTGCTTGCCAAAAGCCAGGGAAGAAGAATAGTGCTTGCCAAAAGCCGGGAAGAAGAATAGCAACAACAACTGGCTGGGAAAAAGCAATAAAAATATCTTCAAGAGTGACATAAAAGAATGGGAAAAAGCAGTGAAGCAACTCAACCAATATTTGGAAAACGTAGTGACACTTCAAATCATCAATGGTTGAAAGTGTCTCACCTGATCCAATGCAGCAGAATAAAGATTGAAAGTGTCTCACCTGATCCAATGGAGCAGAATAAAAATGTTGACGATTGTTGATGCATAGGAAAGCCTATTGGCCTAAATATTATTTATTTTCTTATCCAATGTCAATGCCCTGTGACTTGAGAACTTGGTAAAGTTAGTCTATGTGGATGGCCTTAGTTGCTCATGTGTGTCTCGTGAATAAAATTTAATGTTGTTATTTTTCATTATGACTTTTGAAAATATATTACTTCTAAGTGTAATCTTTGGATGATGACACCACATATCTGTATAATTAATGGTTTATCCTTCACAATGAAGCGGCAATATTTTTATATTGAATATGGTTTATTAAATTATGTTTTTAATAAATTGATATATGTATTTTTCAAAATAAATTCATAATCATGTATTTTTCTCCTTATAATAATATTTTTATAATTAATAATTTTTTAGATTTAAATAATAAATTTATTGAAAATTTAGCCATATTTTTATAATTAATTATTTCTTTAAATTTAAATATTAACATTTTGTGTTAATGGGATTTTAATTTTTTAAATTTAAATATTAATTTTATTAAAAATTTAACAATATTTTTATAATTAAAATTTTCTTTAAATTTAAATATTAAATTTTTTGTGGTTATGAGATTTTGGATAAATGGTGATTTACGTCACTTTAAGGCACTCCTAAATGTTAAGTTATTGGTTTAATTCTCAATTCTATTTAGGTATTATTATTGAACATAACCATGATGTAGCCTTACAACTTACAAAAAAAATATTAATTTTTTGAGATTATAAATAGACTTATGTAATAATCATATATAAACTCATGTAATAATATCTAATTAATAAAAATTCCATAAATTATTAAAACCTGAAAAAAGCTTGTAAATCTGCTATTATTAAATATGTTAGCAGGTCTAACCTACCAGTTCAATATAGTCGTTGCCTAGTCAAATATAGTCATTGGATGTTCTGATCTAACTATTTAACATGTAGCCTAGATCTGATTCTTCAACTTGTCCTGAATGAACCACACTAGTTGGTTCGAAACCCGTCAACAAATGAAATATCATGTGATTTACGCTGAAAAACTTTTTTTCATAAACTTGATATGGATCACAGAAGCCTCAATTCAACAAGTATTTAATTATTAAAAGTTCTATAAATTTGTTATTATACATTGTCTTTTTTTTTTAATTAATATATGTAAAACTAACATTCTCGGGGTCAAGCTCTATGGTTGAGCCAAAAGGAAGTGATCTCTTTGGGTGGGGTCATGCTCTCTGTAAGAAATTATATCTTTGAGTGGATCAACCTAGTATAAATATTTCGTGAATCACTTATCTCCATCTTTGACATTGTTATTAACTTAATTTTTTCAAATTAATATTAAAGGCCAAACACATCAATACTTTAAGTGCAATTTTTGGAGTTTCTAGTGAAATTCTAGCTAGAATCTAGCCAAAAAATTGTGGCTAAATCTTAGTTTTGTTTTTAAATTGGTTTTTTTACTACATATTTCAGAGAGAAAAAGCATAAATGTATTATATTGAGACTATATAACAGTTCCAGATAAGTACAAATGTCAAGCTATAATAAGTTGAGGAGGTCTTTAACCTGTAACAAAAAACTAGAGGATGTGATCCTCCATGAGGGAATCTGAGCAGAAACACATCACATAAAAACAGATGCAAGTTTTATGATCCATATGCGGATTCAGATATGAACCCATGATACCAGAGATAGTTGAAACCTATATACACCATACAAGTACGATGATAGAAACAAAAAGGGAGATACAAAAGGAGAAATAAGAGCAGATCCGGAGATGACCAAAAGTGACTAAGCGCCAGGGAATGAGAAATCCTGAATGATAAAGGATTTCTCATCCAAAATTACCTTCATGGACCAGGTACCTGTTTCTAAATGAATACCTTGCTTTGACAAACTGTCCGCTTGCTGGTTTAGATCTCTGTAGATGTGTTGAATGGAGCATTCTTTCACTAGTCCCCAGTAAAACATGATCCTGTCCATCCATCCTGTAAGGTGTGAGCTCCTGATATGGCATTTTCCCTTGACATGATCGATCATAATTTTGGAATCCCCAAAAATTGAAATGGACTGTATATAAAAAAAAATGCAGAAAGCAAGAAGACCCGCTAGAGCCCTCGCCTCAGCCATGCTATTTGTGCCCTTTCCTCCATTCCATGATATAAGATATTGAAGATTCTCGTCCATTATAATATGAACCCCGCAACCACAAGAATTTTGCTGTGTGGCACCATCAAAAAATGCTCTAGGGGTCCTTGAGAGATAATCTTTTTGTACATTTCTGTTGACACTTTTCAATTTGGGTGGCTTTAACGGCACAAAATCATAGATGGTTATGATTTGTTGTAAGATATCCTTGAGAGGCACTTTCATTTCTTTGAAAATTATGTTGTTCCTCCACTTCCATGCACACCATAAGACAATGATAATTATAGATCTCCATGACTCTCTCTGCCCACTCCACCACTCAAAAGCTGCGTGCGTAGAAGCATGAGAAACAATAGGGAAACCATATAAAAAAGCCAGATCATGCCATATTTTCTGAAAAGATTGGCATTGGAAGAACATATGAAAGTTGGTTTCCTCGGCTGATTCACACATTAAGCATTTGCTCGGCCCGTGCCACTTTCTTTTTTTTAGATTTTCCCAGGACAAATTTTTATTGTGGAACACCAACCAAGAGAAGAGTATTAATTTGGGAGAGCATCCTGTTTTCCAGAAAACTGATGGAAACATGGGACCAGAGTTCATGGTCTTTTGTCCAATCATATCTTTATAAATGTCCTTCACACACACCTGAGAATTTGCTTTTGGTGCCTTCCATATAAGGTAATCTTCCGGCCTGGACTTGTGAAAACTGCAGCTTCTCAAAACATCCCTGACAGTGTTCCATTGCCTTGCCAGGAACTCTGACATACCTAGTTCAATGGCTTCCTTCCAGAGAGGAAGTGGACCTTGCCATGCTTGTATGAGCTTATCCCATGTAAAAAAACCTTTTGTATGGAAAAAGATTAAAAGCCTTTCGGGAATGATTATACTTTCTCGCCCGCACATGATGGGATCTATACCAATAAGGATTCTGCTGCGAAATTGTAAGCTCCAATTCAGATTCTTTAGGAATTCAACATCCTCAAAAACTTTTAGGAGCACTTTAATTGTAAAAAAATTACTTATCAAATTTGTTATTTCAATAAATCTCTTTAACCCATTAAATCGAAAAATAAATTAAAAAGATTCCTAAAACATTAGACTAAAAAACAGTGGTGCTTTTAATACAAAATTAAAAAGATTCCTAAAACATTAGACTAAAAAACAATTGTGCTTTTAATACAATGTAATGACGGTTGAAATGAATGTCCTGATATTAAATGGTTATAAAACATTTGAGTCGGAGAAACTTGAAGGACTTCGGTTTTTTAAAATGAATCTCCAACCAAATTTTTATATTTGTGGCTAGGTTTCTTCTTCAATTTCCAGCTAAATTTTAAGTTAATGATTTGACAATTCAAATTTCCAACAATATTTTTATGGCCCTTATTGTAAGAAGGTTGATTCACTAACCCACAAACAAAATATCTTGTTGGTTGGATATTATTTTAATAACTATTTCTCATTTGAGGGTTGATGAGGATGGGCTGATTTTGTGTTTTGGTCGGATAGTGTCGGTTGGATATTATTGTCAACGTTAACTATTTCTTATTTGACGGTTGATGAGGATGGGTTGATTTTGTGTTTTAGGTATTACGTTGGTTGGATATTGTTTTAAAAGAATGAGTTGATTTTGTATTTAAATTATTAGGATTATATAATATTTTTAAAACACTGATTGTATTTTTTAATTTGAGTAGATTAATTAAATGGTTTATATTTTGTTTATCAAGTGTTAAGAAAAATTGATCTACGATTTTCTAATTAGCAAGGTATTTAGTAATGGGAAATTGATCAATTGAGTTAACAAGGAGAAACTGGTTGATGTTTTGTTAAAAAAAGTGCTTACAAATTTTTTATTTGGAATTTTCATTAATTGGGTCTTATTTTTAATATTTAAGTAACATTAATATAATATAATTTAAATCTTCCTAACCTCTTTTTCTAAGGTTAGGATTATTGAATCTTCAAGGTTTGTGCCTCTTAGGGTTTTGGGTCTTAATTTCAATGTCTTGTTATGGGTATTTTGTAGATGAGTATATTAGGCACATCCTTCTAAGAAGTCGTTACCGTCATTCTAACTATTGTATTTTTACAACCCTTTCATCATTCTTTGAGTAAACGAATTGGGTTTCAGTGTATATATGTGTTTATTTCATGTGATATCGTTTTCATTCATTTCATTCTTGACATAGTTTGGATCAATAGTATCAAAACAATCTACTCTATTATTTTTCCATCGATGTCATGCATGAGGTTAATGTACAAAAAAGTTTGGTCTCAACTAATTGAGTCTAGCTAGAAACTACCACCCTTGGCTACACAAGTGACCTCGCATGGCAAACAAAAAGAAAGACTAGTGGAGAAGCAGATCACATCAAGTAGCAAAGTTGTTGGAGCTACAGGTTTGTGAGTGAAAATTTAGCACTTCGCACATCTCTTGATTGCGTGAATGCAATCAGGGAAAAGGTTGGTCCATAAATAACTGACGTGTATGAATTTTTAGGTAATGGACATCCCTAATAAATCCCTGCCATATTTATTGGTATGATAGTCATTTAAGGCTTTCTCAACCTCTTCAAGGATAAGGCATTAACACAATACAATATCCACCCCTCACCTATACTAGAAGCCTCATATGAGGAGTCTTAAGGAGTTTGATGGTGGATGTGTCACTGAACATCATGGGAGCGGTGTCAACCAAATTTCTAAGTGCAAAGGTAAGTAAAATGCATTGCACCATGGGTTTTTTTATGAAATTAAGAAGAGATGCTCTGGGAAATTATAATTCACTAATGGGTCTTGGTTTAAATGAGAGATTGTGATAGATTCAACGGGGACAAGTGCCTTCTTTGTAATACCCCAACCTTTAATCCGCCACTAACATTGTAATTAATTATGTTAGTGGCATGTGGGAGAATGTAAATGTGAAAGGGTTAAAGGACCTAGAAAAATTGTCATTGTATTTTGAATTAAAATGCCAAGAAATTGATGAAGAGGTGGAGCCTAATACAAACCATGAGAAGCCAAGAGAGGCAAAAGCCAACAAGGGGGACATGATTGCAAAGCTAACCATGGAGATAATCCCTATCCAAGATTCTCATTTTCCCCAAGAAAACAATCAATGGGGGAGGAGTTGGTAGTTGAGCTACAACTCCCATAATTATTAAGGAATTTGGGAAGAGACCATAATAAAGACGCTGCAAACTCCAAAGAGCCTAACAAAGAGGACACTTCTCCCAAGCGGAATCCTCCCAAAAATGTCCCCTCTAAAGAGTCTCCCAAAGAGAAAGCCCTTTCAAGGAATCTTCCAAAAAAGGATTCCCAAAATAAAGTTGAACAGAAAAAGGGCCCTCAAAAGGGAGAAAGCACCAGAAGGAAAGAAAAATGGAAACACGTTTGGCTTAGCATTGACATGGGTGTTGTTGTTGGAATGATGATCATATTTGTCCCTCTAAAGGAGATTGCTAAGCTTCCTGAACAAGGACAACAAATTTAGAAATCCTTGGGCTTTGAAGAGGAAGAATTGCTTGAAGACCTGCAAAACATTCACATTCCTGATCGTAACCCCGGTCTATTGATTTGGGGTAGCATAGGATGTGCTCTAAACCTGAAATTTTGTAGGGAGGCTTGGGCACAGGTATTCCAAAGAACCCAAAAATCGTTTTGGGAAATTCCACCCAAAAGTGATTTTATTAAAATAATTAATATTTTTAATGGGGTAATGCACCAACTATCTCATATAAGGGATAAGTAGAGTACATCCAGAGAATTTTAGGGGTCAAACCAAAAGTTTTTTATCTAACCACAAATTACTAGATTTTACATAAAATTGAAGGGGAGAAAAAAAAAATCCATGAGGAACTGGGAGACAAGCAACCTTGATCTTTGGATCATCCACAAGTGGAAAGCAAAGGAAGTTCTCATGTGGAAGGAAATAAAGAAACAATCACCCATGAAATCAAGTGTAAGGGAAGAGATCAATATATCCTAAACTGGCTGGGAAAATTGAATGCAAGTGTCCCAAAACCCAAGCTACTATGTAAAGTTGTGTTATAGGTGCTTGTCGAACAAGTCATCGAAGTATTGATAGAGGAGGTCACCAATGAATTAATGAAGTAGTGAAGGGGCTTCTTTGTGTTGTGTAAGAAAATTGATAAAACACCCATAGTTAAGTGTGTGCTTATAGCTTATTAGGACTTGAGGGAAACTTGCTAGTTTTATGTTTATGAAGGAGAGTGGCATTCACCCTTTCACCACTTGTAGCTTGATAGAGAGTTGCTTCTATTAGATGAAAGCTATCATTGATGTCAAAGGGTGAATGGGCCCTTGATGATTTGGAAATAGCCCTAAGATTTCTTTGCATTTTTTTTTTGTCAATATATGTGCAAAAGGTTATGATTTTGGATGCATGACCATTGCCACTTGGTTGACCTCGTCATGTCATTTCATTTGATAGGTTGCATGCATCGTGGGTCCTTTTGGTTGAAGAAATATTCAAGTTTGAAATTTCTTCAAAATCTACCCCAAATTGAATGGGTTTGACCCCATGTAAAATGCATAATAGAAATAGGTTCAATTCCAAACCATTATTAAGCTGGCCTATTAAATAATTAAGAAGTCAGTTTCCATTAATGGCAAGACAACCCTCATGTTTAAGGTCAAAATAATTAATTATATTTAATCATATTCAAGTCAACTCTGGTATTAAACGTTTGTTTTAAGGGACAAATTCATGTTTTTAGGTTTAGGTCGGCCCTAAAATAGGCCTCCCTCCAAAACATATAAATAACATAGCCATGGGAGTTTAAAGTAACCCAATTCCATGCATTTGTTAAAGGAAGAAAGCACTCTGAATGCATTGGATCAAACCAAAGCTAAAAGAAAGTGAAATCCAGTGCTATGAAGGGTAGAGACCAAGGTTAAAGAAGTGGAGTTTGTTTATGGACATTAGTAGCAAACCGAACTCTCTATTGTCTAATTTTTTGAAGGAGGCCAAGTTCTATCATGAAGTAGACCTAATCAGCCCTAAATTCACTCTTGCTTCAGGTTGTAGGTTGAAGTCACCAATGGTGCAAAATACAGGGACCAATATGAAGAATTTGATCTGAGGTTGAAAAAGGACCAAGCTAAGGAAGACCATTGAAGCCTACTTTAAAATAAATTTGGTCAAATAGATTTGATTAAGGATTTGAGGTTCGATTTTGGAGCAGGTTTGAAGGCAGATCTAAAGATGGCTTGTTGAACATTTGAAGCATACCATACACAAGTTGAAGCCTTAGTGGGTCTAGCCTCCTTCCTATTGGTGCGAGAAAACCTAAGGGAGTTGGTGCTCCCTGTTAGTTGTAGCTGACAAAATCTGTGGGGGTTGTAAACTCCTTTGAGTTAGTGCTCATAAAATTTGGAGATTGTTATGTCCTCATGTATATGTAATTAATTATGGTTTTACCAATATATTCTCATTATTGAGTTTCCATTTATATTTGATGTACTCTTGTTGATGATCTCTTGCATACTAGTTTTTTCATTGATAATGAAGTAAAAAGTTCTAAAGGTGCTCAATATTGATTCCCCCCCCCAGTATTGTTGATATTTCCAACAACTTCCTGGTGGCTTGCTGGATAGGGCACTAAGCACTGAGAAAGGGGAAGTTGTTAGGGGATTATTAAGTAGTGAAGGGACTTCCTTTTTATTTTGCAAGACAATTGAGAAACCACCTAGAAGATAAGTACAAGCTCTTAGCTTAGTGAGATTTTAATATAGCTTACCAAATTATATTGATGAAGGAGAGTGGACTTCATGACCCCACCTTTAGTGACCAATAGAGAGAGACTTCCCTCATGGCTTCACGGTATAAGTCAAGAGTAGCCAACTGCCAAGGATATAATAGATAATTGGGCCAATGGTTAGGTGGAAAGTCGCTCACCCTTCATCTATAGTAGGAAACTATGCATCATGATCAGATAAGTGCCCTTGTGGACTTCAAATTTGTAATGTAAAATATGTTAAATGTAGAAATTTTGAATAATATGACACTTATTCACAGAGATTATCCCGATTATACACTATTGCGGAATACATGCATAATACATAACCTCCTCTACGTTGATCAACAATTTAGCAGCATCAAAAACAATGAAACATCAATCGCATGCACACATTAACACAATATGTATCCCGGGGAAAGCTTACAGCTGAAAACCCCACACTATCTGTATATTAATGATTGAGAACATGTAACATTACATAGTACAATACTCCTCACAAGTATCTAGCACTATCTCCACCTGTTACACACAAAACTAGCTTAGATCCGAACAAGTCACAGGTTCAAATCTTCTCCACTGCTTTGCCTGCCTCTATTGCACACAATACCATGTGAAAATCACTCACACTGGAAATCACGTGAGCACAGGCTATTTCACTAGGCATATACTGGGCAATCCTCATGGGCATACTCAATACATTGATTGTGCAAGACCTCATGCATAACTATAGTCACAATTGATAGCAATCTCAACCTCTAACACCTGTCTCCACTGAACTGTACATGCACTGAGTTAACTGATGTATTCTTCAGTTGCATTATGAGTTAATAATTAGTGAATTAATTTAATCAATTAATTCACATCACTCATCACTAGTCTATTTGCAGTTAGACTAATTACAACTAGTTTAACAAAGTCAAACTGAACACAACTCCATCAACTCCACATCCAACTCCACAGAACTCACATGCATGAGTTCTAACTGATGTCATGCATGCAATAGCTCAACTGACTCACAAGAAAAGCGTATTTCCTTCTGACAGCTGCATGTGCCACATCTGTAGCTCAAATTGAAGTGCTCCAAGAGGATAAGATAAAGTTTATAGTCTAAATATTATTATGAGACAATAATATTTGACTTTTCTATTTTTAACCTGGCAATCTAAAAATAGACTTTGATCACTCCTGCTGTGAACCAGAAATAGAAGTCCATCTATTTTTCCCAACATGACCAATCATCCATAAACAACATCCTGCAACTCATTGATCATGATCCATATGTCTAAAAATAGACATAGTCTAAAAATAGACTTTGCGCCATAATTTGCCTGCGGGCCCACTTAGTGAAGGCGACTCCTTTCCACTAAGCTCCATCATCTTGTTGCATTCTCAACACTCCCTCTCAACAAGATATGGATTATCAACAACCCCTATCCTGCCTCGGTGGTATTCGAATTTGCTCCTGGTGAGCGCCTTCGTCAAGTAATCAGCATCTTGATCCTTCGTTGGAATGTATGAAAGTAACATGATTCTCCGCTGCACACAATCTCTGATATGATGGTACCTGATGTCAATATGCTTAGATCTATCATGAAATACAGGATTAGCCGAGAGTTTAATGCAACTTTGGTTATCACAGTAAATCATAGTAGGATCCAAGTGAGAACCGAACAAACCGACCAAAATCTTCCTCATCCATATAGCCTCGCATGCAGCCAAACTTGCTACCATATACTCGGCCTCTACTGAACTGAGTGCCATGGATCTCTGCTTCCTGCTGTACCAAGAAACTGTTGTCGACCCGATACTGAAGACCCCTCCTGATGTGCTCTTTCTGTCCGTTGGGCTCCCTGCCCAATCTGCATCCGTGAAGCCACATAGCTTCACCTCATCCTCCTGTCTGTACCACAATCCATATCTCGATGTGCCTCTCAAATAACGCAATACATGCTTGCCTGCCTTCTAGAAGAGCTTGGTTGGCTTAACCATAGCTTGTGAAAGTTGGTTAACAGCATAGTATATATTAGGTCGTGTATTGACTAGATACATAAGCGAACCCACCAACTGTCGATAAACAGTGGCATCCACTTCTTATGCCGAAGTGGCATCCTCCTTCCTCCAACCTCCAGGAAGAGGAGTATCAACAGGCTTGTAGCCATGCATGTTGAACTTCTCCAGTATCTCCCGAGCATACTTACCCTGAGAAACAAATAGTCCATCACTGCGCTGCCAAATTTCAAATCCTAGGAAATAATGAAGGAGGCCCAAGTCCTTCATCTCAAACTCCTTAGCAAGATCATCCTTGCATGAAAGTATCAACAGCTCATCACCTGTTAGAATCAAATCATCTACATAAAGTACAATGATAAGCAACTTACCCTCCACCACAATCTGGTATAGGTTAGGATCCGCCTCACTCTTGGAGAATCCAAGTCCGGTGAAATAACTGTCTATCCATGTGTACCAAGCACGTGGTGCTTGTTTCAAACCATACAGTGCTCTCTTGAGCCTGCACACATGCGACTCGTTGCTGAAGATCTCAAAACCTTCGGGTTACTCAATGTACACCTCCTCCTCAATGACTCCATTGAGGAACACAGTCTTCACATCCATCTGATGAATGTGCCATCCCATCTGCACTGAGAGAGCAAGAATCATCCATATGGAAGAATACCTTGCGACAGGTGCAAAGGTCTCCTCATAATCGATCCCCTCTATCTGTGAAAAGCCTCGGGCAACAAATCTTGCCTTGTACTTCTCCACACTCTCGTCAACTGCCTGCTTAACTTTGTAGATCCATCTCGAACCCACCACTGATTTCCCTTCCGGTCTAGGAACAATCTCTCATGCACTGTTTCTAACAATCGAATCATACTCTTCCACCATGGCGTCTACCCATGCGGGATCCTCCACAGCTTCCTCGAAAGAGGATGGCTCAGTCACAACACATTTGCTCACAAGAGCCATGTATCCAGTGTACCGATCAGGTGACTATCTCTGCCTGCGTTGGGCTGTAGGTGGTCCTACAACTTTCTCTGCATCTTGAGCCAGTCGCTCAACTTCTGTCAAGCGCTTTCGCCTCTGATGGTTGGCGCTGCATGAGTGGTCTCTTCCACTCCATGAACCTCATCCTGTGGCTGATCCACGTCCTGAAGCTCATCTTTAGGAACTAATAACTCCTCATCTGCATGCAAGTGTAGCTCCCTCTCAAGCGAAAACTTCATGGATTTCTCCTCCTGAAATTTTATATCCCGTCGCACAACAGTCTTACCATTGTCTAACAAATACACACGATAGTTGTGGGGCGTATCAGTGTACCCCACAAATATCCCAACCTCTGCGGTTGGCTCCAACTTCTTCCTAGCATCCTTCGTCACCTGCATGTAAACGTTAGCACCAAAAATCCTCAAATGAGAAAGATCAGGCTTCTTACCAGAATAAGCCTCCTCGGGTGTACTCATGCCAAGTATCCTGTGAGGACAATGGTTCTGCACATAAACTGCAGTATTGCATGCTTCCGCCCACAAGTGAAGGGGTAGGCCCTGATCATGCAACATTGCCTGTGCAACACCCACGATCGTTCTGTTCTTCCGCTCAGCAACCCCGTTCTACTGTGGGTTGTGGGGAGCTATGAGCTCTCTTTGAATCCCTTCTGCACTACAAAAATCCTTGAACTCGCCAGAGATGTATTCACCACCATTATCGCTCCTAAGAGCCTTCACCTTCTTCCCCGACTCCTTCTCGACCAGTGCTTTGAATTCACAGAACTTTGAGTATGTCTCGTTCTTCTTCTGCATGAAAAAGATCCAGCACTTACGAGAGAAATCATCAACAAAGATCACATAATACCTGTGTTTTGCTGTCAAAGCTACTGAGAAAGGTCCACACACGTCTGTGTGAATTCTCTCAAGGATCGTCGTGGCGCGACTATCCTTCTCATGAAAGGTGGCTTTCACAAACTTTCCCAAAGTACACCCCTTGCACTGATCTGACTGCGCAAGAGTGCCTTTAGGAAGCCCTGTAGTGATCTGCTGCAGTATCTTCAAGGCTGCATGGTGAAGGTGACCCAATCTCCTATGACACAGCTCGCCATCATCTCGGCTCACCAATCCTTCTGCCTTGCATGCCATTGCTACGCATCCATCTACATGTAACTGATAAAGGTTCCTCACTCGAACCCCTATCTTCCAGGTTTCTCCAGTTGTCTTGCTGCGCAGGAAAGCCTTTCCCTCGCTGAAAAGAACATCATATCTCTTGTCTTCTAACATCGCCACAGAGATAAGATTATTCTTCAATCCTGGAACATGCATCACTTCCTTCAATACGAAGGGTTTACCAGACTCCCTCTCAAAGGAAATGGTACCGATACCGGTTGAATTGTATCTACCATCATCGCCCATCTCAATGTGCACTCCAAGATATTTGTCCTCTAGATCAGAAAACAAATCTCGATCTCCTGTCATGTGAAAAGACGCACCACTGTCCAAGAACCAGACCGATCCCATCACACTTGAAACCAAGCATGCGATCAATGAAAAAACAAGCTCAAACTGCGAGGCTAGAGCCTCTCCTGCTGCAGATCCAGCAGCTTGCTTGTTCTTCTTCTTCTGCGGACAATTAGTGGCATAGTGTCCGTGTTGGTGACAGTGAAAGCACTTCACCTAGGACATGTCCTGCTTCTTGCCTTTTGCACTAGACTGAGAAGCTTTCTTGCTCTTCCCCTTCTTTGCTTTGGCAGCCAAAGCACAATTTTCTTCATCAGGTCCCTTTGATGAAGATTCGTCCCTGGTATTCCGCCTGATCTCCTCTTGCACAAGATCTGACCAAAGTCTCTCCCATCTTGGAAATTTCTCCCGACCATTGACAGAGTCCTGACAAGAATGCCAACTCTTTGGAAGACCAAGGAGAGCCAAGCTCACCAAGTCCTCATCATCGATAGTCACCCCCACACTTCCCAGCTCATCTCTGCACTGAGTGAACTTCGTGAGATACTTGGGCATATTGTCTCCCTTCTCACATTTGATGTTTCCGAGTTTATCTTTGAGCGCCAGCTTCCTCTGATCGCTCTTGCTTTGGAATAGATCTGTTAACGCTTTCCACATCAAGTATGGAGAAGCCTTTCCATGCAGGCTGGACACAATGTGATCCTTCACGCCCTCCAACAAAATCCTTCGACACTTTGTTGTCTTATTTTGCCAAGCACCAACCTGCGCATCATCAGTAGGCTTTGGGACCTCAGCCTCTATGAAATCCTTCAGTCCATTATCATCCAACACTGCCTCCATCCTATCCTTCCATGCAATATAGTTCGAGCTGCCCTCAAGAGCATATTCCAATCGCAATCCGTTGAAAGACATTGCCACGTTGATACCAAGAAAACACTGCTGCAAATTCGAATTCCACCAGCTCCAAACTTAACTTCCTCTGATCTAGAATTCATGAGAACAAAGTATTTCTCATACAGAGATTGACTGTATGGGCTTTTACCGGATATCTCACCTTCCAAAGGAAGGATGAATCCAGAGGCTACCTGGCCCGACTACAGACTCTGCCTGAAGAAATAGAATGTAAACACTTCCTGAATAATAGATCTGATGATCAACGGCTCCGATACCATGTAGAAATTTTGAATAATATGACACTTATTCACAGAGATTATCCCGATTATACACTATTGTGGAATACATGCATAATACATAACCTCCTCTACGTTGATCAACAATTTAGCAGCATAAAAAACAATGAAACATCAATCGCATGCACACATTAGCACAGTATGTATCCCGGGGAAAGCTTACAGCTGAAACCCCACACTATCTGTATATTAATGATTGAGAACATGTAACATTACATAGTACAATACTCCTCACAAGTATCCAGCACTATCCCCACCCGTTACACACAAAACTAGCTCAGATCCGAACAAGTCACAGGTTCAAATCTTCTCCACTGCTTTGCCTGCCTCTATTGCACACAATACCATGTGAAAATCACTCACACTGGAAATCACGTGAGCACAGGCTATTTCACTGGGCATATACTGGGCAATCCTCATGGGCATACTCAATACATTGATTGTGCAAGACCTCATGCACAACTATAGTCACAACTGATAGCAATCTCAACCTCTAACACCTGTCTCCACTGAACTGTACATGCACTGAGTTAACTGATGTATTCTTCAGTTACATTATGAGTTAATAATTAGTGAATTAATTTAATCAATTAATTCACGTCACTCATCACTAGTCTATTTGCAGTTAGACTAATTACAACTAGTTTAACAAAGTCAAACTGAACACAACTCCATCAACTCCACATCCAACTCCACAGAACTCACATGCATGAGTTCTAACTGATGTCATGCATGCAATAGCTCAACTGACTCACAAGAAAAGCATATTTCCTTCTGACAGCTACATGTGCCACATCTGTAGCTCAAACTGAAGTGCTCTAAGAGGATAAGATAAAGTTTATAGTCTAAATATTATTATGAGACAATAGTATTTGAATTTTCTATTTTTAACCTGGCAGTCTAAAAATAGACTTTGATCACTCCTGCTGTGAACTAGAAATAGAAGTCCATCTATTTTTCCCAACATGACCAATCATCCATAAACAACATCCTGCAACTCATAGACCATGATCCATATGTCTAAAAATAGACATAGTCTAAAAATAGACTTTGCACCATAATTTGCCTGCGAGCCCACTTAGTGAAGGCGACTCATTCCACTAAGCTCCATCATCTTGTTGCATTCTCAACATTAAATGAAATAGAATGATGTTGATGGTTGTGTATATTTGTGTCCTTACTTTTTGAATTGTATATGATCATGTAAAATATATTTGATGGATGGTATCCTAATGTAATGAATCATTGATCATTGTTCATATAAATGTCAGTGGCTTCTCTAGCTCTTACGTGTGGTTGTAACAAGCCTTTTGATGAGAATAATGTTATGGCTAGAAAGATAGAGAATGTTAACCCCTTATCCTCTTAGAAAAACCATGCTGATTGATTGGTTGTGGAAAACTTTTAGTGAGCCTCAAGCATGGGAGCTAGGTCTACTCCAAATGGAAAGATGAGACTTGAATTTTCTACTTATGAGCAAGGTGTCACATTGATGATGAGGACCTAAGGGTAGCAATAAATTCCTTGTTTTTAAAGTGAAGACATAGAGAGAGGAGTATTCACATAACATATGACGTAAATTTTTTAAGAGCTCACTAATGAACTTGTGAACTGGTGGTGGATTCAGTTGAAAGGCTTGTATAGCCTCTAAATTGAATTTAAGTGTTAATACATCTATGGATAGTTCAAGAACTCCTTTGAGTTATCAAGGCCCTTGAGTATTGATTATTGTAAATAGTCTTTATTAGATTAAATACGAGGTTGAGCAACTAGAATATATCCTTTTTTTGGGATAATAATACTTAGAGGTCTTCTTATGTATGTGCCTATGTAGCTGCTACAATAACCCCAATTCTTTTATCATTTCAAAATTTAGAGACCCCATTTACTCAACTCCTTTTCACACTTTTCCTAGAGTTTTCTTAAGCTTTGACTTCTCATTTGACCTAACTATGGTTACATTTCATTCTAGCGAGCCTAGCCTTGAAGCTTTAAAACTTGTATTTTTTGCCATAGTCGCAATTGCAACTTGCAATGCTAGTGTCCCTAGGTTATGGAAGTGTGATTTGCAACTTACCCTAAGCAACACATCCTCTTAAGTCACAAATTGCATTTCTAGTTCATAGTGACTTATGACAGCATTCTCGAAGTGCGACATGCGACTAAGACTGCCTCTATCACATGCGACAAAGACAAGTCACGTTTTTAAGTTGTGACTTTCCACACATGCCATCACTTATATATTAAAGTTGTCTCCTCATTTTATTTCATTCTTCCTTCAATGTTGGACGAGCGTACCTCTCCTGAGGATAATGTTTGTGATTGCAACTATAGGGTAAGTAACTCATCTCCTTTGTCATCATTGCTTTTCTTTTACGTGTCAAGTCTTAGATTGATTCATTTCCCATAGCCATGCATTCTTATACTTCTAATGGGCCTTCCTCCTTATTATCTCTAGTTTAGCCATCAAACTTTTGCCTTAAAACTCTCCATTGACTAGTTGAACTATGATCTCAAAGAGACATTGACTTCCTTCTTAATTTAAAATTCCATGTTTGTGTCCTTGAACCCTCACCCACCATTCCACTACCAAGGGTTCATACCTTGTGTTTTACTCTGAATTTCTTTTAGATTACTTGCAATTGCTATATTGAACAACCCAAATTGTATACATTGACTGAAATTCCTTAATTCAATTGTATACATTCATTAACGACTGGAATCATATGATTTGTGGCTCGAAACTGTATGAATTTATTAAGGGGAATCAGATTTGTTGTCTGAATCATTGTAAGTTCATGCCTCTCCAACCCCTACACTTTCCTTGCAATTTGTTAATAGAAAAACCCTTTTCCACCTATCGCAAATTGAGATTTTGAGTCACTAGGGTTAGGAGATACGATTAGCGATTAGGCTAGGAAACATATTTTGTAAGTCATGAATCACATCCTTAGAGCCTAGCGATAATAGGATTGAATTTTGTGACTAATTTGGTTTCTCTCCCTCTGTTATCACTCAGGTTGTCCTTAAAGCTCCTTAAAGGATACGGCTGAGGTAACCACAAACCAATCTTTGGACTACAAGTCCTAGCCTACCTGCAATCAGAGAGGGTTCTCTCTTTATAATTTAGCTTTGTTTTAGGTTGATTTTAGGCTAGTTATTGAGTTCAGGGGTTTTGTTTTGATTTTGGTGGGATGGAGGATTCTTTCAAATAGAGTTGGGATGCATAGTGTGAGAAGTTCAAACCATTGGGCATGGAGTTATGGATTAGGCTTGCTGTTGCGTTTTCTTGGTCACAAGAGGAATACAGAGCAGGATAGCTACACATAAAACAATATCGAGCTGGAATAGAGATGGAACGAAGGTCAGAGAATGAAAGGAAACTAAGTAGCTCTCATTATGCTAACAGAGGGAAGGTGAATGAACATTTATATAGGAGCAATAAAGGATTCCTAAACAACATTCATATACGAAGGAACTAGTGTAAATATGAGCAAATCAGTATTCATATTTAGGACTAATTCAGAGGAAAACATAGATAAATCACAGAAATTGAGAACAGAATACAACTAAGTGAGCTCTGAACTATTCTTTCTTTCTGCTATTTAGATAGTGAAACAATGATGGCATAAACACATATAAACTGTAAACAGAGATAAGAAACACTTATTGGGCTATGTAGAAGCGTTAGGATTCCATAGTCACTCTTCAGTCATTAAAACACAATAGCCAGTTCATCTCCCAAACATTCCAGCGATCTTTGATTATAGAGACTCTCAGAAAATACAATGCAAGTCTAGAGGAAGTTATCGACCAACCAACCCTTTACACTATCCAGAGGGTGGTATAAATAGAGAAAATATCTACAAAATATCTACAACAGCAGATCTGATAGTAGATCTGGAGAAATGAATGCTTCTAACCTAACATTTATTGCAAATAAATGAAAGAATGCCTATCTACCAGCTGCACAGGGACAATAGCGTCAAGAATGAATTAATATGGTCCTTTGGAGCTCTGCGCTGGCAATTTGCCATAACTGCGCCTTGGGAACTTACAGCGCTGCTCTCAGGTGTCTTTATACACTTTTCTGGCAATAACTGGGTTTTAAACACTTGAATTGCCTCTTTAGGCGGTTCTGCTACTGCAAAGTGGCTTTAATGCTGGCTTTAATGCTCATAACTGTGATCTGGTGGGCTTTGATGGCTTTGAGCTGCTTTATTGACTTTGATGGGGGCCTCTTTAATGTTTTGCTGCTTTTAGGCTGCTGATGTTTTGAATTGATAGTCTTTGCCGCTTCCTCTGATACACTTTAATTGTCAAATCGCCCCATTCTGCTCTTTGAATGCAAAATAACTGCTGCAAGTGCTTTCCGTGGCCTTTGGAATGCTATCGGCGCTCTAGCCGATCAAAACTAGCTTTAAACTTTGAAAAATGGTGCAAACAGGAGGAAAAAGTGTTGCCGACTGTGCCGAGGCCGATACTGGCCCCATGGAGCAAAAACAGGGCTTGGAGCGATCTCAAAATAGTTAAGGAAACCATCATTTCCTTTATACCTGGGCGGGCACGGGCGCCGCACAGAAAACATTTAAATGGCCCTTTTATTATAAACAGGCGGAATGCCATAAAAACATGAATTTTCATAAAAAACGGCCAAATAGCGACACTGTTCATTGAATTAAATCACGGGCGTTGGATCCGGCGTGGGCCGATCCAACGACCCAGATCTTATCGCAATATTGGCGTCGGGCGGACCGGGGGGTGGCACATAAACAATCGCCGAAATGCGCGGACCCGAAATCCTCTATAAGCCCACTTTTTATTGATATCGGGTCCGGCCCATCGGCGAAACTCTTATCGGCGGGACAAACATAAGACCCCCGAAACCATCGGACCCGAAATGCTTTTACAGGCCCTCTTTATTTTATTTCAAGTCCGGCCCATCGGCGAACCCAAATCGACGAATTTTAATAAAAATGATAAGCGGACCCGAAATCCTTCAAAACTGCATTTTATTGCTTTTCGGGCCTGGTATATGGAACCTACAGTAGCGACCCCTTTCGGACCCGATATTCATTAAGCTCTGCTTTATTGTATTTCGGCTTCGGAATATCGGAGCACTCCCATTTCGCTGTACAAAGGGCTCCTTTCGGACCCCAAACTTTTATATGTCGTGCCTTATTATTATTTCGGCTCCGGCCAGTTGGAGCAATATATGGGGCGATGCGATAAAAAACGGGCCGTTGATCTGAGGGCCCAAATGGACGGCAGAGATTAAGTCGGCGCTTCGACATCGGTGGGGACATGAGATTTACATATGCGCGATCGCCGAAATGGGCGATCGCCGAAATGATGCAGACCATGGATGAGTGGGGGCGATGGACGGCTGTGATCCAGTCGGCATATCAGCGATCGGAGGCCCATTATAACCCATGCCTTAACCCCGAATATTTGCGATATGCCGATAAGCGATATCGCATCGGCCATTTTTGATCGGACATGCAAAAATTGTTGTTGTTTCAACACAAGACCTCCCTCCCGACTGCGATATTGCATCGGAGGGGGTCCAAAAGACTCTTTTTTACATTGGAGCAATTTATTATATAAAAAAGGCAAGGCAAATGAATTCGGAGGGGTCTCCTTTGGCATGTTAAATGGCTTATAAGGCATCGGAAGGGGTCCGATGGCCCAAAAAGGAGGAATTCATGCCTTGGAAGGATTCCAAAGGCACTTGGGAGGATTTCAAATGGATTTGAGAAGGATTTTGGGCCTTTAAAAGGGTTTGTGCCTTGGAAAAGGTAGAAACAAGGCCAAAAGATGGTTTTTTATACATATGAAGGGAATTTATGCTTTGTGAAGGAATCAAAAAGCACTAGAGGGGTTTTATAGAGTGATGAAGGGCTTTATGCATCGGAAGGAGTCTGAAATGCATCTGGAAGATGGTTAGAGGAGGGCAGTGTGGGTTCTTACTAAGTTTCTGATAAACTTGGCAATTCCCGAGGATGTATATGGTTATCTTTCAACCAGAGGGAGGGGATAAGTATATAGGGGAGTTATATACATAGTTTAGTAGGGGAAAGGGAAATAGATAGGGAGCTACATAGTAAAGTTAGTAGTTAACATGAAAAGTGATAAGAAAGCACTAAGTATGTGAATCTTAGGCTATTAAGAGGGAAAATGACTCATAGAAGCAGTATGGACCTTCCTTGAGTGAAGCAGATCTTCACCAAGGCAAATGATATGGAGAATGATGAAACTAAGAGGTATCAAGCAGATCTTGACCTCTTTGGGGGAAGTTAGTGAGTAATTTGGGGAAAGAGGAAGAAGGGGAGTTAGACATGCCTCGCTTGAAATCCTCCAACTGAAAAATGCCTCAAACCAAAAATGAATTGCTTATCAAAATTGGAACACAGCAGTGGCACTTAGATTAGCACACTTTCAAGGACAGTTCTTTGGTCATCTGTAGCAAATATGGAGCATTGCAGCATGCATAGTACGACATATTTGGCATGTAAAAATGTCGATCATGAAAGATGATTAACCTGCTGCAGTAGGAGGCTAACAGTGGCTCCACTTGGGGATGGCTTTTCTTTGTGACAAGCCAAGAACAACAGGTCAGACTGCCTTGTATTCAATTGTTGCTGTGCTCTGCAAAATTCCCTTGGCTGACTGCCTTATTGATCCTACCTACCTACCTACCCTAACCAACACTTACTTTGCTGTTAGGTGAAGTGAAATAACTAATGCAGCCATTTAAGCAAAATAGACATCAGTGAGCTTTGCTGCTTGTGCTTGCCGGTGAGAAAAACTGAGATCTTGCAATCTGATGTGGTTTTGTTAATCTTTGAGAAGATCAGGAAGCTACTGACCTCCTTTGCTGTGTTTAAACACTGTGCAAAACTGTCCTGCAACATATATATACAATTGCTAGGCTGAAATAAAGAACTGTACAAAGGTTCAGGATCGCTACCATGCCTTGGAGTCGGGAGATCATCAACAACTCGATACTGAGCCTTGCAGCCTGCTAATGGAGAAGAGCGCTGATCTCTTTCATCATTCCGCCTGCCAGCAGATAGGTCATTCAAAACTTGCAGAGGTGCTTGCAATTTATTACAATCTGGCTCGAATAGGACTTGACTGGTCTACGCAGGCTGCTCCTCTTCTTCTTCTTCGAATAACTCAGATGGCTGAAAACAAAGAGGCAGGGGATCCACTTGGATCATTTGATCATATGCTGCTGCTTCTAAGTCTTCCTCAATCTGATATTCGATGGCTCTTCGGGGCTGCGAAACTAGAGGCGATGCATCTGGAACAATATTTTGATCATCCTCCAGGCAGTCAATAACAAGACTTGCTGACAACTGCTTATTAATTGCATGATAGTTCTCCTTAATAAATTGAAAAGATTCAAAACAGAAAGGTAAAGTTCCTTCGCTGATATCAAAATTCTCTGCGCTTTCCTCCTTTACTTCATAGCTGAACTGGGCAAGCTGATCCTTACATTCAAGCTGCTGAGCCTGAACTTCGCTTCCTGCCAAAATAGGATCTGATTCCTCTGCAAAGCTGATTTGGTCGTTAGGCTCATAATCATCATCATACAGATCATATTTGGGCAGACAGTTGAAAGAAGAGAAGCTATTATATTCACACAGTATATCAGGAGACTGCTCCTTCACATATGGCTCTATGAATATGTCATCTGATTTGTGGTAGGTTTGTTCGTGAATGTCACTACTTTCCTCATGCACAACAGATGTGTTCTTGTGCTCTAATCATTCAACTTTCTTTGTGATCAGCTGCATCATTTCTTCTGTCTTTTGTAACACACTATGAAGTCTTTCCTCTTGCTCTGCCTTGCGCTATTCTTCCCTCCTCTTTAGATTTGCCTCCACGTCCACTGCTATGTCCTGCATCTGTTTCAAAGTGGACGGGCATCTTTCTCTCAAACGAAATTCCATTTCTGGATCAAAAGCTCTTGGATATTGCAATAGATCCAGATGAGGGGGAGGCCTAATATTCAAAGGCATAGAAAGATAAACTTGATTGAATCGGTCAGAAAATTGCTGAACAGATTCATTTGGACGCCTTTCTAACTGATTATATTCTTCGATGAGTGAGAGGAAATTAATTTTAATCATCCATCTATCAAGGAAGAGCTTGGAACACTGCTGAAGATTAGAGATGCTGGCCTCAGGCAATGCTTTAAACCAAGTCCTAACTTCACCTTGCAAAGAAAGGGCAAATAGTCTAAGACTGACATCTTCATCTTCCACTTCAAAGATATTAAGATAGTCTTCAAAATCCTGGATATGTTTTTGGGCAGTAATACCATTCTCTCCATCAAATCTAGGGAGATACTCAGGATGATTTGCAGGCAGAGGATTAAGCACAGGAGGCAAAATGAGAGGCTTATATCTATCAGGAACTTTACGAGACACAGGAGTATATACAGGAACTGTAAGACTGGGCTCTATTTTTGGTTCCTCCTTGGCTGTATGATGATCTTCAATAGCATTTGAAGACTGCTGCTCTAATGTGCAAGGAGGCTTTTCAACAACATTTTCCAAAGGAAAATCATAAAAATCTGATATAGAATCGTCGTTAAAATACAATATACACAACAAAACTTTATGGAGAAAAAACATGACCTCTTGGATAGTAATCCAGGTCAAAAGCCTAATCTGCTCATACATCTCTTTTGGGTTCATTTCTCCAGTGGAGTCTTTATTATGAGGATGATGTGGAGTCGCCAGGTGGATGAATTAACCTTGAAGTGCCTGATCTCTGTCCACCGTCACAGATCAGAGCTAAACATGAGAAGCTCTGAAGAAAAGGAACACTTTCTCCAGAAAACAAGGCAAACTGATCAAAATAAGGGGTACACAGTAATAAACAAATGATTTCAGTTCCCCAGCGGAGTCGCCATTATGTTATCACTCAGGTTGTCCTTAAAGCTCCTTAAAGGATACGGCCGAGGTAACCACAAACCAATCTTTGGACTGCAGGTCCTAGCCTACCTGCAATCAGAGAGGGCTCTCTCTTTATAATTTAGCTTTGTTTTAGGTTGATTTTAGGCTAGTTATTGAGTTCAGGGGTTTTGTTTTGATTTTGGTGGGATGGAGGATTCTTTCAAACAGAGTTGGGATGCATAGTGTGAGAAGTTCAAACCATTGGGCATGGAGTCGTGGATTAGGCTTGCTGTTGCGTTTTCTTGGTCACAAGAGGAATACAGAGCAGGATAGCTACACATAAAACAATATCGAGCTGGAATAGAGATGGAACGAAGGTCAGAGAATGAAAGGCAACTAAGTAGCTCTCATTATGCTAACAGAGGGAAGGTGAATGAACATTTATATAGGAGCAATCAAGGATTCCTAAACAACATTCATATATGAAGGAACTAGTGTAAATATGAGCAAATCAGTATTCATATTTAGGACTAATTCAGAGGAAAACATAGATAAATCACAAAAATTGAGAACAAAATACAACTAAGTGAGCTCTGAACTATTCTTTCTTTCTGCTATTTAGATAGTGAAACAATGATGGCATAAACACATATAAACTGTAAACAGAGATAAGAAACACTTATTGGGCTATGTAGAAGCGTTAGGATTCCATAGTCACTCTTCAGTCATTAAAACACAACAGCCAGTTCATCTCCCAAACATTCCAGTGATCTTTGATTATAGAGACTCTCAGAAAATACAATGCAAGTCTAGAGGAAGTTATCGACCAACCAACCCTTTACACTATCCAGAGGGTGGTATAAATAGAGAAAATATCTACAAAATATCTACAACAGCAGATCTGATAGCAGATCTGGAGAAATGAATGCTTCTAACCTAACATTTATTGCAAATAAATGAAAGAATGCCTATCTACCAGCTGCGCAGGGACAACAGCCTCAAGAATGAATTAATATGGTCCTTTGGAGCTCTGCGCTGGCAATTTGCCATAACTGCGCCTTGGGAACTTGCAGCGCTGCTCTCAGGTGTCTTTATACACTGTTCTGGCAATAACTGGGCTTTAAACACTTGAATTGCCTCTTTAGGCGGTTCTGCTACTGCAAAGTGGCTTTAATGCTCATAACTGTGATCTGGTGGGCTTTGATGGCTCTGAGCTGCTTTATTGACTTTGATGGGGGCCTCTTTAATGTTCTGCTGCTTTTAGGCTGCTGATGTTTTGAACTGATAGTCTTTGCCGCTTCCTCTGATACACTTTAACTGTCAAATCGCCCCATTCTGCTCTTTGAATGCAAAATAACTGCTGCAAGTGCTTTCCGTGGCCTTTGGAATGCTATCGGCGCTCTGGCCGATCAAAACTAGCTTTAAACTTTGAAAAATGGTGCAAACAGGAGGAAAAAGTGTTGCCGACTGTGCCGAGGCCGATACTGGCCCCATGGAGCAAAAACAGGGCTTGGAGCGATCTCAAAATAGTTAAGGAAACCATCATTTCCTTTATACCTGGGCGGGCACGGGCGCCGCACAGAAAACATTTAAATGGCCCTTTTATTATAAATAGGCGGAATGCCATAAAAACATGAATTTTCATAAAAAACGGCCAAATAGCGACACTGTTCATTGAATTAAATCGCGGGCGTTGGATCCGGCGTGGGCCGATCCAACGGCCCAGATCTTATCGCAATATCCGCGTCGGGCGGACCGGGGGGTGGCACATAAACAATCGCCGAAATGCGTGGACCCGAAATCCTCTATAAGCCCACTTTTTATTGATATCGGGTCCGGCCCATTAGCGAAACTCTTATCGGCGGGACAAACATAAGACCCCCGAAACCATCGGACCCGAAATGCTTTTACAGGCCCTCTTTATTTTATTTCGGGTCCGGCCCATCGGCGAACCCAAATCGGCGGATTTTAATAAAAATGATAAGCGGACCCGAAATCCTTCAAAACTGCATTTTATTGCTTTTCGGGCCCGGTATATGGAACCTACAGTAGCGACCCCTTTCGGACCCGATATTCATTAAGCTCTGCTTTATTGTATTTCGGCTCCGGAATATCGGAGCACTCCCATTTCGCTGTACAAAGGGCTCCTTTCGGACCCGAAACTTTTATATGTCGTGCCTTATTATTATTTCGGCTCCGGCCAGTCGGAGCAATATATGGGGCGATGCGATCAAAAACGGGCCGTTGATCTGAGGGCCCAAATGGACGGCGAAGATTAAGTCGGTGCTTCGGCATCGGCGGGGACATGAGATTTACATATGCGCGATCGCCGAAATGGGCGATCGCCGAAATGATGCAGACCGTGGATGAGTGGGGGCGATGAACGGCTGTGATCCATTCGGCATATCGGCGATCAGCGGCCCATTATAACCCATGCCTTAACCCCGAATATTTGCGATATGCCGATAAGCGATATCGCATCGGCCATTGTTGATCGAACATGCAAAAATTGTTGTTGTTTCAACACAAGAACTCCCTCCCGACTGCGATATTGCATCGGAGGGGGTCCAAAAGACTCTTTTTTACATCGGAGCAATTTATTATATAAAAAAAGGCAAGGCAAATGAATTCGGAGGGGTCTCCTTTGGCATGTTAAATGGCTTATAAGGCATCGGAAGGGGTCCGATGGCCCAAGAAGGAGGAATTCATGCCTTGGAAGGATTCCAAAGGCACTTGGGAGGATTTCAAATGGATTTGAGAAGGATTTTGGGCCTTTAAAAGGGTTTTTGCCTTGGAAAAGGTAGAAACAAGGCCAAAAGATGGTTTTTTATACATATGAAGGGAATTTATGCTTTGTGAAGGAATCAAAAAGCACTAGAGGGGTTTTATAGAGTGATGAAGGGCTTTATGCATCGGAAGGAGTCCGAAATGCATTTGAAAGATGGTTAGAGGAGGGCAGTGTGGGTTGTTACTGAGTTTCTGATAAACTTAGCAATTCCCGAGGATGTATATGGTTATCTTTCAACCAGAGGGAGGGGATAAGTATATAGGGGAGTTATATACATAGTTTAGTAGGGGAAAGGGAAATAGATAGGGAGCTACATAGTAAAGTTAGTAGTTAACATGAAAAGTGATAAGAAAGCGCTAAGTATGTGAATCTTAGGCTATTAAGAGGGAAAATGACTCATAGAAGCAATATGGACCTTCCTTGAGTGAAGCTGTTATGAAACCAGCTCACAAAAAGATAGAAAAGAGAGATCCACGCCTTAGAATTCAGCCTCTTCGAGAGGGCAACCTCCTTTACATTACATAAATGAACAATTCTTGGATGATGCAAATGAAAATAACTCCTTTCTATATATAGGAGTCTAAGGGGTTATAACATAATGAGAGCCGACATAACAATAATAATGTAAGGGCACAATAATAACAATAGTGGGCTTCTATGGGGCACAAGAGTAATAATATGGGCACTACATGGGTACATCAATATAATAAGTGGGTTGTACTAATAACAATAAGGGTTTACACTAGTAGTATAGGGGCCTAACATGCCCCTCTCCTTCAAAAAGTGTTGTCTTCAACACTTGAGTAGTTCTTGATGCTTCTGTATAAAATTCTTGTCCTCCCATGTGGAATATTCAGCGGGTAAGTTCTTCCACTTGATGAGATACTCTGAAATTGATCGATTTCGTAGCTGTCGGGTTCTTGTTTCTGTGACTGCTCTAGGTTCCAATATGATTTTTCCTTCCTCTTCAATTTCTGGCAATATTGTTTGAATTGGGATCTTTTGCAACTTTTGAATATGTGGCCATACTTCTTCATCCTTCTTCCATTCATCCCTTGCTTCGTTTATCCAATCTGGTTGGATAATATAAATAGCACAAAACAATGCTTCCACATGCTCATCCTTGAAGAGTCTTCCCATTCGGTAAGGTTGCCATTTTTTAAGTGCATGTAGTATTGCCAACATTTCCTTCTCATAAATAGCTTGCTTGAGATGTAGCGGTAAAAATAACCAATCACCTACATCAAAACATTTTTCACTATGATGTTGATCTACCTGTTGTTTCGTTTGATTTTGCACTGAAGTGGCGTTATCCTTTAAAAGTTGGAGAACTTGTTGTTGATGCTCGATGTGATCTTTCACTGCTTGAACCTTTTTCTTCTTGATATGTCCTTCTATCTCTAGAGGTTGAGGAGTGGTAATTTCTTCCAATCCTTTACAAGATATGGTCGGATTCATTTCTTGATGCTCGATGTGATCTTTCACTTCTTGAACATTTTTCTTCTTGATATGTCCTTCTATCTTGATAGTTTGAGGAGTGGTAATTTCGAACAATGAATTACAAGATATGGTTGGATTCATTTCTTCTTTATCGATGTGATCTTTCACTTCTTGCACCTTTTTCTTCTTGATATGTCCTTCTATCTTGAGAGTTTGAGGAGTGGTAATTCTTGCCAATGCTTTACAAGATATGGTCTGATTCGTTTCTTCTTTCTCTAGGGTGGGGTCCTGGTGTATATCTTCTTCTTTTGATGTTTCTTGATCCTTTTCTTCCTCCTCTTCATATTCTATGTAAAATAATTTCTTCTCAGCACACTTATGACCTTTAGTGCATTTGCTATCACAATTGTAACAAAGCCCTTTTTCTTTTTTTTTCTTCCAATTGTTGTGGTGTAACCCTTGTAGGTTGTGGAAGGCTAGGAGAAACAACACTTCCATCTTTATAGTTGTGAGGGGTACGCTTCCTGGTTTCCATAATTTTGCTTTCCACTATGTCACAAAGCCCTTTTACTCTTTCCAATTGTTGTGGTGTTGCTCTAAAGAAGGTGTTGCTCTTTGTATCCTCATAATGTGCTATCATTTCCTCCGTGAAAATTGACCACGTAACAAGTTGTTTACGAGAACAAAGCCCTTTGTACCATAAAAATTGATCTGGTTCTAAATATGAATATGCAATACATACTTTTTGTAACAGTTGTACACCATGTAGATCAAAATATTGCTCCATCTGAAGTATCCAATTTACCGGATCCTTGCCATCAAACTTCCTCATCTTGCTTTTTCTTGATTTTAGGAGCTCAACCTTGAAACGACTATACCTCTGTACTTTTGGATCTTTAAGTTCTTAAATTGCAACCTGTAGTAGCCTTCTATGTCCTCTTTCCAATGCCACTAGTCTGATCAAAATTTGATTCTCCAAGAAAGAGTTATGCATAATCTCCCGCAGTGACCTGGTTGTAGACTAGTTCAATAGAGCGAACTTGTATGAAGTGCCACGTGTCACTGTTTCAAGATTTAACTATGAAAAATATATAAAAGAAAACTACAGTCCATCCTCTTTCTGTACCTTCTTGCGAAATTTCAATCCGATGCTCAGAAAGAAAATTATGACGATTTTCCCCAGGTCACCTGTTTGGAATGTAATTCAGGATTCTGAAAAAAGACCAACTTCCTCAGATCATATCTCCGAAAATATCGGGCGAAACGATCTGAAATTCGGACCCAAGGTTCAGCGCGATTTCTTCTCAAATGGGTTTTTTTTGCGACTTCTGAAACGTCATAGAAAAAAAGATATAGTGAAAATTCCACGATGACCTGTTTGGAGCAGCGAAACCCTAGAATCCAAAGCTCTGATACCAAATGTTATGAAACCAGCTCACAAAAAGATAGAAAAGAGAGATCCACGCCTTATAATTCAGCCTCTTCGAGGGGACAACCTCCTTTACATTACATAAATGAACAATTCTTGGATGATACAAATGAAAATAACTCCTTTCTATATATAGGAGTCTAAGGGGTTATAACATAATCAGAGCCGACATAACAATAATAATGTAAGGGCACACTAATAAAAATAGTGGGCTTCTATGGGGCACAAGAGTAATAATATGGGCACTACATGGGTACATCAATATAATAAGTGGGTTGTACTAATAACAATAAGGGTTTACACTAGTAGTATAGGGGCCTAACAGAAGCAGATCTTCACCAAGGCAAATGACATGGAGAATGATGAAACTAAGAGGTATCAAGCAGATCTTGACCTCTTTGGGGGAAGTTAGTGAGTAATTTGGGGAAAGAGGAAGAAGGGGAGTTAGACATGCCTCGCTTGAAATCCTCCAACTGAAAAATGCCTCAAACCAAAAATGAATTGCTTATCAAAATTGGAACACAACAGTGGCACTTAGATTAGCACACTTTCAAGGACAGTTCTTTGGTCATCTGTAGCAAATATGGAGCATTGCAGCATGCATAGTACAACATATTTGGAATGTAAAAATGTCGATCATGAAATATGATTAACCTGCTGCAGCAGGAGGCTAACACCCTCTTTGGATCGCAAGTCACATTTCAAATCCACACTGAGACTATAATCTCAAAATGCGACTTGCGCTAGAACTTTGAATTGCAATTATGTTGAGGTCACAAATTGCATTCATAGTCCCTATCAACACCGCAATCTGAAAATGTGACTTGCGCCTGTGACTTGCACTGTTAAGAGGATTTGCAACTAAGACTATGAATGAAAATTGCGACTAGACTATACTTTCCCTTCTCTTAGGTCACAAATAGTAGTTGCAGTCGTCAGTTTCATTACAACTCAAAATGTGACTTTCCTTACAAATTGACATTGCAATTTGAAGAAAGCCCTTATCTTTCACAAGCACATGTGACCTAACCCTTACATCCCAAAGCATAACCTAGACCATTGTATTTTCATTTGCAATTAGTGGTTAACATTGACATAATATAACATGTTGTTTCACTAATGAATATCTTCGAGATGTCAGGAACAATTGATCTACATTGCCTCAACATATCCTCTTAATCCAGAGAGATGGTTCCACATATCATAAGAGGATCTAAAAATAGATTTGGCAGGGTGAAAAGTAGTATAGAGGGAGTTGTGAACAACCCTCCCAAGTTGCTTGTATATGGTGATATTGCTTGTTATTTTGACAAGGAAATTGAGCTCACATGGGGTGATATCTATACAAAGTTTTCAAGGAAAGACATCACATAGGAAGAAGATGAATTTTAGGCATACATAAATGTAAAGAGGTCTTGGCTACACAATGTTGTCGCATACCTGCTAGTATTCTCGTGTTCAGAGACTATAAAGTGGATTCTTCAACACACAAAGGAAGAGAATCATGCAAACAAAAGTGGAAAGGGAGAACTTGTGGCATCATTCATAGCAATAAACATTGCGAATTATTATAAGATGCATAAAAATCAAGATACTTTTAGTAGCAGGTGGTTTTCTAGCTTCGATGGCTCAAATAAGGATGTGTTGAAGTCTTGGTGGTAAGAGGCAAATAAGTTTATGCACAGAGCAGATGGGATCTACAAGACTAAATCTCTTAGGAAAGTTTATCAAATTCCAACTATTATGATGCATACATGTGCCACTAAAGGGACAATTTTTAACTGGGAAAATATGATGGAATCATCTATCAAATCCAATTCCCATGCAACGAAGAATCTAAAAGAAGGAAAGTAGACAAAATTTTATATGGCATCTTACCTATTGGATGCAAGATGTGTGAAGAGTGACTTTGAATACTTCATCTCTCATTTATATTATGAAAATTTCAGTATAGAGCCTCCATCCATGTTCGCAGAGCTGGGGCCTCGCTACATGATATTGTAGATTGATTTCCTCATGGTGATCTACGTATATCAGAGTTTCCAGTGCTTACCAGCCTCCTCATGCTCTTCCTACATCTATTACGAACAAAATGGTGTTGCAAGAGGTGGCTTACCAACTCACCACATGATTGTTCAATACCTTGGTCAAAGCTAAGAAAGCTCCATGGCCCATCTTTCCGCTAAACATCAGAGCTTTCTCTATTAAATGTTTCAACAAGGCAGAAGAAAAAGCTGAAGAATTGTAGTGTTTCCTATTTGGTGAGTTAAGTTTCCATAGATATGACTTGAGGGGTATTGTCATGACACATTGTAAAGCAATTGGATTTGGTTGAGCATATACCTTAGTCTTATAGATGAGGAATGACCTGTTATAGAGTTTTGTGAACCCAACGTTTCGGACTACCAAGTGAGTCCATCATCAGGGGATGCGTCAATAGATATTCCAATAGATATACCTTAGTCTTCAAAGTGAAAGAGGAAAAGGTTAAAACTTCTATAACTCTTCCAAAACACTGCAATTAGATCTGAAAATTGAAGAGGAAGAGTAATCAGAGCATGACACCCAAGAAATCATGAGCTTGGAAGCAAGGGCATTTATTCTCAAGAGGAAACAAGGGGAAGAAATTGGCAAGGAAAAATAAAAGAAGCAAAAGGTTGATAAGGAAGAAGCTCGTAAGAAGCAAAAAGAAGAAGAGGATTAGTAGAAGTAAGAGGAGGAAGAGATGAGAAAGAAACAACAAGAAGAAAAGAATATGAAAAAACAGGAGGAGGAGAAGGAAAATAAAAGAGACCATAAAGAGAAATAACATAGAGGCAACGAGAAAGAGGAAAGCAAAAAGATGTAGCAACAAAGAAAAGGAAAGAAGAGGAAGAGATAAAGAAGAACAAAGGAGAAAAGAAGAAGAAGAAACAAAGAGAAAGGAGGAGGAAG
Source organism: Pinus tabuliformis (assembly GCA_031772625.1). NCBI lineage: Eukaryota > Viridiplantae > Streptophyta > Pinopsida > Pinales > Pinaceae > Pinus > Pinus tabuliformis. The sequence goes on along the minus strand of CM062807.1, from coordinate 1,073,643,871 downwards.
AAACCAAGATACAAGAAGAGGCCTTAACCAAATAGCTCAAGCATGAATTAATGGATAAAGAGAATGAAGATAAGTTAGAAGAAGATAATAGGTTAAAGGGTCCAGAATCACATGTGTAGATGCCTTGTTTGAATGTCCCACCTCCTACACCCTTCATTTCTGTACATTTCCCATTGCAGGAACTAGGCATCATAACAAAAGAGGAAGAGGAGCTATTAGATCTCTCTAGGTAGACTTTTGACTAGGTCAAGTGTCAGATCATATAGGAAAGGCATAAATGCTTGGCCAAGAATCTCAGAAAACCCATTTCGGTCATTACATATAAGGTAGTAATGGAAACAACAATGGACCCTAAAGTGATAACTTATGTCAGGACCACTTTTGTAGTTGCCACAGAAAGAAATATAGACCAATTAACAAAAGAGGTTGAAGCATTGAAGGAAAATTTGATTGTTTCAAAGCAGAAGATTCTACAACTATAAGATGAAAACCAATATTTTCTCATATCATGCTCCCGAAGTGAGGAATTGCATACATCCATTCTTCAAAAAGTTAAGATACTAGAAGAAACTATGGATTTGGTTTATAATGAGATGTTGACCTTACATCAAGTTATGGCTCCATTCCCTAACATGCAAAGTGAGTCAAAAGACAAAGGAATGTTAATTAAGCTAGCCTCCTTAGCAGTCGACCTCATATATGAATGGACCATCAAGTATCCTAAAGCACCTAAAGAGCTCCCTAGGGAAAATTGGATAACAACAAAGAAAGATAAAGTTGATGGTAGGATCAAGGTGCAATCACATGAGAAGTTGAGCAAAGAATTGGACAAGGTAATGGCCTCTTATAAGACCTTATACAATGGGTTGGAGTCCCTTGTCAAGGTACACATGATACCTTCCATTGGTGTATTAGGTGAAATAATATTAAAAGAATAATTCAATCAAGAAATTCAAGCAATTCTCGATCCCCTAAAACAAGCTACAATAGGAGACAATTTGGAGGCTACAAAAGAAATGATTGCACATAATTTGGTTTAGTCCGTGAAGTTGCACACAAAGCTCACAATGTTTTTGAACCAGTTGTAAGATAAAAATCCTGATACCAGATGCATTAGAATGCCTCGCGAGTCATGGAGATGAGCTACAACACACGATTTTGACAATCGTAGACGAATACAAAATTTGACAAGCATACTTGGTTCGAGATCTACATATAGAGGCTCTAAAACTTTCCATCACTAGGCTAGCTGATTAAGAATTTTTTATTTCTTCAATTTTTATGTAATTTCTATTTATTAAAAGAAAAATAGGATTTAAAGCAAAGAGTCAAATGGAATGTGAAAAGTCATGTGGAAGTTGAAGAGTCATGAGGGTAGGTGAAAGGTCATGGTAGGTGAAAAGTCACTCCACCTTCTATAAACAAATCGTCATGGCTAGATGTAAAGGACCTTGAATTTTGGACTTGATTTGTTCATATTGTTTGAGAGCTTATAGTTTTTTTTTAGGATTCAAGTGGTGGATTTGCACCTCCACTAATGGATTTCATGGGCATTTCATGTGATGGTATTATGAATATTTCAGCTTAATGTTTGAATCTCTTTCAGTTGGGGCACAAAATTCCTTACATGTGTTGTTGAGAATTATGAGACTCTTCATGTGGTGATTTGATGGTATATGTTTTGTTTCAATGTGTTTGCATTAATGAGTTGCTTTGTTGATTTAAGCACATATCATACGTGGGATTGTATGCTTTAAAATGTTTCCATGTTTGTTGTCGCTTAGGAACAAATTCATAGTCGATAAACAAATCTCTCTCTTTATACATGTGTTTTATTTGAAGTCTTGCTACCATTTCTTCTTTTAATATTCATGTCGTGTTATTTAGTTGTTGTTATATTCACAACATCTCATATGTTAAGCTTTCGTAAGGTTGCTTAACTTCTATTTATTAAAAGCTCTATTTGTTTTCTAACTCTTGTTGTTCATCATGTCCAAAACAAATCTCTAAGAAACATGGTGGGAGTTAGGCCCACATATTTGATGGGAATCCTATCCCAAATAGTGTAGAGTCTAGTCAGGATTTTGCACTAGGGAGATCCCCTAATTACTGGTGGCAAAATTTGGCTCGTCAACAGATTTGGTGCTAGAAGGAGGGCCTAAACCTTTGTTGTATGTCTAGTGTTAATCCTTGTTATTTTCCTGAGGTTTCTGAACAAGAAAGTAATCAACCTTGTTCCCATTCATCATCTCCTCCTACTTGGGAAAACCTTGAAGTCAAAACCCCTCCATTAAGTCTTGAACCAACATACAAAGTCACTTACAACCAATTGAGAGCCCTTTTCCATATTACTTGGGAATATTCCCGAAGGATTGGACTCCTTCCTATTACATCTGTCTTGCTGCATAAATGTGTAACCTGACTTCAGACAACTCACCAAAGCATATTAGTTAGTACTTTTCAAGAGTTGGTTAACGTTTCTTTGTATGATTTAGTAGATGTTGTGGAAAGAAACTCAATGGAGGGCATCAAAAGTCAAATTTATTATGATAATACCAAAAAGGAAAATCTTGAAGGGGAGGATTTAGAGGTTGAAAACCAAGGACCTCCTCCGAATGTTGAACACGTTGAAGGACCTAAGGGCGAAGAGAATTTAAGGAGTGGGGGGAATTTGTTGAACGATAGCAAAGGCTCAAACTTTGATTTAGAAAGTGACGAAGAAGGCAAAAACATGGCTGGTAATCAACCAAAACCTTTGGCCTTGATGACATAGTCTACTCTTGATATTCAAGGTATGCTTCATGACTTACCTCGTCATCTTGAAAAAAATCTCACGAAGTATGACCCGGAGAAAGGAATTTCCGTGGAATATTGCATTAATAATTTTTTTCTCTTATTAAAGATAATGAGTGTGCAACACGAGGACATCACATGTAGATTGTTCCCATACACCTTCGAGAATAAATTTAGTGCAAGGTATCATTCTCTTCCTGTAGCATTTATTACAAGTTGGGATGAGTTTAGAGAAGCATTCCTGGAGATATTTGCAAAAGAGAAGACACTTGTTATGTTGCTTAAAGAGTTGAGCTCACTAAATATGGGAAAAACAAAAGAGTTAAAGATTTTAATTAGTTCTTTACAACTATTTTGAACAAGTTTCTGAATAATGTGCCTCCCCATGATTTCATCACCATTGACTACTATAGCTCAGCGTTGCCTCATAATATTGCTATGTTCATGAAGAAGGAAATTAAGACTACATTGGTTGAGAATTTTGTTGAAGCCATCATTGCTGAAAAGGACAAGATCACTATCAGAGCACATGAGGTCCAAGATGATTCAAAGGCTATTAGTATGAAATATCAAGATTCCTCCATTAAGTCTAGTGACAAAGATGCCTTTGATTTTTAATGTATATACAAATCTCTCAAGTAGTTAACTAATGAGGTGTTCGATTTTAAGAGAAAGACAAGTGAAAGCTCTTTTCTCAACAAATCTTTCAAGCCTTTTTTTAATAAAAGTAGCAATCAGCTAGCTAAATCACCAAAAATATTGAACAATGTTGAAGAATTAGACATGAACAACTATTGCAATTTCCACCAAGCTACTCACTTTGAGAAAACATGTATGCAATGGTTGCACAATATAACCGTAATGGTAAATAAAGTACTTGATGATCAAACAATTGAAGAATAAGATGATCAATCGAAAGATGAAGAAGAGTCCCCCCCTCCTAAGGATAATACTGGCTCATCTATAATGGCGCTTGAAGTTATTAGAGATGGTGACTCTTAGTTAGTTGGGGAAGCTTTGGTTGGAGAGTCTCCTCCTTCAAACCCTCCTAAGTCTTATAATTTGAGGAGTAAAGGTCTAGTAGTTGCACCTACTTTGGACGATAAGAAGAAGGCATTGTTGAAGAGGATATTTCCTCCAAAAGGACCTACTCATACTTCAACTCCAAAATCTTTAGTCAGGCAGGCTTCGAAGAGTACATCAAGGAGTGCTATAAATAATTCTAATACTCCTCAAATAACTAATAAACCTTCTCAACCAACAACCTTGGTTCAACCATCCAAAGACAAGAGTGTATCTTGCAATATGGACTATAATATTATTGGATATCTAAAGAAATCCCAAACAAATATATCACTCTTCGAGCTAACCAAGTTGTCTGGACAGAGGGAATTGATTATCAAGACTTTTGAATCCTTGTCATTATACTGCAAAGTTGTTTCTTCTTCTTCCAAGACTTCTTCTTCTTTTGGTCAGTCTAAAGCCTCAGTAAATTTCGAGTCCATTGTTAATGTGACAAATGTTAATTAAAAATCTACAATACCTCCATTTGTATTGATGTTTGAGATCTTCAATTACAATGTGCATAATTGTCTAGTTGACTCTAGTGCATCGTCAAATGTTATGCCTTGGTCTGTTTGCAAAAATATTAACGCTAAACTAGAGAAAACATATGCGAAAATTATTCAACTTGATAGATCTCAGGTTCAAGTTGTTGAAAAATGTAACTAGTGTAGGTCTTCATAATTGTATTTGAGTCATGATGTAATGTATTTATCAAAAGAAAGAAAGAAAAAATTATTATGAAAGAAAATTTATTTATTAAGCATGGGTTTCATTCTTTATTTTTTAAATTCTAGGTCAAAGCCTCCATTGTAGGCTTCCAGGGTCTATGTCAAGATTCCTTGTCCATGTCATCATGAAAAGACCCTGCTTGGGCTTTATCAATTAATCAAGAAATTTATTTTAGTGTCAAATAAGTGATTTAGGCCTCCTCCACCAAGTCGGCGTCAAGGAAGACAAGTCAGCCTAATTAGGAGACAAAATCTACTATATAAAGGAAATGACTCAACCTCATTTGTAACACATCTTAAGCAAGTTAGATTTGTAGTAGCTAGAGGAAGAAAAGAGAGTGAAATCCCTAAGAAGAAGAAGGAAAACCTAGCGAAGGAGAAGGAAGTCTTTGTCAAGGAAAAGAAGTCAAATTTTCTCTCTTTTCTACCATACATGCGGATTTTCTAGGTTGTTGGGAGGGATGAAATTGTAGACTTGAAGCTAGGTCAAAATTCTGAAGCAGTAGGGTCAAAATTATGTCTTTAATGCAGTTGATATTCGAGTTTTGGAAGGACAATTTGAGGGATGACTTGGTGGAGTGAGGAAGGTCGTTTGGTCAGGTCTAAGGGCTTGGTTTGTCTCAACTTGATTTGAATATATTAGTGGAATAGTTTGACTAGGATTTCCCCTATATAGGGGGTTTATCCCTGATCGAGTGTCTATATCTGGTGTCATTGATCTTTATGTTTTGATTTTATGATTGCTTGATGAAAAGAAGATAAAAGGAGAACATAAAGAAATTTAATAAGACTACAATAATATCACAAGTAATTATCAATATAAGAGCATCTTTCTACCTTTTTTTATTTTATAACATGGTATCAGAGCTAAGGTGAAGGAGGAAAGAAAAAAGGTAGCTTGAAGGTTTGTTGAAATAAGGGTTAATCATTAAGGAAAAGATCATATAAGAATGAAAACCTACTCTCTATATCAAGTGAAGGAGATATTACAAATTTTATGGCAACCTCAATGAAGATACAAAATAAGCTAGAAGGAGCCTCCAAATAAAAGGCATGGAAGAAGAGGATGGATCTTTTTTTTTTTAAACATAATCGGGTATTTTATTTTCATTCCAAAAGAAAATGGGAAGCAACGCTTCCAATTACAAAATTGCTTAAGAGATCAAGGAAGGATAGGAGAACAAAATCCTTGCATCTTCGTTTCCAACGGCTAAGATTACTTTGTAAATTCCTAATTTTCCTACAAGATTGTAGATCTTAACATACTACTTAAGTAGTAATTTACATTTACATTTCATAATAAGAGATAAAGATCAGAAGATATATAGATCTAAAAATCCTTCCGAGTGATTGCAAAAATGGTTTAGTTGCACCAGATTTATGGTTCCTTTTAATCCTGATTGATTGTTTTAACCTCTTGTTGTTGGTTTATGTTGATTCGATCCAGGGTATTTGAGCTTTCCCCTGGATTCTTTGCAATAACTTTTATTAGAAAATTGACAGTATTCTCCAAATGAGCACATATGTTGTTGAGTTTTTCAAACTCCTCCCGGTCTTTACTGAGCTGTTGAAATATGAAAGCATTCTCTGATCTTGTCTGACTTCGCAGCTACTCATGCATTGATTTTATATGTTCCAACACTACTTTGTGTGCTTCGCAATGGGTGCAAGGCTGAATCTTTGAAATAATATCCATCGAGTCCATTTGTGGATACAATGGTAGGTTGTTGGAGGAGAAGGACGTTACACCAGAAGAGGGACACACTGCCAACACAATAGGAGAACATAGAGAAGGGGAAGGCGCCAAGCTGAAGGATAGGGAGGAGGTGCAAGAAAATCGAATAGCAAAATAGGAGGGAACGCGGTGTAGGGGAGAAGAGAGGAGGCAGGTAAATATAGAGAGAAGGGTCAAACATGTGATTTGAGAGTTAGAGAAGGGAGGATCGTGAGGAGGATAGGAGTCAGGAGAGGAGCAACTCGAAAAGGATAATGGGGCAGAGACAAATAGCATTGTGATAATAGAGCTGAAAGAGGCAAGATAGAGAAAGATTCCAAGGATCATATTCCAGGGCACGAGGAGGTTGTTCAGAAAAGGATAAGGACGAGAGGAATTAGGGGATGATTTGATTGGAGACTTCATTATCAATTTTTAAAACTCCCTGGGGAAGAGAAACCACATTGTTGGCATGTTTATCAACATCCTTATTATTTTCTCTTAGAATGTGGTAGAAGGTGACATTACCTAGATTTTTTAGATGGTGTTGAATTTTGGTTGTTATTTTCCCGAGGCCAACATTTTTCGGCCTTTCTTTCTTTACCATTTGTTGGATTAGTATTGAAGAATCTCCAAAGATGATAGGATTCAGATAATTTTTCCTTTTAAGGATTTGAGATCCCAAAAGAAATGCATATGCTTCAGCTTTGTTGTTGGAATCTAATCCAAGACCCCATTCAAAAATTGTCACATTTTTCTTTTCTTGATCCATTACATAGCCACTAGTGCCTGCTCGTCCAGGATTTGATTTTGAAGCCCCATCAAAGAATAAACATGGCCTCTTTAGAGTACTTAGCCACATCATAAATTCCTTTTCTTTAAGGCGAATTTTCCAATTTTTGTATTTACTTGGTGTTATTCTTAGAGCACTTCTAAAGTTTTGAGACCTGTCTAAAACAAAACTCATCCATATTTTTTCTTCGTGTTGGAGGAGACTGAAATCTAGATTTTTCACTCCTTTTGTAAAAAGGAATTCTACTGCTAGCCCCCAAGTTTTAAAAATTTTGGCTATTCCTGGCAAGCCAAATTTGCCAACATAAAAAAGAGGGAAGATTGTTCCAGAACCTTTTTATCAAGTTCTTGTTTTTTAAGGAGTATGGGTACTTGTCTTTCCAATTTGAGTAGAATTTAGTGATGGTGAGATTGTTATTGATAGTTGCTTCAATCAGACCAACCAACAAGGTCCAACATTCTTTAGCAAATATGCACCCTAAAAATATGTGTTGAATTGTTTCTTCTTCTTCTTTGCACAGGGGACAATGAGAGATGCCAAGAATGCATTTTTCTTAAGGTTTTCTGCTGTAATAATTTTCCCTTTTAACATGGTCCAGATGTTTTTTATTTTATTTTTGGAAGACTTTCAATCTTCCAAACTGCTTTCCAAAGGGACCAATCATGATGATCTTGTTTCTCTTGAAGCTTCAAATACCCTGATTTGACAATGAACTCTCCTCCTGTTGGATTCCATTTGAAGGAGTCTTGCTGGCCATAATTGATTGGTGTTGCACCTTTGAGATGAGACAGGAGGGTATCCCATTGAGGTTTGAGGTCTGGGGAGAAAGATGGAGGAAGCCAGCTATCCCAAGAATTATCATTCTGATTCCAATATGATATTTGTTCCAGAGAGCATATGCCTTTGTTGACCATCCAATTTTTGAGTTCTTGAATCCCATGTAGGTTTGAGAGAGGAGGATTGCCCATTATACTATCACTCCAAAGATTTATGTCCCATCCACCCCAGGGATTCTTGATGTGTTTTCTTTGACAAGAGGGAGGGATTTTTTGATTAATTTCTAAATTTGAGAGCAAGGTCTGATAGGCATTTTTCCAGTGAGAAAGGATTGGCAAGGATAGTTAAGATATTTTTCCTCTAAAAATTTCTTCCACCAAGTGGATTCTCCATTTATAAATCTCCAAATGACCTTAGCTCCTAAGTCTATATTCATTAATCCAAGAAGATGAATGGAGATACCTCCTTTTTCAAAAGGTGTGATTACTTGGTTCCATTTTACCAAGCTGAATTTTTTTGTATCATTCTTACCCCCCTACCAAAAAAATTTCTAGATTATTAGTTCAATTTGCTTGTGGACTCCAATAGGGGCATGAAAAATAGCAAATTGATAGAGAGGAAGAGCAATTAATACTGATTTAATCAATGTTATCCTCCCTGCAAGGTTAAGCCAAAGGATTCCCCATTGTTGAATTTTCTTCTTCATTTTTTCTATATAATTATTCCATATTTATGACTTCATAATTTCTTTTGTAATGGGCAATCCCAAGTACTTAAAATGATCCCAATTTGCTTGGAAGGGAACTCCTAATATTTGGGATATTCTCTAAAGAGTTCTTGCAGGAACATTCCAGCCATATATATTGCTTTTCAAGTTGTTTAGGAGGTAGCCAGAGACCTCCAAAAATTTATCCAGGATGCTTTTGAACCTTCTTGCCATAATGCATGTAGCACCACCTAAGAATAAGGTGTCATTAGCGAATAAAGAGTGGTTAATACTCTTGAGACATTTGCTGAAGAATAGTCTCGTGATAGAGCCATTCCTTCTGCTTTGTTCCAAGTTCCTACTAAGAGATTCAACCATTATTATGTATAGGAAAGGTGAGAGAGGGCAACCCTATCTCAAGCCTCTTGAGCTTTGAAAAAAGCAACTAGGCCTTCCATTTATAAGGGGGGCAATCCAAGGGCCTATTATGTAGGATTTTATGAGATCTATGAATTCGAGAGCAAAGCCAAATTTATGAAGGACAACTGAGAGAAAGGAGAGATTGAATCTATTAAAGGTGTTGTCCATGTCAAGTTTCATTATAAAGCCTTGTTATTTTCTTGCTAGGCTTGAGTGGATAGCTTCTTGCACAACCATTATATTGTTGACAATTTGCATGTTGGGAACAAAGCCTCCTTGATTTTCAAAGATCAAGATAGGTAGAAGAGGTTTAATTCGATTGGCCAATATCTTGGATATTATTTTGTATGAGGAGTTGCAGAGAGATATGGGTTGAAATCAATGAAAGGAGGAGGGCTTCAATTCTTTGGGAATGAGCGCCAGGTAGGTGGAGTTAGTGAAGCCACCTATTTTCTTTTTTCTAAATACCCACCTGATCATCTTAAGAAGGCCCTTTTTAATAATCATCTAAAAAGAGTGGTAGAAAGCAATGGAAAATCCATCAGGGCCCAAAGATTTATTTGGATGGAGATTTCATATGGCTAATTGTAATTCTTCTTCATCCACTTCTTTTAAAATTTCTAAATTTGCCTCTTCAGAGATTTTTTGGGGGATATAACTTGTAAATTCTTCATAACTTGGATTGAACTGATCAACTCTTAGCAAACTTTTATAATGCTAATGAGCTTATTTTTTTAGGTCCTCTTGTCCCTTGATTTCTATCTCTCCTTCTCCTTTTATTGAATCTATATGGTTTTTTATTTTTCTCATTTTTGTGGTATTATGAAAACAATGTTTTGATCACCAACTTGAATCCACATATTTCTTGATTTTAGCCTCCATGACTCTTCTTCTTTCCTGTTGTTTTTATATATTTCCCAATGTAGTTCTTTCTCTTTCAACTGCTTTTCTTTTGTTACCTCTCCTTCCTCTAAATTTTTTTGCACTTGTTTCAGCTCTCTTTGCAACTCGATTTTCTTTTGTTGAGGTTCTTTGTAGTTTGTTCTTGCCTAGATTTTAAAGATTTTTTTGACATTTTTTTAGCTTTGTCTCCCATACAAAACTTGGTGAACCATTTATGCTTTGTTTCCATGTTGCAGTGATCATCAATCTTACATCTTCGTGGGTGGCCCATAGAGGATTATATCAGAATGGGAGGGGGCCCAAATTTTCACTTTCCCCTAATTTGATAGCTATAGGCTTGTGATCTGAAGCTGCTGAAGGAATAACCTTTGAAGTTGTTGTGCTATATTCTGATATGAGACTGTCCTGAATAAGAAATCTGTCTAGTCGCTCTTTAATGTTTCCCAATCCTAACCTTTTGTTACTCCATGTAAATTTCCCATTTTTTGGTACTATATCCATTAGATTGTGCTTCTCTATGATGTTTTCGAGGATATCCCTGAAGGGATCAGCCTGGAAGCAACCACCTTGCTTTTCATCAACATTTAGGATCAGGTTTAGATCACCTCCTATTATAATATTGTTGTTCGATTCCAGATTTAGACTCTCAGTCAAGGAGCGCCAACAATGCTCCTTATCTCGGTAGTGAGAGGGGGCATAGATGTTGTAGAGGAAAATTTGATTTCCTGTGTTTTTATTTCTTAGATCAGATTTGATCCAATGTAGTTCTTTGAGATGAGATGATAGTTCCCAAGTGGATTGGTTCCACATTGTGCAAATTCCACTTGAAGCTCCTATTGCTTTTATTGATATTCCTTCATAATATTTTGTTTTTTGAATTATTTGAGTCATTTCTTGTTCAGAGGACTTGGTCTCCTGGATTAAAAAGAAGTATGGACATTCTGATTTTAGAAGATCTTTTGCTGCATTGATTTTCAAGGAGTGTTCGAGGCCCCTACAATTCCAAGAGACCATATTCATTATTTACTTTGATTTGGGGTAGAGGGACCCTTCCCTCGAACTATCTGTTGTGTTTTTTCCTTGTTTCCAATATTTTTCCCGATATATGTCTCCATTGGTTGTTGGGTTCCCAATGCCATTTCTTTTATTGTTGCTTCATCCCTTAATTCTTTATTGGTCTTCCTTTCGGACCTCTTGTGGCCATCAGAGAGAATAAGAGAGTCCTTTGATTGATTTTTGGTAAGGATCCTTTCGAGGGGAGGAGGGAGAGGACACGAGGGGGGACTATAGGGGTTAGGCTGAGGGTGAAGGGAGGAAAGAGAGGAGGGAGCAAGGGGGGGAGGGGGTGGAGATATTGGATGAGAGGGAATATCCATTCTTGGTAGGGAAGGATCGGGGTGGGAAGCTAAAGAGGCAAAAGGATTGGAATAAAAAATGGGAGGGGAGGAAGAGGGAGGGGCACCTCTAGGGGCTGAGGAGGATCAAGAAAATATATTTGAAACCTTGGAACCAAAATTGTTCTTTTTAACTGGAACCCATTGAGGGTCTTGCGATTCTACTGATTCTTCTACTTCTTTCTTTGAACATCTATTTGCAAAATTACCATATTCATGACATACCTTGCATTTGAACGGAATTTTCTCATAGTCCAACTGTTGTATGTGAGTCCATTGATCAACCTTTATTTTCACTGCTTTTGGAAGCCCTTTTCCCAAATCGACTTCCACACAGATTCTAGCACAGGCATGCATATTTTCTTTTGGTTCACTTCGGTCAATATATTTTCCAATAGCATTTCCTATTGCTTTCACAGATTCATCTCCCCAACAATGAAGAGGGAGGTGGGGAAGATGAACCCAAACTAGGACTGCATTTGGAACATCAAGCTTTGGATCAAAGTCTGGGGTCCATCTATTTAAATAAAGACCTATGGTATCCATGAAATAAGGACCATTTCTGAATATTAAATCTCTGTCTTCTTTAGATTCAAAGTAGAATGTGAAGAAGCCTCTTCCACAAAATCGAATGGATATTTTCCCTTGAGTTGAGTGAGACCAGTTTCGCTCAACCCATTTTTGCACAGTTTTTGGAGAAGGCCAGAGGCCAGTAAACTTCCCAACCATACCCTTCTCAGAAAGAGAGAGAGAATCTCTATGAGGCAAAGAGGGGAGGAAAATGATATCAGGGATATCCAAAAGTTTTTTAACAAACTTGTACATAGTAGGACAATCCCGAGGGGGGTCGAGGGAGGAGACAAGGCTAGAAAACCTAGAGGAAACCTCATCGGGGGGGGGTTGCAGAGGAGCATACCCCCTCCAGATTAGACTTTGGAGGGAGCATGAGGGAAACTTGCAGGGGAGAGAGAGGCCTTCGAACTAGAGGAGCGCACGAAGCTCAGACATATCAATGATAAAAATAAACGCAAAAAATGGGATCTTATTCTTGCTAAGCATAAAGTTTTAGATTTTGCTCAAGGAAAAGTTAAGAGACCTATAGACAATGTAGGAAAGGAAAAGTACACAGAAACTGGCATCTTGGCCATTAATATAATAGTAGATGGAGTGAAGGACAATCTAATCCCATACATATCCAATATACATTATGCACAAGAAATGTATGAAGCCCTCACTAAGTTGTTCACCATCAAGAACATTGGTCAGATAGCTAGTCTCAAGAATGAACTAAGAACAGTAAAGATGACAAAATATGACACTGTATCATTCTATTTTGTAAGGATATCTAGAATAAGAGATGAACTCCAAGTTATTTATGAAGTTGTACCACATAAAGAACTCGTGATTACTAAACTACCAGGTTTACCAAAATATTGGAGCTCTTTTGCATAAGGAATTAATAGTTGGAAAGATACACCAACCTTTGAACAAATGTGGAATGCATGTAGTCAAGAAGAAGCTTGCATCTCATTAGTAAGTGACAAATAGGAGGATGGCGAAAACAACACTTCAAATTCCTACTATACTCATCACAAGAAGAAGGGAGTATACAAGAAGTTTAAAGGACCAAAGAAGAAGGTTGATATATCAAATATTGAATGCTACAATTGTCATAAGATGGGATACTACAAAATTCAATGTCATGAAAATACAAGAAATAAGAAGAGAGAAAGAGAACATGCAAATATTGTCGATGAAGATCCACCCAAGAAAAACAAGACTAACGAATCTAAAGTGAAAGACTTATTTGCTAAAGTCTCTTAGGGATATTATCCCTTTCATATCCTTCTACTTTAAGTTTTGCAATGTTTTCTTTTATGTTTTGATTTCTAGAGTTCGTAGATATAATATATCTTGTTAGAATTTTTTGGATTGTTTAAGTTGTAGGTATCCCTCATAAAGAATAGATTAAGAGGGAGCCTTCACCATTTTACCAAGATTTGTTTGCATGTCATACTCATAATTCTTTATTTATATTTTCCTTGGTAGAAAAGATTTCAAAATACACAAAGGTTATGGAGGAAACTTCAAAGGATAGACTTGAATCATGGAAGAAGCTTTGTTGCAAAGGAAACCCTCTAGAATGATACTTTACAAGGTTTGTTAGAGAACAACTCAAGGTATGTATTATACTACATTTTTTGTTGTAAAAGGTATGATCATTCTCACTTAAAATTTGCTTTATATTACTAACATCCTAATGTCTAGGGTTTTGAATCATAAATATTCGTGTTAGGGGTGATTAATCATTAGATTGAATCTACCCTTGTTATATTGTCTCTTGTCATTTGATCATTTTTGTGAAACTCTAACCCTTAGGGTTCACCGTAAAACCCTATCCTCTTGATGTTAAGGGTATGTCAATGTCAATAATGAAACCCTAGTTTACTTAGAGGTTGTTGATAAAATATAAACCATATAATGAAATCATATTCTTTTGAAGTTTAGGGTTTTGATAATCTCGTGGTAAAAACCCTAGTGTTTTAGGGTTTGTTGTTAATGTTTAGCTTATATAATGAAACCCTAGATTTTTAGAAATTAGTGATTTAGGGTTTATGAACAAAACCCTTGTTATAACGAAAATAAAGTCATAGGGATAAAAAACCTAGGTGTATACTCTTACGTATGATCAAAACCCTAGCCTAGTCAAAATTGCTATCTAATTTGGAATTTGATGTTTGCATCTAGGGTTTACATCAAAATCGTAAAAAGAAATTGATATAAGGAAATAAGAATAAAACCCTAGATATGAAATGCTAGTATACTGATTTGATTGTTGATATACATAATTTGACTTTATTGGTGAAATCTAAGGTTTGAAACAAACCCTAGTAGAGTTCGACATGTAATTCTAAAAACATATTGTTGAAACCTTATGATTGGATTGATATCTTGATTAAGTTGTTGATGTCTAAGGCTTTATATCTCAAATATGGAGTCTAGGGTTTACAACAAAACCCTAGCAAGATGTTGAAGTCTAGTATATAAAATATGCGACCGTTGCTAATTATGAACCTAACTAGGTTTAGGTGTTTGATGTCTAAAGCTTGAATGTTTTGATGTTTCCATTGTAATGACATGATTTTGAAATAATTGACTTCATGATTTTGTATATTTGTATTTGGTTGTACTTGCTATTAATTTTTTGTAGGTACATAATTTTCAAGATGTTGAAGATGTTCATAATTGAAGATGATAATAATAATTAGCATGATGAAGGAAGTTATAAGAATGACGATGGTGAAAAGGACCTTGATGCCATGAGAAAGAAATAAAGCCTTGAAGATTGAAGTCTCTCCAATGTTACAAAAGAAGGAAGTGGTTGAGTTGAGAAGGGAGCTTAGATAGAAGAAATGATATATCTACCCAGTTAAGAGGGAGGGCATATTATGACAGTAATAGTAAATACCTCGAAGAAAGTGAAGTTGAAGAATGAATGACAATAATACAAATAGATTTGCAAACGAAAGACTTGAGAAGTACTGAGGTTGTATTTGGTGCTACTGAAGATGTGAAAGAAGAAACCTTCTGATAAGTTGTATTTAGATAACTTAATGATGATATAAGTAACATCAGAATGATTGAGGACCCCAAAGGTTTTTTTTTACTTGTATATATATTTGAATTTTTATCACTGATTGGGGTTGTGATTGTGAGGATCTGTCTATAAAAAGGTTAAACATTTGAAGCATTCTTGGAATGGTGGATATATATGATTTAGTTGATTAAGAGAGAGATAAAGCATCTTGGGTGACAAGATGCTTGGGAGGACATCTGTCCAAACTATGTGTTGGTGTCTAGAGACCGAAGTAGGGAGGGTGCAATTGGTCTTGGAGCTCTGACCTTGGATACACACCTAGATCCATGGGTTGGTATCATAGATTAAAATCCTGGTGGTACCTAGAGTGGCTAAAGCTTGAGTACACCTTAGTCCCATCTGATTAGAGTACCTTGGTTAGGTATCTAATCTATAACACTATGTGTGTTGTAACTCTTCGTAGAGCATATCATTTTGAGATCTTCCATGTACCTTTGTATATATGTAATTATGAATACCTCCCTAATTAAGAGGGAGTGTTGAAAAATGTAACTAGCGTCAGTTTTCATAATTATATTTGAGTCATGATGTAATGCATTTATCAAAAGAAATAAAGATGATTTTTATTATGAAAGAAAAATTATTTATTAAGCATGGGTTTCATGCTTTTTATTTTATTTCTAGGTCAAAGCCTCCATTGTAGGCTTCTTGGGTTTATGTCGAGAGTCCTTGCCCATGTCATCGTGTAAAAGACCCTTCTTGGGATTTATCAATCAATCAAGAAATTTATTTTAGTGTTAATTAAGTCATTTAGGCCTCCTCCACCAAGTCAGCCTTAAGGAAGACAAGTCAGCCTAACTGGGAGGCATAATCCACTACATAAAGGTAACAACTTGACCTCATTTGTAACACATCTTAAGCAAGTTCGATCTGCAAGAGCTAGAGGAAGAAAAGAGAGTGAAATCCCTTAGAAGAAGAAGGAAAACCACTAAGGTGAAGGAAGTATTTTTCAAGCAAAAGAAGTTGATTTTTCTCCCTCTACTACCACACATACGAAGTTTCTGGGTTGCTGGGAGGGCCAAAATGAAGAACTAAATTTGGGTCGAAATTATGAATCAGTAGGATTGAAATTTTGTCTTTGATGCAATATTGTTGCAGTTGATCTTTGAATTTTGGAAGGAAAGTTTGAGGGTTGACTTGATGGAGTGAGGAAGGTATTTTGGTTAGGTCTAAGGTTTTGGTTTGCCTCAACTCGATTTAAATCTATCAGTGGAAGAGTTTGACTAGGCTTTCCCCTATAGAGGGGTTTTAGCCCTGGCTGAGTGCCTATATCTGGTGTTATTGATCTTCATGTTTTGATTTGATGATTGCTTGATGAAAACAAGATAAAAGAAGAACACAAAGAAAATTAATAAGACTACAAGAATATTACAATTAATTATCAATATAAGAGAATCTTTCTACTTTTCTGATTTTCTAACACAAGTTATGGGAGAAATTAACAACTTGCTGATTATATTTCCTTCTGACTTAAGGGTTCATCAATTCATTGACACTGTGGTTGTGATATTCTGGAGGCATATGGGCTTCTACTGAGTATATAGTAGTCTAATAAACTTCAAGGATATTTTGCCTAAGAATGGTCTCATTTCTAGCTCCCTTACAAAGCAAAGAATAATTAGATTAGGGTTAATAATGAGTCACACATGAAGGATATGATTACTAAGATAGAGGAACCTATTGAACCAATCAGTATCACTTAGGAAGAATTGGGGAACTACTTTTTAGAATCTGACATTGGTTGCTACCAAGCCATGTCATCACCTGTCCCATTAGATACACAGCTGGAACTCCTTCCTTGCCCCCCGGCTGGTGAAAATGAACTATGTATTATAGATGTAAATAATTTTAGTTTAGATTTTCACTATGTAAATACTTACTTTTGGACGTCATATAATGATGGACCTAAAACACAAGATGGAGTTGGTGCAGGTTGTATCTTGATAGACCTTAAAAACAATAAATTATTGTTTTTTTTTAACATTTAGAATTTCAATGTACTAACAACACTAAAGAATACAAGGCACTGATTATTGGACTAAATAAAGTCATTAACTTAAAGGTAGAGTGACGTCTGAAGGCAATTGGAGATTTTAAGATTACCACAATATAGGTATGAAATACCATTCATTACCTTTCACCTAATTTAAAAAACTAGTAGCAAGAGGTAACGTGGTTGATTTCTACTGATAGGGTTATTTTGATGTTCCTACTATAGTGAAAAAATATGCTAGATGTGCTCAATTAGGTGAAATTTTTGAATTAGATCGTGCTACTATAAAATCCGATGGTGTTTTTTATAGTAGTCCATATAGTGAAGGGATGGTTTTGATACAACAATTTCAAATAAGGTTTTACCCTTTACTCTGGAAACTCATTTAAAGATTTTGGTATTAAATTTGTCCCAAGAATCAGTAATTCGACAATTGACACATTAGCAAATGCCACTGTTATACTTACACTGCTTAGGGTTGTTTTTTCAATTGAAATAGTTTACAAACTTGATGTCTCGGATAATGTAACTAACTGGCATGTTTTTAATGATGATCAACAGTTATTGCACTTCCTTTCCTATGCAAACATTTTCAAAGACGATGCCATAGATGAAGACGAGCATGATAAAGCTTCGTAGGAGAGAGCTAATGCAAGGGAAGGGAACCTAATGCCCAAAGGAGTTGTGTCACTCGAAAGGTTATTTGACTTGCAGAATCGGTTTAAAGGACCTCCCAATACGAATACTCAAAGTTATACGCTAATGCATGAACATATTAATCTCGGAACAGAGGCAAATCCCAAATTTGTCAATCTTTGTACTTGTTACTTCCTGGAGGAAATAAAAACTTTCATTTAGTTATTCAAACAATACTAAGATGTTTTCTCTTGGACATACGAAGAAATGAAGACGTACGATACCTAAATCATACAACATGTCATTTCAATAAAAGACGAGGTCAAGCCTTTCTAGCATAAATTAAGAAAGGTACATCCAACACTTGAGCCTCTAATACAAAAAGAATTAAAGAAGTTGTTAGATGCATGGATTATTTTTAGACTTAGGCATTCAACACAGGTCTTGAATCTCATTCATGTAAGAAAGAAATCTTGAGAGATCCACTTATGTGTTGATTTTCGAAATCTCAATTGGGTTTCAAGTAAATATAACTACCCAATTCTCTCTATGGCGTAGATCCTTCAAATGGTTTCAGGGGCTTAGATGTTATCTTTACTTGATGTATTTTATAGCTATAACCAGGTATTGGTAGTTGAGCTAGATCAATTGAAGATAACTTTCAAAACCAAATGGGGAACATGCAAATTTAGACCTATGCCTTTTGAACTTATTAATGTTGGAACTACATTTCAAATAACAATGGATATTTCTTTTAGAGGGATGATTGGTCAGAGTTTGGTGGTATATCTTAATGATGTCATGGTATTTTCAAAGAAAATCATATCATTTATGTCATCTGAGGTAGATTTTTGAGCAATGCCGAAAATATAGTACATCACTCAATCCAAACAAAACCATATTTGTCGTATTCGAAGGGAATCTCTTAGGACATATAATCATGAAGAGGGGTATTACTGTTGATCTTGAACGCATCAAAGCCATCACTCAGAGTCCATATCCAAAAGGTAATAAATCTATGCAATCATTCTTGGGCAAAATTAATTTCCTTCGGAAGTTTATTTTAGATTATGCCCAAATCGTGAAGCCATTGCAAGATATGATAAAAAAGGATGTGGTGCATAAATGCAACCAAAAGGAGAAGGAAGATTTTGTGCATATCAAGCAAGCTATAGCTGAAGCTCCCACTCTTTACAATTCCAATTTTGACAAATATTCCATGCTCTATACTTTTTCTTCAGATTCTTCATTAGCGATTGTTTTGACTCAGATTGATGATCAAGGAAATGAATGACTTATATCCATTATGAGTAATGACATGCAAGGATCAAAGTTGAATTGTCCTGATATGGAAAAACAAGATTATGTTGTGTATAAGGTTGTCAAAGACTTTAGACCTTGTATTCTTAACAATCATGTCATGGTTTTTGTTGCTCACCCTGTAGTTAGATCTTTGTTCGTGTAATAGGAGCTAGGAGAACTCAGAGCCAATTGGATGACCAACTTACAAATATGATATTGAGTTTAAACTGACTGACATAGTCAAAGGCCACGACTTATGTAAGATTGTTGCTGAAGTCGTGGATCCACATGAAGTAGAAATATTAGGATGGGAATAAGAGATTGAGATGCATAACAATGATTCTGCACCCACACCTAGTTCACCATCATCTTGGTATGGAGAATTGAGGCAATATCTGGAACAACAATCTTTTCCTTCTCATTTATTAGTGAAACAGAAAACGACCATCATATTAAAATATTATTCTTATCAGTTGGTCCATGGAAATCTATCTCAGAAACACCATAATGGCGCTTCCTTGAAATGTTTGGAATCTTTTGGTGCTTAGAAGGCATTAAAGGAACTTCATGACGGACTAGAAAGAGGATACTATGATGGTGATATGACAACACAAAAGATCATGATGGTGGGTTATAATTGGCCTACATTATTCATAGATGCCTATGCATATGCATGCAAATGTTCCATTTGTCAAAGGTGTGTTGGAAGAGAGACACAATCAACTGCTCCACTCTAAACCATTGCGGTAGAAGAGAATTTTCAACAATTGGGCCAGGATGTAATTGGGGAAATCATTCCTCATTCCTCAAAGAAACACAGGTATATTCTCACAGGCATGGATTACTTTACAAGGTGGGTTGAGGTTGTGCCACTCAGACAAGTCAATGATCAGGAGGTAATTCAATTCCTCAATCGAAACATCATTACTAGGTTCGATGCCCCAACCTCACTTATTTTTTATAATGTGACTTACCTTTTATCATTAAGGTTGTATGATTTTGCTTTGGAGAATGGAATCATGTTGAAACATTTTTCTAATTACTACCCCCAAGGCAATGGATTAGTCGAATCCACCAATAAAAACTTGATCTCTATCATTAAGAAAATTGTGCTCACCCAATAGAGAAATTGAAACAATGTTATAACTAATGCTTTATGGGTTGATTGGGTTACTCCTAAGCCTTCTCTTGGTACTTATCCTTACTTCCTCGCATACAGAAAGGAAGCAATCCTACCACCCAACATGTACCTCCTTGTTTTACAATTGTCCCAAGAATCTCGTGGTAGGTCATGCCCAATTATGCAAAGTAGGATTGACACCTTTTTAAAACTTGAAAGAAAGCAAGGCAAAAGGCACAATAAAAATTTGCCTCACACCAAAATTAGATCAAGAGATGGCTTGATAAGAAATCTACATGCAATAGGGAATTTAGTATGAGATATCTTGTCTTGAAATGGGATAATGCCCATGAAGTCAAGGGAAAGAACACCAAATTTCAATCCCTGTGGATTGGTCCATATCAAGTCAAAGAAAATATTGGCCAACATACTTATCATCTCCAAAGCCCTAAACAGGAAGACCGAGTACCTTGCCGTGAATGGAAAAGACTTGGAATTTTATTTTTGTTAAATAATGAATCCATACATGTGAAGATAGTATTAGATAGAGGAGGAATGACCTGTTATAGAGTTTTGTGAACCCAAAACTCTATAACAGGTCATTCCTCCTCTATCTAATTTTATTTTTGTTAGAAACTCTTACGGTTGCTCTCTTTTCTTTGTATATATTACTTTGACATCATTTTCATTTCATGCTTTTATTTTCCTGTCATGTTTTTAGTTTCCTTTCATTTCCTCGTGCATTTGCTTTTCAGTCCTATCTAAAGGCTTCTGTACATAAATAAAAGCATTGTATATAAATAAAGCACTCAAGGACATTGTTAACAAGTCAAAAGTTTTACAGAAACTATTGTAACTATTAAATCATTGGCTAGCTTTAGATATCCTTCCATTGTTTACTCATGAACATCTTTACAGGTCAATGATATCCACAAGGAAAATATAGATTAGATTTCATGGAGAACTCTAATTAGCTAGAACACCCCATTTATGTAACAGGGTTTTTGTTACTTGAATTGGCTTTTAAAAATTAATTTTGTGTTCTAATCGAGTTGACCTAGTGGTTAGACAAGGTAAAGGGAGAAAACACATAGCAGGCAAACTCATTTCGGAAAAATATTAAAGTCTTTGAAAACAAGGAACAACCTCTCTTACCCATATGATAAAGTGGGATCCCTCATCTGCCCTAGTGTAATAAAGACCTAATAAATTATGCCAATGTGCATGCAAAAAAAAAATTAATTAAATAAAGGGTAAGGAATGGGAAATGCTTCCTTTGTAGAGAGGTGATGCAAGCAACTTCGTTGGGGTACTGAAAATTCTTGTGATTTCTTGATTGACTCCGTCAGGGTTCTGACCAAGCCTGCTGGTAGCGGAGCAACACTAGATACTCACTTTAATTCCAAACATCTTCATCTCACATTTTCACTATCCCGATCCCCTATTGAATCTATTAGTGTCATCTCCTAACTTATGAAGCGTGTCCAAACCAATCCAATGAAAGTGATAAAGAGACTACAACCATAACTGGGTTTCATGGTGAAATTAGTAGGATCCATAAGTCTAAGACAATACTTACTGAGGGTTAGACTTCATCTTAGAGTAAAGGCCAAACAAAGATTTTGATGTCTTACAAGTAAATCGCTAATTTTTGTAGCCGCTACAACAACCCGAAATTTTTGACCATTTCAAAATTTTGAGACCACCTTTACTCAACTCCTTTTCACAATTTTCCTAGGTTTTTCTTAGGCTTTAACTCCTCCTTTGACCTAACTATGTCTTCATTACATTTTGGCGAGCCTAGCCTTAAATCTTTAAATCTTGTATTTTTTGTCATAGTCACAATCACAACTTGTAGTGTTAGTCTCCCTAGCCTCTGGAAGTGTGATTTGTGACTTACCCTGAGCATCACATCCTCTTGAGTCGCAAATCACATTTCTAGTTCACTGTGACTTGTGACTGTGTTCTCGAAAGTGCAACCTACAACTAAGACAAGATTTATCGCATGTGACAAAGTTAAGTTGCACTTTCAAGTTGCGACTTTCCACACATGCCAATACTTATATATCAAAGTGGTCTCCTCATTTCATTTCATTCTGCCTTCGATGCAAGACAAGTGGAACTCTCCTTTGGATAACGTTTGTGATTGCAACTACTGGGTAAGTAACACATCTCCTTTGTCATCATTTCTTTTGTTTTACGTGCCAAGTGTTAGATCAATTCATTTCCCAAAGCCTTGCATTCTTATACTTATAACATGCCTTCCTCCCTATTATCTTTTCGTTTAGCCATCAAACATTTTCCTTTGAACTCTCCATTGACTTGTTGAACTATGCTCTTAAAGAGACATCGACCTCCTTCTTAATTTCAATATTTGGCATTTGTGACCTTGAAAACTCACCCACCATTCCACTGCCAAGGGTTTCTACCATGAGTTTATTTTGATTTTATTTTAGATAGCTTGCAATTTCTATATCAAACAACCCAAATCATATTCATTGACTAAATTTCGTTAATTCAATTATATACATACATTAATGGCCAGAATCATATGGTTCTTGGCTCAAAAATGTATGAATTTATTAAGGGGAATCATATTTTTTTTTTGAACAATTGTAAATTCATGCCTCTCCTTTTCAATAGTGGATTCCAACCCTTATTATTTACTTGTAATTTGTTAATAGAAAATCCCTTTGCCACCTATCGCAAATTAAGATTTGGAGCCACTAGGATTAGGAGATATGATTAGCGATTAGGCTAGGAAACATGTTTTGTAAGTCGTGAATCACATCCTTAGAGCCTAGTGATACTAGTATTGAATTTTGTGACTAAGTTGGTTTCTCTCCCTCTTTGGATCACAAGTTGCATTTCAAGTCCACAATAAGACTACAATCTCAAAATGCTACTTGTGTTGGAACTTTGAATTGTGATTAGGTTGAGGTTGAAAATCACATTCATAGTACCTATCAACGATGCCATATAAAAATGTGACTTGCACCTGTGACTTGCACTATTAAGAGGATTTGAGACTAAGATTGTGAATGAAAATTGTGACATAGAGTATAATTTCCCTTCCCTTAGGTTGTAAATCACGGTTGTAGTCCTTAGTCTCACTACAACTCAAAATTGTGACTTGCCTTACAAATTAACATTGCAATTTGAAGAAAGCCCTTATCTCTGAAAAGTACATGTGACCTAACCCTGACATTCCAAAGCATAACCTAGACCATTGTATTTTCATTTTCAATTAGTTGATAATGTTAACAATATAACACAATGTTTTTCTCATGAATATCTTGAAGCTATCAAGGAAAATTGATATGGATTTCCTCAACATATCCTATTTGTCCAGAGAGATGGTTCTGCTTATCATAAGAGTATCTGGTAGGAGCTCTGGCAGGGTGGAAAGAAATATAGAGGGAGTTGTGAACAACCCTCCTATGTTGCTTGTATATGGTGATACAAATTGTTATATTGACAAGGCAACAAAGCTCACATGAGGTGATATTTATACAAATCATTCAAGGAAAGACATCCCACAGGAAAAATAGGACTTTCATTTCTACATCATTGTAAAGAAGTATTGGCTACACAAGGTTGTTGTACACACACCAGTGTTCCCATTTGCAAAGACTACAAAGTGGATTCTTCAGCACACAAATGAATAGTAATGTGCAGTCAAAAGTGGAAAGGGAGAACTTGTGGCATCATTCACAATAGTGGACATTGCAAATTATTAAAATTTGCCTAAACATCAAGAGACTTGAAGTAGCAGGTGGTTTGCTAGCTTCAATGGATCAAACAAGGATGTGTTAAAGTCTTGGTGGTAAGAGCCAAGTAATTTTAGGCACAGAGTAGATGGGATCTACAAGGAAAGTTTATCAAATGTTGGTCGTTATGATGTGTAGACTCTATTGAAAACCAAACACGTAAAACTTTTAGGAAAATCGGGTCTCCTTGATGCATACATGTGCCACTAAAGGGACAATTTTTAACTAGGTAAGTATGTTCACATCATCTATTAAATCCAATACCCATTTAGCAATTAATCCAGTAGAAGGAGAGTAGATAGAATTTTCTATAACATCTTACCTATTGGATTCAATATGTGTGAAGTGTGACTTTGAAGGGACAGACTTGAAGTGGAGCCTTGAAGAAGAATTTCCCATGCATATCTATTACAAAGGGTTGTGGAACACAGGGTAAAGAGGCATGTTTCAATTTGCAAAATACTTCATTTCTCCTTTATATTATGAACTTTTTGGTACAGAGCCTCCATGTATGTCTGACAGAGCTAGGGCCTCTCTACATGATATTGCAAATTGGTTTCCTCATGGTGATGCTACTTATATCAGAGTTTTTGGTGCTTACAAGCCTCCTCATGCTCTTCCTACATTTATTATAGACAAAATGGTGTTGCAGGAGGTGGCTTACCAACTCACCATAGGATTGTCCAAGACCTTGGTCAAAGCCAAGAAATCTCCATGGCCCATATTCCAGCTAAACATCAGAGTTTACTCTATTAAAAGTTTCAAGGAGGTAGAAGTAGAAGTTGAAGAATTGCAGTGTTTCCAATTTGGTGAGTTAAGGTTCCATAAATATGGCTTGAGGCGTATTGCCATGGCACACTACAAAAAAATTAGATTTGGTTGGGAATATGCCTTAGTCTCCAAAGCGGAAGAGGAAAAGGTTAAAAACTTTTATAACCCTTCCAAAGCACTCCAATCAGATCTGCAAATTGAAGAGGAAGAGCAACTAGAGCATGACACCAAATAAAGCATGATATTGGAAGGAAGAGTAGATATTCTCAAGAGGAAGCAAGGGGAAGAAACCAACAAGGAAAAATAGAAGAAGAAAAATGTCGATAAGGACCAAGCCTGAAATAAGCAAAAAGAAGAAGAGGCTTAGCAGAAGCAAGAGGAGGAAGAGTTGAGAAAGAAGTAGGAGGAGGAAGAGATGAGAAAGAAACAACAAGAAGGAGAGAAAACATGAAAAAATAAGAGGGGGAAAGGAAAAAAATAAGCCGCAAAGAGAAATAACGCAAAGGTAACAAGAAAGAGAAAAGAGGAAGCAACAAAGAAAAGGAAAGAAGAGGAAGAGCTAAATAAGAAAGTCGAAGAAGAACAAAGGAGAAAAGAGGAAGAAGAAAAAAAGAGAAAGGAGGAAGAAACCAAGATGCAAGAAGAGGCCTTAGCCAAACAACTTGAGTACAAGTTAATGGATAAATAACATGAATATAAGTTAGTAGAAGATAACAACTTAAAGGGTCCAGAACCACAGGTGAGCTACCTACTTTGAATGTCCCACCTCCTACTCCCATTAATGGTGGAAATTTCCCATCACAGGAACTAGGAATCACAACAAAAGAGGAAGAGGAGGTATTGTATCTCTCCAGGCTGACTATTGACTAGGTTAAGTGTAATATCATATATGAAAGGCACATATGCTTGGCCAAGAATCCAGAAAAACCCATTTCGATGATTACAAAAAAGGAGATAGTAATGGATACTACAATGAACCCTAGAGTGATAGTTGTTGGAAATAATACTGAGAGGGGGTGTGAATCAAGATTATCAGATCAATAATTTTTCATTTCCCAAACAGATTTATATACACTACTTCTGTGAAGTGAACTAGCATGCGCACGCTACTGTGATTAGTGAAACCAGCGTATAACCAGAGAACTTGTGATTTAGTTAATTTATCATGTGTTGATCTATAACCAATGCATTAGTAACTTATTAAACAGTGCAGTAAAAACAGAATAAACCATCACACATAAGAAACACACATGAACACCAAGATTAAAGGTGGAAACCTAATATGGGTGAAAACCCCCTGCTACTGTCGTCTTTGTCTTCTTTTAATAATAATAAAATTTGTTTACAATCTTGTACTGGTGCAGACTCATACTAGTACGCGGGCACCCATGCAGAAGGCTACAACCTTCTCTCATTTTCCAGCTTCTACTGGAAGGGAGCTACAACCCCCTAGCTCTTGTACTAGCCAATGTGTTTACTAGTATGTAGGTGCCGGCCTACAGAAGGCTATGACCTTCTCTCTCTTCCTCTAGGGACCATGTTTCATAAATTTTCAAACTGGATGCTCTTGGTACACAACAATACACATGAAGGCCTCATTTCATCAAATTTTCATACTGGACCCATAAGAACTTTCAAACTGCATCAACCAATAATCAGTTAATCTGAACAGTTAGATCACTGTCACCAGAACACTGTGTTGAACCCATAAACCTGCATCATCATTCAGAACCAGCTGCAACCTCAAAAATCATACATCAGATTGTATACGCTACTTTACTGAACCAAAACTGTGTGTATACGCTACTTCATTTAATCAAACCTGCGTTTACCTTCAAAACTACTGAAACATAAAACTTCTAAATCAAATCCGTACCAACTAGCAATATATTGAACATCTACTGTCAATTTATAGAGCTTTACACAGGCAGTAGCAGAGGTCACCCTTCTCACTTATACAATCAAACAATAAGATATCATATTCCTTATGCATTTAGTTTTTCATTCAGATCTAAGAAGACTTCATTGATAGACAACAGTAAAACAACAGAACTGATCAGATAGATCAGTCAGACCTGAAGAAAGGGATTTTCCTTTGTATATGCTACTTGGAAGAGTAGAACCTACGTGTACACGTGCTTTTACCGAGGCAAACCAACATACATATCTGCAAATATTAACTCATAATTTCGCTGCTATTATGGATTTCAAACAAACCTAGATCATGAAATTTAAAGAATAAAACAGGTGTACACAATTAGATATGGCCCAACCAATATTAGATCATTCAATGATAAGTCATTTCAGGTCTCATGATCCTAATCCAACATTGAATTCAAGGTGCACAAAATATTTCAGATCAAATCACCAACATAGCCCCTGCAACATAAAATATACTTCAGATAGAAGTATTCCTTAGAAACCCTTTTCACTTGCACACCTTGGCCTTATGATCTTCTCCTCCTTATATAGTTTTAGGCCTTTCTCAATACCTCAGACAAAAACCACTTAGGACCCATGGTATTCTTAGACGAGATCAAATAGTCGTTACTCCACTCAATATTGTGGGCTAATACCATGGTATTGACCCCTAGTATTCTCTACTCTTGAAATTCCTTGATTTTCCAACCTGTACGCGCTTTTCCTCTTGTGGGAGTGCGTGTATACGTATACGCGCTTTTTGTTCTGTGGACCTGTGTGTATACATTGTTTTGACTAAGTGGACCTGCATATACATCTTAAAATTCTTTTCACCATCCTTTACCTTCAACTTCTTCATTCTGATTAGTAGACTTTAGTTCCATCTTCTTGTTCTTCTGTACCAATGCCCTGTTACATTTGAATGGATCTGATACACTGTGGGTTGCATTTCATCAAAACTGAACTGACCTATGAGTGAGTTGCCATCAAGGACAACACTTGTATCATAATGCCAACAATAGCTTCCGTTGAGATAGATTTTGCAGCTGCCACAAAAATAAATATAAATCGATTAAAAAAAGAGATTAAAGAATTGAAGGCAAAGTAAACTATTTTTGAGCAAAAGATTCTACAACTATAGGATGAGAGCCAAGATTTTCTCAGCTCACGCCCTCGAAGTGAGGACTTGAAAAAATCCATCCTTGAAGAAGGTAATATACTAGAAGAAGCTATGGATTTTGTTTATAATGAGATGTTGACCCTATATCAAGTTATGGATCCATTCCCCAACTTGCAAAGTGAATCAAAAGATAGAGGAATGTTAATTAAGCTAGCCTCCTCAGTAGTCAACCTCATTTATGAATGGACCATAAAGTATCCTAATGCACATGAAGAGCTCTTAAGGAAAAATTCAATAACAATCGAGAAAGATAAAGTTGATGTCAAGATCAAGATGCAGTCACATGAGAAGTTGAGCAAAGACTTGTACAAGGTAATGGCCTCTTATAAGACCTTGTACAATGGGATGGAGTCTCTTTTCAAGGTACACAAGATACTTTCCATTGGTGCATTAGATGACACATGATTAAAAGGAGAATTCAAGTAAGAAATTCAAACAAATTTGGATCCCATAAAACAAGCTACCGCAAGAGACAATTTGGAGGCTACAAAAGGAGTGTTTGCGTAGAATTTGGTTGAGCCCATGAAGCTGCACATAAAGCTCACAATGTTGTTGAACTAGGTGCAAGCTAAAACACCAACCTTGATACTAGATGCATTAGAATGCCTTACGAGGCATGGATATGAGCTACAACACAATATTCTAACAACTGCAAGTGAATACAAAATTTGGCAAGCATGCTTGATTCAAGATCTACACATAGAGGCACCAGAACTTTCCATCACCTGGCTAGCTAATTGAGAAGGTTTTGTTTCTTCAATTTTGTTGTAATTTCTATTTTATTAAAAGCAAATTAGGGTTTAAATTAGAGAGTCATATGGAATTTGAAAAGTCATGTGGAAGTTGAAGAGTCATGAGGGTAGGTGAAAGGTCATGGTAGGTGAAAATTCACTCTACTTTCTATAAATAAACCCTCATGGATAGATGTAAAGGACATTCAATTTTGGAATTGATTTATGCATATTATTTGAGAGATTATAGATCTTCTGAGGATTCAAGTGGTGGCTTTGCATCTCCACTAATGGATTTCATGGGCATTTCATGTGATGGTGTTGTGAATATTTCAGCTTAATGTTTGAAGCTCTTTGAGCTCGGGCACACAATTCCTTACATGTGTTGTTGAGCATTATGAGACTCTTCTTGTGGTGATTTGATGGTATATGTTTGGTTTCCATGTTTTTACATTAACAAACTACTTTGTTGATTTAAGCACATATCATACATGGGATTGTATGCTTTTAAATGCTTTCATGTTTGTTGTTGATTAGGAACTAATTCATAGTTGATAAATGAATCTCTCTCTTTATACATATGTTTTAATTGAAGTCTTGCTAACATTGATTCTTTTAAGATTCATGTCATGTTATTTAGTTGTTGTTATATTCACAACATCTCATATGTTAAGTTTCCATAAAGTTGCTTAACTTGTGTTTATCAAAAGCTTTATTTGTTTTCTAACAATTGTTGTTCATCCTGTCCAAAACGAATCTCTAAGCAACATGGTGTCAGCCGGGCCCACATATTGGATGGGACTCCTATCCCAAATGATGTAGAGTCTAGTTGGGATTTTGCATTGGGGAGATTCCCTAGCTGTTGGTGTCAAAATATATCACGTTAACAATGCCTTAGAAGGACTATGCTATTTATGAAAGTAGGCCTTGATGGTAGCTTTAGTTGATATTGTATTGGATCTGAAGCCCTATGTTTATTTGGTTGAGAATGAATGAGAGGTTTCACTTAGTTGGGAAAGCTATGAATAATTGCCTCATTTTGACTCCTCAAAGAAAAGCATGGTTAAAGGCTATGGGAAAGGAGTTGTGGATGCATTTGTCGGATATGAAAAGCAAGGGAGTTTGAACAAGGTAATTTCCCTTTCAGAATTAAATTTTGTCACTTAATGTCCTTAAAGGGAGTTTGGGCAAGGTAATTTCCCTTTTTAGAATTGAATTCGGTCAAAGGATGCATCATTTTCCACCATTGGGAGACCTACCAAAATTGTAAATTTGGGGTTTGAAATTTCAACACTAGCCCCTAGTCATATGAATTGGTGGTGGTTGTGATCTTGGAGTTGAAAAGGGGCTAAAATATAGAAGTCTATAAGGAATTGGGCATTCTGAATATCAAGACATTTGAAAAATTATTTAATTACCAACTTTGAAATATCTACATGCCAACAGGGCAAAGCACGTGGAGGACACATTGAATCCATGTGCACAAACCCCAAACAACACATGTGAGCATGTGTTGACGTGACATGATGATACGGTAGGCTAAAATTTCATGTTGGTGTGGCAAGAAGGACATGGAATGAAGGTGATGCATAGTCAACATGGTGGTTGACGTGGAATTTTTCATGGTAAGTGATGTGGAGTCTAGGAATATGAAACTTTGTAAAAATGGGTTTTCGAAATGTTAAATGGTCCAAATATTTACTTGCATTGACTATGCTAAGGTGCTACAATGACGATGGGGCATGGAGGCCTGACAATGCTAAGGTGGAGCCAAAGTGGTAAATGATGTGACATGATGGCATGGGATCTCTGGAAGCAGATGATATGAGAATACAAAGAACCAAGTCTTTATGGAATTGTTGGATGAACATATTCTGGATATGTTGATCTGAATTTTTCATTTAAATATCTTTATTGGAACTTCTAGAAGATGGATGTTTCAAATATTTGGAAATCTGGTCTTTTTATGAAAAGGGATTATTGAAATACTCAAATCAAGATATGACCCAACAAGCCACATGTTCGGTTTGTAGACATGGCCCTATATTGTGGCAACATGTGGGAAAGGGAATGCCACATGGTAGATGATATGGTGCTATGTGGTGGTGACAATCACAACTCCAAATGAAATGGTAAAATGAGGGGTAAAAAACTATTTTAAAGTTACTTTTCACATAATTTAAGTAGGGTATTAGTTTTTAAACTCACTTTTAAAGCATATGTCCTCATTTCCAATTAGTTTGATGGAGTGATTGAACAGGTAGTACGACCGTCAAAAGAACATAGTGTTAACGGTGAATCGAATATCAATGACCATTATCAGGAGCAGTTTTATGCGAAGTTCAAGCTCGTTAAAAAATAAACCTAGCAATGAGCATATGTTCCACCAGAGTTTAAGCTCATTAAAAAATGAACCCACCTTCGGTAAATAACCAGTGCGATTGCATTATTGTCAGCTTTTGAGCCTTGGTTGTGTTCTTACCATCACCTCCACTCTTTTTTTAGCCGATCATACGCCTCCGTTTGATTGTTTACCCCTTTTGAGGAACAACTGTGACGAGTGATCCTATTAGCCACTTTCTTTACACTGCCGTGATTGAAAAGTTCCAAACATTACCTGGAACCAGCTGTTATCCGAGAAAAACACTCGTTCCTCAAAAAACGAGTCTCCTTTAAGCTTTTTTCATCTAACTCGTAAAATATGAAAAGTCTGCCAAGCAATTGGCCTCTCCAGCTTGTTAAAGTGATTGGAAGTGCCATCCCTCCTCTAGATTTTAATCTTTTTGGACTTGAGGGATTATTACACAAAAAGATCGAGCGTTTGTCTTGTAGAAATTTTGAATAATTTAACACATATTCAATGGAGATTATCTTGATCATGTACTATTGCAGAAAACATACACAATACATAAGCTCCTCTACGTTGATCATCAATATAGCAGCATCAATAACAATAAAACATCAAGAGCATTCACACATTAACACAGTATGTATCCCGGGGAAATCATCTCGCTAAAAACCCCAACTATCTGTATATTAATGATTGAGTCATGTAACATTACACAGCATAATACTTCTCACAAGTATCTCCACCTCTGTTACACACAATACAACTCAGATCTGATCTCCAAATCTCTTCCACTGCTTGCCTGCCTCCACTGCTCAATACCTGCTCAAGAACTGATGAGAATGGCTTACCAAACTCGTTTTTCACCTGCAAAATAGTCACTCACTCTTTGTTGGACGTGAGCACAAGCTATAATGTGGGCAAATACGTGAGCAAACTCATTGGCATACTCAATCCCTTTATTGTGCAAGATTTGGTGCACAACTATAGTCACAACTGATAGCAATCTGATTCTCTACCACCTGTCCCTGTTGAACTGAACATGCACTAACATGCAACTGAGTTAACTGATGTATTTTATAGTTGCATTATGAGTTAATAACTTGTGAATTAATTAATAACTAATTCACCCAACTTATCTCTAGTCTATTTGCCAGTTAGACTAAATACAACCAGTTTAACAAAGCTAAACTGAACACAACTCCATCAACTCCACAATCAACTCCACCAAACTCAACTGATTGAGTTCTAACTGAAGTCATGCATGCAACAACTCAACTGACTCATAAGAAAAGCGTATTTCCTTCTGACAGCTGCATGTGCCACCTCTGTAGCTCAAACTGAAGTGCTCCAAGAGAATAAGATTAAGTTTATAGTCCAAATATTATTGTGAGATAATAATATTTGACTTTTCTATTTTTGACAGCCAGTCTAAAAATAGACTTTGATCACTCACACTGTGATCACTCACACTTTCATCAAAAATAGAAGTCCATCTATTTTTTCCCAACTTGATCAATCATCCATAAACAACAACCTGCAATCCATAGACATGATCCATATGTCTAAAAATAGACATAGTCTAAAAAATAGACTTGCACCAAAAATAGCTTGCGGGCCCACTTAGTGAAGGCGACTCTTTTCACTAAGCTCCATTATCTTGTTGCAATCTCAACACTCCCTCTCGACAAGATATGGATTATCAGCAACCCCTATCCTGCCTCGGTGGTACTCGAATTTGCTCCTGGTGAGAGCCTTCGTCAGAATATCAGCATCCTGATCCTCCGTTGGAATGTACGAAAGTAACATGATCCTCCGTTGCACAAAATCTTTGATATGATGGTACCTGATGTCAATATGTTTAGATCTATCATGAAATACAGGATTAGCCGAGAGTTTAATGCAACTCTAGTTATCACAGTAAATCACAGTAGGATCCAAAAGAGAACCGAACAAACCAACTAGGATCTTCCTCATCCATATAGCCTCGCATGCAGCCAAACTTGCTGCCATATACTCGGCCTCCGCTGAACTGAGTGCCACGGATCTCTGTTTCTTGCTGTACCAAGAAACTGCTGTCGATCCGATACTGAAGACCCCTCCTGATGTGCTCTTTCTGTCCGTTGGGCTCCTTGCCCAATCTGCATCTGTGAATCCACATAGCTTCACCTCATCCTCCTGTCTGTACCACAAACCATATCCCGATGTGCCTCTCAAGTAGCGCAATACATGCTTGCCCGCCTTCCAGAAGAGCTTGGTAGGCTTAACCATAGCTTGTGAAAGCTGGTTAACTGCATAGCATATATCAGGTCGTGTATTGACCAAATACATCAGCGACCCCACCAACTGTCGATAAACAGTGGCATCCACTTCTTCTCCCGAAGTGGCATCCTCCTTCCTCCAACCTCCAGGAAGAGGAGTATCAATAGGCTTGCAGCCATGCATGTTGAACTTCTCCAGTATCTCTCGAGCATACTTTCCCTGAGAAACAAATAGTCCACCACTGCGCTGCCATATTTCCAATCCCAGGAAATAGTGAAGGAGGCCCAAATCCTTCATCTCAAACTCTGTAGCAAGATCCTTCTTGCATGACAGTATCAACAGCTCATCACCCGTTAGAATCAAATCATCAACATACAGTACAATGATAAGCAACTTACCCTCCACCACAATCTGGTATAGGTTCGGATCCGCCTCGCTCTTGGAGAATCCAAGTCCTGTGAAATAGCTGTCTATCAGTGTGTACCAAGCACGTGGTGCTTGCTTCAACCCATACAACGCTCTCTTGAGCCTGCACACATGTGACTCGCTGCTGAAGACTTCAAAGCCTTCGGGTTGCTCAATGTACACCTCCTCCTCAATGACTCCATTGAGGAACGCAATCTTCACATCCATCTGATGAATGTGCCATCCCATCTGCGCTGAGAGAGCAAGAATCGTCCGTATGGAAGAATACCTTGCGACAGGTGCAAAGGTCTCCTCATAATCGATCCCCTCAATCTGTGAAAAGCCTCGGGCAACAAATCTTGCCTTGTACTTCTCCACACTCCCGTCAGCTGCCTGCTTAACTTTGTAGATCCATCTCGAACCCACCACTGATTTCCCTTCCGGTCTAGGAACAATCTCCCATGCACTGTTTCTGACAATAGAATCATACTCTTCCACCATGGCGTCTACCCATGCGGGATCCTCCACAGCTTCCTCGAAAGAGGATGGCTCAGTCACAACACACTTTCTCATAAGAGCCATGTATCCAGTGTACCGATCAGGTGACTGTCTCTGCCTGCGTTGGGCTGTAGGTGGTCCTACAACTTTCTCTGCATCTTGAGCCAGTCGCTCAGCTTCTGTCAAGCGCTTTCGCCCTATGATGGTTGGCGCTGCATGAGTGGACTCGTCCACTCCATGAACCTCATCCTGTAGTTGATCCACATCCTGAAGCTCATCCTTAGGAACTAATAGCTCCTCATCTGCATGCAAGTGTAGCTCCCTCTCAAGCGAACACTTCATGGCTTTCTCCTCCTGAAATTTTATATCCCGTCGCACAACAGTTTTACCACTGTCTGGCAAATACACACGATAGTTGTGGGGCGTATCAGTGTACCCCACAAATATCCCAACCTCTGCGGTCGACTCCAACTTCTTCTTGGCATCCTTCGTCACATGCATGTAAACGTTAGCACCAAAAATCCTCAAATGAGAAAGATCAGGCTTCTTACCAAAATAAGCCTCCTCGGGTGTACTCATGCCAAGTATCCTATGAGGACAACGGTTCTGAACATAAACTGCTGTATTGCATGCTTCCGCCCACAAGTGAAGGGGTAGGCCCTGATCATGCAACATTGCCCGTGCAGCACCCACAATCGTTCTGTTCTTCCGCTCAGCTACCTCGTTCTGCTGTGGGTTATGGGGAGCTATGAGCTCTCTACGAATCCCTTCTGTCTTGCAGAAATCCTTGAACTCGTCCGAGATGTATTCACCACCATTATCGCTCCTAAGAGCCTTCACCTTCTTCCCCGACTCCTTCTCGACCAGTGCTTTGAATTCACAGAACTTTGAATATGTCTCGCTCTTCTTCTGCATGAAGAAGATCCAGCACTTACGAGAGAAATCATCAACAAAAATCACATAATACCTGTGTTTTGCTGTCGAAGCAACTGAGAAAGGTCCACACACGTCTGTGTGAATTCTCTCAAGGATCGTCGTGGCGCGACTATCCTTCTCGTGAAAGGTGGCTTTCACAAACTTCCCCAAAGTACACCCCTTGCACTGATCTGACTGCGCAAGTGTGCCTTTAGGAAGCCCTGTAGTGATCTGCTGCAGTATCTTCAAGGCTCCATGGTAAAGGTGACCCAATCTCCTGTGCCACAACACGCCATCATCCCGGCTCACCAATCCTTCTGCCTTGCCTGCCATTGCTGCGCATCCATCTACATGCAACTGATAAAGGTTCCTCACTCGAACCCCTATCTTCCGGGTCTCACCAGTTGTCTTGCTGCGCAGGAAGGCCTTTCCCTCGCTGAAAACAACATCATACCCCTTGTCTTCTAACATCGCCACTGAGATGAGATTCTTCTTCAATCCTGGAACATGCATGACTTCCTTCAATACAAAGGGTTTACCAGACTCCCTCTCAAAGGAAATGGTACCAATACTAGTCGCACTGTATCTACCATCATCACCCATCTCGATGTGCACTCCAAGATCTTTGTCCTCCAGATCAGAGAACAAATCTCTATCTCTCGTCATGTGAAAAGACGCACCACTGTCCAAGAACCACACTGATCCCATCACACTTGAAACCAAGCATGCGATCAATGAAAAATCAAGCTCAAACTGAGAAGCTAAGGCCTCTCCCCCTGCAGATCCAGCAGCTTGCTTGTTCTTCTTCTTCTGCGGACAATTTGTGGCATAGTGTCCGTGCTGGTGACAGTGAAAACACTTCACCTTGGACATATCCTGCTTCTTGCCTTTCGCACCAGACTGAGAAGCTTTCTTGCTCTTCCCTTTCTTTGCTTTGGCAGCCAAAGCACAATTCTCTTCATCAGCTCCCTTTGACGAAGATCCATCCCTGGTACTCCGCCTGATCTCCTCCTGCACAAGATCTGACCATAGTCTTTCCCATCCTGGCAACTTCTCCCGACCATGGACAGAGTCCTGATAGGAATGCAAACTCTTCGGAAGACCAAGGAGAGCCAAGCTCACCAAGTCCTCATCATCGACAGTAACCCCCACACTTCCCAGCTCATCTCGACACTGAGTGAACTTCATGAGATACTTGGGAATACTGTCACCCTTCTCGCATTTGATGTTTCTGAGTTTATCTTTGAGCACCAGCTTCCTCTGATCGCTCTTGCTTTGGAATAATTCTGTTAATGATTTCCACATAAAATATGGAGTAGCCTTTCCATGGAGGCTGGACACAATGTGATCCTTCACGGCCTCCAACAGAATCCTTCGACATTTTGCGGTCTTCTTTTGCCAAACTTCCGCCTCAGCAGCATCAGTAGGCTTTGGGATATCCGTATCTATGAACTCCTTCAGCCCGTTATCATCCAATACTGCCTCCATCCTGTCCTTCCATGAAATATAGTTTGAGCTGCCCTCAAGAGCATACTCCAATCGCAATCCTTTGAAAGACATTGCTGCGTTGTCACCAAGAAAACACTGCTGCAAATTCGAATTCCACCAGCAACCAACTCAACTGCTTCCGATCTAGAATTCGTGAGAACACAATATTTCTCGTACAGAGATTGACTGTATGGGCATTCACCGGATATCTCACCTTCCAAAGGAAGGATGAATCCGAGGCTACCTAGCCCGATTACAGACTCTACCTGAAGAAATAGAATATAGACACTTCCTGAATAGTAGATCTGATGATCAACAACTCCGATACCATGTAGAAACTTTTTCTACAATTATCTAGCTCGCTCTGATACCATGTAGAAATTTTGAATAATTTAACACATATTCAATGGAGATTATCCATATCATGTACTATTGCGGAAAACATACACAATACATAAGCTCCTCTACGTTGATCATCAATATAGCAGCATCAATAACAATAAAACATCAAGAGCATTCACACATTAACACAGTATGTATCCCGGGGAAAGCATCTCGCTAAAAACCCCAACTATCTGTATATTAATGATTGAGTCATGTAACATTACACAGCATAATACTTCTCACAAGTATCTCCACCTCTGTTACACACAATACAGCTCAGATCTGATCTCCAAATCTCTTCCACTGCTTGCCTGCCTCCACTGCTCAATACTTGCTTAAGAACTGATGAGAATGGCTTACCAAACTCATTTTTCACCTGCAAAATAGTCACTCACTCTTTGTTGGACGTGAGCACAAGCTATAATGTGGGAAAATACGTGAGCAAACTCATTGGCATACTCAATCCCTTTATTGTGCAAGATCTGGTGCACAACTATAGTCACAACTGATAGCAATCTGATTCTCTACCACCTGTCCCTGTTGAACTGAACATGCACTGACATGCAACTGAGTTAACTGATGTATTCTATAGTTGCATTATGAGTTAATAACTTGTGAATTAATTAATAACTAATTCACCCAACTTATCTCTAGTCTATTTGCCAGTTAGACTAAATACAACCAGTTTAACAAAGCTAAACTGAACACAACTCCATCAACTCCACAATCAACTCCACCAAACTCAACTGATTGAGTTCTAATTGAAGTCATGCATGCAACAACTCAACTGACTCATAAGAAAAGCGTATTTCCTTCTGACAGCTGCATGTGCCACCTCTGTAGCTCAAACTGAAGTGCTCCAAGAGAATAAGATTAAGTTTATAGTCCAAATATTATTGTGAGATAATAATATTTGACTTTTCTATTTTTGACAGCCAGTCTAAAAATAGACTTTGATCACTCACACTGTGATCACTCACACTTTCATCAAAAATAGAAGTCCATCTATTTTTTCCCAACTTGATCAATCATCCATAAACAGCAACCTGCAATCCATAGACATGATCCATATGTCTAAAAATAGACATAGTCTAAAAAATAGACTTGCGCCAAAAATAGCCTGCGGGCCCACTTAGTGAAGGCGACTCTTTTCACTAAGCTCCATCATCTTGTTGCAATCTCAACATGTCTTGTTCGACTAGTTAAAACTATCGAAAAGTCATCCCTTTCGCATTGTTTTATACTTTTTCGGGCTTAAGGGATTATATTACGAAAAAGGAATATTGGAGTTTCCTTTCTGTCTCTTTTCAGACTCTCTAAAATTGAAAAGAACCAAGTTATCCTTGTCATTAAACTCATTAAAACAACAGCGACAAACTTGTCCATTCAGACAAGAGCGAGTCTCATTGTTGCTAGGCTCGTTAAAACATAGCGACGGGTTTGCCCGAAGGAAAAATTATAGAACAAGCATATGTTATCCTCCTCAAGCTTGACAAAAATAAAGAGGTACTGGTTAGAAATGACTGGAGAAAATTGGGAAGAAAACTTGAAGAAACTTTATTGGTAGCAGGTCGCTCTTGAACATGACACTTTCACTCCATCACCATGATTGAGTCGGGTTGGGTTATTCCGTTCACCGGTCATATCACCATTGGTCCACCGTACCATCCACTTTTGGGGTTAACGCTACAAATCCATTTCAATGTCGCCGATATGTTCAAGAGAAGTCGCTTAGAGAATTCACCTACCCAGCTTGTGTCTCATCTGTTGCAATACCTTTATGCTTCATTCTTTCATGACCGCCACCCTAAACCTTGTATCATCAGATCATTTTCACCTCCACAAAATCATTTGCTCCGTTTCGTGTCACAGATGTGGGATTCATTAAGGCCCTCCTACGACGGGTCACTTCCTGTCGACATCAGCTCATTATCCAAGAAGTTGACCTAGGAACAACCCTTTTAGTACTTTGAAGCTTGCATGCCTCAATGGCAAGTTTCTCACTTCCGGTGACAGGTTTACATTAATGGCCTTCGATTGAAAGATTTTGCGTGGTGTTCGACATCGACTCATGTATTCGCACCACGTGAATTGTACTGTAATACCTTGAGGGTCATCATCATCATCGGTGATTCCTCTCGCGCCTGTTAATAGCTTAATCATTGGTTGGTAATCAGGCGATGTCTTTCCATGTTCGACATCAGAACATATTTTCACATGGACCAACTTGTAATTTCGGGCGAAGATTGAATGAGTTTTGAAGACCCTGGATCTAGTTTCATCCATCCGGGCTGCGATATATTCAGGAAAATAAAGACATCAAATGTGCATCAATGTTTCACAGATAATCATCCAAACCAAAGGATGATGGCTCTACCAGAATCATCGGTCTACTACACAGACGATTGTCTGTCCTATGTACACGAAAATGAATTTATAAAGCTGAGCATGGGAATGCCTGCCTCAGCTAGATCATGAAAATATTATGAAGATAATGTATTGTATTGTATCTTATTACAGGTCACCTTCCAGTTCGAAAAACCTCGGATCCTCATTATAAAGCATTTCACTCAACATCAAAAGATTTACGACCTCATGCTTTAGGGGGCAACTGTTATCGACATATTTGGGCACTACAACCCCAATCATATATGTCCATAAACCAAGGGCTTCTAAGCCCCTAAAAGTGTTGTTTCATACCCTAAAGGAGCAAGGTCAGCTGATTACATCATCTCCCAAAAGTTCTCCGGGAAAAATTACTCAGAACTGGTCAAAGCAGGACCATACAGACTGCCCAATGCTAAGGGTGCGATGCATCCCACCTGCCACATGTAAAAAGTGTGATACATACTGGAAAGCCCTTCTGTAGGGTGCGATGAGTGAGAGAAGACAATGGCACAAGCATTTTGCTAGGTGGAGACCCTGAAAATCTTCTAGAAGTTGCTCATTTGACACTTGCCTCTCTGAATTCACCCAAGGATGAGTAAGAGATCATGAAATCTCCAAGTGGAACCAAGAACTATTAGAGAGATGACACTAATCAAAATCCTAGAAGCTGACTCACCCCCCTGCAAACATCTATATATGGATCCCTCATCCCAGAGATCCAGGGGCTGGAATTTTGTAATTTGCAAAGAAGTGTTGTTGGTTTCTCTTTGAAGACATTGTTGGGTGATATTGCTTTGTATGAGGTGAAGAGGGCTTTCATGCTGGGAGGATGGCACTGGGTCAGACCAAGTGGTTGTAATTCTCTCTTCTACTACTTCTATCAATAAAGCTATTTGAGTTTTCCTCCATATTCTTGTGTATCTCTGAATATTGTGTTGATATATGCATTTGTATGGTCAATATATATCTGATCCTATATTGTTTACAGTGATAGATCTCTATGCTTTGATGGTATTATGCTGCTTTGACTCTATAGGTGCTCTTTGAAACGGGACAAGTAAGGAAGGAGTGGCGAGATTCTATCAAAGGGGAAAGGAAACAAGCAAGGAGCCAAGCGAAAGACTGAGATTGGTACTCTCTGCTTTTTTCTCATCTATCTCTCGTAAAGGAAAACACAAGTGACTTTAGTTTGTTTGTTTCTAAGATAGCTACCCATCTTAGTGGGACTAGCAGCTCTGAATAGACACTAGTTTTCCCGATAACAACGAAGTGTCACAAGGTTCGCAACAGCATGAAGACGACTGCGTTACTCATGGAAATAACGCACATGTTCGTTGGAAAGTGACCGTTAAAGTCACTGTTCACAATTTGATGGTCGGATTGTGGCCAAATGGAGCGAGCAACAGGCATTTAATGCGAAATTTATGGGTTAGATTCTTGAAAGTCTGCCACCAATATAATATTAATGGGCCGAATGTGGGGGGAACGATCGGATTTGAATTCAAAAAGCCCTATAAATCACAGGTGGCTATCCAGCAAAAAACACTTGGCATTTTGAAAATTTAGTTGTTGTGCTATCAGGTGTGTATGGACCTTGCGAATTTTGAGGCTTTGAGAGCAAGTTCAACGTTTGAGAGACTGCCAAAGGAAACGCAGGATCTCCTGAATAGAATGATGTTGACACCCGAGGAAGTTGCACAGGAAATTGAGGTAGTGTAAGCTTCCCCAGAGAGTGCCACAGTGATAGTTGAAGTCCCTAAATCACCTAGAACACTGAGACCAAAGA
Organism: Pinus tabuliformis; assembly: GCA_031772625.1. Lineage (NCBI taxonomy): Eukaryota > Viridiplantae > Streptophyta > Pinopsida > Pinales > Pinaceae > Pinus > Pinus tabuliformis. Next base: position 1,073,603,024 of record CM062807.1, on the reverse strand, counting down.
AGGATAAGTAGACTATGATCCAAATGCGCGTCTTACCAAGAAACCCTCATAGGACCAAGCTCACTTTGCAGGAAAAGTGGAAGGCCATTAATCTGGAGGCCGACGACGAAGAATCTGAAGAAATCCTGGTGGATGAGGAGGACGTGGAAATGGAAGTTGAAACCCAGGGTTTGGACCCTATTACCAAGTTACTAGAATATATTCCTCTGTGCAAGGGTAAATCCAAGGTGTTGAAGGACATAGACGAGAGCAAGAGCTCCCTGCAAACTCCGTTGCTCCCGGATGACATTTTTTTGAGGGGCCGCACTTCAGGAGGGTTCCTGTACTAAAATTCAAAGATTGGGACCTCGCAGATCACAAGAAATTATCGCATTTAGTGACTGAGCAGCTAATACGCCGCCAGATTGACACAACTATTGGAACGATTGAGTTGGAGCCGTGGTCATGGCTCAAGAGTGTAGAGAAAGCCAGGTTGCTCAACCTGCTCTAGGTGCCGCATTACCACCGCGCCCCAGTGACCGTCCAATAGTTCGAAGAGCAGCAACAATTGGTATTAGGGGCTCTTTGGACAGAGTTGTAGGTTCACACTCCACAGGCTGGCACAGTGTCCAACAACCTCATGATCGACACTTCAGCTATCGAGGAGATGTTGCGCACAAGAGTGACCAACACAATACTGCTACTAGATGGGGCACTTACTATGAAAATGAGGTCGACGTGCCCACGGTTAGCAGTCTGAAAGGGGTGGGATTGAGTATGGCTGTGCTCCCTCGAGATACGCTCTACCTCTTGTAGGATGGAGTCACCATGAAACTTAGGGCCCAGGAGAGGTGTGCTCTGTAGGTGATGAGTGAGTAGCGCATCAATATTAAGTAGTCGGGCCTATAGCGCAACGAGGTAGTGGAACAAAATAAGCAAATAATGTAGGTAGTAGAGGAAGCTTGCCGAATGGTCCCGGAGTTGGAGATTCAGGAAGAAGAACTGATTGAGGCGCACGTCCACAAGTTGGCCACAGGGGTGCGTGACGCTCGGACAGAGATGGCCAGGATTCAGCTGGAGCTGAACCTGCAGATCGTAAAATTGCAGTTGAGGGCTCAACCTTCAACTCTACTAGAAGTTAGGGAAAAACCTACCATCGCTGTTACAACAACAATGGCGATGGTTGACAGTGCAGTAGCAAACTACACTCGCAATAGCAGGCTGCACGAGACTTTTTGAGCAGTCATTCGAGGTCCTAACCACCTTTTAGGAGGACTCGAATGTAGAGTGCCTGGAGACAGAGGTGTGCGAGCTCCAACAAGGGTATGATGAGGTCAAAGGGAACACATAAACGGTCACCCTTACACAGAGGCTCACACAGATGTAGGAGGCAAAGGTGCTTAAGGAACAAATGGATGCCGCTCGACACCAAGAAGCGGTCCTAAAAGCATGCCTACAGCCATGGATAGACGAGGCATATATGATCACAACTTCCATTGAAGGAAAGCTCGTGAAACTGCAGGCACTTAGCAGAAGATTCAGGGTAGTAGTTCAATGAAAATCACCGAGCAAAGAGTGGAAGAAGTCCAACAAGCGGCCGCTTAGTGCACTGCCGAGGTTACGGTCATCCAAACGGAGCTGGGAGGTCTTCGCACTAAGATCTCCGTGCCTACAGAGTGACTCAAGGGCGAGTCACAATGTTTGTGTTGGGGGCCTGTTGGGGACGGGATCCCCCAAGGGAAGTTTTGGGGCTAAAATCCCATATTTTGGTCAAATTTTGTAAACCAAGTGTAAAGACTCTGCATTTTGTGGTCATGGAGCACGTAGGTGTTAAAAAGTCATAGGGTTGTCCGCCCTTATTTTGGAAATGTAATGTCAGTTGTAAAAGATCTACCCATGGTCTGCAAACCATGGGATTGTATAAATAGAGCTAAGCTCTAAGTAGAAAGGATAGAAGATAGACACATGAAGATATGATGTAAGAGAGTCATAGCTTTAGAGCAAGAAGTCTAAGTCTTGGGTTGTAGCATAGGTAGAGGCTCTGCAGCTGAGTGAGCAGAAGCCTAGAAGTCTGCAGCTGAGTGCGCAGGGTGGGTCGAGTCTGTAATCATTCAGAACTATCAACAAAGAGAAGTATTCTACAAGTTCTGTGTCTTTATTTCCTGTTTATGCATCTAGTTATGTTGGGTATGAATTTCACTTATAATGCTTATTTGATGCACAAATATATGTGAATTTGTTGGTTAAGTGAACACAAGTAAGAACATCTATTTACACGAAGCTAACTAAGATCGATTAAATAAGATAAGTAAGACACTTAACCTAGTTTAGGAAATATCGTGGTTCGTTTCCCTAGCAGTACGAAAGTCCTTGAGCCGTAGGTTAGGCCTGCATGAAAGCCAATTGTACCCTTTCGCAAAGGTACTAAAGGGTGGAACATAGGGCTTAGCAACCAGCGCGAAGGTAGGTATAGCCGGAATAAACCGACATCACAACCATATCAAGGGTGCAGAACTTGGTTCTAGAATCCACCCATATTGCTTTGGGTGAGACTTTAGTCCGCGCTCCGCGGGCTGATTCCAAGAGGGCTAGTAGTGTAAGGATTTGTTTGGCTAACTAACGCTGAACCCGGGTCAGGCCCCCTCAAGCCAAAAGTATAGTTGAGGATGAACAAGACAATTAATTCACTTGCATACATGTTAAATGAATATATACATGTATACGTGGGTAGTTTTGGATGCTCTGGTTATAAGGAAATGCCATACTACATTGCCCAAATGCATGGTGTGAAAATGGAAATACTTGAACATCGTTAAGAGGATTTCATTCTTGGTTGGATGATGTGGCTGTTATAATGAAAAAAAGCCATGAAGATGCAAAGTATGATAATTGTAAAGTTAAATGATTTAATAATAATAATGATAATAATAAATAAATTAATAAATTAATTAATTAAATTCTCATTGAAGTGAAAGATTTGCACAAAGATAAACATGAAGGTCATTTGAATAAGTGTTGTTTGAATCAAGAAATTAAAAGGTTTGATTATGCTAGGATCAAGCTTGGTTTGATGATATGGTTGCTATGAACATGAAGGCTATCTAAGTGCGTGCTAGTTGAATAAATAAATTCAAAGGTTTGATTATGATAGGATTAGGATGAATGCAACACACATGGTTGCATGGAATGATGGTCCCTTGGGAGGATTGTAGAAATAGTTTGTTAGGATGGACAAAGTTGTACAAATGATTAAAGAATAGTGGATTCTTTAATGAAGGCAAATGTGCCTTAAATTGTTAGAAATTAGAAGATAATGCTATTTATATAATGTATGTTGAGACAATTGGTATGCACAAGAGTGTAAGGGAGAGGACACCCCTAGGCTATCAAAATAATTAATTGGGCCATTAATAAATTTTAAGAAAATATTAATATTTTTTTGCATATATTTAATATGCTAAAGTTCAAAATGAGTTTCCAAAATTTTCTTTAACTAAGTTGAATTTAGAGTGCATTAAGAGGGTAGACTTAGACAAATATATCAGTCAAGGAGGACTTGATTGAGTTGATAAGAATAGTTGGACAATGAAGATATAGTTGTGATAAAGACTAAGAAGGGATTCATCCCTTGAAATTTATTTTGTTGTATTGACATTTATGTCTTCCTTTGAGTATAAAAAATATTGAATTATGAAATACCTTAAGCTTGGGAATGTTAAAAAATGGCTTATAAAAGAATGCAATAATAAAACACTAACGAAAGGAGTAAATAAGTGCATGCAAATAGAACAAGCCGAAAATTTATTTAGAACTGTTGTAGCACATGCTTTATTCAATTTGTTAACTAATAATTGATGCGTGATTAAATTGTGCATCAAGAAGGGATGTAGACTAATCTCAGGAAGTTGGCATTAAAAACTCCCTTATTGGAAAGGGGATTTGATGCAGTGTAGGTGCCTTTAGCCATTAAAAAAAATCCTAAGAACAATAACAAGATAATACTTGTAAAGAATGGCTAAAGAAGGAGCCAAATGGACTTCGTGATAAATCATTAGTTAAGCATAAATGGTGATGGAAACCATGCTACAACAACTGGTACGTTGCACAATTTGGGTAATAATTCATTTGGGCTGAGTTTTTATCTCTTTGATATGTTTTCACTCGAATGCATATATTGCATGAATACTCAAGAGGGGTTTAGTTAAGGCAGGGAGTTTCCAGCACATGAGATTTGGTACAAACATTAGAAATATGTGCATATGTGAACTGTAAAAATGAACAACAATTGGATAAGTGAGTAATACACTCATAGGTCAAAGAAATTCATGTTTGATGATGCATTAAGGGAATGCATGGATATATGAATTCATTTTGACAAAATACCTAGTGGAATATGATAAAGGCATGAAGCTCTCAACATGCGAGATTGTTACATTGGTATATATATGTTAGATGCAATAAATAAATGCATGCTTGTGTGAGACAAGCATTAATATGATTGAGTGTCATAGAAAGCAATGACTGTTAGTGTTTTGGGAAAGGTGATGATTGTTGAAGTGAGTGGTGTGTTGATCACTTTAATTGCTTATTGGGTTAAACAACAAAGTGCTACATAAATTGTCAACCCAGGGAAGTCTTGTTATTTCAAAGGCAACTGTGTACTATATGTACTCAATTCTAAAAGCAACAAAAGTTGTAGTACAAACAAATCACACCTCACTTTAACAAACTGAAGCTCCACTCTGAATTACAGCAAATACACTCTATTGCAGATAACTATCAAAGAATGCTTAATTTCATTCAAAGAATCATATAATGGAAAAGAATCAATCTGCAAAGGAAAACAATGGCTATGCTGTAACAGAGAATCAGGACCCTATCCCCAGAGCGGGAATCTTCAGCACCTGCCTCTAATTATCTAGCTTTCCAATTCACTCTGTAACTTAATCACCGGTGAAACACTCATGAATTAACTTTGAACAATAATCAATTGAGAAAGAAACAGAGTTTCAACAAAGGTATTATAAACAATATTCAATAAACAATACTTGTTAACAAGGTATGAATAAAAGACACACTTGACACACTGCAGAAATATAATGGGTGAATCTTGTGATGAAGGTGGGCCTTGTCCTTCTCACAAGATTCCCTAGGAGACAAGAACTAGAAAAAGATGTTCAGAACAAAATTTTATTCATCCATCAATATGTCATATTACAAAAATGATTCTAGTCCTGTTCCTTCAACTGAGCCTTTTCCCTAGTCTGTTCATCCCCTCTAATGTAGATGTCTCCTCTTTATAAAGAGGAGACATCTATTACAAAAGATTTACATTATAACTTCTATTTTAACCCATTATATAAAAATAGGGAAATCAGTTTCCTGTCAACCAAATGCTGTTACAGTAATATTGTCTTTAGATTATGGGCGTTCCATCCAGTGCAACAACTTCCTTGGTGATCAGTCTGGTTCCTCTGTTGCTTGTCAAATTTAGAATGCAAATCTCAACTATTTCAGCTTCGAGATTTACGTGCCATTCTTACTGTTTCAACAACTGAAAAAATAGTCTTGCAAACTCCAGGCAGTTTCAGCAACGTGGACTGCACATCATGCTTTAACTGTTCAACAACTTGACAATTTAAAGATTAACTATGAAGATATCGTGATTATATGCTAAATAATTAAACGTATAGTGATGAGAAGAATCATTGCATACCTTTGAGATAATTGGGTTAAAACACTAACAAGGACTTTTAAATATAAGTTGAAAAGGATGATATCATGGCAAAATATATGGTCAAAAAGGGACAATATGAGGTCCTAACATCCCCCCCAACTGAAGCAGTTGCATGTCCCCATGCAACATTTACTCTGAGTCTGAGTCGGGGTATTGGGATGTACAGTGCAAATTACTTATATAGTAAGTATAGAAAGTGCTGTCAACCGAATTTCTGAAGCCTTGGACACCCTGTAATCTCTGCCATGCTGCAAGCTCCTCCTTTTTGGACACCTTGAAGTAGGCCTTATATTGTTGTACTGGCAACCAGAGAAGCGGGAAATGAAAATGATAACCCAACCATTTTTTGCCACACTGTTGAACACATTTAACGTAATTAGGTATTCGTGAAATTGCTGCATGAAGATTAAGAGGGTTAAAGGGATGGTATTCCCTTCTCTCCTTAGGGCAATGTTCCCAGAATAGATTGTTTGCCTGTATGGCAAGAGGTCCTTTATTTTTGACATACTGTTGACACTACTTTAACATTGCTGCCTGTAATTCTCTGATATGCTCAGTCATTCCTGGTTCTCCTATAACCCGATGATGTTCAACAATGAAAACAACAACATTCTGTGGTTCAGCTCAGATCCACAGAAGGTGATTTTCTTCGTTATGTTTCGCTGAAAGGAAAGCGTTTTGCCACGTGAGCTGATTGGCATGAAAGAGACAAAGGCTCTAATATGAATGTCACCAACCACATGAATCAAATTAAGCTTTCTATCCTCCGGCATGGCTTCATTATGGAGATAGAGTTCACATAATAGATTCTGTTCACTGACTGATACTGCTACAAAGGTTTCAATAAACTGCTGGGATGTAGACACCTCATGAGGTCGTCCATCTCTGACTACTTTTACTTGGAAGAATGCTAGGCGTTCTACTAGAAACACAGAATAGTTAAAGGATGGTTTCCTGGTGGCTAGAAGTCTTTGAACTAACTCAAAGATAAGAGACCGTCTAGTTTTCAACTCCTTATTTTCTTTGTGTTGTGCATGGAACTATTCCAGGACTTCCCAATTTCTATATACATGATTCTGCCATAATGATTTATGTTCCTGCAATGTCTTTTATTGTGACAAGGCATACTCTTTCTTCCATATATCCCTGAGTTCTTGAAAGCTTGAGGTCTGAGTGAAGACAGTCTCTGCACACCGAGGTTCAGTCTGGGTAAACACCGTCTTTGTAAACTTTGGTGCAGGATTTTCAGCTTTAACGATCAGGGTAGGCCGGGATACTTGCGGTTTCACTTCTTCTTCAGAAATCTTTGAAGGCCCTGCTGGTTCTTGTGTAACAGCAGGGCGTTCCTTTTTAACTATAACAGGAGTAACTGCAGGAGTGGATCCAGGCAATGGGACTTTGATTATCTTATAACCAGCTCGAGAATAGAGATCACCACATTGGCTGCACATGTATTCATTGTATCGATCATTTTCTGCACTTTTCTCAGCTACAGATGCTACCTGAGCTAAAGTATACAGATTAAGTTCTTTTTCATAAGCTTCCCTTGCCATCCTTAACTCCTACTTATAAACCTCAATCTCAGATTTCAGAAACTCATTTTTTTGTTGAAGGGAAGCTAACGTGACAGGGCCTTCTGTAGCAGTTGCAGTCTCTGTAGCTGGTTCAAGTGGATGGGAGGATCGTTGTTTGGTGGTAGCTTCATCATTCATATCCTCAGCAGGTGGTTCTTGTGTGACAACTGCTGGGTCATCAACTAGTTTTGTAACAGCTATATCCCCCTGAGCATGCGAATTTTGCATATCAGCCGACTGAGTAGCTGGTTCTTCTGTAACAGCTACAGTTTGTGCAGTACCCTGGTTATCTACACTTTGCTCATCAGCAGGTGGTTCTTGTGTATCAACCGCTGAGTCAGTAGCAGCCATGTATTGGTTTGTTTTCTGGTCATGGTCATCAGCAGGTGGTTCTTGTGTGACACTTGCTGAGCCAGTAGCTAGTTCTTGTGGGACAACTACGTGTTGATTATCTATTTCCTGTTTATCAGCAGGTGGTTCTTGTGTAACACCTGCTGAGTCAGTAGCTGCTACGTCCTGATCTGTTTCCTGATCATGATCATCAGCAGGTGGTTCTTTTGTCATACCTGCTGGACTAGTAGCTGGTTCTTATGGGGCAGCTACCTCTAGGTTGTCTATCTTTTGTTCCTTAGCAGGTGGTTCTTGTGTAACACCTGTTGAGTCAGTAGCTGGTTCTTGTGGGGCAGCTACCTCTAGGTCGTCTATCTTTTGTTCCTCAACAGGTGGTTCTTGTGTAACATCTGTTGAGTCAGTAGCTGGTTCTCGTGGGACAGCTACATGCTGTACATCGTCTTAGGTGTCTACTTTTGATAAATCAGCAGCTGGTTCTTGTGTAGCAGCTGCGTCTTCTGAAAGGAATGATGTCACAAAATCCTGAACATCTTGCATTTCGGTACCCGAGGGTGAGGAAGGTAAGGATTCGGGGTCTGGTGGGGTATGGGGTTTTAGGATAATGGGTGGGGAATTTGGGGTGGCGGTCTCTGTTGCTGCTTCAGAAGACGTCCTCCTTCGTCTTCGAGGTAAGGAGACATGAAAAACAATGGTTTTTCTTTTATGGGTAGCCTTCTCTGGGGTAGGAGGGACATCAGAAGTGATAACTTCTTTAGTTGAGGCCCTTGTTCGTCTTTTTGATGGGGGTACAATCTTTTCTTGCCTTTTCCTTTTCAGCTTAGCAAGGGGAATGTCGTTGTCTGAATCATCGTTGGGGATATGGACAGTGGGAGTGGATGATTCAGGTAAATTATGGGGTGGGGTTGATGCAATGGAGGGGTCAATTGGACTAACTGTCACGGGTGGCTGGGGATTTTCAACATTTAATTGGGGAGTTTCAGCTGCTGCTTGAGAAATTTCAGCAGTTTCTTGAGGATTTTCAGCTGCTGGTTGAGGAACTTCAGCAGCTTCCTGGGGGTTTTCAGCTGCTGGTTGAGGAACTTCAGCAGCTTCTTGGGGTGGGTTGTTAAGGGGAGGAGGATTCTGCAGGGCAAAGCCCCTCTGGATTAGAAGCTGAACCAGACGATGGTGAGTGAGGGAGAGGAGTGGGTACTTTGCATTCGTGGAATAATGTGACATATTCTTTAGACACCCAAGCAGATAGTATGGCATATTTAATAAACGACCATGTCTTAAATGATTCAACAACACAAAGTCATGCTGGTACACTACCTGGTAACTTCCTTCGCAGGTGAGGTAGTGCTTGACAAAATCTGCAACCTTTGGCCATGGAGGTGGTAATGAATATAGTACAACACCCCTGCCTTTTGGTTCGACCTGTTCCCCAGGTAGAAGAAAATCTTGTTGTGCATTCAGAATGATGTGTTTATGACTGAACCAACTAATGCCATCGACTGGTAATCCCGAAACCTACGCTATATCTTCCTCTGTTACTGGAATTTGCACTCCCTGAACAATAGAGTAACCTTTCTTTAAATTACGTGCGAATTCTAGGACTTGCTGAGAATCAAATTCTTGGAGCCTTCGGAAATAGTCCACCCAGCCTGCTTGCAGAAAAATTTGATATGCTTCTGGGTGTAATTCCAATAGAGCCGTTGAACCAGGTTCATTTCAAATAGCGTTACCTCCCATAGTTACCGGTTCAGTAAAATGCACAATGCAGAGCCGAGTTACCACAGTCGAGACAGAGTAAGATATTGCAAATGAGGTTATGACATAATAAGACAAAGATGGGGTGATGAGACACGGTCGTAATAAAAACGACGGTGATTGGTATATCGGGTAATGATCGCAAAATTATGATATTCCCCCCAATTGCGGCTAAAATGATAAGTTTTGAATGTACGGTGATTTCGGCACTCATATCAGAATCTTCTCATTAACTATAGTTTAATATTTACACATAAACACACATACCTCACATTTTACCTTCGATTTGTTGTGCTGAAAGTATAATATTGTCGTTAATAGATCTCCAATGGCTATGAAAATGGGTTGTAAGATATGAGGGTATTTATATGAAAGGCTTTCTCTATTCACAGGAGGTAATAGTGAAGGAACACAATTATCAGGATGAATGGCTGATTCTCTTAATGGAAAGTGATATGTATTGGTCGTTTTTGAGAGAAATTAATGCCTCAATTATGGAAAAATGGGAAAATTGATGCTTTTTCAGAAAGATGGAAAAGGTTGGTGTTTGAACAATGGAGAAAATGGGGAAAGTTGGTGTTTCAGCAATGGAGAAAATGGGGGAAAGTTGGTGTTTCAGCAACGGAGAAAATAGGCAAAAATTGGTGTTTCAACAACGGGAAAAAGAGATGTTGCTGTTAAAGAAAAATAGGAAAATGTTGCTGAAGGGTAGTATGAGGGGATGGATTATGAATTGAAGTGGAATGGCAATGTTTCCCAAACTGAAACCTGATCCTTCTTGTAATGCAATTGTTCCTTCAGCCAGCCTCTGAATCTAAGACCTGCAAAATAATAAATTGTAACATGGTAGCCCTTGATAGGGATTGTTACACAAAAATATCGTCACCACAATTATTTGCAGTCAGTATAGGTCTATCATCACTTGTACTGACCTCCTAAGCAAGTCTCAGACCTTAGCTCTTCAAGTCAAGCTTTGAAAATGAGAGAAAGACATTGAAAATCAACAAAGCTCTGGTTCCGTACTTTCTCTCACTATTGCCTGCGGTCCTGCACCTCCTGTTTACAAAAACTGTGGACCTGCCCGCTCTGTCCCTAAAGGTGTGGGTGCGGACCCCTGTGAAAGTAAAAAAGGCGCAAGTTTATTCTAAAAAACTCACTTTGGGTTAATTCTAGATGATTCTAGAAGGAATTTTGATGTGGATTGGCTGCTCTTAGGTGGTTCATGCATCCCAAAAGAGAAGGAGCTAATCCCTTGATGAGAGGAGCTATCCCTTTGAAGGAGGACCTAGTAACTTCCCTCCATTGCACTATAAATTCAGGCATTGGGCTGGTTGCTAGAGAGGTTGGAAGTTGAACATTTTTGAGGGTAAATGCTGGTGAAATTAAGACTTCCTAGTTGAGCTTGAGAGGAGAGATCACATACCTTTTTGGCTTCATTGGGAAGAGAGTGAAACTTGTCAAAGTAGAGGAGACTTCTTGCTGGACCCTGGGAGGAGCTTGTACAACGTCAAGGCACAGGTTGTAAAGTTCTTCTTTGATTTGAATTAATACAATCAGATTCATTTTTCTCAACAAATTGTCTCATGTCATTTGTTTCATGAATTCCTTGACTTTCATGTTAAATATGTTTTATGATATTGGCTTTTCAGGTGCTATTTAATTTGTTTTCTTGTTTGTGTTTGCAGATTCGCGACAAGGGAGCTCATTTGGATCGAAGGAGCGAGGCTTCCACAAACTTGCGTTGGACCTAAGGTAGGCCTAAAACACTTGTTTGCCTTTGTGTATAAATGCATATTTAGAGAAAGATAGTTTGTGATTGGTTTGCTTGTCATTAGGTCTTCTTAGATTCTAGGAAGGTCTATCTTGTCCGCAAGATCGACTTATTCTGTGTGACAAAATGGCGACTCTGCTAGGGACTTGATTTTTTTCCTTGTTTTTACTTTGACCTGAGAAACTGTGTTTTTGTTTCTGTTTTTGGCTTGTTGTGTGTGGAATTGGGTAGAGATTTTAGATCCAGGGTTATTTTTCGTTTTTCATAACTTTGGGAGAGGACCACACCCTAGCCTTTTGACACAGTGCGTACTTATCCGCACTTTTGCTTTTAGCACAGAGCGGTACCGCACCTGTGTTAACTGTGGGCCTGCGGACCCTGCCAAAATTTTGAAAAACCTAAGATTTCCTCTGTTAGTCAGCTTAGTTTTTGTTTAGAAGTTATTATCCACTACCCAAACCTACATATAACCTGTCAGAAGATTTCCTTAGGTTGATTTCATTGGTGTTAGGGTTTTAGGTGAAATTCCTAGGAGTTTTGCTTGTTGGGTTTGTTTTTCATTTTGGTCTTGTAGTAGCTCTGAGCTTAGAAGCTGTAGGGACCTTAGATCACCTTGGTTTCTGCCAGCCTTCTTATGAGTCTGACCATTTATGAAGTCTACCCTTGTTGAGGAATCCGCTTTGTGTTTTCTCTTTACAAAACTTCGAAAAGCTTGTGTTTAAAAGTTTGGATTTTCATTTTTAAAAAGAAAACAAAATTGGTTGTTTTTGACTGATTTGTGATTCTGCATAAATTGGTCCTTAGTTTACATCTAACTAAGTAAAACATCCTTAAAAAAGACATCTTGTAGGCTTTGACTTCAAATAGTTTTTTATGATTTATAGATCTCAAAGTTAGTCATTTCCATAGTTTTGAGTGTTTTATAAAATAAAAATCTCTTTTGGAAAAAGTTTGTTTTTGTAGTGGTTGAGTGCTTTGAAAAGAAAAGGGAAATTTTTGTGAAAATAACTAGTTGTCTCGTTTTGAGTGCATTGGAAAGGACAAAAGCTCTTCTTTTAATTTGTTTGTTAAGAAAGATTTGTGTTTACAAAGTATTTGCATTCTCAAACTCTTTCCTAGCTAGAAGTTCATCGAAGGGAAAAGATTGTTTAAATCATCTTAAGTGCATTTTTAGTGATTTTGAGTCGAGTCTTCATACCACGAGTTTCATCTCCGCACCTTTTGACTTAAACAAAAACCAATAAAAATAACGCTTAAAGTAAAATTCATCTAGTAACATTTTATTTCTAGGGCTCTGATACACCAACTTAGCTTAGGCTAGTGTCTTGGAGTAGGAGAGTAATTAACTCTCCAAGACAGTAAAAACAAACAAGTAGCTGTATCTTGTGGTAGGGAAGAAATCCAATTGTTGCATTTATGCTCTGGGAAAGCTCCTCTTAAAGGAGAAGCACGAGATCGTGTCCGAAACAGTGTGGGAATCAATCCTTCCTCATTGGGAACGACGCCAGATATTCACGTATTAAAAACGGTAAACCTCGGATTAACCATTGTCGAGGAGCCTGGGGTCACTTGTTGGTAAACCTTGGATTATGTCAAGGAGCCTTCAAGGGGATTGAGCTTGCTACTCTGCCCTTGCGTGCGTATCAGATCGTAGACTGTTCCCCCAGGTATATTTGTTTCAGTTGGTAACCTTAGTGGCCATATTCTTTAGGATTCTTCCTAAGGTGACAGTGGTGGGAAGATCCCACTGTACCTGGAGCAGACGTCGGCTAGACTCACTTGGATTTTCTGGGGGGTTCTCTTCACTCGAGACGGTTAAGTGGAGGAACTTGTGCCAGTCTATTCATTAAGCAGGTTGCCGGGGTAACTGTTCCAACCGCCATTTCTGTATTGAACTCTGCGACGTTGGATTTCATCACCAACTAGTGTTTTCAGTACGGAAAGTTATTGTTTGTGTGTGTTTGATCTCCTAGATTCTTTAGGCGTGTGATTCAAATTTGTTTGGTTCTTTAGAGACTTTAGGTGGTTTTCATTGAGATTTTACTTTGTTTGTGTGTGAAGTAGTTAAAAGTTTTTAACCGTGGCTGAATTACCGAGGAAGTCCCGTAGACTTCGGGGCCAACCTCCTGAGTTTTCACCGAGCCAGCCTGAAGGGTTGAAAGTCCTCGTAACTCCTAGAGACAGTAGAGTTGGGTCACCTGAAGAAGGAGAGTCTTCTTTGGTGGTACATCCTGATTTTCAAGCTTTAGTAGCAGATTATAATCCACAATCAGTGTCTGTTTCCGAAGTTACTGGTAGCTTTTCATCTACTAGTGATATAGGTGAGGAACCTGAAATATCTGAACCTGAAAGTGAATTTGCTGCTACTCCGACATCGGGGTTTGCTTCTCCAGCTTCTAGTGGTCCTGGTTCACCTAGGGTAGAAAGAATAATCACCCAAGATCTTCCTTCTGGACTTATAGCTATCGAAGAACTTGCTACTCTGGAAGAAGAAGTAGGCATCCCTATCCCTGAAAATCAACCTGTTATTGAGCTAAGGGAGCGTGAATCAATTTTTTACAGTCCACCTAGGAGCAGTGCTTGGTATCTTTCTTTGACTAATTTCTTAGAAAACCCAGGGTTAAGTTTTTCACCACCTCGTGTTCCTTATCACCCAACACCTAGAGGTTATTATCCTCCGTTAAATATGTCAAGACAGTCGTCCATGTTTACTCAATCGCCCGAATCTTTTTTGTACGGCGGTCCTTCTGTTCCCTCTGGGTATCAGTCACTTTCTGGTACTTTTTCAGGAGCATCTCCTCAACCCATTGAACAAGGGTTATTAACTGGAAGCAATGGTACTAAGCCGTTGAGCGTAGAAGATATTCTCATGATGTCAGGTTCTATTCCCAATCCTCAACCTCAAGGTGGCCAGTTACCGCCTGGGGGGCAGCCTCAAAATCCTCAATTATCGCCTGGGGGGCAACCTCAAGGTACCCAATTTGCGCCTGGGGGGCAACCTCAAGGACAGTACATACCTACGGGACAGTACGTTCCTCAAGGTCAACCCCAGACTCAATATGTACCCCAAGGTCAACCCCAGTATCAATTTATACCTCAAGGTCAACCCCAGTATCAGTACGTGCCTCAAGGGTATCAACCCCAAGGTCAGTACTCGAACCAAGGTTTCCAACCACCCTCCGGTCAATCATATGTTCAAGGAACGGGAAATGTACCTTTGAATTATCAATCCTACCCTCAACCCGGTTATGGTCCTCAATATTCTCAACCTGTTATGGGTCCGTACCCCGAAATGAATTTAGTGTGGGATCCATCGCAAACTCAACAGGTGTTGCAGCCAAATGTACAGTTGTCATCTCAAACTGGACAACCCTTAGTTTCTGGTACACCCCAGCAACCTGTCCAGTCTAATATTCAAACTTCTGTACCTTCGGTAGTTTCTCAGCCTGGGCCTAGTACGCCTCGTACTCCGCCTCAAACGACTGCTGCAACTGCCGCAACATCTGTTCAATCTACCCCACCTACTTCTGGAGTATCGACAGCTCCGGTTTCTACTGTTCCTGTATCTACTCCTCAGACATCTTTACCTCCGTCTGGATCTACGATTCAAACTTCGGTTCAGATGCCTGTAGGACAACCTGGTTCAAGTACGGTTGTCACAAGTCAACCACAATTTACTTATCAACCGTACCAGGGACAGTACCAATTCGGTCCTGCTGTGCAGCAGCCAGTCTATCAGTATCAACCGTACCCTGGGTACACATATCAACAACCTCAACAACCCCAGTACGGTCCGGTTAATCCTGGTTTTCCGGGAGGATACAATATCCCAAATGCAATTCCTATTCCTAGTTATCCTGGATATCCTCCTCCTGGGGCTGGTCTCATGACCCAGAGTTTTAGGGACCCTAATCGTCAGTTACCGTTTATCGCAACTTTGGACTTGCCTGACTTGTCGCGCCTAACGAACGATCCCATTAATTATCTTCCGTTTTGGCCGCCAATGCCGAATAAGTTGCCTAGTGATATTCCTAAGTTCGAAGGAAAATCAGGAGAGGACCCGTCGAACCATGTGATGACTTATCACCTCTGGTGTGCGTCTAACTCCATTTCAGATGATTCAATCCGTCTAAGACTTTTCCAGCGCACTCTAATTGGTCTTGCGGCCAAGTGGTACATTGAGTTACCGCGAGGCACTTTTTATAATTTTAGTCAGTTAGCTACCTCGTTTTTAACTCATTTTCAGTTGCCAGTCCGATATGACAATGGCACGGAATTGTTAACTTCGTTAAAGCAATCGACGTCCACTTACATTTCAGATCATATTCATGAATGGAGACGTCGACGACGTTTAGTGAAGGTTTTTATTTCGGATCAGATCTTGGCTGAATGGTTTGTAAAATCTTTGTTGCCAAAGATCACTGAAGATGTAGCTAAAGCCGGAGTTGTTACTGAGGAGCAAGTAATTGCTCAAGCACAGTACCTTGACTTGGTCTATACTCAGTCAGGTACGTTACACGAGAAAATCCCCGATCTTCCCAAGCAAAATCAAATCGCTGCAGCTCCTTCGGGATCTCATGCCGCCGATGGTATGATTGGTACGGTTAACACTAAAAGTAAGAAGAAGTCTTCCAAGAATTCTTCTCCTATCATAACCTTGCCTGATTCCCCGACAGGAGATTCTTCCGCGGAGATTTCCGCCGATATTCACGTTGTAGAGTCATCTACAGCCAAATCAAAATCCGGTGGGAAGAAGAAAGGAAAGAAGAAGAATAAAACGACAAAAATTCAAAGGAGAAACCTGAAAAATCGGAATCCAATGATGAAAAACGCAAACCTCGTTATCCTTGTCTCATTTGTGACGATGAACATTTTACAAGAGACTGCCCTCATCGTGCAGAGGTTGCGAAGATTGTCAAAGGTTCCCAAATGCCTGCTGTTTTGAAGGATCCTTTTCCAAGTCAAGACAGTAAGATGATAGGTTCTTCCTCGAGTGCCAATGAAGAACCCATACTGATGATGTCCCATGTTAGGATTGCGACTCGATCGCATGATTATGGTAGTAAAAGTCCTGTTGATGGTAAAGAAGCAGAATCTTCTCATTCTAATCCATCAACCTCAGCTCCCGGTTCCGATCCACTACAGATCGAGAAACCTAATCCAGACTTGGTAATCAAACCGCCCGCCAAGGGTATACTTCGAAAGTCAGCTTTCAATCCACATGCGAGAGCGGCTCAGAACTATAACATTGTTGAGGATTTAGCTGTTTCACCCTCAGCAATGTCGGCTTTGGAAGTGCTGCAATCATGTCCAGCACAACGTAAATTACTTTTGTCGGCTATAGGAGCTGTTGACGTTCAGGACTCGAACCTAATAATTTTCGATCTAGAAAATAGTACACCGCGCTTACCTCATCAAATGGCTTTCCAGATTCCAGTGATAGTAAAAAACAGGCCTATTCATCGGACTGTGATTGATGAGGGAGCCTCAACGTGTATTATGTCGATACAGTGTTGGAGATCGCTTGGTTCTCCTTCGCTAAATCAATCCCCGACGATTCTAAAGGCCTTTGATGGCCGTGGGTTTCATCCTTTTGGCATTCTACAGGATTTGCCTATAGGGGTTGAAGGAAAAACCGTTAATCTAGATGTGGAGGTGGTTGATGCCCCTCTAGATTACAACCTTCTCTTGGGTCGAAGTTGGTCTTACGCTATGACAGCTGTCGTTTCATCGGTCTTTCGGGTTATAAAGTTTCCTCATAATGGAAAGATCGTAACAATAGACCAGCTGGCTTACTTTTCATCCGACCCAGCCTCTTCTGAAAGTATTCAGCATGTCGGTAAAACGACTATCCCGTATAAGGATGTTGGAGTAGGACTAGTTAAAGATGCCGGTTTACTGGGAACTTTTCCTTTTCCTCCGATCAACGCATCGTCTTCATTTGCAACCATTCATATGATTACGTCAGACACCATTGTTTATGATGATCCTTGGATCGTTCCTTCTGAATCTGAGATAGACTCATTTGGTGATGTCATGCCTTTGAGTCCATATGAAATTGCGTATGAGGCCGTGCAATCGTTTACCGACCCATCTTCAACCGAAATTGACTTAATGAATGTGGTCCGTGAAGAATCACTTTTCACATCAAGCTCGGATTCAATCACGTTTTCTGAACTTGTTCACTCTGATGAGCAAATTCGTGAAATCCTATGTGTAGATGATTTACCATGGGAAGATCTCCATCACAGATCTTCGTTTTTACCCGAGAATGATCGTTTTGAAAATGATTTTTCATCAATTTTTACGACTGAATATGTCAAGGAACCTCAGAATCCAATGAAACATCCTGATTCAGAGTTAAATTTGGGAAACATCTCTCGAACTATTCCTATTGACATTTCGGTTAAGCCTGGAATTGTTGAGAACATTCATATAGGTGCCTCGTGTACAGAAGACGAAATTCAAATATATAAGGCCCTATTTCAAGAATTCCGCGACGTGTTTGCCTGGTCCTATGAGGAAATGCCAGGAATTGATCCCGCGATTGTTGTTCATGAAATCAAGACTTACCCGGACGCTAAACCCGTCCGGCAACGTTTGCGTCAGATTCACCCAAGAAAAGCTGCTGCTATTAAAGCAGAAGTTGAAAAATTACTCAAAGCAGGTTTCATTTATCCGATCCCGTTAACGGATTGGGTATCGAATATTGTTCCGGTTAACAAAAGCAGGGGACAATAAGAATATGTATCGATTATAGGGACATTAATCGAGCCTGTCCAAAGGACAATTACCCAACTCCCTATATCGATCAAATCATTGATGATTGTGCCGGCAGCGAAATATTCTCCTTCATGGATGGTTTTTCCGGATACAATCAAATCAATATTCTACCTGCCGATCAACCAAAAACGGCTTTCATTTGTCCATGGGGGACATTTGCTTATTGCAAGTTACCTTTTGGGCTCAAGAATGCCGGAGCAACTTTTCAAAGGGCCATGTCTTATGCGTTTCATGACATCAAGCACATTGTGCAACCCTATCTCGATGATTTGCCTGCTCATTCATTACATCGAGCTGATCACCTCGTCCATTTACGAGCAATCTTTATGAGGTGTAGGCATTATCGGATTCGGTTGAATCCACACAAATGTGTTTTCTGTATAGAAACGGGTCGATTGCTGGGGTTTGTAGTTTCGAAAGCCGGCATTCGCGTCGATCCCTCGAAGGTCGAAGCTATTGTCAAATTGCCTCCTCCTTCGAGTCTTCGCCAACTCCAAAGTTTGCAAGGGAAAGCAAACTTTTTACGACGATTCATTCCTAACTACGCCGAGGTTACAAAGGGTTTTACCCGGTTGTTGAAACAGAATACTCCATTCTATTGGGATGAGATAGCTCAGAAATCTTTTGATGCACTAAAACACGCGTTGACCCATGCACCGTTATTGCATCCTCCCAACTACAACCAGGATTACTTCTTGTATCTCGCCGCCTCTCATTCCACCATTGGAATGGTCTTAGTTCAGGAAGATGAATTCGGTAATGAACATGTGATATATTACCTTAGTCGAACTTTAAATCCAACTGAGCTAAAATACTCACATGTGGAGAAATTGGCATTGGCAGCTGTTCAAGCTGTCCAACGTTTTCGTCACTACATTTTACTACGTAAAACTACAGTAATTTCTGATTGCAACCCTATGATCTACATTTTGACCAAGCAATTGCTAGGGGGCAAGTACTCTAAATGGATTGTTATCCTGCAGGAGTTCGACTTGGAATTTGAAAAATCTAAGTCTAAGAAATCTTTAGTTTTTGCGGAGTTAATGTGTGACTTCCCGCGTGCTGACACGGAAACTGTGGCGGAGGAGCCCATTGCGGACGAATCCTTGTTTCTAATCAGCACTTTAGATCCATGGTATGGGGATATCATCGTTTATCTCCAGACCCAATCCTTTCGGCCAGAAATTTCAAGGTCAGAACGTCGGAAAATACGATTCCAGTCCCAACAATTCAGGATTATTGGAGATACTCTTTATCGCCGTGGGGCGGACTCTGTTTTTCGACGTTGTTTAACTCACGAGGAAGCTGAAAGGGTTCTAAATGACTGTCACTCTGGAGCGTGTGGCGGTCATATGTCTGGGTATGCCACAACCCAAAAGATATTGCGCGCTGGCTACTTCTGGCCGTCTTTGTTTAAAGATTGTATTACCGCGGTCCGAAAATGCCACAACTGCCAAATTTTTGATCGAAAGATGCGCGCTCCACCTGCTCCTCTCCACCCTATAATTGTTGTTGGTCCTTTTGCCAAATGGGGTATCGATTTTATTACATGTAACCCTCACTCGGCCGGGGGCATGCGTATATCATCCTTGCGGTAGATTATTTTACCAAGTGGGCCGAGGCGATGCCTACATTTGAGGCAGACGGCAAGACAGCTGCAATTTTCGTGTTCAATCATATAATTGCTAGGTTTGGTGTCCCACAAGCGATTATCACTGATCATGGGCGTCATTTTCGAAACGTTATGATGACCGAACTTACAGGCCAGCTTGGTTTGCGTCACGATAGTTCAACTCCTTATTATCCACAAGCTAATGGTCTGGTTGAATCCATCAACAAAGTTTTAGTCATCATGATCCGACGAATCATTGGGATTCATCGGTCGAATTGGCATAACATGCTATTTTCAGCGCTTTGGGCGTATCGAACTTCAGTAAAAACATCAACAGGGTTCACTCCTTTCCAACTAGTTTATGGTCTGGAAGCTGTGTTACCCATTGAATGCGAAATCCCGTCATTGCAAATGGCCATCGAGTTACTTCCAGCCACTTCCGAAGAGGAAAAGCGTTTGTTATACTTGGCTCAATTAGATGAGAATCGACGTGATGCTGCATTGGCGATCGAGACTCACGCAAAACGTATGAAAGCTCAGTATGATCGAAATGTGACCCCTCGAAATTTTTCGGAAGGAGATCTAGTCTTAGTTTACGATCAAGCTAATGATAAATTAGGCGCTGGAAAATTCGTTCCTATGTGGCATGGTCCCTATGTTGTCAAGCGAAAGCTAGCAAAAGGGGCCTATGAATTGGTAGACTTTGACGGGGACTCTTTGGGTAAACCCAGAAATGGTCTTTACTTGAAGAGGTATTATGCTTAAAGAATGGGTATGGAGATTTTTAGTTAGGATAGTTTTTCTTTCTAGCTGGTGTGTTTTAGTTTAAAAAGTGTGCTTAGCTTAGAGAGTGTTTTTCGTCATTATTCCTGCTTATCTTGGTTTTACTCTTGATATTGCAGATGTCGATGCCTCTCCAAACATACATTGGTTTCGCTGATGGTGCTTGTCGTAATACACGGAACATTTCTTCCGCAGCTTGGGTTATCTATTCGCCCTCTGACGAGTTGGTATCTATGCATGGGGTAAGCCTCGGTCAAACAACGAACAACATTGCCGAGTATAGTGCAGTGATTGAGTTATTATCTGAATCTATTTCATTTGGGATTCAGAGTTTGATAGTGAGGTTAGATTCTGAACTCGTTGTATTACAGCTTAATAGAGTGTATGCCATTAGAAATCCAGTGTTATTGAGATTATTTTTGAGAGTGCGTCTCTTGGAACGTGAATTTGATTATATTGAATATCAGCATATTCCAAGATCTTTAAATACATTAGCAGATGCAATTGCTTCTCGAATGTTAAGTAGACATTTGCAATAATCATACATGTAAATTTAAAACCATTCCATAACATGATTTACAAGATAAGCCGGTAATAGTGATATATATATATATATATATATATATATATATATATATATAGGAGTGTGTCAAAAAATACATCGTCCTCGATCATAGGTTGAAAAACACCTTATGATCGGCAAAAATGATAAGTACAAAAAACAAAAATGTCATATGTGCCCACAATAGGCGATCATCCTATCACTGGTGATGATCTCGATAAGAAACCACTGCACGGGCCACCTTGCAAAGGAACCTCCTAAAAGGTCCTGGGACCCCAATCACATAGCGCTGAAGTCGACGAGGAATGTCATCTATGGTGGTCTCCGGAATATCTCCTGTCAAGCGCTCTAGATGACTCTCCAACTCGGCCAAAACCTCTGCTGATTCGTCCTGTGGGGCTGGCGCGGCTGCAACTGGTTGTTTCCTCTCGTAAGGCCGGAGAGCGGCTGGTCGCTGTGGACCCACATCTGCATTTGAAACTTTTACTATCAGTTTTGGGACGATAGAAAAATAATAAAAAAAATTAAAATAGGAAAAATGTTGAAAATGATTTTACCTGAGTCATCCCATTGCTCTCCTGGTGGAAGAGCCATGTCTGGGTCACCACGAAAATCTACCCCAGCGTAAGGGAAGTCCTGAATAGAAAAAACCTGGTTTTCCAACCATTGGAAATACTCAGGTTTGAATCGAACAACCTCTGTCCCCTCGTCCGGATGACGGGCCATAACTGCGACCCATCGCATCAGTTTGGGCTCTCGAGGAAGCCCAGCTCCAACAGTAAGGTGCTGCGGGATCAACATGGGAACCCTCTCCAGACCAAAGCTCACAACCAAAGCCCCATAACCAAAGGTCTTTAGTTGTCCGTTCTTGGCTCTGGTCAGTTGGCCTTTCACATTGGCCAACACAGCATCGCACCAGTTGAAGATGGTGCCTCGAAAGCAGTCAACTGCCATCCGCATCTGGGATCCGGTGGCAATATGTAATGCGGCACTCCCGCAAAGTCTGGTGACAGTAAACGCGATCACCATGAGTTCAGGAAGGGATATGGTTTTTATGTCTATCCCTTTGTCTCTAGCCTGGCTGTTGCAGAACTCTAGCCGGAGGCTATCGACAGACTGGCCACCTGGCCTAGTCCCGAATAGAGTCAAGTCTTCGCCTCTCTTAGGCAAACCAGTCAAGAAATATATGTCTGCCGGCTCGATTTCGAGCTGGTGGCCACCAATGAAGAAGCACTGGTCCTGTATGCTCCATCTGTCAACCAGCCACTGTAAGAAATCCACCTGGGCCCTCATGCCAGGTATGGCCCAGAATTTGTACAAGCCGCAGGCCTTCAATGCATCGATCGAAGGTTGGTGATTCAACGCGGCTAGATCCACGTCCTCATGCTCTCGTTCACGCCAATCTAGCATGATGTACTCTCTGCATCAAGTAAAAAGACAAATTAGAATGCTAGAAATTAATTTGTTTGGGCCAAATTTGAGAATTTTTGGGTTAAAAACCCTTGCGGCGGGGACCGCACCCTCTGGGTTAGACACAGTGCGTGGGTCCGCACCTTGCCTACATGGAAGGTGCGGACCCCTGACTTTTTCCCCATTGAGAAAAAGTCGGGGTCCGCAGGCTGGCAGTGTTACGCCTGCGGGCCCCCGCGCGTGGTTTTAAGCCTAAAAACCCTCCAAAAAATGAAATAAAAGCCTAAAACAAGAAATGAAATGGTTAAAAATGAAGAGTAGGATGATGTGGATTACCTGGAGAAGACGACGTTCGATTCCGACGGTTGGATTTTCCGCAATCTTCACGGGAAGTTTTCTGAACAAAAGCACTATTTTCTCACCCAAAACTCAAACGGTAAAAATGAATTGACGAAAGCCCTTTTTATAAGTTTTTTGAGTAAATAAATTGCAAATTTGTTTATGTTTCACTTTGGAAAGGTATTTTTGCAACATTTTTATCCATTTCAAACAGGTATGAGTAATGTTTGCGTTTTTGTTCAGGATAACGGATTATTCAGGCGAAATCTATCATTTTCGACGAAAAAACATTTAGAGTCACCTTTAAGCTCTTTTCTGACTCCTAAAACATGAAAAGATCGCCGAGTTTTTCTTTTAAACTCGTTAAAATGGAACTAAAAGACGGTCCACTTACAGCTCTTTTCTGACCGTAAAAACATGAAAAGATTGCCGGATTTTTGTCGTTTCAAATTCGATATTGGTTATAAAACGACGTGTCGTTGATCGCTTTTTTACTTTTTCGGATCAGGGGCACTAATTACGAAAAGTACTCCTTGGTCGTAAAGATCAAGCGGTTCTCTCAAGTATTATTTTATACTTTTTCGGGCTTGGGAGACACAAATTTACGAAAAAGGTCAACCCTGGAGTCTTCTTAAGTTTTTTCAGACTCTCTAAAATTGAAAAACATCGAGTTTCTCCTATACTGGACTCGTTAAAATTTCACAGTAAAGGACCTGTTCAATTACAAACAGGAACGAACCACTCCTTAGGGTTCGAATTTAAACTAAGTTGGACTCATCCGAAGGATGAGCTTATAATCAAGCAAATGTTATCCTCCTCAAGCTTGTCAAAAATAAAGAGGTACTTGCCAGAAATGGTGGGGGAAAAGAGAGAAAAATGAGCCTGTTTGTCATACTTTGTAACCACTCTTGAACATGACACTTTTATTCACCTGGGTTGGGAAATCCTTTGCCTAACAGTTGATCAAACCACATTGAAAGTCTTCAGCCGGTTTCTGGGTATTAACTTTGGGTCAATTGTCACCAAGCCATCTGTTGTGTCGTTATGTGTTCAAGAGGTCACTGCCAATAAGCCATTCATCTGTAAAATATCTGTCATCCATCTTGACCATCCCTGAGTCAGTCCTTGCAACTAAATTTCTTCAACTTGATCTATGATTTCGTGTTGTGGGCTTGCCTGCGACGGATCGCTTTCTATCGACTTCAGCTCATTATCTAGAAAGATGATCTAGAAATCGTCAGTACCTTGGGATCTGCATGCCTCAATGGCAGGTTTCTCGCCTTTGACGACAGGTTGCATCATTGACCTTCGATCAAAGGATTCCGTGACATGTTCAACATCAACACATTTATTCACATCTCATGGATTGTACTGGGTACTTTGAGAGCCATTGACATCACTGGTGGTTTCTCTCACACTTGTTAACAATTTACATCATTGACTGGTAATCAAGTGGTTTCTACCATGTTCGACTTCAACACATTCATTCGCATGGATAGAATCGTACTGTTTCGGGAAGTAGAAATGAAGACCCTGGATCTAGTTTCCACAATCCAGGCTGCAAGGAATTTTGTATTCATTATATAATGGACTATTCATAAACAGATGGCTGCGTCCATACCGTGTCCACATGAGTCTATACTTGTGATGTATTACAAGATCATTCCTATATCAGAGCAGTAGTTAGTTTTCTAAGTTAGTTTTGATCTGAGTATGGGAATGCCTACCTCAGCGATGATATGATCTCATATATATATCTTGCATTGAATGTTTTTACAGGTTCCAACCGGGCTCTCCACAAGATGATCCTCGAAATGATAAAGTACTTCACTATTCCTAAATGATAAATGAAATCCTCATCTACTACAGACTTCGCACTTTAGGGGGCAATCTGTTACACAAAAATATCGTCACCATGATTATTTGCAGTCAGTATGGGTCTATCATCACTTGTACTGACCTCCTAAGCAAGTCTCAGACCTCAGATCTTCAAGTCAAGCTTTGAAAATGAGAGAAAGACATTGAAAATCAACAAAGCTCTGGTTCCGCACTTTCTCTCACTATTGTTTGCGCCCCACACCTCCTATTTACAAAAACTGCGGACCTGCCCTCTCTGTCCCTAAAGGTGTGGGTGCAGACCCCTGTGAAAGTAAAAAAGGCGCAAGTTTATTCT
Source organism: Pinus tabuliformis (assembly GCA_031772625.1). Lineage (NCBI taxonomy): Eukaryota > Viridiplantae > Streptophyta > Pinopsida > Pinales > Pinaceae > Pinus > Pinus tabuliformis. The sequence goes on along the minus strand of CM062807.1, from coordinate 1,073,578,201 downwards.
AAAAAACTCACTTTGGGTTAATTCTAGATGATTCTAGAAGGAATTTTGACGTGGATTGGCCTCTCTTAGGTGGTTCATACATCCCAAAAGAGAAGGAGCTAATCCCTTGATGAGAGGAGCTATCCCTTTGAAGGAGGGCTTTATCCCTTTGAAGGAGGACCTAGTAACTTCCCTCCATTGCACTATAAATTCAGGCATTGGGCTAGTTGCTAGAGAGGTTGGAAGATGAACATTTTTGAGGGTAAATGCTGGTGAAATTAAGACTTCCTAGTTGAGCTTGAGAGGAGAGATCACATACCTTTTTGGATTCATTGGGAAGAGAGTGAAACTTGTCAAAGTAGAGGAGACTTCTTGCTGGACCCTGGGAGGAGCTTGTACAACGTCAAGGCACAGGTTGTAAAGTTCTTCTTTGATTTGAATTAATACAATCAGATTCATTTTTCTCAACAAATTGTCTCATGTCATTTGTTTCATGAATTCCTTGACTTTCATGTTAAATATGTTTTATGATATTGACTTTTCAGGTGCTATTTAATTTGTTTGCTTGTTTGTGTTTACAGATTCACAACAAGGGAGCTCATTTGGATCGAAGGAGCGAGGCTTCCACAAACTTGCGTTGGACCCAAGGTAGGCCTAAAACACTTGTTTGCCTTTGTTTATAAATGCATATTTAGAGAAAGATAGTTTGTGATTGGTTTGCTTGTCATTAGGTCTTCTTAGATTCTAGGAAGGTCTATCTTGTCCGCAAGATTGACTTATTCCGTGTGACAAGGATTATTAGTTAAGTAATCTAATATAATAATAATACAAGAATATATAATGCAGAGATTAAATGCAATGAGGGATAGCAGGCTCCCCCAAAAAGATATAATGTGAATCTGCCGTGCAAGTGGCCTTAAAATCCTCCTTAGAAATTGGTTGCTGGTACAGACGAAGCCGATACCCATTTACTAAAAATGGAGTTCTAGAACCATCAATTGTTAGGAGCCTTACTTTTCCATTGGGAAAAACAATATCTATCTCGTAAGGTCCCAACCAACTTGTTCGTAGTTTGCCTTTTCAAACCTGGAATCATATAATAAAGCCCAATTGCCTTTTTGGAACTGCTTATGCTTAATAGTTTTATCATGCCACCTGGTTCTTTGCTGCTGAATCATAGTTGTTTGATGGATGACATCCAACCTTTTTTCATCCAAATCCTGCAACTGCTGCAACCTAGCTGTTTGTGCATCAGTCAGATCAAGGTTAACAGCTAAAACAATTCTTAAGGTTATAATTTCAAATTCCACAGGAAAAACAACACTTTTACCATAAACCAATTCATAGGGTGAAAAAACTGTAGTGTTTCTCCAGGTAGTTCTGTAAGCCCATAATACCTTAGGCAGTCTTTAAGACCAATCCTTCCTATTCTCCTTCACTGTTTTTGTTAAAATAACTTCTATGACTTTATTTGTACTTTCCACCTGACCATTAGCTTGGGGGTGGTAAGGTGTAGTCATTTTATGACTGATATGATATTTTTGAAGTGTAGCTTTAAAACCATGAGAATTGAAAGGAGGTCCTCCATCTGTGACTAGTTCTCTAGGCACTCCAAATCTAACGAAGATTTCTTCAAATAAAAAGGTTAAAACAGATTCTTCATTAGCTTTAATAAGTGCCTTAGCTTCCACCCATTTAGTCATATAACCTGTACAAACCAATATATAAACTCTTTGGTTGGATGGAGGATTGATGGGCCCTGCAAAATCTAGAGCCCATCTTTCAAAGGGTTCAAGTATTACCTGAGGGTTCAGTGGCATTTCATCTCTATGATTGGGTTGGTCCATTCTTTGACAACTGCCGCATGCCCTGACATATTTCTTTGCATCCTTGAAAAGTGAGGGCCAATAATAACTCATCCTGAGAATTTTATGTGCTGTTCTCTTATTAGCAAAATGCCCACCACAAGTGCCATCATGACAAGCCTTCAATATATCATAAACCTCATCTTTTCTAATGCATCTTTGGGTTTCCTGATCAAGTCCTATATGAAAAAGACACCTACTTATCCAGCTATACCAAGCACTTTGTTGAATGATCTTTCTTTTCTCCCGATGTGATAGGTATGATGGTAGCTTCCCTGCAACCAAGTAATTGGCAATGTCTGCATACCATGGTGAGTGAGAAGATACTGCAAATAAGGATTCATCAGGAAAGGAATCATCTACTGGAGTATTATCATCCATTTTTATCCGAGAAAGGAAATCAACAACTACATTTTCTTTACCTGGTCGATCCACAATTGTAATATCAAATTCTTCTAGTAACAATAACCACCTGGTAACTCGAGCATTTGTAACAGATTTATTCATTAAATAATTTATAGCCGAGTGGTTAGTATGAACAAAAGTAGGATAACCAATAATGTAATGTCAAAATTTATTAATAGCATAAATAACTGCTAAAAATTCTTTCTCAGTAACTGTGTAATTAAGCTCAGCAGGGGTCATATTCTTACTAATGAAATAGATAGAATAAGGAAGATTATTTTCTTCTTGTCCCAAAACAGCTCCAATTGCAGTATCCGAAGCATCAACGGATATATGAAAGGGAAGTGCCCAATCAGGTCCCCTCAGAATAGGAGCTGTAGACAACTGATGCTTAAGTTCATCAAATGCTTTTTGACAGGCATCAGTCCACTTAAATTCAACATTTTTCATAAGTAACACAAACAAAGGAGAAGCTATTTTAGAAATTTTTTTGATAAATCTTCTGTAATATCCAGCATGTCCTAAAAAAATTCTTACATCAGTTTGTGTTTTAGGAATAGGAAAGGTCTGAATTACCTGTACTTTGGATGGATCCACTTGAATCCCAAGGAATGAAATGAAGTGTCCTAGTACAATTCCCTCGTTCATCATCATATGACATTTTTCGGTACTCAAGGAAAGATTAGCTTGTATGCATCATTTAAGTACTTTCTCAAGGTTTTGTAATGCAGCTTCAAAAGTCACACCATAGGGAGTGAAATCATCCATAAATATCTCCAAAGAATCATTAAGCGTATCAGAAAAGATTCCTATAACTGCTCTTTGAAACGTTGCTGGAGCATTACATAGTCCAAATGGGAGAACTTTATAAGCAAAATTCCCCCAAGGACTAGTAAAAGTGGTCTTGTCTTGATCTTGGGGTGCAATTCTAATTTGGTTATAGCCACTAAAACCATCTAAAAAGGAAAAGAATTTCTTCCTTGACAAGCTGTCCAGCACTTGATCAATAAATGGCAAGGGGAAATGATCTTTTTGGGTAGCTTTGTTTAAGGCTCTATAATCTACACACACTCTCCATTTCCCGTTTTTCTTAGGTACTATTACCAACGGAGAAACCCATTCACTGTCAAATATAGGGTATATAAACCCTGCATTAAGCAACTTTTGAAGTTCTTCCTTAACAATTTCCCTCAAATTGGGATTCATTCGCCACTGGGGTTGACAGATTGGTCGGGCCCCTTCCTTAATATAGATACGATGAGTACATAATTCAGGAGAGATCCCCTTCATATCTGTGTAATCCCATGCGAATGCTTCCTTGTTTTCACGGAGCAACTTCATTAGTTGTTGTGTTTCAGCATCTGATAAATTGGGGTTTATGTTCAATGTTTTGCCAGGTTCGATTTCTACTGTCATGCTTTTAGAGGAGATAGCAGTTGATGTTTGAGGTAGATTTTCAAATTTAAACTTTTCCTGTGTTTCAGGATCCAGAATTGCAGTTAACTGATTATATGTTTCATAAGTAACCGAGGAAGGTTCAGAAATAAAATTACTAATTACTTCATCTTCTGTGGTGTCTTTAAGAGTTAAGGCTTGTCCAATGGTCAAAATGGGTTGAGTATCATTATCCTCATAGTCTAACCATACAGAATCATCATTGTTAATCATAGGTGTGGCATGAGGGTACAACGTAAGCTGCTTAGTTTCACATCCATTAGAAATTGTCATTGTAGCCAGCCAGGGTCTCCCCAAAATTAGAGGATGCCCCCCCAACTTTGCTTTAGTTTGTAATACAACAAAGTCAGCTGGGTAATTCCAAGATTCGCTTGAAATGATTAGGTCTTCAATGACCCCCTCCGGTTTGATTGTGGAACGATCAGCTAATTCCAGGATAGTTGGTGTCTCTCTAATTATATTTTTCAATTGTAACAGCTGTGTAGTTTCAAGGGTCATAATATTTATAGCAGCCCCTAGGTCTACCAGAACTCGTGAAACAATAGTTTTTCCGACCTGTACTGTGACCGTAGGGTGACCAGGATCACCATATTTTACAGGAGGAACTTTTCCTGACATTAAAGCAGCTAGATCACCCATCACATGAACTGTAAGGGGATCTTTAGCCTTCCTACCAGGTTTCTTGATGCAAATGTCTCTGACGGTTCTGGCATAGATTGGCACATCTTTGAGTGCTTGTAAAAGTGGAATTTTAATGTAAAGATTCTGCAGTTCCCCTAGAAGATTAAAAACAGGCGGCTCAGGTGTCTTAGCAAGAGCTAGACGTTCCGGGAATGGTGGCTCTACTGTTTCAGCAGTTTTATTAGAGGATGGCTCAACTGTTTCAACAGTTTTATTAGAGGATGGCTCGACTGTTTCAGCACCCTTATTCGGTAAATTATTTTTTTCTGTCTCTTCCTTATTAAAGTCAGAAGAGGTAATATTGTCAATGATCGGTTCAACTATTCTCCCGGATTGTAAATGAATATCATTACATTGCACAAGAGATGTAGGTAGGTTCTGAATGTCGATGACTTGCACAACTTTATTATTATTATTAGGCTTAGGGTTTTGGTTGTACAGGCAGCTAAGGCTTCATGGTATGATTATTCGGTGGGGTACCTGACGGGAGAGAAAGTTGTTGCTGGAACTGAGGAATTTTTTTTGTGAATGGAGTTTATTGAGCTCTCTAGTTTGGGTTCCATTGGTTAAAATAGGATTGCTGTAGAAGCCAGGGAGTCCACATTGCAGGGTCTACAAAGGGAGGGTTTGTTTGCTGCATGGGTGGGAAATTCATTTGATTAAAGGGTGGGTATTGCATTTGGTTAAAGGGTGGGTAATTTTCTTGATTAAAAGAAGGATAATTATTCCAATGATTAAATGGCATACTAGAGTTCGTACCTTGTCCTTCTGGTTGCCATTGCCTCCTTTGTGTCAGTAGATAAACTGCTTCAGCTTCCTCCTCAGTTGGTTGTAACGCTGCCTTTATCCTTGGTAAAGAGGGGCATTGTTGAGTTTCATGGTCCTTCTCACAAATGGTGCAGATTGGTACCTTGTCCAATGGGCATTCCCTCAGTGGGTGTTTTTATCTGCATTTAGGGCAGAAAATGGCCAAGGCAGTTTCCACCTCTGCTTGTTTCTTCTTAACTTGCAAGGTATCAATTTGTGAAGCAAAAGAACTTAACATTTCAGTTTTAAATTCCTCAAGTAGATTACCTATTTCAGCTTTTGTTGCTCCTCCACTGGCTGATTTCTAGACCCTTGAATAAGTACTATCCCTGCTCTTTGATTTATTTGCAGCTCCTCTTGAACACCTCTTGCAGAGGTTAACGATTTCATCATACGATTCTTTAGATATATCCCCTTTACCAAGCATATTTAACATATCTAAACAATCATCCCTTACCCCTTTCAATAATATTGTTTTAAGAATATCTTTACTTACATCAGGGTGCTCAGATCTCTGTAGATTATACTGGAGTCTTTCCACAAAGTCCTCCAGATTTTCATCCTCCTTCTCAACCATCTTGAATAATTCCTCCCTTTTTTCTCTCGTCCGGAAATAGTCTTGGTATTTGGCCGGAAATTTCTCCTTCATCTGATCCCATGTTGTGATCACATGACCTCCCAAGCTCATAAACCATCTTAGTGCATTTCCTTTTAATGTTGATGGAAACAAATTTATTTTTTGAGCATTATTAACATAATCATAACTTCTACACAATATATCAAACTCGAAAAGAAACTCATCAGGGTCTTCGGAGGATAAACCATGGAAGTTAGGTAGGGATGAGAGTGGAATATTCTTCATAGGAGTTGTACCCCTGGGAAGTTCCTCAATAGGGAATTCCAAGGTGGAGAGAGAATTCTCGCCTCTTCCTTCGCCTCTACATCCTCCACCAAAGATTCCTTCATTGTTTCCATCCATTGGTTGCTTTCCTGTTGCACTTGCCCAGTCTTCCGTGTTTTTTGTTGGACTCTCAATGTCCTGAACTGGTTCCTCAACTTCAATATCCTCTATTGGTTCTTCAATTTCAATATCTTCTATTGGTTCTTCAATTTCCTCCACTGGTTCCTCGGTATGTTCTACTGTTTCTACAACCCTTTCATGTCCCACTACTTCCTCTGTTTGGTAGTCCGTTCGGAGAGAGTGTTGAGTCAGTGGCCTCCGAGAACTTAGCCTCTGGGATGTCTCAGATTTTGAAATAATCTCATTGATGAAAGTTTTTCTTCCTCCTCTTCCTTTTCCCTTGCCACCTGTAGGATTAGTTTTCTTGCGTCCTCTCATGCATCCTGCATATCTACAAGAAAATCATTAGTGCTTTTAAAATCTATAATTGCCTTCCCCGGCAACAATGCCAAAATGTTGATCACTTTAATTGCTTATTGGGTTAAACAACAAAGTGCTACATAAATTGTCAACTCAGGGAAGTCTTGTTATTTCAAAGGCAACTGCATACTATATGTACTCAATTCTAAAAGCAACAAAAGTTGTAGTACAAACAAATCACACCTCACTTTAACAAACTGAAGCTCCACTCTGAATTACAACAAATACACTCTATTGCAGATAACTATCAAAGAATGCTTAATTTCATTCAAAGAATCATATAATGGAAAAGAATCAATCTACAAAGGAAAATAATGGCTATGCTGTAACAGAGAATCAGGACCCTATCCCCAGAGTGGGAATCTTCAGCACCTGCCTCTAATTATCTAGCTTGCCAATTCACTCTGTAACTTAATCACCAATGAAACACTCATGAATTAACTTTGAACAATAATCAATTGAGAAAGAAACAAAGTTTCAGCAAAGGTATTATAAACAATATTCAATAAACAATACTTGTTAACAAGGTATGAATAAAAGACACACTTGACACACTGCAGAAATATAATGGGTGAATCTTGTGATGAAGGTGGGCCCTGTCCTTCTCACAAGATTCCCCAGGAGACAAGAACTAGAAAAAGATGTTCAGAACAAAATTTTATTCATCCATCAATATGTCATATTACAAAAAGGATTCTAGTCCTGTTCCTTCAACTGAGCCTTTTCCCCAGTCTATTCATCCCCTCTAATGTAGATGTCTCCTCTTTATAAAGAGGAGACATCTATTACAAAAGATTTACATTATAACTTCTATTTTAACCCATTATACAAAAATAGGGAAATCAGTTTCCCGTCAACCAAATGCTGTTACAGTAATACTGTCTTTAGATTATGGGCGTTCCATCCAGTGCAACAGCTTCCTCGGTGATCAGTCTGGTTCCTCTGTTGCTTGTCAAATTTAGAATGAAAATCTCAACTGTTTCAGCTTCAAGATTTACGTGCCGTTCTTACTGTTTCAGCAACTGCAAAAATAGTCTTGCAAACTCCAAGCAATTTCAGCAACGCGGACTGCACATCATGCTTTAACTGTTCAACAACTTGACAATTTAAAGATTAACTATGAAGATATCGTGATTATATGCTAAATAATTAAACATATAGTGATGAGAAGAATCATTGCATACCTTTGAGATAATTGGGTTAAAACACTAACAAGGACTTTTAAATATAAGTTGAAAAGGATGATATCATGGCAAAATATATGGTCAAAAAGGGACAATATGAGGTCCTAACATGGTGCAAATCCCTTACCCCACAAAAAGTGTATTTGGAAAATAAAATGCTAATAAATTTTAAGATGTGGATATCTCAGTGGAGAGAGTTAATTGAAACTCCCAACCTTGAGCTAATTAGATTTGTTGGCATGAAAATTCTGATTGCCATATGATGGAATAATTGCGATGATATTGTATGAAAGTATAATGTAAAGATAGTTTCCTCTCAATTTTCATATTATGCAATTGAAAATGGTTGAATGATTGACTATGTGAATAGTCTTGAAGACCAATTTAATGCTTGTTGTAATATTATGTTGAAAGGATTTTATGCATGAGAAATTAACATTGTTTAGCTAAGTGGAAATGTAGATTACAAGAAGAATGCCTTAGGTATAACATGGAATGTAAGATTATGTATCTGTCCAAGGAGGATAGATGACGGTTGTAAAGTCAAAATTCGAGGAACAAGGCCATTCTAGAAATTTGATAGAATTGCAATTGCTTAAGAAATTTAATCTAAAATTAAGAGACACAATTCTACTCTACTGATATCTAAAATAAAATTCACAATTTAGAACAACATGCATAGACATGCAATAAGCAAAACCACAATTACACAGTGATTTCTAGGTGAACCCAATTGGGAAAAACCCCTCAATCTTTTTTGCATTAATCATTTGAATAGAGAAACTATTACAATTGTTAGCTCCAGCTCTGAGCTCAACCTGCAAAAGAATAACTGTTCTATCTACTCAATGAACAACTCTGGCCAACACTTAGCCAAATATCGACTCACCTAGCCTCCTATTTTGTTATGCAAATCCTCAAGAAATAGCCCTTATTATTTAAGAATTTTTTCCAAATTGATTGCGCAAATCCCAAGGATTGGTCTTTTGACTCATGCAACCCCTGTACACTCAAAACTAGTCTACAACTGATGTTACACTACCTTGCCATCTCCACTTCAGTTGAGGAATTCAAATTCCTTGCATGCACTAGCTATTTTGGGCTGATTGATCAGTTGAATGATAGATCTCAGAGTTAGACTATTGTCCCAATACACAACTGACCTTCAACTAACTCTATTAATAGTTATAGGTTAGTCAACTGAACACAACTAAAAATAACTGAACTGGATTACTAAAATTTAGCAATCACACATGCATAACTGAACTCCAAGCCCTCTAACGAATTTACTGAGCTAACTGAGTGATAAGATCCATGTCTCACTATTTAACTACTTCCAAGTTATCATGTTGATGTGGAAATTAGATTTTACTCAATTTGACTAAGGCTAAAGTCAAATTGAGCCTTTCTTGCTACATTTTTTCAACACTCCCTCTTAACAAGAAAGATTTTTTTCACCACCCCTATCCTATACCCATGGAATTTGAATTTACCTCTTGACTATTCCTTTCTCAAGATGTCAAGATCTTTCTCCTTAGTTGGAATGTATTGTAGCAACATAATTCTCCTCTACACACAATCCCACAAATGATGATACTGGATATCAATGTGCTTGGACCTGTCATGAAATACCAAATTCTCAGAGAGCTTAATGAAACTTTGATTATCACAATATATCATTGTCAGATCCATCTCCTGACTGAAAAGACCCACAAGTATTTTGCTCATCCATATGGCCTCACATGCTGCTTCACTTGTAACCATGTATTCAACCTCTACTGAACTGAGTGCCATAGACCTCTTCTTCCTAATATACCAGGAAAGAGTTGCAGACCCAACACTAAAGATAACACCTGAAGTACTTTTTTTGTCTAATGGACTCCCTGCCCAATCTGCATCAGGGAAGCCTTGAAGCTTCACTCCCTCTGTCCTCCTGCCATAATCCATTGTCGGTAGTGCCTATGAGGTACCATAACACATGCTTTGCTGCCTTCCAATATAGCTTGGTAGGAATCACCATAACTTGACTCAGCTGGTTTAATGCATAGCACGTGTTGGGTCTCGTGTTCACAAGATACATTAAAGACCCCACAAGCTGCCTATAAATGGTAGCATCAACCTCTTCACCTAAAGTGGCATTCTCCTTCCTCCAGTTTGTAGTTAGAGGTATGTCCATGGGCTTATAACTCTCCATGTGAAATCTATGAAGTATTTTAGAGGCATACTTCCCCTGAGACACAAAAAATTCACATCACCTCGCCATACTACTAGCTTGAGGAATTAATGCATGAGGCCCATGTATTTCATCTCAAATTCCCTTGCAAGATTCTCTTTTCAAGAGCGGATCAACTAGTCATCATCTATCAATATTAAATAATCAACATACAAAACAAGAATAAGCAACTTACCATCTACCACAATGAGATAGATGCTCACATATGCTTCACTTTTGAAGCCCAATCCACTGAGATAACTATCGATCCGAGTGTACCATGCTCAGGGTGCTTATTTGAGACCATATAATGCTCTCTTGAGTTTGCGCTCTCGATCATATGTCTCAAATCCTTCTGGTTGCTCTATGTAAATTTCCTCATCATCAACATCATTAAGATAAGTGGTCATCACATCCATTTGGTGGATTTTCCACCCCATCTGCGCAACTAATGAGAGAATGTATCTGATTGAGGAATATCTTGCAACTGGTGCAAAAGTTTCCTCTTAGTCCACTTCCTCTATTCAAGAAAATCATTTGGCCACAAATATGGCTTTGTAATTCTCGATGCTCTTGTCAGCTGCATGCTTCACTTTGTAGATCCATCTCGAGCCAACCATTGATTTCCCTTCTGGTCTCAATGTTATGCAACCAACTCACATAATAGAAGAAGAGATAGATCAACGACTTCAAAATTAGCCTCTTCGAGGGGGAAACCTCCTTTACATTACACAAATGAAAAATTCTTGGATGATACAAATGAAAAGGCCTACTTTCTATATATAGGAGTCTAAGGGGTCATAATATAATCAGAGTCTGCATAAAAATAATATTGTATGGGCACAATAATAACAATTGTGTGTTTTTTATGGGGCACAAGAATAACAATATGGGGACTACATGGGCACAAAAATACAATAAGGGGGTTGCACTAATAACAATAAGGGGCTACACTAGTAGTATAGGGACCTAACATTCCCCTCTCCTTCAAAAAAGTATTGTCCTCAATGCTTGAGTAGTTTTGGATGCTTCTGTATAAATTTCTCATCCTCCCATGCAAAATCTTCAGCAGTTAAGTTCTTCCACTTGATGAGATACTTTGAAATCAATCGATTCCGTAGCTTTTGGGTTATTATTTCCATGACTGCTTCAGGTTCCAATATGAATTTTCCTTCCTTGTCAAGTTCTGGCAATATTGTTTGAATTGGGAGCTTGTGAGCTATAGCCTTCTTTAAGCATGAAACATGGAAAACTGGGTGCACTCGAGAAGATGTAGGAAGCTCCAATTGTATGCCATCGTACCAATCTTTTGCAACACCTTGTAAGGACCATATTACTTTGGTGATAATTTATTATCCTTCTTAGATTGCTTGAGGGACATTTGTTTGTATGGTTGTAGCTGTAAAAATACCCAGTCGCATACATCAATGTTGATTTGCCTATTGTTTCATTTAATTTTGCATCAAAGTGAGGTTATCCTTTAAGAGTTGGAGAACTTGTTGTTGATGTTTGATGTGATCTTCCATTGCTTGAACCTTAGAATTTTCTCTTAAATATGATGTGATGGATGATGGATGATATCCATAAAGTGCCATAAATGGGGTCATTTTTGTGAAGTGTTGTACCACGATTCAAAAAAAGGTAACCACTTGACCCATTGTGCTTGTTTATTAGATACGAAGCAATGAAGATATCCTTCCAAACATTTGTTCACTATCTTCGTTTGTCCATCTATCTTGAGAGTTTGAGGAGTGGTAATTACTACCAATGCATTACAAGAAATTGTTGGATCCTTTACTTCCTCCTCTTTACAATCTATGTAGAATAATTTATTCTCAGCACACTTATGACCTTTAGTGTATTTGTTATCACAAATATAACAAACCCCTTTTGCTCTTTTTTCTTCCAATTGTTGTGGTTTCAACATTGTAGGTTATTGAAGGCTAGGAGAAACAATACTTCAATCTTTATAGTTGTGAGTGGTAGGATTCTGTGTTGCCATAATTTTACTTTCAATTTTTCTTGCCAACCTGAATGCCTTCTCCAATGAATCAGGTTCCCAAAGATGAACCTCATGTTGGATGTTATCCTTTAAAGTCCCTATGAAGACATCAATCCTATTCTCCTCTGGAATACCATTCACCCTTATATTCAATTTTTGGAAGTCCTCAATGTGGTCTGCCACTGAACCCTTTTGTTTGAGATTTATCACTTGGCTAAAGAAGGTGTTCCTCTTTGTATCCTCATAATGTTCTATAATTTCTTACATAAAAATGGACCAAGTGATAATTTTATTATGAGAGCAAAGCCATCAATACCATACAAATTGATTGGGTTCTAAATATAAAGTTGTAATACATACCTTTTGTGTGTTTTGCACATTATGGAGATCAAAATATTGCTCCATCAGTAGTATCCATGTTACGGGATCCTTGTCATCAAACTTTTTCATATTGATATTTGGAATATGGTGGGTCTTCAATCCAACTTTAGATTCTATGAAATCATGATTAACATTTCTTTTGTTCTCATCATGAATTTCCTCTACTACGTTTTCACCATTAGGAAGCCTTTCTCGTATCAACTTTGTCCAACCTTCCTTCAAGCCTTTCATGTATTTCTTCAAATCTTCCATGTTTCTTTTCAATTCTCCTTCTATACCATCGATATTAGCTTCCATGCCATAGATGAAACCATTTATCTTAGGATTGCATTCTTCAAATCATCCCTCCAATTTTTCTTACTAGGTATTTCTATTTTATTGATTCCAGTCATTCTTTTTCTTGCTTTTAGGAGCTCGATCTTGAATATGTTATATCTATGTAATTTAAGATCTCCAAGGTATGAAATTTCGTCCTATGGTAGCCCTCTGATTCCTTTTTCCAACCCCACAAGTCTTATCGATATTGGATTCTCCAAGAAAGAGTTATGCCCAATCTCCCATGATGACCTGATTATAGATTGGTTCAATAGAGTGAACTTGTATGATGTGCCACGTGTCATTGTTTCAACCTTCGGCCCTGAAAACGATACCCAAAAAACTACAACTCGTCCTCTTTCAGTCTCTTTTTATGAAATTTAAATCTAATACTCAGAGAGGAAGTTATGATGATTTTCCCAAGGTCACCTGTTTGAGATTGAATCTAGAGCCTGCAAAAACCCTAACTTCCTCAATTCATATCTCTAAAAATATAGCGAGATAAGATTTGACATTTGGTCACGAGGTTCATAAAGATTTGGGATCAAATCACTTTTAATTTCATCTTCTAAATCTTCATAGAAAAAGTCTATAGCGAAAAGTCCACGATGACCTATTTGAAGCAGTAAAACCCAAGAATCTAAATCTCTAATACCAAACATTATGCAACCAACTCACAAAATAGAAGAAGAGATAGATCAACGACTTCTAATTATCCTTTTCGAGGGGGAAGCCTCCGTTACATTACACAATTGAACAATTCTTGGATAATACAAATGACATGACCCCCTTTCTATATATAGGAGTCTAAGGGGTCACAATATAATCAGAGCCTACCTAACAATAATATTGTAAGGGCACAACAATAACAATAGTGGGGCTTCTATGGGGCATAAGAATAACAATATGGGGGACTACATGGGCACAAAAATACAATAAGGGGTTTACACTAATAAAAATAAGGGGCTACACTAGTAGTACAGGGACCTAACACTCAACATTACCTCCCATACACTTTTCTTCATGATGGATTTGTATTCTTCCACCATGTCATCAACCCAAATAGGTTGAGAAACTGCTTCCTGAAATGAGGAAGGATTTTTATCCATGAACTTGGTCATGAGAGCCATGTAATCAATGTATCTATTAGGTTACCTCCTTTTCCTGCACTGTCATGTGGGGGCTCCCACATTTTCCCATGCATCCTGCAACAATATATCAATTTCTCTAGTTCTCTTTCTCCCCTATTTGGAAGATTCTTGTTGAGTGGGTGCCTCCTTCCTATTCCTTTGCATGTGGCTTCTCCACAACATCCTGAAGCTCATCCCGAGGCTCCTCCTTTGGAGCTAGAAGCTCCTTCTCTAGTGTGATACTCAAATCTTGTTCGAAAGAGCATCTCCTCATCAAACTTGACATCTCTCCTCACAACTGTCATTCTTTGTGAGGGAAAACACACCTGTTAATTGTGTGGAGTTTCAGTGTATCCTATAAAAAATCCCAACTCTGCTGTAGGCTTAAGTTTCTTCCTCAAATTCTTAGAGACATCACAATAAAATTAAGCTCCAAAAATTCTTAAATGAGACACATCAGGCTTTGTCCCAGAGAAAACTCCCTCCAGTGTGATCATACCAAGTATCCTATGAGGACTCCACTTCTGCAAGTAGACTTGAGTGTTGCACGCTTCTGCCCAGAGATGTAATGGCAACCCCTAAGCATGCAACATGGCCCTTGGTGCTCCCACTATGTATTCTTTCTTCCTTTCATCTACCCCATTTTTCTATGGGTTATGGGGTTTTGTCAGGTCCCTTCGAATACCTTCTTTCAAACATAAATCTTTAAAGGAATCCAAAACAAATTCACCTCCATTATCGCTCCTGGAAACATTCATCTTCTTCCCAGTCTCCTTCTCAACTAATGCCTTGAACTCAACAAATTTTGAGAAAACTTCATCCTTCTTCCGCATGAAGAAGATCCAACATTTTCTAGAGAAACCATCAATACAAATAACATGGTAATTATGTTTTGCTGTGGAGGTTGTAGAAAAGGGTTGAAAAACATCAAAGTGGACTTGCTCCAGATTGCATCTACTATGCTATCTCGATCATGGAAAGTGGATTTGACATATTTACCCAATGTACACTCCTAGCAAGCATCCTGCTGGTCAAGGGATCTAATGGTAATTTGTTGCATGATTTTTAAGGTACTATTGATGGTGCTGGACCCACCAACTTGTTAAGGGGATCTCCCTGGTAAGAAGTCCCAATTAGACCTCAGACCATTTGGTGTAGGAGTCCCAGCAGTGGGTCGTAAGGAAATGCCTTGACCGCAGTGTCGCATAGAGGCAAGTAGAATAACTCTATCAATAGCAAGGGTGTGACTAATGTAGTGAGTCAAGGAAGGTGTATGAGAGGTTCCAAAACTTTGAAAGGGGAAGGAGATGAATGTGAGTTCCAGGTTGAAAGGGATCAGTCCCAACTCGATTAGGAACACACAATGCAAAGGAAATGTACAACTTCCACAAGAGCATTCCACTTGGACGTGACAATCATATTATACGAGGTAAGATAACACGTACAACACTCACGGATTAGTACGAGATGAGTGTGACAATTGTTATAGCAAGGTTCAAGTGAAAGGTCTATCTGATTTCTGGCAGAGCAGTCGACATAGACAGTGACAACATTAACAACATATGCAACAGATTAACAACAAGATTTGTATAATTACACGTGAATCAGTTCATACACAAGTACGTAAGTTAAACAACACGTATCATTAAAGCAACTGGAGCAGTCCAACTACAATAACAACATATGCATGAAAATGTGTTGGCTCTTATTATATAAAGAAGTATAAGTCAAAATCATACAATACATTCATGTAAACCTGCTAGCCCCAATAGTGGAATGTTACAACCACATTCGCCTACTCCTCCAAAGAGATGTACTAGCTCTGTGCAGTGGAGAAGCCAAGGCGCGTTACAATACTGTCCAAGCCTTCTTCAAAATAGTCTTAGTAGAAGCTTAGCTGACCAAAAGCCTATACAATGAGTTATGAGGGAATATTTATAGCAAAGGGTGGGGTGACCCTTGACATTCCCCTTTGTGTCAATTCAACTACCCTCATGACTCTTCACCTACTCTATGACTGTTACATCCAACTGTTGACACTTGACTTACACTTGACATGACTAAACATTACAATGCACATGTACTCATGTGAGACAACATGGCTTGAGCAAGCTTTGTAAGACATCACTGACACTTGGTCTGCTGTGGTGAGACCAAATATTTGACATGCTTGTGATGGTGAAGCTGGTGAGTTGATGCCAAGCTTGGTCATCCGTGATGGTGTGCATGCACGTGACAGTGACATCTTGCTGAAGCGAACTCTTGCTTTCATTGCAACTGGTGCATTGGTTCGGCCCCTTCATCCAACTTGTCTGCTAACATGCGCATGGTATTCTTGGGTGCAGCTGAACCAGCAGTACATTGATGCATAATGTTCCCGTTGATCTTCAAATGTGTTTTGGTGGTCATGCACATCAACTTGCCGAAGTACCCGCTCGGCTCCAGTTGGACTTGCTTCTTGTCTTTCACCTCAGTGAGTGTGTTGAGTGGGTTGGATTGCATGCATGTGCATAATGACATGCATGTTGCTGAATCCCTTGCATGTTATCAACCACATTGCTCACCATGTCTACTCCGTGTTAGCTGTTGGGATGGATCTTTAACTTGTCTGGGTGCAGTTTCATCCATGAGTGCACGTTGCACCCATTGTTGTTCCTGATCTTGCTGCAACTCATTCATCTGTCTACGTAACTTCATTTTCTTTCTGAGTTGCTGCTTCAGCACATGCAACTCCTTCTTTGTTACATCTTCTACCTTCACGCGATCTTCATGTCACGCCATCACTCCATAGCCAGAGTCTCCAAAGTTTCTTTCATCATCAATGGACCTGCTTGAGCTTGCAACCTTGTTCCACCTCTGTGTTGTCAACAACCCTCCCCTTGCATTCATTGCATTTGGTATGCTATGTTTAGCTACTGTTCATGATGCTACTAGCTATGACGCTGCTGCTTGACGTCCTTGTCTACGAACAACTTGATGTCTTCGTGAGTAGGCAATCTCATAGAAACTTGATCGACTGCATCCCTAAGCGTGCCCTGAACAATGTCCTCGTCTCTGCTCTCCTAGAAACCATTGTACCTACACTGCTGAGAGACAGATGAACACCTGCGATACCTGGAGACATGGCGACACTCATAACAAGAAATTTGTCAGTCGAAAACCAAAATGAACATGCGAACTGACTTGCAACATACCTGGGTGAATGATCATGAAAGTTGCGCAATTTCGGCCAGGAGGTCAGGAGATCGACTGCCAAGACTGCTCAAGTCATAGTCTGGGCTCCTGGGAGACTGGCTGACTGCTAGAACTACGCAATGCATAGCCCTGTCTAGTTGCTGACTGCTAGGATTGCCCAATGCGTAATTCCAGCTAGGAAGGACTGCTAGCCTAGGGACAGATCTGCACATTTTCTTGGGCCAAGCAGTCACTATCCTCTAGAAATGCACAAAACAGTCCTGGAGGCCAATGTCGGGCAAGAATGATAAAATATGGAGAGGAAGGTGAGCTTTTCTTTCCTAGATTGCGCAATGCAGCCTTGGTGAAGGTAGAGCTTGGGCCAAGGTTGGCCCGACTAGCCGACGGGTGACTAAAAGAAAGTAAGTCAGTGGATGCATGGTGACACTAAGTGATAGTATAAGTGATTGATAGTGCATGCAAAACATGAATGGAAGATTCAACAAACAGATCAACATGCATGTGGGTGAGGTCATTCGTTGGTCGAGCGAATGTTTGTGCAAAACAGTTTCATGCATGTGACAACAGTGAGATAGAAACTAAAATTGAAATAGAGCTAGGACAAGCTAGAATATATGTAAATGACAACAGGCATTCAAAGGAATCAAGAAAACAACACCCACACAAGCGAATACACAAAAAGTGACATAAATGCTGAAACAAACAAGTTGAGGCCACTTACCCGTGAATAGCTGATCTGGATGTGTCGAAGAGTCCTAGATGTGTTGTGGTATGTCAGATCTCCAAGATCGATGTGAATGAAAGAGCTCTGATACGTCGAATAAATAAGTTTGGTCTCATGACGCGCATGCCACAAATCTAGGAAAAAACGACACTTGGAGGGAAACTCCTAAAACAACTTTGCATGTAACCGCCGACTACTAAGAATAGATCCCTAAATCATGGGATGGATTTTGCATGTTGTCTCTTGCTATTCCAAGAAGATCAAGTCATGCATGCATGCAAGTCAAGTTTCCTCAGTCCTGGGTGGAACTTGTCAACCAAACTGTTCATGCATGCGAGTGCTCAACTGATCAGGAAAAATGCACATTCCTGGCTTGGAGCTTGGCTGACTGCCCAAGGGGATTGCACAATTTCTAGGCATAACAGCTGACTGCTGTCCAGATTTGCGTAAATCCTGGGCTGAACAGCCTGGTGCTGGAAAAATTATGCAAATCATGCTGGGAGGGTTAGCTGGCAGGATTGCGCAATTTTGGAGCCCAGCAGGATGTCAGAGAGGATTGTGCAATTCCTGGAGGGAAGGCTAGTTTCCCTCCAGGAATGTGCAATTTTCAAGGGGAAGTTGCTCATCTTGCAGCTGGACCATGTCCAGGTAAACATCCTATGAGGGGAATGGATCGACTGTGATCGATAGGCTACCTTTATGCGAGGAAAACACTGAATCTTGAGTACTTGATGAAGCAAGACAAAGTGTTGTGTAAGGTCAGTAGGGAGGCTTCAAAACAGGCTAAGGAAAAATTTTGGAGGTGGTTGTAGTCGCTACAACACTTGGCAAGACATTGGTAGAACTCCAGGTCTCTGCATAGACATTGTTCGTGAAAAGCAAGTCTAACACCTCTAGAAGTATTGTTCAGTTCTTAGCTCATCTTGGTTTCACACTAACTTGATTGTAAGATGTAGCAACTGCCAAGCCCTTGGTCGATTGACACACATTCCAAGCCAAGGTAACACAGTTGTTTCGATTAGGTTTGAGGGGTATATAGGTGCATAAGCGGTATAGTTGTCAGAGTCTTAGTTTCATCTCTAGTGTTGATCCACTGCCAGCAGGCATGGATAGTACCCTAGTGGAGTCACATAGAAGCATAAGCATGGTTCCGCTGCCAGTGAGCTTGGTCAATACCTTGGTGGAGTTACTTGCATCACCTCCTTGCGCAGGAAGCCTTTCTCTTCTTTTGCCTTATTTAGTTTTCATTTTGAATTTTTTGACTTTTCATTTTTCATTTTCACTGTGCATAACACTTATTCATTTCAGAGGCGGAAGGGGGATCCCGAATTATTGAGAGCAGAGGAGGTTATTACAACAAAGAAGTAGTTTGTTATATCTCTGACTTGCCTGTTAAGGTTTTCCCCCTCACCTTACTCTACTTGACTAAGCCAACAACGGTTAACCCAATAACAATCGACTAAAGAAGGTGACATTAGTTAGCACGCAAGCGTTGTGTTTACACCAAGGTTCACTTCGAAGAGTACATATTTTCCTTTGACGTATCACGGACTAAGAGTAACAAGATCATCATACAAAGGCAAGATGACAGATAACCAAGTAGTGATAGCTGTACAAGTCCTCTTGTACTTTACCCAGCTCGCTTCAAGAGTCATACATGGTTTCATGCAAGACTAACCTATGAACGAAACAAACGAACCAACAAACATCAAAGAAAAGAAAAAGCAGAGCAGGTAAGTAAACAAGCAAGCAAGAAAACACGCAAATAAGGAATACAAGTAAGAAACTGAAAGAAAACACTACTCCTACTCCTACTCTAATGGTGCATGGGCCTAATCACATGAAGTGATACTTCCAATGCAGCCACCGGTGCATTGGTAGACCCATGTTGGTGAAGGCTTGGTCCGTGAGCAACCCAGTGGTGTGAACTAGCAAGCAAGAAATATATAACAATGAAGACAACCACACTTCATGTTTCAAAGTGCCCACATGGCATAAGTGAGTGCAAGTGCATGACAGACAGTCCATGGATTTTTCATGGTGCTGTGTGACACTACGTGCAACTTTGAAGCATAAGCACACTCTTGATTGTGACATGCAAGCAAACAAAAGAAATAAAGACAAATTCGTGAATGAGTGCTTGCAATGTAAGACTCCTCCAAAGCATAAGCAATGGGATCATGCAGTTCGAGTGGAGGAAGTGTGTTTTGTGTATGAGATGGATCTTCAATGCATACAGATGAGTGATAAGGAGCCTTGGGCTATTGAATGATTTCATGATTGGAAGTGAGACTAACCTCAAAAGAGTGAGGGTCTGACATAACCATCAGCTTGGGCTGAAGTTCCTCAACAATATTGGGTGTCTCAACTTCATCATCAGGTAGATCATCATACACTGGTGGCTTTAAAAGATCACTTGCGATAGATTTGTCATCGCGATCAAAATTGGAAGAAAATGGATCACGACCGCCACAATCAGAAAAATCAATGAATTCTTCGACATCCTCATGATTAGATGAATCAAATAAAGGGGTAGATGAAGAGCGTACGAACTCATCCTCTTTGTTTGTGGAAAAGACAGATGAAGGATCAATTGGATCTTCAATGAATGACTTATCCTCTTTGTTGTTGAATGATGGACTAACATTCGGTGAGTTATCAACAATGGGTGCATCTGTGGATGAAGACACACATGAAAAATCATGGATGCCAGGTTCACTAAAGAGGCTAGGAAAGAACGAAGGGGGCTCGGACGGAAGGGAGTCATCCTTCGTCGAGTGTTGATGTTCAAGATACCACTCATACTCTTCATGAATGACAATGCATGTTGATTGTGCAACACCAACTCCGTCATTGGGTTGTTCCTCGTTTATAACAAGTGAAGAGTCCAGAATGGACGAACACAAGACAATATGATTCGGAGGAACACCTGAGTGCGAAGTGTAGAAATTTTGAATAATATGACACATATTCACAAAGATTATCCTGATTATACACTTATAAGCGGAACATGCATAATACATAACCTCCTCTATGTTGATCATCAATTTATAGAAGCATAAACATTCACAGGCGTACATAGAAGCATCAATCACACATATCAACACAATATTTTCCCGGGGAAAGCATCTCGCTAAAAACCCCAACTATCTGTATATTATAGTGATTGAATCATGTAACATTACAAAGCATAATACTTCTCACAAGTATCTCCACCTGTTACACACAATACAGCTCAGATCTGATCTCCAAATCTCTTCCACTGCTTGCCTGCCTCCACTGCTCAATACTTGCTCAAGAACTGATGAGAATGGCTTCCCAAACTCGTATTTCACCTGCAAAATAGTCACTCACACTTTGTTGGACATGAGCACAAGCTATAATGTGGGCAAATACGTGAGCAAACTCATTGGCATACTCAATCCCTTTATTGTGCAAGATCTGGTGCACAACTGATAGCAATCTGATTCTCTAACACCTGTCCCTGCTGAACTGAACATGCACTGACATGCAACTGAGTTAACTGATGTATTCTATAGTTGTATTATGAGTTAATAACTTGTGAATTAATTAATAACTAATTCACCCAACTCATCTCTAGTCTATTTGCCAGTTAGACTAAATACAACCAGTTTAACAAAGCTAAACTGAACACAACTCCATCAACTCCACCAAACTCAACTGATTGAGTTCTAACTGAAGTCATGCATGCAAATATTAGTCATCCCATAGGTAACCATGTATTTCCCTCTGGGATTTGCATGTACCACATCTGTAGCTCATCCTGAAGTGCTCCAAGAGAATAAGATTAAGTTTATAGTCCAAATATTATTGTGAGATAATAATATTTGACTTTTCTATTTTTGACTTTGATCACTCACACTTTCATCAAAAATAGAAGTCCATCTATTTTTTCCCAACTTGATCAATCATCCATAAACAACAACCTGCAATCCATAGACATGATCCATATGTCTAAAAATAGACATAGTCTAAAAATAGACTTGCGCCAAAAATAGCCTGCGGGCCCACTTAGTGAAGGCGACTCTTTTCACTAAGCTCCATCATCTTGTTGCAATCTCAACAAGCATTTCTTGTTGCACACTTTTCAACACGAAGATGGAGGTCAAAGAAAATAATGCACATGGAACTCGAAGGACTCACAACCAAATCTGTGCGAAAATGGGATGGAGTGATGTTGGGAGAGTGTGAAGGATGAACGGGTGTGAAAACATGATCCTCAACATCACTGGGCGATGGTGGAACTATTGAATGAGAGGGAGGTGGATAGTCCGTTGAGACAGTGCCTGCTCCCACATGAGATTGCATGGCTCCATCAACGAAGAAGGTTGAGCGAGGCTTGACATGAAGCTTTCTCTTGGGACGGGCAGATTTTTTAAGACAATTGTTATATACCTAGGGGGGATAATATGGGGTACAAAGGGAGGTACCCAAGGGAGTAATGTAATAATGGAATGGGCTATAGTAATAAATAAGGTGGTTAACCCATATCATGTAAGGGACCACAAGTAGTTAGTAATATTGTAATGGGCCCATGGTATTAGATAGATGGTATTGAGGGAACCATGGTAATGACCCATGGTATTGTATGTATGAGGTCTATATAGAGGCTAGAGACTCCACATTGAGGGATGTCAAGGAATATTGAATGAACAGGCATATGGCTTGTGGAGTGTTCTCCTTCCTTAATGAGTGATTGTATGGTGTTGCCCTACCTTAAGGGTTTGATCAATAAAGAAGCATTTCTATCTATTTATATCTTGTTATTTCTTACGTTATTTGCATTGTCATATATTTGCAGGTTAGATCTATAACAAGTGGTATTAGAGCACTTTCTTGGGCAAAAGTGGAGATATTTTTTTTTTTGCAAGAACTTTCTGGGGCGGCGAGTTTGCAGATCAGATCTATATGTTTTGGGGAAAAATATGTAGAATCTAATTGCAGATCTGGATTCTTTGTGAAAAAATACCCGATTTCAAAAAAAAATCGGCCGAATCGGAGTCCGGATGAAGGAGATATCACTGATCTAAAAATCAGTGGTGTTGCAGACAATTTTTCAGGGCAACGAGTTTGTGGCGCAGATCTAGACGTCCTGGTGCAAGATCTGCAAAATATAATTGCAGATCTGGATTTTTTTTGAAAAAATACCCGATTTCAAAAAAAAAATCAGTCGAATCGGAGTCCGGAGGAGGGAGATATCACTTATTTAAAATCAACTCTTTTTTCAGAATTTTTGGTGACGGCGGGAGAGTTGCAGCACGGATCTGAAATTCCAGTGCCTAGATTGGGATTTCTACCACATGGGAAGATGTAGAATGGTTGTTCCATTTCCGAAAATAGGTCATAATAGAGATTCTGAGCAATACTGACGGAATTGTGGCCATTTCAAATTTTCACCAAGTAAGTGAATTTTTCTCAAACCCTCTTCATGGAGATGCTATATTTTACAGGGAAAGATAATGGTCCTACTATTGAAGAAGTCATAAAACAAAGAAAGATCATATATGGGAAAGATTGGAAGAATTTAGTGTGGTTTGGTTTCCACGATGAGGCTACCAAATGGTGGTTCTCAATTGACAACAAGTAGTTGACCAAACTTTCAGATGCAGAATTTGAAAGAGTCCTTTTAGACAAATGGTCTCGAGCTAGAAAAAAGGAGAATGAGCCACGTAAAGGGTTATTTTCTGTTGGTATCTCCTTATTGCAGGTTCATGGATTGATTCAGAAGAAGAAGATCATTGTGTCTATAAATCCTAGTTGCAAGAAAAATCTCATAAATGTCAATTTGGCAAAAAAATTGCAAGTGCCAGCAAAATACATTGAAAACACACAGGTTGATGATGAGGATGTTCAAGTTTATAAGGATTTGAAGTTGTGTATGGATAAGTATGTGTTGCATGGTGATTTTTATACTTCATATATGGATAACATGGATGTTGTTTTGGGATATCCTTGGATGGAATCTGTGGGTATAAAAAGAAGAAAATTACATTGCAGGATATTTCCATTAAGACCCAAGGAGAGACTATGGAGGCAAAAACACAAAACTCTAATGAAACTTACACATCAAATGATGAGCCTTTGATGATCGACAATCAAACACAAATAGAGGCTGAAGCAGAAAAGGTTACAGGTGCTGATACATCAGATAAGGGCTCAGTGGTTGAAGTAATATTGGAAGATAAGACACCACAACATGCACCACAACAGGGTGAATTAAAGAAAAAGACACCGTGGGTTAAAGCTTCAACATATCATCACCCACATCACCCCGCAAGAAAACAACCAACAAGATAGCAACCAATTAGTCACAAGGATAACAAGCCTCGCATGACAGATAGAGAGGAGCGAAGATCCACCTACTACACATCCACACATAAGAGATGCCACAGTCAATTCCATCTCAAGTGAGTGAGGCACCAATGAGATCGAGGGTTCACCTTTCTCTTGGATGGCTAGATGCACATGCATGGTAGAAGTGGACTACTCTTTTGAGTAGATCTTATTATTTGTGTTCTTCCCATGTTTCGGGGACAAAACATGTTAAGGGGGATGGAATGTTATATACCTAGGGGGGGTAATATGGGGTACAAAGGGAGGTACCCAAGGGAATAATGTAATAATGGGATGGGCCATAGTAATAAATAAGGTGGTTAAACCATATCATGTAAGGGAACACAAGTAGTTAGTAATAATGTAATGGGCCCATGGTATTAGATATATGGTATTGAGGGAACCATGGTAATAACCCATGGTATTGTATGTATGAGGCCTATATAGAGGCTAAAAACTCCACATTGAGGGATGTCAAGGAATATTGTATGAATAGGCATATGGCTTGTGGAGTGTTCTCCTTCCTTAAGGAGTGATTGCATGGTGTTTCCCTACCTTAAGGGTTTGATCAATAAAGAAGCATTTCTATCTTGTTATTTCTTGCATTATTTGCATTGTCATATATTTGCAGGTTATATCTATAACAACAATACTCAAACCGGTCCCAGAGATAAGCGAACTTCATCTGGCTCCTCGAAGCTTGAAACTGTAAGTCACAGAAGTGCTGCTAAAAATCAATAACGGATTCATGTGGAGCCCTCCGTTGTTGTAACAGTTTCCGGTCAAGATGGTCTGGATCAAAATGATAGAATGTGTCTTCAATAAGATCATAGAAGTGCTCAAATGAGTGCATGGTGTCATCTGGTATGCTGAGCACCCAACGAAATGGAGATTCGTGAAGTGTGTATGCAAGCAGTAAACCGGCCTGTTCGTAAGAAAACCCATCTTCCTCATAAATCATGACAAGAAAGTTATATAAGTGCTCAGTCCAGGCCACTTCGCCTTCACCATCATACGTGTGAGTGGACAAGATATCAAAAAGCTTCCCCAAGATGGAGACATCTTCATGATTTTAAAAACACCTTGGGGGAAGAAGAGTGCAAGACTTCATGAAAGATATGCAAAGGTTCAAAACCAGATGAGAGGGCACAACTTGTCATCAGGCCCTCCTTCTAGTGCCAAAAATGTTGACGGTGCTAGACTCGCCAACATGTCAAGGGGATCTCCCCAGTAAGAAGTCCCAATTAGACCTTAGACCGTTTGGTGTAGGAGTCCCAATAGTGGGTCAAAGGGTAATGCCTTGACTGTGGTGTCACACAGAGGGAAGTAGAATAACTTTGTCAACAACAAGGGTGTGACTGATGCAGTGGGTCAAGGAAGGTGTATGAGAGGTTCCAACACTTCGAAAGGGGAAGGAGGTGAAGGTGAGTTCTAGGTTGAAAGGGATTAGTCCCAACTCAGCTAGGAACACACAACACAAAGGACATGCACATCTTCTAGTAGAGCAGTCCACTCGGATGCAACAGTCACATTATACAAGGTAAGATAACACGTACAACACTTACGGATCAATCCGAGACGAGTGTGACAGTTGTTATAGCAAGGTTCAAGTGAAAGGTCTATCTGATGTTCGGTAGAGTAGTCGACACGTATGGTGACAACATTAACAACATATGAAACACATTAACAACAAGATTCATATAATTGCATGTGAATCAGTTCATACAAAATTATGTATGTTAAACAACACATATCATTAAAGCAACTAGAGTAGTCCAACTACAATTACAACATATGCATGAAAATGTGTTGGCTCTTATTATATAAAGAAGTGTAAGTCACAATCAAACAATACATCCTTGTAAAGATATTAGCCTCAACAGTGGAACATTACAGCCACATCCACCTGCTCCTCCAAAGAGATGTACTAGCTCCATGCAGTGGAGAAGCCAAGGCGCGTTACAATACTGTCCAAGCCTTCTTCAAAATAGTCTTAGTAGAAGCTTGGTTGACCAAAAGCCTATACAATGAGTTATGAGGGACTATTTATAGCAAAGGGTGGGGTGACCCTTGACATTCCCCTTTGTGACAGTTCAACTACCCTCATGACTCTTCACCTACTCTATGACTATTACATCCAACTGTTGACACTTGACTTACACTTGACATGACTCAACATTACAATGCACATGTACTCATGTGAGACAACATGGCTTGAACAAGCCTTTCAAGACATCACTGACACTTGGTCCGCTGTGGTGAGACAAACTCTTTGACATGCTTGTGATGGTGAAGTTGGTGAGCTGATGCCAAGCTTGGTCGTCTGTGATGGTGTGCATGTACCTCATGGTGACATCTTGCTGAAGCGAACTCTTGCTTTCGTTGTAACTGGTGCATTGGTTTGGTCCCTTCATCTAACTCATCTGCTAACATGCACATGGTCTTCTTGGGTGCGGCTGAACTGGCAACACACTGATGCATAGTGTCTGTGCTGATCTTCAAGTGTGTGCTGGTGGTCATGCGCATCAACTTTCCAAAGTACCTGTTCGGCTAAAATTGGAATTTCTTATTATCTTCGCCTTAGTGAGTGTGTTGAATGGGTCATGGTGCGCACAATGACATGCATGCTGCTGAATCCCTTGCATGAAATCAACCACAATACTCACCATGTATTCTCTGTGTTAGCTGCTGGGATGGATCTTTAACTTGTCCAGGCGTAGTTTCATCTGTGAGTGCATGTTGCGCCCACTTATGTGCCTGATCCTGTCGCAACTCATTCGTATGTTTGCGCAACTTCATGTTCTTCCTGAGTTGCTACTTCAGTGCATGCAACTCCTTTGTTACATCTTCTGCCTTCGCACGATCTTCATGTTGCACGTCACTCAATAGCCAGAGTCTCCAAAGTTTTTTTCATCATCAATGGACTTGCTTGAACTTGCAACCTTGTTCTGCCTCCATGTTGTCCTCTTACATTGGTTGCATTTGGTATGCTGTCTTCAGTTGTTGTTCATGATGATACTGGCTGTGATGCTATCAATTGATGTCCATGTCTACAAACAACTTGATGTCTTCATGAGTAGGGAAGCTCATAGACACTTGATCGAATGCATCCCCAAGCGTGCTTTAAACGATGTCCTCATCTCTGCTCTTCTGGAAACCATTGTACTTGCACTGCTAAGAGGCAGATGAACACCCGCGATACCTGGAGACATGGCGACACTCATAACAAGCAATTTGTTAGTTGAAAACCAAAATGAACATGAGAACTGACTTGTAACATACCTGGGTGAATGATCATGAAGGCTGCGCAATTTTGGCCGGGAGGTTGGGAGACCGACTGCCAAGACTACTCAAGGCATAGTTTGGGCTATTGTGAGACTGGGTGACTGCTGGAACTGTGCAATGCATAGTCCAGTCTGGCTGCTGACTGTTGGGATTATGCAATGCACAATTCCAGTTGGGAAGCACTGCTGGCCTAGGGACAAATCTACGAAATTTCTTGGGCCAAGTAGCCACTGTCCTCCAGAAATGTGCAAAACAGTCCTGGAGGCTAGTGTCGGGCAGGAATGCGCAAATCTGGAGAGGAAGGTGAGCCTTCCTTTCCCAGATTGCGTAATGCAGCCTTGGTGAAGGCAGAGCCTGGGCCAAGGTTGGCCCGACTTGCCGACGGGTGATTGAAAGAAATTAAGTAAGTGGATGCATGGCGACACTATGTGATAGCATAAGTGATTGACAATGCATGCAAAACATGAATGGAAGATTTAGCAAACAGATCAACATGCATGTGGGTGAGGCCGTTTTCTGGTGGGGTGAACGTTTGTGCAAAACAGTTTCATGCATGCGACAACAGTGAAATAGCAATGAAAATTGAAACAGAGCTAAGACAAGCTAGAATATATGTAAATGGAAATAGGCATTCAAAGAAATCAAGCAAACAACACTCAAACAAGCGAATACACAAAAAGCGACAGAAATGATGAAAAAGGCAAGTTGAGGCCACTTACCCGTGAATAGCTGAGCCGGATGTGTCGAAGAGTTCTGGATGTGCTATGGGATGTCAGAGCTCTAAGATCAATGTGAATGAATGAGCTCTGATGTGTCGAATAAATAAGTTTTGTCTCATGACGCGCATGCCACAAATCTAGGAAAAAGTGACACTTGGAGGGAAACTTCTAAAACAACTTTTCATGTAACCCCCACTGCTAAGAATAGATCCATAAATCATGGGATGGTTTTTGCATGTTGTCTCTTTCTATTCTAGGAACATCAAGTCATGCATGCATGCAAGTCAAGTTTTCTCGGTCCTGGGTGGAACTGGTCAACCAGACAATTCATGCATGTGAATGCTCAACTGCTCAGGAAAAATTCACATTCCTGGATTGGAGCTGGGCTGACTGCCCAAGGGTATTACGCAATTTCTGGGCAGAGCAGTTGACTACTGCCCAAATTTGCACAAATCCTGGGCTGAACAACCTGCTATTGGAAAAATTGCGCAAATCCTACTAGGAGGGTTGGCTGGCAGGATTGTGCAATACTGGAGCCTAGTAGGATGTCAGAGAGGATTGCGCAATTTTTGGAGGGAAGGTTGGTTTCCCTCCATGAATGCACAATTTTCAAGGAGAAGTTGCTCAGCCTGCAGCTGGAGCAAGTCTGGGTAAGCAGTCTGTGAGGGGAATGGATTGACTATGATTGATAAGCTGCCTTTGTGTGAGGAAAACACTGAAGCTTGAGTACTTGACGAAGCAAGACAAATTGTTGTGTAAGGTTGGTAGGGAGACTCCAAAACAGGCTAAGGCAAAATTTTGGAGGGTGGTTATAGCCACTACAACAGTACCAGGGTGTAGATGACCCAATTTGCTATGCTAGAGTTCCCCAACATCGCGACTCTGCACTTTTCCCACCTTACTACTCAATGTAGTGCAATCTACCACCTTAAGTTTGTATAGGTTCTTCACTTGAACCTCAATCTGCTTCACTTTCCCGATAACTATGTGTCTTAGAAAGGATTTCTCCTTACTAAAAATAACATCATAACCATGATCCTCCAATACTGCTACAGAGATTAGGTTCTTCTTTAGCCTAGGTACAAACATAACATCTTTGAGGTGAAGAGGAGAGACTTTCTCCCTCTCAAAGGTGACAATACCAATTCCTATATAATTGTACCTCCCATCATCCCCCATTTTGATATAAATCTGGAGATCCTTCTCCTCTAGGCTACTAAAAAAATCCTTACACCCTGTCATATGGAACGAGGCACCAAAATTAAGGTAGCACACACTCCCCATAACATTGTTGGCCTTGTATGCTATTAGGGTGAAGTCTATTTCGAATTGTGAATCTAGGGCTTCACCCACTACTCCTCCTGAAGTCTTCATGTTAGAATTCTTGTGTGAACATTTTGTTGCCTGGTGCCCAAAGTTGTGGTAGTGGAAGCATTTTATCTTGCTCACATCTTTCTTCTTGCCATTATTTTGGATGGAATTAGGTTTTCTCTGGGTCTTCTTCCCTTTGCCCTTACTCCCATTTCCAATCAATGAAAAATCATCTTCATCCTCAACTTTGGATGATGTTCCATCTTAGTTATTTCTCCTGAACTCTTCTTGAACCAAATCGGACCACAACCTTTCCCAATTCAGTAAATTTTCCCTTATATTTAGAGAGTCCTAGTAGTTGTGCCAAGATTTTGGAAGGCCTATAAGAGCTAGGATCACCAGGTCATCTTTTGCAACATTCACCCCAACCCCTCCAAGCTCATCCCGAACTTGTGTACATATAGAGAGATATTGCGAAATAACATCATTCTTTTGCATCTCAATATTTCGAAGTTTGTCTTTTAGGGCGAATTTTCTATGTTCACTGCTATTTTTGAATAGCTCAGTCAATGCCTTCCACATATAAAATGGTGAATATTTTCCATGGATATTTGAGACCACATTGTCTCTCACACCTTCCAAAAGAATTCTCCTAGACTTTGCAACATCCTTCTTCCATTGGGCTAATTTTTGTGCATCCATTTGTGGTGGTTTTGTAATTTGCTATGCTAGAGTTCCCCAACATCGCGACTCTGCAATTTTCCCACCTTACTACTCAATGTAGTGCAATCTCCCACCTTAAGTTTGTATAGGTTCTTCACCCGGACCTCGATCTGCTTCACTTTCCAGATAGCTATGTGTCTCAGAAAGGATTTCTCCTTAGTGAAAATAACATCATATCCATGATCCTCCAATACTACGACAAAGATTAGGTTCTTCTTTAGCTGAGGTACAAACATAACATCTTTGAGGTGAAGAGGAGAGAATTTCTCCCTCTCAAAGGTGACAATACCAATTCCTATATAATTGTACCTCCCATCATCCCCCATTTTGATATACATCTGGAGTTCCTTCTCCTCTAGGCTACTAAAAAAATCCTTACACCCTGTCATATGGAACGAGGCACCAAAATCAAGGTAGCAAACACTCCCCATAACATTGTTGGCCATGTATGATATTAGGGTGAAGTCTATTTCGAATTGTGAATCTAGGGCTTCACCCGCTACTCCTCCTGAAGGCTTCATGTTAGACTTCTTGTGTGAACATTTTGTTGCCTGGTGCCCAAAGTTGTGGTAGTGGAAGCATTTTATCTTGCTCACATCTTTCTTCTTGCCATTATTTTGGATGGACTCGGGTTTTCTCTGGGTCTTCTTCTCTTTTCCCTTACTCCCCTTTCCAATCAATGAAAAATTCTCTTCATCCTCAACTTTGGATGACGTTCCATCTTAGTTATTTCTCCTGAAATCTTCTTGAACCAAATCGGACCACAACCTTTCCCAATTCAGTAAATTTTCCCTTATATTCAGAGAGTCCTAGTAGTTGTGCCAAGATTTTGGAAGGCCTATAAGAGCTAGGATCACTAGGTCATCTTCTGCAACATTCACCCCAACCCCTCCAAGCTCATCCCAAACTTGTGTACATATAGAGAGATATTGCGAAATAGCATCATTCTTCTGCATCTTAATGTTTCAAAGTTTGTCTTTCAGGGCCAATTTTCTATGTTCATTGCTATTTTTGAATAGCTCAGTCAATGCCTTCCACATATAAAATGGTGAATCTTTTCCATGGATATTTGAGACCACATTGTCTCTCACATATTCCAAAAGAATTCTCCTGGACTTTGCAACATCCTTCTTCCATTGGGCTAATTGTTGTGCATCCGTCTGTGGTGGTTTTGCAATCTGCTATGCTGGAGTTCCCCAACATTGCGACTCTGCACTTTGCCCACCTTACTACTCAGTGTGGTGCAATCTCCCACTTTAAGTTTGTATAGGTTCTTCACTCGGACCTCGATCTACTTCACTTTCCTGATAGCTATGTGTCTTAGAAAGGATTTCTCCTTACTGAAAATAACATCATATCCATGATCCTCCAATACTACTAAAGAGATTAGGTTCTTCTTTAGTCTAGGTACAAACATAACATCTTTGAGGGGAAGAGGAGAGACTTTCTCCCTCTCAAAAAGGTGACAATACCAATTCCTATATAATTGTACCTCCCATCATCCCCCATTTCGATATACATCTGGAGATCCTTCTCCTCCAGGCTACTAAAAAAGTCCTTACACCCTATCATATGGAACGAGGCACCAAAAACAAGAGAGCACACACTCCCCATAACATGGTTGGCCATGTATGATATTAGGGTGAAGTCTATTTCGAATTTTCAATCTAGGGCTTCACCCGCTAGTCTTCCTGAAGGCTTCATGTTAGACTTCTTGTGTGAACATTTTGTTGCCTAGTGCCCAAACTTGTGGTAGTGGAAGCATTTTATCTTGCTTACATCTTTCTTCTTGCCATTTTTTTGGATAGACTCAGGTTTTCTCTAGGTCTTCTTCCCTTGCCTTTACTCCCTTTTCCAATCAATGAAAAATTCTCTTCATCCTCAACTTTGGAGGATGTTCCATCTTAGTTATTTCTCCTGAACTCTTCTTGAACCAAATCGGACCACAACCTTTCCCAATTCAATAAATTTTCCCTTATATTTAGAGAGTCCTAGAGTTGTGCCAAGATTTTGGAAGGCCTATACGAGCTAGGATCACCAGGTCATCTTCTGCAACATTCACCCCAACCCCTCCAAGCTCATCCCGAACTTGTGTACATATAGAGAGATATTGTGAAATAGCATCATTCTTCTACATCTTAATGTTTCGAAGTTTGTCTTTCAGGGCCAATTTTATATGTTCACTACTATTTTTGGATAGCTCAGTCAATGCCTTCCACATATAAAATGGTGAATCTTTTCCATGGATATTTGAGACCACATTGTCTCTCACACCTTCCAAAAGAATTCTCCTGGCCTTTGCAACATCCTTCTTCCATTGGGCTAATTGTTGTGCATCCGTCTGTGGTGGTTTTGCAATATCATTTTTAATATATTCTAACACACCATTTTCATTGAGCACTGCTTCCGTTCGATCCTTCCATGCTACGAAATTTGAGCTACCCTCTAGGGCATACTCCAATATCATTTCGTTGGAAGACATCCTCACGATCCTGAAGAAAAATTGTTGCACTGAAGCTGCAACCAAAATTCCTGAGAGACAAGTTCGAAATATTAGTTTTAATGTGATTTTTGAGGCTTTAATATCATGTACAAATTTGATAGAATTGCAACTGATCAAGAAAATTTAATCTAAAAAAGAGACACAATTCTACTCTACTGATATGTAGAATGAAATTCACAATTTAGAACAACATGCATAGACATGCAATAAGCAAAACCAAAAATACACAATGATTTCTAGGGGAACCCAACTAGGAAAAACCCCTCAAGCCTCTTTACATTAATCAGTTGAATAGAGAAACTATTGCAATTGCTAGCTCTGACTTTGAGCTCAACTTGGAAAAGAATAATTGTTCTATATGCTCAATGAAAAATTGACCAACACTTAGCCAAATATTAGCTCACATAACCTATTATTTACTCATGCAAATCCTGAGGAAATTAGCCCCTATTATTTAGGAATTCTCTCCAAATTGATTGCGCAATTCCCAAGGATTGATCTTCTAACTCATGCAACACATGTACACTCAAAACTAGTATACAACTATTGTTAAATTGCATTTTCATCTCCAATTTAGTTGAGGAATTTGAATTCCTTGCATGCATTAGCTATTTGGGCTGATTGATCAGTTAACTGACATATTTATGAGTTAGAATGTTGTCTGACTGCACAACTAACCTTCACTGACTCTATCATTATTTAGAGGTCAGTTAACTGAATATAACTGAACTAGATTACTAAAATTTAGCAATCACATGCATAACTGAACTCCAAGCTCTCTAACTCAAATTTAATGAGCTAATTGAGTGACAAGATCCGTGTCACACTATTTAACTGCTGCCAAGTTGTCTTGCTGATGTGGAAATTCAATTTTATTCAATTTGACTAAGGCTAAGGTCAAATTGAGCCTTTCTTGCTACATTTTTTCAACAACCATTGTGGTGACACTAGACCTTATGACATGCCTTGATGACTATGAGCCATGACATATGAGATGTGTTGTGCTATATTAAGAGTAAGGTAGAGGGATCCCTTGGATGTAAGACTCAGTGAATCTCTTTAGCCTTCATGTGCAAGAAATTCTTGGCAAGATAGATCACCCAAGGGATTGGGTAGTGGAGAAAGGGATTGCCTTAGCTTGGAAGTGTGAGTGACAACAAGGAAGAGGAGACTTGAATGTAACTGTTGTGAAAATTTTATGTCACATGCTCATTAGGATCACAAGTGTATTTGGGTATGTTTGAGTAAGCAATGAACTAAAATTTTTGCCCATGGCAGCCTTGTGAAGCAAGGAATAACCATACAAATAAGTATTGAATTGAAATTTCATATGTTGAAATGCATGTTGGCTTTGTGAAAGTTGGAAAATTCTTACAGAAAAGTTAATGGTTGCATATGAAAATGGTTATAACCACTACAACAAAACAGGCAATTTGCGCCAGATTTAGCACCAGATTCTAGTGCATTTTTTTCTCAATTGGGATGAGCAACCTGGCGCTAAATCTGGCTCTATTGTACAATTTTTAAAGCGTCCTTTTTTGCACCAAATTTTGCATCTTTTTTACGCCAAATTTTCCATCATTTTTTGCATCATATTTTGCACCAAGATTTTCATTTGGTTTTACAACAGGTTTTGCTTCTAGTTTTGTGCCTTTTTTTGCATCTATTTTTGCATCATTTTTTGCTTCCTCTTTTGTGGAATTCTTTGCTTCTATTTTTGTGTCATAATTTGCATCGATTTTTACACCATCTTTGACATCTTATTTAGCGCCTTTTTTTACATCCAATTTGTGCCAATTTTTCTGCCTTTTTTTACACCATCTTTTCCATCCAATTTTGCACCATATGTTGAATCTGATTTAGTGCCAAATTTCACATGCATTTTTGCACCATTTTTTGCATCCACTTTTGCATTTTATTTATCTCCCTTTTTTGCATCCTATTTTGCACCATATTTTTCATTTAATTTTGCATCATTTGTTGCATCCAATTTAGCATCATTTTTAACACCATTTCTTGCATCCAATTTTTCATCCTTTTGAGCATCTAAATTTGCATCCTATGTTGAACCATATATTGCATCCACCTTTGCATCCCATTTTGTGTCTATTGTTACGTTCACTTTTGAGCCATTTTTTCGTCTACTTTTGCATTTGTTTTTGCACCAAGTTTTGAATGATTTGTTGCATCATTTTACATCCAATGTTGCATCTCAATTTGCATCCAAAATTGAGCCATTTTTATGCCCATTTTTGCACCATTTTTTATGTCCAAATTTGCATCCTTTTTGGTATCTAGTTTTTCATCCTTTTTGGCTTCCAAATTTGCATCCTTTTTTCTGCCACATTTTGTGTCCACATTTGCATCTCATTTTGCACCTAGATTTTAGTTGGAATTTTCATCTAGTTATGCATCATCTTTGACATCCTTGGTTTCACCATTTTTTAGTCCCATTTTGCATCTTGTTTTGTGTCTTTTCTTACATCCTTTTTTCATCCTAATTTTACACCATTCTTTGCATCCTCATTTTGGTGTCCATTTTTGCATCCTTGTTTGCACCCAATTCGGTATCCTTTCATATGCCCTATTTTGTTCCCTTCTTTGTGTCTAGTGTTGCACCCTTTTTTAATTTTACTTTAAAACCTTTTTGTGTCATTGTTTGCATATTGTTTTGATGGCTAGTTTAACATCCAATTCTACTCCCAATTTTTCATCCATGGTTAAATCCACTTTTGGCTTCTTGTTTAGAGTTTTACTTTTATTTCCATTTATGACCACCTCTATGGGTTCATTTTACTAAGTTCATTTACATAGTGAAATATATTAAATTTTCTAAATATCATTTCGCTGTAGGATTTAATGCATGGTTAGATGAAAACAACCCTCTCAATTTATCTCAGAAACCTAGGACAAACCAATTAAGAGAAAGGTTGTTCTAAGGCTTAGGATTCTTAGTAGATCAAGATGTAGAGTATAGATTAAGAAAAAGAGAATGAATTCTTGTGAGTCCTCGCATGCAGGTCTTCTTGGAGTTTTTCGTATAGCCAAGAAGCGCTCCTAGCTAGCTCCAAAGCTTGGTCCTACACATAAGAAAGAGAATAAAGCAACCTTCACAACATAATATCTTAATAATCAAAACTATAAAAAACATATAAATATTATTGAATAAATAAATATAAACCAAAAACCCATGCATACATTAGTTAAATAGAAGAAGTAAAGAATGAATAGAAACATATGGAAGGAAGAACAACTGATCTATATGAATAAAGGAGTTGGAGGAAAGTTACAACAATCAGATATAGTTGCAACATCACCTCCCCCAACTCATAGCTCCAAAACTCTCCCTCTCAAGACAGATCTCAAGAGCGTGACAATACAAAATTCCCATCATTTTTTCAATGGCCAAGCCTCTAATATATAGGAAAGTGGAGGCTATGAAGATTTCCAAAATTCCTCATTAGTTCAATTTGGGAAAAATCTTTTGGGTGAATAATGTTTCCTCATATAAAAAAGGAATTTTCCACTTTTTATATGCTTTTGTGCTTAGGAAAAAGCTTCCCCATGCTTTATGGCTCTTTCCCACTTTTGTATGCTTTTATTTTTTAGGAAAAAGCTAAAGATGAGGATAAAGAGATTACATTCCACCATATGTTTCCGAAAGTGACCAAGAATGTCAAATTCAAATTCTAGTTTGCTTATGTTTTAGTTTTTTTTTAAATATATATTTAGTTTTAGTATTTTTTTTTTCTAGAAAAATATATTTAGTTTTTGGTATATTTTTCTATAAGAAAAATTATATTTTGTTTTTATAAAAATGGATTTTAAACATTCCATTCATGCTAAATTTGTGATTTTATGATAGGAGTTTAAATTATATATAGTAAAGTAACTTAATGTCATGTGTCGTGTTGCTGAGATGGGTGTTATACATCTCTTTCTTGCTAAGTTATAGAATGTGCTTGGGTTTTCTTAATGCAATAAAACTAATTATGTTCTTCATGATATCTTGAAATGTTCATCTTGAACCAGGCTAATAAAACAATAAAGTTAAAATAGGTTTTCCTTTGTCCTTTATAGATCTTTGTCCCCATTAATCTTGGTCTTAATAGATTAATTGTCTTGTGGTGGCCTTGAGTGGTCACTTCCATTAGTTGAATGCTTTGTAGTTTTCAGTTAGTGACATTTTTTAGGCTTGATAATATGTTATTTAATTTATCAAAATGTGTTATTGTCCATATTATTGTTAAATATTAATATTAAATATGCTGATTTTTAAGCATGTTTTAGCAAAACTTTCCCAAAATGTTTATAGATTGTATTTTATAATGCAATGATTCTTTGCTTGATGAAATTGTTTTGGATATTTTTTTTAATGATTCATTGATTGATGAAATTGTTATGGATATTTTTTTAGTATATTAAATTGTATGTGATAAAGTCAAAAATCACCTCTTTTTTAGATTTTCATTGATCAATTTCCCTTAAGGCCATCAAGTTCACCATTTGGTCCCAGGTTAAGGAAATATAGGAGTCATGAAGTGGAATTGTCCAAGCACTTAAATCTTGAGACATGTTTCTTTTTAGTCACTTTATACTTTCTTTCTATGTAAATTTTTGATGAAAATAGTCTTGGAACATGAGGGGCATCAATAGTAAGCGAAAACAAACTCCTAAAAGAAAAATGGTATGCAAAGCACCCATAAATAATGTTGATATAAGAAGCAAAAATATTAAGTGAGGTTCAACCTCATATAATTAGAAAATGGGGGAGGAATTTCCAAGTAGTAGTGATTGATGCTTAGAGATACTTGGGTGGAATGGTTATTATTTGAAATGATTAAGACATCAAGGTTACCAATATGTTTACCTCTTTTCGCATTATGACAATACAATTTTAGTTATTTGACATTGAGGACTACTACCATGTATCCAATGTCTATGACTCCAATATCGCAAATGGAAAACTTCTATTTCTCAATTCTATTTCTAGCACAAGTAATTTATACTCCCCATCTCCATGGATTGTTGGGAGTGACTTCAATATTATAAGTGTCTCGAGGAAAAGAAAGAATGAATCGAAATGTTTAAC
This sequence comes from Pinus tabuliformis, assembly GCA_031772625.1. Lineage (NCBI taxonomy): Eukaryota > Viridiplantae > Streptophyta > Pinopsida > Pinales > Pinaceae > Pinus > Pinus tabuliformis. The sequence continues at coordinate 1,073,540,498 of CM062807.1, read as the reverse complement.
AAGATATTTTGTAAGCTATACCATTAAAGCCACAAAGTAGTCTCCATTAAAGTTGTCAAGAAATGAGTCTCCAACCCACACATGTGGATCAATGAGATGTAATACATGTGTGTGTGGTTACGAACTCAATACACCTCTATAATAACTCCACAAACTTATGTATTTCACTCTGTCACATAAATTGACAGTAGTGTGACATAAGTAAACCAAGAGTAGACATGAAAGCCTTAGGAAACAAACATTCCTTAGATCCTCAATTAGGTGCTTAAATGATGAAGTGAAAATGCAAGGAGAAAAGAAGAATTCATGATTTAACCATCACATACATGTGATCAAGTGTGACTAGGAGTGTATATATTCATATATTTTCCAAAGAGGGAGTGAATACATGAGTTACCATTTATTGGCCCTTATTTTTCTTTCTTTTTCATTTTCTTATATATAGGACTTAGGGAATAAGGTTTTCATAAGTTTGGCACAACTCATAGATATAAGATTTACATGAATTTTCACTTCAACCTTAGAGTTTAGACTTAGATAAATCAATATAGTGTATGTTTAATGATTTTTGCTTTCACTTTTTTATTGTATTTCATCACAAATACAAAAGGGGAAATATTTTGCCACAAATCTATGAATGCTTAATCATAAAGTCGTCATGTGATGAAAACAAATTAATGATGTTATTCTCTACGAAAATGATGGGTATTCTTGAGAAAATCTTATGCTTGTGGATGTTTCCTCCCTGGTTGAGAGGGAGTGAGGGTAGACACCATGTTATCCATGTGTCATGTACTATGGCTAGGATTAACAATCGTAAGCCTAGTAAAGGCACTAGTAGGGATAATGGTGGATTGGATAAACATCTAGGACCAATATTCTTTGAGAATTTGGACATTGACTAGGACTAATCGCCATAAGTCAAGTACATTAATCCAAGATAAGAATAGTCATGAGGATTGACATTTTCTGGTGTCAAATATTATGATAGTGGATTAGGAAATGATCATGTGAGGACATACCTGGTAAACATCTTGGTGGGGTAAGTGCCTTGAAAGGCAGTGGTGTCCAAATTTATGCCTCCCAACATTGTGCTCTGATCTAATGGAGAGATAAACTTGTTAGTCAAGGCCTTACTATTTTGAAAATTTTGGCTATGATGATGTAAATCATCATTGATGCTTATCAATCTAGATCCCTTCTTATATGAATATTTCAACTTGAGAGTACTTTTTTGTCTCATTATGAGTACCTCACTAGTTTAGAGGGAGGGTCATCATCTTCATTATTGCCATCATCACCACCATCAATGTGATCATTATTGTCATCATTTCATTATCATCATAATCACCATTCATGTCTTCTTCATGATCATCATCATCATCATGATTTTGTATATTGTCGTCAATTGTTCATAATTATAGGTATCATAAGAAATATCACCAACCTTAGGACACATGATATATGAAAGAAAAATAACCACTTTATTTTTTAGAAATGATTGATGATCATCAACATCACTACCATTATCATCGTCATTATAATTGTCATCATCCCCATCATCATAACTAATATAAGTTTTATCATAATTTTTGTCATCTTCATCATGAACATCATAATCATCATTCATGCCATTATTGTTCTTGATTATGACCAAGATGAAAATAATGATAATGATGATCAGATGATGATGACTTGGAAGATGACGCCAAAGATAATTATTATGATTTTTACCATGATAACATTTAAAAATTGGGAGGAATGGCCAAGGTCATTAGCATCATCATCATTGTCATTGTAACTCCCATCGTCTTTATCATCATTGTCATTATCATAACAATCGCAATTCATGTCATTGTCATCATCTTCATTATCATCATCGTTATAATTATTGACATTGTCATTAGTTGTTCATAATTTTCAATGTCATAAGAAATATAATCAATGCAAAAGATATGATGTGTGTTGGAAAATGGATGCAAAAGTAAACAAAAAAATGGGGGTAAAAATAGATGTAAATTTGGATGAAGAGTGGACACAACATAAGCAGATGCAGAAGAAGACAGAAAAATTGAACAAAAGTGGATGAAAAAGTAGATGCAATAGTTCATACAAACTTGAACACAAAATAGGACTCAAACATGGATGAAAAATTGGAAGAAAACATGGGCACAATAGTAGGCATAAAACTTAGCATGAATTGTGGTGAAACAAATGTGGATACTCCAATGAATGTAAAAAAAAAGGGACACAAACTTGAATGCAAAAAGGAGGAAAACTTGGATGAAAAAAGGGATGTAAACATGGGCCAAACATGGGTGCAATAGTGAACACAAAATTAGTTGCAAAACTAGACAAATCAAAATTGGATGTAAAAGTAAATTCGAAATGGGATGCAAGAAACATAAACAATATTTGATGCAAACTTGGACACAAAAGAGGATGCAATAGTGGAAGAAAATGTGGGTTGCAATGATAGGCATAAGATATGGCACAAATAATAGCACAAAAAAGGTGGATGTAATAATAGACACAAAAAAATATGCAAACTTAGATGCAAGACAAGATGCTATAAGGGATGTAAAAGTGGATGCAAACACGGGTGCAACATGAGAAACAAAATTGGATGCAAAATATGGATGAAATGGAAGTACATGCAAAAGAAGATACAAAATGAGATGCAAAACCCAACACAAAAGTGGATGCAAAAATAGATGAAATATTTTATGCAAAAGAGGATGTGAAGATGGATGCAAAATTGGAAGCAAACGTGGGTACAACAGTATGTGCAAAACATGGAACAAATTTTGTCACAACAAAAGTAGATATAATGATAGATGCAAAAAAAGAAGCAAATGAAGATGAAAAATAGGATGCAAAAAGGGATGTAAAAGTGGGTGCAAACATGGGTGCAACAATGGATGTAAAATAGCTTTTGCAACTTATTTGAAAGAGCAATTTTGTCCCAACAATTAGACTTCTAGCATAAAGAACATGGTTAATACATATGATTCGACCAAAAACTAGTTACTACCAAAATTCAACCAAAAAAAATATTATTGCATAAAAATAGAATTAAAAACAAAAAAAATAAAAACAAAAATTTCCCAAATTAAAAATAAATAAATGATAAACTTTTTTTTACCAAAATTTAGTGATTTTTTTAGTGCTAATACTAACATCATCATTACAACAAGATATTTTTTTAGTGCTAATACTGCCATTACAACAAGATATACGAGGGATATAATGCAAAAAGTTTAATAATAATATGTATGTAGAAGATGGTCTTCAGACTGGTGAATTCATGATAATGAATGGGACTACAGTCAAAATAATTGGATGTTATTTACTTTTTTACATAGATTGTCAAAATAATTGCATAAATCGATTTTTTTTAACCAAAATTTAACAAAAACTTTGCTAGTGCTAACATTAGAACCACCATTACAACAAGATATCTTTCTAGTGTTGACAACACCATTATAGTAAGATACCTCAAGAGAGACAGAAAATTTAAAAAGTATGATAGTAATATGTATCCAGAAGATGGTAGTGAAACTAGTAATTGTTCATTCTCATTATCATAATCATTGTCATCATCACCATCATTGTAATCGTTGCTATGGGATCACCTCTCTCCCCCATCGTGGCAAACCTTTTCATGGAAAAATTCGAGAAGAAGGCACTTGACTCATATCCGCTAAAACCCAAATCCTGGGTTAGGTTTGTGGATGACACCAGTGTCAATTGGCCTCATGGCGAGGAAGAGCTAAGCAAGTTCCTAGATCACCTCAATAGCTTGTCTGAAGACATCAAATTCACCATGGAAGTTGAAGAAAATAATTGCATTCCTTTCTTAGACATCCTCCTCATTAGAAAGAAGGATGGTTCCATTGGTCACAAAGTTTTCAGAAAGAAAGCCCATACAGATAACTACCTGCATGCCGACTCTCATCACCACCCCGCCCAAAAAATGGGAGTTCTTCAAACCCTCTTCACTAGAGCTTATAGAATCTCTGATATAAACCATACTGATGAAGAAATTTCCTACCTTAAAAGAACCTTTGCCAACCTAGGGTACAGCAAGGAAAACATATGCAAAGCCATTCAAAAAGCAAAAGCTGATAACAATAAAAACAAAACTAAAGACAACCCAGCCTCCAATACCTGCCTTCCTTACATCCAAGGAGTCACTGACAAAATAGCCAAAATCCTCAATAAGAAAAACATAAAAACTGCTTTCAAACCCTTGTCCACCATAAAGCAAAGAATGAGATCTGTTAAGGATAACCAAGAACTATTTCAGCAAAAAGGAGTTTATATCATTAAATGTTCTTGTGGGGACCAATACATAGGAGAAACTGGTAGATCGGTTAGGATTAGACTCAAAGAGCATAGTGCAGACATTCGTAACGAAAGAACCAAGTCCTCAGCCTTAGCTGAGCATGTAGGTAGAACTAATCATCATATTTGCTTAGAAGACACCAAAGTCATTGCTAATGTAGAACACCATTTTAAGCGTAAAGTTAGGGAAGCTATTGAAATCATTAAACATCCTAGAAACCTTAATAGGGATGGTGGCATGGAAATTAGCAAAAATTGGAACCCCGTGCTAACCCCCGCCAATAATCTTAATAACAATGTTATAAATTCCTAACCTGTCATCATATACTTATAAGCAAATATAAAAACAAATAAAAATTGTAATAGATATAATAAACAGGTATAAGAAAACAATTTTAGATATCTTAGTAAATAACATATATAATAATATAGATTAACAACTATCAATAAGCCCGCATCCTTTATAATAGGTAAATAATAGAAATATTAATAAGTATATATAGTAGAACATTAATAAATATCATTATAAATATCAATCATAATAGATAACAATAAACATATATAAAGGAGATATAGCTAATACCATAATAAATAACATTAATAACAATATAGATAATAAGGAACATAATAATAAATATAAATAGCATTAACAATAACAAATATTAAATATAAACAAAAAAAGCATTAAATATTAAAATACTAATAAGAATAATACAAAATAGTCTTATGAATTGAAAAAAGAGATTTTAATAACAAATTAATTATTTATAAATAGACATAATAAATAACTTACATAACAATAATAATAAAATCTCAATTTAATCAATGAAGAATAACTTCATAAACATCATAACATAATGAATGTCATTAATAATAATAGAGATAATAGGAGTTAAATAATATTATAGAATTAAAATAGCATTAACAAATAACAAATAATGAATATAAACAAAATGAGCATTAAATATCAAATATACTAATAAGAATAATACTAAATAATCTTAAAATGAAGAAGTCATAATAAATAACTTTCATAACAATAATAATAAAATCATATTTTTATAAATTAGGAATAACATCATAAATATAAATAAACATAAACCAGAATTAAAAAAAAAAAAAAAAAAAAAAAAAAAATAAAAAATTTATAAGGCATAATAACATAATAAGACAAAATATAAAATTGTAATTTATATAGAATAATTAAAAATAAATTGCAAGTTAGGTATAAAAATATGTATAAATCATAAAGCTTATAATAAATAAAAATTGTATAAATGTAAAATCATAAAGCTTAAAATAATTAAAATCATCAATAAGAAAAAGTGTCGGCCATTGGACTTCGCATCCTGGGTTTCATATTTATACCTAAAAATCACCTTCTTTTCTCCTCACAAAATTTGTCCTGATGATGAGTCTAGTTGCAGACTCGAAACGTCGACTTCTAAACATGAACACTGTGGAAAATCCGAACTCCTTTCAAAAATCACACCACAGTAATTTACAAACTAAAATCATTACATTATCATCATAATCACCATTCATGCCATCATCATCAGCTCCATCATCATCATCATTATGGACATTGTTTGCAATTGTTTATAATTATAGACATTGTAAGAAATATCATCAACCCAAAAAATGTGATCAGTGCTAGAAAAGGGTTGTTTAGGACACATTGATATACGTAAGAGAAATAACAACTCTATTTTTGAGAGATGATCGATGATCATCATCATCACCACCATTATCATCGTCATTGTCATTTTTATCATCCCCATCATCATCATTAATGTAATTTCTATCAACATTGTTGTAATCATCATCATCATTCATGCCATTATTGTTTTTGATGATGACCTAGATGAAAATGATGATGATGACACCAAAGATAATGCTTATGATTATGACAATGACAACATCTAAAATTGGGAAGATTCGCCAAGGTCATTAGCGTCGTCATCATCATAATCATTGCCATCATCATCATTAATGTCATTGTAACCACTATCGTCTTTATCATCATAATCACAATTCATGTCATCGCCATCATCTTCATTTTCATCATTGTCAATATTATTGACATTGTCATCAATTGTTCATAATTGTCAATGCCATAAGGAATATCATCAATGCAGAAAATATGATGAGTGTTGGAAAAGGGATGCAAAAGCGAACATAGAAATGGGGGCAACAATAGAAGTAAAATTGGATGAAAAGTGGATACAACATAAGTAGATGCACAACAACATGAAAAACCTAACACAAAAGTGGATGCAAAAGTAGATGCAGTTGTCAATGCAAACTTGGATGCAAACATGAAGGCAAAAGTGGAAGCAAACATGGGTCCAATGGTAGGTGTAAAACTTGGCACAAACTGTGGTGAAACAAATGTGGATGCAACAACGGACACAAAAGTAGATGCAAAAATGGATGAAACAAAAGTGGATACAATAGGGATGCAAAAACATACACAATATCTGATGCAAACTTGAACACAAAAGAGGATGCAAATGTGGATGCAAACGTGGAAGCAAATGTGGTTGCAAAGGTAGGCGCAAGATATGGTGCAACAATAGTGGATGTAACAATAGACAAAAAATATGCAAAATAAGATGCAAAAATGGATGTAAAAGTGGAAGCAAACATTGATGCAACAGGCAAAACAAAATTGGATGAAAAAAATGGATACAATGGAAGTAGATGCAAAAGTAGATACAAAATGAGATGCAAAACCCAATGCATAAACCTGACACAAAAGTGGATGCAAAAATAGATGCAATATTTGATGCAAAAGAGGATGTGAACATGGATGCAAAATTGGAAGCAAACGTGGATACAATAGTGAGTGCAAAACATGGTGCAAATTATGGCATAACAAAAGTGGATGTAATGATAGATGAAAAAAAAGAATCAAAGTATGATGCAAATGAAGATGTAAAAAGGGATGCAAAAAGTGAAATTTAAAATGGGTGTAATAGTGGATGCAAAATTGTATGCAAAAGTGGATGCAATAGAAGTCGATGCAAAAGTAGATGCAAAACGAGACACAAAACTCGATGCAAATCCTGGTCCAAAATTGGATACAAAAAGGGATGCAAAAATAGATGTAGTAGTTGATGAAAACCTAGATGCAAATGAGGATGCAAACGTGGATGCAAAATTATAATCAAAAGTGGGTGCAAAAGGAGGTGCCAAACTAGGCGCCAATTGTGGCACAAAAATATTAGATGCAATAGTGGGTACAATAATAGATGCAAAAGAGGATGTAAATATGGATGCCAAACAAGATGGAAAAGTGGATGCAACAAAAGTAGATGCAAAATTATATGCAAAACTAGACACAAAACTCGATGTAAAACGTGGCGCAAAAGTGATGCACAAATGGATGAAAAAATGGATGCAAAAAATGATTTAAAAAAGGATGCAAAAGTCGATGCAAAAGTTGATGCAAGTGTAGGTGCAAAAAGTGGATGCAAATGAGGATGCAAAAGTATGTCAAACAAAAATAGATGCCAAAATTGATGCAAAACCTGGAACAAAACCTGGTGCAAAGGATGACACAAAACTTGGCATAAAATTTGGTGCAAAACATGGTGCAAAACCTATTGCAATACCTGGTGCTAAACTTGGTGTAAGATTTGGTGCAAAACTTGACGCAAATTTTGTGTCAAGTTTTGCACCATATTTGATAAATGGATGCAAATAGCACCAAAAATGGGCTCTAGATGCAAAAAAAGAAGTAAAAAGGGACGCTAATCGCTGGTTTTGTTGTAGTGAACACATGTGTTCATGTGATTTTATAATGTAGGCATTAGATGGAATGCCATAAGTTTAGAAGTGACTAGTCTATGAAGAAATTACTATTGTTGAAGTAGTGGGAAGGGAAAAGGAAATGAAAGATGATGTTGATATAAAAGAGTAATGATGTTGGTGTAGCTAAAAATAAGTGGTATGTGGATTCCTACAGTGAACAAAAAGTACTTGGAATGGTGTGTTGCTAAAAAGGAAACTTGGGTTGGTGTAATCATTGCTGAGAATGACACTTGAAATAGCGTGCACACCAAGAATAGTGCTCCTTTAAGGGGAGGGGATTGTAACACCCTAGCCTTTAATCCCCTAGTGATATTGTAGTTACTTATGTTCATTGTTAATGTCTTATGGGGCCATGTAAATGTAAAAGGGTTAAAATACTATGAATAAAAACTTAATTATATTCTTAATGTGAAATTCCAAACAAATGATGAAGAGGTTGAGCCCAATACAAACCATGAGAATCCATAAGAGTGGGGAGCCAAAAGGTGGGTATGGTATGAAAATTAATCATGGAAATAATCCCTGCAAATAAACTATTTGGCTACACCAAATATTTAGAATATCCAATCTTGTCAATTTCCCCAAGAAACAATAAATGAGGGAGGAGTAGGTAGTTGATCTACCACTTCTAGAATTATGAACATAGCTGGGATCTGTATCCAACTATCTCATTCAATGGATGGGTAGAATAAAACAAGAGAATTCTAGGGATTTGTTTTCGCATCAGTAACCCTCCAAAATTTTTTCCTATGTCAATTTTGGAGCCTACACTAATTGTCGTTTCAAGCCCCCTTGCATCGTCATGTCATTTGATTTGTTATTTGAGTGCTTTCTCCTAGTCTCGCATCCTCCTAAGTCAATGTGTCTCAAGCGTCATCACTTAACCATTAGAAGCATCTGAATTAGTAAGTTTTAGGATAGGTGAACTCATGGTATTTATTGACTTAGAAACTTGCCTTCTAGACATGCATACACTAAAAAAGCACACAAAATCAGAAAAAGCAAGCAAAAAGCAAGAAAATCTCTCGCAAAAAAAATTGCACTTTGAGTTGATGAAGGCTCACACTTGAGGTGAGCGCACTCCTTCGTGCTAAAGAAGTGCACCCTACTGGGTGCACTCATTCATGTTGAGCAAGGTCACCCTACCTGGGCGCACTCCTTTGTGTTGAAGACATGTGCCCTATTCAATTGCATGCATGAGCCAACTTGTTGCATGAGGGCACACTCTTAGAAAATAGGAACCGCCTTAACTCCTTCTTAACTAATCCTTTCATGTGATGACAAGTGGCACTCATGCATGAATCAATTTTTCATGTTAATTCTTTAAATAAACTTAGTTAATCATTCTTTCCATCATCATTTCATTTGAGTTGAGCACACAACTAGAGAATCAAGAATCCCTTCATTAACCAATGTAGAAAGTAAGTTTTCATGCTCAATATTTTACCATTTTTCATGATTCCACTATCAAATCTTGCTTTGTTTGTTGTCAATCACTTGTTTTGCAGTGTGTTTGCTAGCATTTTAGCTTAATCTTCATCTTGTAAGTGTTCATCCACTATTGCATGCAAGAAACTCTTCACATTCTTGAGACCCTTCATCTTCCACCATGAATGTGACAATAGCTATAAATCCTTGCAGGTTCTTCTATTTCTTATCCTAGCATCGAATTCTATTGTTTGAATTTTTTTTTAGACTCTTTTAAGGCATAACACACTTCTCGAGCTCGAAGCTCCTTCAGCCTCGAAAACTGCACCCTGTGTAACCCATTTTTCTTCTTTAGCGCACAAGCACATCACGAAGGCATGAAGCTTTTCCCTCGACCCTTCGGAGTGCTACAGTGCGCCCTCCTTTGCCTTAGGGAACATATACGTAGCACGAAGCCTTATCCTTTAGCCCTTCAACATGACACATGCCAATGCCCCCTCTTTTTCCTTGAGTGCATAGGCGCACTTTGAAGACCCGAAGCTTTATTTCCTTCATTCTTCATCCCTTCAGAGTGTGACAGTACACCTTCCTTAACTCCTAGGTGCATGCGCACATAGGGAATACTTGAAGACCCATTTTCGCATTCCTTCAACCCTTTAAGGTGCTACAATGCGACCGGGCTAATTTTTTTCTTCTTTCTTAAGTGTAAGAGCGCATTACAAAGCTTCGAGTGACCATGCATGTCCCCTTCATGCTTTGAAAGTGCACCCTCCTAGTTTGCATGTGTATTTTTGTTTTCATGCAAGTTATTTTTGGCTATCATTCATAGCTTTTCATGATCTATCATTTGTGATGACTCTTTGAACGTGATTTACAAGTTTTGCTACATAGTTAGTTGTTTTAAGCTAATCTTGTCGATATGAGTGTGGTTCCATAAACAAGTGACTGTTCTACAAGTGTCGCCACAATGTGGTCATCTGTTGGAGACCTGCAACCTCAGAAAGTGGCCTCTAAAGAAATTTTAGAATCAAGCATTGATGAACCTATTATTGGCTTGAGGGGGGCTTGGAACTAGGTTCAGAGTTAGTTGCGCTAACCAACAAAACCCTACACTACCGGCCCTTTCGGCAATAATCTGCTTAGCACAAACTGCAGTCTCACCCGAGGCAGTATTGGGGGATGCTAGAACTAGGTTTCTGCATCCAGAAGGCTATGTGATGTAGCAGCGAGGCATCTCCTTAAATTAGGGCCCTATCTGGCCTTCGCAAACCCTTATCTTCCGAATCAAAGACTAAAAGTGATTTTTACTTAATTATATCTATGAGCTTCGCTTAAGTGTTCTAACATGCATAATTTATTACACCAAGTAGATATGAATCTTCATAATGCAATTAAAACAATATAACAGAGAACTGAATCATAACTGAGCATAAAGACATATAACATATATAAACAAAGAACGCACAAATTGGCTTCAAAATTGCTTTATTACTTCAAATTTTCATTACATACACATGTTCTGACCCTACGCACACAACTACAGAGGCCCGTGCACTCAGCTACGAACTTACCAAGGTCTCCACAAAATACAAAATTACAGACTCAAAATCTTACTTATCAACTATCCATCAACATAGAACTTCCTAATGACTCCTAGATGAATCCCTTTTATATATTTTACATTACATTACCATGGTCCACGAACCATGGGCGGAGTTCATTGTATCATCAAAACAACCCATCCCTTTATAAAATAAGGGGCTTTGACCCTCCTAAAATCCCCTTTGACTCTTAACATTCTGTATGCTCCGCTCCTAAAGTTGCAGAGACTTTACAATACTACAAAATTTTACTCAAAACTTAGACAAAATTGGACATGGGGGTCCCCATCCCAACAGGCCCCCAACACAAAGATGTGACTCATCCCTAGTCACTCTGCTGGTACATCCTCAATGCGTGCTTTGAGATTGTTGAATTTTGCCTTTAATGCTTGAAGCTCTGTTGTGCACAACGCGAAGGCCTGCCGAACCTATTCGACCAAATTCTCAGTAGTTGGTCCCTTGACTGCCAATCCAATGGTTCGCTACGTCTGCTACAAGATCTTCTGGCAGTCGTCATCCAGTAAAATGTATCATCCTTCTTCAATAACTTTGCCATTGGCACAGTGATCTGCGTATGCCTTTGTAAACTTCCTGTAATACCCTGTATGACCCAAAGTTGCACGTAGCTATTTTACATTCCTAGGTTGATCCAAATTTATAATTACAATAATCTTGTCAGGGTCTACCGTCAATCCTTTCTTGCATATGACATGTCCCAACAATATTCCATAAGGTACATAGAAAATACATTTATTCAAATTCAAGGAAATTTGATACTTCCTGTACGTATCCAACATTAGGCGCAGACTAGAAATATGTTTCTTAACCAGCCCGAAGACTGTCCAATCATCGAAGTAGACCTCTAGAAACTTGTGAATAAATTCTTTGAATGCCGCAACTACCACCCTTGAAAATATTGCAGTGGCATTTTTAAGTCCAAAAGGCATAATTGTATATTGGAATGACCCCCACTCTGTAGCAAAGGTAGTCTTTCTTCTATCCTCCGGCACAATCTTAATTTGGTGATATCCCAAAAATCCATCTGTGAACAAATAGGCCTCCTGTCCACCAATGTTTTCTAGAACCTCATCTTTAAAGGCATAGGAAAGGGATCATGCATGCATGCATCATTTAACTTCCATAGGTTGACAAAGATCCTTATATCACCCTTTGTTTTCTTTTCTTGGACCACCATCAAACTGACCCATTATGATTCTTCCACTAGCTCAATTATACCTGCCATGAACATCTTATCCAACTCTTCTTGTACCTTTTCCTTGTACTTTGGGTTCAGTTGATATGGGCGCTGCTTAATTGGCTTCGTGTCTGGTTTAAATCTTCATCACACCCAAAGCACCTACAATGCCCTTCAATTCAGAGAATTTTGTTGGAAATAAGTCCTGATATTCATGCAGTGATTCAATAACCTTGTCGACTGTGTCTTGAACCATTTGTTCTCTTGAGGGGGCTTGGACCTAGGTTCAGAGTTCGCTGCACTAACCAACAAAACTCTTCACTACTAGCCCTTTTGGCAATAATCTGTTTAGCACAGACTACAATCTCACCCAAGGCAGTATTGGGGGATGCTAGAACCAAGTTTCTACATCCAGAAGGCTATGTGATGTAGCAGTGATGCGTCTCCTTAAATTAGGGCCCTATTTGGCCTTCGCGAACCCTTATCTTCCGAATCACAAACTTAAAGTGATTTCTAATTAATTAGATCTACGAGCTTCACTTAAGTGTTCTAACATGCATAAGTTATTAAACCAAGTAGATCTGAATCTTCGTGATGCAATTAAAATAATATAACAGAGAACTAAATCATAACTGAGCATAAAGACACATAACATATAAATAAACACAGAACGCATAGATTGGCTTCAAAATTGCTTTTTTACTTCATCTTGTCATTACATACACATCTTCTGACCCTGTGCACACAGCTGCAGGGGCCCGCGCACTCAGCTATGGACTTACCAAGGTCTCCATGCACTTAGCTACAAGAGCCTTCCCCTTCACTAGAATACAAAATTATAGACTCAAAATCTTACTTATTAACTATCCATCAACATAGAATTTCCTAATGACTCCTATATGACTCCATTTTATATATTTTACATTACATTACCATGGTCTGCGAACCATGGGCAGAGTTAAGTGTATCATCAAAACAACCCATCCCTTTACAAAATAAGGGGCTTTGACCCTCCTAAAAGCCCCTTTGACTCTTAACGTTCTATGCACTCCACTCCTCAAATTGCAGAGACTTTACAATATTACAAAATTTTACTCAAAACTTAGACAAACTTGGACCTGGGGGTCCCATCCCAACACCTGTGGAAGTTGTAAAGCCAAGCATTCCTATATACACAGATACTTAGTGCTTCATTGACAAGGCTACATAAGTCACATGGAGCAACATCTACAACAAATTCATGCAAGAGAAGTTTCCTTAGGACTTAGAAGATGTTCATGCATATATCAACATTAAGAAGTCCAGGATAAACAAGATCACATGAAGATTCCTAGTCATGTCATGTGCTGAAGCTATTAAATGGATCATTACACACATGGATGACTCTCACCTTGTGCTTCACAATGAGAGTGGCAGTTATCTCGCCACCTATTGTGGTGAGGATATGCAGACATATTATAAGATGCTCAAGGCCAATGAATATGAAAACGAAAACTTCTACAAAAAATGGGATTCCCTTGACACAACTAATGTTATTAAATAATGGTGTTGAGAACCTGCCAAGTTTCTCCATCACCCATCAACAGTTTATTCGAAAAAGATCCTAAGAGACATACCAATATTTGATGGCTGTGTATTGTCATATGTTTGGGTGTAAGATCATTGAGGTGTTCCAAGAGAATTGGATATACATGCTCAATCTGGTGGTGACATGTGGTAAAGATTTCAATTTGGCAGATATATTATCATATGAATTGCAGCGTTAGGTGGGGCAGGCCAAAGCATCTTTACAAGCAAATCAAGCACCAAAATTTTACATTTATGCATTTCTTCTAGATGGAATCTATGCATGGTATGCATTCTCGAACCTATATTGGAACCAGACTCCCAAGGAGAAGTTCACAGTTTATTTCCACCGTAGGGTGTTATCAGAAGGAAGCTTTAGAGGTGCATATGAAAAATTGGCTGAACACTTCTTTGCAGCTATTTTTCGCCTAATATTCAACACCAATTCGCAATGCATGAATGATGAAGTGAAGGAGTCATTTCAATATATCATGGATTGGTTTGCATCTCATGAGGGCACCTATATCAAATGATTCAGATGTCAAACAACCCCTTATCTTATGCCGTGATATGTCACAAATAAAGTGGTCATGCAAGAAGTGATGAATCAGCTGGACAAGGGGTTGTTGGGAATTCTTCACAAGAGGAAGAAAACCCCTTGGCTTATCACTACAACAAAACCCTGTGATTAGCGTCCCTTTTTTTTTTTCCTTTTTTTGCATCTAGAGCCCATTTTTGGTGCTATTTGTGCCCATTTATAAAAAATTGTGCAAAACTTGTTGCAAATTTTGCACCGAATTTTGCACCAAGTCTTACACCAAGTTTAGCACCAGGTACTATAATAGGTTTTGCACCAGATTTTACACCAGGTTTTACACCAGGTTTTATGCCAAGTTTTGTGCCATCCTTTGCACCAAGTTTGGAACCTAATTTTGTTTCACCAACTTTTGCATCCTCTATTGCATCCACTTTTTGTGCCTACACTTGCATCAACTTTTGTATCATCTCTTGCATCCTCTTTTGCATCCTTTTTAAATCATTTTTTCATCCATTTTTGCATCATTTTTTGCATCCCCTTTGCACCAAGTTTTGCATCGAGGTTTGTGTCTAGTTTTGCATCTAATTTTTCATCTACTTTTGTTGCATCCACTTTTACATCTTGTTTTGCATCCATATTTACATCCTCTTTTTCATCTGTTATTGCATCCACTATTGCATCCAATTTTCTTGTGCCATAATTTGCACCTAGTTTGGCACCTCCCTTTGCACCCATTTTTTCTTCTAAATTTGCATCCACGATTGCATCCTCATATACGTCTAGGTTTTCATCAAATTTTACATCTATTTTTGCATCCATTTTTGTATCCACTTCTGTGTCAGGATTTGCATCAAGTTTTGTGTCTCATATTTCATCTACTTTTGCATCGAATTTTGTTGCATCTTCATTTGCTTATTTTTTTGCATCTATCATCACATCCACTTTTGTTGTGATACAATTTGTGCCATGTTTTGTACTAATTGTTGTACCCACGTTTGCTTCCAATTTTGCATCCATCTTCGCATCCTCTTTCACATCTATTTTTTCATCCACTTTTGTGTTGGATTTTGCGTCTCATTTTGTATATTATTTTGCATCTACTTACATTGCATCCATATTTTTCATCCAATTTTGTTTCTCTTGTTGCACCCATGTTTGCATCCACTTTTACATCCCTTATTGCATCTTGTCTTGCATCTAAGTTTGCACTATTTTTTGTGTCTGTTCTTACATCCACTTTCTCATCCACTTTTGTTATGCCAAAATCTGTGCATATCTTGTGCCTGTCATTGCAACCCACATTTTCTTCCACTTTTGCAGCCACATTTGCATCGTCTTTTGTGTCCAAGTTTGCATCAAATATTGTTTATGTTTTTTGCATCCCATTTTGCATCTACTTTTACATCCACTTCTGATGAGTCCAATTTTTCATCTAATTTTGTGTCCACTATTGCACCCATGTTTGGTCCATGTTTACATCCCTTTTTGCATCCAAGTTTGTGTCACTTTTTGCGTTCGTTGTTGTATCCACATTTGTTTCACCACAATTCATGCTAAGTTTTATGCCTGCTATTTCACCCATGTTTTCTTCCACTTTTTCATCCAAGTTTGCATCCTATTTTGAGTCCAAGTTTGCATCAAATATTGCATCTACTTTTTCATCCACTTTGTGTCAATTTTTTTGTCTTGTTTTGCATCTAAAAATGTTGTGTCCACTCTTCATCCAATTTTAAGTCTATTGTTTCCCCCATTTTTTTTGTTCACTTTTGCATCCTTTTTCCAACACTCATCATATTTTTTGCATTGATGATATTTATTATGACATTGACAATTATGAACAACTGATGCCAATGTCAATAATTATGATGATAATGAAGATGATGACAATGACATGAATTGTGATTATTGTGATAATGACAATGGTGATAAAGATGATGGGGATTACAATGACAATGATGATGATGATGCTAATGACCTTGGCTGATCTTCCCAATTTTTAAATCTTGTCATGGTCATAATCATAATCATTATCTTTGGCGTTGTCTTCCAAGTCATCATCATCTGATCATCATTATCATTATTTTCATCTTGGTCATCATCAACAATAATAATGGCATTAATGATGATTATGATGTTCATGATGAAGATGACAATAAAGATGATAGAAATTACATTAATTATGGTGATGGGGATGATGAAAATTATAATGACGATGATAATGGTAGTGATGATGATGATCATCGATCATCTCTCAAAAATAAAGTTGTTATTTCTCTTTCATATATCATGTGTCCTAACAACTCTTTTCGAGTAGTTGTAACATTTTTTGGGTTGATGATATTTCTTACGACACTGATAATTATGAAGAATTGACGACAATGTCCATAATCACGATGACGACAACAATGATGATGACGACATGAATGGTGATTATGATGATAATGAAATGATGACAATAATGATGATGATGATGGTGGTGATGATGACGATAATGAAGATGATGACACTCCCTCTAAACTAGGGAGGTACTCATAATGAGAAAAAAAAGTACTCTCAAGTTGAAATATTCATATAAGAAGGGATCTGGATTGATAAGCATCAACGATGATTTACATCATCATAGCCAACATTGTCAAAATAGAAAGGCCTTGACTAACAAGTTCTATCTCTCCATTAGTTCAGAGCACAATATTTGGTGGCATAAATTTGGACACCACTACCTCTCTAGACACTTACCCCACCAGGATGTTCACTAGGTATGTCCTTACGTGATCATTTCCTAATCCACTGTCATAATATTTGACACGAGGAAATGTTGATCCTCATGACTATTCTTATCTTTGATTAATTTAATTGACTTATGGTGGTTAATCCTAGTCAAAGTACAAATTCTCAAAGAAAATTGGTCCCAAATGTTTATCCAATCCACCATTCTCCCACTGGTGTATTTAATAGGCTTACGAATATTTTTCCTGACCATAGTACATGACACATGGATAATATGGTGTTCACCCTCACTCCCTCTCGACCAGGGAGGAGACATCCACAAGCATAAGATTTTCTCGAGAATACCCATCATTTTCATAGAGAATAACATCATTAATTTTTTTTCATCACATGACGCCTTTATGATTAAGCATTCATAGATTTGTGGTAAAATATTTCCCCTTTTGTCATGTGTGATGAAAGAAAATAAAAAAGTGAAAGCCAAAATAATTAAAGATACACTATAATGATTTATCTAAGTATAAAAGCTAAGGTTGAAGAGGAAATTCATGTAAATGTTATATCTATGAGTTCTGCCAAACTTATGAAAACTTATTCCCTAAGTCCTATATATAAGAAAAAACAAAAGAAATAAAAATAAAGCCCAATTAATGGTAACTCATGTATTCACTCTCTCTTTGGAAAACATATGAATATATACACTCCTAGTCACACTTTATCACATGTTTGTGATGGTTAAATCATGAAGTCCTCTTTTCCCCTTGCATGTTCACTTCATCACTTAAGCACCTAATTGAGGATTGCGTGAATGTTTGTTGCGTAAGGGTTTAATGTCTACTCTTGGTTTACTTATGTCACACTACGATCAATTTATGTGACGGAGTGAAATACTTAAGTTTGTGGAGATATTAGAAGAGTGTATTAAGTTAGTCACCACACACACATGTATTACATCTCATTGATCCACATGCGTGGGTTGGAGACTCATTTCTTGAGAACTTTCATGGAGACTACTTTAGGGCTTTGATGGTATAGCTTACAAAATATCTTGGAAAACATTGTGATTCATCCTTTCTTTTCCTCGAGACACTTGATAATATTGAAGTCACTCCCAATAATCCATGGAGATGGGGAGTATAAATTACTTGTGCTGGAAATAGAACTGAGAAATAGAGGTTTTCCATTTGCAATATTGGAGTCATAGACATTAGATACATGGTAGTAGTCCTTGATGTCAATTAACTAAAATTGTATTGTCATAATGAGAAAAGAGGTAAACATATTGGTAACCTTGATGTCTTGATCATTCCAAATAATATCCATTCCACCCAAGTATCTCTAAGCATCAATCACTACTACTTGGCAATTCGTCTCCCATTTGCTAATTATATGAGGTAGAACCTCAATATTTTTGTTTCTTATATCAACATTATTGATGGGTGCTTTGCATACCATTTTTCTTTTAGGAGTCTTTGCTTTCCTTTACTATTGAGGCACCTCATGTTCCATGAGATTATTTTCATGGAGAATTTACACAGAAAGGAAGTATAATGTGACTAAAAAAACATGTTTCAAGATTTAAGTGCTTGGACAATGCCACTTCATGACTCCTATATTTCCTTAACTTGGGACCGAATGGTGAACTTGATGGCCTTAAGGGAAATTGATCAATGAAAATCTCAAAAAGAGGTGACTTTTGACTTTATCACATACAAGTTAATATACTAAAAAAAATATCCATAACAATTTCATCAATCAATGAATCATTAAAAAAAATATCCAAAACAATTTCATCAAGCAATGAATCATTACATTATAAAATACAATCTATAAACCTTTTGGGAACTTTTTGCTAAACCATGCTCAAAACCAACATATTTAATATTAATATTTAACAATAATATGGACAATAACACATTTTCATAAATTAAATAACATGTTATCAAGCCTAAGAAATGTCACTAACAGAAAACTAAAAAGCATGCAACTAATGGGAGTGACCACTCAAGGCCACCATAAGACAATTAATCTATTAAGACCAAGATTAATAGGGACAAACATTTACAAAGGACAAAGGCAAACCTATTTTAACTTTATTGTTTTATTAGGTGCAAGTTGAACATCTCAAGCTATAATGAAGAGCAGAATTAATTTTATTTCACTAAGAAAACCCAAGCACATTCTATAACTTAGCAAGGAAGAGATGTATAATACCCATCTCAACGACACAACACATGGCATTAAGTTACTTTTTTATATATAATTTAAACTTCTATCATAAAATCACAAATTTAGCATGAATGGAATGTTTAAAATCCATTTTTATAAAAACAAAATTTAATTTTTGTTATAAAAAAATACCAAAAACTAAATACATTTTTTTCGAAAAAAAATATATATATGCTAAAACTAAATATATATTCAAAAAAAAACTTAAACATAAGCAATTTTATTTTTTTTAGAATCATTTTTAGAGTTTTTTTAAACACTTCCTTCCATTCTAAGAAGAAAAACTAATAATAGAAATAGGGACGGACCAAAAATCTTCCTTTCCCTGGTAAGTGTTTCCCACCATTCATTCCACTCACTCGAGTTATTTCATAAAACAGAGATAAGTGTTATTTCACACTCTTTTAGAAAAACCTGTTAAGCTTCGACTTTGATATATCTATTCCTTGATGGAGTCCTTGATAGATTGATCAAGTTTTGATTCCTTGGAGATTAATTAGAGCAAAGAAAACATGAGTACTCTTAATTCCAAGTTCATTGCCTTTGATGGTGGACACGAGGCAAGGGAGGGGTTGCTATCATGGTCATAACTCCAAGTTCATTGTCTCTGATGGTGGACGAAGCAAGGGAGTGGGTTGCGGTCGTGGTCGTGGTCGTGGAGTTTCTCTTTTACATTATATTTAGGGAGTTCAAAGCAATTTGAATGAAATCTTTGTCATCACTAAGTATATTGGATTGAGTGTGATAATGATAAAATGAAATAATTATTTGTGAGAATTTGTTCTTGAATGAAAATTAGGATCCATTTTATCATAGAGAAAAGTACATGCATTAAAAAATAATCAATATTTCATGTGACATTCATATTGTATGCGACTTATGGTGCTACCTAGCCATGCGTTATTTTTGATATTTAGTTGGGATGTCTTAATATGGTAATCATAAATTTTAATTTTAGTTGATTCAAATAATTATGATGATGCTATCGATACTATCTTGTTACCTTATGAATATGTTGAAAATTGTTTATATTTTTTTATGAAGAATTATTGTGTATGATGAGATTCCTATTTTTTTTATGGATGTTGTGAATTTACCTTAGAATACTGATATCTATGAAACATTTTTATTTGGTAATCATACATAGACTTTTAGTTGATTTGATTAAATATGATGATGATATTATGATTTTTATCTTGTTATTTTATGTATATATTGAAAATTATCAACATTACTTTGATGGAGAATTATTATATTACTATCTTTTGATGGATGTTGTGAATTTACCTTAGAATAATGGTGTTCACGAAAGATTTTGATATGATAATCAAAAATTTGAATCTTAGTTGATTTGATTAAATATGATGAAGATATTATTACTATTATCTTGTTACTTTATATGTGTGTTGAAAATTTTCAATGGTTTTTGATGGAGAATCATTATGTATGATGATATTACTATTTTTGGATGTAATGTTGTGAATTTACCTTGGAATAATGATATCTGTGATAAGTGTTGATTTAGTAGCCATATATGTATATTGAAAATTATCAATGATTTTTTGATGGAGAAATGTTATATATGAGGATACTGCTATATTTTTTATGAATGTTGTCAATTACCCTTAAATTTCTTTACAAATATTAAGTTATCAATTTGAATTGTGATATCTTCTTAAATGTGTTATACATGAAAATACCTCCTCATCATCTTGGAGGAGAATACTATGTTGTTGGTTGAAATACCCCTTTCTCCTAGACTATATAAGACTATAATACAAGCTATGTACCATGAGGACCACATTATCCTAGTCTATAACAAGTTGTCCCCTTCATCTAACTTTTGTTACCAAAATTCTCACTCTGTCACAAGGAAAAAATTTCGAGTTAATTAGAATTTGACACTCTTGTTCACTTTCAGAAATGCATATGGTGGTATGTGATCTCTTTATCCTCATTTTTAGCTTTTTCCTAACAGATAAAAGCATACAAATGCGAGAAAGAGACATAAAGCATGGGGAAGCTTTTTCCTAAGCACAAAAGCATCTAGAAAGTGGAAAAGACCATTTTTATATGAGGAAACATTATTCACCCAAAAGATTTTGCCCAAATTTAACTAATGAGGAATTTGGGAAATCTTCATAGCCTTCACTTTCCTATATATTGGAGGCTTGGCCATTGAGAAAAGGATGGTAATTCTTGTATTGTCACATTGCTGAGATCTATCTTGAGAGGGAGAGTTTTGGAGCTAGGATTTTGGGGAGGTGTTGCTGCATCTGATGGTTGTAACTTTCCTCCAACTCCTTTATTAATATAGATAAGTTTTTCTTCCTTCCATATGTTGTTATTCATTATTTACTTATTCTATTTAACTAATTAATGTAAGGGATTTTGGTTTATATTTATTTATTTGGTAATATTTATATGTTTCTAATAGTTTCGATTATCAAGATATTATGTTGTCAAGGTTACTTTGTTCTCTCCCTTATGTGTAGGACCAAGCTTTGGAGCTATATAGGAGTGCTTCCCAGCTACACTAAAAAATCCAACAAGACCTGCATGCGACGACTCACAGGAATTCCTTCTCTCTCTCTCTCTCTCTTTTTAATTTACACTCTACGTCTTGATATACTAAGAATCCCGAGCCTTAGAACAACCTTTCTCTTAATTGGTATGTCCTAGGTTTCTAGGATAAACTGAGAGGGTTTTATCTTCATCTAATCGTGCATTAAATCCTACAACAAAATAATATTTAGAAACTATAATATATTTCACTATGTAATTGAAATTAGTAAAATGAACCCATAAAGGGGTTCATAAATGGAAATACAAGTAAAACTCTAAACAAAAAGCCAAAAGTGGATGTAACCATGGATGCGAAATTGGGAGTAGAATTGGATGTTAAACTAGCCATCAAAACAAGATGCAAACAATGACACAAAAAGGGTTTTAAAGTAGAATTAAAAAATGGTGCAACACTAGACACAAAGAAGGGAACAAAATAGGGCATACAAAAGGATACCAAATTAGGAGCAAACAAGGATGAAAAAATGGACACCAAAATGAGGATGCAAAGAATGGTGTAAAAATAGGATGAAAATTAGGTGAAAAAGGATGTAAGAAAAGAGACAAAGCAAGATGCAAAATGAGACTAAAAAAGGGTGAAACCAAGGATGCCAAAAATGACGCATAACTAGATGAAAATTCAAACTAAAATCTAGGTGCAAAATGAGATGCAAATGTGGACACAAAATGTGACAGAAAAAATGATGCAAATTTGGATGCCAAGAAGGATACAAAATTAGACACCAAAAAGGATGAAAAAAAGGACAAAAAATACTGCAAAATTGGACATAAAAGTAGAAACAATGGTGCAAAAATGGGCATAAAAATGGCTCAACTTTGGATGCAAATTGAGATGCAACATTGGATGCAAAATGAGGTGCAACATATGATTCAAAATTTGGTGCAAAAACAAATGCAAAAGTAGATGAAAAAAATGGCTCAAAATTGAACGTAACATTAAACACAAAATGGGATGCAAAGGTGGACACAAAACATGGTTCAACATAGGATGCAAAATTGGATGCAAGAAATGGTGTTAAAAATGATGCTAAATTGGAAGCAACAAATGATGCAAAATTTGGTGCAAAATAGGATGAAAAAAAGGGGACAAATAAAACGCAAAGTGGATGCAGAATTTGGCACTAAATCAGATTCAACATATGGTGCAAAATTGGATGTAAAAATTGTTGTAAAAAAGGAAAAAAACTGGCGCAAAAATAGATGTAAAAATATGTACCGAATTAGAAGCAAAAAATGGCATAAGACTAGATGCAAAATCTGACACAAACTGGATGCAAATAAAGGCACTAAATCAGATGCAAAAGATGGTGTAAAAATCAATGAAAATTATGACACAAAACTAGAAGAAAATAATGGCACAAAACAGGAAGCAAAAAATGATGCAAAAATGGATGCAAAAAACAACACAAAACTAAAAGCAAAACCTGTTGTAAAACCAAATGCAAATTTTGGTGCAAAATATGATGCAAAATTTGGCGCAAAAAAAGATGAAAATTTTGGCACAAAAAATGACACTTTAAAAATTGTACAATAGAGCCAGATTTAGTGCCAAGCTACTCATCCCAATTGGGAAAAAAATGCACTAAAATCTAGTGCTAAATATGGTGTAAATTGCCTGTTTTGTTGTAGTGTATCTTTCCATTGAGGATCAAATCACATGAATTAAATGTTCACAAATAATTAGCACCCAAGATAGAAGAGCTGAAGCGTTTACACTTCACCACCAAAGAATTCCATCCATATGATCCTAGGTGAATTGTTAGGCAAAATGTCAAAGGATCAGCCATAACACGGGGTATTCATCAATATGAAAAATAAAAGATAAAAATATAAAGAACTGATACAATGCCAGAATGAAGACACATCCATCCATGAAGACTAGTTCACCCCACGATCATCAACTTAAGACTTGTAGGAGCAAGAGCAGTAGGAGGAGGAAACAACACCTCCAGTAAAGACTCTAGGTCTCAGGAAAAGGATCAAGTATTCATCGGGTGAGAGCAACGGGAAATGAAAGGCCAATCCTTTAAACAAAAGAGATACACAAATAAAGCTAGAGAGGAGAGAAGGAGAAGAAGAATAAGAGGGGGATGAAGAGGAGGAGGAGAGAAGAAAGCAGGATGAGTCGCTTGAGAAGCAACATATTGAAGAAGAAGAGAGGAGACAAATAGAAGAAGAACAAAAGAGATAGTCCTAAGAGGAGGAAGCAACATAAAGGCTGGAAGAAGAAAAATTGATTGAACTGGAGGAGGAGCAATATGAGGAAGAAGATACCATCCAACCCATGGTTGGCGAGGTCAGTAATCCAGGTGAATAACCACTCACAGGAGGACATCTTCCATGCGAAGAGATGGGGATTACACCTCCACCAATAGATAGAGTCATAGATGTTTGCAGTGTAATGTTTGATCAACTAAAGAAGAGGATCGTGCAACAAATGCATAGGTACTTTCCCAATGATCCTCAGAACCCAATCTTAGTGGCAACATAAAATGTGATTACCTCCAACACTAGAAGAAACCCGAGGGTAGTTATGGTGGAAAATGTTGCATTCGCTATAGTGGCACAGGACAACTTAGAGTAATTATTAAATAAGAATGCCAGGTTGATAAGAGAATTGGATGTGGTAAAGCAATAGGTAGAACATCTTGTAGCCCCAAGGGATAGCTCAAATGGTTGAGTTCCCGTTGCTAAAGCACTTTCCCAGTTTGGGAGGTCACGGGGTCAAATCAGCTCGACGCCCTCGGGGTTAGGCCTGTTAAGATTGGCTGACGGGCAGATCCCTTCGGGTCGATCTGCCCCGATATTTTCCCGTGGATGTAGCGGCCACTTAGTGACCATGAACCATAGCTTAAAAAAAAGGTAGAACATTTTGTGACAAAGAAATAACAGTTGTCATCACAGAGCACCAATACTGCAAAATGGCAGTCAACCATGCTAGAGGAATTGGGACCAATGTAGGATACCATGGCATGACTATATGGTGAGATGATACTTATACAACAGGTCATGGCTCCTCTCATTGGTGTTAGAGCCTAGATTGACCTCAGGTTGAAGGAAGGCAATCCTAGGATAACCACAAACCAAGATTAACCTAGTAGCTAGCCTTACCAGGTTGGGAGAGGGCTCTCTCCTTTATGGATCTCAGTCAAAATGACTGGATCAGATGGGATTTTAGGCTAGGTATAGTAAACTAGGGGATTTTGATTGAATTTGTATGTTTTTGTGCTGGATTAGATGGAGCTAGGAAATTTAGGTCTGGGAAATTAGGTCAGAGTACAGGGTGTTCTATGGGGCAAGGTAGGTATAGGCTTTTACACTTGAAATTGAGTGAGGTGAGAGGTATAATACTGGTGAGGAGTTGAGGAGGGAATGTAAAGATCATGTATTCTTCTCAAACAGTAGAAAACATAGAGTACTGAATGGATTCCCAAGGCAGAGCACTGTAAACAATGAATTCTACCTATCTATCTTGATATCATTCAGCTAGAAGCAATGAATTAGATTGTGGCATACATAAAACATATGAAAAACTGATAACGTAAGAAGAAACTATGAAAAAGCACCATACCACAAGTATCCCATAAAAATAGCTGTAACTCCTATTAATTTCCTTGCCAAACTGCTTACAATGATGTACAATATTGTTCAGAGCATCCAAGTGTATCCAACCCTTGCAAATGAGGAAGAAAATACATAATATAGACAACCAAACCACTCATCCTGACCATCAGGGGTCGAATCCATGAGAAGAGGGGTTGTTACAACCATTTCCAAACATGGACCAAGAATATAGACAGTCAAACTACTTGCCTCTATAAGCATGGAAACTGATTCATTAGCCTCAAAACCACCTCTAACTAATGAATCTACCCTCTAACACTGTTTTACCATCATAATTACATACCATGTCATAAATTACATCATAAAAACAACCATGAGGAGAGAGAAAGTGAATCCATAGTGAAAATAGGCGAAATTTTGGATTTTTGGACAAATTGGTCAAAAGCGCAGCACCACTGGTCAAAAGCGCAGCGCCGCTTTCCACCTGCTTTTGGAGGCCTTCCCCTTAACCAAATTGATCCCAAGATAGCTCATTGGAAAGTTCTTCAAGTCTAGTTTCTGGAACAACTTGAATTTTTGAATTTGGAGGTAATTTCCCCCCTAAAAACTTGAATCTCCCAAGACTGCTTCTGTGTGTCCAAAATGAGGCAGAAAGGTCATTTTTGGTAGTTTTTGGACCTTTTGGTGACCCAGATTTGCTTCAAAACTTCTGAAAATTTCCAGGGTGCATGTTCTCATCCTCCTAAATCCAAATATGCAAGCCTTTTGTTCATCTGATGCTCTAGGGAAAAGCGCAGTGCCACCGGGCCACTTTCCTGTGTTGAAAATTTCAAAATTTGAAAAAAAACAAAAAAACTTCAAAACTTGCCCAGATTTGGCATGGGACACCACCATCAACTGCTTTGATGGGCTATTGAGGCTTCAGCTAATATTTTCAACTTATCTTTCTCCTTTTTTCTCTTTAAAGCCTTCCTCAACCTAGCTTTAAGCTTCTTGATCCTCATGTTATAGATTTTGTTGCGGGTCATGTAATGGTAGGCCATGTGGCGAAGCATCTTCTTATCCCTGTTGGCCTTCTCAATCAGCCCTTAGAGATGTATGTTGACCCTCTCAAGCCATGTTTCCCTATCATTCTCAATCTCTTGCTCAATAGGAGTCAACTTGACATGAGCCTCTTTGGCCTTTTGCCTGTTTTCTTTGATCATTTGCAGCTCCATGAGGACTTGCTTGTCACTCAATTGTTTGTTTTCCTGCTCTAAATATCTGATGATGAACTTGGCTCTCTAAGTTATCTGCCAAGGATTGTATTTGAGCTTCTCTCTCTTGAATGATGATGTCCTTGACAGTTTCTTCATCCTGAGCTTCCAGGTCAATGATGTCAACTCCATGATGAGTAAAATGCTATTGTGGCTCCTCATGCTCAATGAGATCAAAATATCTTTCCTCCTCATCATCAAGATCCTCCTCTTGCACCTTTTCCTTGCCTTTGCTCAACTGCTCAACCTGCACCTGTTTTGTTGATGACAAAGGCAAAGCCCCTTCCACACCTTGTGGAGCAAACATTTGCTTGTGGAGTGATGATGAAGGCAAGGCCCCTTCCACAGCTTATGGAGCAAGCACTTTCCTAGCAGTTGAAAAAAGTCTCCTTGTGCCTCTTTGATAAGTTACATACACTAGCACCTCAGCAATTTTGGTTTCCTTGGCCTCTTCCCTTATTTCTCCATGGCTAGAAGGTCCACCTTCTTCTTGATGCATTGGTGAAGGGATCTGTGGACCTTTGAACATCTCATGAGCAATGAAACTCTCCCATGGAATGTTAAGAAGGCTAAGCTGGTGTAGAACAATGATTTTAATCAAAGAGTAATGGTATATGCTGTTCAACTGCTAGGGGTATGATTTCCTCTGTACAATATGTGCCATTTTCTCAATGTTTCTAAACATGAAGTAAGGGAGATTCAACATCTTTACTCTAGTGAAATGCATGAGGAGTCTAATATGATAGGCATACAACCGGGAGAACCTACCTTCACAAGTGAAGTACTTGATAATAATTCTCATCATAGGCACATCCCTATTTTCAAAAAACTTAAAGGGGAAAGACTTCTTCGCTTGATTTCTGTATTTAGCCTTGATATAAGGCTCATAGTAATCCTCATCAAGATCATGACCCTTGTACCATTTTTCACCCACATTAGGAATTCTAGTGGCCTCTGAAATGACAACTGATGAAATTGTGAAGGTTACTCCGGCAAGTGTCACCTCATTGTTATGCAAATGAGTGACAAAAAGTCTGGCCAACTCATGGTGAAACTGAACTCTCTCTACCATCTCACAAAATTCAAAACATGCTTAATGCTTGAAACAAGAAACTACAAGTGGACAGGCCTGTAATTCTGTCAAACTAGTGGGCTCCTCTCTGATGAATTTTCCCCCTTTATGAGGTTTCCTTTGTTGTATGTTTCTCTCCCTGGATATGTCACTAAATGTCTCTTCCTCATGCTCACAATCACTGTCTCTTTCCATTATTTTCCTTTGGTTTTGAACAATGTTGTTGTATATGGATAATTGTGGATAATAGTGTGGAAATAGGATGGAGGAATGGAATAGGTAGAGTGTATGGATGAAAATGTGTGTGTGAATAGGGTTTAGGGATGTGAGCAAGGTTTAGGGATGTGAGTAGGGTAGAGAGTGTAGGGTTTGGGAAATTGTATGTGGGAATGGGATTTAGGGAAAAATATATGTGGGAATGGGGTTTAGGGAACAATAGAAAATGGATAAGTTAGGAAAACACTAGTGGAGTGAGGAAAACTAGGGTTTTGAATTTGGGAGTGAAAAACACCAAAACTTGACAAGTAAAACCCTAAACCACAAGAGATGACTGATATACTTACTTGCAAGAGAGGAAAATTGGATGATTTGAGGTGAATTTGGTGATTTGGAGTGATTTGAGGCTCTGTTAGGCAAAGCGCAGCGCCGGCCTAAGCATAGTGCCAGTGTATTTTTGCACTGGGAAATGCTGCTAGAAGCGCAGCGCCACCTTGAAAGTGCAACGCCTTCCTCAGAAGTGCAGCGCCGGCCAAAATCTTGAAAAAAATGCAGCAACTTCACTGTATTTTCTCAATGACACTTGAAACTCGACCTTTGATCTCCTTATGGCACTTTGATCTTCAACAATAACACAATGGGATGAAAAATAGGAGGATGGATTTATATAGCTTCACCTTTTTGATTTTTTGTTTATGAAAACCCACTTTTATAATGTCTAATTGTCTTTTACAATGCTTTGTTTTTCATGTTTGTTTCTTTTTACATGGCAAGTGGACTGATGCTCAGAATCACTTGATTTTGCAGTGGCAGGTACTTGGCAGCATCACAAGTTTTAGGAGGAGCTCGGGAACAAATATTACATATAGAAACAATAAAATTACATCATGATGAAAGATAAAAAAAAAAAAACATAATACTATGTTTTCACCTCAAAACAAGTTTTGAGGTGAGAACTACATTTAGCTTCTCAACTGATAAATTATGATTTTAACAATGATTATTGACCTCCTCATGTGCTTGCTAACCCTTATTAACATATAATCACTGAATTTGACCATGGAGGAAACCCTAAGACCTAATGAGACCAAACCCTATGTACTTGATGAAATGGACTACAAAATGAACATGAATCATGACTAAAAGGTATGAAAGAAGATCAGCAAGTACATATCATGAGGGAAAAATTAAAGTAAACCCTACCATCAGTAGATCCATGACCTAATGGAATGACTCAGCAGTATGGGACTCCTACCATGAGATGCAAAAGAGTAAATTTTGATCACTGATGGCAGTGTGAAGACACTGACACTAACATTGGCTCCAATGGGGATGGTAGCTCCTTGGAGGTGCCAAGAACCATAGATCTCTAGGAACATGTAGATTAGTGCCTCATCCATTGGGCAATAGGGTCAAGACACTTCAAAGACTGAAACTGACACTATGAAAACTGACTCAAGACTCAAACTGTGACTAGAAACTGAATTAAACACACAAACTGACACAAATCACTCAACTTTATAGCCTTCACCTCGGGCCCCAAGCTGAAATGACTGTGTACCTTTGAAATCTTGCAATGAAAAGGAAAATGGTATATACAATGATCATATCATGATTTCAGAAATCACCTTAGAAGAAGTAGTGCTTCAGGAGCCTACCATTGACTGGCCCTCCTGAACAATCTTGTCCATCCATTTCCTTTAGCAGAAATGCATTTTTTCCTCTGTATGCAGCAATCTTATAGGGTCCTTTCCATAAGTTTTCAAACTTACCATGCTTGCCTTTATCTTCATTCCTAGCATCCCACCGCAACACTACATCCTCAAGCTGGAATTTATTTGCTTTTGTTTTCCGGTCATAGATCTTTTTGATCTTTTCCTGCAATTTGAAAGTGTTTTGGAAAAATTCCTCCCTTGTTTGCTGTAAATGAATCATCTGATTTATTCTTCTCTGAAAGTCATCCTCCTCACTGCCAGCCTCCTGTAAAAGTTTCACAACTGGAACTGCAAGAGATGTTGGAAAAACTGTGTCAATGCCATAAACTAATTCAAATGGAGACATACCTATGGACTTCTTTTGCTCGCTCTGTCAGCCCACAAGGCATGAAGCGTTATAATTCATCCCTTCAGCATGCGACAATGTGCCCTCCTTTATGTGGAGTGCATAGGTGCACTTTAAAGACCCAAAGCTTTGTTTCCTTCATTCTTCATCCTTTCAGAGTGTGACAATGCACCTTCCTAGTTTGCATGTGTATTTTTTCTTACATGCAGGTTATTTTTGGCTGTCGTTCATAGTTTTTTGTGATCTATCATCCGTGATGACTCTTTGAATGTGATTTACAAGTTTTTCTACAGAGTTAGATGTTTTAAGATGATATTGTCGCTTTGAGTGTGATTCCAAAAACATGTGACCATGCTACAAGTGTTGCCACTATGTTGTCATCTGTTGGAGACATGCCACCTCGTAAAGTGGTCTGGAAAGAACTTTCAGAAGCAAGCACTGATGAACCTATGGAAGTTGTAAAGCCAAGAATTCCTATATACGTAGATACTTAATGCTTCATTGACAATGCTACGTAAGTCACATGGAGCAACATCTACAACACATTCATGTAGGAGAAGTTTCTTGAGGACTTAGAATATGTTCATGCATATATCAACATTAAGAAGTCTAGGATACATAGGATCACATGCAGATTCCTAGTCATGCCATGTGCTGAAGCTATTGAATGGATCATTACACACATGGATGACTCTCACCTTGTGCTTCGCAGTGAGAGTGGTGGTCACCTCGCCACCTATTATGGTGAGGATATGCAAACATACTATAAGATGCTTAAGCCCAATGAATATGAAAATGACAACTTCTACACAAAATGGGCTTCCCTTGACACAAATGATTTTATTAAACAATCTTGTCAAGAACATGCCAAGTTTCACCATCACCCATCAACAGTTTATTTGACAAAGATCCTAAGGGACGTATACCAGTATTTGATGGCTATGTATTGTTAGATGTTTGGGTGCAAGAACACTGACGTGTTCCATGAGAATTGGATATACACATTCAATATGGTGGTGACACATCGTAAATATTTCAATTGGGTGTATATATTATCATATGAATTGTAGTGTTAGGTAGGGCAGACCAAAGTATCTTTACAAGAAAATCAAGCACTAGAATTTTACATGTCTACATTTCTTCTAGATGGAATCCATGCACGGTTTGCATTCTGAAACTATATTGGAATTGGACTCCCAAAAAGAAGTTCCTAGTTTACTTCCACTGCAGGGTGTTACTAGAAGGAAGCTTCAGAGGTGCATACAACAGATTGACCAAACACTTCTTTGCAACTATTTTTATCCTGATATTCAACATTGATATGCCATGCATGACTGATCAAGTGAAGGAGTCACTTCAAGATATCGCAGATTGGTTTGTAGTTCCCGAGGGCACATATATCAGATTCTTCAGATGTCAAATAAATCCTTATCTTATGCCACAACATGTGACAAATAAAGTGGTCATGCAGGAAGTGGTGAATCAGTTGGACGAGGGGTTGTCAGGTATTCTTGACAAGAGGAAGAAAGTCCCTTGGCCTATCTTTCCATTGAGTATCAGATTGTAAGAATTAAAGATCCACAAGGCATTAGAAATGGATATATAAGAGCTAAAGTGCCTACACTTTGCCACTAAATACTTTCATGCATATGATCCTAGGTGAATAGTTAGGCAACATTGTCAAAAGATCGTATATAACACAGTGTATGCATCAATATACAGACCAGAAGATGAAAAGATAAAGAAATGATATAATGACAGAATGAAGACACATCCATCCATGAAGGCTAGTTCACCCCACAATCCATCGACTTAGGACTTGCAGGAGAAAGAGGAGGAGGAGGAGGAGGAAGAAACATGTCAAGTAAAGAAGTTATCTTCCAGGAAAAGGATAAGGTATTCATTGGGTGAGAGCAACAGGAAATGGAAGGCTGATCCTTTAAACATAGGAGCTACACAAACAAAGCCAAATAGGAGAGAAGAGAAGAAGAATAAGAAGGGGAAGAAGACGAGAAGGAGATAAGAAAGCAGGATGAGTTGCTTGAGAAGCAACATATAGAAGAAGAAGAAGAGAGGAGATAGATATAAGAAGAACAAAAGAGGAAGTTCCAAGGGGAGGAAGGAACATAGAGGATGGAAGAAGAACAATTGACTCATAAAATGGAGGAGGAGTAATATGAGGAAGAAGATACCATCCATCCCATGGATGATGATCCCAATACTCTAGGTGAACAACCACTCATAGGAGGACATCTTCCATTTAGAGAGATGGGGATTACACCTCCACCAGCAGATAGAGTCACATATGTTTACAACATAATGTTTGATCAGCTAAATAAGAGGATCGTGCAACAAAGGAATAGGTACTTTCCTAATGATTCTTAGAACCTAGTCTGAGTGGCAACATAAAAGGTGATCACCTCCAACACTAGAAGAAACCCGAGGGTAGTTATTGCGGAAAATGTTGCATTCACTACAACAACATAGGACAACTCAGAGTACTTATTAAATGATAATGCCAAGTTGAGAAGAGAATTGCTTGCTGTGAAGCAATAGGTAGAACATCTTGTGGTAGAGAACCAACGACTGTCATCACGGAACACCAATACTGCAGAATGGTAGTCAGCCATACTAGAAGAATTGGGACAAATGGAGGATACCATGGCATGACTATATGACAAGATGATACTTATATAATAGGTCATGGTTCCTCTCATTGGCATTTGGAATAATTCACAGGAAGTGGTGAAACTCCTAAAGATACGAAATAGAGCAGTTGATATGATGCAGGCATGGGTTGCCAAATATCTGAATGCTCCACAACATTTGGAAAGGAAATATAAGGTCTCTGCTGAGATCGACAGAGTTCATTTGAGACTACATCTACAAAATTACTCTCATCTTGGAGCACAGTTGATTAGTATTATGGCTACATACAACCAGATACATAATGGGTTCGAGTCTCTAACACAGAAACATGGGATTCCTTCCATCAGAACCCTTGAAGCAATTAAAGGCATGTAGGTTTTAACCCTGTACAGAAATTACCTGCATACGAATTCTAAAACAAAGAAAACAAATAATGCGAGAGCGTAACACATAAAACACATATACACAGAGATTTTCCCTTGGATCCCAAAACATGGACTACCATCTTGATTTTTCATTATGTTCCTTTCAATGTTATAATACATATTTATACATGCCGAAGCATCCAATACCATGGACCAAAAACCATCATATCCAAAAACATGTGCGAAAATCATGCACAAAACCATAGGAGGGTCTGCCCAAACTAACATAGGGTCCAAAACCAAAATTTTTTGGGGCGTTGCCCCAGACCCCATAAAGTGGGATTACGGGCATGCCTCAAACCCCCTATGAAGCCCCACCTGCTACACAATCGGTGCAACGAAGGGGGGCTCCGCCCCCCCCTTTAACCCCCCGATTAACAACGTGGGCTAGTCGTGGAAAGAATATAACACAACCCAACATTCTCCCACTTGTTGTTTTCTTTCCACAGGGGGCCACAAGAGAGCTTAGTCATTTTTTCAGCCCTAAAATGCCCATTGTCTCTCTACACCAAGAGAACTTTTTAGAAGCTCACAGATTTTGTCAACGCATTTGCAGTATTCTTCAAAGTGTCCACCTTTACCAGCAACACATTTTTGTATTCTATCATATCCCTCACAAAGTGATACTGAACATCAATGTGCTTTGTCTTTGAATGATATGTGGGGTTATTTGCCAAGAAAATTGCACTTTGGCTGTCACAGTCTATCCTTATAGCTCCCTGTATTAACCCCATACTTGAACACAATCTCTGCAACCAAACTACTTCCTTGTTTGCATGAGTGGCTACCATGTATTATGCCTCTATAGTTGATAGTGCCACTACATATTGTTTCTTATTCATCCAACTGACTGCACCTCCAAATAGGTTAAACACATACCCACTTGTAGATCTTCTCTGATCCAGATCTCCAGCCCTGTCTGCATCAACAAAGCCATGAATATCCAACACTCTGTCCAATCTTGGTCTTACTTGGTAGCACAAACCATAATCACTAGTGCCACGCAAATACCTGAAAACCCGCTTCATTGTTGTCCACTGCTCCTTCCCTAGTTTTTACATAAACCTGCTCAATACTCCCACTGCATGTGCAATGTTTGGTCTAGTACAGACCATTGCATACATCAGGCTACCGACTGCACTTGCATATGGAACACGGGACATGTCCTCTTCCTCTTCTTGTGTCTTGGGACACTGTTCAGCAGATAACCTCACACCTACATGAATAGGAACCTTCACCAGTTTACTATCCTACATATTAAACCTCTGCAATATTGTCTTGACATACTTCCTCTAGTATAACTAGATCTTCCTCTTTGTCTGATCTCTTTTAATTTCCATGCCCAAAATATAGTTTGCAGCACCAAGATCTTTCATGTCGAATTTGGAGGACAATTGGGTCTTCAAATCCTGGATAATTTCTTTGTCATTTCCAACCAGCAACATATCATCCACATACAAGACCAGATAAAGAACACAGTCACCAATTAATTTAAAATACACACAGTGATCTACTTTTCTTCTAGTGAAGCCAAGTCCCAGTATAAATGTATCAAATTTTTGATACCACATCCTTGGAGACTGTTTTAACCCATACAGAGACTTCTTTAATTTGCATACAAGTTCTTTCTTACCCTTCACCGTAAAGCCTTCAATTTGCTTCATGCATATTTCCTCTTCCAGATCCCCGTGAAGAAATGCTATCTTCACATCCATCTGTTCTACCCCAAAATCAAAAGCAGCAGCAACAAATAAAAGTAATCTAATAGAAGTTACCTTGGCAACATGAGAAGAAATATCACCAAAATCAATTCCCGACACTTGGGAATAACCTTTTGCTACCAACTGAGCTTTGTATTTCTCCACTTTTCCTTCTTCATTTGTCTTCTTCTTGAACACCCATTTGCTGCCAATGGGTTTCCTTCCAGTCGGCAACTCCACCATATCCCAAGCCTCATTTTTGTGCAAAGATGCCATTTCATCAACCATGGCCTCTTTCCAGAGTTTGCCATCCTCTGAATATATTGCTTCCTTCACAGTTCTGGGATCATCGTTAGTAATAGATAGAGAAAAATTTGAATAGAAAGCAGATGGAATATACCTTTCAGGTTGCCTTCTTTCTCGAATTGATCTTCTCATACCCGGAGTTTGTGGCTCTTCATCTTCTGATTCCTCCTTTGCTGTAGAGTCTGATTCTTCCTCCTTAAGCTAAAACTCTATCTTCTCAAGTTCTTTTGGTTGGAATTAGTGTTTAATAACATATTTTACCTCTTTGAACACCACATCTCAGCTATACACAACCTTTCGTGTGATTGGGTTCCAAAGCTTATAACCCTTTAAACCATCCTTATACCCAATAAAGATGCACTTTTCAGATTTTCTATCCAACTTAGTTCATTTCTCCTTTGGAACATGTACATATGCATCACATCCAAATACCCTCAGATGTGAAAGAGAGGGTTTCTTACCAGTCCATACCTCTTGTGGAGTCTTTGTTGTGTGTGGAGCATGATTGTTCAAAGGTCTTTGTTTCAGCCGGATGTATACCCCAGGAAGTCTTGTACACCCCTCCACGCGGGGGGACTTGTCCCCCCCGCGGGGGTCCGGGGGGGCCGATCCCCCCCGGCTGGGGGGTTCGGGGGCCAGCTGTCCACTGGCGGGGGCTCGGGGGCAGTGCCCCCGAAGCTAAAAACAAATGTAAAATTGCCTTGTAAAAGTATAGTAATTTCTAGTCAATCTGGGCCGTTCATTAGGTGGATGATTTGACGGTAGAACTTATGTTTAGTTTAGGGTTTTTTGCCCTAGAAGGCAACCCCTCTCTTTGTATGAGGGTATTGTATTTGAGGCTGTAAAAGAGATGTGTATTCTGTGAGCGAGAAACATAGAGGTGAGACTGTGAGAGAAAACAGAGGATATTACAACGGATTTGCTGTAGGTTGTGTCTCTTCATTTTGCTGGATAATAGAAAGGAAGGACTGGCTGTTCGGGGTGGACGTAGCCCAAACTGGGTGAACCACGTATATCTGTGTCTCTCTTGTTTTGTGCGTTTTCTGTGTTTATATTTCTGCAATATTTTTTGTGTTCCATTGCTCCGTAATATATAATTTTCTAACAGTCTTATCCTCTAACGCTGATGAAGGTGACCTGTTGACCAGGTAACATGCAGTATCCACCGCCTCTGCCCAGAATTCCTGTCCTAACCCAACACCACTGAGCATGCTTCTTGCCCTTTCCATCAATGTCTTATTCATTCTTTCTGCAACTCCATTTTGCTGAGGCGTATATGGAGTAGTCTTCTATCATGCTATACCACACTTTTTACAAAATTCTTCAAATTCCTTGCTGCAAAACTCTCCATCACTATCCGTCCTTCGCACCTTTATCTTCTTTTCTATCTGATTTTCCACGAGAGCCTTAAATTCTTTAAACCTGTCAAAGGCTTCAGATTTCTTCTTAAGGAAATATACCCATGTATTCCTTGAGAAGTCATCTATAAATGATACATAGTACACAAACTTACCCAATGATGGAACCTTCACAGGTCCAAACACATCACTGTGCACAAGTTCTTATATCTGTTTTGCCCTCTTACTACCAGAGGGGAAACTCACTCGATTCTGTTTCCCATATACACAATTTTCACAAAAATAAAAATCTAGAGAGCTATTACTCATACTTTCTACCATACCTTTACCATGAAGTATTTGAAGGCCCTTCTCTCCAATATGTCCAAGCCTTTGATGCCACAACATGGTCTTCTCTCCAGAGACCACTAGATTTTCTGCTCCACTTTCAGGAACCACAGAATTGTTGCACCCGTCAACAACCGTGCTACCTTGCAGCTTGTACAAAGTTCCAATCTGAACTCCCCGCATCAATACTAGTGCTCCCCGAACCATCTTGCAGGTATCCTTCTCGAACACTATTTTTACACCTGCATCATCCATATTGGTAACAGAAATCAGATTTTTGGCTAATGCAGGAATATGCAGAACACCTGGAAGTGTTCTAACCCTTCCACCTTGCAGCTTCAACTTTACTTTCCCACGACCAATGATTCTAGCCTTCCTGTCATCCCCGAAGAAGACATCACCACCATAATATTTCTCATACTCACAGAACCACTCTCTATGGGGAGTGAAGTGAAAGGATGCACCTAAGTCAACCAACCATGCCTCATGATCTACATGTGTACTTGAAGAAGCCAAGTACACATCCCCACCTTCATTTGAGGTGGTTTTTGCCTCTGTAGAAGGAGCATCATTAGATCCATTTCCTTTATCAAGAGCTTTAGATTTACAATCCCTTTTGTAGTGCCCTTCCTTTCCGCATTTCCAGCACACAACCTTTACAGGTTTTCCTGGAGATTTCGATCTCCCTCTAGATTTAGATCTCCCACTCAATGACTTATTTTTGTTTTTGTTTTGGGACCGTCCTCGTACAGACAAAGCATCACCATTCTGGCTCTCCGTATTTTTCCGTCTCATCTCCTCCGTCAGCAAGGATGAGACTATTTCATCAAAATGCAAGGCAGTTGCATTGCTACCTATTGCAATAACCATACTATCTCACGAATCTGGTAGAGAATACAACAAACTGATGCACTTATCTTCATCTGAAATTTTAATATCAACAGATGCTAACCGACTTACCACAGTATTAAATGCATTCAGATGCTTTGTCACCGAGTCTCCATCTTTCATCCTCATTTTATACAACTTTTTCCGCATGAACAGTTTATTCACCAGAGACTTAGATTGGTACAAAGTCCCTAACTTGTCCCACAAAGCCTTCGTTGTAGCTTTCCCTGATACATTCAACAATATTGAATTTGAGACACACAATCGTATTGTGCTCTTTGCCATTTGATCCAACTTCTTCCATTCTTCATCAGACACTCCCGTTGGTTTAGTACCCGGATCTACCGTGATCCACTGATCTTTATCCACCAATAGATCCTCCATCTTGAGTTTCCACAGCTCAAAACTTTGACCATTAAATTTCTCGATCTCTATCTTTCCACTGCTCGCCATGTTCTTTCACCACCAGAATCGATCTCGCAAATCTCCCACTTAATAGGGTCTACCATAGGCCTGAGCGAAACTCCTCAGCAATAAAGGCGTCCCCTTGAAGCCAAAACCTGGCTTTGATACCAAATGTAGGTTTTAATCCTGTACATAAATTACCTGCATACGAATTCTAAAACACAGAAAATAAACAATGCGAGAGCATAACACATAAAACACATATACACAGAGATTTTCCCCTGGATCCCAAAACTGGGACTACCAGCTTGATTTTTCATTATGTTCCTTTCAATGTTATAGTACATATTTATACATGCCGAAGCATCCAATACCATGGACCAAAAACCATTGCGTCCAATACCATGGACCGAAAACCATCGTGTCCAAAAACATGTGCGAAAATCATGCACAAAACCATAGGTGGGTCCGCCCAACCTAACATAGGGTCCAAAACCAAAATTTTTTGGGGCGCTGCCTCGGACCCCATAAAGTTGGGTTACAAGTACACCTCAAACTCCCTGTGACCACCCCCGCTACACAATCGGCGCAATGAAGGGGGGCTCCCCCCCCCCTCTAACCCTCCGGTTAACTACGTGGGCTAGTCATGGAAAGAATATAACACAACCCAACAAGGCAGGGAGGTCATCTTCCAGGAGATCAGGGATTACATTAAACAAATCAATTGAGTAATAGAATGGGAAGGCTTGGAGGTGATCAAAGATATTATTCAGTAGTATGCCTTTGTACCAGTAAAAGTGCACTTGAAGCTTTTATGGATGTGGAATAATATGTAGTAAAGCTTTAAGAACATACTGACGGAGGCATTGGAGGTAAAGATGCTCTGAAAAGAGGAATTTCCAAATTGGATCGAGGACATCATAAAGGAGTTTAGAGCATGGCACACTTATATCACAAATGAACTCCATGAAGAAGCACACATATATATATGTATATATATATATATATGATGAGTCTTTGTCCTTTAGCAATTTTGTCTTATTAGGCCACCGTCTCATTTGTAAATTGTCCTATGTAATAAATGTTATGTAATGAAGCCCAAGGGACACATGTGGAATATGAAAAGCCACACATTGGAATGTAATGTCATATTAGAATATGAATAGTCATGGAAGTCAAAGGGTCATGGTGAATCTCAAAGGTCATTGTATGTGTTATAAATAGCTCCTCATAACTCAAGCAAAAGAGGCTTTTTGGGGCCTCTCTTTTTGGGAGGCTTAACCTTGACTTCTCTTGTACTACATAAGGGATAAATTATTCTTTAGAGAAGCAAGTCATGACTTTGTGTTCCACTACTGGATATAGTGTTTTATTCATGTAACAATGTACTTGGGATCTTATGATTATAATAAGAAGCTCAATGAGTCGACATTCCTTCATACATGTATCATAGATGTAGTTGGACTATTTTGGTTGTGTATGGTATATGTTGCTTTATTCACATACTAAGTTAATGAACTATTTTTTTGCTTAGCATTGTCTATTATTGAATGAATGTTGTTATATTATAACGATTGTTTTTTATTATGTGGACTAATTTGCAGGTACTCAACAAGTCTTTCTTATTCCCCTGGGTCCCCCTTCAGGATAGTACTATTACTTTGCTAAGTGGTGGCTCGTTTCTATCACCAACCACATAATTCTCCCTAGTATCCCTTGCATTGGGTGTCTCACAAAGCGCACATTCTTACTGACCCAAAGAAGTGTGTGTTCTCTTATGTCTGATGGTAACCAAGGCTTATCCTAGAAAACCATTTAACAATGGCCGAATCGTATGACCGGATGGAATTGCTACACCAAATGGTGTGAGGTCTAGTTGGGACTTCACATAGGGGACATCCCCTTACAATGTTGGAAGAACCTAGCACCATCAATAAGGTCTAAATAGAAGCTTTTGATATGATCACAAATTGGTAGATCTAATACGAGATTAAAGGAGAGAGAAAAACCCATGCGGAATTGGGAGATAAGAAACCGAGATATTTGGATCATTCACGAGTCTAGAGAAAGGGAATATCTCATGTGGAAGGAATGAAAGAAACAATCACCCATTAAATTGGGTGTGGGGGAAGAGATTAGTAGATCCCAAAATGAGTAGGAAAACAAAGCATAAGTATCCCAAAACCTGAGTTAATGTGTAAATTTATGTTATGGGTGTTTTCTGGACAGGGCATTGAATGCTATGCAAAAAATCACAAAACAGAAGAAAAAATAGATCAAGAACTTGAGAAACAGCCTCTTCGAGGGGGAAACCTCCTTTACATTACATATATGAACAATTCTTGGCTGATACAAATGATAAGACCTCCTTGTTATATATAAGAGTATAAGGGGTTACAATATAATCAAAGCCTACATAGCAATAATAATGCAAGGGCACAACAATAAAAATAGTGGGCTTCTATGGGGCACAAAAATAAAAATATGGGGGCTACATGGGCACAACAATAACAATAACAATAACAATAAGGGGGCTACAATAACAATAATAATAAGGGGGTTGCACTAGTATTATAGGGACCTAACATGCCCCTCTCTTTCAAAAAAGTGTTGTCCTCAGTGCTTGAGTAGTTCCAGATGATTCTATATAAAATTCTCATCCTCCTATGTGGAATCTTCAGTGGGTGAGTTATTCCACTTAATGAGATACTTTGAATTAATCGATTTTGTAGTTGTTGGGTTCTTGTTTCAATGATTGCTTTGGGCTCAAATGTGATTTTTCCTTCTTCATCAAGTTCTGGAAATATTGTTTGATTTGGGAGCTTGTCACCAATAACCTTATTTAAGCATGAAACTTGGAAAACTAGGTGTACTTAGGAAGATGCAGGCGACTCCAATTTGTATTCCATACTACCAATCTTTAGCAACACCTTGTAAGGACCATAGTACTAAATGTTATGAAACCAGATCACAAAACAAAAGAAAAATTAGATGAACAACTTGAGAAATAGCCTTTTCGAGGGGTTAATCTCCTTTACGTTACGTAAATGAACAATTATTGGATGATACAAATGATAAGACCTCCTTGGTATATATAGGAGTCTAAGGGCCCACAATATAATTAGAGCCTACATAACAATAATAATGTAAGGGCACAACAATAACAATAGTGGGCTTTTATGTGGCACAACAATAACAAAATGGGGGCTACATGGGCACAACAGTAACAATAGGGGGCTACACTAACAATAACAATAAGGGGGCTACACTAGTATTACAGGGACCTAACATTGAAGCATTAATAAAGGAGGCCATTGAGGGACTAATGAAGTAGTGAAGGGGATCCTCTGTGCTATGTAAGACAAATGAGAAAATACCCATGGTTAAGTGTGTACTTATAAGTCATTTGGGTTTGAGAGGAACTTACTGGTTGTGATATCCCCTGGTTAATATTCCTCATTACAAATAATTGTAATTATTTAATGTAATGGATGAGAGAAAGGGACACAAATTCTTGTTGCTTAGGGAGGGATATTTATTAAGGAATTAATTACTTTAAATATTATTCATGGGTTGGTTGAGTGGTTTTAAATGAGTTGACTATATAATAAATTAACTGAAAAATAAAGGACAAACCCATGTGTCTTTTGGGCATAACTGCAAGCAAGAAAGGACAAGAAACTGAAGGAAAGGATGGGTTCCATTGTTTAAGAGAGAGGGGACTGCGTGGATCCTCTGGGAGACATATGGTTAGCATGTTGAAGTGCGTAAGAAAGAGTCGGTGAAGGGGCTTTTTGTGAATACTCCCATACATACGTTGAAGGGGAGGATAACAAAAAAATATAGAGAGAAGTTTCCTCTAGGGTCAAAGGTGTGAATGTGAACACACATTGAATAAGTCTAATAAAGTTAACCATCTAAGAAACCCCAAAGGTGGTTGTCAGTGAGCATTATAGAGAGCAGTGGCTTTTCTGCAGGCTAAAGAACCAACTAGGGAGCTTATGGATTGATGAAACTATTGGTTACAGTATATACACTCAAGCATTTTTTAGGCCTACAAACCACCAAAAGTTTCCCTGGAGCTAAAGCTCTAGCATTTGACTCATTGATGAAGTGCTTGGAGAGGTGATATCTTTATCCAAGCAATATCTTATCCAATTGATGAAACTTCCCTTGTAAGTGGACTCTCTTCTCTTAAAAGTGAGCTATAATCCTTTGTATTGTGATATCCTAGCAAGAGTGGTAATCATGTCTGTAATGCCTAAAAAAGCTAAGTGAAGGTGGGTGAAGGCAGTGTGGCCTTGTGGAATCTTGTTTCAGTTGTTACTATTGGCTAAATTTCCGCTTAAAGCACTCCACCTCAAGCACTGTAATTTGGTTCGGGGGTGACAACTACAAGCAAATGTGGTTGTAGCTTGTCTAAGGTTGGGTGGAGAGTCTATGTCCTGATCTCAGTTGCCAATTATTTGGTTGTACAAGATAAGTATTTACTTGTGCCTTTTATATTTGAATGATATGTACATTTTTATTGTATTGGTTGCATGATTATGTTATTAATGAGGAATGTGTTTCGTGTGTGGAGGAGGGATGTTGATTCCTTGTATAAATTTATGAGGAATGGTTGAGTCGCTATATATGTTTGAGAATTGAATCTCATTCATGAGGAGATGGTAAA
The DNA here is from genome assembly GCA_031772625.1 of Pinus tabuliformis. Lineage (NCBI taxonomy): Eukaryota > Viridiplantae > Streptophyta > Pinopsida > Pinales > Pinaceae > Pinus > Pinus tabuliformis. The sequence goes on along the minus strand of CM062807.1, from coordinate 1,073,497,563 downwards.
TCTCTGTGTTTATTTCCCTAAATTGATGAATATATTTACCAACATGTATTGTTGTAAATTCCATTCTTTTATATGTGTATGTAAGTTGTGTTACATGGAAAGAAATGCATGATTCTATTGTGGTTGGGAAGCTAGATTGAATTTCTCATGATTCAGAGAAGTGCACTTAGAGGCACGCTCTTAGTGTGTTTCATGGGAAAGTTAATGGCATGAGTTCTATATTCATCCTATTGAATTTTGGGAGTAAGACACTGTTGTGATTGCTACAACACCCTTCAAAATTTTGGCCTACGTCCAAATTTCAGAGCCTACTTTGACTTTCATGTTGTAGTTACGAATATTAAGAGTCATTGCATGTATTTTCTCTAAGTGTTATGGTCTGTTTGTGAGAAGATCAAAGTGTCGTCTTCTGGCATGTTAAGTGTCACACATTGTACACAAGATAGTTTTGGTGTGTTTAAGGGGTAATTCTTGTGCAAATGAGTTGTTATTATCATTAAAACATCTATCACAGTCATTTCCAAATTTTCAAGCACTGTTGCGCAAGTGTCGTCATGATTGTCGTAAAGTGTATGTTTCATGTCGCACTTGGTGTCAGCCGTCACAAAGTTGTCATATTGAGGAAAGTATGTTATTCATGTGTTCTGAGTGTTCCTTATTGTGTCATTAAGTAATATAAGTGTGTGATCATGTTCAAGTCTTGCTTTTGTTCAGTCTCATCTCATTGATCCAACACTTAGTCAAAACTACGAAAAATCCCCAACCATGCTACTCTGCCTTATCCAACCCTCCTGGATTGTGCACTACATAGTATCAATACTTAAACAAGCCTTGTCTCTTGGCACTCAATGTGTAGTTTTTCCTTTCCAGAACTGCACACTGCATAATCTCAGTGCTCAAGCCTAGCCCCTAAGCTCCAGAACTTCACAATGTTTCCCTCCAACCAAGCATGAATTGCAGATTACGCAGTCTCAGTCCTCAAGCCTTACACTTGAGCTTTTGAACTGTACAATTGCGTAGTCACCTGGCCTATTATGCTTCCAAAACTGTATAATGGGAAAAATCAGTGCTCAAGCCCTTAACTTGGTTCCTTGAACCTCTTAACTGTGTAGTTGTCAATCCAAGTCCATTCTAAAATGTAGATTGCATAGTCTCAAGGCTCAGTCTTGATCCATGACTTCCTGAGCTGTGCAATTGTGTAGTCCCTTAGCCTCTTTTTCAGGTTTCCATCCAGTTCCAGCTCAATCAGTGGATCATCATACGACATCTTAGACTAGGGTTTTATCAGACTAATGTCATCTTGTCATGAGTGAATTACAGGCACATGTACTCTATCATGCTATGACAGGATGACGAAGAAGGAAATGGAGTAGGAGACCATGCTAAAAGACACCTATGTAGCTGCAAGGATAAGAGGATCAATCAAAAGAAGCAAAGGCACATTAGATTGTGATAACAAATTGAGATCAAGATAACATTGAAGAATCCCCATCTCTAGCCCATATGGAGGTGGAAGGAGGGACCATGTTCTATCTTTCAAGAAGACACAAAGTAAGAAACAACAAAGGATGGCTTGACATTGCCATGTCATGTCATGTCATGAGTCATCATGTTCCACATCATTTTGTGGATTATGTAAATTCATAATGGAAAATGTATTGTAAAGTGGAAGTCCAAGAGTCATGTACAAAATATGAAGAGTCATGTAAAAGTTGAAAAGTCATAGGAAAGTCAAACAATCATGAGGGTAGTCCAAGAGTCAAAAGGGAAGTGAAGGATCACCCCATTTGCTATATGTACACCCTCATTATACAAGCAAAGGAGTTTTCACCTTGGCTTCTCCCATAAGGCATTAGAGAGACAAAGTCAATACTTTTGGGGAGAAATTAGTGGCTCCAACGCTCCACTATTGGAGATAGTGATGTTTGTTGTATTCATGCATCTTGGGACTTTTACTTAATATTTTATGCATGAAAGCCAACACGTTTTTCATGCATGGATTATGAATATTTATAAGAAAATTTCTGTAAATATTTATGATTGATGCTTTCACCTATACTAAAGTAGTTGAACTATTTCAATTATTTTAGTGCTTATCATATTGAGAATGTGCTATACTGTTTGTAACGATCGTCGTGTCTTTGTGGACTATTCCCTTGGATGTTAGAAAAATATTTCCTGTTTGTGTGCATATCTGCTAGGGTGGTACTATTACCCCTCTCTTAGAGGCTCACTTTCGCTTCCCTGTGAAGTATAAGAACCTTGATACACTTGCAACTGAACATTCACCATGCACACTTGCTTGCTTTTACAAAGGAACATATGCGATTCTCTCTCTTGCTGACAACTAAAGCCAAGGAAAATCTTTAAGTAGATGACAACTGGGCCATATTCTCGATGGGGCTCCTACACCAAACGGTGTGAGGTCTAATTGGGACCTCATATTAGGGAGACCCCTTTGAATGTTGGCAGGTCGAACACTGTTAATAGATGCCTGTGTATTTTAGCGAAGTTTAGCTAATGTTTGAACATGATAATTTAGGGCTTCCATGGCCATAGTATGCTAAAAAGAAAATTGAAAGATCTTGGATCTTCATCCTTAATCTTGTTGAAGGTAAGTCAAACTTCAACGGATAGTTGACTTAAGAAGGCTTCATCTTGGGAAAACTTCACAAGAAATTTGAAAAATTTTTAAGTGTAAAAGGCTTGCATAATAAGTTAAATTCACCTGTGGGACTCACTAGATTGGTTGAAAGTATGAAATCGGGATGAGTTCAAGCTTGATCAAAGGGGCGCAGGCCAAGTAGTTGGGTGGGGCCCTTAGTTGGGAGTTGGGATGGGCGACTCAAAATATGGCGTCACATGGAGTTGCACTCGAATATGGGTTGTGTCCGAGTAGGTTGGAACAACCACCAAGATGAGGTTGGGGTAGTCAGCTAAGCTGGGCAAGTTGGATACTAGAAGCGAGTTAGAACAATCATGTAGTCAGGGTCAATTCAATCGACTAGGAGTTGGGACCAGGGTTGGAACCCTGGGTGCAGTAGCAACCAATGACTGTAATGGGTTGGTAATTAGATGGTTATAGTAAAATGTGGACCCCCCCGTCAATGAGGAGCAGGGGGGTTTTTCTCTTGAAAATCATCATTAAATTTACATGGGGAAATAGGACCATTGGATGTCGATGGCAGAAACATGTTATGAAACTAGGAAAGGATACCTCCCTTATGACATGGAAAAGTTGGGGGGGGGGGTATACATTTATTGTCGGATGTTGATTTTCCTATGGTCCCAGAGCCGCCAGATAGAGGCTTACAGGTTGTGAATGCCAAATTTTCTGAAGTTTCAATATGATGGAAAAACTTGGTGTTGCAAAGGATCAAATCTTTAGTGGGACCATGGCCGAGGTGGAAGATGACACGGTCAGGAGGGTGACGTGGTGCCATGATGGTGTGACATGTGGCACCTAGAATCAATCATTTGGTATGCCCAAATGGGCCAAAAATGAGTGACACGTGGCACTCTCATAAGAGGCCACATGGAGGGTATCATGTCAATATGACACAGGAGTGACATCACCCCAGACTGAGTGACCCTCATGATTTATTTTGGAGCTCGGTGCAAAACACTCAAGGAAAAATGTTCGGGGTGATGAACGTCAACAGACGTTACCCTGGCAATTTAAAAAGGGGTCAACACATAAATGTTCGGGATAGAAATTTTTTTGTTAGATAATGGAGGGGAGAGGTTCCATCCCTCTCCCTAGACCTAGAGGTTTTGAATTGAGGCATAATGTGGAACTCCCAAGATTTTATCCTCAGGAGGACATGGAAAGTGGGCTAGTGTGTGTACCGTGTCGAAGCAAATAAAGCCTCATCACCTATCCTCGTCACCCCAAAGGTTTACATTTCCATATCATCCGAGTGGTTTTAAATGCAATGCAAAGGGGAAAGGCTAGGATATGAGACCAAGGTGATGTGGTGATGAGGGGCCCATGTATTGTTTTTATGCGCTATGCATATATATAATCAGATGGGGGGCGATTATGTTGTAATGTATGCATATGCATTTTATCATGAATGGGTCGACAACTGCCATGTGGGAAATGTCATGAATGACCATGTGGGGTCCATGTGGTAGAACAAGATGACTAGGCATGATTTAATAGACCAATATTTAGATGGCCATGACTTTTGATTCAGAGATCGGATCGAGGAGAATTTTATATCATTGGAAATGTGTTGACGAGACAAATGTAATGGTATTATTTATTTTAATTTTTGAGGGAGTGGAAGAAGATAAAAAAAATTAGACCCCATTTCCATAACAGACATTGTAGGTTGGGTCAATATAGTAACCGTCTCCTTACATCCTTAGTGTGGTCAAGGGGTGGTGAGGGGGTGATGTTACAAAGTGGTATCAGAAAAAAGGTTCAACACTATACCTTTGGAGAAAAAATAAGGCATTAGAGCAGATGATAGGTGTTAAAAAATGTTTGTTGTGTGGGATGATTGTAGTTACTATTTGGTGTGATTACATTATAATATATGCATGTAGCATAGTATCAATTCTTGGCTTAATTATATGGTATTGATGCACCAATTATTCAACATGATTTAATTAATATTGATTTGCTAACATGACGTGTAATGTTATAGCTAGCCTTACATTAGCTAAACTTCCAATAACAAGCCAATGTGATAATTTCTATTATACATTTTTATATGATTAATCTAACGGTTATGTATGTTCATTGTTAGCACATAAAAAGACACTAAAGTAAAAAAATAATGAGGAAAAAAATGGTGCAATACAACTCCGACTAGTCACAACACAAATATGAAGAGGATAAATTAGTTGGAGAAGAGATATCAGTTGAGAAGCGAGGAGGGGAAAGCTCTCTTGATTGGATGGATACATTGAGTAGCTTGAGAGATAAAATAAGGATATGTAAGGCTAATAATGAGATTCTCGTTGAGGCATAAGAGAGAATTTCCAAAGAAGAAGAAAGACAAGCATAAGTGAAATTTGTCATATTGCATATCCTTTCATACTTGTAATAGAAACGACAACATGAGTTAGGAGCTAGTTAGAGAGACATACATGACCCCAAGGAGCAAGAAGAAATAAAAAATGGAGAATATGAGAGAAAATATAGAAAGAGGCATAGGTTTTCAAGTGAAGAGAATGTGAAAGGAGGAACTCTATTGGATACTCCTAAAAATAAGGAAAACACCAATGAGAAACAATATGAAAACACTCACAGAAGGCCACATCATCATTGTCGTCATCATCCCCATGAAAGAAGGAGGGAAAAAGAATATGTAATAGAGGAGTTTAAGAACTTCAAACCTTCCACATTTGATGGTGAGATGAAGAAATAAAAGGATGCAGAAGCTTGGCTATTGGGAATGAGAAATTTCTTCATAATCCATGACTACTCAAAGAACATGAAAGCTAAGCTAGTTACTTTCAACCTAAAGGGAAAGGTTTATATTTTGTGGGAAGATATGAATAATATAAATCACATTAGAGAAGAGTTGTCTTGGAGTGAATTTGAAGGATACTTCGAGGATAAATACCTATCAGAGAGGTATTTTGACAACATGGCTAAGGAATTTTATGAGCTCATAATGTGACAAATGACAAACAAAAAGTATACCACTATATTTTTGGAGCTATTGAGATATGTCCCCTACCTCAAAGATGATAAGGCAGAGATTCAATGATACACCAATGGGATTCCATCAATAGTTAAAGATCAAATTGAATTCGATGAGCTATGGACCCTTGCAGATGCAATAAAATAATTGAAGCATTGTTATGAGAAGTCTAGGTGTAGGCCTAAGTATAAATCAGTCTGGAAATCCAAGAGAAATGCCAAGTTTAAAGGAAAAAGGTACAAAGCATTCAAGGGGATGAATAAAACCCCTGTTAATCAAGAACATCAACAGAGGCTGCTCTACTCAGCTCGTGGGGTTAGAAGCCAAGAATTATGGGAAAGGTCTGTATAGGTGCTGGAATTATGGAGAGAATCACTTAAGTAAGGATTTCCCACAACACAAGAATGTTGGCCTGAGACTGTACAATGCACATGAAGCTGAGATAGCCAAAGACATGGCCCAAAATATACCCAGAATTTATGCAATAGGGGATAGTTTCCAAGTTGATCACCAAGCATCAATCATAGAAATGGAAGGTATGCTTTGTGACAAAAATATTTTAGTTTTGATTGACCCTAGTTCAAATTTTAGTTGCATCAGTCCCATTATTGTTGAAAAATGTGAATTAAAAAAGGAAGCACGTACTGAGTCTTATCTAATTCAGATGGCCATGGGGACAAGAAGGAGAGTTTAGCACATAGTAATATCATGCCTATTTGAGCTAAATTGCATGTTGAGTGTTGCCAATTTCAATGTGTTACCACTCGAAGAGCATATGAAACACTATTGGGCATGGACTGGTTGTCCAAGCATCATGCGAAAGTGGGCTGTTATGAAAAGGTCATCAAATATCTTGATGAGACAGAGAGCATAGAGTATTTCGGGGAAAATAAAATCCCACGTAAGTTCGATTAATTTTGGCCATACAAGCCAAGATAAGCCATAGGAAGGGATGTATCTTATTTGTTGTGCAAATTTTCAGCAGCGCTGAAGCTAACAACGATGTTGGGAATAATGATAATATCATACTATTAAAATACCCTATCTTGAACTAGTTTCAAGATATATTCCTTGAATAAATTCTTAGGTTGCCTCCTCATAGGGAGGTGGACTTCTCCATTGAATTAATTTCAAGAGCAACTCCAGCATCTAAGGCCCCATATACAATGAGTACACCTGAATTAATTGAGCTAACGCTACAACTCAAGTTGATGTTGGACAAAGGTTACATACTACCAACTGTGTTGCCATGGGGAGCACCAGTCCTATTCATGAAGAAGAAGGATGGCACACTCAAGTTGTGCATTGATTACATGCAAATGAATAAGGTAACCATTAATAACACCTATCCCTTGCCAATAAATGATGACCTATTTGATAAGTTGCAGGGAGCTGTAGTATTCTCCAAGAGTAATTTAAGATTAGGGTATCATCAAGTACACATTAAAGATGAGGATATCCACAAGACCAAATTTTGAACGAGGTACGAGCATTATGAGTTCATGGTAGTGCACTTTTGGCTTACCAATGCCCTTGCTAATGGGCCTCCAAATTAGACCTCCAAATTATACACAAATTAATGCCCATCTACATGAAGGCTATATTAAACCTCCCCTACATTTAATAATGTTTTTTTTTTTTTAATATATATATATATATATATATATATATATATATATATATATATATATATATATATATATATATATATATATATATAGTTAATATGTTCTTAGGAAGGTTAAGAGATAACTGCATATTATGTGCCTAGTATTATTTATTTTTGTAGAATATTGTGAGAATATTAGGCAAATTATGAAGATTTGGAGGAGGAGATAATCTAGGGACTTGCTCCCTACTATAGGAGGACTGATATTGGAAAATAAATGAAAAAAATATCATGAAATTATTCACAAATTCTGGAGCTCCAGTGATTGAGAAAATCTAGGAATGTGTTCCTTGTCATTTAATGCAGATTCCTAGTGTTGGGAACTAGATCTGCTATTTGAGGGATTTTGGAGGGGAAATCTTCCTCATTTCAAGGATAATGATTCCCCATCAATTTGTATAAGTAGGAATTCTAATTTTCCTCTAGAGGCATGTATTTTTTAGTCTTCTCATGTAGAAGAAATGTATTTTTGCAGCTACACTTTCATTTCTAGCAGGGATGCGTTTGGATTGATTCAAATAATGAAGTTTGGTGCCATTTTTAGCTTCTAAGGCTTGGTGTCCTTCATAGGAATTTGAGTATCCTTAGACTTGGCTATCCCAAGAGTCTCAAATCCCTTTTGTATACTTTTCTTTTCTTATTTTCACTTCTTATTCACATGCATCTCTTATTCTTGTTTTTCCTATTTCTGCATTTAGTATTGATGCTTGATTTACTATAGGATTGGGTTAAATGTTTAAAGTAATTTATTTTTCAGGTTACTTATAGAGTCACAAGCATGATTCATCCTTACAACATCTTTGAAAAGTCATCTTCATCATTGAGCTACTTGGATTGGTTTAGTAGTTCACAAATCTAGAATTTTTGGAAGTCCCTTGTAGCAAAATAGTAGTAATTTTCTGCTATTTTTTAGAACATGTTAATGAGATTAGTTGATTCCAATTATATTAGGCCATAAAAAAACTGAATTTGCACTTGATTGGGTTAGGCATTTGATAGGTTAACTAGCTCACTAGTTCTTGAATTTCCAGTTTTTAGAGTATTATTTTTCTACTATTTTTAGCACGTGTTAACAGGGGTATTTTGGAGTGAACTTGGAATAGAGACCTAAGAAATCCTACTTAATAATTTTTTTCCATCCCATTTGAATTTCATTTACTTGGGAATTTAGCAAGATTCTCGCTCTTGTAGCATTACAGTCCTCCTGTAGCAATCGTTTGTAGCATCACTTTCCATAACCAGTTTTGATCCCCATTGTAACTTTGACTTAGTCTAGATGAATAATGACCCCTAGGATCTAAATCCATGATTAGGGAGACCTAAGGACCACTATAGACCCCTCCTTCCTCCACTGCAAGCACAAAACAACAAATAGAGTTAGGAAGCAATTTTCACATTTGAAACTCTTCAATGCAAGTGAAGTAGACTTAGTTTCTGAATTTCCTAGTTATGTGTTGTAGATTAAATTTCTTATTTCCAAGCAATTTTCAATTAGATTAATGATTTCCATTTTTCAAGTAGAATAATTGATTTGATTTGTTTGCAATTAGAGTAGCATGGTTTATTTCTGCAACTAGTTTAGGTTAGATTTTATGACATTCACTTCATTAGATCAACAAAAGAAGGACACATTGCATGTTTCACATATAGTGCCGACACCTCTTAAGTTTGTATGAACCCCAGGTTGATAATTTAATTTGGTAGCCTTAGGAGTTGCAACATTCTTGTTGCAATACTGGGGCTCATCATTTGCAACATTTATGTGTTTGATGAACAACGTGATGTGCCCATACCTGGATGGATTTATAGTGTTTTTATTGATGACATTTTGGTCTATTCAAATACCAAGGAGGAGTATGGAGATCATTTAGCCACAATGTTACAAATACTAAGACAGCATAAGTTTTATGTAATGCTTAGTAGATGTTACTTCTTCTAGTCACAATTCAATTATTTGGGACACATTGTCTCAAATGAGGGGGTAGTTATTGATCCAAAGAATTTTAAGACCATAATGGAGTGGCCAACACTGAAGAATGTGGCTGAAATTAGGTCCTTCATGGGGTTGGTATGCTACTACAAAAGATTCATTAGAAATTTCTCTAATATTGGTTATACAATCACAACCTTACAAAAGAAGGGGAAGAAGTTCAAATGGATAGTTGATTGCACAACAAGCTTCGATCAACTAAAGTAGTTAGTATCCAATGCACCAGTGCTAAGAATAACAAACCCAAAGAAATAATTTATGGTGTGCACAGATGCCTGTAAGGAGGGTCTTGGTGGAGTCTTGATACAAGAAGGCCAATTGGTCTGTTATGAATCATAAAAACTAAATTATAATGAGCAGAACTATGTAACCCATGACTTGGAGCTAATTTCCATCATCCATGCATTGAACATGTGAAGATATTACCTCCTTGGCAGAATATTCATTTTAATGACTGACCATGGAAGGCTGAAGTACTTGTTTGATCAACCTAAATGAAATTCCATGTAGGCTAGGGCTAACCATGCTCAACAAGTTAAATTTACAGATTAGATACTTTAAAGGCAAGGAAAATTGAGCAGTTGATGCACTTAGTCAGAGGTTGAAAACGAATCATGTATCAGCCATAAGTTCCTATGGAACTAACCTTGAAGAAAGAATTAAAAATTTAGAGCAACAAGATGAGAAATACCAATAGCTAAAACATATTTTGTAGCAAGGTTCTGAAGGCAAAGAAAGTAAGGAGTATAGCTTTATAGAAAATGGGATGGTTAAATTCAAGAATAGAATTTACGTGCCAGATAACGAAAACTTGGAGAAATTAATATTAAAAGAGTTTCGTGTAAAGACATATTCTGGTCATCCAAGATACCCAAAGACCCTAAAATATATCAAGAGATTTTATTATTGGCCTAATCCGAGAAGAGAGGAGGCTGATTTCATTTTCAAATGCATAAAGTGCTAATAGGTAAAAGTTGAGTGCAAACACCCATCTAACTTATTGCAACCTATTCCTTTTTTGGAGTGGAAGTTGGAAGTTATCTCTATGGATTTTATTATAGGGTTGAAAATAACTTCTAAAAAACATGATGCAATTGTTAGAAATGTGCTCACTACTGGGGGGGTGGGGTGAATCAATAGTGTGAGGGTTTATTAATTTTTAAATCCTTTTATTAGAACAACCAATAATTAGTAACCAAGACATAAAATCAATATGTAAAATCACCATGAAAAATATCCAAAGCATGTACATAAGATAAGACATATGTTCTGGTGGAACCCTCTCCATGGAAAAAAACAAGCGGTTGCTCAAAATCTATTATATTGAACAAATTTGGTACAAAGAGGAGCTAGTACCCACTAGTTGGAAGACTCGACTACTAAGACAATTTTTTCTAGTAATACCAGATAGAGAGACTCTTCTCTCATGACTCTGTGAACACCTATTGACTAGAAGCCACCACGACCAATGAACCTCGCCCAATACCACTAGATTATGGAGAAATTCGCTACTCATTCTGAATTACTGGCTAGAAGGCATTATAACAACCCTGGTTAAAAATCCATGTTAAAATATATAAGACCACGGTCATGGGACACGTATTCCAAGCTGAATGTTGGGCAAGACATCCTAGAAGGTGTTCATTTTGGTTATTATGGCTAAAGGAAATTGGCAAAGGCAATGACAAAGGCTTTGGAAGGAAAAGAGGCATTAATTGACATTTTATTTATGAAAATAAAGGAAATTAGGAGAAAAGGAAGGTGAAAGGTCACATATTGCATGTGAGGAGGAAAATGAAGGAAAATAATGGAAAAAGAAGAAAATAGAGGCCAAATTAATAAAAAGGCTTATGAGGATCACTTGGCAAGATTTAGATCAGGCTTGGTCAGTGTAACATTTTGTTAGTTCAGTTTTGGAGCTCTCTCATTATTTAGTCTCTCTCTCTCTCACTCTTGGACACTTAGAGTTTTCTTGGACCACTCTGGCATTGGATCAAGAAAGGAAAATAAGGTAAGAGGAAGGAAGGAGCAAGTAAGGAAGAGTAGGATCAAGCAACTACAGCATGATTCCTTGCAGGTATCAATTTGTGTGTGTGATTTCCTTGCTAGATTTGGCATGCATGGTATTGCATGTGGTTCTTTGCTCTCATGACATGGGTTTTGCCAGGTGTGACAGTGTTTTTAGCCTAGCCTTTCCATTTTCAGATAGCCATGATGTGATGGGGTTCTCATGTTTTGGTTGAGCTGGATTGCTAGATGGATTCGAAGCTGAGTGAGGTGGATTTCCGAAAGAAAGAACACATGGCCTAGTGATTCCTAAACCAAATTGTGGATTGCGGTAAAGCCACTAGCCTAGTTGATGAGTCCCAGAAATGGGCAATTATATGGGTTCATTTGGCCTCCTAACTCAGCTTAATCCACCATTCTCATTAGTTTATTGCATGTTTTTGATTATATTTATGCTAATAGAGTGAATTGGGTTAGTCATTATGCCATGAAGTCTAATGTGTGCTTTATGCAGATTTTTGGTCAATTTTTGGACAAATTCAAAGGATTAATGAGCATTTGGCAGCCAATATTCGAGGGAAACAAGGGAGAGGATTTGTAGGAGGGTGTCCCCCTCATTTATGACTCCCTACCTCGAATCCTCCATCAGAAACTCGGAGCACAAATAACCACATTGATGCATCCAAGGGGGCAACCGAGCAAGTCAAGAAGAACTGCTGTCTATCTCTAGTTCCACAAGCCGAGCCCCTTGATTTTAGGAGGACTATTGGAGGACTCCATTTGTATAAATAGGGGGGCTTAGAGCCTCAGTAGGTTAGCCAGTTATTAGTAGAATTTTCGCACTTTTGTGCAGCTCTTGTTCAGCTCATTTTCGAGCTTATTTTTGTGAACAGTTTGTGTAATGTGACTTTTATTTTGATAATGGAGATGACGAATTTTCTGAGCTACCATTGATTTATTTTAGAGGGCTGAAGCTCTTGGGTTAGGGCCCAACCCAAGTTGCCCAACACCTCTTTCTTTGTACTTATATGTTTTTGCTTTAGTTCATGAGTTAATTTCTGTTACATAGATTCATTTTACCTTGTTTAGAATAGGTTGCTTTTGATGGTTTGCATAGCTGCTTTTGTTTCAGTTGCTCAAGTAGGTTAATAAAATGATAGGCTAAGATTCCAAAAGGCCAACAAAAGGCCCTGATCTCCTTTCTCCCTTCCTGGGACCATGATTTAAGGTCAAGGCACTACTGCTGCCACCGAAAACACATTTTTTCTTTTTCCATGCTATTTCTAGTGTGATGATTTGATTTGAAAAGTTAAAGTATTACTTCATATTCATTTTGCCAAGATTATTTCCTATTTATGTAACAAATCTCTTTTCAAGCTTTTCTATTCATAGGGTATTTTTCAGCACTTCATGTTTCTAGGTCAAAAATTAGGTTAACAAGAGATATGGTTCTGTTTTCTTGATGCAGCTAGTCCTTTTCTTGCTCAGTTTCGGTAGTTAGATGTGTAGATCTCTTACAACACATCTCAGCTCACAATACATCAATAAAGCAGCCAGCATCATCTCATTTCTCACAGGTTTCAAAAGTCATTCACAGTCCTTCATGAATCTGCCCTAATTTTTGCACTTTTTCCATAGGCTTTCCTCTTGTCATTTGAACAAATACAACCATCATTTTCTTTCCTGATCCTCCTTGTTAAGCCTTAGACACCTCAACACATACGTATAGTCTTCAGATACCCTTTTCCACCATTTTTCCACTCTGAAAACCTCTAAAAATAACTCTCGGTACCCTCCTGTAGAATTTCCTGTGAGTGATTTTTCGAAGTATGATTGCAAGGGAGGTCTTCAGAAGGTTACCAAAGGCTTCTTAGGACCCCTCCACACCTTCTTACACCTCTGCAAGAACCAAATCTGCCTTCCTTCGCCACCAAACCTCTGCCATAGTCACAAACAGACAAAATCTCATGCATGACAATTTCACATAAAACACATAAAAACACAAAAAGATGTTCTTTCTCATTTTCTTTTGGGAATAGCTTAAATAGATGTGATTTACCTTTTCAGTAGTCAATGGCACTCATTTTTTCAGTTTTCATCTCTTTTTCTGCAAAAGTAGGGTTAGTTGGACAAAATTAGGGTTTGCTAGGGTTTGCGTTACATTCTAGTCTTCTTTTTCTTTATGCAAATAGAATAGTCTTTGTAGAGCTAGCTTTCTTCATCACAACTAAAAGATTCTTTTGGAAACTCATAGAAGTTGGCTTGAGCTCCTAGTGATCTTGTGTCAGCGGACCAAGTGACAGCCTGCAGTAAGAGCTAGTACTTATGCATACAGCACCGTCGCTTCCAAGTTTGTTACGAACTATCGGGTTGATAAAAGTAAAGTAGGAAGCCCCAGGAGTTGTAGCATTATTGCTGCAATACTGGTGCTCACCACTTTTTGGTGCCGCTACTGGGGAAGCGTCAAAGTATTTTGTGATTACTGCTTTCTTCTATTTCCTATTGCAACATTCTACTAAGTAGTTTATTTCAGCAAAAGTAGATTAGTCATTTCCTCGCTTTCATTTCAATTATGCAATTTCCATTTCAGCAAAGGTACATTAGTCATTTCCTTGCTTTCATTTCAATTCTGCAATTTCCATTTTAGTAAAAGTAGACTAGTCATTTCCTTGCTTTCATTTCAATTCTACAATTTCCATTTCAGCAAAAGTAGATTAGTCATTTCCTTGCTTTCATTTCCATTCTGCAAATTTTCATTTCAGCAAGTTCATTTCAGTAGTTGCAATTTGTTTGTTCAATCAATTTCAGTTTTTCAGGTACAAGTAGTGAAAAAAAAACAAAAATCACCCAAAAAGAGATTCCATTTCATGCCTCGTAGGAATAGAGATAATTCAGGGAAATTCCTACCCAACACCCCCACCACATCACAAAACCACCCGTCTCTCTTCTTCGGTGGCAGTGATCCAGAAGATCCTTTAGGAGAACAACTTGAAATATTTGAAGAACCTATAGGAGAAGAAGAGGAAGAAACCATCCCTCCTGAGACCATGGCTAAAAATAGAAATGCTAGGGGAAATGGAGAAAGAGTAGAGGGTACCTTTCCCATCCAAGAGATCAATGGGGACACTAAAATGAAGAACATAAGTCCTTAAGCCCTACCTCACTTCCACGGATTAACTACTGAAGATCCTGACACCTTCCTATTTGAGTTTGCTGTTATCTGTCGAACCTATGACTATGTCGAAGACGAGCAGAAGTTGAAACTGTTTCCTTCTACCCTCAAGGATGCAACATTGCGCTGGTTCATGGGGTTACCTGGTGACAACATCAAAACTTGGATTCAGATGCAACAAGTCTTTAATAACAAATATCGTGACTTCTATAGGTCAAAAGATACCAAGGAAGAAATCTTTCGAATGACCATGGGAAGTGATGAGTCCTTGGAAGATTATGAAGAGAGATTCTAGCTCAGTTATAAAAGGGCTAGGTGCACACTTGACCCCAAATCTCTGAAGTTGGTCTTGCTCAGAGTAATTCTGAAAGACCTTCTAGACACCCTCCATTTACTGGCTGGGGGAGACATCTACCAGCTACCTTATGAAGACATAAAGACTGTCTTTAGAAATCATTCTAGGGCAGCCAGGAAGAGAGGTAGGGGAAGTCAACCCATGGCCAGTACCTCCTCCTCTAGTTCATCCCTCAAAGGTGAATTTGGAAACATGATGGAAGATTTCAAGAGTGAGATGTTGCAGACTCTTGCCATGCAAATGGACACCTTGCATATCAAAAGGAAACAAGAGGAAGCAGAGAGGACTTTGGCCATTTTTTGTCCTAGGTGCACTAGAAGGCATCCTAGGAATGAATGCCCATTGAACTCTATAGAGGTGTGTTCAGTTTGTGAAGAAGATCATCCTACAAATAAGTGCCCTTCCTTGCTCGGACTTAAAGCTGTATATCAAGGGGCCGAAGGAGCCACTGAACCACTCTACTTCATAAACCAAAGGAGGCCGCATGGACCTAGACCTTATCAGCAGGGAATGCAAGGGACATCCTAGGCATACTACAACCCCAATCAAGCCACTTCCATGTCTTCTTGGGGCCCCCCTGATGAGCCCCAAAAATGGATAATTATATGGGCTCATTCAACCTCCTAATTCGACTTAATCCACCATTATCATTAGCTTATTGCATGTTTTTGATTATATTTATGCTAATAGAGTGAATTGGGTTAGTCATTATGCCAACAAGTCTAATGTGTGCTTTGTGTAGTCTTTTTGGTCAATTTGGAGACAAAATCAAAGGTTTTAATGAGCACTTGGCAGTCAAATTCGTGGGAGAACAAGGGAGAGGATTTGTAGGAAGGTGTCCCCTTCATTTATGGGCCCTTACGTCGAATTCTCCACCATCAGCTCGGAGTTCAAGGGCCACCAAATCAATTATCACAAGGGCAGCCGAGCAAGTGCCAGTAAAAGTGCTGTTAACTACAAGTTTTGGCAGCCGAGTTCCTAAAGTTTAGGAGGGTTGTTGGGGTCCTCAATTTGTATAAATAAGAAGGCTTAGGGCCTCATTTTGGTTAGCCAGTAGTTAGTCACTTTGTAGGCAGAAGTTAGCTTGTTTGTAGTTCGATTTTAGTCAATAGATTAGCCTTGCATTTCAGCACATTTTCAAGCTTTCCCTTGTGGACATTTTTGATGTAACTCTTTTTTTCTTGCCCAATAAAGATGAATCCAGCGTTGCACCAGCTCTAAATCTCTCTTAGGAGGCTGTAGCTCTTGGGGTTGGGCCCATCTCAAGTGCCCAGTACCTCCTTTGTTTATCTTTATGTGTTTTTGCTGCATTCTTAGAATAAAATCTGCTATTTAGATTTAAATCTTGCTTTGTTATTTAGATTGCTTTTGATGGTTAAAAAGGATTTTCATGTTCAGATTTAGTTGATAGGTTAATAATAGGGAAGATCTTCAAAAAAGAGTCAACAAACACTTTTGGTTTCACCTCTTCCTTATTGGATCAGGGGCTGGAATTGAAGTAACCGTGCTGTCCCAAACAAAAACACTAGTTTTCTTTACCATGCAATCCTTAGTGTACTGTTTTCATTTGCAGAAGTTGGTTATGTGTTCAGATCTCTGAAATGTTTCATTGCATAGTTGATATACATGGTTCTCTTTCAAATAAAGCTGTTGTTCATTCACTTTATTGTTAGTTAGTTAGATTAGTTAGGACTTTGATTACTTGCAAGACTTTGTTGGTTCAGTTGAATGTATAAGGTGCAGAGCATCTCTACCACTCTTTCATCCACCTAAGCTTCATCAGAGCCATCTGCTCCATCTCCTAGCTAGGTTCCTCATCTCACATCTGTCCTCTTGCCCACGTAACCCTACCTTTTTGTGCAATCATTGTTTCAGCCTTCTTCGAGCCAATTTATCTATCTACACCTTCTCACCACTCCATCCACCAATACCTATGCCACTTCAGACCCCTATCCTACCTCCATATCCATTCATGCATCTTCCCTCACTCACCCATCCTCCAAAATCCAATTTTTAAACATCCTGTAGAAATTTCTGAACATCCTGTAGAAATTCCTGAACATCCTGTAGAACCCCTGCAGACTTCCTGTAGAAGCTCACAAATGAGGTCTCTTGATAGCCAAAATTTGTGAAACTCTCTGGAAGGGTGTTAGGGACTCCTTAAACCCTCTCTGAACCTTCTCGACCTCTTCCAAGCATTTCTCCTCCTTGATCCACCCCTGCACAGTCAAAAAATAGTGAAAGCATATGCATGATGAAAATGACGACTTAATAAAAAATACAAAAAGATGTTTTCTTCAGATAGAGGTAGTCTAGACACATGTATTTTACCTTCATAGAAGTAATGGCATCTCTTTCAGTAGTTTTCATTCTCTCCTTTGCATCAGTAGGACTAGCTGGTAGAATTAGGGTTTGCTAGGGTTTGCGTTTTCCTTCAGTTTTTCAATCTCTTTTCGCAAATAGATTAGCTTCCTTCGAGTTAGCTTTCATCCATCAATTAAAAAGCTTCTTTTAAGAGCTCATAGAAGTTGGCTTAAGCTCCTAGCGGACTTGTGCCAGCTGACCAAGTGACAGCTACGGCAAGAGCTAGTACTTGTGCATATAGCACCATCGCTTCTAAGTTTGTTACGAACTACCGGGTTGATAAAATTAAAGAAGGGAGTCTCAGGAATTGCAGCATTATTGCTACAATACTGGGGCCCACCACTCTTTTTGGCGCCGTTGCCGGGGAAGCGTCAGAGTATTGGTGATTGCTGCTTTTCTTTTATTTTCTACTACAACATTCTGCTAAGTAGTTTATTTCATTTCCATTCTGTAATTTCATTTCCGTAAAAGTAGATTAGACATTTCCTGCTTTCATAGATTAGCATTTCAATTTTGCAAGCGTAGATTAACATTTCAATTCTGCAAGCGTAGCCTAGCATTTCATCCCTGCAATTTCATTTGAGCAAAATAGATTAGTCCTTTCCTACTTTCATTTCAATTCCGCATTTTCATTTCAAAAAAATAGTTAGTTGCAGTTCAATCTATTTTAGTTTTTGCAGGTACAAGCAAAAAAAAAGAAACAAAAAATCAACCAAAAAGATTTCCTTTCATGCCTTGTAGGAGTAGAGATAATTCAGAAAAATGATTGCACAACACCCCCATTGCTTCACACAGCCAACCTTCTCTCTTCTTCGATGGTTGTGATTAAAGAACCCTTAGGTGGACAGCAAGACATATTTGGAGAACCTCAAGGGAAGAAGAAGAAGAAAACATTCCTCTAGAGCAAATGGCTATAAATAGAAATGTTGGGAGCAGTACCTTATCCAAAAATGAATTTTCAAATCAGATGGAAGATTTCAAGAGCGAGATGAGGCAGTTTCTTGCCATGCAACTGGATAGCTTGCGGATCCAAAGGAAGCAAGAGGAAGCCAAGAGGGCTTTGGCCATCTTTTGTCCTAGGTGCACTAGAAAGCATCCTAGGGACGAATGTCCAATGCACTCCTTCGAAGTGTGTTTCGTCTGTGAAGAATACCATCCTACGAATCAGTTCCCTTCCTTGCCTGGACTTAAAGCTGCATATCAGAAAGCCAAAGGAGCCACTGAATCACTCTATTATATGAACCAAAGGAGGCCACATGGACCCAGAACTTACCAGGAGGGAATGAAAGAGACATCTCAGACCTATTATAACCCCTATCAATTCACTTCCATGTCTTCTTGGGGTCACCCTGCTCATCCTTCCTGGTCTACACCTCCTCGTTGGTCATATCCTCCTCAATACTATGCCCAACTAGCTGCTCATTCGTTTCACTCTTATGCTCAGCCACAACCTCAGTGGAATGAACCTCATCAAGGGTGGAGGCCCCAGTACAACTCTCATCCCGCTCCTTTGCCTCTACCACCTACCCAACCACAACCCCATCCACATCCATCTCAAATATACACTCCCACTCAACTACCCATACCACCATTTCCAAACCCGCACATTGGAATAACTCAACCTAATTACAAAGCTGAGGCACAACATGTCCAAATGACTCCTCTTGAGCTTAATGATCTTCACCATAGCTAAGGAAAAGCATTGCAAAAAAGAGATTATCTTGAAAGCATTGAAGGACCACATCCAGCAAAAGAAGATTCAAAAGAGGAGATCAAATAACCATGGGCTGCACTTGATCAAGAGAAGACATCAGAATCAGATATCGAGAGAGCTTGCTCATGGTTACCATCAAATCCTCCATGTATTCAAGAGAAAGATCAGCAAAAAGAGGAAGATGAGAAAGTCATGGTAGAAGGTGACATGAAACATGATCCAGATCAGCAAAAGGACCAAGGATATCAGAGCTATATTGAAATATGGTTTCAGACGGTCACTAAGTTGCAGCAGTACTCTCTTCCTCAGCTATGTTTGATCCCTTCAAAGTCAAATCATTTGGTTTTTGAAATCCGGATAGCTATCAAAACATGCATCTCAAGCCGCCACATCATTTTGTCTCTAATCTCGATGTGCACATGGCTCCATTGGAAGTATTCTTACACTTGAAAATGATTTTGTTTTTCAAGTAGGGTAGGGTAGGAAAAAAAAGAAAAAAAAGAAAAAAGATAAAAAAAAATGAAAATAAGAGGAAAAATAAAAATCTAAAGTGAAAACCTCCTCGGAGGTGCCTTAGATTGGCTCATTGGTTGAAAACCTTCATGAGGCGGTCAATGGGTTGGAAAGAAAAAGAGAAAAGAGAATAAGATCTCTGGGTGAAAACCTCCATTGGAGGCGCCCAGGGCAGGCAATTAGGGTGAAAACCTCCATGAGGCGCCCTAGTTGTTTCCAAAAAAAAAGAAAAAAGAGAAAAAGAAAAATAAAACTGATTTCCATTGAATAATTTTAGATTGTAGCAAGGACATTGTAGGACGATCGCTCAAAACAAAGACAGAGGAAGTTCTGTGCCTTCTACAGGAAGTTCTGTGTTTTCTACATGAAGTTCTGTGTCTTCTACAGGAAGCCTACAAACAAGCCAAAATTGATCTCTGAAGAGGACCTGAAGGCCGTGAATCTGTCCATGAGGCCCGCAAGCATCCATTTTTCCATCCCTCACCCTTCTCCATCATTTTTTCCATCTCAGTGTGCTTCTTTCCTCAAAACTGTGTGTTCTACAGGAAGCTCCTGTAGAAATTACAGGATTTCTACAGGAAGCTAGAAATGGATTTAAAAAAGGTGGTTTGGCGAACATGATAGCTTCTGCAAGGGTTCAGAAGTCCTCCTGCAATATTCAAACTCCTCCTCCATCATCTCCATGCCTGCATCACAGCCCAAGCTCAGTTTTTCTTTCCATGCAAAAACTTGCAGACTGCTTTGAAGAAAAAATACATAGAACATAATTTGTTTTTTTCCCTAGCTTGAAAACCGTGCATCCATTTGCAAAACTATTACAGGGGGAGTTGTATAGGGACGATGGCAACATGCTCGAGAAATTTCATCCAATTCCGGTGCATGGTTTCCAAGAAATCCGCCTTCATCACTGTCAGCCATTTTTTCATTTTCTCCATATCCGTGCATCCATTTCAAAACATGTTTCTTGGGGAGGTGCATATGGGTGATAGTAGCCTACCCAAGTAGTTTCAGCCTATTCCGATGCACGGTTTCAAAGAAATTGATCTCTGTAACCTTCAGCCATTTTCCGTTTTTCTTGAAATCTGTGCATCCATTGATCGCACTTTTGCTATGGGAGGTGCATCATGATGATAGGAACATGCTCAACCAGTTTCAGATCGATCTGATCTATCATTTGGGAGCAATGGCGAAAACAAGTTTCGGTCCTGTGAAAATTCAACAGTAGCAGCTTGAGGGTGCAGATCTGAACGTGAAGCCAGCTCCTACAGCATGGATCTGGCTAGAGGATACCTGCACAAGAAAAAATAGCCATGAATCAGCCACCAAGCCCTCATGCAACCACAGAAACCAATGCATGCAGCAAATGAAAGGCCACAGCACCTCACGGCAGCCACATTCGACTTCCAGGTATGTGACTAAAACTCATTCCTCTATTGCATGAATCTAATCTAAGCACTGCATGAACGAATGAGATGGTGGGATTCAGCCAGGAAGCTAGCCAGATTCGATTGCACTCATCCAGGCAAAAATCACGCAGCATACGTGTATAGTCGTTCACGTGAAATTTGAAAAACACAGGTAGTGGTAGACGTGTTGAACTCCAGCGCACAGGACATCAAATGATTAACAGATAGAAGAGAACATGCAGTTCATAACATCACTGCAGTTCAAATAAAGCTAGCGCACATTTTTGCCACCTCACCACAAATCACGCAGCAATTAACGAACGCTCGGCTGAAACTCACAAACTGCTGTTAACTTGCACTTGCAACATTTTCAACTGAAGTATGCATCCTCCGCTTCCACAAAATGATTAACCCGTCGTCCTCCATTGAGCTTTGCGGCCTGGTTCACAATTCTCCAGCGTATCGGGCTCACTCAGAGGCGCAGGGGCGTTCTACAGGAAGACGTTCTACAGGAAAGTACAGCAAAGCCTTCCAGAGCAGAAAAGCCCGAGTTTTTCTTCATCAAATTTGGAGCTTGAAGAGAGGTAGGCTCAAAAACACCATTCCCATGCATGATATTTCGAAAGGTGGTGAACTAGCTTGTTTGAAGTGGGGAAAATTAAAACCAGTCTGCCTGTGGGTCAAGAATGGTGGTTTGCTTATATGATACACATAATTTCTTTTAAATGGTGCTGCGTTGTACTCACCTCCATGATTCCTGTTAACAAACTCTCCCCACTATTATGACAAACCGCTGTAAGGCTCACCTGTGCACGTATCAATTTTTTGTGTGACTGTTATATGATTGGTATAAAAATCTGC
Organism: Pinus tabuliformis; assembly: GCA_031772625.1. Lineage (NCBI taxonomy): Eukaryota > Viridiplantae > Streptophyta > Pinopsida > Pinales > Pinaceae > Pinus > Pinus tabuliformis. Next base: position 1,073,475,852 of record CM062807.1, on the reverse strand, counting down.
TCTGCACTCTGTCTGTGAGAGCTTCATTCCCTTTGACAAGTCGAAGTCTTGGGCGGCAGCAGTATTTTAACCAGAGAATTGGTGAAAGGGGGAGATACAAACAGTAGAGAAACCCTGACCTGAGAACCAAGGGGGAAAACCACATCCGAATTTCCAGTCTAACCAGAGCTCAAGCCGAAAACAGGGTATCTTCACCATGCCTAGAGGGTTTATCAGAAAGGAACCCTCGGATTCCAAGAAATTGAGAGAAACTCCTGAGGTGGTAGACCTGTTTACCCGTGCAAAGTGGATGACCTTCTGTGATAAAATCCAAGGTCACGATGATGAAATAATAGAGGAGTTCCTAAGGTCCCTGCAACCCAAATCAAAAACATTGGAAACTATAAATTTCAGGGGATTGACCTTAAAACTCATCCCACAACTCATTAGCCGGGTCACTGAATTGCCATTGGGGATGCCCTGGGATAAAGAGGAAAGGAAATTAGGCCAAAAAGCTAAAAAGGAATTCTTCCTACCACAAGAACAGTTTTCAGAGGATAAAAATGGGGTCTGGAGAGCTAGCTTACAGCCATTTTGGAGTGAGGTCAGCCTTCAAATTATGAAATATATTACCTGTGAGGGGCGATTTAGTACCAGACCAGCTGGCTCATCATGGGCTTATCAAGCTCCTCATAGAAGATGCCCTCCATACTTATACTATCCCTATCTCTTGGGAGATTTTTCGTAATATGACCAAGAATGATGATATCCGGACCCTGGCAGAAGAACTCACTGCATCTAGCAGTGAGGAGAAGAAACATATTGAGGCAGAGAAGAAACCTAAAGGTAAGGAAGCTAAGGGTAAGAAAACCCAGGACAGGCCATCACAGGAAAAGCCACAAGAAAAACAAAAGGAAAAGCAAGAAAAGGGACAAGCTGTTGAGGCCAAAGCTGGGAGTAAAATAAAAACACCAACGCCAAGGGAGAAACGGTTGCAAACCCGGGCAAAGAAGACTGGAAGGATGCAAACAACACCCAAGGCAACCACAACACAAGTCAAAGAGAAGACACCCCCAACCAAGCAAGCCAAATCAGGGAAAACCGGTTCTACAGGAAGCCAGCAGACTGTTTCTATAGGAAGCCAGAAAAATGCTTCTACAGGAAGCCAGAAAACGGCCACTACAGGACTTTCTACAAGAAGTGTGGGGAAAGGGCAGCAAAAGGAGAAATTGGGCGAGATTTTAGCTAGGGAGGCAGCAACTGTGTTGGCCACCCTAAGCACATCCCCAAAGCAGAAGGAGAAGCGAAAGAGGGAGCTTCCACTATATTTTAAGGCAAGAAGGAGCATGCAGATAAGAACTGGCAGACCCCAACCACAGTCAAAAGAGCCAATCACAATTGTAGACACCTCAGCTACACAAAAGGAGAGGTCTCCCTCCAAGGCATCCATCACCTATGAACGGGGAAGCCCGAAGACATCCACCTGGAGAGAAAGAATGGAAATGTTGGACAAAAAGGCCTCTCTACAGGATGCTGAGGCAGTTCTACAGGAAGCTGAGAATTCTCTAGGAAAAGGAGCACAGACAGTGCGAAGAAGCAGAGAGAAAAGCATGGTTTCATGACTGAGAAGAAGACATCACTTCAGAAGCTTGGCATGACAGGGAGGCCACCAGAGCCATCAAAGATGAGGAGATAGATCAGTTGCTCAGAGGATGAGCAACACTTTCAGTAGGGGGTGATGATGAGCCCCAAAAATGGATAATTATATGGGCTCATTCAACCTCCTAATTCGACTTAATCCACCATTCTCATTAGTTTATTGCATGTTTTTGATTATATTTATGCTAATAGAGTGAATTGGGTTAGTCATTATGCCAACAAGTCTAATGTGTGCTTTGTGTAGTCTTTTTGGTCAATTTGGAGACAAAATCAAAGGTTTTAATGAGCACTTGGCAGCCAAATTCGTGGGAGAACAAGGGAGAGGATTTGTAGGAAGGTGTCCCCTTCATTTATGGGCCCTTACCTCAAATTCTCCACCATCATCTCGGAGTTCAAGGGCCACCAAATCAATTATCACAAGGGCAGCCGAGCAAGTGCTAGTAAAAGTGCTGTTAAGTACAAGTTTTGGCAGCCGAGTTCCTAAAGTTTAGGAGGGCTGTTGAGGTCCTTAATTTGTATAAATAAGAAGGCTTAGGGCCTCATTTTGGTTAGCCAGTAGTTAGTCACTTTGTAGGAAGAAGTTAGCTAGTTTGTAGTTCGATTTTAGTCAGTATATTAGCCTTGCATTTCAACACATTTTCAAGCTTTCCCTTGTGGACAGTTTTGATGTAACTCTTCTTTTCTTGCTCAATAAAGATGAATCCAGCTTTGCACCAGCTCTAAATATCTCTTAGGAGGCTATAGCTCTTGGGGTTGGGCCCATCTCAAGTGCCCAGTACCTCCTTTTTTTATCTTTATGTGTTTTTTCTGCATTCTTAGAATAAAATCTGCTATTTAGATCTAAATCTTGCTTTGTTATTTAGATTGCTTTTGATGGTTAAAAAGGTTTTTCATGTTCAGATTTAGTTGATAGGTTAATAACAGGAAAGATCTTCAAAAAAGGGTCAACAAACACTTTTGGTTTCACCTCTTCCTTATTGGATCAGGGGCTGGAATTGAAGTAACCTTGCTGTCCCAAACAAAAACACTAGTTTGCTTTACCATGCAATCCTTAGTGTACTGTTTTCATTTGCAGAAGTTGGTTATGTGTTCAGATCTCTGAAATGTTTCATTGCATAGTTGATATACATGGTTCTCTTTCAAATAAAGCTACTGTTCATTCACTTTATTGTTAGTTAGATTAGATTAGCTAGGACTTTGATTACTTGCAAGACTTTGTTGGTTCAGTTGAATGTATATGATGCATAGCATCTCTACCACTCTTTCATCCACCTAAGCTTCATTAGAGCCATCTGCTCCATCTCCTAGCTAGTTTCCTCGTCTCACATCTGTCCTCTTGCCCACGTAACCCTACCTTTTTCTGCAATCATTGTTTTTCGAGCCAATTTAGCCATCTACACCTTCTCACCACTCGATCCACCAGTCCCTGGGCCACTTCAGACCCCTATCCTACCTCCATATCCATTCATGCATCTTCCCTCACTCACCTATCCTCTAAAATCCAATTTTTAAACATCCTGTACAAATTTCTGAACATCCTGTAGAAATTCCTGAACATCCTGTAGAACCCCTACAGACTTCCTGTAGAAGCTCACAAAAGAGGTCTCTTGATAGCCAAACTTTGTGAAACTCTCTAGAAGGGTGTTAGGGACTCCTTATACCCTCTCTGAACCTTCCCGACCTCTTCCAAGTATTTCTCCTCCTTTATCCACCCCTGCACAGTCAAAGAACAGTGAAAGCATATGCATGATGAAACTGATGACTTAATCAAAAATACAAAAAGATGTTTTCTTCAGATAGAGGTAGTCCATACACATGTATTTTACCTTCATAGAAGTAATGGCATCTCCTTCAGTAGTTTGCATTCTCTCCTTTGCATCAGTAGGACTAGCTAGTAGAATTAGGGTTTGCTAGGGTTTGCGTTTTCCTTCAGTTTTTCAATCTCTTTTCGCAAATAGATTAGCTTCCTTCGAGTTAGCTTTCATACATCAATTAAAAAGCTTCTTCTAAGAGCTCATAGAAGTTGGCTTAAGCTCCTAGCGGACTTGTGCCAGCTGACCAAGTGACAGCTGCGGCAAGAGCTAGTACTTGTGCATACAACACCGTCGTTTCCAAGTTTGTTACGAACTACCGGGTTGATAAAATTAAAGAAGGGAGTCCCAGGAATTGTAGCATTATTGCTGCAATACTAGGGCCCACCACCTCCTTCTCATCCTTCCTGGTCCACACCTCCTCCTTGGTCATATCCATCTCAATATCATGCTCAACCAGCTGCTCATTCATTTCACCCCTATGCTTATCCACAACCTCAGTGGAATGCACCTCACCAGGGGTGGAGGCCCCAGTACAACTCTCCTCCTACTCTTTTGCCTCCACCACCTGCTCAACCGCAACCATTACCTCTTACTCCACCAAGGCAACCCCAAATGCCTGCTCAACCGAACCCGAACCCGAATAACAGACAGGCTCAACAAGTATATAGTGGGAAACCATCATGCCCAACCTATGCTGTGGAGATTCAAGAGATTAACCTACAATTTGGGAAGGTTATCCCAGATAACCAGACTCCCCCTAAGGAGGATGAGGAAGATAAAGAGGAAAGTGAACCGAAAACAATTCGACCCTTTCCTAAGAGATTATTCAGAACAACACAACCTACCCCAGAAGAAACTGAACTTCTGGGAGAATTGAAATAATTATGTGTAAAGATACCACCTCTCCAAGCCATAAAGGATGTACCTATATACAACAAGATGATCAAAGAGAAATTCTTTAGGCATCTAGGCAAGCGTAAGAGAGATGTCCCAACCATCAATGTCATAGGACAACTGTCCGACCTGATGTTGGGGCAGGTAATCTATCCTAAGTATCTAGACCCTGGAAACCTAGTAGTCGATGTCCACATCAATGGCACCATAATTCCGCATACCTTGGTTGATCTGGGGGTTGCCATTAATGTGATGACCAAGGAAACTATGCTCAAGCTTAACCTCCAGGGCTCCCTGAGAAAGACCACAACAATACTGCAGTTAGTAGACCGCTCCACCGTGACCCATGAAGGGATTATGGAAGATGTAATGGTCTCCATTGATTCTTGGGTATACCCTGCTGATTTCCTAGTTCTCCAGCAAAAGGCAAAGCTCACTACGTATCCTCTCGTCCTGGGAAGACCCTGGTTGGCTACTACAGATGCCTACATCAGCTGTCGAGCTGGGAACATGACAATCAAGAATGGGCATATGTCCAAGCAGGTAGTCCTATACGTTACTGCCCAACCTTTGTTAGAACATGATCTACCTCTTTGGTTGGTGGAGGAAGATGAGAATGAGGTCTATTCTACACCACTGTGTGCAATAGAAGCTGCCATGAGGGGGGAACCACAAACTGAGGATGATGTCATTGAAAACTTGATTCAAAATCCACCCCCCAGTATGTTTCCATTAGAAGAGATAGTGAAAGAAACCCAAGCCAATCCTTTAGTTGATCTCTGTGTGGCTGACCCAACCTCTCTCTGAGTTAGGAATATAGAGTTCGGCCCAGAAAGAACCTTGAAAATCAACTCATCCTTATCCACCTCTCAGGAGAAGGAACTGTGTAGCTTATTGAGAAACCATTTGGATGCCTTCACTTGGAGCTATAAGGAGATGAAGGGAGTGCACCCTTCAGTCTGTACTCATCACATTTACATTAAGGAAGATTGCAAACCAGTTAGGTAGCCTCAAGGAGGATGAATCCAACCCTTAAAGACATTGTCAAGGAAGAATTGCAAAAGTTACTGGATGTAAGATTCATCTACCCCATCTCTGAAAGTGAATGGGTCTCTCCCTTGGTGCTAGTGCCAAAGAAAAATGAGAAGTGGAGAATCTGTGTCGATTATCGGGAACTAAACAAGGCCACTAAGAAGGACCATTTTCCTTTGCCTTTCATAGATCAAGTGTTAGATGGCCTAGTGAGAAAAAAGTTTTTCTCCTTCCTAGATGGGTTTAGAGGGTACAATCAGATCCAAATCAACCTGGAAGACCAAGATAAGACAACTTTCACTTGTCCTTTGGGTACCTTTGCATATCGGGTCCTTCCTTTTGGCTTGTGCAATGCTCCTGCCACTTTCTAAAGAGCGGTATTGAGTATATTCTCTAAATTGGTTCATGATGCAGTGGAAATATATATGGATGATTTTACTCCTTATGGTTCTAACTTCCAGGAAGCTTTGTCTAACCTGGGAAAAGTTTTGGACAAGTGTACTGAAATGAACCTGTCCCTCAGTCTGGAAAAGTGTGAATTCTTGATGACAGGATGGGCCATGCTAGGTCATGCAATCTCTTAGCAAGGATTACAGGTGGACCCCAACAAAATTTCCATCATCCAAAAGGTCCCACCTCCTCAAAAGGTGAGAGATGTCTGAAGTTTCCTAGGCTTAGCAGGATATTATAGAAGATTCATTAAAGATTTTAGTAAGCTAGCCTCGCCATTGTTTGGCATTTTGGGGAAAGATGTCAAGTTCATATGGACTGACAACTGTTAAGAAGCCCTAGATACCTTGAAAAGTAAACTTGTGACTACCCCAATTTTGAGAGGTCCAAACTGGGCCCTGCCTTTCCACATTCACACAGATGCCTCGAACAAAGCCATAGGAGTAGCCTTAGGGCAAATTGATGAAAAGTTACACTATGCCATATACTTTATATGTAAAATTTTTTTAAAGGCAAAGTTGAACTACACGGTAACCGAGAAGGAACTCCTAGCTATAGTACATTCCTTAAATAAATTAAGACATTACATCACAGGCTATCAAACCTTTGTACACACTGATCATGCTACAATTAGGTATTTAATGAATGAACCGGATGTGAATGCTAGCATTATTAGGTGGTAGCTTTTATTGCAACAGTTTGATCTAACCATTGTTGATAAGCCTGGTAAGGAAAATGTTGTTTTTGACTTTTTGTCTAGAATAAATCTGCTTGCAGGTGAAGAAGGAATGGTGGATGATCAGATGCCAGATGAACACCTATTCGCTATCTCAATACTCTCTCTATGGTTTGCTGATATAGCGAATTACTTGGTTTTCAGCACAGTGCCCGCCACACTTGTCCTCAAAAGAGAAGAGCAAGATTGTGGGGAAAAGTCCCCCTTTCACCTGGATTGGGGGAAATCTTTTCAAACTTGGCCTAGATCAGGTTTTGAGAAGATGTGTTAGGGGAGGAAGTTTCTGACATTCTCCTGACCTATCATGATGGGCCCTGTGGAGGCCATTTTGCAGCAAAGAGAACTGCCTTCAAAATTCTGCAAGCAGGCTACTATTGGCCCACTCTTCATCAAGATGTGAGGAGATATATCAGCCAATGTGATCGATGTCAAAGGATGGGGAAACCTACCCCAAAGGATGAGATGCCCTTGTAGCCTCAAGTGACTTTTGAGCCATTTGAGAAGTGGGGCATGGACTTTGTGGGTCCTATCAACTCTCCTTCAAACCAGAAACAATACATCATTGTGTGCACCGATTATCTGACAAAATGGGCAGAGACAAAGGCAATCAAGGCAGTAACTGAAGAAAAAGTAGTTGAGTTTTTAAGAGAGAACATATTCGATAAGTTCGGGTATCCAAGAGAACTGGTTACAGATCAAGGCAGCCAGTTCACCTCCAATTTGATTGAAGACCTGCTCATGCAGCATAAAATCAAGCACAGGACTTCCACCCCCTACCATCCATAAGCCAATGGACAGGTGGAAGTCACCAACAGAGCTTTGGAGGGAGTTTTGACCAAGGTAGTGAGCAGCAGTAGGAAAGATTGGGCAGATTGATTGGTTGAGGCCACCTGGGCCTACAACACCACATGGAAGACCACCACAGGGTTCACACCCTATGAGCTGGTCTATGGGAAGAAGGCTCTGTTGTCAATAGAATTTGAATACAATACACTAAGGATGGTAGCTCAGCTGGACCTAGATCTCAGCCATGCACAACAGGAAAGGTTACTCCAGCTTAATGGATTGGATGAACAGAGATTGCAGGCCCTTCTCCACACAGAAGTAATCCAGCTGCAGAGGAAGATATGGCACGACAGAAGCATCAAGGAGAAACAATTCCAAGAAGGAGATTGGGTGCTGCTGTATGACTCCAGGTATAAAGATTTCAAGGGCAAGCTAAGAATAAGATGGTTGGGACCATACATTATAGAAAAATGCAATGACAATGGCTCAGATCTGATCAGGACTATTAATGAGGAAGCCATCCCCATTCCTGTCAATGGGCATAGGCTGAAAATCTACAAGAAGCCCTTCTCCAAACAAGAATTCATTGAAGAGTTGGGTAAAACAATTTTGGTAGTGGATCAAACCTCTACCTCCACTTCACCCACTCATTAAAAAGAAAAAAAGAAAAAAAAAAGGGACTCTGGTGAAAACCTCTATGAGGCGCTTGAGTCCCATCCTGGGGCTGAAAACCTCTCTTGAGGCAGCCTAGAGATGAGAAAAAAGAAAAAATGAGGAGAATAAATATCCTTGGGTGAAAACCTCCCCTTGAGGTGCCCAGGGCAGGCAGATAGGGTGAAAACCTTCTGGAGGCACCCTAGCTATCTCTTAAAAAAAAAAAACAAAAAAAAGAAAAAGAAAAATTAACTTCTTTTGAGTGCATTGCAGGTTGCAGGAGGACCACAGAGGAAAAGGGGACATGCCATAAGCCTATTACATCTTTTCTAAGCCCTATTCCATCATTTTTGTCTTTCTCCATCCCCTGGTATTGTTTTTATGAAATCTGTGCATCCTACAGGAAGCACTGTGTGTTCTACAGGAGGCTCCTGTAGAAATCACAGAGAGCTCGAAGTCAAGTCAAAGAAGGGATTGAGGAGCTGGAAACTTTCACGAAAGGCCTGTGGGCCATCCTATAGCCATCTGTCATCATAACCCTCCATTCCATGCCTGCACCACCACATCTCTAATCATTTCTTTCCTCCCTGCAAATAAAACACAGAAATCCTTTAAAAAAAAAATAGCATCCCTACCACTTACCTACAGCCTACCGACTGCTTCTCCATGACCATCAGAATCTTCAGTAGGCTCCTCCCCAAGTCTCTGCATAAACCTCAGCTAAAAGTTCTAAAGGGAGAAGCAGCTACAAGAATTCCTGTAGGATTCCTGTAGCAGTTGATCCCCTTAAAAATAAAGCTCCAGAAGCAGAATCGGTGCAGCCACAAGTATGCAAAACACGTAAGAAGCTAGATCCTGATTGAATATCACCTGTACAAGGCAACTGAGCTACCTATCCAGAAGCCACGAGCATATGGCAACAGGAATACATGGACATAGCACCAAAGTCTAGGCATGCAGCAGCACTGTAGCGTGCACATTTCGACTTACAGGTAAGTGTCTAAACTCGTTCCTCTGTTTGCATTTGTATGATCCAAAATTGCATGAAAAAATGGGATGGTTGCGATTAAACTAGATCGGTGGCCAGCTAACTGGCCACCCTCATCCAATTCAACAGCGCTCAGCCGGAGTTTACACTACATGTGTGTCTAGTCAACTCATAAGAATCTCAAGACAGGTAGTGGCATATATTTTGAACTCCAACGTGAATGATGGAAATGATTGCGGGCAGGGGACATAAAGTTTCATGATGACATTGCAGTGGGGACCAACGGTCCAATTGAGGGTAATGTACCCTTCCTTCCACCTCATCTCATCATCGCAAACCTCTCCCGTAAACTTAAGTATGCTCTCTTGACTGCACTCGCCACCTTTGTTTTCATTTGTATCGTTGTGCTCTCGACTGCAACAAGCTACCTACCACCTCCAGAACCTTGAAACAGTCGCTCTCTGTCATTTTCAGAACCCATCTGCCTATCGGATTCTACAGGAAAATTATCGGGAGCTACAAGAGCAGAAATAGATCCTACAGGAGCCCTTTCTACAGGAGGGCCAGTGAGCAGTCTCGCAGAGGAAAATTGGGGTTTTATGGAAAATTTGAGCTCGAAGAGGTAGGCTTTGGTAAACCCACTCTGCATATTTGCATATACAAAGGGTGATGTGATTTCAAGCAAAGTATTGAGTGGAAAAGGAAGGAGAATTGAAATCAAAAGTCTGCCTGTTCCTTTAAAAAAAAAAAAAAACATAGTCTTTCTATCTGCTCTTTGTGCTGAAGTGTTGTCTCTTTCTCCACCATGGTATTCTCACATATGCAAAGGAATGATGCAAGTTTAGAAAAATTGAGCCTGGAAGGAAGGGAAATTGCATTAAAACTCTCCCCGTTTCTTGAAAGGAAGCCTTAGTTTTTTTCTCTGTCTTCGGGTTCAAAATTTGCTGTCTCCCTCCTCACATGAGATACTCCAGAAGACTCTGAACATCATGACAGGGGGATTTATGAGGAAGGAACCTCTAAACTCAACTAGGCTACATGAACACCCAGAGGTGGTAGACATTTTTACTAGAGAAAATTGGATTCCCTTCTTTGAAAAGCTTCATGGGTATGATGAAGAAGTAACAGAGGAATTTACCTTGTCTTTGACACCCCACTCAAAAACTCATGCCACTGTTAGTTTCAGGGGTCTCACTATAGAAATCACCCCAGAATTCATCAGTAGGATTACCAGTCTCCCACTTGGACTACCCTGGAGCAAGGAAGAAAAACCACTGGGTCAAGTTGCCAAGAAAACCTTTTTCCAGCCTAATGAACATCCTGTGGAGGACAAGAATGGCATTAGGAGAACAAGTATACCTTACCCTTGGGATGAGGTCAGGTATTAGATTATGAAATACATCTCCTGTGAAGGAAGATACAACATAGTTTATGGGTACCATTTTAGACTGTTGCATGAGTTAAGATATGGCATGGGCCTTCCTGCATCCCAAAAACTCAATATTCCCTATTTTCTCCTCCAATCCTTAATAGAATCTAGCACCAAATTGAAGGCAAGAGTTCCAGACCAATTGGCTCACCATGGGCTAATTAAATTGCTGGTGGTATATGCCCTCCACACTTTCACAATTCCCATAGCTTGGGAGATTTTTAGAAATATGACAAGGGAAGATGATGTGAAAGCCCTCACATATGACCTCAATCCATCTAAAAGTGAGGGAGAGGAACAAAAAGGAGAAGAGGAAGAGAAAACACAAATAGAGGAAGAAAAACATGAAACATAGAAGGATAAGACCACAACAGAGAAGAAGAAAGAACCTAAGACAAAAGGAAAGAGGACTAAAATAGAAAGGAAAAAGACTAAATCAGTGAAGACAAAGACTACAGCAGAAGGGGCAGAAACTAAACAAAAAGAGGAGGAAATTAAAATAGGGATAGAAGAAACAAAACCTGCAGAGGCAGAAAAGACAAAAGAAGAAGAAACAGAAGCACCAAAGGCAGAAGTGTCCCTTAAAACACTAGAAAGGGAGGCAGCAGCTATTCTTGCTGCACTAAGTTCCCCAGTTAAGACCAAACCAAAGAGAAAAAGGCAACCATCCATGTATTTCAAGGCTCGAAAAAGCACTAGGATAAAGATGGGAAAGTCTCAGCCACCCTCAAAAGAGCCTATCACCATTGAAGATTCTCCTACTACCAAAAAGGAGGAATATCCATCCAGAACTCCCATCACTTATGAATGAGGAAGTCCTAGATCTTCCACTTGGAGGGAAAGGATAAAACTACAGGACTCCAAAACTATCCTACAGGAGGCACAAACCGCCCTACAAGAGACCTTGACAAAGCTACAGGAGACTGAGAAACTTGAGAAAAAGGCAGAAGAGCAGATCAAGGGGAAGGATGAAATAGCAGGGATACCAGAACCTGACCCACAGCCTAGTTTAGGCTCTTATTACAACCTTATGGAAGGAGGGAAAATCATCCCACACAAGTTTGTAGTCCCTCTCTTCTTTGAGCTGGAAAAAGAAATAGTAAGGAGCCACAAGTGGATGCAAATTGCAAAGTCCAAAGGGGTAGAAGACATTGGCCACATGGAGAGCAAGCTGAGAGAGATGGGCAGAGCTTGCCGTTGTAAAACATGCAGAAGCAATCAAAAGATCTCACTTGGAAGCAGAGAATGAAAGGTTAAGAAAATAGCTGCAAGAAAGGGGAACCCCGGTAGAAACTGAGATGTTAAGAAACCAGCTGCAAGAAAGGGAAACCCCAGTAGAAACTGAAGTGTTAAGGGACCAGCTGCAAGAAAGGGAAACCCAGGCAGAAACTGAGGTATTAATATTAAGAAGACAGCTACAGGAAAGAGAAGCCCAATTAGCCTGCATGGCCAGCTGGGCTATGGAGGCACTACAGTGCAGGCAACCAGCCAAATCATATGCAGTATACCTTAAAGATCAGTGGCTCTAGTTCCAAATCAAGACTCTGGCCCAGAGAGGCACCATACCTTTTCAGGATTATGGCCAATTCATGGATCTATGTGATCACAGTTCAACAGAGGACAAGGCGAAGCTGGCAGAGTTTTATTTACATAACATGGCCCTTACTGATATGAACCTATGGGATCCCAATGTTGTGTTAGGAGACTTACAACTGATGGCCATGGCATCTTGGATGAGCCATGAGGAGAAAAGGGCAGCAAAAATCAAGAAGTTAATGGTGAAAGAGCTAAATGAACCTTTAATGATCCGAGCTGAGCCAGCAGACCCCATGGCTCTCATCAATGCCCACCAACACCTTGCAGCTAATCCTCAAAGTTTCCCCAAATATATCAATGAGGAGGCCCAGGCTATTGCACATTTTGAGGACATGGAGAGATTGTTTGGAGATGACTGCATTCATGCCTGCATGAGAAGGTGGAACACATTACCACACAGATTACAGATTAGGGAGTATCACTCCCCAAACAGGATGAGAGAAGCCTTAAGGAGAGTGCCACTGTATAAGCACTCTATGCAAAGTTTGAAGGCCAATTGGATTGGCCTCAAATTCAGTCCTCCATTGCTGCTAGGACTACTGGAAGGTGTAAAGGAAGAAGAAGAATAGAAACAGTGGGAATAGGTGGATAGAAAGGTAGGATTCCATGATAAAGAGGAGGATATCACATTAGAAGCATGGGATGTCACGGAATCCATCAGAGCCATCATGGATGAAGAGATAGACTAGTTGCTCAGAGGATGAGCAACCCATTCAGTAGGGAGGTGATGATGAGCCCCATAAATGGGTAATTATATGGGCTCATTTGGCCTCCTAACTTAGCTTAATCCACCATTGTCATTAGTTTATTGCATGTTTTTGATTATATTTATGCTAATAGAGTGAATTGGGTTAGTCATTATGCCATGAAGTCTAATGTGTGCTTTATGCAGATTTTTGGTCAATTTTTGGACAAATTCAAAGGATCAATGAGCATTTGGCAGCCAATATTCGAGGGAAAAAAGGGAGAGGATTTGTAGGAGGGTGTCCCCCTTGTTTATGACTCCCTACCTCGAATCCTCCATCAGAAAATCGGAGCACAAACAGCCACATTGATGCATCCGAGAGGGCAACTGAGCAAGTCAAGAAGAACTACTGTCTATCTCTAGTTCCACAAGCCGAGCCCCTTGATTTTAGGAGGACTGTTGGAGGACTCCATTTGTATAAATAGGGGGGCTTAGAGCCTTAGTAGGTTAGCCAGTTATTAGTAGAATTTTTCACACTTTTTTGCAGCTCTTGTTCAGCTCATTTTCGAGCTTATTTTTGTGAACAGTTTGTGTAATGTGACTTTCAGTTTGATAATGGAGATGACAGATTTTCTGGGCCAGCATTGATTTCTTTCAGAGGGATGAAGCTCTTGGGTTAGGGCCCAACCCAAGCTGCCCAACAACTCTTGCTTTGTATTTATATGTTTTTGCTTCAGTTCATGAGTTAATTTCTGTTACATAGATTCATTTTACCTTGTTTAGAATAGGTTGCTTTTGATGGTTTGCATAGCTGCTTTTGTTTCAGTTGCTCAAGTAGGTTAATACAGTGATAGGCTAAGATTCAAAAAGGCAAACAAAAGGCCTTGATCTCCTTTCTCCCTTCCTGGGACCATGATTTAAGGTCAAGGCACTACTGCTGCCACCAAAAACATAGTTTTGCTTTTTCCATGCAATTTCTAGTGTGATGATTTGATTTGAAAAGTTAAAGTATTACTTCAGATTCATTTTGCCAAGATTATTTCCTATTTATGTAATAAGTCTCTTTTCAAGCTTTTCTATTCATAGGGTATTGTTCAGCACTTCATGTTTCTAGGTCAGGAATTAGGTTAACAAGAGATATGGTTCTGTTTTCTTGATGCAGCTAGTCCTTTTCTTGCTCAGTTTTGGTAGTTAGATGTGCAACTCTCTTACATCATACCTCAGCTCACAATACATCAATAAATCAGCCAACATCATCTCATTTCTCATAGGTTTCACAAGTCATTCACAGTCCTTCACGAATCTTCCCTAATTTCTGCACTTTTTCCATAAGCTTTCCTCTTGTCATTTGAACAAATCCAACCATCATTTTCTTTCATGATCCTCCTTGTTAAGCCTCAGACACCTCAACACATCCCTCTAGTCTTCAGATACCATTTTCCACCATTTTTCCACTCTTAAAACCTCTAAAAATAGCTCTCGGCACCTTCTTATAGATCCTATTGTAGATCCCCTGCAACCTCCTATAAAATTTCCTATGAGTGATTTTTCGAAGTCTGATTGCAAGGGAAGTCTTCAGAAGGTTACCAGAGGCTTCTTAGGACCCCTCCACACCTTCTTACACCTCTACAAGAACCAAATCTGCCTTCCTTCACCACCAAACCTCTGCCATAGTCACAAACAGACAAAATCTCATGCATAACAATTTCACATAAAACACATAAAAACACAAAAAGATGTTCTTTTCTCATTTTCTTCTAGGAATAGCTAAATAGATGCGATTTACCTTTTCAGTAGTCAATGGCACTCATTTCATCAGTTTTCATCTCTTTTTCTGCAAAAGTAGGGTTAGTTGGAAAAATTAGGGTTTTCTAGGGTTTGTGTTACATTCCAGTCTTCTTTCTCTTTCTGCAAATAGAATAGTCTTTGTAGAGTTGGATTTCTTTCATCACAATTAAAAGCTTCTTCTAGAAACTCATAGAAGTTGGCTTGAGCTACTAGTGATCTTGCGCCAGCTGACCAAGTGACAGCTTGCAGTAAGAGCTAGTACTTGTGCATATAACACCGTCGCTTCAAAGTTTGTTACGAACTACCAGGTTGGTAAAAGTAAAGTAGGAAGCCCTAGGAGTTGTAGCATTATTGCTGCAATACTGGTGCTCACCACTAGTGACCCCTAAAATGGGCTATGGGTTGTGGTAAAGCTAGGTATTGTGTTCCTCGGTGGGCCTAGGAATCCTTGATTTGTTAATTGTGGGACATACGATAAAGCCTAGAGGTGGTTGCCCTTGATTAGGCCTAGGAATCCTTGCCAGTGAATAGTGAGATATATGGTAAAGCCTAGAGGGTGGAGTCTCGGTTAGGGCCTAGTGATCTGGTGTGGATTGCGGTAAATCCCAGAGATTGGTGTCTCGATTATGGCCTAGTGATCCCTGGATCAGACTATGGATTGCGGTAAATCCTAGAGACTAGGAGATAGGAAAATTCCTCACGGTGTAGGTGGAGAAATCTGGTGGCATCAATGCTTGTTTTATGGCCTAGTGATTCGGGATGGATTGCAATAAAGCTTGGTTCTATTGATGAGGGTGAGGTGGTATAGCCTCGGGAAAGCCTAGTTGATTTTGGTTTTAAGTCCCAAATTCATGCTTGGAATATGGCATGGGGGTGATTGACTGAAAGAAAGATTTGGTTCAGCTAATCTATGGTTGGGTGGTTTGTGGAAGTCCCAAACCTAGTTGGCATTTGCATCATTAATATGAGGTTATTTTTCCTTGTTAATTCAAGAGTATTATGCTGGTTTATATGTGCATTATATGGTTGTTGTTTCCTTAGTATTTCTGTTGTTATTATGCTGGTTATGAACATGTATTATGACAACGGCTATGTATGACTCTTATCATGTGTTTACTTGTAAATGAATGAACAATGTATCTATGGCTTAATAGATAAAATTACAGCTAATTTGTTGAGGCATCAATGCTTCTTAGTAGTTCTCAGATAAGTATGAGACCCCTACGCTCAGCTTTGTTGTTAAGACATGTAGATTTCATATTTGTGATATGTTTGGCGAAATTCCTGTCATGGCTAATATGGGTCTAGCCTAGTCCTTGTGGATGTTTTTGCAAATGCATCTTTGTTCTATTGTAAAATTTCATTTCTGAAGGTGTCATTGAGTTCTAGGTAGTGAACTAGGCTCTGGACTTGAAAATGTTGCACAAATCTCAGAGTTGCAGGCACAACGTTGGGAAAAAATGTCCCCAGAAGCACCCTTGACCTTGCTGTGGGAGCTTATGAAGCCTCCCAGATGCACCCTTTTCCATATCAAGGGAGTGTATAGGGGTTTGATGCACTAAATATTCAGTTGGTTTCAGGGGTTGGTTACCTGAGTGGTTGGGATGACTCCTAGGAGTTCTATTGCTGATGTGGAAGGCTTGTGTGGTGTGTTTCACCGGTTCCACTTCCTTAACTGACACATCGGGAGTCGATTCATATCATAGTAACTTCTTGTCACATGTTTACCCTGGTTGGCCGGTTACTTAGGTAGATGTGGGAGGAGGGTGTTACAGAGTGGTATCAGAGAAGGTTGCGCTCTATTTGGGTTATATCTGATACCACATATTGGTATCAGAGAGGGTTGCATTCTCCTTGGGTTGTATCTGATACCACGTAGTGGTATCAGAGCAGGTTGCTCTCTCTTTAGGTCATACATGATACCACAGAATGGTATCAGAGTGGGTTTCATTCTCTTTGGGTGGTGTCTGGTTTCCATTCTTTTTGGGAGATATATGATACCACAGAGTGGTATTAGAGAATGGTTCACCCCTCGGACTGGATGGACGGTGTGTTGGTCATGCATTCATGCTAGTTGCATATGTGTTCCTTATGCTTGTAGTCCATGTTCTTGTTGCATTTGCATGGTGTTGATCATGGTTGTAGTGATGTCACCATGTGAAGGTTGATGGTGTTGTTGTGGGATGTGTCGTCATGAGTGTATGGTTGTATATGCATTTGTTATGCATGTCGGTGTCTATATGTTGTTATGCATGCATTTTCATGGTGAAGGTTGTTGTGCATAAGGTCATTGTATGCAATTAGGTCATCATGATGATATTGGTATGATATGATGCTAATGGGTTGGCTAAGATAGAGCAAGAGATTCAAATCATTAAAGTGAAGTTGCAACAATGGACTTCAGGGTAAGAGCAAATCATCATACAAGTTTGTATGGTGGGCATGTAGGTATGTTGGTTAATTTTTGTTATAAGCATTAGGGTTACTGATATGATTGTCATTCTATTATTATTATGGTTACATGTATGATAAATTCTAGTTGATTAGTGTGGTGATATGAATATGTGTCAGATAGTCATGAATGATAGTAACCTGTGGTTGTATGCATTACTATTGTTGTTATATGATAGTTAACTTGATGGTTATGTTATATGTTGCTGATGAGCATGTTATATGTTAAGTTGTTGTTGTTATATGTTAGTTAATGATTAGGGTTATTGCATTAAGATCTTAATGTTATATGTATCATACTAATTTGGTTTGGTCTACGCAAATGGTTAGGGTTATTACATTCTGATATGAGTTAATATGTTGTGATATTATGTCATACTACTCTAAACTGACTGTGTAGATGTGATTACTATGTATGAATGATAATTTTTTGTGAGTTTATGATGTGGAAATGTTTTCTAGTGACTATTATGGATATCATGACCTTGTTTATGTTTGAGTTGATATGTCATGAAGTTATATCATGCCAAATATGGATT
This sequence comes from Pinus tabuliformis, assembly GCA_031772625.1. Lineage (NCBI taxonomy): Eukaryota > Viridiplantae > Streptophyta > Pinopsida > Pinales > Pinaceae > Pinus > Pinus tabuliformis. Next base: position 1,073,458,372 of record CM062807.1, on the reverse strand, counting down.
GATTGTATAGACAAGATAGCCTCCCCCTGAGGTATATTAAGGTATGATTTTGCTTATGTCGTCAATTTGGTGCTTGACTATTTGACTATGTCGTCTATTTGGTGTTTGAGTGTTTGGTGTCCATTATTTTGTCTAGTTGATTTATCTAACTTGGTACATTTATAGTTTGTTTGACTATTTGGTTAATTGCATGATATGAGCATCTGTATGTAAGATTGCATGAAGAAATGATCTCGTTTTAAAATGGCTGTACTAACACATACGTGTTGAGACAACTAATATGTACTTGAGTGTAAAATTATGTATTATGACGGATGAATGTAAGTTGATTTTGATTATGACAGGGTTATTAGACTTGGTGAAGGTTGATTTCCAAGTAACAGATATGTTGCCTTGATATTTGGAACATGTGATCAACATGTGTGAATAGTTGCAGGAAATATGCTTGGTATTAGCATGATAAGGTAATAGTTGATTTGTTTATATAACTATCCATTGTGTGATGTGACAGTACATAGTAAGACTAAGTTGCAGCAAGGTAAAGGTAAAGAAAGGAATTGGATGATAATTCCTTTGACTATGTTTGGAAACTAAAAATCCAAATGAATGAGTGCTTTGCATACAGGAAGTCTTCTTAACCCTAATTTATTTGAAATTATGTGGATATGTGCTATATTCATGGACATGTATTTGATAGGTATAACAACTAGTGTCTAGTTATAGCTAGATCTTTCAAGGGAATTGGAGTCCCTTGAGACATGGCACATATGTGTTCAGCTACAAGGCAACGTGATTGGCATAACAAGGTAATATAACTAGTATATTGTTATATTTATTTATCCATTGACAATTATGTGTTTATGGTAGAGTGATGCAGGGAGTTGCATGACAAGAGAGGTTGTCATGAAATCTTGAAGAAGGCTAAGGTTGAGCTTTCCTTGGAAACCATGGGATTAAGTCATGATGTCTATTGTTAGTCTTATGCTTTTGATCTTTTGAAATTAGGTTACACTTGATTTGCGGTTTGATTATGTCTAGTATATGGCCACACTACTTTGTTTGTGGTGTCATATTCTATTGGTTTTCATGGTTTTATTCTTGGTTGCTTATTCTTTGTTTCTTGTTCATGCCTTTTATGTTTGAAGGTCTTAGGAATTGGTTGGGAAAAGAGGAAATTTAGTGGAGCTTGGGGAAAGCTCAATGAAATCGAGCAAGCATTGTAAGACTCAGATGAAGCCGATGCATGTATAAGTGCAGCGGAAGGTAAGAGTATGACAACCAGTTGGATTGGTTGGGTACATTGGTGTAAATGAGCGATGATAGAACAATCATGAGAAAGCTAATATGAAAGTTAAAGTAAATGGACTTGAGGTGTCAGATTCCTTGGCTATGTTGGGAATCATTGTTCTCAATGTTGTGCAAGCTATGAGTAGATAAAGGGAGTTCTCTTAACCTTGACCTTATGATATCTGGCAATTATATTGCGATGATAATTATGTTGATGTCTATATATGCATACATGTATGTATGTATGTCATGTATGATAGGGTCATCATGGATGATGATTGTTTTTATGCTAATGTTTATATGTATATATGTATGGATGTATGTCGTTGTCTGACAGGATCATGATTGCTTAATGCTAATATTTATACGTATATATATGTATGTATGTATGTTTCTATCTGATAGGGTCACCAAGAATCATTCTTGTGGAGGAATGATTTCTTACACATGTGAATGACATAAAGAGGTTCTTGGTTTATGAGGAATCAAGTGGGAAGATTAGTCCTGAAAAATATACGAGGTTAGTATCATGTGGATATGATTTGATATTATGTGATTATACTATGTCTATATTTACGCTATGACAGACTATGCTGACAGATACATTAGTGGAATGCAAACAACGTGATCCGCGACATGCTAAGATAAACATGGTTGGTAGAGAGACACTGGAAACAAGTTTGCTTGGTAGAGGTAGTATGGTTTTGGATGTACAATTATATTGTTGTGTATATGTTGTGCATGTTGTATATTCAGTGATTGTACCTATGGTGATGTGTAATGTTGCATATGTAGTATTGTGTGCATATGATGTTGTGTTCATGTTGTATATATGGTGTTGTGTGTATATTTCATATGCAGTGCTAGGTATAGATGGTGCTATGCACATGTTAGATATGTAGTGCTATGTACATATCGTATTGTGCGCATGTAGGATATGCGGCATTGTGTACATATGGTGTTGTGCACATGTTGGATATGTGGTGATCTGTACATATGATTCTATGTACGTGTTTTATATGTAATGCTATGTACATATGGTGTTTTGTGCATGATTGCACATGTGGTGATGTGTGCATGTGGTGTTGTGTACATGATGTACATGTGGTGATGTGTGCAGGTGGTACTATGTACATGTTGTGCATGTGGCATCGTGTACATGTGGTGTCATGTACATGTTGTGCTTGTGGTTTTGTGTACATGTGGTATTGTGTACACACTGTACAAGTGGTACGGTGTACATATGGCACTGTGTAGACGTTGTGCATGTGGTGTCGTGTACATGTGATGTTGTGCATATATTTGGTAGGTGGTACATTGTACCGGTGGTATTGTGTACATGTTGTACATATGGTATTGTGTGCATGACATACATGCTGTGTTATGGGCATGAAATACTATGTATGTGCATTGTGTAGTCGTGGCATTGTGACATGTGTATTTATTGTGTTTTACTATGTGTACGTATATGTATTGTGTTGTAAATTAGGTGTAGGTGTATGTATTGTGTTGTGGTGTACACTGAATGTAGGAGTTTGTATTGTGTTGTGTTGTACACTAGGTGTAGGTGTATGTGTGGTATGTCAGGTGTAGGTGCATGTATTTCATGGTGTTGTATGTCGTGTGTGGTTGTAAGTGTCTGATGCACACTATGTGTATATGTACATGGTTGAGGAGAAGGAACTGGGTGTTTTTCGGGTGTGGAAACCGATTTAGTGTGCATCTAGAATAAGGATAAAGGTAGAAGCTAAGAATTGATTAAAGGATAAGTATCAATATTTTATTTCAGTTTTATTATGCTTGTGATTTAAGATTCTGGTCTATGATGATTACATGTGATATATGATTATGGTTTATGATGGTTACATGTGATTTATGATATTGATCTATGATGGTTGTGTTTTGAGCTAACTTGATGTGATATGTTTATACATGATGATTTGATTAAAGATGCTAGTTTGACTTGTCGTGATAGGAATTAAATAAGATTGCAAGTGTACCTTGTTGACGAGACACCAATTAGGTATGATTTGAAGTTATTTCAATTTATTTTGAATCTAATGGAAGTCATGTGCTTGGTACAGGAAGCACGGAAATACCTGGTTAGGCAGTCGAAACTGACGACAAGAATTAGCAACACAAGTGAAAGAAATTGGAATAGGTAGTAGTATGATGGTAAAGCATTCAAGAGCAGGGCCATTGTGGGACACTGGTACCCAATAGTGTCCATTGAATTCCATGAGAATTCTATGGCTGGTATGATGGTTTTAAGGCATGGATATTCCTTAGTTTTTGGACCTTCTGATGCAAGGAAACCTTACTGAGGGATAGACTCTCCGGGATGGGGGTGCTAGTGGAACTTGGAAGGTGTGTGACTACACATGAGGGGGTGACCAAATTTCCCAAGGGACCGTGTAGCAGAGAAGGGAAGGCCGAGGATATATTTGTTTTGTTCATTAGCATTCTAGATGGAATCTGTTGAGATGTCAGTGTTTTAATTGATGGCCATATGGATTAAATATATACACAGATAGAATAGAATTAGTGGACTCAAGGAGCAGTCCCAAGGAGAAAGAGGAGGAAAGCCATTAGAGCCATTAGAAATCCATCGAAAGCCATCGAGAGCTAAAGGAAATCCATCAAAAGACAAGAACAAGAGTGACAAGCCAAAGAGAAGCAAATCCAAAGAGAAGACTGCATATGCCCAAGAGAAAGAGCCAAAGGGTAGAAACAATGATATCAGAGGAGAAAAGAGAAAATATATCAGCAAAATATCAAAAACCAAATTGGAGAAATCATATCAGAATTTTGTTATGTGTCTCCACCAAAAAACCCCGATCTCCGATATGCGATTTACTCCAACCTCTGATATGTAGAATCGAATGATGTAATAACAAATTTAGTTGTTCAATCACATCCACCCTTTATCAGAGCTTTTCGAATGGGACCTCTATTAATATCCTTTGATGAGGCCTAATCTTTGATTGTGATATGTTTACGGACTCGACTGGCCTTTATCATAATGTTTTAATGTAATATTGCATCTGCCACGTCACAACTTTCCTATCGCAAGTCTTGCAAGCCATGTCATGTTAAAAACCTATGATTGCAATATGTTGCAGACTTGATTAGTTTATCAAAACGGTTTTATTGAAATATCACACCCACTGCATCGAAGGTCAGAGTAGTAAGAGCGATATGTGATATCACAATATCAACATTGTTGAGATATCATGACTTTGGCTTGTGCACAACTTTAAAAATCTTTGATATCCATGTGGTTGTGATGTGCGGGAGTACGATGACGATGTGGCATATGGGACCTCCCAGCATCCATTGTAATATGGTTTTTGCATTGTTTAAAAGTTGTAGCCCCTCCTATGTTGTTATTATAATAGTTTTCATAAACAATGAAACTATGTTATATTTGGTTGATTATTAACAAAGACCCCTTCTGATATATTTTTAATGTGCTACCTCATGCACAAGTTAACCTCTCCTCTAATAAATGTGTCTTTTCGTTTATTGGCGAAACTCATATAAATACAAGTCAAATATTTCATTATTAAGCATCGATCTTGGTCATTTGTTACAGAGAGGAAGATACATTTTACAACTCGTGAACTTGAAAGAGAAAACGAAATGAGACTTAAAGGCCGAGAAGGATCTCTAGACATTAGAAGCAGATAAGGGAATAAGAGCTTGGACAAGCAACCACACTTACTTAAACTTTTGCATTATTATGTGTTTTAGATACGTGGAACACTTCAGGTTCGGAGGAGCACATAGTCTCGGTGGAGTCCATAATTGTGATTGTTGTAATCTCAGTGAAGACTAAGGCAGATCGAACCTATTGTAGCAAGTAAGTCTGTGACAGTATAGAACAATACCTTCGTAGGACTGTGGGTCAAAATTTTTGTTAAGCTACAAGAGCCTCAGATCATCCTCAATAAATTCAGAGCATCCACAATTAGTCATAGTTAAACCTGTAGTGCATCAATTTGAAGCTCGACTGTTACAACATTGAATGTGTGGTATATTAACTTGTTTGGGGCTCAGATAAGTGAAGAAAAACCTTGTAGACTTTTCTATGGAGGATCTAGATTGAAGAACTAATGCGTGAGGGTGTGAAGAAAGTTTCAGATCATCTGTGGGAGGGAAATACCTACAACACCAGGAGACAGATCTGGCTATACATCATTGGAGAAAATGGACATGTGAAGTGCAGAACAAGATTTTCATTTTATCTATCTTTATTAAGAATACTGAAGGGTTGGTTCCCTAGGGTTTGGAGCCTCTAAAACAGAAAAGGGTAGGGTTGGAGCCTCACAAAAGTCCAAGTTGGTGCTTGGAAATAGGTTGGAGCCTAGAAAATTGAAGGGTTGGTGCCCTCAAATATCATTGTACTCAAAATAAAAGAAAAGGGATTGATGTCCTCACTTATTTATAATAAAATCCTTATTATTTATTTTTCTGATTATAATTGTGAAGAATTTTAACTGGTAAACATAACAATTGAAAAGAAATATTGATTCACCCCCTCTCAGTATTTCTAACAATTGGCATCAGAGCCAACTTCTTCATAATCAGCTTAAAAACTAGAAGAAGGATTCTTAAGTCACAATGAAGAATGAGGATGCAGGAAAAATTCCTCAATTTGATGGAACAAAATTTGGTATTCAGAAGCGTAGGATAACATTCTATTTAATATCTCTTGGACCTGAAGTATGGAAATCAGTTATTGATGTGTATAAAGCTCTAGCTACTCCACTGACAGATTAGGTTGGACTGAAATCTTATATAGCAAATTCCAAAGCACTAAATTCCATAACAAATGGAATTACTGACTCAGAATTTACAAAAGTTATGAACTGTGATTCTGCTAAGGAAATGTGGGACAAGCTTATTGGTATATATGATGGAGACTCCAAGGTCAAAAAGGCAAAACTCCAAACACATAGAAGACAATTTGAGAGTCTTAAGATGGATGATGATGAAGATATTGCAACCTATTTCCTCTGAGTAGCTGAAGTTGTCAACTCACTCAAAAGTTTAGGTGAAACCATTGAAGAAAGCACAATTGTCCAAAAGGTTTTGAGATCACTTCCAGAACATTTTGATTCCAAAGTCAGTGCCATAGAGGAATTGAAGGACTTGGATGATCTAAAAATGGATGAACTTCATGGGATTCTCATTGCATATGAAATGAGAAAAGGAATCCCTAACTCCAAGGAAGCTGCATTCAAAGCTTCAAGGTTATCAAAGAAGGGAAGAAATGATAATTATAGCAGTGATGATTCCGACATTGAATTTGAACTAGCCCAATTCGTAAGGAAGCTAAGGAAAGGGTCCAAGCTCAAAGGTAAGTATCCTCTCATTTGTTTTAAATGTGGAAGAATAGGACATTATGCTACAAAATTTCCTCATAAACATGATAGTGATGATGAAGACGAATATAAAAAGAAGATGTTCAAGAAGAAAGGGCTTAACAAGAAGAATTTATTCTCCAAACAAGATGACTTTGATGAAGAAGAATTTGTGATTACCAAGAAGAAATCAACTAAATATACCTCTCTACACAAAAGAGATGATGATGAGTCCGATAAGGAAGATAACTATGCTGGAAGCAGTGAAGTATTATTTATGGCATTCAAAAATGAAGATGATTCCGAACAAGAAGAAGAAGGAAATGTGGATGATTTACTAATGAGTGCCATTGAAGAAAATGAGAAATTCCAAAAGAAGGTCATTTCTCTCAAAGTGGAAAAAGAGGAAGAAAAAAGGAAGGAAGAGTTCTTGAACAATAAACTAAAAGAAAGAGAAGAAATTTGTGAAAAACGTGAAGCTGAAGTTGTTTCCCTAAGAAAAGAGTTGGATCAAGTTAAAAAGAGTTGGAAAATCTCTAAAACTCTTGATAACATTCTTAATACTCAAATACCTCAGCATGACAAGTTTGGAATTGGTTTCAAAGGAGAATCATCAAGTACGAAGGAGAATGTAAAAATCCAAAAAAGTTATGCTGACATCCTGTACAGTCATCCAAAAGAAGAGAAGCCATCCCACCAAGAGCAAAGGTCCACCTTTAACAACCCAAGGAATGAAGGAAGGCTACCTCCAAGGAAGAATACTACATCAAGTCAAGGCTATCTTAACAGGTATCAAACAATATTTCTTGGTCATTTCTTTCATTGTAAAAACTTTGGTCATCAAGCTAAGCATTGCAAAGCTCATAAGGATAATGGTTCAAGATATAAGATTAATCATCAAAGCAAGCCACATAGCCTAAAAACACAAGGACATATCAAGACTTACAATTCATTTGATCCTTTGGCTAAGTATGATCCTGTTTGCTCAAAATGCAATGATTATGGCCACGATACACAAAATTGTTCATTCAAAAAGGAAGAATTGAAGAAGGAAGAACCCACTACTGATAAATGTGGTCTAGCTTTATGTGCACATAGTGATGAAAATCAATGGTTTGTGGATAGTGGGTGTTCAAGACACATGACAGGTGACCAAAAGAAGTTTATCACATTAAATAAGAAGGATGGAAATGTATCTTTTGGAAGTGGATCTGCTAAAATTGCTAGAAAAGGGATTGTTTCTCTTATTAATGGAAAGGGAAAAGCTCAAAATGCACTACTCGTGGAAGGGATCAAACACAATATTTTAAGTGTCAGCCAGATTTGTGACCAAGGACATAATGTTGTCTTCAGTACTAAAAATTGTGAGATAAGGAATTCCTCCTTAGGAGAACTTGTGGCAAAAGGAGTAAGAACACCAGACAACATATATATTCTGAGTAAAATTCAAGAAGATAAATTCTATACGAGTCGAGTAGATGAAAACTGGTTATGGCACAAACAATTGGGGAATTTAAACTTTGATAACCTGGTTAATATCACAAAAACAAATGCATTAAGGGACATTCCAAAAATTTTCAAGCTAGATCAAGTCGTGTGTGCCCCATGCCAACATGGAAAGCAAACTAGAACCTGCTTCAAAACTAAGGAGGTATCAACATCAAAACCTTTGGAGATCATACATGTAGATTTATGTGGACCAACTAGAACTCCAGCTCTACAAGGCGAAAGGTACTTTTCTCTATTTTTTGATGACTATACTAGAATGATGTGGGTATTCTTTATAAAGTTTAAATCTGAAGCATTTGAATGTTTTAAGAATTTCAAAGCTCTTGTGGAAAATGAAAAAGAATAAAAAATCAAGTGTCTTAGAATAGATAGAGGAGGAGAATTTACTTCCAAGGAATTCAATGATTTCTGTGATCTACATGGAATCAAAAGAGAAATTTCCATAGCTAGAACTCCTAAACAAAATGGAGTAGTGGAAAGAAGAAACAAAACCATGCAAGAAATGGCAAGAACAATGTTACTAGCAGCTGATTTACAAGCCAAATTTTGGAGAGAAGTAGTTGCAATGACAGTGTATACCTTGAATAGAGCCCAACTAAGACCAAATAATGACAAGACTCCGTATGAATTATGGAAAGGAAGACTTGCTTTGGTAAAATACTTCATAATTTTTGGAAGTAAATGCTTTATGAAGATCAATGATGACTCACCAGGCAAGTTTGATTCTTGGGTTGATGAAGGAATATTTCTTGGATATTCTACAAGGAGCAAAGCATACAAATGCTACAATAATCGACTACGAAAGATAGTAGAAAGAATTGATGTGAAGATTGATGAGGCACTCCCAGAAAAAGAAATTGAAGTATGTGAAGAAGATTATTTCCTTGAAGATTTTGAAGAAGATACAACAAAGGAAGAAAAAGATCAAGAAAATCAAAAGGAACCATCTCAGACTCCAACAAAAGTAAAATTTGTTCAAAAACACCATCTGGAAGAACAGATTATCGGGAATATAGATGATGGAATACAAACTCGAAGAAGGATGACTAATACACCAAGAAAAGATGATGTTGCCTTACTATCCATGGTAGAACCAGAAAACTTTTCCCAAGCGAGTAAGGACCCTCATTGGGTGAAAGCAATGGAAGAAGAAATGTTCCAAATCGAAAATAATGAAACATGGGAACTTGTACCTTGTCCAAAAGATAAAAATATAATTGGAACCAAGTGGGTGTTAAAAAAAAAAAGAATGAAGATGGAAAAATCATCAGAAATAAGGCAAGGCTTGTTTGTAAAGGTTATTCACAAATAGAAGGAATTGACTTTGAAGAAACCTTTGCACCTGTAGCTCGTATGGAGGCTATAAGAATGTTTTTGGCATTTTCTTGTTCAAAAGGATTCAAATTTTATCAAATGGACGTGAAATAAACATTTCTAAATGGTGATCTAAAAGAAGAAGTTTACATGGAGCAACCAGAAGGGTTTGACCTAGCAGAAGGAAAAGACTTTGTATGCAAGTTGAAAAAGGCACTATATGGATTGAAACAAGCTCCTAGAGCTTGGTACACAAGAATGGATCATTATCTACAACAAAAAGACTTAAAAAAGGTTGTGGCGGGAAGCAATCTCTACACGAAGATGGATGAAGACAAACTACTAGTCACTCTTGTATATGTTGATGATCTGATTTTTGCCAGCAATGATGATGGGATGAGCCATGAATTTGCTCAAAATATGTCAAAAGAGTTCGAAATGTCAATGATTGGTGAGTTGTCTTACTTCCTTGGACTACAAGTAACTCAAACTACAACATGTATGTTCATATCTCAAGCAAAATACCTTAAAGACCTACTTAAAAGATATGGGATGGAAGAATGTGCACCTATGAGCACACCGATGACCATAGATTGTAAATTGAGCAAAGATGATGAATCCCCCTTGGTAGATGCAACTCTTTACAAGTCAATAATTGGATCTCTCCTATACTTAACTACTACAAGACCCAATATTATGCAAGCAGTAGGAATGGTAGGAAGATTTCAATCAACTCCTAAGCAATCTCATTTGTTGGTTGTGAAGAGAATTCTTAGATACTTGAAAGGTACTTCTGATTTTGGTCTATGGTATCCCAAAAGAACTACTCTTACTATGACAACTTACACCGATGCTGATTGGGCTGGAAGCATAGATGATCGAAAAAGTACCAATGAAAATGCATTCTTCATGGGAGATTGTCTAGTATCTTGGCTCAGCAAAAAAAATCTTCTATATCTCTCTCCACAACTGAAGCCAAATATATAGCTGCTGTAGATTGTTGTACACAAATATTGTGGATGAAGGAAGCATTGAAAGATGTCAACATAGAGACTAATCAACCAATCACCATCTACTGTGACAACACTAGTGCCATCAATCTTTCAAAGAATCCAATAATGCACTCAAAGACCAAACATATTCCAATCAAATACCACTTTCTTCGTGAACAAGTTGCTGAACAAAATATCAAGTTGGAATATGTAAATACAAAGGAGAAAATTGCAGATATCTTCACAAAACCCCTACCACGAGAAGCATTTGAATATCTTCGCCAAAAGATGGGGGTCATTTCTCTTGCATCACATTAAGAAAACACATTGACAAGAGTAGAAGCACCATGACAAGGGGAGAAACTTGATAGGGGAAGTACTTGGGCACCCCATTTTCCATTGATGCCAAAGGGGGAGAGATTACAGAAAGGAGAGGATCCAGGAAAAGGAGTATATTTCCATCAATGACAAAGGGGGAGATTGTTGAGATGTCAGTGTTGTCATTGATGGCCATATGGATTAAATATATACACAGACAAAATAGAAGCAGTGGACCCAAGGAGAAGTCCCAAGGAGCAAGATGAGGAAAGCCATCAGAGCCATCAGAAAGCCACCGAAAAGCCATCGGGAGGCAAAGGAAAGTCATTGGAAGATAAGAACATGAGCGACAAGACAAGGAGAAGTAGATCCAAATAGAAGACCACATATTCCTAAGAGAAAGAGCCAATGGGTAGAAAAATGATATCAAAGGATCATAGAGAAATGATATCGATGAAATATAACATAACCAAATCATAGAAATCATATCGGCATTCTGTTATGTGTCTCCACCCAAAAACCCCGATCTCTGATATGCGATTTGCTCCAACCTCCGATATGCGGACCCGATGTGATCTAATAACAAATTTAATTGTTCAATCGCATCTGCCCTTTATCAGAGCTTTTGGAATGGGACCTCCGATAAGATCCTCCGATGAGGCCTAATCTCCGATTGCGATATGGTTGCGGACTCGACTGGCCTTTATCATAATGTTTTAATGTAATATCGCATTCGCCACTTTGAAACTTTCCTATCGCAAGTCTTGCAGGCCATGTCATGTTAAAAACCTCTGATTGCGATATGTTGCAGACCTGATTGGTTTATCAAAATGGTTTTATTGAAATATCGCATTCGATACATGAGAGGTGAGAGCAGTAAGAATGATATGTGATATCGCAATATCGACATTGTTGACATATCAGAGCTTTGGCTTGTGCACAACTTTAAAAATATCTGATATCCATGTGGTTGCGATGTGCGGGAGTACGATGATGATGTGGCATGTGGGACCTCCCGACATCCATTGTAATATGGTTTTTGCATTGTTTAAAATATATAGCCCCTCCTATGTTTCTATTATAATATAGTTTCCGTAAACAATGAAACTATGTTATATTTGGTTGATTATTAACAAAGACCCCTTCCGATATATTTTTAATGTGCCACCTCATGCACAAGTCGATATCCATGTAAACTTTGTGCAGGAGACCATCTTATTCGCAATTGTCCTGATATTCCTTAGATCTTAGAAGAATGGTCTTCTTGTTCACATCATCTTGTGTCATCAACTTCTGGAGATCATGCTGGTGACACACCATCAACTAGTGGTAGTAAAGTTCATGGAAAGAAGGGTAAAGTTAAGTTTCCATGTAGGTTATGTGAAGGGAATCACCCCATTCACCTTTGTCCCTATCTGGATGAAGCCAAAAAAGTGTTGGATAATTGTCCTGCTTCACCGCAGCGACTTCCATCTGGTTATAGGAAAATCTCCCTAAATCCTTCACTAGTTGAGAATTGATTGACCAAAATCAACAATCGGTCAAAACCACTCTCTCTGAAAGTGAATCCTATGAGTCTATTCCCAACCCAAATCAACAGGTCGAGGTAACAGTTGACCTGATTTCACCTTCAGTAAATCATACTTTTCCTGAAGAGAGTGAATACGATACCACTCAAGTTCTTTTTATTTCTTCAGATTCCAATGAGCTTGGGGGCAATCCTCCTGTTCCATCAAGACAGGAGGAAAATCCTCCCGTTCTCGTAAATCAAGGGGTTCATTCTCCCGTTTCTACGGTACCCCCTCCAAGTAGTCTAGTCACTTCCTTTGATTGGAATCGACTGACAGGATTCCGTCTTCCTTCTTATGTGCCTTTCTCGATCATAGTACAAGTTTGTAATATGATTGTATATGGCACTATTATAGATGAATGTGCATCTGTGAGTATCTTTTCATCAACTGCTTGGTAAGCGCTTGGTTCGCCACTGCTTGTGCTTGTTACCCAGAATCTGTTGGCTTTTAACATAGGAACCATTCAACCATTAGGGATCCTTCCTTAGTTGCCTATTACTTTGGGAGGAAAAATCATTTATCTAAATGTGATGGTAGTCCTAGGCCCTTTAGATTACAATTTACTTCTTGGGCGCGACTATGTTTATGACATGGGAGCAATTGTTTCAACACTCTTTCGAGTGATTTGTTTCCTGCATGAAAGCAGGATTGTCATCGTTGACTAGCTTTAATTTCTGTTGGGTCCCTATAATACTAGTGATTACCCCATTACTATTGTAGTTGTATCCCTTATTAATATTGTTGTGCCCATATTGTCCCCATATTGTTATTACTGTGCCCCATAGAATCCCTCTATTGTTATTTTTGTGGCTTTATATTATTATTGTTAGGTCGGCTGGGTTATATTGTGACTCCTTAGACTCCTATATATAGAAAGAAGGTTTTGTCATTTGAATCATCCAAGAATTGTTCATTTATGTAATTTAAAGGAGGTTTCCCCCTTGAAGAGGCTGAATTCTAAGGCGTGGATCTATCTTTTCTATCTTTTTCTTGAGCTGGTTCATAACATTTGGGATCAGAGCTTTGGGTTCTGGGGTTTCGCTGCTCCAAACAGGTCATCATGGCATTTTCGCTATAAATTTTTTTTTGCAATATTTCAGAAGCTAAAAAAAAACCCATTTGAGAAGACATCACGGTGAATCTCAGGTCCAAATTTCAAATCTTTTCGCGCCATATTTGCACAGATATGATCTGAGGAAGTTGGTCTTTTTGCAGACTCTTGAATTACATTCCAAACAGGTGACCTGGGGAAAATCATCATAACTTTCTCTCTGAGCATCGGATTGAAATTTCATCAGAAGGTATAGAAAGAAGACAGACTGTAGTTTCTTGTATATCTTTTTCAGAGCCAAAGGTCGAAACAGGGACACGTGGCACGTCGTACAAGCTCGCTCTACTGAACTAGTCTATAATCAGGTCACTGTGGGGGATTTGACATAACTCTTCCTTGGAGAATCCAATTGGGATCAGATTGGTGGCATTGGAAAGAGGAGACAAAGGGTTACTACAGGTTGGAATTTCAGAACTGGATGATCCGAAATTACAGAGAGACATTAGAGGCAATATCAAGTTCCTACAAAGTGAAAAAACGTGTGTAGATTTTTTTAAAATTTTTGCTTAAGCTTGGTTTGAAAAATTATTTTGAAGGAATTCAAAGGGCATAGTAGAGCATTGTTATTGGTAATTGATGCCCCAATGAAAGAAAATGCAAACACCTAGTAAACAACTTGAAATCCCTAGCATGACTCATGAAGAAGAGGAAGAAATGTTACATGATATATCAAAATTACAAGACCAAGTGCAACAAATTTCACTCTCACAAAAGCTAACAGAAGCTAAGATAAATGGCGTGGAATCTAAGATAGAGGGCGTGGAAGCTAAGATTTATGATTTTAAGATAGATTTGAAGATAGACATGGCAGATTTGAAGACAGATTTGACAAATTTTCTACAAGAAATACTTACTAATGATGAAAAGGTAGTAAAGGAAACTCATGATGCTAACAAAAGAAATGTTAATCATGATTTCATAGACTCTAATGTGGGATCGAAGACCCACCATATTCTAAAAATTGACATGAGGAAGTTTGATGGCAAGGATCCCGCAACATGGATATTACAGATGGAGCAATTTTTTGATCTCAATAATGTGCGAAACACACAAAAGGTACGTATTGTAACTTTATATTTGGAACCAAATCAGTTTGTATGGTATCAATGGCTTTGCTCTCATAAACAAATTATCACTTGGACAATTTTTACGGAAGAATTGACAGCACATTATGAGAATACAAAAAGCAACACTTTTTTTAGCCAATTGATAAGTCTCAAACAAAAGGGTTCAATAATGGAGCACATTGAGGAGTTCCAAAAATTGAACATAAGGGTAAAAAATATTCCAGAGGAGCATAGGATTGATGTGTTCATAGGGACTTTAAAGGATAATATCCAACATGATGTTCGCCTTTGGGAACCTGATTCATTAGAGAAGGCATTAAGGTTAGCAAGAAAAATGGAAAGCAAAATTATGGCAACGAGGAAGCATACCACTCACAACTATAAAGATGGAAGTGTTGTTGCCCCTAGTCTTCCACAACCTATAAGGTTGACACCACAACAATTGGAAGAAAAAAGAGAAAAAGGGCTTTGTTATAGTTGTGATAGCAAATACACTAAAGGTCATAAGTGTGCTGAGAAGAAATTATTCTACATAGATTGTGAAGAGGAAGAAGAAAAGGAGCAAGAAAGGTCAAAAGAAGAGGATATACTCCAGGAACAAAGCCTAGATAAAGAAGAAATGAATCCAACCATATCTTGTAATGCATTGGCGGGAATTACCACTCCTCAAACCATCAAGATAGAAGGACAAATCAAGAAGAAAAAGGTAATAGTGTTGATTGATTCAGGAAGTACCCACAATTTTATTCATTGTAAGGTAGCAAAAGAATTGAATTGCTTCTTATATCCAGCACCAGAGTGTCAAGTGATGGTTGCAAATGGAGGAACAATAAATTGCTCTGGAAAGTGCCATAATATCAAGCTATCCATGGGAGAAAATGTATTGACTAGCCCAATGCTTTCCATTCCAATGGGAGGTGCTGATGTTGTACTAGGAGTCCAATGGCTACAATCCTTGGGTACAATAGCTTTTAATTTTCAAGAACTTTTCATGAAATTTTTTGTGGAAGGAAAGGAAGTTGAATTAAGGGGTATTGCAGGGAAACCGGGAAAGATAATAAGCTCTAACGATATGACAAAGCTTCTAAAAAAGGAACAAAGAGGTGTAATTGCACAATTATGTTCGCTAGATGTTTCCACATTGGAATCATCTATTTCTCAAGATCTCCAAAAAGTCTTGGACAATCATTCCAAGGTATTTGAGACTCCCAAAGGTCTCCCACCTATTCGTGATCATGATCATGCTATTCATCTGATTCCAGGAAGTGTTCCTCCAAACATTAGGCTGTACAGATATCCCTATGCCCAAAAGAGTGAAATTGAATGTATGGTTGCAGAAATGCTAGAGGTTGGTATAATTCAACCGAGTCAAAGTTCTTTCTCTACTCCAGTAGTATTGGTGCACAAGAAGGATGGATCATGGCGCATGTGTTCGGATTATAGGGAGCTCAACAAGCTCACTATTAAAGATAAGTTTCCCATTCCTGTCATTGATGAATTACTGGATGAATTGCATGGATCAATTTACTTCACCAAGTTGGATCTTCGTTCAGGATATCATCAAATCAGAATGAAGACTGAAGACATTTCGAAAACAACATTTAGAACTCATGAGGGTCATTATGAATTTTTGGTCATGCCTTTTGGCCTTACCAATGCATCTTTAACATTTCAAGGTTTGATGAATTCCATTTTCAAACCATTCCTTAGAAAATTTGTGTTAGTATTTTTTGATGATATACTAATCTACAGCAAGTCTTGGAAGGATCATGTTGAACATGTTGACAGGGTGCTACAACTATTGGAAGAGAAACAATTATATGCAAAAAGATCCAAATGTTTCTTTGGAGTACAAGAGGTGGAATATTTGGGTCATATTGTATCTCATGAAGGAGTTAAGGTAGACCCTAGCAAAATTAAAGCCATTAAGGAATGGAAAATCCCCACATCCATAAAGCATCTGCGAGGATTTCTCGGGTTGACAGGGTATTATCGCAAGTTTGTTAAGAATTATGGGAGAATAGCAGCACCTCTAACAACATTATTGAAGAAAGATGCATTTTCATGGACTCCAACAACAACAAAGGCCTTAGAACATCTTAAAGAGGCAATGTGCCAAGCATCGGTCTTAGCTACACCGGACTTCACAAAAACCTTTATTGTGGAATGTGATGCTTCAGGAAATGGAATTGGTGTTGTTTTAATGCAAGATGAAAGACCCATTGCTTTTGAAAGTCGTCCAATCAAGGGAAAGTTTTTACACAAAGCTATTTATGAGAAGGAAATGTTGGCAATACTCCATGCACTTAAGAAATGGCGACCCTACCTAATGGGAAGACACTTCAAGGTAAAAACGGATCATGATAGCCTTAAATACTTTTTAGAACAAAGATTATCCTCTGAAGAGCAACAAAAGTGGGTCACAAAGATGTTGGGTTATGACTTTGAAATCATCTACAAAAAAGGGAAGCAAAATGTGGTGGCAGATGCACTCTCAAGAAAGGATGAGGATGTGGAAGCATTGTTGTGTGCCATTTCTATTATCCAACCAGATTGGATAAACGAAGCAAGGGAGGAATGGAAGAATGACGAAGAAGTGTGGGCACTTATTCGAAAGTTACAACAAGATTCCAGTACGTCTGATACATTTAGCTGGAAAAATGATTCGTTATGGTACAAAGATCGCTTATACCTCTGTAAGAATTCCCAGCTAAAACAAAAGATTCTTATGGAATTGCACACTTCTCCCTTAGGAGGGCACTCAGGATTTTTAAAAACTTACCACAGGGTTAAGAAGGAATTTTTTTAGGATGGCCTTAAATCAGATATTCAAAAGTTTGTGGCGGAATGTTTGGTTTTCCAACAAAATAAAGTTGAAACAATTAAGACACCGGGTCTATTACAACCTTTATCCATTCCAAGCCAACGTTGGGAGGAGGTTTCAATGGATTTTATCACAGGTTTACCCAAGTCTGAGGGAAAGAGTGTCATCATGGTGGTAGTTGACAGAATTACCAAATATGCACACTTTTGTGCATTATCACATCCATTTAAAGCCAATACAGTTTCTACTGCATTTATGGAAACAATTCAAAAGCTACATGGAAACCCAAAGATTATTGTAAGTGACAGAGATCCCATTTTCACTGGAAATTTTTGGACATAATTATTTTCTTGTCTTGGTACTCAGTTAGCTCATAGCTCATCTTATCATCCTCAATCTGATGGGCAAACTGAGATAGTAAACAAATGTTTGGAAGGATATCTTCATTGCTTTGTATCTGATAAACAGACACAATGGGTCAAATGGTTGCCTCTGGCTGAATGGTGGTATAACACTTCCTTCCATACAGCAACAAAAATGACCCCATTTATGGCACTTTATGGATATCAGCCACCATCCATCACATCATATTTAAGAGAAAATTTTAAGGTTCAAGCAGTGGAACATCACATAGAACATCAACAACAAGTCCTCCAACTCTTAAAGGATAACCTCGTGTTTGCACATAATATAATGAAACAACAGGCAGATCAACATCGCAGCGAAAGAAGTTTTGATGTAGGTGATTGGGTATTCCTACGACTACAACCATATAAGAAAATTTCCCTCAAGCAAGCTAAGAAGGATAATAAATTATCACCAAAGTATTATGGTCCGTACAAGGTGTTGCAAAAGATTGGTACTATGGCATACAAATTGGAGCTTCCTGCAGCTTCTCGATTGCACCCAGTTTTCCATGTTTCATGTTTAAAGAAGGTTATAGGTGACAAGCTCCCAGTTCAAAAAATATTGCCAGAACTTGACGAGGAAGGAAAATTATATTGGAACTAGAAGCAGTCACAGAAACAAGAACTCGACAGCTATGAAATCGATCAATTTCAGAGTATCTTATCAAGTGGAAGAACTTATCCGCTGAAGAAATTATCCGCTGAAGATGAGAATTTTATACAGAAGCATCTAGAACTAATCAAGCGCTGAGGACAACACTTTTTTGAAGGAGAGGGGCATGTTGGGTCCCTATAATACTAGTGATTACCCCATTACTATTGTAGTTGTATCCCTTATTAATATTTTTGTGCCCCTATTGTCCCCATATTGTTATTACTGTGCCCCATAGAATCCCTCTATTGTTATTTTTGTGGCTTTATATTATTATTGTTAGGTCAGGTGGGTTATATTATGACTCCTTAGACTCCTATATATAGAAAGGAGGTTTTTTCATTTGAATCATCAAAGAATTATTCATTTATGTAATGTAAAGGAGGTTGCCCCCTTGAAGAGGCTGAATTCTAAGTCGTGGATCTATCTTTTCTATCTTTTTCTTGAGCTGGTTCATAACAATTTCCCGATCCAAATATGGCTCCTAGTCAACAATCTTCCGTAAGTGGTCCTCTTGTACCAATGGTATCATCCCTACCACAGGTTAATTATGTGGCAACCTGTTCCATACCTACATCAACTGACGTTCAATTCAGTGATGTTGTACATCATGTACTGGGGGCATTGGAACCAGATCTCTCCTTCATGACCACTTATGAGTTGTGATCAAGGATATGAGGATAATTATTTTACTGTGTCAACCTCGTTAAAAAATGAAACAGGTCCATGAGGATAGTTCTTTTACTGTGTCAACCTCGTTAAAAAATGAAACAGGCCCACGAGGATAGTTCTTGGTCTTGTGTCAACCTCGTTTAAAAATGAAACAAGGAATATGAGGATAGTTCTTTTACTGTGTCAACCTCATTAAAAAAATGAAATAGATCCCATGATCATAGTTCCTTGTCTTGTGTCAAGCTCATTAAAAAATGAAAGAAGGAATATGAGGATAGTTCCTTGTCTTGTGTCAACCTCGTTAAAAAATGAAACAAGGTCCCCTGGAACAAAGTTCTAATTCGAGTCTTCGATTAGATCTCATAAAATCCCAGTCGAGTCTTTTACTTGATCTCGTATATGAACCTTCATTCCATCCACCTGATAGCCATGAGTAGTCTACTTAGGTGAATGTAATGAAGCTTGGGGGTCATGCACCTAATGGTAAAGTTAAGTTTCCCTGTAGGTTATATGAAGGGAATGACCCCATTCACCTTTGTCCCTATCTGGACGAAGCCAAAAGGTGTTGGATAACTGTCCTGCTTCACCGCAGCAACTTCCATCTAGTTACAGGAGACTCTCCCTTTCATCATGCTGGGGGCATGTAAACTAATCTCAAGCATAGTTTTTCATTTTAAGCTTGTGTAAAAATGAAATTGAATCCAAGCATAGTTTTTCATTTCAAGCTTGCGTAAACATGAAACTGAATCCAAGCACAGTTCCCTATGGTCCAAGCTTGTCTAAAAATGAACCCATTTCCACATTAGTTCTTGTGATTTCCATTCTATCAACCTTTTCTATCAGATGAGCCTTGGTTGTTTCATTCCATCACCACCATCTCTTTGGCCAATCATACACTTTCACTTGGTTGTTTTACCTTTTTTGAGGAACAGTTGTAATGAGTGGTCTTGTTAGCCAACCTCTTCACATGAGTCAACATGTTTTGAGAAGTTCCAACATCACCGGAACCATTTGCTACCCTAGACACCAATCGTTCCTCAAAATGGAGTCCTCTTTAAGCTCTTTTCAGACTCTCTAAACATGGAAAGATTGCTGAGCGCTTGTCCTTTCCAGCTCGTTAAAGGATTGGAAACGATATCTCTCTTGTATTATTTTACGCTTTTTTGGACTTGAGAGATTAATCTACGAAAAAGAACTTTTGGAGTTTCATTTTCATCCCTTTTCAAACTCTCTAAACATGAAAAGGACTGAGTTATCTTTGTTCTTAAACTCGTTAAAAACATCAAATAGCGACAAACTTGTCCATCTAGACAAGATCGAGTTTCACCTTCGCTAGACTCGTTAAAGCATCAAATAGCGATGGATTCACTCGAAGGGTGGAATTATAAAACAAGCATATGTTATCCTCCTTAAGCTTGATAAACATAAAGAGGTACTGGTTAGCAATGACTGGGGAAAATTGGAAAAAGGGGAAAACACTTTATGGTATCAAGTCGCTCTTGAACATGACACTTTCACCTCGTTACCATGACTATGTGGGTTGGGTCATTTAGCTTGATGGTTATCACACCGTTGGTCTATCATACCATCCATTACTTTGTTGTGGATCAATGCTACCAATTCGTTTTTAGTGTCGCCGACATGTTCAAGAAAAGTCATTCAGTTCAAACTTTATCCTTTGCAATACCATAAACCTTCATTTTCATGACCGCCATTTCTGAACCTTTTGTTATCAGTCGATTTTCATCTCCAAAATCATTTACCTCGTTTCATGTCATTGATGTGGGACACATCAAGGCCCTCCTGTGACGAGTCGCTTCTTATCAACATCAATACATCATCGAAGAAGTTGTCTTAGAAACACCCCTTCAGTACCTTGAGGCTTGCATACATCAATGGCAGGTTTCTTGCTTCCAGCGATAGGTTGACATCACTGGCCTTCAACTGAAAGAATTTGTATGGTGTTCAACATCAAATCATTTATTCACACCATGCAAAATGTATTGTAGTACCTTGAGGGTCATTATCATTATCGGTGATTCCTCTCGCGTCTGTTAACGACTTACATCATTGGCTGGTAATAAGACAATGTCTTCCCATGTTCGACTTCAGATCATCTATTCACATGGTTAGACTTGTACTTGAGCGAAAGATTGAATGAGATTGAAGACCCCGAATCTAGTTTCATCCATCCGGGCTGCGATATTTTCAGGAGTACTAAATCAAATGTACAATGGCCTTACATAGATGGTCATCCTAATCATGGGTCTATATCTGTAGAAACATGAGTCTATATCTATAGACAACTATCTGATTTATGTACATGTAATGAAAGTTTATATGCTGAGCATGGGTATGCCTTCCCTCAGTAGTTCATGAGAAAAAATCAAATTATCATGATATATGTATTGTAATTGATGTAGGTCACCTTCCACTTTGAAACCTCCTCTCCACATGGTAAAGCATTTCACTCAACATATATATTTTCGACTTCATGCTTTAGGGGGCAAATGTTACAAATCCATTTGGGCACATCACTCCCATCTTATAGATCAGTGCTTTAGGGCCCATCAAACCCTAATTCAGTTGTTACATGCCCTAAAGAAGTCAACCATCAGAATGCCTAGCTTCCCAAGAAGTTCTATGACTAAAATCATCCAAAAATTGTCTCTAAGAGGATCAATGCAGGTAGATACACTACCAGGGTGCACTGTAGTGCAACCCAGTACACTACCAGGGTGCATTGCAATGTAGCCTAGTACACTACCAGGGTGCGCTGGGCGAATTTGTGCGAAATTTGCATTGGGGTTTGGAATATTCTTGTCCACAGGATGCCTCTAGAAGTTTCCTAAGGTTATCTACTCCTTTGAGCTTGAATTTGGATGAGGTAGGGAGTTAAGGAACATCAATCCCTTTATCCCTTCCTCCATGGAACTAAATTCTAAGTTTGGGAGGGCATTCATTATCACCATTTATGGCATAACTTCCTTCATTCACCTATAAAAAGACCACTCATCTAAGTGATCAGGGGCTGGAAATTATTGAATTATAGGGAGATGCTATTAGTATGAGACTTGAGTTGATTTCAAGTATTGTAATGATGTCAAAATGTCTTGCTTGTTATGAGGAGAGGATGGGATTGAACTGGAGGAGTGATGTTGAATCGAGCAAATTGGGTTGTAACTCTTCCTTTTACTAATAAAGTGTTCAAAGCTTTTTCCATATGCTTGTGTTATTCATTTATGCTTTCATATGTGTATCATGTACTTGATTCCATGCTATGTTTAATCAATAGATCATTATCATATGCTTTGATCGGTTTTTGTCTTCTGTCTGTGTGCAAGTACTCTTCAAGCGGATTAAGTATGGAGAGGAGCGACAGAGTTGGTCAAGGGAGATAAGGAGTAAGCGAAAGCTACAGGTAGGCTTCTTTGCCTCTTATTTAATCTATTGATCATAGAAAAAGTAGAGAATGCTTTGCACTATTGTTCTAGACTTAGCTACTAGTATAGTAAGAATTTATCTGTAGACACTAAAACTTACCAAAACAAGCTTGTGCACAACTTTAAAAATATATGATATCCATGTGGTTGCGATGTGCAAGAGTACGGTGATGATGTGGCATGTGGGACCTCCCTACATCCATTGAAATATGGTTTTTGCATTGTTTAAAATATATAGGCCCCCTATGTTTCTATTATAATATAGTTTCCTTAAACAATGAAACTATGTTATATTTTGTTGATTATTAACAAAGACCCCTTCCAATATATTTTTAATGTATCACCTCATGCACAAGTCGACCTCTCCTCTAATAAACATGTCTCTTCATTTATTGGAAAAGGTCATATAAATACAAGTCAAATACTTCATTATCAAGCATCGATCTCCATCATCTATTACAGAGAGGAAGATACAGTTCATAACTTGTGAACTTGAAAGAGAAAAGGAAAGGAGACTTAAAGGCCAAGAAGGATCTCTAGACATCAGAAATAGATAAGGTTGTAAGAGCTTGGACATGAAACCACACTTACTTGGACTTGTGCATAATTCTGTGGTTCAGATCTGTGGAACATTTTAGTTTCAGAGGAGTGCACAGTCTTGGTGGAGTCCAGAATTGTGAGTGTTGTAATCTTGGTGAAGACTAAGGTAGATCAGACCTATTGCAGCAAGTAAGTTTGTGACAATCTAGCACCATACCTTTGGAGGACTATGGGTCAACATTTTGGTTAAGCTACAAGAGCCTCATATCATCCTCAATAAATTCGGAGCATCCACATTTAGTCACAGTTAAACCTGTAGTGCATCAATTTGAAGCTCGACTGTTGTAGCATTGAACCTATGGTATACTCACCTGTTTGGGGCTCGGATAAGTGAAGAACAACCTTGTATAAATTTTTGTGGAGGAGATCGGTTGAAGAACTAAAGTGTGAAGGTGTGAAGGAAGTTTTAGATCATCAGTGGGAGGGAAATACCTACAACACTAGGAGACAGATCTAGCTATACATCGTTGGAGCAAATGGACATGTGAAGTGCAGAACAAGATTTGCAATTTATCTATATTTATTAAGAAGACTGAAGGGTTGGTGCCCTAGGGGTTGGAGCCTCTAAAACAGAAAAGTATATGGTTGGAGCCTCACAAAAGTCCAAGTTGGTGCTTGCAATAGGTTTGAGCCTAGAAAATTGAAGGGTTGGTGCCCTCAAATATCATTGTACTCAAATTTTGTAGAAGAGGATTGGTGTCCTCACTTATTTATAATAAAATCCTTATTATTTATCTTTCTCATTAGAATTGTGAAGAATTTTAACTGGTAAACATAACAATTGAAAATAAATACGGATTCACCCTGCTTTCAATATTTCCAACAAAATCAAATGCACATTGGGAGTGTGCCTTGGAAAATGAGTTGGTAACTGTTCACTGAGAGGACAACTGGCGTAGGATTATAGCGCTAGACATTGGATGCAAATTTGGCCTTGCAGTGGATTTTAGACTTCCTAGGAAGGAGGTGAATCTTTGTATTACTTTGAGGGTGGAGGTGTGAGCCTATAGATTCCATTGTTGTAGATGCATGCATCATATCCTTTTATTTGCTGGTTGAGAAAATGTGCATATGTGTATATTATTGTAAATACTATATCGAGCTAGATTTATAAACCTCCATAGACATTATGATTATTTTCTGGGTGAAGCAAATGTGTATGTGTGTATATGTGGTTATTATTGTAAATAACATAACAAGCCATGTTATAAATCCCTAGTAAACGATATGTTTGTCATGTTTTAGCAGACGATCATTGTAAATACTGTAACGAGCTATGTTATAAAGCTCCATGGGAAGTATGTTTTGTTTTCAGTAGTCCTTTTGGTTATAGGTGTCATTGAACACCGAGGACAGTGTTCCCCCAATGGGTAGGGTTCTGTAACAGCCCTGGTTAAAATCCATGTAAAAATATATAAGACCACGGTCATGGGACACATATTCCAAGATGAATGTTCGGAAATACATCCTAGTGGGTGTTAATTTGGGTTACTATGGCTAAAGGAAATTGGCAAAGACAATGGAAAAGGATTTGTAAGGAAAAGAGGCATTAATTAGCATTTTATTTATGAAAATAAAGGAAATTAGGAGAAAAGGAAGGTGAAATGTCACAGATTACATGTGAGGAGGAAAATGAAAGAAAATAATGGAAAATGAAGAAAATAGAGGCCTCATTGATAAAAAGGATTCTGGGGATCAGTTGGCAAGCTTTTGATAAGGCTTGGTTAGTGTAACCTTTTGTCAGTTCAATTTTGGAGCCCCTCATCATTCTCTCTCTCTCTCTCACTCTTGGACACTTAGAGTTTCTTGGAGCACTTTGGAATTAGACCAAGAAAGGAAAAGAAGGTAAGAGGAAGGAAGGAGAAAACAAGGAAGAGTAGGATCAAGCAACTACAACAGGATTCTTTATAGGTATCGATTTGCATGTGTGATTTCCTTGTTAGGTTTGGCATGCATAGTATTTCATGTGGTTTTTTGTTGTCATAGCATGGGTTTTTCCAGGTGTGACAATGTTTTTAGCCTATCCTTTCCATTCCCAGATAGCCATGGTGTGATGGGGTTCTCATATTTTGGTTGAGCTAGATTTCCAGATGGATTCGAAGCTAAGTGAGGTGGATCTCCAAAAGAAGCAACACATGGCCTAGTGATCCCTAAACCAGATTTTGGATTGCGGTAAAGCCACTGGCCTAGTGACCCCTAAATCAAACTATGATTTGTGGTAAAGCCAAGTATTATGTGCCTTGGTGGGCCTAGGAATCCTCAACCAGTTAATGGAGGGACATATGGTAAAGCCTAGATGTGGTTTCCATTTATTAGGCCTAAGAATCCTTGTTGATGAATGGCGGTATGTATGGTGAAGCCGAGAGGGTGGAGTCTAGGTAATGGCTTAGTGATCCAGTGTGGATTGCGGTAAAGCCTAAAGACTAGTGTCTCGATTATGGCCTAGTGATCTGTGGATCAGACTGTGGATTGTGGTAAAGCCTAGAGACTAGGATACAAGAAAATTCCTCATAGTGTAGGTGGAGAAATCCGGTGGCATCCATGCTTGTTTTATGGCCTAATGATCTAGGATGGATTGTGGTAAAGCCTGGTTATATTAATGAGGGTGAGGCGGTGTAGCCTCGGGAAGCCGTGGTTGAGTTTGGTTTTAAGTCCCAC
Source organism: Pinus tabuliformis (assembly GCA_031772625.1). Lineage (NCBI taxonomy): Eukaryota > Viridiplantae > Streptophyta > Pinopsida > Pinales > Pinaceae > Pinus > Pinus tabuliformis. The sequence continues at coordinate 1,073,432,581 of CM062807.1, read as the reverse complement.
AGTCATGCTTTGAATATGACATAGGGGTGATTGGCTGAAATCACAACTAATGCGTTGAGGTATCAATGCTTCTTAGCGATTCTCAGATAAGTATGAGACCCCTATTCTCAACTTTGCTGTTAAGACATGTAGATTTCATATTTGTGATATGTTTGACAAAACTCCTATCATGGCTATTAGGGGTCCAGTCTAGTCCTTGTGGATATTTTTGCAAATGTATCTTTTTTCCGCTGTGAAATTTCATTTTTGAAGGTGTCATTGAGTTCTGGGCAGTGACCTGGGCTTTGGGACTAAAAAATTGGCACAAATCTTGGAGTGGTAGGCACAACGCTGGGAAAAAAGTCCCCGGAAGCACCCTTTCCATTGTTGTGGGAGCTTATGGAGCCTCCCAGATGCACCCTTGTCCATATCAAGGGAGAGTATAGGGGTTTGATACACTAAAAACTAAGTTGGTCTCAAGGGCTGGTTGTTTGAGTGGTTGGGATGGCTCCTGGGAGTTTTGTTGCTGATGTGGAAGGTATATGTGATGTGTTTCGCGTTCCACTTCCTCAACTGACACATAGGGAGTTGAATCATATCATAATAACTTATCATCGCATGTTTACAACGGTTGGACGGTTACTTGGGTAAATGTGGGAGGAGGGTGTTATAGTCACCCACCTTCTCTACACACTCTCTACCATGAGCCTCAATGCTCTCACCACCTCCATGCAAACCATGTTTCAAAATATTTCACATTGGGTTCTCAAACATATTCAACATGAGCAACTAAAAAACAACTCTAATATGAAAATAATTTATGATAAAACATACAACTCCAAACTACTATAGATATAGATTATGCTCAATAAATCACTGTAGCACCCACTCACACTCTAACTCCATCCATACATTTTCCTCCACTCAAAATAATCATAAGAATGTATATCAAAATATTCTCAAAAATATCCATTCAATACCTAAGGAAAATACCATGGTTATCCAAATACCATGGAAACCTGTACCATAGTAAACTCCCGGTCAATACCATAGGTCAATGCAATGGTAATGTTGATACCATACACCCCTATACCATGGTAATCTCCAGGTCAATACCACTATTAAATACCATGGTTATGCCAATACCAATGGACCCCTGTACCATGGTAATCTCTAGGTCAGTACCATGGTTATCGAATACCAAAGATCCCTCTACCATGTGTTGGTGTTCAAATCATCCCCACATATGAATGACTCGAATAATCATTCACTAAGGACCATAGGAGGTAACCCTGATAATAGTTATATAATTTTCAATAGGCAAAGATAATAAGGTCAGTTATTGATAATTTCTTCGTTGTAGTAATTTTATGATATTAACAGAAGACAAAGTTCTATTAGAAACACCTCCTAAAAGATTTAATCTAGATGCAAAAGATGAAACCTAACAAATAAACTTTGAAACATGATTATAACAAGTTAAAGAAAAACTGAAAAAGGGAACCAACATCAAAAGTATGAGATGAAGAATCATTCAAATATGATAAGAGATCATTGCAACAAGTACAAATGTCCTCCAACTTTCCATCCAAACTATCTGAAGACAACTATGTTCAATAATAAATATTGAAAACATAACTTACAAATATGAAACGGAAATTTACAAATTTGAAATGAAAACCACACGATATATAGGAAAATTACAAAATGTAACACTGTAACAATTGTAAAGATAAAAGATAAAATAATAATTGTTATAAGTCAAGAGACAAGCTACTAAACTGAATAACAATCAAATGTTAATCATTAATCATTCAGATCGATAGTATGATATCAGAACATAGACAACTAAATGAAATCTTTCTCTAAACGAGAACGAGTCTCAGATTTAGATTTTTATGATTGTTACATACACATAAGCGAACACAAAAAACTTCATCTAAAATACCAAGGAAAGCTTTCAGAGATGTAATAACGAACTATGTAACATGTACAAGTAGCTTCACAAAATCGAAAATATCACTTCTATCAATCACCCCCCCTTTACAGGAAATAGGGTCTTAAATACTTACTTTGAAATATAACTGATTAAATAACTGTCTCAAATGTAGCAAATTCAAATTTAAAATAAAATAACTCTTAAAATAAAGGTTTCTACATGATGACACCTCCACAACTTTAGAGTCTTGAATTTCCTCACTGTGCCCGTAGAGGAGATAATGTGGGCCCCACACATCTTGGCTATAGGTGACTGAGTTGTAATTAAAGAAATTTCACTCCAATCTTCCAGCTACTCTATTATAGATTGCATTGGTTGAACAACTTGAGTGGTTGAGGAGACCTTCTCAATAACAACATTTCATTTCAAATGGTTCCTGTTACACAGTAATTTGTCACCATTGGTCACCATCCCCGTTACCCCTTTCCCGCACTTTGGAGGACTCATTCCGGGACCTGCGAGCAGTGACATAACTTAAAAACACTTGCATTATGTTCCCCTAAGTATGGACTTCATGTGCCTTGAAGACATCTCCTGCAAAATATCCTTGAAAAGTGCCCTTTTTCCATTAGCGCAGGTCCACAATGTACTACCCGCGCCAATGAAGGAAATACTCAAAAGAGGGCACGCCAATTGGCGCTCTGTCTTAGAATTACACCCGCGCCAACCGAGTTTGGAAAAGATTTTTAACAAACGCGTGCTCGGATGTTTTTTCCCTTCAAATCATGAAGTTTTTGAGGATAATGCTAATCTCTTGGATGTCGAGATTCATCATCTATCCCTTACATCTATCCATAATGGCTTTTTGGGGATAATGCCAATCCATAATGGGTGTCTTGATTCATTGTATCTTCTTCCCCTCCTCCATCTATAAAAGCCTGTCCTCATGCATTTGACAAGCTGGTGATAGTGCTAGTTTTTAAGTGACAGTAAGAGTCTTGGAGCATAGGGAGATTATATTGTCAGAAGTTTGAGTTGTGCATTCATAATCAAAGAGAGAGAAAGGTTTATTGCAAGACATATGTAGCTGTTCGCCCAGCCAGAGGAGGGATTCAACGTCAGAACCTTGGTTGTACTTTTCTCTATTGATTACTCATTAATAACCGACTATCATTATGGTTCCGATCTTATTGTTCATTATGATAATGTTTGATCTATATCTTTTCTGACCGATATATGGTTGTATTTAGTGGATTTTATGCTTGTATTCGCTTCGTTCTTTGCATGTGCAGGTATCCATTCACGGAGATCGTGAGGATCGTGACCTGCTGGAGCAAGGGAGTGGGAATATCAACTCTTCCACGACACTAGCATTGGACTTCAGGTTGGTTCTCATAATCCACTTTCAATTTGCAACTAGGAACTTGCATGGTAGCGTTAATTGATTGTTGCTAGACCCATTTTGGGCTAGTGGTATCGCCTCTGTCCACAGAGGGGATTTACCTCTCCAACAGTTCCTTAACTTAGTGATTTTATCCCATTCTACTGCTAGAAACCAAGGCACATATTTATACTTTGTTATAACCACTACTAATCAAGATCTGATTTGAGAATGGGCTTTAGGAAGGATCTGTATTATTTTGTTAATTTCGGCCAAGATGGAAAAGTCTTTTCTAAGGTAGTTTATGACTGTAGTCGTTGAAATCACCTCTTCACCTTGCATAGTTAAGCAACCAAGATCTTTTTCTATATTCTTCAATTTATTATAGAATTCCTCTTGAGATACCACCCAATTATCTTTTCCCCAAAACAAAGGCATACCAAACATGCCAAGGTAATTCCAATCCACCCTAAGGTCATCTATTTATTTAGTGGCCTTGTCGAATTCCTCTTGCATCACTTGCATCGCAACACACCTTTCTCTTAACATACAGAGAGAGAAAACACATTGATCTCTGGCAGGTAGATCTAGCTATTTCAAAGTTTCATCCTCCAAGGTGTTGATAAGATCAATGTGTGAATCAACATCTTTCAATCTTTCATCAAGAGTCGAGGCTTTACTTTTTGCTTCTAAGTTTTCACTCTTAATAATACCCTTTTCACAGTCCGAAAGGATTTCAATGTAGGCTCAGACTATAGATCTTTTGTCCGATTTCCCTTCATATTTCCCCTTTCTCCTGAATTAACACCTATTTACATATGTGGGTAAGTTTAATCACTTCCTATAGGGTCTTAATCTCACAATTTTATTCCTTTAGTGCAGCTTGAATTTGTTCGATTTCCTCATTTTTTCGATTTACCAAATTTAATGCTCTATATCTAGCTCTTTCCCTTTTGGATTGGGCTAGTTCCAACTCTTGTTTTAACTAATTTATCTTAACATGTAGTAGCTGGGACTCCTCAGTTTCATATCTTGGATAAGAGTTAAGGGCTTAATCCACCGAGGCTTTGTATTCCATCAAATACTTGAGGTGATGCTCTTCTTTTTTGCGAGATTATGTTATTAGTAGCTCCATTTGTTTAAGGGTCTCTTGGCACTTGTCTTCCTTGAGTCGCAAGGCTATTTCCATCTCTTGGAGATGAGTTTCAACCTCTTCCTTCCTTTCAAATCCCTGAATTAAAACATAAGGGTCATGATTAGGTATTTTTAGAATATCTTGTAAAGCTTTGATCTCCCTTTCCTTTTCTTCCCGCAACATCTTAACGGGTCCATTATCTTTAGGCTGTCCATATTGTTGGATTATTATTTATTATAATTATTTTATCCATTTTTTTTGTCTTCAGACCACGTGTGGACATGCAGCCGATTAGAAACCTTCTCAAACATTTCTTGCATTTTTCTATTTCTTGCATTTGCATCCAACAATCTCTGTTCCACAATTTCGCCCGTGTGTCGATAAAGATTGATAATGTACATACTAGACATCTTCCCTAAGTTAATAGCCAGGTAATAAGTTCGAGATCCCAACACCTATTTTTTTCCCCGATTTTTGGCTGGACAACTGTGAGATTCAAAATATTCACTTCGAAGTCAATGGCAGAAATAAATATGGGTCCACCTGTAGAAGTTGCATTTTTAAGTGTTGGAATCTCTGTTAACTAAGATTGTTCTGATAATACAATCAAATCTGCAATGGTCTCTATTATCTAATCCCCTTTAGTAAAAACATGTTTAATGTCAAGGGCTTGTGCCCCTGAATTTTTTGGCCTTATGTAATTGATAACTTGTTGCATTTCTTTATTCAGTTGCTCTACCTCTTGTTCAAATATGTTAGTGTTGATTTCGTCTTCCTTTGCCTTAACCTGCCACGACATTTCAGATGGAGTCATAGTTTCTACTTTTCTTTTGGTTGTAGTGCCTAGAGCGACAGGGACTATGTTGATTACTTGCATCTGTTTTTCGGTATGGTTGGGAGTAACATCAGTTGTTCCCTCATCTTCTGTAGGTGCAGGTGGCACTGTCTGTGCGATATCATCCATGGGTATCAAAACATTTGCCAAATTTTCTCTTTCTGGCTTACTCTCATGAGAATAGGCAGACAACCCTGCCTATTCCTTTAATCCCAAGATGATTCGCAAAGGATCATAATGCCAGCTACTATCCTGCAGGGATCCGAAAGACAACATTTCCTTTTCTAGGATATCTATAACATTTTTATTTTTTGCAATTAGAGGTGAGATTGCATATGGATAGTTAAATAATTCTCCTTTCTTCTTAGAGACAAAATATAATTCATTTACAATTGTTTTTTCCTAAGAAACTCATAAGAAAACAATAAGGGCGAAACATACTTGGGTAGCTGAAAGGGCTGCTCTTCAATAAGCCTTAATATTTTCCTTTTCTCCTCTAAAATTATGTCTGCCATTTCCTATGTTATTTTAATCTTTAGAGGATAAGCAAAGCAATCCATATATTAGGAATAAAAGTGAGGAATATGCTGAGGATAAATTACATCAGTCCACTTATAAATTTCCTTCTCTTTATTATCAATATCTGTAATACTCATGAGGAGCTTGGTAGATAGGAAATAAACAGGGTAATTGAATAAAACCAAATGAATTAAATAGGTACAATGTCGACAAGAGCTAAATGGGATGGCAGTAGATAGGTTGACTGTAAGGGCTCAGGTTAGATACTTAGGAAAATTTTATCGTCTGGCAGTCTAGATGGAGGGTGAGGAGCCATATGGCTAAAAAGATGGAATCATCCATTTTATCATCTTCTATTAATCAGAAAATAACACAAAAAATAGAAGTGAGCATCTAAAAGAAGGGTTTCAAAGGCTGAGTTTCTATGGGAAATTGCAATTTAAGCTCTGGTCCGGGACTCCATAGCAAAGTTTTGATGAATTCTAGTTTATTGTCTTCTACCCAAGTGATAAATTCTTGGCCCAACCCCTTATCAGCTATGTCAATTCCTTGGGCAGGAATGCCTAACATCTTGGCTATCATTTCTTCTTCTAATTTTAGGAAGACTTTTCAGCTAGATTGGAAGAAAAAGACTTGTTGCTCTAGGTCATAATGCCTAACGAGCAACTGAATGGAATGAGGTCGAAATGAATAGAAGGGAGGGTGGTGCCTAAGTTTCCGTACTTCAAAAGTCACATATCCTAAACTGATACACTAGTAGAAGGGGTCACAGTCCTTTTAAGAGTAAAGATATTAGTAACACATACTTTAGTATCTTGAACCCCAGCTAGCTTGTTTACTAGAGACTTCTTACTCGAAGATTCAAACATTATCGACTTCTGTAACTAAATTACCAGCGTGGAAAAGCAAAGTAAGTGATGGTAACTTACCAGTCAATAGAAAGTAATTTTGTGCGCTACACCCGCTTAGAGGTTAGATTTTGCCATTGATGAGTCCTCATAGCGACATGCATAAGAAAAGGTGAAATGAGGTGAATCGTAGAGAGTTGGAAGCATTAAGGTTAAATGATGGTTACAGAGATAATTAATGCATGAAATAGCTATCGTGCGCTGACTGGTGAAATATCACGCAAGGATATGGGTCCCGCCAGTCAGACATCAACGCATGATTAAACTTCGTGTAGGTAAGAACCCAACCGTCATTGATAATCAAGGGATCATATGGCTAGGATGATATTGGGTTGGTGGAGTGGGTTATCTGTTGAGCATGTCCTGACCCGATATGAAACAAGGGCCATAAGATCAATTTGATTTCTACGGTCATGATCTATCGAGTGTTGAGTCTTCCTTTAACTCCCGTGCATGTTTGGATGTGACATGGAGTATCAGGAAAGCTACCGCGCATCGAACGATAGCGGGAAAAGAAAGTTGATCAATCTTTATGTTCGTCAAATTTTTTAATTTGGTTAAACCTCTGTCATGAATAATTTCGATGTGCGCTTTCTTTCTTTAATCTCATAAGGAAGTGAATCAACAACTCAAATTTGTGATTATGTTAGCATGTATCCCAATTCCCTTAAACTCAGAAAGGTTATAATTAACCAAGTCTATAAACTTGCCTTTAAAGTTTCAGAAGGGAGGAATTTGGGGCATAACATTGGCTCCATTTGGGGATGGTTCTTCCCCACGAAGAACCAAGAATGGATACCTTGTGCCTTCGTTGGGTTATGGAGTCTAGAATGAATGATGATGGGGAGCTTTCCGATGGGATAGCTCCATACCAATGTCAACCTCGTATTAATTTGGCATGAATAGGATTTTTGAGATGTGATGGGTAAAAGTGAGGCATTAATGCAGAAATGATGTGAAATAATTAGGAGGAATATAAAAAACCATTAGTTTAAGCACATGTCATTATCCTAAAATACCTGCGATAATCCGAGTTAATTTATGATGGCGAGTGTTGTAGGAAGTAGTTGAGGAAGGCACGAGACTCTCCATGAGAAATTGGACAAGATATTTCACCTACTCACAGAGATGGAGGAGTACATGGTCTAGATCAAAGATAAGCTGACACTTCTTCCTAGGATTTACAACACCGTTCAGGAAGTCCACACAGGGGAAGCAGTAGGGAGTACTCCTCCCACAAACTGAAAATTTCGGCCGGAACGTAATCCAGGTTTCTGACGGATAGATATCTTAAGAGAGATTAAGTTACTTTCAAGGAATCATGTTGTGATAAAATTTTGTATAAATTGTAACAATAATGAGCGGTATTACTGAATTTTGATGTTTTTCATGGATAATGCCTCACCGGCCCTTTTCTTATTACATATGTTGATTTTTATAATTATATACTTATGAATATGAGTTGTTCTTTAGAAAATTATTAGTTTGCTAATGCATGAGACATTTAGATGTTTCATTGCTAAATAATCCCTTAATTCATATAATTAAACCTCTTGTTTTACAAGTTATATATATATATATATATATATATATATATATATATATATATATATATATATATATATATATATATATATATAGATATATATGTTGGGTTTGAAGGGCACCCGTAACCCCACTTTATGGGGTCCAGGGCAGCGCCCCGGAAAATTTTGGTTTTGGACCATATGTTAGGTTGGGCGGACCCACCTATGGTTTTGTGCATGATTTTCGCACATGTTTTTTTGGACGCGATGGTTTTCGGTCCATGGTATTGGACGCGATGGTTTTCGGTCCATGGTATTGGATGCTTCGGCATGTATAAATATGTATTGTAACACTGAAAGGAACATAATGAAAAATCAAGCTGGTAGTCCCGGTTTTGGGATCCAGGGAAAAATCTCTGTGCATATGTGTTTTATGGGTTATGCTCTCGCATTGTTTATTTTCTTTGTTTAAGAATTCGTATGCAAGTAATTTCTGTACAGGGTTAAAACCTACAATATATATATATATATATATATATATATATATATATATATATATATATATATATATATATATATATATATATATATATATATATATATATATATAGATATATCTTTTTATATTTTATATTTATATTTTATATTTTTTCTATATTTTTAAAGTGAAGCGTTGAGATGATAACTTTACAACTTGTCCATCATGTAATGTTTCAAAAGGGAACTTAATACAGAGGTAGCGACTAAACATTAAGACCTTATTAATAAGATTAATAAAGGAAATGAAGTTAGCATCGACTGGAGATTTTAGCATATGGTTACATAAATGAGATACCTGTGAGATGACTAATGTGTGCAATTATAGATTCATGGGCCGAAAACACATAAAAAATAAAATTTTTGAACCGTCGTTCATGGAAGTTGCCACTGAATGTTGCTCACCTACCAGCAAGCATCTTTAGCCCCGACATAGTCATTCCCTACTTCACAGAAAAATTTACCTCCCTTGACCTATTTGTACTTATAGTTGGGGTTTCTAGTGAGATTCAGCTTTTTTCTTTCATCTGAATTTCAATTTTAGCAACATAACGGGAAGAAAATCACATTGGGAAATCCCAGTGCCACTAGTGTCACTCCACTACCAGCAAGCATCGATAACCATGACAGAGTCACTAGCATACCTCGTAAAAGCCACAACCTAAGGGAATGGGAAGATTACGCACTGAAAAATCAGTAGCATTGACCTTGCTCCGCTGCCAGCGAGCGTCCATAGCCGTGACGGAGGCTATCAACATACCCCATTCTAAGAAGGGAAGGTTATAAATTGTGAATCTCATATTGGTGGTGGAACTTATCCTTGAAGGAGGAAAACAACTTGCTTTACAGCTCCATCATTAGACATGATTGCAATATCACTAGAAATCTCATAGGAAATTTAGAAGTACATAATTGTATAAATAATCTCCAGGGATGAATAGTGTTTACGGGAAGTTAGACTTGGTCTTACTGGTCAAGTCGCATGACCCAAAATAATGATGCTTAAGAACCATACATGATTTAAATGATGTAGATTTATTGTAAAAATATCGCAATTTTGGATTTTTATTATAGAAACACAATGATTTTTTTTTTTTTTTAATTGTAAGTTTTAGTAGGTGGGATAATGCTTTAGAAATTGGGCATTTACAGTGTGACCAACTTCTTTTTCCTTAGAATTTTTAAGGAAGAATGAATTTTCCCCTGATACCTTATCGATTACGAACGAGCCTATCCATAGATGATTGAATTTTCCATGCTCGCCAGGTTCCTCATTCCTTTTATCCCACTTTAGAACCCAATCACTAGGAAGGAAAACCCTGTCCTTGGCACGTTTATCAAATATTTGTTTAACTTTTGCTTGATGTTGATTAATTCTTTTGTACACTAGCTCCCTTTCTTGTTGTAGTTCAATCATTTGATTAATTCGCCTTTGAAGGTCATTAGGCTCTTCATTGGCTTCTTGTAGACTTTTCGTAACTTTCGTGCCTAAATATGGAGGGAAGACAATGTCTATCCCATAAACCAATTGAAAGGGTGAAGTACCGATGGAATTCTTAGTGCTAATTCTGTCTTCCCATACGATGTATTTCAGTGCAACATGCCAATTACATTTTTTAGAATGCAAGGATTTATTTAAAATCTTAATAATGTTTTTGTTAGTGGATTCAGCAAGCTTGTTTCCCTAGGGGAATAGGCTATCAAATGTCCTAATTTTACTTCGTAATTGTCATAGAAATCCTGAAAGGCTGCAGAATAGAAAGATTTTACGTTATCAACTATGATCTTTCTAGGACACCCAAAATGTGAAAATATATTTTATGTTAGGAATTCCATCACTACTTTATCGTTAATCTTCCTTAATGGGATGGCTTCAACCCATCTAGTGAAATAATCAGTAGCAATGATTATCCAACAATGTTGACCGCTGGAAGGAGGGTGAATTTCTCCAATGAAGTATAGACCCTATTGCTAAAAAGGAGCTTCAATTACAATAGGTTTCAGAGGTCAAGCTGCTGGATTTTTCTTACTGACAAATATCTGACATTGGTGAAAGGTGCTCACCTTTTTATTTACATCATTAAAGAGAGTGGGCCAATAGAGGCCACTTCATAGAATCTTATGGGAAATAGCTCACCATGCAAAATGGCCACCACAAACTCCACTATGGTGTTGTGTGATTAAATAATCCACTTGGGAGGGTAATATACAGTTTAAAAGTACACCTACTAGATATTTCCAATATAATCTACCATTTATAATACAATAATTTACAACTTTCAATTTTAAAGAACGTTGTGCAGATTTACTCAAGGACTTTGGAAGTTGCATGGTCTGAAGATAGCTTATAATATCCCTATACCATTCAGATGAAGAAAAATCTGGGTGAACGGTGGTAGGGGATGAAGTAGGTAGCAACAACTGTGACTTCTTATCCTACTGATCTTCATTTGCTTCCGTCAAAGTTCCAAGAGAATATTGATCAATTCCTAATGCATCGAGGTTGGCTTCAGTTAGTAACTTAGCCAATCCTTAGCCCTTCACAATATTGATAGGTTTTAATTCTAGATCGTATTCCTCGACTTTAGCTATCCACTTCCCTCTTCTCCTTTCTATATCATGCTACAAAAGAATGCCCCTTATTGCGGGGCATGGAAGTTATACAATGGACTTAGCTAGCAAGATGTATTCTCTAAAAGCCTTGAGGGTTTTTACTAAAGCATAGGATTTCTTCTCTATTATGTTGTATTTAAGTTCTGCATGTTGAAGAGCCTTGCTAAAAAATGGTACAGGATGCTCATACCCCTGCTAATTCTTTTGTAATAGATTAACAACTATGGTATGTTTAGAGGCGAAAGGGAAAATAATAAATTCCTTTTTATAATTTGGGCTAATGAGGAATGATACTTCCATAATAACGATATCGATTATTGAAAAGAGTCCTTTGATTCTTCATCCCATTTTATGTCATTCCCCTTTTTAAGTATTCAGGTGATATTTTTAACTATCTCTACAAAATTTGGGATGAATCTTCGCAGGAAATTAATTTTTCCTAAGAAGGCCTGAACTTCTTTCTTAGTGCGAGGAAGGGAAATAGTCTGGATCACTTGTACCCTTTCAGAATCAATACTAATTCCATGTTGTGATATGATGTGGCCCAAAAACTTACCCTCGGTCATGGTAAATAAGGATTTCTTTGGATTTAAAGACAAACCATACCTTTGACACTTGCGAAAAATTACTTCTAGGTGCTTCAGGTGCTGGTCATCACTCTGGGAGAAGGCAATCATATCCCTATGAAAAAATTGCTATGAAACAACCTTTCTCATTTGCGAAATCGATATCCATTTCCCTCTGGAAGGTGGACCCAACATTCATTAACCCAAAGGGCATATTTTGGTACATGAATGTTCCCCATGGTGTGGTGAAGGTAGTCTTAACATGTCATCCTTGTGGACAACAATCTGGTTATGCCCATAAAATCCATCCATCATGGAAATGCGAGTTGCCCCTACTACCTGTTGTAGGATGGCATCCATCTTGGGAAGAGGATAATTGTCTTTGAGTGAGGCTTGATTAAGGTTTCTTAATTCTATGCATAGTCTAATTTTGCCATTCTTTTTCCTAATGGGGACCAAATTGGCTACCCAGGTGGAATAACGTAGTGGAAAAATTGTCATATCATCTAATAGATTTTAAATTTCTTTCTAGATGGGAGGAAGTAAAAGGGAGTTCATGTGTCTAAGATTTTGTCTAAATGGTTTGACCACTTCTTTTAAAAGGATACAATGTTCTATCATACTCTGGTCATATGATTTGAGGTCGTTATAAGACCAAGCAAAGAAATTAGTATATTTAGACAAAAGTTTGACATATCGCTCTTTTATATCAGAGGATAATAATCGAGATAATTTAACTAGCTTACTTTCACTAGCATGAGTAATGTTCCCTGGCTCTACTTCTATGTTAGGAGGTTTTAATGCTGGGTTGGAAACAACATCATTTCAATCAAAAATCTTCTCCAAAGGGATCAATCCCTTGGGAATATAATTATTTTTTAATTGGATTACATCATGTTTTCCAATTTAGTTTTAAGTTTTGAAACATTAGTACTTGCTTGATCGATTTCTTCATCCTCATCTATATAAGAATCTAAAAAATGACCAATCAGTCTAATGAATTTTTTAATTTCTTGATCGTCTTCAAATACATACCAATGTTTGATGTTATCAGGTATAGAAGGTATATATAGGATTTTGATCTCAAATATTAATTTGAGGCCAGTGGGAGGGCTAAAAGTAGCGGAAGTAACAATAAGAGAATCGACTAGCTGATTTCTTTCCCTAGGAATAGTAGTAAAATTGATAGCAGAAAAGAAGTTATCGATTAAATCCCAGACTTGATTCCTATAAGCCCGCAAATGAGGATGTTTAGTTTGACATTTATTTGTCACCTATTTTATTACTAACTTAGAGTCACCAAAAATTGATAGATTTTGAATGCCTAATTTGTGGGCAGTCTCTAACCCAAGTACTAAAGCCTCATACTCTGCTATATTATTGGTAGTCTCAAAATTTAATTTAAAAGATTAAGTAATACTACGTTGAGATGGTGGTATCAAAACAACACCTGCACCAAACCCTGCCCTAGAGGAGGCCCCATCAAAGTACATTTTACAAATGGCATTAGAATCTTCAGGTGGGGGGATGGAGGTGTATTTCTCACAAACAAAGGTATTTTCCTTGTCTGAAACAACATAAATGAAATTTCCCATATTATCTCGAAGGTATAGACCGATGAGTTCTAGGGATTCTACTCTAAACTAATGGTATAATTCAACCTAGATTCTTTGTATAATCGGCATGTTCATCCTCAAAATACAGGTATGGTGGTGTAGGAAAGATCAAGTTGTAGTGAACCACCGAGCTAAGCGTCGCAACTCCTTGATAGGAGAATTCCATAGTTAGGAGGAACATCAACTACCACTACATCCATAACGATACTTTTAATAGGAACCTGGGCCAGAACTACAACTAGGTCTTTAATTACACCTAGACATTTAACTCTTTGGGAGTCGAAAGAATACAAATCATGATACTCTCGGGTTATAGTTAGTCCAAGCCTATCCATAATATATTTGGGCATGAGATTATGAGAGGCGTCAAAATCTAACATGAAATTGTGCAAATCCCAATCGTGAATCTTTAAGCTAATATAGAAAGGGGGAACTAAATTACCGTCTTTTTGGTTCACAGGGCCAAGACTAATCTTGGGAGCATCGTCCTGAACATTAATAACATCTATCAGCCCCATCTCTTGGGATGGTTGACAAGAATTTTCGAAAAAAGAATCAATCTCTTTCTTATAGTTAGGAATCTTTACGACTTCGGCTAAAGGCATACTAATTTTGAGTTTGTTCAGTTTGTTATGTAGGCTGAAATTTCGTGCAAGAGGTGGATCAACCTCAGGTGGGTTAGGCTCATGCAACATGATTGGGTTATCTTTACAAGAAATGGGTTGAGGTGCTAGTTCTTTCTGTGGGACATGGCCTTTCCTAGGTTAGAGGTTATATTTATGTTGAAACTAAGCTTCTAGCTGTTTTGCAAAATGCCAAAGTTGAGGATCCCAAAAATCCTTTTCTAAATAATCAGAGGTGTCTTGGTCATGCACCTAAAATGTATTAATGGAATTTACATTAGGGTATTCTTCCACTTTAGGATTCATCCATTGACTAACATCATCATCGTCGTATTCATCAATGAGGTTAGCGTTGTTTATGAGAGGAGGTTGGATGTCAGGTTGTCTGGCCTTTGCCCCTTTGCAAAATTTGTGGAGGATGTTGATAAGGGGCTTGATTTCTGAGTGGAAAATTGGGATTCCTATTTTTTAGATTAGGACGAAAGTTGGGTTGTGCAAGGGGGTTTGAAAGAGGTGGAGGGACAGCCATGTTTCCAACCTCAAGGCATTGAATTTTATTAGTTAATGAATTAATAAGTTTTGACATTTCCTCAATTTTATGATACTGGGAGGATGAGGCAATAGGAATTTGCAGCGATGTGTCAACCATATTCTTTTTACCCTCAGATCAGTTTTCCCAAGAAGAACACTTCCTAGTAGTAATGAGGTTTCCCTTACATGCACAAGCCTTAGATTGAGCATCAACTAAAGTAGTTGGCTCTCTTTCTTGCAAAGCATAAGACAAGTCGTCATCAAGAGCTGTGGAATAGGCCACGACTGCAACAGTGTCAGATGGTCACACAACAACAGGTAAAAGGTTATAACATTTTGTAAACCTCTTATTAAAATCAACAACTGACTCATATTGTTTTAATTTTAGAACTGAAAATTCTTGTAGCCACAACTGGTTACTCTTTTTTACACCATACTACTGTAAAAATAGCTCAATCAACCTATCCATAGTATTGATACTATTTTGGGGAAGAGTTCTAAACCATTTACGGGCCTCCCCTTCCAATATTTGTACAAAAAGTCTCATACAAATATCATCATACTCAATGCCTAAATTCTCACAATAGTCCTGAAATTTAACATGTTCTTCAGTGGTTCTCTCCCCTTCGTTATCAAATATAGGTAAATTTTAATAGTATTTTGGGGGAAAATCATGGAGCTGCCCCTGCAGATTGAGGGGATGATACCAGGAATTCACCCAAGCATTCATGGGTGGTAGAGAAGGAAGTAAATATTGATAAGGAGGAAGTGGTGGGCTATTCCACGGAGTGGATGGGATAGGTACAATGAGTGGGTAGGTTGAGAAGTTGATGATGAAGGTAAATAATTAGAACTTAAATGAGAAGGAGAGGAAAGAGTTTCTAGAATCCTCATATTAGGTGATAATGGATGATTTTGCTTGAACTCGTAAAGGCGTTTCCTCCTATTGGCTATGGTAACCAACAATTCCAGGTCCTCTAAAGGAGAGTGACTAACCTTCGACATGGACCCAGTTAACCTCCTCGAAGTATCCAAATTGAAAATTAACTTGCGTGACTAACAAGCAGTGTGTTATCTAACTAGTAATTTTACAATAATTTATTTACATATCACTTTGATATTATACAACTCAAGATGAAATTTGGTAAACTAGTTTGTATGACCAGTTAAAGACAATAATCAGAATGAGCATGACTAATAAGGTACTTAGGAAACGACAAACATGCACTTTTGTAGTAGACTTAGATCCTTTATTGTTGTCATCGTTTAGGAGCGTTAGGGCTACACTCACTCATCTTCTTGCGCTAACACTTCCCAGTTTTGGTTAAGTTCTTGACGAGTTCGAGAAACCTGCCAGGCGAGTTCATACATACCATTTAATATACTGTGTTGATCAGCCAAACCAATAATAATATGTGTTTGAATAGGGTTAGAATTAGTCATCCAATAATTCTCGAATTAATCACTCCTCGAAAATGATGCCAAAAGAATGTTGGTGTTCAAATCTTCCCCACATATGAATGACTCAAATACTCATTCACTGAGGATTGAGAAGTCCTCCTGCTCTAGGTGCTATAGGATGACCTCCAGTGCACCACAGGGGGTAACCCTGATAATTGTTATATAAGTTTCAATAGACAAACATAATAAGGTCAATTATTGATAATTTCTTCGTTGTAGTAATTTTATGGTATTAATGGAAGAGAAAGTTCTATCAAAAACACTTCCTGAAAGGTTTAGTCCAGATGAAAAAGATGAAACCTGACAAATAAAATTCGAAACAGGATTATAACAAGTTAAAGAAAAACTGAAAAAGGGAACAAACATCAAAGGTATGAGATGCAGAATCATTCAAATATGATAAGAGATCATTGCAACATGTACAAATTTCCTCCAAATTTCCATCCCATATTTCTGAAGACAACCATGTTCAATAATAAATATTGAACACATAACTTACAAAGATGAAATGGAAATTTACAGATTTTGAAATGAAAACCACACAATATATGGGCAAATTACAAAATGTAATATTGTAACAATCGTAAAGATAAAACAATAATTGTCATAAGTCAAGAGACAAGCTACTAAAATGAATGACAATCAAATGTTAATCATTTAATCATTCAAATTGATAATATGATATCAGAACATGGACAATTAAACGAAATATTTCTCTAAACGAGAACGAGTCTCAGATTTAGATTTCTGTGATTGTTACTTACACATAAACGAACACAACAAAATTCATCTAAAACACCAAGGAAAGCTTTCAGAAATGTAATAATAGACTATGTAACATGTACAAGCAGCTTCACAAAATCAAAAATATCACTTATGTCAATCACCCCCCCTTTAGGGAAACAGGGCCTTAAATACTTATTTTGAAATATAATTGATTAAATAACTATCTCAAATGTATAAAATTTGAATTTAAAATAAAATAAATCTTAAAATAAATGTTTATGCATCATGATGCCTCCGCGACTTTAGAGTCTTGACTTTCCTCACTGTGCCCGTAGAGGAGAGAGCATGGGCCCCACACATCCTGGCTATAGGTGACTGAGTTGTAATTAAAGAAATTTCACTCTAGTCTTCTGGCTACTCTGTTATAGATTGTATTGGTTGAATAGCTTGAGTTGTTGAGGAGACCCATTCAATACCAAGATTTTGTTTCAAATGGTTCATTAACTTAGCCTTTTTATCCCATTCTGCTACTGGAAATCAAGGCACATTTTTATACTTTGTTATAACCACTACCAATCAGGATATGATTTGATAATGGGCTTTAAGAAGGCTTTGTATCATTTTTTTAATTCTGGCCAAGATTGCAAAGTCTCTGCTAAGTCCATTTATGACTACAGTTGTTGTAATCGCCTCTTCACCTTGTATAGTTAAGAAACCAAGATCTTGTTCTATATTCTACAGTTTATTACATAATTCCTCTTGAGATATCGCCTAGTTATCTTTCCCCTAAAACGAAGGCACACCAAACCTTCCAAGGTAATTTGAATCCACCCTAAAGTCATCTATTTCTTTAGTGGCCTTCTCAAATTCCTCCAGCATCATAACACACCTTTCTCTTAACATATAGAAAGAGAAAACATATTGATCTCTAGCAGGCAGATCCAACTCTTTCAAAGTTTCACCCTCCAAGGTGTTGATAAGAAAAATGAGTGAATCAACATCTTTCAATCTTTCATAAAGATCCAAGGATGTACTTTTTGCTTCTATGTTTGCACTATTAATAATACCCTTCTCACTGTGTGAAAGGATTTCAACGTAGGCTTAGACTGTAGTGATCTTTTGTCCGATTTCCCTCCACATTTCCCCTTTCATCTGAATTAACACCTATTTACCTATGTGGGTAAGTTTATTCACTTCCCGTAGGGTCTTAATCTCACCATGTGATTCCTTTAGTGCAATTTGAATTTGTTTTATTTCCTCATTTTTTCAATTTACCATTTTTTCTGCTCTATATTTGACTCTTTCCCTTTCAGATTGGGCTAGTTCCAACTCTTGTTTTAACTAATTTATCTTAACGTGTAGTATCTGGGACTCCTTGGTTTTAGATGTTTGAGCATATTTAAGAGCTCGATCCACCAAGGCTTTGTATTCCATCAAAAGCTTGAGGTGGTGCTCTTCTTTTTTGGGGGATTCTATTCTTAGTAGCTCCATTTATTTAAGGGTATCTTGGCGCTCTTCTTCCTCGAGCCGCAAGGATATTTCCATCTCTTGGAGATGGGTTTCAACCTCTTCCTTTATTTCAAATTCCTAAATTAAAACATGAGGGTCATGATCAAGTATTTTTAGAATAGATTGTAAAGCTTTGATCTCCCTTTCCTTTTCTTCCAACAACTTCTTAATGGGTCAAGTGTCTTTAAGTTGTCTAGACTATCGGATTATTATTTCTTCTAATTATTTTATCCAATTTATTTTTTTCTTTAGAGCCATGTGTTCCACATGTAGCTGATCAAAAACCTTCTCAAACATTGCCTGCATTTTTCTATTTCCTGCATTTGCATTCAATAATCTCCGTGCCACAATTTCGCCCGTGTGTCGATGAAGATCGATAATGTCCATATCGGACACCTTCCCCAAGTTAATATCTAGGGAAGAAGTTTGAGATCCCAACACCTATTGGTTTTCCCTGATTTCTGGCTGGACAACTGTGAGATTCAAAATATTTGCTTCGAAGACAGTGGCAGAAATAAATCAATGTCCACTTGTAGAAGTTGCACCTTTAAGTGTTGGAATATCTATTAACTGATATTGTTCCGATAATACAGCCAACTCTGCACCAGTATCTATTATTTGTTTCCCTTCAGTAAAAACATGTTTAATGTCAAGGGCTTGCACCCCTGAATCTTTCAGCCTTATGTCATTGATAACTTGTTGCATTTCTTTATCCAGTTGCTCTACCTATTATTCAAATATGTCAGTGTCGATGTCATCTTTTGTTGCCTTTATCCGCTGTGACATTTCAGATGGAGTCACAGATTTTGGTTTTTTTTTTTTTTGCTGTAGTGGCTAGAGCGAGAAGGACTACGTTGATTACCCACATCTATTTTTCGGTACGACTTGGAGTAACATCAGTTTTTCCCTCATCTTCTGTAGGCGTAGGTGGAACCATCTATGCAATAACATCCATGGGTAGCAAAATGTTCACCACCTTTTATTCTTTAGGCTTGGTATCATGAGAATAAGCAGATAACCCAGTCTATTTCTGTAATCCTGAGATGATTTCCAAAGGATCGAAATGCCAGTTACTATCCTGCAGGAATCCGAAAGACAACATTTCCTTTTCTAGGATATCTATAGCATTTTTCTTTTTGACAATTAGAGGTGAGATTGCATACAGATAGTTAAATAATGTTCCTTTCTTCTTAGAGACAAAATGTAATTCATTAACAATTGTTTTTTGCCTAAGAAACTCATAAGCGAAAAATAAGGGAGAAACATACTTGGGTAGCTGAAAGGGCTTCTTTTCAAAACCATATAAATGAATCACAGTAAAATTAGGGTATAAAAACCAACTTCCTATACTTTGCTCTTCAGTAAGCCTTAATATTTTCCTTTGCTCCTCTGAAATTTTGTCTACCATTTCTTCTGTTATTTTAATCTTTAGAGGATAAGCAAAGCAATCCATATATTGGGAATAAGAGTGAGGAATATGTCGAGGATAAATTACATTAGTCCACTTATAAATTTCCTTCTCTTTATTATCAATATTTGTAATAATCATGAGGAGCTTGGTAGATAAGAAATAGACAGGGTAATTGAAGAAAAACAAATGAATTAAATAGGTATAATGTCGATATGAGCTAAACGAGATGGTAGTAGATAGGTCAAATGTAAGGGCTTGGGTTAGATACTTAGGAAAATTTATTGTCTGACAATATGGATGGAGGGTGAGGAGCCGTATGGCTAAAAACATGGACTCATCTATTTTAGCGTCATCCACTAATTTGAAAATAACAGAAAAAAGAGAAGTGAGTGTCTGAAAGAAGGGTTTCAAAGACTAAGTTGTTATGGGAAGTTGCAATTTAAGCTCTGGACCGAGATTTTCTAGCAAAATTTTCATGAATTCTAGTTTATCATCTTCTTCCCAAGTGATAAATTCTTGGTCTAACCCCTTATCAGTTATGTCAATTCCTTGGGTAGGAATGCCTACCATCTTGGCTATCATTTCTTCTTCTAATTTCAGGAAGACTTTTTGGCTATATTGGAAGAAAAATACTTGCTGCTCTAGGTTATAATGCATAGCAAGAAACTGAATGGAATCAAGGTCGAAATGAATAGAAGGGAGGGTGGCGCCTAAGGTTCCGAACTTCAAAAGGCACATATCTTCATCTAATACGTTGGTAGAAGGGGTCAAAGTCCTAGCCTAAGATCAGTTGTTAAAGTCGGTCTGGTCATCCCTCCATCAGAGATCATTTCTCTTATTGAATTTCATTTTTAGGTGTCTCGCTCGATTCACTCAGTTGCATTTTGCTAGGGGCATGCCATAATCTGATGGAAGGGTCTTGTCATTCATTACCCCTCATGCCTTATCATTGCTGGCTCAGATCTGTTCATCAAAATCAAGTTTTAAAGTCACTTATAGTCCTGTTTCAGTTTCTAGATTAGCAAGAGTCATTTCAGTCACTAGGTCTAGGGTTAGTTAATTTTGTCCTCAACAATGTTCAACAATGCCAGTAGACCCATGAGGGAGGTCCTTAATAAGTTTTCATTTTTAATATTTTCATCATCATATGCTCGACTATGACTTTTCTTCAAAACTCCGTTTTGAAGAAAATTCTTCATTTCGTTTTGTAATAAATTCCCATGTAATTTTCAAAAGTTTTTCAGTTGCTGAATTCTCCAGGCGTAGCCCTGGTATTCCTTTGTCAAGACATGCTACTATCCCTGCAAAAATTACCAAAAGAAAACATCATTCAAGCCAAAATGTCAAAGAGGAAACAAAAAAGACAGAGTTGTATTAATTGTGAAAAAAGTGCCAAGTCAAAAAATTACAAAGTGGGTTTGTGAGAAACAAAAACCAAATCCATCACTATAAGATGTTCTCATTGTTTTAAAAAATTCATTTGCATCCAAGAGATCAAAGAGGGTCGAAGTCTAGTGGTGAGAGGGTGAAAATGTAAATTTTCGAGCCAAAGCTGCGTTCGAAGCTGGCGCAGCGCATAGAGCAGGTGGTGCGGCGCATTGGGCGTGACCATTCAGTGTAAATTAACAGGGGCGCGATGCACCGGGAAGGCACAACGCGTTGGGCAAACTGCGCGGTGCATACAACCGGCTGGACCAAAAAGTTCCAGAATAGTCTCCAATTGGAAAAATCACATGCATTTTCTTGATTTCAAGTAGGTTGAGCTCCACCTTTGCTGTTCATCCATCCAAGTTTAAGGTGTATATTATGTGCTTTGATGTGGTGAATGCCTAAACAAAAACTCAAACCCTACCATGTCAAAATCCTCACATGAAGATTGTTGTTTAGGGTTTTCACCAAATTCATTCCCCCATTCCATTTCTCCCTTATTTTCACCATTCCTAAGTTTCCCTACTCCCTAAAATCATCAAACCCCTATCCCAAATTCTCTGTCCCAAATTCTCAAATTCCAAACCCTAAAACCTAACCCTACAAAACTCTCCTAACCCTATACATAAAACCCCTCAAACCATCCTACATTTCCCTAACAAAATTTGTCCCAATAGTCCCTAATCCCTTACTATTTTCCCCCCCTTCCTAACAGTCCCTGTTTCACTGTTTCCCCTTGGTGGCAGAGTTTAGGCACATCACTAAAAGAGCAGTCCAACACAGCTTTCATACAACAGCATATTTTTCTCCAAGGAATTTTGTACAGAAGTCATGGCATCTAAGCATTCATATGACTATGAAGTGGAAGCCCAAAGTGATTCACCCATGGAGGAACATGCATCCCGAAGGCCTCATAGAGGAGGTAGACATATCAGAGAATAACCAATCACCCTCACTGAATTACAGGCCTGCCCTCTAGCCATTTTCTGTTTTCATCATCATTCATGTTATGAGTTTTGTGAGAAGGTGGCTAATGTTCAATTTCATCATGAGTTGGCTTGTCTATTGTACTACATTTACATGGAGATCAGGTTACTTTGGCTGGTGTCACCTTCACACTTACACCAAAATCTATCTCATTGGCAACCGGCATACCCAACATTGGAGAATCATGGAACAAGAGGAAGAAGATTGACCAGTAGCATTATGAGCCGTATACTAAAACCGGTTTCTTGAGGCAGCTCAAAAGAGTGTTTCCATTCCAATATCTTAAAGATGAATATGCTCCACTAATGAAATTAATCATGAAGTATTTCGGCTATGAGGGACAGTTCTCTCATTTATATGCTTATCACATCAGGTTGCTCATGCATTTCACCAGGGTATGGATGATGAACATTCCGTATTTCATTTTCCGAAACATAGAGAGGATGACCACCCTTGTGCAGCACAAAACCCCTCAGCAGCAACTTAACAATGTTTATCATTTTGCTCTTATTAAGATTTTAGTGGTTCATCAGCTTGGATTACAGGGCATCACTTGGGATGATTTCATCTCCCGTGATTTCTTCAAAGCTTCACAGGGGCTTTCAGAGGTTGGGCATGAGACAGGTGGACCTTCTCATCAGTATGAGTGCCATGAGAGTGTTAATGTTCCGATATTCATCACATATCAGAGGGGCACTAGATATTTGTTTGCAGCAGCAAAGCGAGTGTTATCTCCACCCAGGGTGGAAGGGGCCTCGCTTCCTCCATCAGCACCATAGGTATAGGACAAAGGCAAGAGGCCAATGTAGGATGAGGGACCTTCAGGTGAACAAGAGACTGACTTCATTCTCATTCATGATGATGATACAAATATGGGCCTAGAAAGTGCCAAACTTAGAGAGATCATCCAGGAGTAGCAAACAGAGATCAAAGCCATGTCCCTCGACTTGGAGAGGGCTAAGTGGAATATTAAATACTTGGAGCAAAGAAAAAGCTGCTTGAAGATCAACATGTGATTATGGAATTACAAAACATCAGGGAGAATCGTCAAGCGGCCCAAAGGAGGAGGATTGAACTCTCTTCATTGGAGCAAGAGATTAATGATGATCGGGAGTCTTGGCTCAAAAGAGTTAACATCCATTTAGAGGGACTGCTGGACAAGGCTGACAAAGACAAAGCATTGCTGAGACACATGGCTTTCCACTATATGGCTTGGAACAAGGTTTGCAAGGCATGGATAAGGAATCTAAAGGCAAAATTAAAGAAGGCAATAAGGAAGCAAAAGAGGCAAAAGGAGCTTGACCGTCTTCAGATATTGGACGAAGCCTCTTTATCCCAGCATGATACTTGATAAAGAAGTTCCAGCCCAAATTTCAAGAAATTTGGAACAATTTTTGACATTTTTAAATTTTTGGACTAAAAAACAGGGTTTTCCCCCCATGCGTCGCGCCACGTGGGGCCGCTTTTGTTAGGGAGCTCCAAATTGCAAAATATTTGCATTTCTATATTTTTCATGAAAAATCATGGTTGCTGGTGCATGGCCAAGAAATTTGGGCAGGTTTTGAGTCCTCAAGAGGCCAAAAACTCTCAAATAATGACCTTACTGCCCCTATTTTGACACACAGGAAGCAGTCTTGGGAGATTGAAGTTTTGGAGGAGCAAATGACATCCAAATCCAAAAACTCCACTTGGGTTCGAAAGTAGACAGGTAGAAATTTCCAAAAAGCACACTTGGGGCTCAATTTAGACTTCGGGAAGTGCCTCAAAATCAGCTCCAAAGTGGCACGACGCATAGAGAATCAGGCGCGGCGCATAGAGGATTTTTGCTCATTTTTCACTGTTCAACTTAGAAATTCGCCCAGTTTTGACCAGTTTTGCTTCTTGATGTTACTCTTGACCTTTTATGATGTAATTTGATAACCATGATGTAATATTAGCACATTTTTACTTGTTCTAGAGGATTCATTCACTAAAAAGTGAAAATTAAATGAATGAATCAGTTTCCTAGCATATAGGGGTAAGTTGTTTGACTACCTAGATTTTAGTTCCTTGTTTAGAATTGGTTCAAATAGCTCCTACAATGATGAGATAGAACCCTAGAGGCATGGGAAGGAGTTAGGCTTGTCTATACTATGCAATTTCTCAATCATTTTCATGGTTGGATACTTGGGATTGCTTGGCACACTATTGTACATTTCATTTCTGCAATTTTGGCAAAGGAAGGACCAGGGTTTTGCAACACTTTTTGGGATCCATGTGGCTCTATGTTTTGATGTTGTTTTTTGCTATGTATTTGTAAGTTCACTGATGTTTATGTGTATCATTTTCCCTTCTCTTGTCTTCTTCAATTAAACAAACGAGTGATTAAGGTAGAATTCATTGGACTGCTATGCTCTGCCTAGATATTTTGTTTAATTCTTCATGTTTCCATCTGTTTGAGGAGGACTCTTGAGACCTTCTTGCCCTCCTTGGCTCCTCACCAGTCTGATCCATCCATTCATTCAATCCAAAGCATAAAAAATACTGCCTATCTTGCCCCTACTTGAACTCTGCAAAAATCTGGCCTTATCCCCGGACCCAAAACTTGCCTGTCCCTTTTTTCCAACAAAACCGCCCAAAACTCAAATCAAAACTTTGCACTTTCATACCTAGCCTAAGATCTTGCCCCTACTGATTATCTTTTGCTGAGATTGACTTGGAGAGAGCCCTCTCCTGTCCTCGTAGGGCTAGCTACGAGGCTGAACGTGGTTTGATGTGGACTTAGAACCTTGTCTTTTCAGCCTGAGGCAAATCTAGGCTCTAACATAGTGGCGACCATACTAGGGAAGAAAATGGTTTGCTTGTTGATGTCATTTGTTTTATAGCTATAGACGGAGCCTAAAGTTATGCTAGGTAGCCTTTGAAACACTTTTGCTTTACATTAGCACAAGTAGATAAACGCTGCTTCAGTCAATCTCCGGTCTAGCTTGTAATCATGACACTTGATTTGCAAATCACCCTAGTACATCTAGGAATTCTAAGATTTTGGATGATAAGCTTAGGATTTGATAGGCTGAAAAAGTTGTTTATGTCCACCTGATCTTTTGAAAATAGTACCCTGGCTTCAAAAAGACATACTAGAGAAAATTCGGATCCTAATCCTCCCCCTGTCTACGAAAATCCCAATCTGATTCCAAGAATTGTTCGCCAAGGAAGTTCTATCATTCCCGTGTTTAAATCTCGTTCATGTCCTGCAATTTTTAAGTATCTTGAAGAGCTTGATTTTGATGAAAAGTTTGAATTGTCATTGTTTGAAACCAAATCCGAAAGTTCTCTTGGTTCTATAGTCCCAAATCCTGACTTTGCTGCAGCTCTTGAAGTTGAAAGAAACAATAAATCAATTGAGAATTTTATCTTGAAGTACCTTCAGAGTGAAATTCACACTTCAAATATCGCTGATTTCCTAGAAGCTGCATCTGCAACCCTCAGATCTTCCGTAACGGCATCCACCTCAAGAATTCCTATCGAACCGCCCTTCATTCCCACCCTTCCCCCGCAGCCTACTATTTCTGATAAAAAATCTGCAGTCGTATCACCTCCTTCTACTCCTACATCCAAAATCGCTTCTCCTCCGCACACCCCTCCTCATACACCTCACACATCAGCTGCACCTACTCCCCAAACATCTCCAAGACCGATTGCACATCCACCAAGAGCAATGGCTGCTCGGTCTGCACCTCTCGCGTTGCCTCAAGTTTTGGGTGACATGCCCACAGATTATCAGAGTAAAATTCCTTTGTTTGATGGCACTCTTCAAGGTACCATGGCTCAGCAACATGTAGACAAAATGACGGATTTCTTTGAGCTTCATGAGATTGATGCAGAAAACGTAACCATGAGATTATTCATATAGACTTTCGTAGGTGAGGTAAGAAAATGGTTCAGAGCTTTGACAGCTAGAAGTATTCCCACATTAGAAGAGCTTCAAAGACAGTTCTTGGATCATTGGGAAGTAAAGAAAAATCCTCTTCAGATCACTTCTGAATATACCAAGATCAAGCGGAATGCAAGTGAGTCCGTGCAAGACTATTGTATTAGATTCAATGCGGTTTATAATGCAATTCTTGATGATTTAAGGCCATCTAGAAAGTCAGCTTTGCTGAAGTTCCCAGATGGTTTTGATCTGGACATGGATTATCAATTAAGAGAGAGAGATCTAGCTACATTAGAAGAAATGCAGAAAATTGCCGTTAGTGTTGAGGCAAATTTGAATGACAAGAGAGCTATATTGAAAGCTGAGAAGAGAGTCTTGATAAAGGAAGAATCTTCTACCTCAGATCAAGTGCTCCGTAAGGTAGAGAAGATGATTGAAAGGCTAGCACTTGATAAGCCTGAACCGCAGATCTGGAATCCTAATTTCCGTGGCCAACAACAACCTCAATTCAGGATCAAATAGCATGAGCAGCAAGCACAAGAACCGGCATCACAACAACAGCAAGTAAAGACTCCTCTTCAGCATAATTTTGTTGGTCCCAAATCTGATGATGAAGAAAATGTAATAGGAGAAGAAAATCACTTCTTTACTCCTGATGATATGCCCACCTTTATCACTGAAGATGATGAGTATGCAGAAAGTTCAGCTGTACAGCAGGATGCAGATTTTATCTTGGCGAATGACATAGCTCTTGAAGAGGAGTCGGATGAGTATCAGAGAGGTTATATGCATGCCTTGTCCGCACAGTAGCGTTAGTATTCACTAAGAAACAGAAATGTCCCCATCAATCCAATCCAGAAGAGAAAGGAAGTTCCAGCATCTAAGAATGAGCCACCTATTGTACCAAATAAAGGAAAAGAAGTTGTGGATCCTACTCCTAGCAAATCTTCACCAGTAAATGAAAGAGTAAATCAACCAATTGTATCAAAAGATAAAGCTGAAAAGAAAGATGTTCCAGCCAAATAGGTAGAAAATACTTCTGCTTTTAGTTTAGAAAATGAAATTTCTAAATTGAAGGTATCCATTCCCTTGACGAAGTTAATGAGGAACAACAGTTATAGAGGTCAGGTCTCCAAAATTTTGAATTTTGATCCAATGTCTGATATGGTGAGTGTGGAAGATGATTAACCTGAATTGATTTTTTGACCAGCATTGAATGGCGAGTCTCCAGATAGTGATGTGCCTCCTTTTTATATCAGTTTGAGAGTGCATGAGTTTGTGTTGCATAATGCAATGTTTGATTCTGGCGCTTCCCACAATCTTATGCCGAAGGCTATCATGGAGAAGTTGGGTTTGGAAATTACTAGGAAATACCATGATCTTTATTCATTTGATTCTAGGAGGGTGACATGTATTGGGCTCATTAAAGACTTGGTGGTTAGTTTGGATCAGATTCTAGCTAAAAATGTGCTGATGGATGTGGTGGTGGCGGATATACCTCCTAGATTTGGCATGCTTCTTTCCAGATCTTGGGGAGCAAATATTAAAGGAACAATGCAACTTGATTTCTCCTATGTAATGATTCCTGTGTTTAGCCAAATGAGAAAACTTTATCGGGAGAAAAAAATGAAATACATGATTACAAGCAAGGATAAACCAATTAATCATCCGATTAATTATGTACATACAAATTTAGAGTCTTTTGTTTTGTATTCAGATAGTTTCAATGAGATTGATAGTCAGTTAGTTGCAGCAGATGATATTCCAGAAATAGCAGAGAATTTCAGAGAAGTTTTGAAGAAAGAAAGTCAAGAATAGGACAATACCATTCAGCGATTAGGAAAAGATAATGGACAACAAGCGGAAAAAATATAGCGAACAGAGTTTCAGCACTTGGAAGAAGAGGAAGATGGTATGTGGACCATGGATTTTGATGGAGCAGTGGGAAATGATGGTGTTGGAATTGGTATTTGGGTACGTAGTCCTTTTTCTGCTCCGAACAAAGTGCCTAGTAATGTGCGGGTGTGTTCTTACAAGCTTGCTTTTGATTGCTCAAACAACGAGGCTGAGTACGAAGCTTTGATTGCTGGCCTAAAAATCATAAGAAAGCTGAATGCTAAGAGGATTGCTGTATATGGTGACTCTGAATTGGTAATTAAGCTAGTTAAAGGCGAATATCAAGCAAAAAATCCTCGGATGCGGGCATACCGGAATGCTGTTCTAGACATCTTGAAGCTGTTTTCAAATTATACCTTGAAGTGTGTGCCTCGTATTCAAAATAGTATTGCAGATGCACTTGCTAAGGCAGCGAGTAATTTGAAGATTCCTATGAACTCAAGTAATAAATTTGAAATCCATGTGAAACATCGTTCGACTATCCTGGACAATCAGAGATATTGGCAAGTTTTCCAAGATGATGAGGAGATTGATGATTTTCTGTAAAACAAAGGTAAGTTCAAAGATACCTCAATTGATGTAGAATATGATGATGGTAAAGATGATTTGTAGATCAATCAAATGGAAGTGTTGCAGCTCAAGGATAATGTTATTCCTAAAGGCTTGATACCTTTAGAAGAACTCTTTGATCATGATGACGTAGCCTGCAAACCAACATTGCAACCAATAGAGAAGGGAGTCGAAGAGGTGAATATTGGAACATCCGAACATTCGAAGATGGTAAAGCTGTCCAAAGCATTGCCACAAAAGGTAAAGGCCAAATATATCAGTTTGTTGTCATCCTTTGCTGATGTGTTCACTTGGGACTATTCCGACTTGAAGACATATGATACCAATATAATTCAGCACACATTTCCTATTAAGCCTAATCAAAAACCTTTCAGATAGAAGTTAAGAAGGCTTAATCCAAAATTGCTACCATCAATTGAGAAGGAGGTAAACAGGTTGTACAAATCAGGAATCATCGTTCCCATCATATTTTTTGATTGGATATCTAATTTGGTGCCTGTACGAAAGAAGACAGGTGAGATTCGTTTGTGCATTGATTTTAGGAATCTCAACAAAGTTTCATTGAAGGATAATTATCCGTTGCCAAAAATGGATCACATACTTCAGCGAGTAGTTGGAGCATCTCGTATGTCACTACTCGATGGTTATTCTGGATATAACCAAATTTTGGTCCATGAAGATGATTGAGACAAAACAACGTTCACCACTCGTGGGACTTTTCATTACGCTAAAATGCCTTTCGGTTTGAAGAACGCAGGTGCCACATTTCAGCGGGCAATGGATATGGCTTTCGCAAATGAGAAGGATGTCTTTTTGGTGGTGTACCTTGATGATTTGACGGTGTTTTCTAATTCAGATGAAGAACACATGTATCATTTGAAAACTATCTTTTAGAAGTGCAGAAAATATGGTGTGTTGCTGAATCCGAAGAAGAGCTTGTTCGCCATGGATGAAGGCAAACTACTTGGACACATCATATCAAAAGATGGCATTCGTATTGATCCAACACGTGTAGAAGCGATTCAGCAAATTGACCTTCCCCGGAACAAGAAGGAGATTCAATCTTTTAATGGTAAGATGAATTTTTTATGCCGCTTTGTACCTAATCTTGCTGAACACCTAAGAGAAATTACAAACATGCTTAAGAAGGAAAACCAAGTGAAATGGACCGAAGAGGCTATAAAATCTTTCAATCTAGTAAAATTGGCTCTTTCTTCAGCTCCGGTTCTAATTAGCCCGGATTACACTCAGGATTTTATATTGTTTTCATTTGCTTCAGAGCATACTATGGCAGTTGTATTAATGCAGAAAAAAGATGAGCACGAAATATCAATTGCTTTCTTTAGCCGAACTATAAGAGATGCAGCCTTGAAGTACAAAATTATTGAGAAGCAAGCCCTTGCACTTGTAAAAGCATTGAAAGATTTTTGTGTATATATTCTGCATTCCCATATTTTAGCGTATGTTCCTAACGCTGCTTTCAAAGATATTTTGGTCCAAACAGATCCAGAAGGAAGACGTGGCAAGTGGATTGCAGCTTTGCTAGAGTATGACGTGGAGATAAAGCCCACAAAGCTTGTTAAAGGACAGGGACTGGCAAAGTTAATGGCTGAATCAAATCTGCACATCTTAGACATAAATATGATTGCTGCTATGTCCGATGAAAATGAGAAAGGTACGTCAATTCAGGTAGCTGAAATCTTTGTTCTTTCTTCGTGGTATTCAGATATCATATATGTGCTTCAGAATTTGTCCTCACCACCTGGTATGGCTAGAAACAAAGCTAGAACTCTTAAGCTAAA
The DNA here is from genome assembly GCA_031772625.1 of Pinus tabuliformis. Lineage (NCBI taxonomy): Eukaryota > Viridiplantae > Streptophyta > Pinopsida > Pinales > Pinaceae > Pinus > Pinus tabuliformis. The sequence goes on along the minus strand of CM062807.1, from coordinate 1,073,402,170 downwards.
GGCTGCTAAGTTTTGTATTTTGAATTCTGCACTTTATGGAAAGATCCTGGTGGTGTTTGGTTAAATTGTTTGGTGGAAGAGGAGCGAAGTAGGTCATGGAATATTTCCATAAAGAAGATTGTGGCGGTCACCTTTTTTGGAAAACAATGGCAAATAAAATTCTGAGAGCTGGATACTATTGGCCGATATTGTTTGCTGATGTGTTCAAGACTGTCAAGAGCTGTCATAACTGTCAGATTTTTGAAGGAAAGTAGAAATTACAGCCTTTGTCGCTTAAGCCCATTGAGTTGAGTGCCCCTTTTCAGCAGTGGGGGTTGGATTTCATTGTTGAAATTCATCCTACTTCTTCAGGTTAGCATAGATGGATCCTCAAGGCGACAAATTATTTAACGAAGTGGATCGAAGCAATTCCCACTAGGCAAGCTACGGATGCGGTAATAATTTCATTCCTTGAGAATAATATTTTGTCTCGTTTTTGTTGCCTGAATAAGCTAATCACTGATAACGCAGCAGCTTTCAAGTCAAAAAGGATGGTTGAGTTTTGTCATAAATATCACATTACTTTGGGGCACTCAACCGCTTATCATCCACAAGGCAATGGATTGGCGGAGTCTTCCAACAAATCTTTGGTTAACATCATTAAAAAGTTGCTGGAAATAAACAAGAAGAGTTGGCATAAGAAGTTGGTCCATGCACTTTGGGCAGATTGAGTGAGTCAGAAGAAATCCATTGGTATGTCCCCTTTTGAGCTAGTTTATGGAGTTGATACAATGTTTCCTACCTCTCTCGCAGCTCCGGTAGTCAAACTTCTTCAGGAGGCTGGTAGTGAAGATGATCCAATGTAGCAAATGATCCATTTGCAGCAGACACGAGAAGAAGTTTTTCAAAACACGTTCAAGTTGCAGGAGAGAATTAAGAAAATTTATGACAGAAAAGCAAAGGCGGACAAATTTCAGTTGGATGATGTGGTGCTGAAGTGGGATGCAAGGCATGACGAAAAGGGCAAGCACGGTAAGTTTGAAAATCTTTGGAAAGGTCCTTTTAAGATTGCAGCATATCGAGGTCAGAATGCCTTTCTTTTGAAGGAGATGAACGGGGAAGATTGTCCAGGATGGCCGGTCAATGGTCGACTGCTCAAGCAGTATCATTTTTGAGTTATTTCTGCTGTTTACATTGTCATTGTAAATACCATTTTATTTCAGTATCATTGTAAGTGTGTGCTGTGATATTTTCTTCAGTCTGGGGCCCGAAGTGAAGACTATAATTCTGAAGAAAGATTTCAGTTTTTCGAGTTAGTTTTTCAGTCATTTCAGTTTCACCATTGAGTCGGTTTGAGTCAGGTTTCAGTCAATAAATGAGTCAAATTCTTGTGTTGTTTGTCGAAATAATGACTCCATAGCCCAATGGACGAAGGCACTGTCTAGCTCTTCCAGAGATCTGCTGTTCTTGGCACCTCCCAGGAGCTACCATCCCCATTGGAGCTAGTGTTAGAGTCGGTCTGGACATCCCTTCGTCAGAGATCATTTCTCTTATCGCATTTCATTTTTAGGTGTCTCGCTCAATTCACTCAGTTGCATTTCGCCAGGGGCATGCCATAATTTGACGGAAGGGTCTTGTCATTCATTACCCCTCATGCCTTATCATTGCTGGCTCAGATTTGTTCATCAAAATCAAGTTTTAAAGTCACTTACAATCCTGTTTCATTTTCTAGATCAGAAAGAGTCATTTCAGTCACCAGGTCTAGGGTTAGTTAATTTTGTCCTCAACAATGTCCAACAATGCCAGCATACCCATGAGGCAACTCCTTAATAAGTTTTCAATTTTAATATTTTCATCATCATATGCTCGACTATGACTTTTCTTCAAAACTCTGTTTTGAAGAAAATTCTTCATTTCGTTTTGTAATAAATTCCCATGTAATTTTCAAAAGTTTTTTAGTTGCTGAATTCTCCAGGCACAGCCCTGGTCTTCCTTTGTCAAGACATGCTACTATCCCTGCAAAAATTGCCAAAAGAAAACATCATTCAAGCCAAAAAATCAAAGAGGAAACAAAAAAGATAGAGTTGTATTAATTGTGAAAAAAGTGCCAAGTCAAAACATTACAAAGTGGGTTTGTGAGAAACAAAAATCAAATCCATCACTATAAGATGTTCTCATTGTTTTAAAACATTCATTTGCATCCAAGAGATCAAAGAGGGTCGAAGTATAGTGGTGAGAGGGCGAAATTGTAAATTTTCGAGCCAAAGCTGCGTTCAAAGCCGGTGCAGCGCATAGAGCAGGTGGTGCGGCGCACTGGGGAGGCGTGGAGCATTGGGCGTGATCATTCAGTGTAAATTAACATGGGCGCGGTGCACCGGGAAGGCACGACATGTTGGGAAAACTGCGCGGCGCATACAACTGGCTGGCCCAAAAAGTTCCAGAACAGTCTCCAATTGCCAAAATCGCATGCATTTTCTTGATTTCAAGTAGGTTGAGCTCCACCTTTGTTGTTCATCCATCCAAGTTTAAGGTGTATATTATGTGGTTTGATGTGGTGAATGCCCAAAAAAAAACTCAAACCCTACCATGTCAAAATCCTCACATGAAGATTGTTGTTTAGGGTTTTCACCAAATTCATTCCCCCATCCCATTTCTCCCTTATTTTCACCATTCCTAAGTTTCCCTACTCCCTAAAATCATCAAACCCCTATCTCAAATTCTCTGTCCCAAATTCTCAAATTCCAAACCCTAAACCCTAACCCTACAAAACTTTCCTAACCCTATACATAAAACCCCTCAAACCCTCCTACATTTCCCTAACAAAATTTGTCCCAATAGTCCCTAATCCCTTACTATTTTTTCCCCCTTCCTAATAGTTCCTGTTTCACTGTTTTCCCCTTGGTGGCAGAGTTTAGGCACATCACTAAAAGAGTAGTCCAACACAATTTTCATACACCAGCATCTTTTCTCCAAGGCATTTTGTACAGAAGTCATGGCATATGAGCATTCATCTGACTATGAAGTGGAAGCCCAAAGTGATTCACCCATGGAGGAACATGCATCCCGAAGGCCTCATAGAGGAGGTAGACATATCAGAGAAGAACCAATCACCCTCACTAAATTACAGGCCCGCCCTCTAGCCATTTTCTGTTTTCAGCATCAGTCAAGTTATGAGTTTTGTGTGAAGGTGGCTAATGTTCAATTTCATCATGAGTTGGCTTGTCTATTTTTACTGCATTTACGTGGAGATCAGGTTACTTTGGCTGGTGTCACCTTCACACTTACACCAGAATCTATCTCATTGGCAACCGACATACCCAACATTGGAGAACCATGGAACAAGAGGAAGAAGATTGATCGGTAGCATTATGAGCCATATATTAAAACTGGTTTCTTGAGGAAGCTCTTTTGAGTGTTTCCATTCCGATATCTTAAAGATGAATATGTTCCACTAATGAAATCAATCATGAAGTATTTCAGCTGTGAGGGACAGTTCTCTCGTTTATATGCTTATCACATCAGGTTGCTCATGCATTTCACCAGGGTACGGATGATGAACATTCCGTATTTCATTTGCCGAAACATAGAGAGGATGACCACCCTTGTGCAACAAAAAACCCCTCAGCAACAACTTAACAATGTTTAACATTTTGCTCTTATTAAGATTTTAGTGGTTCATCAGCTTGGATTACAGGGCATCACTTGGGATGATTTCATCTCCCATGATTTCTTCAGAGCTTCACAGGGGCTTTCAGAGGTTGGGCATGAGACAGGTGGACCTTTTCATCAGTATGAGCGCCATGAGACTGTTAATGTGCCGCTATTCATCACATATCAGAGGGGCACTAGACATTTGTTTGCAGCAGCAAAGCGAGTGTTATCTCCACCCAGGGTGGAAGGGGCCTCGCTTCCTCCATCAGCACCACAGGTACAGGACAAAGGCAAGAGGCCAATGCAGGATGAGGGACCTTTAGGTGAATGAGAGACAACCTTCATTCTCAATCATGATGATGATACAAATATGGGCCCCGAAAGTGCCAAACTTAGAGAGATCATCCAAGAGCAGCAGACAGAGATCAAAGCCATGTCCCTCGAATTGGATAGGGCTAAGTGGAATATTAAATACTTGGAGCAAAGAAATAAGTAGCTTGAAGATCATCAGGTGATTATGGAATTAAAAAACATCAGGGAGAATCATCAAGCTGCCCAAAGGAGGAGGATTGAACTCTCTTCATTAGAGCAAGAGATTAATGATGATTGGGAGTCTTGGCTCAAAAGAGTTAACATCCATTTAGAGGGACTGTTGAACAAGGCCGATAGAGACAAAGCATTGCTGAGACACATGGCTTTCCACTATATGGCTCGGAACAAGGTTTGCAAGGCACGGATAAGGAATCTAAAGGCAAAATTAGAGAAGGCAATAAGGAAGCAAAAGAGGCAAAAGGAGCTTGTCTGTGTTCAGATATTGGCCGAAGCCTCTTTAGCCCAGCATGATACTTGATAAAGAAGGTACAACCCAAATTTCAAGAAATTTGGAGCAATTTTTGACATTTTGAAATTTTTGCACTAAAAAACAAGGTTTTCCTCCCTATGCGCCGCGCCACATGGTGCGCGCTTTTGCTAGGGAGCTCCAAATTGAAAAAAATTTGCATTTCTAGATTTGGCATGAAAAATCATGGTTGCTGGTGCATGGCCAAGAAATTTGGGCAGGTTTTATGTCCTCAAGAGGCCAAAAACACTCAAAAAATGACCTCACTACCCCTATTTTGACACACAGGAAGAAATCTTGGGAGATTGAAGTTTTGGAGGGGCAAATGATATCCAAATCCAGAAATTCTACTTGGGTTGGAAAGTAGATAGGTAGACCTTTCCAAAAAGCACACTTGGGCTCAATTTGGACTTCGATAAGTGCCTCAAAAGCAGCTCCAAAAGTGGCGCGACGCATAGAGAATCAGGTGCGACACATAGAGGATTTTTGCCCATTTTTCACTGTTTAGCTCAGAAATTCGCCCAGTTTTGACCAGTTTTTCTTCTTGATGTTACTCTTGACCTTTTATGATGTAATTTGATAACCATGATGTAATATTGGCACATTTTTACTTGTTCTAGAGGATTCATTCACTAAAAAGTGAAAATTAAATGAATGAATCAGTTTCCTAGCATATAGGGGTAAGTTGTTTGACTACCTAGATTTTAGTTCCTTGTTTAGAATTGGTTCAAATAGCTCCTACAATGATGAGCTCGACCCCTAGAGGCATGGGAAGGAGTTAGGCTTGTCTATATTATGTAATTTTTCAGTCATTTTCATGGTTGGATACTTGGGATTGCTTGGCACCCTATTGTACATTTCATTTCTTCAATTTTGGCAAAGGAGGGAACAGGGTTTTGCAGCACTTGTTGGGATCCATGTGGCTCTATGTTTTGATGGTGTTTTTCGCTATGTATTTGTAAGTTCACTGATGTTTATGTGTATCATTTTCCCTTCTCTTGTCTTCTGCAATTAAACAAACGAGTGATTAAGGTAGAATTCATTGGACTGCTATGCTTTGCCTGGATATTTTGTTTAATTCTTCATGTTTTCATCTATTTGAGGAGGACTCTTGAGACCTTCTTGCCCTCCTTGGCTCCTCACCAGTTTGATCCACTCATTCATTCAATCGAAAGAATCAAAAATACTGTCTATCTTGCCCCTACCTGAACTTTGCAAAAATCTGGCCTCATCCTCGGACCCAAAATTTGCTTGTCCCCTTTTTCCAACAAAACTCCCAAAAACTCAAATCAAAACTTTGCACTTTCATACCTAGCCTAAGATCAGTTGTTAAATCAGTCATCTCAAGCCCCATCGATTATCTTTCGCTGAGATTGACCCGGAGAGAGCCCTCTCCTATCCTCGTAGGACTAGTTACGAGGCTGAGTGTGGTTTGATGTGGACCTAGAACCTTGTCTTTTCAGCCTGAGGCAAATCTAAGCTCTAACATAATGCATAGCAAGCAACTGAATGGAATCAAGGTTGAAATGAATAGAAGGGAGGGTGGCGCCTAAGGTTCCGGACTTCAAAAGGCACATATCCTCATATGATATGTTGGTAGAATGGGTCAAAGTCCTTTTAAGAGTAAGGATATCAATAACAAGTCTTTAGTATCTTGAACCCCAACTAGCTCATTTTCTAGAGCTTCCTTACTCGAAGACTAGACATTATCGACTTCTATAACTAAATTACCAACATGACAAAGCAAAGTAAGTGAGATTAACTCACCCGGTCAACAAAAAGGAATTCTGTGCACTGCACTCACTTAGAGGTTAGCTTTTTCCATTGACGGGTCCTCAGAGCAACATGCAGAATCAAAGGCGAAATGAATGAATCGTAGAGAGTTGGCGGCATTAAGATTAAATGATGGTTACATATTTAATTAATGCATGCAAAAGCTTCCATGCGCTTATTGGTGGAACATTGCCCAAGGATATGGGTCTGGTCGGTCGGACATCAATGCATGATTAAACCTCATGTAGGTGAGAACCCAATTATCGTTGATGATCAGGGGATCAAACGACCAGGATGATATCGGGTCAACAAAGCAGGTTATCTGTCGAGCATGCCCTTAACCGATATGAAACGAGGGCCATCAGATCAATTTTATTTCTACGGTTGTGATCTATTGGGCGTTGAGTCCACCTTTAACTCCTGTGCATGTTTGGATGCGACAAGGAGTACTCAGAAAGTTACCACACATTGAACAATAGCGGTAAAATAAATTTAATCGAAATTTATGTTCATGAGGATTTTTAATAAGGTTAAACCTCTATCATGAATAATTCTGATGTGCGTTCTCTACCGTCAATCTCATAAGGAAGTGAATCGACTGCTAAGATCTGCGATTTCATTAACATGTATCATGATTCCCTTAACTTAGAAGGGTTATAATTAATTAAGTCTCTATACCTGCCTTTAAAGATTCATAAGGGGGGAATTAAAGGCATAACACCATGGTAATCTCCAAGTCAATTCCATAGGTAGATACCATGGTAAAACCAATACCAAGGATACCTATACCATGGTAATAACTGCTCCACACACAAACCAATACAAGCAAACTTAACATCTGAACATAAGCCATAAGCATCTGTCATAGGTCCAAACACACCAAACACCATCTAGTGCCTGAACTTAACATCTGCAATCAATCACGCAAGAAAGCAAGCACTTGTACCAAGACAAACGTATACATTCACATACAATCATCTGTACTAGAATCATCTATCACACACAATCATCTGTAATACAGTCATTAATAATACATGCCTAGGTTGACATCAATGCCAACAATCTCCCCCTTTGGCATTGATGGAAACCCATGCTGAACCATCCATCTAACGGTGTCCTCCTCAAACACTCCCCCTTTGATATCAATGGAAAAGGGTTAAACTCATCAATAACATCAATAAATCCCCCTGGACATGAGCCAAATCAATAGACATTAATCTCACTTGCTCCTCATAGCAACATACAACAACAACAATTTCTCCTGAAGCAACACCATATCTCCATGTCCATGACCACTAATAACAACATCCTGAACAACCGCAACACATCATATGCACTAACAATAGAAACAACATGGGCATCAATAATAATATCAGCAACACTCAAATAGACCAAAACAATACATCATGAACATCAACACTCTCGCCACCAACATATCCATTAGATGTGGGTGGCATCAACATATGAACAAAAACCTCTCCTTTACCATAATATGAGCATCGATACTCTTGCCATCAACATATCATAACAATCAACAACATATAATATCCTCCAACGCAGACATAGCCACAATCATCAAGCATCTCCCCTCATGCAACAATAAAATACTTATGTGATCAACAAAAACATGATAAAAATGGTCCCGTGAGCAGCACATCATCAACCTGCCATCAATGCTCTCTTGTTGAAGGCTACACCTCATGGACCGAAGAGATGACTCCTAAACACGGACTTGATAATTTTTTTTACAAGGTAGGATATGCATTTTTCATAGATGTGACAATGACTAATACAATAGTCATGTTTACAAGGGTCGACTATGACAATGACATCAAATCCCCATATGAATTTCTTGTAACAAATGGCATGAGTACAATTCTTTCTCTTTCTCACATCAACGAAGATAAGGATGTAAGTGACATTTTGAATATAGCGAGACAACAACACAAGGATAATATGATAAAGGCTATTCTAATCACCGTAGCTATGACAACAAGAATTTTCTATGGAATTAATCGATAAATGCTACCACTAAACGACGCTTAAAAGAAGTAACAATATTCCTCATAGAAAGCAACACCCCAAGGTTGCCACGTCCAACGATGAATTCTACAGATTTCTCCTTCCACAGTAAGTAAACTTCAACATTCAAATTGTTCGATACCATGGAAAATCCAACGCAAGTCAAAACAAAAAAAAATCATGATTAAAGCCTGAATCCTTAGATCCTTGACCCAGACCTAAAAGTAAATAAGACGAAACAAATCGAGCAAGAATCCTCCAGTTCCTTGTTTAGGAATTCAAAGGGTGTTGGCAACCCTTATCCCCATTGCAGATTCACTTAACATTCTTATGTGGCTATTTGGACCCACATTTCCTTCTCCGTTTATATAGACGGAGGTTGATATTCACTAACAGAATTGTTTATCTTGGAAAACTTTTGCAACCAGAAGCTTGTGTTATGTGTGACATCTGTCGTTGTCTCAGCGCCGTCTAGCCAACAACTCCAGGCATGGAATTAAATTCAAAAGTACAGGGCTACAACACCCACCGATGCCAGCTTGTGCAATAGAATAAATGTAAAGCACCCGCCGATGCCAGCTTGTGCAATGGAATAAATGCACAAGAAAATGGTTAACGCATTGAAATTACCTAAAAAAAATTAAGTTGTTGCCTCATTCACCACACAAGGTTGCCCCCTCTCCCCTACCCTATTTGGCATTTACATTGATAAGATCGAAGGCTATTTAGAGGAAGCAGGATGTGATGGCACGATCTTAGCTAGGATAGTTGTCATCCTTCTTCTCTATGGTGACGATATTGTTCTTTTCGCAAGGTGCCCATCTAATCTTGATAAGCAACTCAGGCTTCTTAAAGATTTCTGCTCTACCATGGGTATGACTGTTAACAATGACAAAACAAAAGTTATGATTATCAAATCCAAGAAGGACACTTACACTAATTTTATGTATGACAATAATAACTTGGAGGAAGTGTATTCTTATAAGTACCTAGGAATTGATATTCATCACAAGCTCAACTGGAACCATAGCATTGAGAAAAGGATTAATGGGGGGTGGAAAGCTTATTTTGGTCTTGAAAATAATTGTAAAATAGCAAACCTCATAATGTGGGATAAAAGGAAGTTCCTCTTTGAAAGTTTAGTCACTCCTATTATCTTATATGGCTGTGAGGTTTGGGGTTGCAACATCTCCAGAGAATCATGGAGAAAGATTGAGCAAATCCAGAAGTGTTTTATAACTTATAACTTGAAAATTAAAAGTAATACACCCTATCCTATTCTCCTTATAGAACCAGGTCTTTCCCCTATTGAGAGCCTAGCTATGATTAGGTTTCTGCTATACAAGCACAAACTCAATAACATAGACAATCATAGACTTCCTAAGCTAGCTTTAAATTCTAGCCAAAACCACCTAAGGCTCAGTCGGGGGTAGCATAAAGACACAAGGGTCTGGTTAAACTATTGGGAGATCAACGAGAATGATGCATTGCAAAACATTAATAACACTAAAGATATTGTTACTTCGAAGTTCAAAGAAAAATGTGGTGTGAGAAAGATTTAGCGGCTAAAAGAAAATTAAGTTATTATAAGAAGGTCATCGACCCCACCCTAGAAGATCAAACGTATCTCTCTATTTTAACTAGCTCAAAGAAGAAAATTAATATAGAAAAGATTTGAATGAATTCTCATGAGCTCCATAGTGAAACAGGTCGTTGGGCAGTTCCTAAAACACCATGGATGGAAAGGATCTGCCATATATGTGAGAATAGGAACATCGACGATGAAAACCACTTCCTCTTAGAGTGCCCCGCGTACAACCACATTAGATCTCAGTTTCACAATCTTTGTTACAATATTGACCTTCCTAGCCTTTTACAATGTCAAAATTATAGTGAGCTCGGGAGGCTTCTCTCCAAGTTTTTTGAGCATAGGAATAAAATCTAAAATCAAAATAAATAATTTGTTTCTTTAGGTCCGATAGACCAATGTTTGGTCTTAGTGGACATTAACCACCACCACCACCACCACCACCATCAAATCAATTAATTTTTTTTTAATTATTACAATTTCTATTAAAATTTAAATAACTATTAATATTAAATAATTTTAATAACTATTAATATTAAATATTGATTTATGGAATATTGATTTATTAAAAAATATTAATTTAAAAGGAGGTTATATTATTTTTTATAAAATTTGTATTTTTATTTTTAAATTTTTTATAAGTTAGTGTTGAACAATATTTTACATTTAAGAAATGTGTAATTATTTTTCTTTTTAAAATAAAAGTAAAATATTTTCTAAATAAAAAACAATGTTAACCATAATTCAAAACAAAAATAAATATATTTATTTGGTTGTGGTTAGTTTTAATTAAAAGCATTATTGCCAAATACTTTTTATTTCAACTTAAGGTGGATGAGGATCTTTTGATTTTTTTTTTTTTTTTTTTAATTGAGGGCCTAGATTGATTCTCAAGGAAATGTGCTCAATATATGTTTAGACTTAATGCTTATCAATTTGAGATTATTCCTATTCCAATAAGTTCCTCCATGATAAATTTCTCATTATTATTTATAACATTCATTTATATATATGCAAATTTTATTTTGCAAAATGGTCCATTACTTTTAATAAATTAAAAAAATTATATTCGTGCCACGTGGCTCCCCACCCACCAATTTCTTAGTGATTTGAGATTATTCCAATTCTAATAAGTTCATCCATGTAAGTTCCCCATTATTATCTATAACATTCATTTATAATTATTTTTTTAAAGTTAAAGTTGACCCATAACCCTTATATACATGGTTAATAAGGTAAATGTGTAGCATTCTGTGTTGTAATAGTGTTTTTGGTTATATTTATGAAGCCTTAGGCTATATTAATATTTGTAATGTGGTTGTACTAGTAAAATACAAATAATCCCACTCTCCTTGAATTTGTTCAGTTTGTGTCAATATTACAACTCAGAAGATGTGGTAAGAATATTTCGCTCTCTCTCAACCATAAATAAAATATTCCAATGTTCATGTGAAATAACATAACTTTCTATCAACTTAAAAAAAATGATAAAAATAATTAAAAGCAAAAAAAAAAATATAAATATAAATGAAATATTTTCTAAATAAAAAATAATGTCAACTACAATTAAAAATAAAAATGGATATACCTATTATTACTTTAAATTTCACTCCCACACTCAACTATAAATAAAATATTTAGATGTTAATATGAAATAATAAAATTTTATATCAATTTAAAAAAATAAAACAATTAAAAGTATAGAAAATAAATATATTTCCAATTTTAAATATAGAAGATGTATGATTTTTATACTTGTTAAAAATATTTCAATACAAGATTTATATATATATATATATATATATATATATATATCGAAAAAAACAATTATTTCTTAACAAGAATTCCTAATAAAAATAATAAAAGGGAAATAAAAGGGAGGTGTGCACACCTTTCAATTCTTTATATAAGATTAATATGTGGCATTTAAAAAATATTTATAGAAAATAAAATGATTTATTGATTTCTTTTGGGAAGCCATCAAGATTTCTAAGCGAAAATCTCTACAGTATTTGAAGTCAATTTTGAGAAATAAATTATTCAAAGCATTGGAATCTATAATTTAATTTCTGAGGCTGTATTCGCTTTACCTAATGCTTAATTTTCATCGTTAAGCTTTCACGTCAATTGCTTTGAGTTTAGTTTTTTTTTTTTTTTTTTAATTTAGAGGAAAATCAATTTCCTTTGAGAGAAAAGGTTGTTTTTCTTTCTTATTTTTTTAAACTTTCCCTAAAGCTTTAAATTTCCCTATTATAGTCAGGGATTAGCGGGGTGTGCTGCAACGCCACGCATGCACGTCCTCTAAACTAGTTACAGTTTCCTCTAAATTAGTTACAGTTTCTTTTGCGTTGACAAAAGTAAACGCAGAATCTTTTGGCGTGTAATTATGATAAATAACGAATAATAATGTGGCATTACGGTATAATTCTACTTCCGATTTGCTGATGGCTTTTGTTATAATATGTAATAAATAAGTTTGATTGCAGAGGATGAAAGAATGATTTGTTCATTGTAAAATGTTTTCAAATGTTGTCGTTCTGTTCAGAGTTTGTGGAAGGCTAATGCTTTCCTACGTTGGTTTTTGTGTAAGTTTATGTGGCTTTGATTTGTGTAGTTTAATTAAATTGTTTTTCGTGAAAATTATAGAAATTTTGGCAAGATTTTTGATAAAATCTGGTTGAGATTTTTGTAAAATTGAGATTTTTGTAAAATCTGCAAACTTTGGTAAATCTATTTCTATCATAAAAAAATATGATTCAAATACCATTATTATAAGATTAATTTTTTTTTTTTTTTAACCTGCCGTCCCTACCATTTCTCAACCTAAACTCTTTAATATTTCATTTCTCAACCTAAACTCTTTAATATTTCATGGAGAAATATTAAATGTCACGCAAATTAACTGATTTAGGCTGAATGAATAAACTTCAATAAATTATATTCCACTCCATTTCTTTGTATTTATTATGGTTTAGTACTCATTCTCATGCAAATGATTGATGGAAATGCCTGCTCACTGAATACAATGATTGGGGTCTCTCTGCAAATTCGTGTTATGAGGTGAGCTGGGTATCACTCTGAGATGCCCATAATACAATCATTAAAACAGTAGTCCAAATACATGTTGTTGGGTGACGTGAGGATTCAATCTGCCACAGAATTCAAGGACTGCATGCGTGAATTTCAGATTAGCTGCCGAATATTGATTTGTGTTATCTTGGAGGAAGTTGCCTAACAAAAGTAACTGGTCTGGTAATAAACCTTCCAATTTCTGTATCTTCCCTTTTTTGCCTTCAGTATAGTTCACTGATTTTTCAATAAATTTGCTCAGGTTTTTAGGGTTATAACATTTATTTATTATTTTTTCGGGTAAAACACTATTTTTTTTGGGGGTCATTTAAAATTTTGCAATAAAAAAAAATCTCTTGTTTCCAATCAATGCTATATTGGTCTAACAAGCTGGCATTTGACATTTGGTAGCAAGCTTCAATGTGAACAGTGGCCCCCAAACAACTAAAGAAGGCAATGCCCAGATTTCTTTGTCATAGAATTCTCGAGTGATAAAAATATGGTATTCAAGATCGATAGCAATTTGTATGCCAGTCATGGTCGCAATTCAGTTCTTTCTGTGCTCTTGGATTTTTCCTTGAGTTAAATTCTCCTCACTTCATATATTTCATGGCTGACATCATGGATTTTCAACTGTGGTAAGCTTCCTTTTGCGTTTGAGAGTCGAATCCTCAGTTTTGTGATAAGTGGATACTGGTAAAATGCTGCCCTCAGCGTTGGAATTTTTTTCTTTTTCTCTGCATGTGATTACTCTGCCTTTTCGGTGTGATAGTTAGGATCTATTAAAGAAATAGATTGAATGCAAATCTCTTGGCAAAATCTTTCCAAATTAAAATTGCATAGACAATTTTTAAAACGGTGGACATGCATTGAAAAAAAATACAAATTTATCTTGACACTTAAGTACTCCACAAAATCTTACAAGTATCCAGAGTTCTAGAATAGAATATACCACTTCAATTTTCTTGTCAAAATTAAATTGTAGGGAGTGCATAATATTCTCCGAAATTAGCGAGAAAAATATAGCGGAATAAAGATTTAGCTTCTTACACGTAAGGCTAATCAGACTGATGGAAATTTCTGTTCATTTCAAACACAAAAAAAAAAATAACACAGAGAACAACACTCTGGTTTTATACAGGATCTTAATCATATAAAATAATAATAAAAACTGTTACAGAATTGTCTTCCTCGACTCAGAGGGATTTACAACAGGAACTTCAGTTCCAGAATCTGATTCCACTATCCCAGAAAATTATATCTTCAGCACTGCTGTGCGTTGCAGAGAAGAAAGAGCTCTTCTTGCTAATACTCTCCACACACGTCTCTGCTCTTGCATATTTTTTATATATATAATGAACAATACAAAATATCTTTACAATACATGTTGCTTTTCCCCTACTTCCGTGAAAATAAAAAATAATAAAATTTAAGATTTCACCTACATTTACCAACCCTAGTAAATATCATTAATTACACTGCTGAAAATATCCTACTGGAATTTAATGCATGGCTTATCACAATATCGCACCATCGCATCGCAAAAAGAGGAAGGATGTGCCACCGCTTCTATAACCTGTAAATCATGTGATTTGCGATATGCGATCAGATCGCATCGCGAAATCGCAATCGCATACAATCTAAAGGACGCGGTGAAGGTTGACAGGAAAGGAAGTGCGATATGCGATCTGCGATCACATCGCAGGAAAAAATCTGCAGTTTGAAATTAACATTCCAACACTCCCCTTTAATTTTAACTACTGGGCTTTTTCTGCATACCCAGGCATTTCCTGAAATGATCAAAACTTTTCTTTGCCAGTGGTTTTGTCAAGATGTCAGCTCGCTGATCCTCTGTTCTGCAGTGCTGCAAAACAATCTCACCATTGTTAACCAATTCAGGTATGAAGTGAAATTTGGTGTCTATGTGCTTTGTCCTTTTATGAAAAACAGAATTTTTAGACAATGCTATTGCTGAGCTATTGTCACAGTAAATGGTTGTGCTATTTTCTTGTTCATGACACAAATCTCTGAGAACTCTTCTCAGCCACACTGCTTGGCATGCTGCCGCTGTTGCTGCCACATACTCTGCCTCTGCTGTTGACAAAGCCACAACTGGTTGCTTCTTGGAAGCCCATGAGATGGCTCCCAATCCCATATGAAACACATATCCTGATGTGCTTTTCCTATCATCAACACTTCCAGCCCAATCACTGTCAGTGTAATCTGTCAACATGAAACTTTCAGAAGAGGAGTATAAAATACCAAACCCCTTCGTTCCATTCACATACCTTAGAATCCTCTTGGCTGCCTGCCAATGAGTCTCTTTCGGTCTTTCTATAAATCTGGAAATTAAACTCACAGCGTGCATAATGTCCAGCCTAGTTGCAGTCAAGTACATAAGGTTGCCAACTATGCTCTTGTATAATTTTGGATCAAAATATTTGCTGCTGCCTTCTTTGGTCAATTTCAACCCCACTACAGTTGGAGTCACAGCTGCTTTGCTGTTCTGCATGTTAAATCTCTTTAACACTGCTTCTACATATTTATCTTGAGAAATGAAAACGCCATTTTCACTTTGGTCTACTTCAATTCCAAGAAAATATCTTAAGAAGCCCAAGTCAATCATTTCAAATTCACTTTTCATGACTGCTTTAAAATCAGCAATGAGAGAAGCATCATTGCTCGTAAAAATCAAATCATCTACATATAGAACAACGATAAGAATCTTACCATCATTCTCCTTTATGTAGAGTGTGGGTTCACCATCACACTTGTCAAACCCATTCTCAATCAGATAAGCATCTATTCTGCTGTACCATGCTCTTGGAGCTTGCTTCAGCCCATAAAGAGCCTTCTTCAGTTTACAAACTTTATGCTCTTGGCCTTCAACTTCATAGCCCGGAGGTTGATCAACATAAACCTCTTCTTTTAACACTCCATTCAGGAATGCAGATTTAACATCCATCTGATAAATCTTCCATTTGTGTTGTGCTGCAATAGACAACACTGTTCTGACTGTTTCCATCCTTGCTACTGGTGCAAAGGTTTCATCATAGTCTTTGCCTTGTTGCTGCTTGTAGCCTTTCACAACAAGTCTTGCTTTGTGCTTGTCAATCTTGCCTTCAACATTGCTTTTGGTCTTATAGACCCACTTAACTCCAATGGCAGCTTTGCCTACAGGGAGGTCCACTAGCTCCCATGTTTTACTCTTCTCAATTGCACCAATTTCTTCATTCATTGCTTCAATCCATTTATCTTCATTTACAACATCTTCAAAATGGACTGGGTCATCAACATGACAATATAAAGCGAATAATGAATTCAGACCGGTATTGTTACTTACCTCTCCTTGTTCATAAATCTCATTCAGATTTTTGAATCTTGGTCTTCTTAGTGTACTTGGAGTTCCATCCGAACTTGAGGGTATATCTGATCCCTGTGGTGTGCTTGGAGAAGCACTTCCTTGACTTCTTGAGGTTGTTCGAATTCCAGATTGTGGTGTGGTTTGTTGTACTTGCTGTGGTGGAGGAAGAGCCACCAAGGAAGGATTATTTGCTTCTGTCCCTTCCTCTTCTTCTTCGTGAGACACAATTGTCTTCACATTCACTGTCTTCTCTAAGCTTCCATCCCAATCTTCATCTTCAATGAACTGCACATCTCTGCTTACTATCAATTTCTTGGTGGATGGATTATAGAGTTTGTATGCTTTTGACTCATCACAGTAGCCAATAAAGACACACTTCTCCCCCTTACTATCAAGCTTCTTCCTTAGCTGATCCGGTACATGTGCATATGCCACACAACCGAATACTCTCATGTGAGTGACAGTTTGCTTTTGACCGCTCCATGCCTCTTCTGGTATTCTGTTCATGACAGCTTTAGTTGGGCATCTATTCAATATGTAAACTGCGCAAGTAATAGCTTCTGCCCAATACTCATGCGGCAAGTGTTTTGCCTTCAGCATACTTCTGACCATGTCAAGAATGGTCCTATTCTTCCTTTCAGCAACACCATTTTGCTGAGGTGTATACCTTGCGGTGAACTGCTTTTGTATGCCATTCTCTCTGCAAAAACGCAGAAAGTCTTGGGAGATGTACTCTCCTCCTCTATCTGTTATGAGCACTTTGATATAATGCCCACACTGCTTCTCAACAAGAGTTTTGAAGTGGCGGAATTTCTCAAACACTTCACTCTTCTGTTTCAGCATATACACCCATGTCTTTCTGGTGTAATCATCAATAAAAGTTAAAACATATTTATTTCCGGCAAATGATGGTGTTTGCATCGGTCCACACACATCAGAATGAACAATTTCCAATGGTGCTTTTGCCCTTATACTCTTTCCTGCTGGAAAGCTTTCTTTGTGTTGCTTGCCCAAGATGCAGCCTTCACAGAGGCTGTCTGGTTTCTCGATCAATGGTAATCCCTTTACCATTCCCTTTCTGTGCAATAGATTCAGGCCTCCGAAATTGAGATGTCCAAATCTCAAATGCCACAACCAATTCACATCTTTCAGTTGTTCTTGAAAGACTTCTTGTGTTACAGCTGCAATAGTTCTTCCTTCCTTCAAATCTGCCCTGAGTTTGAGAGGAAACATTCTATTGCTGGTCATTTGCACTTGTGCAATGATCTTCTTACTTGGAGGTATGTCTCTGATAGTACACAAATCATCTTTGAAGAACACGTTGTAACCTTTGTTTATGAGCTGTCCAATGCTCAAAAGATTACATTTTAGACCAGGTACATAGTATACATCTGGCACAATCATCTGTTCTCCATTTCTTGCTCGAATACTGACTCTGCCCTTACCCTTGACAGATATCGTATCATCAGTCCCTGTTGTTACCTCATATTTCATATTTTCATCCAGATTGGCAAACATTTCAATATTACCAGTCATGTGATTACTACAACCTGAGTCTAAGAACCAAAAATCTTCTTGTTTGTCTTGTGCTATGTTACATGTTAACAGCACGTTCTTTGGGTTCTTATCTTCTTCATTTGCAAAATTTGCATTCTGCCTATTGTTCATGTCACTTTGCTTTTTCCTACATTCATTGGCATAGTGCCCATATTTCTTACAATAATGACATTGGACTTGGGATTTGTCATACCTTTGTCCATGAGCTTGCTGTCTGCTTGAACCTTCATCTTGGTTCTGATTGCAACTCCTTCCGCTTGTTCTAGCAGGATAATTTCTGCCTCTGTTTTGGCTTCTTCCACGACCTCTGTTGTTTGCTCTGCCTCGACCTCTTCTTTGGCCAAAAGACATCTGAGTCTTGAATGCTTGCTCAAAAGAGGAATCTGTTCCTCTGCTCAGTCTGTGTTCATGAGACAAAAGAGAAGCACTCAGTTCATCGACTGTGAACTGTGAGAGATCCTTTGTTTCTTCTATTGCTACCACAATAGATTCAAACCTTGAGGGTAAACATCTCAAGATTTTCTCTACAATCCTTCTATCTTCAAGAATCTCACCATGAGATCTTATCTGGGTTATCAAGCCAATAACCTGAGTGAAGAATGAATCTATTGTATCAGATTCCTTCATGCTGAGATTTTCAAAGTCTTTCCTCAACATCTGCAACTTTGCAGTCTTCACCTTCTCCATGCCTTGATAGGCAGTTTTGAGAATATCCCATGCCTCTTTAGATTTTGTTGCTGCTGCAATCCGTGGAAAAACACTTTCATGTACTGATTGGAAGAGGAAAAAGAGGGCTTTGGCATCCTTCTTCTTGTCACTCTTCAACTGGTCTCTTTCTGCTGCTGTCAAAGCAGCCAACGCTGTTGCATCTGCCGGTTCAGCATAGCCAGTTTCAACCAGCTCCCATATTCCTTGAGAAGCAAACAATGCTTTCATTGTTATGGACCAATAACTATAATTTTTCCCATTAAACTGTGGCAGTTGGGGATTTGTCAAACCTGTTCCAGCATCTGCCATCTTAACCTGTATAAATAGAGAAGAGATACTGACTGTATAATAAACAACAAAAAAAAACTTTCTCTACTTGATAAGCTTCTTACAGCTCCTACAGTGAAAAAAAAAACTCTGTTTTTTTTGACTCACTGAGTGCCTAGACTAGCTCTGATACCATGATGGAAATTTCTGTTCATTTCAAACACAAAAAAAAAATAACACAGAGAACAACGCTCTGGTTTTATACAGGATCTTAATCATATAAAATAATAATAAAAACTGTTACAGAATTGTCTTCCTCGACTCAGAGGGATTTACAACAGGAACTTCAGTTCCAGAATCTGATTCCACTATCTCAGAAAATTATATCTTCAACACTGCTGTGTGTTGCAGAGAAGAAAGAGCTCTTCTTGCTAATACTCTCCACACACGTCTCTGCTCTTGCATATTTTTTATATATATAATGAACAACACAAAATATCTTTACAATACATGTTGCTTTTCCCCTACTTCCGTGAAAATAAAAAATAATAAAATTTAAGATTTCACCTACATTTACCAACCCTAGTAAATATCATTAATTACACGGCTGAAAATATCCTACTGGAATTTAATGCATGGCTTATCACAATATCGCACCATCGCATCGCAAGAAGAGAAAGGATGTGTGATATGCAATCTGTGATCGTATCGCAGGAAAAAATCTGCAGTTTGAAATTACAGTTGGGTGGCTATACGAATTGTTGGCAGCACCGCCATCGCTGGTTCTGCTTTCCAACTTCTTCATTTAGGAAGTATTCCTCCGCATATTGTTACTAGATCCGACCCGGTCCATTTATCCGCCGGTCGTAATAAGCACACAGGTTTTGATGTTGCATCCGTAGAATGTTTGCCTATTGATTATCGATGGAACGATTGTGATTTCAAGCTTCGTCGGCCATTTCCTTTCGGAGCTCCCACAGATGTCGAACGCCTTTGTGAGCTGTCCAGTGTTTTCCTGTGTATCCTACTACTCAATATCCCTTTCTCAGGTCTCCTGTTCAAGTCGGAGGGGAAGTTCCTGCAACAATTTGGCCTTGTCGGGGTGGAAGTGGAACCAAAAGATTTTTGTCAGAGCAGTGGGCGCAAGGGAGGAGGCGTTGGCCATGGCGGAGAATCCCGGAACGTTTCTGAGAGATGGCGAATCAGAGTCGTCGAGCACGAATTCAGTGAGAGCCCGTTTCGAGAAAATGATAACGAAAGCGCAGGATGATGTTTGTGCGGCGGTAGAGGCGGTGGACGGGCACAATTTCATGGACTACGTGTGGTCGAGGCCTGGGGGAGGAGGCGGAATCAGCAGAGTTTTGCAGGATGAAAATGTGTGGGAAAAGGCAGGAGTTAACGTTTCCGTTGTTTACGGTGAAATGCCGCCCGATGCTTACCATGCGGCCAGGGCAGCTAATTCTTCGGACAATAACAAGAAATTGGGCACAATTCTGTTCTTCGCGGCGGGAATTAGCTCAAGATAGCGTTGCTGTTTATGTATCAGGAAAGGTAACAAAAGTCTGACGCGTCGCCTGAGAGATTCGAACTCTCGCCGGGTTTAGCAGGCACACGCCTTAACCACTCGGAAGAGTAACTTCTTTCCAGGACTTTTTAACTGAATATATAAAGCTGGTAGGTCTGTGTCTTTTACATCCACAAAAAGTTTTTGATATAAAAGATACGAGAAGGAATACCAGGTTCATAATTAGCAATTTTGCCACAGAATTTCTTTGAATTTCCCAGATCTCATTGTCTGATAGCTTGTTTGATAAAATCTCCATTTCTAAAGTAAGGTCTCCAGTGAAATTTCTTAGCCTTGGCACTTGCAATTATGCTTTGTTTTCTGTACTGTGCAGTTCCAAATCTCCTCAAGATCGATCACATATATTCAGATCCATTATATTACCACACCTTTGCTCTGCTGGAAATGGCTTCTTTACTACTTTCAACATGGGACATTTTGTAGTGCTAAGAACAGTGGCGTTTTCAAATAAACATGAAGGCCTTTTAGAGCCGATTTCTTTCCATTGAGAATTGTTCTTTTTGTAGCCTTAGTCGTTCAGCTCAGTGGCTGAACCAATAATGACAAGATCTCAGTGAGATTAAGAAAAGTTTTGTGTATCCATTGAATAATCTAAACGGGTGGATGGCCTCAGATTCTATCGTGATTGGGGAGGTGCAGACTGCACAGCTAGTATCTGTCCAGGGTATGGTCTCTTATTCTCAAGAATCTGTCAGGCTACATACCATCTGGTATTGGAAAGTTGACTGCCTTGAAGGTCTTGAATATTTCTGGAAACAATCTGCTTGGGGAAATATCACCCAAGATTGGAAATTGCAAGCAGTTGGAGATTCTTGATCCAAGCCGTAGCATGCTTCGCGATGAAATCCCTCCTCACCTTGACTGTTTGGTTCACTCGAAAAACTTATTTGGTCATGTCTTGTTGATCTGGTGATATAAACTAATAATTTTACGGGCCCCTTACATCATTTAAGAATCTAAAGGAACTGCAATTTTTTTTTTTCAACACATATAATATGACCATTCCTTAACCTTTACAATATGAGGCAGTTCAACTTCAGGCAATGTCATCTCAGGATACTGGTAAGTCGGTCCAAAATTTTTGTCATTTCTTTGTCTTTAAAAGTTTTGAATTTAGATAGGTGTTTCTAGAAAGCATTGTCATAAGCATGAATCTTCTAGACTAAATTGTTTAAAGGAAAAGTGAATTCCCTTCATCTTAAATGTATAGGAGAATATCTCAAAAAAAAAATAAAAATTGTTTGAAGCAGTGGAAAAATAAACTTGCTCCAGGATTTCTTTTACCGAAGTAGGTGCAATCCCTTTTGTAGATTTGGATGTGCTAAGTGAGACAAGGGTAGTGTCAATTTTTTTAACCTAATGTTCAACACCTCTATCTCTTTATGTAGCCTTTTATGTCTTGTACATGGTCTTTTAATTTATCTTTAATAATCTCCATAGAGGTTTCATGGATTTCTATGCTTTCCATTGGGTCATCTACTCGCATCGATTTCATTTTGACTGAATATAAAATCTGTTAGGTCTATCTCTGATGTAAGCCTTGCAGCTTTTGGTGTAGCATACTCTTTTTGTCTCTTGTTCAAGGAGTCGATCAAACTATTTGCTTTGGCTCATGATGAGTAGGATTTTGCCCTGGAGAAAGTATATAGGAAAACTTGGTGTTTTCAATTATAGGAAATTATCCAAACTCTTAAATTTTAACCGGTTGGAATTTGCAAACTCAAATTCTGCCTGAGCGAGATTACATTTTTATTCCTTCAAATTTGATTTATTAATTTTTTTAAACCAACCTATAATGTCAAAATCTGCAATTTGTGCACACTGTTAGGTGTTTAAAATGACGCTAATGAATTAGAATGTATAAAAATAGGAGTATGAGTATGAAGGTATTCCTTAAACTATACAACGACCATACGCTGGTTAGTGGCAACAATGAAAGGATGAGTATCATCATAAAATTATATTAGGATTCACTGTAATATCAATGTTAGACATAGAACTTATGTAAATTTGATACAACTTAAAATCAATTCCAATATAACTGGGAGAAGTGGCATATAAATACTTACATTTCATCCCACTATAAATTTGAATTCTTTTCCATTAACAAACTTGCACAATAAATAAATAAAATCTTCTTTAAGAAATGACAAACAACAATGAGTTATTGACGACTCTTATTATTTTGATTCTCCTTTGAGAACACTGATTTATTCAATATATAACTTTATATATATGGTGAACTTGAATTATAAGTTAATAAGAAATTATAATATTTTAATTATGGTTTATATTGTATATATATTTAATGTTAGGGAATTTAATAGTAGCCATAGCCATATTTTCTAAACTAAGTGATTTTTGAATGATCTGTTTTAAAATCCAATCATGCATTTTGTTATTAATCATAATATTTTGTCAAATTCCATAATGTATCATATTTTAGTAGTGAAATTACGATATTCAATATGGTTACAAATAAGTATTATTTTAGAATTTGAATACACTTTATATGGATATGGTAAAAAAAAAAAAAAAAAAAAAAAAAAAAAGATCAAGTTATACATAAATCTCATAAGAATCATTAATAATGAAATTGGTGAAATGTGGTTTAAGTTGTAGTGGATGCAAGTTCTTGACTTGGTGAAGATTATTTTCTTGTCCAATTTGTGTATAATGATAGTTATGGTTGCGTCTTTTTTTTGTATTGGTCAAAAGTTGTAAACAATTCTTTCAATATCTTTTGTTAGAGTTTGTAGGCATCCTAGTGGTTAGATCAAAAAGTTATAATACGCAATTCATGTCATTAAGAAATTCCATATGTTAAGAAGAAGCCAAGGAATGATGACATTTTTTTTTTTTGCTCCCTATAGCATGCACAAAAAAAAAATAAAAAAATTAATAAAGGCGATAATGAAATTATGGTAACATTGGGTTATAGAAGTAATAACTGCATGAATATTGTATGATGGGAATTGGATAACTTTGCAAGTAGATGCAAAATTGGTAGATTTAAAAGTGTCTAAATTGGAAGTTGAGAATACTTGTAGTTGATGAGAATGTCAAGTGATAAACTAGGATGAAAATGATGATTAATTGTGGGAAAATGATATAGACTATGCAGACTAATATTAAACACCAAACATGAAGCCTAGGAAAAAGAATTATATAATGAAACCTTGAATTGATAAGCGAAGAGAAAATCAATTAATAGAGGATGTACTGGATTCATGATACTGAGGCTTCTGCAAAAGAATTTATCAAGTTTTTACCATGGGAAATGGAAGGAGTTACCAAGCACACCAAGCATATGAAACCTTTTGTGGATGATAGTGGCTTTGGGCTTCAAATGATTAACTAAGGATGAATATAATGAGACAGTAAGGCAAAGGTGTAAATTGATGTAAAATCCAATATTAATAATTTAAGGACTGTTGTAAGGCTAGTAATATATTGAGGAAGGAAGAAAATATGACGAGAGATTAAATTTAAAAGGTGATGAGGCTCACGATGTACTTAATGAATTGTCAACTTCCTAGTCGAAAGAAGTGAAAATGAATATTGGAAAGCAATTGGTATCTTGATGAAAACATGACAATAATAGTATTCATGAGATAACATAGATCTTAGAGGGATGTTGAATAATCTTAATTCATAGTTAGTATTCATTGTTTATATAATTAAATGAAATCAGTTCATGATAATAATGCTTAAAGTGCATTGTTGTTCTATATTTGATAAGTATTGAGAGGGTTATCATATTAATGATGTTTCATGATGTGATGGTATGAGGGTATATGTGATGCTTCTTTATTTATCTATTATTATAACGATGTTGAATGCTCATAATGGGTATGATATTTATAGAGATCATGATATTATGATAAGATGTATACTGACATGTGTTTCATTTATTACGTGAAGTCATGATATATCTTTGATGCAAATATGTTGATGTTATAATTTATGATGGTATTTCATGAGGTGAAGCATGTAATAGTTGCATACAAATTTATGACATGCATGAGCATGCAGTTCGTTATTTTTGCGATTAACAATGATGAATGTTCTCATGATGACATGCAAGACTTGGCATGTGGATTATTTTCTATGATACTATGATGGTATAGCTAATGCATTGGTTGCATGTTGAGGTGTGATGATTCACAGGACTCCACAAATGGGCCGAAAGGGCCGGTTTATTCGATGATCTCGTGTGAGCCCATATGCATGAGAGAGAATAAGTAACACCATATGGGCTGGGGACAAACTCAATCAACACTACATATGCCAGTGGTTCCTTTGTCTTGTGTATAGCTCTTGAAGAGCTATGGGATCATCTTGAGGAGGCCAAGTGCCTGATGTTCTAGGCTAGGTGCCTGTTATTGGATTGGGATGCCGAAGTCTGGAAGGGATGTAAAGGACTTTGATGCCTGGGGCTGTGCGCCTTAGTAGTTGTGGAGGGAGTGGGCCAGCCTTGCGAGATGCCCGGGGTCATTGAGTACCGGATCGGATGCCTGCCTTGGGGCAGATGAGGTCTGAGTCAGGCGCGAGCCTTGGGGCCAGCCTTGGACTAGGATACAGACTGGGTCAGGCTTAGCCTGGTGCCGAAAGTGGGAAAAAGGATAGAGATTCCTTGAGATTTCCCGGGGTGTTGGGGACTTTCGATGCCTGCTGGTTATACTAGTTCAACAGAGGGTGTTGGCAACATGAAGTAAATAAAATAATAAATAATCAATAATAAAAATAATAAATAATACATAATTCACCATAACTTCGGGACGAAGTTCCTTAAAGTGGGAGAGTATGTAATATCCCTCCCCTTAATAATAAATAATAAATAATAAAAATAAAAAATAAAAAATAATAAAAAATAAAAATTAAATAAATAATACAAAATAAATAATAATAATATAAATAATAAATAATAAATCACTTAATAATAAATAATAAAAATAATAAATCATAAATGTTAAATAATAAATGATATTTAAAATACAAGAAAATAAATAAAAATAATAAAGATAAAAATAGTAATAACCATACTAAAACTCTAAATAAGAATAAATAGAAATAAAACAAGAAAAGGAAACTATCAAAAGAAGGAAATAAAACAAGAAAAGGAAACTATCAAAAAGAAAGAAATCAAAAGAAAGTTGCATGAGACACAGGGAGTGTGTGCATGTGGTTCCTCTTCCAATGTTGTTCTATTTAATAGATTATGAGGAAGATGAGAGGAATTCTTGCATTCCATCTTTCCGAGATTCTGTCTTTCATTCTCTTAGGAGAATGGTATACTAAGACCTAGGAGTCACTGATAGTAGTACGTTGATTGAGGGCTTGGGGGTGGCCAGTTGTAGCAAGATGTTGCACAATTGAGCCTATGGTTGGGTGGAGAGTCGTCCCCAAAACCTTGTTGCGGTAAGTCTACTTCGACCACAGGTAAACATGTAAGCACTATTCATTCAATTTGAATTTAGTTAATTTTTTTAAACCAACCTAAAATAAATAGATTATAAATAAAATATTCAATCATTTTGGCTCTACTATAAAATAAATGTAAATATGGGGAAACTCCTTTTAGATTTAAACATTTGACTTGCCAAAAAAAAAACAAATGTCCATAACCATTAGTTAATTTTTTCTTATTTTAAAAAATGTAATATACTTAAGATATGTTATTAGATTTATGATCATAATTTAATAAATAAGTATTATGTAACAGTAGTCATATGACAATTATTATGTAATATAATCACTAATATGTAATACTGATTAGTTATAGAACAATTATTACATGATATTTATTTAGTGCATTATATAATATTTTTTATAATATACCTTAGGTATAGTACATAAACCTTCTTCAAATTTAAGAAGATTACTTAAATTTGATGAGATTTTTTTATATCTCTAGGAAAAAATAGTCCTTTTGTAGTTCTTTAAATTAAAAAGTGTTTATTATCAGGGATATGCCTTCTACTAAGATTTTATCCTTAAATTTTGAATGGGTTCCTATAATTTCAAAAATTTATCCACATAAAATCTGAGGAACCTTAAATTTGATTTGACCATTGGGTTGTCATCTGTCACTATATGTCTAGGAATTCAAGGCATCACCTAATAGACTAGGTCCTTCTTAAAAGCTTGTGCATTTCTCTAGATTTTAACTAAATAATTATGCATCTAAAAGATGAATAACATATTGCAAGAGTCATCCTTCCCATTGGATAATAGACGCTCTTTTGTGAAATTCCTCGGGTGTAGCCTAAGTAACATATATGTATCCTCCTAAACGTAACAATAATAGAAGAAAGTAGAAACAAAGACATGAAGATTATCCATAACAACAACGCTATTGATGCAATGAAATAACCAACTCCACATCCAATGTATGAACAAAGAGGAAATAATCCTGCGGCAAACATGTAGGGGAAAGCAACATCAAGAAAAGGCCGCAACAATAAAAAATGCTAAGTGCCAAAAGATAGGAGGCTCAACTCAAAAATGGATAATGTGAAGAATTAGTAAGTGATCTGTCCCAAGTGAAGAAGAGAGACTGAGATGAATTTCTGGAAGTGGATCGAGCCCAACAAGGTAGAACATCCACTTTTGGACAAAATTTTAGCTTCCTTGTTGTGCTCACGATAGATGTGAGAGAAGGAAATCTGAAGGAATGATTGAGATAGAGTTTTGATCCGCTATTCTAGGAGAGAAGATTCGGATTCTGAAGTTTACATCGGTTGTCGGCCCATTCGATAATAACTTTAGAGTCCCCAAAGATGGCAATGCTTGTCAATCCAATCCATGAAGCACAATAGAGAGTGCCCCATAAGGCCAGAAGCTCTGCCCTAGCATTCAAACCCTTTCCACCAAACCAAAGGAATCTGAAGAGATGATCAGGTTCTAGATAAATGATCATTCTACAACCACATGACCCAAAGGAACTAGCTCCATTAAAGAATCCAAATGGAAAGGAAGACCAAAGATAAAAGGAGGAGCGAGAGGGGCGAGGAGAAGGGAAGGGCTCACGAGAAAATTCTTTAAAGTATGCCATGATCAAAGACTTGGTTCTATAGATAGAAGGCTGGGAGGAATCAAAGATTAGTGCATTACGTGCTCTCCAGATGACCAATAAGATAAAAAATTGAAGGGTCTTGAGGGATTTATGCACAACAAACCAATGATGGAGGTAGTTAGGGTTGTGATCCCAGATCGAGACAACTGCAGATTCTAGGAGACTAAGGAATTCAAATATATATTTGTAAAACATAAAGATGCAACTGACTTAAATGAATTGTTCTGTGTTCCCTTTAACATACATAAAATTGTCCAGAGGTGAGAATCCATCCCACTAGAGTGCGTTAAAGCGAAATGGAACCATATATTTCTTCGTCATTTTTTAATAGTTGATTCTATTCTAATTTTATTATAATTGGTTGTATTTTTATAAAAGGGCAACCCTTATCTTGATTGCATGTTCTCTGAACCTGCATACATTTATGCTCGGGCCCACTGTTTATGTCACTCTTTGAATAGATGAACGTTGGTGTTATTACGAGAATTATTTATTGTCAGAAAACTTTTACAACAGATAACTCCATTTAATGCAGAGTTCAAGACATGGAATTTGGACTATCCATGGGTCTTATGTAGACACACAAATCCAGGATGGAGCAAGTTAGGTTGGAGTAAGTTATTTCACGAGTGTTAACAAAGTGGAAACCCTATTACAATATAAAAGCATGGTTTAAGTTTCTATGAAATGAGAATCTCAATGCATATGATACTGTCCACTTAGAAAAATAACAAAAAAAAACCCCCCCCCCACACACACACACACACACACACACACACACACACACACACACATATATATATATATATATATATATATATCTAGATATATATATAATCTTAACGGTATGAAGGAAAGTCATATATATATATATATAAAATCTTAACACTATGAAGGAAAGTAATCTTAACGGTATGAAGGAAAGTCATATATATATAAAATCTTAACACTATGAAGGAAAGTCATGTAAATTATATATGTTTTGGACTAAAGAAGTTATAAGTTGGTGAGTATGAAATATTGACTTCCAATATGTGATTAAGATGTAGTAAAGTTCATGACTATAATAATAATAATTGTAACAATTTTTTAAGTTTTGCTATCTATATATATATATATATATATATATATCTATATATATATATATATATATATATATAATTGATTTGAGATTTTATTTTATATTAATATATTATTATTTTATAAATTAAAATAATTATTTGTTATTAAATATAGAGAAATGAATATCTATTTTAATATTTGAATTTTAAATTATTTAATTATAATCTTTTAATATATATATCTATATATAGATATATATATTAAAAGATTATAATTAAATAATTTAAAATTCAAATATTAAAATAGATATTCATTTCTCTATATTTATTATTTATAATAAATATAGAGAAATGAATATCTATTTTAATATTTGAAATATATATATATATATATATATATATATATATATATCTATATATCTATATATATATATATATATATATTAGAATAATTATTTGTTATTAAATATAGAGAAATGAATATCTATTTTAATATTTGAATTTTAAATTGTGTAATTATAATCTTTTAATAATATACAATTAATTATTATTTATAATTTGTCTTTACCAAAAATGTTACTCGAGTTGTTTATCTAGTACAAGTTAATATATTTTAAAAAATGTATAATTCAATAAATTTTATTTTATTAAGGTTATTTTGGATTTTAAATATTTTCATTATAACTATTGACTTATATAAAAAATTGAAAAATTGTTTAAATAAATTATAAATTGAAAATTTGTTTAAATAAATTATAAATATTACGTAATTATTTCTAGTTAATAATTAAATTATATGTTTTTAATTTCTCGAAAATTTAGGATTTAAAAATTAGTTAAATTTATTATAAATTAATGATAACTATTATTAAAGTAATAATCTATAGATAAATTTCTAGTAATATGAAATTTAAAAAAATAAAAGATTAATTATAGAGTTTTTGAATTATTATATATAAAAATAAAAATAAAAATTTATGGTATTATTATAATAATATTAAGAGGAGTGAAATTGTTGGACACCTAATCCTAAATGGGTTAGTGTGGAAGCCGAATGGACAAAAGGAGTCCAAGAGACCTTGGGATGTGGAACCCAACGGTCAGATATTGTACTATAAATGTATATCAGTTGTTAATAAAAAATGTACTGCATGATTTATCTTTCATATTTTCTCTTGCTCCCATGTGTGTTTAACATAGTATCAGAGCCATGATGCGTGGCCTGTGTAGTTTTCTTCCTTAGGGTTTATCGTTTAGTTAAAATTCCCTGAGCAACCGGTCTGAGCTGCCTTGAATAGTGCTGGCCTAGTCTTCATTACCTGTAACGCTCCATTAACTCTGCCTACCTGTTCTTCTGAAATACAATAATCGCTCTCTGACTGTCATAAACGTTTAAAAAAAAGAGCGTCATTACACCTACGCCTCTACTGCCTGACAATTCACCTGATTATTCTCACCTGCGTTACTGAATGTGTTTGAATAGCCATTAAACTTGAACGCTGTGGCACGCTGTATCGGAGCACAGGTCCCAGGCTCCTTTTTTTGGCTCCTGTTTCCTGACTCTGGAGAACCAAAGAGAAAGCACAAGGTGAACAAGGACTGTCAGATCTTGGTCCCCAAGGATGGCCTCCAGTTCCCGACGAATCCAAGGTTCCAATCGGCGTTCTATTCTAGCCCTTTCATTCAATTCATCTGTGATGTTCTGCTTCATGTTAGTTCTATTTTGAAGACGAGGTGGAATAGCTCTTAGGCCCTTTCTGTATATGCTGGCTCGCCATGTCAGGGCCTTTTCGACAGCACCCGCCTCTTCAAGCCTGCGTTTCTCTGCAGCCGAAACAAATCTAGAATGCCCAAAAAAAACGTCGCCGTGGCAGTGGCCTCGTGCGCCTCTGATTGTCCAATGGTATCAACGTTTGATTTATTGAATGGTTTTTTGAATATTAACGATGTTGAATGAATGCACTGTTGAATGCGTTTGAAACGCTGTGGTAGTTGAATGCGTTTGAGTATTAACGCTGTGGGTTTACTCACTGAAAAACCATGGATTCCACGGCTCTCTTAATCTGGAATCGAGTTTTCTCCACCTAAATATGTGCAGATCCATCCGGTAGAACTGTCTCATGAGGAGCGTGAACTCTACAATAACGTAGAAACAGAAGGCAGAAAAGTGGTTCAAAACTTCATTAATTCAGGCATCGTGCTAAATAATTATTCTTCTATCCTTCAGATAATTCTACGGCTACGTCAAATTTGTGATGATGCGTAGTTGTGCCCATCTGATGTGGAGTCATTGTTTTCGTCTTTCAAATTAGAAGATGCTTCAGGCGATCCCAATTTGCTGAAGAAATTACTTTCAGTTTTGCAAGCTGGAGATGACTTTGATTGTCCAGTATGTTTATCACCACCATTAAAGGCTATCATAACCATCTGTTCACATGTGTTTAGTAAGAAGTGCATTGAGAAGATATTGAAACATCTAAAGCCACAGTGTCCATTGTGCCGTAAGTAGCTTACAACATCTGATCTTTTTAGTTCACCAAAGGTTGCTGACGAGAATGAAGTTACATCAGAAAAAGTAGCCAAAACTGGTTCAAAAATTAATGCATTAATAGCTCTATTGAAAGAGTCCCAGGATCATGATCCAACTACAAAATCTGTTGTATTTTCACAATTTCGAAAAATGCTGATCTCTTGCAGGAACCTTTGGAAAAGTCAGGCTTCAAGTTTGTCCGTTTAGATGGGTCTATGCCTCCAAAGAAGCGCGCTGCATCCATTACAACATTCATATGGTATTGAACTGAGTTTGTAGAATGGTCCAGCGTATAGTCACAAGTTCTGTGGAGTCCAGCAAAATGTTGAATTTTTGAAGGGCTGTTGTGAGAAGTAAGAACAGTAAGCGATGGAGAATTCAATGTATGATAGCCTTGAATGCTGAGTTGATAATGCGTGTTGCGAGTTTGAATAAGGAGAAGTAAGTTTATTGTGTTGGTATTCGATTTTTAATCAGAGTCTGGTTGAAATCGATCAGTGTTTTAAACTGATCTGCGTTTTCCAGAGTCTTGAATCGATTCAATTTGTGTTGAGTTTGGAGGATAAAATGTTGATTTAAAACATTCATATGGTTGGATAAGTATAATAAGCATGGGCATTTGATTTTATAAGCTTGATAAGCAGATTGCGAAAAGGCGCATGTACAAGATTGGACTTTGGATTGAATGATGTTTATTTGATATGAAAGCATGTAAACGGGGATTGGAAATGCAGATTGTAATTTGGGATGATGTGTATAAACACGTGAATGTTGGTGATTAAAGAATGAGGGAATTAAGACATGGGTATGAATAAAGGAAGTATTCATAATTTTGATGCTTGAGACAATAAACTTAAAGGAATATCGTAAATTTTTATATTGAGGGAATCTTTCCAACCAGTTGAACAAGAAAGTGTGTGAATCTTCAGCAGTTCATTTGTCCCGTGACTTGGATATATCTGAAGAAATGTTGGTGTAGGTACTTCAAATAATTATTTTATTAATTACGATACTTGCATTCGAAAGGAAGATAATCCATAAAGGTATTGCCTTTTGATAGCCATCATTTCTGCTTTGAAAGTGATTATGCTGGGGGATTTTTGGGAATGACAGAGTTCAATGTTCATAAGAATTGGGAACTGTTTATATTCTTTAAAGTTGCAGCAATTTGGCATTATTTAGGAGTTCAGTGAAAATTGTTTCAAGCCAAGACTATTCTTTGTAGATCGAATTGGTGTATTTTCTTAAAGGTTGTTCATATCAGAGATTGTTATTGAACTAGATTGAAGTTGTTGCCAGGACAAGTTCCCTTGGATTCAAGGCTGGTACAGGAAAATATCTTTTTGAGGCCTAAATTGCTTGTAGCTTTGTTGGAAGTTAAATTCTTAGGTGAATTGAAGAAAATTCATTTTTGAATGAGGAGTCTATTTTCCGGATATCACCATTCTTTGTGTGTTGAATCTATTGCAAGCTGATTGATTTGAAGTTGTTGCCATAAGTTTATATAAAAGAGCAATTGGTGTCCATCTTTTCCTCATTATTTTACTATTTTTTGAGGTTAAAAATGGCTCCAATTGGTGCAATATTAGAGTTACTGGACAATCTAATACTCTCTACTATAAAAAACACAGTCAAAATCAGCAAGGATTTTCTCACCGATATTCATAGTTGTCTACAAGATGTACATGAAAAGATTGATTTTTTGCAGCTTGAATCACAGCTACAGCAAGAAGAGCTACATCAAAATAGACATCATTCTAAACCTGTTTTTGTTTAGAACATTGAGACAACCACCCATCAGCAGCAAGTCAATAATGTTACCATTCATTCAAATAAAGCAGCAGTTGTACATGCAGATGTAGAAACTCAGTCTGCACTTCCCAAGCCCATCATCAGACCTTGGGAACAGCTTGTCCACAAAAAGCACAGAACTGGTCTTGGATATGACAAGGGCTTGTCCTTTCATATTCCAGACTATGCCAAGCCCATTCAGTTTCAGAGTGTTGGATTTATTCATGACAGTTCACCTGCCCCTCATGACAGTTCAGCTTCAGCTGTTCCAGACTCTGCCTCTCTTCCACAGCAGCAACAACAACAACAACAAGAGATTGTGAAATGCCAACACTGTGACCGAGTTGGCCATTTGAAATATCACTATTTTGATCTTCATCCATGTAAGCATTGTCATAAAACCAGCCATTCTTCACACAGATGCTTCAGAAACAAACGTCCTGCAAGAACAAAGATTCATCTTGGATGGATTGCTTCTTGGCAATGGGCATCAACAGCCAAGAAGATATTCCAAACACATGTCAGAACTTGTTCCAGAGTATTGAAAAGTCTTGTAGCTGAGTTTTCTCCATCTTCTCACCTTGTATCTGACAGGGGGGGAAATGATGGTCATCCACAAGCTTCAAAGTCTCATCAAGTGAGCCTGAGCCACAACCTGCCACACCAATTTCAGAGTTGTAGCCAGAGACAAATATGCCCATGAACATGCCTTCAGTTGGCAATCTAGGACACTTCCTCTAGCAGAAGACACCAGCTTCTTGCTAGTTTTGGAAGAGTTACAGGAATTGCATTAAGCATTCCAGAGTTGTTGGTCATCCTTAAACCATCACAGGTTGAGACTTCCCTTTTCAGGTTGAAGTTTTACCTTTTATGCGGGGTGATACCTCCCTTTTATGGTTGAAGGTTTCCCTCTTTAAAAGAATAGGATCACTTCCTCTAGCAGAAAACTTCAGTTTCTTGCCAGTTTTGGAAGAGTTCCGGGAACTACACTAAGCGTTCCAGTGTTGGTGGTCATCCTTAAACCACCGCCCTTTATACCAACATTTCATAGAGCACATTCAGCCTAGTGCTGCCATGCATTTTTGCACATTTTGTATTTTAGCTCTCTTCTTGGACTCATACATAACCCTTCGGATTAAGGGGGGGAATGTTGGACACCTAATCCTAAATGGGTTAGTGTGGAAGCCGAATGGACAAAAGGAGTCCAAGAGACCTTGGGATGTGGAACCCAACGGTCAGATATTTTACTATAAATGTATATCAGTTGTTAATAAAAAATGTACTGCATGATTTATCTTTCATATTTTCTCTCGCTCCCATGTGTGTTTAACATGCCCGTGAACATGCCTTCAGTTGGCAATCTAGGACACTTCCTCTAGCAGAAGACACCAGCTTCTTGCCAGTTTTGGAAGAGTTCCAGGAATTGCATTAAGCATTCCAGAGTTGTTGGTCATCCTTAAACCATCACAGGTTGAGACTTCCCTTTTCAGGTTGAAGTTTTACCTTTTATGCGGGGTGAGACCTCCCTTTTATGGTTGAAGGTTTCCCTCGTTAAAAGAATAGGATCACTTCCTCTAGCAGAAAACTTCAGTTTCTTGCCAGTTTTGGAAGAGTTCTGGGAACTACACTAAGCATTCCAGTGTTGGTGGTCATCCTTAAACCACTGCCCTTTATACCAACATTTCATAGAGCACATTCAGCCTAGTGCTGCCATGCATTTTTGCACATTTTGTATTTCAGCTCTCTTCTTGGACTCATACATAACCCTTCGGATTAAGGGGGGGAAATGCTAGACACCTAATCCTAAATGGGTTAGTGTGGAAGCCGAATGGACAAAAGGAGTCCAAGAGACCTTGGGATGTGGAACCCAATGGTCAAATATTGTACTATAAATGTATATCAGTTGTTAATAAAAAATGTACTGCATGATTTATCTTTCATATTTTCTCTCGCTCCCATGTGTGTTTAACAGAAATGATAATTTGGATGTATAATGATGATGACTATGATGATTAATGCCCACTAAGGCTTATATAGTCTATCAGACCTTAAGAAGGTAATAGATTAAATAGGATTCTTTAACGTTTTATTTACATGCTCAAAAAGAAGTGAGAGAAATCTTAAGAAGGTTGTTAAAGGACAATAGCTATAGTGGTAGCTAGCGGGTTTAATTCCCCCTCCATCTGAGTTCTATTATTTGAAGACATGTTAGATTGTGTGGAAAAAAATTGAATAAGTTGAAATGTGTGACTAGTAATTCCTATAAGCTTGAATGAGATTGAATGTGAGTATAAGGCAGACAATATAAGAGAAAAAAAATTTAATGTGACTATAAGATAGACAATTTAAGAGAAAGTGAATTTTACTATAAGATGGACAATCTAAGAGAAAGTGTTTTAATGTGAGTGCAATATTCAACCCTCAAGCTTGGTGGCAAACTCTTTCATGTGAATATAAGATGAACAATCTAAGAGAAATTGTTTTTTTTTTAATCTTCAACCCTCCTATTATTGGTGACAAAATCTTTCATCCCAAGGTGTTTTGAGAATTCACCAATTCCTACACAAGTGACAAACTCTTTCACCCCATGGTGTTTTGAGAATTCACCAATGCCTAATTTCACTATGAAGCTCATGAGAATTAGTTCTCATATTGGAAATATTCATTTTCATCTTAACACTAGTCAAGACATAGAGATAATTTTGGTTTTCGAGATGGGGGTTGATCACCTCCTTATAATATTGCACTTTCCTTTTTTCCTTCCAACTCTTTATTTTCCCACATTTTATCTTTAAATTTAGAAGCAATATTATTTTTCATATTATCTGAATTCTGCAAGATTATCTCCTCTTTATTCCCCAATGGTCTAGCCAAAGCACAACATCCTTATGCCACCCTCACTTCAGTTGAAGGAGGAGGTTTTGGCTAAAGTTAGAAGCAATTTTAGGAAACCCATTTGCATCCATATTGTATAACTTCTTATATATAAGATACCTTGTCATTAAATAAAATATTGAAGCAAAATTAAAAGAGGAAAATAAATTATTTATAAAGTGAATGAGTACCTTTTTATTGATCTCTTGTGATACATTTTCACTTGGTAATGTTCTTTTAATATTTTCCAATGATTATGATTTATATGTTTTCATGATACATTTGGTAAAGTATAATTGTTAATGTTTTTGTGTTTTATTTTTATTTTCATTTAACTAATAATATTTTTAAATGAGATTTATTTTATTTCTATTTTTATTTAATTGGTAATGTCTTTATATGATATTTGTTAAGATATAATTTAGTGTAATGGTTTTAACAACATTTTAAAGTTAGAGAATTGCATATTCCACAATTTGGAAGAATGATTAAAATGAATTCAAATATTCTATAACAAGTTCAAAAAAGTAAGACATGCAACAAGTTAATATGTAAGAAGTTAATGTTTTCATATGATATTTTTGGGAAACATTTTACATTAATCTTTATTGTGATTTATATTTTTGTATAAATATTAATTTTACTATTATGGACTAAGTTATGATGAGGATAATTTGGTTAATATTGATAAATGTGTATAACCATTCAAAAAACAAAAGTAAATTGAAATTATATGACTTCATGAATATGAGTAACTTTATGTGAATATAAAGGTTTATTATTACATTTTAGACACAATGAGGTTTATATAGTTAATTAAGGGAGGATAAAGGAATTTGGAACCTTATTTAGTGCTACAAGGGCAATGGAATATAGATACGACCAATAAATAGTTGTAATGTGTGGGAAAATAAATTTTAGTAATTATTTTATGTATTATTTGTCTTTTATACTTGTCCTCATAATATAATCTTTTGATATGATTAATGAGAGTAACAACTTGGCAATTGTGGCCAATATTAACAACTATATTCTAACAATTATTTCCTTATATTAAAATATTATTTATTCAGTCAAATCTAATTGTTATATTATAACGACTAAATTTTTTCTCCATCTATTTAACTCGATGCTAATATCTGGTTCTTTATCTTGTCCTAGTGATGAACCACACTAGATGGTTCGAAACGCGCCGACAAAACTCTGATGATGTGATTTTTACCGAAAGTTTTCTTAGTTTTCATGATCATGGCAAAGTTTGAAAATGCAATTCCAGTTGATATGAATGATGGGTTGAAATATAAAATGGATTCAAGATGGTTTTTCATCCTAACTCCTAATTAATGGTTATTGGATTTTATTGCTTTGAGGATGTTTCATTTTGAAGATAGGAAGAATGGAGATAAAAGCTTAACCATGAACATTAAGAAAAGGACATCAAAGATAACGTAACATACAATCACATAATATGTTAAACTGACCGATGTAACATGTGGTAGTAAAGAAGACACTATTCATTCAAGCAACATGTGGAGATGATCAGTAAATTATCGTGGATATTCCATTGGAATAATTCATCATAATAGATCTGACAAATATTGAAATTTTTTACTGCGAATATTAATTCTTTTTAGATCTTAGATTCTTTATTTATTGTTTGTATGCTTAAATATAAATTATCTGAAATTCAAGAAATATAGAGTGAAACTAAATACATACACTAACCAAAATAAGCACAATTTTTCCCTTGGGAAACTCTTATGGGAGAAAGCTAGCTAGAAGGTGAGGTTGCTTTGATCTCTATTCTCTAGTATGGAAAAAAGTGTAGACACAAAGAAAGAGGTACTCTTTATAGAGTTACCTAAGACCTATGGCTTATAAAGTTTCTACAAAATCTCAAGCGCTTTTTAATTCTCTCTAACATCCTACTCCTAATTTCTTTGCTCAAATGTGGAAGATAATATAATAACATGAAATGTAACCCTTACTCCTCCTAGTGGCCTAGTATTTAACATAACCCAATAGCTAACTATATGAAAGGTTTGACTCCCTCAAACCTCAACTAGAGTTACGATTTTGGACCTTCTAGAGTCTTTTTTAAATTCCACACATGGCTAGCCCCATATGCATGAGTAACGGGGATTAACATGGCATTGACTTGTACCATGGTGGTCAGTATGGTATATCAACTTGCGAGAGGCTTAAATTTTGCATAAAAAATTCAAGTACCAGATGGTATCGCACAAACGATATTTTTTTTACCACAGACAAAATTGTTTAATGCCTCAAAATGGCTCTCGAAGAATTCATACATAAAATTTTCAAAATAGGACCCATTGATAAAAAAGGCCGTACAAGTTGATTCATTTAATTCTTCCACTTTGAAAGCATTGAGATAGATGAAGAACACTATAATAATTCAATATGAAATAAGAGAAATTATAAATGAGAAATAATATCACAATTCCCTAAATTACATATGAATGAAGTCAAAATTGGAACAAACTTACCCTCAAATAATACAAATCTATGAGAAGATAGAAAAATAAGTATAAAGAAATGGGGTTTTAAGAAATGAATGATGATAACCTATTACAATGCTCATAACCATGACAAATCTAGAATGATGAGATAAACATAAAAGAGTAATATATAGATATATAAAATTAAATATGTGGAAGTTTCTCAAACAAGTGTAAGAAATCAACCAAAACATGATGGAGGCTTTTGTAATTAGGTAATAGTCATTATGAAATAACTTAGCACTCCATTTTTATATTGTAAATAAGCATGTGACAAGTGGTTGTGGAATCACATATGTGATAAAAGAAAGAAACTATGTAAACTAATGAGAAAACACTTAGCATGAAGTGTATGAAGGAATGTTGTGAGAAATTCTATAATGAGACTTTGAGAAGGACTATGCACAATTGGCAAAACTAGTGACTACCCCAGAATTGGAAATGGGGCTATCATGAGAAACACATGCCCACAATAATGTGTGCTTGTTCTTAGGAGTTCACACATGTTCCTTGTTGTCTAGGCTCTGTAAGGCCCAAGCTACGAAGTAGGACCCCAACGAGGCTACCTAATTAGCATTGCTCAAAAGTGTGTGTGCATTATTAGGAAATATAATTATGTTAGTCTTATGCACTATGAAAACCTTAGCTTTGTGGAATATGAAAACCCTACCAATGTGGAATGTGGAAACTCCAACATAGTGAGTTCAAATTTGAGTGCATAATTGGAAAATGTGAGTAAACACACCATATTGACCATGCATCACAAGTTGGCAATGTTTTTCGATGT
Source organism: Pinus tabuliformis (assembly GCA_031772625.1). Lineage (NCBI taxonomy): Eukaryota > Viridiplantae > Streptophyta > Pinopsida > Pinales > Pinaceae > Pinus > Pinus tabuliformis. The sequence continues at coordinate 1,073,363,126 of CM062807.1, read as the reverse complement.
ATATTGAAGTGAAATTTGAAGACATTACTTTTGTGCAATTTGAAAACACTGCTTTCATGGAATTTGAAAACCCTCGTATTGTGGAATTTGATGGAATGGAATCATATGGATGTAATTGTTTTTTTTTTCTAGTTAAGACTACCTAAGTACCCATGAGATTTGAACCAGTGACCTATCACAAGGAGTGCCTTAACAATACACCCATTCACCGTCAATCCAAAGCCCCGTGGGTCATATGGATGTAATTGTTGATTATATCATTATGACTAATTTATTGCCAACACTCTCTATCTCTCTATTCCCATTTACACATTTTCTAGTCTCTCTCTCTCTCTCTCTCTATTTATATTTCCCTCTCTCTCAATTTGTAACGAGCACTTCATTGACTCTCATTGAAGAAATTTTATGAGCTTTCTTATCATTGGGATCTCTAACCAATAGAAAATACGACTAACAAGAACGATGACCATAGTAACTATGACATACACGAACTATGAACTTGAGATCTTTAACCCTTAGGAACTATGACACATAGTAACTATGACCTCGAGAACTTTGACCCTCGTAAACTATGAACTCAGAAATCATTCCTTTGTTGTTCATAATTCCCTTGTCAATTAGGAACTATGACTTTATTTTACAAGAATCATGACAATAAATTTTTCTTTATTTTTTATTTGCTGAGATCACACGTAGCACGTGAGAAACAACATTTGTATACCAAGAATAAAAATAGAAAATTTAAAATATTATCTTAATAAAAAAAATGACATATTCAAAGAATATATCTCAAAGCATTTACAACTAAAAGTAACCTTATTGACATAATGGAACAATGAGCTTATCCTAAAAATCCATATAAATACCAAACCCTAAGAGACCTTTTTATTAATAAAGTATTCACACAATGTGAATGTATTAACCAACCACTAACATAGCCAAATCAAATATCATAATACTTAATTGAAAATATTTAAGAGGAAAATAATCTATGGCCATAGTAATATAGTCACTTGAAACAATATATTAGTACAAAAGAAAAATTGTACATAAAATGATTCCTCCCAACCTCCCATATATTATCCCTTCACTCTTTTTAAATAGATATCGTGAATCAATTCTAATTTAATCTATGAAATAATAGTTATTAGTATCAAGTAAGATATAAATGTCTAGAACATATAAGAATGTATATTTACAAATGATATTAATAAAATAAATTTTTACCTAAAAATATCTTAAAATAAATCTATATTTCTAAAACATATTTATTTTAGTATTTCTTATTTTATTAATATTTTCGTAATAATTTAGTAAACAATGATAGGCATCAATGTGATCAACATCAAAACACTTACTTCATAGTCAATCTCACATTGCCTAAATTTAAATCATAAAAATTATATAAATTTACTTTAAATTATTATTATTAATTATAAAAGAATTAATATATGATTTAATCATATACACATTATAAAACATGTAACACTATTGTTATCCATGGAGATTCACCTCATTTTATGATAGAAATTGTTAATTTGTAAGTAACTCTTTTTACAATATAGACATCAAAACACTTACACTATGATAAATCTCACATCTTCAATATTTAAATCCTAAAATTTAGCTAAAATATAACTTTATTTTAAATTATTACTATTATTACTTATAAAAAGAATTAATATATTAGTTAATCATATATGCATTTTAAAACATGTAATATTATTTTTATCCATAAGTATTTATTCTACTTTATTATAAAAATTCTTAATTTGTAAATAGTTTTTTTTACAATACCATGGCGTGTAAATACCACATGCCCAATTAAACATAATGGAATCCATCTTCATGACTACAGCCCCACATAGAGAAATATAGAATAGTAGCGAAAAACTAAAAAGAAAATATTATATCCTTATTATATACTTAATTGATAAGTTATCTTTATTTTGCAAGACATTTATTAAATTATTTAAATTTATATGATTTTTTTTTTTCTTAATTATTTACCTCTAATGGTATGTTTTCAACAAGAACATGTGTTGGTATCTAAGTTTTATACAAATTTGAATTACTATAAAGTTTTTTACAAATTTTAAACTCATCAATTAAAACAATTATAGTTCACAATATGGCAGACATGATTTAAATACTTCACTATTTTAAATACCAATCAGGTTGAAGAGTTTGTAATTACCAAACAAGATCTTTACATTCCTATCACCACATAGAACCTTGCCATACAACAATGTATTAACAATTTTTATTTTTATTTTAAATTTATGTCTTTTTTCTAAAGTCAAACTAACAAAAATAAATTGAGTATTATAGAATGACTTGGCATATTTCAATTAAAAATCCATAAATGTTTTACCCTCTTTTAATAGTTAAATTATTTTCCCATTTATCTTATTTATTGAAGAGCCTTGTCTAATATATTCTTATAACTAGATATAATGTAAATCTTATAACTAAACATATTGGGAGGCTAAATAAATTTAACGAAGCATATTCTTATGACTACGTATAATGTAATAAGATATTTAAAAAAAGTTTAATTTCAAAAATATAATTGATAGATAAACAATAAATAAATTATTTATTATAAGAACTATTCATCTTGGTTTTTTCCATTTCCTTGTAAAAAAAGAAAAGAAAAATTCCTTGTTTTATTTACCCGCCCAAAGGTCTTACAAATTTCAAGAAAAAGAGAACTTTTTCATTTTGGATTCATTCCTTTTATTCATTCATTGATCAAAGGTGGATTGAATTTTATTCATTTATTAGTTGTAGTTCTTGCAATAAAAGTAAATGAATAGATTTTTTTATTGCATATTAATGTGTCAAAAATATTACTTTGAAGTTCTGGAATAAGGAGGCTAGGTTCTTACTTACATGGGGTCAATTTTGATAGAAATCACTAAAACATCTAGTATATTAAAGTATTCTCTCTCAACCAAAAAAATTAACACATTATTTGAACCAACAATTTCAAAAAAACGTTGCCAACTAAATAGAGAAAGTCCTACCACCAACATAAGAATATGATGTGAATGGAATTTTGTAGTGTACAACTGATCTTGAGAGTGATTTAGTAAATTTTCAATGGATTGTAAATAATTTACACATTTGTACTGGGTTCCAGAATTCATCAATAACCTGCTTATATTCAAGACTAGCTCTTGTTTTTAGGATTATATTCAAGACTAGCTCTTGTTTTTAAGATTATAGTAGTCAACAAATCTAACTAAAAACTTATTAGAAAACCAACCTAAACTTATTTTTCTGAAAATAAAAACTAATTTTATAGATTAAATGTAATATACACATACACAAAATAATTTATCTCCAACAACAACTTAATAAAATGATAATAATGATATGTAAATGCACACAAAATGCATCTTTTCCTACCAAGAATGTTTGCTGGACTTGCACATCATAAAAGCTTTATATTTGAAATTGAATCAACAGTCTTAATTTGGTATTCCGTTGAAATTAGTCAAATCGAACCTGAGAATATTCTGTTTAGCTACATGGGCTTCACCAAAGTGATATTCCGTGATATGGTAATCCATTAGAGTATCCGACCTCCAAAACCTCTTTTAATAACCGTATCAACTTGTTTTGGTTCTGCAAATTAATTGTACTTTCTGCTTTCAACGCTACTGCTTGTATCCTCGCCCGCGAAGTTTGCAACATCAATTAAAAGAGAACATAGTCTAGTAAATTAGTATTTTATTCCCAATATAAACTTTAATTTGAAAGTGTTGAAATCATAATATGTTATTAGATGGGATTTTAGTGGCGTTGTGAAGGGAGCTTACATAACCTGAATGCCAACATTTGATCTCAAATCATATCCACGCCCCCTACTTGAGAAAGAGCACTCACAACCGCAACCTTCAGATCGAGAAGAGATCTAGCCATGAGGAGCCTCTTGCTTATATCCATTATGGAGTTACCTTGGATGTTGTTACAGTGAGGGACGGTGCTTACAACGGTGCTGGAGAGGCTCAAAATGAAGCAGAAAAGCATCTATTACCTATGGAGTAGTCTACCTAGGCGGTAGAATGGACCGTTTTCCGTCACCGGCCGGAAAATCGTCCAGCTCTGGCCACTGGCAATCCCTCCGCCCTCTCCTAGCTCCGCCACCCTCCTTCTCCGCCACCCTCTCCTGGTAATCCTGACATTCCTTGCCATTCCCTGACAAAAAAATCCGATCGCAGATGGAGGGCCTGACGATCGCAGCTGGATGGCTGACATACCCTGACAGATCGGGGACGAGCTGGAATTACAGCCGGACTACTCCATAGCTAACTAAATAACAATTCGCGCATATTCGTTCTGTAAAATTTTGAATTTTCAAATTCAAAAACAGGCTGAAATTGAACAGTTGATGAGGAGAAAGGCAGCAGTTAATCGGTAGGGTTTAGAAGATGGCAGAAGACAACGCCCCTCTTGTTCCTTCCCTGAGAGTTCAACTCTATCAGCATCAGTCTTCTCAGGAAAGAACCCCTATCCCCATTTCTAGCCATGACCAGAGAGACCGAGTATGGGAAATATTCAGAGATGCATTGATGAAGCCAGGCCATCCATCAACATTTTCACTTCAGGCATTGCAGGAGGCTGTGGGTCCTAAGAACCAGACCGTGCTCACCCAAGATGAAAATCAGTTGTTAGAAAATGGCTTGAGGGCTTTGTTGCAGGAGCTAGTGACCTCTGCAGTTGAGGTTGGAGAACCCACAATGCACCATGGGGAATCAATTGTAGAACATGACGCAAAAAACAATTGTGGACGCAAAAAACAATTGTCATGCTTAGGACATGCAATTAGCTCCTTCGTTGTCTATCCAAGGTAAGTGATGTGGTCTTTTGTGGTCGAATTCTTATGTTTCTGGCACATTTTTTCTCACTCTCAGAGCGTTCAACAGTTAACATCAAGGGAATTTTCAACACATCCAATGACACAAAATATGAAAACCCTGATGGGATTTCTTCTATTGAGTCCAATTTTTATCAGACATTCTGGAGTTTACAGGAATACTTTTGCAACCCTGCTCCAATGATTCACAGTCTTCCTAAGTGGCAAAGCTTCACTGCAAGTTTAGCAATTGTGCTGGATGTTTTTGAAAACCAACCACTTGGTGATCATGTTACAAGTGGAAATGCAGATGATATTGGTGAAGAAGTTCAAGATCATCAAACAACTTCTAGTGCTCTTGATGAAGATGATCTGATGCTAGAGGCTGCATTTTCTAGTGTGAAATATCTGACTAGCAGCAATCTGATGAGTTTGGAGTTAAAGGATCCTAACTTTAGACGCCATGTTCTTGTGCAATGCTTAATTGTTCTTGACTATCTCAAACGTCCAGGAAAGGTTGATAAGGAGGGTTTAAATGAAAGCATGAAAGAAGAAATCAGGGTCTATGAAGAGCGTGTGAAGAAGCTTATCCAAATCACCCCACCAGAAGGAAAAGTGTTTGTTAGGAGAATTGAACACATACTGGAACGTGAGCAGAATTGGGTTCAGTGGAAGCGTGATGGGTGTTTTCCATTTGAAAGGCAACCTCAGCAACAAGTATCAGAGCCAAAATCAAGAAAAGATGAGGTAAAAAAACGAAGGCCAAGGTGGAGAATGGGAAACAAGGAACTCTCACAATTATGGAAATGGACAGAGCAGAATCCCAATGTGCTGACCGATGAAAAGAGGGTAAAGATGCCTTCTGTTACAGATTTCTGGAAAGAACTGGCTGATGATATGGATCCTTCTGCTGGAATTGAGGCAGAGTATCACCACAAGAATGACCGTGTTTACTGTTGGAAAGGCCTGCGCTTTTCAGCAAGGCAGGATCTGGAGGGGTTTTGCAGATTCTCACAGCATGGCATTGAGGGTGTTGTTCCACCTGATCTACTTCCTCCTGAAATTCAAACTAAGATACATGGGAAGCCTACAACTGACAAATCCAAACGTGCTGCTAAAAAGGGAGCTGCCCCTACTTCTACTCAGGCATCTGAAGAAGAAAATCAGGCTCTAAATGCAACGGTTCCAGAGCTTGATCAGGGTGGTACTATGGATGTAGATGTCATAGGCACAACAGCAACTTTAAGTGGTGCCCCTGAGCCTGATGAGAGGCAGAAACAGAGCCCTGACATTGAAGTTGCTCAAGAAGGACTGCAGTCACCTGATCCTGAAAGTGCAGATATGGAAGAGGGTCTTAATAGGGATTCAAGTCTTCAGGATAAGGTTGTCTTGTCAAAATGAATTATTGATCCCCAAGGCTGCTGAGAATAAGCCAAATACCAGGAAGCGTTCCAGAGCAGAGTCTTGATCATGAAGCAGAGAGGATTATGAGTCTTCATCATGAAGCAGAGATGATTATTACATTTCATAATGAGGCTCAAATGTAGTTTATAGTTGCAATAATTATATTGACTTTTGTTGTGAATCATCTAGTTAGCATTTTTGATATCCTGTTTCACATCAGGGATTAAAATTGAACTCATCACTGTCTGTCAAGACCCTTTACAGCATCATAGATCCGCATAAAAGTATTTTTCAAACAAATGAAAATTAATATAAAAAGTCACTTGTCAATAGGGAAATGCAAACCCTTTCAAGTTTTTTCATTCAAAAGGTGTGGATATTTTTTGGTTTTTATTAATTTATTATATGTTATTGCTTTTATGGGTTTTTGTCATTTTATAGTTTTTTTCCCAGTTAATCTTACCATTAAATTAAAAAAGAAAATCTGTCATGTTAGTGCATATTTTTATACTGAACGCATGCATGTATTATTTTATTTATTGAAGCTATAACTAATGGTATTGGGATCAAATATTCTAATTGTGGTGAGTTATTTTCTTCTTCTTTGGAAGAAAAATTCCAGTTTGAATATGTTTTTATGGTCCATCTTCTTGCTTCTTGGATTTGGATTGAGTAATAATATCTATATCTGTCTACTTCATTTGTTTGAATTTAAAACTATAACTAATAATTTATTACTGGTTACTACCCATCTTGTGTGGTTTGGTTCATTTTCTAAAGTTGTTTATTGTCTCCTACATAGTAAAAACTAACTTTCTATCTAACTTGATTTAATTGATTTCACCAGTAGCAGAATTTAATCATGCATCTGGTTAATTGAAGACATGTTGTTGGGTTTATTCAAGTGGTTTAATTGCTAAAAATTCCCTTGTAGGATATTCTCTGTAACTGAAACTTTCAGATTTAATATTCATAAATCAGCAAGATTCGATTCACAACTCCCTTATTGATTTTCTTCTTTCCTACCCTCTTTTCTCACTCACAAGGACAAGGCCCCGGTCAATCACATAAATAGATACCCTTGACTGCTGATTTCGAAGATTCATTTGCAGATTTCAAGAATCTGTTCACTGATCTGCAAGTTTTATTTGCAGATCTATGTATTTTACTTGCTGGTTTGAAGTGTTCAAATAGCATATTTCTAAAGTTTGGATCAACAGGATATATTAGGGACATTCCCCTCAGATTTGCATGCACTAATCCAGAAGTGAGAGGCCCATTGCCAGTGTTGAAGCGGCAGAGATATTGATATGCTATGTGATTTGTTCGTTGGTTGTTGATCAGTGATGAAAGGAGTCACGGGAAATTTGCATACCATACATACATGTTTATCAAGCTTCTTTGAGCCACTTAATGATGAATTAACAAAATCTTATCTACACACTCTTGCCAAAACAAAGCTCCAGGAAAGTTTTCAATTGTTTTTCAACTACTACTCATTTATAAAATATACCAAAAGCAAATGCTCAACAAAGTTTCGAGATGCATTTGAACTTTTTATAAGCATTTCTCTATTTCTTCTTGAACTATTTGCTTTTTCTCTTACTATTTTTTCTTTTCCTTATGTTATTCTTCTACTATAAACCTAACAAAAATATGTGTATTCCCAATTGAACTGCAGCAGATTATTGGGGTTCTCAAACGAGCTGATCTATTTTTCCCGCCATACAAGCCATTCTGCAGCGAGTGTAAACAGTTGATTAGAACATCGGATTGTCAAGTCAATAACATGCTTTATTGTACAAATTGCGGTGACAAAAAGCTATTTTCTTATAAACACAGTCTGCAATGTACAATAAAAGATGCAGATGGCAAGCTAGATTGCATCCTTCCAAAAGACCACCTTCAAATCTTCTTTCCAAGTCTTCTGCAAATATCCTTTGCAGAATATAAACAAAACATCTCTGCAACTATTTTCATGTTACGTGCATTTTCACTAAAGGGAACCTTCACAATTTCGATGGACAATATCTTTCTCGGTATCAAGCAGATCTAATACCTTCAATTACTTTGTAAAGCTTAAGTTTTCGATATGTGTGTTAACAGTTCTATTAACTCTCACTTTTTGTAACATGCATCTTAACAGTTGTAAATATGAAAAAAGTTTTGTTGTTCAATGAAAAAAGGATTGTATCTTCTTTCTCTTTGTTAATTATTGTTTTTAGCCATCGGTGTGCTTTTTATTGTTTCAATTTTATTTCCACTTCCATTCCTGCCCTTCCATACTGTATACACTGTCAATTGTTTGCTTAACCCATCCCCACAACCTAATCTGGCTTTGAATGCTCTTCTTAGTTGCTTGGTATGTCTCGTTAACCTTTCAAGGATTTATACTCACTGCAGACTACTTTTATTTACAAATCGGTTTTTGTTAAGTTGTCACCAGATTTCAGATCATTGAATGATTGCCCACAAGGATACTTCTGCAACCGTATATACATAGAGCTCGGTATCTTCGAATTTTGTTTTGGTTATGCATGCTGGAATTGTGATTTTTCCTACAGACTCTATATCAGTTGATTGCCACGCATGGTATCACTGAAATATACTCCAATTCGATTTTCTGAGTGTATTAAACCCCAGTGATGTTCAACCATAACTCCATCCTTTTTACCCCTTATCAAGTAACATGAATAGTTTCTTGAACTCGAGATAGATTTATAGACATCTTAAAACATCTACTAGATCAGTGTAACGTTATGATTAAAGCATGGATCATAGTGCATCATATATACCTTTTATTTATCCCCAAGACTATGATTGGATATATTCCTAAGTTGTCTTGTTATGTTATATGAAATCAACCACCTTCTAGAATGTAAACTTAATTATTTTACAGGAAAAAAGGGTTTTTCATTTCCAGAATTACAATCAAACAAACCATACAATTGCTATAGAATATGCATCTAACCAACTTAGACTTGGATCCTATGCAGCAAGTTTGTCACCAAGATCTTAAGATGGAGAACACACTTTGCTACAATTCTAGAATCTAGTTTCATTCTCCCTTCATCATTTCCAACATTCAAATTTCTATAGTCAAACCTGGAAACCAAGAATGATCACTAAACCTTTCAAGGATTTATACTCACTGCAAAGTACTTCTACTTACAAATCGAATTTTGTTAAGTTGTCACCAGATTTCAGATCATTGAAATCTGATATATACATAGAGGTATATATCTTATTTTGTTATGGATGCTCCAATTGTGGATTGTTATCACTGAAATATACAACAATTCAATTATCTGAGTGTATTATGTTCAACCATAGCTCCATGCTTTTTAGGCAACCCATTCTCACTATACCTTAGAAGGTCCACAGTTGCTCCTTACAAAATTTCAATCACCGCAGTTTAGATTCAGTTCATCTGCTTATAGCTGAAGATTGCATATCTTTACCCCTTACGAAGTAGAAGGTAATCTGGTATGACTCCTGAGCTATCCCTAGTCCTACTAGCACGATTGTTTGAATTCTGTCCATAATGCATTTGTCTTTGTATGTCTATCAAACTTTGCAGCATGGAAGCCTTCAATTGGTTCTGTTCTTCCTAAGATTTGATCAACATTTCATTATCTACTCTGCATCTTTGAAGTTCTACTGTCAAGCTCCTCATAGTTTCTGCAATATTGGGAGAGGTCTTTTTATTTGTTTGTCCATTGGACTCAGTTTCTGAATTTATCCCATTCAGGTCCTCACCTATGATGTCTACTTCATGCTCACAAATATTACACCTGGCTCAGCCCAACAAGACTAAGCCTTTGCCACCTTGACTGAACAGTAGGCACTGTGCACAACAACAACCCGCTAGCTTAAATGACAACAAAACATCATTCTAACATTTGATTTGATTAATGAAGTTTTATGCTCGTCCTGGCCTAGTGTTGTGCTTGCCCTAAATTCATTCTATCATTTCTATTTATAACCCATAATAGCTTCAATGTTGTAGCATGAGCCAAGTGAGTTTCCATAACATAGGTAGGATCATTTCTTTTCTTGTATGCATAGAGTAGTTAGATAACTACTAAATGTATGTAAGTGTAATGTAGATAGCCTGAAAGCATTACGATTTTTCTAGGAGACCTTTTCCAATCACGGTGTCTAGAAGAGAAGCTTGGCAAGACAAAGCCTGTGGTTAGGAAAATGCTCCATTGGGATTTTCTTAACTTGGATTTACCACTTGAATAGATCATCAAACATTTATATGGTTTTTTTCCTAAGCCAATTGCATAAAAGGGATTTACTTCCAATTTGCTTGAATGAGTATCTAGTTGATTGCTTAGAGTTGGCAACTTGGCATTACCTTGCATTGCAGATATGATTGAGAAAATAGAATAGAAACTATTTTCTTTTGATTATTAGAACTTATAGCCAAATTTTTCTTCCCTAATTTTTTTTTGTCATTTGTTTGTAGCATAAGTTATAAAGCCACTAATGCCCTAAACTCTGCATATACAGTGCTTGTATCCTGCAAGTCTACACCCTGAAATTGGTAATTAAGTGTGTAGGATTTAAACCAATAAATTGACCAACATTTGTGTTCCTTGTTGTTTAACTTGGTTAATTCATGTCTTACAATATTACCAATTTTGTGATATCTCTACAAGAAAGTAAACTAGCAAGTCAATTTAATCAATGTCAATTCATTGCTCACTAAGGGAATGTTTTTTTCACATCAAATGCCTACCTATGGAAAGAAAATTGCCCATGAGTAGCACTTCGGAATGTTCAACATTCATGCAAAAGATGAGTGTTATCTTCCATTTAAGGTCTGGTCTTAATGCAATCCCTAAATAATCATGATTATAAAGTTTTTCTGATATAAATCTACATAGATGTGGGTCAAAATATTAGACACATTGATAATTAATAACATGGAATGCTATCATCAATTACAATGCTGAACAGGGGTTTGTCAAATCTTATAAATTTTTGCATTAAGATGAATCACATCAATTCCTCATTTTCCGAAGAAGTTAGATAAAAATGTCATAGTGCACAATGAAGTAATGTCAAGTTAGTGGTTCAAGTCATTAATTGACAAGAGGATGGATCATCTACAGCACAAATGACAGGAGGAAGGCATCAAAAGCATGGAAAACACCATGATTTCTTATGTAAAGGAGACAAATGTGTTGGTTGGTATGGTTGTGCCATACCAACAAATTGTGAGACAAATTTTGAGTAAACGACTTGCCATTGACAATTCAGCCGAGAGTCCATGACCCATTGGTCCTTTGGCTTGAGGTTAAACCCCTCGGGACCTTGTCAAGTAATTCTTGGGAATTTGTCGGAATTGTACCCTTTGGCAAGCTGGCTGAATCGACAAAGCCAAAGATTATACCCGTAACCTCAATGGAGTAGAAAGGGTACTTGGTACGCTACACAAAGGGGTTCCAGGTTACAAGTTAAGGAGCATTTGGTATTTAGGTTGATTACATCTCTTTATGGTTTAAAACAAGTTCCAAGGACCTACTATAAAATATTTGACAAATATCTTATACTATAAAGATCCAAATCTCTAAAGAGGCGATGTTTTTGCCCTAAAGATCATGGAAATTCGTTGGTTGCTTGAACTCTTGTTGCTTGAAATTCCTTGGTTGATTGAGAATATCCCTACAAAAGTGAAAGGTTGTTCGACGAGTATAGAGATAGCATGCAATGACTTTCCAAATGGATTGCCACCAAAGAGGAAGACTGCACATGAGATGGACTTGATTCTAGGTGTGACATTGCCAAATCAAGCACTGCACAAGATGAGTACATTGAAAAGCATGGAATTATATCAGCAAGTTGGTGAGTTGTTGTCAAAGGGCTTTAATGGAGAGATTGTGAGCCTGAGCACGTTATCAGGTCTGATGACATCGAAGAAAGATGGGCAGTGTAAGATGTGTACAAACTCTAAAGGAGAGGAATAAAACAACAATCAAGTATAAGTTTCCAACGAGAATGGACAATCTAATGGATAATTTGAGTGGTATGAGATACTTTGCAAAGAGACTTGAAGAGTGAATATCACCAAATCAAGATCAACGAGGGCAACGAGTGGAACTATGCATTCTAGACCAAAGGCAATTTGTACGAGTGACTAGTTTTGTCGTTTGAATTGACCAACACCACACTGTCATGTGATTAGGCACTAGTAAGTTTGTAGTTCTTTATTTAGATGATATTTTGATTTTCAACAACTACACAGTGGAACAACATTTGACATTGGTGTATGAAGAGCGAAGAAAGGATAAGTTGTGCATCAACTTGAAGTGTCAGTGCTTCAAGGAGTTAGTTTACCTTGGTTTCATGGTGCCCAAGGATCGATTGTGCATGGATCCAAAGAAAGTGAAGGCAATATCAGAATGACCTACACCTGCAGCATTATAGAGGCTAAGAGTTTACATTATAGCAAATGTTTATAGGAAGTTCAATGACAATGACAAAATGTATGAAGGCGCAAGGATTCCAATCGAGCTCATAGGCACAACAAAGCTTTGATAGGTTAAGCAAAATATTACAAGGAATTTGTGTAAGCATTACCCCATTTCAGCAAGATTTTGTAGGAGGATTATGATGCAAGCACGATAGTTGTTGGCACGGTATTAAGGCAAGAAGGGCAACATAGCAATGTTGCCCTTCTTGCCCTAATACCGTGCCAAAAACTATTGTGCTTGCATCATAATCATTCAATACTCAGAAAAATGGGCTTTTAGGTATAATACCCCCCTTCTCCCTCCAGATAAAATGGGCTTTCAGGTATAAGACAGCAATCCGCATCCCTGCTACCCAAAGTTGATTGTAGTGCAATATGTCCAGTATTCCTACCCATCAACTTAACCAGCCCTACTCCATTAGGGGCACTCTCGGCCTCAACATGGGCTGCATTGATGGCACTCTGGGCTACCTCTACTGCTGTGTGAAACCCAAAGGACACATCAATAATCCCCACATCATTATCCACAGAATTTGGGATCCCAACAATGGAAACCTTTAGTCTCCTCCTCTTAATTTCTTCAAATATCTTCACTGCACCCTTCATGGTCCCATCCCCACCAATGAGATAAACCTGGTTAAAACCATGGGCTTCAATGCCATCCAGTATCTTTTGCAAATCAAATCCCCCCCTCGAGGTCTCCAGCATTGTCCCTCCTATCTTGTGCCAATCATCCACCAACTTGGGATACAAAACCACAGGCTCTGATGAATAAAACCCACGATAGCCTGACCTAATCCCTCTTATATCCCTTACTCCATACTGAAACCAGAGACCAATTACAAGCTCTCTGATGACTGTGTTAACGCCAGGTGATAACCTCCCACATGTAACAATGGCAGCATGGACTTCATCAAGACTAAAACATATCTCAGATCGAGGCCCTGCTCTGTGATATAGTACTTGTGTTTCCCTTGACATTGTCTGGATATCCACAAAAATGTCCTCCATTACCATATCGTTCTCAGTCACAAAAAACCCTTCAATGGGGCGAAAACACTGGTTATGCATAAGAGGATTTCCAAAAGTGGGTACATCCTGTAAATATTCTCTCAAGTGGGGAGTACCCTGAATCCTCTTCTGCCCATGACATTTGATGACAGCCCCTGCTGTTGATGGCTCCCTTACAAGCTTTTGCATTGCAGATATCAGGAAAGAATGCAATGAAGACAGAAACATAAGATTTTATAAAATTCAAAGATGATGATAATGATGAAAACTATTAAATCACTCACAGATGGTAAGGAATGAACACACTATATCATACAGGCACGATAATAACAATAACAATGCATGTTATATAAATGAAAAGAAACCAGAGAAGATGGTATTCCTAACTGAAGTCACGCCTGCTGTTTGTTAAACTCATTTCAGAAAACAGAATTAGCTGTTCCAGAAACTAGACTTTAGCTGTTGTAGAATTTATGACCAGAAGAATCGAAATGTTAAGGTCTGGTTGTTCAATTCTAAAGTCAGTTAAGGTATTTCACTTTTCTACGGGTCAGCGATTATGCATTGCAATCTTGGTCAAGGTCTTTCATACTGTTGCAAAAATGCATTGGAACAGCACGGGTCTTTCAGCGATTATGCATTGCAGCGCGCGGGTGACCATTTCCTCACTCAATTCAAATTGGAACCGGAATAATACTCCGCGGCTGCAATTCCAGCTTGTCCCCGATCTGTCAGGGGATGTCAGGCCCTCCAGCTGCGATCAGATGTTTTTGTCAGGGAATGGCAGGGAATGTCAGGATTGCCAGGGGAGGGTGGCGGAGAAGGAGGGTGGCAGAGCTAGGGAGGGCGGAGGGATTGCCGGTGGCCAGAGCCAGACAATTTTTCGGCCGGTGACGGAAAACGGGCCATTCTACCGCCTAGGTAGACTACTCCATTACCTATTCAACACCCTGCAGAATTTCAGCGCTCAATTTTTCAATTTAAAATCCCAATCGGGAAAGCATTTGAATTTTGAAATCCTTTGGTGCGGAGGTAGCATTGAATGAATTTAATTTCATGTCTTATCAACCACCTGTATTTGCTTATGGGAGTCAGCTGTCAGAGGTGCCAGAAATCAGCGGAGTTGTGGAGTGTCGGAATATTGATGGTATTAACGGAATTGGTAACAGATACGGATAGGGCCCACTGGCCACGTCAACCAGCTTGAGCAATCTGCAATCGAGATAAGCTCGACGGTGGGTGGCAGGGCGGCCTTAAGATAGATTTAAATGCAAGCATTTTGGGTGATCCCCAGATGAGGATTCTTCCATAATTACCCATCACGATGATTATTGCAATCTACCTCGATTCAGTGCCATACAATACATCGCCAGTGAGAGATGGAATCTTTAAGACTTTTGGATTTTCGTCCCACCTTCCTCCAATTGTCCTTCTTCTCTGTTTTATCGAGATTTTGCCTACCAGTGTACGTGGTACATATGAAATAACACGGTCCATTTATGATTCACCAATATCATAGTCAACATGAGCTAATTAATTCACATGAAAACTTGACATAATTAGGTCCACGTCCATTTTATTTTTCTTCATCCCTGATTGATAAATTACTTGGAAAGTCATTGTCTTAATGTATAAACTATTCTCCCGATCTATCATGGAATGAAAGTGTTGGATAATTTGCTCGTCAGAATCCCTAGATGCAATTCGTTGGACAAGACACTCAACAATAATTATGTTTCCCACACATGGCTCACTAATAAGACATGGATTATTCTTGTACGACATCCTAAAATTTGAGTAGGCAGTTCTATTTGTGGCTTCCTTCCAAGCACTGGATCAAGCTTTCTCAGTAAAACATTCACCAAAACAATAACCTTGTCCAAATCGGCAATATGATCGATGCTGATTGAAGCATCGTGAAGCTCCATATTCTCCTCCTATCTCTTCAGCGCATGATTTCTAGACCCTCTTCAAACAATACTGGAAAACTTCTGCTTTTGTGTTTGATTCTTGCCCAAATCCTAAGTTCCTTATTTACATCAACTAACTTGTAATTGTTGCGGTTGGGTGAAAAACACCTGACATCTCTGTGCATCTCTTTCTCCATAGCCTGGCAACATTACTCCCATTGGTATTCTCTCAGACCCTCAAAGACAGTCATTGCATAATAAGCAAGGCCACGAACGATTGATGCATCAAGCTGAAGCCAATCAGCATATCCATATTCATTTGCCATTCCCTGGACTATGTGAGCATGCCAACCATGTTTTACAACATCAATACTTGGGCTTTCTCCATCATCAGTGCAGAAGGAAATAGTCGCATGGCTCTACCAAGTGGCGTATTTTGTTGCAATGATTACTGCAAAGATCATGCCTTTGCTGGGGTGCACAATGTAGAAGATGTTGGGAATTTTTCTTGTAAAATTCCAAAAACAAATTAACTAAACATAGAGACAATGCTCTGTTTCCTCCACAGGAGGGAAGCTTTAAAAATTTCTGAGCACACAGAGTTTTTCCTCATACAAAATAAAACTTGTATTCATTAATCAAAGACAACTTCAGTTACAAATTTCTTTCTCTCTCTCAGAGGGATTCACCAAGAACATTTCAACAAAAATTACTTTGTCTCCTCCTGAGATTTTACACTGTTGTGTGTAAAAATCTCTTTTACATTCACTGCTGTAAAAATAGACTTCAACTACAGAAAGTTACATTCACTGCTGTGTAAAAACAAAATCTTACATTTACTGCTGTAAAGAAAAATTTCTTTTACATGTGCTGCTACCCGTTACATTTCGTTTCTTCAACAAAAAAAATATATTCATGCTACTGCATTTTTCATATTCACACTGCTGTGTGAAAAACCTATTTTTCATTCGCGAGCTGCTCTCGTTTTATTTTTTTTCATCTTTGCACTGCTGTGCGTATATCCTCTCTCACACTACACAACTTACATTACTCTTCATATGTGATAACAAAAAGCATTACAATTTTTTTTAACAAAAAACGACTACCAAAAATAAAACATTACAATATTACACGACGTAAAAAAAATAATCTTAAAGACTTTTACCTACTATCTATGACCATGAGAAATTCATTAAATGCCTTAATGATAAAATCGGCGGTCAAACCAATTTTTTTTTACTCCACACAATCTCCATGCCCTGCAGACCTGTACGCAGCTTTGACTTGATTGACGGCGGACAATCATCCTAGCAATCGGACGAATATTGCTTGCCCAAACTGAACGAACGTTACGTCCTGATAAAAAGTGGTTTTGCAGAGAGTACAATGGACGCTTGGCAGATTTTTATTGCATTGGGGGTGATTGAAGGAATACCACTCCTTCCGCAAAAGCGGTCCGATGGAGTCTGGGTAGTTTTCCTCAGCTATTTTCGTAGGAGTAAATGCTTGTAGATGAAATTGATATTTCAACACTCCCCTTTAATTTCAACTCCTGGGAGTTCAGTCATACCCAAACACTTCCTCAAAAATTCGAAGCTTTTCTGGTCCAATGGCTTTGTCAGAATGTCTACAACCTGATCCTGAGTCCTGCAATGTTGTAAAACAATTTCTCCATTGCTTACCAATTCCCTAATGTAATGAAACCTTGTGTCAATGTGTTTTGTTCTCTTATGAAACACAGAATTCTTGGATAATGCAATAGCTGAGCTATTGTCACAAAAAATCACCGTCCCTTTTGCCTGCTCTTGGCCTAAGCTCCTTAACATTCTTCTCATCCACATTGCTTGACATGCTACTGCTGTAGCTGCCACATATTCTGCCTCTACTGTAGACAATGCTACAATAGGCTGTTTTTTAGAAGCCCATGAAATAGCTCCTGAATCCATGTGAAAAATATAACCGGATGTGCTTTTCCGATCATCTACACTTCCAACCCAATCACTATCAGTGTATCCAACTAAATCTGAACATTCTGAGGCAATATTAAAATGCCAAACCTTTTTGTACCTTTAACATACCTCAGAATCCTTTTTGCTGCCTGCCAATTTGCTTCTTTTGGCTTCTCCATAAATCTGGAAATTAAACTAACAACAAACATTATATCTGGCCTAGTTGCAGTCAAATACATTAGGCTGCCAACTATGCTCTTGTAAAAACTAGGATCAAAATCCTTGTTGCTGTCCTCTTTGCTAAGTTTTAATCCCATCACTGTGGGAGTGATTGCTGCCTTGCTGTCCTGCATATTGAATCTCTCCAACACTTCATTAACATATTTTTCTTGTGAGATAAAAATCCCATTTTCATTTTGATCTACTTCTATTCCTAAGAAGTATCTCAGCAAACCCATGTCAGTCATTTCAAATTCTTCTTTCATGACTGCTTTGAAATTTTCAATGAGATATTCATCATTACCTGTGAAAATAACATCATCAACATACAACAAAAAAATTAGTAATTTACCATCCTTTTCTTTGATGTAGAGGGTGGGTTCTCCCTCACACTTCTCAAATCCTTTTTCTAGTAGATAGGAATCTATCCTACTGTACCATGCTCTTGGTGCTTGCTTCAGCCCATAAAGATCTTTCTTCAATCTGCACACTTTGTGCTCTTGGCCTTTCTTCTCATAGCCTGGAGGTTGTTCAATGTAAACCTCTTCCATTAAAACTCCATTTAGGAATGCTGAATTCACGTCCATTTGGTAAACTTTCCACTTGTTTTGTGCTACTATAGATAGCACTGCTCTCACGGTTTCCATTCTAGAAACCAGTGCGAAAGTTTCCTCATAGTCTCTCCCATACTGCTGCTTATATCCTTTGAATACAAGTCTTGCCTTGTGTCTTTCTATTTTGCCTTCAACATTACTCTTGGTCTTGTAAACCCATTTGACTCCAATGACTTCTTTTCTTTTTGGTAATTCAACTAGATCCCATGTTTTGTTTCTTTCTATGGCATTGATCTCCTCATCCATAGCTTCTATCCATTTCCAATCCTTAATTTCATCTTCGAAATGAATAGGGTCATCAACATGACAATATAATGCAAACAGAGAATTCATACCTTCATCATAAAATTCACTTAAATTTATGAATTTCTTACCTCTTTCATTTGGTGTGCAAGAGCTTGAAGAAGCACTTAAATTTCCTCCTTGTGGTGTGCTTGGAGAAGCACTTTCATTTCTCCTCAAGGGTGTCCCTTGCTGCCCTTGTGTTGGCGCTGCTGTTTGGGGATGTAGTTCAGCCATCTCCTCATCATCTTCATCATGAGACAAACATTTTTTAACATTCACTGTTTTCTCTATGCTTCCATCTCAAGCTTCCTCCTCAATGAATTGAATATCTCTGCTCACAAAAAACTTCTTGGTAGATGGGATATACAACCTGTAAGCTTTGGATTCCTCACTGTATCCAATGAAAATACATTTATCCCCTTTGTTGTCCAACTTCCTCCTTAGCTGATCTGGAATGTGTGCATAAGCCACACATCCAAAAACTTTCATGTGGGTGACTCCTTGCTTTCTCCCACTCCATGATTCTTCCGACACTCTGTTCATGACTGCTTTTGTAGGACACCTATTCAAAATATATACTGCACAGTGTACAGCTTCAACCCAATAATCATTTGGCAAATGTTTTGCCTTTAACATGCTCCTTGCCATATCCATGATTGTCCTGTTCTTCCTTTCAACAACTCCATTTTGCTGCGGGGTGTACCTAGCTGTAAACTGCTTATGAATTCCATTTTCTCTACAAAAATGTAGAAATTCTTTGGAGATATACTCACCTCCTCTATCAGTTCTCAAAACTTTGATATGTAATCCACTTTGATTTTCTACAAGTGCTTTGAAATTGCGAAATTTTTCAAACACTTCACTTTTTTTCTTTAGAAAAGAAACCCAAGTTTTTCAGGTGAAATCATCAATGAATGTTAGAAAATATTGGTTGCCTGCTAGTGATGGAGTTTGCATCGGTCCACATAAGTCTGAGTGGACAATCTCTAAGGGTGCCTTTGCCCTTATGCTTTTCCCTGATGGAAAACTTTCTCTATGTTGTTTCCCCGAGATACAACCTTCACAAACGCTGTCCGGTTTCTCTATCAATGGTAATCCTCTTACCATTCCTTTTCTACTCAACAAATTAAGACCTCCAAAGTTGAGATGTCCAAATCTCAAGTGCCACAACCAATTTTCATCCTTTGGTACGCTTTGGAAAGCCTCTTGGGTAACTGCTGCAATTACTTCTTTGTTCTTCAAATCTACCCTTATTCTGAGAGGGAGCATCCTGTTCCTCGTCATCTTCACTTCAGCAATGCATATTTTGCTGGGTGCTCTATCCATGATGGTGCATACATCATTCTCAAAAAAAACATTGTAACCCTTTTGAACAAGCTGTCCAATACTTAAGAGTTTACACTTCATTCTAGGAACATAATAGACATCTGCTATGGTTTTCTTTTCATCTTTCTTTGTAAATATTTTTACTTCTCCTTTTCCCATAACAAAAACTTTACTATCAGTCCCAAGTGTGACTTGTGACTTCACGCTCTGATCTAAATTGGAAAACAAGGCTATGTTTCTTGTCATATGATTACTACAACCAGAATCTAGAAACCATATATCATCACTATTTGTTTCAACCATATTACAAGCTAACAACACATTATCTTGGCTGATATTTTCTCTAGTGATATTTGCACTTGATCTATTACTCATATCATGCTGCTTCTTCCTACATTCATTTGCATAATGCCCATATTTTTTACTGTAATAACATTGAACATTTGATTTTTCATACCTTTGTCCTTGAGCATGATGTTGTCCACTTTGTTGGCTGCTGCCTTGGCCTTGGTTCTGATTTGGATTACTGCCTCTTCCTTGGGCATTTGCTGGACTGTTCCTTCCACCTCTGTTTTGGCTTCTCCCTCTTCCTCTCTTGTTTCCTCTGCCTTGACCTCTTCCTCTTCCAAAGGACATTTGGGTCTTGAAGGCTTGCTCTAGAGATGAGTTTTCATTTCTGCTCAACCTCTGCTCGTGTTATCAGTGATGCATGAAGTTCATCAACTGAAAAGTTTGTGATATCCTTTGTCTCTTCTATGGTGGTGACAATCACATTGAGCTTTGAGGGTAGGACCCTCAATAGTTTCTCCACAATCCTCCTTTCTTCAAGAACTTCTCCATGAGTCCTTATCTGTGTGACCAGACCAATCACATGTGTGAAGAATGAGTCAATATTGTCTAACTCCTTCATGCACAGATTCTCAAAATCTCTCCTCAACAACTGTAGTTTTGCTATCTTCACTTTCTCCATGCCATGATAGGCTGTCTTGAGAGTTTTCCATGCTTCTTTGGATGTCTTGGCTGCTGCTATCCTTGGAAACACACTCTCATGCACTGCTTGATATAGAAATACAAGGGATTTAGAGTCCTTCTTCATATTTCTCTTCAACAGATCTTTCTCTGCATGTGTCAAGTTATTAAACTCTTCTTCATCTCTTGGTTCTTCAAACCCATATTCAACAAGTTCCCATAAATCTTGTGAGGAAAACAGGGCTCTCATGGTTATTGCCCAATAGTCATAGTTTTTCCCATTAAACTGTGAGAGCTGAGTATTCAACATACCCATGCTAGTGTTGGTGCTGGCCATTCCTTGCACTCTCAGCTATGCTTCAAATATTTGACTGTGTATTTAAAAAAACACTAACTGTCTTCAACAGCTACACAAAAAAACTTTGAGGAATACGTTGGATTCTTTCTTGACTGTGTCTTCACTCCGCTGGAGAAGCTGATGCAGCAAAAAACTTCTTCCTTCAGCTTCTTTGACACCTTCAAAGAGCCTGGACAAGCTCTGATACCACTGTTGGGAATTTTTCTGGTAAAATTTCAAAAACAAATTAACTGAACACAGAGAAAATGCTCTGTTTCCTCCACAGGATCTTAACACAGGGAAGCTTTAAAATTTTCTGAGCAGACAGAGTTTTTCCTCATACAAAATAAAACTTGTATTCATTAATCAAAGACAACTTTAGTTACAAATTTCTTCCTCTCTCTCAGAGGGATTCACCAAGAACATTTCAATAAAAATTACTTTGTCTCCTCCTGAGATTTTACACTGCTGTGTGTAAAAATCTCTTTTACATTCACTACTATAAAAATAGACTTCAACTACAGAAAGTTACATTCACTGCGATGTAAAAACAAAATCTTACATTTACCGCTGTAAAGAAAAATTTCTTTTACATGTGCTGCTGCCCGTTACATTTCGTTTATTCAAAAAAAAAAAATATTCAAGCTACTGCATTTTTCATATTCACACTGCTATGTGAAAAACATATTTTTCATTCGCGAGCTGCTCTCGTTTTAGTTTTTTTTCATCTTCGCACTGCTGTGCGTATATCCTTTCTCACACTACACAACTTACATTACTCTTCATATGTGATAACAAAAAGCATTACAATTTTTTTTTTAACAAAAAACGACTACCAAAAATAAAACATTACAATATTACATGCCGTAAAAAAATGAACTTAAATACTTTTACCTACTATCTACGACCATGATAAATTCATTAAATGCCTTAATGATAAAATCGACAGTCAAAACAAAATCTTTTTACTCCACGCAATCTCCATGCCCTGCAGACCTGTACGCAGCTTTGACTTGATCGACGGCGGACAGTCATCCTCGCAATCGGATGAATATCGCTTGCCCAAATTGAACAAGCGTTACGTCCCGATAAAAAGTGGTTTTTCAGAGAGTATAGTGGACGTGTGGCAGATTTTTATTGCATCGGGGGCGATTGAAGGAATACCAATCCTTCCGCAAAAGCGGTTCAATGGAGTCTGGGTGGTTTTCCTGAGCTGTTTTCATAGGAGTAAATGCGCGCAAATGAAATTAATATTTCAACAGAAGAACCAACCTTCAAAGGAGGGATATAGCCGAATGCGTTCAGGTAACAACCGACTGAAATTGGGGGATGGGGATCCCATGGATGCACCCACTTTATTTGGCTTTCTGGGTATTGTGTACTCAATTGTATCATCAAAAGGATTTCTTCAGGGTCTCTTCTCTATTTGTCAAAAATTGCTTTTCTATCGGAACCAGTGTCCACCCGTATGGTTCCCCAAGATTGAAAAATCTATCTTGTCGAACAAAAAATGCACCTGTAAGTTTGCATGGGAAAGGGGTTACATAAGCTACCAGAACATTTGGATATGTGCTTTCCACGTTGGCAGCTAAAATTCGAAGCCCCTATAAGTTTTGGAAGGGAATTCACCGATGTCTGAGAGTATGTCACTCGGGATTTCAGACTTGTAAGCAGAGTGTTTATATGGTGTAGGATATACCTATGCAGTTTTCATACTTTCAGTTATGATATATGTTACATATATGAAACAGAAGCCCAGATAGTAAGCCATGGGAATGAGCCAACTTCCCTATCTTTATCCAGTCTTTCACTCACCGCTTGGATACCAACCTGCTCTTAGATGACCCTGACGACACTGAGGCATAATAAAAAATACTGCTGCTGGTATTAATGTTCGCACTAACCAAGGTTTTGATCTATTATGAAGAAAACAACTGCACTAGAACGATAAAGTGATGCACTCTCATTTTGCTTCATGCTATAGTTAGCAATAAACTAAAGTCTGGGTTTTTCTGCTTCTATGGGATCGTGCAAAAATAAAGCAGGCTCAAGCAACAAGTTGAGATCGATACTCATTCTTAGACACACACTATTGGAATGATTAATGCACCATAACGCTGCCCAGATTTGTTCTATTACTTTCAGGTCAACACGATTAATCAAATCCGTATTAAGCGGAAGAACTGAGCCCGATCTCATCAACAAATTGGCTCTAAAGCTGTTTTGACTAGATCGAATCCCTATATCTTAACACATTCCATTTTTTTGGTCAAGTCAATTATTATACAATCCCATCACTTCCAAAATGACCACATAAATGCATTAAAACCATAGTGACCAATTCAACAATGTACTCCATAACCAAATCCATATGATCAATTTTTTTTTTTTTTTAAGCTTCCAACT
This sequence comes from Pinus tabuliformis, assembly GCA_031772625.1. Taxonomy (NCBI): domain Eukaryota; kingdom Viridiplantae; phylum Streptophyta; class Pinopsida; order Pinales; family Pinaceae; genus Pinus; species Pinus tabuliformis. Next base: position 1,073,339,348 of record CM062807.1, on the reverse strand, counting down.
GCAGATAGGCATAGATTAATCCAAACCATAATGACCAGAAGATAAAATCAAACCTTTGCATCCAAAACAAGCATTGTAGATTCTGATGAAGATTTCTTTTTTTTTGAGGAGTTCTAATTGAACCTTTGGAATGACGACTTCAAGCTCCCCCTAAGGTTTAGCTGGACTCAATTTTCTTTCTGCTCCTTCCTTCTCCAAATGCTTTTGAAATTCTTTTGCTAGTTACTTTGACACATGCTAGGAGTACCTGTATTAGGACTTATTCTCTTCCATGCAAATTCTATGATGGCAATAGGAAGTTTACATTTTTTTGGCTATATGGCTGAAATTATCACTAAAATAACATCTGATATGACCAAAATAAGGTGGAAATGACTGCTTTTTACAGTGACCTTTATACCCAAATTCATTGCATAAATAACAATACTCATAAAAAACATTTTTATATCTGGAGTGTAATAGATCTAACCTGCAAATGTATTAAAATGTAAAATATGCCCAAGAAATATCAAGATCGGAATATAAAATGGAAATTCTTTTTTTTTAATCAAACTCTTGAGGTAGGGTAACACCATACAACTACTCCTTAAGTAGGGTAACACCATACAACTACTCCTTAATGAAGGAGATCACTCCACAAGCCATATGCTTTTCAACACAAAACAATACTTGACATCCTCAATGGGGGGTCTCTAGCTTCTATATAGGCTTCATACATACAATACCATGGGTCTCCAAATACCAGACACTCAATACCATGGGCTTATCACATTACTTCCTAACTACTTGTGGTCCCTTGCATAATGCAAGTTAACCACTTTATTTATAAACTATGGCCCATTTGTTTATCATCCTTAATCATTACATCATATTATTCTCTTTATTTATAAACTATGGCCCATTTATTTATCATCCTTAATCATTACATGATATTATTCTCTTGGGTACCTCCCTTTGTACCTCATATTATCTCCCTAGGTATCCTACACATGGGACCATCATATTAGATTGAGATATACTACTGGAGAAGTGAAACTTGGTTGTGTGCAATCCTTTTCAAGTGATAATCCCCCAAGCAGAGATGAGACTTGGTTGAGTGAGATACTTGTAATGTTTTGACAAGTGGTAATCCCCCCAAAGTCTATGGATGCAGGTGTTCTACCACTTGAATCTTGAGGTGAAGCTTTGTTTTGTGTGATCCTTGTCATGTGTTGATAAGTGGTATTCCCCCAAGTCTGTGTCAAGGTGCTAAGATCAATGGATATAGGGTGATAGATGAATCTCCCCTATGATGATTCGTCTTCATTATATTGAGACATCATTGTTCCATATGATATAGAACAGAGATGAACAAAGATGAGCAGAGAAAGTAGATATATTTGATGCATAAAGAAATTCCTCCATAGCTGAGAGAAAGTGTTGAAAATTGGCAGCTCAGTGATGAATTTCCTTATCTAACATCTCATTTCTGACAATTTTGGAGTGACATTCTAAAATAGAAAGCCATGTCTACCATCTCAAGTATGAATTTATAAAAATAGTAAATCACCTTGCATCAATTGGTGATCAAGTATAGTTGATGGAAAATGACTTAACTTATCATTAATCAATCCTAATAGTTCAATCTCAACTTAATCATCAATATTGTCATTATCACTATTATCCTTTATAAAACTACTATGATATTATTAAAAGGAAATTCATGTCTCTCAAACATGGTTCTCAATCATGGCACTCAATCATGTCATATATAACTCCCTTCAATTAATGCATATGCTACTCTCTCTCAATTAATGGATACATTATAATCGCTCTTATGTACTCATTAAAAGCATGACATATTCTTCTTACACAGTAATTAAAGCATGTCATAAAAGATTCCTCTTACACACTTTTTAATGCATATGTTACATTATCTTCTTTATGGCATGTGTTAGTAAGGCATGTGTTGATCTCCTTTATGGCATAAGTTACTAAGGCATGCGTACCTCCTTAATGGCATGAGTTACAAAGGCATGCGTACCTCCTTAATGGCATGAGTTACAACGACATGTGTACCTCCCTAAATGGCATATGTAACTCCTCGTCAAGGCATGCATATTGTTCCTTCTTTATGACTAGAATTTGTTGCCCCTCCTATATATATATATCATTCAAATCTCCTTGACACCCTTAGGGTTAGGCCTTGCTAGTTTGGCCGACTAGTAGATCCCTTCGGGTTGATCTACTTGGATTTTCCCATGGATGTAGCGGACACTCAGTGTCTGTGAACCACCCTTAAAAATATATATATGTCATTCTCACTACTTGTGCATTGCGAAAGAAGAATTCAAACTTGAGAGATAGGTTTGAAGAGACTTGAAGAAGGTTGTGAGAGAGAGACCTAAAGAGTAAGAACATGACTTGATGAGCGAAGGTTTATTTAGTGTTTTAGTATTGATTTAGTTGAAGGGAAGGTTGATTCATTTTTTGTGTCTGCTACTGCTACTTATGATATTTATACTACAACTTGTTTAGATTTGGTTGGAACTACTCATTATCTTGATCTCTCATTGTACTATGTGTCTTTGCTGAATAATCTATATCTAATAGAGGAAGAATCTAGTTGGGTTCCCCCCTTGTGGTTTTTGACCTCGCCATTGGACCTAAATTATCTGTGTCTCATTTATGTTCTTGGTTGTCTTTTATTGTGCATTTGGTTTATGTTCTATCTACAATTGCTTAAATAATATTACAATAGACAGAAATTTTTGAAATAAGTAATTGTTACAACATAGAACATAAGAATTTCAACACTTCCTAGATTTTAGAAAATGAAATTCCTTTTGCATCTAGTTCCTTCTTTTGAAACACAACCTCCCATCTTGAGATTTTTTTCTTATTCTCCCAATGCTAATAAAACAACTAATTTAGGTCTTCCTGACATTGCATAACATTCATTCTCTTCCAATGATAGTAAATCAAGTGAAACCCTTAATATCAACCATTTCATTAAAAATATGTTTTACAACAATCATGTTTCAAGTTGATTTGGAAACAAAGGGAACATGGGGAAAAATCGAAAGGGGTCATAGCTCAAGGTTGAAATGAATGATAAAAAATAATTAAGATGATAGACATGGTGTAATAGTGTTTAATTAAATCACATAGGGAGAATAATAAAATGAAAAGCATACAAGATGTTGCAAATAGATTTCCTTCATCTCTAATAAATCAAAATAATTAAAAGTGATTTTACCTAAATATTTGTTTAAAACCCATTGATATGATTGTTGTATCCGAGCATGTTAATGATATGGAGATCAATTTTTTATTGTACAAAGGAAAAAATATTTGAAACCCAAGTTTTGATAGAAGAAGGTTGGAGCTATTGGAATAAAGAATAATGTTGATAAACATTTGTTGTTTTTGTCCTGAACTAAAACTGAGGTTGTATACATACTTGGAGGAAAGAATGCTAAAACCAAATTGAAACTAGGAATGTAATTTGATGTTGGAGATTAGACCCCACTTATTTTTTATTGGCATATTGTTATAAATACTTTTAGAATCATAAACTATAAACACATATCTAGCACAATTCTATCTGTGCAATTTTTTTTTGCTGAAGTGGAACATGGAAAGAAATCATTGGATTACTGACCATTGATGGATTTCATTAACTAGCATGAGGCAACTCAACATTGACGTCAATGAGTGTCAAGGCGCAATAGTGCACTCTCACATGTACAAATGGATGTGATGAATTCAAGTCACTTGTGATATCATGCAATTAAGAGATATTGAGGTATTGAATTGTTATCAACAAGGGAGTCTATCATTGATGTATGCAAACTCTATGGCACCCAAAATGATCTCTAATATTGGTACTAGATAAGGTGTTGAAGTAAATGGGATGATATTTCTTGGAAGGCGAGCCTTAAGGAATCCCACACTAGACAAATTGGGTATAAAACCAAAAATATTTTGAAGAACCATTAGAACCAATATGAAATTATAGAGTTTATTGTGGAGCTTTCTTGCGAAAAGACCTAGCTTTCCCGCATGATTAATTTCTAGTTGCACCAGTTGCCTGATTTTCACAACTAGACTTATTTTTATCTTTGCTCTTTTATTCATTTATTTATTATACTATCCTATCCTACTTTGAAAAATACATCCTCCTTCAAGTAGAAGAGTACTTCTAGTGAATTCATGTGCATAATGAGATAAAAAACATGCTCATACCCAAACTTAAGAGGTAGGATCTGATGTATACCATGGCATGAGATACTAGTTCCTTCGGATGATATTATGAGGAGATTTGTTGAAGAATAGAGCATACCATTGGCTTGCTGGTTGTATGAAATTAGAATTAAATGCAGCCATGATGTTCCTGATTCTCTTGCTCATCTGATCCACTCTGTATGAATTCCCTTGTCATGCCATACATATATTCTACTATCAAATGGTTGTTCTCTTGTGTGCATGCTAGATCTACTGATAAGAATGTTAGGAAATCCTCTATGTCATTTTCTAATGGTTGCTCTCCATTGAGTTCAATCCATGATTCTTTGGACTCTTATAAATATTAATGAATATAATTGGGGAAGATTTCTAGATCTACTTATGGCTCATCAAAATTTTGATCTTTTATCACTTCTGGAAAGGAAAATATGATCTTGACTTCTGCTAAGAATTTTTGTCCATAAAAGGTGGAGACTTTTCTATTTGTTCCTCGAATCTGAGAGAGTTTTTGGACTAACATTCTTCAAACTCTTGATCAATCTAGAGTTTTTCTTAACAGTCGTTGATCCCTGTCTAACACATTGATTAGTACATGGAAGGGGGGTTCTCACAACACCTAAATAAAATCTTGTTAAATAAGTACATGAAATATGGTAAAGGAAACACCTTCAAATAAATATTTTTCATCTACTTGGATGCTCTCATGATACTAGGACAAGGATTTTGAGAAATTCACTGAAGTGGATGCAACAAGCTAGAACCCTTTTTGCCAAGCATCTTTTTGTATTACTATTTCTCCTCCCCCAAGTTGTGTAGTTCAAAGGAAACCTACCTATCTAAGATTTAATTCTCTTAGCACCTCCTTGATAATGGTGCCAAAAATGTTGGTCAAAATATATGCTTATGTATATAACATTTAAATATCGAACTGAGATCGTAATACTTGGAGATGCAAGCAAAGTATATACGAGATCAAAGCCCTAGTCTATCCTAAACCCCACAACTAAATATGATCAAAATAAAAAATGAAATGAAATGCATATAAAGAAAGACTGAATGTTGATAAACACACATGATGACACTAAAGACAATTTTCCATTCATTGTCTTAAATCCCGTGACACAACCCTGTAATGCAATCCTTCACTCTCACAAGAGAGTGTTCATGCACTCAATTGAAGGTTTGAATTAAAGAAAAAAGGATTCTAGTTCTAGTGATTAGTCCCTTGAAGTCAAAATTTTAAATAAAGGTAAGGCATCAAAACATAAAATAGAGTAAAGGCATTAAATACATAAAAAAAATGTAAAAGCATTAAATATTAAACTAGGATAACAAAATAAAAAAGGCAGAATGTTTCCTGGGATTGGGGCGGCCTTCCCAACTTAACTAATTCTACCAAAACAATTAGATCAAGATGAAATAATACACCAAAACTCAGGAATCAAGTGGAATTCATTGAATGGAAAACGACTTTGTTTACAAGAAGGTGACTACAAGTTTGCTGCCAAAATAAACCTCCTAATCAACTACCATTTCAAAAGTTTATTACACAATTAATAACCAGATCCCAAATCCCCTAATCTCATATTTTCCTAACCGTGGAAAACATTCAACATAGCAAAAATGATAACACCTAAGACAAATTGGATCTCTTGCTTCCCAAAAATACAAATAAATATCAAAAAATAGTTTTTATTATTCAAGGTAGCTGAGATTCATTTCTCCTTGCTACCCACTAATTTGATATTTTCCTCAATATGGGCACTGTTTACAAATCTGGGTGAATTTTTATATTTTGGACAAATTGATGTTAAATAACCAAGGATATAGTTCATACCGTTTAGTATTTTGGAAACCACATTACATTGAAGCCAAATTTCTGTTTTAGGAACAAAACTCATGTTTTATAATTTTCATATTCACCCTATTCACCTTGGAAATCATGCCCAAAGTTGATTGCATGGAAAGTTTGACATGTAATGTTGTTTTGGAGTTAGAGCTCTAGGAATGAAACTTGGGTGTGATATAAATAATATTACAATTATTTTAATACCTCTATCTTTAAAACCCATGTGGTGGAATTTCTTCTAGAATGGCGCAAATGTGCTAACCACAATCTGGTTCCAAAACTGAACTATTGGTACAAGAACTAGGCTAAAAAATTCACCATTAACAAAATCAACATAAAAATCATTTAATTCATTATATACTTAGGAATTAATAAAAATAAGCAACTTTTACCTCAAAATACATGTCAAAGGCTTTTGGGTTGAAAGGGTTAGGAATGAGTAATACATGGGTAATACATGGTTATGAATGTAGGTTGTGATTGAAAAAAATATTAAATAAGGCATTGAAAAAGTGGGAAAATTGGATCTCAATAGAGAGTAACCATTATTCACAACCTATATGGAAAATCTATCAACTTTAAGCCTATGCGTCCAAATACAAAAAAGAAACAAAAGTAATACAAGCTCAACATGGACAATAATTCAGCCTTCCCTGTCGTACCATCTCTAGGAAATAACACCTACATACATTATAAAATATACTCCATGGAGTTAACTTCCTCCTCTTTAATGAACTTAGAAATGCCTACTATACCAACAAGCAGGGACAAATCCTGCTCAGAAAGAAATTCATTTTTTCATTCATTTCATGGATGATATGATTGAAGAACACCCACTCAAAAGAAATAAGAGCATTTGTAATGTGTCCAAGTATGGTTTCAAGTGTGAGATCACCCATCAAAGCCTTTTGGGTAGCCAAGTCTATCACAAGCTTGGAATCATACATAACTTGCAACATTTTTTCTTCTTTTTTGATGGCCATTTCCAATCGAAGCCAAAGTGCTATATACTTTACTCCATTATTTGAACCCCACCTAAGAGAATATATGATAAACATAGAGTGAGAATGGTTGAAAAAAATGATGACCCCCACTCCCCAAATCAAATGTTGTCCTTGGTTGGCCCCATAAAAAATCCCCAATATCATAATCTAAAATTAACATAATTGACTTCCTAGGATTTTTTACTTCAATTTAAACATGAATTCGTTAGACAGATAGATAATTTTACTACTACTGAACTCTAGAAGAAACTCAATGGTTTAATGATGCTGATGTTGTATGGTGACCATAAACACTTGGGAAGGAAACAAGGCATCCCTACAAATTATTTAACTAATTTTCCTGTTAGCTACAATTTAAGACAGTCTACTAGATTAGAGAAATTAACAAAACACCTGATGACTTAGATCAATCTAGAAAATCCTTAAATACTACAATTTGTAATTACACAAAATGAAAATATGTCATGGGAATTCCTGTTACTCTTTATGTAAAGCACATCTACTTGGCCCAATCCACCCTCTTTTCAGGCCAACCTACCAGGTTAATAATTTGTCATTAGATTTAACCAAAGAGTAACTTCAGATTTAATAGGTGCATTAATCTTCTAAATAAGACTCCAACACCATTTTTTTTGGACTTCAAAATGCTCTTTGAACTAGACCTTATCTCCCAAATTGGTTGTGAATTCACTTGAGGATTTGTTTACTAGCATAGAGAATTCAATTCTTCAACTTGAAAGAGAATAAAACTGGATAATGACCTACCAATGGTTTTTAAATTAATAAAAAATCATTGTGATTTTTAATTTTTTTGACACATTTTGTGTATTTTTATTTCTAGTTAGTAGCACACTTATAATGGAAATGAGAGAATGAATTTTCACCAATGAATAATTTGGAACAATTTGGTGATATAGAGGAGTCAACTAAGCTAACCATCACAATAAGAATCCCATGGAAGAAATACTATTGAAAGTAGTATTTAATAAACTAAAAACCCTAAACCCATCAACATATCATAAGTACGAGCATTCATGGGAAACATGAAATTTAGAGGTTTACCAAATTGTTATCTCTCTCTAGGACACTTAATGAAATCAAACTATAAGTTAAGTTTGTTTAGAGATCATAGGTTGAATAGGCTTGGACCTCTAAAAGCATTGGTTTGGATACGAGTGGAGGCAATAAAGAGATAAGGGATAAGAATAGGTTTGGTATTTGTGGGCTTCAAATCATAGCCTTATTTTGAACTTGAGCATGATAAATGGCATCTAAAGAATTAAAATTGGTGTTAAAGGAATTAAACATGCTTTGAAAGAAGTTGGATTCATTGAAGATGTCTTGAAGCCTTAAGACGACAAGTCTTTCAGTAAAAAAGATTTAAAGAAGGAAGTTGTGAAGGAAGAAAGATAATTAGAGATGGAACCAAAGGAGACAAACTTTTGATGGAATACATTATAGCTAGAAGATAGAGAGAGAGAGAGAGAGCAATTGTTGGGGTCTCATGTGCAAAGGAATGACTATGCAAGAAAGGATACTTGAATAAAGTAACGGTGGTTCTCATAGGTCAGCTTTATAGAAAATATGATAGATAGATAAACATGTAAGGAATATATAGAGAGATAGGCCTATAGAGAATGAAGAAAATATCAATGTTACCACATCTTTGGTACCCACTATGGACATTGGATAGAGGGAAAAATCCAAACTTGATCACATTCCACTAAATGAAAATATCCATATGTACAAAATGTTGTGACTTTTGGTGTCTTCTTTCAAGGTTCCATGTCTCTTCCTATTTTAACTCATTACATTTCTCCTATTTTAAATATTTATGAATATATTTTCAATTTGCCATAATACCAAAATGATTAGGTGTCTAACAAAATTAACAAGTGGATCTCCTTGTTTGAGGGTTATAGTGGGGTCATACATTGGAGGTAGGTAAACATTATTTAAATTTTCTATAGGGTAAAATTTATGGAAGGATTTCCCTTGGCCATTTGGTGGATGTTGTACAAGAAATTGCTAAAGAAAATTCATTGAGACACCCCATGGTGTGTTCACTTGTAATGTGAATTATTAACTATCAAATTAAAATTAGACTTTGTTAGCTTTGGTTGTCTCAATTTATATATTGAAAATAGGTGTTTTTATTAAAAACATGCCTTAGAAGATGGAATAATCCCTACTTCATTAAAACATGTCAAGGGAGTTTTGTTACATTCTTAGGAGTTTATTAGTCATTATCCCACATATATCCCTAATGGAATTCCATTAAACATCAACATTATCCCATACAATTTCCTTAATGGAATTCCATCAAGCATCACCATTGCTCCCAATGCGTCCATATCTTGGTTAACCAATATGCCTTTTGTGAGAAAATATCCAATAATAAATATGAAAAATTATTGTGTACATGTAGGTAAACATGGAAAAGAAAGTTAAAAATACTTAAAATGAAAATCTAATACCCATTTAATATTTTCTATGTAGAGTTTAAGTATTATTCAAAACTCACCCTTGCCATTTCCATTACATGCCTCATTGATCATGTTAATATTTTTGCATTGAGAGGCACTTTTCATCCTAGTATATGGGAGATGTGTAGATGTAATGTAATGTAACAAATATAGTATGCAACCATTTTTAAATGTCATCTCAATATGTTGAATCTATAAGACATAAAGGATATTATAAAATATTACCCAATTTTTAGAAGTTATTACCAAATACCACGGGTTAACTAATACCATTGTCTATAAACAATAAATTTTATTGTATTAAAGTTATCCAAATATCCATTGTAGCCTCTACATCACCACCCAAAATTTTAACCTTTATATCCAAATTTTGAGTACCCTTGTGCTTTTCTACGCCTTGGTCAATTTCTCATCGATTGTGGCAGTAAAAATTCTCTAATAACCTAGTCCTGGTAATTTCACGAGGAAATTAGGGTTTATGGAATTTTTTCATTCATTCATATTGTAAAGGATGTTTAAGCTTTACCTCTCCATTTGTGTAGGTTAAAGAAGTTGGTTTTTAAGAACATGTCGAAGCTATTCATATGTGTTTCTTTTGTATGCCCAGGGTTTTGGATGACATTGCAGTCAGGCCATGAGGTTTATTACTATTAGAAGCATCTTTTAATGGGAAGTAGATCCTATTATGAGAAATACAATTTATTGTTATAATAGTAGATGACATTGGATATGGTTGTGCCATAGAAAAGTACCTTGTTGTTGTTGGTGCAAAAAAATCTTGTTGGTACGTGGGCTTCAGATTTGAACATATTTAAAATCAACTTGGAACGAGGTGGAACTAGAGCTAGACATGGCATAGGTAGACAAGGTTGAAGATAATGAATACCTACAGAAGAAGCTTTGGCTTATGGTTTCCAAGCATGAAATGGGGAAAATGGACATATCTACTTAAATGGTCATGATCCCAAACCTTTGCAACTAAAGTGGATTCATCGGAAAATTGTGTTGGTAAACCAAGAATTTGCATAGATTGCTACAATAATACCTGAAAATATACAATATGAAAAAGGGGATGCTGCCATGGGAGAAGTTGAATAAGCTGTAAATGCACACAAATTCATTACCCTACTTCCAAATGGGCACAACATTGAGGTTAGAGAACAAGGGGTTCAACTATCTGGGAACAAAAAAACAATGAGTGGTAATATCTATACTCCACAATAAAGTAAGTTGGTTTGATGAGGAGGAGAATTAATTAATCCAGATAACTTATCATTTGGAATTTGATGCAACAAATTTTAGAACCGCAATTTTAGAATGAATCTCAAATATTTTACATAACATTACTTCATTACTAACTTCATTATAGATTTAATTATGGAATGACAAATGGCTCTGCTAATTATGGCAACATTCCATCTTCTTGTCTTTGCAAATTTTGTCCAACAACTATCTCTAAAGGATTTGTGGGAGACAGAACAAAAGCACATGCAGAGGAAAGCATGGAGGTAGTTGAATTGGTTAGCAACACATGGACTATAACTTCCTTCAATGCAGAGGATAAAATCCTCAATCTCTTTGACCTAGAGCTGAAATCACTTCAAACCCAACACAGAAAATGTGGCTAGTTAAATGGTTTTTATTTGGAATCTCATAACTCTCATTATATGGATCTCAAGGCTTAGTATTTTGGTATGTTGTAACACTAGTTAAAAATGGAATCTCAACGAAAATTCTCCAAAGTGATCAAAGTCTTCGTAGTTCTTGTAATCACAATAAATTTTGTTATTGAAACACTAAGCCTTGCACTAGATTTCATCAAGGGTGGACAAGCATTGAGTTATGTTTCTGTAATCCTTAATTGTGGAACACAAATTGAACCAGTGAGAAGATGCATTGTGAGGTAATATTTGTCTATATTGAACTTCGTCATTATGAAAAAGGGTGAAAATGACCTTCCGTGTCTCACTCACACTAAAAGTCCAAGCCATAGGAAGTTGAATACAAAAAGCTCCATACAACAATGTTAAAATAATAATGTAGTCATAGAGATGAGATGACATTCAATCTAAATGGATATAAGCAATTTATTAATCAAACAATTATTTAATTAGTTATTTATAAATTTATTTATTTATAATTTATTTTATTTATGTAAAAAACTTATATGATTTTGACAATTATTAATACTTCATCATAACTTTTAATATAATATAATAAGAATCAAATATCTATATCTCTATATATTAAGACCAAAAAATATATTAATTATATTAATAAAATAGATAATTTCAATAATAAAAATAAAATTCAAAATATAAAATAAAATAAAATCATATAAAAGAAAGTAGATCACAGAAAAATACATAAACAAACTAAGATAGGAGAAGGAAACAAAGGAGGGGAGAAAAATCTAGGGGCTTAGGAATAAAAGGAAGGGACCCACAAACTGTTTATCTTCGATCAATCGTCCCTATTAAGAGTACTAATTCTCTTCTCAATTTCAATTTCTCTTAATTTACAGTGACAGAAATGATCAACTATGGCCCATAAACTAGGTGTTCTCAACACTCTAGCTACTAGGGCTTTAAGGGTTTCTGATGAAGACCATCTGGTTGATGAGAAAATCCATCTCATGAATATTTTTAACAAGAATGGTTATAATAAATTCCAAGGTATCCAAGCCTTTTTAAAAGCTAGCCAAGGACCTAGGACTAAGAAAGGGTGGTTGAGGTGGCCTCGAGTGTCCATCTTCCCTTTATCCAAGGGACTACTGACAAGATTGATAGGATTCTGAGGAAGCAAAAGGTGGTATCCACCTTTAGACCTTTAAAAACCATCTGTGGCTCTTTAAGATTCGTCAAAGACCCTGTGGATCCAAAAAACATGAAGGGTGTTTATTTGATTCCATGTTCTTGTGGAACACCCTACATTAGAGAGACTGTTCGTTCCATTTTTCAAAGAATTCAAGAGCACGCAACAGACCTTAGACATTATAGGACCCATTCCTCTACTTTAGCGGAACATGCTGAATTGTTGAAACACCATATTTGTTTATAGGATTCTAAGGTCCTCGCTAGAGTTGATCATTTCCATCACCGTAAATCAAGAGAAGCTAGCGAAATTGAGAACATAATTAATACTCTTAATAGGGATGATGGATGGAAGATAAGCACTTCGTGGGTCCTTTCCCTTTCTTCCTAAGCCCTTGGGTTTTTCTCGCCTCCTTTATTTCCTTCTCATCTCCTAGTTCGTTTATGTAGTTTTCTATGATTTCCTTTTTTTATATGATTTGATTTGATTCTCTCTATACATATATATTGAAATTATCGATTTTATTAATATCATTAGTATATTTTTTATTCTTAATATATAGAGATATAGAAATTTGAATATTATTATATTATATTAAAAGTTATGATGAAGTATTAATCATTGTCAAAGTCATATAAGTTTTTTAGTTAAATAAAAGAAAATTATAAATAAATACATAAAATAAATTTATAAATAACTAATTAAATAATTGTTTGATTAATAAATTTCTTATTTTAATTATTTATTTGGATTCCTTAACGTTTCATTTCATTTTATATTATTTATCTTTTTCACCATTGCATCTCGATATAAATAAGTGATTTGTTGATCTTACTTTCCAACCTTGTCCCGATGATGAATATATTTACTTCATAAAATATAATTAAATTCTACCAAGACTAAGAAGATTCAATTATAATTAACCACAATCTAGAAAAGTAAACTAATGTTTGCAATATATGCCACATTTTATTGAGGTGAATCACAATCAATGTAATTCAACATTTCTCACTAAATTTAGTGATAAGAAATTATACTTAACAAAAATCAATATTTAATAATAACTAATTATAAATTTAGTGATAATAAATTTTACTTAATAAAAGTTAATATTTAATAATAGTTAATTATAATAAAATATAGATAACGACATTCAAACATAATGAACCACAATAGATCAAAATGAAGTAAGCTCAACTAATATTAACCATATATCAAACATAACAAACAATAGTAAATTAAAGAAAACCATAGTCAAGTACAAACAATTATAAATGATCATTTTCAACATTATTCAAACATTTTCAATCTTACTTGAATATAATAACCCATGGTTAGCTATGTTATACTCTAAATTTTCTATGTTTTAGCCTTTTTCAAGGTCTATTTTTAAGTCAAGTTTGCTAAAAAAAAAATTGGCATGGGTTTATAAGAATCAAAAGTTTGAGGTATGGAATATACATAATCTAAGTATTACATATATTTTTTAGGGTATTGAATTCCTTTATTTTTCTTTAAAGCACATTTTAAACAACATAAAGTTCAGATTTCACCAAAAAAAACATATTCCTAAATTCTTAAAAAAACAAAATATAGAACAGTTATTGTGGTTAACTATTTGCATATAAATATTTTAAGATGGTATATTGTACTTTATAATACCAACTATTATTGGTAGAATATGGTCAACTGAATTAATCATAATTAAAATTATAATAAACCATAATATACCAAAATCAATATAGACAACCATTATCAATTACAACTTAAAAAACTTAACAATACTCAATAAAATCAATAATAACTAACAAAAATAAATTATAGTATAGAATGATGAATTAGATTAATTATACTCAACTATTATCAATTACAATTAATATCATAATTATTGTTATTTACTACTATTAAATTGGACTCATCTCTAATTATATCATTATTATTAATATATTAAAAATAACAATATTATAATATAAAATTATTATTATTTAAATTAATATTATTAATTTTATCATTATTAAAATCACTTTGATAAAATATAAATCAAATAATATAATTTATATATATATATATATATATATATATATATATATATATATATATATATATATATATATATATATGATTAATTAATGGTATTTTACCGAGCAACTCATCATACTATTATAATGTCCATGTCCTATGTAATCGTTTAAGCAGTTTTTAATATATGTTATTGTAAAATCACTATGTTAATATATATTATTAAATATCATCATTATAAAATCATAGTAATATTATTGAGGTGAGAGGTTTATTGAGTTAAGAGGCTTATTCTACAGCTCAATATGAGATGGATTTGTCTAGTATGAGAGGATGTGTATGTTTGTCTTTCTGTCAATTTTCCTTTAAAATAAAAATACAAGTTAAAAATTATGTTCTAACTAGAAAAATAATGTCATTAATGTCTAAATGTATATGTTATGTAAAATATTTTAATGTAAAATATAGAACGAACTCTCACACTACTACACCAAGGACACTTTTGAGACATTTTTTTGAGACAAAAAATTCTTTTGTCTCAAAAAATCATTTTTTATTTTAGTTATTTTACATTAAAAATTAATATAAATTGATTTGTCTTAAGTATAAACTTTAAGACAAAAATAGGTTGAGACAAAAATATTTTAAGACAAAAATAGTTTAAGACAAAAATATTTTAAGACAAAAGTAGTTTGAGACAAAAATATTTTAAGACAAAACTTTATATTTAAGACAAAAATAATTTAAGACGAAAATATTTTGAGACAAAACTTTATATTTAAGACAAAAGTAGTTTGAGACAAAAATTTAAAGACAAAACTTTATATTTAAGACAAAAATAGTTTAAGACAAAATTATTTTAAGACAAAAACAGTTTAAGACAAAATTATTTTAAGACAAAACAATTTAAGACAAAATTATTTTAAGACAAAACTTTATATTTAAGACAAAAGCATTTTGAGACAAAAATATTTTAAGACAAAACTTTATATTTAATACAATGACCACTTTAGATCAAACCTATGTTTAATACGATATTTCACTTTGAATGAAAATGGAGAGCGGAGCGCTTAGGGTTTGACGCTGCTCTGCAACTGGCAGACCTTCACAGACTATGCCATTCTGCCATTAACCTTCAGCCATAAGGCAGCTACAGCACAATAAGGAACAACTATCGGGCAATGGAACCCCCTCAGGGGGAGGACATGATGCCTCCCCCCGCTAATACGGAAAATGGCCTGCAACACACTGAAAATGTCAGGATGGACCATCCAGAAGATAGAGCAACAGAGAATGAAAATACGCCAATGAATAACAACAAAAATGAAGAACCATGAGTGACGTTAAACACCTGCAAGCTGGTAGCAGTTGACAGACCCAAAATCGAGCTCCCAAGTCAGCACATCAACACTCAGATCCAGTTTATGAGGGATCATGCTTTGATAGGAAAGTTCATAGGCCTTTGGCCAATGGAGAAAGCTTTGCACGGCTAGGTCATAGCCAAATGGAAGCCAAAAGGGCACATAACACTGCAGTTAGGGCCTAAGGGCTTCTTTACTGCCATTTTTAATTGTTTGGAGGACCATATTTCTTCAACGTAGCAGGGCTATACCTAAGAGGATGGATTAAGCGCTTTAACTCAGATAAAGAAGATCTGAGCTGGGCCCCGGTGTGGTTGCGCCTTAATTCTCTCCCTCTGGAGTATTGGGACAAAGACTCTTTGCGAGACATTGGGAATGGTTTAGGCAAATTCATCAAAGTGGCAGAGGAGACAAAGCTGAAGCGATACACCTCCTATGTGTGGATCTGTGTATGCATGCACCTCAGAGAATCTCTTCTGGACGCAGTAAGCCTCTACCATGATGATTATGAATGGTTACAAACAATAGATTATGAGCATGTACCATTCCGTTGTCGAAAATGCCACGCGTTGGGCCATTTATTCCGAGACTGTCTCTCCAATATGAAATCCAAGACCACCCCTTCAATGGACAAATCCGACTTGGATGGGTTCACAAAAGTTCCAAATCACAAAAAGATCCATAAAAAGCCCTCTACCTCACTCAAAAAACCTGTCACCAGCACCTCCTTGCCTTCAACAAGCAACAACTTTGAAATCCTGCTCCAGTCGGATGTTCATATTTTAGATAATCAGAAAAAACCTGAAGCCATTCCTAAGACTTCCGCCCATTTTTCTCCATCAAGCTCAAAGAAAGCCCTCACTTCTAAGTAACCTGCGGACACCAAAATGCCCTCTCCTGGTAACATGCAGAAAAGGACTGCTCAAGGTATGGAGGTAGATAGCACTCAGATGCAGCTCACGATTGTAGATGATATAGAGGCAGAGCAGGAAACAGTACAACACATGGAAGAGGAACCGGAGAGCTTCAACATCAGAGATCTAGATATATTGGGACTTGAACAGGCTTGTAAGAAAAAGGAATATGACAAAATTACTGAGCGACAGCTAGAGAACTTAGAAGTAATTCTCTCAAGAGCATAGAAGCAAAGATCATTAGGCGTCCAAATTGGTAGTCAGTGGGATGGAAGAAATATCTTCAAATACAACAAGAAACGAGGACAGAAAACCGATCTTCAGAGAACCATCTGCATAGGGGAGATGCTGGTGGAATCTGGAAGATACTCCAAGCTCACCAAATACAATCGTGAATCATGAAGCTCATCTCATGGAACATCAGAGGACTCAATAGCCCGGGGAAGGGACGATTAATAAGGAACATGTTACAATAGGAAAAGCCTCAAATTCTCTTCTAGCAAGAGACCAAGTGTAATTCCACAACGTTGGATCAGATCCTTGCCAAAGTGTGGCCAGGAAGCAAAGAAGTGGCGGTGGAAGCCATGGGAGCCTCAGGAGGGCTAGCCATCATTTGGGATGATAGAGCTATAAAACTTACCAACATACATGCCAGTAAGCACTTTATTCAGGTGAAGTTTCGTTTAACAGGGACAAATGTTCATGGACACTTAACTAATGTCTACTTCCCCCAGGAGGCAACAAAGAAAGTAGACACATTGAACACCCTAACTCAGATAAACTCAGAAAGATCCCACCCACTTTGGATCACAGGAGGGGACTTCAACATGAATTCAAGATTGGAGGAAAAAAGAGGAGGACGGATCAAGCTGGATCGTGAAAGCATGCACTTCAAAAACTACATTCATAACAACAGGCTTATAGATATGGAATTCAACAATGGCGTTTATACTTGGAAAAACAAGCGTACAGATGCCCACCAAATTACATCTCGGTTAGACAAATTCCTGATCTCTGAGAACGCAATACATCTTGGTGGGGATCTCTTGGCCTCTATATTGCCACTCTCTGGCTCGGACCATTGGCCTATTAGGCTTCACTGGAAAAGACCAGGAGACAATGTTCGTAGGCCCTTTTGCTTTGAAGCCTTTTCGCTGAATCACCCCGATTTTCATAACCTGATAACAAAGACATGGAGAAATTTCACACCATGCAAAAATGTACAAGCTCCAACAAAAGCTAAAACATATCAAGGAAAAAATAAAACAGTGGAATCGCTTTACCTTCGGCAATATCTTTCAGGCGCAAAATACTCTTGAACAAGAAATGCAAAAATTACAGTAGAGAAACATAGCTGAAGGCAGATCCGAAACCATATCAGAATAGGAATGTCAACTACAAATGCAGATCTAAGAAAGAGCAAGACAGGCAGAGATTCTTTGGAGACAAAAATCAAGGATCCGATGGCTTAAAGAGGGTGGACGCAATACAAAGTTCTTCTACCATACCACTATCCAATGGAGAATGCACAACAACATTACTCTCCTCCAAAATCGACAAGGGGAACATCTAGAGAATCATGAAGATATAGAACAGGAACTCCTCACCCACTTTCGGAGGGTGCATCAGAAACGGAGATTGATCAGTGGCCAGCTATAGAGAAGATCATCAAGATTATTCCTAAGATCGTAACTAAGGAACATAATCAAATACTCCTCAGGCCTATTTCTTTAGAGGAAGTGGAGAAAACTATGCGACAACTCAAAGTTGGGAAAGCACCTGGACCAGATGGCTTCACTTCGGACTTCTTTCACAACTTCTGGGATCTAATCAAGGAGGAAGTCTGACAATTAGTCGAGCAGTCCAGAGTTAACAAATGGATGCTTCCATCCTTGAATGCCACCTTCATCGCCCTCATCCCTAAGGAGGAGAAAAACCAGACTCCGGACAAATTCCAACCTATTGCACTATGCAATGTATTGTATAAAATTGTCTCCAAAGTGATCGCCACATGCCTCAAGCCCCTGCTTCCTCTTCTTATATCACTGGAGCAATCAAGTTACGTGGAAGGAAGGTAGATCACTGATGGAATAATCCTCACTCATGAAATCATTCATTCCCTAAAGCAAACCAAAAAGGCAAGTATGCTCCTAAAATTGACCTCTCAAAAGCTTTTGATACTTTAAGATGGAAATATATTTAAAAAATACTGCTAACCTTTGGCTTTAGCCCCCCTTGCGTAAGATGGATTATGAGTCTCATCACTTCTACCTTTTTCTAATTCTTGTCAATGGGACCCCCTCCACCCCCTTCCACCTGTCCAGAGGTATCCGACAAGGGGACCCTCTCTCACCCTTTCTATTTGTTATTATGGTGGAAGGTCTTGGATGTTACATCAAAGATGCCATTCAAAACTAGCAATTATGTGGCCTTTGTTTCCAGAATACCCCTGCTTTCACCCACCAACAATTTTTGGATGACAATATGTTATTTGGTCATCCTTCGGTCTAGGAAGCCCGTAAGCTGAAATCAATTTTATCTGACTTTTTGGATGCCTCTGGCGCCTGCATTAATAAATCAAAATCTCAAGTCTTCTTCTTTCACAAACCTCCCATCACTCAAGCATCCATAGCTAGAATTTTGGGCTTCTCGATTGGATCTATGCCCTCCAAATACTTGGGAGCTCCAATGACAGCCTCTGCCTTAAAGTACTCATCCTAGAAAATTCTCCTAGAAAAACTGGAAGCTCGTATCTCTTCATGGACCTTCAGAGCTCTCAATATGGCGAGTTACCTAGTTCTAATCAAGGTAGTGCTACAATCTATGCTGCTCTACCTCTTCATGGTCCTGGCAGCAACCAAATGGGTTCTTAAAGCAATAAAAAATCTTCAACGGGATTTTTTATGGGGGAATACGAAACAAAAAAGAAAATGGGCTCTGGTAAAGTGGGAAACAGTTTGTCACCTAAAATCCTCTGGAGGCACTGGATTATGGGATCCTCAGCACAACAACGAGGTCATGGGAGCGTGCATCTCGTGGAGATGGCTCTCGAACCCATATACTCCTTGGGCAATCCTCTGGACAGCTAAATATGCTCATAATAGACCAGTGGATGATTTAATTCGGCTCAAAGAAGTTTGCATAGGCTCTCTAATTTGGAATGCTACCAAACAACATAAATATCTAATCCAACAACACAGTTTTTAGGAAATTAGGAATGGAGATAATGTGAGGTTTTGGGAGGACTCCTGGCAGCAAAGACCAAAATTGAAGGACCTACTCACGCCCCACCAGCTTCAGGATTGGGTAGAGCAACCGGCGATCAAAGTAAATCAAATTTGGGAGGAAGTTCACAACCAAGGTTATATGCAATGGTTATGCTTGAACCTCATTCTTGGGCAAGCCACGCAATCCATCAAAGATAGCCTGGATACGGAACTCTCAAACAGGAAAATTCGCCAATCAAATAAGAAAGACATCATCAGATGGGGTTATGAAACGGGAGGTACCTTCACTTCTCGGGAAGCATATCATATAATACTAAGGGACCATACTGTCAAAGATAGCCTCTGGCACAAAGTTTGGGAACCACCAATTTGGCCAAAAATCTCCACCTTTCTTTGGTTGCTGTGCCAAAATAGAATCCTTACTTGGGATAATCTAAGCAAACAGAGTTTTCACAGACCTTCGATTTGCCCAAATTGTAAACAGGCAGAAGAAACTAAGGAACATCTACTAAACTCATGTCTGTTAGCAACCTGACTTTGGGAGAAGCTTAGCTTTAGATGTCAAAGAGATGGATGAAATAAGGAGAATTCAACCATCACTATTCGTTCTTGGGAACCTAACCCTTATAAAAGCAAAATCTTAAATGCCTTATGGAAGCTAATACTAGGTTTCCTCACGTGGACAATATGGAAAGAGAGAAATAGCCGCATCTTCAAAGACCATTCCTCTCCCATTGAAGTTCTATGGATGAATATATGTCAAAATACGAGAAACCTTGATGCTCCAAACGTGGCTTGATGATGATTTCCCATCCACACCACAGAAACAAAATATATGGCTGAACTAGAACCTTCAGTGGAACCATGAGTAGGTAACCTAAGGAAAATCCCTCCCTCTGGAGATACACCTGACAAATGGACTCCACCCCCACCACACATGGTATTGCTCAACTTTGATGGAGCATCAAAGGAAAATCTAGGTAAAGCAGGATTTGGGGGAATATTTAGAAATCACAAGGGCAATGTTCTCCAAACATTCATGGGGTCAATAGGTTGGGATACAAACAACTCAGACGAATTAGAAGGAATTTGGGATCATATTCTGGTCCCTCAGCATGTTCAAGCCTCTTCAATGGATTATCCAAGGAAAGTTGTTGATTGCACACATCCTTGTCTTCTAGAAGAGATTCATTCATACTTAAACAAGGGGATATATTGTAACTTTTTCTAAGTTCCTGAACTTTTGGATGGAATACTGGAGTCCAGGCCAAATCAGGTGCTTAAACAAGGAGATATATTATATCCCTTTGTAACCTCAGGGATCCTCAACAGAGTATCAAACTGGGAAGGTTCCTGCTTTCTCACCACAATCTGTATATTTTCTCCAACTTTGAAATTTTGGGTCTCTCCAGCTTCCTGGCCATTGTTTCCCTCAATTTTGGCAGGGTCAATGAATCACTCATGTTTTTCGTTGTTGTCCATATCAAACAATTGTTCTCTAATTGGACTTGCATCAGTTATGCCATCAACAATAAAAATGATTTCCTGGCATGCTCCATATTCAACTTCATTCTTTTCCACAGCTATATTATATGCCTCTGTAACCTCAGGGGTCTTCAAAGGATTATCCAATTGGTAAAGTTCCTACTTGTCATATATTTCAACATTTATTTATGTAATGATCCTAACTAGTGTCCACAAATGTTTCTTTGTAGATTTCTATTACATTATTCTATACAAAATGGCAAACCAGGTATTTATGTTGCTTTTGGTATTTGTATTATTTATGTTGTTGATTTAGTTAGAGGTTGGATTTGTTTTTAGAAATAACTTTAAAATGATACTTCAAAAGTTTGTTTGTGACTAGTTAAATGCTTGTTGGAACACTCTGATAAGCTTGCCTCAAAGTGTTGGACAGATCTTCAATGCTCACTCAACACATTGGTAGAGTTTTGTTCAGGGTTTTGAACCTAGTTCTCAATTTTTTTCATATATAATTCCTACAAAAGCACTAAACACTACCTTGAAACAAAAAAAACAAAAGTACAAACAATCAAGTGGTCAAAGAGCCCAAAAATGCATTGAAAAACTACATATTCATAGATTCACTCCCTAGGTTTATTCATTGGTCATGTTCTCTTGAAAAATAAGTAATACCCAAGTTAAAAATTGCAGTCTTATTGTTTAAAAAATGTGGTGCAATCAGGGAAATAGCACATCATCATCCGAATATTTAGATGAACAGGAAACAAGACCTACTCCAGGTACAGATGAATACTTCAATGAAATGATATATTGTAGTTGCAAAATGTGCCAAAAAAGGAAACTGAGGAAGCGAAGGCTTGTTGGTATCCATAGCTTGGAACATGGAGTTTATATAGAAGTGGTACATTATAATTAACAAATTGTTATTCTTATAATAAATAAATATGCACATTATTTAATACATTATTATTGATCATTTCATTTGATTTTTTTATTTATGAAAAGCCGCTTCTAGTTCCCAATAGTCATGAAGAACCAATGGATGATATTGATAATAGCCACTCTCAAGATGAAGGACAAGACACATTTATGGAAGAAGCCACTTCGTAGATAAATGAGGCTGGTGTCAATGAATTTATCCAAGACTTCTACACATCTTTTGAAGAAGTTGTTGATTCACCCCTAGCTCATTTGGCTAGGACACCTCTTTATGCAAATGCTGAATCTTCTATATTGGCGACACTTATGTTGTTGTTGAACTTGAAGGTTACACATGGACTGACAAACACATGCTTTACTGATATATTAAGGTTGGATTGATATTCCTATAAATTAATTCTCTAGATGTCTTAAAAGTTTTGAATATTGTGTATACTTAAAAAAATCATTTGTTTCACTATGCAGACTTTTGGCAAACAAAATACTTCCAAAGGACAATAAGTTGCCTCATTCTCATAGAGAAGTATCTTCAATAATGAAAGACATTGGAATGGAGTACAAGACATATGATGCATGTCCAAATGACCATATATTGTACTATGGAAATAATGCAAATTTACAACAATGCCCAAAGTGTCACACAAATAGGTATCGTCAAGATCAATTATCCAAGAAGGTTCCTTATAAAGTATTATGACACATTCCACTAAAGACAAGGTTTGAGAGAATGTTCAAATGCAAGGAGTTGGAAAAATATATGGATCATCATGCACAAGGGAGGAGCCAAGATGGTGTCATGCGTATGGTTGCGGATAGTAAATGTTGGAAAGATATTGAGGTAAAATGGCCACATTTCAGAAATGAGCCAAGGAATGCAAGAATTTCTCTAGCAATGGATGGCATAAATCCTTTTGGAGATCTTAGAACAACATATTCTATTTGGCCAGTGTTAATTATAAACAACAATCTCCCCCCTTGGATGGCAATGAAAAAGGAACATGCAATGTTAACTCTTATCATACCAGGTACTAGAACATGTGAATGCAATGTTTTCTTGAAGATTATATAAAAATATTTCAATTCAGTTAATCCTAATAAATAACTCTTTGTTCACTTAGGGAAATATCAGATAAAGGATATGGATGTATACATGGAGTCCCTCATTGATGAGCTTCGTGAATTATGGGATGGTGTAAATATGTTTGATGTATCAAAACCTATCAATGATAGAAACTTCCTATTTCATGCGATTCTTATGTGGACAATTCAAGATGCCCCAGGGCTCTCTATTTGTTGTGGTAATATAATATAAATTACATTTATAATTATTATGTTCATTTTAGCATTTACTAAATATGGGTTCCAATCTTATTTTAGGACTACAAACAAAGGGGAAACATGGCTGTCCATCATGTGGGCCAAAATTGTTGCATAGGCAGTCAAGGGATCTCAATAAAACTGTCTATGATGAGTATCAACAATTCTTACCATAAAATCATCGCTATCGAGTGCGTAATAAACATATGTTCAATGGAAAGGAAGTGGAAATTAGGAAGCCAATAAAAATGAACCCTGCCAGGTGGAAAGTGATGTATGACAAAAAAGAAGGGACAGTCTTTCCCCTAGGAATGAAAAGACTCTCTATTTTCTACAAATTAGAATATTATGAGAGCTTGCCAATAGCCCAACTATTTGATACTATGCACATCGGGAAAAATGTGGCAGAGTGCTTGTGGAAACATCTAAATGGAAATAACATTGAAGCACAAACAAAGTTAAGAAAGGACCTTCGAGTTTCCAATATCATGCCGAACATGTGGTTGCACAAAGACAACTCATATGTTCATGCTCCATGGACATTTACATCAAATGAGAAAGAAAACATCATTTCTACTATGAAAAGCATAAGATTTCCTTCTGGATTTGGTGTGACATTAAAAAACTTATTCACAAGAGATGGATCAGAGTTCTCAGGCCTAAAAACACATGATTGGCACAATTGGATAAAGGTAACATTGTCACATGTTATATTTGTTGGAAACTTAATTATAAAATTGTATATCCTAGTGATAATATCAGTTCATGCATATTTGAACATGGTTATTTGTTAATAGACATGCTAGTATAGTGATGAAATTAGTTCATGCATATTTGAACATGGTTATTTGTTAATGGTCATGCAGTATGTGTTGCCTACAGCAATACCAAGTACTTTTGACCACAATGTCACTTTGACTATTTACAAATTATGTAAATATCTGAGGTATTTTTCAATCCATCATGCATACTCTTCCATTACTCTTATCATTTGAAGTGCAACATTGGTTATGCCTTTATATGAGTTTCTACTTTTAGTTTACAAGAAATAACAAGTCTTTATTGTAATACTTGTAGGTGGGTCTCATCTAAAGAGATACATCAGGATGACTTGAAGTATTGGAAGAGGAATGTTTCACTTTTGATGTGTGATATTCAAATGTGCTTCCCTCCAAGCTTCTTTAATTCTCAAGAGCACTACCTTGTACACCTAGTAGAAGAGATTGAACAGTGTGGTCCTATTCATATTCGAACAATGTGGCTTGTGGAGAGATATATGAAGGTCTTGAAACAATTTGTGAGGCAAAAGGCTCGACCAGAAGGGTCCATAGTTGAGGGGTACATGGTTTTCCAGGCCATGGTTCATTTGAGTGAGTACTTACCTCAATTGCATCTTGAAGCTCCGCAATTATGGAATTATAACCAATCTCAATCATTTGAAGGAGAAAAATTAGAGGGAGAAGGGACTTCAAATAGGATAAAAGGTATACAAAAATGTTAGAGTTATTTGTATCTTAAGTTTTATATTAAATGGATTTAAATAATTATTAATTCATTAAAAGAAAAAAATTTTCATTGTAGATGCGAAGGAGTGGGAGGCATTACATTTGTATGTTGCATACAATTCTGACTTTATGTTGGAATGGATGGAGAAGTACATTGAAAAAAAGAAATTACAAGATGAAAATGCATGGGCCAATATATATAATAAACATGGTCAAAACACTACTCGAGGATTGCCTGCAAGCCATAAAAGAAAGTGGCCAGAGAGATGCTCGTGGAATTGGCTAAAGGCCAATATTGAACACGAGGCAACAAAAGGGAATAATAGAGTAACACAACAACAATTGAATTTCATTAAAGGATCCATAAATGGGGAGGTGATATATATTAATATATTGCATATATTTAATAAATTTTTTGTTAAATTTCATATCCTTGAATCTAATTAGTTGATATTTATATGAATTTAGGTAAGATATTACAAAGGAATGTGGAATTTTGGTCATCATTTTCGCATCATAAAAGTTGATGAAAAGAGAAAAACTTATGATTGTGGAGTTTCAACATCATTTGAGGTGGAATGTCGTTCACGTGCAAATGATAGACAACCAATCACAAGAACACTTCGCTACTATGGAGTGTTGGAGGACATTATCGAGCTTGATTTTATGTCTTTCAAGAAAGTTATTTTTCGTGTTGAATGGTACAAGCTTATTGAAGTGGGAGAAGAAAAAACTATCTTGCTCCATGATAATGGATTCCACATGATCAATACATCTAGGTTTGAAGCCACTTATGAACCTTATGTGTTTCCAAGTCAATGTGACCAAAATTTTCTCATTCCAAATTTGGAACAACCCGGTTGGTCATTTGTGATTGATTATGATCCAAGAGGATGAAGAGTAACATTTGTTCAAGACGTAGAGGACCATGATTTACTTGAAGATGCAAAAGTTCCCCCTGAAGACATAGATGGCCAAGATGGAGATGATGAAGAATTTATTGTCAATGATGCATATCACAAAGATGAAGACCAAGACGAGTTTATTGAAGTTTCTGAAGGACATGAGCAATCACATGGGCATCAAATCCATGAAGATGATGAATTCATTGATTTTAATTTACCTGTAGTTGAAGGTGATGAAGACTATGAAAATGATGGTATTAATTTATTTATGGATTTAGGGTCTATTAATGATGGGGTATATATGCCATCAGATGAGGAGATTTCATCCGAGAATGACATTTTATGATCACTATGTATACTTTAAGATAGTTTTAAGGATTCACTACAATATAATTTTTCTTTACAAGTTAGACATATGAGTTTTTAATTGTAATGAACATTAAGTAATTTGAATGTTTAATGTTTTACTTGTGAGGATGACATTTTTCGATCACTATGTTTACTTTAAGATGGTTATAAGGATTCACTACAATATAATTTTTCTTTACAAGTTAAGTATTGAGTTTTTAATTGTAATGAACATCAAGTAATTTGAATGTTTAAGGTTTTACTTAAAAGACATATATATTTGGTGTTACCGATTCTATTTTCTT
Source organism: Pinus tabuliformis (assembly GCA_031772625.1). Classification (NCBI taxonomy): domain Eukaryota; kingdom Viridiplantae; phylum Streptophyta; class Pinopsida; order Pinales; family Pinaceae; genus Pinus; species Pinus tabuliformis. Next base: position 1,073,312,643 of record CM062807.1, on the reverse strand, counting down.
ATCGGTTTTTTGATCAAGGTTTTCTTATTTTTATGTTATTATGTGTTTTCTTAAGAATGTATCCATGGGTGTTACTGATGCTACTATGGGGGATATTGATGATATTCACTACTTTTATGGAAATGTTAACAAATGCACAAGGGCAAGACGCTGCTATGATGATGCATGAGGTAAGCTTGAATATTGTCTTTTATATGTTCAATTATCTTATATTCCTTATTATATTATGCTAATTTATGTTTGTGGAATGCAAGCAATCGCTAAAGTCATTCCAACCCCTATAAAACCTTATAATACATCTAAGGTAATGATAGTGGTAAAACTTGATCAATATTTTTGTGCATTTAGTTAACTTATTTCACTATATACATTTATTAATATTTGTGTTTTTACTATGCGTGCATTTTGTTGGCATGCAGGATTCATTTATGCCCCTCAATACAACCAATGTTGGCAAGCAGGGATCATTAATGCCCCCATATACATCTAATGTTATGCAAAATGTAAGATTCAACCATTTATTTGTATGAGTTTGATTATGTTATTTGTTGAGAAATCTAGGGCATATATTTAATAAAGTTTTTGCACGACTCCATGATTTATGAGGTGTTACGAAGAGCTACATCATGCCTTCAAATGGATCACCCCATCTGTTTTTTTCTTCTTGGACATAAAATACTATTTTAACAAGTAACCCAAGCAATATATTATTCAAAAACATGATGTCAAGTTACTTTTCTAGGGTTTTTATGTAATCAAGAGGCCTTTTTAGGGTTTCTTAAATTGAAACCTTAGATCATACTCTTTTCCCTTTATGTCATTCTAGAGTTTATCCCATGCCCTAGAAATCAAATCATAGGGAACAAATACTTAAGATTAAGGTTTCTAAATACTAGGGTATTTCTTAAAATATAAACCCATAAATTCAACCCTACTACATCTTATGATTGATCCTTTAAAAGAAAATTATTATACATACCTCATGGACACCTATCTATACTGATTAGTATTTAGTAAACAACACTACATGGTAAACAATAGAGGCCCCTTCATAAAAACCACTTACAGCTAGTACTCCCCTTTGCTAACAGCTTATGGTTTCAACATACAGCTGTTACAACTCAAGGAGGATAGGAAGCTGTAAATCCATGTGGTCAACCTGAAATACCCAAGCTTATTCATCGTGATCCTGAAAGGTGTGCAAGTGTTTAGCTAATCCGACATCAAGATGTTGACAACTGTAAGGTTGGAGGGCCATTGTTGCTCAAATTCATCAATGTAGATATGTTGATGAGGGTATGACCAGAGCTTACTTATATTGAAGCATGTGAAGGGATTCAAGGGAGAAATGGTGATCAAATCTTCCATAATGTTGGGTCTTGAAGAATCTGATAAAGAGATAAAGCAAACAATGAATGACACATGTGCTATGGGTGTTGATATCCTTAAAATGGAACAGTATTTGCAGCCCATGGCTTTCAAAGAACGAAATTTGATTAGTATTGTTGATACAAGCTTTGGAAAAACAATGACATATCCTTTACCTGCTATTGTTCATATTAATATGCAACCTTATCTCGCTTCAGATTCTGAACCCTGAATGCGAGCATTCTTGCATTCATAGTCGCTGCATTATTATTTGCAGAAGCTTACACACACCTTTCATGAAGAAAAGATTATGGTGCTATTACTATTGAGGAAGCTAACTCCACGACAATCTCCTAATTGTTTTGATTGACATCGCTGATTCTTTGGGTGATAGTCAACAATTTGGATGAATTTCCTGGCGATAGATTAGAATCTGGATAAATATGATGCCAAAAAGAAACTGCTTTGAGAACATTGTAGCTAAACTCCAATTCATGTGTAAATCACACCAGTTCTGGATCGAGGATTGTGAAAGCAGGTTTACTATGGAATAGTTTCTAGTGTTGAATCATTAGGTCTCAAAAGATACAGGCCTATAATATTGGTTAAGAGGTGCCTCAATTTCCACTGTTCTAGACCTGTAGCACTCAAAGGAAGACATAAATCATGCCAAGAATATTGTGGCCAATAACACTGGACGGGTGAGGAAAATTGCACAAGTATAAACTTGTAATGTCAATAGAGAAGGGGTTAAAATATGTAGAGTGCCCCAATCCAAATCCACCACATCTATTCAGCTACCACAACTTTATCACACAGATCTTGTATATACAGCATGAAAGGGTATTCAGATTTATTTACAAAATATAGAAATCAATCTTAGAGAAAGGGTGTAGAGGAGCTATCGGCAATGTATCAGCTTCGAAGGTATTTTACAGAGGAAATCGCAACTGTAGGTGCTTGGGCGGGTTACCGCCTACTCTGGCTCTCAAGAATGGGGAGGCGGTGGTTTTTGGGCGCGGGGATGCCAAGAAGAAGAAGAGGTAGCTTAACCACAGTATTGAAACCAAGGTAAAGCCACCAAGATCAAAGTCTTCTGCTAACTATAGACATGGGTTTGCTAACTAGGGGTTAAAACCCAAGCTCATGAGTAGAGAGAAGAAAGAGCAGAGAGGAGGAGCAAAACTCATTTTTGGATTACTTCCTTAATCTGTCTCAAATCCCTGTGGAAAAAAAGAACTCTTTTTTCTTTGGGTCACCTGGATGAGCACAGATCCGAAAGTGGTGAAGTGGGTATTTAAGGGGGCAGGTTTCCAAGACAATGACAACTAAGAAAGCCAACTATTTGAAGCCCCTGTCACTCAAACCCATCATATCCTTTTGCTAAAATGGTCTCCAGAAGCATTCAGGCATAAAGTACACACCCAAATGATGACTTGTAGCATATCTATTTTCATTCTACTGACATGGCCTTTTTGGGATTTCAAAGTATGTTAGTTGTGTCTTACTAGCCCTTTATTACTCTTTGCATAATGTTATTTATAGACATGGGATTTGGGCTTATTTGAATTCATGGCTGTGAGGTGATTGTTGATATATCTGAGGTTTGATTTGCAGGTTAACCAGATGGGCTGAGGGATAAAAGGAGATGGCAATGAGACTGTGGGTACTGGGCATCTAAGCTGGGTTGGATTCTTAGTTTTTAGACAATCATGGGAAAATCAAGTGCAGCAGCACCTACTATCATGCCCAAAATTGATACAGTCGTTGGTACCATTGTGTGAGTGAGAAGGAGAAATGGGTCCTGGTGGCCTGGAAGGATTTTGGGTGTAGAGGAGCTATCTGCAACTCACTTGATGTCTCCCAGATCAGGAACCCCTGTTAAACTTCTTGGTAGGGATGATGCCAGCGTGTGAGTATCATCTTCTTCACCCTAATCATCTTGCATTTTTCTTACCTTACAGAGAAGCTATCATTGCCACATATCCATCTGTAATTCCAATTTTCAGATGTGGAACTTAAGTTAGATTCCATGTATTTAAAATATAAATTTTGTCCAAAGGTGATGATTCTTACAAGGTTCTATCCTTGTTTTCAGCAATTCATTATTTTTTCTTGGTAGACCTTAAAAAGATTCTAAATGGATCAATATTCATCATGTTGCTTAGTTGCATAATATGTTTCTGATTACTGTCATCATGTGACATGGGAAATAATGCACATAAACCAAAATAAACAAAGAAATAGTTACACCCTCATCTGGGATGTATGGCATTCATAAATAATTCTTTTCATAGTGTTGTGCTTTGTTTAATAAAACAACAGTACAAAATGGTACCTCATATTTTGGAAATATTTTTGTATGCAAATCTCACACTACGCTTCCTGCTGTACTCTTTATTTAAATAGTTTTCTGCAGCTCTCACCAACACGGGGAATGCAATTATTAAATTAGTTTTTGTTTAGTGGTGTATCTTTTTCTTGTTGGAAATAATGTAAGCTAGTTTCTTCCTTGTCTTTGTATATTTGTCTGTTATTTTCCTTCACGACTAGCTCATGCTTGACTGATGATTTTTTGGAGTATCCCTCTTAGTTTGCCTGAAATTATTTTTTGGTTGTTCCTACACTAGATTCAAATATATCCACGAAGTGTCTAATAAGATCTACAATTGAAAATCAAGAAGCTGTTGGTCATTTTGGAAGATTGACATTTTCGTGTTGAAATTATATGGAAACTATAATATGAAAGTACTTTGACTAGAACTTGGAATAGCATATTAGAAATGAAAAGTATACGAGAAGTTTCCTCTTCAGCCTAAGATGCTGACATATATTAATGAGAAAAATGTCTGTTGGCATAAAGGAGTTTCTACATGAGCTCTTAATCCATATTCATTTCCTTTTTGATGAGGATGCAGAATTTGCTGGCAATCCCTAGCTTTGTACATGATAATAAGTTGATGATCACAAAGATCTTGGGATCACGAGTAGCTCATTCATAACTGATATAATCAGCTGAGAGCACTCCACTGAAAAAAGTAGCAGCGATCAAGTCAATACACAATATGATATCATACTATCATGTGAAGGAAAGAATCATAAACAAAATAGATGCACATGTCATGAATCTTGCCTATAAGCATCTTCTAATAGGGTTTTGCCAATTCCAAATTCTAGATGATTACTATTGCAGGTTAACAACTTCTTTATCAGTTTGTCATGCTAAGATGTCTTTACATAAAGTAGCAATCCTATGGATCTGACTTTGGGTCAATCCTAGTGCAGCTTTTCTTAGGATCCAGGTTTGTAACCATAGACAATGGTTCTATTTTACTACAGATCTGATTACAATATTTTTTTTTTTATAATAATGTATTAAAAGAAAAGAGGGAGTGCTGTGGCTATATTTGTACAACCCAATACAACATTTTTGTATGCCACTCTTCATCCTATCCTTGGGTTAGGGTTGGGATGATGGGTTGAACTAGCTTTCATTCTTGATTTCTTGTGCTTAATAGTGCATAGGCTTTTTAACTCCTTAACAAATTGCTTGCAAATTAAAATACACTTGAAAAACATAGTACATATCTATGCATTTTCCTATGAACCCAAGGTGTTGCCATATTTTGCTAACAGGGATTGAGATCCCATAGCTTTATTTTTGTCCGCTTATTTTTCCCACAGCACCTTCTCCAACTGTTGTCCTCTTGTAAGTGGTGGAGACTCAGAGAGTTGGATGGGTCTGCTTTTTGTTAGAGAGCTTGCACACAAGATAGGGTCCTTGTAGCTACCTCTTCCCCTTTTTTCCTTACTTACTTTTCTTTTGCTAGATAGGGAATATCTTCAACTAGATCTTCCTTTGGCCCCAACCCTTGCTCCTTCTCATTTTTGGGATCCTTCATGACCTCCTCTATTTCCTCTTTTTGAGTTTTTTAAAGTAAATTTTCTGAATGCCTCCAGCCCCCTTTTCACCACTTCAATCTAGCATTTTAAAGTAGTTCTTCGCCCTAGGACTAGGGGCTTTGCTCTAGATTGGATGGATTGTGAGGGATGATTTGTTTTACAAAAAAGATAGCACCTCCACATGATGTAAAGTCCCAAGCATCAATGGGCTAGTCTTGTGCAGCTCAAGAAGGTTAGCCATTGTCACCACAATAGCTCTTCCTTTGTCTTCTGGTCGGCTCTGCTCCAACTCAAGGGGGGCTTCCCTACATGAGATTGCTAAGGAAAGCACAGAAAGGATATTAGTAAGGATAGCAGAAATGAAATAAGACATTTAGATATAAAAAAAATATCTATAGAAAAGTAATTGCACAATGATCCAGTCCAAGAAAACAAGGTTTTCCACAAACCAATTAACTCTTCTAGAAAAATTCAACAATTTTGATTTAATAATCCTATCGGCCTCTCTTTGTACCTTTTGGGACAATTGCTAGTTTTAATTGTTTTACTTTTTTAGTTGTTTTTACCTAAGGTGATAAACTCTTGAACCGAGATTTTTTTGTCAGTTTTTTTAAATACTGACTTTTAAACAACGGTCAATGATATAACGTTAAGCTCAAATGAACTAGTTTTATAGTCCAGGACATCAGCCTCTGAGATCCACTTCTGGACTTTTGATGAGAAGTCTCTTAAGATTTTATCTTTCAGAGGAACCCTAAAGGGTCATAAACGTTCTATTTTGTGCTTGACAAGCGTTGGGGAGTTTCTATGCATTGGATCTATAGACAAAACTATTAGGATCTAGAAGAGGGACTTAGTATCAAGAAGCAAAATTCATCACACATGCTTGGCCGTTTTGGAAGGCCACAACAACTCTGTCAAATGCATGGCAGCTGGTGCTCCTTCATTGACGACCTATTCTTCCTTGCTGTCACCAAATCTCTCTTCTTATTCGTCTTTAGGTTCATATCAATACAGTAACTGTTGTGTTGCAAATGTAGACGATGATTATGGAGATAAAGAAGGGTGTAATTGTTATTCCAAAAAGTTTGTATTGTACAGCGGGAGTCTCGATGGAAGCCTAAGAGCCTGGTGTATAAATAGTAATGGCATCCAAAGTGAGAGTTGTTACAGTTATTCATTTAAGTGGGCAATCATGGGCATTCATGTGATTGACCTGATTTAAAAACAGCGTCCGCCTCAAGACTACGAAAGATTGGCATCAGGTAGCTGGAAACCGAGGGAATGAGAATAACCAAGGGAAGAGGTAATCGATCGCAGACCTGTCTGATCTTTTGATTTATTTATTATTATTATGTTTCTATTTATAATTCTATGTTTCCCTAATATTATAAATCCGTTCCATCTAGTAAACTGCAAATGCACCTAACTACACTTTATATAATCAATAGAAAAAATATTTTTTTTTGGTGAAGGATGGTGGGTTTATTCCTGTAGAAAAGCCAGTCCATCATGTTGTTCAGTTTGTAGTTTGCTTATAAAAATGATTCTGTCTTTGCAAAATTCAGTTATGCTAGATAAATTGGTATTATGTTGAGAAAGAAAAGGTTGACCTTGCATTGAAATTGAGTATCTGAGAGCTAATTTTTTCTATATTGTGTTGGAATGAGCAAAATAATGCTTAAATTGTTGGTGATGTTTATAATAGGAAATGAAACATCTCTAGCACTCTACTTATCCCCTATGTAAGTATAGGGCACCCTTTGCTACTAGTGCTATTGTTTCTTTTCTTTGTTTTTTCTTGTGGCAGGCTACTTCCTTTTTGAATGTTTACTTTATTTTTGAGTGAAATTCTATGCAGTTTTGATTGATCTGACAGGCTTGATACTGAAATTCTGAATTGTAGGTCAACATTCTGGAGAATATACAAGTTCAAGTCCACGAAAGAGTACTCTGGCCTTCCTTATGTGTTCACCCTATTCAATTGCTGTGTTGGGCTGCTCTGTGGGAGCCCTTTCGTCAAACCCCACAGTACCATGATCCTCACAATCAACAGTGCAGGATTTTTTCTGGAAACATTTTATCTCACGTCCTTTCTAACTTTCGCTCCGCCAAAGAGGAAGGTATAATTTTTTTTTTTAGCACACATTCTTTGTTTCCTAAAATTTAAGTCTCTGGAAATTGCAAAAATGTATTATAAATGTAAGTCCCAACTCTAGCTTGAATTTTAATGTTTGGAATATATTTTCAAATATTCTCACCCTTGTTTTATACTTCCCCTTTAAAGATCATTAATGGGGAACTGAAATTATATGTATGTATTGTGTGGAAGATTACTGCTTATTATCTTACGAATCTGTTCCAGGTGAGAAAGATATGGGCCAACAGACATTCAAAATGATTTTATTTATTTTTTTTTATAACAATTTTTTATATTTTCTCTAGAGAGACAATAGTTTGAATTATGGACATTTATTTTTTTATAAATAATTTTTTATATTGTCTCTAGAGAGACAATAGTTTGAATTATGGACATTTATTTTTTTTTAAATAATTTTTTATATTGTCTCTAGAGAGACAATAGTTTGAATTATGGACATTTATTTTTTTTTTAATAATTTTTTATATTGTCTCTAGAGAGACAATAGTTTGAATTATGGACATTTATATTTTTTTAAAATAATTTTTTATATTGTCTCTAGAGAGACAATAGTTTGAATTATGGACATTTATATTTTTTTAAAATAATTTTTTATATTGTCTCTAGAGAGACAATAGTTTGAATTATGGACATATTGTCTCTATAGAGACAATATATTTTTAATCTCAACTATTGTCTCTAAAAAGACAAAAATGTAATTGTCTCTAAAGAGACACAAATGAAGTTGTCTCTAGAGAGACAAATGAAATTGTCTCTAGAGAGACAAATCAAATTGTCTCTTAATAGACAATAATTCTTGTCTTTATAGAGACAATAATAATATGTGTTCTATATTGTCTTTATAGAGACAAATTTTTAAGACATTATATTTTGAGACACCCGCTTAGAGACAATATTTAAGACAATACACAAGTTTATTTTTGTCTTAAGTTAAGACAATTGACTCAAATATTGTCTTAAATATTGTCTTAAAACCCCCCTACATGTAGTAGTGTCATGAGCTCCATAGTGAAATAGGTCGTTGGGTGATGCAGGAGCATCCAGCTCAGGGAAGGACATGGTTGGGAGTTTGTCTCTTTCAAAATAGTTTGAGTTTCATTAGTTTTCATTTTCTAGAAATGGCTGTCTCAGCCAATGTTAATGTTTGCTTACGTATTTCTTTTTATTTTTTTTTTGTTTTATTTAAAATTTGTTTTAATTTACAAAGCAAGAAAAGGAAATTATTTAGAAACCATTTAATATAACCGCATATTGTAACTATTGGCAGTTTGCTAAATGTCCAATGTTCTTTATAAAATGAAAAGAGAAAACAACTAATGTAATCTTTTTTCATCATAGAATTGAACAAGGAGAAAGCACAGAAACATTTTCTGAAGACAGACATCTGAATCCATTCATGTTACAGCTCTAGAATTATTCCTACAGAATACTATTAAATTGTTTCCTTTTCCATAAGCAAAGCAATTACACACAGGTGAACAGTAAGCAACAAAGCGAGGAGAGCTCCCAGACAAGCTATAGTGCAAACAGAACAAATATACGAAGGCACAAGCAAGCCATTATCCACAGAGACAACTTTTCAGGTATAGAAATGACCTTATTCCCATTTTCATTTGCAAAATTTAAACAATCAAATTTACAACATAAATACATACATACATACATACATACATACATACAGATATATATATATATATATATATATATATATATATATATATATATATATATATATATATATATATATATATATATATATATATAGATATATATATTTCAAAAGACGAGCACTACAGTGCATAGTTCAAACAACCAATAAATAGAACAGAGTCGACCGAATTGCAAACCCATGCGAGGTCATTGCAGGATCGTTTAAATGCATACATGACCACAAATAGTAGAGTCGAAATGGAGCCATTGGTACAGTGAAAAGAGACCGCAGAGTCAAGCCAAACTACAACCAAGACTCATAAAACCCTATGAATAGTGAACCCTTAGTCTAACAATAGAAAGACACCAAGGAGCGACCCTACCCGGTTCAGGTGTAGGAGACTCAGTGTGAGGACCACGAGCAGACCGTCGCTCACCTGCGTTGGCCAACAACCAGGCCATTAGCAACGAAGCACAAGAAAGCTACAACTACGTTAATAGATTGAAACCAGAATAGAGGGTCGAGTTGTGAGAACTTACCAGGGAAAGAACCGAGCTTGTGTAAGCCGACAAAGAAGCCACGGAGTAGAGGTCGCAGCCACAAAGTTTCTCACTGCCACGAGGAGTAGAGGTTGTCAGTGCCTGATAAAAATAAAGTAAAATTGACTAGCATAGAAAGAGGGCTTACCTTCAGGTGACTGCCGAGTGGAAGCCGGAAGCCGAGCGACTCCATGGCCGCAATCTAAGACAAAACCAAACAAATAATCAACCTGTGAAGCTAGCACATGGAGGGGAGACAAATAAAAAAAAGCTACAACTGAGAATACAAGTATAGCCAAGAAAAAGTTGACCATAGAGACCGATACCAAGGGTTTCACACCCAGGTCTTGAAGTCGAGCATAGAACATGCCGAGACATCGTTCACAGGTGAAAACCCACACCACATTGTAAACCAGGCATAGTAAAAGAGAAATCTCAAACAAGTGACAGAGAAAACCCTCGTATAGCAGAATCAGAGACCTCACCAGCAGCATAGGGGCACAACAAAATGAACAATGCAAATGAAATGAAAAGTTAGGGTTTCAGGGCATAGAAGGAGCAGGAAGGAATAAAGCCCAAGACTTGGACACATGTCCTCGTCTCCATAAAACAACAGTACCACCGCATTAAATTCAACCAACCACCGTATAATAAAAAAAATCCAATCAACATATTTATCATTAATCCAAAATTCGTAAGGGTTGGACCCATCAAATTTTGGTATCAGAGCAGGAACAATTAACTGATTTTTCTTATAAAATGGAGGCTAGAAGAAGAGTTCATGGTAGAGCTATTCGAAGAGTAGCAGATGAGGGATTGAGGGAAGAGATTAGGATCCTAAATGCTTGCTTGGCAGTAGTAGAAGCAGGAAGGAGAAGGGATCCGGAAGTAGGGGATGACAGTGAAGAAGAAGCTGTAGTTACAATAGATGGATCAGATGAAGAAGGACATGAAATCAAATTGTTAAGGTCAGTCTTGTTGGCTAGCAGTAAGCCAAAGCCTGAAATTCCGAATTATGATGGCAGTTTGTCCACAGAAGTGTTGTTGGACTGGATTAGTGAGCTGGACAAATATTTTGAATGTGAGGAGGTCAGCAAAGATAGGAGAGTTAAATTCGCTGCTACTAAATTGAAAGGACACGCGACCTTATGGTGGGACAATGTCCAAGCAGAGAGTAGAAGATTGAATAAGTTACCAATTAAAAAGTGGACTAGAATGTCACCAAGACGAAGTGTAGGTTTTTTTCCCAAAGATTACTTGATTGCTCTGCATCGATAGGTACAGAATTTTAAGCAGAGAGGAATGACGGTGAAAGAATATACTGAAGAATTCTATTGGGTGAATTTGAGAGCTGGTTAAGCTGAAAGGACACGTGACCTTATGGTGGGACAATGTCCAAGCAGAGAGGAGAAGATTGAATAAGTTACCAATTAAAAAGTGGACTAGAATGTCGCCAAGATGAAGTGTAGGTTTTTTTCCCAAAGATTACCAGATTGCTCTGCATCGATAGGTACAAAATTTGAAGCAAAGAGGAATGACGGTGAAAGAATATACTGAAGAATTCTATTGGGTGAATTTGAGAGCTGGTTATACTGAAGACACCCCAGAAAAGACAGCAAGGTTTGTGAATGGCCTAAGGCTGGAGATATTGGACGAGATAAGTATTCTTTCTCCAAAAACCATAGAGGAAGCATACCAGAGTGCCTTAAAGGTAGAAGAAAATATCACAAGAAAGCAGAATGCCAGGAGAGGATGAGGAACTAGTAGAGGGAAAGGACAATCCTTTGGTAGAGGAAGAACTGCCAACAACAGTGAAGAGGGCAGCAGTTCAAAGACCTCAGGGACAACAAAAAAGGAAGGTAGCACTAGGGGAGGAAGGCCATACCAGAGAGGAAGGGGAAATGGTAGAGGCAGAGGAGCTACCTACTAGTGCTACAAGTGCCACAAGTGGGGGCATAGATCCTTTGAGTGTCCTGAAGGAGAATAGGCTGGTCAAAGAGGAGCATATGTTGCTCAAACAGAGGAAGCAGAGGCACCACCTCAAGAGGTAGAGAATGTACTGGAGACAGGAGAGGCCTTAGTCTTGAACAAGGTACTACTGAAACCGACAAAGGAAACAACTGAACAAACCCAAAGAAAGGCATTATTCCGGACTGTGTGCAAGTCACATGGAAAATGCTGCAAACTGATTATAGATAGTGGAAGCACTAATAATTTGGTTGAAACAAAGATGGTGGAGAAATTGGGTTAAAAACGACTGAAGCACCCACCTCCCTATAAGGTGTTGTGGTTACAGAAGGGTCACCAACTGCTAGTTGATGAGCAGTGTGAGGTGGAATTCCATATTGGCTAGTATAGGGACAAAGTGATTTGTGACATCATGCCCATGGATGTGTGTCATATTATACTAGGTAGACCATGGCAGTATGACTGAAAAGTTGTTCATGATGGGAAAACAAATTGTTACAAGTTTGTTAAGGATGGGATTAAGCATACGCTAGTACCCATCAAGGAGGAAGAAACAACAGAGACTAGTGGAACAAAAGTATTACTGGTGGGTGGAAAAGAATTTCTGAAACAGATTGAAGATGACGAGGTGAAGTATGCTGTTGTAAGGAGACCAAGAATAGTGTTGTTGCACACTGAAATTTCTGATTTACCTGAAGAAATCCAAGAAATGTTGCAAGAATTCAGCGACATTGTGGTGGATGATCTACCAGATAAATTGCCACCAAAGTGAAGTATCAGTCATCACATAGATTTCATCCCTGGAGCTAGTTTACTGAATAAAGCTACTTACCGGATGAGCCCCAAAGACAATGAGGAGATTAGGAAATAGGTACAGGAGTTGTTGGATAAGGGAATGAATCAAGAAAGCTTAAGCCTGTGTGCAGTTCCGACAGTTCTAGCTCCCAAAAAAGGAGGTGAGTGGAAAATGTGCATAGGTTCATGAGCAATAAACAAAATTACGATCAGGTACAGGTTCCCATTGCCACGAATGGATGACATGATGGATTGTTTAAGCGGGGCAACATATTTTTCGAAGATAGATCTGAAGAGTGGATACCACCAAATTAGAATTCGAGAAGGGGACAAATGGAAAACAACTTTCAAAACTAATGAAGGGATGTATGAATGGCTGGTGATGTAATTTGGGTTGAGTAATGCCCCTAGTACTTTTATGCACCTGATGAACGAGATGTTGGAGGAGTTCATTGGGAAATTTGTGATTGTGTATCTTGACGATATACTGATTTTCAGCAACACCAAGGAGGAACACTTTCGACATGTTTGATATGTTCTAGATAAGTTACAATAAAACAAGTTGCTCATAAATCTAAAAAAAATGTACTTTCTTTCAGAAGGAGTTAGTCTATTTAGGTTTCGTGATTGCAGAAAATGAGCTGAAATTGGATCCAGAAAAAGTTGCAGCTATGCTTAGCTGGCCATCCCCTAAGAGTCTGTTCGAAGTTCGAAGTTTTCATGGGTTGGCAAGTTTCTATCACAAGTTTATAAAGGATTTTAGTGGAATTTGTGCACCTATGTTCGATACAATCAAGAAAGCAAGTCAACCTTTTCAGTGGACTGAAGCTGGAGAGAAGAGCTTCCAGATATTGAAGAAGAAGATCACTGAGAGGCCAATTTTGAGGCTACCTAACTTCAACAAACTTTTTCAAGTTCGTTGTAATGCCAGTGGTACAACCATTAGAGTTGTACTCAGCGAGGAAGACAAACCAGTAGCCTATTTCAGCGAAAAATTAAATGAAAGCAGGCAAAAGTATACATCTTACTATAAGGAGTTTTATGCCGTCGTTCAAGATTTGAAGCATTGGAGACAATATCTGTTGGGTAATGAGTTTGTCTTGTTTTCTGATAATTCTGCATTACAACATGTTATGCAGCAACATAAGCTGAATCACAAACATGCAAAATGGGTGGAGTACTTACAGAGCTTTATGTTCGTATTGAAGCATATCAGTGGCTAAGCAAACAAGGTAGCAAATGCACTAAGCAGAAGAGATATACTCTTGCAGGAAAGCACGATACAAGTGTTGGGATTTTAACACTTGAAAGACTTGTATCAAACAGATGCAGATTTCAAGGAGGCTTATGAAGCTTCCAGAATCCATTGTTGAGGAGAAATAGCCCATAGCTGGACTATAACTTGTAGGAGGAGCTTCTATTCAAGGGAGGACAACAGTGTGTCCCAGAATGTTCAATGAGGGAGAACATCATCCGGGAAACATAGTGGAGGTCTAGCTGGACATTTTGGCATTGATAAGACCTTGGATCAGCTCAGTCATTTCTATTACTGGCCAAAGATGTGAAGAGAGCTACAATGGTATGTGACCAGGTGTAAGATATGTCAGTTGGCGAAAAGGCACAGTCAAAATACAGGGTTGTACACACAAGACATAGAAAGGTTTTGATTCCATCATGGTGTTGGTGGACCGATTCTCAAAGATGGCAGACTTTATCCCTTGCAGAAAGACCAGTGACGCTACCCATGTAACACACTTGTTTTTCACCAAAGTCATCAGACTATATGGCTTACCTAAGTCCATAATTTCCGACAGGGACGTGAAATTCACAGGGCATTTCTAGCACACCTTGTGGAAAAAGCTGGACACAAAGTTAAATTTTAGCTCCGCTTATCACCCACAGACTGATGGGCAAATGGAGGTGGTGAATAGAAGTTTAGGAAACCTGTTGCGGAGTCTAGTTGGAGAAAATTCACGAATGTGGGATCGTGTACTTGCTTAAGCGGAATTTGCTTAAAATTATTCACCGAATCGAAACACAGGAAGTAGTCCTTTTCAGATCTTGTATGGAATGCATCCCCGAGGAGTGCATGAGTTGCGGGATTTGGTACAATTGGAGAAAAGAAGTGCTGACAGGGAAGACTTTGCAAGAGCAATTAACGACCTACATGAGCAGGTGAAGATGAAATTACAGGACAGTAGTCAAAGGTACAAACAGAAAGTAGATCTGAAACGACATGAGGTACAATTTAATGTAGGGGATCAGGTCCTAGCGCATCTACACAAGGAAAGATTTCCTAAGGGTGAATACAATAAGCTGAAATTAAAAAAAATTGGACCTTGTAAAATTCTGCGTAAGTTTTCTGCAAATGCCTATGAACTACAATTGCCTCCAGGTATAGGAATATCACCCATTTTTAATGTGGTAGATTTATTCCCATACACTGCCAATCTGGAAGAGGACAGTTCGACACAGCCAAAGTGGGACACCCAGGAAAAGAGTAGTTCATGGATGAGACAAATTCCTACGGCTCAGCCACTTGAAATCGAAGGAATCCTTGACACACAAGTGGCCAGGTAGACTCGGAGGAAGGAGTACCTACAGTACCTTGTCAAGTGGAAGAACCGCCCTATTGAGGACAGTTCGTGGCTTGATGCAGGACAGATACAACGTGTAGGGTATTCTATCGAGGAGCTCATGGACTAGAGCCATGAATTTTCACCTACCCCAGGAGCTTGATGCAGGAGCATCCAGCTCAGGGAAGGACATGGCTGGGAGTTTGTCTCTTTCAAAACAGTTTGAGTTTCATTAGTTTTCATTTTCTAGAAATGGATATCTCAGCCAATGTTAATGTTTGCTTACGTATTTCTTTTAACTTTTTTTAGTTTTATTTAAAATTTATTTTAATTTATAAAGCAAGAAAAGACAGTTATTCAGAAACCATTTAATCTAACCGCATATTGTAACTACTGGAAGTTTGCTAACCGTCCAATGTTCTTTATAAAATGAAAAGAGAAAACAACTAATGTAATCTTTTTCCATCATAGAATTGAACAAGGAGAAAGCACAAAAACATTTTCTGAAGATAAACATCTGAATCCATTCATGTTACAGCTCTAGAATTATTCCTACAAAATAATGTTAAATTATTTCCTTTTCCATAAGCAAAGAAATTACACGCAGGTGAACAGTAAGCACCAAAGCGAGGAGAGCTCCAGGACAAGCTATAGTGCAAACATAACAAATATACGAAGGGATGAGCAAGCCATTATCCACAGAGACAAGTTTTCAGGTACAGAAATGACCACATTCCCATTTTCATTTGCAAAATTTTAACAATCGAATTTATAGCATAAATACATATATATATTTGTCAAAATCTGAGCACTACAGTGCATAGTTCAAACAACCAATAAATAGAACAGAGTCGACTGAACTACAAACCCAAACGAGGTCATTGCAGGACCGTTTAAATGCATACATGACCACAAACAACAGAGTCGAAGTGGAGCCACAGGCACAGTGACAAGAGACTGCAGAGCCAAGCCAAACTATAACCAAGACTCATAAAACCCTATGAACAGTGAACCCTTAGTCTAACAATAGAAAGACACCAAGGAGCGACCCTACCCGGTTCAGGTGTAGGAGACCCGGCGTGAGGACCACGAGCAGACCATTGCTCACCTGCGTTGGCCAACAACCAGGCCATCAGCAACGAAGCACAAGAAAGCTACAACTACGTTAATAGACTGAAACCAGAACAAAGGGTTGAGTTGTGAGAACTTAGCAGGGAAAGAACCAAGCCTGTGTAAGCTAACAGAGAAGCCACGGAGTTGAGGTCGCAACCATAAAGTTTCTCGTTGCCACGAGGAGCAGAGGCTGTCAGTGCCTGATAAAATAAAGTAAAAGTGACTAGCATAGAAAGAGGGCTTACCTTCGGTTGACAACTGAGTGGAAGCCGGAAGCCGAGCGACTCCATGGCCGCAATCTAAGACAAAACGAAACAAATAATCAACCTGTGAAGCCAGCGCATGGAGGGGAGACAAATAAACAAAAGCTACAACTAAGAATACAAGTATAGCTGAGCAAAAGTTGACCTAGAGACCGATACCAAGGGTTTCACACCCAGGTCTCGAAGCCGAGTATAGAACAGGCCGAGACATCGTCCACAGGTGAAAACCCGCAACACATTGCAAACCAGGCACAATAAAAGCGAAATCTCAAACAAGTGACAGAGCAAACCCTTGTATAGCAAAACTAGAGACCTCACCAGCAGCATAGTGGCACAACAAAACAAACAATGCAAATGAAATGAACAATCAAGGTTTCGGGGCATAGAAGGAGCGGGAAGGAACAAAGCCTGAGACCTGGACACATGTCCCCGTCTCCATAAACCAACAATACCACCGCATGAAAGTCAACCAACCACCATTTAATAAAAAAAATCCAATCAATGTATTTATCATTAATCCAAAAGTCATAAGGGCTGGACCCATCATTGAGCAGTTCCTAAAACACCATGGATGGAAAGGTTCTGCCATCTCTGTGAGAATAATAACATCAAGGATGAAAATCACTTCCTCTTAGAGTGCCTCGCGTACAACCACATTAAATCTCAGTTTCAAAATCTTTGTTGCAATACTGACCTTCCTAGCCTTTAATGATGTCAAAATTACAGTGACCTCGGGAGGCTTCTCTCCAAGCTTTTTGAGAATAGGAATAAAATCTTAAATGAAACTAAATAATTCGTTTCTTTAGGTCCGATAGACCAAATTTTGGTCTTAGTGGACATTAACCATCATCATCATCATAAAATTAAGTTTTTATGGTTAAAATGTTTATTTGGCCTTATATATATTTTATTTAACATTCAAAAATACAATTTTAACAACTAAAAATAAGACATATTTTATACTTTATAGAAATTTGCACGTAAAGAAATTTGATCCCTTTCAAATTATATAAAATCTATACTTAAAATAAATCTATATTGATTTAACATACATTTACCAGTTTTGATAAAAAACTGATAATATGTTATTAATATTAAAATAATCTAACATATCAATATTAAAATTATAATCATCTAATATGGGTTGAAAACATCCAAACTCAACCAGCATTGTTTAAATATAATTTTGGAATCAATAAAATAGACTGAAGTGAAAGTGTGTCATGTTCTCCGAGTTCCCAATTTTGTATTAATAAAATAAGGGGAAGTGAAGGTGTGCTTCATGTTCTCGAGTCTTTTTATTTCACTTGTGGCTTTCATGTTTTACTTTCTTATTTGACAAAGCGTCCCATTCTCGTTTGTTTATTAAAAAAATATCGTGGAACTCTGATTCAAATATTAATGGGACTATTACTAATGTGACTATTGCAAATCATGGGATTAGTTATTACTAATGGCACTGCTGTCAATACTGTAAATCGATTCCAAACGATTTTATTTCTGTGTTTCAGTTAAAATCCAAATTTTATTAGTGGCTAACTATATTTATAATAATTAAGTAAATAAAATATCATGTACACTTAGCCTCATTACATTATATGTATTTGAAATTTTTAATGTATGTCGAGTTAATTTTAATTGGTGTCAGCAATTAAGCGCAAGAAGTCTGCTTAACTTTAAACCAAAGCCATTTTTCAAATTTAAAAGGAAAATAGTTGAAAATTTCAAAGAACCAATCAGTGACGACGTAAATAACCTCGGAAACCATAATCCGCTAGAGACGGGCTGTTTAGTCAGACTGGGAGATGCAGCCATTCGGCTTTAAAAGTATTCTTTTTCTTTTCTCTTAATGTGAGTTGCTTTTAACTAAAGACGCATTTATGTCATTTGTCGATGAATATTACGGTTGGGCATTAACATATAATCGCATATGAACAGTATTACTATTTCTATCATTGGCAATCGGAAAAGACACTGAGGGAAAACTGAAACTAAACGGAACATGGATAATCAGAGTTTATATCGAACCATGTTAAAATCATTGCACAAGTGTCACCACATAAGAAATACGTGTCACCACATATATATACGAAATTTTCCATCTTAATCCACCCATCACGTATTTCTAAGTAACAAGTTCTATACTAAGATTTCACACTCAAAGCTCTGCATCTTTATAAACCATGCACCTCGAAGAATTTGATTTTTGTGAAGACTTGATTCATAGCGATTTCATATGTATCGAAACACGTACATGTATACTAGAAAACATTGAGGAAACACAACTTTGTATATAACCATTGATTATTTAGTACCCCATCTTATACCTACGAAACATAATGGTCAACGGTCAGGAGGGTTGTCATGCCCTATTCCTGGACTATGACCCAACGGATGAAAAACCATATCTCTCTCTTTCTTCTTTTCTGCATTATGCTCGTGCGAAGGGCCTTTTGCCTTCTTACCAATTCCATGGCCAGTTCTACGATCACGAGCTCCCGCAAAGCTGTTATCGCCAACAGCTACTTTGCCCGGAAGAACGGGTCCGTTTCCCTTAGGGTTCGTACTGACTAGACCACGGTGATTTCTCACTGCAGCGTTATATGACTGGATAAACCGAGCTTCAGCCAATGGAAAACCGTCGACCAGAAACAAAAGAAGAAGTATAACAGCAACCGTTCTGGCCTGCATTTTCGCTCAAGTACCCAGAATCGGCCACCTTACAAGAAAAAAAACTAGCACCTTAGACCTTCCGTAAAAGACAATCGATCGGGCCCTCTAAGAGGAGGAATTCTCTTGTGTTGAATTGGCTAATCTCTAAACAGTCCTATATATAGATGTTTAGGCTGGAGATTTACATTAACATTATATTCTTAAATGTTTCGGACAACACCCTGTCACCTTGAACTGTATACATGATCTATTTGCCATATATGATTCCGTGTTCATTCTTAAATTTCTATTCCGAACTTTAATATAATATAGTAAACTGTTTTGTAATATTCGTCCTCACAAAAAGGTCAGTTGGAATCTCTCCTGATAAAGACTGCCATGCTAGTTGGAATCTCTCCTGATAAAGACTGAAACTGTAAGTGCTATTAGAAGGATCTTTATTTCGAAGGTAACATGGTACCAACTAGAATAGTTTTCGTTCTTCGCTTTACAAGCTTTTAGCTTCTGCACCTTTTTATTTTCTCTACCAACTGCCAAACCTATGGGTGCGCTGCCAGCGGTCGAGGGCTACAGAACAAAAGAGCATGCCAACATTTTTTTTTTCATTTTTAAATATCCACTTGAAGCAGTTAGTGGTTGGCTTCAATGCATTCATTGCGCACTTAGGGCAGGTGTTACTGACCTGAGGGATTCCTTTTGTTCTCTCAGGCCAGCAAGCTTATAAAGTTGTTAATATTTGAAATTATTATTCTATTATTCCTGACCGAATCGTTCTTAAAGGTCGGGTGCAGGTGCGCGCGAGTTTATTTATACTCTTTTATTTCTGCAATTAAAGCCATGCTGCTTTGAGAAAACATTTATCATGTAGGGAACTCCTCAGGTTGTCGCTTTACATAATTTACAGACATCTCAGATATATCTCTCCGCAACTTTGTTCAAGCACTTGGAGTATCTATATTTAATTTGACATTATAAGAATCTTATAGGAATTTTGTGGACAGTCATGAACTGTATAGTTTATATTTTTGCATTATATTATACAAGTTTGCAGTTGTCTATAACCGGACTTTTTGAAAGCTTTTCTGGCGGGTTTTTCCGGTCGAAATCCCGCAGAGAATCGCAAGTTTGATAGCTAGTTTCTGCACAATGAAAGCTTCCCAGAGATTTTCTAGGGTGCTGAAAGTTTGAGTAGGTATGATGAAGTTTTTAAAGCATTAAAAGTGTTTAAGAGTCCATAGTGAGATGGTTTATATATATATATATAAAATGAAGCATTAAATAGATGTTATATTTAATATACAGTGCATAAATTAAACCTTTATACAGCTTTGACCAAAAATCTATGAGCCATGCATTCTTATATTGATGTCCATCAAGCATTAAATGAGCATTCATAATTGCGAGTTGGCTACTTCACTGTACATTGTTTATTATATTGTCACGGGCTATTAAGTCGCATAGAGGATCTATAAGCTGGTATTACTTTGTATCGAAAATTTTGTAAAAAATTATTGCCTTTTCCAATGCCAATTATACGTTTTTATTTATTTTTATAGGCTATTACTTATGGAGACCCACCAGATTAAGGTTCTAAAACTCAATGCAGCTGCAGATCAACACATGATTGTACAACACCATTAAATAAGCAGATGCAATGGTCTCACCTTTTGATTCTACATCATCAATAAGTACTTTCAGAAAGAGATAGAGATATGAATTGTCACACCCGGGAGATTACTTCTATACAGATCTCTAACGATTTGAGACGTGTGGATTTTGCTATATTGCTATATTCCAATGCTGGGTGGATTTTGCTATATTCCAATGCTTCCCTTGAGAGATTTTAAATGAGGAATAGCATAACCCACACTTTCGAGCAGAAGCATTTGTACCACTAACCTGGTTAGATTACTGAGAAGAAAATTGATGTTGGGTGATTCACCTAATTGACATGCAAAATTTCTGTTTGTGCTCAAGAACTTGGCCCAGCCCCTTTTCTATTTATTTCTTCGTCTCATCTGTATTTGATTGGAGTTATCCATTGCTGCGTCTTGCACATGGATTCGCCTCACATAACTGAGATGGGAATTTGGATTCACCTCACATAACTGAGATGGGAATTTGCATTTAGAATGCTGTGGAGACAAAATAAATAAACAACGCTAATATAGGGAATGGCTCCTTAATCCATGGTAGGCATGGAGTGAGCTATTTTTAATACAAAACGATATTTTCCAGCTAAGATTGTAGTAGAAAATTCAAATATAGAAATTCAAACTGGAAAACTTTTGAAATAACTATACACGCAATTAAAGAGGGTGCAAGGCAACTGTGATATCATATTGAGACCATGTCGTCTTTGCACAAAATTATTGAAATGCCTTCAACCTAATCTAACCTACACTCCCAACAAACCACATCGCACTATTGAATTTTTCTAGTAACTTAAAATTGAAATTATCAGTATCCATTCATCGTTGAAATTATTTGTATCTATTCATCGTATTTATGAAACTACAACATTCATCAATGTGATGGAAAACTAGTTTTATTTTGAAATTATCAAATTCTTTCCTAGTTAAACAAACTAAGGCCACATACACAAATTATGTATACAAAAAAAACAGTAACATGCCATGTGCATCAAATGAATATATAGATATTCATTGGAATGGGTAAAAATTGCAAAATTAAGTTATTATTTTTTAAATTTAAAATGAGTTTTAAATATGTTAGAATTGTATATTTGATTTTTTGTTTGGTTATTTTTATTAATTTTAAGTTTAGATCAAATTTGTTGGAATTATAAATTTGCATTGTTGAGTTGATTTTAAATTTATTTATGCATTAAACAATATAGTTTAAATTATAAAACATAGTAATTTCACACTATACCACTCTATTTTAATGGAAAAAATTTTATCTATTCTCCAATATCATAGTTAAATTTTGATTTTTTGTGTGTGTAAATGTAATATAAATTTTATTTTTTTTCAATTTGGTTTATGGTAGGGGAATGTTGATATCTCTCCAACCATGTTCAATTCCAGCAAAATAATATGATGAAATTTAGTGTAATGCTTTGAATCCTTGTTGTTGAAAATGAATAATCCCTCCAATACTTGAACATGTATATTTTTCCTATGAAAAAAAGTAATATATATATATATATATATATATATATATATATATTTCTTTCTTTGGCTACATCATTTCCTTCGTCTAACTAGTATATTCAAAAGAAACTACAAAGACTTAACCAAGAATTCTAACTCTATAGTTCTCATGATCTTATAATTTGCAATGGCATAAAGGTGGTTAGACTCAAACCAAATGAGCTGTATTTATGCATTTGTAAGTAATTTCATGGATTATGTAATATCTAATATCCAACCAAATTGTAAAATATGACCTTTTAAAGGACCATGGCCATCATATACCTTTAACCTTAACTCTAAAATTTTCCATGAAAAACAACAATATGCATGGGAATTGTGAATCAACTACATCCTTTTACACAAGAGTGAAATGTATCTCTTCTTAAAGGATTTAAATAATTATTTTTATGTATTAGCTTATAAGGATAGCATTTAAGATTTCTATTGTAGAACCCTCCTTGCTATCTTTAGAGAGTTCTCTACCAAGGTGATATATAAAAATAATAATAGAACTATGAGTCTTTGGTACTATGACTACTGTAAAATTGCTTGAAGGACTATAGGGAAACCTAGAAAATTGATAAGATAAATACTTAAAAATATCTAATTAAAAGAAATAAAATATACTATATAAGTAGAAATAAAGAGAAGTTATTGCGCCTCTCTAAGTCTAACGCTAGAAAATTTTAGAGCAAAGTGATTAGAGATGATCCAAAACTTGATAATGTAAATATGTATAAAGCTCCTATTACATAAAATAAAAGATACTATATAAGTAGAAAAATATAGTAGTTATTGCACCTCCCTAAGTCTAACCTTGGAAATTTTCAAGGAAATCGATGCTCCTAATGAAACATTAAACCATGATAAGATAAATATATACAAAAATATTATTAAAGGAAAGAAAAGATAATATATAAGTAGAAAGCAAGAGCCATTACTACACTTCTCTAAGTTTGACCTCAATTTTTTTTTGGAGGAAGCTATTAGGGATGCTCCAAGTGAAATCTTAAAACTTAATAAAATAAATACACACAAATATCTTATAAAGGAAACAAAATATACTATATAAGTAGAAAGAAAGAGCACTTACTAAACCTCTCTAAGTATAACCGTAGGAATTTTTAGGAGGAAAATTATGATTTGCAAAATTGAATAAAACCATTTGATTCCATTGAGTAATTGGAATACTTACCTTATAAACATCTATGAATCCCCTAATTCCATGGACACCTTTTTTAATTCCCCTATAAAAAATGATATATTTTCTTTGGAAGCATTAAGTTTGGGGGTAAGTAGCTCGCTAATGGAAACTCTAAGGACAATGAAGGCTACCAAGGTAATTCTTTTTAAATTGGAGGATCTATCCTCATCCCACACATACACGAGATCTTTCTTGGTAGTGAATCAAGGATTCATTAAGCCTACGATGTAGAGCCTTAATGTGCCTATCTTTAATAGTGTGGATAAAAGAATTCCCTCTAATTACTAATACATTATGATTAGCCATACTTTATCCAAGTTGTATGAGCTTGTTTTGGAGAAGAAGATTATCCTCTGGCTTGAAATCCATGGTAAAATAGCTAAATGAAAATATGGGTTTAGGATATTTTATTTAAATTTGGAACATCTTTTTACTCTTAGGATACTTGCGCTAGAATGCCAAAATAATAAAATTGATCTTTTTTGAATTTATTTTTTCACCTTATAAAAACTTTTGACAAGAAAATATTGCTCCTAGAAAAAGGCTATGGAAGAGTCTAAATGAAATAATAGTTCCTCTTGAGTTTAGGGTTGTGGTGTAAAATATGTACTAGAATGTTATTTCCAAGCTTAGGACAATTGAGGATTGGTCAAAGGAAATGATTGGATTCAAGCTAAAGTGTCCCTTATCCCTTACCCTTTTTGGGATATAGTTTGATAAGCTAGAAAAATTCATGGGATGCATAGTTTGTGTCGGTGCCATGCTCATTGATATGGTCATAACTCTCCTTTTTTATGCTAATGATATTGTTCTTTTTGTAAGGAGTCATTACAATCTTGGAAAACAACTTAGAATCCTCCACGATTTCTGATCAATGATGCCATATGCTATTAATACCAACAAAACTAAAGTCTTAATAATTAAATACAAAAGGATCACCTATGGTACCCTTATTTATAACAAATACTTAGAGGAAGTTCCTTAATACAAATATTAGGGAGTCGAAATCCATAAATTAGAATTATAGCATTGAGAAAAGGATAAATGGAAGTTGGAAAGCTTATTATGGGCTTGAAAACAATTATAATTCTCTAGTGCTTTGTATTTAAGATAAAAATAAAATCTCCTCTTCAACACTCTCATCGCTCTTGTTATTTCAATATATGGATGTGAGGTTTGATGTTGTAGTATATCTAGAGATTAATGGAGGAAGATTGAATACGTACAAAAGAATTTTATAACCTATAACCACAACATTAAAGGAAATAATCCCTACTCTATCCCCTTGGTTGAAGCCAATCCTTCCTCCATTGAAATAATGAGTATGAATAGGTATCTTATGTATAAGAGAAGAATCTATCCAATGTGGAAGCGAAGTGGTTTCCTAAAATTACTTACAAATCTAACCAAACCCCACCCCTCCTTCTATTACATTTGTCTCAAGTAAGGGTGGCATAATAATACCTCCTCTTGGCTACAACATTGGAAAACAAAGGATGAGATCATGTTGTATAATCCTGGTAAAGTTGAAGGGAAAAAGGAAACTACAATATTATAAGGAGGTGATGAACCCAAATATCTAAAACCAATTTTTTTTTGTCTTAATTAGTGTTCAAAAGAAATTGTATATTTCAAACATAAGAACTAATTCTTATGAGCTTCATAATGAAACTAACCATTGTTTAATTCACAAAACTTGATGGGATGAAAGAGTTTGACATATATGCAGTCTTAAGAGGTTTGAAGATGAAAACATTTCTTCTTAAAATGTTGATATTATACTCACCATTTATTTAATTTAAAAAATATTTGTCACACTACCAACCTTATTGACCTTTTAACTTAGCCAAAATATGTTGATTTTTGAATGTTTTTCTCATTTCTTTTTTAACATAGAAAACAAATGTTTAAATTTGTAATTAATCTCTTAACTTCTTAAGGTTAGTAGACCATATAGGTCTTAGTAAAAGTTAATCATCATAATCATCACATTATTATCATATTTAATGTATTAATTTTAGAATTATAAAAAAATTAAAAAAATTACTTTTTTTTTTTTTTTTTTTTATGATCAAAGGGGTTGAATCTAATGATGGAAAGTAAGGATTTTTTCACCCTTATCTCGATCCAATTGTTGCACTTAGTGTTGTTATTGATGACAAAAAGATGTCATTGATTCCAAAGGGAATGCTTGTTATAGTAGTAGTATCGTCGTTGATGATCCAAGAAGAATCAAGACACTTTATTTAGTGATATGATAGTTGAATCCTTTATATTTTCCCATCACATGAAAATATGAGGGCTTGAAATTATTTGATATTTTAATGAAGTTATGTTTCTCTAAAGATTGTATAATTAACATGGTTTCATAGAGCTCACACATACCTTTTCAATGGTATATTTTGCTTAGAAAAAAACCTCTCGGATGAGAAGTTATGGCCAGTTAAAAATCAACAATAATTGTGGCAAATTGAAGGGTTAAACTATATGGCCAAATACCAAATTATTAAATGGTTAAGTGGATCTATCATTGCTAAATGAATAAAAACCATTATTATACAAAGTTACATGTAAGTTAATACCATTATAGGGCGTGCATATTCCAAACAAATCAATTGTGTCTACAACAAGTCAATGATTAGATCATGCTTAAGTACTGTGGTGTTTAACAATGCTGTTAAGTCCAATCAGATCAACACATTTGGAAAATTTTTATTGGATGGTTATGTGGATCCAGCTGATGTCAGCATGATAATGTGGTACCATCAGTGGCTGCCACATGGGAAGGTGATTTGGCACTTTCATATTGGCAGAAAATTAGAAAAAAACCAAAACTTAGCATGCTCTTAGACAACCATGTGGCAACATGATATCAGCATGTGGAAGACTAGTGGCCCCCAAGTCACATGGGTAACACATGGTAGTTTGAAGGGGGAATTCAAATTCAAATTGAAAAAAGGAGCATTTTTTTGAAGGATGGTCACATTGAACATTCATGAAGGTCACATGGTATGCAAGATTTAACGAAAGTTCTATTCGACTCAATCATCCCCAGGTGCACCCAAAAATTATATATATGGCACAAAAATGAGGTTAATTTTACCATTGAAGAGTCTTGTTTTATAGTTGGGTTGAAGTGCTTTTGTCCCGAATGACTAAAGTCACCCTTCGGTTTCATATGAGCAATCTGTTGGAGCATAAATGATTTTTGTTTTTAATATAGCTTTGGTTCGTCAAAAATATGTTTATGGTTTTGTACACCGGATTTCATTATAGTTATGGTTTGCATGATCCATTCAAATCCATTTCTTTGGTTGGATCCAAGTGAGCATCCCATGGTAGCCCTACAATTGCATATTGTGTAACAAAGACTTGATCCAATGTGGGCTGACCACTACAAATTTTGTAACTAAGACTAGATTTGATGTGGCCCTACCACTGCATATTATGTAACATGTATGGTAGTAGGACACAATTCCCATAATCTATAATGATTGTAGTTATAGTGTCTTCTCCTCGAATATGTATGAAAAGGAAGCACTTAATACTGTGGATGACAAATAGTCTCAACCATATAAATGGCTGCTAAACATCGTAAATCTGCAGCAAATGATAGAAACAAAACCTGCCAAAGTCCCGATCTATGCCACAATCATAGTTAAACGACAAAATGAAATAGTAATAAATGTGGGTAACTTTGATAATCCAATGGAAACCATATATACAAAGAGATTTTATTAAATAACACCTATGAAGAGAACAAATAAGTGTTACCAGTCCCCCTCTATGGGATGGGTTCTTGGCTATCCTCAAATTTCTTCAGCTTTTATAGAGTCTCTCTCCTCTATAATGTGTAAACCTAGCAAATAAGATGTTTGAGCTCAATGGGAACTCAAATGGAAGAAAAAATGTGTGCAACAGTGATAATAATCAAAGTTAAAGCAATGAGTGTAACAATGAAAATAATCAAAAGTGAATAATGAATGGAAAACCCTTCTATTTATAACACAATACTAAGTTATCCTTGAATAATGAGCAATAATAAAATATTATTAACCCCATTCTTGAAATAACCACTTGGAATATTTTATTATATTTCGTTAGGAGGGAAAAAGTATTTAAACTTTTATTTAGAAATAATAAATAAATAAATGATTTATTTATCATCTCAAGAAATATGGTTAAGGAATAATAAACAAATAATGATTTATTTAATTATTCCTAAGGGATTTAGTCAAATTTGACAAGGAATAATAATTAATTAGTGATTAATTAATTATTCTTAGAAAAAAATAAGATAATTAATGATTTATCTATTTATTTTTCATAACTGGGTCAAATATGACAAGGAATATTAATTAAACAATGGTTTGATTAATTATTCCTAGAAGATAATTAAATAAATAGTGATTTATTTAATTATTCTTCATGGGTTTAATTATAAATTACTTAACAAATGTGGTTTATTAAGTAATTTCTCACAGTGAAAGCAATTTTACTATGGTAAAATTGGCCTTACATGGTGTACTTCAATCCATCTAGTAAATTAGGCTAGATGATCAATTTTTTGGTGATAACATATTTTCCTCCAACGTATGAGCGTTAGGAGCAAAACGTATGACTGAAGTACGTTGTAAATACACAATCACTAGATAATAAAATGGAGAGAGAGAGAGAGAGAGACCAATAGAGTTGAAGCGAAAGAGGATAGGGACAGAGGGGGCGAGACCAATGCAAGTATCCTTTTATGTTGTGGTACTAGATCTCAATGAGGCGGGGGAGGCATACCTATACCCGCCAAGATGAATTAGTACAAAAATAATGATGCGCCCATAAATATAAAACTGAGGAATGAAGTACATGTTGAATGGTACATGACACGTTGGCATAACTGAGTCATAAAATAATACAATGTGTCCCCTATACATAATGCACATGCAAACACATGAGTTAGGACTGAATACAATAATATATGAATACATGAGATATAATGGTCGTTCCCTCAAAAAATGGGTGGGAGGGAGGGTAAAACAACCGAAGAAGCCCTATTGAATAGGGAAGGTCTTTGCAAAACTAAATGGATCATCTGAAGGAGAAATGCATGCTAGGAACACTGCATCTGGTAGGAACCAAACCCATCAAGTATGCAGAAATTCATATGAGGCTGTAGCATAATATGAAGGCATCCGGTCATGTGGGGTGCTACTTGAAGGGCCACCCCCCATGAGGGCTAAAACATCTCACACACACCCGAAAATCACTAGTACAATTTGCTGCATCACTGGACCATCAAGTATATGAATCAAGAGCATGAAACAACCAAGTCAAAGGGAAATAATGAGTCCCTTTGCTCGATCCCAGGTACCGAACAATAATGGAAGCTGGAACCAAGGTACGTCACCCTCTAGGCCATTCTTCTAGAATAAATGACTTGATGTCGACAGAATAGGGCCTGCGATAGGCGAGGCAATGAGGATCCTCAACTGAGGCACGAGGGAAAATAGTAATGTGACTGATGGACTGACACCAGGGACAATGGAAAATGATGGGACTGAGGGACAAAAAGATGACTTCCCTTGTTAGAGTATAAAGTGCATGGTTGACCTGGCAACGATTGAATTGACTCCGGAGGGGATGGGGGACACAATGATTGGAGGGTGAAATGGGAAACAAAGGATGAATGGTATGCAAATATGGATGGAATATTGTGACATGATATAGTGGGATGTGAAAAAGACTCCATGGATGCAAAGGTGACTCATCGCGATTCTCTGAACAAGGGTGACTCAATGACGTTGCCACACAGAATAGGCCGGGTTGGGACCATGAAAGAATGAGTAAATGATGGTTACTCATGAAGAAAATTTACACGTGAGATGAAAGTGCAAAGGGAAGGTGGTCCCCAAATTACAAGAGTCACATATGAATAAATTTGATTTTGAGAGGCGACAAAGTGACCCTTCTTGGAAAAATGGCTTCTGGGTGAAGTGTCAAATCATCAAAAACTGAAAAAGACCCATTATATTACTCGATGAGAGATTTCCAACGGTGCTAATAGTTTGTCAAACTGAGCTATGGTTTGGTCGCAATGGGCGACATAATAACTGTGGGTTTTTCTATGAAAGGATGTTTTCCCTCCAATTTGAATTCATTTGCTAAGTGAGCTGTGGTGAATTTGGAGAGGAGGAAGAGGCCCTAAATCTTGTGGAGATCATAGCGGATAGACTGACTGTTGGAATAAGGATCTGTGACTTTCAGGTAGGTTCCCTTACTCATCTCTTTAATTTCAATGGTTTATTTCCTGATTTTTGGCACCTTGCAACTCCCTGGTACACCCCTGCTCCTCTTCACAACTGCATCACACTTTTTGGTTCTAGAAATGCAATATGGATTGCAGGAAACAAGTGAAAACCCACGACCTCGCACTTTCTAGGCCAAAAACTGTGATATTGGGCTGAAAAGAGGGGTGGTCTATTGGCCTGGTGGGGGATGTAGGTTGATCAGTGTAGGCCAGTGTTTTCTTCTCTGAATTAACAAGGCATGTGGTGTTTTGCAGGCATGGCAGACTTGAAGATCGATTGGCGTGAGTGAGACTTGGATACCCTTCGATTCGAGATGCAGAGGGATCAGGGGGTTCGAGGGGTGTTAGCTCGCTATGGGGTTCTCAAGTTGGTAGAGAACCAATTGATGAGTGCAGGTGAGCCATTGCTATCGAGAATTGTGAGATATTGGGATCTAAACTAGGAGGTCTTTGTAGTGTAGGGGCACAAGATTGAGCTCACATTATAGGATATTTATTTCTTGGCCAGACTCCCTCCCCTAAGGGTGGTGGGGGATATACATTCGGTGTTGCCTCATGGGAGGAACATTATAGAGTTTGTGGAGCACCATTGTCCATGGGATGTGCGTGTGAAGGGCACGACCATATCGATTGGTTATCTAGATAGGCTAGAGACACGGGCTATCATCGCAGTAGTGTTAGGGGTCTTGGGCAGCCAAGTGTTCCACCACATCACTAGTGGGAAGATGATGCTGGTTGAGGGTGTTTTGGCTGGGACCTACTATGGGTGGGCTGAGATGATTTTGTCATCGGTGAAATGACAGTTAAGTCTATGCAAGTGGTAGCTGAACCGTGAATGTTCTTTTGGTACAGTCCTATGTGCATTCTTCTTTGAGAAGATACCCACCCTCCATCCTCATGTACAAATCTAAGATGGGGGCCCACAGGAGCCCAGGATGCGCCACTGGGGGAAGCTACTGTGGAGAGGAGGAGGAGGGGGAGTCAAACGGGTGTTCTGACCCGATTTTTTCACACATTGGGATCAGATGCCCCTCTACATTGACGATTATCCTTATAGCGGGATGAACTATCAGGGTGATCCTGACTTACCACTTCCACCCGGGCGAGCATGGGGACTAGACGGTAAGTGTTAATTTGCTATTCTTATGGTGCATTTCATATTTTTATCACATGTATATGGTACTTAGTGTAAAATATGTGGTATGCAGACATAGCACCAGTAAAATTGGTAGGAGGGGATACAGATAAGGGAACATCATCATCATGATAGGGTCCAGAGTATAGTGCGCTACTCGCTGAACTACACCATAGGTGTGAGGTACTCTTGATCGGAGTTTCTGAGTGTGGATGACATGATTTAGACGATTGATACAAAGATGAGTGTATTGGCCTTCCCTCAGAGTGGTGAGGTATCATGCGGCTCATGGTGATGGCTGGTTAGGTAGTACATGATTTGAGTGCAGGTGGAGCAAAGCCTTTGGCGCGGGATCCACCAAACAATGACTAGATATGGGGACATGTGGGTCCCTTTGGTTTTGATTTTTGGAACATGCTATGGGCATGTCTGATGTATTTAGAGTTGTGGGCTCCAAACACTTCTATGTTTTATGTGATACATAATATGATTATGAATTTTATATGACGTTGATGGTTCACCATGTGTTGTGTTTATGGTTGTCTTCTATGATATACATGTGATAAATGCCAATCTAGAATGTTATTTTCAATGGTGTCTACATAATTATTTTTGGATCTAGGAACATGACTGAAAGTAATGGTTTTAAATTCACGTACCAACAACTTAACTCATAGATATTTTATAAATAGGACTTGGTTGTGTACATGATACACACCATTCAATTTCATGACAAGTAGCAAGGAATCTAAACAAACATGAAGATGAAGGATGAGATGAGTGAGGGCATTGACTAACAAACCTATCACTACATCATATTCGACCTGGTTATTGGTGGAAGATCCAATGTAAACACCATTCGAAAGGAATAACGTATGCAAGGGGGTAAAATTGGTCGAGGCTAGATTCCTGGAGAAGCGACTCGCACCATCGGCATGACCAATATACGGTGTGGATGATGGATCCATATGAAAGGTGGAAAAAACAATGGACTAGATGATGCAACCTACCTAACTTTATAACAGAAATAAAGAAATTCAAATCAAAGGGATATGCTATGACAAAAATTTCTTGAGGTAGAGTGCATTAGGATAATTAGGAAGGATATGGCCTTCAGAATCCTCCAAGAGATATGACCCCTTGCCTAAGTACAAGGGTAATCATGGGTAGACATGGCTTCCATGATGTCCCAATCAGAATGGAAGATGGGCGAAAGGGAGGAAGGATGACTACATGATGCAACGATGACACTTGGTGCATCAACCTAAGAGAGAAGGTTCACATACACATCATCTGGAATGGTAGACGACGAGCTAGTAGATGGAGGATCTACGGATGTTGAGACCTGGAATTCTGTCGAAAGAGGTTCGATAGAAGCATGCACAGAAACCTCAAAAAGGTTTGCCTGTGAGGAACTGAAGGATGACGACAGGTAAAGGGTATGACCCGTGGAGTCCATCATCTCAACATTAGGGGGAGGGATCACGATGATGGGACAAGAGTGGATTTTGGGTTCGATCCCTAGTGGAGTTGCCAATTGTGTTATAGTGTCTTCTCCTCGAATATGTATGAAAAGGAAACATTTAAGACTGTGGATGACAAAAAATCTCAATAATATAAATGGCTGCTAAACATTGTAGATTTGCAGCAAATGATAGAAACAAAACTTGCCAAAGTCCTGATCTATGCCACAATCATAGTTAAACAACAAAATGAAATAGTAATAAATGCGGGTAACTCCAATAATCCAATGGAAACCAGATATACAAAGAATATATTTTATTAAATAACACCTATGAAGGGAACAAATAAGTGTTACCAGTCCCCCTCTATGGAATGGGTTCTTGTCTATCCTCAAACATCTTCAGCTTGTGTAGAGTCTCTCTCCTCTATAATGTGTAAACCCAACAAATAAAATGTTTGAGCTCAATGGGAACTCAAATGGAAGAAAAATGGTGTGCGACAGTGATAATAATCAGAGTTACAATAGTGAGTGCAACAATGAAAATAATCAAAAGTGAATAATGAATGGAAAACCCTTCTATTTATAACAAAATATTGAGTTATCCTTGAATAATGAGCAATAATAAAATATTATTAACCCCATTCTTGAAATAACCATTTGGAATATTTTATTATATTTGGTTAGGAGGGAAAAAGTATTTAAAATTTTATTTAGAAATAATAAATAATAAAATTATTTATTTATCATGTCAAGAAATATGGTTAAGGAATAATAAACAAATAATGATTTATTTAATTATTCCTAAGGGATTTAGTCAAATTTGACAAGGAATAATAATTAATTAGTGACTAATTAATTATTCTTAGAGAAAATAAGATAATTAATTATTTATCTATTTAATTTTCATAACTGGGTCAAATATGACAAGGAATATTAATTAAACAATGGTTTGATTAATTATTCCAAGGAATATTAATTAAACAATGGTTTAATTAATTATTCCTAGAAGATAATTAAATAAATAGTGATTTATTTAATTATTCTTCATGGGTTTAATTATAAATTACTTAACAAATGTGGTTTATCAAGTAATTTTTCACAGTGAAAGCAATTTTACTAGGGTAAAATTCGCCTTACATGGTGTACTTTGATCCATCTAGTAAATTAGGCTAGATGATAAATTTTTTGGTGATAACAATTGTATGTCCAATTATACAAGCCAAGGTGGATGAGCCTGAGTACATTTGAGCTATAGTGACGGATTAGAGGGTCAATGTGTATAGTTTAGTTTAGTGATAACACTATAATTTAATGTGTGCTACATAGTGTCCCAAGTCACATGAGGAGTGGAGTTGGTAATTCGTTGGCATAGTGTATATGTGATTGTGAGTTCAGCCCATGACAATGAACAAGTGATTATATATATATATATATATATATATATATATATATATATTCACATAGTTTATGACTTTTGGTGGCCTATGTTGGAAATAGGTGGATTGTTTAAAATCACCCAAAAAAGGACTATTCGTAGAACATTTAAATTAATATAGAGCTTTATATGGTTATTTTGGATTTCTAGAGCCAATATTGATTTAAATTTGATTCTGAAAGAGGGTGAGTAATTATGGTTTAGAGATGATGTCATTGTTTTCATATTGTAGTGATAGTGTTTTGTAGTAGTGATAGTTTGTGCAGGTTGAGTTGATGGTACAAGTTGTGATGGTGACAACATTTTGCGGATTATGATATTTCTTATAATTCAGTGATATATGATGACAATGGATCCAATTTGAAAATGAGATGAAATATGGGTCCAGCAAGAGATTGAAGAAGGAGGTTGGAGCCTCAATAAGGTTTTAGCCTACAATGAGCATCTACTTGCATCTTCCTAGGTTGGTGCCTCAATGAGGTTGTAGCCTACCGCAAGTGGCAACTTACATTTTTTGGGGTAGTTGGCTCCTGTAGGTCAGGGCCTGCGAATTGATGTAGTGAATTGAATATTAAGAAGAAGAATATTAGTGGTTTTCTCCCATATGGGTTTCCACCTAAAAAAAATGTGTCTCCTTATGATGTGATACTCCTTGTGTTGATTAATGGCTTATTGTTACATTGCTTATATGATGATACACTATTATAATGAATGACATAATGTTTTTGGTTCAATGGTATATGGATATATGCATTTGTGATTAAGAAAATATTGTCAAATTGTGAAATTGACCTAACACTGATTCAACCCCCCCACCCCCCAAGTGTGACTTTTGGGCCAACAAGTGGAATCATAGCAAGTCATATTCAGGTATAGTTAACTAATGGAACATGGATGAAAGAAATATCAACTTAGATGTGTCATCTGTTATGCTTCTATGATTTGAGCTAGAGGAGATTAAGAGAAAGAATGAAATCTTGATAAAGTATCTTGATTAATTTAAGAAATAACTAGGAGAAATATAAATGAATTTATAGGATAAGAATAACGTAATTAACCATCTCAAGAGAGAGGCATATGTAGCAAACAAGTCAGCCAAGGAAGTTCAGCAAGATTCTCAAACCAAAATCAACAACAAAAGGAAAATATGCAAGTACCATAGATTCTTTTATGGCTATCGTTTCTTATGTCATGCATTCACTCATAAGGCCTCTAACTATGGTTACTGGAGAAATGGTTTTCAAAGTCACATTCAATGCTTTCTATGTCATAAATTTGGACACGAGGCCAAATATTGTAAGTTGAATCCAAGAAATACTCTCAAAATATGGAAAAAGAAATAAGAGCAGTGTGGACTCATTCTATATGCCCAGAATCTAGAAAACAAATGGTATGTTGATAGTGGTTGATCAAGACACATGACATGAGACCAAAAGAAATTCATTGACATTAAGGAAATATATAAGGTAAATTAAATGTTGGTAATAATTCATATGCCCGTATTATTGGGAAAGGAACAATCAACTTTGGCAATGGAAGAACTAAGTCTTAGAAAGTTCTCTATATAGAAGTGTTCAAAAATAATATGTTAAGCATCAATGATAGATGTGATCAAGGTTTTGATGTAATATTCAACTCTAAAAGATGTGGAACAAAGAATGAAAATTCTATTAAGTTGGTGGAAAGGGGTACTAGAACAAATGAATATATATATCCTAGAACATTCAAATATTAAAAAATGTTGTGTCAGGAAAAAATATGAAAGTTGGTTGTGGCATAAAAGATTGGGGCATATCTATTTTGGAAACCTAGCAAAAATTACAAGAATTGAAGCTATCAGAGATATGCTGAGGATTTCAAGACCTTAGGATGAAGTATGCAAGGCATGTCAACTTGGCAAGCAAACTAGAGTTACCTTCAAAGCAAAGGAATACTCAACATCTTGTCCATTGGAAATTATTCACACATTTCTTTGTGGACTAGCCAAAATTTCCACACTAAAAGGTGAGAGATATTTTATGCTGTTTATTCATGATTTTATAAGGATGACATGGGTTAATTTTCTTAAAAAAAGTCTAGGACATTTGAAAAATTCAAGAATTCCAAGGATTTTGCTGAAATGAGATGGACCTGAAAATTAAATGCTTGAGAATAGATAGACAGAGAGAATTTACTTCTCATGAATTCCATCATTTCTGTTAGCATCATTGAATTATAAGAAACTTTACTATCAAAAGAACACCTCAATAAAAATGGTATATTGCAAAGAAACAATAAAACAATTTAGGAGATGGCGAGAACTATTCTTTTTGAAGCTCAAATGTCGGATTGAATTTGGGGAGAAGCAATAAATAAAGCTATATACATTTTTGACAAAGAATGAAAATGAAAAAGTGGAGCAGATATTGCTCTTCTCAATATTCAAATTAGTTAAATAGAATAATAGAAAACATCAACAATAAATTATTGGAGTGAAACTCGACTAAGATGAAGTAAAATTGAACTGAATATGACACCTAGCAGACAAGAGAATCAAACGTGATGACACCTAATAGACAATGAGATTAACATCTCAACATCCCCTCGTAATATCAACTGTTACAAGTAGAGGCACATACAATGTTTAATTTCCATGTTTGAAATTCAAATACATTTTTTCCCAATAACTTTGTGAAAATATCTGCAAGATCATCTTTGGAATGATAAAAATCAAGTACTATGTCCCCATCATTGACAAGATCACAGATGAAATGAAAACACGTGTCAATGTGCTTTCTCTTTTTGTGGAAAACATGATTTTTTTATAAATAAATTGCTTAATTGTTGTTACAAAAAATAAGAGTTGACTCCTTTTGAACATTTGATATATCTTTGAACAATTTCTCAACCACACTACTTGACAAGCTACTAAGTTTTCTGCTACATATTATACCTCTGTGGAATATATTGAAATGATTGAATGTTTCTTGGATGCCCATGAAATCAGATTGGTTCCAATATGAAAATAATACCTTGAGGTGCTTTTGCAATAATCTAATCTCCCTGCATAATCGATGTCTATATAGCTTGAAAGTGAACATTTTTTTAGAATGTGTATAGAACAAACCACAGTTTATGGTCACTGCAATTTATCTTAAGATCAGTTTTGCAACCTTCTAATGAGAAATATTTGGTGATTGCATAAACCTAGAGACAAAACTTGCTGCAAACATGATATCAGGTCTAGTTGCAGTGAGATATAATAAACTACCAACTAGACTTTTATACAATGTGGGATCAACTAGTGGAGCTACATCTTCTTTGGTCAATTTGGTGCCTTGAGAAATTGGTGTATCAATTGGTTTGCAATTAGTCATTTTGAAATTTTAGATGATGTTAGTGGCATATTTTTGTTGACCAACAAAGATTCCATTAGCATATTGTGGAATTTTAATGCCTAAGAACTATTTTATGACCCCTAGATCTGTCATATAAAACTCCATTTGCATTTTTGCTTTGAAGTCTTCTAACATCATATTTCTTGTATAAATAAGATCAACTACGTAAAGGCATACAATAAAATTTTTACCTTCATGAGTTTTGGTATACAAAGTTAGCTCATGGTTGCTTCTGCAAAAACTACTTTTGATGAGATAGGTGTTGATGCAGTTGTACCAAGATCTTGGAGCTTGTTTCAAGCCATAAAAGGATTTCTTCAATATGTATACCTTATGCTCATGTCCCGGAACTTCAAAACCAAGAGGCTTCTCTGCATAAACTTCTTCTTTCAATATACCATTTAGGAAGGAAAATTTTACATCAAGATTGTAGACTTTCCACTTGTGTTGAGCTATTATTGATCAAATGGTTTTGACAGTGTCTAACCTTGCTACTAGAACAAAGGTTTCACCATAGTCAACACCAAATTGTTGTGAGAATCCTTTGGAAACCAACCTTTCCTTATGTTTCTCCATTTCTCCTTTTTCATTTAGCTTGGTCTTATATACCATTTTACACTAATCTTGGTTTTGTCTCTTAGGAGATTAACTAATTCCCAAGTCTGGTTCTTCTCTACGGCGACAATTTTTTAGTTAATTGCATCAACCCAATGCTTTTGTTTAACTACTTCTTCAAAATGGGTTGGTTGAGATGAAATAAATGTAAACATATTCTTCTGGTCAAATTCATGCTCTTGCTCATATATTTATTTGATGCTTCTTATTTTATGACTGTCTTATGAAGATGTTGAATCATTGGTGGATTCACTGCTTGAAGATGTACCATTTTCATAATGGTATGGATATTCTTTAATCTTCAATGTTGGTAGCTTTTCTGGATAAAAGGACTGATTTGAAGTTTCATCAACATGATCAGACCAAGATTTATTTTCAAAAAAATTAACATCTCTACTTAAAACAAACTTCTTGGTAACTAGATTGTAAAGTTTGTAGGTTTTTTACTGCTCACTATAGCCTATGAAAATACGTCTTTCACTCCTATCATCAAGCTTCTTTATTAGCTGCTCAGGAACATGTGAAAATGCTACTGATCCAAAAATTCTAAAGTGAGATACATTTATCGTTTTATCATCCCATGCTTTTTGAGGTGTTGTACCCTAGAAACTGGTTGTTGGAGATCCATTGAGAACATATTCTATTATCGAAACTGCTTCAACCCAATAGTTATTTGACAACTTCTTCTCACATAGCATACATCTGGCCATGTTCATAATTCCTAATTTTTCCTTTCTGCAATCCATTCTGCTGTCGAGTATATCTTGTTGTGTTCTGCACGATGATTCCTTGTTGTTGACAAAAAACTTTGAAGTCATTGGAACTGTATTCTCCTCCTCTATCTAACCTGAAGACTTTTAAAGGTATTCCACTCTATTTTTCTACTTCTTCTTTGAACTATTTGAACCTTGAGAATGTATTTGATTTATTTTAGAGAAAATACACCCATATCTTCCTTCTATAATCATCAATGAATGTTAGAAAAAAAAATACTACCACCAATGGAATATGTTTGCATTAGGCCACATATATCTATATGGCCTAGCTCTAAAGGCTCTTTTTCTCTAGAGGAAGATGTGGGAAAGATATCTCTTTTATGCTTGGATATAACACAAATTTCATAATTATAATATTTTTCATTCATAACAGGGAGACCAATGATGATTGAATGTTTCTGAAGTAGACTTAGACTCTTTAATGGGATGTGGTCATACCTAGAATGCCATAGCTGAGACTCATCTATTCTTGACACATTGTGGGTAAACATCTGTGAGATATTTCAACTTCTAAGAGTCAATGGAAACATCCTATTCTTTGTTTTTTTAACCTTTTCTATTAGTCATATATTGGGAGGTTTGTCATAGATATAACATGTGTTGCCTTGAAATATTACATCATAACCATGTTCCATTAATTGACCTACACTAATGAGCTTATGCTTCAGATGTGGAACATAATAAACATCATGTATGTATTTCTGCTTATTCTATTTAGTAAGAACAATACCAATACCTTTCCCTTCAACTTTAATACATGAACGCTTTCCAAGAGTAATTCCTGATGTTATGGAAGAATCAAGATAAGAAAGCATATTTTTGTTACCTGTCATATGATTGTTGCAGCCACTCTCTAGCACTCTCTAGCAATCAAAGGTCCTTGTTGTGAGTGTCTTCAGAAAGATGGCACAAAATAAACATTGTTTTAGAGGATTCTCCTTCATTATTAGAGAGATAGACATTGCATCTTTGTTGATTTGACTATTTCTTTCTGCATTCATGTTCATAATGCCTAAATTTCTTGCAGTAATAACATTGAACAATAGATTTTCTCCATCTTCTACTTCTCTGAGTTTGGTTTTGTGGAGGTCTCCATGGCTCTGATGCATGATAATGTTCTGATTTGCCTCTGCCTCACTTGATGCCACCTTTATATCCTCTGCCTATGCCTCTACCAAGAGAGATTTGTGCTTTGAAATCTTGTTCCATGGAATCTTCTGCCAAGTTAACTCTTGTCTCATGTCTTAGAAGTGATCTAGTTAGTTGTTTTATTGACTAGGTTGTAAAATCTTTGGATTCTAGAATGGTTGTTACAACCCTGTCATATTTCTTAGGAAGGATTCAAAGGAAATTTTCAACAATCTTCTGATCTATAATGGTTTCACCAATGAATTTTTTTAGCACTCCATAATTTCTCCAGGTTGAGGAGAGAAACTCAGAGGTAACCACAAACCACTTAGAAGTTGGAATCTAGCCCTTCCAACTTTAGAGAGGGCTCTCTCTATCTGAAATGTTCAATCACTTAGATGTTAGGTTAGGTATGGTGCTTAGTGGGGTATAATTTTCAAAGGTTTGTTGGCACAAAGACAGATAGATCTATTGGGCATGGAGTCATGTTAAATTAATCATTTTTCTAGTGATAGGATAAAAATATGAGGGGTATTCTATAGGGGAAAGGTAGGCAGTTTTGCTGGTGTAATCAAATTAATTCGTTGTAAGAGAGTGAGTATAAGAAATTAGAATGATGAAAACAACACATATAGAATCAAACTATTAGATGAATTCAAAATGTTTTTTTAAGAGGAAAACATAGACTGCTTGGAAAACTAAATTAGGGAACGTTTTAAATGAATTCTGAGATAAGTTCTAGTTCAACCAAACATGTAGCCATACATTTAAGGTACGGAAATAACATAAAGAAAAGTTACAACATGAGGAAAGCACATCACCATGAAGAGTTGACACAAGAATCCATGTAAACCACACCACTATGTTTCATTCACTGGAAAATCAAGAAAATACAATATGCACAATGTTCTTTCTTCTCAAACCTGACCAACCCTTTGCCCAAAGGAAAATTTGATAGTTGGGTCTACATTGATGAATGTGAGGTCTTTTGGTTCAAATATGACAATGGAATCTCCCTTGTGTTTCCTTCCCTCTAGAGTTTACATGGTTTTTTGCAGCAGAGGGATACTCTAGGGTTCTTAAATTGCAATCTCAATGCAAAATTAATTGGTGAAACAAGTGTGATAGAAATGATGAACAAGAGGATACAAATTAAGCTTTGATGATAAATGAAAAAATAAAACCCTATAATACAGACCAGTTAACACAAATCACCTCTTGAAAACCCCAAGACAACTACTACATGCTTGGTCCTAGTGGCTAAAATTTAAATAGACAAGAGAAGTGCCGAAAGCATAGCACATGGGAAAAAAAAACTAAAATCACCTTTAAGGCACATAAGGACTAGGTAAGGAGCTTCAATTTAGTTTCAATCACATGGTAGACTTTGTATATGGAGGCTGCAAAACAGAATTTGACTGTTTGGAAAGGGTAAACACAAAAAAAATGCATCACACGGAGAAGACACAATGAATGGCAGAAAATGCAGCGATGGTAGAAAGTGAAGCACTGCAGAAAACACAATGATGGCAAAAAGCCCAGTGATGTAGAAAACATAGGGATGATGAAATTCAGTATTTTGTAGGTTTCCAAGTTATTTTCTTGACTCATGCATGAAATTTTGAAATCATATAAGACTAAGGTACTAAATGAAACTGGATTTTGCACCTGGAGAGGAGATTTTACCACTAGGCTGAAATAAATGCAACACTGTCTGCAAGTGCAATGCTCCCCTGCCTCCTTTGCGCAACGACCATAAACGAACATTGGACGAGCTTTCTGAAGGAAAAATGGAGTTCTGAGAGATCTTGTGTGAAGATAATCATGCAATTAACCTCCCAAGGTCGCTGAGAGCGGACTTGATGGGCGATAATTACAATTTGAACTTGATAACCAAAAGCATAGCACTTGGAAAAATCTTAGCATCGTTCTCTTGGCTGTTGTACTGTTTCTGAAGTCATGACTAATCATGATTTGAAATTTTAACTAACTCAAGACACCTACAAATCTGTGCCCATGATGAAAAAGCATGACAACACAATCTTGCTCAGGATTTCTTGATGCAACTTGACCCTAGACCTACTTAACTTGACCCCTTGGGATATAAAAGACCATTTTTCTGACTCTTGACACATTTTGACATATTTATAATGAATAATAAAGATTTAATTCCAACCTAAGACCTAAAGCTTGATCTTCCACAAGATCATAGCCACACCTTTATACTTTTGACAAAATTTGAAAGACAAAATTTATTTATGACTACTATGACTATAGGATACTAACAAGTTTGATCTAATTTACTATTCCCACGACTCTAGTCATGTACTAGTCCACATTCTCTATGTCAGTCATCTCCAGGGTTTCGAACTGAGCTTCCAATGTCTGCAATTTAAGAGTCTTTACTATATCATTACCTTGATACGCAACTTTCAAAATATCCCAGGTTTCTTTTGTTGTGGATGCGCCAATTATCTTGTCTAAGGTAGAGTCATCGACTGAGTCTTGTATCCAACATT
Organism: Pinus tabuliformis; assembly: GCA_031772625.1. Taxonomy (NCBI): domain Eukaryota; kingdom Viridiplantae; phylum Streptophyta; class Pinopsida; order Pinales; family Pinaceae; genus Pinus; species Pinus tabuliformis. Next base: position 1,073,270,520 of record CM062807.1, on the reverse strand, counting down.
TGGCTCTGTGCTCTTTCTTTCTAAGTTCAATAGCTGCATTCCTTTGATTATTGGTCATGGTCACCCATGCTTCTTGGGTCGACTCTACATAGGCGTTCTAAAGTGTATCCCAACACTCTTGGGTTTGCAAAAATATCTTCATTCTTAAAGACCAAAACTCATAATTTTTGCCAAACAAAATTAAGATTTGTGAAAAAGAACTAAAAAAAACCATTTCACAAATTGTAAATGTACACCCTCTTTTTAAAAAAAATCTCCATTTTAAAATTTAAAAAAATTCTCAAAAAAATGCAATACCCTATTTTAAAATTCTCGGAAAGAAAAAATATAATACCCTTACAAACTTTATCTTAAATCCTTTGATTTTTTTTACCAATTTATTTTTTTAAACTAAGGCAGCCCTTTTTTAACCAGGTTTAAAAAAAAAAAAAAAACTCTTTTTTTTAATCAACTCCTCTCCTTTCAAATGAAAGTCCCTTCAATATTTTTAAATAAAGCCTTTTTAAACTAACTTTAAAGCACCCTTTAAATATAACCCTTTTGATAAATCTTTTAAACAAACAAATGCTTTCGAGTCTTCTTAGAGGCTCACGTTAAAGCTTTTTAAAGTTTAAAAAACATGAAACTTATTACGCAACTTTCAACGGATTCAACGCAACTCTCGAATGTGTACCCCTGGATTGAGCTGCATTGTTTTTCATTTTCGTAAGTTTGAGTGGATAAACGCACTTGCTCCTCTTATCATGGGTAAGTTGATAATTAAAAAAAAAAAAATCTCTCGCCTTCGCTGAGATAATGACTTGTTTTGTCCTTTTCACAGAATTTTTACACACAATTAGTTTCAATAAAGGCTTTTTCTCCTCCTCGACTTCTTGGTCTCTGTTGCTTTCTCTAGAGTCTTATGCAACCTGAAGCTCTGATACCATGACAAAGAATGAAAGTGAAAAAGTGGAGCATAGATTGCTATTCTCAATATTCAACATAGTTAAATAGAATACATAGAAAACATCAACAAAAAATGACTAGAGGGAAACTTGACTAAACTAAAGTAAAACTCAAGTGACTGTGACACCTAGCAGACAAGAGAATCAAATGCAATGGCACCTAATGATTAATATCTCAATAGTTTTGAATGGGTTTCAAATCAAAATCAAAAGTTCCAAAACCCATTATGAGTTATAGAAAGGAAGACCAACAACTGTTAACATTTCAAGGTGTTTGTAAGTAATTGTTACATAAAGATGAACAAAAAAAACTTCAAAATTTTATATCCAGAGTAGATGAGGGTAGCTTTCTCAGATAATCCTATTAAATAAAAAGTGATAGATGCCATAACAAGAGAATGCAAGAGGTCATAGAAAGTATTGATGTAGAAGTAAATGAATCACTCTTGCATAATGGAGTTCTTCCACTGACTCGACCCAACTTATATATCTTTCAAGAATCCCCATTAGAGGAACAGGAAGATGAAGAGTTTGAAGAAGTTAAGAGAGAAGAGCATGAGCCTATGCAAGCAAAGACTCCATCTAGGTATGAAAAAAAGAATCACATGGGTGATCATATTTTGGGTAATAAATATTCAAGTGTCCAAACTAGAAGAAAGTTGAAAATGCATCATCTCGATAAAACATAACACTTTTGTCCTTAATGGAGCCACAATATTTTTCTCAAGCCAACAAAGATGACCACTCAATCAAGGCCCTGAATGAAGAATTGAACCTGATTGAGAATAATCAAACTTAGGAATATGTCTAAAGATGAAAGTACAAAAATGTAATTGGAACCAAGTGGGTATCGATGAACAAACTTGATGTGCATGGGTAGGTAGCAAGAAATAACCCGAGAGTTGTGTGCAAAGGTTATGCCTAAGTGGAAGGTGTTGAATTTGGTTAAACATTTGTTGTTGTGGTTTGTCTAGAGGAAATCAGAATGTTCTTGGTTTTTGCATGTTTTAAAGGGTTAAAAGTATATCAAATGGATGTAATTTCAACAATCCTAAATGGTGAACTCAAGGAAGAGGTCTATATGGAACAACCAAAAGGATTTCATTTAACATAAAACAAACATTTTGTATGTAAACTAGAGAAGGCAATGTATGGTTTAAATCATACTCATAGGGCATGGTATTCTATCTTGGATGCTTATTTTCATCAATAAGGCTTGAGCAGAGCTTCAACTAATGGTAATTTCTACATCAAGAATAAATAACGTAACATGCTAATACTTATGGTATATGTAGATGATATTATCTTTGGTAATGATTATGAATCCATAAGTAAGAAATTTGCAAATAGTATGAATTAATTTCTACATCAAGAATAAAGAAAGTAACATGCTAATACTTGTGATATATGTAGATGATATTATCTTTGGTAATAATTATGAATCTATAAGTAAGAAATTTGCAAATAATATGAAAAAAATTTCGAAATTCCCATGCTAGGTGAAATATCCTTTTTTCCTTAGATTACAAGTTAATCAATGAAAGTCAAGGATCTTCATATCAAAAGCCAAATATCTTAAAGAAATATACTTTTTTGTTGGACTAGTCAATCAACGAAAGTCAAGGATCTTCATATCAAAAGCCAAATATCTTAAAGAAATGTTGAAGAAGTTTGGAATGCAAAATTATGCCCCAATAAATGCTCTTATAGTTACGAGATGATTTTCACTACTTGAAATTAGACATGTTTAATATATAAGTAATTATGATCCATTATTAAATATTGAAATTTGTTAAAATTAATTTTAATAAATTAAATTTAAAGATAGTCAAATAATGTCAATTATAATAAATAAAGGTTAATAAAAAATTAAATTCAACCAATACTAACAATATTCAACTATAATTAATCACAATCCATGACAATCTAGGAAAGTAAACTGATATGTATTGTAGCCAATCATAATCAATGGAATTCAATGATTGCTCATTAAATTTAGTGATAATAAATTCTTGTTAACAAAAGCCAATACTTAACAATAGTTAATTATAATGAAAAATAGATAACCACAATCAAGCATAATCAATCACATTAGATCAAAATGAAGTAAGATCAAATAACGTCAAACATAGAAAACCATAATAAATTAGATAAAACCATATTCAAGTATAGACAATTATAGATAATCATGTCATACATTTTCAATATTACTTGAATATAACAAACAATGGTTAACTATGTTATGCTCTAAATCTTGCATCTTTTAGCCTTTTCAAATGTGTATTTTTAGGTCAAGTATACTAGAATTTGGTATGGATTTATAGGAATCAAAAGTTTGACTAATGCAATCTACTTAATCTAATTATTACATATAGTTTTTAGGGTGTTGAATCCACCTATATGGTTTAAAAGAACATTTTAAATAAGATAAAGATACAATTTCAATAAAAGAAACATTCCTAGATTCTTAAGAAAAAACCAAAATATAGAAAAATTAGGCTTTGTGGTTAACTTTTTATACATAAGTATTTCGAATGGTGTATTGTACTATATAATAAAACTATACTTTGTTAAATGTGTTCAACATGGTCAATCATAGTTGAACTTCATTAACTATAGTAAACCACAATATGCGAAATTCAATATGGGCAACCATTATCAATTATAACTAAAAAAAAGTTAACCATACTCAATAAAGTCAATAACAACTAACCATGATAAACTATAGTGAAAAATGATGAATTAGATTAAAGTATCAATTACAATCACAATTATTGTTATTTATTACTATTGAATTTGACTCATCTCAAACTATATCATTATTATTAATATATTAAAAATAACATTATTATAAATAATGTACGAAATAACACTGACACTAAAATACATTTTTGAATGCATAAATGGTTTCAACGCTCTGAAAACTCCTTAGGGCACTCTAATTTTGGTAAAGATTCACAGGAAAAAATGTCAAAAAATAGCATTTCATCTATAAATTAAACTACACCTTATTACAATATAAAATTATTATTATTCAAACTAATATTATTATTTTTATCACTTTTATAAAAATAAAACAATTAATGCCATTAATATATATTATTAATTAATGGTATTTTGCATTAATACGTCAACAAGCTCACATTATTATTATAAGGTGTTGTTTATAAAGGCCAAAAGGTCCCGAAAGTAATTTTTTTGTTAGGATCTGATCATCTTTTTTTACAAAAAATCTGACCATAGGAGTGTTTGAATAGTTTTTTTTTTGTTGGAAATAGATTCAACACTCTCAAAAATCCGCTAGGCACCCAAAATCCTCAAATTTAACAGTAATAACTCACATTTCCCAAAATTTCTACCAAATTTTAGTGAAAATCATTCCACTATTTTCAAAATAAATTTGTGACTCCATTAAACTACTCTTTATTATAATGTCAATGCCCTATATATTCATATATAACATTGTAAAATAATTTCAAAAAGTATTAATATATATTATTAAACACCACAGTTATATTATTTAACATACATCTAACACTTTTACTTTTGATAGATCTATATCAATATCAATATCATCAACCATCCATTGAAAACATCTAAACTCAACCCAGTTTTAAATATAATTTTGATAAGAATGAAATAGATGCATCAATTGAAAACATCTAAACTCAACCCAGCATTGTTTAGATATAGTTTTGGTATGAATGAAATAGATGGAAGTCAATAAAATAGATAGAAGTGAAAGTGTGTCATGTTCTCCGAGTTTCCAATTTTGTATCAATAAAATAGGCGCAATGAAGGTGTGTTTCATGTTCTGCGAGTTTATTTGTTTCACCTGTGGATTTCATGTTTTACTCTGTAATTTGGCAAAGCATCCCGTCCTTCCTTGCTTATTAAAGGAGAAAAATCGAGTATTTTATAATCGAGTGTATAGGTGATGTGTAAGTATATCATTTTTCTAATAAAATAATAATAAAATAGTATCGAGCTCAAAACAAAAATGAAAATAACTATATAAATAAAAAAATACAATATAATTTAGCGCAAAAATCCAAAATAGTGTTTCAAAATCTTTTAATATTTTTTTTAATCAAATATTTGTAAAATGAATTTTTAAATGGAAAAATCATATTGTATGGATATATTAAAATCTTCATTTTACAATAAAATAATAATTCCCCCAAACACAAAAATGAAAATAACCATATAAATAAAAAAACTACAATACAATTCGACACAAAGAATCTAAAATCTTGTTCCAAAATCTTTTAATAACTTTTAATCAAATATTCGTAAAATGAATCTTTAAATGGAGAAACCATATTGTATAGATAAATTAAAATTTTTAATAGCATAAATATTTCCAGGTCAAAGTTGTAATATATGAATATATTAATTTTGTTATCATGGAATATATCTAATATTAATATTAAGAGATTAATATTAATAACAATTTAGATCTATCTTAATCTCTGATTTGTCAATAACCTAAAGAGATTAAATCCCTTGAGTTACAATTTTTTTTATTATTAAAAAAAATTTAATCTTTCTAAACGTTTAATAAATTCCAGATAAAGATAGATCTAGTATATATCTTAGAAATTTTTAATCCGTCCCATTAATTAGTTTAATGAGGTGGTGTAATTGGTGTCATTAGTTAGTTTAATGAAGTGGTGTAATTGGTGCCAGAAATTAAGCGCAAGAAGTCTTCTTAACATTAAACCAAAGCCATTTTTCAAATTTAAAAAGAAAATAGCTGAAAATTTCAAAAAACCAATCGGAAAAGAAAATAGCTGAAAATTTCAAAAAACCAATCGGTACAACGTAAATAACCTCGGCAACCATAATCACGCTCGAGACGGGCTGTTTAGTCAGATTGGGAGATGCAGCCATTTAGCTTTAAAAATATTCTTTGTATTCTCTTATTGCCAGTTGCTTTTAATTGAAGACGCATTTATGTCATTTGTCGACAAACTGTTAAGGTTAGGGATTAACATAAATCGCATATGAACAGTATTAGTTCGTTCCCTTACTGGCAATTCGGAGAAGATACTGAGGGAGAACTGAAACTAAACTGGTATAATCAGAGTTTATACCGAACCATGTTAAAATTATTGCACGAGTGCGACGGGTATGTAAACACAATTTTATTCTACATAATTATATCTGGTCATACTACAGATTCACTTTGTTTATTTCGGCGTACCCTACAATCCAGAATGGCAGATGTATAAAGCACGTCAACAGCTTTGACTTTTTTCTTTCAGAACTATACATATGCTACCACATAGAAGTATTAATCTACCGATCATGTATTTGGAAGTATCAGCTTTGACTTTTTTCAACTTAATCTACCGATCATGTATTTGGAAGTATCAAGTTTGTAAGCAAAAAATCTGAACTAAAACTTCACACTAAAAACTCTGCATCTTTATAGACTATGCACTAATTCGATTCCTGTAATGACTTGATTCATAGTGATTTCATATATATCTAAACGCGTACATGTATATTCTAGAAAACATTGATGGAATATAACCATTGATTATTTACCCCTGCTATCCCTATGAAACAGAAAGACTTGATTGATAACCATTGATTATTTAACCCTGCTGATCCCTATCAAACAGAATTGTCAACGGTCAGGAGGGTTGTCGTGCCCTATTCCTGGACTATGACCCATTGGATGAAAAACCATATCTCTCTCTTTCTTCTTTACCGTATTATGCTCGTACGGAGGGCCTTTTGCCCTCTTACTAATTCCACGACGAGCTCCCGCCAAGCTGTTCTTGCCAACAGCTTCTTTACCCGGAAGAACGCGGCCGTTTCCCTTAGGGTTCGTACTGACGAGACCGCGGTGATTTCTCACTGCGGCGTTGTATGACCGGATCAACCGAGCTTCGGTTAATGGAAAGCCATCGACCAGAAACAAAAGAAGAAGTATAACGGCAACAGTTCTGGCCTGCATTTTCGCTCCAGTACCCAGAATCGGCCACGTTACAAGAAATCAAAATCGAGCCCCTTAGAGCTCCCGTATATGAGGACGAATGCTATTGTGTTGAATTGGCTAAGCTCTCAACAGTCCTATATATAGATGTTCAGGCTGGAGATTTACATTAACATTATATTCATAAATGATTCGGAAAACACCCTGTCATGTTGCACTGTACAAGAGCAATGTCTTTAGCGTTACACACTTCTTAATAATGACATGATCTATTTGACATACATGATTCCCTGTTCATTCGTAAATTTCTATTCCGAACTTTAATATAATATAGTAAACTGTTTTGTAATATTCTTCCTCGAAAAAGGTCAGTTAGGTACATTTATAACAACATCCTGGTTGGAATCTCTCCTGATAAAGGCTGAAACTGCAAGTACTATTTGAAGGATCTTTATATCGAAGGTAACATGGTACCAACTAGAATAGTTTTAGCTATTCGCTTTAGAAGCTTTTATCTTCTGCACTTTTTTGTTTTCTCTACCAACTGGGTGCGTTCACAGCCGTCAATGGCTACAGAACAGTTGACCATGCCAACATTTTTTTTTCCCATTTTTTAATATCCACTGGAAGCAGTTTGCGGTTGGTTTCAATGCATTCATTGCTCACTCAGGTCGGGCGTGATTGGTCTGAAAGATTCCTTTTATTCTCCCAGGCCAGCCAGATTCTAAAGTTGTTAATATTTGAAATTTTCAATTATTCAGGTCGGGATCGTTCTTAATATTTGAAATATTATTCAATTATTCATGATCGAATCGCTCTTAAAGCTTGGGTGCAGGTGGGCGCGAGTTTATTTATAGTATTTTATTTCTCCCATTGAAGCCAGGCCGCTTTGAGAAAGCATTTATTATGTAGGGAAGTCTTGTCATGTTGTTGCTTTATATAATTTACTGACACAGATATATCTCTCCACAACTTTGTTCAAGCATTATAAGATTCTTATAGGAATTTTGTGAACAGTCATCAACTGTATAGTTTATATTTTCGCATTATAATATGTAAGAGTGAATACGTATTATCAAGTTCTGTTTCTCTATATATTTTATTTTTAAAGCATTAAAAGTGTATCAGAGTCCATAGTGGTGTGGTTTGTTTTTTTTTATATATAGCTAGCAGAAGGAAGCATTAAAGAATATATATTATAGTAAATATACAGTGAATACATTAAACTTCTATATAACAAAAATCTGAGCATTTATAATGGGCTTTCTGCCACTTCTAAATCGTTTATTCTATAGGGCACACATTCTATAGTGACCTATAAATAAGAAAAGATTAACATTTTATTAGCAATTACACCACTTTATTTTTTAATGAAAATAAAAAAAATTATAAAATATTCAAATTATGCCTATTCTCTAAAGTACTCATATTTTATTATTTTTGTGTGAACTTATTATTTATTATTTTAATTTTGTCAATTAAGTTTCACTAGCCTTGCTGATGAATGTTGCTAGATTTGACAAAGTAAGCTTTGATGTGATGCATGAGCATGCTAGAAAACCTATTTTTTATTATGCCTAAGGGGTCATGAAATATCCAAAGAGAAAGAAAATCCCCCCATACAATTTGTATAAAATTAGGTACTTTCATGTAAATTCAAGTGACCATACTTTAGAAGAATTTGGGCCAGTAGGTTGTTAGTTTGTTTTAGTGAGATGGTATTATGGCCAAGCACGCCTTAGTGAATAATTTGACCATACTATAGAAGAATTTGGGCCAGTAGGTTGTTAGAAGAATCTGGGCAATAGGTTGTTAATTTGTTTTAGTGAGATGGTATTGTTGAAATATAATTTCAATTGCAGCAAACCATTTTTCCTTACCTTTGCGATGTGATGAGATCGCAGATTGCAAATCGCATCCTCAGCCTCATTTCCTTTGGTTACAACTTGTGTTTTCTGCGATTGCGATGGTGCGATGCGACTTAATCGCAAATCGCATATCGCATTATATGTGTTTTAAGGTGCTGCTTCGATGACTGCCGATTGCGATTCTGCGATGCGATTCGATCGCAAATCGCAAATCCCACCAACATAATAATCAAGTCAATGGTTGAAGTACAGGCCAGCCGCAAATGAATTTGACGTGAAGTAAAAGTTTCTTTACCGCCAGTAAATGTTAGTAGAACAGTAAATGCAATTTACTGTGGGTTGGTAAGTTTTGGTAAATATTTTAATTTTATTTCAGGGGGAGTATGGGCACAAGTAAAAGTTGGTAAAACCATTTAATTTTATTGTTTTTAATTTACGGAAGCATGGCAAGTGAAAACGGATGTAAGTTTTTTTTGTTGACTATGTAATTGAAAAGAGAGTAATTGTAATGCACAACAGTGTGAAGTAAAAAAAATAGAACGCAGCAGCGTGAGAAAAATCTGTATGTAATTCTTCACAGCAATGTGTTAATTTATAAAGCTGAGACAGAGTATTTCTCACGAGAGACAGTGAGTGTTTATTGGAAACTGGAACTGAAGTGTTCCTCGTGAATCCCTCTGAGAGAGAGGAAGAAGTTTGTAAACAGCAGTTGCCTTTATTAAAGAATAGAAATTTGTTCGTGTGCGAGAACTCTGTCAGCTGCAATTTTTTTTTTTTTAAGTTTCCGCTGTGTTAAAGATCCTGTGTTTCAAACAGAGCATCCTTGTTCTCTGTTCTGTAATTTTGTTTTTGGAATTTTACCAGAAAAATTCCCAACAATGGTATCAGAGCATTGTTCTCTGGTCTTTTGAGTTTGAAATCACCTGAAAAATTTCCAACAACTGGTATCAGAGCTAATCCAGGCTCTTTGAAGGGTTCAAAGAAGCTGAAGGAAGGATTCTTACTGTAGCAACTTCTCCAGCAGTGTGAAGACTCAAGCAAAAGAATCCAAGGTATTTATCAAGTTTTTTTTTTTTTTTTTTTTTTTTTTGTGTTGTTGTTGAAGACAGTCTGTTATTTTAAATACATAGTCAAGTATTTGAAGCATAGTCAGGCAGTGCAAGAATCGCTGGCACCAACACCAACAATAGCATGGGTATGCAGCTCCCATTATTTAATGGTAAAAATTACGACTATTGGGCAATAACAATGAAAGCCTTGTTTGCTTCCGAAGACTTATGGGAAATAATTGAGGATGGTTTTGAACAACCAGCAGATGAAAATGAGTTTAATGGATTAACTCAGGGAGAGAAGGATCTGTTGAAGAGCTATAAGAAGAAGGATTCAAAAGCTCTCTTCTTCTTGTATCAAGCAGTGCATGGAAGCGTGTTTCCAAGGCTAGCAGTAGCCAAGGCATCCAAAGATGCATGGCAAACTCTCAAGACAGCCTATCAAGGAATGGAGAGAGTGAAGACAGCGAAACTACAATTGCTGAGGAAAGATTTTGAGAATCTACACATGAAAGATTCAGACAATATTGACTCATTCTTCACTCAAGTAATTGGCCTAGTCACACAAATAAGATCTCATGGAGAGATACTTGAAGAAAGGAGGATTGTGGAGAAACTATTGAGGTGTCTACCCTCAAAGTTCGATGTGATTGTCACCACCATAGAAGAGACAAAGGATCTCACAAATTTCTCAGTTGATGAGCTTCATGCATCACTGATAACACATGAGCAGAGGTTGAGTAGAAATGAAAACTCATCTCTAGAGCAAGCCTTCAAGACCCAGATGTCCTTTGGAAGAGGAAGAGGTCAAGGCAGAGGAAACAAGAGAGGAAGAGGTAGAAGTCAAAACAGAGGTGGAAGGAATAGTCCAGCAAATGCTCAAGGAAGAGGCAGCAATCCAAATCAGAATCAAGGCCAAGGCAGCAAAGAACAAAGTGGACAACATCATGCTCAAGGAGAAAGGTATGAAAAATCCAATGTCCAATGTTATTACTGTAAAAAATATGGGCATTATGCCAATGAATGTAGGAAGAAGCAGCATGATGTGAATAATAGATCTAATGCAAATATTACTAGAGAAAATGTCAGCCAAGATAATGTGCTGTTAGCATGTAACATGGCTGAAACAAATAGTGAAGATATATGGTTTCTAGACTCCGGTTGCAGCAACCATATGACATGAAACATAGCTTTGTTTTCTGCTTTAGATCAAAGTGTGAAGTCACAAGTCACACTTGGGACTGATAACAAAATTTCTGTTATGGGTAAAGGAGAAGTTAAAATATTTACAAAGCAAGGTGAAAAGAAAACCATAGCAGATGTCTATTATGTTCCTGGAATGAGATGTAACCTCTTAAGTATTGGACAACTTTTCCAAAAAGGTTACAATGTTTTCTTTGAGAATGATGTATGCACCATCATGGATATTGCACCCAGAAAAAGATGTATTGCTGAAGTGAGGATGACGAGGAACATAATGTTGCCTCTCAGAATAAGATCAGAATTGAAAAACAAAGAAGTAATTGCAGCAGTTACCCAACAGGATTTCCAAAGTATGCCAAAGGATGAAAATTGGTTGTGGCACTTGAGATTTGCACATCTCAACTTTGGAGGTCTTAACTTATTGAACAGAAAAAAATGGTAAGAGGATTACCATTGATAGAAAAACTAGACAACCTTTGTGAAGGTTGCATTTTGGGGAAACAACACAGAGAAAGTTTTCCAAGCGGGAAAAGCATAAGGGCAAAAGCACCCTTAGAAATTGTCCACTCAGATTTGTGTGGACTGATGCAAACCCCATCTTTAGCAGGTAGCCAATATTTTCTAACATTCATTGATGATTTTACAAGAAAGACTTGGGTTTATTTCTTGAAGAACAAATCGGAAGTGTTTGAAAAATTTCGAAATTTCAAAGCACTTGTGGAAAATCAAAGTGGGCTGCGTATTGAAGTCTTGAGAACAGACAGAGGAGGTGAGTATATCTCCAAAGAATTACTACAGTTTTGTAGGGAAAATGGAATTCACAAGCAATTTACAGCAAGGTACACCCCACAGCAAAATGGAGTTGCTGAAAGGAAGAACAGGACCATTATGGATATGGCGAGGAGCATGTTGAAGGCAAAGCATTTGCCAAATAATTATTGGGTTGAAGCCGTAAATTGTGCAGTATATATCTTGAATATGTGTCCTACAAAAGCTGTGATGAACAAAGTGTTGGAAGAAGCATGGAGTGGGAGAAAGCAAGGAGTCACCCACATGAAAGTTTTTGGATGTGTGGCCTATGCACACATTCCTGATCAGTTAAGGAGGAAGTTGGACAGCAAAGGGGAGAAATGTATCTTCATTGGATACAGTGAGGAATCCAAAGCTTACAGGCTGTATATCCCATCCACCAAGAAATTCTTTGTGAGCAGAGATGTTCAGTTCATTGAGGAGGAAGCTTGGGATGGAAGCATAGAGAAAACCGTGAATGTTAAAAACTGTTTGTCTCATGATGAAGATGATGAAGAGTTGACTGAAATACATCCCCAAACAGCAGTGCCAACACAAGGACAACAAGAGACACCCATGAGAAGAAATGAAAGTGCTTCTCCAAGCACACCACAAGGAGGAAATTCAAGTGCGTCTTCAAGCACTTGTACACCAAATGAACGAGGTAAGAAGTTTAGAAATTTAAGTGACATTTATGATGAAGGAATGAATTCCTTATTTGCCTTGTATTATCATGTTGATGATCCTATTCATTTCGAAGATGCTATTAAAGATAAGAAATGGATAGAAGCTATGGATGAGGAGATGAATGCCATAGAAAGAAACAAGACATGGGATTTGGTTGAGCTACCAAAAGGTAAAGAAGTTATTGGAGTCAAATGGGTCTATAAGACCAAGTGCAATGCTGAAGGCAAAATTGAAAGACACAAGGCAAGGCTGGTTGTCAAGGGATACAAGCAGCAGTATGGGAGAGATTATGAGGAGACTTTCGCACCGGTTGCAAGAATGGAAACCGTGAGAGCAGTGCTGTCCATAGCAGCACAAAACAAATGGAAAGTCTACCAAATGGATGTGAAGTCGACATTCCTAAATGGAGTGTTAAAAGAAGAGGTTTATATTGAGCAACCTCTAGGCTATGAGAAGAAAGGCCAAGAGCACAAAGTGTGCAGATTGAAGAAAGCTCTTTATGGGCTGAAGCAAGCGCCAAGAGCGTGGTACAGTAGAATAGATTCCTATCTACTGGAAAATGAATTTGACAAATGTGAGGGAGAACCCACAGTCTACATCAAAGAAAAGGATGGTAAGATTTTAATTGTAGTGTTGTATGTTGATGATGTGATTTTTACAGGTAATGATGACTACCTCATTAAAAATTTCAAAACAGTCATGAAAGAGGAATTTGAGATGACTGACATGGGTTTGTTGAGATACTTCTTAGGAATAGAAGTAGATCAAAATGAAAATGGAATTTTCGTCTCTCAAGCAAGATATGTAAATGAAGTGTTGGGCAGGTTTAATATGCAAGAGTGCAAAGCAGCAATCACTCCCACGGTAATGGGATTAAAACTCAGCAAAGAGGACAGCAACAAGGATTTTGATCCTAGCTTATATAAGAGCATAGTTGGCAGCCTTATGTATTTAACTGCAACTAGGCCTGACATAATGTTTGCTGTTAGTTTGATTTCCAGATTCATGGAGAGGCCAAAAGAGGCACATTGGCAGGCAGCAAAAAGAATTCTGAGGTATGTCAAAGGTACAAAAAGATTTGGCATTTTGTATACTTTTTCAGAAAGTTCAGATTTAGTTGGATATACTGATAGCGATTGGGCTGGAAGTGGAGATGATCGGAAAAGCACATCCGGTTATGTCTTTCACATGGGTTCAGGAGAAATTTCATGGGCTTCCAAGAAACAACCCATTGTGGCGTTGTCTACAGCAGAAGCAGAGTACGTGGCAGCTACAGCAGCAGCGTGTCAAGCGGTTTGGATGAGGAGACTGTTAAGAAGTCTATGCCAAGAGCAGGCAACAACAACGATGATTTTTTGTGACAATAGCTCAGCTATTGCGTTGTCCAAGAATTCTGTGTTTCACAAGCGAACGAAACACATTGATACAAGGTTCCATTACATCAGAGAATTGGTGAACAATGGAGAAATCGTTTTACAGCATTGCAAGACTCAGGAACAGGTTGCAGATATTCTGACCAAGCCATTAGACCAGAAAAGTTTTGAGTTTTTAAGGAAGCGTCTGGGTATGATTGATAACCCAACAGTTGAAATTAAAGGGGAGTGTTGAAATATAATTTCAACTGCAGCAAACCGTTTTTCCTTACCTTTGCGATGCGATGAGATCGCAGATCGCAAATCGCATCCTCAGCCTGATTGCCTTTAGTTACAACCTGTGTTTTCTGCGATTGCGATGGTGCGATGCGACTTAATCGCAAATCGCATATCGCATTATATGTGTTTTAAGGTTCTGCTTCGATGACTGCCGATTGCGATTCTGCGATGCGATTCGATCGCAAATCGCAAATCGCACCAACATAATAATGTTCCATTTTTCCTTCCAGAGTTTGTGATTCTGCGATGCGATCTAAATGAAGTCAATGGTTGAAGTACAGGCCAGCAGCAAATGAATTTGACGTGAAGTAAAAGTTTCTTTACCGCCAGTAAATGTCAGTAGAACAGTAAATGCAATTTACTGTGGGTTGGTAAGTTTTGGTAAAGATTTTAATTTTATTTCAGCGGGAGTATGGGCACAAGTAAAAGTTGGTAAAACCATTTAATTTTATTGTTTTTATTTTACGGAAGCATGGCAAGTGAAAACGGATGTAAGTTTTTTTTGTTGTCATATATATGTAATGTTTTTTTTGTTGACTATGTAATTGAAAAGAGAGTAATTGTAATGCACAGCAGTGCAAAGTAAAAAAAATAGAACGCAACAGCGTGAGAAAAATCTGTATGTAATTCTTCACAGCAGTGTGTTAATTTATAAAGCTGAGACAGAGTATTTCTTAGGAGAGACAGTGAGTGTTTATTGGAAACTGGAACTGAAGTGTTCCTGGTGAATCCCTCTGAGAGAGAGGAAGAAGTTTGTAAACAATAGTTTCCTTTATTAATGAATAGAAATTTGTTGGTGTGTGAGAACTCTTTCAGCTGCAAATATTTTTTTTTTAAGTTTCCGTTGTGTTAAAGATCCCATGTTTCAAACAGAGCATCCTTGTTCTCTGTTCTGTAATTTTGTTTTTCAAATTTTACCAGAAAAATTCCCAACAGTGGTATCAGAGCGTTGTTCTCTGGTCTTTTGAGTTTGAAATCACCTGAAAAATTTCCAACAGGTATTATGGCAAAGTAAGCCTTAGTGAATAATTTATTTTAGTGAAATAGTATTATTATGAAGAATTTGGGTCAGTAGGTTGTTAAAAGAATTTATTAGTTTGTTTTAGTGAGACGGTATTATGGTCAAGTAGACCTTTGTGACTAATTTGTTTTAGTGAGATGGTATTATTATGGTCAAGTGGGCCTTCATTAAAGTGACACGTGCCACATTAAACTAATAATAGTTTGGAACCGATGTCCAATTTAACTTTGTTCTACTTGGATATTTTCTAGCCAGTAAGAAGATATATGCATCCATCTCGAGGTAAAGTTCAATAGGGTCTTGGGAAGAGCCAAGCTCAAGAAACTTGGGAAGAGGTACCACATTCCTGAATTTATATGAGAGGAGAAATAACTGTACGATGAGGCTAGATCTTGGTTGAGGGTTCAGAGGACCAAATAGAAAGTTGAGTAGAGCTTGGAGAGCATTAAGCCTGTGTATTTTAGGGTTCATCCTAAGCAATTCGGGATTCATAATAAATTTGATATTTGGCTCACATGCATGAGAGACCAAATGAATTGATGTTAGCTCAAATGTGTAGGCACCAACAATGATTCGTAGAGAAGAACTCACATCTAGAGGCTATTTGAAGTCTGTTGAGTTGAGTACATTCAGCTCTGCCATCCCACTTATGGTGCATGGAATCAATCACTAGTGTTGAACAACTTCCTATTAGTTTATAATGATTTTGTCATTAGAGATCAAAGTTTCGAAAGGGAGAAGAACCGCGATTAGAGACCCCCTTATTGCTAACATCTAGGGTCACCCATTGCAATCAACGGGGGTCATTGTTTTGCTTCAAACCAATTTCTGTAGTCTGATAAACCCGTGGAACCTCAAGAAAGAACTACGAGTGTGAATGCCCCCTCGTGTGACGTCACAAGGGGAACCCCCCCACAATTCATATTATCATCAATATCTTTTGTGACCATATCCATAGGATCGAGGGGCCATGTGGTAGGGAATTACACCATGTTTTCAGCAATCAATTAATGAGAATTAGTCATGGTCATTGAATAGAGGCCCATGACGTTAGTGCACCTGGTCACAATGGGAACATGGCACTTTGGGTTAAGCCAAAGTCCTGAAGTGATTGGCTGGTGGGTGCCGATTGTGTGCCAATTAAGATCAACGTTTATCATCATTGCACTATTCTAAAAAGAGTAATAAACCATAGGGATGAGAAAAGTCTAGCTTTGTGTTAGACCACGAGGTAACTCCTCAAATGTAAAGATATTATTCATTCAGGTTGTTCATTATTATATACAAGAGGGAGTGACTGCTCAGTTCATCTCCCGATGACTCTCCATTTCATCTATTATTTATTTACACTAATTACAGTTGTTCACCCAATCCCTATGATTAGGTGTCAACAATCCCCCCTTTAATCTGAAGGGATGTTGTTGAGTCCAACCATCGTTCTAAATCTTTCAAGCTTTTCTCTTCCAAGCGCTTTGGTGAAGATGTCTGCAATTTGCTCATTAGTGGAACAATGGCGAAGATGGATTGTTTTGGCCTCAACATGATGTCGAATGAGATGATATTTTGTATTGATGTGCTTCATTTGATCATGGAACTTTGGGTTCTTCACCAAATTTATTGCCAAGGTATTGTCAATCATGAGTGGAGTCGATTGTACTTGTTTTACCTACAAATCTTCCAGAATTTTTCTGAGCCACACAATTTCTTTTGTTGCCTCAGCTACTGCCACATATTCTGCCTCTATTGTGGAATCTATTGGAACTGATTGTTTGCGTGATCTCTAAGAGATAGCTCCTGATCCAAGACTCATAGCATAACCCGAAGTAGATACCCTAGTTTCTTTGTCTCCATCGAAGTTTGGATCAGAGTATCCAATCAAGCTGAAGTCGCCCACCTGGGTATACTTGATTCCAAATTCTTGAGTTCCCTTCAAGTACTTTAGAAATATTTTTGCATCAAATCAATGTCCCTCATAAGGCTTTTGCATAAACCTAGAGAGGATTCCAACAACAAACAAAATGTCTGGTCTGGTAGTAGTTAGGTAGTTGAGACTTCCTACAAGTTGTCTATACTTTGTTGCATCCTCAAATTCTTTTCCTTCAATGGATGCGAGCTTTAAGTTTTGTTCCATTGGGTAGTCAGAGGATTGCATCCAGTCATGCCAAACCTATTCAATAGATCTCCAATGTACTTCTTTTGAGAAAGGAAGATGGACTTCGGATGTTGAGTTACTTCAATACCAAGATAGTAATGAACATAGCTCAAATCAGTCATTTCAAAACCTTTCCTTAATTCCTTCTTTATGGATGCAATGTAGCTCTCATTGTTCTCTGTCATCAAAAGATCATCTACATATACCACAAAATATACAATTGTTTTTCCAACCTTCTTGACAAACAAAGTTGCATCATCAAGATCATAATGTTTGAAATTTAGTTTTAGAAGATGCTCAATTAGCTTTTCATACTAGGCTCGCTATGCTTGTTTGAGGCCATACAAGGATTTCACAAGTTTGCACAGTTTATGTTCATGTCCTTTTACAACAAATCCTTCAAGCTGGGACATAAAAACATTCTCTTTTAGATCTCCATTCAAGAAAGTAGTTTTTACATCCTTTTGATGGACTTTCCAACCGTTCTGAGTTGTTAAGGCAAAGAGTGTCTGGATGGTAGCCCATTTTACTGTGGGGTAAAAAGTCTTCTCATAATTGACCCCTTCCTTTTGTGCAAAACCTTTTGCCACAAGCCTAGCTTTGTGCTTGTCATGTGAGCCATCAACTTTATACTTGTTCTTGTAGACCCAGTTGCAACCAATTGGTTTGGTTCCCAATGGAGGATCAACTAGCTTCCAAGTTCCATTCTTTATCAAGGCATCATACTCCTTTTGTATTGCTTCTTTCCATTCATCATGAGAAGCGGATTCTTTGAAGGAAGTTAGCTCAAAATCTATAGACAAATTCAAATTCACAATCATAAGAAACATCCATATCAACAGGTGAATTAGAGTCATCTACATTACCTCCATTTTGCCGGGTTGAATTTCTAGTTCCTCTCTTTCCAACCTCATTAGAATGAACACTTTCAAGTGTCTTTTTCAACCACTTTACGGGACCTTTCTGAGATGGTCCAGGTTGCTTCGTTGATTGAGTTGGGATAGTATCAAGATTGAGTCTCCCAATTCTATCAATCACATCACTCAAAGTATCATCCATTGTTGGATTTTCATGCGGGGGAGAGAGTACTTCAGAAGAAGATTCCATAGGTTGATCTAGTATAGGGATCCCCCCTTCAAGATGTGGAATCTGATTATCAAATTCTTGAAATTATTTTGCATTTTCGAATCTATCCAAGCGATCAAGTTTCCTCTCAACAACATTGTCAATTTTGGATGATTCACATCTATAGATACAAGAAAATTTTTATTGACTTCATCATAGAGATGGTATGCTTTGGAGGTGTTTGAATACCCTAGGAATATACACTTACGACTTCTTGCACCAAGTTTTTTTCTATGTACCTTTGGTATCAAGGCATAACATGTGGAACCAAAGACTTTGAGATGATTTACCGAAGGAATGTACCCATACCACATTTCATAAGGAGTCTTGTTTCTAATAACATTAGATGGACATCTATTCTTTACATATACATCACATAGAACTGCATTAGCCCAAAACATCATTTTTACATTTTTGAAAAACGTCATCGAGCGCACCATATTTAAATTTGTCCTATTCATTCTTTCAGCTACTCTGTTCTGTTGTGGATTATAAGGCACAATTGTTTGATGTTTGATCCCATGTTGGCGAAGATAGTTTTCAAATTCATTTGAAGTGTATTCTTTTCCATTATCAGTGTGAATAGAGCCAATATGAGATTGTGCATCATTTTCAATCCATGTATGAAAGTTCTTGAATGTTTGAAAAGCATCAGATTTGTTCTTCAATAAATAAACCCAACACATTATGGTGTAGTCATTAATAAATGTCATCATATTTTTATTTCCATTTGCAGAAGGAACATGCATTGGACCACATAAATCTGAATGAATGAGTTCAAGTTTTCTATGTGCTCTGGAATGTGAATCATGAAAAGACTGTTTGCTATGATTTCCTAGAATGCAAGCATCACATTGCTTAAGTTTCCTAGGAATTGTAGGAAAACCAGTAACACCATTTTTCTTCAACAAGAGAAGGCTATCATAGTTCATGTGTCCAAATCTAGCATGTCATAATAAACTTGATGGAAATGTACCTTCTTCATAATGAGAATTGTATGAGAAATTTTATGCACAAGCAGAGGTACCCTGCAGCTTGAGTAGCCTTTCTTCTTCTATCCCCGTCATGATGATCCAGGTGGATATTGGTGGCCACCTGCCAAGTCCACCTGGACCCCCACCATTGTCTTTCTTAGCATTTTCAGTTTCCTTAATTGTAGCACAACTTACTATTTTTAGCAGTTTTTCGGGTCCTGAACTTCCGGAGCCGTTTTGAGGCCCTAAACGATGTTTTTTGGGGAATCCGGGGGCAACACGAGTCCATGGAATGGACTGGTGTTGCCCATTCCAACAATGATAGTGCTCGGATAGATCTTTCTAATGAGCTATTGTACGCGTCAAACGGAGATCATATGCCAAAGTTACGACCCCGGGAATTTGATGTACCAACTTACCCCCAAACGGGGCCCACAGTTTGGCGTTTCATCTCCTAGGGTTAGGTTTTGGAATGTTAAGGGTTTTTCCATTGTTTCTCAACAATAAATAGGCCTTCGAGCCTCATTGTAACACAGTTCAGAGGCATGTAGCCATCACATCTCTTCTCAGAGATAAGCTACCATCGCCCTAGCTAGTTTATTGCCATATCTGTTTGTAAGCATATTTCAGTATTTTCCATTAATGAAATGAAGTATTATTTCCGCTGCATCTTTGTGTATATGGTTATCTCTGTAATTTGTTGCGTTCCTGTTTAAATCCGGATCAGTGGTATCAGAGCGGTTTGCTTTTTCTCTGTTTCTCTTTGCATGTCCCCAACAAGGTCGGGATATAAGGAGTTAGGGCTTGAACTGGTTGAACCTTTGCAAGACCAGCCTCGCAAATCCCGACGGCCTGCCATGGCGGACGAGAAGAAAGACGAGGGGGCAGGAGATCCCATCAAAATCTTGCTCGAAGAAGCGCTCGAGCGACAACGGAACGCGATGATGGACAACTTTGCGCAGATCCTTCAGCGGCTACCCAGAAGCGGTGCATCGGCTTCCAGCAGCTCCTCTGGAAATGCCACACCCTTTAAGGTACAAGTTAATTTTGAAATCCCCATATTCGAGGGTTAGATAGACGCCGATGCCATAGATAAATGGTTAAATCTGCTAGAGGGTTATTTTTCTGTTCATGAATTTTCGAGTCAGGAAAAGATTGTTTTTGCTCTTCTCAAAGCAGCCCCCCACGTCAAGGACTGGTGGGAAACCTACTGCGAGCAGAAGGATGAAAGTATTGGCTCACTATTTTCAGCCGCACCCACCTGTGATTCGTTCCAGGATGCCATCAAGGAGCAGTACTACCCTGTCGGAAGCTATGAGGATGAATACATAAAGTGGACCACGCTGCGCCAGGGAAGGGACCAAGACGTGTTGGAGTTCACCAATCTTTTCCATACCCTTCGCACAAAGTTGGGTATCAAGGATTCGGAGCAACATTTGGTACTCAAATACCGCGGCTGCCTGCACAAGTACATCCAGGAATAAATACAGTTCCTAAACATCCCCTCGCTCGGCGCAACATACCGGTATGCCGTCAAGGTCGAGCAGAAGTTTAAACAAAAGAAGCGAGACTTTGGATCTGCGAATCCAAAGCAGGGGAAAGGTGCCCCTAAACCACAGAACAAAGGACAAAGCCAAGGTGGGACAGCCCAAGACAACCAGCCGAAGCTGCAAGCAAAGAGCAACGCTGCGAAGCCGAGAAAGGACACTGGAAAATGGTGCGAGTTCCATAAGAGCTCCACTCACAACACAAGTGAGTGTCGGGCCAAGCAGTCACTGGTGGCTGAGCTAAAGGTTTCAGAATCAGATGCATGTTCCGACTCTGAGTCAGAACCTGATAAGGGGTATGAAAAAGGGAAGCAGATCATTGATGCGGATCCCAGCGCCACTGTTGCTACCGCAAAGATCCAGAAAAATGAACCCGAAGATCCAGAGGAGGAGGAGCGTCTCTTCCACTCCCAGATGTGGGTAAAGGGCTCCCCGATACAGTTCATTGTTGATAGCGGGATTCAAAAGAACCTCATTTCGGCAGAGGTCATGAAGCGGTTGGGCTTACCGACCACAGCACATCCACAACCATACACCATTGGGTGGCTTCACCAAGGGCGAGATCTTTGCGTGAGCCAGCAGTGTCGCCTTCCATACAACATCAAGCCCTTCACGGATGAGGTATTGTGTGACATTGCTCCCCTTGAAGTTTGTGATGTATTACTAGGACAACCATACTTGTGGAAGCGACATGTTGTGTATGAATCAAGGCCCCGTGCTGTTATTATTACATTGGGAAATAAGTTGTTCAGGATACCAGAGGTAGCACCACCTGCCGCCATCTCTTTGATTACTGCAAAACAATGCAGTAAGATCATTTCCAAAACCAGGAAATTTGTTTTCCTGATGATACGCCCTCAAGGGAAGAAGAAGACAGTGGCCGCGGCCTCCAAACGGGGTCCCTCTGCACGGCAGCTACAGATGGACAAGATTGTGGAGGAGTACAAAGACATCTTCACCTCCCCGGCAGGGGTTCCTCTGCACTGTCAAGTCAAGCACTCCATCGATCTGACCCCAGGTGCGCCGCTACCCAATGGACCAATTTATCGGCGCTCCGTTCTGGAGAACAATGAAATCAAGAGGTAGATTCAGGAGCTCCTGCAGAAAGGTCACATCCGTCCGAGTTCTTCGCCCTGTGGGAGCCCGATAGTGTTGGTACAGAAGAAGGATGGGACATGGAGACTCTGTATTGACTATCGGGCGCTGAACAAGATCACTGTCCGTAATAGGTACCCGATCCCGCGGATTGATGACCTCCTAGACCAACTAAAGGGGGCGAAATATTTCAGCAAGATCGATCTGAAGTCAGGATATCACCAGGTACCAATTGAACCCTCAAATGTGTGGAAGACTGCCTTCAAATCCAAGGAGGGCCTCTTCGAATGGTTGGTCATGCCTTTCGGATTGACGAATGCTCCTGCAACCTTTATGAGGCTAATGGATGACATCTTGCGGCCATTCACCAACTCCTTTGTAGTAGTATACTTGGATGACATTATGATCTTCAGCCAGAGTTGGGAAGAGCACCTCCACCACATCCGACAGGTTCTCCAAACACTGCGGCAACACAAGCTATGTGCCAATTTGGAGAAATGCACTTTTGGCATGACCGAGGTTCAGTATCTGGGATACATCATTGATGAACAGGGGGTGCATGTCGATCCAGCCAAGGTCCAAGTCATTCGGGATTGGCCCTCTCCAACCACTCTAACAGAGCTCCGCAGCTTTCTAGGTCTTGCCAACTTCTACCGCAGGTTTGTGTTGGGATTTTCTCATATTTCTTGGCCCTTGAGTCAAGTCACCAAGGGCGGGGCGAAAGCAAAATTCTTTTGGTCTGAATCTCAACAGAAGGCATTCAGGGAGTTGAAGGATCGCCTCTGCACAGCACCAGTGCTCGCGTTACCAGATTTACAACAACCATTTGAGGTCGAGACAGATGCCTCTGACTATGCTATTGGGGCAGTCCTTACTCAACATGGACATCCAGTGGCATATCACAGTGAAACACTTTCAGACACAGTCCGGAAGTACCCCACTTATGATAAAGAGATGTATTCCATTGTACAGGTCTGCCGACAATGGAAGCATTACATTTTGGGGAAGGAAACGGTCATCCACACAGACCACCGACCTCTGCAGTTCATACAGACCCAAGGGAAATTGCAGAATGATCGCCATCAGAAGTGGTCTACATACCTGCAACAGTTTCACTTGAATATCAAGTATAAAAAGGGCAGCACCAATAATGTTGCAGATTGCCTCAGTCGACCACCGATCATGGCGCTAACCACCGTGCTCAACTCTTGCGGGCACGAGACTTCTGATTGGCCACTTCTCTACAAAAGCGACCCAGAATTCGGCCACACATACAAGACACTCTTGGAGGGTCGGCAGGTTGCAGATTTTCACCTCCAGGATGCCCTATTATGCCACCTCAGTCACCTCTGTGTTCCTTCAAGCGAGCGTGCCAAGATGATTTGGGAAGCACACTACAGTCGGGCTGCTGGGCATTTTGGGGTCGAGAAAACAGTGGCAGTACTGCAAAACTATTTCTATTGGCTGAATCTTCGACAGGATGTTGGGAAGTACATCCGATCATGTACTGCCTGTGCCATTTCCAAACCGACCATTAAGAAGCAAGGCCTCTATACCCCGTTGCCTACCCCTAGTCGACCTTGGGAATCCATCTCCATGGATTACATGTCAGGCCTTCCTTCCACTAAGCATGGAAATGACTGTGTTTTTGTGGTCGTCGACAGGTTCTCAAAGATGGCCATTATGATGGCCTGCAAGAAGAATATCACAGCAGAAGCCACTGCTAAACTCTTCTTTGAACGAGTGTGGGTGCACTTTGGGATCCCACAGTCTATCATCTCAGATCGGGACAGTCGGTTTCTCAGCACCTTTTGGTCCAGTCTCTGGTCAATGCTGGACACCAAACTCACGAAGTCCACAGCCTTCCATCCTCAAACTGATGGCCAGACAGAGGTTGTCAATAGGATGATTGTGCACATTCTGCGCATGTATAACTCAAAGCATCCACGCACATGGGACGAGAGCCTCCCCTACGTTCAGCACAGCTACAACCGAGCTCTTCACAGCTCCACTGGCCATAGCCCTTTTCAGGTGGGTTTGGGATTCCAGCCACTATGCCCCATTGATGTGGCCATGCCACTTGCAGCTACTCACATGAATTCAGCTCATGTCCAGTCCGAAACAGATAAGGCCACCAGCTTCATTGAGCGCATCCAACATATTTGCCAGCAAGTCCATGACATTCTTGAGAAATCAAATGCCAAGTACAAGCAGCGACATGATCAACATCGGGTGCCACACAAGTTTCAGGTGGGCGACAAAGTCTGGTTGCATTTGCAAAAGGAACGCCTTATTGGAGCCTATCGGAAATTGAGACCACTTCGATATGGTCCTTACACCATTACTAAGGCTATGGGAGACAATGCATTTGAGCTCAGCATTCCCCCATTCCTTGGCCTGCACCCACTATTTAATGTGGACCGCCTTCGGCCATACTTTCCACCATTGCTAGACACATCCGACATTGCAGAACAACTCAAACCCACAGAATTAAATCCAGATTGCATGGAACAAGCTGCAACTGATCGGATCATGGACACACAGATCAAGAACACTCGCCAATAGAATATCCAACTGTATCGAGTTGTCAAAGCGGGCCAACTCCTTCAGCAAGGCAAGTGGCTCACCAGGGAACAAGTTTAGCAGAAGTTTCCTCATCTCATGGAGGAGCTCAACGCAATGGGGACCATTGCTTCCTAAAGGGGGAGGAATGATCTAGGTGGATATTGGTGGCCACCTGTCAAGTCCACCTGGACCCCCACCATTGTCTTTCTCAGCATTTTCAGTTTCCTTAATTGTAGCACAACTTACTATTTTTAGCAGTTTTTCGGGTCCTGAACTTCCGGAGCCATTTTGAGGCCCTAAACGACGTTTTTTGGGGAATCTGGGGGCAACACCTCCGTGGACTGGTGTTGCCCATTCCAACAATGATAGTGCTCGGATAGATCTTTATAATGAGCTATTGTACACGTCAAACGGAGATCATATGCCAAAGTTACGACCCCGGGAAGTTGATGTACCAACTTACCCCCAAACGGGGCCCACAGTTTGGCGTTTCATCTCCTAGGGTTAGGTTTTGGAATGTTAAGGGTTTTTCCATTGTTTCTCAACAATAAATAGGCCTTCGAGCCTCATTGTAACATAGTTCAGAGGCATGTAGCCATCACATCTCTTCTCAGAGATAAGCTACCATCGCCCTAGCTAGTTTATTGTCATTTCTGTTTGTAAGCATATTTCAGTATTTTCCATTAATGAAGTGAAGTATTATTTCCGCTGCATCTTTGTGTATATGGTTATCTCTATAATTTGTTGCGTTCCTGTTTAAATCCGGATCACATGACAAGTGAGTGGTCTAATGCTTTTCTCACCTCAAGATTTCCATCAAACATATGAATGGAGTGTCATTTCTCGCGGATGTGGACCAAGGAAAACACGTTTCTCCTCAGCTGTGGGAGATATAAAACATGATACAGAAGAAAGTCTGGAAGACCAGACAATTTAAGCCTGATTGTACCATGCCCTGATGGCTTGAATTTTGATTTGTCTACAAAGTATATTGATCCATCAACATTGTCAGTAAATTATTCAAAAAAATCTCTTCTAAAAGTCATATGGAAAGTTTCTCTTGAATCAAGCAACCAATCATTTTTCCAAGAAGCAAGTGAAGCATTAAATAAGTCTTCATTTACTCCAATATTACAGTGTGCCACAACATAGTGAGCGGATTTAGGTGCTATACCTTTCTCTTTGTCATTAAGTTTACCTTTGGTTTGGTTTCTTTGATGCTCAATTCTAGCCCAAGGCAACTTGCATGTGGATGCATCATGTGATCCATCTCTTTTGCAGCATATGCAATGTAAACCTGACTTTTCTCCTTGAGAGTGTCTACCCCCCTTGCCTCTGAAATTTCTTCCTCTTCATCTTCGACCACCTCTTCCTCTCAAATAATTTTTAGCAAGATTCTTCTCTCTATGTGCAAGGCACACAACCTCTTCAAAATATTGAGGAGCTGTCTTCTTCCAAAAAGCTTTCTCTATTTCAACAAATTTTTTCACAAGAGAGTCAAAGGTAATATCTTTGAGGTTTCCATTTCCTTGTAATGACTCAAGATAATTTGAGTAAGTGGGATAAAGTGCCTTGAGAAAAGCTATCAGAGGAATGCCCAATTCAACATTAGTGACTTTGATATCATGCATACTAGATTTTACTTCTGATGCAAGAAAAAAAGGATCATTATTTTGTAATTCAAGGGTGAACAATTTAATCATGAGTTGAACAAATTCAAGTGCAGAGTGTGAGTCATATATTTCCTTTAGTTTTTGTAAGGCTTCAAAAGCATTTGAAAATGGCGAAATATGGCAACTCACCTCTTCATTTACGGATGCTGCAACCAATGCATAAGCCTTGCTATTCTTATTTTCCCAAATGGCGAATTCCTTGTTTGAGGTAGGCTGTTTTGGCACTTTGTCTCCGTTTCCAACACACACCTTTCCAAAACTCATTAAAAATGAGAGTTTGATGGATTATCAGAGACCACTCAGGATAGTTCTCCTTCCCATTGAGAACCACTCCCACAACAAATATCAATGAGTGCATTTTAAAAATATGTACTGTGTAAAAAAAAATCGCTCTTCTACTGTGTATGAAAATGAGGTGGTAGTCTGTAATTCGACTACTGGTTAACTTTGTAACCTCATCAACAAAGCTGCATCTTTACACAATTTACGGACCTGTGGGTTATGGGCCCTCAACATTTTATTAATTTATTTATCACAGCTGGAATGAACACGATTTCTTTAACGTTTATGACCAGAACCCAAATAAATTTAATCTCCTTTATGATCATTTCGCATCCGCCAGAAATGTTAACCTATACGCATGTTGTGATGTGATTATCGTCTGATCAATCAACCAACGAATGGTTGTGATGGCTGAAACTCAATGAGGTTTTAATCCCATTGTATAAAACCTTATCACGTCCGAAATTTAAATTAACTCACATGCATCTTCCGATGCGATATGCGTCCGATTACCCACTAAACGGATGGTCTGATCACTCTGAACCAAAACGATTTTTAATGATTTTATCGGGTCCACTAGTCGAGGTAACTTACTTGCAAGTTCCCACGCGATCACCATGGATCTTCTTAAATCCAGTTTTGTACATGGATTTTCCCCTTGAGGGTCCCGCTTATCTAACCAATCGTTGTCGATCCCTCATTGACTTCTCCTTTTATCAAGTGCTTCAATTTGCATCATTGATCTCACTTCTCCAGATCAAATAGATATCGCGTCGTCCGCTCACCAACTAACCCAGATAATCTCTGCCGTTGATGTGACCCATCTAATCAAATGGCTGTTGTGCAATCTCGTGTGAAATCTTGCACGACTGATATCACGTCGAGAGCACGCGAGAAAAGTGGTTTTCTCGTGCCACATGTCGCCCACTAAGGTTAATCGCGTGAATTTTAGGAATACCATTTACAACCTTTAGGGCAGGCGAGATACTGCTTCCCACTTATCAATACCACCCACGTTCTTAATTAATACTTTTAATAAAGGTGCTTAAGGCAAGGTTTAGTGCTAAAACTCATTATTAACACTCAATACTAATTGACTGTGTTTTATAAATAAAATGTATGAATAGAGAAAAATACCTCGCATAACCAACCGAACGTCTATAGAAATTGCCAGAGAGGGGAAACAGTTGCGAGAGAGGGACAAACTTGTAGAATGGTTATCAAATTCTTGGGAGAGGCACACCTGTGGAGTGGTTGCAAGAGGTCAGTTCTGAAAAATAGGCAGAACATAGGCAGAAGGGAGTTACAAAGCAGAGAGAGAAGCCAAAAATGGCTCTGGCTTTGATACCATGTCAGACCAAGAGGTAACTCCTCAAATGTAATCGTATTATTCATTTAGGTTGTTCATTATTATATACAAGAGGGAGTGACTATTCAGTTCATCTCCTGATGACTCTTCATTTTATCTATTATTTATTTACACTAATTACAGTTGCTCACCCAATCCCTAGGATTAGGTGTCAACACTTTGAACTAAGAAACCTAGACCGATGATGTGAAGTGGTATCATAGTGCAACAACGCTCTTTTAGCATTAAATGATAGAGTAGGTGATTTGAAGTAAATTTCAGAAGACCAAGGGATTTAGGAAGACCGTTAGTGGAGGAGGGAGTAAGGAAAAGAACCAAGTGTTGTTTGAAGAGATTTTCAGCCAATTGAAGGCTAGAGGTTAGAACACAATATTCTATTGTGGTTGATTGAGAAGTGACTAGAAGAGAAAAGTTGCAGCCAACAAGAGGGGATATTAAAAAAAATACAGCTTGCGAAGAAGAGGTAATATAGAGAGAGGAGACCAAGGATAGATAGCTGCAGAGATAGAGATAGTAGAGAGTTAGTGGCAAAGAAGCTTGAGAAGAATTTTAGGCAAAGAAGCTTGAGCACACCAATACCCAAAACAAAGCCAATGGATTTGGAGCTAAGTTAAAGAAATACCAACAAAGAAGCAGATTTCAGAGAGTTGTTGAAGCAAGGAATTCATAAAGTTGAAGATCTCCATATTGAGAGACTTAGGGGGTGAAAAAAAGCGGCCTTATGTTTTTTATTTCAATCTAGCGAAAGAGATTGGTGATTGCAGGTAGCAGTAGGAGGAAAATGAGTTGTGGAATGGAACCCCTGCAATAGAGAGTAGAGGGATAAGTTGTTCAAGATAAGGTGGAAAGAGAGCAGAATACATAGGAAGTCCTCAAAGAAAGGTAAACAAAACAAGTTAATTTATTGAAAGGTTAGCATGGTGTAACAACTAGAGGAGAGAGGAAGCTTGAGAGGTTCCAGAGGAGGTGAACCCATGATACCAAAAGGCCAAGCCCAAAGGAGAGAAGCTTGGTGAGGTGTCTCATGGAGGCTTGTTTGAAGCTCATAGTGAGGATGGAAAAGCATAAGGAGAATGAGAAAAAAATAACCATTGATGGTCATTTCAATATTTCAAGTGAAAGCCACAAGAGAATGGAGAAAGATACAAAAGTAGATGGCACCAAGAGAAGGAATTTGAGCAATGACGAGTTTGAAGAAGAGAGGAATGAGTTAAAAGAGAAACTTGTTGTGATAAGAATGATGGTACAAGAGATGAAGAAAGACGAATAGGTGTGGATGAAATCTGAAGAAGATACATTGGTCTGTTAGATAGCTATATGCTAGGAAGCTAAAAGGAATTTGAGGAATATGTTTAGTGCTCAATTGAGAAATGGAGAACTCATAGTAACTAAGTATGGAGAGGAGGAAGTTCACTATTGTGAACAAGAGTATGGATAATTCCTTAGAGAAGAGGATAGGGAAAATGTTGAGGAGAGACTAGTTAAGAGTCTTATGGATTGCATGACGAGTCTAGATCAACAAAAGGAGATATTGATATAAGGTGTGGTGGTAGAGGCACCAAATAGGGTTGGACAAGCTCGTAGTTTTAAATCTAACAAATTTTGTGTGAATACAAGTATTTTATATTCTGAAGACAAAAAACCATTGAAAAATGCCATGAAGGAGGAAGAGCAAACATAATTGTCTTTAATAAACAAAGGCAAGGAGACTTTAGAAAATGAAATAAATAGAATCATATTTTTGACAATAAAAAGGAATGTGATTCATAGTGTACATATGTGGAATAAATTTTCAGATGTTAAGGTAATGGTTTTTCCTTTCGAAAATAATTTTTTTTTAATAGGTGGGGAGGAAAGGGGCTTCCTTGAAAACAATAATCGAGTTCTATAAATAAATGTGGAGGATGGAGATCACTCCAACAAGGAAAGTGGTGAATGAAATAAGCTCAAGGGTGTATTGAATGAGTGTAAAAGCTTCATTAAAGAGGGGAAAAATTCACTTGATAAAGTTCCAATAGTGGAGGAATTCATATTGTAAGAAACAAAGGGAAATTATGGATGAATATATAAATTGTTGAAGCATGTGGAAATTTCCTTGAAAGTCATAGAAGGGGATGAATGAGTTCTTTTCCAAGACATTGGAGGAGGAAAACTTTTATGAACTATCATACTAGAAGATGAGGCAACATTGTCTCATAAAGGGAATCAGGGGGAGATCCATAAAACCAAGAAAATTTGGTGATGAAGACACAGAAAGAGGCTAAAAGGCTTTGTGTTTCTAAAGATGAAAAATTGTATGCATGACACAAGGATGGATAGATTTTCCAAAAGAAATAATATGGTGTAGGATTTTCTTCTCAAACATTTAAGCAAGGAAAAACGATTTTTTTCCCAAGAACAATCTAACGAAGCCCTGCTGATAATTAACAAGGACATCCATTACAACAAACAAGAGTAGCCATGTTGAAATTGAAGAACAATTCTCGAAAGATGTTAAAAAATGGATAGAAGATGAGGAGGAAAACCTCATAAAAGGAAAGGGATAACATTCTACTTTAGTGTTGTCACTATATGAAAATGAATTGTAGTTCATAGATGACTAGTTGGATAGTATTGGGGTTGAAGGAGATTGTATAGAGGATGCATCCAATAAGTAGGAAGAAGTTGAGGTGATTCACACATTTGAGTATTTTGTTGATAAATTTCATTGCGTAAAGACTAATGGTAAGATTTTAGCTAAAGGAAAACAAGTGTAAGAAGATAAAAAGGAAGGAGATGAGATAATTTTATCTCATAAAAAAAGAAATTTCTCAGCATTTGAATATAGAGCTAAATGCTACAAAAGTGGAATTGCACCTTGTGTGGAGGAGAAAAATTTTCAACTAAGAATCTTCCAATAACAAGTGAATTCATATGAAAGGAAGACATATAGAATGTTGAAGAATAAATAAATTTCCATCGAAACTGAAGGGAAAGGCTAAATTATGTGCTAAAGAAAACAATAGGCATTATTGTGATAAATTAGTTTTATGTGAAAGATGAGAATTTATCTATCATAGAGTAGCCAAAAAAAAGTTTTCAAGGTGCTTAAACATCTTTTGGATGTCTAATAATGGAGAATGGAAGTAGCAAGGTCATGGAAATGAAGAAGTGGCAATTAAAGCCATGAAAATTTTGAAAACGTTGCAGTAGAAAAATAGTTTGGTTTATTAAGGAGATGGGGTGGACATCGAGATTCAGGAATTGAGGATTCCAATGAAGTAGGTACCTAAGAAATGGTATAGTGGAGAAGAGGAAGAAACCAACAACATAACATGGTTCATTGCAAGAGACTACATAAACAAAGAAAGAGGAAGGAGAGGAATAATATTTGCAGATTTTTGAGTATGAATGCCACCAAGGAGAGACAACAAGTGGGAAATTGTGGTTGCTTGAGAGGGATTGTTTCATCTAGGAAAATTAATAACAATATAATACATGGGATCTTGGAAATACAAGGAAATATACATGATGACCAAGAAATAAAGCTAATGATTAATGGAAATATAAAGTTTGTGATACTAGAGATGTAGTAGGCAAAATTACATGACCAAGAGGTCATGGAAATTTTCAACCTAGGGAGTCTGATGAAAAATATCCAACCCTAGGTAACCCAATTTTTATTAGAAAGGGGTCATGAAATATCCAAAAGGAAATACATTTCCCTCCAATCCAATATGTATAAAATTAGGCAATTTCATGAAAATTCAAGTGTTCAGAATCTAGAACAATCTAGTTTGTTAGGTTGTTAGCTTGTTTTTGTGAGATGGTATTATGGAAAAGTGGGCCTTTGTAAAAATGACATGTTCGAGGTTGAGGTGTTAGTAGGTTTGGACATATACCCAATTTAATTTTGTTTTGTAGGAAATTTTCTAGCTAGTAGTAAAATATACATCCATGTATAATTAGAGTTTGATAGGGTCTCTAGGGGATTAGAGAAGAGAAAATAACTTGAGACCAAAGCTCATGAAACTCAAGGAGAGGTAGCTTGAAAATGAGCATGAGAGCCTTGTAGTTGGAAAAAAAGGCTATAATATTCCTACGTAAATATGCCTTTATGAGTTTATAATAGAATATGAGTTTTTGTCTAGTTATTCCATAGGTTTAATTCCTTTTTCCCCAACATGTATTGATTCCTTGTGTAAGGTGGGTGTGTCTTTGTGTGTGAACATTCCTGAATTTAGATGAGAGGATAAAGAATTGTGAAATTAGGCTAGATATCGATTGTGGGGTTAGAGAACCAAATTGAAAATTGACTGGACCTTGGCAAGCGCCAGGCATATGTATTTTAGGGTTCATCTTGGGAAACTCATGAATCATAAGAAATATGAAGATCGATCTATATTTGGCTCAAACCTATGAGAGTATGAATGAATCAATGTAAGCATGAATGTATAGGGACCAACATTGAAGATCCGTAGAGAATAACTCACATTAGGACTAAATTCGAATTCCATTAAGTTGAGTACATTTGACATTGCCATCCTATTTGTGGTGCATGAAATTGATCATGAGTGTTGAGCAAGTTACAATCAGTTTATAGTAATTTTGTTGTCAGAGGTAAAAGTTTGAAAAGGTAGTAGAATCATGACTTTAGAATGCCTTGCTTGCTAGTGTTAGGGGTCAAACCCTTGCAATCAACAAGAGTCATTGAGTCACCTCCAATAAATTTTTGTCATTCAATAAATCACACTAAACATCAAGATGGAACTATGAGTTCACCCCACCACTGCCCCTCCCCCCCACCAAGTTGATGTCGCAGGGTGGAGACCCTTGCAATTCATATCCATAGTCAATCTTTTTTGTTGATCATAAAACTAGGATCAAGGACCCACAAGATGTGGAATTACACCATGTTTTGGGTCATAGACTAATGGGATTTGATCATGACTATTGAATCAAGGCTAATGTTGGTAGTGTACCCTATCAAAATTGTACCATGACATTCAGGTTAATCCCCAATCTCCAAATTATTGACCCGTAGGTGATGATTATGTGGGGAAAAGATAGGGGTTTTAACACCATTGCAAGTTTCCAAAAAATGTTATAAACCAGACAAATGAGAACATTCCAATGTTAGATTGAGAAACCTAGACCAACTATGTCATGATGTCATGACTTCAAGCCTAGTTTTTTAGAGTGAATGGTTCCTTTAGTACCTCAAGATGTATATTCCTCATATGGAAAATAAATATAATGGTATTTTTCATGTGAAAAAATATTGGTAAATCTTAATTTTAATTAAATAATAATGTATTTTATTTATTTATTTTTTTTAACTTGAAACTTGGGAATGTGATGATTCTAATCATTTTGTGGTTATATTGGAACAAATTTCCTCTCACGTCAGAATTGGAGGAATACCTTATCATATAAAAAATAGTGTCTCCTCACACTGACTTCATAACATATGCCCCCTCAATAGGTACACTTTCTATAAGAGGATTTGCTATTTCACACCTATAAACTATATATTTTATAATAAAAATGATCTAAGATAAGAATTTCCTTTATAATCACGTAGAGGAGGATATTCATAGTCTAAGGAATGAAGGTATTATCCCCTTGTTTTGAAACTTTAATTCTAGAACCACATATAATCAAACCATTCTTCTAAGTAATGATTCAAACCCTAGTCCTCTTTGGTTGCATAAGTACCTTGATTTAACTATCACATTTAAAGGAAACCCCTAAGATCTAATGGACAATTTAAACTCTATAGTTCTCAAGGCCTTATAACTTGAGATATAATTTGAAATGGCATAATTATGTAGCCAAACTCCAACTAAATGAGTTGTATTTATGGGTTTGGAAGTAATGTCATGGATAATATGATATTTGATATGAAACCAAAATGTAAAATATGACCTTTTAAATGACCATTAGCCATCAAAGATCGTTAATATTAACTCTAAAATTTGTCATGCAAAACAAGGATATGCATGAGAATTGTGAGAGTCAAAGCCACTTGCTTTTTTATAAGAGAAAAATGGATCTCTTATTAATGTATTTAAATAAGTATTTACACATATTAGATTATAAGGATAACAATAAAAAAATTTATTATAATTTTACTACAATCCTCTTTGCTACCATTAGCAAGTTCTCTACCAAGGTGTCATATGAAAAGAATAATAGAATTGTGAGCCCTTGGTATGATTATGATTGTAAAATTGCTAGAAACACTATCGAAAAAACTTAAAACTTGATAAGATAAATACATAAAATTTCTTATTGAAGGAAAAACATAGTTACTGATCAAACGAGAAAATTACTAGTACCCGTTTTTTTGAGGTAGCAAAAATCACTCGATTTTGAAAAGTGGTGATTCAGAATACACCTTGTTTTTAGAGTATATTTTTGGCACTTTAAATTTTCTTATGTATCAAGTATGAACATTTTTTTAAAATGTTAGTGATTTTCATGCTAATTTTGAGAAGTGTTGATGTAGCATCAACATATTTTTTTAGAGGACGTATTTTTGTTACTTTAGATCTTTTTGTGTATCAAGTATGAACATTTTTTTTTGTTAGTGATTTTCATCTTGATTTTGAAAAGAGTTGATGCAACATCAACCCATTTTATTTAGAGGACTTATTTTTTACACTTTAAATTTTATAATGTGTTAAGTGTGGATTTTTTTTTTAAATGTTGGTGACTTTTATGTTGGTTAAAAAAAAAAAAAAAAAAAAAAAACAAACAAACAAACAAACAAACAAAACAAACTTGTAAAAATAAAAAATTAAAATTAAAACTAAAAACAAATATCAAAAAATGAATAAAAAAATATTTCAAAAAGAACATATAATTTAAGGGCAAAAAAAATAAAAACAAAATCTAAAACAATTTTTTATAAGTTAAAAAAAAGGAAAAATAAAAACCTCATAATAGCAAAAAAATTTAAAATAATTACCAAAAAATTTAAAATAAAAGGTTAACATACAAAAAAAAAATTAAAAGAAAATATTAATTTAATAATAATAAAAAATCCCATTGGCCAATGGGCCCGGGGTGGCCAGGGGGTCGATTCCAAGAATCGGACCCTAGCCACCCCGGGTCGATTGGGCTGCAGGGTGTGCGGGGAGGCAATTGCATTTTATATATTCGATTTTTTTTTGTCATGTTTTTTAAAGTTTGTTTTATGTTTTAGTAGTTGTTATTATTTTAATTGTTTTTTTTTTTTCAATATTTGAATTTTTGTTTTCTATTGTATTATTTTATGTTATTTTTTAATTGTATTTCTTTCTTTCAATATTTGAATTTTTGTTTTCTATTGTATTATTTTGTGTTTATTTTATTGTATTTTTTCTTTCAATATTTAAATTTTAGTTTTATTTTGTATTTTTGAGTTTTTTTTTATTTATATATTTATTTATTTATTTTCTATAGGGTTTGTGTTGATGCTCGTCTAGCAACCCAATCCCATTATGTGCAATTTGATAGTTGATTTTAAAATTTTCGTTATAATGAATCGAGTCTGCCCCATAATGTGTCAATTTCATAGTTGGTCTTTAAGTTTTCATTACAATGGGTTGAGTTCACCTACACTACGTGTCAATTTGATGGTTGATTTTTAAATTTTTGTTGCAATGTATCAAGTTGTCTTAGGCTAAGATTTTAAAATCGTTATACATTTAACATTTAAAAAATAAATTTCTCTTCATATAATAACTCTTTCATTCAAGTGTTCATTTTTAAAGTTTTTTTAATCATAAAATTTTTCCATAATGTCATGCTTGAAATATTTTGAAAACTTAATATTTTTTTGTAGTCATAATCTTTGGTTTTAATTCCATGGTTGAAAAATTGTCGAGATTTTAATGTTTTTCTAAGTCATGATATTTTATCTTTAATGCTATGGTTGAAAACAGTAATAAGTATTTTTTCTTAGCAACATGCCTGAAAATTGTTGGAATTTTAAGGTTTTTCAAAGACGTGATATTTTAAATTTAATACCATGTCTAAAAATCGTTGGAATTTTAAGGCTTTTCAAAGAGATCTTTAATGTCATGCTTGAAAATTGTTGGAAATTTAAAGTTTTTTAGAGTCATGATATTTTATTTATAACATCATTATTAAACAATGTTGAAAATTTACTCTAAAAAATAGACGTTATTCCAACATCAACACATTTCATTTTTAGGGTGTTTTCTGTACAACAAATTTTGGTTTTGTTGTCATTTTTAAAAAATGTTCAAAATGTACCCTGAAAAAAATGTTATTCCAACATCAACACTTTTCATTTTTAGCCCATTTTTTCATTTTTTTGGGGGTTCTTGGGCTAGAGTAACCGTTTTGAGGTAATACCATTTGATCGGTAACTATGTTGAAAGAGAAGATACTATATAAGTTGAAATCAAGAGAAGTTATTGCACCTCTCTTAGTATAAATTTTAAAAAAATGGAGGAAAGTGATTAGGGATGCTCCTGACGAAACCTTAAAACTTGATCAGATAAATATGTATAAATCTCTTATTAGAGGAAAGAAAAAAAACTATAAAGGTTAAAAAAGAGTGTATTTATTTCCCCTCTCTAAGTCCGACCTTAGAAATTTTTGGATGAAAGTGATTAGGGATGCTCCTAACGAAACCTTAAAACTTGATAAGATAAATACATAGAAAAGTCCTATTAATTAGAAGAAAATACACTACATAAGAAAGAGCTATTATTGTGCCTCTCTAAGTTTAACCTTAGAAAATTTTGGAGGAAAGAAATTCGGGATGATCCTAATGAAAACATAAAATATGATAAGATAAATACATTCAAAGATATTCTTAAAGGTAAAAAGGATACTATATAAGTAGAAAGCAAAAGTTATTATTGCACATCTCAAATCTTAACCATAGAAAATTTTGGAGTGAAGAAATTAGGGATGCTCTTTATGAAATATGAATACTTGATAAGGTAAATACATGCTAATCTCTTATTAAAGGAAATAAAGATATTGTATAAGTAGAAAACAAGAGCAATTACTTCACTTTTCTAAGTATGACCCTAAAATGTTTTGGAGAAAAGTTATGACTCACAAAACTAAAGAACTACAATGTAAAATTTAGATAAAACTTATATTTTTAAATTTATTTAATTTCAATATTTAATAAATAAATTTAGATAACTTTGAATATATTTAAATATACAATTTTGAATTAAAAAAGATGAAGTAAAATATGGGCTTTGTATTTTTAACGTGAATCAACCTTAGGGTAGATTTGACTATCTAAACGAGTCGAAATATTTAATTTTACCACATGGTTACTGAGGTATGTGGAATTAGAGGTTATGGATTAGATGTGATGAATCGTTAAAATGTCTTGGATATTCCATCATAATTTGTCTAAGTCGAGAGGAGACATTCCGAAGTTCAACAGAGGGTTCACTTGGATGGGTTAAATGACTACCATATGATAATTATATATTTATTATTAATTGATATTTCACAATTCGATTTTTCAAGGGTAAATCATTATTTCTCTAAGGTTGTTTTATTTCCAATAGGGTTATTAAAACGAGATAGTGGTTGCACTTTCTAGCATTGAGGTTGAAATAAGTCAATGTGGAGTTGAGCATGGACTGCAATATCCTGTTTAGATCCATTACGAGTTTCATGTAGATGAATGCATGGAGAATGCAAGAAACCTCAAAGTAAATAGAGGTCCAACAGTGAGATGAAACCATGAAAACTAGAAGGTGTGTGTGACAACAATAACCCAAACAAAAAAATAATCCATGAAAACTAGAAGGTGTGCCTCACAAGAACCACCTCCCCCTACCTAAAAAATAAATTGGTTGTAATACTTTTTTAGTCATGCATACCAGGGGAGTACACCTAGGTGATAACTGAGCACATCATACAAATTTACATAGTCAAGTTTAAAGGAGGGATGTTAAGGTAAACTTTACTCAGTGAAAGAGTCAAATTTTTTAGGTACATAGTGATGGTTTAGTTACATGTTTTGGGGCCTAGTAGTATTAGATAACATGGATTACATGTGATAACTAATTTAAAAATCTTAGAGATTCTCTGTTGTAATGTAAATTTAACAAGAATTGTCTTGGTTGAGCTAAGATATTTTCTATGTTGATTGCTTTTAAGACAATGCATGGGTTCCTTTAATCCATACCATAATAATATATTTATTTTTGACTAATTTTTTTATAGATTATAACATACATGATTTATGTGTGTTATTAATATGTATGCAATTGTTAAGATTATTTGGCCCTTATATTTCTTTAGTTAAAAAAATTTAAACCCCTATTTTGTATTGATGCAATGGAGGATGGTGGTTCCCATTTACTTCCTCGTAGTTTCCTTTTCTAAAAATGTATGATTCACTAAATTGAGCTAGGGCCTCGACTACACATACTAAGCCCACATAGAGTTAGAGGTCGACACCTCAGGTTGGTTGGGGCTCAGGGTTCTTCTCGCTCACTAAACATGCTCACACCTCACTACACAAACTTGGCCCCACAACGTATATTTATGGCAGAGAACTCATGTCCAATAAAAGGAAAATGTTATATTCCAAGTATTTATTCAAAATATTTAGGAATTTGGGAAGTTAGTCCCTTTCATTTCAATTTTTGGAATCAAATCCCAACTAACGAATGAGTTCCACTATGGTCAAATTTCTCTGTTTAGGTCGATGGTCAACATGTTCAAAACTAAAATCATTCTAAGGTGCTGAATCTTATTAAGGTTTGATAGCTATAACTCAATTTTGGATTGTGGTGGAAAAAATTCTTCCAAGAAATCAATACATCAGTGAAATTGATCTTTCCTTTGCTCCCCAGTCAAGTCCTTATGTTCCTCACTGAGTGGATCTCATTCATCACCACGATATCAAGTGATATTAAGCCCAAAAGAGTTACATAATATTTACACTAGTGAAACCTAAAATTTGAACACACATAAAAGATGTACAAAGCCCAAATTCAATTATTGCTTGAACAATTCATTTTACAATAAACTATACAATCTCCTCCCAAGCTGCGATGGCTATGTTCCTTCGCTTTGACCTATCCACTTTTTCCCAAAATCTTGAGCTATATTTTGGTTCTATAATTCTCAATTCCTCCAAACCACCCACAAAAACTAATTACCCAAAAAATAGATACATATATAATGGACATCTAAATCATATAACAGGAGCTTGCCTACCTGCAAGGCCTCTCATATGCCATGCATTTTCTATTTTAGAACCTACCATAACAATCAAAATTACAACTGCCCCTACAAACAGGGACATTTTGACACACCGAAAGACTTATACCTGTCCCTATATTAACTCCCTGACAATTTGATTAAGACTAATTACACTTAGAAAGGCACAAATGGGACCAAATTATCAACTAAACCAACTACCCATAACCTTGAAATGAATACACTTGTCTCTACACAAAGATTTTACAAATATGAGGGAATTATGCAATCCCTCAAAAATTTTGTGGTTATTTCTTGAGTCTAAGGACAAATAATTTCTAGTGGATGATACTCCTGCATCATACTACCGAGGTGAAAAAATGATATGACCTCCTGGTCATATATCTTCAATTTTTGAAGCCTCCTAGATCCCAAATGAACTTTTTTTGTTGTCCACGTGTTAGGTTATATCTCTACTTCAATCTTCTAGGATCACATGCCTGTATTTGATTACTTGCAATCCTCTTTCTCCAATGTTCTTTGTTAACCATCTATATTTGATTTTGGTTGATCTATCTCCACTTGGGAATCATTGTCTTTAACTTTTCCCTTCTCATTTTTTGTGGCTATTGAAAACTACTTCTTTTAATTGGGCATTTTCCCTCCTTATAAGACAAATTACACTCATACCAAGGTTCAATTTGGGATTTAAGGAATTTGAAATACTACTCCATACAATATTTATCTCCTCTACCTTTTTCCTCCACCGTTCTTATCATTTTATACCTCCATCTCAAATGGTCTTGTGCATCAATCTCTAGTTCCTCATATTTCTTATTTGTAGTAGTTATAATGCATAACTCCTCAGCTATTTCCATCTCCCATATGTCCACTAGCTTAGGTGGAACTCTTCCATATTCAAGGATAGTCATCTCCTTGCTTGGTGTGAAAGAATGAAACTAGTTCTTTACATGTTTCTGAGTCTTTGATCCTTTCCAACTACTTCTTGCAGTCAAACTATCTTCAATTACATTTTCAAATTCCCTACCTTCCAAAATAATCCTTTTTCATTCACTTCTTCTTAGTCTTGAAATTATTTGTTTGTATGAAACAAATTTACATTCTCTGTAGCTCTCCATTTTCTTAAGACTTTTTTGTGTAAGAGTTGTAAGAACTCTTACTCTTTCATTCCAAGTCTCGTCTTGCTGAGGAAATTTCTTTCTAGTCATATTCATGGAAAAATATGTACATCTACTTATTTTGTGCAATCCAAAATCTTATCAATTGACACCTTTCCTTTGACTTTTCCCAATTGAAAAAATAATAAAAAATTTGTATTCCTTATGATTCTTAACTGTCTTCTCCTCTACACTAGTCTCCATAATTGCATCAATGTAGCTATGCATTAGCAATTTTAGAATTCTACAATTTGAATTACCTTAG
Source organism: Pinus tabuliformis (assembly GCA_031772625.1). Lineage (NCBI taxonomy): Eukaryota > Viridiplantae > Streptophyta > Pinopsida > Pinales > Pinaceae > Pinus > Pinus tabuliformis. Next base: position 1,073,229,954 of record CM062807.1, on the reverse strand, counting down.
ATCCAGATAACTTTCCTTACGTCTTCACTCCTTTCAGGTTTCTTCTAGCCATCATCAACCTTTTCTTATTCTTGTTCCTCTATTGTATTTAGTCGATTCCCTAGATGCTTGCAAATCTATATAGAATCCTTGTTTTCATCAAACCGAGAGTTATACTAATCACCCACACATTTCTCCCATCACATCTTTTGTGCCCTTGAAGCACTTTCTTGCACTTGACTATCAACCCCTCAGTAATAAATTGCATGAGAGTTATAAGATCTCTTCCCTGATTTCTCTCTAGGGTATTTTGTTTCCATTTCCAACCTTCCACTAGTTTTATGGAAGGATGTCCATTGTTATTTCTAGAATTCTCAATTCTAGTTACACCTGCACATATAATAGGCATATTATAGAAAATAGTCTCTTCCAAACATCGCTTGGGTTCATTATTAATTACTAATATATTTCATCCTTCTCTCAAGCTATTCTTGGAAACTATATATTTTTTAATTCCATCATGCATATGGGCTTCTCCTTGAACTCTTTTCTCATCCCCGACAAGTTCCTGAATGACACTCTTGTCATTATTCAATAGAACAATTGTTAACTCTACATAATCCTTCTCATGGCTGTTCTCACCCATGCCTTGGTTTTCTCTTTCTTGAGGTACCTCTATGCACCCCTCTTTTGGATCATCTTCATAAGCTAGTCTTATTATTTTCATGGTTGTATTATATGATGAGGTACCCTCCTCCTTTATGAAAAAATCTTGGTTGTCTTTCCATCCTTTATTTATTTTTGCATCCCTTGGATTATTCAAAATTCATTGAACTGAGATTTTCTTGTCAAATACTCTTGTACTATATTCACATTGATCTAGTTTACATATTTGAAAAACATGTTGTTTCCTTTCTTTTCCCAATTTCCATAGGTTTTTAACCCATGAAAAAAAAATAAAAATAAACCATCCATAAAACATTCAGTAAGAGAAGAAAAAACCAGTCAAATATACCTCTGAGTGTACTCTTCCTCTTACATACTTGAAGAGTCTTGAACTTATGTCCTTTATGTTCTTCTTCCATGCTGTCTTCATGAGCTAACTTTGCATCCCCTTCCTTAGAGATAATTCTTCAAGACTGCCCATCTTTTGAATTAGTTTCCTCCCACTGTTCTTCATTAATGTAACCTAGCTTCTCTTGAGGTTATGGATCCTGCATAACTTATGGCACGCATTAAGCTTCATGACACTTTTATTTTGTCCTCAGACTCATGCAATCAATTATATAGAAATATTTTTATTTCTTCTTCCTCATATGATGTTATTGACATCCTCTCTTTGTGCGTCATCACTTCCCCTTCATCGTAATTCTCTCCTAGGTTTGATCTTTCTCTGGCTCAAAAGAGTGACAATTTTCACCCTCATACTCAGTCCATTTGAGTTCCTTCACCTTCAATGAAGTATCTAAGATATGCTTCAACCTCTTTTCCAACATAGGATATTTTACCTTCTTCTTCCTTAACACCCAACCTTCATTGTAGGCTTCTTCCCTCTCTTCTAGTAGCTGCAACATTATCTTGATTCACTCTGTTAAATCAACCATTTCATGGTCAAATTACTCTTGAATCATTCTTATCCCTATCACATTCATTTTTGCAGTTTTCTCCTCTTCACTATGGCGTGGAATTAGACCCTCTTTATTACTAACAATGGTCATCTTCATGTCTCTCTACATGAGTTTATCCTTTCTCATTATGAGTTGCCACCAAGTGTCCATAAGAAACCTCACCAAGTGATTTCCATCAAGACAACATTTTGGTATCACAGTCCTCCTTCTTTGGGACTTTTTGAGCCTCCCTAATCTCTTGGTTGTTGCTCCTCTATTCACTCCTCTTGGAAATTCTACCCACAATCATAGTTGTGGAATTCCCTTTGACAAATTATACCCAACTGTAGCTAGAACTTTTCCTCCTCTCTTTTCCAACCTTAGCTGGAATATAACTTTCTTTATGGAGCCTCTCTGCTACAGGTGCTCTGCCACATTCCTCTACCTTATTTTTGCTATCTGATACAAATCCTTATGATCAACTACTTGTTAAGGTCCTTCTATTTCTGTGATCTCTATACCTCAAATCCCTTCACTTGGTTGGGATTTATTCCTTGTATTCTATCCCTTTCCCTTGTTGGAATATCTTCCTCTATGCTCTGTTCTAAGCTTTATTCCTCAATATTGAACACTCTTCTCAGACATTTCTCTCACCAATGGTCTTGTGTATTATTTAAGACTTCCTTGTTCACCTCCACGAGCAACTCCTCCTACTCCTTTTTCAACTTCTCTCTGTTTCTACCTTTTTGTTCTAGAAAATTATTTCTTTTGCCTCACACCAACTCCTATGTTATGGTTAAATTGCACGTGACTCCACCTTCTCCATTGAACTCTTGTCTTAATAATTTCTTGTTGAAAAGGATTCTAAGATCTGCGCTCTGATACCACTTGACACAATGGAGGATGGAGGTTCCCCTTACTTCCTTGTAGTTTCCCCATCCAAAAATGTTTGATTTGATGACTTGAACTAGGTCCTCGAATGCACCTTCCAGGTCCCCAAGATTTTTTTGGTTTGCACTTTGGGTTGGTTGGGGGTTGGGGTTCTTCATGCTCACTAAACGTGTTCACACCTGACTACACCAGCATGGCACCAAAATGTAGATCTAGGACAATGAACTCATGTCCAATGGACGACATGCATTTTATTCTAGGTGTTTAAGTTGTCGGGAAATCAATTCCTTTCATTTTAATTTTGGGCATCAAAGCTCGACTAACAAATGAGTTCTGCTATTGTCAGAGTTCACTATATAGTTCAACGGTCAACCTATTCTAGTTCAAACTCATTATAAGGTGTCGACACTTATTCGGGTCTAAATATAACTCAATTTTGGACTCTAGTGGAAACGATTCTTCTAAGCAATCATGACTTAAGAAAAAATTGTCTTGCGACTACTCCCCAGTCAAGTCCTTATGTTCCTTGTTGAGGGGATCATGTTCATCACAATGATATCAAGTGATGTCGAGCCCAAATATCGCAATCCAGAGTTACAAAATATTTACACCAATGGAACCCAGAAATTGAACACACACAAATGATGTATGAAGTCGAAATTCAAATATTACTTGAACAATGCATTTTACACAGAACTGTACAATCTCTTCCTAAGCTGTTAAAGGTTTGTTCCTTTGCTTTGAATTCTCCTCTTTGGCCCAAAATCCTAAGCTATCTCTTGGTTCTCTAATTCTCAATTCCTCTTGACCAAAAACAACAACTAATTACCTCAAACAAATTTACATATACAATTGACATCTAAATTAGATAATGAGAGCTTGCCTGCTAGTAAGGCCTCCCAAATTCCATGCATTGTTTATTCTAGAACTTACCATAACAATCAAAATTATAGTTTCCCCAACAATGAGAGACACATAGAAACACTGAAAGGCTTACACATGTCCCTATGCTAACTCCCTAACAATTTGATGAAGACTAATTGCACTTAGAAAGGCCCAAATGGGACCAAATCATCAACTAAACCAACCACCCATAACCTTGGAATCCAGACACGTGTGTATACATTAATATTTTACAAATATGATGGAAATATGATATCCCTCATAAATTTACATGATTATTTCTCGAGTCTAAGGAAAATTAATTTGTAGGGATTGATGCTCCTGCATTATGTATTGTTGGATATATGGACGAAACCTCACACCATAAGGTATAAACCTCACGAACCACTAAGCATACATACTATATATATGTTAGCCATTGATCATAAATAAATAACTTACTTTTTAAGCACTATTAATATCATTTCCCGCACATATGTTTTTAAAATTTAATAAGGGAATAAAGAATTAAGTAAATTAGAATATGCACACATCTTGGTTGATTCCGTCTCAAAATGAAAATGACATATGTTTTAATTTTCGAGTCATCCCAGGACGACTAAAATATTTGGGTGATTAAATGGTGGAATCTATTGTCTAATGGAAATTAACTTCTAATTATTATATTAAAATTTTAAATTATTTATGATAATATTCTTCTCTTATTGTGAGATATTTTAAATCACTTGTGCATTCATGTCTCTTCTATATGATCTATTATAATAATGTATAAATATAAGTCGGGTACATGAAGATTATTAGTTTTTGTATTAGTGGCAATAGGAAAATGATAAAATGTTGAATCTAAAGAGACCATCAAACCATCATCGTGTTTTGGAGTTCATATCACATTAACATAACCACATTAGTAAATGTGGCTAATATATACCAAAGGCTTCATTTTCCATAATTTATATGTCAATCAACTTTTATCACTACAAGGAAAATACTTGCTAATGGAGGTTATAACGAACATTTTTTTGTGTTATAAAATTGGCAAAAATTGTCATTAAAACATCCACTAAAACATCTATTTGTGGGAACAAATGTTTTATTGGAGCTTATAACAGAACTTCATCACAACTAAAAAAATTTGGGCGGCTAAAGGTTTTAGCAAATTTTTTTTTCGGTGCGCTTTAATTCAAAGAGAACTGACACCTGAAATGTATACCACCCCGGTGCTTATGAAAAAAACCCCTACTGCATTCGACTCAAAGAGCGCCAGAACTTGAAATGTATATCGCATTGGTGCTTATATAAAAACATCCTCAATTATTCTTTGATGAAGGAATAGCTCTAGGGCACACAAAAAATAATTGCAGTACTGGTGCTTTCTCTTAAATACTAAACACCAACACATCTTGTTTGTATAAGTGCATCGGTGCATTTGTTATATAGATGTGTCAGTGCTAATTATTTAGATTGTGCACCAACAATGGAACTAACCGGGGTGTGTTAGTTCTATGAAAGCACTGGTGCGTTAAGAGTTACAATGCACCAGGGCATTAATTAAAAACAATACTGGTGCTTGAAGACTTGAAAGACCCAGTGTTGTAGTTTTCTATAAAGCACCAGTTATTCTAAAAGATGATGTCACAATACTTTTATTTAAAGTAAAACACCAATGCATTTTTATGTTATGGATGCACCAATGTTTTTGTATGATATTTTCTCTTTTTTGGAGACATTGACCTGCAACAATGCAATTATTGTAATTTTTAAAATCTGCCATTCATTGAAAAATTGACATATATGTTATAACAATATTCATATAAATTAATATTTGATTAGTGAATTTGTATATGATGTTTGCATTAATTTGTTATATTATTAGATTTCACATCTCTTCATTATAATATTTAAACATCCATAGATTTAATCAGTGGTGTAACATTTCATAGCGACATTGGATACCACAATAAAATAAGTCAAAATTTATTTTATTATATATCAATAAGAGGCTCTTTGTCATACAAAATGGGATTTCTATTTGTAACCCCTTGTCTTTGAATTGGGACACTATGTCCATGATTACATTAAACAAAATGTCTAATTTTCATAGACAATTATTTAAAAAAATACAATAGGTTTCATTCATATCCAAATAAATCATAATTCTTCACTGGAACTGTTATTAGTGCCCGAGCTACTTCCATGACTTGGGTTATTTGGAGGAATGTTTTTTATTGCATCGATTGTTTTCATGTTCTTGATATTTTTCCATCTGCAACCATAAAAATAAAGTGTAATGATTGTATCTACATTGGTGAGAGTAATGAAAATTGAAATAAATAATATACATCAATGTAAATCGAATAACATTGTACCAAAGCAATAAGTAACTCATAAAATATGCACATGCCGTCGAAGCCAAGTCTCATGCCTTGTTACAACAAGTCGTTAACTGGCGTAGTTCAATACTTTGTTTCCTGTATGTTTTAAACCCAATTATGAATCGTAGATTTAATATAAAGGAATTTTGTGTTCTATTAATTATAAACTCAAAGAAGTAAAACAACATAGATACTTACAAATTCCACAATTAATTTTTGATATGCGTATACTCACAACCCTTTTTTAACCCAGTGTCAATCAATTCTTCTGATGACACTTTTCTTTATATGTTAGCACCTATTCGAAGACATTCAAGGATGGTTATTGTAAAATGACTTAAAATATACAAAAATGAAACCTTGAGTTGTTATAAGGAAATATTAGCAATTAATCACAAAATTTGAAATCAACCTTTTTCTTCCTTGTCGTCCTGTTTTATGTGCTAAATGAGCCCCATCTTGTTTTCTTTCTGTAAGAAAACATTTGAAAATTAATATTTAAGGATAAATATTTTTTTATATTTACAAATCCAATCATGATTACATACATTTGAAGCATGTTTTTGTTGAGATGGCTCCTCTTGTGATGCAATTATGTCCATTTCTTTGACCATTTCCTTATACACTTTTTGGACATTCCTACTGGAATTTTTTACATATAAGCGCGTTGATTATTTGGGATTTTCACAATCTTCCCGAAAAATGTAATAAACTATTTTTTTAATGAAATATGAAAACTAAATATAAAAAAGTCGATATTAATAAATTAATGGTTTGTAGTAATATATACACATAATTCTAGAAAACCATTTTATACAATTATGAATATTACCTTTTGAATTATTATCTTTTGTTGTTGTATGTTTTTTCTATTGCAAGTATGACATGTCTCATTGACCACTGTTCTGAGAATCATTGCATTGATTTTTTAATTGTAAGTGGAATGTAGGTTTATATGTTTGTTCCACTAGATCCCTCATAGTTCTATAAAAATTCCTCCCCCCTTTCATTGACCTCCAACACCACTCTAGATGAACTAAGGAGTGATTCATCATCATTTACATGTTCCATAATTTTTATTTTCTTAGAACGACATTGATATTTTCTTTCATTGTTTCTCCTTGTACAAAATAAAACATATATGAATTAATAGATTGTTTGAAACATGTTATTTAATATTATTAATGAAAATTAAGAAAAAAAACTCATATTGAATAGTACTTTTTCATTCACCTGATTCATCATTTTGAATTTTTTCTATCAGTATTTTATGCTCTTCTGTAGTTAGATTATAAATAATCTTATCGACCTTGTTTAGTTTGTGGATTTGCATGACACACACCAACTAATACATATTATTTAAACTTACATATAGTTCAAACATATTAATTTTGTAAAGCATATACAAAGAACTTACCTTCTCTAATTTTTTTGATGTGCTATCATTGTGTTGATCAAAAATTTTGTAACTTAAGACCTTATGAGACATTCTTTATCAATATACAACATATACCATTCAATACAAAAGCCATTAGATATATTTTTCAAACAAATCAAATAATTTTCAGCCAAAAAAAAACTCTGCTAACTGGTGCATTATCTGAACAAACACACTGATGTGTTTATAAGATTAAATGAACCAAGCATTTAATTGTTCAACATCATGATGGAAAACAAATTTTAAATTAAGATATTGTGATTTTTAAGGATAAACACACCACTTTCACTTAACAATGTTATTAAGAACAAGCACGCTGGTGCGTTATATTACACTGAGAGCAACGATGAATAGACTATAAAAAATCAAAAGTCTTAGAGTATATCGGTGCATAGTATTACTCCGGTAGCCCCGGTGTGTTATATTATAGAGGGCACACTGTGAAACATATAGCCATTTTTTTAAAAAAGGAGAGGATTGATGGTTTGATTTGTAAGGGTAAACATAACGAAATGATTTAACAATGCTATTAAGAACACGCATGTTGCTGTGTGTTATTACACATGGAGCAATGACGAACATACTAGAAAAAATCAAAAGTGTTATAATATACTGGTGCATTTTGTTACTTAGGTAGCCTCGGTGCATTAAATTACATAGGGTGTACTGTGTGATGCTATTTGTAAGGATCAATGTATCGCAATGATTTAATTGTGTTATTAGGAACAGGAACTTCGATGCATTATATTATGCCAGTAGCAATGATGAACAAACTAGACATAATCGAAAGTGTAATAATTTAATGGTGTGTTGTGTTACTCAGGTAGCATCGGTGCATTATTTTACAAATGCTGCACCACACAACATATAATCGTTTAAAGAAAAATCACCCTATATATGGTAAGTAAACAAACCCATTAAATGTAAAATTGTTGTAGATCTAACCCGGAAATACTATAGATCTGATATAAAAATATAAGATAATGCAAATAAACCCAGAAATAATATGAAATGATTCTTTATTTTCAAAACCCTTATGGTAGGGCAACACCATACATTCACTCCTTAAGGAAGGAGAACACTCCACAAGCCATATGGCTACTCATACAATACTTCTTCACTATATCTCCATGTGGAGTCACTAGCCTCTATATAGGCCTCATACATACAATACCATGGGTCATTACCATGGTTCCCTCATACCATCAACTAATACCATGGGCCCATTACATTATTATTAACTACTTGTGGTCCCTTACATGATATGGGTTAACCACCTTATTTATTACTATGGCCCATCCAATTATTACATTATTACCTTGGGTACCTCCCTTGGTACCCCATATTATCCCCCCTAGGTATATAACATTCCACCCCCCTAAGCATGTTTCGTCCCCGAAACATGGGAAGAACACAAATAATAAGATCTACTCAAAAGAGTAGTCCACTGATACCATGCACGTGCATCTGGCCATCCAAGAGAAAGGTGAACCCTCGATCTCACTGGTGCCTCGCTCGCTTGAGATGGAAGTTGACCGTGGCAGCTCTTTTGTGTTGATGTGTAGTGGGTGGATCTTCTCTCCTCGCTATCCGTCATGTGACTACTTGGTTTCCATCTTGATGGTTGTCTTGCGGGGTGATGTGGGTGACGATATGTTGAAGTTTTAACCCACGATGTCTTTTTCTTTAATTCACCCTGCTATGGTGCCTGTTGTGGTGTCTTCTTTTCCAATATGACTTCAACCACTGAACCCTCATCAGATGTGTCAGCACCTGTTACCTTTTCGGCTTCAGCCTCTGTTTGTGTTTGATTGTCGACCATCATATGCTCATCATCTGATATGTCAGTCCCTGGAACATCTTCTGCGTCAACCTCCGTGGACTCTACCTGTTTATTGATGGAAATATCCTGTAATGTAATTTTCTTCTTTTTATACCAGAGCTTCAGGAATTTCTTTTGCACATTAATATTGACCGTACCCACAGATTCCATCCAAGGGTATCCCAAAACAACATCCCTATCATCCATCTCTGAAGTATAAAAATCACCATGCAACACATACTTATCCATAGAAAGCTTCAATTCTTTATAAATTTGAACAACCTCATCATCAACCTGTGTATTTTCAATTTGTTTTGCTGGAACTTGCAATTTTTTTACCAAATTAACATTGATAAAATTATGCTTGCAACTAGGATTTATAGAAACAATGATCTTCTCCTTCTGAATCAATCCATGAACCTGCAATAAGGATATACCAGTAGAACATAACCCCTGACGTGTCTCATTCTTTTTTCTAGCACAAGACCATTTGTCCATAAAGAGTTTTTCAAATTCTTTATCCGACAAGTCGTCCAACTGTTTGATGCCAAGTGAGTTCCACCATTTGTCAGCCTCTTCTGTCAAATTAAGCCGTACTATAGCTTTCCAACATATCCCATATTTGGACTTTATTCTTTGTATGAATTCTTCAATAGTAGGACCATTATCTTTTCCTGTAAAACATAGAGTCGCCATGAAGAGGGTTTTGAAAAAATTCACTTACTTGGAGAAAATTTGAAATTGTCACAGTTCTGTTAATATTGCTCAGAATCCCTATTATGACCTATTTTTGGAAATGGAACAACCATTCTGCATCTGCCCATGTGATAGAAATCCTGATCTAGGCACTAGAATTTCAGATCTGTGCTGCAACTCTCTCGCCGTCCCCAAAATTTCTGCAAAAAAAGAGCTGATTTTATATCAACGATATCTCCCTCATCCGGACTCCGATTCGACTGATTTTTTTTTTTGAAATTGGGTAATTTTTCTCAAATAATCCAGATCTACAATTAAATTTTGTAGATCTTCCACCAGGACGTCCAGATCTGCGCCGCAAACTCGCTGCCCTGAAAAATTGTCTACAACCCCACTGATTTTAAATCAACGATATCTCCTTCATCCGGACTCCGATTTGACCGATTTTTTTTTTGAAATCAGGTATTTTTTCACATAGAATCCAGATATGCAATTAGAATTTACAGATCTTGCACCAAAATGTACAGATATGATCTGTAAACTCGCTGCCCCCTAAACCTTGCAAAAAATAAAAAAAAAATTCTCCACGGTTTGCCCAAGAAAGTGCTCCAATACCACTTGTTGTAGATATGATATGAAAATATAAGACAATGAAAATAAACCCAAGAAATAACAAGATCTAAATATAGATAGAAATGATTCACTTTATTGATCAAACCCTTAAGGTAGGGCAACACCATATATTCACTCCTTAAGGAAGGAGAACACTCCACAAGCCATATGCCTGTTCATACAATCATCCTTCACTATATCTCTACGTGGAGTCTCTAGCCTCTATATAGGCCTCATACATACAATACCATGGGTCATTACCATGGTTCCCTCATACCATCAACTAATACCATGGGCCCATTACATTATTATTAACTACTTGTGGTCCCTTACATGATATGGGTTAACCACCTTATTTATTACTATGGCCCATCCCATTATTACATTATTACTTTGGGTACCTCCCTTGCTACCCCATATTATCCCCCCTAGGTATATAACAAAAATGCTAAAATTGAAACACCTTAATTATGAAGTGGTAGAGAAAGTTAAGAGCTAATGTGAAATTTTACACGAAGAAGCAAGGGTTTAAGGTAAGTATTGAATTTTTGTGGGATTTTTTTGAGTTTTAATTAAATTTAAATAGGAATAGAGATCGTAAAAAATTTTGATACTAAAATCCATAGTAACTTTTTTATATACAATCTATTTATTTATTTATTTAAATTTAATTTAATTAATTAATTATTTTTTCTTTCTTTCTGAATTGTGAATAAATCTAACAAAAATTGTAAAATATTTAATTGTAAAATTTAAGATTCTTTCTATGCATGGTTTTGAGTTAATCACCATACCTTTTAACTTCTGATCTTTCGACGAATCCAAAATATTTTGCAACTCCGATCTGATCTTCACTTGCAATTGATCTCTCTTTTAATTAAACCCTAACATAAATTGTAAATTTCTTTATTAGTAAAATAAACACTAAAATGTAAAATTTACTATGTAGGTTTTTGAGTGAATCACCATACCTTTAAGATTTTGATCTTCTGAATAGTTATGCTTCTCTAAAGTATTCCATTGCAGTTGCACAGTGATCCTAGTATATCTCTCTTGCAAATCACTCCCTTGAAATTTTGGGTAAAATAATGAAATGGTGAATAACTTTTTACTATTCAAAAGACTTTATGGAATTAGATTTCGAAAAATTATTACTGTTGTTTTTGAATTTTTTAAAAAGAAAATAAATGATGCCTTTTTTTTAATTCAATTTCTCTACACATCATTGCATTGGATAGTCAAGCACACTGGTGCCTTTATATAAAAAAAATACTGACATTTCAAGGGCACCATATTTTTTCAATGCACCGACATGATTCAATTATTTTCCATTTTCGAAATCCCGAAATGGTGCAATTTTTTTTAATGCAATGGTGCAAGTCTATATTTAAAAGAGCACTGAGATGGTTGAATTCATTTTCATTTTCCAAATTTGGGAAATAGTTGCGTACTAGTGATGTTTTTTATTTAAGGATACTGGTGTGTTTTTATGTAAAATAACACTGATATGATAACTTATTATATATTTTTTTGGAATGTTGGAAACCAATGTGGGTATTATTTAAATTCCCTGATGCTCTTATTATTTAAATGGACTAGTCTAGTTTGTTTTTACTGGTGCACTCGTGGGGTTTAAAATCTATCTAAAATTGTATTTTCACATAAAATGGCATATTAATCTCAAATTATCCTTTATGACACATCCACATGAATTACAGTAGTTCATATTATACATTTTTTCGCTTAAAGTCACCTTATTCTTGAAAAAAGATTTTAAAATTATATTGAAATTCAGATTGTGGCTATATGGTTCTCGAGATTAATTTTATATATTCACACAAAATTTTATTTCTATTTTTTCTCAAATACAGGGACAAAATCTCAATAATATCAAATGGTCAATTCTTCAAATTCCAACTCATTCCATATTGTTGATTAAAGTCCTTCGCAGAGTTCTCCCTTTCCATCTTGAGTAAGTTCAAAATTTATCTATACATCAATTATCTAATTGAATTTATTTATTTTAATAAATGTCAGTTTGAAGTAAAATGTATGAATTTTTTTTGCAAGATCCAGATTCGGAATCGAGATCAGGTGCAGAAAATATTACTTCATATTGTTTTCAAAAGCATTAGATGCTCTAATGAGGAGTAGTGTATCACAAGTAGTTGGTAGATGAAAATGGACAAGTTGTTCACCTTGCCATTTGGAACATGACATCTTCTAGCTGGAATATTAGATCAACGATGATAATAATTGTTTGGTATACTGAAATTTTAGCAAACCAATTGCATTGACATGCTTACTAATATCATTGATATTGTACTAATGACGATCAATATTTTTTGAAATTAGGATTCTAGTGATAATAAGCGACCCACCTACCATATTCCAGTGCACCCTACTACAACGTTAAATGAGAGAAGGTTGCATTAGAGCAAGACTTAAAGATGAAGCATACAAGTAATGGTTGAATCTACCACCTATTCAAGTACCACTACGTACATATTCACTAATTAGGAATGACTACAACAATAGTAGTTCTTCATCACAATTTGGCAATCTAGGTAATCAAATGAACGCTGGTATGGATGATTACTTACGGGATAACAATGTCATGAAGGTAATGTTTTTAGATGAATTCTAGAATGATGAGCTAGGGGATGATTCTCATAACACTTATACCTTATTCGAAAGCCTGAAATTTGCTTCCACCACCCCTCTCTTTCGACCTGCTGGAAAGTCAAAGTATACTCAGCTGGGGATAACGATGTTGTTGTACAACGTGACGAAAAATTTAGGCATGTTGAATGCATGCTTCTTGGTAATATTGAGGTAATTGAATTGTATGATCGATGAAGTTCCTTATATTTTTTCACTCAATCAAATTTAAAAATGGTCGATTTTATGAATGTTAAATATCGACGTTGTGTAATTATATTCCCCACCAACTGTAAGATATGAAAAGATAAGGTTCTTTTGAGTGATAATGTTTCGTTGGGTAGCTACAAAGAGATAATTTTTTTTTTTGAAAATGTTGGGTGTTGAGTACATATTATATCATGCATGTATGAATGATTGTATTCTATTTAGAGGAGAATATGTAGACAAAGAGGTATTCCGAAATGTGGGCATGATAGGTATCGTAATTAAAAAAATGGGAAAATCATATGGTCCTCCTCATAAGATATTTATGCACATGCCTATAATCCCAAGGTTTCAAATACTCTTTCGTTGCAAATAATTAGTTATGTTGCAAGGATGGCATGTCTCACATAGAAGTGATTCAAGAGTTATGAAAATCCCAATAGTTTCAATAGCCATGAAGCATATAGAGGATACCTGGCCTAAAAAATTCAAGGATGAAGTACGAAGTCTACGACTCAATATAGACATAGATGGCGTCAACCAATATTCCCTCCAAAACACCAACTATTATGTTTGGCCTGTAGTAGTGATCAATAATAATATCCCCCCATGGTTGTCCATGAAGAATGAACATCTTATGTTGTCTCTCATAGTCCATTTTAGAAGACAAGTGAAGAATATGGATGTCTACTTACATCCATTGGTAGATGAATTTAAGGAATTATGGGAAGGGACACATGTGTACGATATATAAAGACCCATCGCAACAGACAATATTTCTATGTTGTATGGCATATGTACTTACACCATACATGATGATCCGAGCTTAGGAGTTTTCTTTGGTAAATTACATTCTTATTGATTTTTTAGTAACAACATTTTTTCACATATTAATTTAATTTGTTGCAATTGTTCATATCTTCATGGTCGCTAACATGTCGGTATGTATATAATAATTTCACAGGTATTGTAACAAAAGGGTATCATGTATGTAAATTTTTTGGACATTCTCTAAAGGCTAGGTGGTCTGACCACCTACAAAAGCCAGTGTTTGAATACCCCAAGTTATTCCTCCCAAAAGAACACCCTTACATAAGAGAAATATATTCTGTCAATGGTAAACCAAAGTGAACCCAAAGGTCTGCAATAATGACACCAGATGGATGGCTTATAGAATATGAGATAGAGAAGGAGAAGGAGTTTGCAAAAAATTTAGATTCAAACAGGGAGCCTATGTTTGATGACCCATATTTCTTCGACACCTATGTTTAAAAATTACCCATTGGGATTAATAGGAAATCTGTCTTTTATTAGCTCCGATGTTGGGAGCATCTTAAGATTTCCCACTTACTAGATCCCATGCATATATTTAAAGATGTTTCATCTTATTTATAAAATCACATATCATTGAAAGAAAGTGACATATTGGATGTTAGGAGAGATCTTATTTCTTCAAAAGCTAAAAAGAAACATTGGCCAAGACAACAAACTAGAGGAGAGGTTGGTCCCTCTTGGCCTTTCAAAGAAGGTGATGCCCCATGGATTTTAAAGAAAGATGATCTTTCTTTGGAAAATGAATTTACCATTTAGCGTGAGGATTCCTTATTTATATGGGTCTTCACTATGGTGCTGCTTCACTATGGATGACTGTTTGTCAGGGTTGAAATCGCATGACCATTTGAACCTTCTAAGAGTACGTATGTCAAAATCATGGGTTTGTTTTTTTTTTAATGTAATGGGATATTTTATAATTAATTTTTGTATAATGTACTATTTAATATGCAATGTCATTATCCTTTTCTCATGTGTGGGTGTATGAACCATGAATTTCCCCAAAACTGACGATGTGACATATCTAAATTATCTGTATTTGTAGGTTGGATCACATCAAAGGATATTAATATGGATATCATTCCACAGTGGCATCAACAGATAGATGAGATTGTTTGTATGTTTGAGGAGTTGTTGACAAGTTTCATGGACTTGCAGGTTCTTCTTCTACTTCACCTAGTAGATGATGTTGAATTAGTTGGGTTTGGTTCTTATCATTGGATGCTCTTCTTAGAGAGGTACGTGAAGAAATTGAAAGGTTTTGTTCAAGAAAGGGAAATACCCGATGGGTCTATGGGAGAGTGGTATATATCATATGATTCTTTCGATTATGCCAGTGAGCACATGAAGAAAATCGACAACAAAGTAGGTGCAACGATTTGGGGTGATGAAAGGGATGAAGATAAAAGATAATGGGAACTTGTCGAAACGAATGGAAAGAGGTACATGATAAAAAGTAAGTGTAGGATTATAATTTCCTAAATTTATACATAATAACTATTCACACTGAACTTCATATTAATGTATATTTTGATCTCATACGTACTATATATATGCTGGTTTGATTTCATCAAAAAATTTAGAAATTGAAGCCATTAACAAATTCATTTTTTAGAATATGGAAGAAACACAACCATGGGTTGCATTGTACAAACAAAAGAGGAGGAAATGAGACAGTGAAAGGAAAAAATTCAAACAATTGAATGGTAGCAGAGTGAGTTATCTTGATCATTTAAAAGAAAATATGACAATGGCATGCCGTAATAGTTGGGTTGTTGATAAAGTCATAGGGAAATACAATGCATATGGTTGTTAATGGCATGCTGAAGAGGATGCACTAAACATAGGGACTGGGTGCAGCGACTCGGTAATTAGAATATCTTTATGTACAATTTTAACTTCATATTTCACCTTTGAATTGTAACATATATATGTATATATATGTATATATATATATATATATATATATATATATATATATATGTGTGTGTGTGTGTGTGTGTGTGTGTGTGTGTGTGTTTGGGTTATTAGACACATGATAGTGTGATTTTTTTCACTTTTTTATAAGTGCATTTGTTCCCATATATGTTTCCATATGGAAATAATTTTCACATGGAGGATGCTGATGATGGATGCATGCCACAAGACTATGGATTGAAAGTTGATTTCAACCAATATAGTCCTGCTAGCCACATTGATCAAAAGATAATGCAAGGGACACTAGGTTACATTGGAAAGATACAAGAGATCATTCAAATGGACTTCTCTTAATTCCAATATGTTATTTTTAGGTGCAAGTGGTGGGACACCTTTGATCAAAATAATGTAAAGGAAGATCGTGATAGTAGGATGATATCTATCAACTCTAGAAAGATGTGGCATGAAGTTATTGAGCCTTATGTTTTCCAAAAACACTACAATGAGGCTATCTTTTACCCAAATGTGTTAGATAGGGATTGGTAGTTCTCATTAATATATGACCCTAGATCAAAACATGTTTTTGAGAACAAGAGTGTTATTCGAATTCAAGCTTCTATGATCCATAATTTGTTAATTCATGAAAAGTTTTGGAGAAAATCACATATAGAATATTTTATCGGCGCGTTTTGAACTAGTCAGTGTGGTTCATCCTTAGGACAAGACGAAGAGACAGATCTTAACATGAGGATGAACCACACTAGCTGGTTCAAAACTCGTCGGCCAAATATTCTCTATGTGATTTTCTCTGAAAACTTTCATGAATTAACAAGATTGTTATCATGCAAAGTGCCAAGGAAGATAAGCAAGGTGATGATAATGGAGAGTGATATGTACTTAAGTTATTTCATCATTTATACTATTGTTTTATGTTTTTTTTTTCATTATTTCACTAAGTATTTCCAATTTTTGTTGTTACCTCTACTGACCTCTCAGATACATGATTTCCATATAAAATATAGCAGCCTCATATAAAAATACAAATTTTTTTATTGAATGAAAAATGTATTTATTAATATGGAAATGTAAACTTTTAATTAAAAAAACATTATCGATGTGCCAAAAGCACAATCATGCATCATCTTCGGTGCTCTGTAAAACACAACCACACCATAGAAGGTGGGCACATACCTATGACGCACCACTGTTGGTTCACAAATTTAAATTTTTGTATAGGTGCATCAAACATATGCACTAGTGCGCACACATAACGTATTTGCATGGGGATGGAATGTTCATGTTACAAATGCACATAGATATAGACATATTTTTAAATCTTATTTAGGCGGTGCGTTAGGTAAATATGATAGCACCGGTGCGAGAAGAACATACCAAGTGCATCAGATTTGGGATGGTGATTAAGAGGCATTTGTTTGGGTTTCAAATAGACTTGGTTATGCATTTTTGTTTCATGTTTAGATTATGTAAAATAAATATATATTTTTTATGTATTTGTAACTAAATTATTTAAAGTAAAATGTCTTTATCATTGTGAATATGTTGTAATATTAGCTAGGAGAAATGTGAAAAACATGAATTTTAGTGAATATATAGGGATAATTTAATTTGTACCATTTAACTCATTTATTATTAAAAATATTTAAATTTAAACCAGTGCAATAGAAAATAAATAACCAAAATAATATCACAATGTTATATCCTTATTACTAGAAAAAAGTTCACTTGCCTCTTTAAGGGAGGACTTCCAACAGAGAAAATCCCCAACTACAACTTGATCACAATCCTTATTTTACATTTCCTTATCCTCATCTTTAGAGAAATAAATTTTTAATTTAAATTGGTAAGAGTTGTTATAAATATTAAATTTAAATTGTTTGAAAATCTCATAACTTTAATAATAATATAAATTTTATAAAAATAGAATTTTTTAGGTTGTATTAAATCTAAAATTAATTGTGACAAGGCTCTACAACTCTGTATGGGAGAGATGTTGTCACATAACATTACATTTAAAAATAATAAAATAATAATTGAAATTAAAAAATTAAAAATAGAAATAAGAAAATAGCTTAATGTTGGCCATAATTACAATACTTTAATTTACACCTTAATTTTATATAAATTTATATAGAAATATAATGTAACCCAAAGTAAATAAAAATAAAAATTAGCTTTTATTATGAGGGATAAATTTAATGAGTAACAAAATATAATTTACTTTTTACTACAAGGATAAAATGTAATTTTTTCACATGACAAGAAATATTATTATTGATATTACATTATGTGTAATTCATTCTATCTTATATTTACATGTGATTTTTAAAACAAAAATATATTTATAACAAAAAATCTTTTACTCACAACCTTAAGTAAAATATTTCAATGTCCATATTAAATATTATATTTTTATAGATACTTTATATAGAGAAAAATAAAGTAATTTAATTTGAAAAAATTCTTATATTTTCACTGTAGTGAGAAAGATTGGGAGAATTCTTATTCCATTACTAGTTTTTTTGTAATTTAATGTATGAGGGATATTTGTAAAATTTTCAATGTTTAATATAGATTTGATATATAATATTTTAGATAATATTAATAATAAAAATACTTAAATGTATAAATATAGGAAAAAAATTATGAGGGGGCATATTGTAACATTTTAATATGGAGAACGTGAATTATAAATAAAATATTTGAATGTCGGCGACATATATATTAATATACCAGCTCCCTAGATCCACTAAGCGCCTAGAGGGAACATATTTACCTTCACTCAAAAAGATGTTTGCATCTCAAGAGATTTGATCACTATCGAAGCTTGGTAGATCCAGAGTTAAGATGGATCTAGGCTGCAAGTTGTAAAAAAATCTGATTTAAGTTTTTTAAATTTAACAATAGATTAAATTTTATAAACCAATATTGAATTAGTTAAATTATATTTTTGAATAATTTATTATTAATAATATTTTATATTAAAAATTGGATGATTTACACATTTTTGTCTTTTTAAGAACTAACTAAATTATTTTATCGTTGTGAGTATTGAAATATTTTAATAATTAAGTTAGATTGAATATCAATTAACTATCACCCACTATCAAGATGGTGTAATTTTGTTAGGGAACGAGAGGAAGATGGTGGGCGAGAAACTAGGGTTACAGACTAGTGCAGGGGTTGATTTCCATTAAAGGACGCAAAGGAGGGAGCTCCACTCCCTCCTATAAGCAGGCTGTGGCCAGAAGAGGCAAGAAACCACTAGAAAATGATAGAGGTACTTCTAAGGAAAGGAAAAGAAACATGGAAGAGGAGCTAGATGGCACCAAAATGAGGGAGAATAACAACACAAAAGACAAGGAGGAAGAAAACAAGAAATAGGGAACAAAAGAAAAAATACAAAAGGGACCTTGTAAACCCAAAGCTAAGATCACTCCCAGAGTAGTTTTAAATGATCCTGCTCTGCAGGCGCACAGGATCACATGCGGACATATGCTATCATTTGTAAATTCATGGGAGTATGGCCCACTGAAAAAGCTTTACAAATGTGGATTAAATACTACTGGAAACCTAAAGGAAGCATAGACCTACATCTTGGGTCAAAGGGATTCTTTACTGTGGTCTTCACAAATATTGAAGATAAAGACAGAGTGTTTGAAGGAAGGCCCTACTTCTATGCAGCAGCATGCCTCTATATACAACCATGGATGATGAATTTTGTCCTAGAGCATGAGACTTTTACTTCAGTCCCTGTTTGGGTAAGAATTTATTCTCTACCTCTTGATTACTGGAAAACTGAATAGTTAGCCGCCATAGGCAATAAATTGGGGCATTTTTTCAAAGCTTCTGAGGCCACCAGAAAAGGAAAATATACTTCCTTTGCAAGGATATGTGTAGAAATGGATCTCTCGGGAGCCCTTCCGGATGAGGTAATCTTGGAAGTTTTTGATGAAAAATGGGTGCAAACAGTAGACTATGAGCATATTCCATTCAGATGTCACAGATGCCATAAACATGGGCACCTATTCAGAGACTGCCCTCTTAGTAAAGCAGAGAACAAGAGCAAAGCTAATACAATGAAAGCCACTGACAGCTTCCACAAAGTGGTACATAAAGGAAAAGGGGGCAAAAGGGGGCCAAAGCAACATCAAAATGAAGGGCAATAGGCCAGTTAGAATACATTCCAAGTACTTGAAGAAGATGACGAGATAACAAAAGTAGATCAGGCAATGGAAGGAAATCCCAAGGAGAAGGAGGAGGAAGAAGACCGTGAGAAAACACAAAATAGTAATATACAAAAAGAAACTATGATGAGCGATGCAGAACTGGAGATGGACCAGGAAATGACCCAGAGTGAGATGGAACTGAAGGACCACGAGCTACAGGAGATTCTTGACAGGGAACACCTAGATTTGGAAGGGTTCTTGAAATAGGGAACCACGGGAGGGGTAGACTCGTTACCTCAAGAAGAGTTCAATAGAGTACAACAGTTGTTCTTATGGAAAACTCAGGCTAATGGGTTGGAGAGGCAAATAAACATTGAAAGGCAGGGTAACGAAGGTGTGAAAACTATGAAAACCACACCAGGATTAGCACCCAGAAACCCAGGAAAGAAGAGAGGCAGGAAAAAGCAGAATGAGCTACTGATGGAATGTGGAAAGCTAATGATAGATTCAGGTAAGATGAAAGATCTAACCAGCTACTCCTTTACAAATCTTTAATTATGAAGTTCACATCTTGGAATATCAGGGGTCTAGGTAGTAAAAGAAAACAGAGAATACTTAGTAATAGAATGAAACAAGCAACTTTGGATATGATATTTATCCAGGAAACTAAATGTTCCATTCAAAAGTTAAAATAAATACATAGCAAATGGCTCAGTAGATTTTAGTTTCTAGAAGTCAAAGCAGAGAATACAACAGGAGGCATACTCACTCTTTGGAACCCCCAAAATATTGGCATAATAGATGCTGAGGCATCTACGAATTATTTATCAGTGGTTATTAAGCCTATAGGAGATAGGGATATGTCATGCGGAAAGAGTCAATTTTGCGGACAAAACCGACCTCCCTAGAAGCTAAGGCTTTCTAGTGACAAACAAGACAAGTAAACACTACCTTTCTCTAAATATTCATTTAGAATACAAGTAATCAGGTGTTCATAACATACCTTTAGTCCAACGCTTTGTAGTAGTCCAGCCTCGCCGATCCGGATGAGCTCCTCCTTCTCTTCGAAACCTGCATTCACTAACAAGCCAAAAGATTACATAGCACCTGAATAACTTATAAAATAACACATATTCATCATACAGACCAAGGAGTATATGAAACAAATCATGTATAACAATCTGTTGAGAAAAGTGAGCTTAATTGTATTAAGTGGAAACAAAAGAAACCATTACAACCTGAGCCTTGGTGTTGTGTAGGTCCCTCCTAGGGTCCAGCAAGAGTTCTCCTTTACTTTGATCATCTCACCCACTTCCAAATAAGGCTAGGAAAGGATGGGAATATCTCCTCTCAAGCTCTATAAGGGAGTCCTAATTCCAGCAGCATCTACCCTTAGGAATGTTCAGCTTTCAACCTCCCCTCCCTCTGGCCCAATTCCTGTATTTATAGTGCTCTAGAGGAAGTTATTCAGGTCCACCATCAATGGGATAAGCCCCTCTTTGGATGGGATAGTTCCCCTCTTGATGGGATAAGTTCCTCTTTCATAGGGATACATGAACCATCTGGAGGCGCTCCATACACGTCAAACAAGCTTCTAGAATGCTCTGGAAATGACCACAAGTAACTTTTTTGGAGTGAAACTTGCACCTTTTGACCTTTACAGGAGTACACACCCAACCCTTTACAGACAGAGCATACAAGTACACAGGTATTGTGAACTTGGAGTGCGTACATGCAGGTAAGGCTAAGAGAAACTGCATACCCAGAGATATATAGATTTTTAAAGACTTTCTCTCTTTCTTGGAGTTTGACATGGAGAGCAGAGGTATGAGACTTGCCAAGGAGGATAGTATGACAGTTGATGGAGCCATACTAACTGCAAATAGTCATGGTGACAAATTTTAGGGTAACAGATTGCCCCCTAAAGTGCGAAGCCTGTAGTAGATTAGGGTTTCATATCATCTAGGAAGGGTGAAGTACTTCATCATTTCAAGGATTATCTTGTGGAGAGCCTAGTCGGAACCTGCAAGTATTCAACACAAAATACATATATATGATCATATCATCGCTGAGGTAGGCATTCCCATACTCAGATTGAAAATTTTAACTAACTAACTACTGCTCTGATACATGAATGATTTTATAATACATCATAATCATAGGCTTGTGTAGACACAGTATGGACGCAGCCATCTGTTTATAGTTTGTCTACTATATAATGAATACAAAACTCCTCGCAGCCTAGATGGTGGAAACTAGATCCAGGGTCTTCATTTCTATTTCCCGAACAGGTACGATTCTATCCATGCGAATAAATGAGTTGATGTCGAACATGGTAGAAACCACTTGATTACCAGTCAATGATGTAAACTGTTAACAAGTGTGAGAGAGACCACCAGTGATGTCAATGGTTCTCAAAGTACCCAGTACAATCCATGAGATGTGAATGAATGAGTTGATGTCGAACATTCCACGAAATCCTTCGATCGAAAGTCAATGATGTAAACCGTCATCAAAGGCGAGAAACCTGCCATTGATGCATGTAGATTTCAAGGTACTGACGATTTCTAGGTCATCTTTCTAGATAATGTGCTGATGTCGATAGAAAGCGACCCGTTGCAGGCAAGCCCACAACACGAAATCATAGATCAAGTTGAAGAAATGTAGCTATAAGGACTGACTCAGGGATGGTCAAGATGGATGACGGGTATTTTGCAGATGAATGGTTTATTTGCAGAGACCTCTTGAACACATAACGATAGAACAGATGGCTTGGTGACATTTGAACCAAAGTTAATACCCGGCTGAATACTTTCAATGTGGTTTGATCAACTGTGAGGCAAAGGATTTCCCAACCCAGGTGAATGCAAAGTGTCGTGTTCAAGAGTGGTGATAAGGCTTCTTTTGAGACAAAGGATAACAAATGGGCTCATTTTTCTCTCTTTTCCCCCACCATTTTTGGCAAGTACCTCTTTATTTTTTACAAGCTTGAGGAGGATAACATATGCTTGATTATAAGCTCATCCTTCGGATGAGTCCAACTTAGTTTTGATTCGAACCCTAAGAAGGAGTGGTCCGTTCCTTTTTGTAATCGAACAGGTCCTTTACTGTGAAATTTTAACGAGTCCAGTATAGGAGAAACTCGCTGTTTTTCAATTTTAGAGAGTCTGAAAAAACTTAAGAACACTCCAAGGTTGAACTTTTTCGTAAATTTGTGTCTCCCAAGCCCGAAAAAGTATAAAATAATACTTGAGAGAACCGCTTGATCTTCTGACCAAGGAGTACTTTCATGATTAGTGTCTTTGACCAGAAAAGTAAAAAGCGATCAAGGACACGTCATTTTATTTCTAGTATCGAATTTGAAACGACAAAAGTCCGGCAATCTTTTCCTGTTTTTACGGTCAGAAAAGGGCTATAAGGGGACCGTCTTTTAATTCTGATTTAACGAGTGTAAAAGAAATGCTCGGCAATATTTTCATGTTTTAGGAGTTAGAAAAGGGCTTAAAGATGACTCTGATGTTTCACTTTTTCGTAAGTTTTAACGAGTTCGAAAAAATGATAAAAATGTACTCATGGTTTTCACTTTTTCGTAAGTTTTAATGAGTTTGAAAAAATGATGAAAATGTACTCATATGGCCGACTTTCAATTTAATTTATGAGCAGGAAAAGACGGAAAGAACTCGGCATTTTCATTTGTTTTACGAGAATGAAAGATAGCAAAATAGTCTTGGGATTTTCATGAGTTTAACGAGTCTTGAAAATAACTGAAATTGACTCGAGATAGGTTTCATTTTTACAAAAGCTTGAAACAGAGAAAAA
Organism: Pinus tabuliformis; assembly: GCA_031772625.1. NCBI lineage: Eukaryota > Viridiplantae > Streptophyta > Pinopsida > Pinales > Pinaceae > Pinus > Pinus tabuliformis. The sequence goes on along the minus strand of CM062807.1, from coordinate 1,073,206,012 downwards.
ATATGCTTCAAAGTAGTTTCATTTTTAACAAGCTTGAAACAGAGATAAAACTGTGCTTGATGCCCCCTAAGCATAACTATTAGAGCGCATGCCCCCCAGCTTCATTTCATTCAACCAGTTGGATGAAATGAAGTTTGAGTTACGAGATCGTTTGAAAGACTCAACCTACGCAAAAAACTGAAATAACTAACCTAAATATACAACTTAACATTTATGAGATCTAGCCAAACACTCGACTCAAAACTGAAGGAGGATTTGTTTCATTTTTTAACGAGCTTGACACAGGAAAAGAACTATGCTCGGATTCGGTTTCATGGTTACGCAAGCTTGAAACGAAAAACTATGCTTGTTATAAGTTCACATGCCCCCAGCATAATGACGCAAAACGAGGTACATGCCCCCCAAGCTTCATTGCATTCAACTAGATGGATGGAATGAAGGTTTACTTTCAATATTTAACTTGAAAAGGGAGTTGTTTCATTTTTAAGGAGGTTGACACAAGAAAAGAACTATCCTCATACCTGATTCATTTTGAAACGAGGTTGACTCAGTAACAGGAACTATCCTCATACTTGATTCATTTTTTAACAAGGTTGACTCAGTAATAGGAACTATCCTCATACCTGATTCATTTTTTAACGAGGTTGACTCAGTAACAGGAACTATCCTCAAAATCCTACTTTCTACAATCTACCTACATATCCTAAAATCTACCTAATTCATTTTTTAATGAGGTTGACTCAGTAAAAGAACTATCCTCATGCTAGCCTGTTTCATTTTTTAGCGAGGTTGATACAGGAAAAAACTATCCTCGTGGACACCTGTTTCATTTTTTTAACGAGGTTGGCACAGGAAAAGGAACTGTCCTCGCACACACTGATTCATTTTTTAACGAGGTTGACACAGTAAAAGGAACTTTCCTCGTGGACACCTGTTTCATTTTTTAACGAGGTTGGCACAGGAAAAGGAACTGTCCTCGCACACACTGATTCATTTTTTAACGAGGTTGACACAGTAAAAGGAACTTTCCTCGTCTCATTGATCATGGCTTCCAATTGGAAGAAAGACATGTCAATGGACACACCTTCATCATGGCTTCCAAGAGGTCTTCATCAGAAGGAAGAATAGTTCTCTGGAAGGAACACATGTCTAGGGAGTCAATAGGGATAAGAACATCGTGTTCAAGTAATCCCATAGAGTTTTCCATGTCAATCACCAGATCTAAATCAAAGGAAGATGAGCAAATAGTGAGAGGCTCACTTACATCGGTAACTGAAAACATGGGACCAGTTTCCACATAATTAACCCGTGGCAGGGTAGATACCACTTTAAAATCAGGAACATTTAGGGGTGTCATATTATTGGTAGTTGAAACAAGACTAGGGAACGGAAGCTGGTCTACAGTCACAATACTGCCATTGTGAGGGAAAGACATCACGCGAAAGAGTGTCGATACGACAACTTTGATTGCATAAACATAGTCTCGGCCAAGGAGTAAATTGAAATCCAAGGGACCTCGAACTACCATAAGATCAATACAAACAGTTTTACCGTCCAAGGTAAGAGAAAAGTTAGGAAGGATATCTAAAGGTTCACTAATGGTTCTGTTAAAAGCTTTCAGATTCTGCGTAATAGGCACAAGCTGAGGGGAACCCAAAGCTTTCCAAACAGTTGAGGATAAAATACTAACAGAAGCACCTTCATCTACCTGAGTACGATGTATATCCCTACCACCAGCCTTGACAATGATTTGGAAAGGGATGGAGGAAGGAAGACGAGGTTCTGTCAGTCTATTCCAATCAAAGGAAAAGACCTTAGTACTTGGAGGGGGTTCTGTAGAAACAGGTGAAATGCCCCCCGGCATAGAAGAATCTGATGTAACAAGAAGAACCTCAGTGGTATGAAGTTCACTCTCTAAAGGGAAAGTGGGATCGACTGAATGTGAAATTGAGTCGACCACTTGATCAACTAATGGATCATCAACCTGAGTGACATGAGTTTCACTCTCCAACGGAAGAGTGTGATCGACTGTACTTGAATTTAGATCAATCACTCCGTTAGTTGACGGTAGGTTGGGAGAAAGTTTACGGTAACCAGTTGGAAATTCTTGTTGTGGAACAGTAAGATTTTCCAACAATGTCGAGGCTTCATCCATGTGAGGGCAAATGTGAGTTTGATGACTCCCTTTGCATAACTTACAAGGAAACCTAACTTTACCCTTTTTCCTAGGAACCTGACTATCACTGGTTGATGGATCAATGGAAAGTTGATGAGATTTTTCTGACCATACTTCCAAGACCTTTGGAATACCAGGACAATTGACAAGGAAGTGGTCACCCTTACAAAGCCTGCAAGGGTATTTTGGTTTACGATGCATGTCGGAGTTTTCCTCAACACAACTAACACTTACAGTCGTGGTTGGTTGGTTGACTTCTTTCTTATCTTGCTTCTTCTTCTTCTTGTTCGCTTTATTCTTCTTCTTAGCCTCCTGGTTACTAGCATCAAGGCTTTTACCAGGCGAAGAGGAAGAAATGGAGGAAGAAAAATTAGGCGAAGAAGGTAAAGGGTCAACAGAAGGTTGGTGATGTTGAGATGGTGAACTCTGTTGAGGTGAAGCATCCGGTTGAGATGGAACAATTGGAGCATTTTGGGGCAACGAAGTTGAAAATAACCATATCGGTAAACCTATTGTAAATCCAGGTAATGACAAAGTAGCCATATAAGGAGGACCAACATTTCCAAAGTAAGGAAAAGTACTAGGATTCTCGTTAGGATGGGTTCCTAGGTTGGTAAATTCTGGAACATTTGCCATTATATTCAACTTCAGTGAATTTTATTAACAATTTTTAAAACTTAAAATTAGCAATTCACAATTCACACCTAACAATTAAAATTCACAATTCACACCTATGGTCTCTAAAAGTAAAAACAAACAAATTAACACACACTATCAAATCTAGGAGTCAAACCACACACAAACAGTAGCCTTCCGGACCGAAAACACTAGTTGGTGATGAAATCCAACATCGCAGAATTCAGTACAGAAGTGGTGGGTGGAACAGTTACCCCGACAACCTGCTTAATGAATAGACTGGACCAAGTTCCTCCACTTTAACCGTCTCGAGTGAAGTGAACCCCCCAGAAAATCAAAGTGAGTCTAGCCGACGTCTACTCCAGGTACAGTGGGATCTTCCCTCCACCGTCACCTTGGGTAGAACCCTAAAGATAATGGTCACTAAGGTCACCAACAACAAAAAATATACCTGGGGGAACAGTCTACGATCCGATAGCACGCAAGGGCAGAGTAACAAGCTCAATCCCCTTGCCGGCTCCTTGACAATAATCCAAAGTTTACCGACAAGTGACCCCAGGCTCCTCGACAATGGTCAATCCGAGGTTTACTGTTTGTAGTACGTGCGTATCTGGCGTCGTTCCCAATGAAGGAGGATTGATCCCCTCACTGGTTCAGACACAATCTCGTGCTTCTCCTTTAAGAGGAGCTTTCCCAGAGCATAAATGTAACTATTGGATTTATCCTACCACAAGATGAGCTACTTGTTTGGTTTTTCTGTCTTGGAGAGTTAATTACTCTCCTACTCCAAGACACTAGCCTAAGCTATGTTGGTGTATCAGAGCCCTAGAAATGTAAAAATTACTAGATGAATTTTAATTAAGAGCTGTGTTATTAAGGCTATTACTACTCAAAGGGGTAAATGGATATGAAACCAATGGTGTTATGACCCGACTCAACTGAATGCAATCGAATATGATAATGTGATCTTTTCAATTCGATGAATCCTAATTAAAGTAAGGAAAGAGTTTCCATTCACTTCCGACAGTGCAAAAAAATTGATCACTAAGAGAAAATATAACAAATTCTCTAATGCACTAATTTTATCAAGAAAAACTAATGCAAATCAATTCCAAACCATTTTTTTTCATTTTTATTTTTTGTGTAAATTCAAATCAAAGAAAGCTGATCTAAATCTACGATTTATTTTTCAGAATGTAAACTATGCAATGGTAATCTAAGCACAATTCACTTGAAAAGTATGCAAATGTAATCTATGCACATTTTCATTCATATTCTGAAAATGAGAATTCTAATTATGCAAATGTGATCTATGCAAGAGAATTCCCAAACACAAGATGATTCTAATGTAATCTAAGAATCAATCAAGTGCAAGTCGATAAAATTGGGTGAAAGTTCCAAAGATCAAAAAATAAAAATACTCAAAGGCGATTAACACTCATACACAATTTAGCCCCCCCCCCCCAGCGAATGAGGGGGAAATGTTTTTGCAAAAACAAAAGCAAAAAGATGCAAAATTGTGAAAAGATTGAGACAAACCTCCAAGTAATGACCAAAGGAAATCAAATTAAGAATTTCTCAAAAAAGAGACTCAAAACACCCAATTGATGAAAGCTTAAAGCAGGAATGCCAATGAAATTAGCCAAGATGAAAGCTTCTGACAGGTGAACAGTGGATCTGGGCAGCAAAAACAAATTAAAAACAAAATCTAAGAGGCAAAAAAGGAGAAAATTGAAATTTTCTCAATTTTGACAGGGTACGCAGGCAACCTGTTTGCACAGGTGCGTGTACGCTCTGTGCACAAAGCTGCAGTGCGTACAGGTACGCACTGTGCTCAACTCAGAGGGTGCGTACTACTAGCAAAACTAAGAAAAACTAAAATCTAATTTAACCCTAAGCTAGCCCACCCAAATACACAGTCAAACAACCAAAAACCAGAAAACAAATGACTTTTCTCAGATAAAAGTTTCACACAAAGGAAAAATCATTCACATCAATGGATTCCCCAGCGGAGTCGCCATTTTGTCATGCGGAAAGAGTCAATTTTGCGGACAAAACCGACCTCCCTAGAAGCTAAGGCTTTCTAGTGACAAACAAGACAAGTAAACACTACCTTTCTCTAAATATGCATTTAGAATACAAGTAATCAGGTGTTCATAACATACCTTTAGTCCAACGCTTTGTAGTAGTCCAGCCTTGTCGATCCGGATGAGCTCCTCCTTCTCTTCGAAACCTGCATTCACTAACAAGCCAAAAGATTACATAGCACCTGAATAACTTATAAAATAACACATATTCATCATACAGACCAAGGAGTATATGAAACAAATCATGTATAACAATCTGTTGAGAAAAGTGAGCTTAATTGTATTAAGTGGAAACAAAAGAAACCATTACAACCTGAGCCTTGGTGTTGTGCAGGTCCCTCCTAGGGTCCAACAAGAATTCTCCTTTACTTTGATCAGCTCACCCACTTCCAAATAAGGCTAGGAAAGGATGGGAATCTCTCCTCTCAAGCTCTATAAGGGAGTCCTAATTCCAGCAGCATCTACCCTTAGGAATGTTAAGCTTTCAACCTCCCCTCCCTCTGGCCCAATGCCTGTATTTATAGTGCTCTAGAGGAAGTTATTCAGGCCCACCATCAATGGGATATGCCCCTCTTTGGATGGGATAGTTCCCCTCTTGATGGGATAAGTTCCTCTTTCATAGGGATACATGAACCTTCTGGAGGCGCTCCATACACATCAAACAAGCTTCTAGAATTCTCTAGAAATGACCACAAGTAACTTTTTTGGAGTGAAACTTGCGCCTTTTGACCTTTACAGGAGTACACACCCAACCCTTTACAGACAGAGCGTACAAGTACACAGGTATTGTGAACTTGGGGTGCGTACATGCAGGTAAGGCTAAGAGAAATTGCGTACCCAGAGATATATAGATTTTTAAAGACTTTCTCTCTTTCTTGGAGTTTGACATGGAGAGCAGAGGTATGAGACTTGCCAAGGAGGATAGTATGACAGTTGATGGAGCCATACTAACTGCAAATAGTCATGGTGACAAATTTTAGTGTAACAGGATACATATCTGGTCACAAATGTTTATGGTCCTCACAAAATGGATGACAATTAAGGTTTCTTAAGTCTCTTGTGGATCTCAGAGACAGACATGTAGGAATACCGTGGATCATAGGAGGGGAATTCAACATGATCAAATCAATCTCGGAGAAAAAAGGGGGAACCAGATCTCTTAGCAAAGACTCTTTAGCATTTCAAACCTTTATTGATAATATGAAGCTAGCTGACATTGGTATGAGCAATGGTCTCTTTACTTGGAACAATAAAAGAGAAGGAGAGTCTCATGTAGCCTCCAAGTTAGATAGATTCATTATCTCAGAGGACCTTATGCTCATAGACAAGGAAATAATAGCGAGAGTTCTCCCCTTTGGAGGATCAGATCACTGGCCGGTTCAACTGGAGGTCCAGGGCATTGGTACCCCCAGGAATAGACCTTTTAGATTTGAGAATATCTGGCTTACCCACCTAGAATTCATCAGTAACATTGAAAAATGGTGGTCAAAAGATTTTTAGATTTAGGGAACAAGAATGTTCCTTCTACACAAAAGATTAAAGCACATCAAACTCAAGCTCAAAGAATGGAACAAGAATGATTTTGGCAATATTTTTGTTGGAAAAAAATCTGTTGAAGACAAAATGCAGGAACTCAACCAGGCCTTTATTACGGATGGCTTTGATAAAGTAAAAAGTGATCAAGTAGATAAAAATCATCAAGATTGGGAAAATTTGTGTAAACAAGAGAAAATATTTTGGAGACAAAAATCTAGAGTTCAAAGGCTTAAAGAAGGAGAGCATAACACTAGATTTTTCCATAGATCCACCATGGCAAATAAAGCTTACAATAGGATCTCTTCAATCAAGGACAAGGATGGGAACCTTCTTAAATCCCATGGGGAAATAGAAGTTGTGTTAGTTCAGCACTTTCGAGGTATAACACAGGAAACCAATTCAAATAGAGAGCATTTTATTAGTGACTTAACTAGACAGATACCTAAGCTGGTGTCTAGAGAGGACAATTTCAACCTTAATAGGCCAATGATTGAAGAGGAGGTTAGTGAGGTCCTCAACAATATGCAGAATGGAAAAGTGCCAGTTCCTGATGGTTTCAATGCGGACTTCTTTAAAGCTTGCTGGAATATTGTTAACTAAGACATTATGAAAGTAGTAGAGGATTCTAGGACGAACATAACTATTTTGAAGGCACTCAATGCCTCCTTCATTTCCCTGATCCCTAAACAGGACAACGCTCAAACTCCAGACAGGTATAGACCCATAGCTTTATGCAATGTGGTATACAAGATAATATCCAAGGTAGTGGCTAATAGACTCAAACCTTTGCTTCCCACACTAGTTTTTGTGGAACAATCTGGTTATGTGGAAGGAAGACAAATTCTCAATGACATCATTCAAGCTCACGAGGTGGTGCATTCGTTGACTAGGAATAGGAAGGCTGGAATGATCATGCAATTGGACCTAGCCAAAGCTTATGATAAGTTGAATTGGACCTATATCATGAAAGTTCTTATTGCTTTTGGATTTGATCATAACTGGGTCAGATGGGTAATGGCCCTGGTTACTTCCTCTAGCTTTTAATATTGGTTAATGGATCTCCTTCCGAGACTTTTATTCCTTCAAGAGGCCTCAGGCAGGGAGATCCCCTCTCTCCCTTCCTCTTCATCCTCATTATGGAAGGACTTGGTCGGTCTATCAGGCATGCTAAAGCAGCGGGAAAGATTAAGGGCCTTCAACTAACTGAGAATGGATAGGCCTTGACTCATAAACAATTTGTTGATGATACCATGCTACAGGGAATCCCTACAGTCAAAGAAGCTCTAGCGTACAAACAAATCCTGAATGACTTTTCCATGGCCACAAGTATGGAAGTTAATCTCTCCAAATCAATTTTTTCTTTCTTTAACACCAATATTGCTATCCAAAGAAATATCTCTAGAATTCTTGGCTTTCAAAGGGATTCCCTCCCTTCAAAATATTTGGGAGTTCCTTTAACTGCTAAACCTCTGCACAAGAGCATTTGGGAGCCGGTGGTTAATAAGATGCAGGATAAAGTCAGGAAATGGACCATCAGATCTTTAAACTTGGCTGGTAGGTTGGTGCTTACAAAGGCTGTGCTTCAATCAATCCTATTTTTCATGCTATCAGCACTCCCAATACCAAGAAGAGTCTTACATCAATTCAGGACCATCCAAAGAGACATTCTTTGGGGTAAGGAGGAGACAAGAAAGAAATGGGCCTTAGTATCCTGGGAAAAGGTCTGTAGACCCAAGAACTTCGGGGGTCTTGGATTGGATGATCAAGAGATTCTCAGCAACGTTTTAGGGGCTAAACTATGGTGGTGTTGTGTAAAAGATCCAAGGGCTCAGTGCGCAAGTCTCTGGAAAGAAAAATATGCCGGATCTTGGCAAAATAATGATCACATAAGGATGACGAGAAATATAAAAGGCTCATATATATGGAATAAGGCCTGGGAGAACAAAGGATTAGTACAAAAAAATAGCTTCTGGGAAATCAGAGAAGGAGATATAGCTCTATTTTGGGAGGGTAAATGGCAACAAGAACCTACACTTTTAAAACAAGATTTTGTGGACCTCAAGTATGAGACAGACATCTAAGGATTATCTAAGGTTAAAGATTTTTGGGATCATACTAACAATGTAGGAAAATGGAGAACCTGGAGAAACTTAGATTGCAGGGATGATAGCCCATTGAAAACAAAAGCAGAGGTACTTATGAGAATGTTGGAACAAAGGAATATTTTAGTGACAGGGGGGCATGACCAACTTAGATGGGGCAACAATAATGAGGGAACCTTTAATCTTAAGGAAGAAAAAGAAATTCTCCTTGAGTTGGGTTCCCATGCTCCGAACAGGGTCTGTTAGAACCTATGGAGGCATCAAGGATGGATGAAGATTAAACTCTTCATGTGGCTGGTTCATCATAAGAAAATTTTAACTTGGGATAATATTAGGAAGAGGGGTGTCCTGGGGCCTTCTAGATGCCAGCTCTGTGAAGCCCAAGAGGATAAAATGGAACATATTCTCAATAGTTGCATCTTCACCTCTAGGTTGTGGAATACTTTTGCCACTATTTTCCAATAGAATGACATGGACAAAGGGAGTATCATTAATACCCTAACCAATTGGAGACAAAACTATTCTGATTAGAAATTTCTTGGCTCTGCTTGGGCTCTAACACCATGCTTCATTATATGGAATGTTTGGAAAGGAAGGAACAAAAGAATCTTCAAAAATGAAAAGAACCCCTCCCATTGCCTGTTTGAGCAGATCTTAAAGCAGCTTAGGGAGATGGTTGGCGCCACTGTGTGTAATCCCCCTAAGAATCCACCCTCAGTAGTTGAAATGAGAATTCTCAGTCAGCTGGGGATACAAGGGCTTATTCCTCAAGGCCTGGACAGGAAAGCAATGAAAATGGATACTGAGAAAGATTTCTGGCATCCTCCCCCTTAGGGTTTTTTGAAGTATAACATTGATGGGGCTTCAAAAGGAAACCTGGGAACTGCTGGTTTTGGAGGGGTTTTAAGGGATGAAGAAGGAAGTATTCTCTTCATCTTCCATTGCCATTTAGGAAGAGCCACTAACAACATGGTGGAATTAATGGCTATGGAGAAATTTTTAGATTTTCTGAAGCAAGATAATTGCCGAAATGTGATTATAGAAGCTGATTTTGAGTTAATCATTAACTCGGTCACGAGAATTAGTTGTGGAACAGTGTCAGAGAAAGTCTCAAACACTGGAGGCTGATCCAAGTTTTCCAAAGAATTCAGAGTCACCTCCAAGGCCTTCGTACAGATAGTTTCAACCATGTACGGAGAAAGGACAATAAATTGGCAGATATTCTAGCTAATCAAGGAGTGGGCTGTACTGACTGCAGGGTTTCGATGGGTTGGCAAGAGTTGCCTTAGAGTAGACTAAAGGCACTTTGTTATGACCAGGCAGATGAAGACAGGGAGATTTTTTGATACAGAGCCAAGGAGGCAAGGTCTAAATGATATGATTTCATTATGATTTGCTATTTTTTCCATAGTCTAGTTTATGATGGAAGGTAGGCCACTGTCAGCCCCAACAGCCCTGGTAAATACAAATTCAGAAACCCCTGGTGGAGGTTGTAGAAACCCCCGATGGAGGTTGCTCAGATTTATCTATTTATCAGTTGGTCGATCAATGGGAAAGTTTAGCACCTTCCATGGGTTCAGATACAGAAGTAGAGGAAATGATGTGAGGGGTCGGAATCCTAGCTTTCCTGATGGCTGTTTCACCCTCGATTTTCCTTTTTCGGGATGCAAAACTGCTGCCTTGGTGGTATTTGGTTTATCGCAAGCCTCTCAAGCGAGAAGTGGTTTTAACGATTTTGGAGCAATTCCACTCATCAACCTACATGTGGCATAGGGGCATGACCGAATACCACCCTCATTACATGCTAAAGTTTGGGGATTTAGACCTGTGCCATATCATCCTTAGCTGTCAGATTTCGCTGGATGGATCTATGGTTAGGATTGATCGTGCATGTTGGTGGGGCCTGATTGTTAAGCGCCGAGCATCTTTGTAGTGCAATATCTTCCTTTGCCATAGGATCAAGTGAGGAGAGTGGATGGTAGAGATTAAAGATGTTAGTTTGGTTGTGCAGATGCACCGGAGGAATTGTGGATTTTCACATGTTTGTCTAATCGTTCAGCCCAAGTATTGTTTGTATCCTGAGGGTTTTGAGGGCATGTTTGTAGGGTTAGGGGTTCATGCCTTTGGCAGATAGTGTTTAGATTTCCCATGGTCCAGAGTGACTTGTGGATGGTTGTACTTTATGTAAAATATTTGTTGTTTTAATGAAATAGAAGGATTGACTCTTACTTCAGCAAAAAAAAAAAATCAATTAACTATCTAAGGAATAGAAAAATATCTAAGGTAATTTTACAATAATAGTTTCAACCATACTAAACATTGTAATTTATAAAAATATCTTTGCATTTTTTTAAAGTAAGTTGTTTTACATGCAATTTCATATATAAAAGTTTAATATAATTCACCAATACATAATCTATAATAAAAATTATTTCATAAAAATAAACATCATGATAATAATCATCTATCAAAAATAAACATAATCTAAGATACACATTCAAATTCACTACAATCATCTAATTATATATACTTTTAGTAACACAATTAAATGTTGTTAGCTAGCACACAAATCTAATAATTTAATAGGGAATCATCATCGTGATAACATCTAACAAAACACAAAGGCTGTAATCTAAAATCATAACCACACACATCCAAAAATTAATATTAATCTCATGTCAAATAATTGTTATCACGTACACATCTATCTGTAGGCACATTAAAAGAACATATCTAACACGACCTAACAATATACACATCAAAACCAACATATAATTTAAGTACACAAACATGAATAAAACAAATGCACTATATATATATATATATATATATATATATATATATATATATATATATATATATCTATATATATATATATATATATATATATACAAAGAAGTCAAATAACTACATCATGAAGTCAAATAAGTACAATAAAAAATATGATATAGTAGATGTAGTAGTGCCTACAGCCTGGTATGCAGTATAAGAAAATGGATGGTCAAATACTTCCTAATCAAGTACATTTGTCGAACTCAGCGGAGGTGGAGGAATAAGAGGTGGCTGGACTACAGTAGAAGGTGGCTAGTTTGTAGGAGAAGGTGGTCAATTTGATATATCAGGAGAAACATATGACACATCCTATTTCTCTGACATCTCATCATCAAGTGATTGCTGAGCAGGTGTACTACCAGAAGGATCCCCGATACCCTGAAGGCCATGATCCAATGGGGTGGTACAACCAAAAGCATTATCATCACCATCCTTTTCATCATGATCATCATGATTACCCTCATCATCATCATGACACCCTCATCTGATGGATGTGTTGTTGCAAGTAGCTCTGCAACCCTCATCATTGCTAGTAAAGTACTAGCTCCGATGACATGTTGCATCAAAGACATCAAATCCTACAGACAGTCCTTGTAGATATCCACTAACATCATATCCACATGCATATCTCGAGGCCTTGCAAGGAAGACTCCCTGCCAAACCAAAAAATTGGCCAATTTATCACAGTAGTACATATGAAATTGCATAACAGCCCTCCGCCCCTAGACGCCCATGCCCACCTGAGGATGTGCCTCACCCTCTTGGTCCTTGCCCATCTCCTCCATCTAGTAGTGGGGGAGGAGGCATGTCCCCATTGTATGAGCCAATGTCTACAAAATTTATAGTACACAAAAATAATTAGACAATTTCATTAAAGAAGTTAAATAACGTGCTAGAATAAATTTTATTCTAATTCATTAAAAGAAGAAAATGAAACTAGATTAATTTAAGTAAAACACTAATATTACCTCTATCATCTACAAGCTCAGGTGCTATCAAGAAGATGTTGGGACACCCTCTCCAATAAATCCCCATGTATGGATATAACAACACGACAAACACATGGTCATCCACACTGGCCAATAGTGTCAGTGCCTCGTCCGAAATCCTGGTCAGAAACTCTCGCATGCCCCTCTTGGGAATCATCTACCCCCAAATACACATCTAGGCCTTAGTGATTGACCTAGGAAGCTGATGATCAAATGTTTCCCTTGTCTCTTGAAACCTCTCAAAAAATAGACAAAAGAACTCAAAAGCAAAATGGAAGATATCCCTCCCCTGCCTTGACAACACGATCTATCTAAATTCATGTAAAAATGGCTCGAAAAAATGGCAGACCATCTAATGATACGTAGAAAATGAATCAAATAATTAACATAATACAAAAGAGTGCAACTAATATATTTCCCATCACCATAAGAATGTGAAATGGTGTTGACTAATAACGAGAGGCACCTAGGTTCCTTTGTAGCAAAAGAAGAAATTTGTAGTTGTCCACCATAGACCCAAAAATATGATGGACAGACCGCATGCGGCCCAACATATCTTTGAGTGTATGCAAGATGACCCTCAACTTCAACACCATGGGGGAAATTTAGGAAATGGGGAAAATCCTTCCCTCTCCTATATAGGACAATGATAAAGTATATGTCCTCCTCAGTGGGCCTATACCACAACTTAGGACTGACATGGAAAGCCTACTCTTGGAAATTCCATCATCATATCATATGAGCCACTAAGACAAGGTGTGCCTCCAAGTATGTACCCTCCTCATAGTATTTGAGGAGGCCTACATTCCTCAAGAGAACTCGAGTTATTGCAATAATAGGGAGAGGGTATAAATCCCTCTCCCTCTCTTTGGATTTCCATGGTTGGACCATATTGTATGGGTTCACATGCTGCTCCTCCTCCTACTGCCACTCCCTCTGCTGATATCTTTGCTACATGTTTGACACATGAAATACATCATCCTCATAAATAAAATACAATTTTTATTTATTAAATAAAACATGTATTTATAACTATGGAAAAATAAATTTTGATTTAAAAAAAAAATTACCAGTGTGCTCAAAACATAGTCATGCACTCGAGTTGATGCACTTTCAATTATAACCACATTGGTAATAATGAGCACATAAGTGTGATGCACCACATGTGTTTTAGAAATTTAACTTTTCATAGCAGTGTGGCTTACTTGTGCAATAGTGCGCATGCATAACCTATTGGCACTGATATGGTACATTCAGGTTATCGAACTCTCTGAGCTATAGGAATATTTTTAAATATTTATTTGTGGTGTGTTTGGTAAATATAAATGCATCGGGAATGACCCACCAACATACAATTTTTCACATCTTCCCTGGTGCATTTTTTTATCTACAAAACACACTGCCACAATGGTGGTGCATTATGTTCATGCACTGAAATGTGGTGCACCTTGTAAATTTACAGGGCACATCACTCCAAGTGCGAGTTGAACATATCAAGCACAGTACACATTGAATTTTTTATTTTTTACCAAAAAATGAGAAATTCAACCTAAATTTCAATTAAAATTTACTTAAAACTTAAATTATAAAGAAACATAGACATTACCTAGACATTTGGTCATCGGGAAGGAATTGTGGACACATAATGGAGAAAAATATCTTTTCACACCATTTTAAAAAATTCGAAACTCAAATAGTGAGCATGATACTCAAAGGTAGTGAGAAAGAGAAGCATCAACGTGAGGGAACTTTCATGTGGCAAGAGTGGCACCCGTGCTTTAGAGCTCTCCTGCACTGTAGATGATAAACATAAAAATTACAAAAAAGATGGTTTTTTATATTTAATCCTCCTCTAGTACGTTTCATGAAACATACCGGGGTGGGATATATCCAAAAGCACTGTGTTTGGTTTTTAAATTTAAAATTACGACAGTGCTTTATCGAGACACCCTAAGGCTTTATGTTATTGGTAATGCACCGATGATGTGGCTTTACAATAACACTAGTCTTTTTTTAGAAATAAAAATAATTTATTGGTATGCTTTATAAGATGCCTTAGGGCGTTGTTATATGTTTATCGCATCGGGACATCATTGTCGAATAGCACCGAAACATTTTACTATATGGAGTCTGATGCTACAAAATATTCAAGCACCAATGTGTTTCGATATTTAGCGCACCGTGAACTTTTATTTTCAAAAACAAAATCCATGATGCACCATGTTATATGTAGCTCTAGTGCATGTATAGATGGTAAAGCACTGGTGTGCTTGAATAATTTAGACATACCATCAAAGAAACATTCGCCAAAACATGCACCTACACACCTCCGACAGTGACCTCCACTGCAAACAAATTTTTGGGCTATTTTTATAGGGGCCTCCATAAAAACCTCTACTAGAAGGTCTTTTCCTTATAGTGTATCAATGAGGCTAATCAACATAAATTAATATGATTTATTAGTATTAGTATTAGTATTAATATTATTTTTATTAATAACATTAATGTCATTAATAATATTAATGTTATCAATTAAATATTATTAATATTAAAGTAATATAAAACACAAAACCTAATTTCAATCTAATTCATAAACATCAATTACCCACATATCAATTAAAATATCAAAATATGAAATAACAAATATCATTTATCCATAAATGTAATATGACAATGTGGCCTTTTGCAAAATCGATTTCTCCCGGTCTCTCATAGTAGGGATATCAAGATATGGAGAAACCACAGTCTCCCCATGATCCATATTTATGAAAGAATGAAATGAAATACACATTTAAGCAAAAATAGGGGAACTAAATTTCAATTCATTGATAACAAGATACTAAAAACTGTTTACATGAAGAATGGAAATAAATTAGCTTGGGCAATGGTATCTTATCTCTAAGAAGAGATGTGGTGACTACATGCCTCTCAGTTGTGTTACAATGAGGTTTGAAGGCCTATTTATTATTGAGAAACAATGAAAAACCACAAAAATCTAAAAACCTAACCCTAGGAGATCAAAGGCCAAAATTTTGTGGGCCTCGTTGGGGTAAATTGGTACAACAACTTCCGGGGGTCATAACTTTGGCATACGATCTCTGTTTGACACATATGATACATCATTAGAAATATCTATCCAAGGAATACACATTTCAATTCAAAACGCATACCATAGCCCGTGGCTTTACCCTCTTTCCAAAAGAAACGTTGTTTAGGGCCTTGAAATGGCTCCGAAAGTCCCAGACCTGAAAAACTACCACAAATAGTAAAATTTGCTACAATTAAGTAAATTGAAAGAAATAGTTTGGAAGAAACAACGTTGGTGGTCCATGTGGAATAGGTGGATGGCCACCAATATCCACCTGGATTATTCCTACCCCCTTGGGAATTAATGGTCCCTGTTGCATTCAGTGCCTCCATGAGATGGGAAATTTCTGCTAAACTTTGTCCTTGGTTAGCTAGTTTCCTTGGTGTAAGATTTCGCTAGCTTTGACAACTTGATACATGTGGATCCTCTGTTTGTGAGTGTTCTTGATCTGTGTGTCCATGATATGAGTGGTTTTGGCTTGTTAAATGTAGTCTGGTTGATATCTGTTTGTGTCAACTGCTCAGCAATGTCGGATGTGTCCAACAATGGTAGAAAGTATGGCTAAAGGTGGTCCACATTGAATACAGGTTGTAAGTCAAGGAATGTGGGGATACTAAGCTTCAAATCATTGTCTCCCATAACATTGGTTATGTTGTAAGGCTCATACCAGAGTGGTTTAAGCTTATGATGGGCTATAGTCAGGCGCTCTTTCTATAGATGTAACCTTACTTTTTCACCCACCTGAAACTTATGGGGCACCCGATGTTGATCATGTCGTTTTTTGTATTTACCATTGGATTTCTCCTGGATGTCATGAACCTACTGGTAGATGCGCTGAATGCACTCAATAAACCTAGTGACTTTATCAACTTCAGATTGAACATGGGAAGATTATTTCTGTGTTATTGAAAAAGGAAATGCAGCATTAAGAGGACATAATGGTAGAAATCTGGACAGACCCACTTCAAAGGGGTTGTAGCTAGTTGAGCTACAGAGATCTCTATTATACATTTTCTGCAAATAAGGAAGACACTCATACCATGTTCAATGATGCTTAGAGTTTTACATCTGTAGTATGTGCATGATCATCTTGTTGACAACCTCTCTCTAGCCACCAGTCTGGGGATTTAATGTTGTTGACTTGGTGAGATTGGTGTCCAATAATGATCAACCAAAAAGAACTTAGGAACCTTCTATCCCTATCTAATATAATGGTCTATAAGACCCCAAATGTACCCACACTCATTCAAATAAGATTCTGGCAGTGGCCTTTATTGTGATACTCTTCTTGTTGGCAACCAATATGGGCATCTTAAAAAATCTATCGATGACCACACATAGTCGTTTCCATGCTTTCTATAAAAATACCGAGAGGGGCAGTGAATCAGTATTTTCAAACCACTAAAATTTTCAATTTCATATCCTGATTTATGTACACAAACTTAATGAAGGAAACTTGTGTGTACGTGATTGTTATTCATACAACTAGTGTATATCCAGTAGAACATATTTTTGAGCTAATTCATCTTCTGTTTATCTTAAGACAGTGCATCAATGCTTCAGCCAATATTATATAAACAATCATCATGTGTAGTAAGAAGAAAATAAACCATCACACATAATTAACACACATGAACGCCAGGATTTAAGGTGGAAACCCAACATGGGAAAAAACCATCATTGTTGTCATCTTCGTCTTATTTTTAATATAAAGAAAAAATTCTTACAGTTTTTTACCCATGCAAAATCATACCAGCATGCAGGCACCCACTTGTAGAAGGATACAACCTTCGTACGTTCTCCATCACCCACTGCAAGGGAGCTCTAACCCCCTGATCTTTTTTACCAACACCCACTGAAAGGGAGCTCCACCCCCTGATCTGATTTACTAGCTACCACCAGAAGGAATCTTCAAATCCCTCATTGAAGGATCCAACCCTCAACACCTTCAGGGAACACGTTTCAAAAAATTTCATACTGGATCCACCTGCTACAACACATCACATCTTGCAAGCTACATTTCATCAAAATTTTAGAGTGGACCCACTACCAACATTTAAGCCAAAAACCAATCATCAAAACTAAAAATTATCAATGTAACTCAACCATTGAATCAACGTAACCAACTAATCACTGAAACCTAATTGTTGATGGTTGAATTTGCATGTTTTTACCCACCTTTTTACCTTGTTTCCTGTATCCATTTTACACCATTGTTGGTCAATTTACATTTTAAACCGCATAGGTATACCTCTTGTCATGTCGTTATGAATCATTAATCAATGACGCATGGTCACAGGGGATTGTTGCCTTAGTGGCTTGCTAATTCGATTTTTCTTGCGGATTTGGAGGAAGTATGATCAAGACCGTGGTTCTACAATGGTGACCATCCAACTGATAGTGCTATCTTAAGACATCAGCTGCAATGGTGGATCAATATTTTAATCAACACACTGTTATCTTTATATTCTGTTTCGCTTAAGAAACCACTATGTAATTGTAGGCAGACAACTATCGTAATTCTAGGAGCTGTTAGTATTAACAAATTGTATAAGTAGAGTTACGGGATTGTGAAAGCCGGCAGTTAAGATCATAAAGAATTATGTTAACTTTGAGTCTGTAACAACATACATGTATTATCCTTTTGATTAATGAAATTCTAATCTTCTGAGCATTTCGTGACTTCTTGATCTCGCCATAGCCCTGATCAGGGAGTTGGGCCCACTCTCCTGACCAGGTGTTGTTGGATAGATGTGTGCATAGGCTTATTTCAATTAATTAATTTATCACTATAAATAATTATTAGTGTGTTGCTATGAGTCTGCTTTGTTGTTACTCTTGTTGTTGTTAGAATCATTACTATTGTTACTCTTATTTGTTGTTACAATTATCACTTGTTGTTACACATTGTTAAGTTTATAGTTGAATGTTTAGTATTGGGTAGGAAAACTGTGGCCTGCATATACTTTTCATGATAGCCTTGAAATACTCGTAGAGCAATGGGTTGAAAATTAATGTGGAATTGGGTGAATTGCATTACTCATATTTTAACACCAACATTTTGGTGCCATTGTCGGGGAGGCTATTAAGGGCGCGAAAGTATGACCATTATTGATCATAGGACTGATCTCTCATCCTGGGGAGGGAAATTTTCACCCTGCTCAGGTCCTAAGAATTAGATCATTTTTGTTACTTTGATTATCTTATTTTCTTTTTCATAGGAACCATTTTCTCATCCCAGGAAGGGAAGTTTTTACATCACCCTGTTTTAGGTCCTGAGCTTAATTTTGTGATTGATTTATTTTCTTTCTTTGCTTTCTTTTTAGGGGCCACTCTCTCGTCCCGGGGAGGAAATTTTGTACCCTACTCCAGGTCCTGATATTTTGATTTTCTTGAATTTTTTCCTTTTCTTTCCTAATTGTATGAACATAGATACAAATAAAAGGGGCAAAGGAAGACCCCCGAAAAAAAGAGGGAGAGATCTAGGTAGAAATACCTAGATACAAGAGATCATTTCAAGAGTTGAGTTAGGAGCATCGTCGCAAGTTGCTGTTATGGTGAGACCTCATACGAGATCTGGAGGGAAATCAATATCACAACTAGAACCTTCCCCATTAAGAGAAGTGCAATTCAGGGAAGAAGAAGTAACAAGTAGAGGATTTAAGGAACTACATATTGCAAGTTCAGAGGAAGAATATTTAAGGGAATTCCCTGTGCCATTTGATCAAGGGAGAATTGTTAAACAACTTCAACCACCTATTATAAAACAACCAAAGAGAGAACCTGTTGAGATTCCATGTGGGCATTGGTAGATATTCATGGATCCTGCAACCTCTTTAATCGAATTTCCAATTGGAGATATCAGAGGTGATGCACCTATGAAGCCTATTCCTTTGATAACATTACCTAATTTCCATGGTCTTTCTTATGGGCTCTGGACACATTCCTTTTTGAATTCGACACTGTTTGTCTAGGGTATGATTGTATTTCTAATGCTTAGAAATTGAAGATATTACTTGCTAATTTGAAGGGCACAAATGTGAGATGGTTTATGGGTTTAGGGGGAAAACCTATTGCTACATGGGATGATATGAAGATGATTTTCCTCCAGAAATATCAAGACTACTACAAATCACAAGATGTGAAGGAAGAATATTTAAGATTATGAAGAAAAAGGATGAGAACATGGAGGACTTTGTGGAGTGCTTTTAATATAGTTTGTAGAGATCAGGGCATTGTGATTCGGATAAGAATATTTTGAAAATAATCTTTCACCAAGCATTGAGGGAGGAATCTTTGGAACTATTGAATGTGGTAGGGAAAGGAGATAGTCCACAAGAGAAATTTGATGCCATTTGTCAATTAGGCATCAAGTGTTCACGAGGGGCTGCGAGGTATAAACAGGGGATCTAAACTCTCAAGGAATCTAGTGGTGGAGTTATAAAATTAGAGATTGGGAACTTACTGGATAATTTGAGAACCGATATCCTGAGCACATTGTCATCAAAACTAAATGTCTTACAGGCGAAACAAAAGAAGATAGAAGTAGAGAAGGCTATCTGCATTTTCTGTCGTCAATGCAGGAAGAAGCATCCACTGAAGGAATGCCCATTGAATTCAATTAAGATTGTGAAATATGTGAACATAGTCGTTCCATTAGCACATGCCCATTTATTCCTAGGTTAAAGGCAGTCTTTCAGGGAACAAATGAAGAAATGGATCAACTATATTTTATGGGATCAAAGAAACCATGGAAATGATAGGCACAAAACATGAATCAAGGTATGCCTTAAAAACCTTCTCAGTACTTTAATAATATAAATTTTGGTTCTCAGTCTGTACCATTTTCACCATCAAGCCCACAATCTTATCAATATCCAACGCCCTAGCAACCATGGTACCCTTAATCTGGTCCAAACCCTTCATGGTCCCAGCATTGGTGTGGACCTCCTCCTCCTCCTGTTAGTGTCAGTCTTTCCAGCCTTCTTCCAGTGATCAAACATGCTCTTACAAAGTGATTTTAAGGTGTCAAGGTCAAATTTTGTCATTTCAGTGAGTCTTCAAGAAAAATTTGGTCACTAGACATTAGGTCTAGGGTTTGCTTTTACTCCCGTCAAAGTTGTCCAAATGTCAGTCCATGTCACCATTCAGCTGAGTGTGTCATCATTCAGAGCATTTTCATCATCATGTTAAGTTCCACTGGGTCATTTTACACCTTGCTCATGCTTCAGTTGCGCCTAGGTAAGGTTCATTTCCCTCTCTTAGGGTTTTGAAGGCAATTTCTCTTGAATGGTCAAATCATCAGCAAAAATTGTATCTTTATGTTCATACACCTTCCCCTATCCTTAATATACCCTATTAAACACTTCCCATCACTTAGATCCCCCAAATTCCTCATTTTCGCTCAAACCCTAGTTTCTTGCTACAACTTGACAATTTTCGAGGCTAGGCCTGTGTTTTTCCCTTTTGGACCCCTTCCCCTTAGTCAATCTTTGCAATTCCACTTTCCCCTACTTCCTAACATTCTTCCCTACTTCCAAAAATTTCCTCAAGAATTTAGAAGCTCCTTATCCCCTTCATTTCGCTTCATTTAGACAAATCCCCTGTTCCACACATCGGGGTAGGTTTTACTCAAATGATGCTTCTGAGCAATAAAAGATGAATTTAGGAAAATTGAGAGAGGTTTTTTTACACACATTACCAAGGAAGAAACAAATGCTTCACTTTTTACACAGGTGTCATGGTTTTATAGAAATGTTAAAAATACAATTGCCTCGGGAGAATTGATGCACCTCTGAAGTGACCTTGGGAAAATCAAGTTTTCTCCTAGCTTGGTTGGCCAAATGACTTTTTTGATGAGTCAAATGATAACTAGACACAAATATATTTCCAATGAGCTATCATGAGCTCAATTTGGAGTTGAGTAAGGCATTTACAAGTTGACTGCAACAACACACTGCCTTGAGGCAGCCTCATTTGGCACATTTTTACCAGTCTTGGGAGATTTGATTTTTGAAAGGGCAAATGAACTCCAAATTGAAAAATTATAGTTGGGTTGGAAAGTAGACTCAAAGGCCTTTGCAAAACTCTATCCTGCACCCAATTTGGACACTGGGAAGGCCTCCAAAAGTTTCCTAGAAAAAGGTGAAGCACACTGGGGAGGCGCGACGCACTAGGAGAAATTTTCCAGTGTAAATTTACACTGGCGCGACACACTAGGGAGGTGAGGCACACTGGGCTAAAAGGCCTGAAATTCATTGAAATATTCCTCCAAATGGAAAATTATTCTTTCCACAAGTATTTAGAGCCTCCATTTGTGTGTTTCATCCAAGTTTGTGCTAGGGTAGGGTGGTTGATGGATGGTAATGGTTAAAACAAAAACATCAAACCCTATCTTTTAAAATACCTCAAGGAAACTTGTTGCTAGGATTTCAAATCACTATTTTGTCACCAATTTCACTCCCTAATCTCATTTTTCTTTTGATTTCATCATTCCCTAAGTTCCCCTATCTCCCTAAGTTCATCAATTCCTTCTCCTATATTCCCTTTCCCAAATTCTCAAACCCCACACCTCATACCCTACACAACAATTCCTAACCCTATTCATCAAATCCCTCAAAACCCTCCTACATTTCCATAATTCCTATAGTTCCAATAGTCCCTAATCCCTCACTACTTTTCCCTCCCCTTCCTTATTTCACTATTTTTCCTTGGTGGCAGAGGTTGCACAATCATTAAGACAGTCCAACACAGTTTGACACATCAATGCCACAGGTCCAGGATAAAGAAAAAAGAGGAAAAAAGAGCATGATCGACTCTAGATATTGGAAAAGTCATCCTTGGCCCACCATAGCTCTTGATGAAGAATCTCTAGCCCAAATTTCAAGAAATTTGGGGCATTTTTGGTATTTTGGCAAACTTTGGTACAAAAAACAGGGTTTTTCTCCGTGTGCTTTGCGCCACGTGGCGTGCGCTTTTGCTAGGGAGATCCAAATTGTAAAAAGTTGATATTTTTGGATTTTTCATGAAAAATCATGACTCCTGGTGCATGGCGAAGAATTTTCGGCAAGTGTTGAGTTCTCAGGAGGTCAAAAACACTCAAACAATGACCTCTCTGCCCCTATTTTGACACACAGGAACCAGTCTTGGGAGATTGAAGTTTTGGAGGGGAAAATGGGCACCAAATTCAGAAATTCCACTTGAGTTGGAAAGTAAATAGGTAGGGATTTCCAACAAGCACACTTTGGCTCAATTTGGACTTCGGGAAGTGCCTCAAAATCAGCTCCAAAGTGGCGCAATGCATACAGATTTTGGCGCGACGCATAGAGAATTTTGGCTTGTTTTTCACTGTTCAGCTCAACAATTCGCCTAGTTTTGACCAATTTTTCTTCTTGAAGTTATTATTTACTTTTCATGATGTAATTTGACAACCATGATGTAATATTGGCACATTTTTACTTGTTTTAGAATATTCAGTCACCAAAAGGTGAAATGTGAGTGAATGAATCAGTTCCCTAGCATATAGGGGTAAGTTGTTTGACTACCTAGTTTTCAGTTCCTTGTTTAGAATTGGTTCAAACAACTCCTAGAATGATGAGCTCGACCCCTAGAGGCAAGGGAATAGGTTTGGCTTGTCTATATCATGTAATTCCTAAGTCATTTTCAGGGTTGGACACTTGGGATTGCTTTGGAAAGACTAGGGTTTTGCAGCACTGTTTGGGATCCATGTGGCTTTATGTTTTGATGGTGTTCTTCTTTAAGTAATTGTAATTTCATTAGTGTTATGTGTATCATTTTACTCTCTTTCCTTATGAATTTGAACAAATGAGTGATTAAGGTGGAATCCATTAACTGTTATGCTTTGCCTTTGAATTTGTTTAAATTTCCATGTTTTCATCTGTTTAAGGAGAATTATTGAGACTCTCTTGCTCTCCTTAGCTCCTCACCAGTCCGATATATCCATTCACTCAATTTAAAGCATCAAAACGATTGCCTTCCTTGCCCCAATCAGAACTCTGCAGAAACTGTGCCTCATCCCCGAGCCCAATTTGCCTTTCCCTGTTTCCAACATAAAACCCCGAAAAACTCAAAACAAACCCTTGTAATTCATACCTAGCCTAAAATTAGCTTTTATTTCAGTCATCTCGAGCCCCATCGCTTGTCTTTTGCCGAGATCATGCCGGAGAGAGCCCTCTCCTGTCCTTGTAAGGCTAGCTATGAGGCTGAGCGTGGTTTGATGTGGACCTAGAACCTTGTCTTTTCAGCCTGAGGCAAATCTAGGCTCTAACATAGTGGCGACCATACTGGGGAAGAAAATGATTTGCGTGTTGATGTCATTTGTTTTATATGCTACAGACGGAGCCTTAAGTTATGCCAGGTAGCCTTCGAAACACTTTTGCTTTGCATTAGCGCAAGTAGATAAATGCTGCTTCAGTCAATCTCTGGTCTAGCTTGTAAACGTGACATCTAACTTGTTAATTGCCCCAGTACATGTATCAAGTTCAGATCTGATTGTTGATGGTGGACAATGATCAGACACTGGAAAGGCTGAAATCATTCACCTGGTGATTCCAAATCATTTTCGAGATCAGATCCAAAGACTCCACTGGATGATGAACCTGGCGAGCAGAAACATGAAAAGACAATATGGACAGATTAGGTATTCAAGTTGGAGTTTCATCCAAGACATTTTGTTCTTTGTTCTAAATTATTTCTTCTCTTTTCCCGAGAATGTTAACAAGGCTTTGCAAAGTATACTATGCTTGAGAAAAGATCCCAGGCCTGCATTTGATTCCTTCCCTTTGAAGATGGTAAATACCAAAGATTTGCATGCCTTTGAGCTTGATCAAGACCCTTCTTCTGAATCTTGTGATGACCCTCTTCAGAGTGATGAACCTAAAGAAAACAAAATTGGTCCTGTAGCTCTTGTACTCCTACACCTTTTATAGTCTCGGATAGGTATAAACCTCTTGTTTTACCTTCTGTTCTTCATGCTTTTCCCAAAAACTATGATCTATACTTGCCGAGGTTTGATGGTGAAAGTAAGAATGTCAATACTGAGCAACATGTGCAGAATGTTGAGACTTTTCTAGACCTTTTTGAGGTTGATGACGAAGATGTTAGTATAAGGCTTTTTGCTCTTTCTTTTCAAGGCAAAGTCAAGAGTTGGTTCAAAACCCTGCCTAGTGCAAGAATCTTAGATTTCCAGCAGTTCATCAAAGTTTTCCTCGACAGGTGGATGATCAGACAAAATCTTTTCCTTATTTTAGAAGAGTATAACCAGCTGAAAAGACTGCCAGGGGAGACAGTACAACAGTTTTCTGCCAGATTTAACCAAGTTTATTATTCAATGCCGGTTGATATAAGACCTCCTCCTAGATCTGCTCTCTTGCACTATCTGGGTGCCTTTGATCCGGAAATGGAGTTTTAGCTGAGAGAAAGGAATCTTGCAACACTTGAAGAGATACAGAACAATGCAGTAAATGTAGAGGCTCATCTGCTGATCCGAAGGGCAAGGTTGAAAGAAGAAGAGATGAAAAACATAGATCTAGAGAAATCGACATCTCTAGAAGTAAAGCTTGACATTTTGGTAAGTGCAGTGGAAGAGATGATGCAAAAGATCACCACAAGGAATGATTATGATGTTCAAGCCCATGGCTCGCTGATTGAAGAAGAACAAGTGGCTGATGCAAAACATCTTCTTTATTATCATGATGATGTGTTTTATACTGACGATGTGCCTCAGTTTGATTAGTGTGATGGTGATGATTATGTTCTCCAAACAGAAGCAAATCTCGCAGACAAATCAACAGCTAGTTTGTGGGAGGAAGAAGTTCACTTTCAGCAGCTCGAGTACAGTGATCAACCGATGCATATCAGCTTTGACAATGATGAGGAAAGTGCAGCAAATTTTGAAGTAAGTGAAGGATCTTTGCCTTTTTATTTTTCTTCGTTTCAGTTCATCCGAGACAACATTCACGTAATTAGAAATCAACTGTCAACAAGTCTTGATTTGGACCCTCTTGAGGGCGATGAACACTTTGTTCCAGACTTCTCATATTCAGATTTGCAGTCCCCGAAAGCCATTGATTGTCAAGTTGCACATGAAGACATGGAAGCTGTCACATGTGATCAAATGATACAAGATGATTCGATACCATTTTGTTTCGAATCATTTCGGTTTTTGAAGGGAAAATTGCATAGTAAATCTTCAAATGAGCAGCCGATAGAAAATCAACAATATCTCAGCTTTAATGTTGAGGTTGAAGATCAGATTATAGATGAAGGGGCTGAAATACATGATTTAATTATGCAAGAGGATTATGTACCCTTTTGTTTCGAAGCATTTCAGTTTATAAGGCAGCATCTTCGTAATATCTCTCAAGTAAAAGATGAACAACCAGTAAAATTTCATACAATTTTAATGGATACATCGTAGCAGTCTTCTCAAATTTTTGATGATCCTATTGCTGATGTATTGGATGATGTATGCAGTCAAAGTCCTTCTACATTAACTACATGTGAACTTGAAATGTGTGCTGATATAAACTCGATCCGGCAGCTAGTTTCTTTGTCATTTTCAGCAGGAGTCTCGTCAAAAAGCTCAGATAAAAGTTTGCATTCATGGTATGAAGAGAAGAGAGGTAATCCATTGGATGAGCTAAGTCCCAGAGTGCTTGAACTTCAAGATCCTTATGCAGTGTTTTTGGAGGTGGATAGAGAATCCATATCATTCAACGGATTTGTTTCTAAGTTGTGATGGGAGTTGCCTTTCAGTATTTCTCTCTTGTTGTTCTTAAGCGAACACTTGTGGAGAATTGAAATAGCAACTAGGATGCTTACATGGTTGCATTGGCTGTTTCATTTCACTTGATCGGGTGATGAAAAGAACAATTAGAGTAGGGTTTGATGAATAAGCTCAACCTTGAGCATCTTTTCTAGTTTTTCAGTTGTGTTCAAGTATCGAGTCAATTTTCAATTGATTGAGAGTCAGTTTGTGTCGTCAAGTCATCAGTTTTCAGTCATGCATTTTAGCTTGAGTTTTGACTCCATTGCCCAATGGATGAAGGCACGGTCCGCTCTCCCAAAGATCTTCCATTCTTGGCACCTCCAAGGAGCTACCATCCCCATTGGAGCCAATGTTAGTGTCAGTCTTTCCAGCCTCCCTCCAGTGATCAAACATGCTCTTACAAAGTGATTTTAAGGTGTCAAGGTCAAATTTTGTCATTTCAGTGAGTCTTCAAGCAAAATTTGGTCACTAGGCATTAGGTCTAGGGTTTGCTTTTACTCCTGTCAAAGTTGTCCAAATGTTGGTCCATGTCACCATTCAGCTGAGTGTGTCATCATTCAGAGTGTTTTCATCATCATGTTAAGTTCCACTGGGTCATTTTACACCTTGCTCATGCTTCAGTTGCGCCTAGGTAAGGTTCATTTCCCTCTCTTAGAGTTTTGAAGGAAATTTCTCTTAAATGGTCAAATCATCGGCAAAACTTGTATCCTGATGTTCATACGCCTTCCCCTATCCTTAATATACCCTATTAAACACTCCCCATCACTGAGATCCCCCAAATTCCTCATTTTCACTCAAACCCTAGTTTCTTGCTACAACTTGACAATTTTCGAGGCTAGGCCTGTGTTTTTCCCTTTTGGATCCCTTCCCCTCAGTCAATATTTGAAATTCCACTTTCCCTTGCTTTCTAACATCCTTCCCTACTTCCAAAAATTTCCTCAAGAATTTAGAAGCTCCTTATCCCCTTCATTTTGCTTCATTTCGACAAATCCCCTGTTCCACACATCGGGGTAGGTTTTACTCAAATGATGCTTCTCAGAAATAAAAGATGAATTTAGGAAAATTGAGAGAGTTTTTTTCCAAAACTTTGAAAGGAAGAAAAACCCCCTTCACGTTTTACACAAGTGTCATGGTTTTAGAGAAATGTCAAAAATACAATTGCCTCGGGAGAATTGATGCACCTCTGAAGTGACCTTGGAAAAATCAATTTTTCTCCTAGCTTGGTTGGCCAAATGACTTGCTTGATGAGTCAAATGATAACTATACACAAGGATATTTCCAATGCGCTATCATGAGCTCAATTTGGAGTTGAGCAAGGCATTCAAAAGTTGACAGCAACAGCACTCTGCCTTGAGGCAGCCTCATTTGGCACATTTTGAACAGTGTTGGGAGATTTTATTTTTGATAGGACAAATCAACTCCAAATTTAAAAATTCTAGTTGGGTTGGAAATTAGACTCAAATACCTTTCCAATGAGCTATCCTACACCCAATTTGAACACTGGGAAGGCCTCCAAAAGTTGCCTAGAAAACGGAGCGGTGCACTGGGGAGGCGCGGCGCACTGGGAGAAATTTTCTAGTGTAAATTTACACTGGCGTGACGCACTGGGGAGGCGCGGTGCACTGGGCTAAAAGGCCTGAAATTCATTGAAATCTTCCTCCAAATTGAAAATTCTTCTTTCCACAAGTAGTTAGAGCCTCCATTTGTGTGTTTCATCCAAGTTTGTGCTAGGGTAGGGTGGTTGATGGATGGTAATGGTTAAAACAAAAACATCAAACCCTATCTTTTAGAATACCTCAAGGAAACTTGTTGCTATGATTTCAAATCACTATTCTGTCACCAAGTTCAATCCCTCATCTCATTTGTCTTTTGATTTCATCATTCCCTAAGTTCCCCTATCTCCCTAAGTTCATCAATTCCTTCTCCTATATTCCCTTTCCCAAATTCTCAAACCCCACACCTCATACCCTACACAACAATTCCTAACCCTATTCATCAAATCCCTCAAAACCCTCCTACATTTCCCTAATTCCTATAGTCCCAATAGTCCATAATCCCTCACTACTTTTCCCTCCCCTTTTTTATTTCACTATTTTTCCTTGGTGGCAGAGGTTGCACAATCATTAAGACAATCCAACATAGTTTGACACATCAACGCCACAGGTCCAGGATAAAGACAAAAGAGGCAAAAAGAGCATGATCGACTCTAGATATTGGCCAAGTCATCCTTGGCCCACCATAGCTCTTGATGAAGAAGCTCCAGCCCAAATTTCAAGAAATTTGGAGCATTTTTGGTATTTTGGCAAATTTTGGTACAAAAAACAGGGTTTTTCATCCTATGCGCCGCGCCACGTGCCGCATGCTTTTGCTAGGGAGCTCTAAATTGCAAAATTTTTATATTTTTGGTTTTTTCATGCAAAATCATGACTTCTGGTGCATGGCCAAGAAGTTTGGGCAAGTTTTGAGTTCTCAGGAGGTCAGAAACACTCAAAAAATGACCTCTCTGCCCCTATTTTGACACACAGGAAGCAGTCTTCGGAGATTGAAGTTTGGAGGGGAAAATGGGCACCCAATTCAGAAATTCCACTTGGGTTGGAAAGTCCACAGGTAGGGCTTTCCAACACGCACACTTGGGATCAATGTGGACTTCGGGAAGTGCCTCAAAATCAGCTCCAAAGTGGCGCGATGCATACAGATTTTGGTGCGGCGCATAGTGAATTTTGGCTTGTTTTTCACTGTTCAGCTCAGTAAATCGCCCAGTTTTGACCAATTTTTCTTCTTGAAGTTATTATTGACTTTTAATAATGTTATTTGACAACCATGATGTAATATTGGCACATTTTTACTTGTTCGAGAAGATTCATTCACCAAAAGGTGAAATGTGAGTGAATGAATCAGTTCCCTAGCATATACGGGTAAGTTGTTTGACTACCTAGTTTTCAGTTCCTTGTTTAAAATTGGTTCAAACAACTCCTAGAATGATGAGCTCGACCCCTAGAGGCAATGGAATAGCTTTGGCTTGTCTATATCATGTAATTCCTAAGTCATTTTCAGGGTTGGACACTTGGGATTGCTTTGGCATATTATTGTACATTCTATCTCTGCATTTTTGGCTAAGGAAAGACCAGGGTTTTGCAGCACTGTTTGGGATCCATGTGGCTTTATGTTTTGATTGTGTTCTTCTCTAAGTAATTGTAAGTTCATTAGTGTTATGTGTATAATTTTACTCTCTTTCCTTCTGAATTTGAACAAATGAGTGATTAAGGTGGAATCCATTAACTGTTATGCTCTGCCTTTGAATTTTGTTTAAATTTCAATGTTTTCATCTGTTTAAAGAGAATTATTGAGACTCTCTTTCTATCCTTAGCTCCTCACCAGTCCGATCTATCCATTCACTCAATTTAAAGCATCAAAATGATTGCCTTCCTTGCCCCAATCAGAACTCTGCAGAAACTGTGCCTCATCCCTGAGCCCAATTTGAATTTCCATGTTTCCAACGTAAAACCCCGAAAAACTCAAAACAAACCCTTGTACTTCATACCTAGCCTAAAATTAG
The DNA here is from genome assembly GCA_031772625.1 of Pinus tabuliformis. Taxonomy (NCBI): domain Eukaryota; kingdom Viridiplantae; phylum Streptophyta; class Pinopsida; order Pinales; family Pinaceae; genus Pinus; species Pinus tabuliformis. The sequence continues at coordinate 1,073,176,221 of CM062807.1, read as the reverse complement.
CTTTTATTTCAGTCATCTCGAGCCCCATCCCTTGTCTTTTGCTGAGATTGACCCGAAGAGAGCCCTCTCCTGTCCTCGTAGGGATAGCTACGAGGCTGAGCATGGTTTGATGTGGACCTAGAACCTTGTCTTTTCAGCCTGAGGCAAATCTAGGCTCTAACACCTCCTTCAAGACAATTCTCCCAACCTATGCCATAACAACAGCTACAACTTCCTTCTAATGTGTCTACTAGTAATCCTCCTCTTCGTTTGCAATTGCCTGTTCAATCCAACCCAAATCCAAACAATCGGGGGGCTCAAGAGTTTGAGAAACTTAACCTCCCTGCATATAGTATTTCTACCATGGAATGTAACGAATTGAATCTTCGTCCCTGTCGGGTGGTAAATACTCAGACTTCACCAATCATTGTTGAACATATCGATGATGAAGTATCATAACCCGAACCTAGAGATTCTACTAGAACAAGTGGGGATGAGCAAATAAAAATTCCTATGAAACAACAAACCCCTTCACAAATGATTGTTGCTATAGGATCTCAAACTGGTCCACCTTATCTTGAGAGATTATCATTGAGCAAACCAAGTCCTCATCCTGAACTCAAATTTTTAAGGGAGCTGCAGAATTTATTTGTCAAAATCCCATTACTTCAGGTTATGAAGAACATATCGATTTATGCAACACAATTAAAGAATATTTCTCTAAGAAACCTGGCAGAAAACCAAAGGATCCACTCACTATTCACGTTATGGGAAAATTATTAGACATAATGCTCGGGAAGACTATACCTGTTCAATATGGGGATCCAGGGAACCCGATTTTGACAGTACAAATAAATGGGTTTGATATCCCAAATGTATTGGTAGATTTAGGGGCAACAATTAACGTTATAACCTCCGCAACTGTGATTACCTTAGGTCTGCAGAAACTTAAACCAACTCCCACCATCCTAGAATTGGAAGACTGATCTACTATAAGACCAGTAGAGAAGTTGGAAGATATAACCATTTCAACAGACTCATGGCAATACCCTGTTGATCTTTTGGTTTTACATACTGTCGATTTTTTCATTCTTAAAGACCAAAACTCGTAATTTTTGCTAAAAAAATTTGAGGTTTATTGAAAAGAACTAAAAAAAGCCATTTCATAAAATGTAAATGTTCACCATCTTTTAAAAAAAAATATCATCTTCAAAATATTTTAAAAAATCTCTAAAAAATATATGCAACACATTTACAAACTTTATCTCAAATCGTTTGATTTTTTTACCAATTTTTTTTATAAATAAAACAACCCTTTTTTAATAATTTAAATTTTTTTGTTTTAAAAATAAAATCCTTTTTTTAATGAACTCCTCTCCTTTCAAGTGAAAGTACCTTCAATATTTTTAAATAAAGCCTTTTTAAACTAACTTTAAAGAACCTTTTAAACATAACCCATTTAAAAAAATCTTTTAAACAAACAAAGGCTTTCGAGTCTTCTTAAAGCTTCATGTTAAAGCCTTTTAAAGTTTAAAAAACATGAACCTTCGCACACAACTTTCAACGGATTCAACCTCCGACTTCGTGGAATGCCAGACAAACACTTGATGTCAACACACCTCTCGAATGTGTACGCCTGCATTGAGACACATTTTTTTTCACTTTCGTTTGAGTGGATAAATTCACTTGCTCCTTTGAGCATGGTGCGTTGGGCACATTTTATTATTATTTATTTTTAACTTCTCCCCGCCTTAGCTGAGATAATAACCTGCCTTTTCTTTTTCACAGAACTACTTCACGCAACTAACTTCTTCAAAACAGTAGAAGCTTTTTCTCCTACTTGACTTCTTGGTCTTTACTACTCTCTCTAATGTCTTATATGACCTGAAGCTTTGATACCATGACAAAGAATGAAAATGAAAAAGTGGAGCAAAGATTACTTTTCTCAATATTCAAAATAGTTAAATAGAATACATAGAAAACATCAATAAAAAATCATTGGAGTGAAACTCGACTAAACTAAAGTAAAATTGAACTTATTGTGACACTTAGCAGATAAGAGAATCAAATGTGGTGACATCTAAGAGACAGTGAGATTAATATCTCAACAATTTTGAATGGGATTCAAATCAAAACCAAAAGTTCCAAAACCCTTTATGAGTTATAGAAAGGAAGGCCAACTAATTTTAAATATTTCAAGGTTTTTGCAAGTAATTGTTACATAAAAATGAACAAAGAAAAACTTGGAAAATTTAAATCCAGAGCAGATGAGGGTAGCTTTCTAGGATATGCCTATTAAAGCAAGGGTGATAGATGTTATAGTGAGAGAATGCAAGAGGTCATAGAAAGTATTGATGTAGAAAATGAATTACTCTAGCATAATGGAGTTCTTCCACTAGCTCAACCTAACCTATATATATTTCAAGAATCCCCATTCGAGGAACAAGAAGATGAAGAATTTGAAGAAGTTAAGAGAGAAGAGCATGAGCCTATGCAAGCAAAGACTTCATCTAGGTGTGAAAAAAGGAATCACCTAGATGGTCAGATTTAGGGTAATAAATATTCAAGTGTCCAAACTAGAAGATAGTTGAAAATGCACATCTCGAGAAAAAATAACATTGTTGACACCTAAACATCACGATTGGGTGAATATAATGTAAATAAATAAATAAGTAATATGAACAGTCATCGGGAGATGAAGTGAACAGTCTCTCCCTCATGTATATAATGAAGACCTACCTGAAGGAATAAAATATATGAATCAATTTTGGTTGAGGAGTTACTGCCAGTGGTGGGCTCCAGTATTGTAGAAATGATGCTACAACTCCTGGGACTCCCTTCTCTACTTTTATCAACTTGGTAGTTCGTAAAAAACTTGGAAGCGACGGTGATGTATACACAAGTACTAGCTCTTACTGCAGGCTGTCGCTTGATTAGCTGGCACAAGTTCGCTAGGAGCTCAAGCCAACTTCTATGAGTTCTCAGAAGAAGCTTTTAGTTGTGATGGAAGAAAGCTAACTCAAAGGAGGCTATTCTACTTGCAGAAAGAGGATGAAAGCTGAAAGGAAATGTAAACCCTAGCAAACCCTAGTTTTACCCATTAACTCTACCTTTGCAAGAAAAAGAGATGAAACTACTGAAATGGATGCCATGGACTACTATCAAGATAAAATTCATGTACTTAAGCTACTTCTGAAGGAAGATGTGGAAGAACCATCTTTTTGTACTTTTTGAGCAATTTTATGCAGAATTATTATGGTTGTGTTTTAACTATTTGACTGTGCAGATGTTTGGTGGTGAAAGGAGATGGATTTTGCTATTGCAGATGATGAGGAAGGTGTGGAGAGGACCTAAGGAGTCCCTAGCACCCTTCTAGAGAATTCCATTACGATCAAGTTTCGAAAAATTGCTCGCATGAACTTCTACAGGAAGTCTGCAGGGGATCTACAGGAAGTCTATAGGAAGTTCTATAGGAGCAGGCTGAAAGTGATTTTTGAAGGTTTGGAGGAGGAAAAATGGCGAGAAAGTGGAAATGAAGGATGGATAGAGATGTTAAGGGGTCTAGGACCTTGTAAATGAAGCTTAGGAGTGAAGAAGATGGTTGGATTTGTTCAAAGGTGAAGGAAGCAATTTTGCACAAGAATGTAGAAATTAGGGCAGTTTGGGAAAGTATGGCGAATGAGTGAAGGAAATCTTGAGAAAGAGACTGGAGCAGGTTGTATGATGGAGGAAGGATAGGCTGGAGTGTCTTACAGGTGCTTTGCACACTTCTTTTCAAAACTGACCCAAGCAAAAACTATGAAAACAGAGTTTTACTTATTTTTGACCTAATTCTGACCTAGAAACCAGAAAAGTGCTGAACAGAACTTGATGGACAGGAAGTTATGCAAGAAAGCTATGGAAACTGAGCAAGAACATATCTAAGCATGAAAACACAACTGATATCAACTTTTCCAACTCGAAATCTAACACTAGAAATTGCATTGGAAAGCAAAAACCGTGTTTTTGAGGCAGCAAGAGTGCCTTGGTCTCAATTCATGGTCCCGAGGAACGAGAAAGGAGATAAAGGACTGATTGGTAGCCTTTTTGTGGATCTCTTCTGTTACCAAACTATCAAATCAACCTGAAGCAAGAACAAGTATCTAAATCATTAGAAACAACCTAAGTAATAAAAAAGATTTAATCTAAATAACAAAAATTATTTCATGAATGCAAGAAAAACACATATAAATACAAGAAGGAGGTATTGGGCACTTGGGTTGGGCCCAACCCCAAGAGCTACAGCCCCCTTAGAAAGATCAGTTCTGGTTCAAGATTGAATTCATCTTCATTGATCAAAAACTAATAGTCATGTCACAAAAATATTTACAGAAAGAGCTCGAAAATGAGTTGAATGCAGAGCTGCACTAAAGTGCGAAAATAAATTGTTCAAAAGCTAACCTAATAAGTCCTGAGGCCTTCCTATTTATACAAGTTGAGGACCCCAATAGTCCTCCTAAACTTTAGGAACTCAGCTGCCAAAACTTGCCGTTAACAGCAACTTCACTAGCCTTGCTCGGCTGCCCTTGTGATCATCGATGTGGTGGCCCTTGAACTCCGAGCTGCTGGTGGAGAACTCGAGGAAGGGGTTATTAATTCAGGAGACACTCTTCCTATAATTCCTCAGCTTGGTTTCTTTGAGTTTTGGTTGTCAGTCTGCTCATAAAAGCCTGGTCTTGGTCCAAAAATGTCGAAAGATCTGCAATAAACACTTATTAGACTTCGTGGTAAAATGGCTATCCCCATTCAGTCAATTAACATAAGTATATTAAAAAACATGCACAAAAAAATGGAGAATGGTGGGTTAAATGGAAACAATGGGTAAAATGAGCCCATATAGTTACCCATTTCTGGGGCTCATCACTTGGTCTGACATGGTATCAGAGCCAGCTCCCAAAATAGTTGTAACTCCCTTCTGCCTACTTCTCTCTGTCCACTGTCTACTACTCTCTGTCCACTATCTACTATGCTCTCCATCCTCTTTTTCTATTGCGCAGTCTGTTCACTGCCTAAATTCAGAAAGCGTTGAGAGAGGGATGGCTTCAGAACTAGAATATTGTTTGAAGACGTTTCTGTGGAATATTATCTTGCTACGTGGCCCCAAGAGCCATTGTGAGGCTGTAATTTTTTTTTCTTGCATCGATGTTGCTGTAAATGCCATCGCAGTGAAATTTCCTACTTGGAAATGTTTTCAGGTCAAAGAAAAATACTGATGCAAGGAAAAAAAAATATTTTGAGCTTTTTAGCATTAGAAGTGCATGTGATATTAGCAGTGATTGTGAAGAACGCTGGTGCAGTGAGCAATTGTGAATAATGCTGCTCATGAGATTAGATTGGTGAAGACCAAATTCTGATATCTCTGTTTCTTATTCCATGTAAAACAATTCAAGGTGACTGGTGTCTCTGGCTTTTCATTTGAAGTAGTCAAGCTTTTTTGGTTACTAGTTCTCGTTTGATGCAGAAGGACATGGTACATGCAATTTAATTTGAAGGATGGCACATTGAGTAAATTGAAGTTTGAATAACTGTTTTGAAGAGCGCTGCTTCCATAAGAATGCTACATTGAACTGTTTTGAAGAACGCTGCTTCCATAAGAACGTGGCATCTGGTATCAGACAGAGAGAACTGGCAGATTATGAAGCAATTTTTTTCCCATATTTTGGCGTTGATTACTATCTGTTATAACTTGCAAAAAAAAAGGAAAAATTGATGAGGAAGATATATATATTTTTTTTGAGAGTGCATAGCTGAATATTTCATTGGGAAATGTTTTATAATAATCAATTTTCATTTATTATTTTTTGGTTTCATCCTTAACATTAAAGACAAAGATAGTACAAATCCATATATGGAGAGAATGACCCTTTGAATTGTAATTAAAAAAAAAAATTACCACCAGAAGTACAATTTTACTGTATATTGGCAGAAGTATTTTTCTATCAGCAGAAGTATTTTTTACAGTATGCATTCAATCATATCTATTGTGGGAATAGTTCTCATTGGCAAGGAGATCTATCCTGAGTGGTTCTGGATGATAAAACACACCCTCATTGTCAATGAGTTGTGGAAAGGAGTGTGTGTCGGAGATGGAGACAAAGAGCCAGAACAACCTACCTTAGGCAAAGAGCTCGTCATTTGGGAAAACAAGAACAACAAAGCTTATGCATTAATCGCAGCATCTGTAAATGAAGAGGTGAGTCGCCATATTTTGCCATTTTCAACTACTTTTGAAGCCTTACAAAAGATGAAAGAACTCTATAACTCACATTCTGCACTTGAAGTTGTTCAACTCATGATTAAACTCTTCACTCTTGAACTGCAAAATAATGATCCACTTGCTCTTGCATCTGAAGTAAAGTCTATAATGTATGATATAAAATCCATTAAGGTTAAATTGGATATTCCTCTTATTGCTTTTCTCAAGGCACTTTATCCTACTTACTCCAATTATCTTGAGTCACTGCAAGAAAATGGAAATCTCAAAGATATCACCTAGACTCTCTTGTGAAAAAGTTTGCTGAAAGAGAGAAATCTTTTGGAAAGAAGACAGCCCCTGAATCTTCTGAAGAGGTTGTGTGCCTTGCTCATAAATGAAAGCATACTACTCAAGATTCTTCAAGAGGAAGAGGAAGATATTTCAGAGGTGGGGGGGCAGACACTCTCAAGGAGAAAAGGTAGATTTACATTGCATACATTGCAGAAGAAATGGATCACATGATGCATCTACATGCAAGCTACCATGGGACAAAATTAAGCAGCAAAGAAACCAACAAAAAGGTAAAATTGATGATATAGACAAAGGTAAAGCACCTGAATCTACTCACTATGGTGTGGCACAATGTAATATTAGAGTAAATGAAGATTTATTTAATGCTACACTTGCTTCTTGGAAAAATTATTTGTTGCTTGATTCAGGAGCAACCTGCCACATGATTCATAGAAAGGATTTTTTTGAAGAATTTACTGACAATGTTGATGGAGCAGTATACTTTGCAGATCAATAAAAAATCAAGCCATCAGGGCTTGGCACAATCAGGCTTAAACTACCCGGTCTTCCAGACTTTCTTCTGCATCATGTTCTATATCTCCCACAGCTCAAGAGAAACTTGCTGTCCTTGGTTCACATCTGCCAACAAGGTCACTCCATTCATATGTTTGATGGCAAGCTTGAGGTAAGAAAAGCATCTGACCACTCACTTGTCATGAAGGGAATAGAAGAAGAAAGGCTTCTCAAGCTGCAAGGTACCTCTGCTCATGCACAACATTTCTCATACAATTCTCATCATGAAGAAGGTACACTTCCATCAAGCTTATTATGACATGCTAGAATTGGACATTTAAACTATGACAACCTCCACTTGTTGAAGAAAAATGGTATTGTTGGTTTGCCTACAATTCCTAGGAAACTTAAGCAATGTGATGCTTGCATTCTAGGAAAGCATAGCAAACAGTCTTTTCATGATTCACATTCAAGAGCACATAGAAAAATTGAACTCATTCATTCAGATTTATGTGGTCCAATGCCTATACCTTCTGCAAATGGAAATAAATATATAATGACATTTATTGATAACTACACCAGAATGTGTTGGGTTTATTTATTGAAGAACAAATCTGATGCTTTTCAAACATTCAAGAATTTTCATAAATGGATTGAAAATGATGCACAATCTCATATTGGGTCTATTCACACTGATAATGGAAAAGAATACACTTCAAATGAATTTGAAAAATATCTTCGCCAACATGGGATCAAACATCAAACAACTGTGCCTTATAATCCCCAACAGAATGGTGTAGCTGAAAGAATGTGTTATCACTTAAGAAGCGATTACCAAATTGTTCACATCTGTTTGTTTGTGAAGGTTAGGTGTTAGTCCAAGTTCAGTTTTTTCCATGTTCAATGTAGTGTCTAGGTCTTTAGAATCTTTGTGGCATGGTTACATAAAGGTAAATAATTTGTTCTCATTCATCACTAGTCCCACAACCCACATAGATTCCTTGTATCAAGTTTGTTTTAAGGTTCTGATGTGTTATAAATCAATTTAGGTGTTTTCATAGCACGGAAATGAGTCTAGGCATTTTCGTAGCGCAAAACCCAGAAATTACACTGGCTGCGCTACGAAATCGGGGATTCGTGCGGATCCGTAGAAAATCCTGCTCAACTATCATATCCATCAAGGTCTGTTATGTTTACATCATCAATTTTCAGTTTTCACACTTCGCCTATTATGTCCAACTGCTTATCTTCATAATTCGAGTCGTTAGGTACCTTGGTATGCTCAGCTTTCAAGTTTCAAGAAAAGCCAAGCACCCACGGTCATGATTTTTGGTTAGATTCATATGTAAGGAATAAATTGTCAAGTGTTCAATTTGAATTCCTTGGAAATCAGGCGAGCCAGCTATCAAGTGAGGCAGTTTTCAAGTGAGGCAGTGATCAAAGTGTGAGACAATTCCAATCTTTCAAATTTTCATACTGCTGGAGTTTCATGGAGGGATCTGCAGAGAAAAAAGACCATAGGTCAGGCAGATGTTTGAGGAATGAACCTGAAGGTTTAGACAACATCCTAAAGAATGATGAAGCTGCACAAGCCTTCAAACAGGTTGGTTGTTGGAGGTTTTGCGAAAAACTTCAAGGAGGCCATATACAAGTCACCAAAGAGTTCGCTTTAAATTTCACAGGATTGAATCCAAAGGTTGGGGTACTTGAGTTGCCAATCTCTCCAAAAGTTATATCGACAGTCACTGAGATCCCAAGGGGATAGGAAAAATGGTTTAAAAACTTCAAGTTTGACATGGCCCCCTGCAAGGAATTTCTAAAACCGGAGTTCATCAATTCAGACTTAAACAAGTCCATGCCCAGAAGTTCTGTCAAAGATTCATACGCTAATTTGCTTACCTGCATACAGAGGTACTTCACCTGCGAAGGGAGGTATCATAAGGTGTATCCTTATCACTTCAAGCTACTTCTTCATTTCACTGGAAAGATCTCTATTGATTTACCCTTCTATTTGTTTCGTAGCCTGGGAAAAATGTGTGATAAGGTCCAGTTAAAGAAAGAAGCCTGTGAGACTTCGTTGTTTCATCATGGCTTAGTTAAGTTGATAATTCTGCATGAGCTCGAGAAGATAGATAAAGAATGGTCCGTGTTCATGTTTATGTCTGGTTTCAAGAACGAGACTAGTCTCAGTCCTCAATTTGCAAAAGAATCTCCAACAGCAACCGGCCATCATGGGGAAACAAGATCTAGGAGATTTGTAAAATTGAAGGCTAGGAAGCAGGTAAAAGAACGTACCAAACCACTGATAATCCAAGACACACCCCAACAGTCCTAGAAAGAGAAAACTCATATCAGAGAGGGTGTGCATGAATCATATACAGGTGAAGTAGTTTAGAGAAGAATGACAAGGAGCTAGTTAGCCAAAGAAAAAGGCAAGATAGTGGTTACTGAAGAAAGCCCAGTTTCAAAGGGAAGTCTTAATGACTTACTGCAAGCTATTGATATTGAAGAATCTCCCTTGGTTCAAGAAAATTTGATAAAATCAGGAAAGGACAAGACCAAAAAGATCAAAGCCTCGAAAAAGCTCAAGTTTGATGACCCGGTTGCTAAATTTGTCTTTAAGCCAAGAAGACCAGTAACAAGGTATTCAAGACAAGTACAAGAGACACTGCTCGAAGCAAGTGAAACAGAGGAGATAGCACAGTATCATGAAGGAAAAGGTAAAGGTAAGGCAGTTATCCCTCAAGAAGAATATAGTGTTAAAGAGTTAAAAAGAAGTTGAAATTAGCAAACCTGGAAATTGCTAGATTGAAGAAATCCTCAAGGAAACATGCGATCAAGGAAGCTCATTTTGACAAAATGGAGGCTCTGTGGGAGGACAAAACAATTCAAATACCTGAGGTGGTTGACTGTAACACTCAATACTACACATGGTCAGTTCCTGCAATAAATGAAGCAAAGTTCATTAGAAGAGTTAATATGAAGCTTAGAGCTGGGATCAGGGTTATGAAGAGACAAATTGAGGAGTTGAAGCTGCAGCTAAGCTAGCAGGAAAGATCTCCTTAAGGAAACCACACAGCAAGTAAGGTTATATTCAAAATTTTGATGACTTACCTTGTTACAGTTTCTTGAAGAATGATACATCTCTACTCAGTTTTGATAGCTTCAGGGCAGTTGAAAGGGATATGTCAAGATAAAAGAGGCTCAAGACAGTCAGATTTTGATGTTAAACTGTGTTTTGTGATTACACAACAGTTTCGTAGCGCGCTACGAAACTGCTGAAAATGACGCATAATGCACAACAGTTTCGTAGCGTGCTACGAAACTGCTGAAGCTACATAATCAAACTCAGTCGACCAATTTTGAGTAATCAAGGGGAAATTTTTGAAAGGGGAGTGTCAAAAAGGATCATTTACAATGTGCAAGCAACTGGCAAAGGTAAAACAAGCAGAGGAAAAGGTATATGAACTATAAGTTTTGTCATACAAATAATCACCGCTAGTTTTGTCCACGACATTTCAAATGGCTTTGAAAAAGTTTTGTCTCCATACGAGTATATGGGAAGGGTCTACAACACATCAAGAACGTGGCACTCCAACACACTTTTGTGTAATCAAAGAAAAACATCATGGTTAATTGGTCTCAAATATCCTTGAGGAAACCAAAAGCAGGAAAACAGGGGCAGTTTCCTACTTTGCAGGAGCAGTAAAGGAGATAAGACATTAAGGGCCAGCAAGGAGTTTTAAACATCCATCAATGTTAAACAAAAGGGAACCACTTGTCAGGGAATGAATTTTGATTGTAATAAATGCTATTAACAACATGATGTGGAGTTAGACTCCTAATTGTCTTAGGTTTCTAAAAACTTCCAGTTAGTAATTTTGGTATTTAATAGTTAGTTAAAGTTTGAATAGGTGTCATAACAAGCAGAATTCGAGTTCCCCTCATGCTGGAGGAGGAATCTCAGCTTTGTAAAAAATTCTATATATAGGAGAAAGAGCAATGTACTAAGGGTTGGAAATTTATTAAAAAAAAGCTCTGATATTTGGCTTTATGTAAAAGACTCTGTTTTCAGTAATACAGTACTGGCTTTGCTTCTCAAGAATCATGAAGAATTCAATGTGATGAATGTTCTGTGTTGTCTTTTCCTATTATCTACAGTGTTATGAATATGTGATTACTTAGAAATCACTAACAGTGCTCTAATTTCCTTCATATATTGTAAACTGTACTGGCCTTCTATGTGTTTGGTGTGTTCTACATATGTTGGATTCTGAATGCCTTGAATTCTACACAGAGCTAACCTTACTGTTAATACTGAAGCATATCTGACTCCATAAGCCAAATGGATACTTTCTAATTGTGTTTCCACCAGTCTCATTTTTCTATCTTTGTTTCACAAGGGCTAGCCATCTTAATCATAATAAAAAATCATTAATCCTTTGAGAGAGCCCTCTCAGGTTGGGGAGGCTAAGCCTTAGCCTAAAGTAGGTTTGAAATAGTTACTTAAGGTCTTTTTGGTCAGTAGCCTTCCAGGGTCTGATTTTGAGATAACAGAATGAATAGGACAATCTTAAATATGGTATGATCCATGCTCTTCTTCAAAAATGTAAAGATAATGTTTTGGGCTGATGCTATTCTATGTGCTGCATATATAAAGAATAGATGTCCATCTAATGCTATTAGAAAAAAGACTCCATATGAAATATGGTATGGACATGTTCCTTCGGTAAAGCATCTCAGGGTCTTTGGTTCCACCTGTAATGCCTTGATACCAAAGGTACATAGAAACAAACTTGGTGCTAGAAGTCGTAAGTGTATCTTCCTGGGGTATTCAAACACCTCCAAAGCATACTGTCTCTATGATGAAGTAAATAAAATGTTTGTTGTATCTAGAGATGTATTTTTTCTTGAATCATCCAAAACTGACAATGTTGTTGAGCGGCAAGTTTATCGCTTTGATAGATTCACAAAAGCAAAATAATTTCAAGAATTTGATAATCAGATTCCACATCTTGAAGGGGGGATTCCTATACTAGATCAACATGTGGAATATTCTTCTGAAGAACAATCTCCCCCACATGAAACTCTAACAACGAATGATGCTTTAAGTGATGTGATTGATAGGATTGGGAGACTCAATCTTGATTTAGTCCCAACTCAATCAACGGAGCCGCCCGGACCATATGAGAAAGGTCCCCCAAAGTGGCTGACAAAGACACTTGAAAGTGTTCATCCTGATGAAGTTGGAAAGAGAGGAACTAGAAATTCAAACCGGAAAAATGGAGGTGATGTAGATGACTCTAATTCACCTATTGATATGGATGTTTCTTATGATTGTGAATTGAACTTGTCTACAAATTTTGAACCAACTTCCTTCAAGGAGTCTGCTTCTCATGATCAATGGAAAGAAGCGATGCAAAAGGAGTATGATGCTCTCATAAAGAATGGCACTTGGAAGCTGGTTGATCCTCCATTAGGAACCAAACCAACTGGCTGCAAATGGGTCTATAAGAACAAGTATAAATATGATGGCTCACTTCACAAGCACAAAGCTAGGCTTGTGGCAAAAGGTTTTGCACAGAAGGAAGGGGTTGATTATGAGGATACTTTTGCCCCCACAACAAAATGGGCTACCATCTGGACACTCTTTTCCGTAGCAGCTCAGAACGGTTGGAAAGTCCATCAAATGGATGTAAAAACTTCTCTCTTAAATGGAGATCTAAAAGAGAATGTTTTTATGTCCCATCCTAAAGGATTTTCTATTGAAGGACATGAAAATAAAGTATGAAAACTGGTGAAGTCCTTGTATGGCCTCAAACAAGCACTGCGAGCCTGGTATGAAAAACTAACTGAGCATCTTCTGAAACTCAATTTCAAACATTATGAATCTTGATGATGCAACTTTATTTGTCAAGAAAGTTTGGAAAATAGTTGTATATCTTGTGGTATATGTATATGATCTTTTAATGATAGGGAATAGTGAAAGCTACATTGCATCCATAAAGATGGAATTGGGAAAAAGCTTTGAAATGACTGATTTGGGCTATGTTCATTACTATCTTGGTACTTAAGTAACCCAACATCCGAAGTCCATATTTCTTTCTCAAAAGAAATACGTTGGAGATCTGTTGAATAGGTTTGGCATGACAGAATGCAATCCTCTTATTACTACAATGGAACAAAACTTAAAGCTCACATCTATTGAAGGAAAAGAATTTGAGGATGCAACAAAGTACAGACAACTTATAGGAAGTCTCAACTACCTAACTACTACTAGACCAGACATTTCATTTGTTGTTGGAATCCTCTCCAGGTTTATGCAAAAGCCTTGTGAGGGACATTGGTCTGCTGCAAAAAGAGTTCTAAGGTACTTGAAGGGAACTCAAGGCTTTGGAATCAAGTATACACAGGTGGACGACTTCAACTTGATCGGATACTCTAATTCAGACTTCGATGGAGACAAAGAAACTGGGGTGTCTACTTCAGGATATGCTATGAGTCTTGGATCATGAGCTATTTCCTGGAGATCATGCAAACAATCAGTTCTAGTAGATTCCACAACAGAAGCAGAATATGTGGTAGCAGCTATCAAAGCAACAAAAGAAATTGTGTGGCTCAGGAAAATTCTTGAAGATTTGCAGGTAAAACAAGTACAATCAAATCCACTCATGATTGACAATACCTCTACAATAAAGTTGGCCAAGAACCCAAAGTTCCATGATCGAACGAAGCACATCAATACTAAATATCATCTGATTCGATATCATGTTGAGGCCAAAACAATCCATCTCCGTCATTGTTCCACTAATGAGCAAATTACAGACATCTTCACCAAAGCGCTTGGAAGAGAAAATCTTGAACGATTCAGAATGATGCTTGGACTCACCAACATCCCTTCAGATTAAGGGGGGGAATGTCGACACCTAATCATTAGGATTGGGTGAATATAATGTAAATAAACAAATAAGTAATATGAATAGTCATCAAGAGATGAAGTGAACAGTCTCTCCCTTATGTATATAATGATGACCTACTCGAAGGAATAAAATATACGAATCAATTTTGGTTGAGGAGTTACTGCTTGGTCTGACAAACATTTCTTCCCTTAATGGAGCCACAATATATTTTTCAAGCCAGTAAAGATGACCACTCGGTCAAGGCCCTGAATGAATAATTGAACCCGATTGAGAAGAATAAAATTTAGGAACATGTTTAAAGATGAAAGTATAAAAATGTAATTGGAAAAGAGTGGGTATAGAGGAACAAACTTGATGTGCATGGATAGGTAGTAATAAATAAACTGATATTTCTGTGCAAAGGTTATGCCTAAGTGGACGACGTTGAATTTGGTTAAACTTTATTGTTGTGGTTTGCCTAGAGGAAATCACAATGTTCTTGGTTTTTGCATGTTTCAAAGGATTAAAAGTATATCAAATGGATGTAGTGTCAACAATCCTATATGGTGAACTCAGGGAAGAGGTCTATATGGAACAACCAAAAGGATTTCATTTAACAGAAAACAACTATTTTGTATTTAAAATAGGGAAGGCAGCGTATGGTTTTAATCATACTCATAGGGAATGGTATTCTAGGATGGATGCTTATCTTCATCAATAAGGCTTGAGCAAAGGTTCAACTAATAGTAATTTCTACATCAAGAATGAAGAACGTAACATGATAATACTTGTGGTATATGTAGATGATATTAACTTTCATAGTAATTATGACTCCATGATTAAGAAATTTGCAAATAGCATGAAAAAATAATTTTAAATGCTCATGCTACGTGAAATATCATTTTTTCTTGGACTACAAGTAAATCAATGAAATTAAAGGATCTTCATATCACAAACCAAATATCTTAAAGAAATGTTTAAGAAGTTTGGAATGCAAAATTATGCCCCAATAAATACTCTTATAGTTACGAGATGATTTTGACTACTTGAAATTAGATATGTTTAATATATAATTAATTATAATCAATTATTGAATGACGCAAGAGCATTCAACCCAAGGAAAATCATTGTATTTTAGTAGACATAGGGGGGTCATGTGTTTTAGGGAAGTTGTTTTCCTAAGTCTCAAATTAATGTAATATTTAGGCTTTTAAGTGATTAGAATAGGAATTAATTAGATGTGTGAGGATGTTGGTAAATGCTCTCGAATAAAGGAGAACTTGAGTGGTTAATAATGACAAGAAAGTAAGAAGTCAATTATAACTCTAAAGGTAGTTTCATGATTCAAAGAACTAGAGAGAGTTCTTAGGAATTAATTGAAGTTAGAAGTGTATATAGAGGACATTTAGGAGTCAGTTCAGTAGATCTAGGATTTGAATCAGAATTAGTTCGACAGAACCTTTCTAGTATAAATGTAAGCCTACGGGCAAAGTAAAAAGAGGAGGCCACTGATATTGAAGATCAGGCCTGAGAGACAGAGATCTCATTCTATAATCATTGTGTATATTTATAAATACAGAGGTTAATTCAAAAACTTCTATAAGTGTGTTTCAAGTGTTGAATCAGAATTCTGTAATAGTTGTATGCAGGCAGAGTCGAGGCAAAACACAGAGAGGAGCATGATTCAGAGGAATCATAATGGATCATCAAATTCAATTGGAGATTCAGAGTAATGCTCTAGAGAGGTGGCGATTTGAGAATTAGCGGAGTTAAGCTCCAAAAGAATGCAATAGAATGGATGAAGGAAGAGAACCTGTGACGAAACTAGAAACCACAGAGAAAACCTTGAAGAAGTGGCATCAAAACACAAGTAAAGAGAAGAGTGGAGAAGTAAAGTATTGTTGCACAACAGCCATTAGATCTTTAAGATCAACGACCAGGATTAACATCACATCGAGGAACCTTAAGGAAGAAAGACGAGTTTATACACATAAGTGGATTTCGGGCGAGGTGAAGGTCGTAAGTGGTATTTCTCTCGTTGGCCCCGATTCCATACAAATAGCTACATGTAGTAGTGAGGAGAGAAGGAAAACCACATTATTGGGTGGGTGTTCCTCGTACTTCTTGTTCACTCGAAGTCATCGTGAACTGTTGGATCCGTTGAGTGCAGATCGATGGCAAAGGATTATCGAACTAGTTTGGTGAACATGAAAGGATATTAGCCGTTGATCTGATGGCGAAAGATCAACGTCAGAGATTAATATAGATCACAAATGTTACATGGAATTGGATCAGAGTATAGAGGAAAGCTTTGATGCGCGGAACAATGATGGAGGATTACCCCCACCTTACACCCACAGTATGCATATACAATACAAATCCCATCTGCCCCAGGAACTTAACTCACAAAGGAGTCAAATCTTCATTTAATAAGGTTTTAGGCCCCCTTTAATAGTCTCATGTTCAATGATTTATAGACAAACAAAGTCTAATCATTAAGCCACCTTCTCCTTTATATGGGAACTCAATCACCCCGCTTAACCCTTCTATTGGCGCTTTACTCATTATAAACCCTTTATTCTGTCAATCGGAACTCATTAACCCTTAGCCGCATATATATCTAACCATATCCACTCTTTAACTTAGGTTATATGTGGACTTAACCATAAAACCCTCTCTCGGTGCTTTATTTATATTATAATTCCTTTATAATAGAAATACACACAAACCTTAGTAAATGAATATTTGACTCCTTTGTGAGTTAAATTCCTGGGACAGACAAGATTTGTATTGTATATGCATATTGTGGGTGTAAGGTGGGGGGGGGGGTCATAACCCTCCATCATTTGGTATCAGAGTAGAATTGTAATTAAAACAATTGGTATTAAAACAGAACAAAGAAATTCTATGTGAAAGAATTGAGAACAAATTTATGTGTCAAAGATGTTTATGCAGGTAAGGAAGGATCAGATTCTAATATGACAGAAAGTAGGCCCACAGAGGTGATGTGTAGTAGAACTTGCAGATGCAAGGGATAGAGGAAATCCATTCAAGGTACAGGTGGAATGGTGAAACAAGATCATGCTAAGATCTTGAAGGTGAGATGACATGCTTTTTTAATTTGATTGAATATTGGAGAATGTGTGTTTTTACACTAATGCACAGGTAGCAGCATAAGGAAAACACCATGATGTTGTTCCTTGAGGAAAGTGGAGATTCACTCAAATGTGAACCTGAAGAATCCAATTGAAGGTTGGACAAAGAGGATAAGAGTATTCTCAAAAGGAAACTGAGAAGCAAGCTTTTGAAAGCTTGGGAATGATCTTTGGCTTGAGTAACATTGATATGCAGGTGACAACATAAGAAGGTGAGAAGGTTGCAACATCTAGAGCAAGGAGTGCCTGAATTGGTTCCAAAGGAAAGAACTAGAGAGATGCTAAAAGACTAAGCTAAAAGGAGAGAAGCTTAGTGAGGCAGATATAGCAAGAAGGAGACTTATTACTGCAGAGGGATTGTTGTAGATCACAAAGGAAATTACACAGAGGATGTGGGTAGAATTGCTAAGGGATGAAGGAGCTGGTAAGACTTTCTAAGTGAAAGAAGAAATGGTCGGAGCCAAGTATTTCATTGTGATTGAAATACAAGAGGACAATTGTGTTATTGAGAAGTGCAGATGAGTTGAAGCCTAGAAGAAGGAGAGAGAAGTGCTCAAAGGAGGTTCCAAATATAGAGAACCAAGGGCTTGCCAAAATACCAAGTACAGAGGAAAGCTTGGTGAGGTGAGTTGCAACAAGGAGGACTTTTTTTTGCAGAGGCTATACTGCAGCTCATAGTGAGTGAGTGAGGAGCTAATGAAGATAGAGAAGAAGAAGATGGCTACTGATAGTCATAGTAGAGTTTCTGAGGAAGACCACACCAGAAGAAATATGAAGAAAGAGGATGCTATGGAAAATGGTAAGAGGATGAGTCAAGAGGAAATTGACAAAGAGACTGCAGAGTTAAAATAACAACTCGATGCATTAAGGAGAATACTTGAGGAAAGCTAGAGACAAGGTTGGGTATTAAGGAAGAAGCTAGTGGAGTGGCATGAGATGCAGAGAAGGCTACAACAAAAGAAAGAAAAGTGGCTGAGGGAAAGACTCAAGGACGTTGAGTTGGAAATGAAAGAGTCCATTTGTGAACCAGAACAGGGAGAAATTCTGGGAGAAAGTGAAGACTACACTGAAGATAAAGAATGGAGAGCAAGTGAATATCTCATGGACTATTGGGATAGTTCAAAACAACATGAGGAGATGCTGACTGAAGATGAGGACTTGAAGACTAAAACTTGAAGTGAGGCCAAAGGGTCAGATGGTTTTAAATCTGACAATTTGTGTAAGTTTATAGGTGAAACATGTAAAGAAGGAAAATTTGCTGATATTGTCATAAAGGAGGAAGAAGACAAGCATAATCTAAATTATGTTTTGGAATAAGATGAGATAGATAGGTCTCATACATAGTTGGGGAAAGATATCAAGAAACCAGGTGAAGGGCTTGAGGAGATTGAAGAGGAGACCATCGAAGAATTTCTGAATCATATGAAGGATTTAGAACGACAAGGAGATATGATGGCTGAAACATCAAGTGGGACCACAGGGTCTTATGTTTTTAAGAGCGATAGTTTGTTTGTGGATGCAGAACAAATGAAGGAGAATATTAATACAGATGGTGAGACAAGGATAGCTCTTGGAGAAGGTAAACAACAAGATATTAAAGGAAAACTTGAAGAAGAGACTATTTTAGCTGAAGACATAGTAAAGGATCATCAGTTCACCATGATGATAAGCATAGTGGAAATAGCCATGGAAGCTGTTGAGTCAGTCAGTAAAAAGGAAGGACATTTACTAAAATATGTTAAGAAGGAAGAACCCTATGCAAAGTATTTAACCTTGGGAGAAGGAACACTAACAAAAGAGTGTTTTGCAGAGGATGATCAATCTTTTGAAATTGTCAGAAGTATGGAAGAATATCTTTCAAAAGATAAAAACTCTGAAGTAAAGGAGGATGGAGAATGTCTCTTAAATTAGAGAAGCAATGATTTATTGCAGTAGAAAGAATTTGATAATGCATTGATGTTTGAAACTGTGAAAACACAGGAACAATTTATTGTGAAAGAAGGAGATGAAATTCAGTCTGAAGAGATGATATGTGAAGCAACAGTTGAGACTATTGAACCTTGTGATTTTCATATTGATAAATTGTTTATAAATTCGAGAATTATAAGTGATGATAAAGTACTTACGAAGTATCATAGAGAAATTGTATTGCTGGAATATTTGTTGGAAAATTCAGAGTATGACAATGTGATTGCAGAAGAAGGAGTTCACTACAGTGGACAAGAGCAACAAGACATCATTAGAGCAGGTGATGTGGGGGAGAGACTAGTTGATAGCTTCATGAATTCTTTTTAGAATTCAAAACAACGTACAGATGTGCTGACACAGGAGGAAGAAACAGAGCAAAAAATTGATCTTTTTCCAAAGGAAGATAAGGCACAAAAACCTTATGTTTTTTATTTTAACAAGCGTTTTGTAAGTGTAGGTTTTGTTGCAGATACTGAAGGAAATTTGGCATAGATGAGCAGCTAAATAAAGATAAAAGAAGAAGATTCCGTGGAAGAATTTAATCCGTGGAACAGAGATGCTCAATTAATGGAGAGAATGCTGGAAAGTCAGAATTGAAGGTAGAAATTAGATGTTGCAGATTAGATATCCTTAAGGATATTTAGGAAGTTTGGGTGGAAGCAATGTCTACAGTGGTACCTAGAGCAGTAACTACAACAATATCTAGGGCATAAAAAGTTGGAGCAAGAATAATAGAACAAGTAAGAATGAGAGGAAGAGTAAGAGTAAGTGATAGCATTCGACAACTCCAAGAAGAAGAACAACAAATTGAAGAGTTGGTGGACAAAAGCAACAACTTGAAACAAAGAGAAAGAGGTAGAAGTAAGTGGCAAAGTATAGACCAGTCCAAGGATGTACTGGAGATGGATATTGAAGAATTATGGCAACTAATGATGAAGCAAGCCATATGGAGGAAGATGATAGCAGCAGGAAACATAATTAATCAGAATTTGAACCTGATTGACAAGGAGAGGAAGATGAAACATAAACTAGCAGACATATAGCAGCAACAAAAGTGCAGAGCTTTCAGACAGTTACAAACTAAAGTTTTGGGCCCTGGAGGTTTTCTATCAACACATGAAGACACATGATCAGGAGATCATGAATATTTTTTACTTTGGGAGTCTGATGCAGGAGCATTCAACCCAAGGAAAATCATTGTATTTTAGTAGACATAGGGGGGTCATGTGTTTTAGGGAAGTTGTTTTCCTAAGTCTCAAATCAATGTAATATTTAGGATTTTGAGTGATTAGAATAGGAATTAATTATATGTGTGAGGATGTTGGTAAATGCTCTCAAATAAAGGAGAACACGAGTGGTTAATAATGACAAGAGAGTTAGAAGTCAATTATAACTTTAAAGGTAGTTTCATGATTCGAGGAACTAGAGAGAGTTCTTAGGAATTAATTGAAGTTAGAAGTGGACATAGAGGACATTTAGGAGTTAGTTCAGTAGATCTAGGATTTGAACCAGAATTAGTTCGAGAATGCCTTTCTGGTATAAATGTAAGCCTATGGGCAGAGTAAAGAAAAAGAGGCCACTGATATTGAAGATCAGGCATGAGAGACAGAGATATCATTCTGTAATCATTGTGTATATTTATAAATAGAGAGGTTAATTTCAAAACTTGTATAAGTGTGTTTCGAATGTTGAATTAGAATTCTATAATAGTTGTATGCAAGCATAGTTGAGGCAAAACACAGAGAGGAGCATGATTAAGAGGAATCATAATGGATCATCGAATTCAATTGGAGATTCAGAGTAACGCTCTGGAGAGGCAGCGATTTGAGAATTAGCGGAGTTAAGCTCAGGAAGAATGCAGTAGAATGGTGGAAGGAAGAGAACCTGTGAAGAAACCCGAAACCACAAAGAAAACCTTGAAGAAGTGGCATTAAAACACAATTAAAGAGAAGAGTGGAGAAGTAAAGTATTGTTGCACAACAGCTATTGGATCTTTAAGATCAACAACAAGGATTAACATCGCATCGGCGAACCTTAACGAAGAAAGATGGGTTTATACACATAAGTTGATTTCAAGCGAGGTGAAGGTTGTAAGTGGTATTTCTCTTGTTGGCCCCGATTGCATACAAATTGCTACACGTAGCAGCGAGGAGAGAAAGGAAAACCACCTTATTGGGCGGGTATTCCCCATACTTCTTGTTCACCCGAAGTCATCGTGAACCGTTGGATCCGTTGAGTGCAGATCCACGACAGAGGATTGTCGGACTAGTTTGGTGAACAGGAAAGGATATCAACCATCGATATAATGGCAGAAGATCAACGACAGAGATTAAGTCGGATAAAAAAATTTACATGGAGTTGGATCAAAGTATAGAGGAAAGCTTTGATGCACGGAACAATGATGGAGGGTTAACCCCCCCTTACACCCACGATATGCATATACAATACAAATCCTGTATGTCCGAGGAATTTAAATCACAAAGGAGTCAAATCTTCATTTACTAAGGTTTTAGCCCCTTTTAATAGTCTCATGCGGAATGATTTATAGACTACCAAAGTCTAATCATTAATCCACCTTCTCTTTTATATCAGAACTCAATCACCCCACTTAACCCTTCTATCGGTGCTTTACTTATTATAAACCTTTTATTATTTCAATCGGGACTCATTTACCCTTATAACCTTCATTAACCCTTAGCCGCATATATATCTAACCATACCCACTCTTCAACTTAGGTTATATGCAGACTTAACCATAAAACCCTCTCTCGGCACTTTATTTCTATTATAATTCCTTTATAATAGAAATATGCACAAACCTTAGTAAATGAATATTTGACTCCTTTGTGAGTTAAATTCTTGGGATAGACAGGATTTGTATTGTATATGCATATTGTGGGTGTGGGGGGGGGGGGGGGGGGGGGGGGGGGGGGGGGGGGGGGGGGGGGTAACCCTCCATCATTTGGTACTAGAGCAGAATTGTAATTGAAACAATTGGTATTAAAATAGAACAAAGAAATTCTATGTGAAAGAATTAAGAACAAAGTTATGTGTCAAAGATGTTTATGCAGGTAAGGAAGGATCAGATTCTAATATGACAGAAAGTAGGCCCACAGAGGTGATGTGTAGCAGAACTTGCAGATGCAAGGGATAAAGGAAATCCATTCAAGGTATAGGTGGAATGGTGAAACAAGATCATGCTGAGATCTTGAAGGTGAGATGACATGTTTTTTTTTAATTTGATTGAAGATTGGAGAATGTGTGTTTTTACACTAATGCACAGGTAGCAGCATAAGGAAAACACCATGATGTTGTTCCTTGAGGAAGGTGGAGATTCACTCAAATGTGAACATGGAGAATCCGATTGAAGGTTGGACAAAGAGGATAAGAGTATTCTCAGAAGGAAACTGAGAAGCAAGCTTTTTAAAGCTTGGGAATGATCTTTAGCTTGAGTAACATTGATATGCAGGTGACAACATAAGAAGGTGAGAAGGTTGCAACATATAGAGCAAGGAGTGCCTGAATTGGTTCCAAAGGAAAGAAATAGAGAGATGCTAAAAGACTGAGCTCAAAGGAGAGAAGCTTAGTGAGGCATATATAGCAAGAAGGAGACTTGTTACTGCAGAGGGATTGTTGCAGATCACAAAAGAAATTCCACAGAGGATATGGGTAGAGTTTCTAAGGGATGAAGGAAGCTGGTAAGACTTTCTAAGTGAAAGAAGAGGTGGTCAGAACCAAATATTTCATTGTGATTGAAATACAAGAGGACAATTGTGTTCTTGAGAAGTGCAGATGAGTTGAAGCCTAGAAGAAGGAGAGAGAAGTGCTCAAAGGAAGTTCCAGAGATAGAGAACCAAGGGCTTGCCAAAAGACCAAGTACAGAGGAGAGCTTGGTGAGGTAAGTTGCAACAAGGAGGGCTTATTGCTACAGAGGCTTTAGTGCAACTCATAGTGAGTGAGTGAGGAGCTCATGAAATAGAGAAGAAGAACATGGATACTGATAGTCATAGTAGAGGTTTTGAGGAAGACCATAGCAGAAGAAAGATGAAGAAAGAGGATTCCAAGGCAAATGGCAAGAGGATGAGTCAAGAGGAAATTGACAAAGAGATTGCAGATTTAAAAGAACAACTCAATGCAATAAGGAGAATACTTGAGGAAAGCCAGAGACAAGGTTGGGTATTAAGGAAGAAGCCAGTGGAGTGGCATGAGATGAAGAGAAGGCTACAGAAAAAGGACTAAAAGCGGCCGAGGGAAAAACCTAAGGAAGTTGAGTTGGAAATGGAAGAGTCCATTTGTGAGCCAGAACAGGGAGAAATTCTAGGAGAAAGTGAAGACTACACTGAAGATAAAGAATGGAGGTCAAGTGAAGATTTCATGGAATATTGGGATAGTTCAAAACAACATGAGGAGATGCTAACTGAATATGAAGACTTGAAGACTAAAACTTCAAGTGAGGCAAAAAGGTCACATCATTTTAAATCTGACAATTTTTGTATGTTTACAGGTGAAACATGTAAAGAAGGATAATTTGCTGATATTATCATAAAGGAGGAAGAAGACAAGCATAATCTAAATTCTGTTCTGGAAGAAGATGAGATAGATAGGTCTCATATACAGTTGGGGAAAGATATCAAGAAACCAGGTGAAGGGCTTGAGGAGATTGAAGAGGAGACCATCAAAAAATTTCTAAATCATATGAAGGATTTAGAACTGAAAGGAGATATGATGGCTAAAACATCAAGTGGGACCACAGGGTCTTATGTTTTTAAGAGCGATAGCTTGTCTGTGGATGCAGAACAAGTGAAGGAGAATATTAATGCAAATGGTGAGACAAGGATAGCTCTTGGAGAAGGTAAACAACACGAGATTAAAGGAAAACTTGAGGAAGATACTATGTTAGCTGAAGACATAGTAAAGGATCATCAGTTCATCATGATGATAAGCACAATGGAAATAGCGATGGAAGCTATTGAGTCAGTCAGTAAAAAGGAAGGACATCTACTGAAAGATGTTAAGAAGGAAGAACCCTATGCAACGGAATTAACCTTGGGAGAAGGAACACTAACAAAGGAGTGTTTTGCAGAGGATGATCAATCTTTCGAAATTGTCAGAAGTATGGAAGAGCATCTTTCAGAAGATAATAACTCTGAAGTAAAGGAGGATGGAGAATGTCTCTTAAATGAGAGAAGTAGTGATTTATTGCAATAGAAAGAATCTTATAATGCATTGATGTTTGAAACTGTGACAACATAGGAACAATTTCTTGTGAAAGAAGGAGATGAAATTCAGTCTGAAGACCTGATATGTGAAGCAACAATTGAGACTGTTGAACCTTGTGATTTTAAAATTGATAATTTGTTTATAAATGCAGGAATTATAAGTGATGATGAAGTAATTATGAAGTATCACAGAGAAATTGCATTGCTAGAATATTTGTTGGAAAATTCAGAGTATGACAGTGTGATTATAAAAGAAGGAGTTCACTACAGTGGACAAGAGCAGGAAGACATCACTAGAGAAGATGATGTGGGGAAGAGAATAGTTGACAGCCTCATGAATTCTTTTGAGAATTCAAAACAACATATTGATGTGCTGATAGAGGAGGAAGAAACAGAGCAACAAACTGAATTGTTTCCAAAGGAAGATAAGGCACAGAAGCCTTATGTTTTTTATTTTAACAAGTGTTTTGTGAGTGCATGTTTTGTTGCAGATACTGAATGAAATTTGGCACATATGAGCAGCCAAATAAAGATAAAAGAAGAATATTCTATGGAAGAATTTAATCCATGAAGTAGAGATTCTAAATTAATGGAGAGAATGCTGGAAAGTTAGAATTCAATGCAGAAAATAGATGTTGCAGAGCGAGATATTCTTAAAGATATTTAGGAAATTTGGGTGGAAGCAATGTCTACAGTGGTACCTAGAGCAGTAACTACAACAATATCTAGGGCAGAAAAATTTGGAGCAAGAATAATAGAACAAGTAAGAATGAGGGGAAGAGTAAGAGTAAGTGATAGCATTTGACAACTCCAAGAAGAAGAACAACAAATTGAAGAGTTGGTGGACAACAAAAACAACTTGAAACAAAGAGAAAGAGGCAGAAGTAAGTGGTAAAGTATAGACCAGTCCAAGGATGTACTGGAGATGGATATTGAAGAATTATGGTAGCTAATGATGAAACATGCCATAGGGAGGAAAATGATAGCAGCAGGAAACATAATCAATTATAATTTGAATCTGATTTACAAGGAGAGGAAGATGAAATAGAAAATAATAGACATACAACATCAACAAAGGTGCAAAGCTTTCAGACAGTTACAAACTAAAGTTTGGGACCCTAGAGGTTTTCTATCAACACATGAAGACACATGATCAGGAGATCATGAATATATTTTACTTTGGGAGTCTGATGTAGGAGCATTCAACCCAAGGAAAATCATTGTATTTTAGTAGAAATAGGGGGGTCATGTGTTTTAGGGAAGTTGTTTTCCTAAGTCTCAAATTAATGTAATATTTAGGTTTTTATGTGATTAGAATAGGAATTAATTAGATGTGTGAGCATGTTGGTAAATGGTCTCAAATAAAGGAGAACATGAGTGGTTAATAATGAAAAGAGAGTTATAAGTCAATTATAATTCTAAAAGTAGTTTCATGATTTAAGGAACTAGAGAGAGTTCTTAGGAATTAATTGAAGTTAGAAGTGGACATAGAGGACATTTAGGATTCAGTTCAATAGATCTAGGATTTGAACCAGAATTAGTTCGACAGAACCTTTCTGGTATAAATGTAAACCTACGGGTAGAGTAAAAAGAGGAGGCCATTGATATTGAAGATCAGGCCTGAGAGATAGAGATCTCATTCTGTAATCGTTGTGTATATTTATAAATAGAGAGGTTAATTTCAAAATCTGTATAAGTGTGTTTTGAGTGTTGAATCAGAATTCTGTAATAGTTGTATGTAGGTAGAGTCGAGGTGAAACACAGAGAGGAGCATGATTCAGAGGAATCATAATGGATCATCGAATTCAATTGGAGATTCAGAGTAACGCTCTGGAGTGGCAGCGATTTGAGAATTAGAGAATTTAAGCTCAAGAAGAATGCAGTAGAATGGTGGAGGAAGAGAACCTATGAAGACACCCGAAACCACAGAGAAAACCTTGAAGAAGTGGTGTTCAAACACAAGTAAAGAGAAGAGCGGAGAAGTAAAGTATTGTCACACAACAGCGATTGGATCTCTAAGATCAATGTCCAAGATTAACATCACATCGGCGAACCCTAACGAAGAAAGACAGGTTTATACACATAAGTGGATTTTGGGCGAGGTGAAGGTCGTAAGTGATATTTCTCTCATTGGCCCCGATTCCATACAAATCGCTACACGTAGCAGCGAGGAGAGAAAGGAAAACCGCCTTATTAGGTGGGTATTCCCCGTACTTCTTGTTCACTCGAAGTCATCGTGAGCTGTTGGATCCGTTGAGTACAGATCCACGACGGAGGATTGTCGGACTAGTTTGGTGAACAGGAAAGGATATCAGTCGTCAATCTGATGGCGGAAGATCAATGGCAGAGATTAAGTCGGATCACAAATGTTACATGGAGTTGGATCGGAGTATAGAGGAAAGCTTTGATGCGTGGAACCGATGAAGTTATAGATGCGGGTTTAATAATTTGAGTTCCGGAAGGTAAGGTTAATCACATATTGGAGGAGATGGGAAGCACATGTTAATGTGACCCACGGAGAGTCGCGATTGTGATCAGCGATAAAGGGGAAACATTGGAAACTGTGAAAGGACTTTAAAGAGTGCAAAGAAGGTAAGTTTATGAAGGTTTGTGTGTATTTCTATTATAAAGGAATTATAATAGAAATAAAGCACCGAGAGAGGGTTTTATGGTTAAGTCCACATATAACCTAAGTTAAAGAGTGGGTATGGTTAGATATATATGCAACTAAGGGTTAGTGAAGGTTTATAAGGGTTAATGAGTCCCGATTGAAAGAATAAAGGGTTTATAATTAGTAAAGTGCCGATAGAAGGGTTAAGCGGGGTGATTGAGTTCTGATATAAAGGAGAAGGTGGATTAATGATTAGACTTTGTTAGTCTATAAATCATTCTGCATGAGACTATTAAAAGGGGCCTAAAACCTTAGTAAATGAAGATTTGACTCCTTTGTGAGTTAAATTCCTGGGACAGACAGGTTTTTTATTGTATATGCATACTGTGGGTGTAAGTGGGGGGTTACCCTCCATCATTAAATACTGAAATTTGTTAAAATTAATTTAAATAAATTAAGTTTAAAGATATTCAAATAAGGTCAATCATAGTAAATAAAGGTTAATAAAAAGATAGTTAAATTCAACCAATACTAACAAGATTCAACTACAATTGATCACAATCGACGACAATCTAGGAAAGTACAATGATATGTTGCTGCATAGGCTACATTTCATTGTAGCCAATCCAAATCAATGGAATTAAATGATTGCTCATTAAATTTAATGATAATAAATCTTAGTTAACATAATCCAATACTTAACAATAGTCAATGATTGTTCATTAAATTTAATGATAATAAATCCTAGTTAACAAAATCCAATACTTAACAATAGTTAATTATAATGAAAGATAGTCAACCACATTAGATCAAAATAAAGTAAGATCAAATAACATTAACCATATGTCAAACATAGCAAACCATAATAAATTAGAGAAAACCATATTCAAGTATAGACAATTATAGATAAACATGTCGTACATTTTCAATATTACTTGAATATAACAAACAATGGTTAACTATGTTATGCTCTAAATCTTGTATCTTTTAGCCTTTACAAAGGTGTATTTTTAGGTCAAGTTTGCTAGAAAATTGGTATGGATTTATAGGAATCAAAAGTTTGACTGAATGCAATCTAGTTAATCAAGTATCACGTATAGTTTTTAGGTTGTTAAATCCATCTATACATTCAAAGGAACATTTTAAATAACATAAAGCTACAATTCCAATAAAAGAAATGTTCTTAGATTCTTAAAAAAAAAACCACAATATAGAAAAGTTAGGCTCTTTGGTTAAATTTTTATACATAAGTATTTTAGGATGGTATATTGTACTATATAATACCAACTATCATTTGTTAAATGTGTTGTCAATCATAGTTGAACTTCATGAAGTATAGTAAACCACAAGATGCCAAATTCAACATGGGCAACCATTATCAATTATAATTGTAGTCAATAATAACCAACTACTATAAACAATAATGAAAATGGATGAATTAGTTAAAGTATCAATTACAATCACAAATATTGCTATTTATTACTATTGAATTTGACTTATCTCAAACTATATCATTATTATTAATATATTAAAAATAACATTATTATTAATATATTAAAAATAACAATACTTTTTTTAATGCATAAATAGATTCAACACTATGAAAAATCTGGAGGGCACTATAATTTTGGTAAAAATTATGAAGGAAAAATGCAAAAAAATATCATTTCATGTATAAGTTACACTATTATTTTTATCATTTTTATAAAAATAAAACAATTAATGCCATTAATATATATTATTAATTAATGATATTTTGCCTTCACAGGTCAACAAGTTCATCATGTAAGGTATTGTCTATAGAGGCCAAAACGTCTCAAAGTAATTTTTTGTCAGAATCTTGTCATATTTTTTTACAAAAAATCTAATCATAGGAGTGTTTGAATATTTATTTTTTTATTTTTTAATTTTTTATTTAATTAATTAATTAATTAATTAATTAATTTATTTTTTTCTCGTGGAAATGGATTCAACACTATCAAAAATCTATTGGGCACCCAAAATCCTCAAATTTGACAGTTATAACTCAAAGTTCCCAAAATTGGAAATGGATTCAACACTATCAAAAATCTATTAGACACCCAAAGTCCTCAAATTTGACAGTTATAACTCAAAGTTTCAAAATAAATTAATAGCCTATTGAAACTACTCTGTAAATGGCATATGATATTCATATATGACATTGTAAAATCACTTCAAAGAATGTTAATATATGTTAGCATACACCACCATCGTATAACTTCAGTAATATTATTTCGCATACATCTAACGCTTTTGATGTATAGCTAATAATATCATATCAATATCAATATCATCCACCATCGGTTGAAAACATCTCAGTCAACCCAGCATTGCTTAAATATAATTTTGGAATCAATAAAATAGATGGAAGTGAAAGTGTGTCACGTTCTCCGAGTTTCCAATTTTGTGTCAATAAAATAGGGACAATGAAGGTGTGCTTCATGTTCTGCGAATTTATTTATTTCACTAGTGGATTTCATGTTTTACTCTGTAATTTGGCAAAGCGTTCCGTCCTCGTTTGCTGTTGCGTCTCAACCAAAACCTTAGAGTCGATGTTTTATCGGTTGCTAACCATGCATATCACTAAGTAAATAAAATATCGTGTACACTTAACCTGATTAACCTCATTACATTATATGTATAGTTGAAATTTTTAATGTCTGCCACGTTAGTTTAATGAGGTGGTGTAGCAATTAAAGAAGTCTGCCTAACTTTAAACCAAAGCCATTTTTCAAATTTAAAAGGAAAATGGCTGAAAATTTAAAAAAACCAATCAGTGTAGACGTAAATAACCTCAGAAACCATAATCACGCTCGAGACGGGCTGTTTAGTCCGATTGGGAGATCTACCAATCACGTATTTCTAAGTAACAAGTTCTATACTAAGACTTCACCCTAAAAGCTCTGCATCTTGTTTAGTCCGATTGGGAGATCTACCAATCACGTATTTCTAAGTAACAAGTTCTATACTTGCACCTCGAAGAATTTGATTCTTGTGAACACTTGATTGATAGCGATAATCAAGCGATTTCATATCATATGTATCTAAACGCGTACATGTATATATGAGAAAACATTGAAGGAACATAACTTTGTATATAACCATTCATTATTTAGTACCCCATCTTATACCTATGAAACAGAATGGTCAAATGCCAGGAGGGTTGTCGTGCCCTATTCCTGGACAATGGCCCATCGGATGAAAAACCGTATCTCTCGCTTTCTTCTTTTCTGCATTATGCTCGTGCGAAGGGCCTTTTGCCTTCTTACCAATTCCATGAGCAGTTCTACGATCACGAGCTCCCGCAAAGCTGTTATCGCCAACAGCTACTTTGCCCGGAAGAACGGGGCCGTTTCCCTTGGGGTTCGTACTGACTAGAATATGGTGATTCCTCACTGCGGCGTTATATGAGTGGATCAATCGAGCTTCGGCCAATGGAAAACCGTTGACCATAAACAAAAAGAAGAAGTATAACAGCAACCATTCTGGCCTGCATTTTTCGCTCCAGTACCCAGAATCGGCGACCTTACAAGAAATAAAAAACTAGTACCTTAGAGCTTCCGTAAAAGACATTCGATCGGGCCCTCTAAGAGGAGGGACGCTCTTGTGTTGAATTGGCTAAGCTCTAAACAGTCCTATATATAGATGTTTAGGCTGCAGATTTCCATTAACATTATATTCATAAATGTTTCAGAAAACACCCTGTCACGTTGCACTGTATACGACAAATGTCTTTAGCGTTAAACACTTCTTAATAATGACATGCTCTAGTTGACATACATGATTCCCTGTTCATTCGTAAATTTCTATTCCGAACTTTAATATAATATGGTAAACTGTTTTGTAATATTCGTCCTCAAAAAAAGGTCAGTTACGTACATTTATAACAACATGATAGTTGGAATCTCTCCTGAAACTGTAAGTGGCATTAGAAGGAGCTTTATTTCTAAGGTAACATGGTAGCTCTTCGCTTTAGAAGCTTTTATCTTCTGTACTTTTTTGTTTTCTCTACCAACTGGGTGCGTTCACAACCGTCGATGGCTACATAACAGTTGACCATGCCAACATTTTTATTTTATTTTTAAATATCCACCGGAAGCAGTTTGTGGTTGGGTTCAATGCTTTCATTGCTCACACAGGGCAGGTATGATTGGTCTGAGGGATTCCTTTTGTTCTCTCAGCCCAGCCAGATTCTAAAGTTGTTAATATTTTAAAAAATTAATTATTCATGACGGAATCGTTCTTAATATTTGAAATATTATTCAATTATTCATGACCGAATCGCTCTTAAAGCTTGGGTGCAGGTGGGCGCGAATTTATTTATACTATTTTATTTGTCCAATTGAAGCTATGCCGCTTTGTGAAAGCATTTATCATGTAAGGAACTCTCGTCAAGTTTTTGCTTTATATACTTTAAAGACATCTGAGAGATATCTCTCCACAATTTTGTGGACAGTCTTCAACTGTATAGTTTATATTTCCACATTATATTATATAAGTTTGAATAGGTATTATTAAGTTCTGTCTCCCTATATATTTTATTTTTAAAGCATTAAAAGTGTATCGGAGTCCATAGTGCTGTGGTTTTTTTAGATACAGTAGCAGAAGGAAGCATTAAAGAATATAGGTTATATAAATATAGAGTGCATAAATTGGAACCAAAATTCTATTTGAGTCGGTTTTAATTGTTTCCTTGTTTATTTCAACATTTACTATTTTTAACAGTTTTTCGGGTCTTGAACTTCTGTAGCAGTTTTGACCCCCTAAATGCCATTTTTTTGAGGTCCACTACACGCTTGTAGCCATTAGCAAGGCCTGCGACAAATCCTATATTACTCGGAGATACCTTTCTAACAAGGTATCATACACGCCAAACGAAGATAATATGACCAAGCTATGACCCCGAGATGTTGGTTACCAAACTAACCCCAACGAGGCCCACAAACTCTTGGCGTTACATCTCCTAGGGTTAGGGTTTTGGTTCTTTAGGGTTTTATCATGTTTTTCAATAACCCTAGGGTTTTGGTTCTTTAGGGTTTTATCATGTTTTTCAATAACAAATAGGCCCTTCAGCCTGTAGCCGCCACATCTCTTCTTAGAGATAAGGTACCATCACCCAAGCTAGTCTTATTTCCATTCTGTTTGTAAGCCTATTTCAATATTTGATATTAATGAAATGAAGTGTTATTTCTACTGCATCTGTGTATTTATAGTTATATCTGTAATTTGTTGCGTTCCTATTTAAGTTCGGATCAGTGGTATCAGAGGGGTATGCTCTTTCTCTGTTTTTCTTTGCATGTTCCCAACGAGGTTGGGATTAAAGAGTTAGGGCTCGAACTGGTCGAACATTTGCAAGACGAGCATCGTAAATATCGATGACCTCCCATGGTGGAAGAGAAGAAAGATGAGGGGGCAAGAGATCCTATCAAAATTTTGCTCAAAGAAACCCTTGAGCGACAAAGGAATTTGATGATTGGCAACTTTACCTAGATCCTTCAGCGGCTACCCAAGGGCAACACATCTACTTTCAGCAGCTACTCTGGAAGAGCCACATCATTTAAGGTACAAGTTAACATTTACATCTCCATATCTGAAGGTCAAATAGATGCAAACGTCGTAGATAAATGGTTAAATCTACTCGAAGGATATTTTTCTGTTCATAATTTTTACAGCTGGGAAAATATTACTTTTACACTTCGCAAAGCCTCCCCCCACGTCAAGGACTGGTGGGAAACCTAATGGGAGAAGAAAGATGAAAGTACACCCTTACTCTTTTCAGCCGCACCCACTTGAAATTCATTTCGGGATGCCATCAAGGAGCAGTATAACCCTGTCGGGAGCTATGAGGATAAATACATAAAGTCGGCCACGCTGCGGTAAGGAAGGGACCAGGACGTGCCAAAGTTTACCAATATTTTCCATACCCTTCGCACGAAGTTGAATATCAAGGATTTCGAGAAACATTTGGTACTGAAGTACCACAACTGCTTGCATAAGTATATCAAAAATGAGATAGAGTTCCTGGACATCTCCTCGCTCGACACGAGGTACCAGTATGCTATCAATATTGAGCAGAAGTTTAAATAGAAAAAGTCAGAGTTTGGATTCGTGAATCCAAAGAAAGGGAAAGGCGACCGAAACCGTAGAATAAAGGGCAAAGCTAAGGCAAGGCGACCCAGGATAACCTGCCAAAGCTGCAAGAAAAGAACAACACCACGAAGACAAAGAAGGACACGAGAAAGTGTTGTGAGTTTCATAAGAGCTCCACTCACAACACAAGTAAGTGTTGGGCCAAGCAGTCACTTGTGGCCGAGTTGAAGGCTTCCGAGTTAGACGCATGTTCCAACTCTAAATCAGAACCTGACAATGAGAATGACTCAGGGAAGCATATCATTGACGCGAAGCCTGGTGCCACTGTGACCACCACCAAGATCTAGAAGATTGAGCATGAAGATCCAGAAGAGGGGAAATGGCTATTCCACTCACAAATGAGGGTGAAGGGTTCTCCGCTATAGTTCATTGTCGAAAGAGGGAGCCAAAAGAACACCATTTCAGTAGAAGTCGTGAAGCGGCTAGGCCTACCGACTACAACACATTCACAACCATACCAATTTAAATATTATTTTTCAAAAACTAGTCATTTAATATAGCCGTTACCTGTTAATATTTTTAATAAATTAATGAAATAATATCATTATTTAAATAATTTTTTTCAAAAACTAGCTGTTTAATATAGATGTTACATATTAATATTTTAATAAATTAATAAACTAATCTCATTATTTAAATATTATTTTTCAAGAACTAGTAATATTTGGTTTTAATAAATTAATTTAAATATTATTTTTCAAAAACTAGCCATTTAATATAGCCGTTACCTATTAATGTTTTAAATATTTTTTTCAAAAACTAGCCGTTTAATATAGCTGTTACTCAATAATATTTGTTTTTAATATGTTAATAAATTAATATTATAATTTAAATATTATTGTTCAAAGATAGCCATTACTTGAAATTATGTCTCTACATTGCTCTCTATTTAAGCCTTTGCCATGGTTTTCCTCTTCATCTCGTCCTGATGATGAACCACACTTGTTGGTTCGAAATGCGTTGGCCAAAAAATTCTCTCATGTGATTTCTACCAAAAGACTTTCTTTTATTCATTATGGATCACAAAAGCTTAAATACAGAAATTACATATTCACTATCAAATACAATAAGGCATAAACTCATATAGGAAAAAATGAGTAGAGCCTAATATGACGAGCCTAATAAGGAAAACTAGATACATTAAGGTTTAGTTTGAGGAAACTCTAATTCAAAAACTTCAACTTATAATTTTGTGGTTACGTATTGATTCCAAGCTTTAAACTGTGATTGTATCCTAAAACTTTGCAAGAAGAGTAGGCTAAAAAAAGACTTTGGCTTCCATAATATCTGGGTAGATGGTTTTGGATTCAGTTTGTACTTAATTCTCCAATAGGAACAACTTCATATTGATCTTATTAGTACCACCTATGTACTTATGCATGTTGTGTATGTTCACTTCCAAATCTTCTTTGGTAGTGATCTACTTTAGCTAGCTCAATTATTCCTCGATCTCCTGCCTCACAACGCTTATGATTTTTGTCTTTGCAAATTCCATAATGAGGGGATCTTGTGTGCTTGAACCAAGAAATATAAACTATTTTACAACCATGCATAAGCAACTAGAATATTGACCATGAAGGTGGCAATTTGTTAGTTTCCTTGTATGAGCATTATCAACTTGACCTTTTCCAACTCTGCTTGTTTCCTTGTCTTCTTGGCCAATTCTGTTAGTGCAATCTTGTACTTAGTTCCCCCATCATGGATCGTAGTAATGTCTGCATGAATGAAATTAAAGTATTTCACATTTTCTCACAATTTCCTTTGCGTATCATGTAATGGAACTACTACTTTATGCAAGGTGACAAAATCCACATAAAGATGCCTCATAGTGTCTCCCAATGCCTGGATATTGCCATAAATATCTCCTTGAGTCTCTTTCAAGCGAGCATGTGCAAAAGGAAACCTTTGATTCTCCTCTTGGAGTTTTTATATTTGTTGTTTTGCAACTTCTAGATTCTTAACCATTTATTTGTTTTATGCCATAAGGAAATATGTATTTTCTTTTAAATCTCTTGCAAAGGTTAAGTTAGCTGCAACAATGGTATGAGGATTCCTTATGGTGTCAGTCAAAATTGCCCTTTTTGTGTGAATGGAAGCAGCATGTGTTATATCATTATGGAAACGTTTCTTCCTTTCCTGTACAATTTTTCTTTGGAGCTCATTAAATGTTAGGCTAAAAATATTCATGATCGGGTCTTCATCTAGAGGAGATATTTCTTCTTCGACACCTGGGCCTTACCCATTTGTAGGGGGATGTGGAGGTTGATTGATGATCTTCTTTGTATTAGGAATGAGGTCAACATTTTGGTTCTTCTCCCCTTATTCTATGTCCATGTCATGGGCTAATATCTACTCCTCAATCTCTTGAAAAATCTCATGATCCTATTTTTTTCTGCTCCCTTCTTCTTATGGTTGTTTATGCCTTTCTTCTCCTTCTTGCTTAAGTCTGGATTCTTCATCTTCCTTTCTCTTTATTTCTTCTTGTGCCTGCATTTCCTCCATATGCTTCCTTTCCCTCTCTTCCTTCTTCTTATCTTCTTCCTTCTACTTCCTTTCTATTTCTTGTTGCTTCCTCTTCCTTTCTACTACCATAGCTGATTTTAGAATAGCTGGATCTACCTTGAACTTGCAACTTTTCTCCTCTGCTAGGTTTTGGGAAACCTTCGTCTTATACTTAATACTTATTCGAGTGTGCTCTTCCGACTCCTTTCTTCCTAGGTGGTAATTCTTTTTGGAAATTGCGTTGGAAGGGCATGCCTAATCGCCTGTTGCATGTGATTGAGAGGCATTATAACGATTCTTCATCTTTCCTTCCTTTGACCTAGCATAGGTCCAATATGGTCATACAAAGTACAACTTGGCATAGTGCTTCTTGCAAACTTCCATTGGATTGTATTGATGAAAATCTAGTGTACCAAGCTTAAGGCTCCCTAATTATGTGACTTGAGCATCTGTGACCTTCAAGTTCTTGATCTCGTAAGATCCCACCTGCGAGGGAAGAGAAGACCATGGTGCCTTCTTATTCCTTTGTAGTATTGTAGTTAGAACTATGACACATTGATATGCAACCTCTTGCATGACTGCATGATCGTGGCATACCTCGACAAGAGATGAGATGATTTCTAGGAGCCAAACACTCTGAGCTATTTTCCATCTGGTGAAGGAAACCAATCCACAACTTTTGATACTGAATGCATTGCCAAATGAGACATGCAAGGGGATTCTACTTAAAATATCATCTATTATAGGACCCTGGAGAAGTGATCAGCTAGTTTTTCAAACACTCCTTTGTAGTTGCACTCTACTAACAATTTGCAATAAATATGGATATGAGACTTTCTTGATGTCCATTTCCAATCCATGCGAGGGAAAGCAATGCAAGCACTTATCTCATCTAGTATGTAGGAAGACATGTAGAACTATTTATGCTTGCCTTTTGGTGGTTTCTTCACCTTGTTCACATTTATCTTTATCTGCTGAGACAGAAGATCAAACCAATTAAAGATCTTCCCTTCTGAAACAATATGATATAACATGTAAACCGATCCTTCTAGGAAAGATTCATTATTATTGATTTCATAAACTTGGCATCACAACACTATTAAGTACCAAAACACCTTTCTGAGTGATTTACTCTTGTAATTATCATTTGGAGTCTGGGAAAACTTTGTCAGTTCCTTCACTCACATCTTGACCATTTCCTTGGTGTTGAGATAGCCTGTTGTTGCATAGAAATGAGAGTCCATATGTTGCTCAGGCTTTGAAAAGTGGTAGATCAAGTGTATATCGCGTGGGTAGTAAGAGGCTAGCTGATGCCCACTAGTGTTTTTTAAATACATGCTCTTGGTATCTAATCATTGTAGGAACGATTTGATGACATCTGCACATGGTAACATTCGGAATCTACAAACGACCTTGTGAAGACCTAGTCATTGGATGTTGATTTATACTTGCCTATATTCTATATCCGCCTTGAATTTTGTAACAATGAATTCATCCTTAATGATATGCTTTATGATATTAGAGACCTTCTCAATGTACAACTGTGTGTCAGGTAGAATGGTAACTGATGTTGAAGGGCTTTCAATAACTTCCTCGATACTTCCTATTGTAGCCTCCTTTGATGGTGATATCTTGGGAGGCATGATGCTATATGCTGATGAGAGAGAAATATGTTCAAGACCTGCAGTACTAGTGGCAAGAGATACACTCACAGAGATAACAAGTTAGCTCTAACAAATTAGTTCAACAATCAATATTAAAGCAACAAAATAGTGATTGAGGAGACATATTGTGACATATTGTGCTACATGAGGGCATATTATGCTATGGAATTATGCAATGCACAGTGATAAATGGGATTTTGTAGTCTTTATTGACATAGGGATGGTTTGAGGCTTGGAACTGTCAATGTACAGTCTCATCTAGTAGAGGAGGAAGAGGATTGTGCATTGTGTAATCTCCGTGGCTAGGTTAGACCACTGATGGATGAGATTACAGAATGCGTTACTGGAGGAGGCCAGTAACTACGCATTGAAAAGTGGTAGTTGACAAGGAGGTGGTTCTCTACTTAGGATTGCACAATGCACAGATGGAGAAGACATCAGGCCTTAAATATGATGCAGTTCATCCCGAGAAGGAATCAAGCTTCAGATCTAGGTATAAGGAAAGGACAAGTGTAGATCCACCTTAGAATGAGTTAGATAAATCACTATCAATGACCATAAATGATCATGTAAAGGGAATAACATGGATGCATAAGAAGACCCAGTAGTAGTAACTATTGGTTGGCAAAAATGATTTGGGAGGGATGCGACACTTGTATAAAAGAAGACAGACTGAAAAAACACTTATAAAAGTTAGTAATTATAGCAAGAACACCAGTAAATACAATAATAAATGGGAAAAGAGCCTCTTATTGTAATGTTCGTTAATAATAAATAATAAATAATAATAAAAATAATAAATAATAAATAATATAATATAATATTAAAATACAAGAAAATAAATAATAAACAATAAATAAAAAATAGTAATAGTAAATAAATAATAAATAATAATAAAATAATAAATAACAATACTAAAGCTCTAAATAAATATAAATAGAAATAAAACAAGAAAGTAGTAAAAATAGTAAAGCGCTTGATTAATCTAATTAATTACATGTTGTTATTTCGGGGCTGTTACATATGGTATCAGAGTGGGTTTCAACTCTGTGTGACCTCTAAGTAAATTTTTTGAGAAAAATACTAAATTATTTTTTCCAATTATTTTGTTTGTGATGATCAAGAAAAATTTAGTCGAACTAAATTTGAGAGCAATAAATACAAATCTAACATTTCTTATTACAATAATTATATATATATTTTAAATAAATTTAGATGCATGGACGTACTAATTTAAAAAAAAAACAAGCCAAGCAAGGTACATCACTTGGCGAGGATTAATATAGATTCAAAAATTATAGGGGGTCTCCATTACTTTATGAACTCTGGTATTTCCTTCATTCTTTTCCTCCTCATTTTCCACTCCATTTTATACTGCACTTAGTCTCTGAATTGAAGGTAGCGCATGTTCACCAGGTTTCACAGAGATCCATATTGTTGCATGGATGAATGATTGGATTTAACTCCTTAGAGCTTTCTAGTAACCCTTCTTGGTTTTTTTTAAGAGAAAATTTGATTCACTTTTGTTGTTGATTGGACATTGTACTTGTATTTTCATTCAGAATAATGGAAATCACATAGTTTGACTATGCACTAATGTTTACCTATGCAAAAATTCATCTTCTAAATCATAGTTTTCAATTTGGAATTCAATGTGTTGTTCGAATCAACGAGATTTGACAGACTCATCTTACTAATTTTCTTCTTTTCTTGACTCCATTTCCCAAAGCAAGGTACCAAAATTGATAAGACTAGCTGTAACATTATAAATTCACCTTAATTTGTTAATATTAAAGTGAAAATCCACCATTTATAGGGCACCAAACTTGCCTTTCTGCAATTAGTTTGAAAAAAAAAAACAGGTGGAGAATTTCACGGATTTATGTTTTTTCGAGCTGATTTGACAATTTAAATCATCAATCTGCAATTTAGCTTTTCTGATTTCAAGAAATTAATTCCAGATTTGAAGGAAACACCAAACTTTATCACGGGTTTTTAACACTTTTTCCCCAATAATTTAGGCTTCATGCCTTTCAGGCATACCCCCTCCGGTTGCCATGAGCCAATCCAGCAGTGACAGGGTCTGTAATACAATTACTTTGAAGATATTAGATAAATTTTCTTTATTTATATTTATAAACCTTGGTCATAAAATTTGTAAGCCAAGATTTCTTTCTTGAATCCTTAATCTTATCGGATGTCTGTTTGTCTCCGGTCTTTTAGTCCAAAACTGTATGAGGATTCGTCTTCTTAATTACTAGATTGGTGGTTTGTCTGTAGAAGCTTTTATTCACGCTTCTAAAGTGTTTTGAACGGTAAAATTGTTTGAAGCTTTCTTCCTGTGTTGTTTTCCATGTTTACTTGGTGCAGTCCTTGGAAAGATTTGTTCTCTGAGATGTTAGATCCACTGTTTTGTCGAGTTTTGGTCTTGAACAAACTGCTCCACGTAGATCTTTTATGGAATTGACCATATTAGCCTGGTTAATGAGTTTGAAGGCTTTATGTCCTGTATGAATGCCTGGAAAGTTTGAAGGCATTAATACTCTGTTTTAATGCATCTCGATCTCTAAAATGCTAAGAGCTTCAAGGCTTCATAAAATCATTGAATGTATCGAAAGTCCTATACTTGACCAGTATTGATATCTGCCCTTTTGGTGTTGATTTTGGCATATTTGCGTATATTTGGGTCTTGTTATTTTTCAAATTTATGATTATTTTCTTGTCATTTTGGGGCATTCTGAGAATCAAACTCGAGACCTCTCGGGGCTAGATTGAGAATGAGTGGAGTGTTCCAGTCCCCGAATCCAGAAGACCTGTATCTTGGGCCAATTCCTATATTGACACTACATCAGTGCGCTTCTAATCAATTTTATCTTAATAATATTCGATGGACAAGGGGAGCAGGATGTTCATGTTCCGTATTTCCCGAAACCCTATACCCATATCTTGTTCCATTCTTGCTTCAGTTTCAATTGTTTTATCGCTGGGCTGCGACAAAGAAAAATTTCGAGTGTGGCTATGACTTGAAGCATAGGGATTTTGTAAGTTTTTTTTTTTTTTTTTCCGGAAGATTAAAGGAGAGCTGGGTTTCATGACTGCCCAATATAGTTCTCACAACTAGGGCTCTAAGGTTCGAGAGGGTTTGAAACCAGGTTTGCATATCCAAAGAAGCATAAGGCTTTCTATTGTTGGAGCGGCCAAGGAATCGTAATTCGAAGGCTTGACCCATTTTTTTGTTGAAAGACGGCAAGCTTATTTTTAGATTTGTCAATACATCGAAATTCTTTGAGAAATATCAAAATTTCTGAGGTCGTGGGTAAATTTTTGAAGTCCATTTCAAACTTTTTGAAAGGTCGTTTTCATTTCTGAGCAAGGGATCGTTTTCCTGGAAAGCCATTCAGGGTTTATTAATTATTTGGAGCCATTTAACTCAAAATTTCACAAGAATCCATTGTTTATGGCTTGAAGAGATCAATTTCTAAATTCTTTTGAGGGTCACAGGCCTATCAACCATTTCTTTCTCAATCGAAAAGATTGAAAAATTATAACTTAATTTTTTTTTTTTTTCTTTCTAAAATTCTCCCATTTTGCAATCAAACACTGAATTGTTGAAGGTGAACTCCATCAATTTCTGAAGAGATCAATTATCGAAAGGTTTTTGCTGTTCAATTTGGCATATATTTTGTTGATATAGCCCTTACTGTTTTGACAGGTTCTGCGTTGAGCATATAGCACATCTATTCTACCTCAATGTCTGGGATGGCCGTGAGTTTATTCTAACTTCTTTTCATCAAGGTCGTAGGGTTTCTAGGCTTCCTTTCTCCTCCAATCTGTGAGCAAATTTTTGAGATACTGTTATCAAATTCATGGGCATTTCTGAGAGTATATTTGTCAAATATTTGAGGTATCTAAAGGTTTAAAGTAAAGTTGTTTGGGGAGTTTTACAGTCAAGTTGTCCAGCAGATTTGTATCTATTACCTCATTGATATCTTGTAGCTTGAGAAAAAAATTGTTGATCAGTCCATATTCAACAAGTTTCTTGAGTGTGAAGTGCTCTTTTTCTTTCTAAAGGGTCTCTCTGATTCTAATTCTAGTGATTCTTCATTGTGTTGGGAAATTTGAAATCAAGGAGACAGCTTCACTATGTATTCAAACTCACTCATTGCAGAAATCCATCTTAATATGGGACTATTGAATTGGAAAATTGTGGGTCAAAACTTTGAATTGGGGTGCCCTTCCTCCTATACGTGATGTCTGGGTGATGCTCCTTTTAAAGGGATTTCGTCATAGAAAATGGAATTGGATTCTTAGGCTGATTTCAATTCTTCATATATGGCTCCATGAATCTTCTCTTCAAGTTTGAAAATTGTTGTGGAGAGACAACAAAGTTTTGTTTCAAATCCTCACACTGTTGAGCTCTTTCAATCTCTTTCAATCTCATTCAATGTATCAAACATAGATATCTATTGCAATCACTGAGTGAATTGACCATTATGTGTTCTTTGCAGATAGTTTCTTCATAAGAACCATACAAGAACACTTTCATGGATTGATAGCTCGCTGGTCAAATTAGACAGTTACAATACTAGTCTTCAGATTATAGTTTCTTCTGTAAAGTCAACACCAAACAGAGGGTGAGGCCTGTCATAGAACTTAGAAACAACATCAAATAATGTCCTAGTAAGTTGTTGTAAGTACACCTTGTTAAAATCTGGTTATAAGTTAGACAATTGCAACTTTTAGTGTAACCCTTTTTGATATAACACGAACTAGATATACACCAAGTTTACTAGAAAACAAGCTTTGGCTGTGTGATATTTCCAACAATAAAAGTGTGCAAGAAAAACCTATTATCTCAAAGTTTTTATAGCATTCATTAGCCAAACAGATTTACATTCCTCTGACATCAATTTAACCCTTTAAATATTTTTATAGTGGATAGAGGGAAAACTCATCATGGACAGATATGAGATACATATTCTCTGAAATTTCCAAATCTATAATTTTCTAACATCTTTCAAAGTAATATATGATCTGGATTTAAATAGGAATGCAACAAATTATAGAGATAACCGTAAACACAGAGATGCAATGGAAATAATACTTCATTTCATTAATGTAAAATACTGAAATATGCTTACAAACAGGAATGGAAATAAACAAGTTAGGGCGATTGTAGCTTATCTCTGAGAAGAGATGTGGCGGCTACATGCCTCTAAACTGTCTTACAATGATGCTCAAGGGCCTTTTTATTATTGAACAATAAGAGCAAACCCTAAACAACCAAAACCCTACCCCAAGGAGATGTAACACCAAGAGTTTATGGGCACCGTTGGGGTGAGTTGGACAGCCAACTTCTCGGGGTCGCGACTTGGTCATACTATCTTCGTTTGACACACATGATATCCCATTGGAAAGATCTCTCCGAGATCTACAAGGGAAAAGACAATTTTAGACAAAAAATCATTGGCGATAGATTTCCCAAAAAACGTCGTTTAGGGCCTCAAAATGGCTTCGGAAGTTTAGGAACCAAAAAATTGCTAAAAATAGTAAACTGTGCTATAATTAAGGAAACTGAAAAAATGAAAGAAGCAATGGTGGGGGTCCAAGTGCAATTGGCGGGTGGCCACCAATATCCACCTGGATCATTCCTCCCCCCTTAGGAAGCAATGGTCCCCATTGCGTTAAGTTCCTCCATGAGATGAGGGAACTTCTGTTGAACTTGGTGCCTAGTGAGCCACTTGCCCTAGTGAAGGAGTTGGCTTGCTTTGACAACTCGATACAATTGGATATTCTGCTGGCGAGTGTGCTTGATTTGTGTGTCCATGATTTGATCAGTTGCAGCTTGTTCCATGCAATATGGATTTAAGTCTGTGGGTGTGAGCTGTTCTACAATGTCGGATGTGTCTTGTAATGGTGGAAAGTATGGCCGAAGGCGGTCCACATTGAACACTGGGTGCAGGCCAAGGAATGGGGGAATGTTGAGCTCAAATTCATTGTCTCCCACAACCTTGGTAATGGTGTAAGGCCATATCGGAGTGGTCTGAGTTTCCGATAAGCTCCGGTAAGGCGTTCCTTTTGCAAATGCAACCAGACTTTGTTGACCACCTAAAACTTGTGTGGCACTCGATGTTGATCATGTGGCTGCTTGTACTTGGCACTTGATTTCTCCAGAATGTCATGGACCTGCTGGCAAATATGTTGGATGTGCTCAATGAAGTTTTTTACCTTATCTGTTTCGGACTGGACACGAGTCAAATATGTGTGAGTAGCTGCAAATGGCATGGTCACATCAATGGGACATAGTGGCTGGAATCCCAAGCCCACCTGAACAGGGTTGTGGCCAGTCAAGCTTTGGAGAGCCCGGTTGTAGTTGTGCTGAACATAGGGGAGGCTCGCGTCCCATGTGTGTGGATGATTTGAGTTGTACATGCGCAGAATGTGTATGATCATCCTGTTGACAACCTCTGTCTGACCATCAGTTTGAGGATGGAAGGCTGTGGACATAGTGAGTTTGGTGTCCAGCATCGACTAGAGACTAGACCAAAATGTACTGAGGAACCTACTGTCCCGATCTAAGATCATAGACTGTGGGATCCCAAAGTGTACCCACACTCGTTCAAAGAAGAGTTTAGCAGTGGCTTCTGCTGTGATATTCTTCTTGCAAGCCGCCATAATTTCCATCTTCGAGAACCTGTCGATGACCACAAAAACACAGTCATTTCCATGC
Source organism: Pinus tabuliformis (assembly GCA_031772625.1). Lineage (NCBI taxonomy): Eukaryota > Viridiplantae > Streptophyta > Pinopsida > Pinales > Pinaceae > Pinus > Pinus tabuliformis. The sequence goes on along the minus strand of CM062807.1, from coordinate 1,073,132,284 downwards.
TTAGTGGAAGGAAGGCCTGACATGTAATCCATGGAGATGGATTCCCAAGGTCAACTAGGGGTAGGCAGTGGGGTATAGAGGCCTTACTTCTTGATGGTCGATTTGGCAATGGCGCAGGCAGTGCATGATCTGATGTATTTCCTGACATTCTGTCGAAGATTCGGCCAATAGAAATACTTCTGCAGTACTACCACCATTTTTTCAACCCTGAAATGCCCAGTAGCCTGACTGTAGTGTGCTTCCCAAATCATCTTGGCACACTCGCTTGAAGGAACACAAAGGTGACCCAGGTGGCATAACAGGGCATCCTGGAGATGAAAATCTGGAACATGCTGACCCTCCAAGAGTGTCTGGTATGTGTGGCCAAATTCTGGGTCACTTTTGTAGAGAAGTGGCCAATCAGAAGTCTCATGCCCACAAGAGTTGAGCACGATGGTTAACACCATGATCGGTGGTCGACTGAGGTAATCTGCAAAATTATTGGCGCTGCCCTTCTTATACTTGATATTCAAATGGAACTGTTGCAGGTATGTGGACCACTTCTGATGGCAATCATTGTGCAATTTCCCTTGGGTTTGTATGAACTGTAGGGGTCGGTGGTATGTGTGGATGACCATTTCCTTCCCGAAAATGTAATGCTTCCATTGTCGGCAGGCCTGCAAAATGGAATACATCTCTGTCATAAGTGGGATACTTCCGGACTGTGTCTGAAAGTGTCTTACTATGATATGCCACTGGATGCCTGTGTTGAGTAAGGACTGCCCAAATAGCATAGTCAGAGGCATCTGTCTCGACCTCAAATGGTTGTTGCAAGTCTGGTAATGCAAGAATTGGTACCGAGAAGAGGTGATCTTTCAACTCTGTGAATTCCTTCTGTTGAGATTCGAACCAAAAGAATTTTGCTTTCACTCCTCCCTTGGTGACTTGACTCAATGGCAAAGTGATATGAGAAAATCCCAACACGAACTTGCGGTAGAAGTTGGTAAGGCCTAGAAAGCTGCGAAGCTCTATTAGAGTGGTTGGAGATGGCCAATCCTGAATGACTTGGATCTTGGCTGGATCCACATGCACCAGGTGTTCATCAATAATGTATCCCAGATACTGAACCTGGGTCATGCCAAAAGTGCATTTCTCCAAATTGGCACATAACTTTTGTTGCTGCAATGTTTGCAGAACCTGTTAGATGTGGTGGAGGTGCTCTTCCCAACTCTGGCTGAAGATCAGGATGTCATCCAAGTATACCACTACAAATGAGTTGGTGAATGGCCGCAAGATGTCATCCATTAGCCTCATGAAGGTTTCAGGAGCATTCGTCAATCCGAAAGGCATAACCAACCATTCGAAAAGGCCTTCCTTGGCTTTGAAGGTAGTCTTCCACACATCAGAGGGTTAGATTGGTACATGGTGATATCCTAACTTCAAATTGATCTTGCTGAAATATTTTGCCCACTTCAGTTGCTCTAGGAGGTCATTAATCTGTGGGATTGGGTACCTATTACGAACAATGATCTTTTTCAGCGTCTGATAGTCAATACAGATTCTCCAAGTCCCATCCTTCTTCTATACCAACACAATCGGGCTCCCACAGGGCGATGAACTCGGACGGATGTGACCTTTTTGCAGCAGATCCTGAATCTACCTCTTGATTTCATCGTTCTCCAGAATGGAACACTGATAGATTGGTCCATTGGGCAGCGAAGCACCTGGGGTCAGATCAATGGAGTGCTTAACTTAACAGTGCAGAGGAATCCCTGTGGGGGAGGTGAAGATGTAATCGTAATCCTTCACGACCTTGTCCATCTGTAGTTGTCATGCGGAGGGGCCCTGTCTAGACGTCGTGGCCACCGTCTTTTTCTTTCCTTGAGGGCATATAATTAGGAAAACAAATTTCCCGGTTTTGCAAATGAGCTTACTGCATTTTTTTTCAGTAACCAAAGAGATGGCGGTAGGCGGTGCTACCTCTGGTATCCTGTACAACTTATTTCCCAAAGTAACAATAACAGCATGGGGCCTTGATTCATACACAACATGTCGCTTCAACAAGTATGGTTGTCCTAATAATGTTGGAAATAATACTGAGAGGGGGGGGGTGAATCAGTATTATAAAATCAATAAAACTTTTCATTTGCATACTTAGGTACATATATGCTACTTCATTTAAGTGAACCCGTGCATATACGCAATTGTGTCTAATGCAACTAGCATAGATCCAGAATACTTATGATTCAGTTAATCCATTAAATGTTGATCTTTAGTCAGTGCATCAGAACTTCATTAACCACATGAATAGTAAGCAGGTGCAGTAAAACAGAACAGATCATCACACACACATGAACATGATGATATAAGGTGGAAACCCAATGTGGGTGAAAACCACCTGCTGCAATTTGTCTCTATCTTCCTTTAATAAGAAACTTCTTTTTACAATGTACTTGTGCAGTCTTATACTAGTATGCAAGCTTCTACCTACAGAAGGCTATAGCCTTCTTAGCTTTTGTACTAGCTGATCCATTTACTAGTACGTAGGCGGTGGCCTATTGAAGGCTCCAACCTTCACTCATTTTCCAGCTGCTCCTGGAAGGGAGCTACAACCCCTTGGCTCTTGTACTGGCCGATATGTTTATCAGTACGTAGGTGTCGGCCTACTGAACTTTATGATCTTCCAGGGACCACGTTTCATAAATTTTCAGACTGGATCCATAAAACAATCACCATTGCAATAAAATCATCAACTACACCTGCATCATCAATCTCCGAATCACCCAATACTGAAACCCTGTCAACAACACAGTCACCAGACCACAGAACAGACAACGAAACTCTGCAACAACAACTAGATCCAACTGCAACTTCAAATATCATACTTTATCCTGTATATGCTACTAGGACAAACCTAACCTGCATGGATACGCACTTTTACCAAAGACAACCCATGTACAGATCTGCAAATTCTAACTTATAACTTTGCAGCTATTTCAAACATTAGAACATAACATTTATATAATAAACATGCATCAATAATTTAGATCTAGTCTATCCATAATCAAACCATATAATCATAAACATTCCAAGCCTTAGTATCCTGATCCATCATCCATCATCATCCGCATAGGTGCATCCTTGATTCAGATCAAGCTAAGCATCACAAATCCATAACAAACATACTAGATTTCACACTTCATCAGATATTCATCACCTTCTCACTTGCCTCACCTTGGCCTAATGATCTTCTCCTTATATAGGTTTAGGATTTTCTCAATACCATGGTCCAAAACCATGTAGAACTAACACCTTGGACCCAATACCTGGGATCAACACTTCGGACCAAATACCATGGACCAAATACCACGGACCAAAACTTGGTTTTTCGACATGTACGCGCCTTTCCTTCTGTGAACCTGCGTGTGTACATATACGCGCCTTTACTTCTGTGAACCTGCATGTGTACATATACGCGCCTTTTGCTCTGCTCACCCGCATGTATACGCACTTTCATCAAGTCTAACCTGTGTATACCTTACTTTTGACCTACTGCACTAGATCTGTCATCTGATTAAGTTGTCATCACCTGTATCATACCTCTGAGTGAGTTGCCATCAAGGACAACACCAGTATCATAATGCCAATAATCTCCCCTTTTGGACTTGATGGCAACCACTACACCAAGTCACTCTCCCCCTTTGACATCAAGGGCAAGGGCGGACCAAGATATTCTCCTTTTTGATATACATTCTGCTATCCATACTCCCCCTGAGTACATGCTGATGTTTCTGATTAAGCTCCCCCTTTGTATATGCCAAGATGTACCAATCCGTCCATGCTCCCCCTAAGCACATGCAAGGTCTGCAAAAGCATAACATGACTCTATACATACATAAATCTCCCAATCAAGTGGGAATATACCAAATGTTTATACATGACTCATTACATCATCCATCCCATACATAGTGGGGTAACAAAATACATCATATGACTCACAAAGACCAAGGACCTAAACAAGACCATGATAGTTATCAGCATTTGTCACTAGCATCCAAACCTATAACCTACAATCCATTCCTTTGGTCAAGCAAGATATGTCAATAAGCATCATCACCAAAGACTTCTAACCATAATGACAACAATGCATTATTTGAAGTATATGCTCCCCCTGAACCTGTGCCATGCCATCATCAAAACAGTGACTGAACCATATCAGACTTCTGTACTATTTCTTTTCTTCAGAACATCATATACGCGACTATGTAGCATATAACTCGCGTATATATGCGACTTGTCTTCATGAAACTTGCATATGAGATTTAGAACACTAATGTTCCACACTTCCATCTTCCTTTGAATCTGTCATGTCTGTATACTCTGCTATGCCACATCTTTCTCGCTGTACTTCCTTTTTCTTCCATATCTTCAACTATGATGATGTTTTCTTCTTTTGGTTTCATGTCCACAATCTTCTCCTGCATTCTTTCAGTATATGTCCAGGCTTGTTGCATGCATAACATCTTACATGTTTCATATTCCTCCTGAAACAGTCAATGGCTTTGTGACCAAACATATTGCAAGCAGAACAATATCCCTTAAAGTACCTCGAACGTGATGATCTTTCTGTTTGACGGTCTTGAACCATTCTACTTCTGCATCTGGCTGCAACATGTCCAAGATTATGACATACATAACATTCAACATTATTCATTGGAGGAAATAATCGTCTATCACTTCCAAAGTTAGGAGCAAAAGATTTTCTTTGAGGAATTCCTTTCCTTGGCTGTTGATGGGGTTGTATTCTCATCTCCTTGTTGATCATTTTAGATTTCTCATTAGAGTTCCTTGCCTCACCTTGTGAGCTAGATTCACCTTTAGCAGATTCATAAAAACCAAGACCAGTTTTGATAGCAGGCGACCTTTGAATACTATGAATATCATCCAAAATCTTAGTACTATCTTGAAATCGTAATAGTTTATCATTTTCTTCTATTTTACCTTTCAAGATATTTACCTCAACTTGATGTTGTTCTTCCTTTTCAAGACATTTCTTCTTCAAAATTTCTTCAGACTTTCTTCCTTCTTCTACTTGTTGCCTTAGTTTGAAAATCTCCTTTTCTTTTTCTTCATTCAGCTCCTGCAGCATTTGACGAACTCTGAAGGCATATTCCAGCTGAGCTTTTAAGCTGATAACTTCTTCTTTGAGGGCACTTTTCCTTTTGCTAAGTAGATCTTGTTGATCTATGATTTTATCTGATACTTCATTTGCTTGTTCAGCTTCACTCTGAGGTGATTCAGAATTTGGATCCTTGCTTCCACTTACCGGCAGGCTGTCATTGTTCCTTTGAGATGTCTTCTTCTTTTGACGCGCTTTCTTTCCCATTGTTCTACAGATCTCCTTCAAGCGATCAAGCTTCTACCAAAGGACCTGCTCTGATACCAATTGTTGGAAATAATACTGAGAGGAGGGGGTGAATCAGTATTATAAAATCAATAAAGCTTTTCATTTCCATACTTAGATACATATATGCTACTTCATTTAAGTGAACCCATGTGTATACGCAACTGTGTCTAATGCAACTAGCGTATATCCATAATACTTATGATTCAGTTAATCCATTAAATGTTGATCTTTAGTTAGTGCATCAGAACTTCATTAACCACATGAACAGTAAGCAGGTGCAGTAAAACAGAACAGATCATCACACACACATGAACACCATGATATAAGGTGGAAACCCAATGTGGGTGAAAACCACCTGCTGCAATTCGTCTCTATCTTCCTTTAATAAGAAACTTCTTTTTACAATGTACTGGTGCAGTCTTATACCAGTACGCAAGCTTCTACCTGCAGAAGGCTACAACCTTCTTAGATTTTGTACTAGCTGATCCATTTACTAGTACGTAGGTGGTGGCCTACTTAAGGCTCCAACCTTCACTCGTTTTCCAGCTGCTCGTGGAAGGGAGCTACAAACCCCTAGCTCTTGTACTGGCCGATATGTTTACCAGTATGTAGGTGCCGGCCTACTGAACTTTACGATCTTCCAGGGACCACGTTTCATAAATTTTCAGACTGGATCCATAAAACAATCACCATTGCAATACAATCATCAACTACACCTGCATCATCAATCTCCGAATCACCCAATACTGAAACCCTGTCAACAACACAGTCACCAGAACACAGAACATACAACAAAACTCTGCAACAACAACTAGATCCAACTGCAACTTCAAATATCATACTTTATCCTGTATACGCTACTCGAACGAACCTAGCTTGTGTGTATACGTGCTTTTACCAAAGACAACCTGCATACAGATCTGCAAATTCTAACTTATAACTTTGCAGCTATTTCAGACATCAGAACATAACATTTATAGAATAAACATGCATCAATAATTTAGATCTAGTCTATCCATAATCAAACCATATAATCATAAACATTCCAAGCCTTAGTATCCTGATCCATCATCCATCATCATCCGCATAGGCGCATCCTTGATTCAGATCAAGCTAAGCATCACAAACCCATAACGAACATACTAGATTTCACACTTCATCAGATATTCATCACCTTCTCACTTGCCTCACCTTGGCCTAATGATCTTCTCCTTATATAGGTTTAGGCTTTTCTTAATACCATGGTCCAAAACCATGTAGAACTAATACCTTGGACCCAATACCTGGGATCAACACTTTGGACCAAATACCATGGACCAATACCATGGACCAAATACCACGGACCAAAACTTGGTTTTTCGACATGTACGCGCCTTTCCTTCTGTGAACCTGCGTGTGTACGTATACACACATTTACTTCTGTGAACCTACGTGTGTACATATACGCACCTTTTGCTCTGCTCACCTGCGTGTATACGCACTTTCATCAAGTATAACCTGCGTATACCTTACTTTTGGCCTATTGCACTAGATCTGTCATCTGATTAAGTTGCCATCACCTGTATCATACCTCTAAGTGAGTTGCCATTAAGGACAACACCTGTATCATAATGCCAATAAATAATACATCACAAAATTCAAGGGGAGAAATGTCACACAATACCTCATCCGTGAAGGGCTTGATGTTGTATGGAAGGCGACACTATTGGCTCATGCGAAGATCCTATCCTTGGTGAGGCCACCCGATGGTGTACGGTTGTGGATGTGCTCTGGTCGGTAAGCCCAGCCACTTCACGATCTCTGCTGAAATGAGGTTCTTTTGGCTCTCGCTACTGACAATGAACTGTAGTGGGGAGCCCTTTACCCACGTCTGGGAGTGGAAGAGACACTCCTCCTCCTCTGGATCTTCGGGTTCCTCCTTCTGGATCTTCGTGGTGGAAACGGTGGCCTTGGGCTCTGCATCGATAATCTGCTTCCCTTTGTCATTCCCCTTATCAAGTTCTGACTCAGAGTCGAAACATGCATCTGATTCTAAAACTTTAGGTCAGCCACCAGTGACTGCTTAGCCCAACACTCACTTGTGTTATGAGTGGAGCTCTTATGGAACTCACACGACTTTCCCGTGTCCTTTTTCGGCTTCGCAGTGTTGTTCTTTGCTTGCAACTTTGGCGGGTTGTCTTGGGCCACCCCGCCTTGGATTTTTCCTTTGTTCTATGGTTTGGGGGCACCTTTCCCTTGTTTTGGATTCGCAGATCCAAAGTCTCGCTTCTTCTGTTTAAACTTTTTCTCGACCTTGACATCATACCAGTATGCCGTGCCAAGTGAGGAGATGTTCAGGAATTCTATTTCTTCCTGGATTTACTTGTGCAGGCAGCCACGATATTTGAGTACCAAATGCTGCTCTGTATCCTTGATACCCAACTTTGTGCAAAGGGTATGGAAAATATTGGTAAACTCCGGCACGTCTTGGTCCCTTCCCTACCGCACCGTGGTCCACTTTATGTATTGATCCTCGTAGCTTCCGATAGGGTAGTACTGCTCCTAGGTGGCATCCCGGAATGAATTCCAAGTGGGTACGGCTGAAAATAGTGAGCTTGTACATTCATCCTTTTGCTCATAGTAGGTTTCCCACTAATCCTTGACGTGGGGGGCTACTTTGAGAAGAGCGAAAATAATCTTTTCCCCACTGGAAAAATCATGAACAGAAAAATAACCCTCTAGCACATTTAACCATTTATCGATGGCATCTACATCTATCTGACCCTTGAATATGGGGATTTCAAAATTAACTTGTACCTTAAATGGTGTGGCGTTTCGAGAGTTGTTGTTGGAAGCCGATGCGTCGCCCCTGGGTAGCCACTGAGGGATCTGGGCAAAGTTGTCCATCATCGCGTTCCTTTCTCACTCGAGGGCTTCTTCGAGCAAGATTTTGATAGGATCTCCTGCCCCCTCGTATTTCTTTCCATCTGCCATGGGAGGCTGTCGGGATTTGTGAGGCTGGTCTTGTAGAGGTTTGACCAGTTCAAGCCCTAACTCCTTATATCCCGACCTCGTTGGGGACATGCAAAGAAAAATAGAGAAGAAAAGCAGACTGCTCTGATACCACTGATCCAGATTTAAACAGGAATGCAACAAATTATAGAGATAACCGTAAACACAGAGATGCAACAAAAATAATACTTCATTTCATTAATGTAAAATACTGAAATATGCTTACAAACAGGAATGGAAATAAACCAGCTAGGGCGATGGTAGCTTATCTCTGAGAAGAGATGTGGTGGCTACATGCCTCTGAATTGTCTTACAATGAGGCTCAAGAGCATTTTTATTATTGCACAATAAGAGAAAACCCTAAACAACCAAAACCCTAACCCGAGGAGATGTAACACCAAGAGTTTATGAGCCCCGTTGGGGTGAGTTGGACAACCAACTTCCCAGGGTCGCGACTTGGTCATATTATCTCTGTTTGACATGCATGATAGCCTATTGGAAAGATCTCTCCGAGTAATATGACGGAAAAGATATCTTTAGATTCAAAATCGCTGGCGGTAGATTTCCCAAAAAAGGTCGTTTAGGGCCTCAAAACAACTCTAGAAGTTTAGGACTCGAAAAACTCCTAAAAATAGTAAACTATGTTATAGTTAAGGAAACTGAAAAACTGAAAGAAGCAGTGGTGGGGGTCCAAGTGGAATTGGTGGGTGGCCACCAATATCCACCTGGATCAATATATTTCTTTATTTCAAGATCTGGAGTTATTCTACAAGAATTGTCGCCAAACAGAACAAAAACTTCAGAAAATTGGATAGCCTAATGTATGAATAATTACTTGATGGCCCCTACTTTGACTATAATTTAGATTCCCTACTATTTGAATGCTTAGTTGCAATAGCCATGGATGATTTTGAAACACAAAGGATTTTATCCAAATCTAAATGCTTCAAGGGTCTTGGCCTCTAAGAAGTTAGATGACCACCCTTTTCTTGATCCAACAACTATGATTGGGATATATGTTGCTTGCTTGCAAAGTTATCTTATATCAGGATTCAGAACCATTGTTTCCTTAACATAAGGTAGCTATATGATCAATAATTCAACTTAACTTCGGGACGAAGTTCCTTAAAGTGGGGGAGTATGTAATGTCCTTTAATAATAAATAATTAATAATAATAAAAATAAATAATAAAAATAATAAATAATATAATATAATATTAAAATACAAAAAAATAATAATAAACAATAAATAAAAAATAGTAATAGTAAATAAATAATAAATAATAATAAAATAATAAATAAAAATACTAAAGCTCTAAATAAATATAAATAGAAATAAAACAAGAAAGCAGTAAAAATCAGTAAAGCTATAAAAAAGTAAAAACAAAAGAAATAAAACAAGAAAGCAATAAAGTTGCATGTTGGCACACGGAGTGTATGCATGTGGTTCCCCTTCCAATGTTTGCTCTATTTAATAGATGGTGAGGAAGATGAGAGTCATTCCACCATTCCATGATTCCATCATCCATTCTCTTGGAAGAATAGTGTTGTGAGACAAAGGATACCCTGACAGTAGTACGTTGATTGAGAGCTCGGGGGTGGCCAGTTGTAGCAAGATTTTGTGCAATTGAGCCTATGGTTGGGTGGAGATTCGTCCCCAAAACTTTGTTGCAGTTATTAGAATTCAACTAGCATTCAACTAGCGTTCCACAGGTAAGTTGTCTCTCCTCAAATTTCTTTTGAAATTTAATGTTAACTAGTTGATAAATTGCGTGTTGATTATAAATCACTTGATTAATCTAATTAATTATGTGTTGTTATTTTGGGGCTGTTACACTTACAAACACAAAAGCGACAAAAGTGATGGAAAAAGCAACAAAAAGTGACACTTTAAAACTTACTTGGAAAAGAGTTGCAAAATAAATACAAAGCTCCCTGAACTGATGGGTATGGATAGAGCTCCAATGTCAAATGTGAAAATTTTCTCTACAAGTCTCTATGCTCTATATTTACCACCATGGGATTAGGATTAGGGTTTATGACACTCATGCCTAAAATCAAGGAGAAAGTGACACTTGTCCATAGACCAAATACCGAAACTTATGCCACATGGTCAAAGAGGAATGCACATTCCATATTTTCTAGGGAAATGTAGTTAGATTGTTCCGGAGGACTGCGCTGTCCATTGGAAGAAAGGACTGCACAATTACTAGTGACAAAGTATTTCACATTTCTAACTCTCAGAGAGGGATTGCACATTTTTTTCGCTCAGTGACTGCCTGACTCAAAGGATTTCACAATTCACTTCCTCAAGGAATTGCATAGTGTCCAGTGACAAAGGAATGCAGAGTTCCAAGAATCACGACCAACAATCAGTGTTAGAGTAGGACATAAGTTAACTTGTGTTTGAAAGGAAATTACTTGTCTTTAAAATTTATGCAACTATTATCGAAAAGACTCAGTTAAGACATGACACAAGAACTACATGAAAAGATAAGTGATTATGCTAGTAGAAAATCAATAGGGACACTTGACGACAGTGAAAGATTAGTTTTTATAGAAAAACTTAGGCTCTAAAATATAAGCATAGGAAAAAGTTTGGAGGGGGTTGTAGCAACTACAACACTTGGTGACACACTCGTAGAACTCCATTTTATCTGTATGGGTCCTACTCTTCATACCGAGTCTAGCTCTTTAAGAAGTATTTTTCATTCTATCAATTATGATAGTATTCTTACTTAGCTCGATTTAAATATATAATTTCCTTCATTCTCTTCATCGATGACACACTAACAAAAGAAACTCAAATACCAGTTGTTTCATTAGGGATAAGGAATATATAGATATGTCAGTGAAAAGGATGTTAGAGTCTTAGTTTTCATCTCTAGCATTTCTGCACTGCCAGTAGATCTACACAATAACCTAGTGGAGTTTCTTCAAGAACACAAGTATTGCTTCACTACCAGTGAGCCTGGTCAGTAGCCCAACAAAGTTACTTGCTTCACCTCTTTGTGTAGGAATCCTTTCTATTCTTTCACCCTTTATTTATTTTATTTATGGAAATGTTGTTAGGAACTTATTATTTTATTGGGGTGGAAGAAGGATCTTGACATATTCAAAACATAAAAGTTTGTTCCTTCAGAGAAGGATATATAAACACCTCTAAAATATAGTCCGTTTTCTTAAGTTTCCTCCTCTCCTTTCTCTACTTGACTGAGTTGACAAGTTGAAACCAATCAAACTTAAAAATCGATTAAAGAAGAGGATCCTATTTATAGATTCAAGCATCATAGCTCCACTAAGGTTTTCTTCAAGAAATAATGTATTTTTTGTCTAAGAATCATAGAATAAAAGATATAAGACCCATTCAAAGAAGGGAACCTTCAGTAACCAAGCGTTAGTAGTTGTACAATGTCCCTTCGAACCTTGCCATGCTTATTCAAAACAAAAACATGATTTTTAAACCAGGATTATTTCGAAGAAACTAAAATAAAAGTTCGAGGTGAAAGACAAAAGAAAACAATAACATCAAAACATAGCTAAACTAAACTGAACCTACTCCTAGGCTAACAAAATATAGGGCAGGCTTACGTGAAGTGAAATTTCCAATGGAACCAATGAAGCATTTCCTCACCTATATTGGCCAGGGAATTAGAAACAAGAAATATCATCAAGAAAACCATACAACAAGAAATATAAATTACAACATGCTTGAAAATTCAAAGGAACAAAATGTGAGCAGAGAAGTATGACAAAAAGAAATGTACTAAAAAATTTGCTACAGTGTCATAATGTTCATACACATCACGAAAAACTCTCATAAGAAAGCATCGATTTCGACATTCAACCTTGGAAAACATGAAGAAAAATTAGCAAAAGTGCTTTCCAAGCAGGATTCCTCCAACCATTCAATAATGGGATCACGATAAATGGGTGAAGGATCTCGAGACTAAAAGATAAGTTCATTTTCAATATTTGTGATTAATTCATGATAGGTCTCCCATGAAAGAGTATCAACCTAATCATGCTTGGAACGTTTATCAAGATCATGGTATCCTAACATAACCATGAGAATAGGCTGAAGTGTCTTGACATTTGGACATCGTTCCAAGTTATCTGAAGGTAAATCATCAAAAACTGATTGCTTGGAATAATTGACAATTGAAGTCATAGAATCATCACTAGATGAATCAGTGAATAAATTAATAAATCCATGACCAGAGTTTTGATTTTCATCCAAGAGAAGGGGGTCTTCATGATCTGATCTTCTTCCAAGAGAAGGGGCTCTTCATGATATGATAAAATGCTACCACCAATGGACTGTGTTTGCATTGGGACACATATATCTATATGGACTAGCTCTAAAGGCACTTTTTCTCTAGACGAAGATGTGGGAAAGATATCTCTTTTATTCTTGGATAGAACACAAATTTCATAATTATAATCTTTTTCATTCATAGAAGGGACACCAATGACGATTGGATGTTTCTGAAGCAGACTTAGACTCTTTAATGGGATGTGGCCAGACCTAGAATGCCATAGAGGAGACTCATCTATTGTTGACACATTGTGGGTAAATGGCTGTGAGATATTTCGACTTATAAGAGTCAATGGAAACATCCTATTCTTAGTTTTTTTAACCTTTTCTATCAATCTTATATTGGCAGGTTTTTCATAGATATAACACGTGTTCCCTTGAAATATTACATCATAACCATGTTCCATCAATTGACCTACACTAATGAGGTTATGCTTCAGATTTGGAACATAATAAATACCAGGTATGTATTTCTGCTTATTCTATTTAGTAAGAATAGGAACAATACCTTTCCCTTCAAATTTAATACAAGAACGATCTCCAAGAGTAATTCTTGACGTTATGGAAACATCCAGATAAAAAAGCATATTGTTGTTACCTATCATATGATTTTTGTGACCACTATCTAGCAACCAAAGGTCCTTTTTGTGAGTGTCTCAAGAAAGATGACAAGAAAGAAACATTGTTTCAGAGGATTCTCCTTGATTGTTGGAGAGATGGACAATGCCTCTTTGTTGACCTGACTATTTCTTTCTACATTCATGTTCATAATGCTTAAATTTCTTGCAGTAATAACATTGAACATTATATTTTCACCATCTTTTGCTTCTCTGAGTTTGGTTTTGTGGAGGTCTTCATTGATCTAATGCATGATTATGTTTTGATCTGCCTCTGCCTCGCTTGATGCCACCTCTATATCCTCTGCCTCTACCTTTACCAAGAGAGATTTGTGGTTTTAAATCTGGGTCCATGGAATCTTCTGCCAAGTTGAGTCTTGTCTCATGTGCCAAAATGGATTCAGTTTGTTGTTGTACTGAGGAGGTTGTAAAATCTTTGGATTCCAAAATGGCTATTACAACCATGTCATATTTCTTAGGCATGATTTAAAGGAAACTTTCAACAATATTTTGATCTATAATGGTTTCACCAATGAGTTTTCTTAGCACCTCGTAATTTCTCCAGGTTTAGGAGAGAAACTTAGAGGCAACCACAAACCACTTAGAAGTTGGAATCTAGCCCTTCCAACTTCAGAGAGGGCTCTCTCTATTTGAAATTTCCAATCACATAGATGTTAGGCTAGGTATGGTGCTTAGTGGGGTATAAGTTTTAAAGCTTTGCTGAGAGGAAGGAAGATAGATTCATTGGGCATGGAGTCATGTTAAATTGATTATTTTTCTAGTGATAGGATAAAAAGATGAGGGGTATTCTATAGGGGCAAGGTAGGCAGTCTTGCTGGTGTAATCAAATTAATTCGCTGTAAGAGGCGGAGTATAATAATGATGAAAAGAACACATAGAGCATCAAAATAATGGGATGAATTCTAAATTTTGTTTTAAGAGGAAAACATAGACTACTTGGCAAACTAAATTAGATCATTTTTTAAATGAATTCTGAGGTAAGTTCCAGTTCAACCAAACATGAATACATACATTTAAGGTATAGAAATAACATAAAGAAAACTTAGAACATGAGGAAAGCACATCACCATCAAGAGTTGAGACAAGAATCCATGTAAACCACACATCTATCTTTCGTTCACTGGAAAATCAAAAAAATGCAATATGCACAATGTTCTGTCTTCTAAAACCTGACCAAACCTTTGCTCAAAGGCAAATTTGATAGTTGGGTCTGCATTGATGAATGTGAGGTCTTGGGGTTCAAATCTGACAATGAAACTCCCCTTGTGTTTCCTTCCCTCTGGAGTTTACATTGTTTTTTGCAATAGGGGGATACTCTAGGGTTCTTAAACCGTAATCTCAATACAAATTTAATTCGTGTAACAAGTGTGATAGAAATGATGAAAAAGGGGCTCCAAATTATGATTTGATGACAAATGAAAAAAGAAATCTCTATAAAACAGATCAATTAAAGCAAATCACTTCTTGAAAACCCCAATACAACCACTGTATGGTTGGTCCTAGTGGCAGGAAATTCAAATAGAGAGGTGAAGCACCAGAAGCGCAAAGCATGAGAAAAAAACTAAAATCACCTTTAAGGCACATAAGGATTAGGTAAGGAGCTTCAATTTAGTTTCAATCACATTGAGGACTTTGTATATGGAGGCTGCAAACCAGAATTTAACTATTTGGCAAGGGTAAACACAAAAAAAATGCAACACATAGAGAAATCATAGAGAAACTGGAGTTTGCACCTAGAGAGGCGATGTGACCACCAGGTTGAAAGAAATGCAACACTGTCTGTAAGCGTAATGATCACCTGCCTCGTTTGTGCAACGACCATAAACGAACACTCGACAAGATTTCTGAAGGAAAAATGGAGTCCCGAGAGATCTTGTCTGAAGATAATCATGCAATTAACCTCCCAAGGTGGCATAGAGCAGACTTGATGGGCGATAATTACAATTTGAACTTGATAACCAAAAGCGTAGCACTTGGAAAATTCTTAGCATTGTCCTCTTGATTGTTTTACTTTTGCTGATGTCATGACTAATCATGATTTGAAATTTTAACTGATTCAAGACAACTACAAATCTGTGCAGATGATGATAAAGCATGGTAGCATAATCTTGCTCATGATTTCTTGATGCAACTTGACCCTAGACCTACTTAACTTGACCCCTTGGGATATAAAAGACCATTTTTCTGACTCTTGACACATTTTGACATATTTATAATGAATAATAAAGATTTAATTCCAACCTAAGACCTAAAGCTTGATCTTCCAGAAGATCATAGCCACACCTTTATAGTTTTGAAAGTTTTTGAAAGACAAAATTTATTTATGACTATTATGATTATAGGATACTAACAAGTTTGATCTAATTTACTATTCCCATGACTCTAGTCATGTATTAGTCCACATTCTCTATGGCAGTCATCTTTAGGGTTTCAAACTGAGCTCCCAATGTATGCAATTTAACAGTGTTTACTGTATCGTTACCTTGATACGCAACTTGCAAAATATCCCAAGTTTCTTTTGTTGTGGATGCGCCAATTATCTTGTCTAAGGTAGAGTCATCGACTGAGTTTTGTATCCAGCTTTTGGCTCTGTGTTCTTTCTTTCTGAGTTCAATAGCTGCATTCATCTGATTATTGGTCATTCTTGCCCATCTTTGTTGGGTCGACTCTACATAGGCGTTATAAAGTGTATCCCAACACTCTTGGGCTTGCAAAAATATCTTTATTCTTGAAGACCAAAACTCATCATTTTTACCAAACAAAATTGGGGTTTGTGGAAAAGAACCGAAAAAAGCCATTTCATTGAATGTAGATGTGCATCCTCTTTTTAAAAAAATTCTCATTTTCAAAAATAATTTTTTATTTTTGAAAAGAAAATGCAACACCCTTACAAACTTTATCTCAAATCATTTGATTTTTTTCCATTTTTCTTTTTAAACAAAGCAGCCCTTTTTAACAATTTCAAGTATTTTTGTTTAAAAAAAAACTTAAAAACAGAAAACTCCTCTTTTTTTAAGTCAACTCCTCTCCTTTCAAGTGAAAGTCCCTTCAATATTTTTAAATAAAACCTGTTTTGAAAAATCTTTTAAGAAAACAAAGGTTCGAGTCCTCTTAAAGGCTCACGTTAAATATTTTTAAGTTTAAAAGGCATGAAACTTATTACCCAACTTTCAACGGAATCAACGATTGATTCAATGGATTCAACGGATTCAACCTCCGACTTCGTGGAAAGCCAAACAGAGACTTGATTTCAACGCACCTCTCGAATGTGTATGCCTGCATTGAGCTGCATTTTTTTTCACTTTCGTAAGTCGGAGTGGATAAACGCACTTGCTCCTCTGAGCATATCTGAGCATGGGTGCGTTGGGCACAATTTGAAAAAAAAATAAAAAAAATTCTCCTGGCTTTAGCTGAGATAATGATCTGTTTTGTTCTTTTCACATAGATTTTTCATACGACTAGTTTTTTCAAAACAACAGAGGATTTTTCTCTTCCTCGATTTTTTGGTCTCTGCTGCTTTCTCTGGAGTCTTATAGCACCTGAATCTATGATACCATGACAAAGAATGACAATGAAAAAGTGGAGCAGAGATTGCTCCTATAGTTAAATAGAATACATAGAAAACATCAAAAAAAATCACTAGAGTGAAACTCGACTAAACTAAAGTAAAACTGAACTAACTGTGACACCTAGCAAACAGGAGAATCAAATGCGATGACACCTAATAGACCGTGAGATTAATATCTCAACAATTTTGAATGGGGTTTCAAATCAAAACCAAAAATTCCAAAACTCATTATGGGTTATAGAAAGGAAGACCAACAACTGTTAAGCATTTCAAGGTGTTTGCAAGTAATTGTTACATAAAGATGAACAAAAAAAACTTGAAAAATTTAAATCTAGAGTAGATGAGGGTAGCTTTCTAAGATATGCCTATTAAAGAAAGGGTGAGGGTAGCTTTATAGGATATTCCTATTAAAGAAAGGGTGATAGATGCTATAACAAGAGAATTCAAGAGGTATTATAAAGTATTGATGTAGAAGTAAATGAATCCTCTTGCATAATGGAGTTCTTCCAGTAACTCAACCTAACCTATATATCTTTCAAAAATCTCCATTGGAGGCACAAGAAGATGAAGAGTTTGAATAAATTAAGAGAGAAGAGCATGAACCTATGCAAGCAAAGACTCGATTTAGGTATGAAAAAACGAATCACCTGGATGACCAGATTTTGGGTAATAAATATTCGAAGTGTCCAAACTAGAAGAAAGTGGAAAATGCATCATCTGGAGAAAGCATAAAATTTTTATCCTTAACGGAGCCATAATATTTTTCTCAAGCCAGCAAAGATGACCACTCAATCTAGGCCATTGAATGAAGAATTGAACCTGATTGAGAAGGATCAAACTTAGGAATATGTCTAAAGATGAAAGTACAAAAATGTAATTGGAACTAAGTGGGTATATATGAACAAAATTGATGTGCATGGACAGGTAGTAAGAAATAAACTGAGAGTTGTGTGCAAAGGTTATTCCAAAGTGGAAGGTGTTGAATTTGGTTAAACATTTGTTGTTGTGGTTTGTCTAGAGAAAATTAAAATGTTGGGGTTAAAAGTATATCAAATGGATGTAACGTTAAA
The DNA here is from genome assembly GCA_031772625.1 of Pinus tabuliformis. Lineage (NCBI taxonomy): Eukaryota > Viridiplantae > Streptophyta > Pinopsida > Pinales > Pinaceae > Pinus > Pinus tabuliformis. Next base: position 1,073,114,313 of record CM062807.1, on the reverse strand, counting down.
AAGTCTAAATGGTGAACTCAGAAAAAAGGTCTATATAGAACAACCAAAAGGATTTCATTTAACAAAAAGAAAATATAAGGTCTATATAGAACAACCAAAAGGATTTCATTTAACAAAAAGGTATTCTAGATTGGATGCTTATTTTTATCAATAAAGCTTGAGCATAGGTTTAATTAATAGTAATTTCTAAAAGAATGTAACATGCTAATACTTTTGGTATAAGTAAATAATATTATTTTTTTTTGTAATAATTATGAATCCGTAAGTAAGAAATTGCAAATAGTATGAAAAAAGAATTCGAAATGCCCATGTTAGGTGAAATATCCTTTTTTCTCTGTCTACAAGTCAATCAATGAAAGTCTAGGATTTTCAAATCACAAACCAAATAAGTCAATCAATGAAAGTCTAGGATTTTCAAATCACAAACCAAATATCTTACAGAAATGTTGAATAAGTTTGGAATGCAAAATTATGCCCCAATAAGAACTCTTATAGTTACAAGATGATTTTGACTACTTGAAATTAAATAGGCTTAATATATAAGTAATTAAAATCAATTTGAAATCAGATATATTTAATATATAAATAATTATAATCAATTATTAAATATTGAAATTTGTTAAAATTAATATAATCCAATAAGGTTAATCATAATAAATGAAGGTTATAAAAAAAATTAAATTCAATCCATATTAACAAGATTCAATTATAATTGACCACAATTCATGATAATCTAGGAAAGTAAACTGATATATGTTGTAGCAATTTATAATCAATGGAATTCAATGATTGCTCATTATATTTAGTGATAATAAATTTTAGTTAACCAAAGTTAAGTTAAGTTAATTATAATGAAAGATAATCACAATCGAGCATAATTAACTATATTAGATCAAAATGAAGTAAAATTAAATAACTTTAGCCATAAGTCAAACATAGAAAATGTTAATAAATTAGATAAATCCATATTTAAGTATAGACAATTATAGATAATGATGTCATACATTTTCAATATTACTTGAATATAATAAAAATGGTTAACTAGTTATGCTCTAAATCTTATATCTTTTAGCCTTTTCAAAGCCCTATTTTAGGTTAAGTTTGCTAGAAAATTGATATGGATTTATAGGAATCAAAAGTTTGACGAATGCAATATACTTGATCTAAGTATTACATATATATTTTTAGGGTGTTGAATCCATCTGGACATTAGAAAGCACAATTTAAATAACATAAAGCTACAATTTCAATAAAAGAAATATTCCTAGATTCTAAAAAAAATCAAAAATAGAAAAAATAGGCTTTGTGGTTAACTTTTTATATATACATATTTTAAGATGGCTTATTGTACTACATAATAAAAACTATTATTTGCTAAATGTGTTCAACATGGTCAATCATAGCTAAACTTCATTAACTATAGTAAATCACAACATGCTAAATTCAATATGGGCAACCATTATCAATTATAACTAAAAAAAGTTAACCATACTCAATAAAGTCAATACCAACTAACCATGATAAACTATAGTGAAAAATGATGAATCAGATTAAAGTATCAATTAAAATCACAATTATTGTTATTTATTACTATTGAATTTGACTCATCTCAAACTATATCATTATTATTAATATATTAAAAATAACATTATTATAACCACATACTAAATAACACTCACAATATAATTTCAAGCAAGATTGAGATTTATTGTTGTTTAAAATACATTTTTGAATGCATAATTAGATTCAACACTCTTAAAAATCCCTAAGACACTCTAATTTTGGTTAAAATTCACAAGAAAAAATGCCAAAAAATATCATTTCATCTATAAATTAACTACACCTTATTATGATATAAAATTATTATTAGTTTTATCATTCTTATAAAAATAAAACAATTAATTCCATTAATATATTTAATTAATGGTATTTTACATTAATACCTCAATCAACTCATCCTATTATTATAAGGTGTTGTCCAAAAATTCTTTTGAAAGTGATTTTTTTGTCAAAACCTGTGATTTTTTTTTTCAAAAACTCCAATCATAAAAATGTTTGAATAGTTTTTTTTTTTAATGGAAATAGATTAAGCAATATCAAAAATCTAGTGAGTACCCAAAATCCTCAGAACAGTTATAACTCAAATTTCCCAAAATTTAAACAACGTTCCGAAAATCATGCTAAAATTTCTAAATTTATAGCTTTATTAAAGTACTCTCTATCAATACCATATATATAAATATATATGGTAATATATGACATTGTAAAATCACTTCAAAGGATGCTAATATATGTTATTAAACATCTCGATTGTATAACTTTTGTAATATTATTTAATATTATTTAGCATACATGTAGCGCTTTTGATGTATAACTAATAATATCATCTCAATATTAGATCATCAACCATAGGTTGAAAACATCTAAACTCAACCCAGCATTACATATAATTTTGGAATCAATAAAATAGATGAAAGTGAAAGTGTGTCATGTTCTCCGAGTTTCCATTTTTCTATCGATAAAATAGGGGCCAATGAAGGTGTGCTTCATGTTCGGCCAGTTTATTTATTTCACCTGCGGGCCGTGGCTTTCATGTTTTAGTCTGTAATTTGAGAAAGCCTCCCGTCCTCAAACGACTATACTTTCGTTGCGTCTCAACAAAATCCTTAGACTCGATATTTTATTGGTGGGTAACCATGCATATAACTAATTAAATAAAATATTCTGTACACTTATATATATATATATATATGATAAATTTTTAATCTGTTTCGTTAGTTTAATGAGGTGGTGTAATTGGTGTTAGCAATTAAGCGTAAAGAGTCTTCTTAACATTAAACCAAAGTTATTTTTCAAATTTAAAAATAAAATAGCTGAAAATTTCAAAAAACCAATCAGCGAGGGTAAGTTTTATTTATCATTTTACCCTAAACAAGTACATTATCCATTTCTGGATCTAACGATGGGATGTATACTGCTTCAGGCATTTATGAGTCAATAACTTGGTAAATAAGGTTGCCATCAGTGAGGGTGCAAATAACCTCAGAAACCATAATCACGCTCGAGACGGGCTGTTTAGTCAGATTGGGAGATGCTGCCATTTAGCTTTAAAAATATTCTTTTTATTTTCTCTTATTGCCAGTTGCTTATAATTGAAGACGCATTTATGTCATTTGTCGACGATCTGTTAAGGTTAGGCATTAACATAAATCGCATATGAACAGTATTAGTTCGTTCCCTTACTGGCAATTCGCAGAAGACTATGCATCTTTATTCATAGTGATTTGAATTGTCTATAATGGGACTTTTTGAAGATTCCGGTGACGGAATCTGGCGGAAGAAATTGAGGTCAAATCTTGATTTCTTGCTGTTAAAATGGTTTTTTAACTGCATATTTGGATTCAGCACCCTGAAAAACCCCACAGACGCTTTCATTGTGCAGAAACTAGCTATCAAACTTGCGATTCCAATAAATTCCTGCCAGATTTCGACCGAAAAAATCCGCCGGAAAAGCTTTCAAAAAGTCGCGCTCAGGCCAGGCTTCGGGCTTCGGGCTCTGGTTCAGGGTTAAGTCAAGGTTGGCTTATCTCTGATCTGCCCTACACCAAGGAACAGGCCGGCTCAGGCTTATCGTCTCGGGGGTCGCTGAACACTCGTGCCCCCCTCCACCACCGTATGGGACTATTTCATATCTAAACGCGTACATGTTTATACCAGAAAACATTGATGGAATATGATCATTGATTATTTACCCCTGCTGATCCCTATCAAACAGAATTGTCAACGTCCAGGAGGGTTGTCGTGCCCTATTCCTGGACTATGACCCATTGGATGAAAAACTATATCTCTCTCTTTCTTCTTTTCCGTATTATGCTCGAACGGAGGGCGTTTTGCCGTACTACTAATTCCACGACGAGCTCCCGCCAAGCTGTTCTCGCCAACAGCTTCTTTGCCCGGAAGAACGCGGCCGTTTCCCTTAGGGCTCGTACTGACGAGACCACGGTGATTTCTCACTGCATCGTTATATGACGGGATCAACCGAGCTTCGGTTACTATAAAGCCATCGACCATAAACAAAAGAAGAAGTATAACAGCAACATTTCTGGCCTGCATTTTCGCTCCAGTACCCAGAATCGGCCACGTTACAAAAAATAAAAAACGAGCCCCTTAGAGCTCCCGTATATGAGGAGGAATGCTATTGTGTTGAATTGGCTAAGCTCTCAACAGTCCTATATATAGATGTTCAGGCTGGAGATTTACATTAACATTATATTCATAAATGATTCGGAAAACACCCTGTCATGTTGCACTGTATAAGAGCAACGTCTTTAGCGTTACACACTTTTTAATAATGACATGATCTATTTGACATACTTGATTCCCTGTTCATTCGTAAATTTCTATTCCGAACTTTAATATAACAACAAGTCACTTTGGTACATTTATAACAACATGGTGGTTGGAATCTCTCCTGATAAAGGCTGAAACGGCAAGTACTATTAGAAGGATCTTTATTTCGAAGGTAACATGGTACCAACTAGAATAGTTTTAGTTATTCGCTTTAGAAGCTTTTATCTTCTGCACTTTTTTGTTTTCTCTACCAACTGGGTGCGTTCACAGCCGTCGATGGCTACAGAACAGTTGACCATGCCAACAATTTTTTTTTTTTTTTTTTTTCCCATTTTTTAATATCCATTGGAAGCAGTTTGTGGTTGGTTTCAATGCATTCATTGCTCACTCAGGTCGGGAGTGATTGGTCTGAAAGATTCCTTTTGTTCTCCCAGGCCAGCCAGATTCTGAAGTTGTTAATATTTGAAATTTTCAATTATTCAGTGCGGGATCGTTCTTAATATTTGAAATATTATTCAATTATTCATGATCGATTCGCTCTTAAAGCTTGGGTGCAGGTGGGCGCGAGTTTATTTATAGTATTTTATTTCTCCCATTGAAGCCAGGCCGCTTTGAGAAAGCATTTATCATGTTGGGAAGTCTTACCATGTTGTTGCTTTATATAATTTACTGACACAGATATATCTCTCCACAACTTTGTTCAAGAATGTTTATTTTGGCATTATAAGATTCTTATAGGAATTTTGTGGACAGTCATCAACTGTATAGTTTATATTTTCGCATTATGATATATAAGTGTGAATAGGTATTATCAAGTTCTGTTTCTCTATATATTTTATTTTTAAAGCATTAAAAGTGTATCAGAGCCCATATTGGTGTGGTTTATTTTTTATATAGCTAGCAGAAGGAAGCATTAAAGAATATATATTATATTAAATATACAGTGAATACATTAAACTTCTATAAAACAAAAATCTGAGCATTAAATGAGCATTTATAATGGGCTTTCTTGCACTTTATTCTACCATGTTTATTCTATAGATCACACATTCTATAGTGAAGTCCATGAAGCATTAAATGAGCATTCTGTACTCGATTCTAAATCGTTCCCTCACTTTATCTTTTGGAATTTTTAATTGATATTGAATTCTCGGTGGATTGGATAGGAATTGCAAATTTAAGTTATTATTTTTGAATTAAATAGGTTTAACCTGTATTAAAAATGGTATATTTGAGTATTTATTAATTTTAAAGTTGGTTTAAAATTTATTTGAATTATAAATTTGAGTTATTGAGTTGATATTGAATCTATTTATATATTAAAAAAATAAGAAAAGATTACCATTTCACTAGTAATTACATCACTTTATTTTTTAATGAAAAAAACAAAATTATAAAATATACAAATTTTGCCTATTCTCTAGTAGTCATATTTTGATGTCTTTGTGTGAATGTATTATTTATTATTTCAATTTTGTTAATTAGGTTTCACTAGCCTTGCTCATGAATATTGCTAGATTTGACAAGGGAAGCTTTGATGTGATGCATGAGCATCCTAGAAAACTTATTTTTTATTAGGCCTATGGGGTCATGAAATATCCAAAGGGAAAGACAATTCCCCCCAATACAATTTGTATAAAATTAGGTACTTTCATGTAAATTCAAGTGACCATACTCTAGAAGAATTTGGGCCAGTAGGTTGTTAGTATGTTTTAGTGAGATGGTACCTACTTAGTATGTTTTAGTGAGATGGTATTATGGCCAAGTAGGCCTTAGTGAATAATTTGACCATACTCTAGAAGAATCTGGCCAGTAGGTTGTTAGTTTGTTTTAGTGAGATGGTATTATGGCCAAGTAGGCCTTCGTGAATAATTTGTTTTAGTAAGATGGTATTATTATGGTCAAGTGGGCCTTTGTGAAAGTGACAAGTGCCACATTGAAGTAATAATAGTTTGGGACCAATGTCAAATTTAGCTTTGTTCTATTTGGATATTTTCTAGCTAGTAAGGAGATATATGCATCCATCTCGAGGTAAAGTTCAATAGGGTCTTGGGAAGAGCCAAGCTCAAGAAACTTGGGGAGAGGTAGCTCAATAAGGAGTAAAAGAGCACTATAGTTCAACAACGAAGGCTATACTATATTCCTTTGTAAAAACTTTTTTGTGAGTTTATAATAGAATCTAAGCTTTTGTCTAGTTATTCCTTCCGTAAGGTGAGGGAGTGTCTATTTATGTGCACATTCATGAATTTAGATCAGACGACAAAGAACTATGTGATGAGGCTAGATATCGGTTGAGGGTTCAGAGGACCAAATAGAAATTTGAATAGAGCTTAGCGAGCATTAAGACTATGTATTTCAGGGTTCATCTTGAGCAATTCGAGATTCATAATAAATTTGATATTTGGTTCAAACACATGGGAGACCAAATCAATCGATGTAAACTCAAAATTGTAGGCACCAAAAATGATCCATAGACAAGAACTTGCATCTAGAGGATATTTGAAGTCTATTGAGTTGAGTACATTCGGCTCTCCCATCCCACTTTGATCCGGATTTAAACAGGAACGCAACAAATTACAAAGATAACCATATACACAAAGATGCAACGGAAATAATACCTCATTTCATTAATGGAAAATACTGAAATATGCTTACAACCAGAAATGGAAATAAACCAGCTAGGGCGATGGTAGCTTATCTCTGAGAAGAGATGTGATGGCTACATGCCTCTGAACTGTGTTACAATGAGGCTCGAAGGCCTATTTATTGTTGAGAAACAATGGAAAACCCTTAACATTCCAAAACCTAACCCTAGGAGATGAAACGCCAAACTGTGGGCCCCGTTTGGGGTAAATTGGTACATCAACTTCCCGGGGTCGTAACTTTGGCATATGATCTCCATTTGACGCGTACAATAGCTCATTAGAAAGATCTATCCGAGCACTATCATTGTTGGAACGGGCAACATCGGTCCATTCCATGGACCCATGTTGCCCCTGGATTCCCCAAAAAACGTTGTTTAGGGCCTCAAAACGGCTCCGGAAGTTCAGGACCCGAAAAACTGCTAAAAATAGTAAGTTGTGCTACAATTAAGGAAACTGAAAATGCTGAGAAAGACAATGGTGGGGGTCCAGGTGGACTTGGCAGGTGGCCACCAATATCCACCTGGATCATTCCTCCCCCCTTAGGAAGTAATGGTCCCCATTGCGTTGAGCTCCTCCATGAGATGAGGAAACTTCTGCTGAACTTGTTCCCTGGTGAGCCACTTGCCCTGCTGAAGGAGTTGGCCTGCTTTGACAACTCGATACAGTTGGATATTCTGTTGGCGAGTGTTCTTGATCTGTGTGTCCATGATCCGATCAGTTGCAGCTTGTTCCATGCAATCTGGATTTAATTCTGTGGGTTTGAGCTGTTCTGCAATGTCGGATGTGTCTAGCAATGGTGGAAAGTATGGCCGAAGGCGGTCCACATTGAACACTCGGTGCAGGCCAAGGAATGGGGGAATGCTGAGCTCAAATGCATTGTCTCCCATAGCCTTAGTAATGGTGTAAGGACCATATCGAAGTGGTCTCAATTTCTGATAGGCTCCAGTAAGGCGTTCCTTTTGCAAATGCAACCAGACTTGGTCGCCCACCTGAAACTTGTGTGGCACCCGGTGTTGATCATGTCGCTGCTTGTACTTGGCATTTGATTTCTCAAGAATGTCATGGACCTGCTGGTGAATATGTTGGATGCGCTCAATGAAGTTGGTGGCCTTATCTGTTTCGGACTGGACATGAGCTGAATTCATGTGAGTAGCTGCAAGTGGCATGGCCACATCAATGGGGCATAGTGGCTGGAATCCCAAACCCACCTGAAAAGGGCTATGGCCAGTGGAGCTGTGAAGAGCTCGGTTGTAGCTGTGCTGAACATAGGGGAGGCTCTCGTCCCATGTGCGTGGATGCTTTGAGTTATACATGCGCAGAATGTGCACAATCATCCTGTTGACAACCTCTGTCTGGCCATCAGTTTGAGGATGGAAGGCTGTGGACTTCGTGAGTTTGGTGTCCAGCATTGACCAGAGACTGGACCAAAATGTCCTGAGAAACCGACTGTCCCGATCTGAGATGATAGACTGTGGGATCCCAAAGTGCACCCACACTCGTTCAAAGAAGAGTTTAGCAGTGGCTTCTGCTGTGATATTCTTCTTGCAGGCCACCATAATGGCCATCTTCGAGAACCTGTCGACGACCACAAAAACACAGTCATTTCCATGCTTAGTGGAAGGAAGGCCTGACATGTAATCCATGGAGATGGATTCCCAAGGTCGACTAGGGGTAGGCAACGGGGTATAGAGGCCGTGCTTCTTAATGGTCGGTTTGGCAATGGCACAGGCAGTACATGATCGGATGTACTTCCCAACATCCTGTCGAAGATTCGGCCAATAGAAATAATTTTGCAGTACTGCCACTATTTTCTCGACCCCGAAATGCCCAGCAGCCCGACTGTAGTGTGCTTCCCAAATCATCTTGGCACGCTCGCTTGAAGGAACACAAAGGTGACCGAGGTGGCATAATAGGGCATCCTGGAGGTGAAAATCTGCAACATGCCGACCCTCCAAGAGTGTCTGGTATGTGTGGCCGAATTCTGGGTCGCTTTTGTAGAGAAGTGGCCAATCAGAAGTCTCGTGCCCACAAGAGTTGAGCACGGTGGTTAGCGCCATGATCGGTGGCCGACTGAGGCAATCTGCAACATTATTGGTGCTGCCCTTTTTATACTTGATATTCAAGTGAAACTGTTGCAGGTATGTAGACCACTTCTGATGGCGATCATTCTGCAATTTCCCTTGGGTCTGTATGAACTGCAGAGGTCGGTGGTCTGTGTGGATGACCGTTTCCTTCCCCAAAATGTAATGCTTCCATTGTCGGCAGGCCTGTACAATGGAATACATCTCTTTATCATAAGTGGGGTACTTCCGGACTGTGTCTGAAAGTGTTTCACTGTGATATGCCACTGGATGTCCATGTTGAGTAAGGACTGCCCCAATAGCATAGTCAGAGGCATCTGTCTCGACCTCAAATGGTTGTTGTAAATCTGGTAACGCGAGCACTGGTGCCGTGCAGAGGCGATCCTTCAACTCCCTGAATGCCTTCTGTTGAGATTCAGACCAAAAGAATTTTGCTTTTGCCCCGCCCTTGGTGACTTGACTCAAGGGCCAAGAAATATGAGAAAACCCCAACACAAACCTGCGGTAGAAGTTGGCAAGACCTAGAAAGCTGCGGAGCTCTGTTAGAGTGGTTGGAGAGGGCCAATCCCGAATGACTTGGATCTTGGCTGGATCGACATGCACCCCCTGTTCATCAATGATGTATCCCAGATACTGAACCTGGGTCATGCCAAAAGTGCATTTCTCCAAATTGGCACATAGCTTGTGTTGCCGCAGTGTTTGGAGAACCTGTCGGATGTGGTGGAGGTGCTCTTCCCAACTCTGGCTGAAGATCAGAATGTCATCCAAGTATACTACTACAAAGGAGTTGGTGAATGGCCGCAAGATGTCATCCATTAGCCTCATAAAGGTTGCAGGAGCATTCGTCAATCCGAAAGGCATGACCAACCATTCGAAGAGGCCCTCCTTGGATTTGAAGGCAGTCTTCCACACATCGGAGGGTTCGATTGGTACCTGGTGATATCCTGACTTCAGATCGATCTTGCTGAAATATTTCGCCCCCTTTAGTTGGTCTAGGAGGTCATCAATCCGCGGGATCGGGTACCTATTACGGACAGTGATCTTGTTCAGCGCCCGATAGTCAATACAGAGTCTCCACGTCCCATCCTTCTTCTGTACCAACACGATCGGGCTCCCACAGGGCGATGAACTCGGACGGATGTGACCTTTCTGCAGGAGCTCCTGAATCTGCCTCTTGATTTCATCGTTCTCCAGAACGGAGCGCCGATAAATTGGTCCATTGGGTAGCGGCACACCTGGGGTCAGATCGATGGAGTGCTTGACTTGACAGTGCAGAGGAACCCCTGCCGGGGAGGTGAAGATGTCCTCGTACTCCTCCACAACCTTGTCCATCTGTAGTTGTCGTGCAGAGGGACCCCGTTTGGAGGCCGCGGCCACTGTCTTCTTCTTTCCTTGAGGGCGTATCATCAGGAAAACAAATTTCCTGGTTTTGGAAATGATCTTACTGCATTGTTTTGCAGTAATCAAAGAGATGGCGGCAGGTGGTGCTACCTCTGGTATCCTGAACAACTTATTTCCCAATGTAATAATAACAGCACGGGGCCTTGATTCATACACAGCATGTCGCTTCCACAAGTATGGTTGTCCTAGTAATACATCACAAACTTCAAGGGGAGCAATGTCACACAATACCTCATCCGTGAAGGGCTTGATGTTGTATGGAAGGCGACACTGCTGGCTCACGCGAAGATCTCGTCCTTGGTGAAGCCACCCAATGGTGTATGGTTGTGGATGTGCTGTGGTCGGTAAGCCCAATCGCTTCACGACCTCTGCCGAAATGAGGTTCTTTTGACTCCCGCTATCAACAATGAACTGTATCGGGGAGCCCTTTACCCACATCTGGGAGTGGAAGAGACGCTCCTCCTCCTCTGGATCTTCGGGTTCATTTTTCTGGATCTTTGCAGTAGCAACAGTGGCGCTGGGATCCGCATCAATGATCTGCTTCCATTTTTCATACCCCTTATCGGGTTCTGACTCAGAGTCGGAACATGCATCTGATTCTGAAACCTTTAGCTCAGCCACCAGTGACTGCTTGGCCCGACACTCACTTGTGTTGTGAGTGGAGCTCTTATGGAACTCGCACCATTTTCCAGTGTCCTTTCTCGGCTTCGCGGTGCTGCTCTTTGCTTGCGGCTTCGGCTGGTTGTCTTGGGTTGTCCCGCCTTGGCTTTGTCCTTTGTTCTGTGGTTTAGGGGCACCTTTCCCTTGCTTTGGATTCGCAGATCCAAAGTCTCGCTTCTTTTGTTTAAACTTCTGCTCGACCTTGACGGCATATCGGTATGCTGCGCCGAGCGCGGGGATGTTTAGGAATTGTATTTCTTCCTGGATGTACTTGTGTAGGCAACCACGGTATTTGAGTATCAAATGTTGCTCCGAATCCTTGATACCCAACTTTGTGCGAAGGGTATGGAAAAGATTGGTGAACTCCGGCACGTCTTGGTCCCTTCCCTGCCGCAGCGTGGTCCACTTTATGTATTCATCCTCATAGCTTCCGACAGGGTAGTACTGCTCCTTGATGGCATCCCGGAATGAATCCCAGGTGGGTGCGGCTGAAAATAGTGAGCCAGTACTTTCATCCTTCTGCTCGCAGTAGGTTTCCCACCAGTCCTTGACGTGGGGGGCTGCTTTGAGAAGAGCAAAAACAATCTTTTCCCGACTCGAAAATTCATGAACAGAAAAATAACCCTCTAGCAGATTTAACCATTTATCTACAGCATCTGCGTCTATCTGACCCTCGAATATGGGGATTTCAAAATTAACTTGTACCTTAAAGGGTGTGGCGTTTCCAGAGTAGTTGCTGGAAGCTGATGCGTTGCTTCTGGGTAGCCACTGAAGGATCTGGGCAAAGCTGTCCATCATCGCGTTCCGTTGTCGCTCGAGGGCTTCTTCGAGCAAGATTTTGATGGGATCTCCTGCCCCCTCGTCTTTCTTCTCGTCCGCCATTGGAGGCCGTCGGGATTTGCGAGGCTGGTCTTGCAAAGGTTCAACCAGTTCAAGCCCTAACTCCTTATATCCTGACCTTGTTGGGGACATGCAAAGAAAAACAGAGAAAAAGCAGACCGCTCTGATACCACTGATCCAGATTTAAACAGGAACGCAATAAATTACAGAGATAACCATATACACAAAGATGCAGCGGAAATAATACTTCATTTCATTAATGGAAAATACTGAAATATGCTTACAACCAGAAATGGAAATAAACCAGCTAGGGCGATGGTAGCTTATCTCTGAGAAGAGATGTGATGGCTACATGCCTCTTTCTACTCTACAATGAGAGCTTTTTCCTGTTGTAGTTACAGTTGTTGCACTTCCAACTTTGCTTCTGCATCTGTCTTTATTTTCTCTTTTTGGGCTTCCTTCTTTTACTCTTCCTCTATTTCTCTCTCTCTCTCTCTCTCTCTCTCTCTCTCTCTCTCTCTCTCTTCGACTTCTTTACTAACCTGTGCTGCTGCAAACAGGTTGTCTTCCACTGTCTCACCAAATAACATCATGTCAATATGATGTTTTTTCTGCATCACTTGGAACCATTCATCATTATCCAACAATTCTTCATCAAAATTCACATCAACAATATTAATTGTTGGATTCACCATAGCATTGACTGCTCCAATAACAGTTTTATTGTCATAAACAAGCTCTGTTGCTCAATTCACCAAACTTTCATCAGCAAGCTCCATTGCTGGAATAATCATATTGTTATTAGCAAGAGACAGTGACAAAGACAAAAATAGAGATAGAAGCAAAGCCAAACAAGAAAGCCCACAAAGAGAAAATAGAGACAAATGCAGAAGCAGAGTTGGAAGTGCAACAGCTGGAAGCACAACATGAACAAGCTCTGTTGTTGGAATCAACATATCTTCATACACTTGTGATTGTGCATAGTGGGGTTCGTGAGAATCTATTTGATCCTTCTCTCTTGCTTGTGCGACTTCTTCATAGTCATCGTCCACTTGTGGCTGAACACAGTGGGATTTAACAAACCTTTAATCTCGGTGTAGATTTGTTGCTGTAGATCCACTTTCATCTTCAACTTTAGTGCTCCCCCTTGCACCAAAAATCATCTCAAGGGTATTCAAGGCATCCTTGGGTGTCTTGGCTTCTGAAATCAGGTGTAGATTGCTATCATTTACAGATTCTTTTATCCATTTCAATGCAAAGACATCCTTTTTCCTCTTCACTTCTAGATCTAAAAAGATCTAAAACATCTCCTACTGTCGTTTTGACTTTATCAACCTCTTGGCTTTTCCCATTTGTTGAGCGTTCACTGAATACAACTTAACAAGCAAAACAAACTTTAGACATCACATCTGATTGCAATAAAAATAGCACTACTGCATAGTTCCCACAAACCAACGATGCTTTCACAAACAATTACAGTGCCCAAAACTAACTAGAACAATGCCTTTCTTTTAATCTCTTTTTTTAACCAAAAAAAATGTAACTCCCCCTTTTTTTAATTCCCTTAAAAAAAACTATTTTACACATATAATCCCCTCTTAAAAACATTACATTATTCCTTTTTTCCAAATGGCGTGGAGCCTATATAAAAGATTATATGGGAAAAAAACTCTTTTAAATAATTTCGTAAGCCCTTTTAAAATATCTCATGAGCACTTTTTTAAATCATAAGGCTTTTCAAATCATACAAAGGACAAATTACATGATCCTTCTTGAAACCCTTTAAAAAAAATATTAACTTTTCACCTTGTGCATTCGATTTCCTTTCCACGATGAATGAACCATGGAACAAAATGGAATGTGCTTGGCTTGATTTTGCATGATTGTCCTTGGTGTTCGGGAAAAAGCTATCGCTTATTGGTTGGAATGGCAGCAACGCTCTTCTAGACAGAGGGCGGTCTTTCTTTCGAGAGGATGGAAGGAACTGGACATTGTTGGTACGGTCTTTTACAAAATTATTCAAACTTCCTTCTTGACTTTTCAATGAAATTGTTGCCCCAATCCGCTACGGTCTTTTATGAAGGAACTGGACAGATTTTTCTCCCTTAACTCTCTGTTGGGATGAGCAAAGGTCATGATAACTCTAATGATGCTATTGAATTTCTGGACTGTGTTAATACACACTAGATTAACATCTCTAATGCTTTACTGTGGACGCATTTCGATTTTTAAAAAAATCTCAGCCTTCTTCTTCAGAACTGGCTCAGTCTCTGCTTCTTCTTGGCAGACTCCTTCAAATTTTTGCTACTCTCTCAAAGAGTCTTACACTCTATCTCTGTGAAGAGCTCTCTTTGCTTCTTCGCAGTAGCCTTCTTCAAAATTCTACTACTCTGTTAAAGAGTCTTATGCTGACTTGCCTATTCTTTCTATTTCTCTCTCTTTACTCAAGTTGTTTCTCTCTCAGGGAGTCCTATGCAAACTCACTCTATCTCTGTTCCTCTCTCAAAGAGTCTTACACAGTCTAAGCTCTGATACCATGGCAAAAATTGAAGGGAACAGAACGTGGATCACAGGACTTTCTCTTCTCAATATTAAAAATCACTTAAATAAGATTACATTGGAAACATCACTAATAAATGACTGGAGTTAAACTCGACTTAAACTCGACTAACTCAAATTTAACTGGGACACTTGGAGGGATGATTTTGAAACCTAACAAGTGGTTGGGATTAGATTCTCTAACTTTGTTAACATCCAGGGTCACCCCTTGCAATCAACGGGGTTCATTGTTTTGCTTCAAACCAGTTTTATACTCTGATAAACCTGTGGAACCTCAAGAAAGAACTACAAGTGTGAATGCCCCCTCGTGTGACGTCACAAGGGGAGGCCCCCCCATAATTCATATTATTGTCGATATCTTCTATGACCATATCTGTAGGATCAGGGGCCATGTGATAGGGACTTACACCATGTTTTCAGAAATTGATTAATGAGAATTAATCATGGTCATTGAATCGAGGCCCATGACGTTGGCGCACCTGGTCACAATGGGAACATGGCACATTGGGTTAAGCTAAAGTGCTGAAGTGATTGACCTATGGGTGATGATTGTGTGCCGATTAAGATCAATGTTTTATCACCATTGCAGGGTTCTAAAAGGAGTTATAAACTAGAGGGGTGAGAAAAGTCTAGCTTTGAACTAAGAAACCTATATCGATGTTGTGAAGTGGTATCATAGTGCAACAACACTCTTTTAGCATTAAATGATAGAGTAGGCGATTAGAGGGAAATTGCAGAAGACCAAGGGATTTATGAAGATCATCAGTGGAGGAGGGAGCAAGGAAAAGAACCAGGTATTGTTTGAAGAGGTTTCTAGCAAATTGAAGGTTAGAGGATGACAGTTAGAACACAATATTCTCTTGTGGTGGATTGAGAATTGACTAGAAGAGAAACGTTGTAGCCAAGAAGAGGGGATATTACAAGGAACACAACTTGAGAACAAGAGGTAATATAGAGAGAGGAGAGTAGAGAGAGGATACCAAGGATAGCTAGTTGCAAAGATAGTAGAGAGAGTGACAAAGAAGCGTGAGAAGAATTTTAGGCAAAGAAGCTTGAGTAAGAATGCGGTGGGAGACTGAGACACCAATACCCAAAACAAAACCAATGGATTTGGAGCCAAATTAAATAAATACCAATAAAGAAGTAGATTTGAGAGAGTTGTTGAAGCAAGGAATTCATAAAGTTGAAGATCTTCGTATTCGAGAGACATGGGGGGTGAAAAAAGGTGGTATTATGTTTTTTATTTCAATCTAGTGAAAGAGTTTGGTGATTGCAGGTAGCAGTAGGAGAAAAAGGAGTTGTGGACTTGAACCCCTGCAATAGAGAGGATATAGAGGGAGAAGTTGTTCAAGCTAAGGTTGGAAGAGAGCATAAGACAAAAGAAGTCTTCATAAAAAGGTAAATAGAACAAGTGAATTTCTTGAAAGGTGAGCATGGTGTAACAAGTAGAGGAGTAGAGGAAGGTTGAGAGGTTCCAGAGGAGGTGAACCTATGATGCGAAAAGGCTAAGCCCAAAGGAGAGAAGCTTGGTGAGGTGTCTTATGGAGGCTTGTTTGCAACTCATAGTGAGGATGGAAAAGCCTAAGGATAAAGAGAAATAAATGACTAGTGATGGTCATTTCAATATTTCAAGTGAAATCCACAAGAGAATGGAGAAAGATACCAAAGTTGATGGCGAAAGGAGAAGGAATTTGAGCAATGACGAGTTTGAATAAGAGATGAATGAGTTAAAAGAGATACTCGATGTGATAAGAATTATGTTACAAGAGATGAGGAAGGAATAATAGGTGTGGATGAAATCAGAAGAAGATCCATTGGTCTGTTAGATAGCTATATGCTAGGAAGCTAAAAGAAATTTGAGGTAGATGTTTAGTGCTCAATTGAGAAATGGAGAACTAATAGTAGCTAAGTATGGAGAGGAGGAAGTTCATTATTGTGAACAAGAGTATGGAGAATTCTTTAGAGAAGATGATAAGGAAAATGTTGAGGAGAGACTAGTCAAGTGTCTTATGGATTGCATGAAGAGTCTAGATCAACAAAAGAAGATACTGATATAAGGTATGGTGGTAGAGGCACCAAATAGGGTAGAACAACCTTGTAGTGTTAAATCTAATGAAGTTTGTGCGAATACAAGTATTTTAGATTATGAAGACGAAAAATCATCGAAAAATGCCACGAAGGAGGAAGAGAAAGCATAATTATCTCTAATAAACAGAGGCAAGAAGACTTTGGAAAATGAAATAAATAGAATCATATTTTTGAGAGGAAAAAGGAATGTGATTCATAGTGTACATATGTGGAATAAATTTTCATATGTTAAGTTAATGGATTTGCCTTTCGAAAATCAAATTTTGTTAATAGGTGGGGAGGAAAGGGGTTTCCTTGAAGACAATAATCGAGTTCTACAAATAAATGTGGAGGATGGAGATCACTCCAACAAGGAATGTAGCGAATGATAGAAGCTCAAGGGTGTATTGAATGAGTGTAAAAGCTTCACTAAGGAGGGGAAAAAATTCAATTAAGAAAGTTCCAATAGTGGAGGAATTCATATTGTAAGCAACAAAGGGAAATTATGGATGCATATATATTGGTGAAGCATGAGGAAATTACCTTGAAAGTCATAGAAGGGGATGAAGGAGTGTTTTTTCAAGACATTGGAGGAGGAAAACTTTTATGAACCTATCATACTAGAAGATGAGGTAATATTGTCTCATAAAGGCGATCAGGGGAAGATCCATAAAACCAAGAAAATTTGGCAATGAAGACAAAGAAAGAGGTTAAAAGGCTTTGTGTTTTTAAACATGACAAACTGTATGCATGACACAAGGATGCATAAATTGTCCAAAAGAAAGAATATGGTGCAGGATTTTCTTCTCAAACATTTAAGCAAGGAGAAATGAGTTTCTTTCTAGGAACAATCTAAGGAAGCCCTGCTGACAATTAGCAAGGACATCCATTACAACAAACAAGAGTAGCCATGCTGAAAGTGAAGAAAAACTCTCAAAAGATGTTAAAAAATGGAGAGAAGATGAGGAGGAAAACCTCATAAAAGGAAAGGGATAACATTATACTTCAATGTTGTCACTATATGAAAAGGAATTGTAGTTCATAGACTTCTAGTTGGATAGTACTGGGGTTGAAGGAGATAGTATATAGGATGCATCCAAGGAGTAGGAAGAAGATGAGGCGATTCACACATCTGAGTATCTTGTTAATAAATTTCATTGTGTAAATACTACTGGAAAGATTTTAGCTAAAGGAAAACAAGTGTAGTCGCAAGAAGATAAAAAGGAAGGAGATGAGACAATTTTGTTTCATAAAAAAAGAAATTTCTCAGCATCTGAATATAGAGATAAATTCTATAAAAGTGGAATTTTACCTTGTGTGGACGAGAAAAATTTTCAACTAAGAATCTTCCAATAACAGGTGAATTCATATGAAAGGAAGACATATATAATGTTGAAGAATAAAGAAATTTCCATCGAAACTCAAGGCAAAAGGAAAATAATGTGCTAAAGAAAACAATAGGGATTATTGTAATAAATTAGTTTTATGTGAAAGATGAGAATTTATTTGTCATGGAGTAGCCAAAAAAAAGGTTTTCAAGGTGCTTAAACATCTTTTAGATGTCTAATAATGGAGAATGGAAGTAGCAAGGTCATGGAAATGAAGAAGTGGCAATTGAAGCCATGAAATTTTTGAAAGCATTGCTGCAAAAAAATAGTTTGGTTTAGTAAGGAGATGGGGTGGACATTGAGAATAAGGAATTGAGGATACCAATGAAGCAGGTACCTAAGAAATGGTATAGTGGAGAATAGGAAGAAACCAACTACAGAACATGGTTGATTGCAAGAGACTATATCAACAAAGCAAGAGGAAGGAGAGGAGTAATATTGCAGATTTTTTAGTATGAATGCCATCAAGGAGAGACGACAAATGGGAAATTGTGGCTATTTGAGAGGGATTGTTTCATCCGGGAAAAGTAACGACAATATAATACATAGGATCCTAGAAATACAAGGATATCTACAAGATGGCCAAGAAATAAAGCTAATGATTAATGTCAACATAAAGTTTGTGATACTAGAGATGTAGTATTCAAATTCACATGGCCAAGAGGTCATGGAAATTTTCAACCTGGGGAGTCTAATGAAAAATAATCAACCGTAGGTAACCCATTTTTTTATTAGAAAGGGGTCATGAAATATCCAAAAGGAAATGCATTTCCCTCCAATCCAATATGTATAAAATTAGGAAATTTCATGTAAATTCAAGCGTTCAAAATCTAGAATAATATAGTTTGTTAGGTTGTTAGTTTGTTTTAGTTAGATGGTATTATGGCAAAGTGGGCCTTTGTAAAAGTGACATGTTTGAGGTTGAGGTGTTAGTAGCTTTGGACATATTCCCAAATTAACTTTGTTTTGTTAGGACATTTTCTAGCTAGTAGTAAAATATACATCCATGTATAATTAGAGTTTGATAAGATCTCTAGGTGATTAGAGAAGAGAAAATAACTTGAGACTAAAGCTCATGAAACTCAGGGAGAGGTAGCTTGAGAAGGAGCATGAGAGCCTTGTAATTGGACAAAAAATCTATAATATTCCTATGTAAATATGCCTTTATGAGTTTATAATAGAATATGGGTTTTTGTCTAGTTATTCCATATGTTTAATTCCTTTTCCCCAACATGTATTGATTCCTTCTGTAACGTGGGTGTGTCTTTGTGTGTGCAGATTACTGAATTTAGATGAGAGAACAAAGATTTATGCAATCAGTCTAGACCTCGATCGTGGGGTCAAAGAACCAAATTGAAATTTGAGTGGATCTTAGCATGCGCCAAGCATATGTATTTTAGGGTTCATCTTGAGAAACTCAGGAATCATTAAAAATATGAAGATCGATCTATCTTTGGCTCAAACCTATTGGAATATGAATGAATCAATGTAAGCATGAATGTATAGGGACAAACAATGATCCATAGAGAATAACTCACATTAGGACTAAATTCAAATTCCATTAAGTTGAGTACATTTGGCCTTGCCTTCCTATTTGTGGTGCATGAAATTGATCACCAGTTTTGAACAAGTTACGATCAATTTATAGTAATTTTGTTGTTAGAGGCATAAGTTTGAAAAGGTAGTAGAGTCACGACTTTAGAAACCCTTTCTTGCTAGTGTTAGGGGTCAACCCCCCTGCAATCAACGAGAGTCATTGATTCACCTCCAATCAATTTTTGTCATTCAATAAATCATACTAAACATCAAGATGGAACTATGAGTGCACCTCACCGCCCCCCCTCCAAGTTGATGTTGCAGGGGGCAACCCTTGCAATTCATATCCATAGTCAATATTTTTTGTTGATCATAAAACTAGGATCAAAGACCCACATGATGTGGCATTACACCATGTTTTGGGCCATAGACTAATGAGAGTTTATCATGACTGTTGAACCAAGGCTAATGTTGGTAATGCACCCTATCACAATTGTACCATGAGGCTTCAGGTTAAGCCCCAATCTCCAAATTATTGGCCCATGGGTGATGATTATGTGGGGAATAAGATAGGGGTTTTAACACCATTGCAAGTTTCCAAAAAGTGTTATAAACCAGATGAACATTCCAATGTCAGATTGAGAAACCTAGACCAACTGTGCCATGATGTCATGGATTCAAGCCTAGTTTTTTAGAGTGAATAATTGATCCGGATTTAAACAGGAACGCAAACAATTACAGAGATAACCATATACGCAAAGATGCAGCGGAAATAATACTTCATTTCATTAATGGAAAATACTGAAATATGCTTACAACCAGAAATGGAAATAAACCAGCTAGGGCGATGGTAGCTTATCTCTGAGAAGAGATGTGATGGCTACATGCCTCTGAACTGTGTTACAATGAGGCTCGAAGGCCTATTTATTGTTGAGAAACAATGAAAAAAACCCTTAACATTCCAAAACCTAACCCTAGGAGATGAAACGCCAAACTGTGGGCCCCGTTTGGGGTAAATTGGTACATCAACTTCCCGGGGTCGTAACTTTGGCATATGATCTCCGTTTGACGCGTACAATAGCTCATTAGAAAGATCTATCCGAGCACTATCATTATTGGAACCAGCAACATCGGTCCATGCCATGGACCCATGTTGCCCTCGGATTCCCCAAAAAACGTCGTTTAGGGCCTCAAAATGGCTCCGGAAGTTCAGGACCCAAAAAACTGCTAAAAATAGTAAGTTGTGCTACAATTAAGGAAACTGAAAATGCTGAGAAAGACAATGGTGGGGGTCCAGGTGGACTTGGCAGGTGGCCACCAATATCCACCTGGATCATTCCTCCCCCCTTAGGAAGCAATGGTCCCCATTGCGTTGAGCTCCTCCATGAGATGAGGAAACTTCTGCTGAACTTGTTCCCTAGTGAGCCACTTGCCCTGCTGAAGGAGTTGGCCTGCTTTGACAACTCGATACAGTTGGATATTCTGTTGGCGAGTGTTCTTGATCTGTGTGTCCATGATTCGATCAGTTGCAGCTTGTTCCATGCAATCTGGATTTAATTCTGTGGGTTTGAGATGTTCTGCAATGTCGGATGTGTCTAGCAATGGTGGAAAGTATGGACGAAGGCGGTCCACATTGAACACTGGGTGCAGGCCAAGGAATGGGGGAATGCTGAGCTCAAATGCATTGTCTCCCATAGCCTTAGTAATGGTGTAAGGACCATATCGCAGTGGTCTCAATTTCCGATAGGCTCCAGTAAGGCGTTCCTTTTGCAAATGCAACCAGACTTTGTCGCCCACCTGAAACTTGTGTGGCACCTGATGTTGATCATGTCGCTGCTTGTACTTGGCATTTGATTTCTCAAGAATGTCATGGACCTGCTGGCGAATATGTTGGATGCGCTCAATGAAGCTGGTGGCCTTATCTGTTTCGGACTGGACATGAGCTGAATTCATGTGAGTAGCTGCAAGTGGCATGGCCACATCAATGGGGCATAGTGGCTGGAATCCCAAACCCACCTGAAAAGGGCTATGGCCAGTGGAGCTGTGAAGAGCTCGGTTGTAGCTGTGCTGAACATAGGGGAGGCTCTCGTCCCATGTGCGTGGATGCTTTGAGTTATACATGCGCAAAATGTGCACAATCATCCTATTGACAACCTCTGTCTGGCCATCAGTTTGAGGATGGAAGGCTGTGGACTTCGTGAGTTTGGTGTCCAGCATTGACCAGAGACTGGACCAAAATGTGCTGAGAAACCGACTGTCCCGATCTGAGATGATAGACTGTGGGATCCCAAAGTGCACCCACACTCGTTCAAAGAAGAGTTTAACAGTGGCTTCTGCTGTGATATTCTTCTTGCAGGCCACAATAATGGCCATCTTCGAGAACCTGTCGACGACCACAAAAACACAGTCATTTCCATGCTTAGTGGAAGGAAGGCCTGACATGTAATCCATGGAGATGGATTCCCAAGGTCGACTAGGGGTAGGCAACGGGGTATAGAGGCCTTGCTTCTTAATGGTCGGTTTGGCAATGGCACAGGCAGTACATGATCGAATGTACTTCCCAACATCCTGTCGAAGATTCGGCCAATAGAAATAATTTTGCAGTACTGCCACTGTTTTCTCGACCCCGAAATGCCCAGCAGCCCGACTGTAGTGTGCTTCCCAAATCATCTTGGCACGCTCGCTTGAAGGAACACAAAGGTGACCGAGGTGGCATAATAGGGCATCCTGGAGGTGAAAATCTGCAACATGCCGACCCTCCAAGAGTGTCTGGTATGTGTGGCCGAATTCTGGGTCGCTTTTGTAGAGAAGTGGCCAATCAGAAGTCTCGTGCCCACAAGAGTTGAGCACGGTGGTCAGCGCCATGATCGGTGGTCGACTGAGGCAATCTGCAACATTATTGGTGCTGCCCTTTTTATACTTGATATTCAAGTGAAACTGTTGCAGGTATGTAGACCACTTCTGATGGCGATCATTCTGCAATTTCCCTTGGGTTTGTATGAACTGCAGGGGTCGGTGGTCTGTGTGGATGACCGTTTCCTTCCCCAAAATGTAATGCTTCCATTGTCGGCAGGCCTGTACAATGGAATACATCTCTTTATCATAAGTGGGGTACTTCCGGACTGTGTCTGAAAGCGTTTCACTGTGATATGCCACTTGATGTCCATGTTGAGTAAGGACTACCCCAATAGCATAGTCAGAGGCATCTGTCTCGACCTCAAATGGTTGTTGTAAATCTGGTAACGCGAGCACTGGTGCCGTGCAGAGGCGATCCTTCAACTCCCTGAATGCCTTCTATTGAGATTCAGACCAAAAGAATCTTGCTTTCGCCCCTCCCTTGGGGACTTGACTCAAGGGCCAAGAAATATGGGAAAACCCCAGCACAAACCTGCGGTAGAAGTTGGCAAGACCTAGAAAGCTGCGGAGCTCTATTAGAGTGGTTGGAGAGGGCCAATCCTGAATGACTTGGACCTTGGCTCGGTCGACATGCACCCCCTGTTCATCAATGATGTATCCCAGATACTGAACCTCGGTCATGCCAAAAGTGCATTTCTCCAAATTGGCACATAGCTTATGTTGCCGCAGTGTTTGGAGAACCTGTCGGATGTGGTGGAGGTGCTCTTCCCAAGTCTGGCTGAAGATCAGAATGTCATCCAAGTATACTACTACAAAGGAGTTGGTGAATGGCCGCAAGATGTCATCCATTAGCCTCATAAAGGTTGCAGGAGCATTCGTCAATCCGAAAGGCATGACCAACCATTCGAAGAGGCCCTCCTTGGATTTGAAGGCAGTCTTCCACACATCTGAGGGTTCGATTGGTACCTGGTGATATCCTGATTTCATATCGATCTTGCTGAAATATTTCGCCCCCTTTAGTTGGTCTAGGAGGTCATCAATCCGCGGGATCGGGTACCTAATACGGACAGTGATCTTGTTCAGCGCCCGATAGTCAATATAGAGTCTCCACGTCCCATCCTTCTTCTGTACCAAAACGATCGGGCTCCCAAAGGGCAATGAACTCCGACGGATGTGACCTTTCTGCAGGAGCTCCTGAATCTGCCTCTTGATTTCATTGTTCTCCAGAACGGAGCGCCGATAAATTGGTCCATTGGGTAGCGACGCACCTGGGGTCAGATCGATGGAGTGCTTGACCTGACAGTGCAGGGGAACCCCTGCCGGGGAGGTGAAGATGTCTTCGTACTCCTCCACAATCTTGTCCATCTGTAGCTGTCGTGTAGAGGGACCCCGTTTGGAGGCCGCGGCCACTGTCTTCTTCTTCCCTTGAGGGCGTATCATCAGGAAAACAAATTTCCTGGTTTTGGAAATGATCTCACTGCATTGTTTTGCAGTAATCAAAGAGATGGTGGCAGGTGGTGCTACCTCTGGTATCCTGAACAACTTATTTCCCAATGTAATAATAACAGCATGGGGCCTTGATTCATACACATCATGTCGCTTCCACAAGTATGGTTGTCCTAGTAATACATCACAAACTTCAAGGGGAGCAATGTCACACAATACCTCATCCGTGAAGGGCTTGATGTTGTATGGAAGGCGACACTGCTGGCTCACGCGAAGATCTCGCCCTTGGTGAAGCCACCAATGGTGTATGGTTGTGGATGTGCTGTGGTCGGTAAGCCCAACCGCTTCACGACCTCTGCCGAAATGAGGTTCTTTTGACTCCCGCTATCAACAATGAACTGTATCGAGGAGCCCTTTACCCACATCTGGGAGTGGAAGAGATGCTCCTCCTCCTCTAGATCTTCGGGTTCATTTTTCTGGATATTTGCGGTAGCAACAGTGGCGCTGGGATCCGCATCAATGATCTGCTTCCCTTTTTCACACCCCTTATCGGGTTCTGACTTAGAGTCGGAACATGCATCTGATTCTGAAACCTTTATCTCAGCCACCAGTGACTGCTTGGCCCGACACTCACTTGTGTTGTGAGTGGAGCTCTTATGGAACTCGCACCATTTTCCAGTGTCCTTTCTCGGCTTCACGGTGTTGTTCTTTGCTTGTAGCTTCGGTTGGTTGTCTTGGGCTGTCCCACCTTGGCTCTATCCTTTGTTCTGTGGTTTAGGGGCACCTTTCCCCTACTTTGGATTCGCAAATCCAAAGTCTCGCTTCTTTTTCTTAAACTTCTGCTCGACCTTGACGACATATCGGTATGCTACGCCGAGCGAGGGGATGTTTAGGAATTGTATTTCTTCCTGGATGTACTTGTGCAGGCAGCCACGGTATTTGAGTATCAAATGTTGCTCTGAATCCTTGATACCCAACTTTGTGCGAAGGGTATGGAAAAGATTGGTGAACTCCGGCACGTCTTGGTCCCTTCCCTGCCGCAGCGTGGTCCACTTTATGTATTCATCCTCATAGCTTCCGACAGGGTAGTACTGCTCCTTGATGGCATCCC
Source organism: Pinus tabuliformis (assembly GCA_031772625.1). NCBI lineage: Eukaryota > Viridiplantae > Streptophyta > Pinopsida > Pinales > Pinaceae > Pinus > Pinus tabuliformis. Next base: position 1,073,089,373 of record CM062807.1, on the reverse strand, counting down.
AGAATGAATCCCAGGTGGGTGCGGCTGAAAATAGTGAGCCAGTACTTTCATCCTTCTGCTCGCAGTAGGTTTCCCACCAGTCCTTGACATGGGGGGCTGCTTTGAGAAGAGCAAAAACAATCTTTTCCCGACTCGAAAATTCATGAACAGAAAAATAACCCTCTAGCAGATTTAACCATTTATCTACGACATCGGCGTCTATCTGACCCTCGAATATGGGGATTTCAAAATTAACTTGTACCTTAAAGGGTGTGGCATTTCCAGAGGAGCTGCTGGAAGCCGATGCGCCGCTTCTGGGTAGCCGCTGAAGGATCTAGGCAAAGCTGTCCATCATTGCGTTCCGTTGTCGGTCGAGGGCTTCTTCGAGCAAGATTTGGATGGGATCTCCTGCCCCCTCGTCTTTCTTCTCGTCCGCCATGGGAGGCCGTCGGGATTTGCAAGGCTAGTCTTGCAAAGGTTCAACCAGTTCAAGCCCTAACTCCTTATATCCCGACCTTGTTGGGGACACGCAAAGAAAAACAGAGAAAAAGCAGACCGCTCTGATACCACTGATCCAGATTTAAACAGGAACACAACAAATTACAGAGATAACCATATACACAAAGATGTAGCGGAAATAATACTTCATTTCATTAATGGAAAATACTGAAATATGCTTACAACCAGAAATGGAAATAAACCAGCTAGGGCGATGGTAGCTTATCTCTGAGAAGAGATGTGATGGCTACATGCCTCTGAACTATGTTACATTGAGGCTGGAAGGCCTATTTATTGTTGAGAAACAATGAAAAGAACCCTTAACATTCCAAAACCTAACCCTAGGAGATGAAACGCCAAACTGTGGGCCCCGTTTGGGGTAAATTGGTACATCAACTTCCCGGGGTCGTAACTTTGGCATATGATCTCCGTTTGACGCGTACAATAGCTCATTAGAAAGATCTATCCAAGCACTATCATTGTTGGAACAATGTTGCCCTCGGATTCCCCAAAAAGCGTCGTTTAGGGCCTCAAAACGGCTCCGGAAGTTCAGGACCCGAAAAACTGCTAAAAATAGTAAGTTGTGCTACAATTAAGGAAACTGAAAATGCTGAGAAAGACAACGGTGGGGGTCCAGGTGGACTTGGCAGGTGGCCAGCAATATCCACCTGGATCAATAATTATTTAGTACCTCAAGATGTATATTCCTCATATGGAAAATAAATATAATGGTATTTTGCATGTGAAAAAAATATTGGTAAATCTTAATTTTAATTAAATAATAATGTACTTTTTTTTTTTGAACTTGAAACTTGGGAACATGATGATTCTAATCATTTTGTGGTTATGTTGGGACAAAAATTCCTCTCATGCAGGAATTAGAGGAATACATTATTATATAAAAAATAGTGTCTCCTCACATTGACTTCACAACATATAACCCCTCAATAGGTACATTTTCTATAAGAGGATTTTCTATTTCGCACCTATAAACTATATATTTTACAATAAAAATGATCTAAGATAAGAATTTTATTTATAATCATAGAGGAGGATATTCATAGTCTAAGGAATGAAGGTATTATCCCCTTGTTATGAAACTTTAATTCTAGAACCACATATAATCAAACCATTCTTCTATGTAATGTTTCAAACCCTAGTCCTCTTTGGTTGCATGAGTACCTTGATTTAACTATCACATTTAAAGGAAACTCCTAAGATCTAAAGGAGAATTTAAACTCTATTGTTCTCAAGACCTTATAATTTGAAATATAATTTCAAATGGCATAATTATGTAGCCAAACTCCAACTAAATTAGTTGTATTTATGGGTTTGGAAGTAATGTCATGGATTATGTGATATTTGATATGAAACCAAAATATAAAATATGACCTTTTAAATGACCATTAGCCATCATAGACCTTTAATCTTAGCTCTAAAATTTTTCTTGCAAAACAAGGATATGCATGAGAATTGTGAGAGTCAAAGCCACTTACTTTTTTATAAGACAAAAATGGATCTCTTATTAATGTATTTAAATAAGTATTTACACATCTTAGATTATAAGGATAACATTAAAAAACTTTATTATAATTTTACTACAATCCTCTTTGCTACCATTAGCAAGTTCTCTACCAAGGTGTCATATGAAAAGAATAATAGAACTGTGAGTCCTTGGGATGATGATGATCGTAAAATTGCTAGAAACACTATAGAAAAACCTTAAAACTTTATAAGATAAATACATAAAAAAAATTTATTGAAGGAAAAACATAGTTACCAATCAGCTGAGAAAATTACCTAGTACTGTTTTTTTGAGGTAGCAAAAAATCGCTCGATTTTGAAAAGTGGTGATTCAGAATATACATTTTTTTTGGAGTATATTTTTTGCATTTTAAATTTTCTTATGTATCAAGTATGAACATTTTTTTTTAAATGTTAGTGATTTTCAAGCTGATTTTGAAAAGTGTTGATGCAATATCAACGCATTTTTTTAGAGGACTTATTTTTGACACTTTAATTTTTTTTGTGTATAAAGTATGAATATTTTTTTTGTTAGCGATTTTCATCTTGATTTTGAAAAGTGTTGATGCAACATCAACCCTTTTTGTTTGGAGGGCTTATTTTTTACACTTTAAATTTTCTAATGTATTAAGTGTGGATATTTTTTTTTTTTAAATGTTGGTGATTTTCATGTTGGTATTAAAAATAAAAATGAAAATTAAATATAAAAATATATAAAAAAGAAAACCATAAAAATGTAAAAAAAACAAAATTAACTTGTAAAAATAAAAAATTAAAATTAAAACTAAAAAAAAAAACAAAAAATATCAAAACATGAATAAAAAAAAGGAAATATTTCAAAAAAACATATAATTTAAGGGAAAAAAATAATAAAAAAAAAATCTAAAACAAATTTTTATAAGTTAAAAAATGAAAAATAAAAACCTCATAATAGAAAAAAAAACTTAAAATAATTACCAAAAAAATTCAAAATAGAAGATTAAAATAAAAAATATTAAAAAAATAAATAGCTATATATTAAAAAAATATATATGAAAAAGAAAACGGGAAAAAAAAATCCCGTAGGCCAATGGGCCTGGGGTGGCTAGGGGCCAATTCCAAGAATCGGCCCCTAGCCACCCCGGGTCATCTGGGTCGTGAGGTGGGTAGGTGAGGGAGCTGCATTTTATATATTCGATTTTTTTTGTCATGTTTTTTAAATTTTGTTTTATGCTTTATTAGTTGTTATTATTTTTAAATTTCTTTTGTTTTTTTTTTCAATACTTGAATTTTTGTTTTCTATTGTGCTATTTTTTGTGTTTTCTTTATTGTTTTTATTTTTTTTTAATATTTGAATTTTTGTTTTCTTTTGTATTTTTCAGTTATATATATATATATATATATTTTTTTATTTCCTATAGGGTCTGTGTCGATGCTCATCTAGCAACCTGATCCCATTATGTGAAATTTGATAGTTTATTTTAAAATTTTTGTTATAATGAATCGAGTCTGCCCCAATAATGTGTCAATTTCGTAGTTGGTCTTTAAGTTTTCATTACAATGGGTCGAGTTCGCTTACAATGCGTGTCAATTTGATGGTTGATTTTTAAATTTTTGTTGCATTAATGTATCAAGTTGTCTTAGGCTAATATTTTAAAATCATTATACATTTAGCATTTAAAAAATAAATTTCTTTGGGTATAATAACTCCTTCATTCAAGTGTTCATTTTTAAAGTTTTCTTAGTCATAAAAGTTTTCCATAATGTCATGCTTGAAATATTTTGAAAACTTGAGATTATTTTGTAGTCGTAATCTTTGGTTTTAATTCCATGGTTGAAAAATTGTCGAGATTTTAATGTTTTTCTAAGTTATGATATTTTATCTTAAATGCTATGGTTGAAAACAATAATAAGTATTTTAATACTTAGCACCATCCCTGAAAATTGTTGGAATTTTAAGGTTTTTCAAAGATGTGATATTTTAAATTTAATGTCATGTTTAAAAATTGTTGGAATTTTAAGGTTTTTCAAAGACGTGATGTTTTATCTTTAATGTCATGCTTGAAAATTGTTTGAAATTTAAATTTTTTCAGAGTCATGATATTTTATTTTTAATGCCATTATTAAACAATGTTGAAAATTTACCCTGAAAAAAGAGAGGTTATTCCAACATCAACAAATTTCATTTTGAGGGTGTTTTTTGCATAACAAATTTTGGTTTTTACTTCTATTTTTAAAAAATGTTGAAAATGTTCCCTAAAAAAAATAAAATTATTCCAGTATCAACACTTTTCGTTTTCAGCCCGCTTTTCCATTTTTTGGGGGGTTTTTGGGCTAGAGTACTCGTTTTGAGGTAATAGTTCACGTTTGACCAGTGACTGTGTTGAAAGAGAAGATATTATATAAGTTGAAATCAAGAGAAGTTATTGCACCTCTCTAATTCTAACTTTTAAAAAAATGGAGGAAAGTGATTAGGGATGCTCCTAAAGAAACCTTAAAACTTGATAAGATAAATCTGTATAAATATCTTGTTAGAGGAAAGAAAAGAACCTATAAAGGTTAAATGAGAGTATTTATCTCCCCTCTCTAAGTCTAACCTTAGAAATTTTTGGATGAAAGTGATTAGGGATGCTCCTAATGAAACCTTAAAACTTGATAATATAAATACATATAAAACTCCTATTAATTGGAGGAAAATACACTCTATAAGAAAGAGCTGTTATTGTGCCTCTCTAAGTTTAACATTAGAAAATTTTGGAGGAAAGAAATTAGGGATGCTCCTAAGGAAAACTTAAAGTATGATAAGATAAATACATAGAAAGCTATTCTTAAAGGTAAAAAAGATACTATATAAGTAGAAAGCAAGAGTTATTATTGCACATCTCAAATCTTAACCTTAGAAAATTTTGGAGGAAAGAAATTAGGGATGCTCTTTATGAAATGTGAATACTTGATAAGGTAAATACATGCAAATATCTTATTAAAGGAAATACATATATTGTATAAGTAGAAAACAAGAGAACTTACTTCACTTCTCTAAGTATCACCCTAGAACGTTTTGGAGGAAAGTTATGACTCACAAAACCAAAGAACTGCAATGTAAAATTTAGACAAAAACTTATATTTTTGAAATTTATTTCATTTCAATATTTAATAAATAAATTTAGATAACTTTGAATATATTTAAATATACAATTTTAAATTAAAAAGATGAAGTAAAATATGGGCTTTGTATTTTTAATGTGAATTAACCTTAGGGTACATTTGTAGCTAAATGAGTATAAATATTTAATTTTACCACATGGTTACTAAGGGCTATGGAATTAGAGGTTATGGATTAGATGTGACGAATCTTTAAAAAGTTTTGGATATTCCATTGTAATTTTTCCAAGTTGAGAGGAGACATTCCGAAGTTCAACAGAGGGTTCACTTGGATGGGTTAAATGACTACCATATGATAATTATATATTTTTTATTAATTGATATTTCACAATTGGATTTTTCAAGGGTAAATCATTTTTTCTCTAAGGTTGTTTTATTTCTAATAGGGTTATTAAAACGAGATAGTGGTTAAAAATTCTAGCATTGAGGTTCAAATATGCCAATGCAGAGTTGAGCATGGAGTGCAATAGCCTACGTAGATACACTACAAGTTTCATGTAGATGAATGCATGGAGAACATAAGAAACCTCAAAGTAAATAGAGGTCCAATGGTGAGATGCAACCATGAAAACTAGAAGGTGTGTGTGAAAACAATAAGCCAAACAAAAAAATAATCCATGAAAATTAGAAGTTGTGCCTCACAAGAACTCCCTCCCGCCCTCCCCACAGCCCAACCCCCCCCCCCCCACAACCCCAAACCCCCCCCACCCCCCACCTAGAAAAAATATTGGTTTTAATACTTTTTTAGTCATGTATACCAAGCGAGTACATCTAGGTGATGACTAAGCAGAGAATACAAATTTACCTAGTCAAGTTTAAAGGGAGGATGTTAAGGTAATATTTACTCAGTGAAAGAGCTGAATTTTTTTAGGTACATAATGATGGTTTAGTTACACGTTTTGGGGCCCAGTGGCATTAGAGAACATGGATTACATGTGATAAAGAATTTAAAAATATTGGAGATTCTTCATTGTAATGTAAGTTTAACAAGAACTATCTTGGTTGAGCTAAGATATTTTTTGAGTTGATTACTTTTAAGGCAATGCATGAGTTCCTTTAATCCATACCATAATAATATATTTATTTTGACTAATTTTTTATAAATTATAACATACATGATTTATGCGTATTTTTAATATATATGTAATTGTAAATATTATTTGGCCATGCTCTTTCTTTAGCTAAAAAAAATTGAAACCCCTATTTTATATTGACACAATGGAGGATGGTGGTTCCCCTTTCCTTCCTCATAGATTCCTTGTCGAAAAATGTATGATTCACTGACTTGAGACAGGGCCTCGACTACACCTAATAAGCCCACATAGAATCAGAGGTCAACACTACAGGTTGGTCGAGGCTTGGGGTTCTTCTAGCTCACTAAACGTGCTCAGTCCCGACTACACAAACTTGGCCCCACAATGTAGATTTATGGCAAAGAAATCATGTCCAATAAAAGGAAAATTTTATATTCCAAGTATTTAGGAATTTGGAAAGTTAGTCCCTTTCATTTCAAATTTTGGAATCAAAGCCCAACTAACGAATGCGTTCCACTATGGTCAAAGTTCTCTATTTAGGTTGACGGTCAACCTGTTCAAGCCTAAACTCATCCTAAGGTGTTGAATCTTATTCAGGTTTGATAGCTATAACTCAGTTTTGGACTGTGGTGGAAACAATTCTTCCAAGAAATCAAGAATTTAATGAAATTGATCTTTCCTCTCCTCCCCAGTCAAGTCCTTATGTTCCTCGCTGATTAGATCTCATTCATCACCATGACATCGATCAATATTAACCCCAAATTTTGGAAGACAAAGTTACATAATATCTACACCAGTGAAACCTAAAATTTGAAGACATAAACAATATGTAAAAAGGCCAAATTAAATTATTGCTTGAACAATGCATTTTACACAAAACTATACAATCCCCCCCTAAGTTGCTAGAGCTATGTTCCTTTGCTTTTACCTCTCCACTTTCACCCAAAATATTGAGCTATTCCTTGGTTCTATAATTCTCAATTCCTCCCAACCAACTACAACAACTAATTACCCAAAAAATATATACATATATAATGGACACCTAAATCATACAACGAGAGCTTGCCTACCTGCAAAGCCTCTCATATGCCAGGCATTTTCTATTTTAGAACCTACCACAACAAAAAGAATTACAACTACCCCAATAAATAGGGACATATTGACACACTAAAAGACTTACACTTGTCCCTATAGTAACTCCCTAACAATTTGATTAAGACTAATTACACTTAGAAAGGCGCAAATGGGACCAAATTATTAACTAAACCAACTACCCATAACCTTGAAATGAAGACACTTGTCTCTTGTTGGCTTGATGGACCCTCACACAGGTTTAGCGTTAAGAAACCAAGAAAATCCCTACACTACTAGCACTTTCGGCATCAACCTACAAAGCGCGGACTGAAGTCTCACCCGAAGCAGTATGGGGGGATGCAAAAACCAAGTTTCTGCACCCTGATATGGTTGTGATGTTGTTTATTTTCCCTAACCTTCCTTCACACAGATCGATAAGCCCTTTAAGGCTTATCAAATTACTTCTCTTATTCGTCCTCAAAGCCTCCACAAAAGTCTCCGGTCATCCTTCGTGGGCCCTAAATAGATAGATCAGGCACTTACACGACCTTGTAATTTTTCTTACTTCTGTATCTACCCAGATTCACTTAAGTATTGGTTACTTCAACATGCATTTATGGTTATCTTCGTGTAAACATATATCTCTACTTGCAGTCATATAAAACAGAGAAACATGTAGATTCCCGCATCACAGTAGCATTAGAACATAAACCAAATATTCAACATAACATAATCACATGCAATGAAAAAAAGTAAAATGCACAGGAAATTTAAAAATACTCCTCTTTATTATTGATTCAAATATCTAGTACAAACTCTTACTACCTTGCACACACAGATGCAGGGGTTTGCGCACTCAGCTGCAGACTTCTATCCTAGGCCTCTATGCACTCAGCTGCAGAGCCTCTTCCTACGCTAAGAATCTTCACTCTTAGCTCTCACAGACCCATTACATTCCTTAACATCAAGTATCAAGTATCAACTAAACTATATCCCTTAGAATCTTCTAAGGTTCCCTTTTTTATACATTCCCATGGTCTGTGGACCATGGGTAGATCTCTAAAGCCGACATGCTTTTACACAAAAGAAGGGTGGAAACCCTTTATTAACTCTTGACATCTCCATGCTCCATGACCAAAAAAATACTGAGCCTTTACATTCCTTTACATAAAACTTGGGCTTTTAACCCTAAAATTGACCCTAGGGGACCCGTTCCCAACATCTCTACACTAATATTTTACAAATATGAGGGAATTATGCAATCCATAAAATAATTTCATGGTTATTTCTTGAGTCTAAGAAAAAATAATTTCTAGGGGATGATAGTCATGGATCATACTACCCAGGTGAAAAAATGATATGACCTCCTAGTCATATATCTTCAATTATTGAAGCCTCTTGGATCCCAAACGAAATGTTTTTGTTGTGCATGTGTTAGGTTATATTTCCACTTCAATCTTCCAGGATCACATGTCTGGCTTTGCTTACATGCGAGTCTCTTTCTCCAATGTTCTTTGTTAACCATCTATATTTGATTGTGGTTGAACTGTCTCCACTTGGGAATATTTGTCTTTAACTTTTCCCTTCTCATTTTTTTGGCTATTGACAACTGCTTCTTCGAATTGGGAATTTTTCCTCCTCACAAGAAAAATTACACTCATACTAAGGTTTGCTTTGGGGTTTAAGGCATTTGAAATACTACTCCATACATTATTTATCTCCTCTACCTTTTTCCTCCACCATTCTTATCATTTTATACCTCCATCTTAGATGGTCTTGTGCATCAATATATAGTTCCTCATCTTTCTTATTTTTAGTAGTTATAATGCATAACTCCTCAGCTACTTCCAGTTCCCATATGTCCACTAGCTTAGGTGGAACTCTTCCATCTTCAAAGATAGTCATCTCCTTGCTTGGTGTGCAAGAATGAAACTAGTTCTTTACACGTTTCTGAGTCTTTGAACCTTTCCAACTACTTCTTGCACTCAAACTACCTTCAATTACATTTTGAAATTTCCTACCTGCCCAAATAATCCTTTTTCCTTCACTTCTTTTTGGTCTTGAAATAATTTGTTTGTATGCAAAAACTTTACATTCTTTGTAACTCTCCCTTTTCTTAAGAATTTTTTGACTAAAAGTTGTAAAAATTCTCTCTTTCATTCCAAGTCTCGTCTTGCTGAAGAAATTTCTTTCTCGTCATATTCATGGAAAAATATGGACATCTACTTAGTTTGTGCAATCCAAAAGCTTATCAATTTGCCTCTCTCCTTTGACTTTTCCCAATTGAGAAAATAATAAAAAATTTGTATTCCTTATGATTAGATACTAGTGATCATTTTCGTCAATACTTCCATGGTTCTTAATCGTCTTCTCCTCTGCACCAGTATCCATAATTGCATCAATGTAGCTATGCATTACCAATTTTAGAATTCTACAATTTGAATTACCTTAGATCTAGATAACTTTCGTTATGTCTTCACTCCTTTCGGGTTTCTTCTAGCCATCATTGACCTTTTCTTATTCTTGTTCCTCTATTGTATTTAGTCGATTCCCTGGATGCTTGCAAATCTATAGGGAATCCTTTTTCTCATCAAACTAAGAGTTATACTCATCACCCACACATTTCTCCCATCACATCTTTTGTACCCTTGAAGAATTTTCTTCCACTCGACTATCAACCCCTCAGTAACAAATTGCACGAGAGTTAAAAGTTCTCTTCCCCGCTTTCTGTCTAGGGCATATCGTTGCCATGTCCAACCTTCCACTAGTTTTATGGAAGGTTGTCCATTGTTATTTCTATAATTCTCAATTCTAGTTACACCTGCACATATAATAGGCATATTATAGAAAATAGCCTCTTCCAAACATCGATTGGGCTCATTATTAATTACTATTGTATTTCATCCTTCTCACAAGCTATTATTTGAAACTATATAGTTTTTAATTCCATCATGCATATGGGCTCCTCCTAGAACTCTTTTCTCATCCCCGACAAGTTCCTGAATGACACTCTTGTCATTATTCAATAGAACAATTGTTAACTCTACATAATCCTTCTCAAGGTTGTTCCCACCCATGCCTTGGTTTTCTCTTTCTTGAGGTACTTCTATGCACCCCTCTTTTGGATCATCTTCATAATCTAGTCTTTTTATTTTTCATGGTTTTATGATACAATGAGGTACCCTCCTGCTTTATGAAAAAATCTTGGTTGTCTTTGAATCCTTTATTTATTTTTCCCTCCCTTGGATTATTCAAAATTCATTGAACTGAGATTTTCTTGTAAAATACTCCTCCACCATCTTAACATTGATCCAGTTTACGTATTTGAAAAACATGTGGTTTCCTTTCTTTTCCCAATTTCCGTAGGCATTTAACCCATGACAAAAAATAAATAAATAAACCATGCATAAAACATTCAGTAAGAGAAAACAAAACCAATCAAATATACCTCTAAGTGTACTCTTCCTCTTGCATAGTTGAAGAGACTTGATCTTATATCCTTCTTCCATGTTGCCTTCATGAGCTTACTCTGCATCCCCTTCCTTTGTGACAATTCTTCGAGAATTCCCATATTTTGAATTAGTTTTGTCCCACTATTCTTCATTAGTGTAACCTAACTTCTACTGAGGTTATGGATCCTCCATGACTTTTGGCACGTATTTAGGTTCATGACACTTTTCTTGTGAATTCAAACTCATGCAATCAATTATATAGAAATATTTTTATTTCTTCCTCCTCATATGATGTTATTGACATCCTCTCTTTGTGAGTCATCACTTCCCCATCATCATAATTCTCTCTTAGGTTTGATCCTTGCTTTGGATCACAAGAGTGACCATTTTCGCCTTCATACTTAGTCCATCTGTGTTCATTCACCTTCAATGAAGTATCTAAACTATGCTTCAACCTATTTTCCAACATAGGCCATTTCTCTTTCTCCTTAACACCCAAACTTCTTTGTAGGCTTATTCCCTCTCTTCTAGTAGCTATAACAAGATCTTGATTCTCTCCTTTAAATCAATCATTTCATGGTCAAATTACTCTTGACTCATTTTTATCCCTATGACATTCATTTTGGCAGTTTTCTCCTCTTCACTATGGATTGGAATTAGACCTTCTTTATGACTAACAATGGTCATCTTCATCTCTCTCTACATAAGTTTATCATCTCTCTCTACATGAGTTTATCCTTGCTCATTTTGAGTTGCAAACAAACCTCCATAAGAAACCTCACCAAGTGCTTTCCACCAAGACAACATTTTTGTATCACAATCCTCCTTCTTTGGGGCTTTTTGAGACTCCCTACTCTCTTGGTTGTTGCTTCTCTATTCACCCCTCTTGGAAATTCTACCCACAATCATAGTTTTGGAATTCCCTTTGATAACTTCTACCCAACTGTAGCTAGAACTTGTCCTCCTATCTTTTCCAACCTTAGTTGGAATATCACTTTATTTATGTAGCCTCTCTACTATAGGTGCTTTGCCACATTCCCCTACCTTTCTTTTGTTATCTGATACAAATCCTTATGGTCGACTACTTGTTAAGGTCCTCCTATTTCTGTGATCTCTATACCTCAAATCCCTTCACTTGGTTGGGATTTATTCCTTTTATTCTATCCCTTTCCCTTGTTGGAATATATTCCTCTATGCCCTGTTCTAAGATTTATTCCTCAATATTGAATACTCTTCTTAGACATTTCTCCCATCAATGGTATTTTGTATTGTTTAAGACTTCCTTGGTCACCTCCACGAGCAATTTCTCCCGCTCCTTTTTCAACTTCTCTCTATTTCTGCCTTTGTGTTCTAGAAAATTCTTTGTTTTGCCTCACACTAGCTCCTATTTTATGGTTAAATTTCATGTGACTCCACCTTCTCCATTGAAATCTTGTCTTAAGCATTTCTTGTTCAAAAGGATTCTAAGATCCGCGCTCTGATACCACTTGACACAATGGAGGATGGTGGTTCCCCTTTACTTCCTTGTAGTTTACTCATCCAAAAATGTTTGATTTGATGACTTGAGCTAGGTCCTCGAATGCACCTTCCACGTCCACAGGAGTTGGAGGTTGGTGCTTCGAGTTGGTTGGGGTTTGGGTTCTTCTTTCTCACTAAACGCGTTCACACATGACTACACCAACCTGGCACCACAATGTAGATCTAGGATAATGAACTCATGTCTAATGGACGACAAACATTCTATTCCAGGTATTCAAGTTGTCGGGAAGTCAATCCCTTTCATTTTAATTTTTGGCACAAAAGTCCGACTAATGAATGAGTTCTGCTATGGTCGGAGTTCACTCTCTAGTTCAACGGTCAAGCTATTCTAGTTCAAACTCAGTCTAAGGTGTCGACTCTTATTCAGGTCTAAAGATAACTAAGTTTTGGACTCCAGTGGAAATGATTCTTCCAAGCAATCACAACTTAAGAAAAATTTGTCTTGCCACTGCTCCCTAGTCGATTCCTTATGTTCCTTGTTGAGTGGATCTCCTTCATCACAATGGTATCAAGTGATATCGAGCCCAAGTATCGCAATTGAAAGTTACAAAGTATTTACACTAATGGAACCGAGAAATTGAAAACACACAAATGATGTACGAAGTCAAAATTCAAATATTACTTGAAAAATGCATTTTACATAGAACTGGACAATCTCTTCCTAAGTTTCTAAAGCTTTGTTCCTTCTCTTTGAATTATCCTCTTTGGCCCAAAATCCTAAGTTATCTCTTGGTTCTCTAATTCTCAATTCCTCTTGATGAAAAACAACAACTAATTACATAAAAAAAATACATATACAATGGAAATCTAAATTAGATAATGAGAGATTTCCTGCTAGTAAGTCCTTTCAAATTCCATGCATTATTTATTCTATAACTTAGCATAACAATCAAATTTATAGTTTCCCCAACAATGAGGGACACATAGACACACTGAAAGTCTTACACATGTCCCTATACTAACTGTAACCTAACAATTCGATGAAGACTAGTTACACTTCAAAAGGCCCAAATGGGACCAAATCATCAACCAAACCAACCACACATAACCCTAGAATCAAGACACATGTCTCTACATTAATATTTTACAAATATGAGGGAAATATGATATCCATTAGAGATCTACATGATTATTTCTCGAGTATAAGGAAAACTAATTTGTAGGGATTGATGCTCCTGCATTATGCATTATTTGATATATGGACAAAACCTCACACCATAAGGTATAAACGTCACCAACCACTAAGCATAAATATTGTTTATATGTTAGCCATTGAACATAAATAAATAACTTACTTTTTAAGAACTATTAATATCATTTCCCACACATATGTTTTTAAAATTTAATAAGGGAATAAAGAATTAAGTAAACTAGAATATACACACATCTTGGTTGATTATGACTGAAAATGAAAATGACATATGTTTTAAAAATATTTTTGAGTCATCCCAAGACAGCTAAAATATTCAGGTGATTGAATGATGTAATCGATTGTCTAATGGCAATAAACTTATAATTATTCTATTAAACTTTTAAATTATTTATGATAATCTTCTTCTCTTATTGTGAGCTATTTTCAATCACTTGTGCATTCATGTCTCTTATGTAGGATTTGTTATAATAATATATAAATATAAGTCGGGTATGAAGATTATTAGTTTTTGTATTAGTTGCAATAGGAAAAGGATACATTGTTGAGTCTATAGAGACCATCAAATCATCATTGTGTTTTGGATTTCATATCACATTAACATAACCACATTAGTAAATGTGGTTGATATACACCAAAGGCTTCATTTTCCATCATTTATATGTCAATCAACTTTTATCACTACAAGGAAAATACCTGCTAGTGGAGGTTATAATGAACATTTTTTGTGTTATAAAATTGGCAAGAATTGTCATAAACACATCTACTAAAGCATTTGTTTATACGAATGTTTTAGTGGAGATTATAACATAACTTCATCACAACTGAAAAGTTTTGGGCGGCTGAAGATTTTAGCAAATTTTTTTCTGGTGCACTTTATGGAACAAGTATCCCTGATGCACTACATATAGAAATGCATCGGGATTCACACAAAAGCACCAAGGCATTTAATTCAAAGAGAATTGACACCTGAAATGTATTCTACCCTAATGCTTAGGAAAAAAACCCCTAGTGCATTCAACTCAAAGAGCACCAGAGCTTGAAATGTATATCGCATTAGTGCTTATATAAAAAAATCCTTGATCATTCTTTGGTGAAGGAACAGCTCTGGAGCACATAGAAAATAATTGTTGTATTGGTTCTTCCTCTTAAACAATAAACATTGACATGTCTTGTTTGTATAAACACATCGGTACATTTGTTATATAGATGTGTCGGTGCTATTTATTTTAATTGTGCACCAACAATGGAAACAATATCTCGTACAACAAGGGGGTGTTATTTCTATGAAAGCACTGGTGCTTTAAGAGTTATAATGCACCGGGGAATTAATTAAAAACAATACTGCTGCTTGAAGGCTTGAAATCCCCAGTGTTGTAGTTTTTTGTAAAGCACTAGTTATGCTAAAATATGATGTCACGGTACTTTTATTTAAAGTAAATCACCGATGCGTTTTTATGTTATGGATGCACTGATGTTTTTGTATGATATTTTATCTTTTTTGGAGACATTGACCCGTGACAGTGCAATTATTATAATTTTTTAAATCTGTCACTCATTGAAAAATCGACATATATGTTATAACAATATTCATATAAATTAATATTTGATTAGTGAATTTGTAAATGATATTTGCATTAATTTATTATATTATTAGATTTCACATCTCTTATTATAATATTTAATCATCCATATATTTAATTAGTGGTGTAACATTTCATAGTGACATTGGATACCACAATAGAATAAATCAAAATGTATTTTATTATATATCAATAAGAGGCTCTTTGTCGTACAAAATGGGATTGTTATTGGTAACCCCTTGTCTTTGAATTGGGACACTATGTCCATGATTACATTAAACAAAATGTCTAATTTTCACAGACAATTATTTTAAAAATACAACAAGTTTCATTGATATCCAAATAAATCATCATTCTTCACTGGAACTGTTGTCAGTGCTCGAGCTACTTCCATGGCTTGGGTTATTTGGAGGAATGTTTTGTTGATTGCATCGATTATTTTCATGTTCCTGATATTTTTCCATCTGCAAACATAAAAATAAACTGTAATGATTGTATCTACATTAGTGAAAGTAATGAAAATTGAAATAAATAATATACATCAAAATAAATCGAATAACAATGTACCAAAGGAATAAGTGACTCATAAACTATGCACATGCCATCAAAACCAAGTCTCATGCCTTGTTACAACAAGTCGTCTACTAGCGTAGTTCCATACTTTGTTTCCTGTATGTTTTAAACCCCATTCTAAATCATAGATTTAATATAAGGGATTTTTTTATTCTATTAATTATAAACTCAGAGAAGTAAAACAACATAGATACTTACAAATTCCACAATTAATTTTTGATATGCCAACATATACTCAGAACACTTTTTTAACCCAGTGTTAATCAATTCTTCTGATGGCACTCTTCTTTGTATGTTAGCACCTATTTGAAGACATTCAAGGATGGTTATTGTAAAATAACTTAAAATATACAAAAATTAAACCTTGATTTGTTATAAGGAAATATTAACAATTAATCACAAAATTTGAAATCAACCTTTTTCTTCCTTGTCGTCCCGTTTTATGTGATAAATGAGCTCCATCTTGTTTTCTTTATGTAAGAAAACGATTGAAAATTAATATTTAACGCTAAATTTATATGTATGAATTCAATCATGATTACATAAATTTTAAGCATGATGTTGTTGAGATGGCTCCTCTTGTGATGAAATTATGTCAATTTCTTTGTCCATCTCCTTATACACATTTTTGGACATTCCTCATGGCATGTTTTACATATTAGCATGTTGATCATTTGGGTTTTTCACAATCTTCTTGAAAAATATAATAAACTATTTTTATAATGATATATGAAAACTAAATATAAAAAAATTGATATTAATAAATTAATGGTTTGTAGTAATATATACACATAATTCTAGAAAATCATTTTATACAATTAGGAATATTACCTTTTGAATTATTGTTTTTTTTTGTTGTATGTTTTTTCTATTTCAAGTATGAGATGTCTCATTGACCATTGTTCTTAGAATCATTGCATTGATTTTTTTATTGTAAGGGGAATGTATGTTTATACGTTCGTTCCACTAGATCCCTCATAGTTCTATAAAACCCCCCCTTTCATTGACCTCCAACACCACTCTGGATGAGCTAAGGAGTGATTCATCGTCATTTACATGCTCCATAATTTTTCTTTTCTTAAAACAACATTGATATTTTCCTTCGTTTTTTCTCCTTGTACAAAATAAAACATATATTAATTAATAGATTGTTTGAAACATATTATTTAATATTCTTAAGTATATTATTAATGAAAATTAACAACAACAAAAAACTCATATTGAACAATATTTTTTCATTCACCTAATTCATCATTCATATTTTTTTCTATTAGGATTTTATGCTTTTCTGCACTTAGATTATAAATAATCTTATCGACCTTTTTCATTTTGTGGCTTTGCATGACAAACACCAACTAATACATATTATTTAAACTTACATATAGTTCAAACATATTAAATTTGTAAAGCATTTACAAATAACTTGCCTTCTCTGATGTTTTTGATGTGTTGTCATTGTGTCAATCAACAATTTTGTAACTATGAGACATTATTTATCAATATACAACTTATACCATTCAATATAAAAGCCATTAGATATATTTTTCAAACAAATCAAATAATTTTCAGCCAAAAAAGACTGCTCTCTGTGCATTTATTTGAACAAACACACTGATGCGTTTATAAGATTAAATGAACCAAGCATTTAATTGTTCAACATCATCGTGTAAAATAAATTTTAAATTAAGATATTGTGATTTGCAAGGATAAACACACCACACTCATTTAATGATGTTATTACGAAAAAGCATGTTGGTGCATTATATTACACTGAGAGCAATGATGAATAGACTGAAAAAAATAAAAAGTCTTATAGTATACCGGTGCATTGTATTACACCATTAGCCTCGGTGTGTTATATTATAGAGGGCACACTATGAAACATATAGCCATTTTTTTAATAAAAGGAGAGGGTTGACGGTTCGATTTGTAAGGCTAAACACAATAGAATGACTTAACAGTGCTATTAAGAACACACATGCTGGTGTATTATATTACACTTGGAGCAATGACGAACATATTGGAAAAAATCCAAAGTGTTATAATATACTGGTGTTTTTTGTTGCTTAAGTAGCCTGGGTGCGTTATATTACATAGGGTGTACTGTGAATAGCCATTTTTTAAAAAATCAGAGAGGGATTGTTATAAAACCAGCTCACAAAAAGATAGAAAAGATAGATCAATGCCTTAGAGTTCAGCCTCTTCAAGGGGGAAACCTCCTTTACATTACACAAATGAATGATTCCTTGATGATTCAAATGGAAAAACCTCCTTTCTATATATAGGAGTCTAAGGAGTCACAATATAACCCAGCCGACCTAACAATAATAATATAAAGGCACAAAAATAACAATAGATGGATTCTATGGGGCACAGTAATAACAATATGGGGACAATATGGGCACAATAATATTAATAAGGGATACAACTACAATAGGAATGGGGTAATCACTAGTATTATAGGGACCTAACATGCCCCTCTCCTTCAAAAAAGTGTTGTCCTCAATGCTTGAGTAGTTTTGGATGCTTCTGTATAAAATTCTCATCCTCCCATGTGGAATCTTCAGCGGATAAGTTCTTCCACTTGATGAGATACTCCGAAATTGATCGATTTCGTAGCTGTCAAGTTCTTGTTTCAGTGACTGCTTCTGGTTCCAATATAATTTTTCCTTCCTCGCCAAGTTCTTGCAATATTGTTTGAATTGGGAGCTTGTCGCCTATAACCTTCTTTAAACATGAAACATGGAAAACTGGTTGCACTCGAGAAGCTGCAGGAACTCCAATTTGTATGCCATAATACCAATCTTTTACAACACCTTGTACGGACCATAATACTTTGGTGATAATTTATTATCCTTCTTATCTTGCTTGAGGGACATTTGTTTATATGGTTGTAGCCGTAGGAATACCCAATCACTTACATCAAAACTTCTTTCGTTGCGATGTTGACCTGCCTGTTGCTTCATTCTATTATGTGCCAACACGAGGTTATCCTTTAAGTGTTGGAGGACTTGTTGTTGATGCTTGATGTGATGTTCCACTGCTTAAACCTTAGAATTTTCTCTTAAATATGATGTGATGGATGGTGGCTGATATCCATAAAGTGCCATAAATGGGGTCATTTTTGTTGTTGTATGGAAGGAAGTGTTATACCACCATTCGGCTAGAGGCAACCATTTGACCCATTGTCTCTGTTTATCAAATACAAAGCAACGAAGATATCCTTCCAAACATTTGTTTACTATCTCAGTTTTCCCATCAGATTGAGGATGATAAGATGAACTATGAGCTAACTGAGTACCGAGACAAGAAAATAATTCTGTCCAAAAGTTTCCAGTGAAAATGGGATCTCTGTCACTTACAATAATCTTTGGCTTTCCATGTAGCTTTTGAATTGTTTCCATAACTGTAGTAGAAATTGTACTGGCTTTAAATGGATGTGATAATGCACAAAAGTGTGCATCCCTAGTAAGTCTGTCAACTACCAACATGATGACACTCTTTCGCTCATACTTGGGTAACCCTGTGATAAAATCCATTGGAACCTCCTCCCAACATTGGCTTGGAATGGATAAAGGTTGTAATAGACTTGGGGTCTTAATTGTTTCAAATTTATTTTTTTGGCAAACCAAACATTCTGCCACAAACTTTTGAATATCCAATTTAAGGCCATCCCAAAAAAATTCCTTCTTAACCCCGTGGTAAGTTTTTAAAAATCCTGAGTGCCCTCCTAAGGGAGAAGTGTGCAATTCCATAAGAATATTTTGCCTGAGTTGGGAATTCTTACAGAGGTATAAGTGATGTTTGTACCATAATGATTCATTTTGCCAGCTAAATGTATCAGATGTACTGGAATCTTGTTGTAACTTTCGAATAAGTGCCCACACTTCTTCATCATTCTTCCATTCCTCCTTTGCTTCATTTATCCAATCTAGTTGGATAATAGAAATGGCGCACAACAATGCTTCCACATCCTCATCCTTTCTTGAGAGTGCATCTGCCACCACATTTTGCTTCCCTTTCTTTTAGATGATTTCAAAGTCATAACCCAACATCTTTGTGACCGACTTTTGTTGCTTTTCAGAGGATAATCTTTGTTCTAAAAAGTATTTAAGGCTATCATGATCCGTTTTTATCTTGAAGTGTCTTCCCATTAGGTAGGGTCATCATTTCTTAAGTGCATGTAGTATTTCCAACATTTCCTTCTCATAAATAGCTTTGTGTAAAAACTTTCCCTTGATTGGACAACTTTCAAAAGCAATGGGTCTTTCATCTTGCATTAAAACAACACCAATTCCATTTCTTGAAGCATCACATTCCACAATAAAGGTTTTTTTGAAGTTCAGTGTAGCTAAGACCGGTGCTTGGCACATTGCCTCTTTAAGATGTTCGAAGGCCTTTGTTGCTTCTGGAGTCCATGAAAATGCATCTTTCTTCAATAATGTTGTTAGAGGTGCTAATATTCTCCCATAATTCTTAACAAACTTGCGATAATACCCTGTCAACTCGAGAAATCATTGCAGATTCTTTATGGATGTGGGGATTTTCCATTCCTTAATGGCTTTAATTTTGCTAGGGTCTACCTTAACTCCTTCATGAGATACAATATGACCCAGATATTCCACCTCTCATACTCCAAAGAAACATTTGGATCTTTTTGCATATAATTGTTTCTCCTCCAATAGTTGTAGCACCCTGTCAACATGTTCAACATGATCCTTCCAAGACTTACTGTAGATTAGTATATCATCAAAAACTACTAACACAAATTTTCTAAGGAAGGGTTTGAAAATGGAATTCATCAAACCTTGAAATGTAGAAGGTGCATTGGTAAGGCCAAAAGGCATGACCCAAAATTCATAATGAACCTCATGAGTTCTAAATGTTGTTTATGGAATGTCTTCATTCTTCATTCTGATTTGATGATATCCTAAACGAAGATCCAACTTGGTGAAGTAAATTGATCCATGCAATTCATCCAGTGATTCATTAATGATAGGAATGGAAAAC
The DNA here is from genome assembly GCA_031772625.1 of Pinus tabuliformis. Classification (NCBI taxonomy): domain Eukaryota; kingdom Viridiplantae; phylum Streptophyta; class Pinopsida; order Pinales; family Pinaceae; genus Pinus; species Pinus tabuliformis. The sequence goes on along the minus strand of CM062807.1, from coordinate 1,073,068,816 downwards.
TTATCTTTAATAGTGAGCTTGTTGAGCTCCCTATAATTCAGACACATGCACCACGATCCATGCTTCGTGTGCACCAATACTACTGGAGCAGAGAAAAAACTTTGACTAGGTTGAATTATACTAGCCTCTAGCATTTCTGCAACCATACGTTCAATTTCACTCTTTTAGGCATAGGGATATTTGTACGCGCTGATGTTTGGAGGAACACTTCCTGGAATCAGATGAATAGCATGATCATGATCACGAATAGGTGGGAGACCTTTGGGAGTCTCAAATAACTTGGAATGATTGTCCAAGACTTTTTGGAGATCTGGAGAAATAAATGATTTCGATGTGGAAACATCTAGCGAACATAATTGTGCAATTACACCTCTTTGTTCCCTTTTTATAAGCTTTGTCATACCGTTAGAGCTGATTATCTTTCTCGGTTTCCCTAAAATACCCCTTAATTCAACTTCCTTTCCTTCCGCAGAAAATTTCATGAAAAGTTATTGAAAATTAAAAGCTATTGTACCCAAGGATTGTAGCCATTGGACTCCTAGTACAACATCACCACCTCCCATTGGAATGGAAAGCATTGGGCTAGTCAATACATATTCTCCCATGGATAGCTTGATATTATGACACTTTCTAGAGCAATTTATTGTTCCTCCATTTGCAAACATCACTTGACACTCTGGTGCTTGATATAGGAAGCAATTCAATTATTTTGCTACCTTACAATGAATAAAATTGTGGGTACTTCTTGAATCAATCAACACTATTACCTTTTTCTTCTTGATTTGTCATTCTATCTTGATGGTTTTAGGAGTGGTAATTCCAGCCAATGCATTACAAGATATGGTCGGATTCATTTATTCTTTATCTAGGCTTTGTTCTTGGAGTATATTCTTCTTTTAACCTTTCTTTCTCCTTTTCTTCTTCCTCTTCACAATCTATGTAGAATAATTTCTTCTCAGCACACTTATGACCTTTAGTGTATTTGCTATCACAACTGTAACAAAGCCCTTTTGCTCTTTTTTCTTCCAATTGTTGTGGTTTCAACCTTATAGGTTGTGGAAGACTAGGAGCAACAACACTTCCATATTTATAGTTGTGAGTGGTATGCTTCTTGTTTGCCATAATTTTGCTTTCCATTTTTATTGCTAACCTAAATGCCTTCTCTAATGAATCAGGTTCCCAAAGGCGAACATTATGTTGGATATTATCCTTTAAAGTCCCTATGAACACATCAATCCTATGCTCCTCTGGAATATTTTTTACCCTTATGTTAAATTTTTGGAACTCCTCAATGTGCTCCATTATTGAACCCTTTTGTTTGAGACTTATCAATTGGCTAAAAAAAGTGTTGCTTTTTGTATCCTCATAATGTGCTTTCAATTATTCTGTAAAAATTGCCCAAGTGATAATTTGTTTACAAGAGAAAAGCCATTGGTACCATACAAACTGATTTGGTTCCAAATATAAAGTTGCAATATGTACCTTTTGTGTGTTTTGCACATTATTGAGATTGAAAAATTGCTCCATTTGTAATATCCATGTTGCAGGATCCTTGCCATCGAACTTCCTCATACCGATTTTTGGAATATGGTGGGTCTTCAATCCAACATTATAGTCTATGAAGTCATCATTGACATTTCTTTTGTTCACATCATGAGTTTCCTTTACTACCCTTTCATCATTAGTAAGTATTTCTTGTAGGAAATTTGTCAAATCTATCTTCAAATCTGCCATGCCTGTCTTCAATTTTGTGTTCAAATCTATCTTCAAATTATCTGTATTAGCTTCCATGCAATTCATCTTAGCTTCCACACCATTTATCTTAGCTTCTGTTAGCTTTTGTGAGAGTGACATTTGTTGCACTTGGTCTTGTAATTTTGATATATCATGTAGCATTTCTTCCTCTTCTTCATGAGTCATGCTAGAGATTTCAAGTTGCTTACTAGGTGTTTGCATTTTCTTTCCTCGGGGCATCAGTTACCGATAATAATGCTCTACTATTCCCTTTGAATTCCTTCAAAATATTTTTTCAAACCAAGCTTAAGCAAGAATTTAAAAAAAATCTACACACCTTTTTTCACTTTGTAGGAGCTCGATATTGCCTCTGATGTATCTCTGTAAATTTGGATCATCCAGTTTTGAAATTGTGATCTGCAATAGCCCTCCGTGTCCTCTTTCCAATGCCACCAGTCTGATCCAAATTGGATTCTCCAAGGAAGAGTTATGCCAAATCTCCCACAGTGACCTGATTATAGACTAGTCCAGTAGAGCAAAATTGTACAACGTGCCACATGTTCCTGTTTCAATCTTTGGCTCTAAAAAATATATATAGGAAACTACAATCCGTCCTCTTTCTGTACCTTTTTACAAAATTTCAATCCGATGCTCAGAGAGAATGTAATTCAGGAGTTTGCAAAAAGACCAACTTCCTCAGATCATATCTTTGCAAATATAGTGCGAAAAGCTCTGAAATTCGGACCTGAGGTTCAGTGCGATTTCATCTCAAATGGGGTTTTTTTTTTTTTTTGCTTCTGAAACGTCACAGAAAAAAGTTATAGAAAAAATGCCATGATCACGTATTTGGAGCAGCAAAACCCTAGAATCCAAAAGCTCTGATACCAAATGTTATGAAACCAGCTCACAAAAAGATAGAAAAGATAGATCAACGCCTTAGAATTCAGCCTCTTCGAGGGGGAAACCTCCTTTACATTACACAAATGAATGATTTCTTGATGATTCAAATGACAAAACCTTCTTTCTATATATAGGAGTCTAAGGAGTCACAATATAACCCAGCTGAACTAACAATAATAATATAAAGACACAAAAATAACAATAGAGGGATTCTATGGGGCACAATAATAACAATATGGAGACAATTCCCTAATAGGGGCACAACAATATTAATAAGGGATACAAATACAATAGTAATGGGGTAATCACTAGTATTATAGGGACCTAATAGGGATGACGGTGTTATTTGTAAGGATCAATTCACCACAATTATTTAATTGTGCCATTAGGAACAATAACTTCGGTGCATTATATTACGCCAGTAGAAATGATGAACACACTAGACATAATCAAAGTGTTATAATTTACCAGTGTGTTGTGTTACTCAGGTAGCATCGGTGCATTATGTTACAGATGACGCACCGCACAACATATAGTTGTTTAAAGAAAAAACACCCTATATATAGTAAGTACACAAACCCATTAAATGTAAAATGGCTAAATTGAAAAACCTTAGTTATGAAGTGGTAGAGAAAGTTAAGAGCTAATGTGAAATTTTACAGGAAGAAGCAAGGGTTTAAGGTAAGTATTGATTTTTTTGGGTTTTTTTTTTTTAATTTTTAATTAAATTTAAATAGGAATAAGGATCGTAAAAAATTTTAATAGTAAAATCTATAGTAAATATTTTATTATAAAGGGTTTTAAATTTTTATTTATTTATTTAATTAATTAATTTATTTTTTGGATTTTAGAGATCTGTGGCTTGTGTCATTTTTATTGATCGGAGAATCCACAGTTTCAACATCTTTATACCAACGTTTCAAATCCCAAGTGGGATCCATCATCAGGGTTGAATAAATCTAACAAAAATTGTAAAATATTTTAATAGTAATATTTAAGATTCTTTCTATACATGGTTTTGAGTTAATCACAATACCTTTAAAATTATGATATTTAGATGGATCCAAAATATTTTGCAACTCTAATATGATCTTCACTCGCCATTCATCTGTCTTTTAATTAAACCCTAACATAAATTCTAATTTTTTTTATTAGTAAAATGAACAATAAAATGTAAAACTTACTATGCAAGTTTTTGAGTGAATCACCACACCTTTAAGATTCTGATCTTCTGAATAGTTATGCTTCTCCAAAGTATTCTGTTGTAGCGGAACAACGATCCTGGGATATCTCTCTTGCAAATCACTCCCTTGAAATTTTGGGTAAAATAATGAAATGGTGAATAAATTTTTACTATTTAAAAGAATTTATGAAATTAGATTTCGAAAAATTAATTGCCGCTAGATTTTCAATTTTAAAAAGAGAAAGCAAATCATGCCTTTTTTTATTCAATTTCTATACACATCATTGCATTGGATAGTCAAGTGCACTAGTGCATTTATATAAAAAGCATACTGACATTTCTGGGGCGCCATAGTTTTTCAATGCATCGACATGATTATTTTCCAATTTTGAAATCCCAAATTGGTGCAATTATTTTTTTTAATGCAACAATTCAATTCTATATTTAAAAGAGAACTAAGATGGTTGAATTCATTTTTATTTTCTAAATTTGGGAAATAGTTGTGTACGAGTGATGTTTTTTATTTAAGCATATTGGTGTGTTTTTACGTAAAAGAGAACTGATATGATAACTTATTATATATTTTTTTGGAATGTTGGAAACTGGTGCAGGTATTATTTCAATTCCCTGATGCTCTTATTATTTAAACAGTTTGGTGTAGTTTATTTTGACTAGTGCACTGGTGGGGTTTAAAATCTATCTAAAATTTTATTTTCACATAAAATGGAATATTAATCTCAAATTATACTTTAAGACACATCCACATGAATAACAATAGTTCATAGTATACATTTTCCGTTTAGAGTCATATTATTCTTGAAAAAAGGTTTCAAAATTATATTGAAATTCAAATTGTGGTTATATGGTTATCGAGATTAATTTTCTATATTCACACAAAATTTTATTTCGGATTTTTCTCAAAAATAGGGACAACATCTCAATAATATCAAATGGCTAATTCTTCACATTCCAACTCATTCCATATTTTTGATCAAAGTCCTTCGCGGAGTTCTCCCCTTCCATCTTGAGTAAGTTCAATTTTTATTTATATTTCAATTATCTAATTGAATATATATATTTTAATCAATGTCAATTTGAATTAAAATGTATGCAATTTTTTTGCAGGATCCAGAGTCAGAATCGAGATCAGGTGCATAAAATATTTTTTTTTCTATGTTAAGACTAAGCTAAGCACCGACGGGGAATTGAACCGGTGACCTATCGCAAGGAGTGCCTTAACAGCGCACCCATTCACCATCAATCCAAAGCCCCGTGGGCCAGGTGCATAAAATATTACTCCATATTATTTTCAAAAAAATCCATAGCTCTTATGAGGAGTATCATATCGCAAGTAGTTGGTAGATGAAAATGGAAAAGCTCTTCACCTTGCCAATTTTAACATGACATCTCCTAGCTGCAATCTTGGAACATTGATGATAATAATTGTTTGGTATATTGAAATTTCAACAAACTAATTGCATTGACATGCTTACTAATATCATTTATATTGTACTAATGATGTTCAATATTTTTTCAAATTAGGATTCTAGTGATAATGAATGACCCACCTACCATCTTTTGGTGCACCCTACTATAACGTAAAATGAGAGATGTTTGTAGTAAGAGAAAGACTCAGAGATAAAGCATAGAAATAATGGTTGAATCAACCACCTATTTAATTACCACTACGTGCATATTCACCAATTAGGAATGACTACAACAATATTAGTTATTCATCACAATTTGGCAATGGAGGCAATCAAACAGATGTTGGTATGGATGATTACATACAGGATACGACTGTCATGAAGGCAACATTGTTAGATGAATTCCAGAATGATGAGCTAGGGGATGATTCTCATAACACTTATACCTTATTCAAAAGCCTGAAATTTTCTTCCACCACCCCTCTCTTTAGACCTTGCGACAAGTCAAAGTCTACTCATCTGATGATAATGATGTTGTTGTACAACGTGACAACAAAGTTAGGCATGTTGAATGCATGTTTCTTGGTAATATTGAGGTAATTGACTTGTATGATCGATGAAGTTCCTTATATTTTTTCAAACAATAAAATTTAAAAATGGTCAATCTTATGAATGTTAAATATTGACATTGTGTAATTATATTCCCAACCAATTGCATGATATTCAAAGATAAGGCTCTTTTGAGTGATAATGTCTCGTTGGGTAGCTGCGAAGAGGAAAAAAAGTTGTTGAAAATGTTGGGTGTTGAGTACATATCATATCATGCATGTCTGAATGATTATATTCTATATAGAGGAGAATATGTATACAAAGAGATATGTCTGAAATGTGGGCATGATAGGTATCATAATTAAAAAAAATGGGAAAATCATATGGTCCTCTTCATAAGATATTGATGCACATGCCTATAATCCCAAGGTTTCAAATACTCTTTCGTTGCAAATAATTAGCTATGTTACCGGGATGACATGTCTCGCACAAAAGTGATTCAGGAGTTATTGATCTGAATGTTGGGCATACTTGTTAATTCTATGAAATCTCCATCATCAGTATTAAAAATGTGTTTATGATAGTCTCAAATTAACCAAAATGTGAGGGATTATGTGTCAAGTGCTGAGTGTCTTTTATGAGAAATTTATGACGTTAATTAGTTGTTTAAAGCACGTGTACAATAAGTAAATTGAATAGAAGTAAAACAAAACAACTCATAACACAAAGATGATAAAGGCACTCACCCCTGTTGGGCTGCATATCCTTGGACCCGCTTCAATGGTCAGGCCCTCTTTGGATTAATGGTCAATTCTCTGATTACATGCACCTGTAGTTCTCCAATGGCTTTACAACCTACTCCATTGGATTCAGAAGACCCAAGAACCCCAAAAATGACTATCCATGCTTTGCATTTGGACTTTAGCTGATCTAGGCTTGACCTCCTCCCTAGTGTCCCTAGGCTTCCTTAAACTTCAACGTAGAAAAATCACATATATAAGTGCCTTTTTGCCTCTAAAACCTATTCTATTGTGTTCAATGCATCCAAATCATCTAGGAATCACTCTTTCTGAGCAAAAATTGGTCGAAATATGCAAAATTTATGGTCTCTTCAGTTTTCCCTAGGAAAACTCCACCAAATCTAGAGAAACTCTAGTTAACCCCACCAAAATTGGAGCAGTGCTGAATTTTTTGGGTCTGCTAAAACCATCGCCAACTAAATCCCCAATTAATTAGGGGATAAGCATGATTTGATTAATGCTAATCCCCACTTAGTGCATTAAATGCGTGGTTAGTATTAGCGCTCGCCTTTGGTTATGAAGTTGGTCACATTTGAAGGGGGCTAGCTCGTAGGGTTGGCCATCTCTTTCCCCAACCACTATGTTTTATCTCTTTAAATGAAAACCATGCTCCATGTATGTTAATTAACATCGTTGAGTCATATCGGTAAGGTGTGTGGCTTGTGTAGGCGAGATTGTGGGTTAAACTCCGCCGGCCTCCCAAATAATTTTACCCAACCTTTGAGAGTGCATGTGGCGGCCTTTGGGCTTGCCACATGTCAGCCTCTCATTGGTCCACCTCAAATGCACTTGACCTATAATATGCCAAAACTTGTCACAATTTGATTGAGCCACCTGTGGGAATATTTTGAGAATATTCCAAGGACTATTCTTTAGAATATTATTTTTCTGATTGGGTTGTACAAATGCCTAGTCAGTGTCCTACTCAACCCCGTGCTGAGAATTTTGCCTGTTTGACAAAGTGGATAGAAGTCTTTATCTTTCTCATATAAGCTCTGTTTTGAGGGAAAAGAATTGCATTGGGATCGAATCACCGAGATGGATGTGGTCATTCATGTTTTGAGTGATTTTGATCACTTTGATTTTGAGCAAATTTTTCCCCTAATCCAGATTCCAATCACTTCTTCCCACTGATAGGCTTTTGGACCCACAAAATCTAGTTATCTGATGAGAGCTGAATACTCTTCTCCTTCCCAAGTTCTATCAATTGATTCTACATGGAAAAAGGTCCATGACAACCACTTAGGTTCACTGACATGCCTTTCCTTGCAAATGCATTCGCAGTTCAACCAGTGTTCTTCTTTTGCTGTTGACCCAATCCAACACTTGTTGGATGCTTGCTGATTAAACACCCCTCTGTACCAAAGTGATCCCTCGGGGCTTGGAAATCTGATTGATGGCCTTCCCACTAGGAATGATGTTCCTCCTTTGCAACACATGCATTCGATGCAAGATTCTCCTAACCCACATCAATTATGGAATCCTCTTTTCCATTCTTTCCAAAATCTCTCTCCACCTTCTTCAAATGTCGTGGATGACTTGTTGGATGCAAAGTCCAAAACTTGTCTACAATATGACCCTAATTATGGCAATTAGTGCAAAATAGTTGTATCTTCTTTTCAACATGGTTTCCATTATCCAATGGACCTTTGGATTTCTGTCTCTTTTGTTTTGAAAGTTTCCTGTGTATGGCTATTCTCTTCCAACACCTCGAAACAGTATGGTTATTCAAACCACAAAAGGAACATGTAAATTTTCTCCAAATCTTATGTGAATATCTACCATGTTTATGATAACCAAAAGAAACTTGATTAAAGGCAGATTTATACCTTGCACTTTCACCTTTGTTGCCTTCTTGAAGAGGCTAATTTGATGAGGTAGTGGCTCTCTTCAAAATACCAACAATGGTTTCAGTGACCTTAGATATTTCAACATCCTTTTGTTTTCCATTTCCACTAGTTGCATGCTTAAGAGCATCTTCTTGCAAAGTGGGTATAAAAGTTTTGCATTCCTCATGAACACAAACTTCACAAGCATGAGGTGATGTAAATGTAATGAAAGTCCTTCTTGAAACACTTTCATGTGCCTCCTTGGCTTTGGAGCATTCTCCATCATGTTTTACATAACCAAGACCCAAATACCTATGCCTTTTCTCAACAACAATTGGCTCAACTATGCTTTGTGCATGTTTTCCTAACCCTTTACTTTCATAGTCCATATTCATCAATAATCTGGACCCTATTCCTCTAGTTTGTCTTTCAAAACCACAAAAACATTCATTTTGAGAGGAAATTGAAGATAAACTTGAATTGCATACTTCATTTTCATGCACATACTTAGCTAGGGTTTCCTTGGCATCATGGAGTTGAATCTCCATCTCATACATCTTTTGAAGAAGCTCTTTCTTCTCCTCCTTCATGGCCATCTTTTGAAGAAGTTCTTGCTTCTCCTCCTTCATGGCCATCAACTCCTTGTGTTTTACTTCTCTTCAATTTACTTGTTGTATATGCGTTTTAAACAACTAATTAACCTCATAAATTGCTCATAAAAGACACTCAACACTTGACACATAATTCCTCACATTTTGGTTAATTTGAGACGATCTTAAGCACAATTTTAATACTAATGAGGGAGCTTGCAGAACATTAACAAGTTTTCCCCACATTTAGATCAAGTTGGTATCAGAGAAAAGGTTATTTTCTTGATTGTTTGAGTTTTGTGCAAGGAGAATTTAACTGTGTGCAAGTTTATGTGTGTAAGCTGAAGAAGGGAGATGGTATAAGATGCTTCTTTGTTGGGAAAATTTTTGAAGCTTTGTGAAGCCTTTTAATGCATTACAAGTGTGATGGCAGCTTCAACAAGTGATGTTTCTAATCCATCTTCCTTATCAAGACTCTTTGATTTAGAGAGGTTGCAAGAGCTTATCATCATGAGTGATATGGTGCAAGAGATGAATGATCTAGGCTTGACCTGCTCTGCTGGTGGTCCTAGGCTTCCTTAAAATTCTGTAGAAATTTTGAATAATTTAACACATATTCAACAGAGATTATCCTAATCATGTACTATTATGGAATACATACACACTCCTCTATGTTGATCATCAATATAGCAGCATCAATAACAATAAAACATCAAGAGCATTCACACATTAACACAATATGTAACCCGGGGAAAGCATCTCGCTAAAAACCCCACACTATTTGTATATTAATGATTGAGACCATGTAACATTACAAAGTACAATTCTTATCACAAGCAATCCAGTACCAGCTCCACCTGTTACACACAATACAGCTAAGATCTGATCTCCAAATCTATTCCACTGCTTGCCTGCCTCCACTGCTCAATACCTGCTCAAGAATTGAATGAGAATGGCTTACCAAACTCGTATTTCACCTCCAAAGAATCACTCACAATGTGTAAGACGTGAGCAGAAGCTACAAACTGGGCAAATACATGAGCAAACTCATTGGCATACTCAATCCCTTGATTGTGCAAGATCTGATGCACAACTATAGTCACAACTCATAGCAATCTGATTCTCTAACACCTGTCCCTGCTGAACTGAACATGCATTGACATGCAACTGAGTTAAATGATGTATTCTATAGTGGTACTCGAATTTGCTCCTGGTGAGAGCTTTCGTCAAAATATCAGCATCCTGATCCTCCGTTGGAATGTATGAAAGCAACATGATCCTCCGCTGCACAGAATCTCTAATATGATGGTACCTGATGTCAATATGCTTAGATCTATCATGAAATACAGGATTAGCCGAGAGTTTAATGCAACTCTGGTTATCACAGTAAATCACAGTAGGATCCAAATGAGAACTGAACAAACCAACCAGGATCTTCCTCATCCATATAGCCTCGCATGCAGCCAAACTTGCTACCATATACTCGGCCTCCGCTGAACTGAGTGCCACGGATCTCTGCTTCCTGCTGTACCAAGAAACTGTTGTCGATCCAATACTGAAGACCCTCCTGATGTGCTCTTTCTGTCCGTTGGACTCCCTGCCCAATCTGCATCCGTGAAGCCACATAGCTTCACCTCATCCTCCTGTCTGTACCACAAACCATATCCCGATGTGCCTCTCAAGTAGCGTAATACATGCTTGCCCGCCTTCCAGAAGAGCTTGGTAGGCTTAACCATAGCTTTTGAAAGCTGGTTAACTGCATAGCATATATCAGGTCGTGTATTGACCAAATACATCAGCGACCCCACCAACTGTCGATAAACAGTGGCATCCACTTCTTCTCCCGAAGTGGCATCCTCCTTCCTCCAACCTCCAGCAAGAGGAGTATCAACGGGCTTGCAGCCATGCATGTTGAACTTCTCCAGTATCTCCCGAGCATACTTGCCCTGAGAAACAAACAGTCCACCACTGCACTGCCATATTTCCAATCCTAGGAAATAGTGAAGGAGGCCCAAGTCCTTCATCTCAAACTCTGTAGCAAGATCCTTCTTGCATGACAGTATCAACAGCTCATCACCCATTAGAATCAAATCATCAACATACAGTACAATGATAAGCAACTTACCCTCCACCACAATCTGGTATAGATTAGGATCCGCCTCGCTCTTGGAGAATCCAAGTCCTGTGAAATAGCTGTCTATCCGTGTGTACCAAGCACGTGGTGCTTGCTTCAACCCATACAGCGCTCTCTTGAGCCTGCACACATGCGACTCGCTGCTGAAGACCTCAAAGCCTTCGGGCTGCTCAATGTACACCTCCTCCTCAATGACTCCATTGAGGAACGTAGTCTTCACATCCATCTGATGAATGTGCCATCCCATCTGTGCTGAGAGAGCAAGAATCGTCCGTATGGAAGAATACCTTGCGACAGGTGCAAAGGTCTCCTCATAATCGATCCCCTCTATCTGTGAAAAGCCTCGGGAAACAAATCTTGCCTTGTACTTCTCCACACTCCCGTCAGCTGCCTGCTTGACCTTGTAGATCCATCTCGAACCCACCAATGATTTCCCTTTCGGTCTAGGAACAATCTCCCATGCATTGTTTCTGACAATAGAATCATACTCTTCCACCATGGCATCTACCCATGCGGGATCCTCCACAGCTTCCTCGAAAGAGGATGGCTCAGTCACAACACACTTGCTCATTAGAGCCATGTATCTAGTGTACCGATTAGGTGACTGTCTCTGCTTGCATCGGGCTGTAGGTGGTCCTACAACTTTCTCTACATCTTGAGCCAGTCGCTTAGCTTCTGTCAAGCGCTTTCGCCCTCTGATGGTTGGCGCTCCATGAGTGGTCTCTTCCACTCCATGAACCTCGTCCTATGGCTGATCGACATCCTGAAGCTCATCCTTAGGAATTAATAGCTCCTCATCTGCATGCAAGTGTAGCTCCCTCTCAAGCGAACACTTCATGGCTTTCTCCTCCTGAAATTTTATATCCCGTCGCACAACAGTTTTACCACTGTCTGGCAAATACACACGATAGTTGTGGGGCGTATTAGTGTACCCCACAAATATCCCAACCTCTGCGGTTGGCTCCAACTTCTTCCTGGCATCCTTCGTCACATGCATGTAAATGTTAGCACCAAAAATCCTCAAATGAGAAAGATCAGGCTTCTTACCAGAAAAAGTCTCCTCAGGTGTACTCATGCCAAGTATCCTATGAGGACAACAGTTCTACACATAAACTGCTGTATTGCATGCTTCCGCCCACAAGTGAAGGGGTAGGCCCTGATCATGCAACATTGCTCATGCAGCACCCACAATCGTTCTATTCTTCTACTCAGCTACCCCGTTCTGCTGTGGGTTATGGGGAGCTATGAGCTCTCTACGAATCCCTTTTGCCTTGCAGAAATCCTTGAACTCGTCCGAGATGTATTTCACCACCATTATCGCTCCTAAGATCCTTCACCTTATTCCCCGACTCCTTCTCGACCAGTCTTTGAATTCACAGAACTTTGAATATGTCTCGTCTTCTTCTGCACGAAGAAGATCCAGCACTTACGAGAGAAATCATCAACAAAAATCACATAATACCTGTGTTTTGCTGTCGAAGCAACTGAGAAAGGTCCACACACGTCTGTGTGAGTTCTCTCAAGGATCGTCGTGGCGTGACTATCCTTCTCGTGAAAGGTGGCTTTCACAAACTTCCCCAAAGTACACCCCTTGCACTGATCTCACTGCGTAAGTGTGCCTTTAGGAAGCCCTGTAGTGATCTGCTGCAGTATCTTCAAGGCTCCATGGTGAAGGTGACCCAATCTCCTGTGCCACAACTCGCCATCATCCCGGCTCACCAATCCTTCTGCCTTGCTCGCCATTGCTGCGCATCCATCTACATGCAACTGATAAAGGTTCCTCACTCGAACCCCTATCTTCCGGGTCTCACCAGTTGTCTTGTTGCGCAGGAAAGCCTTTCCCTCGCTGAAAACAACATCATACCCCTTGTCTTCTAACATCGCTACTGAGATGAGATTCTTCGTCAATCCTGGAACATGCATGACTTCCTTCAATACGAAGGGTTTACCAGACTCCCTCTCAATGGAAATGGTACTGATACCGGTCGCACTGTATCTACCATCATCGCCCATCTCGATGTGCACTCCAAGATCTTTGTCCTCCAGATCAGAGAACAAATCTCTATCTCCCATCATGTGAAAAGACGCACCACTGTCCAAGAACCACACTGATCCCATCACACTTGAAACCAAGCATGTGATCAATGAAAAATCAAGCTCAAACTGTGAGGCTAGAGCCTCTCCTGCTGACGATCCAACATCCTGCTTGTTCTTCTTCTTCTGCGGACAATTAGTGGCATCGTGTCCGTGTTGGTGACAATGAAAACAATTCACCTTGGACATATCGTGCTTCTTGCCTTTCCCACCAGACTAAGAAGCTTTCTTACTCTTCCCTTTCTTTGCTTTGGCAGCCAAAGCGCAATTCTCTTCATCAGATACCTTTGATGAAGATCCATTCTCATACTTATTGTTACTGAGTTTATCCTTGAGTGCCAGGTCGCTCTTGCTTTGGAATAACATTCGCAATCCGTTGAAAGACATTTCAACAACACTGCTGCAAATTCGAATTCCACCAGCTACCAACTCAATCGCTTCCGATCTAAGATTTGTGAGAACAAAATATTTCTAGTACAGAGATTGACTGTATGGGATTTTACTAGATATCTCACCTTCCAAAGGAAGGATGAATCCAAAGGCTACCTGGCCCGATTACAGACTCTACCTGAAGAAATAGAATGTAAACACTTCCTGAATAGTAGATCTGATGATCAACAACTCTGATACCATGTAGAAACTTTTTCTACAGATCATCTAGCTCTGATACCATGTAGAAATTTTGAATAATTTAACACATATTCAACAGAGATTATCCCGATCATGTACTATTGTGGAATACATACACAATACATAAGCTCCTCTACGTTGATCATCAATATAGCAACATCAATAACAATAAAACATCAAGAGCATTCACACATTAACACAGTATGTAACCCGGGGAAAGCATCTCGCTAAAAACCCCACACTATTTGTATATTAATGATTGAGACCATGTAACATTACAAAGTACAATGCTTATCACAAGCAATCCAGTACCAGCTCCACCTGTTACACACAATACAGCTAAGATCTAATCTCCAAATCTATTCCACTGCTTGCCTGCCTCCACTGCTCAATACCTGCTCAAGAATTGAATGAGAATGGCTTACCAAACTCGTATTTCACCTCCAAAGAATCACTCACAATGTGTAAGACGTGAGCATAAGCTACAAACTGGGCAAATACATGAGCAAACTCATTGGCATACTCAATCCCTTGATAGTGCAAGATCTGATGCACAACTATAGCCACAACTGATAGCAATCTGATTCTCTAACACCTGTCCCTGCTGAACTGAACATGCACTGACATGCAACTGAGTTAACTGATGTATTCTATAGTTGTATTATGAGTTAATAATTAGTTTAACAACTCATCATTAGTCTATTTGCAGTTAGACTAACTACAACTAGTTTAACCAAGTCAAACTGAATACAACTCCATCAACTCCACAATCAACTCCACCAAACTCAACTGATTGAGTTCTAACTGAAGTCATGCATGCAACAACTTAACTGACTCATAAGAAAAGCGTACTTCCTTCTGAGAGCTGCATGGGCCACATCTGTAGCTCAAACTGAAGTGCTCCAAGAGAATAAGATCAAGTTTATAGTCCAAATATTATTATGAGACAATAATATTTGACTTTTCTATTTTTGACAGCAAGTCTAAAAATAGACTTTGATCACCCACACTGTGGTCACTCACACATTGGTCATCCACATTATGATCACTCACACTATGATCACCCACACTGTGATCATCCACATTGTGATAAAAAATAGAACTTGCACCATAATTTGCCTGCGGGCCCACTTAGTGAAGGCAACTCTTTTCACTAAGCTCCATCATCGTTGCAATATCAACAAATTCAACGTAGAAAAATCACATATAGAAGTGCCTTTTTGCCTCTGAAACTTGTTCCATTATGTTCAGGGCATCCAAATAATCCAGGAATCACTCTTTCTGAGCCAAAATTGGTCGAAATATGCAAAATTTATGGTCTCTTCAGTTTTTCATAGGAAAACTCCACCAAATCTGGAGAAACTCTAGTTAATGTCCCCAAAATTGGAGCAGTGCAGGATTTCTTGGGCTTGCTCAAACCGTTGCCAACTAAATTTGCAATTAATTAGAGGATAAGAATGGGTTGATTAGTGCTAATCCCCACTTAGCGCATTAAACGCGTTGTTAGTGTTAGTGCTGGCCTCCAACTACGAAGTTGGTAACATGCAGAGGAGGTTGGCCCTCTCTTTCCCCAACCGCCACATTTTACCTCTTTAAATGAAAACTGCACTCCATGTATGTTAAGTAACATCATTGTGGCATTGGGGTAAGGCATGGGAATTGTGTAGGTGAGATCACGGGTTTGACTCTGCCGACCTCCCAAATAATTTTACCCGACCTTTGAGAGGGCACGTGGCGGCCTCCGAGCTTGCCACGTGTTAGCCTCTCATTAGTCCACCTCAAATGCACTTGACCAATAATATGCTGACACTTGTCACAATCTGATTGAGCCACTTGTGGGAATATTTTGGGAATATTCCAAGGAATATTATTTTTGCTGACTAGGCTATATAGATGCCTAGTCAGCATCCTAGTCAGCCATGTACCCAAAATTTTTCCTGTTTGACAAAGTGGACAGAAGCCACTATCTTTCTAATATGAGCTCCATTTTGAGTGAAACAAGTTGTGTTGGGATCATATCGTCGAGACGGATGCGGCCGTTTATCTTTTGATCAATTTCGAGCACTTTGAGTTTCAAGTAATTTTTTGCCCCTAATCTAGATTTCGATCAATTATGCAAATCCCAATAGATTCAATAGCCATGAAGCATATAGAGGATACCTGGCCTAAATAATTCAAGGATGAAGTACAAAATCTACGACTTAGAATAGCCATGGATGGCATCAACCAATATTCCCTCCAAAGCACCAAGTATTCTATTTGGCCTATAATAGTGAACAATAACAATATCCCCCCATGGTTTTTCCATGAAGAATGAACATCTTATGTTGTCTGTCATAGTCCATGGTAAACGACAAATGAAGAACATGGATGTCTACTTACAACCATTAGTAGATGAATTTAAGGAATTATGGAAAGGGACACATGTGTACAACGTATCAAGACCCATCGCAACAAACATGAGTTTTACGGTGTATGGCATATGTACTTACACCATACATGATGATTCGAGCTTAGGAGTTTTCTTTGGTAAATTAAATTCTTATTGAGTTTTTTAGTAACAACATTGTTTCACATATTAATTTAATTTGTTGCAATTGTTCATATCTTCATGGTCACTAACATGTCGGTATGTATATAATAATTTCATAGGTATTGTAACAAAAGGGTATCATGGATGTAAATGTTTTGACTGCTCCAAGGTATTCCTCCCAGAAGAACACCCTTACATAAGAGAAACATCTCCTTTCAATGGTAAACCAAAGAGAACCCAAAGGCCTACAATATTGACACTAGATGGATGGATTAGAGACTATGAGATAGAGAAGGAGAAGGAGTTTTCAAATAGTTCGATTAAAATGGGGACACTATGTTCGATGATCTTGATTTCTTCGACACCTATGTTTAGAAATTGCTCAAGAGATTAATAGGAAATCTATCTTTTATGAGCTATGATATTGGGAGAATCTTAAGATTTCCCACTTACTAGATCCCATGCATATATTTAAAAATGTTTCATTTTATTTATAAAATCACATATCAATGAAAGAAAGTGACACATTGGATGTTAGGAGAGATCTTACTTCTTCAAAAGCTAAAAAGAAGCATTCGCCAAGACAAGAAACTAGAGGAGGGGTTGGCCCCTCTTGGTCTTTCAAATAAGGTGATGTGCCATGGATTTTAAAGAAAGATTACCTTTCTTTGGAAAATGAAGTTATAATGAGTGTGAGGGTTCCTTCTTTATATGGGTCTTCACTATGGTGCTACTTCACTATGGATGATTGCTTTTCAAGGTTGAAATTACATGACTATTTGAACCTTCTAAGAGCATGTATGTCAAAAACATGATTTTTTAAAATTAATTTTATTTTTATGTAATGGGATATTTTATAATTAACTTTTGTATAATGTACTATTTACTATGCAATGTCATTATCCTCTTCTCATGTGTGGGTGTATGAGCCATGACTTCCCCCAAAACCAAGGACGTGCCATATATAAATTATTTGCATTTTTATTCTGGATCACATCAAAGGAGATTCATATGGCTAGCATTCCATAGTGGCATCAACAGATAGTTGAGATTGTTTGTATGTTTGAGAAGGAACTACTAACAAGTTTCATGGACTTGTAGGTTCTTCTTCTAATTCACCTAGTAGATGATGTTGAATTAGTTGGGGTTGGTTCTTGTCATTGGATGCTCTTCTAAGAGTGGTACATGAAGAAATCGAAAGGTTTTGTTTGAGAAAAGGGACAAAACCGATGGGTCTATGGGAGATGGGTATATATCATAGGAGTCTTTCGATTATGCAAGTGAGTACATCAAGCATATTGACAACACACTAGGTGAAACAATTTGGGGTGTAGAAAGGGATGAAGATAAAAGAGAAAGGGAACTTATTGAAACGAATGGAAAGAGCCACACGTTAAATAGTAAGTGTAGGCTTATCATTTCTCAAATTACTACACAATAACTATTCACACTGAACTTCATATTAATGTATATTATGATCTCATACGTAATATATATATGTTGGTTTTATTTCATCAACAAATTTAGAAATTGAAGCCATTAACAAATTCATTCTTTAGAATATGGAAGCAACACAACCATGAGTCACATTGTAGAAAGAGAAGAGGAGGAAATAGGACAGTGAAAGGAAAGAATTCAAATAGTTGAATGGTAGAAGAGTGCCTTATCCTAATCATTTAAAAGAAAATATGCCAATTACATGCCCTAACATTTGGGTTTCTGATCAAGTCATAGAGAAATACAATGCATTTGGTTGTTACCTGTGTGCTGAAGAGGATGCACTAAACATAGGGATTGGGTGCAGCAACTCAGTAATTATAATATCTTTATGTACAATTTTAACTTCATATTTCACCTTTGAATTGTAACACACACACACACACACACACACACACACATATATATTATATTTTTAATTACGTTCGGGTTATTAGATACATGATAGTGTGATTTTTTCACCTTTTTATAGGTGCATTTGTTCGCATCTATATTTCCATATGGAAATCTTTTTCACATGGAGGATGTTGATGATGGATGCATGACACAAGACTATGGATTGAAAGTTGATTTCAACCTATATAGTCCTGCTAGCCACCACGATCAAAAGCTAATGCAGGGGACATTAGGTTACATTGGAAAGATAAAAGAGATAATTCAAATGGACTTCTCTTCATTCAAATATGTTATTTTTAGGTGCAAGTGGTGAGACACTTTTGATCAGAATAATGTAAAGGAAGATCGTGATAGTGGGCTAATATCTATCAACTCTAGAAAGATGTGGCATGAAGTTAGCGAGCCTTATGTTTTCCCAAAACACTAAAACCAAGAATTTTTTACCCAGATGTGTTAGATAGGGATTGGTAGTTCGCATTAATATATGACCCTAGATCAAAACATGTTTTTGAGAATAATAATGTTATCATGCAAAGCAACAAGGAAGATAAGCAAGGTGATGATAATGGAGAGTGATATGTACTTGTGTTATTTCATCATTTATTCTATTGTTGTATGTTTTTTTTCATTATTTTGTTAAGTATTTCCAATTGTTGTTGTTCTCTCTACTAACATCTTACTACATGATTGCCATATAAAATACATCAGCCTCATATACAAAATACAATTTTTTTTATTTAAATGAAAAATGTATTTATTAATATGGAAACACAACTTTCAGTAAAAAAAAACATTATCGATGTGCCAAAAACACAGTCATGCATCGGCTTCGATGCTCTGTACAACACAATTGCGCCATAGACGGTGGGCAAATACCTATGATGCATGACTGTTGGTTCACAAATTTAAATTTTCATAGAGGTGCATCAAACATATGCACTATTGCGCACGCATAAAATTTTCGCATGGAGATGGAATGTTCATGTTACAAGTGCACCAAGATATAGCTATATTTTTAGATCTTATTTAGGCGGTGTGCTAGGTAAATATGATAGCACCGGTGCGAGAAGAACATACCAAGTGCATCACATTTGGGATGGTGATTAAGAGGCATTTGTTTGGGTTTCAAATAGTCTTGGTGATGCATTTTTGTTTCATGTTTAGATTATGTAAAATAAATATCTATTTTTTATGTATTTGTAACTAAATTATTTAAAGTAGACATGTATTTATCATTGTGAACATGATGTAATATTAGCTAGGAGAAATGTGAAAAACATGAATTTTAGTGAATATCCGGGGATAATTTAATTTGTGTTGTTTAACTCATATTATTATTAAAAAGATTTAAATTTAAACCAGTACAATAGCAAATAAATAACCAAAATAGTATCAAAATGTTATATCCTTATTACTAGAAAAACGTTCACTTTCCTCTTTAAGGGAGAACTTCCAATAGAGAAAATCCCCAACTACAAGTAACTTGATCATGATCCTTATTTTATGTTTCTTTGTCCTCATATTTAGAGAGATAATTTTTTAATTTAAATTGGTAAGAGTTGCTATAAATATTAAATTTAAATTGCTTGAAAATCTCATAACTACCATAATAAAATAAATTTTATAAAAATTGAATTTTTTAGGTTGCACATCTAAAATTAATTGCATTGCGGCTCTACAACTCAGTATGGGAGAGATGTTGTCACATAACATTAAATTTAAAAATAGTAAAATAATAATTGAAATTAACAAATTATAAATAGAAATAACAAAAGAAATTAATGTTGACCATAATTACAATACTTTAATTTACACCTTAATTTTATATTAATTTATATAGAAATATAATGTAACCTAAAGTAATTTTTTTTTTTTTAGCTTTTATTATGAGGAATAAATGTAATGAGTAACAAGATATAATTTACTTGTTACTACGAGGATAAAATGTAAATTTTTCACATGACAAGAAATAGTATTATTGATATTACATTATGTGTAATTCATTCTATCTTATATTTACATGTGATATTTAAAAAATATATATATTTATAACAAAAAATATTTTACTCACAACCATAAGTAAAATATTTCAATGTCCATATTAAATAACATATTTTTATAAATAATTTATATAGAGAAAAATAAAGTAATTTAAATTGAAAAATTTCTTATATTTTCACTTTAGTGAGAAAGATTGAGAGAATTGGTATTCCATTAATAGTTTTTTTGTAATTGAATTTATGTGGGATATTTGTAAAATTTTAAATGTTTAATATGGATTTGATATGTAATATTTTAGATAATATTAATAATAAAAATAATTAAATGTATAAATACATGAAAAAAATATGAGGGGGCATATTTTAACATTTTAATATGGAGAAAGTGAATTATAAATAAAATATTTCAATGTCAACTACATATATATTAATATACCAGTTGCCTAGATCCACTAATGCCTAGAGGGAACATATTTATTTTCACTCAAAAAGATATTTGCATCTCAAGAGATTTGACCACTCTCAAAGCTTGGTAGATCCATAGTTAAGATGGATCCAGGCTGCAAGTTCTAAAAAATTTCTGATTTAATTTTTTTAAATTTAACAATAGATTGAATTTTATAAACCAATATTGAATTAGTTAAATTATACTTTTGAATAATTTATTATTAATAATATTTTATATTAAAAATTGGATGAGCTACACATTTTTGTCTTCTTAAGGACTAACTAAATTATTTTACCATTAATTATTTTATCATTGTGAGTATTGAAATATTTTAGTAATTAAGTTAAACTGAATATCAATTAACTATCTAAAGAATAGAAAAATATCTAAGGTAATTTTTCAATAATAGTTTCAACCATACTAAACATTGTAATTTATAAAAATATCCTTGCATTTTTTTTAAAGTAAGTTGTTTTACATGCAATTTCATATATAAAAATTTGATATAAATTCACCAATACATAGTCTATACTAACCATTATTTCATAAAAATAAACATCATGATAATAATCATCTAACAAAAATAAACATCATCTAAGATGCACATTCAAGTTCACTACAATCATCTAATTATATATACTTTTAGTAACACATATAAATGTTGTCAGCTAGCACACAAATCTAATAATTTAATAGCTAATCATCATCGTGATAACATCTAACAAAACACAAATTGTTGGAAATAATACTGAGAGGGGGGGTGAATCAGTATTATCAAGCCAAATATTTCCTTTTTAAATTCCAGATGATATACGCTACTTTAGTTAATACAACCCGCGTATATACGCAACTACAGATAAAGAAACCCGCGTATATAAATCAGACTTATAATTTGAATTATCTTTCAGATGTCAGTTATTAATCTGTGATTCAGATGCACATAAACAGTACCAGAAACAGTGAAACAGAGCAGAAGACAGTCACACACAAGAACACAAGATATAAGGAGGAAACCCAATGTGGGTGAAAAACCCCCTGTTGCAATTCGTCTCTATCTTCTTTTTAATTAGAAACTTCTCTTTACAATGTCTTGTACTGGAGCAGACTTTACCAGTACGCAGGCTGCAACCTGTAGAGAGCTACAACTCTCTCTCTTGTTTTCCAGCTTCCCTGGAAGGGAGCTTCAACCCCCTTAGTTCTTTTACTAGTTTGAGATACTAGTGCGCAGTCTCCTACCTGCAGAAGGTTGCAACCTTCTCTTTGCTTTCAGGGACCTCATTTCATTAATTTTCAGAATGGATCCACAAGTAACATCAATCAAACATCAAGAATTTCTGCATAACCCAAACTCCTTTTCACCAATCAAAAGCTGAAACAACTAAGCACTCCTCTGACCACTGAACCCAGAACACAATAACTGTAATCAAACACCAATTCTGAACCCAGAACACTGCAGCAATAAAACAGAAGCAGCTAGAACATAAATCAAGACATATACGCTACTTCACTGTTCATCAACCTGCGAGTATACACTTCTGTACCACAACCAACCTGCGTATACGTGCCTTTCATTCACAGAAAACGCGTATATACGCACCTTCAATTCACTGAACCTCCATACAGATCTATAAAGGATAATTTATTCTTTTAAGCATTCAGACATTAGTTAACCCAGATTTATCGATCAAGAGTTCGCCACATATAACAGATCAAAATCATACAGAGATACCGATGTTCAAGCCTTGAGATTTAGATCCATCAATAGTCCTTATCCTTCTTGCGCTCAGGTTCCACCTTCATTCAAATAATCCCTTGCCACATGATCTACTTCCTCTTTTATAGTTTTAGGCCTTCCTCAATACCACGGTCCAAAACCATAATAAACCAATACCAAGGGCCAAAAACCTGGGTTCAATTCTTCTGCCGAGATACCATGATCCACAACCAAAGGTTCAAATTCCAAGGACTAACAACCATGGACCAAAAAATAAGTTTCCCATCATGTACGCGCTTTTATGTGCATAAAAGTGCATGTATACGCATACGCGACTTCGGAACATATAAACCGTGTGTATACACGTCTTCGGCAAGATGTACCTGCGTATACAAGATTTCCTTCATTCTGAGCACTTGAACTGAGATCTGTCACCAAAGTGAGTTGCCATCAAGGACAACACCTGTACCATAGCGCCACATCTGTGCCAAAATGCCAACGATATTGTAATCTAAAATCATCACCACACACATCCTCAAATTAATATAAATCTCATGTCAAATAATTGTTATCATGTATACATCCATCTGCAAGCACATAAAAAGAAAATATCTAACATGACCTCTGTTAGGTCCCTATAATACTAGTGATTACCCCATTACTATTGTAGTTGTATCCCTTATTAATATTTTTGTGCCCCTATTGTCCCCATATTGTTATTACTGTGCCCCATAGAATCCCTCTATTGTTATTTTTGTGCCTTTATATTATTATTGTTAGGTCGGCTTGGTTATATTGTCACCCCTTAGACTCTTATATATAAAAAGGAGGTTTTGTCATTTGAATCATCCAAGAATCATTCATTTGTTTAATGTAAAGGAGGTTGTCCCTCGAAGAGGCTAAATTCTAAGGCATTGATCTATCTTCTCTATCTTTTTATGAGCTGGTTTCATAGCATTTGGTATCAGAGCTTTGAATTCTAGGGTTTTGCTGCTCCAAACAGGTCATCATGGTGTTTGCACTATAAAAATTTTCTTGCGACATTTCAGACGCTAAAAAAAACCCATTTTGGCTGAAATCGTTCTGAACCGCAGGTCCGAACTTCAGAGCTTTTCATGCTATATTTGCAGAGATATGATCTGAGGAAGTTGGCATTTTTGCAGACTCGCGAATTACATTCCAAACAGGTGACCTGAGGAAAATAGGCATAAATTTTGTTTTGAGCATCAAATTGAAATTTCATAAGAAGTTACAGAAAGGGGACGGACTGTAGTTTCCTGTTTATATTTTTCAGATCCTAAGGTAAAAACAGTGACACATGGCACTTCATACAAGTTAGCTCTTCTAAAAAGGTATATAATCAGGTCATCTTGGGAGATTGTGCATAACTCTTTCTTGGAGAATCTAAATTCGATCAGACTAGTGGCATTGGAAAGAGGACATAAAGGGCTACAGCAGGACGCAATTTCAGAACTAGAAGATCCGAAATTACAAAGATACATCAGATGCAATATCGAGCCCCTACAAAGTGAAAAAAGGTGTGTATATTTTTTAAATTTTTGCTTAAGCTTGGTTTGAAGAATTATTTTAAAAGAATTCAAAGGGCATAGTAAAGAATTATTTTTGGTAACTGATGCCCTCAGGAAAGAAAATGAAAACACCTAGTAAGCAACCTGAAATCTCTATCATGACTCATGAAGAAGAGGAAGAAATGCAACATGATATATCAAAATTATGAGACCAAGTGCAACAAATGTCACTCGCACAAAAAGTAACAAAATCTAAGATGGATGGTTTAAAGAAAGATGTAGAAGCTAAGATATATGGCATGGAAGCTAAGATGAATGACATGGAAGCTAAGATGGATGATTTGAAGATAGATTTGAAGACAGATTTGAAGACAGACATGGAAGATTTGAAGACAGGTTTGACAAATTTTCTACAAGAAATACTTACTAATGGTGAAAGGGTAGTAAAGGAAACTTGTGATGAGAAAAAAATAAATGTTAATCATGATTTCATAGACTCTAATGTTGGATCTAAGAACCACCATATTCCAAAAATTGATGTGAGGAATTTTGATGGCAAGGATCCCGCAACATGGAAACTATAGATGGAGTAATTTTTCGATCTCAATAATGTGCAAAACACACAAAAGGTACGTATTGCCACTTTATATTTGGAACCAAATTAGTTTTTATGGTATCAATGGCTTTGCTCTCGTAAAAAAATTGTCACTTGGGCAATTTTTACGGAAGAAATGACAACACATTATGAGGATACAAAAAACAACACGTTTTTTAGCCAATTGATAAGTCTCAAACAAAAGGGTTCGATGATGGATCATATTGAGGACTTCCAAAAATTGAACATAAGGGTAAAAGATATTTCAGAGGAGCATAGGATTGATGTGTTCATAGGGACTTTAAAGGATAATATCCAACATGAGGTTCGCCTTGGGGAACTTGATTCATTGGAGAAGGCATTCAGGTTAGCAAGAAAAATGGAAAGCAAAATTATGGCAACCAGGAAGCCTACCACTCACAACTATAAAGATGGAAGTGTTGTTGCCCCTAGCCTTCCACAACCTATAAGGTTGACACCACAAAAATTGAAAGAAAAAGTAGAAAAAGGGCTTTGTTATAGGTGTGATAGCAAATACACTAAAGGTCATAAGTGTGCTGAAAAGAAATTAATCTACATACATTGTGAAGAGGAGGAAGAAAAGGAACAAGAAATGTCAAAAGAAGAGGATATACTCTAGGAACAAACCCTAGATAAAGAAGTAATGAATTCAACCATATCTTGTAATGCATTGGTTGGAATTACCACTCCTCAAACTATCAAGATAGAAGGACATATCAAGAAGAAAAAGGTAATAGTGTTAATTGATTTAGGAAGTACCCAAAATTTTATTCATTGTAAGATAGCAAAAGAATTGAATTGCTTCCTATATCTAGCACCAGAGTTTCGAGTGATGGTTGCAAGTGGAGGAATGATAAATTTCTCTGGAAGGTGCCATAATATCAAGCTATCCATGGGAGAATATGTATTAAATAGCCCAATGCTTTCCATTCCAATGGGAGGTGTTGATGTTGTACTAGGAGTCCAATGGCTACAATCCTTGGGTACAATAGCTTTTAATTTTCAAGAACTCTTCGTGAAATTTTCTGCAGAAGGAAAGGAATTTGAATTAAGGGGTATTGTAGGGAAACTGAGAAAGATAATCAACTCTAACAGTATGACAAAGCTTCTAAAAAAGGAACAACGAGGTGTAATTGCACAATTATGTTCGCTAGATGTTTCCACATTGAAATCATCTATTTCTCCAGATCTCCAAAAAGTCTTGGACAATCATTCCAAGGTATTTGAGACTCCCAAAGGTCTCCCACATATTTGTGATCATAATCATGCTATTCATTTGATTCCAAGACGTGTTCCTCTAAACATCAGGCTGTACAGATATCCCTATGCCCAAAAGAGTGAAATTGAACGTATGGTTGCATAAATGCTAGAGGCTGGTATAATTCAACCTAGTCAAAGTTCTTTCTCTACTACAGTAGTATTAGTGCACAAGAAGGATGGATCATGGCACATATGTCCGGATTATAGGGAGCTCAACAAGCTCACTATTAAAGATAAGTTTCCCATTCCTGTCATTGATGAATTATTGGATGAATTGCATGGATCAATTTAATTCACCAAGTTGGATCTCCGTTCAGGACATCATCAAATTAGAATGAAGACTGAAGACTTTCCGAAAACAACATTTAGAACTCATGAGGGTCATTATGAATTTTTGGTCATGCCTTTTGGCATTACCAATGCACCTTCTACATTTCAAGGTTTGATGAATTCCATTTCCAAAGCCTTCCTTAGAAAATTTGTGTTAGTATTTTTTGATGATATACTAATCTACAACAAGTCTTGGAAGGATCATGTTGAACATGTTGACAGGGTGCTACAACTATTGGAGGAGAAACAATTATATGCAAAAAGCACCAAATGTTTCTTTGGAGTACAAGAGGTGGAATATCTGGGTCATATTGTATCTCATGAAGGAGTTAAGGTAGACCCTAGCAAAATTAAAGCCACTAAGGAATGGAAAATCCCCACATCCATAAAGCATCTGCGAGGATTTCTCGAGTTGACAGGGTATTATCACAAGTTTGTTAAGAATTACGGGAGAATAGCAGCACCTATAACAACATTATTAAATAAAGATGCATTTTCATGGAATCTAGAAGCAACAAAGGCCTTCGAACATTTTAAAGAGGCAATGTGCCAAGCACCGGTCTTAGCTACACCAGACTTCACAAAAACCTTTATTGTGGAATGTGATGCTTCAGGAAATGGAAATGGTGTTGTTTTAATGCAAGATGAAAGACCCATTGCTTTTGAAAGTTGTCCAATCAAGGGAAAGTTTTTACACAAAGCTATTTATGAGAAGGAAATGTTGGCAATATTACATGCACTTAAGAAATGGAAAACCTACCTAATGGGAAGACACTTCAAGGTAAAAGCAGATCATGATAGCCTTAAATACTTTTTATAACAATGATTATCCTCTGAAGAGCAACAAAAGTGGGTCACAAAGATGTTGGGTTATGACTTTGAAATCATCTACAAAAAAGGGAAGCAAAATGTGGTGGTATATGCACTCTCAAGAAAGGATGAGGATGTGGAAGCATTGTTGTGCGCCATTTCTATTATCCAACTAGATTGGATAAACGAAGCAAGGGAGGAATGGAAGAATGACAAAGAAGTTTGGGCACTTATTCGAAAGTTACAACAAGTTTCCAATACATCTGATACATTTAGCTAGAAAAATGATTCGTTATGGTACAAAGGTCGCTTATACCTTTGTAAGAATTCCCAACTCAAACAAAAGATTCTTATGGAATTACACACTTCTCCCTTAGAAGTGCACTCAAGATTTTTAAAAACTTACCACAGGGTTAAGAAGTAATTTTTTTGGGATGGCCTTAAATCAAATATTCAAAAGTTTGTCGTGGAATGTTTGGTTTTCCAACAAAATAAAGTTGAAACAATTAAGACCCCGGGTCTATTACAACCTTTATCCATTCCAAGCCAATGTTGGGAGGAGGTTTCAATAGATTTTATCACAGGTTTACCCAAGTCTATGGGAAAGAGTGTTATCATGGTGGTAGTTGACAGACTTACCAAGTATGCACACTTTTGTGCATTATCACATCCATTTAAAGCCAGTACAGTTTCTACTGCATTTATGGAAACAATTAAAAAGCTACATGGAAACCCAAGGATTATTGCAAGTGATGGAGATCCCATTTTCACTGGAAATTTTTGAACAAAATTATTTTCTTGTCTTGGTACTTAGTTAGCTCATAGCTCATCTTATCATCCTCAATTTGATGGGAAAAACGAGATAGTAAAAAAATGTTTGCAAGGATATCTTCTTTTCTTTGTATCTGATAAATAGACACAATGGGTCAAATGGTTGCCTCTGGCTGAATGGTGGTATAACACTTCCATACCGCAACAAAAATGACCCCATTTATGGCACTTTATGGATATCAACCACCATCCATCACATCATATTTAAGATAAAATTCTAAGGTTCAAGCAGTGGAACATCACATCGAGCATCAACAACAAGTCCTCCAACTCTTAAAGGATAACCTCATGTTGGTGCAGAATAGAATGAAACAACAGGCATATCAACATTGCAACGAAAGAGGTTTTGATGTAGGTGACTAGGCATTCCTACGGCTAAAACTTTATAAACAAATGTCTCTCAAGCAAGCTAAGAAGGATAATAAATTATCACCAAAGTATTATGGTCCGTACAAGGTGTTAGAAAATATTGGTACTATGGCATACAAATTGGAGCTTCCTGCAGCTTCTCAAGTGCACCCAATTTTCCATTTTCATGTTTAAAGAAGGTTATAGGCGACAATCTCCCAGTTCAAACAATATTGCAAGAATTTGACAAGGAAGGAAAAATTATATTGGAACCGGAAGCAGTCACAGAAACAAGAACTCGACATCTACAAAATTGATAAATTTCGAAGTATCTCATCAAGTGGAAGAACTTATGCACTGAATATTCCACATTGGAGGATGAGAATTTTATACAGAAGCATCCAGAACTACTCAAGCGTTGAGGAAAACAATTTTTTGAAGGATAGGGGCATGTTAGGTCCCCATAATACTAGTGATTACCCCATTACTATTGTATTTGTATCCCTTATTAATATTGTTGTGCCCCTACTGTCCTCATATTGTTATTACTGTGCCCCATAGAATCCCTCTATTGTTATTTTTGTTACTTTATATTATTATTGTTAGGTTGGCTTGGTTATATTATCACCCCTTAGACTCCTATATATAGAAAGGAGGTTTCTTCATTTGAATCATCCAAGAATCATTCATTTGTGTAATGTAAAGGAGGTTTCCCCCTCAAAGAGGCTAAATTCTAAGGCCTTGATCTATCTTTTCTATCTTTTTGTGAGCTGGTTTCATAACAACCTAAAAATATACACATTGAAACCAACATATAATTTAAGTACACAAACATGAATAAACAATGCACTATATATATATATATATATCTATATATATATATATATATATATATATATATATATATATATATATATATATATATATATGCAAAGAAGTCAAATAACTACATCATGAAGTCAAATAAGAGCAATCAAGTATCTAATATAGTAGATGTAGTAGTGCCTGTAGCTTGGTCTGCAGTATAAGACAATGGATGGTCAACGACTGCCTAATCAAGTACGTTTGTCGAACTCAGCGAAGGTGGAGGAATAAGAGGTGGATGGTCTGCAGTAGAAGGTGGATGGTCTATAGGAGAAGGTGGTCGATCCGCTTTGTCAGGAGAAACATATGACACATCCTATTTCTCTGACATTTCATCATTAGGCGACTGCTGAGCAGGTGTACTACCAGAAGGATCCCCGATACCCTGAATGCCATGATATGATGGGGTGGCACCACCAAAAGCATCATCATCACCATCCTCATTATCATGATCATCATTATTACCCTCATCATCATCATGACACCCTCATCTGATGGATGTGTAGTTGCATGTATCCCTGCAACCCTCATCGTTGCTAGTAAAGCACTAGCTCCGATGACATGATGCATAAGAGATATCAAATCCAATATACATTCCCTGTAGATATCCACTAACATCATATCCACACTTATATCTCGAGGCTTCACAAGGTAGACTCCTTGCCAAACCAAAAATTTAACCAATCTATCACAATAGTACATATGAAATTTCATAGCATCTCTCCACATCCGGATGCCCATGCCCCCCTAAGAATGTGCCTCACCCTCTTGGGCCTCGCCCATCTCCTCATCTCCTCCATATGGTAGTGGGGGAGGAGGCATGTGCCCATTATATGAGCAAATGTCTAAAAAATATATAGTACACACAAATAATTAGACAATTTAATTAAACAAGATAATAAAACAAGTTAAATAATGTGCTAGAATAACTTTTATTCTAATTCATTAAAACAAGAAAATGAGACTAGATTAATTTAAATAAAACACTAATATTACCTCTTTCATCTGGAGGCTCAGCTGCTGAAAAAGATGTTGGGACACCCTCTCAAATAAATCCCCACGTATGGATACACCAACACAACAAATGCATGGTCATCCACACTGGCCAATAGTGTCAGTGCCTTGTTCGAAATCCTAGTCAGAAACTCTGACATGCCCCTCTTGGGAATCATCTGCCCCCACATGCACATCCGAGCCTCAGTGATTGACCTAGGAGAGTGATGATCAAATTTAGTCCTTGTATCTAGAAATAAAAATGGAAGATCTCCAACCCCTGTCTCCACAACGTACAACATCTATCTAAATTCATATAAAAATGGATCAAAAAGATGGAAGACCATCTAATGATACATGGAAAATGAATCAAAGAATTAACATAATACAAAAGAGTGCAACTAATACATTTCCCATCACCATAAGAATGTGCAATGGTTCTGACTAATAATGAGAGGCACCTAGCTTCCTCTGTAGCAAAAGAAGAAATTTGTAGTTGTCCACCACAAACCCAAAAATATGATGGACGGACAACATGAGGCCCGACATATATTTGAGTGTATGAAAGATAACTCTCAACTTCAACACCATTGGGGAAATTTAGGAATTGGGGAAAATCCTCCCTTCTCCTAAATAGGACAATGATAAAGTATATGTCATCCTCAGTGGGCCTATACCAAAACTTAGGACTGACATGGAAATCCCACTCTTGGAAATTCCATCATCATATCATATGAGCCACTAAGATAGAGTGTGCCTTCAAGTATGTGCCCTCCTCATAGTATTTGAGGAGGCCTACATTCCTCAAGATAACTCAGGTCACTGCAGTAATAGGGAGAGGGTATAAATCCCTCTCCCTCTCTCTGGATTTCCATGGTTGGACTATATTTTATGGGTCCGCCTACTAGTCCTCCTCCTACTGCTACTCCCTCTAGTAATATCTCTGCCACATGTTTGACATATAAAATACATCATCCTCATAAATAAAATACATTTTTTTTCTTTATTAAATGAAACATGTATTTATAACTACGGAAAAATAAATTTTGATTTAAAAAAAAATTACAATTGCGCTGAAAACATAGTCATGCACTGGAGTTGTTGCAATTTCAATTATAACCACATTAGTAACAGTGAGCACATAAGTTTGATGCACCATGGGTGTTTTATAAATTTAACTTTTCATAGCGGTGTGGCATACTTGTGCAATAGTGTGCATGTATAACCTATTGGCACCGATATGGTACATTTAGGCTATCGAATGCTCTGAGCTATAGGAATATTTTTAAATATTTATTTACGGTGTGTTTGGTAAATATAAGCACACCGGGAATGACACACCAACATCCAATTTGTCACATCTTTCTGAGTGCATTTTTATTTACAAAACACGCTGTCACAATGGTGGTGCATTATGTTCATGCAATTAAATGTGGTGCACCCTGTAAATTTACAAGGCACATTGCTCCAAGTGCGATTTGAACATATCAAGCACAATATGCATTGAATTTTTTATTTTTTTCAAAAAGAATGAGAAATTCAACCTAAATTTCAATTAAAATTTTCTAAAAACTTAAATTATAAAGAAACATAAACATTACTTGGACATTTTTTTATCGGGGAGGCATTGTGGACACATAATGGAGAAAAATATTTTTTCACACCATTTGAAAAAATTGGAAACTCAAATAGTGAGCACGATACTCAAAGGTAGTGAGAAAGAGAAGCACCGACGTTAGGGCACTTGCATGTCGAAAGAGTGGCACCGGTGCTTTAGAGCTCTCTTGCACTGTAGATGCTAAACATGAAAATTACGTAATGGATGGTTTTTTAAATTTAATCCTCCTCTAGTACGCTTTGTGAAACACGCTGGGGTGGAATATTTTACTATATGAAGGAGTCTGGTGCTACCAAATGTTCAAGCACCTGTGTGTTTCAATATTTATTACACTGTGAATTTTTATTTTTCGAAAACAAAATCCACGATGCACCATATTATATGCAGCTCTAGTGCATGTATAGATGGTAAAGCACTGGTGCGCTTGAATAATTTAGATGCACCATCAAAGAAACATCCACCAAAACATGTGCCTGTGCACCTCCACTAGTGACCTTCAGTACAAACGGATTTTTGGGCTATTTTTATAGGGGCCTCCACAAAAACCTCTACTAGAAGGTCTTTTCCTTATAGTGTATAAATGAGGCTAATCAACATAAATTAATATGATTTATTAGTATTAATATTAATATTATTTATATTAATGACATTGATGTCATTAATAATATTAATATTATCAATTAAATATTATTAATATTAAAGTAATATAAAACATAAAACCTAATTTCAATCTAATTCATAAACATCAAATACCCGCATATCAATTAAAATATCACAATATGAAATAGCAAATATCATTTATCCATAAATGTAATCTGACAATGTGGCCTTTTGCAAAATCGGTTTCTCCCGATCTCTCATATTAGGGATATCAAGATATGGAGAAACCATAGTCTCCTCATGATTCATATTTTTTCAAGAATGAAATGAAATACATATTTATGCAAAAATACAGAAACTAAACTTCAATTCATTGATAACAAGATACTAAAAACTGTTTACATGCAGAATGGAAATAAATTAACTCGGGCAATGGTAAATTATCTCTAAGAAGAGATGTGGTGGATACATGCCTCCAAATTTTGCTACAATGAGTCTTAAAGGCCTATTTGTTATTGAGAAACAATGAAAAAACATAAACATCTAAAAACCTAACCCTAGGAGATGAAATGCCAAAATTTTGTGGGCCACGTTGGGGTAAATTGGTACAACAACTTCCCAGGGTCATAAGTTTGGCATACGATCTTTGTTTGACACATATGACACCCCATTAGAAATATCTATCCAAGGAATAAAAATTTGAATCGAAAACCCATACCATAGGCCATGGGTTACCCTTTTTCCAAAAGAAATGTTGTTTAGGGCCTTGAAACAACTCTGAAAGTCCAGGACCCGAAAAACTACCACAAATAGCAAAATGTGATATAATTAAGTAAATTGAAAGAAATAGTTTGAAAGGAAAAGTGTTGGGGGTCCAATTGGAATAGGTGGGTGCCACCAGTATCCACCTAGATCATTCCTCCCCCCTTAGGAATAAATGGTCCCTGTTGCCTTAAGTTCCTCCATGAGACAGGGAAATTTCTGCTAAACTTGGTCCTTGGTGAGGCAGTTTCCCTAGTGCAAGAGTTCGCTAGCTTTGACAAATCAATACAGATGGATCCTCTGTTTGCTAGTGTTCTTGATATGTGTGTCCATGATACCATTAATTGTGGCTTTTTCATAGTAGTATGGTTGATATCTGTTTGCATCAACTTCTCAACAACGTTGGATGTGTCCAAAATGGTGGAAAGTATGGCTAAAGGCGGTCCACATTAAATACGGGTTGCAAGGGAAGGAATGTGGGGATACTAAGCTTTAAATAATTGTCTCCCATAACATTGGTGATGGTGTAAGGTTCGTATCATAGTGGTTGAAGCTTATGATGGGCTCTAGTGAGGCTCTCTTTCTACAGATGTAACCAAACTTTGTCACCCACCAGAAACTTATGGGGCACCCCATGTTGATCATGTCGTTGTTTTTATTTGGCATTGGATTTCTCTAGGATGTCTTGAACCTACTGGTAGATGAGTTGAATGCATTAAATAAACCTAGTGACTTTATCAACTTCAGAATGAACATGGGAAGATTCTTTATGTGTTGTTGCAAAAGGAAATGCAACATTAAGAGGACATAATGGTAGAAATCTGGCCAAACCCACTTCAAAGGGGTCGTAGTTATTCGATCTATGGAGATCTCTATTATACTTTTGCTACAAATATGGAAGAGACTCATACCATGTTCAATGATTCTTAGAGTTTTACATGTGTAGTATGTCCATGATCATCCTGTTTATAACCTCTGTCTAGCCATCAGTTTGGGGGTTGAATGTCATTGGCTTGGTGAGATTGGTGTCCAACAATGAACAAATGCTTGACCAAAAAGAACTGAGGAACCTTCTATTCCTATTTGATATAATGGTCTATAAGGCCCCAAATGTACCCACACTTATCTATCCCTATTTGATATAATGGTCTATAAGGCCCCAAATGTACCCACACTTATTCAAATAAGATTCTGGCAGTGGCCTCTGTTATGATACTCTTCGTGTAGGTAGCCAATATCACCATCTTAAAAAATCTATCAACGACCACAAATACATAGTCACTTCCATGCTTGGTATAAAAATACTGAGAGGGGGGTGAATCAATATTTTCAAACCACTAAAATTTTAAATTTCATATCCTGATCTATGTATGTGAATTTACTAAAGGAAACTCGTGTCTGTACATGATTATTATTCATACAATTAGCGTATATTCAGTAAAACATATTTTTCAACTAATTCATCTTCTATTTATCTTAAGCCAGTGCATCAGTGCTTCATTCAATATTATATAAACAATCATAATGTGCACTAAGAACAAAATAAATCATCACACATAATTAACACACATGAACACCATGATTTAAGGTGGGAACCCAATGTGGGAAAATACCACCGTTGTTTTCATCTTCATCTTCTTTTTAATATAAAGAAAAAATTCTTAGAGTTTTGTACTCATGCAGAATCATACCAGCATGCAGGCACCCACCTATAGAAGGATACAACCTTCACTCGTTCTCCATCACCCATCGGAAGGGAGCTCCAACCCCGTGATCTTGTTTACCAACACCCATAGAAAGGGAGCTCTAACCCCCCGATCTGATTTACCAGTTACCACTAGAAGGAAGCTTCAACTCCCTCATTGAAGGTTCCAACCCACAACACCTTCAGGGACCATGTTTCAAAATTTTTCATATTGGATCCACCTGCTACAAAACATCACATTTTGCAGGCTACATTTCATCAAAATTTTCCACTAGACCCACTACCAACATTTAATCCCAAAACCAATCATCAAAACTAAAAATTCTCACTGTAACTCAACCATTGAACCAACATAACCATCTAATCACTAAAACATAATTGTTGGTGGTTGAATTTTCATGTTTTTACCCAACTTTTTACCTTGTTTCCTATATCCATTCTACACCATTGTTGGTCAATTTACATTCTAAACTACACAGGTATACCTCTTGTCATCTTGTTATGAATCATCAATCAATGAAGCATAGTCATAGGGGATTGTTAAGTGGATTGCTAATTCGATTATTCTTGCAGATTTGGAGGAAGTAGGATCAAGGCCATGGTTCTACAATGGTGGCCATCTAGCTGGCAACGCTATCTTAGGACATCAAATGCAACGGTGGATCAATATTTTAATCAACACAGTTATCTTTATAATTTTTTTCGCTTAAGAAACCACTATGTAATTGTAGGAAGACAATTACCGTGGTTCTAGGATGTGTTAGTGTTAACAAATTGTATAGGTAGAGTTACGGAGATGTGAAAGCCTACAGTTAGGATCGCAAGGAATTACGTTAAATTTGAGTCTGTAACAACTTACATGTATTATCCTTTTGATTAATGAAATTATGATCTTCAGAGAATTTGTGACTTCTTGATCTCGCCATAGTCCTGATCAGGGAGTTGGCCCCACTCTCCTAACTAGGTGTTGTTGGATAGTTGTGTGCATAGGTTTATTTCAATTAATTTATTTATCATTGTGAATGATTATCAGTGTGGTGTTGTGAGTCTACTTTGTTGTTACTCTTGTTGTTGTTACAATCATTACTATTATTACTCTTATTTACTGTTACAGTTATCAATTATTGTTACACATTATTAAGTTTATAGTTGAATGTTCAGTACTGGGTAGGGAAACTGTGGCCTGCATATACTTTTCATGATAGCCTTGAAATACTCGCAGAGCCCTGGGTTGACAATTAATATGGAGTTGGGTGAATTGTATGATTCATATTTGAACACCAACATTTTGGCGCCATTATCGGGGAGGCTATTAAGGGTGCGAAAGTAGGACCATTATTGATCATAGGACTGATCTATTGTCATGGGGAGGGAATATTTCACCCTGCTCTAGGTCCTAAGCATTAGATAATTTTTTTTACTTTGATTGTCTTATTTTCTTTTTCATAGGAACCACTCTCTCGTCCTGGGAAGGGATGTTTTGATGTCACCCTGTTTCAGGTCTTGAGCTTAATTTTGCGATTGCTTTATTTTATTCTTTGCTTTCTTTTTAGGGGCCACTCTGTCATCTTGGGGAGGGAATTTTGTTCCCTACTTCAGGTCCCTAGCTTTCGATTTTCTTGAATTTTTCCTTTTATTTCATGATTGTATGCACAGAGATACAAATAAAAGGGTCAGAAGAAGACGCCCGAAAAGAAGAGGGAGAGATCTAGGAAGAAATGCCTACATCCAGGAGATAATTTCAAGAGTTGAGTTAGGAGTGTTGTTGCAAGTTGCTATTAGGGTGAGATCTCATACGAGATCCGGATGGCAATCAATTTCAAAAACATAACCTTCCCCAATAATAGAAGTGGAATTCAAGGAAGAAGAAGTAGCAAGTAGAGGATCTGAGGAACTACATAGTGCAAGTTTAGAGGAAGAATATTTGAGGGAATTCTCTATGCCATTTGATCAAGGGAGCTATGTTAAAAAACCTCAACCACTTGTTATAGAAAAAACAGAGCAAGAACCTATTGAGATTCTAAGTGGGTATTGGCAAATATTCATGGATTCTGCAACCTCTTTCATCGAATTTCCAATCGGAGATATTAAAGGAGATGCGCCTATGAAGCCTATTCCTTTGACATCATTAACTAATTTCCATGGTCTTTCTTATGAGGATCCGGACACATTCCTTTTTTAATTTGACATTGTTTTTCCGGGGTATGATTATATTTTTGATGCTCAAAAATTGAAGATATTCCCCACTACTTTGAAGGGCACAACTTTGAGATGGCTTATGGGTTTGGGGGGAAATATATTACTACATGGGATGATATGAAGATGATTTTCCTCGAGAAATACCAAGACTACTGCAAATCCTAATATGTGAAGGAATAAATCTTTAAGATAATGTAGAAAGAGGATGAGAACATGGAGTAATTTGTGGAGCACTTTCAATATAGTTTTCAGAGATCAGGCCATCGTGATCTGGATAAG
The DNA here is from genome assembly GCA_031772625.1 of Pinus tabuliformis. Classification (NCBI taxonomy): domain Eukaryota; kingdom Viridiplantae; phylum Streptophyta; class Pinopsida; order Pinales; family Pinaceae; genus Pinus; species Pinus tabuliformis. Next base: position 1,073,031,614 of record CM062807.1, on the reverse strand, counting down.
AATATTTTGAAAATAATATTTCTCCAAGCACTGAGGGGGGAATCTTTGGAACTATTGAATGTGGTAGGTAAAGGTGATAGTCCACAAGAGGAATTTGATGCCATCTGTGAATTATGCATAAAGTGTTCACTAGGAGCTATGAGGCATAAGTAGGGTATCCAAACTCTCAAGGCATCTAGTGGTGGAGTTACAAAAGCAGAGATTTGGAACTTGCTGGAAAATTTGAGAACCGATATCCTAAGCACACTATCATCGCAATTGTACATCTTACAAGTGAAACAGAATTAGATAGAAGCAGAGAAGGCTATGTCAATTTTATTTCCTCAATGCAAGAAGAAGAATCCGTTGACGGAATGCAAATTGAATTCCATCGATATTGTGTGATATGTGAACATAGTCATTCTACTAGCACCTGTCCATCTATTCCTTGGCTAAAGGTAGTCTTTTAGGGAATAAATGAAGAAAATGATCAACTGTATTTTATTGGATCAAAGAAACCATGGAAACCACAACAACAGAACATGAATAATTGTGTGCCTCAAGACCATTTTGAATATTTTAATAATATGAATTTTGGGCCTCAGTCTATACCTTTTTCACCTTCAAGGCCACAATCTTATCAATATCCAATGTCATGGCAACCATGGTACACTCAATTTGGTCCAAACCATTCATGGTCCCAAAATTTGCATGGATCTACTCCTCCTTCAAGATAATTCTCCCAAACCATGCCACAACAATAGCTACAACTTTCTTCTAATGAATCCACTAGTAATCCTCCTCTTCATTTCCAACTACATGTTCAATCTAATCGAAACCCAAAGAGTCGGGGGGCTCAGAAGTTTGAGACAATCAACCCCCCTGCATATAGTATTTCCGTCGCAGAATGTAACGAATTGAATCTCCATCCTGGTTGGGTGGTAAATACTCAGACTTCACCAATAATTGTTGAACATACCAAACATGAAGTATCAGAACCAGAACCTAGAGATTCTACTAGAACAATTGGGGATGAGTGAATACAAATTCCTATGAAACAACAAACCCCTTCACAAATGATTGTTGCTATAGGATGTCAAACTGATCCACCTTACCCTGATATATTATCATTGAGAAAACCAAGTCCTTGTCCAGAATTCGACTTTTTAGGTGTTATGAAACCAGTTCATAAAAAGCTAGAAATGATAGATCAATGACTTCAAAATTAGCCTGTTCGAGGGGGTAACCTTCTTTACAGTACCCAAATGAATAATTCTTGGATGATACAAATGAAAAACCTCCTTCCTACATATAAGAGTCTAAGGGGTCAGAATATAATTAAAGCCAACATAAAAATAATAAAATAAGGGCACAACAATAACAATAGTGGGCTTCTATAGAGCACAATAATAACAATATGGGGATAATAGGGGCACACTAATAATAATAAGGGATAAAATGACAATAGTAATGGGGGAATCACTAGTATTATAGGGACCTAACATGCCCCTCTCCTTCAAAAAAGTGTTGTCCTCAACACTTGAGTAGTTTTCGAAGCTTCTGTATTAAATTCTCATCCTCCCATGTGTAATCTTCAGTGGGTAAGTTCTTCCACTTGATGAGATACTCCGAAATTGATCGATTTCGTAGCTATCAAGTTCTTGTTTCTATGATTCCTTCAGGTTCCAATATGATATTTCCTTCCTCGTCAAGTTTTGGCAATATTGTTTGAACTAGGCGCTTGTCACCTATAACCTTATTTAAGCATGAAACATGGAAAACTAGGTGCACTTGGGAAGCTCTAGGAAGCACCAATTTGTATGCCATAGTACCAATATTTTGCAACACCTTGTATGAACCATAATACTTTGGTGATAATTTATTATCCTTCTTAGCTTGCTTGAGGGAAATTTGTTTATATGGTTTTAGCTGTAGGAATACCAAGTCACCTACATCAAAACTTCTTTCGCCGCGATGTTGATATGCCTGTTGCTTCATTCTATTCTGCGCCAAAGTGAGGTTATCCTTTAAGAGTTGGAGAACTTGTTGTTGATGCTCGTTGTGTTCTTCCATTGCTTGAAACTTAGAATTTTCTCTTAAATTTTATGTGATGGATGTGGATGATATCCATAAAGTGCCATAAATGGGGTCTTTTTTTCTATAGTATGGAAGGAAGTGTTATACCACCATTTAGCCAGAGGCAACCATTTCACCCATTGTGTCTGTTTATGAGAGACAAAGCAACGAAGATATCCTTCCAAACATTTGTTTACTATCAATTTTCCCATCATATTGAGGATGATAAGATGAGATATGAGCTAACTAAGTACTAAGATAAGAAAATAGTTTTGTCCAAAAATTTACAGTGAAAATGGGATCTCTGTTGCTTACAATAATGTTTGGGTTTACATGTAGCTTTTGAATTGTTTCCATAAATGTAGTAGAAACTATACTGAATTTAAATGGATGAGATAATGCACAAAAGTTTGCATACTTGGTAAGTATGTCAACTACCACCATGATGACACTCTTTCCTTCAGACTTGGGTAAACCTGTGATAAAATCCATTGAAACCTCCTCCCAATGTTGGTCTAGAATGGATGAAGGTTGTAATAGACCTAGAGTCTTAATTGTTTGAACCTTATTTTGTTGGCAAACCAAACATTCTGCCAAAAACTTTTGAATATATAATTTAAGGCCATCCCAAAAAAATTCCTTCTTAACCCCGTGGTAAGTTTTTAAAAATCTTGAGTGCCCTCCTAAGGGAGAAGTGTGCAGTTACATAAGATTTGTTTTTTTTGAGTTGGGAATTATTACCTATGTATAAGTGATCTTTGTACCATAACAAATCATTTTTCCAGCTAAATGTATTAGATGTACTGGGATCTGCTTGTATCTTTTGAATGAGTGCCCAAACTTCTTCATAATTCTTCCATGCATGCCTTGCTTTGTTTATCCAATCTGGTTGGATAATAGAAATGGCACAAAGGAATACTTCCACATGCTTATCCTTTCTTGAGATTGCATCAACCACAACATTTTTCTTCCCTCTTTTGTAGATGATTTCAAAGTCATAACCCAACATATTTGTGACTCATTTTTTCCACTCTTCTGAATACAATATTTTCTAAAAAGTATTTAAGATTATCATGATCTTTTTTTACCTTGAAGTGTCTTCCCATTAAGTAGGGTCACCATTTTTGAAGTGCATGTAGCATTGCCAACATTTCATTCTCATAAATAGCTTTGTGAGAATACTTTCCTTTGATTGGATGACTTTCAGAAGTAATGGGTCTTTCTTCTTGAATTAAAACAACACCAATTCAATTTCCTGAGGCATCACATTCCACAATAAAGGTTTTTGTGAAGTATGACGTAGCTAAGACCAGTGCTTGGCACATTGCCTCCTTAAGATGTTCAAAGGCCTTCATTTCTTCTGGAGTCCATGAAAATGCATCTTTCCTCAATAATGTTGTTAGAGGTGCTGCTATTCTCCCATATTTCTTAAGAAACTGGCGATAATACCCTGTCAACCCGATAAATTCTCGCATTTGCTTTATGGATGTGGGGATTTTCCATTCCTTAATGGCTTTAATTTTTCTAGGGTCTACCTTAAAACCTTCATAAGATATAATATGACCCAGATATTCCACCTCTTGAACTCCAAATAAACATTTGGAGCTTTTTGCATATAATTGTTTCTCCTCCAATATTTTGAGCACCCTGTCAACATGTTGAACATGATCCTTCGAAGACTTGTTGTAGATTAGTATGTCATCAAAGAATACTAACACAAATTTTCTAAGGAAGGTTTTGAAAATGGAATTCATCAAACCTTGAAATGTAGAAGGTACATTGGTAAGGCCAAAAGGCATGACCAAAAATTCACAATGACCCTCATGAGTTCTAAATGTTTTTTTCAGAATGTCGTCGGTCTTCATTCTGATTTGATGATATCGAGAACGAAGATCCAACTTGGTGAAGTAAATTGATCCATGCAATTCATCCAATAATTTATCATTGACAAGAATGGGAAATTTATCTTTAATAATGAGCTTGTTGAGCTCCCTATAATTCGAACACATGCGCCATGACCCATCCTTCTTGTGCACTAATACTACTGGAGCAGAGAAAGAAATTTGACTAGGTTGAATTATACCATCCTTTAGCATTTCTGCAACCATACATTCAATTTCACTCTTTTGGGCATAGGGATATTTATAAGGCCTGATGTTTGGAGGAACACTTATTGGAATCAAATGAATAGCATGATCATGATCACAAATAGGTGGGAGGCCTTTGGGAGTGTCAAATACTGGAATGATTATCCAAGACTTTTTGGAGATATGGAGAAATAGATGATTTCGATGTGGGAACTTGTAGCAAACATAATTGAGCAATTACGCCTTGTTTTTCTTTCTTTAGAAGCTTTTTCATTCCATTAGAGCTGGTTATCTTTCCTAGTTTCCTTGTGATACCCGTTAATCCAACTTCCTTTCCTTCTGAAGAAAATTTCATGAAAAAATATTGAAAATTAAAATCTATTGTATGGAAGGATTATAGCCATTGGACTCCTAGTACTCAGTACCACCCATTGGAATGGAAAGCATTGGGCTATTAAATACATATTCTCCCATTAATATTATGACACTTTCTAGAGAAATTTATGGTTCCTCAACTTGCAACCATCACTTGACACTCTGTTGTTGGCTATAGGAAGAAATTCAATTCCTTGGCTATCTTACAATGAATACAATTATGGGTACTTGCCGAATCAATAAAAATATTACCTTTTTCTTCTTGATATGTCCTTCTATCTTGATAGTTTGAGGAGTTTTAACTCTAGCCAATGCATTACAAGATATGGCCAGATTCATTTATTCTTTCTCTAAGGTTTATTTTTGGAGTATATCCTCTTCTTTTGACGTTTTTTGTTCATTTTCTTCCTCCTCTTCATAATCTATGTCAAATAATTTCTTCTCAGCGCACTTATGACCTTTAGTGTATTTTCTATCACAACTATAACAAAGCCCTTTTGCTCTTTTTTCTTCCAATTGTTGTGGTGTCAACCTTGTAAGTTGCGGAAGGCTAGGGGCAACAACACTTCCATCTTTATAGTTGTGAGTGGTAGGCTTCCTTGTGGCCATAATTTTGCTTTCCATTTTTCTTGCCAACCTGAATGCCTTCTCCAATGAATCAGGTTCCCAAAGGCAAACCTCATGTTGGACGTTATCCTTTAATGTCCCTATGAACACACCAATCTTATGTTCCTCTGGAATATCTTTTACCATTATATTCAATTTTTGGAAGTCGTCAATCTACTCCATCATTAGACCCTTTTGTTTGAGATTTATCAATTGGCTAAAAAAAGTGTTGCTTTCTGTATCCTCATAATGTGGTATCTTTTCTTTCGTAAAAATTTCCCAAGTGACAATTTGTTTATGAGAGAAAAGCCATTGCTACCATATAAATTGATTTGGTTCAAAATATACAGCTTCAATGCGTATCTTTTATGTGTTTTTCACATTATGGAGATCGAAATATTTCTCCATCTGTAGTATCCATGCTACAGGATGCTTGCCATCAAACTTCCTCATATCGATCTTTGGAACATGGTGGGTCTTCAATCCAACACTAGAGTCTATGAAATCATGATTAACATTTATTTTTTTCTCATCATGAGTTTTCTCTACTACCTTTCTGCCACTGGCAAGCCTTTCTTGTAGAAACTTGTGAAACCTTCCTTCAAAACTTCCAGGTCTTCCTTAAAATCTTCAATGTTTTCATTCTTTGAATAATGATTAACATTTATTTGGTTCCCATTTTGAGTTTTCTCTACTACCTTTTCGCCATTGTTGGGTTGTGTTATATTCTTTTCACGTAGTTAACAGGGGGTTTGAGGGGCACCCGTAACCCCACTTTATGGGGTCCGGGGTAGCGCCTAGGAAACTTTTGGTTTTGGACCCTATGTTAGGTTGGGGGGACCCACCTATGGTTTTGTGCATGATTTTCTCACATGTTTTTTGGACGTGATGGTTTTTCAATCCATGGTATTGGATGTGATGGTTTTTGGTCCATGGTATTGGATGCTTCGGTATGTATAAATATGTATTACAACATTGAAAGGAACATAATGAAAAATCAAGCTGGTAGTCCCGGTTTTGGGATCCAGGGGAAAATATCTGTGTATATGTGTTTTTCTCTCGCATTATTTATTTTCTATGTTTTAGAATTCATATGCAGGTAATTTTTGTACGAGGTTAAAACCTACATTTGGTATCAGAGCAGATTTGGCTTCAAGGGGATGCCTTTGTCGCTGAGGGGTTTCGCTCGGGCCTGTGGTAGACCCTGTTCAGTGGGAGATTTGTGAGATCGATTCTAGTGGTGAAAGAAGATGGCGAGCAGTGGAAAGATAGAGATTGAGAAATTATTGGTCAGATTTTTGATTTGTGGAAACTCAAGATGTAGGATCTGTTGCTGGATAAAGATCGGTGGATCGCAGCAGATCCAGGTACTAAACCAAGGGGAGTGTTCGATGAAGAATGGAAGAAGTTGGATTGGAAGGAAAAGAGCACAATACGATTGTGTGTCTCAGATTTAGTATTGTTGAATGTATCAAGGGAAGCTACAACAAAGGCTTTGTGGGACAAGTTAGAGAATTTGTACCAATCTAAGTCTCTGGTGAATAAATTGTTCCTGCGAAAAAAGCTATATAACCTGAGGATGAAGGATGGAGAATCGGTGACAAAGCATCTGAATGCATTTAATACTGTTGTAAGTCAGTTAGCATCTATTGATATTAAAATTTCAGATGAAGATAAGTGCATTAGTTTGTTGTGTTCTCTACCAGATTTGTGGGATAGTTTGGTTATTGCAATAGGCAGCAATGCAACTGCCTTGTAGTTTGATGAAATAGTCTCATCTTTGCTGATGGAGGAGATGAGACGGAAAAATATGGAGAGCCAGAATGGTGAGGCCTTGTTTGTACGAGGATGGTCCCAGAACAGAAACAAAAATAAGTCATCAAGTGGGAGATCTAAATCTAGAGGGAGATCTAAATCTCCAGGAAAACCTGTAAAGGTGGTGTGCTAGAAATGCGGAAAGGAAGGCCACTTCAAAAGGGACTATAAATATAAAGCTCCTGAAAAAGGAAAGGGATCTGATGAGGCTCCTTCTGCAGAGGCGAAAACCACCTCAGATGAAGGTGGGGATGTGTACTTGTAGGAATTTACAAAGTAAGTTCCTCAGACAGAATACCAAAGGACACCGCTCACAAACAGATCACAAATCAATACACCATTATTTTTGACGTGGTTAAAACCCTCAAAGAGGGAAACAATCCACGGCCTGAGCCAACGTGGCCACTTCAGGCAATTTATTAATAAAAGAATGAAATTTTACATAAGCTTTTCTCATAGACGGTTACACTACAAATGACCCTCCATGCTCTTTAAATAGAGATCATGGACCAATCAAGTGTTAAGACACAAATCAAGTGTCGGTAATACCGAGGAGAGAATGAACCATCGGATCACTACATATCGTGATCATCGGATTGTAAGTTACAAAAAGTACATAGTAAAGAAACACACTTTACCTAACTCTATACTAGACCAAGTTACACTTAACTACTTCCTCTGTGTCAGAATATCCTAACATCCCCCCTTAAGAACAACTTGGGATAGGATTGAAGGATGTACAAATATGACACAATAGGAGAAGGAAGGAGGCACTAGAGCCTATCCCCCCTTAGTGACAACTTCCTGAACTCCAACCATAAATCGAAGTTTAGTAAACATTGCCTCTGTGAGAGCCTTTGTAAAGATGTCTGCAACTTGATCATCTATTGAACAATATTGCACTTCAAGAACATGGTCATGAATGAGCTTTCTGATGAAGTGCATGTGAAGCTCAATGTGTTTGTTGCGCTAATGTTGGACTGGATCTTTGCATAGTTGAATGGCACTTTGATTATCACACCCAAGTGTAGTCGGATGCTGCTGCTGAAAGCCAAACTCTGACAGGATCTGACGAAGCCACAAGGCTTCCTTACTAGCTTCTACGACACCACGATACTCTGCTTCTGCTGAAGAAAGAGAAATGGCACCTTGTTTCTTGCAAGCCCATGTAATAGGTCCTGAACCAAGAGTGAACATAGAACCTGTAGTAGACTTCCGATCATCAGGGTCACCAGCCCAATCAGAATCAGTGAAACCAACCAATACAGGGGTTGCTTTGGCACTGTAATGAATCCCAAACTGAACTGTACCTCGAACATAATGAATTATTCTTTTAGCTGCTTTCCAATGACTTTCATGTGGGTTTTGCATAAATCGAGAAACGAGGCCAACAACAAAGGAAAGGTCAGGACGAGTATGGGTTAGATACAAAAGTTTTCCTACAAGTTGACAGTATAAGGTAGCATCAACTTCAGGAGAAGTACAAGTGACTGAAAGTTTGACTCCAGACTGAAAGGGAGAAGGGCTGGCTTATAGTCTTCCATGTGAAAATGGCGTAGAATATCACAGGCATACTTGGACTGGGAAAGGGAAATACCTTCCTTGGTTTGCAAGACTTGAAGACCAAGAAAATAATGTAAGTGTCCTAAGTCTATCATTTCAAACTTCCTTTTAAGGCTAGAATTCACATGGTTTATAAGGTTGGGATCACTACCAGTCAAGATAAGATCATCAACATAAAGAACAAGAATGATAAGAGACTTGCCCACTTTCTTGTTGTAGACATTATTGTCAGAACGACACCTAGAAAAGCCAGTTTCTAAAAGAAAGTTATCCATTTTGGCATACCAAGCTCGAGGACCTTGCTTGAGACCATAAAGGGATTTCTTAAGCCGACATACAAGGCTGGAGTCTGTTTGTACAAAGCCAATAGGTTGTTCCATATAGATTTCTTCATGAAAGTCCCCATGCAAGAAGGCAGATTTAACATCCATCTGATGGACTTCCCATTTGAAAGAGGAAGCAAGTGAAAGAACAAGGCGGATAGAGTTCAATTTGGCAACAGGGGAGAAGGTTTTAGTGTAGTCAATGCCTTCAACTTGTGAAAAACCCTTAGCAATAAGACGAGCTTTATGTTTATCAACTTTCCCATCTGGTCCATACTTGGTTCTGTGAACCCATTTGCATCTAACAAGTTTTCGTCCCTTTGATAGAGGAACAAGATCCCATGTATCATTTGCCAATAATGAATGATATTCTTCTTTCTTAGATGCTTCCCAATCTGGATGGCCTGAAGCTTCTGCAAAGGTGTCAGGTTCATAATTCACTGAAGCTTGAGCTAGTAAAGAAGAGGCTCTGTCAAACTGAGAACGTGTATGTCGCTGATCTGTAGGATCACCGGCAAGATCACTTGCTGCATCCCGAGTAGCACGGACCCATTTTAGAAGCTGAGGAGCTGAAGGAGGATCTTGAGAAGGTGGGGGAGGATTGTCATCCTCGCTTTCATCATATGAAGAGGAAATATTTTCAAAAGTAGAAGAGATAGGGAGAGGTGGCACATCCGCCGAACTAGGCTCGTAGGCCGATATATTTTCAGCAAACTTTACATCTCTTCTAAAGATAACATTTTTGGACTTAAGTGGAATAAGTCTATATCCTTTGACATCTTCAGAATATCCAACAAAAATAATTTTTTCACTCTTAGGTTCTAAAGCTTTATGTTTCTCATCTGGAATATGGGCCCATGCTTCACTTCCAAAAACACGAAAGTGACTTACATCTAGTTTAATTGAGCTCCATGCTTCTTCTGGAGTGATATTCTTTAAAACCTTAGTAGGAGTGCAATTTATTATGTAATTTGCATAGTTAATTGCTTCTACCCAAAAATTAAGACCAAGTCCTTTAGATTGAAGCATATAATTAGCCATTTCCTTTAAGGTGTGATTCTTCCTTTCAGCTACACCATTTTGCTGTGGAGTATATGGAACAGTATGTTGCATTTGAATTCCATTCTCAGTGCAAAAGTTGATGAATTTGTTGTTAACATATTCTCCGCCATTATCAGATCTTAGCTTAAGAATTTGATGTCTATATTGTTTTTCAACAAAGGCCTTAAAGGCCAAGAACATGTTAAATACTTCACTCTTGAGTTTTAAGAAGTATACCCAAGTGCATCTGGAGAAATCATCAATGAAAGTTAAGAAATACTTGTAGCCAGAGAATGAAACAACTGGAAGTGGACCACATAAATCACTATGCACAAGCTGTAAAGGGGCTGAGGCGTGCCAAGAGGCACATTTTTCAAAACTATCCCGATGATGTTTTCTGAGTACACATCCGGAACAAAAACCATCTCTACAAGATACCATTGGAAGACGTGTCACCATATTTTCTTTACATAGATTCTAAAGGGAGCAATAGTTTAAGTGACCAAATTTCTCATGCCAAAGTTTGCTCACTTCATCATTGAGCAAAAAATACCTAGGGAAGATTTGATGACCCAAAGTTGTGAAACTTATACAACCTCGTAGAATCATCAGCAATGCCAGTAGCTAAAATCTGTCTAGGGTCTCTTAGGTCCTTAATTACAACATCGTGAGGTGAAAATTCAACGATTTTACCTTCACCTGAATGAGTTATCTGATATACAGATAGAAGGTTGTAGGATAAGGTTGGAACACATAATACATCATTAAATTGACCATTGTCTATATTAACAATTTCAGTCCCTACAACACTAAGAGATCTATCATCACCAACAGATATATTTTTGGTGTTACAATCATTTAAAGAAGAAAACATGGCTTTGTTTTTGGAGATGTGATAAGAAGCTCCAGAATCAATGAGCCACTCATGAGAATGAGAAGAAGAAGATACATTTAGTGCATAGCCAAACCGAGATGCTTGACAAACACACGCAGAAAGTGCTATTCCTGAATATGAAGTTGAAGTTGAAGAGTGTTCCAAATGGATGTTATGCTTCTTCATTGCTGCTTCCAAGGCTTCCATCTTCTTAAAGAATTTGGATTCTAAGTGGCCATCTCGATTACAAAAGTTGCAATGTCTATCAGTCTTCTTCCCTTTGTTATTATTTGTCTTATCATTTTGTTGAAATGATTTTTCATTTTGAGGCTGAAATTGCTTAGGACCCTTGTTTGGTTTAGGACGATTCCTTTTCGGTTAAACTTCTTAGGATTATTTGAATACCATGTGGAGGTTTGCCTTTACACCAAAACCCGCAGGTGTTGGTAAAAGTTACAAATCAGTAACTAGGATCTCCAGGGTGGAAATTACGGATTCCATAGAGGTGCGGTGATTCTTCCAACACCTCCCCTCAAACGCAACTCGGGGGAATCGAACCTGGGTCCAGGCTCTGATACCATGTAGGAATTTACAGGGTAAGTTCCTCAGACAGAACACCAAAGGACACTGCTCACAAACAGATCACAGATCAATACACCAGTATTTTTGACATGGTTAAAACACTCAAAGAGGGAAACAGTCCACGACTTGAGCCAACGCGGCCACTTCAGGCAATTTATTAATAAAAGAATGAAAATTTACATAAGCTTCTCTCATAGATGGTTACACTAAAAATGACCCTCCATGCTCTTTAAATAGAGATCATGGACCAATCGGGTGTTAAGTGATAGATCAAGTGTCGGTAATACTGAGGAGGGAATGAACCGTCGGATCACTACATATCGTGATCGTCGGATTGTAAGTTACAAAAAGTACATAGTAAAGAAACACACTTTACCTAACTCTATACTATACCAAGTTATACTTAACTACTTCCTATGTGTCAGAATATCCTAATAGTACTTGGCTTCTTCAAGTACACATGTAGATCATGAGGCATGGTTGATTGACTCAGGTGCATCCTTTCACTTCACACCCCATAGAGAGTGGTTCTGTGAGTATGAGAAATATGATGGTGGTTATGTCTTCTTGGGGGATAACAGGAAGGCTAGAATCATTGGTCGTGGAAAAGTAAAGTTGAAGCTGCAAGGTGGAAGGATTAGAACACTTCCGGGTGTTTTGCATATTCCTGCATTAGCCAGAAATCTGATTTCTCTTAGTAAGTTGGATGATGCAGGTGTAAAAACAGTGTTCGAGAAGAATACTTGGAATATGGTTCAGGGAGCACTGGTATTGATGCGTGGAGTTCAGATTGGAACTCTGTACAAGCTACAATCTAGCACTGTTGTTAATGGGTGCAACAGTTTCGTGGTTCCTGAAAGTGGAGCAGAAAATCTAGTGGTCTCTGGAGAAAAGACCATGTTGTGGCATCAAAGGCTTGGACATATTGGAGAGAAGGACCTTCGAATACTTCATGGTAAAGGTATGGTAGAAGGTATGAGTAATAGCTCTTTGGATTTTGATTTCTGTGAAAATTGTGTATATGGGAAGTAGAATTGGATGAGTTTCCCCTCTGGTGGTAAGAGGGCGAAACATATATTAGAACTTGTGCATAGTGATGTGTTTGGACCTATGAAGGTTCCATCACTCGGTAAGTCTGTGTACTATGTATCATTTATAGATGACTTCTCAAGGAATACATAGATATATTTCCTTAAGAAGAAATATGAAGTCTTTGACAGGTTTAAAGAATTTAAGGCTTTGGTGGAAAACCAGACAGAGAAGAAGATAAAGGTGTTGAGGACAGATAATGGTGGAGAGTTATGCAGCAAGGAATTTGAAGAATTCTATAAGAAGTGTGGTATATCACGACAGAAGACTACTCCATATACACCTCAGCAAGATGGAGCTGCAGAAAGAATGAACAAGACGTTGATGGAAAGGGCAAGAAGCATGCTCAGTGGTTCTGAGTTAGGATAGGAATTCTGGGCAGAGGCAGTGGATACTGCATGTTACCTAGTCAATAGGTCACCTTCATCAACATTGGAGGATAAGACTCCACAAGAGGTATGGACTGGTAAGAAACCCTCTCTTTCACATCTAAGGGTATTTGGATGTGATGCATATGTACATGTTCCAAAGGATAAAAGAAGCAAGTTGGATAGTAAATCTGAAAAGTGCATCTTTATTGGGTATAAGGATGGTTTAAAGGGTTATAAGCTTTGGAACCCAGTAATAAGGAAGGTTGTGTACAACAGAGATGTGGTGTTCATAGAGGTAAAATATGTTATTAAACATGAAGTCAAACCAAAGGAACCTGAGAAGATAGAGTTTGAGCTAAAGGAGGAAGAATTAGACTCTACAGCAGAGGAAGAATTAGAAGATGAAGAGCCACAAACTTTGGTTGTGAGAAGATCAGTTCAAGAAAGAAGGCAGCCAGAAAGGTATAGTCCATCTTCTTTCTATTCAAATTTTTCTTTGTCTGTTACTGATCATGATCCCAGAACTGTGAAGGAAGCAGTGGATTCAGAGGATGGAAAACTATAGAAAGAGGCCATGGTTAATGAAATGGCATCTTTGCACAAAAATGAGGCCTGGAATCCGGTGGAGTTGCCGGCTAGAAGGAAACCCATGGCAACAAATGGGTGTTCAAAAAGAAGACACATGCAGAAGAAAAGTGGAGAAATACAAAGCTCGGTTGGTAGCAAAAGGTTATTCCCAGGTGCCAGGAATTGATTTTGGCAATATTTTTTCTCTTGTTGCCAAGGTAACTTCTATTAGATTACTTTTATCTATTGCTGCTGCTTTTGATTTTGAGGTAGAATAGATGGATGTAAAGACAACATTTCTTCACGGGGATCTGGAAGAGGAAATCTACATGAAGCAACTTGAAGGCTTTGTGGTGAAGGGTAAGAAAGAACTGGTATGCAAGTTAAAGAAGTCTCTATATGGGTTAAAACAATCACCAAGGATGTGGTATCATAAATTTGATACATTTATATGGGGACTTGGCTTCATCAGAAGCAAGGCAGATCATTGTGTGTATTTTAAATTAATTCTTGACCGTGTTATTTATCTGGTCTTGTATGTGGATGATATGTTGTTGGTTGGAAATGACAAAGAAGTTATCCAGGATTTGAAGACCCAATTTTCTTCCAAATTCGACATGAAAGATCTTGATGCTGCAAACTATATTTTGGGCATGGAAATTGAAAGAGATGGGGCAAAGAGGAAGCTCTGGTTAAACCAGAGGAAGTATGTCGAGACAATATTGTAGAGGTTTAATATGCAGGATAGTAAACGGGTGAAGGTTCCTATTCCTGTAGGTGTGAGGTTATCTGCTGAACAGTGTCCCAAGGCACAAGAAGAGAAAGAGGACATGTCCCATGTTCCATATGCAAGTGTAGTGGGTAGCCTGATGTATGCAATGGTTTGTATTAGACCAGACATTGCACATGCAGTGGGAGTATTGAGTAGGTTTACGTCAAAACTAGGGAAGGAGCACTGGACAATAGTGAAGCGGGTTTTCAGGTATTTCCATGGCACTAGTGATTATGGTTTGTGCTACCAAGGAAGACCAGGATTGGACAGAGTGTTGGATATTCATGGCTTTGTTGATGCAGACTGGGTTGGAGATCTGGTTCAGAGAAGATCTAGAAGTGGGTATGTGTTTAACCTATTTGGAGGTGTAGTCAGTTGGATGAGTAAGAAACATTCTGTAGTGGCACTACCAACTATAGAGGCAGAATACATGGCAGCCACTCATGCAAGCAAGGAAGCAGTTTGGTTGCAGAGATTGTGTTCAAGTATGGGGTTAGTATAGGAAGCTATAAGGATAAAATGTGACAGCCAAAGTGCAATTTTCTTGGCAAAGAACCCCGCATATCATTCAAAGACAAAGCACATTGATGTTCAATATCACTTTGTGAGGGATATTATAGAAGACAAAAAGGTGTTGTTGGTAAAGGTGGACACTTTGAAGAATACTGTAGATGCATTTGACAAAATCTGTGAGCTCTGAGAAGTTCTCTTGGTGTAGGGAGACAATGGGCATTTCATGGCCGGAAAAATGACTAAGCTCTCTTGTGGTCCCCTGTGGAAAGAAAACAACAAGTGGGAGAATTTTGGGTTGTGTTATATTCTTTCCACGTAGTTAACAGGGGATTTGAGGGGCACCCGTAACCCCACTTTATGGGGTCCGGGGCAGCGCCCAAGAAAATTTTGGTTTTGGACCCTATGTTAGGTTGGGAGGACCCACCTATGGTTTTATACATGAGTTTCACACATGTTTTTTGGACGCGATGGTTTTTCAGTCCATGGTATTGGATGATTTGGCATGTATAAATATGTATTATAACATTTAAAGGAACATAATGAAAAATCAAGCTAGTAGTCCCGGTTTTGGGATCCAGGGGCAAATCTCTGTGTATATGTGTTTTTCTCTTGCATTAATTATTTCTTGTGTTTTAGAATTCGTATGCAGGTAATTTCTCTATAGGGTTAAAACCTACAGCCATTAGGAGCCTTTCTTGTAGCAACTTTGTCAAACCTTCGTTCCAACTTTCCATGTCCTTCTTCCAATCCTCAATGTTGTCTTTCATACCATCCATCTTAGCTTCCACGCATTTCTTTAAACCATCCATCTTATCTTCCATGCCTTTCTTTAAACCATCCATCTTAGCTTCTGTTACTTTTTGTGAGAGTGAAATTTGTTGCACTTTGTCTCGTAATTTTGATATATCATGTTTCATTTCTTCCTGTTCTTCATGAGTCATGCTAGAGATTTTAGGTTTCTTACTAGTGTTTTCATTTTTTTCTTTGGGGCATCAATTAATGATAATTATTCTTCACTATGCCCTTTGAATTCCTTCAAACTAATTTTTCAAACCAAACTTATACAAAATTTTAAAAAAGCTACACACATTTTTTCACTTTGTAGGAGCTCGATATTGAATCTGATGTATCTCTCAAATTTCGGATCTCCAAGGTCTAAAATTATGAACTGTGGTATCCCTATGAGTCTTCTTTCTAATGCCCCCAGTATGATCAAAATTGTATTCTCCAAGTAAGCGTTATGTCCAATCTCCCAAGATGACCCGATTATACACTTTTTCAAGAGAGATAACTTGTATGAAGTTCCACGTGTCATTGTTTCAACCTTCAGAATTGAAAATGAGGTACAAAGAACGACAGTCCATCTTATTTTTGTAACTTCTCATGAAATTTCAATCTGATACTTAGAGAGAAAGTTATGAGGATTTTTCCAAGGTCACCTATTTGGGATGTAATTCGGGAGCCTGCAAAAACCATAACTTCTTTGGATCATATCTCCACATATATAGCGTGACAAGATCTGAAATTCAGACCCAAGGATAATCGAGATTTCAGCTCACATGGGTTGTTTTTTAGCTTCTGAAACATCACAAAAAAAATTTTATAGCAAAAAATCAATGATAACCTGTTTTGGAGCAGCGAAACCCTAGGATCCAAAGCTCTGATACCAAATGTTATGAAATCAGTTCAGAAAAAGATAGAAAAGATAGATCAACGACCTCAAAATCAGCCTCTTCGAGGGGGAAAACTCCTTTACATTACAAAAATGAAAAATTCTTGGATGATACAAATGACATAACCTCCTTTCTAGATATGGGAGTCTAAGGGGTCACAATATAATCAAAGCCGACATAACAATAATAATATAAGGGAACAACAATAACAATAGTGGGCTTCTATGGGGAACAATAACAAAAATACAGGGATAATAATAAAAATAAGGGCTACAATGAAAATAGTAATGGGTGAATCACTACTACTATAGGGACCTAATATTAGGGGAGTTGCAAAATTTATTTGTCAAAATCTAGTTACTTCAGGCTATGAAGGATGTACTAATTTATGCAAAACAATTATAGAATATTGCTCTAAGAAACTTGGCAGAAAACCAAAGGATCCAGTCACTATTCATGTTATGGGAAAATTATTAGACATAACGCTGGGGAAGCCTATACCTGTTAAATATGGGGATCCAGGGAACCCGATTTTGACAGTACATATTAAAGGGGTTGATATCCCAAATGTACTTGTAGATTTAGGGGCAGTAATTGACGTTATAACGTTCGCAACTATGATTACCTTTGGTTTGTGGAACTCTAAACCAACTCCCACCATCCTAGAATTTGTAGATCAGTCTACTATTAGACTGGTAGGGAAGCTGGAAGATATAACCATTTCAGTAGACTCATGGAAATACCCTGTCAAACTTTTGGTTTTACATACTCAATCCCCAGTTGGTGGACACGCTTTCATTTTAGGAAGACCTTGGCTTGCGATCGCAGATGTTTACATTGGGTGTCGGTATGGAAATATGGTAATATCCAATGGGGAAGTTACAAAGAATCGTATCCTCTACCCCCCGTCCGAATCAAGTACGTTAGATAAACTAGGATTTAACTTGATGTAAAAATCTCTACCTATGAAAGAGCCTAAATTTGAGAATGAAGAAGTCAAACCGATCCTTACCATCAGTGAAGCTCTTCGTTTCAAGGATGAAATGGAGGATGATGCCATTAACACCTTTCTCACCAGTCCCAACTCGTCAGCTATTCAAATCTGTCATGAGTTGTAGCATTTAGGAAATATGGAACCAGAAACAAAAGTTAGAAATATTTGTGTAATTGTACCCCGTGACAACTTTTCTGTAGAAATTGAACCAAGGAAAACATTGGGTATTAATCTTGACCTTTCTCCCTCCCAAACTGAACGGTTACTGGAGATCCTTTGGGAACATAAAGGATCCTTTTCTTCGGAGTATACATATATGAAAGGCATCCCTACTGATTTATGCACTCATCACATATACATTAAAGAATAATGTCAACCTATTAGGAAGCCACAGAGAAGAATGAACCTTGCCTTAAAAAACATTGTCAAAGATGAATTACAAAAGCTATTAGATGTGGGTTTCATTTATTTGATAATAGATAGTCATGGGTTTCCTTGCTGGTCATTGTTCCTAAGAAGAATGGAAAGTGGCAGATTTGTGTGGATTACAGGGAATTAAATAAAGAAACTTTAAAAGATCATTTTCCCCTACCCTTTATTGACCAGGTCCTTGATACATTAGTTGGAAAGAAGTTTTTCTCCTTTCTAGATGGATTTAGCGGATACAACCAAATACAAATATCTCTTGAGGATTAGGATAAAACCACCTTCACATGTCCTTTGTGGACCTTTTCCTACCGAGTCCTCCCATTTGGTCTCTGTAACACACCCACTACCTTTCAAAGGGAAATAGTAGGAATTTTTTCTGATCTAATCAATGATAGTCTTAAAATTTACATGGATGACTTCACCCCATATGGGGATTCTTTTGAAGAAGGTATAGAAAAATTAGAGAAAGTACTTAAAATATGTATACAAACACATGTTTCTCATAGTACAGTAAAATGTCATATGATGATGGAGGAAGGAATAGTGATGGGTGATCCAGGTGGATGTTGGTGGCCACCCACCAACCCATTTGGACCCCCACAACTGTCTCTTTCAGTCTTTTCAGTTTCCTAAATTACACCACAGTTTACTATTTTTAGCAGTTTTTTCGGGTCCCGAACTTCCGGAGCCGTTTTGAGGCCCTAAACGACGTTTTTTTGGGATTCTGGGGCAACATGGGTCGTAGACCAATGTTGCCTCCCAAAGTGGTAGTACTCGGATAGATCTTTCTAACGAGCTATCGTGCGCGTCAAACGGAGATCATATGCCAAAGTTACGACCCCGGGAAATTGATGTACCAATTTACCCAAACGGGGCCCACAATTTGGCGTTTCATCTTCCAAGGGTTAGGTTTCGGGATGTGAAGGGTTTTCCATTGTTTCTCAACAATAAATAGGCCTTCGAGCCTCATTGCAACACAGTTCGGAACAGTTCAGAGGCATGTAGCCGCCACATCTCTTCTCAGAGATAAGCTACCATCGCCCTAGCTGGTTTCTTTCCATTTCTGTTTGTAAACATATTTCAGTATTTTACAGTAATGAAATGAAGTATTATTTCCGCTGCATCTCTGTTTTTATGGTTATCGCATCTCTGTATTTATGGTTATCTCTGTAATCTATTGCGTTCCTGTTTAAATCCGGATCAGTGGTATTAGAGCGGTCTGCTTTTTCTCTGTTTTTCTTTGCATGTCCCCAACGAGGTCGGGATATAAGGAGTTAGGGCTTGAACTGGTCGAACCTTTGCAAGACCAGCCTCGAAAATCCCGACGGCCTCCCATGGCGGATGAGAAGAAAGACGAGGGGGCAAGAGATCCTATCAAAATCTTGCTCGAAGAAGCGCTCGAGCGGCAAAGGAACGCGATGATGGATAGCTTTGCGCAGATCCTTCAGCGGCTACCCAGAGGCGACGCATCGGCTTCCAAAAGCGACTCTGGAAACGCCACACCCTTCAAGGTACAAGTTAATTTTGAAATCCCCATCTTCGAGGGTCAAATAGACACAGATGCCGTAGATAAATGGTTAAATCTGCTAGATGGGTATTTTTCTGTTCATGAATTTTCAAGTCGGGAAAAGATTGTTTTCGCTCTTCTCAAAGCAGCCCCCCACGTCAAGGACTGGTGGGAAACCTACTGCGAGCAGAAGGATGAAAGTACAGGCTCACTATTTTCAGCCGCACCCACTTGGAATGACTTCCGAGATGCCATCAAGGAGCAGTATTACCCTGTCGGAACCTATGAGGACAAATACATCAAATGGACCACACTGCGGCAGGGGCGAGACCAAGATGTGCCGGAGTTCACAAACATTTTTCATACCCTTCGCACACAGTTGGGTATCAAAGATTCTGAGCTACATCTGGTACTCAAATACCGTGGCTGCCTGCACAAATACATCCAGGAAGAGATGGTGTTCTTGAACATCTCCTCACTCGGCACAGCATACCGATATGCTGTCAAAATCGAGCAAAAGTTCAAACAGAAGAAGCGAGACTTTGGATCTGCAAACCCGAAGCCCAAAGGACAAAGCCAAGGCGGGGTGACCCAAGACAACCCGTCAAAGCCGCAAGAAAAGAACAACACCACGAAGCCGAAGAAGGACACAGGAAAGTGGTGTGAGTTCCACAAGAGTCCCACTCATAACACAAGTGAGTGTCGGACCAAGCAGTCGCTGGTGGCCGAGTTGAAGGCTTCCGAATCAGATGCATGTTCCGACCTTGAGCCAGAACCCGACAAGGGGAATGGCAAAGGGAAGCAGATCATTGATGCGGATCCCAGTGCCACTGTTGCCACCGCCAAGATCAAGAAAAATGAGCCCGAAGATCCAGAGGAGGGGGAGCGTCTTTTCCACTCACAGATGTGGGTGAAGGGTTCACCGCTGCGATTCATTGTCGACAGTGGTAGCCAAAAGAACCTGGTTTCAGCAGAGGTCGTGAAGTGGTTGGGCTTACCGACTACACCACACCCACAGCCGTACAGTATCGGGTGGCTTCATGAAGGACGAGATCTCAAAGTTCGCCAGCAGTGCCGCCTTCCCTACAGTATCAAACCATTCACAGACGAGGTATTGTGTGATGTTACACCTCTGGATGTTTGCGATGTATTATTAGGCCAACCATACTTATGGAGGCGACATGCTGTGTATGAGTCAAGGCCTCGTGCTGTCATTATTTCTTTAAATAATTCATTATACAGGATACCGGAGGTAGCCCCACCTACTGCCACATCCTTGATCACTACCAAGAAAGGCAGCAAGCTCATATCACAGACCAGGAAATTCATCTGTCTAGTTCACTCCCAAAATAAGGGGAAGATCGTTGCTACATCCATGACCCCTGCAAAGGGTTCCTCTACACAGCAGCAGCAGCAAAGGAATACGGTCATGACAGAACACAGGAACAACTTCTCCTCAGTCACAGGGGTACCACATAAGCTTCAAGTGGGCAACAAATTCTGGTTGCATCTGCAGAGAGAACGCCTTACCAGAACCCATCAGAAGCTCAGATCACTCCGACATGGTCCTTACAGCAGTACCAAGGCTATGGGGAACAATGCTTTGGAGCACATCATTCCTCCATTCCTTCGCCTGCACCAAATTTTCAATGTGGACCATCGTCGACCATGCTTCCCACCATCACTGGACACATCAGAGATTGCAGGACAAGTTCAGCAGATGGAGGAACTCAACGCAATGGGGACCATTGCTTCCTAAGGGGGGAGGAATGATCCAGGTGGATGTTGGTGGCCACCCACCAACCCATTTGGACCCCCACAACTGTCTCTTTCAGTCTTTTCAGTTTCCTAAATTACACCACAGTTTACTATTTTTAGCAGTTTTTTCGGGTCCCGAACTTCCGGAGCCGTTTTGAGGCCCTAAACGACGTTTTTTTGGGATTCTGGGGCAACATGGGTCGTAGACCAATGTTGCCTCCCAAAGTGGTAGTACTCGGATAGATCTTTCTAACGAGCTATCGTGCGCGTCAAACGGAGATCATATGCCAAAGTTACGACCCCGGGAAATTGATGTACCAATTTACCCAAACGGGGCCCACAATTTGGCGTTTCATCTTCCAAGGGTTAGGTTTCGGGATGTGAAGGGTTTTCCATTGTTTCTCAACAATAAATAGGCCTTCGAGCCTCATTGCAACACAGTTCGGAACAGTTCAGAGGCATGTAGCCGCCACATCTCTTCTCAGAGATAAGCTACCATCGCCCTAGCTGGTTTCTTTCCATTTCTGTTTGTAAACATATTTCAGTATTTTACAGTAATGAAATGAAGTATTATTTCCGCTGCATCTCTGTTTTTATGGTTATCGCATCTCTGTATTTATGGTTATCTCTGTAATCTATTGCGTTCCTGTTTAAATCCGGATCAGTGGTATTAGAGCGGTCTGCTTTTTCTCTGTTTTTCTTTGCATGTCCCCAACGAGGTCGGGATATAAGGAGTTAGGGCTTGAACTGGTCGAACCTTTGCAAGACCAGCCTCGAAAATCCCGACGGCCTCCCATGGCGGATGAGAAGAAAGACGAGGGGGCAAGAGATCCTATCAAAATCTTGCTCGAAGAAGCGCTCGAGCGGCAAAGGAACGCGATGATGGATAGCTTTGCGCAGATCCTTCAGCGGCTACCCAGAGGCGACGCATCGGCTTCCAAAAGCGACTCTGGAAACGCCACACCCTTCAAGGTACAAGTTAATTTTGAAATCCCCATCTTCGAGGGTCAAATAGACACAGATGCCGTAGATAAATGGTTAAATCTGCTAGATGGGTATTTTTCTGTTCATGAATTTTCAAGTCGGGAAAAGATTGTTTTCGCTCTTCTCAAAGCAGCCCCCCACGTCAAGGACTGGTGGGAAACCTACTGCGAGCAGAAGGATGAAAGTACAGGCTCACTATTTTCAGCCGCACCCACTTGGAATGACTTCCGAGATGCCATCAAGGAGCAGTATTACCCTGTCGGAACCTATGAGGACAAATACATCAAATGGACCACACTGCGGCAGGGGCGAGACCAAGATGTGCCGGAGTTCACAAACATTTTTCATACCCTTCGCACACAGTTGGGTATCAAAGATTCTGAGCTACATCTGGTACTCAAATACCGTGGCTGCCTGCACAAATACATCCAGGAAGAGATGGTGTTCTTGAACATCTCCTCACTCGGCACAGCATACCGATATGCTGTCAAAATCGAGCAAAAGTTCAAACAGAAGAAGCGAGACTTTGGATCTGCAAACCCGAAGCCCAAAGGACAAAGCCAAGGCGGGGTGACCCAAGACAACCCGTCAAAGCCGCAAGAAAAGAACAACACCACGAAGCCGAAGAAGGACACAGGAAAGTGGTGTGAGTTCCACAAGAGTCCCACTCATAACACAAGTGAGTGTCGGACCAAGCAGTCGCTGGTGGCCGAGTTGAAGGCTTCCGAATCAGATGCATGTTCCGACCTTGAGCCAGAACCCGACAAGGGGAATGGCAAAGGGAAGCAGATCATTGATGCGGATCCCAGTGCCACTGTTGCCACCGCCAAGATCAAGAAAAATGAGCCCGAAGATCCAGAGGAGGGGGAGCGTCTTTTCCACTCACAGATGTGGGTGAAGGGTTCACCGCTGCGATTCATTGTCGACAGTGGTAGCCAAAAGAACCTGGTTTCAGCAGAGGTCGTGAAGTGGTTGGGCTTACCGACTACACCACACCCACAGCCGTACAGTATCGGGTGGCTTCATGAAGGACGAGATCTCAAAGTTCGCCAGCAGTGCCGCCTTCCCTACAGTATCAAACCATTCACAGACGAGGTATTGTGTGATGTTACACCTCTGGATGTTTGCGATGTATTATTAGGCCAACCATACTTATGGAGGCGACATGCTGTGTATGAGTCAAGGCCTCGTGCTGTCATTATTTCTTTAAATAATTCATTATACAGGATACCGGAGGTAGCCCCACCTACTGCCACATCCTTGATCACTACCAAGAAAGGCAGCAAGCTCATATCACAGACCAGGAAATTCATCTGTCTAGTTCACTCCCAAAATAAGGGGAAGATCGTTGCTACATCCATGACCCCTGCAAAGGGTTCCTCTACACAGCAGCAGCAGCAAAGGAATACGGTCATGACAGAACACAGGAACAACTTCTCCTCAGTCACAGGGGTACCACATAAGCTTCAAGTGGGCAACAAATTCTGGTTGCATCTGCAGAGAGAACGCCTTACCAGAACCCATCAGAAGCTCAGATCACTCCGACATGGTCCTTACAGCAGTACCAAGGCTATGGGGAACAATGCTTTGGAGCACATCATTCCTCCATTCCTTCGCCTGCACCAAATTTTCAATGTGGACCATCGTCGACCATGCTTCCCACCATCACTGGACACATCAGAGATTGCAGGACAAGTTCAGCAGATGGAGGAACTCAACGCAATGGGGACCATTGCTTCCTAAGGGGGGAGGAATGATCCAGGTGGATGTTGGTGGCCACCCACCAACCCATTTGGACCCCCACAACTGTCTCTTTCAGTCTTTTCAGTTTCCTAAATTACACCACAGTTTACTATTTTTAGCAGTTTTTTCGGGTCCCGAACTTCCGGAGCCGTTTTGAGGCCCTAAACGACGTTTTTTTGGGATTCTGGGGCAACATGGGTCGTAGACCAATGTTGCCTCCCAAAGTGGTAGTACTCGGATAGATCTTTCTAACGAGCTATCGTGCGCGTCAAACGGAGATCATATGCCAAAGTTACGACCCCGGGAAATTGATGTACCAATTTACCCAAACGGGGCCCACAATTTGGCGTTTCATCTTCCAAGGGTTAGGTTTCGGGATGTGAAGGGTTTTCCATTGTTTCTCAACAATAAATAGGCCTTCGAGCCTCATTGCAACACAGTTCGGAACAGTTCAGAGGCATGTAGCCGCCACATCTCTTCTCAGAGATAAGCTACCATCGCCCTAGCTGGTTTCTTTCCATTTCTGTTTGTAAACATATTTCAGTATTTTACAGTAATGAAATGAAGTATTATTTCCGCTGCATCTCTGTTTTTATGGTTATCGCATCTCTGTATTTATGGTTATCTCTGTAATCTATTGCGTTCCTGTTTAAATCCGGATCAGTGGTATTAGAGCGGTCTGCTTTTTCTCTGTTTTTCTTTGCATGTCCCCAACGAGGTCGGGATATAAGGAGTTAGGGCTTGAACTGGTCGAACCTTTGCAAGACCAGCCTCGAAAATCCCGACGGCCTCCCATGGCGGATGAGAAGAAAGACGAGGGGGCAAGAGATCCTATCAAAATCTTGCTCGAAGAAGCGCTCGAGCGGCAAAGGAACGCGATGATGGATAGCTTTGCGCAGATCCTTCAGCGGCTACCCAGAGGCGACGCATCGGCTTCCAAAAGCGACTCTGGAAACGCCACACCCTTCAAGGTACAAGTTAATTTTGAAATCCCCATCTTCGAGGGTCAAATAGACACAGATGCCGTAGATAAATGGTTAAATCTGCTAGATGGGTATTTTTCTGTTCATGAATTTTCAAGTCGGGAAAAGATTGTTTTCGCTCTTCTCAAAGCAGCCCCCCACGTCAAGGACTGGTGGGAAACCTACTGCGAGCAGAAGGATGAAAGTACAGGCTCACTATTTTCAGCCGCACCCACTTGGAATGACTTCCGAGATGCCATCAAGGAGCAGTATTACCCTGTCGGAACCTATGAGGACAAATACATCAAATGGACCACACTGCGGCAGGGGCGAGACCAAGATGTGCCGGAGTTCACAAACATTTTTCATACCCTTCGCACACAGTTGGGTATCAAAGATTCTGAGCTACATCTGGTACTCAAATACCGTGGCTGCCTGCACAAATACATCCAGGAAGAGATGGTGTTCTTGAACATCTCCTCACTCGGCACAGCATACCGATATGCTGTCAAAATCGAGCAAAAGTTCAAACAGAAGAAGCGAGACTTTGGATCTGCAAACCCGAAGCCCAAAGGACAAAGCCAAGGCGGGGTGACCCAAGACAACCCGTCAAAGCCGCAAGAAAAGAACAACACCACGAAGCCGAAGAAGGACACAGGAAAGTGGTGTGAGTTCCACAAGAGTCCCACTCATAACACAAGTGAGTGTCGGACCAAGCAGTCGCTGGTGGCCGAGTTGAAGGCTTCCGAATCAGATGCATGTTCCGACCTTGAGCCAGAACCCGACAAGGGGAATGGCAAAGGGAAGCAGATCATTGATGCGGATCCCAGTGCCACTGTTGCCACCGCCAAGATCAAGAAAAATGAGCCCGAAGATCCAGAGGAGGGGGAGCGTCTTTTCCACTCACAGATGTGGGTGAAGGGTTCACCGCTGCGATTCATTGTCGACAGTGGTAGCCAAAAGAACCTGGTTTCAGCAGAGGTCGTGAAGTGGTTGGGCTTACCGACTACACCACACCCACAGCCGTACAGTATCGGGTGGCTTCATGAAGGACGAGATCTCAAAGTTCGCCAGCAGTGCCGCCTTCCCTACAGTATCAAACCATTCACAGACGAGGTATTGTGTGATGTTACACCTCTGGATGTTTGCGATGTATTATTAGGCCAACCATACTTATGGAGGCGACATGCTGTGTATGAGTCAAGGCCTCGTGCTGTCATTATTTCTTTAAATAATTCATTATACAGGATACCGGAGGTAGCCCCACCTACTGCCACATCCTTGATCACTACCAAGAAAGGCAGCAAGCTCATATCACAGACCAGGAAATTCATCTGTCTAGTTCACTCCCAAAATAAGGGGAAGATCGTTGCTACATCCATGACCCCTGCAAAGGGTTCCTCTACACAGCAGCAGCAGCAAAGGAATACGGTCATGACAGAACACAGGAACAACTTCTCCTCAGTCACAGGGGTACCACATAAGCTTCAAGTGGGCAACAAATTCTGGTTGCATCTGCAGAGAGAACGCCTTACCAGAACCCATCAGAAGCTCAGATCACTCCGACATGGTCCTTACAGCAGTACCAAGGCTATGGGGAACAATGCTTTGGAGCACATCATTCCTCCATTCCTTCGCCTGCACCAAATTTTCAATGTGGACCATCGTCGACCATGCTTCCCACCATCACTGGACACATCAGAGATTGCAGGACAAGTTCAGCAGATGGAGGAACTCAACGCAATGGGGACCATTGCTTCCTAAGGGGGGAGGAATGATCCAGGTGGATGTTGGTGGCCACCCACCAACCCATTTGGACCCCCACAACTGTCTCTTTCAGTCTTTTCAGTTTCCTAAATTACACCACAGTTTACTATTTTTAGCAGTTTTTTCGGGTCCCGAACTTCCGGAGCCGTTTTGAGGCCCTAAACGACGTTTTTTTGGGATTCTGGGGCAACATGGGTCGTAGACCAATGTTGCCTCCCAAAGTGGTAGTACTCGGATAGATCTTTCTAACGAGCTATCGTGCGCGTCAAACGGAGATCATATGCCAAAGTTACGACCCCGGGAAATTGATGTACCAATTTACCCAAACGGGGCCCACAATTTGGCGTTTCATCTTCCAAGGGTTAGGTTTCGGGATGTGAAGGGTTTTCCATTGTTTCTCAACAATAAATAGGCCTTCGAGCCTCATTGTAACACAGTTCGGAACAGTTCAGAGGCATGTAGCCGCCACATCTCTTCTCAGAGATAAGCTACCATCGCCCTAGCTGGTTTCTTTCCATTTCTGTTTGTAAACATATTTCAGTATTTTACAGTAATGAAATGAAGTATTATTTCCGCTGCATCTCTGTTTTTATGGTTATCGCATCTCTGTATTTATGGTTATCTCTGTAATCTATTGCGTTCCTGTTTAAATCCGGATCAATGGGACACCTGCTTTCAGCTGCAGGAATTCGAGTTGGTCCTGCTAAGGTAGAAGTGATATTGAATTTTTCTACACCTAAGACACCGAAAAAGGTACGTAGGTTTATTGGTTATGCTGGCTATTATAGGTGGTTTATAGATAATTTTTCTCAGACAACATTCCCACTTTTTCAATTGTTACATAAAGATGTAGAGTTTGTGTGGAAAGATAAATGTGAAGCAAGCTTTAAAGAAATCAAAGAACTAGTTTGTAAAGCTCTGATATTACAAGGTCCTAATTGGAAGATCCCATTTCACATCTCTAAAGATGCTTCTAAAACAATAATAGGGGCAGTCTTGGGGTAACAGGAGGATAAGAAACCGTATGTGATCTATTATGTCAACAAGAACTTGAGTCCTGCTGAACTGAAATATATGGTAATTGAAAAAGAGTTCTTGGTTGTTATTTATGCTATCATTAAGTTTTGGAATTATATTACAGGGTATCCTACTTTCGTGCAGACTGATCATACAACTATCAGGTATCTGGTGAATAAACCAATAACCCCTGGTCGTATTACAATATGGATGTTGTTAATTCAAAAATTTGATATTACCATTATAGGTAAGCTAGGGAAAGATAATGTGGTTGTAGATTTCCTATCTAGAATGGATACTAGTGATGAAGGTACCCCTGTAGAGGATAGTTTTCAATATGAACATATTTTTTCAATTTCTACTCACACTCCGTGGCATGCAGATATTGCTAACTGTCTTGCTACAAGAGAAGTGCCTCAACACTTACCTTACAAAGAATAGAGAAGATTTATCCATCATAGTGCCAACTATTCATGGATATAAGGATATCTCTTTTACACATGACTCGACCAACAAATCTGGCACTGCATAAGTGAGGATGAAATCTATGTTGTCCCAAATGCTGCACATGATGGCCCCTATAGGGGACATTTTGCAGATAAGCAAACAGGTCATAAGGTGTTGCAAGTGGGGTACAACTGGCCCTCTATTTTTCATGATGCAAGGAAATATGTTCGAGGGTGCAATAGTTGCCAACGTATGGGTTAGCCTTGTCAGGCATATGAGATGTCACTACAACCTCAACTAGTTCTTGAGCCCTTCAGAAAATGGGTTATTGATTTCATTGGGCCATTCAATCTTCCTTCACATCAGAAAGTTCACATTTTGGTTTGCATGGACTATGTGACAAAGTGGGTAGAGGCCAAGGATATTGTGAAAGAAACAAAACAGGTTGTCTCAGACTTTTTATTTGAAGAAATGTTTGCTCGATATGGAGCTCCTAGTGAGATAGTTTCAGATGGAGGGGCGTAGTTTACACCACATATGATAGCAGGACTTATGAAGAAATATGAGATCAAGCATAACGTGATGTCTCCATATCACCCTTAGGCGAATGGCTAAGTCGAGAGCATAAATAAGGTATTGGAAAATATTCTTACAAAGAATGTAGCAAACCATCGCTGAAATTGGGCTGAAAATATTCCTGAGGCACTGTGGGCATATAGAAAAACATGGCGAAACACAACAAGAGTTTCACCATATGAGCTTATCTATGGGAATTCCCCTTTGCTTCTAGTGGAATTCGAAATTAAGATGCTTAGGATAGCCGTTGAATTAGGTTTGAATCTTCCAGAAGCCCATAAACATCGAATGGAACAATTAAATGAGATGGATGAAATTTGTTTGGTAGCTGTCCAGAACACTGCTGCAATTCAGCAACAATGAACTAAATGGGACGACATATTTATCAAGAAAAGGGTGTTTCAAAGGGGAGATTGGGCATTGCTCTATGGCTCTCGGTTCAAAGATTTTGAAGGGAAACTTTTCTCCAAATGGATGGGACCATATGAAGTTGACACGATGTTTGATAACGATACTGTTAGACTTATAACGATTGATGAGGTACATACTCCTTTGCTTGTAAATGGACATCGCCTCAGACTATACCACCATTGTTAGGCCCCTATACTACAAGTGTAACCCCTTATTTTTATTAGTAAAACCCCCTTATTATATTGTTGTACCCATGTAGTCCATTGTGCCCCATAGAAGCCCACTACTGTTATTATTGTGCCCTTACATTATTATTGTTATGTTGGCTTTGATTATATTATGACCCTTTAGACTCCTATATATAGAAAGGAGGTCTTGTCATTTGTATCATCAAAGAATTGTTCATTTGTGTAATGTAAAGGATGTTTCCCCCTCGAAGAGGCTGAATTCTAAGGCGTTCAACTATCTTTTCTATCTTTTTGTGAGTTGGTTTCATAACATTTGGTATCAGAGCTTTGGATTCTAGGGTTTCGCTGCTCCAAATAGGTCATCGTGGAATTTTCACTGTAACTTCCTTTTTGTGATGTTTCAAAATAAAACAAAAAAACCTACTTGAGACGAAATCGCACTGAACATCGGGTCTGAATTTCAGAGATTTTCGCGCTATATTTGTGGAGATATGATTTTAGGAAGTTGGTCTTTTTGCAGACTCCTGAATTACATTCCAAACAGGTGACCTAGGGAAAATCGTCATAACTTTGTCTCTGAGCATTGGATTGAAATTTCGTAAGAAGGTACAGAAAGAGGATGGACTATAGTTTCTTTCATATATTTTTCAGAGCCAAAGGTCGAAACAGTGACACGTGGCATGTCACACAAGTTCACTCTACTGAACTAGTCTATAATCCGGTCACTGTGGGAGATTTGGCATAACTATTCCATGGAGAATCCGATTTGGATTAGACTAATGGAATTGGAAAGAGGACACAGAGGGTTACTGCAGGTTGCAATTTCAGAACTTAAAAATCTGAAAGTATAGAGTTATAGTCATTTCAAGATTGAGCTCCTAAAATCAAGAAAAAGCAAGATGAGGAAGTTTGATGGCAGGGATCCGGTAAATTGGATACTTCAGATGGAGCAATATTTTGATCTATATGGTGTACCACTGTTACAAAAGGTATGTATTGCATCTTCATATTTAGAACCGGATCAATTTTTATGGTATAAAGGGATTTTTTCTCGTAAACAACTTGTTACATGGTCAATTTTCATGGAGGAAATGATAGCACATTATGAGGATACAAAGAGCAACACCTTCTTTAGAGCAACACCACAACAATTGGAAATAGTAAAAGGGATTTGTTACATAGTGGAAAGTAAAATTATGGAAACAAGGAGTTTTACCCCTCACAACTATAAAGATGGAAGTGTTGTTTCTCCTAGCCTTCCACAACCTACAAGGGTTACACCACAAAAATTGGAAGAAAAAAGAGAAAAAGGGCTTTGTTACAATTGTGATAGCAAATGCACTAAAGGTCATAAGTGTGCTGAGAAGAAATTATTTTACATAGAGTATGAAGAGGAGGAAGAAAAGGATTAAGAAACATCAAAATAAGAGAATATATGCCAAGACCCAACCCCAGAGAAAGAAGAAATGAATCAGACCATACATTTTAAAGCATTGGCAAGAATTACCACTCCTCAAACTCTCAAGATAGAAGGACATATCAAGAAGAAAAGGGTACAATAAGTGAAAGTTCACATCGAGAAAGAAGAAATGAATCCAACCATATCTTGTAATTCATTTGTCGGAATTACCACTCCTCAAACTATCAAGATAGAAGGACATATCAAGAAGAAAAATGTTCAAGAAGTGAAAGATCACATCGAGCATCACGAAATGAATTTGACCATATCTTGTAAAGGATTGGAAGAAATTATCACTCCTCAAACTATAAAGATAGAAGGACATATCAAGAAGAAAAAGGTTCAAGCAGTGAAAGATCACATCGAGCATCAACAAGTTCTCCAACTTTTAAAGGATAACGCCACTTTTGTGCAAAATCAAATGAAACAATAGGTAGATCAACATCGTAGTGAAAAATATTTTGATGTAGGTGATTGGGTATTTTTACTGCTACATCTCAAGAAAGCTATTTATGAGAAGGAAATGTTGGCAATACTGCATGCACTTAAGAAATGGCGACCTTACCAAATGGGAAGACACTTCAAGGTAAAAATGGATCATGATAGTCTTAAATACTTTTTAGAACAACTATTATCTTTAGAAGAACTAAAAAAATGTGTCACAAATATGTTGGGTTATGACTTTGACATCATCTATAGAAAATGGAAGCAAAATTTTGTTCCAGATACACTCTCAAGAAAGGATGAGGATGTGGAAGCATTGTTTTGTGCTATTTCTATTATCCAACTAGATTGGATAAACAAAGCAAGGGATGAATGGAAGAAGGATGAAGAAGCATGGCCACTTATTCAAAAGTTGAAAAAGATTCCTATTCAAACAATATTGCCAGAACTTGAAGAGGAAGGAAGAATCAAATTGGAACTTGGAGCAGTCACAGAAACAAGAACCCGATAGCTATGAAATTGATCAATTTCAAAGTATCTCATCAAGTGGAAGAACTTACCCACCAAATATTCCACATGGGAGGAAAAGAATTCTATACAGAAGCATCAAGAACTACTCAAGCATTGAGGACAACACTTTTTGAAGGAGAGGGGCATGTTAGGCCCCTATACTACTAGTGTAACCCCTTATTGTTATTAGTACAACCCCCTTATTATATTGTTGTACCCATGTAGTCACCATATTGTTATTATTGTGCCCCATAGAAGCCCACTATTGTTATTATTGTGCCCTTACATTATTATTGTTATGTCGGCTTTGATTATATTATGACCCCTTAGACTCCTATATATAGAAAGGAGGTCTTGTCATTTGTATCATCAAAGAATTGTTCATTTGTGTAATGTAAAGGAGGTTACCCCTCGAAGAGGCGGAATTCTAAGGCGTTCAACTATCTTTTCTATCTTTTTGTGAGTTGGTTTCATAACAACAATCCAACTTCTAAAGGATCATTTATCAAACATTTCTTTGATAATTCTAGTTTTGAAATTATTACTCTTCCTCTGCACCTCTGATCTAAAAAAAATAAAAAAAAAATAAAAAAAAAAACAATAACATATATCTATATATCTAATATAATAAAATTTTGTTACTACTCTATCATTCTTTTTCTTGCAGGTATCTCACTAGTGGTGTTACTCCTCCAGTGTTGTTACTCTGATCATGGTGATTTTGTCTAAGTAATTCACTAGTGTTGTTACTCCTTCGGTGTTGTTACTCTGATCGTGGTGATTTTGTCTAAGTAATTCACTAGTATTGTTACTCCTTTGGTGTTATTACTCCATGGCTATGGTGATTTCTTCTAAGTACTCTGGTGTTGTTACTCCTCTGGTGTTATGCTCTTAACCTGCAAGACGATACCAGAATACCAAATATGCGAAGAAATATACCCAGAACATAGAATAATGAGAAATAACAACAAGTATTTTATTATTTAGAAAGCAATGTTCACTTGCCTCTTCGAGGTAGCAACCTCCAATAGAGCTGAGCTCAATTACAAAATAAGGCACGATGCTCCTCAAGGGGAGTCTCTATCCTTTATATAGGATCCATACATGCAATACCATGGTTCTTATTAATACCATCTATCTAATACCATGGCCCATTTGCAACTAACTATGGTCCCTGCATTAAATGCAGGTTAACCACTTACAATTATTAATATGGGCTTTATTGACTCTTTACTTAACTATAACTATGACTCGATCCTATTACATAAATAAGGGGGTTAGGGTTGGACCCTAACATGCCCTCCCCCATAAGAATAGCCTTATCCTCAAGGTTGAAGCTACAGAAGCTGCTGAAGGATAGTGGCTGGTTCCCAGGTTGCATCTTCCAGAGATGATTTGATAATCACCCTATGAGTGACATCAATTGAAGATTTATTAAACGAAAGGTATTACAGACTCATGTGATGGTGTGTGTTTTATGTGTTATTGAAACAACGGATCGATTAGATTGCAAATGCACAGAAAATAGATGGAAAGACAACAGAGAAATACAGTAAGAAACACAGAGACACAAATAATTTTAATAAGGAGTTCACCCTATTCTCCAGGGCTACATCTCCGGTCCAGCTTCAATGGTGTCCTTATTTTATTGTCTTTAAGAAGAGAAATTACAAATACAAGGAATCAATGCGAGTTCTCCTGAAACAGGTTTGCTTGGCAGGGTGGTTCTTGGATTCCCCAAGCCACTCAGAGTACACAGACTCTTGTTCTTCCTACCATCTCTGTGACCCTTGGTCTACAGTGGAAAGAGCCAACTGTGATGCTCAATCCGGATAGATTCCTCTATGGGAAGGCTTGAATCTTCAAGCTCTCTGGTTCTCGATGCTGCCTGTGGTCAGCTCGACCCTCTGTCTCCTTTGCTTGGCTTTATTGTTCTCTATGTTCAGTCCTCCTCTTAGGGTTTACTATTCACTGTCTTTCTTGGTCTCTCAGACTCCTCTCTATTCCTCCTTTTTCCATTCGACTGTCTCTGTTCATGGCTTTAGCCATTTGATCCTCATGCATGTTCGGTTCCTCTCCCGCCTGCGCCGATTCTCCTTCTGCCTGCGTGCTAGGAGTTCCCTGTTCAGCGTCAGCATGAATGCTCGAGAAGTAGCCACGTGTCCCCATTGGAACAGCAGTAGCCTACTCATCGATTCATTTCTTCCGTTACGTCGTGTATGTGTTCTTTCTCCACCATGGTGGTCAAATGGATTCCAAATCGCTTTAGAACGCGGCTTAATTTCCTATCGATTCCACTTCTTTCCATGGGGTGCAATCTCAGCCATCCGATTTGGGCTCCTCCAGATCCAACATCATACTCATGTTGAGCGTGGTTGACTTGCTCAACTGATAATGTGCAATAATGGCGGTTTTCCTCTCACCTCCACTGCCACAAGTCGATTGCCTAGTGTGATTGCTCCGCTTCCTCCAAAACCTCTTATCGTTCAAGGGCACCTTGATCAAAACCACTGGTTTCCAGGGCGTGGGTCCAGCCTTCATACGTTAGCCTTTTTTTCCTTTTTCCGCCCATGGTCCTCTGGCTCCCAACGTGACCAAGGGTTTAAGGCCCCTACATTTCGGCCCTGTTTTCCTAGCAATGCACGATTGGCACTAGGTGCTAATTACGCATCAAAAATCAGCTCCTTTTCCTGTTTCGGGGCTCCCAGGGGCTACTTTGACCTCCTGCGTAGTCTCCATGGGCCTCGGTCAGTGCACTTTGACCGAGGTCCTCGTTGTTCCATGCCAGCTGCCATGGCCACTGGTTCAGGGTGTTTTCGATTGCTGTTTTGGATTTCATTAGAGATTTGTTCGACCTAATTTAGTCATGGTTCTTTGACAGTCAGTCATGGATCCGATTCAGATCATGACCTCCCTACTGAAAAGATTTTGGACCACCAAAAGTTGGTTTTCTTCAAGCATTGAGTAAGTGAGGAAATTGTTATCTCACTTGTCTAATCTCAATCCACTTCGCACTGCTCGGCTTCGAACATTTAAGCCCAATCCTAAGGTATTCCACTTGTCCACTGCGCGTCGTCCTTACCTTCCTGTATAGCACTGTATCTTCCTATAACTCATTAAGATATTCAGGTGGCAGGTTGTCAACAGAAGGTAATTGACTTTGCTCTTCAGGGTCCTCAATCATTGAAGGTTCAAACAACCTTAAGCAATATGCATTCACGACTGAGTAGATGTGCATGTAAGCTGGTAGATCAAGGTGAAAATTATTTTCACTAATCTTCTCAAGTATCCTGAAGGGTCCATACCTGATAGGTTTTAGCTTTTTACCTTCACCTTGCATCCTGTCCTTGCTGATATACAGCCAGACTTGGTCTCCAACTTGAAAACTATGCTCCATCCGATGCTTATCATGCCTAGCCTTGTACTTGGCCTGGCTCCTTTCCAGTTGTTCCTGTACTACCTGGTGGATCTCCTGGATTTGTTCAATGAACCTAGTTTCCTTGTCCACATCACTGTGTCTATCAACCATTGTATCTTTACCAAAGACAAAATCCAAAGGAGACCTTGGTATGAAACCAAAACAGGTCTCAAAAGGAGATCTCTGTGTAGAAGAGTGTTTGGTTCTATTGTAAGCATGCTGCACATAGCACAAGTGCTCATCCCAAAGCTTAGGATGTTTGTTGCAATATCCTCTCAGTAACTAGATAACCATCCTGTTAACTAGTTCTGTCTTGGCATCTGTTTGTGGATGAAAAGCTGTGCTTTTCTTCAATTTGGTGTCCATTAGTTCCCATAGACTTGACCAAAACTTCCCCAAAAATCGGGTGTCTCGATCAGATACAATAGAAGTGGGTAATCCAAAATGAACCCATACATGTTCAAATAATAATTTTGTAGTTTGTTCAGCTGTAATCTGTTTACTACGGGGTATTAAAATACACATTTTGTTAAACCTATCCACAACAACATACAAATAGTCATGACCTTTCCTAGATTTAGGAAGTCCTCCAACAAAATCCATGGAAATGCTTTCCCAAGGGTGAGAAGGAACTGGTAATGGAGTGTATAAGCCTAGTTTTCTATTGCTGGGCTTGCTTTTAGCACACAGAGCACATCCCTTTACATATCTAGAAACTGTCTCACTCATTTTCAGCCAATAGCAAAACCTTTGTAGCTGTGCAACCGTTTTACTTACCCCAAAGTTACTTGATATCAGAGAAGTGTGTGCTTCCCTAATTATCTTTACTCTCTCAGTTTGTGGAATGCGGAGTTTCTCACAATGATATAAGAGTTGGTCCTTCACATGATAGTCCAATTCGTCTACTCTTTTGCCTTGACTCAAAGTTGCATATACATCCTTAAAGTCCATGTCTTGAGCATACTGTTCTATGTAGCTTTCATGCAGCACAAAATTATGCTTAAGTATGGTAGATGCATTTATAATGGGTCTAGATAACATGTCTGCAACCTTGTTATGCATGCCCTTTTTGTATCTGATGACTAAATGAAACTGTTGTAGAAAACCCATCCATCTGTAATGTCTTGATTGTTGCAACTTAGTTTGGGAGTGTAGATATTGAAGTGGCTGATGATCAGTATGTATTACTGTTTCTTTGCCCATTAAGTAATGTTTCCACTTTTTCACACTCTGAACTAATGCATACAATTCTTTATCATATGTAGGATAGTTAACTACTGCAGGATTAAAAGTCTCAGAATGATAACATATGGGTTTACTATGTTGTGTTAGCACTGCCCCCATGGCATAGTTATTGGCATCAGTTTGGATCTCAAATGGTCTTTGTAGATTTGGTAGTGCTAGTATAGGTGCTGTACTAATATTTTCTTTCAAGGTGTCGAAGGCTTTCTGCTATTTGCCTCCCCACTAAAACACCTTGTTCAATCCTATCAAAGCATGTAAGGGAGCTGCAATTGAGGAAAACTTTGAAATGAACTTCCTCCAATATTTTGCTGCTCCTAAGAAGCTTCTCACTTTTGTAGCAGACTTGGGTTTAGGCCAGTTTACAATGACTGCCACTTTAGAGGGATCTATTTTCAATTCACCTCCCCCTACTATATGACCCAAATAATTTAGAGAGGTTTTTCCAAATTCACATTTGGAGAGTTTAACATAAAGTTTTCTCTTTTCAAAACATCTAATGTCTGCTTAACATGATTTAAATGTTCTTCCCACGTTTTACTAAAAATTAGAATGTCATCGAGATACACAATAACAAAATCATCAAGAAAAGGTCTGAGTACATCATTCATTAATCTTATGAAAGTAGCAGGGGCATTAGTTAGGCCAAAGGCATAACCAGCCATTCATACAATCCCTGCTTTGTTTTGAAAGCAATCTTCCATGAATCTTGTTCTACAACTCTGACCTGATGGTATCCACTGTGCAAATCCAGCTTGGTGAAATAAACAGCTTCCTTCAATTGATCTAAAAGATCATCTATGCGAGGAAGAGGATAACAATTTTTGATTGTTATCTTATTTAGTGCTCAGTAATCAATGCACATTCTCCACGAGCCATCTTTCTTTCTCACCAAAACGATTGGTGAGCCACATGGTGACGTGCTAGGCCTGATGACCCCTTTCTTGAGCAACTCCTGCACCTGCCTCTTGATCTCAACATTCTCTAAAGTAGACAACCTTTTATACCTGTGGCTGCAACGATTGTTTCATCTCCCGAGTCTGACCCCAAATCTTTCTGAATAGCTGCAAGGACTTTCTTCTTCTTGCCCTCAGACTTCTTAGGTCTCAGCTCTGGATGCAGAATCCAACAGTGCTCGTCATCATGACCCTCCCTTTTAGAGTGAGCGCATGAAGCTTTGCCTTTTTTTGCAGTGTTAACATTCCTTGCTTTCCACTTCTGCTTCCTTTTCTCCTTGCTCTTGCTTACAGTGGGTTGGGATGGTCCCCCAACTTCTGGATTTCCATTCTTTCCTCTAGCTTCTAGGTGAGTAGCTTGTATAGATACCTCATCTATACTAGTGGGATTAAACATGAGGATGGTATGCCTCATGTAGCTGTGTAGACCACCAATGTACTTCAAAAGAGTCCCTGGTGAGTCTAATGAGATACCCAACATCAATGCTCTTTTTCTGAACTCTTGAGTATACCCTTGCACACTTTACCCCTTTAACTGCTGAAGAGTTTGCCAACTCATCATGGCTTGTTGCATGTAGGCCAATGGATAGAACTGCTTTTGGATTGCAGCAACAAATTCACTCCAGACAGAGATGGTCTTACCATGTCTTAGCATATCAGCTTAGGTTCTGCCTTCCCACCAAACCAAGGCAGTGCCTCCTAGGCGTAGGCTTGCCAGTTGAATCTTACTCTTTTCTGAATCTATGTTATGTACTCTGAAATACACATCAATTTGTCTAATCCAATTGTCCAACTTTTCAGCATTTAGCTCTCCATCATATATAGGAAAATCAAATTTAACATCTAACTTAATCAAAGACGCTTTCTTATTATGCGCAGGGCTATTAGGAGGTGTGAGAAAGCTTTCTTCTTTCCCATTTTCTTTGGAGTGGTTTTGGGAATGAGATTCATCTTCTTCTTTATCTTTTTTAGAGCCTGATGAATCTTCATCCTTATGCTTTCTAAAGTCCCTATACATTTCTTCTACCATAGACTTTATAGCTAGGAAACTTTCTATAAATTGAGGGTCTGGCCCTATAGAACCTTCCTCTGACATTGTCTTTCGAGAATAGACTCTCCCAATTTCAGGATTAGTTTCCACCAACTCTCCTCCTAATTTGAGCTTTTATCTAGTGAGCATTCATAGCTAAACCAACACAAGCTTGTCTAACCTTACAGCCTAGAGATCTGATACCACTTGATCTGATAATCACCCTATGAGTGACATCAGTTGAAGATTTATTAAACAAAAGGTATTATAGACTCATGTGATGGTGTGTGTGTTTTGTGTTATTGAAACAACGGATCGATCAAATTGCCAATACACAAAAAATAAATGGAAAGACAGTAGAGAAATACAGTAACCAACACGAAGACACAAACAGTTTTAATAAGGAGTTCACCCTATTCTCCAGGGCTACATCTCCGGTCCAGCTTCAGTGGTGGCCTTGTTTTATTGTGTCTTTAAGCAGAGAAATTACAAATAAAGGGACTCAATGTGAGTTCTCCTGAAACAGGTTTGCTTGGAAGGGTGGTTCTTGGATTCCCTAAGCCACTCAGAGTACACAGACTCTTCTTCTTCCTACCAGCTCTGTGACCCTCGGTCTACAGTGGAAAGAGCCAACTGTGATGCTCAATCCGGAAAGATTCCTCTATGGGAAGGCTTGAATCTTCAAGCTCTCTGGTGCTCGATGCTGCTTGTGGTCAGCTAAGTCCTTTGTCTCCTCTAGTTGGCTTTACTGTTCTCTGTGTTCATTCCTCCTCTCAGGCTTCACTATTCACCGTCTTTCTTGGTCTTTCAGACTCCTCTTTGTTCCTCCTTTTTCCATTCAACTGTCTCTATTCATGGCTTTAGCCATTCGATCCTCATGCCTGTTCGGTTCCTCTACCGCCTGCGTCGATTCCCCTTCCGCCTGCGTGCTGGGAGTTCTTTGTTTGGTGTCAACATGAATGCTTGGGAAGTAGCCATGTGTCCCCATTGGAACAGCGCCATCCTGCTCGTCGATTAATTTCTTCCATTGCTTCGTGTATGTGTTCTTTCTACACCGTGGCTGTCAAACAGATTCCAAATCCCTTTAGAACGCGGCTTAATTTCCTGTCGATTCCACTTCTTTCCATCAGGTGCAATCTCAACTGTTTGGTTTGGGCTCCTCCAGATCCAAAATCATATGCACGTCGAGCGTGGTTGACTTGCTCGACCTATAATGCGCGATCACGACGGTTTTCCTCTCACCTCTGCTGCCACGTGTTGATCGCTGAGTGTGATCGCTCCGCTTGCTCCAAAACCTCTTACCATTCAAGGGCACCCCGATCAAAACCACCGGTTTCTAGGGCGTAGGTCCTGCCTTCGTACGTTAGCCCTTTTTTCCTTTTTCTACCCGCGGTCCTCTGGCTCCCAACGTGACCAAGGGCTTAAGGCCCCTCCATTTCGGCCCTGTTTGGCATCAAAAATCATCTCCTTTTCCTGTTTCAGGGCCCCCAGGGGCTACATCAACCTCCTACGTAGTCTGTATGGGCCTTGGTCAGCATGCTTTGACCGAGGTCTTCGTCGTTCCACGCCAGCTGCCATGGCCACTAGTTCAGGGTGTTTTCGATTGCTATTTTTGATTTCATTAGAGATTTGTTCGACCTGATTTAGTCATGGTTCTTTGACAGTCAGTTTTGGATCTAATTCGGCTCAGGAGAGGTGTCTTTCCACTTGATGAGGACTTCGTTGATCGTATGGCCACATAGGTGTCGTTCTCATGTGTCAAGAACTTATTCAGGTTGGAGCCAGATTGACCCTTCTTCATCCACTGCAAGTAGACTGGTTTGAATTCTGCAATGGTTCCCAATCACTTTCTTGAGGCATGAGACATGGAAGACTAGATGGATTTTTGCAGTGGGTGGCAAAGCTAGCTTGTAGGTGACTTCTCCAATGTACTGAAGTACTTGATACAGTCCGTAGAATTTTGGAGATAATTTCTGACAACACTTGTCTTTGAGTGATGTTTGCTTATATGGTTGCAGCCTCAAAAATACCTAATCCCCTTCTTGAAATTGGTGTTCTGAGCAATGTTGATCTACCTGTTACTTCATGTGGTTTTTGGCTTGATGAAGATTCTCTCTAAGGTGGGCCACCATGGTTGTGTGGTTCTGTAAGAGTTGATCCACTGCTTGTACCTTTGAGCATCCCTTGATATAAGAAGTAAGGGAAGGAGGGAGTTGACCATAAACTGCTTCATATGGAGTCATTTTGATGGTGGCATGATAGTTGGTGTTATACCACCATTCAGCTAGAGGTAACCACTATACCCAGAGATGTTGCTTTTATGAAGTGAAACACCTAAGGTAGGTCTCCAGACATTTGTTGACTGCTTTAGTTTGACCATCAGTTTGTGGATGATAGGAAGTACTGAGTTGTAGTTGGGTACCCTGTAGCTGGAAGAGTTCCTGCCAAAAGTTACTGGTGAAGATCGGGTCACGATCAGACAAAATGGAAGTGGGCATGCCATGCAATTTGAAGATCTGATCCATGAAAGATTGAGTGACCAAAAGCGGTGTAAAAGGGTGGGGTAGGGTGCAAAAATGAGCATACTTACAAAGTATATCCACAACCACCATGATGACTGACTTGTTTCCTGAATTTGGAAGACCCGTAATGAAATCCATAGAAACCTCCATCCAGATTGAGGTCGGGATGGGAAATAGATGTAATGTGCCTGGGGATTTGGCTGTTTCTCCTTTGTGGCACTGATAGACACTGCATTCAGCTACAAAAGTAAGAATGTCCTTTTTCATGCCTGTCCAAAAAAATGACCTTTGAATGCGAGCATATGTCTTTTGAAAGCCTAAATGTCCTGCAGTGGGAGACGAATGCAACTCCACCAAAATGTGGCTTTTGAGGGTGGATATTGGTGATATTACAACTCTTTTCTTGTAACGAAGAATATCATCCTGCCACGAGTAGCCCGCTATGGAATTTGGGAGATCCAGGGATGTGAAAACCATTCCTTGCGAGCCTCTTCAATCAATTTTGGAATGGGAAGAGAAATTGCGAGTAGGGTACTTTCCTCCTCAAATGAGCGGGATAACACATCTGCTACAATAATTTTGTGCCCTTTCTTGTAAATTATCTCATAATCATATCCCAACATTTTGGCAAGCCATTTATTTTTTTGTGGTGAGGATAGGCATCGCTCTAAAAAATATTTAAGGCTTTGATGGTCTGTACGGGTTTCGAAACGTCACCCCAATAAGTATGGTCGCCAGGTATCTACTGCATGTAAGATGGCCATCATCTCCTTCTCATAGGTAGATTGTCCCAAATTCTTCCCACTTGGTTGTTGGCTCGTGAAGGCCAAGGGTCAACCTTCCTACATTAAGACTGCCCCAATACCCGTACCAGAAGCATCACATTCAATCACAAAATATTTGGTGAAGTCGAGTAGTGCTAAGACTGGAGTGGAACACATGGCATGTTTGAGAGCCGTAAAGTCCTATTGTGCTTCATCATTCCATAGGAATGAATTTTTCTTGAGGAGTTGAGTTAGGGGCCTAGCAATGCGACCATAATTGCGGACAAATTTACAATAGTAGCCTGTGAGACCCAAAAATCCTTTCAAGCTCTTCAAGGTCTTTGGTTGAGGCAATCTCGCATTGCCTGGATCTTTTTGGGGCCCACCCTGACACCTTCACGCCCCAAAATGTGGCCCAAATACTCAAATTATTCCATGCCAAAAGAGCACTTGGACATCTTGACAAATAATTTATGTTTGTGGAGCAGTTGCAAGAGCAGATCTACATGCTGAAGATGTGTGGCCCAAGTGTGATTGTAGATAAGGATGTCATCAAAGAAAACTAGGACAAATTTTCTGAGATATGGTTTGAGCAGGTGGTTCATAAGGCTTTGAAAAGTGGATGGGGCATTACAAAGACCAAATGGCATGACTAGGAACTCATAATGGCCTTCATGAGTTCGGAAAGCAGTCTTTGGAATGTCGACTTCTTTCATGCGAATTTGGTGATAGCCCGAGCAAAGGTCGAGCTTAGTAAAGAATTGAGCCCCATTTAGTTCATCCAGCAAATCATCGACAACCGGGATGGGGAATTTATCTTTGACCGTCAACTTATTGAGGGCCCTGAAGTTTGGACACATATGCCATTCCCCATCTTTCTTGAGCACCATGACCATCGACGATGAATAAGGACTAATGTTGGGATGAATGACGCCTGCTTCCAAGAGTTCCTTGATTATTTTTTCAATTTCATTCTTTTGGGCGAACAGATATCTATATGGGCACACATTTGGTGGTTGGGCCCCTGGGACCAAAGTAATGCTATGATCATGTTCCCCTCTCGAGGGTGGAAGCTCATGAGGATTGTCAAAGATTGGTAGATGGATGTTCAAGATCTGTTGCATCTCAGGATGAATATGAAGAGAATTGGGTTTGAAGGCCTGGATGGCATTAAATTGGGCTATAAATCCATGCTAGCCATTTTTTAACAATTTTTCCATCCGATGTGAGCTGATGATAGAGGGAGCTCCCGCCTAGAGTCCACAAAGGGTATGTGTGTGGTTGTTCTGCTTAAAGCTCATATATAACTCCTGGAAATCAATTGTGATTGGGCCAAGTGTGTGAAGCCATTTAGCACCTAGGATAATGTCACACCCTCCCATGTGTATGGCAAACATGTGGGTCTTTAATTGATAATCCCCCATTTGAAGTTTGACATTTTCACATCAGCCTTCACATTTCATTGTCCCCTCGTCAGCAATTTGGACCTGGAAGTTAGAAACTTCTTAGAAAAAACAATGCACTACTTCCACGACTCTTTGATAGATAAAATTATGTGTACTTCCACTATCAATCAAGACTACTATTGGGTGTTGCTTAATAAAACCTCTGATTTTGAGAGTTTGGGGAGAAGAAATCCCTGCCAAAGCATGCAGCGAGATAACTGGTTCTTCAGGTACATTGTCCTACTGGTTGCCCTCTTCTTCCTCCTCTGGTTCCTCAAGTGGTGGGGCTTCCCCCTGAGGAACTGTGATCAGTAGCATCAATTTGAAAGAAGTTGGGCTTGCATTTATGCCCGGGGGAGTATTTCTCATCATAGTAGTAACACAATCCTTGCTTTCTTCTTTCCGCCATTTCTGCTAGTGACACTTTTTGAACCTTGAGTGTTTGGGTAGTGCTTTGAGCTTGTGTGGGGCGACCCTTGGCGATGAAATTTGGGTGATTGGACTGGGCCGCTAATGCATGTTCTACTTCACGAGCTATCCTGCAAGCATGTAGCCATGAGCTAGGGTGGTGCAGTCGGACGTGGGCTTGTATGGCTTCTTTGAGACCACTAACAAAACATTCAAAATAGAACTCATCGTGTAGACCTCTAGTGTAGAAAGCTAAGGCTTCAAAGGCTGTAATATATTCGTTCACTGTTCTTGTCTGTCGGAGCTTAGTGAGATGACCCAAAAAATTAGAGTCCTAGTCAAAGCGATCCATAAGAGCTTTTTGAATGTATGCCAAGTCAAGGGCCTTCCATAGAAACGTTGATGCCATTGCCACCATCGCCATATTTCATTGTCCAAGTACATGATACCCACACTACGCTGAGTTGCATCATCCAAGATGTAATTTAGTGTGAAATATTTCTCCATTTGTGCTATCCATGGGCCGGGTGAGAGCAATCAAATTTATACATGTCCAGCTTGGGTGGTCGTAGATGGGATTGTTGGTGGGTGCCAAAGAGGTGAAGAGACTGGCTAGACTCACCCTTAATGTGTTTTGATTGCCAATATATGCCTCCGCGCGTTCCTCCACCTTGCCCTTTGAGAGTGTTTCATTTAAGTTCTTCAGCTGCAACATGACATGTTTCAATTGTGATTCAAGGGTGTCAATCCTATCATTGGCCATAGCTTGAGCTCTAGTTTGTACCATGCACCAATTCGATGTACTTGAAATTTGGGA
Organism: Pinus tabuliformis; assembly: GCA_031772625.1. Classification (NCBI taxonomy): domain Eukaryota; kingdom Viridiplantae; phylum Streptophyta; class Pinopsida; order Pinales; family Pinaceae; genus Pinus; species Pinus tabuliformis. The sequence continues at coordinate 1,072,987,510 of CM062807.1, read as the reverse complement.
CTGCTCGAAATTTTTTGGCACTAACAATTGAATGGTACCACCTTGCTTAGCTCGTCGACCTGATTCCTATGGGCTAAGTCTCCAATAAGCGTCTCGGGGGTCTCAAATTTTATTTTATTTATTTATTTATTTATTATTTATTTTTTTCATTTTTTTCTAATTTTTTTTTAACTCCAAATGGAGTTTTACTTCTTGCTTAGGAATATTGCAGTAGCCGAATCCCAGAAATGTCAATGTTGACCAAAGTCTTGCGAAAATCACGCCCAGGTATAGGAACCCACACAATTGTGATGGCTACAGAGCCCAAAATTCTAGATCTGGATGCGGATATGATGGATCTGATAGATATAAATGGCTGAGCTGATAAATCAGAAAGGTGGCATTGATTTCTGTTGCGGCTCTTGATGGATCTAATAGATCTAAATGGCTGATCTGATAGATCTGAATGACAGAACTAATTACTGTTGTTGCAACAAAACCCCACTTGCGAGATCTGATCTGGAAAAGATTATGCATGATCCAGAGATAAATAAGAGAACTATGGTCTTCAAGAGTGTTAGGTGCTATAGATCGCATAATACATAAGGGTTTGATAGTAGTACTCAACCCAATTTTTTAGGGCACTAACCAAGGAAGATCAACCATACCCTTAGTTGTAGAACCTGACTACCCTATCGTACGTGCGAGTAATCTCTTTGAGTGCTTTTCTTGGTGTACTGTAGCAACAAGACGACTGACAGTTTATCTATGGCAAGGTTTCAAGGGAGCTAGGGGGCTTCTTATATACCTAGAGGGTACTTGGAAGACAGTTCGTGCGCGGTTCTATCTAATGCGCTACTACTCGAAGGGGTACTCACAGGGGTTACAAGGGAGTCCAACAAGCATGACCACCTCTTGTATTTCCTGCGTGCATGCCTCCCCAAATCCACAGGTTTATGCGCTCAATGACAGATCCCATGGTTTAATGACGCCGGAACATGTGTCTAGCCAATTTTTTTTTGGCTAAAAATTAGAGATCCCACCGGCCCTAGAAAGCACTCTGATACCACTTGTTATGATCTTAACCTACAAGACGATACCAAAATACCAAATATGCAAAGAAATATACCTAGAACATAGAACAATGACAAATAACAACAAGTATTTTATTATTCAGAAAGCAATGTTCACTTGCCTCTTCGAGGGGGCAACCTCCAATAGAGCTGAGCTCAATTAAAAAATAAGACACGATGCTCCTCGAGGGGAGTATCTATCCTTTATATAGGATTCATACATGCAATACCATGGGGAAATACCATGGTTCTTATTAATACCATCTATCTAATACCATGGCCATTTGCAACTAACTGTGGTCCCTACATTAAATGCGGGTTAACCACTTACAATTATTAATATGGGATTTATTGACTCTTTACTTAACTATAACTATGACTCAATACTATCACATAAATAAGAGGGTTAGGGTTGGAACCTAACATCTAGTGTTGTTAGTCTGTCACGATTTCGTCTAAGTACTCCAGTGTTGTTACTTTGTCGCAATTCCAGCTAAGTGTTCAAGCGGTGTTGTTACTCCTCAGGCGCTATTACTCCCTCGATGTTGTTACTCCTCAGGTGCTATACCTCCCTCCGATGTTGTTACTCCTCCGCTTCTGTTAATCCATCAAGGTAAATCGCCAGGTACATCCCTGATCGACTTTGTGGATTTGATCGATAATTCATTTGACATGACTGAATATGACTACAGACGGTCATCCCCTTAGTTGGGGGGAAGTATTATAATAAATATGAAAATTCCATAATTAAAATGAAGTAATGACTTGTCATATCACTAATGAACCCCGTGCCAAGTGCATACACTCCACAATCCCCACCATACCTCGCACGGTTATCCATATGCATTGGGACTTGAATAAGTATGATTGTGTTAATGGACGGTCCTTTCCAATGTTGTGAAATGATTACCATAATTATCACTCATTATTACCATAATCTACCATGGATTTTTCCATATTTTATCATTATCTTCTCGATTTTCACTATCACCACACCCTGTGACCACCAAAACCCTGTCAATGCAATTTTACCTACCAACACTCCCCCTCAACGGTCTTGTTGTTACTCCAATTTCTACTACAAAGAAACTGCAGAATGGGTAGGCAAGCCATTATGCATGAACCATGGAATACAGTGCAGGTCTAAAGCAACCCATACGTATGCAGGTCTTTTTAGATGTAGGATGGCATGTGTATTTTGAGAGGCTACAGGGATTTGATGAAGCCATCACAGTCAAATTCAAATTGAATTTGGATGGAAATCATTCTAGAGTGCATGGATTGGATATTCCCATCACAAAGGAAGTAATTTCAATTGTCAGTGGATTGCCACAAGGAGGGAAGAAATGGTTTTCAAGGAAATATCCTTTGCCAAAGTTCCCGGAATTGTTCTTACAGGCTAGTGAAACAACAGTCCAGAAGTGTAGGGGATATGATCAAAAGTCTTTTCTGCACCCATGGACTGAGATTGCATATTTTGTCATGAGGTACATTAATTGTGAATGTCGGTTTGCTACATTTTTTAAGTATCATTTTAAGCTTCTTGGATGCCTTCGGTTTCGGCATGCACAAATTCATTCCTTTGACATGCCATATTTTCTATGGAAGAGCCTTCTGCTAATGGCACAGTCTACTTGTCGGTCTCGAAAAGCATTAGCGGTCCTTACAAATCATGGGCTGGTCAGATTATTAGTGGTGCATGCTCTGTCCTGAAGTTATGTGGCTTGGTGACAATTCACCAAGCTAGCTGAGGAATAACTTGTGGTTATGATGCCTGCAAGGGAGGGTGAGGAAGAATTGATGGCAGAAGAAGAAGAAGTCGTAGATGACACTGCTCCACAAGAACCAACATCGCCCACTAGCTCAATGGGAGTAGAAGCAATGGAATCATGAGAGGCCACAACCGATGTTACTCCACAAGAACCAACATTGCTTGTTGGCTCAACGAGAGTGGAAGCAATGGATAGAGAAGAATCCGTAGCCGATGCTACTCCACAAGAAATAACATCACCTGTTGGGCCAATGGGAGCAAAAGGAATGGAGATAGAAGAAAATGCATTTGATGCTATTCCACATGAACCAATGGTGAGTGCCACTTTGAGGAGAGAATCTCCACCCTTGGATGAAATTGCAGGTGGTTCTGGCACACAAGGACCAACATCACCCATTCAAGAAATTGAGGAACCTTTCGATGAGGCTGCAAGTGGTGCTGATACACAAGGACAAACATCACCTGCTCAAGTGATAAATAACCCTTAAAAGACATTGGGGCTACAATCGACACTGCTCCATAAGAACCAGTTTCAACTGTCGTGTAGAAGGATAAATTAGAAGAAGCACAGGAAGAAAACGAAAAAGGGAGCACATACCAGCTAGTGACCACAAGGGAAGGAGGATGTCAGGCAACAGGATCTAAGAGAATGGACATTGAAGAATGCATTTTTCGTTCTCCACTTTTTTCATCCTTACCAAGAGGGGCAAGGAAGTTTCGTTCCCTAGGCGCCTAGTGAAGGAAGAAGCCTGTCCCGTGATCTTAAAATTTTTCAGGGTGGTTAAAGGCACCATCGTCGACACTGTTCACAAGAACCAGAGTCGACTGGTGAACAAATTGCACAAATTGAGGGATTGGTGATCGACACTTTCACATAAGAACGAGTGTTGACCAAAGAAAAAACTGAAGAGACTATCGCTGACATTGTCGTCACAGGGCCATTAGAGGTGGAAGTTGTTATTGACGCTACCCGATAGGGACCTGTAGTGGGTACAGAGCCAACAAAGGAAGATGTCGAGGATACGAGGCCTGAAGGAGAAAAGGGTCAGGAATCGAAGATGTCACAAGAAAAGGATGTCGAAGACACTACCCTGCAAGGGCATGTAGTGAGTCCAGAACCACCAAGGGAAGATATGTAAATTTTGAGATCCGAAGGAGAATATGTTGAGACCATTCCCTGAGTTGAATAACAAATAGAGGGGGTCAAGGTAAAGCAAGAGCTAGTTGATGAATTTATTGACGTTAATCCACCAAACCCTACACCAGCTGTGAGACTAGTCGAGGAGGTTATTTTCAAACAAGAATTCATTGAGCAATGTGGGAACGAAGGCCTCCTCTTAAAGAGAGGTACCAGTAGCAGTTTAGGGAAAACATGCAGCTAAAAATGGAAATTTTCAAGTTAAGGAAGAAGGTACAACACTTACGAAGAAAAGTGAGGAGGCATAAGAAGAATGCTGCGAAACCTGGGGCTAAAACCATCTTAAAAGTAGTGTAGACTAAGGACAGGCCCACAACCTCTGTGCTACACTGACCGAGTTGTTTTTGCATGTGATTGAGAAATGAGAGTTTTTCATGACTACAAAAACTCTGAAGTGGCAAGCTATTGCAGCTCGCCTTCAACAGGGGACCATTCCTTTATAAGCCCACCAAGAAGGACTGAAGGGAGTTTATGTGCAAGGTAGGAAAAAGGTTACCGATTAAGTGGAGAAATTGAAAAAATAGAAATAGAAGTAGCAGAAGCAGCAGAAGAAAATCAAGGAACTGGAAGGGCAGTTACAACTACTGAAGGCTGATAAGGAATAAATGTTTGCTCTGGCACAACAATTAATGGCTTGCTGACCTCCTGACCATAGCTATGATATATTCCTCCATGAACAATATCTATTCTTTTGTTTTGAAAGTGTCCTCCAGGAAATCAACCAGCAGATAGAAGACTCAATGCAGTTTCTATGCATCTTGAGAAGCCACAATATTCTGGATCAACACTTGATGTGCGAACTCTATATGCATGATTACTTTTTGGGAAATGATCAATCATTTAACCCAGTGCCATATGTGGGAGACATTCAATTGAGAGCCTTTACCTCCTACACAGTTAATCCAGTTAAATGGAAGGATTCCTTCGACACTTTTGAATAGAATCAATAAAACATGCCACTTGTCCTTCGAATGGAGAATTGTTAGTTTGTGAACGTTTATAACAAATACCAAACCATCTTAGAGATTGAGGGATAGAAAGAGCAGATGTTGGAAACCCAAAAATAGTGCATTAACATATTCACAAAAAAAAATTTACTTGTTAAGAGTAGGCTTGAGACAACTGCCAAAAATGGTGGACGCTATCGTCATCCGCTATCACGATATGTGAAACTTTTGGGGCCCCAAATTTTGCTTGAGCTTTAAATAGGGTACCTTGGTATATTGTATGCATGCAGCTTCGTGAGGTCTGATGGATGGGCTTGAGGTTTCGATTCCCCATTATTTGGCTACCAACTGATCGGTATACTCCAACTTACGAGTTTAGCGAGGATTGGTGGAAGGAAGTCCTCCAGTTAGATGGATATAAGCCTTTGGGGATAGAAATGGCTGCAAAATATGATATCGCACAGCTTCATGCTAATCATTGCAACTTCAACCCTGATCTTTATAGGCGATGGGCTACATGAGGACATGTAGAAAGACTAGTTGGGGGCAGATGTTGGTGGCTGAATTTGCATGCGTTTACCCACCATTTTACCTTGTCTCCTATATCCATTTTACACCATTTTTCGTCAATTTAGATTCTAAACCGCACAAGTATACCTCTTTTCATGTCGTTATGAATCATTAATCAATGAAGAATAGTCATAGGTGATTGTTGCGTAAGTGGCTTGCTAATTTGATTATTCTTGTAGATTTGGAGGAAGTATGATCAAGAGTGTGGTTCTACAATGGTGACCATCCATTTGGAAGCACTATCTTAAGAAATCAGCTACAACAGTGGATCAATCTTTAAATAAACACATTGTTTTCTTTATATTTTGTTTCTCTTAAGAAACCATTATGTAATTGTAGGAAGACAACTACTATAATTCTAGGATATGTTAGTGTTAACAAATCGTATAAGTAGAGTTACAGGGATGTGAAAGCCGATAGTTAAGATCACAAGGAATTAAGTTAACTTTGAGTCTGTAACATCATACATGTTTATGAGAGATTTTTTGGCGTAAATCACAAGAAATTTCATTTGTCGACGCGTTTCGAACCAACTAGTGTGGTTCATCGTCAGGACAAGTTGTCCTAACGATGAACCACACTGTTTGGTTTGAAACGCGTCGAAAAATGAAATTTCTTGTGATTTATGCTGAAAAATCTCTCATAAACTTGATATGGATCACAAAAGCCTCAATTCAACATCATACATGTATTATCATTTTGATTAATGAAATTATGATCTTCTAAGCATTTCATGACTTCGTGATCTCGCCATAGCCCTGATAAGGGAGTTAAGCCCACTCTCCTAACCAGGTGTTGTTGGATAGATGTGTGCATATGTTTATTTTGGTTAATTTATTTATCGTTGTGAATGATTATTAGTGTGTTTCTGTGAGTCTACTTTTTGTTACTCTTGTTGTTGTTACAGGCATTACTACTGTTACTCATATTTGTTATTACAGTTATCACTTGCTATTACACATTGTGATGTTTATAGTTGAATGTTCAGTACTGGGTAGGGAAACTGTGGCCTACATATACTTTGCATGATAGCCTTGAAATACTCATAGAGCCCTAGGTTGAAAATTAATGTGGAACTGGGTGAGTTTCATGATTTATATTTGAACACCAACACTAATTACTCAATCAACCGAATCAACTAAAACCCAAATAAATCAATTTAAACAACCAAAACAATCAAAACATTGTAACCAGAATATCAACAAACATACTACACATCACATAAACTAGATTTTGTTACTGCAAACCCTGATCAACCATACATTAAAATATATGTGCTACTTTACAGTAGTAAACCCGTGTGTGTACATGCTTTCCATGAAGCATACCCATTTATAGATCCTAAACCACTTAATTCTTAAAACTGAACCATTTTCATTCTGAAATAAATACTAAACCATACTTAGATCCACTGCATCATTCTAAAACAACAACAAAACCTTCACTGAACTTTAGTCACAAATAACATGTATCTTCAACATTTTTCAATCAGTTATTTCATAATCAAATCATAATTGTATAAGCCGAAATCATTAGTAAGACTTCATTGATAAACAATAGAAACACAACAAGATTGATTAAACGCATCAAAAATCCTTTTCATCAAAACCCTAGTTTTTATATGCTCTTTCCTTAAAATATCCATGTGTATACGTGCTTTTCAGGAAACATACTTGCGCATAGATCAGAATATATACAGGACTTACTAGAATAAAACCCACGTGTATATGCATCTTTCAGGTTATAAACCCCGCATACATATCTGCAATTTCTAACTCAAACCTTTGTTGCAACACAAAACTTCAGACATACCTAGATCTCGACATACACAGAAAAATCACGTGTCAATTCACTATCAACATAGATGAAATCTCCTCATAATGAAGATTTTCATCTCAGATCTGTTAGATCTGATCCATCATCAAATTCTCAGGTGTATACTTAGTTTTAGATCAAGCAAAACATCAACAACCCATTACATGCATATTTCCTTCATATATAACTCTTTATAAAATATTCATCACTTGCAAACCTTTACCGCTTTGATCTTCATCTCCTTATATAGCTTATCCCTTATCCAATACCACAGGTCAAAGGCATACTAACGCTGATGGTATTCTTAGACAGGATCAAATATCCATTTTTGGGCTCAATACCACATGGAAATACCATGGTAAGTACCCTTGGTATTTAGAATACCATGGTGTGTAAAATGTATGCATCTTTCCTTCTTCATACCCGTGTGTGTATGTGGTTTTTCTTAACAGAGCCTGCATATACTTCTTGAAATTCCAACTTTATCATTCCTCTGCGTCTGAAATACTATGCCTTTGATCAAATTCTCCATCACATGTAGACACATCCTGTTGACATCTTCATCAAGTAGGTTTTCATCAAAGGACCACTCATCAAGTAGGTTCCATCAAGGACATCACATCAGTCATAATGGCAACAATCTCCCCCTTTAGACTTGACGACAACCACTTTGGTGTTTAGTCACCACAACCTATACATACCTGTAAAACAAATCAAGCTAAGCACTAATATTTTCAAACTCCAAGTTATTCTCCCCCTTTGACATCAAGGAAAAAGGGTTGACCAATATTGAATGAAGACTTCTCTCTTGAGTGTTGTAGATCTGAAATTTTGAGTATGAACACTAAATACTGATCATGCTCCCTCTGAGCGCATGCTGAAATATACAATGGAGTACATGACTCTATGACTCAATTGAGTATGGCTTTTCCTCTGCCCAACACAGTGGGGTTACATATTTAGATTCATTATTACATCAACCACCCAATCATAGTGGTGGTTAAAATTAGATCACATCCCCAAAAAGACTTGACCACAATAGTCCATACATGACTGATTTTAAAAATGATTACATCATAGGTATTTACATGACCTTTACATCAAACGATAGATATGAAATTTATAACCAAGATAAAGACCTAAATAGGACTATGATAATCATCAGTAACTATCATACAACACATATGATCTGCACCATAAGCATCTGTCAGCAGCACCAAGAACAACAACTTGTACATTTCCATCATCAATTTGCAAGATAAGACAATGTAGATTCAATATCATCAACCTGTGACCAGGTATGAAACAACAAAAACAAGCATATCATCATAAAGTAAGATAAGGCAGTGTAGCATCATTGTTCGCCATCATAAAAAATCCATGATTCCAAGTATCATCGAGTAGATGTAGCAGTAGCATAATAACCATTTTTTAGCAACATCATTCTTCATACAAAGAAGAAGAATTATTACACCAACACCACTTCATCAAGAACTTATTTCACCAATATGTAACTGAAGTAGATATCATGATCAAGAACTTCAACAACATAAGCAGCATCAAAAACATAATGCCAACAATGCACTATTAGAATCATAGAAAAGACTCCCCCTGAACCTGTGAAAACTATTCACTTTCAAACCTAATCATATCATCTCATATATCAGTAAGAATCATCAATGTATCTTCATCAACTTGTCATCCATCAAGGTATCAACAAATTATAAAGGCCAAAAGCACTTCTTAATATCAACAATAGACTATAATCATCAACCATCAGAATAGGAAAGCCAAAAAATAATTGACTGAAGAATATCAAACCCTTTTCCTGAGTCTGTCCCATTGTTTCTTCACCATACCAGGATATACATGACTGCTTAGTTCAGAAATTGAGTATACACGTGACTTTTCTTTATAGGATCCGCGTACAGAAAATGAAATATTAAAATTTCACACCTTCAGCTCCCCCTGAGTCTATTCTATATGTACCTGTGCACTGTTACTACATCAGAGGAACTATCAATAGTATAAGCAACATGAAAATTAGAAACAACCATGGGAATCATCATCAAGACAAACATGTATTACTTCCCTGATATTTCACATCACTGATTCTGAGTACCTGATAATCATCTTCTATTTTCATGAAGTCAAGTACCTCTCACCACTTATGCAGTCACTATTAGAAATATTCATTTAAGAATAAGGGACTGCAATAGACCATATTCTTTTACTCTGAGTCTGAATCTTTCTCATATTTATGAGAATTCTATTCTTCAAATACATATAATTTTTCTGGATTTCTATATCTTCTTGCTATGAGTTTTCCAGTTAATTCATTCATAACCTTGCACTTGGTTGATGCAAACACAATTATATTTCCCCTATCTTCCATTTGACCTACACTTAGAATATTTTAATTTAGCCCTTGAACTAATAAAGCATCAACTTCTCCTCTAGTTTTATTAATTCTAGTTTTACCTTGTCCTAGAACATTTTCTGAAACATTAGTTCTAATAATAACATTACCATGTTGGTTTTTCCTGAGAGACTCCATTTTTCTCTTATCTCCAGTCATGTGATCAGGGCATCCACTATCTATGTACCATTCATCTTCATCTATAAATGTGTAGAGAGCAGGACCACACCTTATATGTTCTTCTTTTTCTTGCTGATTATGAGAAATGTTGGTGGATCCATCTTTTTAAGGTCTTCTGACGTTATTTTCTGGTTTCTTACCATGTTGTCTATGGTGATCCATAGACTTGTTCTTGCATTATTTTTCTACATGCCCAAACTTGTTACAAGCATAGAATCTTATATGTTTCATATTCCTTCTATTACAATCAGTGGCTTTGTGACCAAACATATTGCAAGAAAAACAATATCCCTTAAATTACTAGGAAGCTGATGATCTTTCTGTGAGGTTGTTATTAGCTTGAAACATTCTTCTTATACAATTGGCTGCAACATGACCATAATTATGACATATAAAACATTAAACATTATTGACCAGAGGAGAAAATCGATTAACGCTTCTCTAGTTAGGAGTAAATGAATTCATTTGAAGATTTTCTTTCCTTGGTTGTTGATGAGGTTGACTTCTTATCTTTTTGTTGAACATTTTTTATTTTTCATGAGAATTATTTGCCTCGGCTTGTGAACTAGATTCGCCTTTCACATTTTCATGAAAACGAAGACTAGTTTTGATGGCAGGAGACCTTTGACTACTAAGAATATTATCCAAAATCTTAGTGCTATCTTGAAATTGAAAATGTTTAGCTTTTTCTTCTAATTTAGCGTTTAGGATGTTTACCTCAACTTTAATATTTCTTTTCCTTTTCTAGATATTTTTTCTTCATAATTTCTTCAACCTTCCTTCCTTCCTCCATTTGTTGTTTTAATTTGAGAATATATTCTCTCGGCCCATGTTATTTTTCTTCAAATGCTTGAAGTAGTTCTTCATTTCACTTATTTGATTTTTCAAGATCCACTTTTAGAGAGACAACCTCAACTTGAAGACCTTCGCAATATTGGTTAGACACCATACCAACATGATCCTTGTTAAGATAATATTGCAACTTATCTTTAATATTAACAATATTTTTCAAAGCGCCCACGGGGCTTTGGATTGACGGTGAATGGGTGCCTTGTTAAGACACTCCTTGCGATAGGTCACCGGTTCAAATCCCCCGTGGGTACTTAGGTTAGTCTTAACATAGAAAAAAAACAATATTTTTCAAAGCAAGATCAAGTTTTGTTTTAAAATAAAAAAAATTCCATCTAATCTTTCTTCTTTTGAATCAACAACCTCATCGGTCATTTTGAAAACATTGTTAGATATAGGATTACCTGAGAAATATTCCTTTGGGACTTCTTTATGTATTTCTTGTAGTTTATCCCACACTTTCTTTACAGTAGTATAATGCATAACCTTATTCAATATTGAATCGGATATGCCACACAATATGTTACTCAAAGCCTTACTATTCTTTTGCACTTCCTTGTCTAATGGAGGAAACATGGTGTACCATTGCACACTAGATGCCAGACATCAATATTATTAGATTATACCTCATATTTTCTTTCCATTGTTGATAATTATATTTGATTAGCATAGGTACATTTTCATTGTCGATTGATCCTACCTTGCCTTGATATGTTACTTCTATATGCATCATTTTTTAATCTATTTTCTCTTTAGAGTGTCTGCTTTCACTGTTACCCATAAGTATGAGCTTAATTATTTCACTATCATTTTCATTATCATTGTTTCATAGACAAGACAATGGATCACATTTTGAATGTAGAACCATAACTAATGATGCTTCATCTTCTTTATTCTTGATCAATAGAAAGTGGGTTGCTCCCAAACTTGAATATTTTCTCACATCTGTAACTATTACTCCATCTGATATATTCCCGTCAAAGTTTTCAATAAAAGTACCCTTTTCTTCCAGGCCATCAAACTCATTACTACGTTTATCTTCAAATGCCATAAGTAAGTGACAATCTAGATCAGACTGACCTTCTTCACTATCTGAAAGACCATCATTGTCTTCATGTGTATAAAAACTCTATTGTTTTCAAATCTCTTCCTATTTATTTTTGCAGCTTCTTTTCCTTTCTCCTAATTTTCTCAAAAGGGACACTTAGGAACATAATGACCAACTCTACCACAAGAAAAACATTTGAAAGGAATCTTACCTCTAAATCTTCCAGTACCCACTTGGAGTTTCTTTACGAAGTTTGCCTCTTCTTCTTTTGATACATAATACGTTTCCTCCTTTTCTTTTCCTTTTACAGTAGCTTTGAATGCTACTTCTCTCATGTCTAAAGGACCACCTTTCCTCATCTCAAATTTTGTGAGTGTTCCATGGAGATGATCAAGTGTGAGACCTTTTAGATTCCACATTTCTTCAATAGTAAAGACTTTGGAGTCAAACTTCGGAGTTAGAGATCTCAAAATATTTTCAAAGATAATAGAAACTTTTATTTTTTCACCAATATTTCTCATGGAATTAACAATTTCATTTACCCTAAGAAAAAATGTTGCAATGCTTTCATCATTATGAATTTTCAATGTCTCATATTGTATTCTAAATGTTTGAAGTTTAGCATTTTTTACCTTCGTTTCGCCCTCATAACTTTGGATAATCTTATCCTGCACTCCCTTCGCTATGTTCAGCTACATTACCTTCACAAAATCAGACTCGGACAAACTTCCCAAGATGGAATTTACAACTTTTGCATTGGTTTCATACTATTTCTTTCCTGCAGCATTTGAAGGAATATAAGTTGGATATTGATATCCACTTTTAATGACTTCCCATACTTCAGCTCATAGTGCCCACAAGTATGCTCTCATCCTAAATTTACAAAAGGAAAAGTTAGTTCCATTAAATATAGGAGGGTTTATGGAAAATACTCCTTCGTGGCTACTCATCTTGACAAATCTCCTTCAAGTGATCAATATTCTGAAGAAGGCCCTGCTCTGATTCCAATTGTTGGGAAAAATACTGAGAGGGGGGTGAATAAGTATTTTCAAACCACTAAACTTTTCAATTTCATATCATGATTTTTGTACGTGACTTTACTAAATGGAACTCACGTGTGTATGCAACTGTTATTTATACAACTAGCATATATCCAATAAAACATATTTTTCAGTTAATTCCTTCAGTTTATCTTAAGCCAATGCATCAGTACTTCATTCAACATTATATAAATGGTCATCATGTGCAGTAAGAAAAAAATAAACCATCACACATGAACACCAAGATTTAAGGTGGAAACTCAATGCGGGAAAAAACCACCACTGTTGTCATCTCTATCTTCCTTTTAATATAAATAAAAACTTCTTATAATTTTGTATTGGCGCAGACTCATACCAGCACACAAGAACCCACCTGAAGAAGGATACAAGCTTTGCTCGTTCTCCAACATCCACTGGAAGGGAGCTCCAACCCCTAATCACATTTACCAACACCCACCGGAAGGGAGCTTCAACCCCCTGATCTGATTTACCAACTACCACTAGAAGGAAGATTCAATTCCCTCATTGAAGGCTCCAACCATCAACACTTTCAAGGACCATGTTTCATAAATTTTCATACTAGATCCACTTGCTACAACACATCACAACTTGTAGGCCACATTTCATCAAATTTTTAGATTGGACCGACTACCAACATTGAAGCCCAAAACCAATCATAAAAATTAAAAACTTATCATTGTAACTCAACCATTGAACCAACCAATCACTGAACCAACAGAACCAGCCAATCATTAGAAACAAATCACTGAATCAACTGAAAGCCAAATAAATCAACTTAAACAACCAGAATAGTCATAACATTGTAACCAAAATACCAATCAACATACTGCACATCACAGAAACTAAATCATGTTATTGCAAACCCTGATCAACCATATATTAAAATATATACGCTACTTTATAGTAGCAAACCCGTGTGTGTACGCACTTTCCATAAACCATACCTACGTACAAATCTTAAAACACTTAATTATGAAAACTAGACCACTGTCATTCTAAAAGAAATACTGAATCATACTCAAATACACTACATCATTATGAAACAACCACAAAACCTTTACTAAACTTCAATCACAAACAACAAGTATATTCAACATTATTCAATCAATTATTTCATAATCAAAAATTCATTTCTTAAGCCCAAATCATCAAGAAGACTTGATTGACAGACAACAGAAACACAACAAGACTGATTAAACTGATCAGAAATCCTTTTCCATCAAAACCCTACTTGTTGTATGTGATTTCCTCAAAGAATATCTGTGTGTATATGCACTTTTTTAGCAAACATACCCACGTATAGATCAAAATATATATGAAACTTACCAGAATCAAACCGATGTGTATACACGTATTTCAGGTTATAAAACCTGTGTAAAGATATGCAATTTATGAGTCAAACCTTTGCTGCAACACAGAACTTCAAACATACCTAGATTGCGACATACACAAAAAAATCACGCGTCAAGTCGCTATCAACGTAGGTAAAATCTCCTCATGATCAATATTTTGATCTCAAATCAATTAGATCTGATCCATCATCAAATTCCTGGGTGCATACCTAGTTTTAGATCAAGCAAAACATCAACAACCCATTATATGCATATTTTCTTCAGATCTAACTCTTCAAAAAATATTCATCACTTTCACACCTTTGCCACTTTGATCTTCATCTCCTTATATAGCTTAGCACTTATACAATACCACTGGTCAAAACCATACTAATTCAGATGGTATTCGTAGATGGGATCAAATATTTGTTGTTGGGCTCAATACCATGGTAAGTACCCTTGGTATTTAGAATACCATGGTGTGGAAATAGTATGCATCTTCCCTTCTTCATACTCATGTGTACACGGTTTTTTTAATAGAACCCACATACACTTCTTGAAATTTCAACTTTGTCATTCCTCTACCTCTAAACTGCTATGCTTTTGATCAAATTCTCTATCACATGTCGACACATCTAGTTGACATATTCATCAAGTAGGTTGCCATCAAAGGACAACTCATCAAGTAGGTTCCCATCAAGGACAACACATTAGTCATAATTCCAACATTAAAGGAGTAGGAAGAGGAGTATACAAGCCTTGGTTCTTAATAGTTGGCTTGGTGAGGGCATGGGTAATTCATGATATGATGTATTTTCTAATATCATGTCAGATATTTAGCCAATAAAAATAATTCTACAGTATGAGCACAATTTTCTCGACACCAAAATGTCCTAGGACCTACCTATAGTGCACCTCCCAGGTCAGCGTGTCTCGCTCACTCGATGGATCGTAGAGGTGGCTCAGGTGGAATAATAATGCATCATTGAGGTGGAAGTCTAGAATTTTATTTCCATCCACTATCATCTGGTGTGTGGTGGAGAACTCTAAATCTTTTTTATATAGTTGCTCCCATTTAGAGGTCTTGTGGCCACAAGAGTTGAGAATAGTGGTCAGTGGTGCAACCGGTGGCCAACTGGAAAGACTGACCAACTCAGACAATTTGCAGCATGATAAGTGCTACCCTTCTTGTATTTGATATTCAAATGGAATTTTTGCATATATGTAGACCACTTTTGGTGGAAATCATTTTGCAACTTCCCATGGGTCTTTATAAACTGCATGAGTCAGTGATTTGTGTGTATGATTGTCTCCTTCCCCAAATTGTAATGTTTTTATTGTCGACAAGCCTACATGATGGAATAAATCTCTTTATAATAGGTGGGCTATTTACAAATTGTGTCTGAAAGTGTCTCACTATGATAGGTCACCAGATGTCCTTGTCAGGTGATAACTTCATGAATATCATAGTTAGAGGTGTCTGTTTCAATTTTAAATGGTTATTGCAAGTCTAACAATGTGAGTACTAGTGCATAGTAGAGGTGAAGCTTCATATCAACGAACACCTTTTGTTGGCACTTGGACCCAGAAAACTTTTCTTTCACTCCACACTTGGTAACTTGACTTAAGGGCCAAGTGACATGAGAGAATCCTAACACAAACCTCCACTAAAAATTGGCAAGGCCCAAAATTATGCGAAGCTCTGTTAGAGTGGTTGAGGTTGGTTAATCCCAAACGAATTGGATCTTAGTTGGATCCACATGGAGGCCTTTCTCATTAATGATGTAACCCAAATATTTGACCTATCCCACGCCAAAGGTGCATTTCTCCAAGTTGGCACATAGTTTGTGTTGTCATGGGATTTGAAGGATCCACTGAATGTGTTGCAAGTGCTCTTCCTAATTGTTGGTAAACAATAGGATTTCATCGAGATATACAACCACGAACGAGTTGTTAATGGTCCACAAGATGTCATCCATCAACCTCATAAAAGTTGCAGGGCCATTTTTTAAACCGAAATGCATGATGAACTACTAAAAAACGCCCTCCTTGGATTTGAGGGCAGTCTTCCATACATCTTTGGGTTATATCGGAATCTAGTGATAACCACACTTTAAATCAATTTTGTTGAAATACTCTTCCCCTATGAGATGGTTAGGAAGTTCATCAATGGGATTGGATACCTATTCCTGACCATCATCTTATTTAGTGACCGATAATCAATGAAAAGTCTCGAGGTCCCATCCTTCTTTTGTACAAGTACAATTGGGCTCCCACAAAGTGAGGAACTTGGTCAAATGTGCATTTTTTTCAGCAACTCTTAGATCTATTACTTAATTTCTTCATTTTCCATAATACAAAGATAGTATATCGACCCATTAGGTAGAGGTGCCCTAGGAGTCAGATCGATCGAATTCTTGACTTGACAGTGTGAAGGTACCCCTATGGGCGAGGAGAAGATGTCCTTGTTTTCTTCCATGACCTTATCCACACACTTTTTATGCACAAAAAAACCATTCGCGGGGGACATGGAAGCGACCATGATATTCCATTACTTTGAGAACAAATAAAGAAGAAACCGAATTTTTCAGTTTGGGAGATGATCTTACCACATTACTTAGCATAGATCAAAGAGATGGTGGTAGGTAGGGATACCTTTTGTATTCAGTATAACTTACTTCCCAAAGTATTAATAATAGTATGAGTCCTTAACACATAAATAACATGAAACTTCCATAAGTACTGTTTGCTTAATAATACATCACAAACTTCAATAGGAGAAATGCCACACAATACCTCATCCGTGAAGGGTTTGATGATGTAGGGAAGATGGCATTATTGGCTGATGCAGAGATCTCATCCTTGGTAGAGCCACTAGATGATGTATGGTTAAAAGTAGGGTGTGGTTCGTAGGAACAACTGCTTAATTACCTCTGCTTAGATGAGGTTCTTTTTGCTCTTGATGTTGACAACGAACTGTAGTGTAGACCCCTTCACCCACATCTATGTGTGGAAGAGATGCTCCCCTTCTTCTAGATCTTCGGGCTCAATGTTCTCAACCTTAGTGGTGGCAATAATGGCACTGGGATCAACATCAATAATTCAATTCCATTTTTTATTTCCCTTGTCAGGTTCTGACTCAGAGTCAGAACATGTATCTAAATATGAATCCATTAGCTTGGCCACTAGTGACAGCTTGGCTTGACACTCACTTTTGTTGTGAGTGGGGCTCTTATGGAACTCACACCATTTTCCTATGCACTTCTTTTTATTTTTGGTGTTGTTATTTTATTTTGGCTTCGATGGGTTGTCCAGGGTCACCCCACCTTGGATTTGTCCTTTGTTTAGAAGTTTAGGGGAACCTTTCCCTTTCTTCAAATTCACAGATCCAAAGCCTTGCTTCTTGTATTTAAATTTATGCTCGATCTTGACAATGTATCGATAGGCGATGACCAATGAGGAGATGTTCAGGAACTCCATCTCATCTAGATGTATTTGTGTCTATAGTCGTGGTACTTGATTACCAGATGGTACTCAGAATTCTTGACACCCAACTTCATGTGAAGGGTATGAAAATTATTTGTGAACTCTAGAATGTCTTGGCTATTTCCCTACCATAGTGTGGTCCACCTTATCTACTTATCTTCATAGATCTTGATAAGGTAATATTGTTGCTTGATGGCATCTCAGAAATAATTCCAACTGGGTGGCATTTAAAACAATGAGGGTCCTCTCTCGTGCAACTTCTCATACTAGGTTTCCCACCAGTCCTTGACATGGGGGGCAACTTTTAGGAGTTCAAAAGCAATATTTTCCCTAGTGGAAAATTCATGAATTAAAAAATATCCTTCGAATAGATTTAACCATATATCCATGGCATATGCATCTATCTGACCTTCAAATATAGGAATGTCAAAGCTGACTTGTACCTTAAAGGGAGTGGTGCCTCTAGAGTGTTTGCCGGATGAAAATGATTCACTTGTGGGCATCCTATGGGAAAAATTGTCCATCATCGTGTTCTTTTGTTGCTCGAGGGCTTCTTTGAGCAATGTTTTGAAAGGATATCCTATTCCCTTATCTTTCTTTTCTTTGGGCATGGGATGTTTTTAGGGTTGGGGAGGTTGGTCTTGCAAAGGTTCGACTAGTTCAAGCCCTAACTCCTTATACCCCGACCTCGTTGGGGACATGCACAAAAAATAGAGAAAGAGCATACCGCTTTGATAACAATGATCCAAATTTACTAAAGAACGAAATGAAATACATATTTACACAGTAATATAGAGCTAAAGCGGAAACTAAACTTCAATTCATTGATAACAAGATATTGAAAATTGTTTACATGCAGAATGGAAATAAACTAGCTTCGGTGATGATAGCTTATCTCTAAGAACATATGTGGAAGGATACATGGCTCCAAACTATTTTTAAATGAGGCTCAAAGGCCTATTTATTATTAAGAAACAATGAAAAACCATAAACATCCGGAAACCTAACCCTAGGAGATGAAGCACCAAACATTTGTGGGCCCCATTGTGGTAAATTGGTACATCAACTTCTCGGGGTTGTAACTTTGGCATACGATCTCCATTTGACATGTACGATACCTTATTAGAAATATATATCAATGGAATACAATGTTTGACTGCAAAACTCATTTATACATAATGGGTTTGAATGTTTTATGAAAAAACATCGTTTAGGGCCTCAAAATGGCTTCGGACATTTCTCGAAAAACTACCACAAATAGTAAATTATGCTACAATTAAGGAAAATGAAAGAAATGGTTTGAAAGAAATATTGCTTGGGTCCAAGTGGAATAGGTGGGTGTGCACAAATATCCACTTGTATAGCCTTGGTAGACTTTCTCATTTGTGGCTGTGATAACCCAAAAAATTTTCCCCATTAGTAATAAAAAATAAAAATACTTACATTGGAAAAAAATTTCTTCATGATAGTATCCTTAATACATGACAGTGCCTATGATAGTGCTCTTGACAATTGACAATTACCTTGATACGTGATAATGCCTCTAACAGTGCACTTGGTACATGATAGTGTTTTTGGTATATCAGCAACAACCTTGATAGACAACAATAAACTTGAATGACATTCTCTTAATTATAGAAGTCACCTTAATGACAATAGTAACCTTGATATGGCATGAAAATGATCTTTTATAGTTCTAAGACTAAGAAAGTATTTATATGGCAATGATGTTGTGACAACTTGTCTATGATGATGTCTCGAAGTTGACAATGATGGAGGAATAATTGCAATGAGAGTGAACAGTGGTAACAATAGCAATGGTAGCGAGAGTGTAATAATATTGTGCAACAGTCAAATTTGGTATTGAGATTGAACACATATAAGTTGTTTAGAAGCTAGGATTTTATATACAAATGGAGCTGAGGAGGAATTGATTGACAAATATTATAAAGAAGATTATTGTTTCACATTTTCATATTGATGTTGAGCACAGGTGGATCTAGTTTGAAAATTGTGAAATGTGGTCTACCTATTGATCAGGGTGGCAGGGTGGTGCAACGAAAGAGAGTGGAGACTCCTTTAGGTTGGAGCCTGAAAACACTTCAAGGTGACAAGGTGGTGTTAGGGTAGGTTGGAGCTTGCACAAGGCATTGGAGTGTTGGTTTAGTTGCAATTGGTAAATAGGGTGTTGGGGCATCCTCCTCATTACAGTTGGTAAATTAGGGCATTGGAACATCCTTTAGGTTGAAGCTGTAAATCAGGGGGTTAGAGCCTCCTTTAGTTGGATCTTAAAACTAGATGTAAATCCTTGAAGGAAAATATTAAGAGTTGTTTGGTGGTTTTTGTCCAGAAGGGGTTTCTACCTAAAAATATTTGTTATCCATTGTCTTGATGTTTGCACATTGTTCAATGGTGTTGTTTACTATTGATTTATGTTTCATCTAATAATAATGTTAATTATTTCTTTGGGAAGTTAAAAAATATACTAATTGAAGAGAAATATTGATTCACCCCCCTCTTAGTATTTCCAACACAAATTATAGTTAATATGGTTGATAACAAGAAAATACCATTAGCCATAATTAAAAATGACAAACTCTAGTAAACATGGTCAATAATAGTCAACCATGAATGAGAATACTAATTAAAAAATTAAACCATAATAAATCTTGGTAGGACATAATTAAATATGATTAAATATGGCATTTGTATCCGTGGACAGTGCTAGAGCTGTCAACATTCAGGGTATCTCCCCGATATGAAGTCCTAACTAGACCTCACACCATTTGGAGTAGGAGTCCCAGCAGTGGGGTGTTAATGATGTTCCTTTGTTACGAAAATGCATAGAGTGGTGCATGATAACTTTGGCGAGAGAAAGTGTGTGTGACCCTGCCGAAGGTCAAGTGCGATGCATGGTGGTCCCAACACATGAAGGGAAAAGGAAGTGAGCCCCTTAAAATCCTCTAATACTACGTAGCTTAAAAGGAACCCATGAGCATAATGACATCACAAGATAATATGCAGAATAGTCCACAAGTTAACAATGATGAATTTATACAACAACACGCATTCAAAAAGATTCATAAAAATGAAAATGAAATAGTTCATAAGCATAAGAATATGTTAAATAACATACATTGCAAATACAGAAAGAATAGTCCTACTATATTCACAACATATGCAAGAAAGTGTGTTGGCTCTAAGCTTTTATTAAAAATTAAAGTTCTAATCATACAGATACCATTGACGAACCACTAGCCCCAATAGTGGAACGTGACCTCAACAACACCTACTCCTCCAAAGAGGTATACTCCGTCTATGGTATGGAGAAGCTAAGGCTTTCAAAAAAATCATAATCTCATTCTAAGCCTAAGCCTAGCCAAAATCTTGGCTTCAAAAATCCCTTAAAATGAGTTATGTGGTTCTATTTATAACAAGAGGGGGTGAATCTTCAATTCCCCTTTATGACCTTTGGACTACCTTCATGACTTTTCAAATTCTTTACAAAATAACTCATTACATTACATTATGACTCTTCACGTTCCAATATTGACACATGGAATTCCACTTTACAATTAATTACAAATAATATTACATTTTACACTCATACCCATATAAGAAAAAATAGGGTATAGAAACTATTGGAGAAGAAACAATTATATGCAAAAGGCTCCAAATTTTTATTTGGAGTTCAAGAGGTAGAATATCTGGGTCATATTGTATCTTACGAAGGTGTTAAGGTAGACCCTAGAAAAATTAAAGCCATGAAGGAATGGAAAATCCCCACATCCATAAAGCATCCGCGAGGATTTCTAGGGTTGACAAGGTATTATCAAAAGTTCCTTAAGAAATATGGAAGAATTAGCAGCACCTCTAACAACATTATTGAAGAAAGATGTATTTTCATGGACTCTAGAAGCAATGAAGGCCTTTGAACATCTTAAGGAGGAAATGTGCCAAGTACTAGTCTTAGCTACATCGTACTTCACAAAAACCTTTATTGTGGAATGTGATGCCTCGGGAAATGGAATTTGTGTTGTTTTAATGTAAGAAGAAAGACCCATTGCTTTCGAAAGTCATCCAATCAAAGGAAAGTATTTACACAAAGCTATTTATGAGAAGGAAATGTTTGCAATACTACATGCATTTCAGAAATGGTGACCCTACTTAATGGGTAGACACCAGGGAAAATTTTAAGAACCCCCCCTAAATTTACATGTATAATAAATGGGCGAATCGCCATGGTATATAGGAGAAATGGAAGGTGATTTTATCAATAATATGATATGTATATATAATTTTTTGGCGAATCTCTCACCAGGCATGGCGAATATTTTACTCAATTATAAAATCTTGTGTTTATTGAATACACAAATGAAATCATTGCATTTCTTTAAAATATCTTTTGAAATCAAAATTTCCGAAATTACATATTGATAACCTAGTGGGTGTAGGATAAAATTCACCCGTGCCATTCACAAAAAGCATGAGAAAAAACCTAATACTATATATAAAACCAAGAAATATTCAAATTTATCACTTCTAGGGAGCTCGTAACCACCCTAACAATACACAAGTATGTTCCTATTTGCAATTAGAAAAATTACCCAAATTACAATCTGTTTACTCCAGCATATGTTGGAAAGTTATAGAAGGATGACTAGTGCAATCAATACATTCCTTTTAGCCCTGGATTTGTTTCAATTTAAAAGAAGTATACAAATATACTTGTCCAATGTCTATGCTTTAACCATTCACTTTAAGATGTTTTTACAATATAATTTCTTAAGTCTATTTAATATCTTCATTATCATAAAAACCAACCTATATCCATCTTAACTCCACATCTACCACTCTTAGGGGGATGAAATCTATTTATCCCTCTGAGCATTTGGTAGACCCAGAATTAAGATGGATCTAAGATGATAGAATTTCCCCTTTAAATAGTCTATGCTCACATGAATACCATGGGTTATCATAAACCCGGAGCTTAAAAATTACTATTAGTAATTTATAAAATTTAATAAAATTAATAATTGATTTTTATTTTATTTTTTATTTTAACCAAGCTAAAATGTTTAACATACATTAAATTACAACATCTATTTTTACTCTTGATCGGATCAAATATTTTTTCACTCTATGCTAGTTTAATTCCCCCATTTAAATAGGCTACATTCCAGGTGAATACCATGGGTCAATACCATGTGCCATTTTGTTGAATACCATGGGTCAATACCATGTGCCATTTTTATTTCTATTAATAGGTTAATAATGTTTTTTTGCATGGTATTAATAACAATCTAGTCCATGGTATTTGTCCCATAGTATTTTTCCCATAGGTTTCACCTAAATATAACACATTTTTTTAGTGTTCGTAAATATAAGGTGACTTATGGAGTAAATATAAAAAAATGTTTTATTTTTTTTACCATACCTCTCGTTTATTTATATTTTTATTAATTTACCTTACCTCTTTTACAAATATGGTATTTGGCCCATAGGACTCACTTAAATAAAACCTCTTTCTTGAGCCTCCATAAATAGAACGAGGGTTATGGACTAAATAAGAGAAGGGGTTTTATTTATTTACCATGCGTCTCGTTTATTTATATTTTTATTTATTTACCATACCTTTTGAGTAAGTATAAAAAGGTGTTTTATTTATTTACCATACCTCCACTTTACTTATATTTTTATTTGTTTACACCCTTGCATGTATATAAGGTGACTTATGGAGTAAATATAAAAAATGTTTTATTTATTTACCATACCTCTCATTTATTTATATTTTTATTAATTTCCCATACCTCTTTTATAAATATGGTATTTGAGCCTTTGGCCCATAGGATTCACTTAAATAAAACCTATTTTTGAAAATGGGTGAATGGAAGGTTGTAACTCCTAATTTCAAGGGCTAAATTTACCTTTTTTACCCTCTCCCTTAAAATAAGGTGGGCTATTTGAGGTGATTTGTAAAAATGTACTATGATACAAAATATTCGCCCACTAGAAATTTAAAACCCTTTAATTTCGCCAAAGGGCGAACATTCGCCCCTAAATTTTCTATAGAAGACACTTCAAGGTAAAAACGGATCATGATAATCTTAAATACCTTTTAGAAAATATTATATTCAGAACAGTGGAAAAATTGGGTCACAAATATTTTCGGTTATGACTTTGAAATCATCTACAAAAAAGGGAAGCAAAATGTTGTGGCTGATGCACTCTCATGAAAGGATGAGTATGTGGAAGTATTCCTTTGTGCCATTTCTATTATCCAATTAGATTGGATAAATGAAGCAAGGGATGAATGGAAGAATGATGAAGAAGTGTGGGCACTCATTCAAAAGATACAAGAATATCCCAGTACATCTGATACATTTAGCTGGAAAGATGATTCGTGACGGTACAAACATCACTTATACCTAGGTAATAATTTCCAACTCAAAAAAAACAAATCTTATGGAATTGCACACTTCTCCCTTAGGAGGGCACTCAGGATTTTTAAAAACTTACCACAGGGTTAAGAAGGATTTTTTTTGGGATGGCCTTAAATTAGATATTCAAAAACACATTACAATAGAAACATGATAAAGGAGTTCACCCCTCCTGGGCTACGTCACCTTGATCCAACTTCCAATTGCTTGGGCCTCTCTATTATGCTCAAAAGTGTAAAAGTTTGTGTTTACAATGATCAAATGCTTTTGAAACCTGCTCCCACCAGTTCAACATCCAAAAATACCTATCTAGCCTATTTTTTCATCCAAATTGGTGGAAAACTGCCTTATTTATGACTTTTATTAGTATTTCCACAATTGTTTCCTCTAAATATGGTTAACTACTAGTTAAATTCATTATTTAGAGCTAATTTTGGTTGTTCTACCAAAATTGGCAGTCCTGCCAACTTACCCTCCTATCTCATGGTTAAGGCCAAGTGGTTACATGGTGGTTAGGTATGGCGGTTAAGGCGATGGTTTCAGCAGCTCCATTGAAAATCACAATCAGTGAGAACTGATAGTCTTATGGTCTGTACATGTGGTGGGGTGATGTGCGATTGCAATACGTAAGACCCGACATAACTATTAACTAGGAATCATAAACTTATCACATCCGGGATCCTTTCATAATCGCAATTGACGGAGAACCAAAATGTAACATAATGCAGGACTCTACCTTCTGTGGTGTGCGATTTTGATCTATGATTGCAATTATCATATCAAAACCCTTCCCTACTCGGGGTTGATTTTTAATTCCTTTCCACCTACCTTGTGGTGATGTGCGATTGCAATTATCGCATCACACCCTGGCTTGTTCCAGGGCCATTTTTTAACTTCAACCCACCTATGACATGTAATTTACGAAATGCAGAGGCCAATGGTGGCCTACCATATGGCGCTTCCCCATTCGCTAAAGATCCCTACCACATCATCTTTTTCTGTCATGTTTCCAAGTCAAACCTAGATGTTCACTTGCTCTAACTTCTTCATATGAGCTAGGATTCAAGTTCCGTTTCCAAAATTGGAAACATAATGACGAGTTCTTCAATCTGAAGTTAAGTTTATCAATATTATAACACTTTGAGTTTTGAGCCTAATTTTGAGGACCTGATCACCAACATGAAATTTTTGTTTTGAAGGATCGTAGCTCATATGATGTGACAAATTTCTGTGAAAAAATTGACAACTTGTCATATGACTTTGAAAATGGATTTCTTATGCTGATTGGTAATATATCATACTCTAAAATTTGTAGAAAATGCGAAAGTTTCGTAATTCAATGTTTACGAATACAATAATAAAAAAATGTTGATGATAGATGGTTGAAAGTGAGAAAGAAATAATAATATGGAATTTGACACCAATTATGATTTGATTTTGTGGGGCTTCATTTTTACAGGAGGAGCAACACTCAAAATCACCAAGACTAGGCATCTATGAATTTTCAGGAGTTGTATTCCCACTAGGTGACTTAAAAGAAAAATTTCTAGCTATTCAACTCAATTACTGAAATCTGTTCAGAAAGGCCTTGTGCGATGGATCTCCTCAAGTGACTTTTGCTTCTAGGGAGGTAGACAAACAACCTCGACTCTTCAAAAACCAATGGAAGTATAGTACTTAACAAATGACTACACAGAATTATTGCATAGTACTAATTCACTACATGCTTGTCATATTACACCTACTGATACAATATGCTTGTGTGGTCACCATATGCATATAAAAATTACAATGAAAATTGTCAAACTCTTCTATGTTTTACTCATATGAATTAGATAATTACGTTATTTTTCATTCATCTCGATGCATTTGGAGTGGAAAAAGTGGAGGAATCAGTTCATGGGACTGGCTTTACCGGCAAGACCCAATTTGGCGAAACGAGGTTTGAAACCTTCTGGGAGAATTTTGAGGCATAAAATGACATTTTTGGGGGGTAAATATTTGTCATTTTAGTGTCACACCTTCTCATGTTATTATACACATAGAGACCTTTCCAACGACACAAGAAGCACGTCAATCAGAGTCCATATGCAAAAGTTATGCCACTCAAAAGTTGACCTTCCTGTTTTCACACCTATAGTTCGGGAGGATGCCGAGTCAGCCCCCATTATCATGGAAAATGGGATAACCATGTGTTTTTGATGTAAAATATTCTAAAAGAATCTATTTTGTAACTATTTTTAAGAGTTAAGAGTTGATTTAGTCAAACATAACCACTAGTAGGCTATCGAGCTGTGTTATAACCGAACCACTAGGAGGAAGAGGCATTCCATTCTTTCGAGAGAATTTTGTTCCATAGTTGAGGAAATATAGCCAGGAGAGATAGGAGGTAAAGCACATAGACATGATATGTGCACTGTAACAACACACATGCCACATGCATTACTTCTTTGTACTTGTATCCATATTTACAGACAAAGAAAGAGAGGGAAGCGACCTCACCTTCCAGTTGGTTTTTCTCCTAAAAGGGTTTCATAGATGACATATCTTGTGTCTTGTGTGTGCGTGTGCTTATTTTTTTGTTCTCTAATTTTATGTATAATTTCCATTCACATGCATGCACTAATTTCAGTAAAATCTACAGATCTAGAAATTAAATAAAACCGTAATAGTGTAGAATCTAAAAATTTTAATATTGTATCATCATATCTGTTGTAACAAACTGTCCAGTGGAATATCCATGGCATTTTATGGATCATTCACACTCTTGCAACTCTTGTTAAAACCTTGAACCCTTTTCCATAAAAAAATTTAACTGCACTAACGCTCATCATTCAGAGATATAACACACATTTTGAATGGTCAGGTCACCAACTCTTGTTGCCATGGATAGACTATGCCTGAGAAAGAAGGAGCACCCAAGAAGGCCACAATACTAGCGGTTCAAGTTATTCGATAGGGAAGCCAACAAAACTGGTGGCTCAAACTACTCAACAAGGAAAATATACCTCTTCTCTAATACCACTGTTGGAATCACTTTGGAAAATCAATTCTATTCATATTAAGAATATTGTACATATAAATACAATGTTGAAAAAATTGGATTTAGTTTCCAGGTTTTCTTGGAATTTAGTAATTGATTACAAAACGCACCCTAACCATAACCGATTAGGTCTCCAACACATCATGTGTCATTTGATGTATCATCTAAATTTTCATCTATTGTGTCCCTTGACATGGAATGAAACATAGTAACTGAGATGGCATCTCAAGTGAAATTTAATAAGTCGTACTCTTTTTTGTATTTTTGGAAGTCCACAATGCATATTGTGTCATTACACGTCTTCCACCATTCAAAGGTGGATGATCCAATTGTGAGCACCACATCATTAATTATGTTGTGATGATTATATCAACCAATAAAATTTCTTTGATATTTTGGTTTTAAAGGGGTTGAATCTATTTATGCATTCAAAATGGAATCTGGTTGAATCCATTTATGTATTCAAAATTTAAATTCAAAAAAGACAAATTATAGTTATATATAGAGAGAGAACCCTTATAGATTCATCTTAACCATAAATTTTAACCATAATATATAATGTTCCACTAGAGAGATCAAATTTTTAGAAGTGCAAATATTTAAAGTTTTACAATATAAAAAGGATTTGCACCTCAAAAGAGATTTGATCCCTATATCCATGGTTAAGATGGAACTATATGCTTTGATATATTTAAGAAAAACAATTCCAAGTTCAATTAATGTGAAGGAAAACAAAAAAGAGACAATATGATAGAAATGAAATGCACATAAATAACGCGAAGGAAAACAAAAATGAGGAAATATGATAGAAATGAAATGCACAAAAACAACAAGTGTGAAACAAAACCCTGATGCTATGTAGGATAGCTTTGTGGCAGTGAAAGACATGACTTCTTTTGAGATGCATTGATCAATGACAACAAAAAGAAAACTAAAGAGTCAGTCGTATTCGAAAGCTAGACAAAAAGTAGGTGAACGTGCACACACTATTAGTCATATGATTTAACCTTCAAATCTCATGATGACAGTGTATGATTCACAAACGACAGCAAAGAAAGATAACATGATGGTTGGGTTCATGTAACAAATGATTTACCATGTGCAATGGTGATTGTTAAACTTAATGGAAAGTAAATAGGGAAAAAATTATCATTTTTTTCAGATGAGGAAGTGGATGAATACATTGCATCTGATCAAGTGAAAATGGAGTACTGCCATGATCTCCGCAACTTAAAAACTAGTCAAAATAAAATAGAAAATATGCGTAATGCATTCAGATGATAACTATGGAGTACTACCATGTTCTCGGAAACTTAGAAATTACTCAAAATGAAATATAAGGTCCATGTTATGCGATCAGTTGATAACTCACACTCGGCTTTCGAGAAATTTTCCTAGGTATTTTTTCTAAATCATTAGGTTTTTTATTTCTCTTGCAGTGAGATCTTTTGAATCAGCATGCATAAAATTATGTTAGCCCCCCATAATATTAGTGCATCCCCCATATTATTATTGTTTTTCCCATGTTATGTCCCTATAATACTAGTGTATCCCCCTTATTGTTTTTGTTGTGCTCCATGGAAGCCCACTAATGTTATTATTGAGCCCTTACATTATTATTGTTATGTAGGCCCTAATTATATTGTGACCCCTTAGACTCTCATATATACCAAGGAGGTCTTCTTATTTGAATCATCCAAGAATTGTTCATTTATGTGATGTAAAAGGAGTTTTCCCCCTTAAAGATGCTTATTTTCAATTCATTGATATATCTTTTTTTTGTGTTATGATTTGTGTACATAACATTTGGTATCAGAGCTTTGGATTCTAGGGGTTCATTGCCTCAAAAAGCTGATCCTGGAATTCTCTCTCTCTCTCTCTCTCTCTCTCTCTCTCTCTCTCTCTCTCTCTCTCTCTCTCTCTCTCTCTCTCTCTCTATATATATATATATATATATATATATATATTTCTTTATTTTTTATTTTATTTATTTATTTATTTTTTACGAAGCTTCAAAAACTAAAATTTTGACCACATGGAGCTAAAATCATGATTAACTTCATGTACAAATTTCATATGTTGGTTCACTATTTTTCGGATATATGGTCTGTTGAAGTTAGGGTTTCTACATGCTCCATAATTCTGTCTCAAATAGGCGTCTTAGGGAAAATCATCATAACTTTTGCTTCAAGCATCCAAATTAAATTTTCTAAAAATTAGCTAAAAGTGCATGAAATTTAGCTTCTTGGGAAACATATTTAGGCTTGAATGCTAAAATATTAAGTTGTGGTGTTTTGTACAAGTTCACTCTACTAAACCAGTCCATAACTAGGTTAGCTTGGGAGATTTGGCATAACTTTATCTTGAAGAATTCAATCTCGGTCTAGCTTGTGGAATTGGAAATAATATTCAGAATACCAAAACACAAAATTTCAGACCTTGGGAGACCAAAAATATAGAGATACAACAATTTTAAAATCAAGCTCCCATAAGAAAAAACAAAGTGTGTATTTTCAAATTTTCATAACTTTTGCTTGAAAAATCAGTGAGAAGTGATTCAAAGGGAATAATAAATTGTAGATATCATTATTTGGTTCTAATATGCCTCACTATGAAAAAATAGATACTCTTAATAAGAAACCAAATTGATCTACTATGACACTTGAGGAAGAGGAAGAAATGCAACATGATATATCAAAATTACAAGACCAAGTGCATCAAATTTTGTTCTTGCAAAGAGTAATAAAAATGAATTAGAAGTGATGATAAATTTGATGATGGATGGTTTATAAGTAAAAATAAAAAGGGACATTGAAAGTTTGAAGGATGGTGTAGAAATAAAAATGGAATCTTTGAAGGATGGTTTAAAAATAGAAAATGAAGGTTTGAAGGAAGGCTTGGCAAAGTTGCTAAAAGAAATGCTTCCTAATGGCAACAGGGTATTCCATGAAACTCATGATGAGAATAAAAAGAATGTGAATCATGATATTAGAGACTCTAAAATTGAGTTTAAGACCAACCACGTTCCAAATATTGATATGAGGAAGTTTGATGGCAAGGATTTGGTAACATGGATACTAGAGATAGAGCAATACTTTGATCTACATTATGTGAAACACACACAAAAGGTACATGTTTCATCTTTATATTGAGAACCCAATTATTTTTTGTGCTATTGATGGCTTTTCCCTCATTAATATCTTGTAACAAGGTCAATTTTTACGAAGGAATTGATAGAACATTATGAGGATAAAAAAAGAAACAACTTTTTTCGCCAATTGATAAATCTCAAACAAAAAGGTTTAATGAAATAGCACATTGAGGACTTCCAAAGATTGAATATCAAGGCAACTTATATTTCTGAGGAGCATAATATTAATTTCTTCATAGGGACTTTAAATGATAATATCCAACATGAGGTTCTCCTTTAGGAACTCAAGTCATTGGAAAATGCATTCAGGGTGGTAAGAAAGTTTGAATGAAAAATTACAGCAACAAGGAGGTCTATCAGACACAACTATAAAGATGGAAGTGTTACAGATCCTAGCTTCCCACAACCAACAAGGTTGACACCACAACAACTTGAGGAAAAAAGAGCTAAAGGGATTTGTTATAGTTGTGATAGAAAATACACTAAAGGTCATAAGTATGTTGAGAAGAAATTATTCTACATAGATTGTGAAGAGGAGGAAGAAAAGGAACAAGAAACATCAAAAGAAGAAGATATACACCAGGAACCAGCCCGCAAGGATTGAGAAAGAAGAAATTAATCCAACCATATATTTAATGCATTGACAAGAATTACCACTCCTCAAACTCTCAAGATAAAGGATTTATCAAGAAGAAAAAGGTAATAGTCTTGATTGATTTAGGTAGTACTCATAATTTTATTCATTGTAAGATAGCCAAGGACTTGACTTGCTTTATATATCTAGCACCAGAGTGTCAAGTGATGGTTGCAAATGGAAGAACTATAAAGTTCACAGGGAAGTGCCATAATATCAATCTAACCATGGGAGAATATGCATTGAATAGTAAAATGCTTTCCATTCCAATGGTTGGTGTAGATGTTGTAGTAGGAGTCTAATGGTTACAATCTTTAGGAACAATAGCTTTTAATTTTCAAGATATTTTCTTGAAAACTTTGTCATAAGGAAAGGAAATTTAATTAAAGGGTATCACAGGGAAACCTTGTAAGATTGTCGGTTCTAATGGCATGGATTTATTTTTGAAGAAGGAAAAATCAGGGGTAATTTCACAATTATGTTCACTAGATGTTCAAACATATAATTCATCCTCTTCCCTAGATCTCCAAAGAGTCCTTGACAAATATTCCAAGGTATTTGAGACTCTTAAAAGTCTCCCACCTATTCATGATCATGATTATGCTATTCACTTGACTCCACGAAGTGTTCCTCCAAACATAGTTCCTTATAGATATCCATATGCCCAGAAGAGTGAAATTGAATATATGGTTTTAGAAAAGCTAGAGGCAGGTACAACTAAACCTAGCCAAAGTTATTTCTCTTCTTCAGTAGTATTCGAGCAAAAGAAGGATCGATCAGGCGTATGTGCCAGGATTATAGAGAGCTCAATAAGCTCACTATTAAGGATAAATTACCTATTCCTGTCATTGTGTTAGGTCCCTATACTACTACTGTAACCCCTTATTGTTATTAGTACAACCCCCTTATCATATCATTGTACCCATGCGGTCCCCATATTGTTATTATTGTGCCCTTACATTATTATTATTATGTCAGCTCTGATTATATTATGACCCCTTAGACTCCTATATATAGAAAGGAGGTCTCTTCATTTGTATCATCTAAGAATTGTTCATTTGTGTAATGTAAAGGAGGTTGCCCCCTCGGAGAGGCTTATTTCTAAGGCGTTGATCTATCTTTTCTATCTTTTTGTGAGCTGGTTTCATAACATTTTGTATCAGAGCTATGGATTCTAGGGTTTCGCTGCTCCAAATAGGTCATTGTTGAATTTTCGTAAGAAGTTACAAAAAGAGGATGGATAGTAGTTTTCTGTGCATAGTTTTCAGATTTGAAGGTCGAAAGAGTGACATGTGGCACGTCGTAAAAGTTAGCTCTATTGAAACATTATATAATCAGGTCATCTTAGGAGATTGGGCATAACTCTTTCTTGGAGAATCAAATTCTTATCAGACTTGCAGGGTTAGAAATAGGACTAAGAGGGATACTACAGGAGAAAATTTCAGTACTTTGAGATCTGAAAGTACAGAGTTATAGTAATTTCAAGTTTGAGCTCCTGAAATCAAGAAAAGGCGACATGAGGAAGCTTGATGGCAAGGATTTGGTAAATTGGATACTACAAATGGAGAAATATTTTGATCTACATGGTGTACTACTGTTACAAAAGGTATATATTGCATCTAATTATTTAGAACTGGATGAATTTTTATGTTATAAAGGGCTTTGTTCTCGTAAACCACTTGTTACATTGTCAATTTTCATGGAGGAAATGATAGCACATTATGAAGATAAAAAGAGAAACAACTTCTTTAGCCAATTGATAAATCTCAAACAAGTGTTCAATGGCAGAGCACATTGAGGACTTTCAAAAGTTGAATATAAGGGAAAATGATATTCCAGAGAAGCAGAGGATTGATGTCTCCATAGGGACTTTAAAGGATAACATTCAACATGAGGTTCGTCTTTAGGAATTGGAGAAGGCATTTAGGTTGGCAAGAAAAGTGGAAAGCAAAATTATGGAAAAAAGGAATTCTAACCCTCACAACTATAAACATGGAAGTGTTGTTTCTCCTAGAAGTCTTCCACAACCTACAAGGGTGACACCACAAAAATTGGAAGAAAAAAGAGAAAAAGGGCTTTGTTACAATTATGATAGCAAATCCACTAAAGGTCATAAGTGTACTAAGAAGAAATTATTTTACATACATTATGAAGAGGAGGAAGAAAAGGATAAAGAAACATCAAAAGAAGAGGATATACACTAGGAACCAACCCCAGAGGAAGAAGAAATGAATTCGACCATATCTTGTAAAGCATTGGCAAGAATTACCACTCCTCAAACTCTCAAGATAGAAGGACATATCAAGAAGAAAAAGGCTCAAGAAGTGAAAGATCACATCGAGAAAGAAGAAATGAATCCAACCATATCTTGTAATGCATTGGCCAAAATTACCACTCCTCAAACTATCAAGATACAAGGACATATCAAGAAGAAAAATGTTCAAGAAGTGAAAGATCACATTGAGCATCGAGAAATGAATCCGACCATATCTTGTAAAGCATTGGAAGAAATTACCACTCCTCAAACTCTAAAGATAGAAGAGCATATCAAGAAGAAAAAGGTTCAAGCAATAAAAGATCACATCGAGCATCAACAACAAGTTCTCCAACTTTTAAAGGATAACGACACTTTGGTGCAGAATTGAATGAAACGATAGGTAGATCAACATCACAGTGAAAAATGTTTTGACGTAGGTGATTGGGTATTTTTACAGCTACATCTCATGCAAGCCATTTATGAGAAGGAAATGTTGGCAATACTACATGCACTTAAGAAATGACGACCTTACCCAATGGGAAGACACTTCAAGGTAAAAATGGATCATGATAGTCTTAAATACTTTTTAGAAAAAAGATTATCTCTAGAAGAACATAAAAAAATGAGTCACAAATATGTTGGGTTATGACTTTGACATCATCTAGAGAAAAGGGAAGAAAATTTTTGTTGCAGATGCACTCTCAAGAAAGGATGAGGATGTGGAAGCATTGTTTTGTGCTATTTATATTATCCAACTAGATTGGATAAATGAAGCAAGGGATGAATGAAAGAAGGACAAAGAAGTGTGGCCACTCATTCAAAAGTTGCAAAATATCCCAATTCAATCAATATTGCCAGAACTTGAAGAGGAAGGAAAAATCATATTGGAACCTGGAGAAGTCACAAAAACAAGAACTCGATAGCTATGAAATCTATCAATTTCAGAGTATCTCATCAAGTGGAAGAACTTACACACTGAAGATTCCACATGGGAGGACAGAAATTTTATACAGAAGCATCAAGAACTACTCAAGCGTTGAGGACAACACTTTTTGAAGGAGAAGGGCATGTTAGGCCCCTATACTACTAATGTAACCCCTTATTGTTATTAGTACAACCCCCTTATTATATCGTTGTACCCATGCAGTCCCCATATTGTCATTATTGTGCCCCATAGAAGCCCACTAATGTTATTATTGTGCCCTTACATTATTATTGTTATGTCGGCTCCGATTATATTATGACCCCTTAGAATCCTATATATAGAAAGGAGGTCTTGTCATTTGTATCATCTAAGAATTTTTCATTTGTGTAATGTAAAGGAGGTTGCCCCCTCAAAGAGGCTTATTTCTAAGGTGTTGATCTATCTTTTCTATCTTTTTGTGAGTTGGTTTCATAACACATTGATGAATTATTGGATGAACTACATGTAACAATTTACTTCACAAAGCTAGTTCTTTGCTCAAGATATCATCAAATTAGAATGAAGAGAAAATTCCAAAAACAACATTCAAAACTCACGAAGGTCATTATGAATTTTTTGTCATGCCTTTTTGGATTACTAATGCACCTTCCACATTTCAAGGTTTGATTAATTCTATTTTCAAACCCTTTGGAAAATTGTTTTAGTATTTTTTTATGATATACTAATATATATCAAGTCTTGGAAGGAGCATGTTCAACATGTTGACAAGGTGCTCAAACTATTGGAAGAGAAATACTTGTATTCAAAAACCTCCAAATTTTTCTTTGGGGTATAGGAAGTGGAATATTTGGGTCATACGGTATCGTATGAGGGTGTTAAGGTATACCATAAAATAATTATAGCCATAAAAGAATGGAAAATCACCACATCCTTAAAGCATCTTCGAGTATTTCTTAGGTTGACGAGGTATTATCACAATTTTATTAAGAAGTATGGGAAAATAACAACACCATTAACAACGTTACTGAATAAAGATGCATTTTCTTGGAATCAAGAAGTAACTAAGGCCTTTGAACATCTTAAGGAGGAAATGTGTCGAGCTCAAGTGTTAGCTACACTGAAATTAACAAACACCTTTATTGTGGAATGTTATACCTCAAGAAATGGCATTGGTGTTGTTTTAATGCAAGAAGGAAGACCCATTTATTTTGAAAGTTTTCCAATTAAGGAAAACTATTTACACACAAATATTTATCAGAAAACAATGTTGGCAATACTACATGCTCTAAAGAAATGATGCCCTTACCTAATGGGAAGACACTTCAAGGTAAAAACAGATTATGATAGCCTTAAATACTTCTTAGAACAAATACTGTATTCATATGAGAAACACAAATGGGTAACAATATTTTTGGGTTATGAATTTAAAATCATCTACAAACAAGGGAAGAAAAATGTTGTTACAGATGCACTCTCAAGAAGGAACGAGGATGTGGAAGAATTTCTCTATGCCATTTCTATTATCCATATTGATCATTTAACTGAAGCAAGGGATGAATGAAAGAATCGAAAAGAGGTATGGACACTCATTGAAAAGATGCAACAAGATCTCAGTGCATCACATATACTTATGTGGAAAAATGATTCTCTATGATACAAAGATCGCTTATATCTATGTAATAACTCCTAACTTAATCAAAAGGTTCTTTTGGAATTACACACCACTCTTATAGGAGGGAACTCCGGATTTTTAAAAACTTACCATAGGAACAAGAAAACTTTTTTTGGATGGCCTTAAATCTGATATTCAGAAGTTTGTGGCAGCATGTTTGGTTTGCCAACAAAATCAAGTGGGGGCAATTAAGACTCCATGTGTTTTACAACCATTAGTCATTTGCAGTATGCATTAGGAGGAGGTCTCAATGGATTTTATCATTGGTTCACTCAAGTCCAAAGCAAATATTTTTATCATGGTGGTTGTTGATAGACTTAACAAGTATGCACACTTTTGTGTATTAGCTCATCCTTTCAAGGCTACTATAGTTTCTATTGCATTTGTGGAAACAAATCAAAAGCTACATTGAAACCCAAATATTATTGGAAGTGATAGAGATCCCATTTTCACTAGAATATTTCAGACACCTTTTTTTTTCTTGCCTTGGTACTCAGTTACCTCATAAATCATCTTAACATCCTCAATATTATGGGGAAAATGAGATAGTGAACACATTTTTGGAAGGATATCTTCTTTTCTTGGTATCTAATAAACAAACAAAATGAGTCAATTGGTTACCTTTGGCAGAATGGTGGTAAAACACTTCCTTCCATACCGTAATAAAAATGACCTTATTTATGGTGTTTTATGGATATCAATGACTGTACATCACATAGTATTTAAGAGATAATTCCTGGGTTCATACAATGGAAGATCATATCAAGTATCAACAAGTTCTCCAACACTTAAAGGATAACCTAAATTGGCACATAATCGAATGAATAATAGTCATATTAGCATAACAATGAAATAGGTTTTGATGTTGGCAATTAGGTATTTTTACGGCTACAACCATACAATCAAATTTCCCTCAATCAATATATAAGAACGATAATAAATAATCACCTGGGTACTATGGCCTTGATAAGGTGCTGCAAAAGGTTAGTACTATGGCATACAAATTGGAGTTTCCTATATATTGACGAGCACACCCAATTTTCCATGTTTCGTGCTTAAAGAAGATTATAGGTGACAAGCTCTCAATTCAAGCTGTATTGCTATAAATTGATGAGGAAGGAAAAATCATATTAGAGCATGAAACAATCACAGGAACAAGAATCTAATAACTATAAAATTCATCTAGTTACATAACAAATTACATGGCATAAATAAGTTCATTTTTCTGCCTCTCTCCATAAACATAATGAATATAAGGTGATTGTATGCATTACACAACAAATGTAATAAAAGAAGGCAATAGAACAACAATATTTAATATGTTTTTAAGTAAAATCAAATGAGAGAACACTGTGATTTTTAAAATTTTATTTATAAATATTTAGATTTTCAATGTGCTTTTTCATAAATTTAGCACCAGTTTAATAGTTTGTAAAAAATATTTAAATAATATATATTTGTCATATTTTATTGAGATTAAAATATATCTATGGTAGATAAATTCCATTTAATGTAATAAAATAAATTTTAAATAATTTATATAAGTATTATAGAGTTATGTTAAAAAGTTGATATTAATTTCATATTTTATTAAAAAATTAAAACTAAAATAATATATATTTATGTTATTTATTTTAAATTAGTGTAATTGGTTTATTTATATGTGTCTGGCATTGTTTTTAAGAAATATCAAAATATAAAAATATTTATGTATTTGAAGAAAATTTTCGGATGTAACTTTGTATATGATTAATATCCTCTCTCTAACGTAATTTACATTTTATTATTTATGTAATCACGATTCTAATTTTTATGAACTTGTGTTTTATTTTACTGGGTATAAAATTATATTTCAAAAATATATATACAATAAATTATTTTTTCTTATTTATTTTTATATATAAAATATTATTTTCAATTATTTTTTAGTAATTTGTGAAATAAATAGTTGTATTTTATTTTTCAAAAAAAATTGACATTGAATTAAAAATTGTGTTAATATATTTATATAAGTTTAATTAATAAATTCAAATAAATGCAAATTTATAAAAATATACAATTTTTAATTAAAGAAAATGAAGTAAAAAATTGTGCTTTGTATTTTCTATCTAAATAAATGTTAGGGTAGTAGTCAAAGTAGTTAGGTCCATTTTGATGGTCTCATGAAATTGTTTTGGTGTTCAAAGATATTATAATAGATTGATTAGATGTGATCCAATCTTTAAAATGCTTACCGATTCTTTATTTTAATATGCTTATGTTGAGAAAATCTAATGAGGAGGGGCTGAGGATGGAAGTCACTTTGGGGGAATTAAACATCCCATGGGGTGTCTAGGCTCCAAAACCTCACACTATCCTGGCGATAAACATCCCATTATGTGTAGATCGATCTTCTTCCATTCAATAAATGAGCTAGCCTCGACCTAGGCTTAACCTAGTCACAAAAAAAATGCCTAAGCTAAGTTGAGGGTTTGCTTGACTAGGTCTGTTTTAAAGTCAAGGTATGGTTGTATTTATGCTATTGTTGGTTGGATTTTCTCCAATATTGTGGTTTTCTAGGGTAAATCATGATGTGTATGCTTAGGTTTATTATTGTTATGTATTACATTTTAAACATTATTTCTCTCCTACTATTTTGTTTCTAAAACTTGTATCAAAGCAAAAGGATCATGGCTTGGGGAAGGTCATTGGGGTTGAAGTTGAGATAAAAGTGCTAATAAATATACCATAGTAGCATCGAGTGCAAAAAATTATGAACATGCATGGATCCATTGTGATTTTCATGTGGATGGGATATTATGCATGGATATTGCAAGGTAAGGAAAATGAGAGGACATATTCACAAAAATCATCAATGAAGAGGAGAGAACTACAACAATCACAAAAAATAGAAATGAAAAATTGAGATGAAATTCGTTAATTGCATGTAGATGGGCATACGAGTGTAAGACATTGTTTGGCATGGGTGTCATGTAGATAATTCTTGGAGTAGATAGTTGATAGCAAAGTTTAAAGTGGCCAATATTAGGGTAAACTTAGGTCAAAGAGTGATATTTTTTAAGTCTACATTGGTGGTTTTTGGTGATGGTTTCAGCACATGATTTTTGTGGCTATTAGGATATTTAGAGAGTTAGAGTTAGTTAATTTAAACTTGGTTTAATATGACTATTAAGTAGAATTGTTTTTCTTAGTGGGTTTTCCAATTCGTTTTCTAAAAATCAAGGCTTTTTGGAGATAAATCTCCATAAGGGGCTTCAACTTTTAGAAAGAATTCTAATTCCTTGTTTGTAAATAATCTTAGATTCTTTAATTATTATAGAAGGTATGGGTTTTACTTTTAGAAAAGTTGTGGATAGGAAATATTTTGTCCATAAGGAAAAAACTAATTTACCTTGAAAGGTATGAGAGATTTAGGGAATAAATCATGAGAGTTTCATGGGATAAATCATGAGAGCTTTATGGAATCAATTAGGGAGTGATTTATGGATGTAGAAAAACCTACCATTCTTGTAACTTTGCATTTAATCATTGTAATTCTACAGGAAAAGCTAATGCCAAATGAATGTGTAATCAGGATATAGAGAGTGAATAGAGAGAAACAATGTTTCCGATTATTTTTATGTACATGATTTATTGAATGAAAGTGATTGAACACATCCTTATCCTCATGATTGTCTCTTTATATTTGTGAATGGATAATTCCAGCATTTGTGTGTAATCAAGAATGAATGGTACCAACCTAGTGAGAGATTAGAAAAAAATTTAGTAGTATAAGAATTATGTGCATGTTTAGATGATTCCATGTGTAAATGAAGTTGAATTAAAATCAGTAATTCATGTAATTAAATTTGGGTTTCTATGTGATAATGTGAATACTCAAATTGATAATAGATTGAGTTTAAACTTTGTCATGAATGAATGGTACCAACCTAGTGAGAGATTAGAGAAAATTTTAGTAGTATAAGAATTATGTGCATGTTTAGATGATTCCATGTGTAAATGAAGTTGAATTAAAATCAATAATTCATGTAATTAAATTTGGGTTTCAATGTGATAAAACCCTGCAAAACAAGGAGGAGACTAGTTGACTTATACATATGTATATGTGTGTGAGGTATATAGAAAATTCTTGTTGAAGACTTAGAGGAATCAAACTAATTTAGGTAATTTGAGAATTGAGTTTTCTGTATACTAGAAAATCATAGAAATGGAAAATGAGTATTTTTACAAATCTTGTAATGATTGAAGGGTTGTAATGCCATTTTGAGAAACAAAATATATCAAGTTAAATGATGATCAAGGCATAGTATTCTCGTGAAATTTAGAGATTGTGTTGATGAAGATATGTGGCACAATTAAACACATTAAACACATTAGCGTCATCATTAAACACATTAAACATTAGCGAATCTGTAAGGCTAATGTGTTTAATGCACAATTTAGGGACGCCCTTCACTAGGACTGTCATTTCTTTATTCTTACAAAGCTTCTATCTGCTCCTTTAATTAAAAAGCCCGATACGCCTCTCGTGTACTATTCGATATTTTGACAAAACGTGACACCATGGGTATATAGGTCACTAGACATTGAACATAAATAAATAACCATATCAAACCCTGTTAATCTCATTACCCGCACATATGTTGTCGAAATTTGAAAAGTTAATAAAGAATTATTTGGGGGTGAATTATGTTTAAGGACACGCATCTGCGGTGGTTATAGCTGAAAATGCAACCAACAAATGCGTTAAAAGTATTTCGCAATCATGCCAAGACAGCTAAAGAGCTTCCAGTGATTGAAAGATTGAATCGGTTGTTGAATCACAACTAGCTTGCACTTTTAAATTATTCTTAACATTCTTGTTCTCCGACTGCTAGCCGTTTTTAATTACCAATGTTTCCCTCTGACGAAAATCGGCTATGAATAATGGCCGCCATGAATATTCCTTTTTACTATTAATGGTAACCTAAGGAAAGAAGGTTAAAACCAAAGAAACCCATTTGAAAATTAATATCAAATAATGGTAATGTCATTGCCGGAGTTCATCTCATACGTAACACATTTCATTGCATAAAATCATCTTACAGGTAAACACATTACATTCCATATAATATTCTTACACGTACAGTTAAGTATAATACGCATCTCTAAGAATTTGACAACATAAGGACCTTGAAGAATTTGATTCTTCTGTCAGAAGATTCTACATATAGAGAATTATGATTGATCTAAACGAAAAGGCAGATAGAAGAAAACTTAGGTAGATAGATAGAAGGCTCGTTACGTATCTAAAAGCAAACGTAGATAGAAGAAAACTTAGTATATAGAAGGCTCGGTAACCCTGACGGGAATGGCTTCCCCATGGAACAAAATTGTCACAGACCAGGGGGTTCATCGTGCCCTACTCCTGGACTATGACCCACAGGAAAAACCACAGCGTCATCGTTCTTTGCTGTCTTACTATGCTCGTAATTTTCATAAGGGGGAGGGTCTTTTGCCTTCTGAACAATTTCATGACCAGCTCTCGCCAGCTTGTTATTCCCAGCAACGTCGTTGCCAAGAACAACGCCCTCATTCCCCTTGCGGTTCACACTCACGAGACTGCGGTTATTAAATACCACAGCGTTATATGAGTGGATAAACCGAGCGTCGCTCCATGCAAAGGCGTCAACAAGAAGCAAGAGCAGAAGTATAACAGCAACAATTCGAGCCTTCATTTTTGAATGAATACTGAGGCTCTACCACATTGGAAGTGATCGAAGTACTACAGAGCTTCTTCAAACGAGAATCCACGATCGGATCATCAAAGAGAAGAAATGCCCTTATGTCGAATTGGCTGAGCTCTTAACGGTGCTATATATAGATATTTCTCCCATAGTTTTGCATTAACGTAAACATAGATGTTGTACCACAAACAGCAATATGTTTAGTGCTAAATGATATGAACCGTTTGCCATAGATCTTCTGCTGTTCATCCGTAAATTTTCATATCAGATCTACTGCGGCCATTCATTGTCTGTCCTCGAGATCCGATCTATAGCATAATAAAATGCATTTTATAATATTTTTTTGCGAAATAGTACATTGGTATCAAGAGATCGGTACGTTTATGACAACACAGTCTTTGGTATCTGCACGTGATATTCGAAGGATCTGTATTTACGAGTAACATGCTGCCAACTGGAGATAGTCGCATAGAGTTGCATTAACATGGATATTTTTCCTATATATTTGCATTAACATATAACCATACCGACATAGATATTTCTCCCATAGATTTGCGTTAACATAACCATAGATACTTCCGAAAATACCGTGTCTTCTTGTACTATAAACAAACAATAATTTTAATGATAAATTCTTGTTATCAATGATTTGAACCACTTGCGATACATATTTTGCTATTCATCTGGTTAACTGTGACCCTTCGGTCTCTGTCGTGAAGATCCTCTCCATTGCATAATAATTAGCATTTTACAATAATTTTTAAGAAACCATGTCAAGTTGTGTACTTTGGTATCTACAGTTTCGGTAGCATTATGACCACATACGTGGTATTGAAAGGATCTTTATTTACAAGTAACATACTGCGGACTGGCGATTCTGAATGCTTCCATGTTCACATTAAAATATTTTGTCTTCGACAGTC
This sequence comes from Pinus tabuliformis, assembly GCA_031772625.1. Lineage (NCBI taxonomy): Eukaryota > Viridiplantae > Streptophyta > Pinopsida > Pinales > Pinaceae > Pinus > Pinus tabuliformis. Next base: position 1,072,945,012 of record CM062807.1, on the reverse strand, counting down.
ATTCATTTGAAGTATCAACTCCCAAAGCTAAGGAATCTTGCACGGCCGTTGATGACTAGAGAAATAGTGAACATCGCAACTATTTTTTAATGGTTAAAGATCCAGTTGCAGGTTTGGTGATTCCTTGCTCAACTATTTTTTAATGGTTAAAGATCCAGTTGCAGCTTTGGTGATTCCTTGCCCAGAGAGGGCACTTCTGATTAGCCTTACAGATTCGCTTTGTCCACATAGGGACTCGTGCATCAACTTGATTGCTTTATTCGCGTTGTCCACACAGGGACTCGTGCATCGAACTTGACAACCGGCTTTAATGGCTCTCTTTTGTTTTTTTCGCATTGAGTCTAAGCCTCGTCCAGGTTGTTTATTAAGTAAATAAAAAACAATCCATTTATAATGGAATAAATTTATTTATTTATTTATTCAATTAGAATTAGTGTTTTTTATATCTACTGAGATAGAAAATCATGTTAAATAACTGTTTTAAGCCATTACGGTGGAAAAAAAAAATAATAATAAAATTTAAATAAATATTTTAATAAACTTTATAATAATAATAAAATTTAAATAAATATTTTAATAAACTTTAAATATATAGATATAGATGAAGTTTAATTTATAGATGAAATGATTTTTTTACTAGAATGTTATATAATTTCAATTAAAATGTTCTTTTTTATTCTTTAAAATATATTTTTGAATGTATAAATGGATTCAACACTCTTAAAAACTCTATTGTATTTTAGTGACAATAGGGAACCCAAGAGAAAAATATTGCTCTTTTAGCAGGAGTTACAACTACAACAACAACAACATCTACATCAACTGGAAACTCAATCAACTTATTCAACAACAGACATTGCAAAATCAATGGAAGATTTATCAATTAAGGGGAAAAAAATTGAGAAGTGAAAGACTCACAGTAATAATTTGCAAGAGAAAAAACTGAAGATTGATAATGTATATTTAATTAAGTTACAAAAGACACATAGGCTTACATAGGGAATTGAATTCTTAGAAAACCAATGTGTGGTAGTTGACACCATTACACAGGATAAGGAGAGTATGTGGATGGAAATAAATGAGGTCATCATTGATATATGGCCTTCAATTGAGATCATCCTTGAGCAAGATGAACTAGTGCATAGAGCCAAAGAAGTAATAACAGATGTGGAAAAGGAATTGGGTTTAAAATCAGGAAAAGAAAATACACTTGTATGGGTTTTTCTTCCAAACCAAAGATGAACCGGAAAGATATAACATAGAAAGACTATTTTGAAAGTGAGAAAAATCTCAAAAAAAAAAAAATTGATGCTGCAAATGGAAAACAAGTGCAATAACCTCGAATCAAGTATCTAGAGGTTTCACAAAAAAATTCTTTGTGTCACATAAAAAGGAAAGTGTAATAACCTGGAATCAAGTATCTAGAGGTTTCACACAAAAAATTCTTTGTGTTACATAAAAAGGAAAGTGTAATAACCTCGATCAAGTATCTAGAGGTTTCACAAAAAAAATCTTTGTGTTACATAAAAAAGCACTAAGTGGGTTAAAGGGAATTGGAGATACATTTATTTATCTAGAACAATATCAAAGATTAAAGGTACAATCACAGATAAAGCTTTTGTGGAAGGACTCAATTATGATTTATTCATCAAGCATTCGATAAATCATTTACTTTTGGTTAAACCAACTTTCCAAGAATACACTGAGGTAGATGAAACATTCAGAAAATTGGTCAAATATACAATTCTAGATGAAGAAAGGTGGGAAGGACTATGTAAGTTACTGGGGTAAATGAGTCAACATTCATCAACAGTTTTCAATAGCAGAGTAGAAGATTAAGCAACACACATCAACACCAGAAATCCTTGGAAGAAGTGACAACAATTCTAGCAATTTTTTGATATCAATGAAAGGATTTTGGATTTGCTCCAAACAACTTGTCATCTTTGTGAGTTCTTTTTAAGTTATTCATTTCATTTTATTGTTTCTCCATTTATTTATATTTATTGAAGAAATTTGAGTAAGATATAACAATATATCTTAAATCCAGTGTGAGGTTATTATATAACTCCTCTACATTAATTAATTGTCACTTCTTACTAAAGTTAAATGCATTTTATTGGGAAATAACCATAGTTTACTAACATTTTTTTCTTATGATAATTTTATCGATCATCCATAAATTACAAACAACCAAACATTTTAGATGCTCTAACATAATTACCTAACTTTAAATTATATCAAAATACAACCACATCTAAAACTAGTCTTTTCCTATGTGTATCAACTGACTGTTGTGGTTACCAAACGATGAGAAAGAGAAACGACAACACAAATATTCTACGTTTCATCGTTTTATTATGTCGGACTTGTTCTCTTCAATGATTTATTGTGTAAAAAACAATACTGCTGATTCTAGGGTTAGGGTTTTGTTAAGTAGAAGTGCAGGACTTTCGGCGATGAAGATTTATGTAACTATCAGAAAACGAACTGCTTTCCACGTTTATAAACCGATTGCAGTTGTTGTCGTGAAACGATGAGAAAGATAAACTACAGCACGAATCAGCTGGCCTATGTACACTTGACCGCTGTATTAGGTGGGAATCGTTTGTTTGTTCAATAATTTGTGGTGTAAAAGTCAATATGTTTGATTCTAGGATTACGGTTCTTTTTAGTAGAAGCCCCCATGTAACCAACAGAAAAAGAACCGTTTCCCATGTATCTCAAATGATTGCGGTTGTTGTAGTTGAACTGATAGCACAAATCAGCTGGCTATTTTACACTCCGCCGCTCTATTCGGTGGGAATGGTTCGTTTGTTCGATGATTTGTTGGGGCAAAATGAATACTGTTAAGTCTAGGGTGAGCGTATATCGGTTTTTTATGAACTTTAGAAAATACAAAGGTGACATTAGATTTGATTGTTTGTGTGACCGCACATCCTTATGTTATTCAATACGTTAGAGGAAATAAGTGTATTTAGAGTTAGTAAGATATATATATATATATATATATATATATATATATATATATATATATATATATATATATATATATATATATATATATATATATATTACGTTAGAGGGAATAAGTGTATTGAGTTAAGAGTTATATTATATTATATTATATTATATTATATGGTTATATAGTTATTAAATATATAATTTTTTGATATCATAAATTTTTTATAGTTATATTAAATGAAGAATTTTTTTTATAAAAAATTAAATATGGTAGTTTAAGGTTATTTGAGTTTTTAATATGTGCTTTGATTTAATTACATAGTTTAAAAATTTTGAAAGTGATTTTACAATGACATGTATGTGTTTTGATATCTAGTTACATATTTTAACAACTTTCAAAGTGGTTTTACATTGACATATATTTTTTTCATTTCAAATGAGAGAATTGGTATTATAGTATTAGGTTGAGGTATTAGTCTCAAATACAATTAATTAATAATACTATTAAATAAATTTTAATAATTAAAACAAAAAATCTCTCAACTGACCTCCCTGTTGGGCTAGAAACACCCTCTGATGCTGAAGCTTCCTCTATCGCTCACAAGTGCTCCCTATGTGACCTCTGAGCTACTGCAACACTCCATGCATCTCGCACCATTGCACACCTCTTTGTGTCATTTGGCACTAGTGCAACACTCTTGTGCCTCTTGCATTGTTGCAGTGTGCTAGCTCTGCGCTATCTTGGGATTCCTACACTGTAGCTCTCTCTGCCGCTCCATCCGCATCTATCTCTACCCACTCAGCCAATCCTGCTACTCCTCGTCGGGGCTCCCGTAGCAGGGTCTAATCAAAGAGGTTGGGTACCTCAGTGATCTTGCCCCTATTCCAGCTTTCTTGGGACTCTCACTCCACATTGCCCCACCTCCGACCTGGAGGTATGGATGCATGTGATCCCTCTGCCAACTTGGCTCAAAATTTCCCCCTACTAGAGGTCTTTGCATGAGTGGATGCCTCCACTTGGTCTCCTCTCGGCTTCTCTAGTTGTGTCTGCTCCACAACTTCCTGAAGTTGGTTCACTAATTGTGGCTCCTCCACAATTGTCTGAGACTTCTTCTGGCGCTGCATGTTGAGAGGTAATGTACTCTCCCTCTCAACCACCAAGTCTCTAACATTTTCCTTGCTCCTCAAAGCTTTTCATGCATCTTGTATCTTAAGTGCATACAAGTTCTTGGCTAGCACACCAATCTGTTTCATCTTTCTCACCGTCATGAAATTTTATAGAAAAATAGATGATTTTAAATCAATGATATCTCCCTCATTCGAACTCCGATTCAGCCGATTTTTTTTGAAATTGGTATTTTTTCGCAAGGAATCCAGATCTGCTATTTGTTTCTGAAAATTTTTCATAAAAAATTTCAGATCTGCCCTGCAAACTCGCGGCCCATTTTTTATTTATTTATTTATTTTTACTTCGATTTCTCTTCTTCGTATACCATTCATAGCTCTAATCACCTTTGCTCCGATAAAATTGGCTCTAATACCATGTAGAAATTCCCACTATAGATCACCTGATAATGCAATGAACTTGAAGCAAAATACTTGATCTACTTCTAGAAACAAACTTGCGGAAGTTTAATCGATTTTGAGCAAGATCAAATAGAACACATATAACTGAGAATGAGAAATCAATCACACATGAACACAGAAGAATACTGTTGGGAAAGCCTCGGCTAAAAACCCCGATCTATGTATTATCATACAAGTGGAAATATCTTCAGATTACCCAAAGCTTTAGCTCACAAGCTATCCAGCTCTCAGTACAGTCCCTCTGCTGCTCATAGACAGTCAAAGGCTTCTCACAAACCTTTTCCTCTGCCCTCCAAGCCTCCTATTTCCTTGCGCAGTTTCTCTTGGGGTCCAATGTTGCCACTTGTGTGAATTTACCTCTCACACAACACATTAAACTCAAAAGTAACTGTGCAGTCTTGAAGGAGATAATTCCTTTTGCATGGATGAGTTTTCTATATAGGAAAAATCCTCCAACTAATAGTACATTGTCCCTTCCTTTGATCTCAACTGGGTCTCTGACTGAACCGACATGCATGAGTTATTTATGACAAAATATTCAGTTATCTGAAGTGCAGCAGTTACATGCATGCATGCATTAACTAACTAAACTCACAATTTGTTCAACAAACTATTTGAACTAATTTAACTGGACTTAACTCAGTTAACTGAGCTAACTAATTACAACTCAATATTACAACTCTGTTAGGATATTCCGACACATAGGATATAGTTAAGTTCAACTTGGTTTAGTATAGAGTTAGGTTAGAGTTAGGTAAAGTGTGTTTCTTTACCGTTGTACATTTTGTAACTTACAATCCGACGGTCACGATATGTAGTGATCCGACGGTTCACTCTCACCTCGGTATTACCGACACTTGATCCGTGGCTTGACACCCGATTGGTCCATGAGTTCTATTTAAAGCGCATGGAGGGTCATTGTTCGGGTAATCCGTGCATGAGAGAAGCTTATGTAAATTTTCATTCTTTGATTAATAAATTGCCTGTAGTACCCACGTTGGGACAGGCCGTGGACTGTTTCCCTCCTTGCACTCTGAGGGTTTTAACCACGTCAAAAATACTGGTGTATTGATTTGAGATCTGGTTGTGAGCGGTGTCCTTTTGGTATTCTTTCTGTGGAACTTACCCTGTAAATTCCTACATGGTATCAGAGCTATTTGAGGGCCGCGTCCGTTGGTGATCCAAATCTGAAGCCGGTAGAACTGCATGCGGCTGTCGTTTCCTAGATCTGTTGTTTCTGACTGCTTTCGGGCCGAGAGGACTGCTCTGTTGCGTTCGGAGCATCTGTTCCAGTGAGGAACCCCTTTCGTTTCACGCGAAAAGGTTTCCGGTAGCCCTAGCTGCGTCATTTTTCAGATCGGGAGGTATACAGTGTTTTTTTTGCAGTTTACTGTTATTTTCTCTCTGCTTATTTCGGTTTCGGTTTATTTAGCCTTTTTTTTAAACCGGATCTATACCTTTCATTTCTGCGTATGCTCTTTGCCCTGCGACTCTGTGCGATCTGGGCAAATCAGAAACAGAAAGGAAGGATTTTTCTCATGCGTATGCTCTTTTCCCTGCACCTTAGTGTGATCTCGGAAAATCAGAAACATTGAGAAAAATATTTAGTTTTTCGGCTAAAGCTAACTTTGAGATTTTTTTTAAAATTTCTAGTTTTTTGGCTAAAGCTAACTTCGAGCCGCAAGGTTCGTTTTTCTTTGCATATTCGTGTTGGGTTTTGTGTTTTGTGTTTTGTAGGGAAAAAGAGCTTTCTCAAGGCAAGCACGCAAACCAAGGCCCCCCCCCCCTCTCTCTCTCTCTCTCTCTCTCAAATTTTTTGTATAGATCAATTGGTTCAAAGCTATTTTAAGAGAGTAGAGGTCTTGGGTTCAAGTCTCCATTTTGTGGGGGCGGATTTTTTCATTCCCGCACATTCGCGCACTTTGCCGGCAACTTCAACAATTTTTTTTCAAAAAGCCATAACTTCTTCATCCGGAAGCCTTTTTCAGAGCCGTTTTTTTTTAAACCGCCTATTTTTTCGAGATCTATCCATTGGAACACTTACTTTCAGCATCTTCAGCTTCAGTTTTTTTAAAAAATGGAAAGTCCATGCCAAGTCATTCTTGACAGCACTAACTACTTCCAATGGGTAGCCTACATGGAAGATTTACTTAGAAGTAAAGGTCTCTTCAGAATAGCCACAGACCAAGAGAAGAAACCAAAAGATGAAGACAAGGCGGCAAAATGGGAAAATAGACAAGATCAAGCACGTGGTTTGATAGGGATGTCTATTTCTCCTGATCTTAGATTCCACATTGCAGAACTTGAGACTCCTCATGAAGCATTAGAAAAACTTGCTAAAGTTTTTGGGATTAAAAATGAAATTAGAGCCCATCAACTTGAAAATGAGCTGCTTACTTTGGATCCTAATAATTTTTCTTGCATTGAAGATTTCTTGTCCAAATTCAAGACCCTTAGATATCTCTTGGAAGGTGTTAAAGTTAAGAAAGAAGATGGTAACCTTATTTATTCCATCCTTACTAAGTTGGGACCAGCCTACTCTGTATTTGTTTCCACTTTCCATTCTACAAGGGAAGCTTTCATTTGTCAAGGACAAGACTACAAGGCCCCTTCCTTTGACTCCTTTTGTGATTCCTTAATAAGAGAACAAGAAAAACTCTTACACCTTGGTCTTCTTAATCTTGGAAACTCTTCCACGAAAGCGTTAGCCGCCCAGCAGCAACCAAATTCAAAGAATCCTAAGAAGTCATATCCTCAAAAGAATGGTCCTAAACCATCTCAGCCTCAAAATGAAAGATCATTTCAGCAAAATGATAAGACCAATAAAAACAAATGGAAGAAGACTGATAGACATTGTAACTTTTGTAATCGAGATGGCCACTTAGAATCTAAATGCTTTAAGAAGATGGAAGCCTTGGAAGCCGCAATGAAGAAACATAACATCCATGTGGAGCCTACTTCAACTTCAACTTCCGGAATGGCACTTTCTGCATGTCATTGTCAATCATCTCAGTCTGGTTATGCATTAAATGTATCTTCTTCTTCTTCTCATTCTCATGAGTGGCTCATTGATTCTGGAGCCTCTTGTCACATGGCCAAAAACCAAGCCATGTTTTCTTCTTTAAATGATTGTAACACCAAAAATATATATGTTGGTGATGATAGATCTCTTAATGTTGTAGGGACTGGAACTGTTCATCTAGACAATGGTCAGTTTAATGATGTATTATGTGTTCCAACCTTATCCTGCAACCTTCTATCTGTCTATCAGATAACTCATTCAGGTGAAGGTAAAATTGTTGAATTTTCACCTCATGATGTTGTAATCAAGGATCTAAAAGATCCTAAACAGATTCTAGCTACTGGTCTTGCTGATGATTCCAAAAGGTTGTATAAGTTTCACAACTTTGGGTCATCAAATCTTCCCTCAGTATTTGTTGCTCATAATGATGAAGTGAGCAAACTTTGGCATGAGCGATTTGGTCACTTAAACTATCGCTCCCTTCAGCATCTATGTAAAGAAAATATGGTGACAGGTCTTCCTATGGTATCTTGCAGAGATGGTGTTTGTTCCGGATGTGTACTCGGAAAACATCATCGGGACAGTTTTGACAAACGTGCCTCTTGGCACGCCTCAGCCCCTTTACAGCTTGTGCACAGTGATTTATGTGGTCCTCTTCCTGTTGCTTCATTCTCTGGCTGCAAGTACTTCTTAACTTTCATTGATGATTTCTCCAGACGCACTTGGGTATACTTCTTAAAACTCAAGAGCGAAGTATTTAACACTTTTTTGGCCTTCAAAGCCTTTGTTGAAAAACAATCTGGACATCAAATTCTTAAGCTAAGAACTGATAATGGTGGAGAATATGTTAAAAACACATTCATCAACTTTTGCACCGAAAATGGAATTCAAATGCAACATACTGTTCCATACACTCCACAACAAAATGGTGTAGCTGAAAGGAAAAATCGCACCTTAAAGGAAATGGCTAATTGTATGCTGCAATCTAAAGGACTCAGTCTTAGTTTTTGGGCCGAAGCAATTAATTGTGCAAATTATATAATCAATCGCACTCCTACTAAGGTTCTAGAGAATATCACTCCAGAAGAAGCTTGGAGTTCCATTAAACCAGATGTAAGTCACTTTCGTGTGTTTGGAAGTGAAGCATGGGCCCATATTCCAGATGAAAAGCATAAAGCTTTAGAACCTAAGAGTGAGAAATGTACTTTTGTTGGATATTCTGAAGATGTAAAAGGTTATAGACTTATTCCATTTAAGTCCAAAAATGTTATCATTAGAAGAGATGTAAAATTTGATGAAAATAAATCGGCCTGCGAGCCTAGTCCGGCGGATGTGCCACCTCTTCCTATCTCTTCTATCTTTGAAAACATTTCTTCTTCAGATGATGAAAGCGAGGATGATAATCCTCCCCCACCTTCTCAGGATCCTCAACTTCCAAGATGGGTCCGTGCTACTCGGGATGCAGCAGGTGATCTTGCCGGTGATCCTACAGATCAGCGACGTACACGTTCTCAGTTTGAAAGAGCCTCTTCTTTACTGGCTCAAGCTCCAGTAAATCATGATCCTGACACTTTTGCAGAAGCTTCAGGCCATCCACATTGGGAAGCAGCTATGAATGAAGAATATCATTCATTGATGACAAATGATACATGGGATCTTGTTCCTCTACCAAAGGGACGCAAACTTGTTAGATGTAAATGGGTTTACAGAACCAAGTATGGACCAGATGGGAAAGTTGATAAACATAAAGCTCGTCTCGTTGCTAAGGGCTTTTCACAGGTTGAAGGCATTGACTACACTGAAACCTTCTCCCCTGTTGCCAAAATGAACTCTATCCGCCTTGTTCTTTCCCTTGCTGCCTCTTTAAAATGGGAAGTCCATCAGATGGATGTTAAATCTGCCTTCTTGCATGGGGACTTGCAGGAAGAAATCTATATGGAACAACCCATTGGCTTCATACAAACAGACTCCAGCCTTGTTTGTCGACTTAAGAAATCCCTTTATGGCCTCAAGCAAGCTCCTCGGGCTTGGTATGCCAAAATGGATAGCTTTCTTTTAGAATCTGGCTTTTCTAGGTGTCATTCTGACAATACTGTCTACACCAAGAAAGTGGGCAACTCTCTTATCATCCTTGTTCTTTATGTTGATGATCTTATTCTTACTGGTAGTGATCCCAACCTTATAAACCATGTGAAGTCTAGCCTTAAAAAGAAATTTGAAATGACAGACTTAGGACACTTACACTATTTTCTCGGTCTTCAAGTCTTGCAATCCCAAGAGGGTATTTTCCTTTCCCAGTCCAAGTATGCTTGTGATATTCTTCGTCATTTTCACATGGAAGACTGTAAGCCAGCCCCTTCTCCCTTTCAGTCTGGAGTCAAACTTTCAGTCTCTTGTACTTCTCCTGAAGTTGATGCTACCTTATACCGTCAACTTGTCGGAAAACTCTTGTATTTAACCCATACTCGTCCTGATCTTTCCTTTGCTGTTGGCCTTGTTGCTCGTTTTATGCAAAACCCCCGTGAAAGTCATTGGAAAGCAGCTAAAAGAATACTTCGTTATGTTCGAGGTACAGTACAGTTTGGGATTCATTACAGTGCCAAAGCAGCTCCTCTGTTAGTTGGTTTCACTGATTCTGATTGGGCTGGTGACCCTGATGATCGGAAGTCTACTGCCGGTTATGTCTTCACTCTTGGTTCAGGACCTATTACATGGGCTTGTAAGAAACAGGCTGCCATTTCTCTTTCGTCAGCAGAAGCAGAGTATCGTGGTGCCGTGGAAGCTAGTAAGGAAGCCTTGTGGCTTCGTCAGATCCTATCAGAGTTTGGCTTTGAGCAGCAGCATCCAACCACACTTTGGTGTGATAATCAAAGTGCCATTCAGCTATGCAAAGATCCAGTCCAGCATCAGCGCAGCAAACACATTGAACTACACATGCACTTCATCAGAAAGCTCATTCATGACCATGTTCTTGAAGTGCAATATTGTCCAACAGATGATCAGGTTGCAGACATCTTCACAAAGGCTCTCACAGAGGCGAAGTTCACTAAACTTCGATATATGCTTGGAGTTCAGGAAGTTGTCACTAAGGGGGGATAGGCTCTAGTGCCTCCTTCCTTCTCCTATTGTGTCATATTTGTAAATCCTTCAATCCTATCCCAAGTTGTTCTTAAGGGGGGATGTTAGGATATTCCGACACATAGGATATAGTTAAGTTCAACTTGGTCTAGTATAGAGTTAGGTTAGAGTTAGGTAAAGTGTGTTTCTTTACCGTTGTACATTTTGTAACTTACAATCCGACGGTCACGATATGTAGTGATCCGACGGTTCACTCTCACCTCGGTATTACCGACACTTGATCCGTGGCTTGACACCCGATTGGTCCATGAGTTCTATTTAAAGCGCATGGAGGGTCATTGTTCGGGTAATCCGTGCATGAGAGAAGCTTATGTAAATTTTCATTCTTTGATTAATAAATTGCCTGTAGTACCCACGTTGGGACAAGCCGTGGACTGTTTCCCTCCTTGCACTCTGAGGGTTTTAACCACGTCAAAAACACTGGTGTATTGATTTGAGATCTGGTTGTGAGCGGTGTCCTTTTGGTATTCTTTCTGTGGAACTTACCCTGTAAATTCCTACAAACTCATCCTTATCTCTTTAACTAAGGGATAAATTTCTCAATCAATGGGATAATTGTTGCATGTCCTCACATAGGCTTCATGTTTGATTTTCTCCAACTAATTAACTCAAGATGAATTAATTAATTATTTTACAAACAACTGCTAAGATCAAATTCGAATTATACTTCTCTATTTTAGTTCAGGGACTGACTAAAATAGGAAGGTATCCTGAAATGCTATTTATAGCAATTCCATTTTTTCATTCCTTGTTGCTATATCAAACACTGGTACCTGAGATGCTATTTATAACAATGCTATTTATAAAATTTCTATTTTTAGCATTTCTTGTTACAATTTTCAACACTCCCTCTCAACAAGAAAGACATTCAACTCAAACCTGATCCTAAACCTTTGGAATGTTCTACATGCAACACTTCTCCCAAGTGTTGTTGCTCCAACAACTCTGGAAACAAAAAATTTTCCAACTGACCTTCTTTTTGGGCTAGAAACACCTTTTGATGCTAAAGCTTCCTCTGTTGCTCACAAGTGCTCCCTCTGTGACCTCTGAGCTACTGCAACACTCCATGCATCTTGCACCGTTACACATCTCTCTGTGCCATCCTGCATTTGTGCAACACTCCTATGCCTCTCGCATTGTTGCAACCTACTAGCTCTGTGCTGTTTTGGGATTCCTGCACTGTAGCTCTCTCTGCCGCTCCATCCACATCTATCTCTACCCATTTAGTCAGTCCTACTACTCCTTGTTGGGGCTCTCGTAGCAAGGTCTAATCAAAGAGTTTGGGTACCTCAATGATCTTGCCCCTATTCCAGCCTTCTTGGGACTGTCACTTCATATCGCCTCACCTCCGACCTGGAGGTATGGATGCATGTGATTCCTCTGCCCACTTGGCTCGAAATTTCCCCCTACTAGAGGTCTTTGCATGAGTGGATGCCTCCACTCATTCTCCTCTTAGCTTCTCTAGTTATGACTGCTCCACAATCTCCTAAAACTGCTTCACCAATTGTGGCTCCTCCACAATTGTCTGAGACTTCTTCTAGCACTGGATGTTGAGAGGTAATGTACTCTTCCTCTCAACTACCAAGTCTCTAACATTTTCCTTGCTCCTCAAGGGTTTGCATGCATATTGTACCTCAAGTGCATACAGATTCTTGGCTAACACACCAATCTGTTTCATCTTTCTCGTCGTCACGAAATTTTCTAGAAAAAGAGATGATTTTAAATCAGCGATATCTCCCTCATCCGAACTCCAATTCAGCCGATTTTTTTTGAATTTGGGTATTTTTTCGCAAGGAATCTAGATCTGCTATTTGTTTCATAAACTTTTGCACAAAAATTTTTAGACCCGCCCTGCAAACTCATGGCCCTTATTTTATTTATTTATTTTCCTAAACTTCAATTTCCTTTCTTTGTATACCGTTCACAGCTTTGATCACCATGTAGAAATTCCCACTGTAGATCACCTGATAATGCAATGTAACCAAAGAAAAATACTTGATCTACTTCTAAAAACAAACTTGCGAAAGCTTAATCGATTTTGAGCAAGATCAAATAGAACAAATACAAATGAGAATGAGAAATCAATCACACATGAACGCAAAAGAATACTCTGGGGAAAGCCTCAGTTAAAAACCTCGATCTCTGTATTATCATACAAGTGGAAATATCTTCGGATTACCCAAAGCTTTAGCTCACAAGCTATCCAACTCTCAGTACAATCCCTCTGCTACTCATAGACAGTTAAAGGCTTCTCACAAACCTTCTCCTCTACCCTCTAAGCCTTCTATTTCCTTATGCAGTTTCTCCTAGGGCCCAATGCTGCCACCTTTGTGAATTTACCTCTCACACAACACATTAAACTCAAAAGTAACTGCACAATCGTGAAGGAGATAATTCCTTCTGCATGGATGAGTTTCCTATATAGGAAAAATCCTCCAACTGATAAGTACATTGTCCCTTCCTCTGATATCAACTGGCTCTCTGACTGAACTGACATGCATGAGTTATTTATGACAGAATATTCAGTTATCTGAAGTCCAGTATTTACATGCATGCATGCATTAACTAACTGAACTCACAATTTGTTCAACAAACTATTTGAACTAATCTAATTGGACTTAACTTAGTTAACTGAGCTAACTAATTACAACTCAATATTACAGCTCATCCTTATCTCTTTAACTAAGGGATAAATTCCTCAATCAATGGGATAACTGTTGCATATCCTCACATAGACTTCATAATTGATTTTCTCCAACTAATTAACTCAAAATGAATTAGTTACATATTTTACAAACAACTGCTAAGATCAAATTCGAATTTTACTTCTCTATTTTAGTTCAGGGACTAACTAAAATAGGAAGGTATCCCGAAATGCTATTTATAGCAATGTTATTTTTAGCATTTCCATTTTTTCGTTCCTTGTTGCTATATCCAACACTGATACCTGAGATGTTATTTATAACAATGCTATTTATAGCATTTCTATTTTTAGCATTTCTTGTTGCCATTTTCAGCACTCCCTCTCAACAAGAAAGACATTCAACTCGAACCCGATCCTGAACCTTTGGAATGTTTTGCATGCAACAATTCTCTCAAGTGTTGTTGTTGCAAAACTCTAGAAACAAAAAATCTCCCAACTGACCTCCCTGTTGGGCTAGAAACACCCTCTGATGTTGAAGCTTCCTCTGTCGCTGACAAGTGCTACCACTGTGACCTCTGATCTGCTGCAACACTCCATGCATATCGCACCGTTGAACACTTCTCTGTGCCATCCTACACTGGTGCAACACTCTTGTGCCTCTCGCATTGTTGCAGCCTACTAGCTCTGCATTGTCTTGGGATTCCTGCACTGTATCTCTCTCTGTTGCTCCATACACATCTATCTCTACCCACTCAGCTAGTCTTGCTACTCCTCGTCGGGGCTCCCATAGCAAGCTCTAATCAAAGAGGTTAGGTACCTCAATGATCCTACCCCTATTCCAGCCTTCTTGGGACTATCACTCCACATCGCCCCACCTCCCACCTGGAGGTATGAATGCATGTGATCCCTCTACCCACTTGGTTCAAAATTTCCCCCTACTGGAGGTCTTTGCATGAGTGGATGTCTCCACTCGGTCTCCTCGCGACTTCTCTAGTTATGCCTGCTCCAAAACCTCCTGAAGCTGGTTCACCAATTGTGGCTCCTCCACAATTGTCTAAGACTTCTTCTGGTACTACATGTTGAGAGGTAATGTACTCTCCCTCTCAACCACCAAATCTATAACATTTTCCTTGCTCCTCAAGGCTTTGCATGCATCTTGTACCTCAAGTGCATACAGATTCTTGGCTAGCACACCAATCTGTTTCATTTTTCCTGCCGTCACGAAATTTTCTGGATAAAGAGATGATTTTAAATCAATGATATCCCCCTCATCCGAACTCCGATTCAACCGATTTTTCTTTTGAATTTGGGTATTTTTCGCAAGAAATCCAGATATATTATTTTTTCTGAAAATTTTCAGATCTGCCCTACAAACTCGCGACCCAATTTTTTTTTTTACCTCGATTTCTCTTCTTCGTATACCATTCACAAATCTGATCACCTTTGCTCCGATAAACTTGTCTCTGATACCATGTAGAAATTCCCACCGTAGATCACTTGATAATGCAATGCAACTAAAGCAAAATACTTGATCTACTTCTATAAACAAACTTGCTGAAGCTTAGTCGATTTTGAGCAAGATCAAATAGAACACATATAACCGAGAATTAGAAATCAATCACACATGAACATAGAAGAATACTCTAGGGAAAGCCTCAGCTAAAAACCCCGATCTCTGTATTATCATACAAGTCGAAATATCATCAGATTACACAAAGCCTTAGCTCACAAGCTATCCAGCTCTCAGTACAATCCCTCTGCTACTCATAAACAGTCAAAGGCTTCTCACAAACCTTCTCCTCTACCCTCCAAGGCCCCTATTTCTTTGCGCAGTCTCTCCTGGGGTCCAATGCTACCACCTATGTGAATTTACCTCTCACAAAACACATTAAACTCAAAAGTAACTGCGCAGTCCTGAAGGATATAATTCCTTGTGCATGGATGAGTTTCCTATATAGGAAAAATCCTCCAATTGATAGTACAATGTCCCTTCCTCAGATCTCAACTGGGTCTCTGACTGAACTAACATGCATGAGTTATTTATGAGAAAATATTTAGTTATTTGAAGTGCATCAGTTATATGCATGCATGCATTAACTAACTAAACTCACAATTTGTTCAACAAACTATTTGAACTAATCTAACTGGACTTAACTCAGTTAACTGAGCTAACTAATTACAACTCAATATCACAACTCATTCTTATCTCTTTAGCTAAGGGATAAATTCCTCAATCAATGGGATAACTGTTGCATGTCTTCACATATACTTCATGTTTGATTTTCTCCAACTAATTAACTCAAGATAAATTAATTAATTATTTTACAAACAATTGCTAAGATCAAATTCAAATTTTACTTCTCTATTTTGGTTCAGGGACTAACTCAAATAGGATGGTATCCCGAAATGGAATTTATAGCAATGTTATTTTTAGAATTTCAATTTTTTCATTCCTTGTTGCTATATCCAACACTGGTACCTGAGATGCTATTTATAGCAATGGTATTTATAACATTTCTATTTTTAGCATTTCTTGCTGCCATTTTCAACAAACTACTCCTTAAGAAAGGAGATCACTCCACAAGCCATATGCTTACCAACACAAAACAATACTTGACATCCTCAATGGGGAGTCTCTAACCTCTATATAGGCTTCATATATACAATACCATCGGTCTCTAAACACCATACACCCAATACCATGGCTTATCTCATTATTTCCTAGCTACTTGTGGTTCCTTGCATAATGCGGGTTAACCATTTTATTTATAAACTATGGCCCATTTATTTATCATCCTTAATCATTACATCATATTATTCTCTTTATTTATAAACTGTAGCCCATTTATTTATCATCATTAATCATTGCATCATATTATTCTCTTCTATACCTCCCTCTGTACCCCATATTATCCCCCTAGGTATCTACACATGGGACCATCAACATTAGATTGAGATATACTACTGGAGAAGTGAGACTTGGTTGTGTGCAATCCTTGTTAAGTGATAATCCCCCCAAGTAGAGATGAGACTTGGTTGAGTGAGATACTTGTAATGTTTTGACAAGTGGTAATCCCCCCAAAGTCTATGGATGCAGGTGTCCTACCACTTGAATCTTGAGGTAAAGCTTTGTTTTGTGTGATCCTTGTCATGTGTTGACAAGTGGTATTCCCCCAAGTCCGTGTCAAGGTGCGAAGATCAATGGATATAGGGTGATAGATGAATCTCCCCTATGATGATTCATCTTCATTATATTGAGACATCATTGTTCCATATGATATAGAGCAGAGATGAACAAAGATGGGTAGAGAAAGTAGAGATATTTTATGGATAAAGAAATTCCTCCATAGCTGATAAAAAGTGTTGAAAATTGGCAGCTCAGGGATGAATTTCCTTATCTAACATCTCATTTCTGACAATTCTGGAGTGACATTCTAAAAATAGAAAGCCATGTCTACCATCTCAAGTATGACTTTATAAAAATAGTAAATCACCTTGCATCAATTGGTGATCAAGTATATTTGATGGAAAATCACTTA
Source organism: Pinus tabuliformis (assembly GCA_031772625.1). Classification (NCBI taxonomy): domain Eukaryota; kingdom Viridiplantae; phylum Streptophyta; class Pinopsida; order Pinales; family Pinaceae; genus Pinus; species Pinus tabuliformis. The sequence goes on along the minus strand of CM062807.1, from coordinate 1,072,928,118 downwards.
AATTATCATTAATCAATCCTAATAGTTCAATCTCAACTTAATCATCAATATTGTCCTTTATAAAACTACCATATTATTGTTAAAAGGAAATTCATGTCTCTCAAACATGGTTCTCAATCATGGAACTCAATCATTTCATATATAACTCCCCTCAATTATGCATATGCTACTCTCTCTCAATTAATGGATACATTACACTCGCTCTTATGCACTCATTAAAAGCATGACATATTCCTCTTACACGGTAATTAAAGCATGTCATAAAATATTCCTCTTACACACTTTTTAATGCATATGTTACATTATCTTCTTTATGGCATGCGTTACTAAGGCATGTGTTGATCTCCTTTATGGAATAAGTTACTAAGGCATGCGTACCTCCTTAATGGCATGAGTTACAAAGGCATGCATACCTCCCTAAATGGAATATGTAACTCCTCGTTAAGGCATGCCTATTGCTCCTTCATTATGACTAGAATTTGTTGCCCCTCCTATATGTGTGTGTGTGTATGTGTGTGTGTGTGTTTGTGTATCAAATCTCCTTGACACCCTTGGGGTTAGGTCTTGCTAGTTTGGTTGACTAGTAGATCCCTTCGGGTTGATCTACTTGGATTTTCCCATGGATGTAGCAGCCACAGTGTCCGTGAACCACCCATATATATATATATATATATATATATATATATATATATATATATATATATCATTCTCACTACTTGTGCATTGTGAAAGAAGAATTCAAACTTGGGAGAGAGGTTTGGAGAGACTTGAAGAAGGTTGTGAGAGAGAGATACCTAGAGAGTAAGAACATGACTTGGTGAGCCAAGGTTTATTCATGTTTTAGAATTGATTTAGTTGAAGGGAAGGTTGACTCATTTTTTGCGTTTTCCGCTGCTACCTGTGATATTTATACTACAACTTGTTCAGATTTGGTTGGAATTACTCATTATCTTATCTTTCATTGTACTATGTATCTTTGCTGAATAATCTATATCTAATAGAAGAAGAATCTAGTTGGGTTTCCCCCTTGTGGTTTTTGACTTGGCCATTGGACCTAAATTATCTGTGTCTCATTTATGTTCTTGGTTGTCTTTTATTATGCATTTGGTTTATTTTCTATCTACAATTGCTTAAATAATATTAGAATAGAAAGAAATTTTTGAAATAAGTAATTGTTACAACATAGAACGTAAGAATTTCAACACTTCCTAGATTTTAGAAAATGAAACTCCTTTTGCATCTAGTTCCTTCTTTTAAAACACAACCTCCCATCTTGATATTTTTTTCTTATTCTCCGAATGCTAATAAAACAACTAATTTAGGTCTCCTTGACATTGCATAACATGCATTCTCTTGCAATGATAGTAAAGCAAGTGAAACGCTTAATATCAACCATTTCATTAAAAATATGTATTACAACAATCATGTTTCAAGTTGATTTGGAAACAAAGGGAACATAGGGAAAAAATGGAAAGGGGTCATAGATCAAGGTTGAAATGAATGATAAAAAATAATTAAGATGATAGATATGGTGTAATAGTGGTTAATTAAATCACATAGGGAGAATAATAAAATGAAAAGCATACAAGATGTTGCAAATAGATTTCCTTCATCTCTAATAAATCAAAAGAATTAAAAGTGATTTTACGTAAATATTTTTTTAAAACCCATTGATATGATTATTGTATCTGAGCATGTTAATGCTACAGAGATCAATATTTGATTGTACAAAGGAAAAAATATTTGAAACCCAAGTTGTGATAGAAGAAGGTAGGAGCTAATGGAATAAAGAATAACGTTGATAAACATTTTTTGTTGTTGCCCTGAACTAACACTGAGGTTGTATACATACTTGGAGGAAAGAATGCTAAAACCAAATTGAAACCAGGAAGGTAATTTGATGTTGGAGATTAGACCCCCATTATTTTTTATTGGCATATTGTTATAAATAATTTTAGAATCACAAACTATAAACACATATCTAGCACAATTCTATCTATTCAAACAAATTTTGCTGAAGTGGAACATGGAAAGAAATCATTAGATTACTGACCATTGATGGATGTCATTAATTAGCATGTGGCAAATCAACATTGACGTCAATGAGTGTCAAGGCGCAATAGTGCACTCTCACATGTACAAATGGATGTGATGAAGTCAAGTCACCTGTGATATCATGAAATTAAGAGATATTGAGGTATTGCATTGTTATCAACAAGGAAGTCTATCATTGACATATGAAAACTCTATGGCGCCCAAAATGTTCTCTAATATTGGTCCTAGATAAGGTGTTGAAGTAAATGGGATGATATTTCTTGGAAGGTGGGCCTTAAGGAATCCCACACTAAACAAATTGGGCATAAAATCAAGAATGTTTTGAAGAACCATTATAACCAATATGAAATTATAGAGTTTATTGTGGATCTTTCTTGCCAAAAGACCTAGCTTTCCAGCATGATTAATTTCTAGTTGCACCAATTGCCTAATTTTCACAACTAGACTTATTTTTATCTTTGCTCTTTTATTCATTTATTTATTATACTATCCTATCCTACTTTGAAAAAAACATCGTCCTTCAAGTAGAAGAGTACTTCTAGTGAATCCATGTGCATAACGAGATAACAAATATGCTCATACTCAAATTTGAGAGGTAGGATCTGATGTATACCATGGCATGAGATATCAGTTGCTTCGAATGATACTATGAGGAGATTTGTTGAAGAAGAGAGCATACCATTGCCTTGTTGGTTGTATGAAACTAGCATTAAATGTAGCCATGATTTTCTTGATTCTCTTGCTCATCTGATCCACTCTGTATGACTTCCCTTGTCATGCCATACATATATTCTACTATCAAATGGTTGTTCTCTTGTGTGCATGCTAGATCTATTGATAGGAAGGTTAGGAAATCCTCTTTGTCATTTTCTAATGGTTTCTCTCCATTGAGTTCAATCCATGATTCTTTGGACTCTTAGAAATATTAATGAAGATAATTGGGGAAGATTTCTAGATCTACTTATGGCTCATCAAAATTTGGATCTTTTATCACTTTTGGAAAGGAAAATATGATCTTGACTTCTGTTAAGAATTTTTATTCATAAAAGGTGGAGACTTTTCTAGTTACTCGAATCTGAGAGAGTTTTTGGAGTAACATTCTTCAAACTCTTGATCAATCTAGAGTTTTTCTTAATGCTTGTTGATCCCTGTCTAACACATTGATTAGTACATGGAAGAGGGGGGGTTCTCACAACACCTAAATAAAATCTTCTTAAATAACTAAATGAAATATGGTAAAGGAAAACAACTTCAAATAAATATTTTTCATCTACTTGGATGCTCTCATGATTCTAGGACAAGGATTTTGAGAAATTCACTGAAGTGGATGCAACAAGCTAGAACCCTTTTTGACGAGCATCTTTTTGTATTACTTTTTCTCCTGCCCCAAGTTGTGTAGTTCAATGGAAACCTACATATCTAAGCTCTAATCCTCTTAGCGCCTCCTTGATAATGGTGCCAAAAATGTTGGTCAAAATATATTCTTATATATCTAACAGTTAAATATCGAACTGGGATCGTAATACTTTGAGATGCAAGCAAAGTATATACGAGATCAAAGCCCTAGTCTATCCTAAACCCCACAGCTAAATATGATCAAAATAAACAATGAAATAAAATGCATATAAAGAAAGGCTGAATGTTGATAAACACACATGATGACACTGAAGACAATTTTCCATTCCTTGTCTTAAATCCCTTGACACAACCGTGTAATGCAATCCTTCACTCTCCCAAGAGAGTGTTCATGCACTCAAATGAAGGTCTGAATTAAAGAAAAAAGGATTCTATTTCTAGTGATTAGTCCCTTGAAGTCAAATTTTTAAATAAAGGTAAGGCATCAAAACATAAAATTGAGTAAAGGCATTAAATACATAAAATAATGTAAAAGCATTAAATATTAAACTAGGATAACAAAATAAAAAAGGCAAAATGTTTCCCGGGATTGGGGTGGCCTTCCCAACTTAACTAATGATACCAAAATAATTAGATCAAGATGGGATAATGCATCAAAACTTAGGAATCAAGTGTCATTCATTGAATGGAAAACGACTTTGTTTACAAGAAGGTGACTACAAGCTTGCTGCCAAAATAAACCTCCTAATCAACTACCATTTCAAAAGTTTATTACAAAATTAATAACTAGAACCAAAATCCTCTAATCTCATATTTTACTAACCATGGAAAACATTCAACATAGCAAAAATGATAACACCTAAGACAAATTGGATCTCTTGCTTCCCAAAAATACAAATAAATATCAAAAAATAGTTTTTATTATTCAAGGTAGCTGAGATTCATTTCTCCTTGCTACCTTGACCACTGATTTGATATTTTCCTCAATATGGGCACTGTTTACAAATCTGGTTGAATTTTTATATTTTGGACAAATTGATGTTAAATAACCAAGGAGATAGTTCATACCATTTAGTATTTTGGAAACCAGATTGCGTTGAAGCCAAATTTCTGTTTTAGGAACACAACTCATGTTTCATAATTTTCATATTCACCCTAATCACCTTGGAAATCATGCCCAAAGTTGATTGTATGGGAAGTTTGACATGTAATGTTGTTTTAGAGTTGGAGCTCTAGGAATGCAACTTGGGTGTGATATAAATAAAATTACAATTATTTTAATGCCTCTAGCTTTAAAACCCATGTGGTGGAATTTCTTTTAGAATGACGCAAATGTACTAACCACAATATGGTTCCAAAAATGAGCTACTGGTACAAGAACTAGGCTAAAAAATTAACCATTAACAAAATCAACATAAAATCAATTAATTCATTATATACTTAGGAATTAATAAAAATAAGAAACTTTTACCTCAAAATACATGTCAAAGGGTTTTGTGTTCAAAGCGTTAGGAATGAGTAATACATGGATAATACATGGTTATGAATGTAGGTTGTGATTGAAAAAAATCTTAAATATGGCATTGAAAAAATGGGAAAATGGGATCTCAATAGAGAGTAACCATTATTCACAACCTGTACAGAAAATCTATCAAATTTAAGCCTATGCGTCCAAGTGATTTGTTGATCTTACTCTCCAACCTTGTCCCAATGATGAATATATTTGCTTAATAAAATATAAATAAATTCTACCAAGACTAAGAAGATTAAATTATAATTGACCACAATCTAAAAAAGTAAACTAATGTTTGCAATATATGCCACATTTTATTGTAGTGAATCACAACCAATGTAATTCAACATTTCTCACTAAATTTAGTGATAATAAATCCTACTTAACAAAAATCTATATTTAACAATAGCTAATTATAATTTTAGTGATAATAAATTTTACTTAATAAGAATTAATATTTAATAATAGTTAATTATAATACAATATAGATAACCACATTCAAACATAATGAACCACAATAGATCAAAATGAAGTAAGCTCAACTAATATTAACCTTATATCAAACATAACAAACCATAATGAATTAAAGAAAACCATAGTCAAGTACAAACAATTATAAATGATCATTTTCAACATTATTCAAACATTTTCAATTTTGAATATAATAAACCATGGTTAGCTATGTTATACTCTAAATTTTCTATGTTTTAGCCTCTTTCAAGGTCTATTTTTAGGTCAAAGTTTGCTAGAAAATTAGCATGGGTTTATATGAATCAAAAGTTTGAGGTATGGAATATACATAATCTAAATATTACATATATTTTTTAGGGTATTGCATTCCTTTATATACTTTAAAACACATTTTAAACAACATAAAGTTCAGATTTCACCAAAAAAACTTATTCCTAAATTCTAAAAAAAACAAAATATAGAACAGTTATTGTGGTTAACTATTTATATATAAATATTTTAAGATGATATATTGTACTTTATAATACCAACTATTATTTGTGGAATATGGTCAACTGAGTTAATCATAATTAAAATTTATTAACTATAGTAAACCATAATATGCCAAAATCAATATAAACAACCATTATCAATTATAACTTAAAAAACTTAACAATACTCAATAAAATCAATAATAACTAACTAGAATAAATTATAGTATAGAATGATGAACTAGATTAATTATACTCAACTAGTATCAATTACAATTAATATCATAATTATGGTTATTTACTACTATTAAATTGGACTCATCTCTAATTATATCATTATTATTAATATATTAAAAATAACATTATTACAATATAAAATTATTATTATTTAAATTAATATTATTAATTTTATCATTATTAAAATCACTTTTATAAAATATAAAGCAAATAATATATATATATATATATATATATATATATATATGAGATTAATTAATGGTATTTTACGAAGCCACTCATCATACTATTATAATGTCAATGCTCTATATAATCGTTTAAGCACGTGTGAATATATGTTATTGTAAAATCACTATGTTAATATATATTATTAAACATTATCATTATAAAATTATAGTAATATTATTGGGGTGAGAGGTTCATTGAATTAAGAGGTTTATTCTACAATCCAGTATGAGATGGATGTGTCTAGTATGAGAGAAATGGATGTATTTAGTATGAGAGGATGTGTAAGTTTGTCTTTTAGTAAATTTCTTTTTAAAATAAAAATAAAAGTTAAAAATTATGTTCTAAATAGAAAAATAATATAGGCTATAATAGAAAAAAATGAATATGTTGTAAAATAATTATAAATAAAAGAAAATGTGTGAGTAAGATTTTTAAATCTTGTAATTTGGTTATGATAAAATATTTTAATGCGAATTAATATTGACATATATTTAAAAATATGTTAATAATAAAAAACCATTTTAATTTGCCTCATAAATGTCTAAATGTACATGTTATGTAACATATTTTAATGTCAATTGTATATATATAAGTTTTTATGGCTAAAATGTTTATTTGGTCTTATATATTATTTAACATTCAAAAATACAATTTCAACAACTAAAAATAAAACATATATTTTACATTTTACAGAAATTTACACTTAAAAGAAATTTGATCCCTCTCAAATCATATTAAATCCATTCTTTAAATAAATCTATACTAATTTAACATACATTTACCACTTTTGATATAAAACTAATAATATAATATCAATATTAAAATCATCTAACATATCAAATAGGTTGAAAACATCTAAACTCAACCAGCATTGTTTAAATATAATTTTGGAATAAAATGGACTGAAGTGAAAGTGTGTCACGTTCTCCGAGTTCCCTATTTTGTATTAATAAAATAAGGGGAAGTGAAGGTGTGCTTCATGTTCTCGAGTCTTTTTATTTCACTTGTGGCTTTCATGTTTTACTTTCTTATTTGACAAAGCGTCCCATTCTCGTTTGTCTATTAAAAAAATATCGTCAAACTCTGATTCAAATATTAATGCAACTAATGTGACTATTGCAAATCGATTCGAATGGGACTAGTTATTACTAATGTCACTGCTGCAAATCGATTCCAAAATGTATTTCCATTAAAATCTGGATTTTATTTCTTGCTAACTATATTTATAATTAAATAAATAAATAAAATATCATGTACACTGATCCTCATTAGATTATATGTATTTGAAATTTTGAATGTCTGTCGAGTTAGTTTTAATTGGTGTCAGAAATTAAGCGCAAGAAGTCTGCTTAACTTTAAACCAAATCCATTTTTAAAATTTAAAAGGAAAATAGCTGAAAATTTCAAAGAACCGATCAGTGACGACGTAAATAACCTCGGAAACCATAATCACGCTCAAGACGGGCTGTTTAGTCAGACTGGGAGATGCAGCCATTCGGCTTTAAGAGTATTCTTTTTCTTTTCTCTTAATGTGAGTTGCTTTTAACTAAAGAAGCATTTATGTCATTTGTCGATGAATATTACAGTTGGGCATTAAAATATAATCGCATATGAACAGTATTACTATGTCTATCGCTGGCAATCGGAAAAGACACTGAGGGAAAACTGAAACTAAACGGAACATGGATAATCAGAGTTTATATCGAACCATGTTAAAATCATTGCACAAGTGTCACCACATATACATACGAAATTTTCCATCTTAATCCACCCATCACGTATTTCTAAGTAACAAGTTCTATACTAAGACTTCACACTAAAAGCTCTGCATCTTTATAAACTATGCACCTCGAAGAATTTGATTCTTGTGAAGAGTTGATTCATAGCGATTTCATATGTATCTAATGTTGGGTAATTTTTTTAATGGGGAAAATACCAAAACCAACTGAATAACCAACAGAGAGACAATGCTCTGTTTCCTCTATCTCAGGATCTTTATGCATAGGGAAGCTTTGAAAAAATCTCAGAACAAACCATTACACAGCCATAAAACATTTCTATTAATTAAAATATAAAGCCTCATACAAACTTCATCCTCTTTCACTCAGAGGGATTTACAAAAATTACTTTCACCCATCAAAAACAAAACTCTGTCTTTTCTCTCTACCTGAGAGTTCACTGTGTTGGGTTAATTGCTGTAAAACCCATTCTTACATTCACTGCAGTGAAAAACAACTTACTGCTGTAAAAACAAAATTTACACAGACTTACAAAAATTCGCTCAACCATTTTCTTTATGCACTGCTGTGCAAAACCACACATGGTTTTTGGCTTTTACTGCATCTTCGTTTTACAGTGCTTCACTCAAAAATTTAACCCACGAGCCCTTTTCATTTGGCTCACACTATTCGCTGCTGCGCTCTTACATATCTCCCCTAATACAATGTTAACTCAAAGAAAATATATATATGTGCTCCACAGTTTTTCCATATGCACTGCTGTGCAATCATACTTGGCTTTTCGCTGCTCCTCTGGTTTTTAATGGTCAACACATTACAACACCTGAGCACCTTACAATAACCACCTGCGGGCTTACATAATATATATATAAAACATATAAAAAAAATGTATAAAACTATACGCCCATACCCATTTAAAACGGGCCACCAAAAATTACGTACAGCCACCAACTCCATTAATTTCATCACCTACGGCGGTCAACCAATAGGACAAACACTCCACGCAATGTGATTAATTTGCTGCAGGCCCGTGCACCTTCAAGAGATCGACGGCTGACAACACGCAACCAGATCGGACGATGAAGAGGATATCGGAAAGCACTTAACTGCTGAGCTTTACCTCCCGATGGGTCAAAGTTGCCTACGTCAGGCGAGAGCCACGTGCCTGCACCAAAACGCATCGGAGCTCAACAATACGGAAACCACTTTTCATGGATGGCGGTGCGATATGATTCTGGGCAGTTTTGTGGTTTTCAATCTGGCGGTTTTGGAGAGCGCAGTACGGCTGCGTTGAAATTACATTTTCAACACTCCCCTTTAATTTCAACTGTTGGGCATTCAATCTTACCCAAGCACTTCCTCACATGGAGGGATTCACTAACTGCTGTTACAAGAATATCTTCCTCACATAGAGGGGTTCACCAATCTTCCTCGCATAGAGGGATTCACCAACTGCTTCTGCTGCAGTTCATAAACAAACAAAGTTGTCTTCCTCTTAATAGAGGGATTCACCTGAAACTGTGCTTAAGAGCACCTTCCTCATGACAGAGGGATTCACCATTACAATGTGCTGAAGAGCACCTTCCTCATGACAGAGGGATTCACCATTACAATGTGCTGAAGAGCACCTTCCTCATGACAGAGGGATTTACCAAACTATGCTAAAGAGCATCTTCCTCTCACGGAGGGATTCACCAATGACTATGCTGAAAAGCATCATCCTCTTGATAGAGGGATTGACCAAATGACTGCTTCAAATGCAGTTCCAAAACAAACAATCATTGCACTGCTGTGTGTGCAAACTCATTACAATGTTCTTTTATGCTGCTGCATATTCTCTGCTGCACTGTTGTGCCATCTTCTTTACTGTGTCTACCCCACACTGCTGTGTCTACACTTGCACTGCGTCTGTACTTTTCAAAGACAAAATACTCAGTCTTTCTTGGAACAATTACGCTGTCCCAATTTACAAATTTACACTGTTGTGTGTAAGCATTCACTGCTGTTGCATATATTGCATTTCAACTCAATGAACAACAAATTCATTACATTTACCTTTACTGCTGTAAGGAAAATTTCTTTTGCATGTGTTGCTGTTCAAAACTTCTTGCTGCTGCATTTTTCACATTTGCATTGCTGTGTGCTTCTCCTTCTTGCCATCATGCTGCTGTCCATAACTTCTTGCTACTGCATTGCCTCTGCAATTTTCACTGTCGCTGCCTTTTGTTTCATCATACTGCTGTGTGCCCATATTTTTGGCACTTCATTCTCCACAAAAAATAACACAGGCTACTACCTTTTCTTATGCACCCTTGCTTCAATTCATTTTTTTTACACAATGCACTTCTGTGCAATTCCTTTGGCTTTCTGCTGCCACACACATTCTTATACATCCAGTGTGCATTAAAAATCTGATGTCCTTGTTTTTCTTTATGTGTTTCTTTGCATGCTGCATTGCATATGAAGAAAAACATTACATTTTTCACTGCTGTGTATTATACTCACTCTGCTGTGAGTATGTTTTCTCATATTACATAGAAGGAAACTACCTTCCATTGCTATGCATTTCAATGCATGTGCTCTATAACAGAAATTTCCAAACTGCTGTTTTGTATTTTGTCTTCCCACTGCTGTGAGGGTTTCATTGCCTTGCATACTGCTGCTCTTTACATTTGAGCGCTGCCATCTTTTCTTCTTTATGCATTTCTGTGCATATTGCATAAACACAAAGCAAAAACATTGCTGATTTCATCACTGCTGCATATTTCCTTCTAGAGGGATTAACAAAGATTTCATTTGCAACTGCTGCGCTGCAATACATCCTCCATCAACAAATGACTGTTAATACAGTTCAGCAAACAACAATTACAAGCTCCCCTTTAATGTATGCTTGTCTTCTTTTGGCAGACTCTTCTCAAAACAAATTTAGATCCACTTGGGAGTTCAAGGGGTTTTCAGATTGCCTTTCCTTCCTTCTCCATACTTGTGTAACTTTCTTATTTTGCATGGGTCTAGCTTGTGTAAGAGCCCATGTCAAGTTACAGTCTCGTGCCATATGCCCAATGTTATGACACTTGAGACATTCAACTTTATTCATGAATAAGAATTCATGATTTCTTCTTGTGAAATTATTCCTTGGAGATTGTCGGGGACCACAACATCTATCTCCATGAAATGCTCTACAGTCTTTTGCCATATGACCAAAGTTTGAGCAAGCATAACAATAACCATAAAATGAACTTTGGTACCTGGGAGATGGAGGTTTCCTTGATGTACTTCTGAAGCCTTGCTGCCTTGAGATCCTTTGTTGATGACAATTGCATCTTGCCTCTTTGACATCAGCTACATTTCTTCTTGGAGCTGGTTTTCTACTTGGAGCACGATTTCTTCTATTGCAGCCTTCATTTTTCTCCTTGCCTTTTCTGGAACTAGGAGCTTCACAACTTCTTTCTGGCTTCTTCACATCTCCTTTGCTTAAAGCATCCTCATCCTTGTTTGAGGGTTCACCTACATACCCAAGTCCTGATTTATCAAATGGAGATCTGTGATAGCTGAGCATGTCATCCAGAGCTTGAGAGCTCTTCATTATTTTGTTCATCCCGTCAACCTTCTTCCTGAGGAGGACAATCTCTTCTTCCAACTTTTCACATTCATTATTTTTCTTTGCTAGTTGTCCCTCAGTTTCTTCCTTGCTACGAGTAGCTTCAGCTGCTACTATTTTGAAGGAGATAATATCTGTCTTCATTTTGGAAATTTCTTCATCTTTTGCTTGACTGCTCTTCATTTTCTTTTCAGCTCCTTGTGCCTGCTTCTTGGCTTCTTGTAGTTCGGACTTAAGGGAGGAGACCTCTACCTTGTATTGCCCAATCTCTTCTACAAGCTTATTCAATCTCATGTGCCTTTGTTCAAGCTGACTTGTCAAGGCATCTTCCTGCTTCTTTGCTTCATTCAGCTGATTTGTCATGGATATGACTTCTTCATGGTGTTTCTTCTTGCATTGGTCAAGCTCCTTCTTGAGCTTGGCTAGCTCCTCATCCCTTTCCTTTACTTGAAGCTTGATGAGATCAAGCTTTTCAGTCTCAGCTTCTATGATGGGTTCTTCTTGACTCATTGTCATGGTCAGTGCTCCCTTTGCATGAAGGTCATGCAGTCTGTCCCATATATCTTTTGCTGATGTATATTTTCCTAGATTCCTCTTCACAGAATCAGGCAGTCCATCCAAGATTAGTTTTACTGCTTGTGCATCATACTCCATGGATTCTTTATCCTTCTGGCTGTCATCAATCACTGACTCCCAGACTTCAATCCCCTCAGACATTAGGAAAGCCCTCATCTTTATTTCCCATACATCAAAGTTTCCATCAAACTTTGGGGTTTCAAATAAAATGTATTCTAATGGATTGCCTTCTAGTTTAGTAGAGGGGGGAGACACATTTTTAACAGACCTGGAGACTTTCTTCTTTGACCTTGCCATTCTTATCTAGGCTTTAAATACTTGACTGTGTTTTCTTTTAAATCACTGACTGTTCCTTTCACAGTAACAGAACGGAAAGCTTTGAAAATTACCTTAACTCTTTTGGCTGTGGCTTCACACCGCTAGAGAGGTTTGACTGCTGCAACCACACCTTCCTTCAGCTTCTTTGAGTCTTCAAAGAGCCTGGACTAGCTCTGATACCACTGTTGGGTAATTTTTTTAATGGGAAAATACCAAAACCAACTGAATAACCAACAGAGAGACAATGCTCTGTTTCCTCTATCTCAGGATCTTTATGCATAGGGAAGCTTTGAAAAAATCTCAGAACAAACCATTACACAGCCATAAAACATTTCTATTAATTAAAATATAAAGCCTCATACAAACTTCATCCTCTTTCACTCAGAGGGATTTACAAAAATTACTTTCACCCATCAAAAACAAAACTCTGTCTTTTCTCTCTACCTGAGAGTTCACTGTGTTGGGTTAATTGCTGTAAAACCCATTCTTACATTCACTGCAGTGAAAAACAACTTACTGCTGTAAAAACAAAATTTACACAGACTTACAAAAATTCGCTCAACCATTTTCTTTATGCACTGCTGTGCAAAACCACACATGGTTTTTGGCTTTTACTGCATCTTCGTTTTACAGTGCTTCACTCAAAAATTTAACCCACGAGCCCTTTTCATTTGGCTCACACTATTCGCTGCTGCGCTCTTACATATCTCCCATAATACAATGTTAACTCAAAGAAAATATATATATGTGCTCCACAGTTTTTCCATATGCACTGCTGTGCAATCATACTTGGCTTTTCGCTGCTCCTCTGGTTTTTAATGGTCAACACATTACAACACCTGAGCACCTTACAATGACCACCTGCGGGCTTACATAATATATATATAAAACATATAAAAAAAATGTATAAAACTATACGCCCATACCCATTTAAAACGGGCCACCAAAAATTACGTACAGCCACCAACTCCATTAATTTCATCACCTACGGCGGTCAACCAATAGGACAAACACTCCACGCAATGTGATTAATTTGCTGCAGGCCCGTGCACCTTCAAGAGATCGACGGCTGACAACACGCAACCAGATCGGACGATGAAGAGGATATCGGAAGGCACTTAACTGTTGAGCTTTACCTCCCGATGGGTCAAAGTTGCCTACGCATCGGAGCTCAACAATACGGAAACCACTTTTCATGGATGGCGGTGCGATATGATTCTGGGCAGTTTTGTGGTTTTCAATCTGGCGGTTTTGGAGAGCGCAATACGGCTGCGTTGAAATTACATTTTCAACATCTAAACGCGTACATGTATACCAGAAAACATTGAGGGAACACAACTTTGTATATAACCATTGATTATTTAGTACCCCTATGAAACAGAATTGTCAACGGTCAGGAGGGTTGTCGTGCCCTATTCCTGGACTATGACCCATCGGATGAAAAACCATATCTCTCTCTTTTTTCTTTTCTGCAATATGCTCGTGCGAAGGGCCTTTTGCCTTCTTACCAATTCCATGGCCAGTTCTACGATCACGAGCTCCCGCAAAGCTGTTATCGCCAACAGCTACTTTGCCCGGAAGAACGGGGCCGTTTCCCTTGGGGTTCATACTGACCAGACCACGGTGATTTCTCACTGCAGCGTTATATGAGTGGATAAACCAAGCTTCGGCCAATGGAAAACCGTCGACCAGAAGCAAAAGAAGAAGTATAACAGCAACCGTTCTGGCCTGCATTTTCGCTCCAGTACCCAGAATCGGTCACCTTACAAGAAATAAAAGCCTAGTACCTTAGAGCTTCCGTAAAAGACAATCGATCGGGTCCTCTAAGAGGAGGAATTCTCTTGTGTTGAATTGGATAGATGTTTAGGCTGGAGATTTCCATTAACATTATATTCATAAATGTTTCGGACAACACCCTGTCACGTTGCACTGTATACGACCAACGTCTTTAGCATTAAACACTTTGACATGATCTATTTGCCATACATGATTCGTGTTCATTCTTAAATTTCTCCTGATAAAGACTGCCATGCTAGTTGGAATCTCTCCTGATAAAGACTGAAACTGTAAGTGCTATTAGAAGGATCTTTATTTCGAAGCTAACATGGTACCAACTAGAATAGTTTTCGTTCTTCGCTTTACAACTTTTAGCTTGAGCACCTTTTTACTTTTTCTACCAACCGCCAAACCTATGGGTGCGCTGCTAGCGGTCGAGGGCTACAGAACAGAAGACCATGCCAACAATTTTTTTTCATTTTAAATATCCACATGAAGCAGTTAGTGGTTGGCTTCAATGCATTCATTGCGCACTTAGGGCAGGTGTTACTGGCCTGAGGAATTCCTTTTGTTCTCTCAGGCCTGCAAGCTTCTAAAGTTGTTAATATTTGAAATTATTATTCTATTATTCCTGACCGAATCGTTCTTAAAGGTCGGGTGCAGGTGCGCGCGAGTTTATTTATACTCTTTTATTTCTCCAATTAAAGCCGTGCTGCTTTGAGAAAGCATTTATCATGTAGGGAACTCCTCAGGTTGTTGCTTTACATAATTTACAGACATCTCAGATCTATCTCTCCGCAACTTTGTTCAAGCACGTGGAGTATCTATATTTAATTTGACATTATAAGAATCTTATAGGAATTTTGTGGACAGTCATGAACTGTATAGTGTATATTTTCGCATTATATTATATTTGAGCAGGTATGATGAAGTTTTTAAAGCATTAAAAGTGTTTAAGAGTTCATAGTGAGATGGTTTATATATATATATATATATATACCTAACAGAATGAGGCATTAAATAGATGTTATATTTAATATACAGTGCACAAATTAAACCTCTACACAACTTAGACCAAAAATCTATGAGCCATACATTCTTATATTGATGTCCATCAAGCATTAAATGAGCATTCATAATTGCGAGTTGGCTACTTCACTGTACATTGTTTATTATATTGTCACGGGGTATTAAGTCGCATATAGGATCTATAAGCTGGTATTAATTTGTATCGAGAATTTTGTAAAAAATTATCACCTTTTCCAATGCCAATTATACGTTTTTATTTATTTTTATAGGCTATTACCCCACCAGATTAAGGTTCTAAAACTCGATGCAGCTGCAGATCAACACATGATTGTACAACACCATTAAATAAGCAGATGCAATGGTCTCACCTTTTGATTCTACATCATCAATAAGTACTTTCAGAAAGAGATAGAGATATGAATTGTCACACCCGGGAGATTACTTCTGTACAGATCTCCAACGATTTGAGATGTGTGGATTTTGCTATATTGCTATATTCCAATGCTTCCCTTGAGAGCTTTTAAATGAGGAATAGCATAACCCACACTTTCGAGCAGAAGCATTTGTACCACTAACCTGGTTAGATTACTGAGAAGAAAATTGATGTTGGGTGATTCACCTAATTGACATGCAAAATTTCTGTTTGTGCTCAAGAACTTAGCCCAGCCCCTTATCTATTTATTTCTTCGTCTCATCTGTATTTGATTGGAGTTATCCATTGCTGCGTCTTGCACATGGATTCACCTCACATAACTGAGATGGGACTTTGGATTCACCTCACTTAACTGAGATGGGAATTTGCATTTCGAATGCTGTGGAGACAAAATAAATAAACAACGTTAATATAGGGAATGGCTCCTTAATCCATGGCAGGGGTGGAGTGAGCTATTTTTAATACAAAACGATATTTTCCAGCTACACGTTTGTTAAGATTGTAGTAGAAAATTCAAATATAGAAATTCAAACTGGAAAACTTTTGAAATAACTATACACGCAATTAAAGAGGGTGCAAGGCAACTGTGATATCATATTGACACCATGTCTTCTTTGCACAAAATTATTGAAATGCCCTTCAACCTAATCTAACATACACTCCCGACAAACCACATAGCACTATTGAGTTTTTCTAGTAACTTGAAATTACATAGCACTATTGAGTTTTTCTAGTAACTTGAAATTGAAATTATTAGTATCCATTCATCGTTGAACTTATTTGTATCTATTAATCGTATTTATGAAAGTACAACATATTAATATTTATGAAAGTACAACATTCATTGGAAGACTAGTTTTATTTTGAAATCAAAATTCTATCCAATTCTTTCTTAGTAAAAAAACTAAGGTCAC
Organism: Pinus tabuliformis; assembly: GCA_031772625.1. Taxonomy (NCBI): domain Eukaryota; kingdom Viridiplantae; phylum Streptophyta; class Pinopsida; order Pinales; family Pinaceae; genus Pinus; species Pinus tabuliformis. The sequence goes on along the minus strand of CM062807.1, from coordinate 1,072,911,402 downwards.
ATACACAAATCATGTATAGAAAAACAGTAACATGCCATGTGCATCAAATGAATATGTATAAATTCATTGGAATGGGTAAAAATTGCAAAATTAAGTTATTGTTTTTTAAATTTAAAATGAGTTTTAAATATGTTAGAATTGTATATTTGATTTTTTTTTTGGGTATTTTTATTAATCTTAAAGTTTTGATCAAATTTGTTGGAATTATAAATTTGCATTGTTGAGTTGATTTTCAATTTGTTTTTGCATTAAAAAATATAGTTTAAATTATAAAAAATAGTCATTTCACACAACTATATCACTCTATTTTAATGGAAAAAATTAAATCTTCTCTAATATCATAGTTAAATTTAGATTTTTTTTGTGTGTAAATATAATATAAATTTTATTTTTTTTCAATTTGGCTTATGGTTGGGGAATGTTGATATCTCTCCAACCATGTTCAATTCTAGCAAAATAATATGATTAAATTTAGTGTAATGCTTTGAAGCTTTGTTGTTGAAAATGAATAACCCTTCCAATACTTGAACATGTATATTTTTCATATATATATATATATATATATATATATATATATATATATATATATATATATATATATATATATATATATTCCCTTCTTTGGCTAGACCAGTACCTTCATCTAACTAGTATATTCAAAAGAAACTACAAAGACTTAATCAAGAATTCTAACTCTACAGTTCTCATGACCTTATAGTTTGCAATGGCATTAAGGTGGCTAGACTCAAGCCTAATGAATTGTATTTATGCATTTGTAAGTAATGTCATGGATTATGTAATATCTAATATCCAACCAAATTGTAAAATATGATCTTTTAAAGGACCATGGCTATCATATACATTTAACCTTAACTTTAAAATTTTCCATGAAAAACAAGAATATGCGTGGGAATTGTGAATCAACCACATCCTTTTACACACTAGTGAAATGTATCTCTTCTTAAAGGATTTAAATACTTATTTTTGTATATTAGCTTATAAGGATAACATTTAAAATTTCTATCGTAGAATCCTCCTTGCTATCTTTAGAGAGTTCGCTACCAAGGTGATATAGAAAAAGAATAATAGAACTACGAGTCTTTGGTACCATGACTACTGTAAAATTGCTTGAAGGACTCTAGGGAAACCTCAAAACTTGATAAGATAAATACTTAAAAATATCTTATTAAAAGAAATAACATATACTATATAAGTAGAAAGAAAGAGAAATTATTGTGCCTCTCTAAGTCTAACCCTAGAACAGTTTAGAGGAAAGTGATTAGAGATGCTCCTAAACTTGATAATGTAAATATGTATAAAGCTCCTATTACATAAAATAAATGATACTATATAAGTAGAAACAAATAGTAGTTACTGCACCTCCCTATGTCTAACCTTGGAAATTTTCAAGGAAATCAATGTTCCTAATGAAACATTAAAACATGATAAGATAAATATATACAAAAATATTATTAAAGGAAAGAAAAGATAATATATAAGTAGAAAGCAAGAGCTATTACTGCACTTCTCTAAGTTTGACCTCAATTTATTTTTTTGGAGGAAAGCTATTAGGGATGCTCCTAGTGAAATCTTAAAACTTAATAAAGTAAATACACACAAACATCTTATTAAAGGAAACACAATAAACTATATAAGTAGAAAGAAAGAGCACTTACTACACCTCTCTAAGTATAACTGTAGGAAGTTTTAGGAGGAAAATTATGATTTGCAAAACTGAATAAAACCATTTGATTCCATTGAGTAATTGGAATACTTACCTTATAAACCTATATGAATCCCCTAATTCCATGGACACCATTTTTAATGCCTCTATAAAAAATGATATCTATTCTTTGGAAGCATTAAGTTTGGGGGTAAGTAGCTGGCTAATGGAAACTCTAAGGACAATGAAGGCTACCAAGGTATTTTTTTTTAAAATTGGAGGATCTATCCTCATCCCACGCATACACGAGCTCTTTCTTGGTAGTGAATCAAGGATTCATTAAGCCTACGATGTAGAGCCCTTAATGTGCCTATCTTTAATAGTGTGGATAAAAGAATTCCCTCTAATTACTAATACATTATGATTAGCCATACTTTATCCAAGTTGTATGAGCTTGTTTTGGAGAAGAAGATTATCCTCTGGCTTGAAATCCACGATAAAATAGCTAAATGAAAAGATGGGTTTAGGATATTTTATTTAACTCTAGAACATATTTTTACTCTTAGAATACTTTCACTAGAATGCCAAAATAATAAAATTGATATTTTTTGAATTTCTTTTTTCACCTTAGAAAAACTTTTGACAAGAAAACATTGCTCCTAGAAAAAGGCTATGAAAGAGTCTAAATGAAATAATAGTTCCTCTTGAGTTTAAGGTTGTTGTGTAAAATATGTACTAGAATGTTATTTCTAAGCTTAGGACAATTGAGGATTTGTCAAACAAAATGATTGGATTCAAGCTAAAGTGTCCCTTATCCGTTATCCTTTTTGGGATATAGATTGATAAGCTAGAAAAATTCATGGGATGCGTAGTTTGTGTCAGTGCCATGCTCATTGATATGGTCATAACTCTCCTTTTTTATGCTAATTATATTGTTCTTTTTGTAAGGAGTCATTACAATCTTGGAAAAAAACTTAGAATCCTCCACAATTTCTGATCAATGTTGCCATATGCTATTAATACCAACAAAACTAAAGTCTTAATAATTAAATACAAAAGGATCACCTATGGTACCCTTATTTATAACAAATACTTAGAGGAAGTTCCTTACTACAAATATTAGGGAGTCGAAATCCATAAATTAGAATTATAACATTGAGAAAAGGATAAATGGAAGTTGGAAAGCTTATTATGGGCTTGAAAACAATTATAATTCCATAGTGCTTTGTATTTAAGATAAAAATAAAATCACCTCTTCGACACTCTCATCGCTCTTGTTATTTCAATATATGGATTTGAAGTTTGATGTTGTAGTATATCTAGAGATTAATGGAGGAAGATTGAATACGTACAAAAGAATTTTATAGCCTATAACCACATCAATAAAGGAAATAATCCCTACTCTATCGCCTTGGTTGAAGCAAGTCCTTCCTCCATTGAAATAATGACTATGAATAGCTATCTTATGTATAAAAGAAGAATATATCCAATGTGGAAGCGAAGTGGTTTCCTAAAATTATTTATAAATCTAACCAAACCCCACCCCTCCTTCTCTTAGATTTGTCTCAAGTAAGGGTGGCATAATAATACCTCCTCTTGGCTACACCATTGGAAAACAAAGGATGAGATCATGTTGTATAATCTTGGTAATATTAAAATATTATTACTTCAAAATTTAAGGATAAATTGTGGGGAAATAAAGAGTTGAAGGGAAAAAGGAAACTACAATATTATAAGGAGGTGATGAACCCAAATATCCAAAACCAATTTTTTTTTTAATTTTTTTTGTCTTAATTAGTGTTCAAAAGAAATTATATATTTCAAACATAAGAACTAATTCTTATGAGCTTCATAATGAAACTAAGCATTGTTTAATTCACAAAAGTTGATGAGATGAAAGATTTTGACATCTATGCAGTCTTAAGGGGTTTGAAGATGAAAACATTTCTTCTCAAAATGTTGATATTATACTCACCATTTATTTAATTTAAATAATATTCGTCACACTACCAACCCTATTGACCTTTTAACTTAGCCAAAATATGTTGATTTTTGAATGTTTTTCTCATTTAACATAGAAAACAAATGTTTAAATTTGTAATTAATCTCTTAACTTATTAAGGTTAGTAGACCATATAGGTCTTACTAAAAGTTAATCATCATAATCATCACATTATTATCATATTTAATGTCTTAATTTTAGAATTATAAAAAAATTAAATAACTTACTTTTTTTTTTGTTATTAAAGGGGTAAAATCTAATGATGGAAAGTAAGGATTTTTCACCCTTATCTTGATCCAATTGTTGCACTTATTGTTGTTATTGATGACAAAATGATTTCATTGATTCCAAAGGGAATGCTTGTTATAGTAGTAGTATCGTCGTTGATGATCCAAGAAGAATCAAGACACTTTATTTACTGATATGATAGTTGAATCCTTTATATTTTCCCATCACATGAAAATATGAGTGCTTGAAATTATTTGATATTTTAATGAAGTTATGTTTCTATAAAGATTGTATAATTAGCATGGTTTCATAGAGCTCACACATACCTTTTCAATGGTATATTCTGCTCGGAAAAAAACCTCTCGGATGAGAAGTTATGGTGAGTTAAAAATCAACAATAATTGTGGCAAATTGAAGGGTTAAACTATATGGCCAAATACCAAATTATTAAATGGTGGGAAAGTTATTAATGGATCTATCATTGATAAAGTGAATAAAAACCATTATTATACAAAGTTACATGTAAGTTAATACCATTATAGGGTGTGCATATTCCAGAAAAAATCAATTGTGTCTCCAACAAGTAAATGATTAGATCATGCTTAAGTAGTGTGGTGTTTAACAATACTGTAAAGTCCAATCAGATCAACACATTTGGAAAATTTTTATTGGATGGTTATGTGGATCTAGCTAATGTCAGCATGATAATGCGGTACCGTCGGTGGCTACCACATGGGAAGGTGATTCGGCACTTTCAGATTAGCAGAAAATTAGAAAAAACCGAAACTTAACATACTCTCAGACAACCATGTGGCAACATGATATCATCATCTGGAAGGCTAGTGACCCGCAAGTCACATGGGTAACACATGGTAGCTTGAAGGCGGAATTCAAATTCAAATTGAAAAAAGGAGCATTTTTTTGAAGGATAGTCACATTGAATGTTCATGAAGGTCACATGGTATGCCTGATTTAACGAAAGTTATATTTGACTCAATCATCCCCGGGTGCACCCAAAAACTATATATATGGCACAAAATGAGGTTAATTTTACCATTGAAGAGTCTTGTTTTAAAGTTAGCTTCAAGTGCTTTTGTCCCGAATGGCTAAAGTCACCCTTTGGTTTCATATGAGAAATCTGTTGGAGCATAAATAATTTTTGTTTTTAATATAGTTTTGGTTCATCAAAAATATGTTTATGGTTTTGTACACTGGATTTAATTATAGTTATGGTTTGCGTGATCCATTCAAATCCATTTCTTTGGATGGATCCAAGTGAGCATCCCATAGTAGCCCTACCATTGCATATTGTGTAACAAAGACTTGATCCAATGTGGGCTGACCACTACAAATTTTGTAACTAAGATTGGATTTGATGTGGCCCTACCACTACATATTATGTAACATATATGGTAGTAGGACACAATTCCCATAATCTATAATGATTGTTGTTATAGTGTTTTCTCCTCGAATATGTACGAAAAGGAAACACTTAAGACTGTGGATGACAAACAATCTCAACAATATAAATGGCTGCTAAACATTGTAGATCTGCAGCAAATGATAGAAACAAAACCTGCCAAAGTCCTGATCTATGCCACAATCATAGTTAAACAACAAAATGAAATAGTAATAAATGTGGGTAACTCCAATAATCCAATGGAAAGCAGATATATAAAGAATAGATTTTATTAAATAACACTTGTGAAGGGAACAAATAAGTGTTACCAGTCCCCCTCTATGGGATGTGTTCTTGGCTATCCTAAAATATCTTCAGCTTTTATAGAGTCTCTCTCCTATATAATGTGTAAACGTAGCAAATAAAATGTTTGAGATCAATGGGAACTCAAATGGAAGAAAAAAGTTGTACAACAATGATAATAATCAAAGCTAAAGCAGTGAGTGCAACAATGAAAATAATCAAAAGTGAATAATGAATGGAAAACCATTCTATTTATAACACAATACTGGGTTATCCTCGAATAATGATCAATAATAAAATATTATTAACCCCATCCTTGAAACAACCACTTGGAATATTTTATTATATTTCATTAGAAGGGAAAAAGTATTTAAACTTTTATTTAGAAATAATAAATAAATAAATGATTTATTTATCATCTTAAGAAATATGGTTAAGGAATAATAAACAAATAATGATTTATTTAATTATTCCTAAGGGATTTAGTCAAATTTGACAAGGAATAATAATTAATTAGTGATTAATTAATTATTCTTAGAGAAAAATAAGATAATTAATGATTTATCTGTTTATTTTTCATAATTGGGTCAAATATGACAAGGAATATTAATTAACAATGGTTTAATTAACTATTCCTAGAAGATAATTAAATAAATAATGATTTATTTAATTATTCTTCATGGGTTTAATTATAGATTACTTAACAAATGTGGTTTATCAAGTAATTTCTCACAGTGAAATCAATTTTACTATGGTAAAATTGGCCTTACATGGTGTACTTCAATCCATCTAGTAAATTAGGCTAGATGATCAATTTTTTGGTGATAATAGATTTTCCCCCAGTGTATGAGTGTTAGGAGTAAAACATATGACCGAAGTACGTTGTAAATACACAATCACTAGACAATAAAGTGGAGAGAGAGAGAGAGAGAGAGAGAAAGACCAATAGAGTTGAAGCAAAAGAGGATAGGGACAGAGGGGGCGAGACCAATGCAAGTATCATTTTATGTTGTGGTACCAGATCTCAGTGAGGCGGGGGACGCATACCTATACCCATTGAGATGACTTAGTACAAAAATAATGATGTGCCCAAAATCATAAAACTGAGGAATGAAGTACATGATGAATGTTACATGACATGTTGGTATAAATGAGTCATAAAATAATACAATGTGTCCCCTATACATAATGCACATGCAAAAACATGAGTTAGGACTGAATACAATAATATATGAGTACATGAGATACAATGGCCCTTCCCTCAAAAAATGGGTGGGAGGGAGGGTAGAACAACCGAAGAAGCCCTATTGAATAGGGAAGGGCTCTAAAAAACTAAATGGATCATCTGAAGGAGACATGCATGCTAGGAACACTGCAACTAGCAGGAACCAAACCCATCAAATATGCAGAACTTCATATGAGGCTGTAGCATAATATGAAGGCATCTGGTCATGTGGGGGGCTACTTGAAGGGACACCCCCCATGAGGGCTGAAACATCTCACACACAACTGAAAATCACTAGTACAATTTGCTGCATCACTAGACCATAAAGTATATGAATCAAGAGCATGAAACAACCAAGTCAAATGGAAATAATGAGTCCCTCTACTTGATCCCAGGTACCAAACAAGAATGGAATTTGGAACCAAGATACACCACCCTCTAGACCGTTCTTCTAGAATAAATGATTTGATGTTGACAGAATAGGGCTTGCGATAGGTGAGGCAATGAGGATCCTCAATTATGTCACGAGGGAAAATATTAATGTGACTAATGGACTCACACCAAGGAAAATGGAAAATGATGGGATTGAGGGAAAAACAGACGACTTCCCTTGTTAGAGTATAAAGTGCATGGTTGATCTGGAAACGACTGAATTGATTTCAGAGGGGATGGGGGACACTATGACTGGAGGCTGAAATGGACAACAAAGGATGAATGGTATGAAAAGATGGATGGAATACTGTGACATGATATAATGAGATGTGAAAAAGACTCCATGGATGCAAATGTGACTCATCATGATTCTCTAAACAAGGGTGACTGGATGACACTGCCACATAGAATAGGCTAAGTGGGGACCATGAAAGCATGAGTAAATGATGGTTATTCATGAAGAAAATTGACACGTGAGATGAAAAGTGCTAAGGGAAGGTGGTCCCCAGATTACAAGTGTCGTATATGAATAAATTCGATTTTGAGAGGCGACGAAGTGACCCTTCTTAGAAAAATGGCCTCTGGGTGAAGTGTCAAATCATCAAAAACTGAAAAAGACCCATTATATTACTCGATGATAGCTTTCCAGCGGTGCTAACGGTTTGTAAAACTAAGCTATGGTTTGCTCGCAATGGGAAACATAATAACTGTGGGTTTTTTTTATGAAAGAATGTTTTCCCTCCAATTTGAATTCATTTCTAAGTGACCGGTGGTGAATTTGGAGAGGAGGAAGAGGCCCTAAATCTTGTGGAGATCATAGCAGACAAACTGACCATTAGAATCAGGATCTATGACTTTCAGGTAGGTGGACTTACTCATCTCTTTAATTTCAATGGTTTACTTCCTGATTTTTGGCACCCTGTAGCTCCCTGGTAGACCCCTGTTCCTCTTCACAGTTGCATCACACTTTTTGGTCCTAGAAATGCAATATGGATCGTAGGGCCAAAAACTGCGATTTGGGGCTGAAAAGAGGGGTGTTTTGCTGACCTGGTGGGGGATGTAGGATGATCAGTGTAGGCCAATGTTTTCCACTCTGAACTGATAAGACATGTGGTGTTTTGCAGGCATCACAGACCTGAAGATCAACTGGCCTGAGTGAGACTTGGATACCCTTCGATTCGAGATGTAGAGGGATCAAGGGGTTCGAGGGGTGTTAGTTCACTATGGGGTTCTCAAGCTGGTAGAGAACCCATTGATGAGTTCAGGTGAGCCCTTGCTATCAAGAATTGTGAGATATTGGGATCCAGACTAGGAGGTCTTTGTAGTGTAGAGGCACAATATTAAGCTCACATTATAGGATATTTATTTCTTCACCAGACTCCCTCCCCTAGGGGTGGTGGGTGATATACATCTGGTGTTGCGTCGTGGGAGGAACATTACGGAGTTTGTGGAGCGCCATTGTCCATGGGATGTGTGTGTGAAGGGCACGACCATATGGATTGGTTATCTAGATATGCTAGAGACACGGGCTATCGCCGCAGTAGTGCTACGAGTCTTGGGCAGCCAAGCATTCCACCATATCATTAGTGGGAAGATGATGCTGGTTGAGAGTGTTTTGGCTGGGACCTACTATGGGTGGGCTGAGATAATTCTGTGATCGGTGAAACAATAGTTAAGTCTATGCAGGTGGTAGCTGAACCGTGAATGTGCTTTTGGTATAGTGCTATGTGTGTTCTTCTTTGAAAAGATACCCACCCTCCATCCTCATGTACAGATCTAAGATGGGGGCCGATAGGAGCCCAGGATGTTCCACTGGGGGAAAATATTGTGGAGAGGAGGAGGGGGAGTCGAACAGGTGTTCTGACCCAAGTTTTTCAAACATTGGGATCAGATGCCCCTCTACATTGATGATTATCCTTATAGCGGGATGAACTCTCAGGGTGATCTTGACTTACCACTTTCACTCAGGTGAGAATGGGGACGAGATGTTAAGTGTTAAGCTGCTATTCTTATGGTGCATTTCATATTTTTATCACGTGTATATGGTACTTAGTGTAAAATATGTGGTATGAAGACATAGCATCGGTAAAACTGGTATGATATGCAAGATGAGCCGTAGTGCCAGGGGCTGCAAATAAGGGAAAATCATCATCACGATAGGGTCCAAAGGATAGTACGCTACTCACTAAACTACACCATAGGTGTGAGGTACTCTTGACCAGAGTTTTTGAGTGTGGATGGCATGAGTTAGATGATCGATACAAAGATGAGTGTATCGACCTTCCCTTAGAGTGGCGAGGTATCATGAAGCTCATGGTGATGGCTAGTTAGGTAGTAAGTGATTTAAGTGTAGGTGGAGAAAAGACTTTGGCGTGGGATCCATCGAACTATGACTAGATATGGGGACACGTGGGTCCCTTTGGTTTTGATTTTTGGAACATGCTATGGGCATGTTTGATGTATTTAAAGTTGTGGGCTCCAAACACTTGTATGTTTTATGTGATACATAATATGATTATGAATTTTATATGACGATGATGGCTCATAATGTGTTGTGTTTATGGTTGTCTTCTATGGTATACATGTGATAAATGCCAATCTAGAATGTTATTTTCAATGGTGTCTACATGGTTATTTTGGGATGTAGGAACATCACTGAAAATAATGGTTTCAAATTCACGTACCAACAACTTAACTCATAGATATTTTCTAAATAGGACTTGGTTATGTACATGATACACACCATTCACTTGCATGAAAAGTAGCAAGGAATCTAAACGCACATGAAAATGAAGGATGAGATGAGTGAGGGAATTGACTAACAAACCTATCACTACATCATATTTGACCTGGTTATTGGTGGAAGATCCAATGTACATGCCATTTGAAAAGAATAACATATGCAAGGGGGTAAAAATGGCCAAGGTTAGATTCCTAGAGAAGCGACTTGCACCGTCGGCATGACCGATATACGGTGTGGATGATGGATCCATATGAAATGTGCAAAAAACAATGGATGAGATGATGCAACCTACCTAACTTCATAATAGAAATAAAGAAACGCAAATCAAAGGGATATTCTATGAGATAAATTTCTTGAGGTAGAGTGCATGGGATAGTTAGGAAGGAGATGGCCTTCAAAATCCTCCAATAGATATGCCCCCTTGCCTAAGTGAAAGGGTAATCATGGGTAGACATGGCTTCCATGATCCCCATCAGAATGGAAGATGGGCGAATGGGAGGAAGGATGACTACATGATGCAACAATGGTACTTGGTGCATCAACTTGAGAGAGAAGGTTCACATACGCATCATCTGGAATGGTAGACAACGAGCTAGTAGATGGAGGATCTATGGATGTTGAAACCTGGAATTCTGTCGAAAGAGGTTCGATAGAAGTGTGCGTAGAAACCTCAAAAAGGTTTGCTTGTGAGGAACTCAAGGATGACGATAAGTAAAGGATATGGCCTGTGGAGTCTGTCATCCCAACATTAGGGGGAGGGATCACGATGGTGGGACCAGAGTGGATTCTAGGTTCAATCCCCAGTGGAGTCGCCAATTTTGTTATAGTGTCTTCTCCTCGAATATGTACGAAAAGGAAACATTTAAGACTGTGGATGAAAAACAATCTCAATAATATAAATGGCTGCTAAACATTGTAGATATGCAACAAATGATAGAAACAAAACCTGCCAAAGTCCCGATCTATGCCACAATCATAGTTAAACAACAAAATGAAATAGTAATAAATGTGGGTAACTCCAATAATCCAATGGAAACTAGATATACAAAGAATATATTTTATTAAATAACACCTATGAAGGGAACAAATAAGTGTTACCAGTCCTCCTCTATGGAATGGGTTATTGACTATCCTCAAACGTCTTCAGCTTGTGTAGAGTCTCCCTCATCTATAATGTGTAAACCCAACAAATAAAATGTTTGAGCTCAATGGGAACTCAAATGGAAGAAACATGGTGTGTGACAGTGATAATAATCAGAGTTACAGCAGTGAGTGCAACAATGAAAATAATCAAAAGTGAATAATGTATGGAAAACCCTTCTATTTATAACTATCCTTGAATAATGAGCAATAATAAAATATTGTTAACCCCATTCTTGAAATAACCACTTGGAATATTTTATTATATTTGGTTAGGAGGGAAAAAGTATTTAAAATTTTATTTAGAAATAATAAATAAATAAATGATTTATTTATCATCTCAAGAAATATCGTTAAGGAATAATAAACAAATATTGATTTATTTAATTATTCCTAAGGGATTCAGTCAAATTTGACAAGGAATAATAATTAATTAGTGATTAATTAATTATTCTTAGAGAAAATAAGATAATTAATTATTTATCTATTTATTTTTCATAACTGGGTCAAATATGACCAGGAATATTTTTTTTCCCATGGAAAAAGTCGTAATTTTATTCATAAGACAAAATTACATTTTGTAGATGCTAAAGAGCATATGCATATGTTCTGTTCCAGTTTTCACTGAAACCAAAAAATAAAAAATAAAAAAGTTGGAGTAGCTATTGTTTTCTCCCTTTCTTCTTCTCCACCTTGCGCCATCCTCCCGTGTTGGGGGTAGCAGTTACAATGGATAGCTAATTATCTGTTATAATTTTGGGAGAATCCTTGTCTAACTCCGATCCTTCTGATCCGTGAGTTCTCTTGTTGCCGAGTGTTTCCTTTCTTGTTAGTTGGGAACCTTGTTACTGCATGGGATTGTGGGGACTTCCTATTCTTTTTGTGTGTTGTCCTAAACAATTTGTTCTTCTTCTTCTGCATTGTGTTCTACATTCTCTGTTGTGTCTACTTCCATCACCAAAGGTTCTGTATTTTGCCATCCTTTCGACTTCCTCTGTTGCTGCTTGCTCCTATTGGGGATGTTTCTGACGTGTGGGCATGCACTAAGTAGGTGACCCGTTTGTTGACATCCACGGCCTTGGAATGCTATGTTTTCGTAGTCCAAGGGTTGTATCCATTGTGTATTGTTGAAATTCAGGATTATACTTTCTGGTAGGCCTTAGCTGAGGTCTACTTCGATGCATATTCTGGCGAAAGTAAATATTCCCTTTATGCATCTGTCTAAATCGGTCTTTATGAATTTCCCAAGAGTATTTACAATAGCGTTTAATGCCTTGTGATGCCAGAAATGTAAAGGGAGGTTATGCAACCTAACCTAGACTGGCATCTTTGATACCACCATTGTGTTGGCATCGAATTCTGGAAACCATGGGGTGATGAATAGTCCGGCGCTGCCCCAGAACCATGGCCCCTGGTTGAGAATAATGTCGCTTTCCTCTTCTGTGCTAAATCTAACTATAAAGAACCCCTTAGGGCATAAGTAGATTTCGTAGTTTGTTGTCCAGAAAGTATGGATCCATTGATGCAATAAGTTAGATCTAAGCGAAAAACCATTGAATCTACATATAACTGCATATGTTTGTAGATCTGAGTGGATTGTATTTACCTCTGGTATTTCGATGGTGAGGGATGGGCTCTCAGGTTTTTGTTCTACAATGTAGGGCCCTGGAGATACAATGGTGGGATTGGTTTTCCCTTTGCCCTTGATTGCATTCTTGAAACTCCTTGTGTCCTTCGAGCTAGTTCCCGAGCATCTGCTCCGCAGACAAAGGTTTATGGTAATGGTTGTATCTGATATTATGTTGTAGTCTTGGAGGGTATGATTGTCTTGTAAACTGTGTCCCTTATAGATCAGGTTTTGTGCATGCACTGGTATACCGAGGAAGATTTTTATTTTAACTCGCAAATCCAGGATCCTCCAACCCTGCCATAGTCTTAGGCAGTGGGGTCTATCATCCGGTGATTTGATAAAGTTCAGTGTAAGGTCCGCGGTTATAGGATCTGTCTCCGCTTGTGGCTCACCTCTTTCTATCTGTGACGACCTACTATAGAACCCTATCTCATCCCTAATTTGTCGACATTTCTCAGTCTAGGGTTTTCGAGCTATTGGATCTTGGCATATCTTATTATTGTAAGTCAGATCGGTCGGGTCAGTCGCAAATCTGGGGTATTTATGTCTTTCCACAGTGGGAATGAGATGCCTGGCTCCTTTCAACAATCTTCCAGGGACTGCAGTGGTAGATCCGGTATGTAGTACGGCAGATCCAACGCGATTGGCATTGATAAACCCATTTCCACATCGCTTGTTTCTCTGAGGAGCCTGCGTTTCTGCACATCGCTATAGCTGGCTTGCCTTAGCCCCTTTTGCAATGTCCATGTGTTATGTAGCTTCTTTTAACCCTCATTTCAAGCCCTCCCCTCCTCTGTAACTGCAAGTCTTTGTAGTTGTGGGGTTCCTGGCATAGTCCTAAACAACGAGCACTGCTTCTACCCGGTTTGGGCTCCTAGAGATCTTGGGCGCACACAGATCTACTGGCCAGAACTAGATCTGTGTGAGACGAGAGCTGGGAGAGCTCACACCTGGAAACGCCATTCCCTTCGAGCAGAGGCAAGCCATCGATCTCTATCCAAAACCTTTTCCAACTTCAACCTCACAAGGAATATTAATTAAACACTGGTTTAATTATTTATTCCAAGGAATATTAATTAAACAATGGTTAAATTAATTATTCCTAGAAGATAATTAAATAAATAGTGATTTATTTAATTATTCTTCATGGGTTTAATTATAAATTACTTAACAAATGTGGTTTATCAATTAATTTTTCACAGCGAAAGCAATTTTACTAGGGTAAAATTCGCCTTACATGGTGTACTTTGATCCATCTAGTAAATTAGGTTAGATGATCAATGTTTTGGTGATAACAATTGTATGTCCAATTATACAAGCCAAGGTGGATGAGCCTGAGTACATTTGAGCTATAGTGATGGATTATAGGGACAATGTGTATAGTTTAATTTAGTGATAACACTATAATTTAATGTGTGCTACATAGTGTCCCAAGTCACATGAGGAGTGGAGTTGGTAATTCATTGGCATAGTGTATATGTGATTGTGAGTTCAACCCATAACAATGAACATGTGATTATATATATATTCACATAGTTTATGACTTTTGGTGGCCTATGTTGGGATTAGGTGGATTGTTTAAAATCACCCAAAAAAGGACTATTCGTATAACATTCAAATCAATATAAAGCTTTATATGGTTTGGATTTCTAGAGCTAATATTGATTTAAATTTGATTATGAAAGAAGGCGAGTAATTATGGTTTAGAGATGATGTCATTGTTTTCATATTGTAGTGATAGTGTTTTGTGATAGTGATGGTTTGTGAAGGTTGAGTTGATGGTACGAGTTGTGATGGTGACATTTTGCGGATTATGGTATTTCTTATAATATGATATATGATGACAATGGATCCAATTTGAAAATGAGATGAAATACGGGTCCACCAAGATATTGAAGAGGAGTTTGGAGCCTCAATAAGGTTTTAGCCTACAATGAGCATCTACTTGCATCTTCCTAGGTTGGTGCCTCAATGAAGTTGTAGCCTACCGCAAGTGGCAGCTTACGTTTTTGGGGGTAGTTGCTTCCTCTAGGTCGGGGCCTACAAATTGATGTAGTGAATTGAATATTAAGAAGAAGAATATTTGTGGTTTTCTCACATATGGGTTTCCACCTAAAAACTTTCTATCTACTTATGATGTGATGCTCCTAGGGTTGATTAATGGCTTATCGTTACACTGCTTATATGATGATACACTATTATAATGAATGACATAATGTTTTTGGTTCTATGGTATATGGATATATGCATGTGTGATTAAGAAAATATTGTCAAATTTTGAAATTGACCTTACACTGATTCAACCCCCCCGGCCCCCTAGTGTGACTTTTGGGCCAACAAGTGGAATCATAGCAAGTCATATTCAGGTATAGTTAACTATTGGAAGATGCATAAAAGAAATATCAACTTATATGTGTCATCTTTTATTCTTCTAAAATTTGAGCTAGAGGAGATTAAGAGAGAATGGAATCTTGATAAATTATCTTGATGAATTTAAGAAATAACGAGGAGAAATATAAATGAATTTACAGGATAAAAATAACATAATTAACCATCTCAAGAGAGAGGCATATGTAGCAAACAAGTCAGCCAAGGAAATTTAGGAATATTCTCAAACCAAAATCAACAACAAAAGGAAAATATGCAGGTACCATAGATTCTATTATGGCTATTGTTTCTTATGTCATGCATTCACACATAAGGCCTCTAACTATGGTTACTAGAGAAATGGTTTTCAAAGTCACATTCAATGCTTTCTATGTCATAAATTTGGACACAAGGCCAAAGATTGTAAGTTGAATCCAAGAAATACTCTCAAAATATGGCAAAAGAAATAAGAGAAGTGTGGACTCATTCTATATGCCTAGAATCTAGAAAACAAATGTTATGTTGATAGTGGTTGATCAAGACACATGACATGAGACCAAAAGAAATCAACGACATTAAGGAAATATATAAGGTAAATTAAATGTTGGTAACAATGCATATGCCCGTATTATTGGGAAAGGAACAATAAACTTTGGCAATGGAAGAACTAATTCTCAGAAAGTTTTCTATATAGAAGTGTTCAAAAATAATATGTTAAGCATTAGTGATAGATGTGATCAAGGTTTTGACGTAATATTCAACTCTAAAAGATGTGAAATCGGGAATGAAAATTCTATTAAGTTGGTGGAAAGGGCTACTAGAACAAATGAATATATATCCTAGAACATTCAAATATTAAAAAATGTTGTGTTAGAAAAATAGATGAAAGTTGGTTGTGGAATAAAAGGTTGGGGCATATCTATTTTGGAAACCTAGCAAAAATTACAAGAATTGAAGCTATCAGAGATATGTTGAGGATTTCAAAACCTTAGGATGAAGTATGCAAGGCATGTCAACTTGTGAAGCAAACTAGAGTTACCTTCAAAGCAAAGGAATACTCAAGATCTTGTCCATTGGAAATTATTCACACATTTCTTTGCGGACTAGCCAAAATTTCCACACTAAAAGGTGAGAGATATTTTATGTTGTTTATTCATGATTTTATAAGGATGACATGGTTATTTTTCTTAAGAAAAAGTCCAGGACATTTGAAAAATTGAAGAATTCCAAGGCTTTTGCTGAGAATGAGATGGACCTGAAAATTAAATGCTTGAGAATAGATAGACAGAGAGAATTTACTTCTCATGAATTCCGTCATTTCTGTGAGAATCATTGAATTGGAAGACACTTTACTATCAAAAGAACACCTCAAAAAAATGGTATACCGCAACGAAACAATAAAACAATTTAGGAGATGGTGAGAAATCTTATTTTTGAATCTCAAATGTCGGATTGAATTTGGGGAGAAGCAATAAATAAAACTATATAAATTTTTGACAAAGAATGAAAATGAAAAAGTGGAGCATATATTGCTCTTCTCAATATTCAAATTAGTTAAATAGAATACATAGAAATCATCAACAATAAATTACTGGAGTGAAACTCAACTAAATTGAAGTAAAACTGAACTGAATATGACACCTAGCAGATAAGAGAATCAAACATGATGACACCTAATAGAAAGTGATATTAACATCTCAACATCCCCTTGTAATATCAATTGTTACAATTAGAGGCACATACAATGTTTAATTTCCATGTTTGAAATTCAAAATACATTTTTATCCAATAACTTTGTGAAAATATCTGCAAACTCATCTTTGGAACCAAAAAAATCAAGTATTATGTCCCCATCATTGACAAGATCACAGATGAAATGAAAACACGCGTCAATGTGATTTCTCTTTTTGTGGAACACATGATTTTTTTATAAAGAAATTGCTGAATTGTTGTCACAGAAAATAAGAGTTGGCTCCTTTTGAACATTTGATATATCTTCCATCAATTTTCTCAACCACACTGCTTAACAAGCTGCTAAGTTTTCTGCTACACATTATACCTCTGTGGAATATATTATTGAAATGATTGAATGTTTCTTGGATGCCAATGAAATCAGATTGGTTCCAATATGAAGGTGCTTTTGCAATCATCTAAACTCCCTGCATAATCGATGTCTATATACCTTGAAAGTGAACATTTTTTTAGAATGTGTATAGAACAAACCATTATTTATGGTCACTGCAATATATCTTAAGATCAGTTTCGCAACCTTCTAATGAGAAATATTTGGTGATTGCATAAACCTGGAGACAAAACTTGCTACAAACATGATATCAAGGCTAGTCACAATGAGATATAATAAACTACCAACTAGACTTTTATGCAATGTGGGATCATCTGGTGGAGCTACATCTTCTTTGGTCAGTTTGGTGCCTTGAAAAATTGGTGTATCAACTAGCTTGCAATTAGTCATTTTGAAATTTCAGATGATATTAGTGGCATATTTTTGTTGACCAACAAAGATTCCATTACCATATTATTGAATTTCAATGCCTAAGAAGTATTTTATGACCCCTAGATCTGTCATATCAAACTCTGTTTGCATTTCTGCTTTGAAGTCTTCTAACATCGTATTTCTTGTATAAATAAGATCAACTATGTAAAGGCATACAATAATTTTTTTCCCTGCATGAGTTTTGGTATACAAAGTTAGCTCGTGGCTTCTTCTGCAAAAACTACTTTTGATGAGATAGGTGTCGATGTAGTTGTACCATGATCTTGGAGCTTGTTTCAAGCCATACAAGGGTTTCTTCAATATGTATACCTTATGCTCATGTCCTGGAACTTCAAAACTAGGTTGCTTCTCTACATAAACTTCTTCTTGCAATATACCATTTAGGAAGGAAAATTTTACATCAAGATGGTAGACTTTCCACTTGTGTTGAGCTATTATTGGTCAAATGGTTTTGACAGTGTCTAACCTCACTACTAAAACAAAGGTTTAACCATAGTAAGCACCAAAATGTTGTGAGAATCCTTTGGCAACCAACCTTTCCTTATGTTTCTCCATTTCTCCTTTTTCATTCAGCTTGGTATTATATACCCATTTTACACCAATCTTGGTTTTGTCTCTTAGGAGATTAACTAATTCCCAAGTCTGGTTGTTCTATACGGCGACAATTTTTTAGTTAATTACATCAACCCAATGATTTTGTTTAATTGCTTCTTCAAAATGGGTTGGTTGAGATGAAATAAATGTAAACATATTCTTCCGGTCAAATTCATGCTCTTGCTCATATATTTATCTGATGCTTCTTATTTTATGACTGTCTTATGAAGATGTTGAATCATTGGTGGATTCACTGCTTGAAGATGTAGCATTTTCATAATGGTATGGATCTTCTTTAATCTTCAATATTGGTAGCTTTTCTGGATAAAAGGACTGATTTGAAGTTTCATCAACATGATCAGACCAAGATTTATTTTCAAAAAAATTAACATCTCTACTTAAAACAAACTTCTTGGTAACTAGATTGTAAAGTTTGTAGGCTTTTTACTGCTCACTATAGCCTATGAAAATACGTCTTTCACTCCTGTCATCAAGCTTCTTTATTAGCTGCTTAGGAACATGTGAAAATGCTACTGATCCAAAAATTCTAAAGCGAGATACATCTATCTTTTTATCATCCCATGATTTTTGAGGTGCTGTATCCTGGAGACTGGTTTTTGGAGATCTATTGAGAACATATTCTGTTGTCGAAAATACTTCAACCCAATAGTTATTTGACAACTTCTTCTCACATAGAATACATCTAGCTATGTTCATGATTCCTGATTTTTCCTTTCTGCACTCCATTCTGCTGTTGAGTATATCTTGTTGTGTTCTGCATGCTGATTCCTTGTTGTTGACAAAAAACTTTGAAGTCATTGGAACTGTATTCTTCTCCTCTATCTAACCTGAAGACTTTTAAAGGTATTCCACTCTATTTTTCTACTTCTTCTTTGAATTCTTTGAACCTTGAGAATGTATTTGATCTATTTTAGAGAAAATACACCCATATCTTCCTTCTATAATCATCAATGAATGTTAGAAAAAAAATACTACCACTAATGGAATATGTCTGCATTAGGCCACACACACACACACACACACACACACACACACACACACACACACACACACACATATAGATATATATGGACTAGCTCTAAAGGATATTTTTCTCTAGAGGACGATGTGGGAAAGATATCTCTTTTATGCTTGGATATAACACAAATTTCATAATTATAATATTTTTCATTCATAATAGGGAGACCAATGATGATTGAATGTTTCTGAGGTAGACTTAGAATCTTCAATGGGATGTGGCCATACCTAGAATGCCATAGCTGAGACTCATCTATTCTTGACACATTGTGGGTAAACATCTATGAGATATTTCAAATTCTAAGAGTCAATGGAAATATCCTATTATTATTTTTTTTTAACCTTTTCTATCAGTCATATATTGGGAGGTTTTTCATAGATATAACATGTGTTGTCTTGAAATATTACATGATAACCATGTTCCATTAATTGACCTACCCTAATGAGCTTATGCTTTAAATGTGGAACATAATAAATGTCATGTATGTATTTCTAATTATTATGTTTAGTAAGAACAAGACCAATACCTTTCCCTTCAACTTTAATACATGAACGCTTTCTAAGAGTAGTTCCTATTGTTATGGAAGAATCAATATAAGAAATCATATTTTTGTTACCTGTCATATGATTGTTGCAGCCACTCTCTAGCACTCTCTAGAAATCAAAGGCCCTTGTTGTGAGTGCCTTCAAAAAGATGGCACAAAATAAACATTGTGTTAGAGGATTCTCCTTCATTACTGGAGAGATGGACATTGCCACTTTGTTGATATGACTATTTCTTTCTGCATTCATGTTCATTGCCAAAATTTCTTGTAGTAATAACATTGAACAATAGATTTTCTCCATCTTCTACTCCTCTGAGTTTGGTTTTGTGGAGGTCTCCATGGCTCTGATTCATGATGATGTCCTGATTTTCCTCTACCTCATTTGATTCCACCTCTATATCCTCTGCCTCTGCCTCTACCAATAGAGATTTTGCCTTGAAATCTTGTTCCATGGAATCTTCTGCCAAGTTAACTCTTGTCTCATGTGTTACAAGTGATCCAGTTAGTTGTTTTACTGAGGAGGTTGTAAAATCTTTGGATTCCAGAATGGTTGTTACAACCATGTCATATTTCTTAGGAAGGATTCAAAGGAAATTTTCAACAATCTTCTGATCTATAATGGTTTCACCAATGAATTTTTTTAGCACTTCGTAATTTCTTCAGGTTGAGGAGAGAAACTCAGAGGCAACCACAAACCACTTAGAAGTTGGAATCTAGCCCTTCCAACTTTAGAGAGGGTTATCTCTATCTGAAATGTTCAATCACTTAGATATTAGGTTAGGTATGGTGCTTAGTGGTGTATAATTTTTAAAGGTTTGTTGGCACAAAGAAAGATAGATCTATTGGGCATTGAGTCATGTTAAATTGAATATTTTTCCAATGATAGGATAAAAATATGAGGGGTATTCTATAGGGGAAAGGTAGGCGGTCTTGTTGGTGTAATCAAATTAATTCATTGTAAGAGAGTGAGTATAAGAATGATGAAACAACCCATATAGCATCAAACCATGGGATGAATTCAAAATGTTTTTTTAAGAGGAAAACATAGACTGCTTGGAAAACTAAATTAGGGCACTTTTTAAATGAATTCTGAGGTGAGTTATGGTTCAACCAAACATGTAGCCATACATTTAAGGTATGAAAATAACATAAAGAAAAATTACAACATGAGGAAAGCACACCACCATGAAGAGTTGACACATGAATCCATATAAACCACACCTCTATGTTTCATTCACTAGAAAATCAAGAAAATACAATATGCACAATGTTCTTTCTTCTCAAACCTGACCAACCATTTTCTCAAAGGAAAATTTGATAGTATCATAGTTGGGTCTGGATTGATGAATGTGAGGTCTTGTGGTTCAAATCTGACAATGGAGTCTCCCTTGTGTTTTCTTCCCTATAGAGTTTACATGGTTTTTTGCAGCAGAGGGATACTCTAGGGTTTTTAAACTGCAATCTCAATGCAAATTTAATTGGTGCAACAAGTGTGATAGAAATGATGAACAAGGGGCTAAAAATTGAGCTTTGATGATAAATGAAAAAATAAAACCCTATAACATAAACCAGTTAACACAAATCACGTCTTGAAAACCCCAAGACAACTACTACATGCTTGGTCCTAGTTGCTAACAATTTAAATAGACAGGAGAAGCACTGAAGGCATAACACATGGGAAAAAAACTAAAATCACCTTTAAGGCACATAAGGATTAGGTAAGGAGCTTCAATTTAGTTTCAATCACATGGTAGACTTTGTATATGGAGGCTGCAAAATGGAATTTGACTGTTTGGAAAGGGTAAACACAAAAAAAATGCATCACACAAAGAAGACACAACGAATGGCAGAAAACACAGTGATGGCAGAAAGTGAAGCACTGCAGAAAACACAATGATGGCAAAAAGCGCAGTGATGCAGAAAAAACAATGATTATGAAATTTGGTATCTTGTAGGTTTCCAAGTTGTTTTCTTGACTCATGCATGAAATTTGGAAATCATAAAAGACCAAGGCACTGAATGAAATTGGAGTTTTCACCTGGAGAGACGATTTTCTCACTGGATTGAAATAAATGAAAACTATCTACAAGTGCAACGCTCCCCTACCTTCTTTGCACAATGACCATAAACGAACACTAGACGAGCATTTTGAAGGAAGAATGGAGTGCTAAGAGATCTTGTGTGAAGATAATCATGCAATTAACCTCCCAAGGTTGCTGAGAGCGGACTTGATGGGCGATAATTACAATTTGAACTTGATAACCAAAAGCGTAGCACTTGGAAAAATATTAGCATCATTCACTTGGTCGTTGTATTGTTTCTGAAGTCATGACTAATCATGATTTGAAATTTTAACTAACTCAAGACACCTACTGTAGAATTTTGTAGAATTTTTCCTACAAATCAGCTAGCTCTGATACCATGTAGAAATTTCCCACCTGTAGATCACCTGGTAGTGCAATGTACCAAAGCAAAACACTTGATCTACTTCTACAAGCAATTTAGCAGAAGCTTAATCAACCATGAGCAACATCAATAAGAACACATATAACTGATATGGAGAAATCAAACACACATAACACAGAAGATATAACCACGGGAAATTACCAGCATAAAACCCCAACCATGTATTATCAATCAAGTGGAAATCCTCTTCAACATACAAAAAGAATCAGCTCAATAGCTCATCCAGGTGGAGATTGGTGGCCACCTACCAAGTCCACTTGGATCTCCACCATTGTTTCTCTCAGAATTTTCAGTTTCCTTAATTGTAGAACAACTTACTATTTTTAGTAGTTTTTTAGGTCTTGAACTTCTGGAGCCGTTTGAGGCCCTAAACGACATTTTTTGGGAAAACTGGGAGCAACATGGGTCCATGGACGGATGTTGCTCTTCCCAAAGTTGTATTTCTCGGATAGATCTTTCTAACAAGATATTGTGCACATCAAACCGAGATCATATGCCAAAGTTATGACCCCGGAAAGTTGATGTACCAATTTACCCAAATGGGGCCCATAGTTTGGCGTTTCATCTTTTAGGGTTAGATTTTTGGATGTTTAGGGGTTTCCATTGTTTCTCAACAATAAATAGGCCTTTGAGCCTCATTATAAGATAGTTCAGAGGCATGTAGCCGCCACATCTCTTCTCATAGATAAGCTACCATCGCCCTAGCTGGTTTATTTCCATTACTGTTTGTAAGCATAGTTCAGTGTTTTACATTAATGAAATGAAGTATTATTTCCACTGAATATCTGTGTTTATGGTTATCTCTGTAATTTTTTGCATTCCTGTTTAAATCCGGATCAGTGGTATCAGAGCGGTCTCCTTTTTCTCTGTTTTTCTTTGCATGTCCCCAACAAGGTCGGGATATAAGGAGTTAGGGCTTGAACTAGTTGAACCTTTGCAAGACCAGCCTCGCAAATCCTGACAGCCTCCCATGGCGGATGAGAAGAAAGATGAGGGGGCAAGAGATCCTATCAAAATATTGCTCGAAGAAGCCCTCGAGCGACAAAGGAATGCTGTGATGGACAACTTTTCCCGGATCCTTCAGCGGCTACCCAGAAGCAACGCATCAGCTTCCAGCAACTACTCTGGAAATGCCACGCCATTTAAGGTAAAAGTTAATTTTGAAATCCCCATATTCGAGGGTCAGATAGACACAGATGTCGTAGATAAATCGTTAAATCTGCTAGAAGGTTATTTTTCTGTTCAAGAATTTTCAAGTCGGGAAAAGATTGTTTGTGCTCTTCTCAAAGCAGCCCCCCACGTCAAGAACTAGTGGGAAACCTACTGCGAGCAAAAGGATGAAAATACAGGCTCACTATTTTCAGTCGTACCCACCTGGAATTCATTCCAAGATGCCATCATGGAGCATTACTACCTTGTCAGAAGCTATAAGCATCAATACATAAAGTGGACTACGCTGCGGCAGGGAAGGGACCAAGACGTGCTGGAGTTAACCAATATTTTCCATACCTTTCGCACGAAGTTGGGTATCATGGATTCAGAGCAGCATTTGATACTAAAATATCGTGGCTGCCTGCACAAGTACATCCAGGAAGAAATAGAATTCCTTAACATCTCCTCGCTCGACATAGCATACTGATATGTCGTCAAGGTCGAGCAAAAGTTTAAACAGAAGAAGCGAGACTTTGGATCTGTGAATCTAAAGCAAGGGAAAGGTGCACCTAAACCACAAAACAAAGGACAAAGCCAAGGTGGGGTAGCCCAAGACAACCCGCCAAAGCTGCAAGCAAAGAACAATGTCACGACGCTGAAAAAGGACACGGGAAAATGGTGTGAGTTCCATAAGAGCTCCACTCACAACACAAGTGAGTGTCGGGCCAAGCAGTCACTGGTGGTTGAACTAAAGGTTTCAGAATTAGATGCATGTTCTAACTTTGAGTCAGAACCTGACAAGGGGAATGACAAAGGGAATCAGATTATCGATACAGAGCCCAATGCCACCATTGCCACCACGAAGATACAGAAGGAGGAACCTGAAGATCCAGAGGAGGAGGAGCGTCTCTTCCACTCCCAGATGTGGGTAAAGGGCTCCTCGCTACAGTTCATTGTCAATAGCGGGAACCAAAAGAACCTCATTTCTGTAGAGATTGTGAAGTAGTTGGGCCTACCGACCACAGCACGTCCTCAATCGTAGACCATTGGGTGGCTTCACTAAGGACGGAATCTTCGCGTGAGCCAGCAGTGTCGCCTTCCATACAACATCAAGCCCTTCATGGATGAGGTATTGTGTGACATTACTCCCCTTGAAGTTTGTGATGTATTATTAGGACAACCATTCTTGTGGAAACGACATGCTATGTATGAATCACGGCCCCGTGCTGTTATTATTACATTGGGAAATAAGCTGTACAGGATACCGGAGGTGGCACCACCTACTGCCATCTCTTTGGTTACTGCAAAACAATGCAGTAAGGTCATTTCCAAAACCAGGAAATTTATTTTCCTGATGATACACCCTCAAGGAAAGAAGATGGTGGCCACGACCTCTAGACAGGGCCCCTCCGCACGACAACTACAGATGGACAAGGTAATGGAGGAGTACGAGGACATCTTCACCTCCCCTGTGGGGGTTCCTCTGCACTGTAAGGTGAAGCACTCCATCGATTTGACCCCAGGTGCGCCGCTACCCAATGGACCAATCTATCGGCGCTTCGTTCTGGAAAATGATGAAATCAAGAGGCAAATTCAGGAGCTGCTACAAAAAGGTCACATCCGTCTGAGTTCATTGCCTTGTGGGAGCCTGATCGTGTTGGTATAGAAGAAGGATGGGACTTGGAGACTCTGTACTAACTATCGGGCACTGAACAAGATCACTGCCCATAATAGGTACCTGATCCTGCGGATTGATGACCTCCTGGACCAACTAAAGGGGGCAAAATATTTTAGTAAGATCGATATGAAATTAGGATATCACCACGTACCAATCGAACCCTCTGATGTGTGGAAGACTTCCTTGAAAGCCAAGGAGGGCCTTTTAGAATGGTCGTTTATGCCTTTCGGATTGACAAATGCTCCGGGAACCTTCATGAGGCTAATGGATGACATCTTGCGGCCATTCACCAACTCATTTGTAGTGGTATACTTGGATGAAATTCTGATCTTCAACCAAAGTTGGGAAGAGCAACTCCACCACATCCAACAAGTTCTCCAAACACTGCGGCAACACAAGCTATGTGCTAATTTTGAGAAATGTACTTTTGGCATGACCCAAGTTCAGTATCTGGGATACATTATTGATGAACAAGGGGTGCATGTGGATCTAGCCAAGATCCAAGTCATTCGCGATTGGCCATCTCCAACCACTCTGACAGAGCTCTGTAGCCTTCTAGGTCTTGCCAACTTCTACTGCAGGTTTGTGTTGGGGTTTTCTCATATCACTTGGCCCTTGAGTCAAGTCACCAAGGGAGGAGCAAAAGCAAAATTCTTTTGGTCTGAATCTCAACATAAGGCACTCACAGAGTTGAAAGATCGCCTCTGCACGACACCAGTGCTCGTGCTACCAGATTTGCGACAACCGTTTGAGGTCGAGATACATGCCTTTGATTATGCTATTGGGGTAGTCCTTACTCAACACAGGCATCCAGTGGCATATCATAGTGAGACACTTTTAGACATAGTCCAAAAGTATACCACTTATGACAAAGAGATGTATTCCATTGTGCAGGCCTGCCGACAATGGAAGCATTACATTTTGGGGAAGGAAATGGTCATCCACGCAAACCACCGACTTCTGCAGTTCATACAGACCCAAGGGAAATTGCAGAATGATCACCATCAGAAGTGGTGTACATACCTGCAACACTTCCATTTGAATATCAAGTATAAGAAGGGTAGCACCAATAATGTTGTAGATTGCCTTAGTCGACCACCGATCATGGTGTTAACCACCGTGCTCAACTCTTGTGGGCACGAGACTTCTGATTGGCCACTTCTCTACTAAAGTGACCCAGAATTTGGCCACACATACTAGGCACTCTTGGAGGGTCGGCATGTTCCAGATTTTCACCTCTAGGATACCCTGCTATGCCACCTGGGTCACGTTTGTGTTCCTTCAAGCGAGCATGCCAAGATGATTTGGGAAGCACACTAGAATCGGGCTGCTGGGCATTTCGGGGTCGAGAAGATGGTGGCAGTACTGCAAAAGTATTTCTATTTACCGAATCTTTGATGGGATGTCGGGAAGTACATCAGATCATGTACTGCCTGTGCTATTGCCAAACCAACCATCAAGAAGCAAGGCCTCTATACCCCACTGCCTATCCCTAGTTGACCTTGGGAATCCATCTCCATGGATTACATGTCAGGCCTTCCTGCCACTAAGCGTGGAAACGTCTGCATTTTTGTGGTCGTCGATAGGTTCTCAAAGATGGCCATTATGGTGGCCTGCAAGAAGAATATCACAGTAGAAGCCACTGCTAAACTCTTCTTTGAACGAGTGTGGGTTCACTTTGGGATCCCACAGTCTATCATCTCAGATCGGGGTAGTTAGTTCCTCAGTACATTTTGGTCCAGTATCTGGTCAATGCTGGACACCAAACTCACTAAATCCATAGCCTTCCATCCTCAAACTGATGGACATATAGAGGTTGTCAATAGGATGATTGTACACATTCTACACATGTACAACTCAAAGCATCCACGCACATGGGACGAGAGCCTCCCCTATGTTTAGCACAACTACAACCGAGCTCTTCACAGCTCGACTAGCCACAACCCCTTTAAGGTGGGCTTGGGATTCCAACCACTATGCCCCATTGATGTGGTCATGCCACTTGCAGCTACTCACACAGATTCGGCTCATGTTCAATCCAAAACAGAAAAGGAAACCAGCTTCATTGAGCACATCCAACATATTCACCACCAAGTCCATGACATTTTGGAGAAATCAAATGCCAAGTACAAGCAGCGACATGATCAACATCGGGTTCCACACAAGTTTCAAGTCGGCGATAAAGTATGGTTGCATTTGCAAAAGGAACGCCTTACTAGAGCCTATCGGAAAATGAGGCCACTCTGATATGGTCCTTACACCATTACTAATGTTGTGGGAGATAATGCATTTAAGCTCAGCATTCCCCCATTCCTTCGCCTGCACCCAGTGTTCAATCTGGACCACCTTCAACCTACTTTCCACCATTACTAGACACATCCGACATTGTTGAATAGCTCACACCCACAGAATTAAATCCAGATTGCATGGAACAAGCTGTAACTAATCGGATGATGGACACACAGATCAAGAACGCTCGCCAACAGAATATCCAACTGTATTGAGTTGTCAAAGCAAGCCAACTCCTTGACTAGGGCAAGTGGCTCACCAGCAACCAAGTTCAGCAGAAGTTTCCTCATCTCATGGAGGAACTCAACGCAATGGGGACCATTGCTTCCTAAGGGGGGAGGAATGATCCAGGTGGACATTGGTGGCCACCTGCCAAGTCCACTTGGACCTCCACCATTATTTCTCTTGGGATTTTCAGTTTCCTTAATTGTAGCACAACTTACTATTTTTAGCAGTATTTCGAGTCCTGAACTTCTAGAGCCGGTTTGAGGCCCTAAATGACGTTTTTTGGGAAACCTGGGTGCAATATGGGTCCATGGACCAATGTTTCTCTTCCCAAAGTTGTAGTTCTTAGATAGATCTTTCTAACGAGATATTGTGCATGTCAAACGGAGATCATATGCCAAAGTTATGACCCTAGGAAGTTATGTACCAGTTTACCCAAATAGGGCCCACAGTTTGGCGCTTCATCTTCTAGGGTTAGGTTTTTGGACGTTTAGGGGTTTCCATTATTTCTCAACAATAAATAGGCCTTCGAGCCTCATTGTAAGACAGTTCAGAGGCATGTAGCCACAACATCTCTTCTCAGAGATAAGCTACCATCGCCCTAGCTGGTTTATTTCCATTACTGTTTGTAAGCATATTTCAGTATTTTACATTAATGAAATGAAGTATTATTTCCGCTGCATATATGTGTTTATGGTTATCTCTATAATTTGTTGTATTCCTATTTAAATCCGGATTAATAGCTATCCTGTTCTCTCTATACTCTGATGATCTTCAATCAGAAGATGAAAATCATGGACTACCTAGTCCTCAATATATAGGCCAGAAGTCCTCCAATCTCCTATAATTAATCCTTCACCATGCAAGGAATACTTACTAGAAATATCCAAGCATCTGATAGTACACTGTACCACATCTAATCTCAACTGGGTCTTTGACGGAACTGACATGCAACAGTTATCCATAAGTGAATCCTCAACTATCTAAAATAATAGTTGTCACATGCATGCAAGCATTAACAAACTATATTTTACTATTTTAACAACTTGTTAAAAAATCTAACTGGACTTGACTAGTTAGAACTAAGTCAATTGATTCTCTCATTATAGAACTCATACTTATTCCCTCAATCAGTGGAGGAAATTAAGGATAAATACCTCAATCATTGGGACAACCCATGTGCATGTTCATAAAGACTTCAAATTCGAATTTCCTTAACTAATTAACTCAACTGAATTGATTAATTAATATTTCCAACTGCTGTTAAGACCAAAATTAATTTTACTTCCTATAGACAGACTAGGGACTGCTATAAATAGGAAGGGACCCAGAAATGCTATTTTTAGAACTTTCTATTTTTAGCAGTTTCACCTCTTACACAATGTGACTAATGACCTCACTGGCCAAAGTACTATTTTTAGACATGCTATTTTTAGCAGGTTTGTTTTTAGCACATTCTAAATTTAACATTTTTTGTTGCACATTTTTCAACAACCCCTCTCAACAAGAAAGGCTTCCTCTCAAACCCAATCCTGTAATTCTGGAATGTTCTGCATGCAACACATCTACCCGGTCCACTTGCTCCAACAACACTTGGAACAAAAACACTCCCAACTGACCACTCTATTGGGCTAGGAACATACTCTGATGCTAAAGCTCTACCTGCTACTGGCAAGTGCTCCCTCTCTGACATCTGTGCTACTACAACATCTCCATGCATCTCGCACCATTGCATGCCTCTCTGTGACACCTAGCACTGTGAAAAACACTTGTTCCTCTCGCATTGCTGCAGCCTGCTAGCTATGCACTGCCCTGGGATTCCCTGCACTGTCGCTCTCTCTGCCGCTCCATCCGCATCTATCTCTACCCAATCAGTCAGTTCTTGCTACTCCACATCGGGGCTCCTGTAGTAAGGTCTGATCCAAGAGGTTGGGTACCTCAAGGATCCTACCCCTCCTCCTTGGGACGATCACTCTATATCACCCCAACTCCTACCTGGAGGTATGGCTGCATGTGATCCGACAGCCCACCTGACTCGATTTTTTCCTCCACTGGAGGTCTCTACATGAGTAGATGTCTATACGCGATCTCCTCTCAGCTTCTCTTGTCATTGCTGCTCCACAACCTCCTGAAGCTGCTGCACCAATCATGGCTCCTCCACAATCATCTGAGACTTCTTCTGGCTTTGCATGATGAGAGGTAATATACCCTCCCTCTCAACCACCAAGTCTCCATCAGTTTCTGCTCATGGCTTTGCATGCATCTTGTACCTCAAGTGCATACAAGTTCTTGGCTAGCACACCAATCTATTTCCACTTTCCCGTAGTCACGAAATTTTCTAGAAAAAGAGCTGATTTTAAATCAGCGATATCTCCCTCATCCGAACTTCGATTCAGCCAATTTTTTTGTTTGATTTTGAGTATTTTTCCCTAAGGAATCCAAATCTGCTATTTGTTTCTGAAAATTTTGTACAGAAATTTTCAGATCTGCTCTGCAAACTCTCGGCCCAAAACTCAAAACTTTGAAATCTCCTCTTCTTGTATATTGTTCTTCCTTGATCACCTGTGCTCTGATACCATGTAGAATGTTTCTTACAAATCAGCTAGCTCTGATACCATGTAGAAATTTCCCACCTGTAGATCAACCTAGTAATGCAATGTACTAAAGCAAAACACTCGATCTACTTCTACAAACAATTTAGCAGAAACTTAATCGACCATGAACAACATAAAGAAGAACACACATAACTGATATGCAGAAACCAATCACACATAACACAAGATATATCTAGGGGAAAGCACCAGCATAAAACCCCAACCATGTATTATCAATCAAGTGGAAATCCTCTTCAACATACAAAACGAATCACCTCAATAGCTATCCTGCTCTCTCTGTACTTTGATGATCTTCAATCAGAAGATGAAAATCATGGACTACCTAGGCTTCAATATACAAGCCACATGTCCTCCAATCTCCTATAATAGATCCTTCTCCATTCAAGGAATACTTACTAGAAATATCCAGGCATCTGATAGTACACTGTCCCACATCTGATCTCAATTGGGTCTCGGATAGAACTGACATGCAATAGTTATCCATGAGTGAATCCTCAGTTATCTAAAATAATAGTTGTCACATGCATGCAAGCATTAACAAACTATATTTTATTATTTTAACAAATTGTTAAAATAATCTAACTGGACTTTACTAGTTAGAACTAATTCAACTGATTATCTCATTATAGAACTCATACTTATTCCATCAATCAGTGGAGGAAATTAAGGATAAATACCTCAATCAGTGGGATAACTCATGTGTATGCTCACAAAGACTTCAAATTCGAATTTCCTTAACTAATTAGCTCAACTGAATTAATTAATTAATATTTCCAACTACTGTTAAGATCAAAATTAATTTTACTTCCTATAGATAGACTAGGCACTGCTATAAATAGGAAGGGACCCAGAAATGCTATTTTTAGAACTTTCTATTTTTAGCAGTTTCACCTCTCACCCAACGTGGCTAATGACCTTACTGGCCAAACTGCTATTTTTAGACATGCTATTTTTAGCAGGTCTATTTTTAGCACATTCTAAATTTAACATTTCTTGTTGCACATTTTTCAACACCTACAAATCTGTGCCCATGATGAAAAAGCATGACAACACAATCTTGCTCATGATTTCTTGATGCAACTTGACCCTAGACCTACTTAACTTGACCCCTTGGGATATAAAATACCATTTTTCTGACTCTTGACACATTGTGAAATATTTCTAATGAATAATAAAGATTTAATTCCAACCTAAGACGTAAAGCTTGATCTTCCACAAGATCATAGTCACACCTTTATACTTTTGACAAAATTTGAAAGACAAAATTTATTTCTAACTACTATGACTATAGGATACTAACAAGTTTGATCTAATTTACTATTCCCACAACTCTAGTCATGTACTAGTCCACATTCTCTATGTCAGTCATCTCCAGGGTTTTGAATTGAGCTCCCAATGTCTGCAATTTAAGAGTATTTACTGTATCATTACCTTGATACACAACTTTCAAAATATCCTAGGTTTCTTTTCTTGTGGATGCACCAATTATCTTGTCTAAGGTAAAGTCATCGACTGAGTCTTGTATCCAACATTTGGTTTTGTGTTCTTTCTTTCTAAGTTCAATAGCTGCACTCCTCTGATTATTGGTCATGGTCACCCATGCTTTTTGAGCTGACTCTACATAGGTGTTCTAAAGTGTATCCCAACACTCTTAGGTTTGCAAAAATATCTTCATTCTTAAAAACCAAAACTCATAATTTTTGCCAAACAAAATTAAGATTTGTGAAAAAGAATTAAAAGAAATCATTTCACAAAATGTAGATTTACACCCTCTTTTTTAAAAAAATCTCCTTTTCAAAATAAAAAAAAAATTCTCAAAAAAAATGCAATACCCTATTTTAAAATTCTCTAAAAGAAAAAATATAATACCCTTACAAACTTTATCTTAAATCCTTTGATTTTTTACCAATTTATTTTTTTTAAACTAAGGCCACCCTTAATAAAAACAAAAAAAACCAAAAAAAACAAAACTTCCTTTTAATCAACTCCTCTCCTTTCAAATGAAAGTCCCTTCAATATTTTTAAATAAAGCCTTTTTAAACTAACTTTAAAGAACCCTTTAAACATAACCTGCTTTAAAC
This sequence comes from Pinus tabuliformis, assembly GCA_031772625.1. Classification (NCBI taxonomy): domain Eukaryota; kingdom Viridiplantae; phylum Streptophyta; class Pinopsida; order Pinales; family Pinaceae; genus Pinus; species Pinus tabuliformis. The sequence continues at coordinate 1,072,879,072 of CM062807.1, read as the reverse complement.
ATAACCCTTTTGAAAAATCTTTTAAACAAACAAAGGCTTTGGAGTCTTCTTACAGGCTCACGTTAAAGCTTTTTAAAGTTTATAAAACATGAAACTTATTACGCAACTTTCAACGGATTCAACGCAACTCTCGAATGTGTACGCCTGCATTGAGCTGCATTTTTTTTCACTTTAGTAAGTTTGAGTGGATAAACGCACTTGCTCCTCTAATGATGGGTAAGTTGATAATTAAAAAAAAGTTCTCCCGGCCTTAGCTGAGATAATGACCTGTTTTGTCCTTTTTAGAGAACTTCTTCACACAATTAGCTTCAACAAAGGCTTCTTCTCCTCCTCGACTTCTTGGTCTCTGTTGTTTTCTCTAGAGTCTAATGGGACCTGAAGCTGCGATACCATGACAAAGAATGAAAATAAAAAAGTGGAGCAGAGATTGCTCTTCTCAATATTCAAAATAGTTAAATAGAATACATAGAAAACATCAACAAAAAATGACTAGAGGGAAACTTGATTAAACTAAACTGATTGTGACACCTAGCAGACAAGAGAATCAAATGCGATGGTGCCTAACGATTAATATCTCGAAAATTTTGAATGGGTTTCAAATCAAAATCAAAAGTTCCAAAACCCATTATGAATTATAGTAAGGAAGACCAACCACTGTTAAGCATTTCAAGGTGTTTGTAAGTAATTGCTACATAAAGATGAAAAAAAAAACTTGAAAATTTTAGATCCAGAGTATATGAGGGTAGCTTTCTCGGATATGCCTATTAAAGAAAGAGTGATAGATGCCATAACAAGAGAATGCAAGAGGTCATAGAAAGTATTGATGTAGAAGTAAATGAATCACTCTTGCATAATGGAGTTCTTCCACTGACTCGACCTAACTTATATATCTTTCAAGAATCCCCATTGGAGGAACAAGAAGATGAAGAGTTTGAAGAAGTTAAGAGAGAAGAGCATGAGCCTATGCAAGCAAAGACTCCATCTAGGTATGAAAAGAAGAATCACATGGGTGATCATATTTTGGGTAATAAATATTCTAGTGTCCAAACTAGAAGAAAGTTGAAAATGCATCATCTCGAGAAAACATAACATTTTTGTCGTTAATGGAGCCACAATATTTTTCTCAAGCCAACAATGATGACCACTCGGTCAAGGCCTTGAATGAAGAATTGAACTTGATTGAGAAGAATCAAACTTAGGAATATGTCTGAAGATGAAAGTACAAAAATGTAATTGGAACCAAGTGGGTATCAATGAACAAACATGATGTGCATGGATAGGTAGTAAGAAATAAACCGAGAGTTGTGTGCAAAGGCTATGCCTAAGTGGAAGGCGTTGAATTTGGTTAAACATTTGTTGTTGTGGTTTGTCTAGAGGAAATCAGAATGTTCTTGGTTTTTGCATGTTTCAAAGGGTTAAAAGTATATCAAATGGATGTAATTTCAACAATCCTAAATGGTGAACTCAAGGAAGAGGTCTATATGGAACAACCAAAAGGATTTCATTTAACAAAAAACAAATATTTTGTATGTAAATTAGAGAAGGAAATGTATGGTTTAAATCATAGTCATAGGGCATGGTATTCTGGGTTGGATGCTTATCTTCATCAATAAGGCTTGAGCAAAGCTTCAACTAATGGTAATTTCTACATCAAGAATAAATATTGTAACATGCTAATACTTATGGTATATGTAGATGATATTATCTTTGGTAATAATTATGAATCCATAAGTAAGAAATTTGCAAATAGTATGAATTAATTTCTACATCAAGAATAAAGATAACATGCTAATACTTTTGATATATGTAGATGATATTATCTTTGGTAATAATTATGAATCTATAAGTAAGAAATTTGCAAATAATATGAAAAAAGGATCGAAATTCCCATGCTAGGTGAAATATCCTTTTTTCTTGGACTACAAGTCAATCAATGAAATTCAAAGATCTTCATATCAAAAGCCAAATATCTTAAATAAATATATTCTTGGATTGGTCAATCAATGAAAGTCAAGGATCTTCACATCAGAAGCTAAATATCTTAAAGAAATGTTGAAGAAGTTTGGAATGCAAAATTATGCCCCAATAAACACTCTTATAGTTACGAGATGATTTTCATTGCTTGAAATTAGACATGTTTAATTTATATAAGTAATTATAATCCATTATTAAATATTGAAATTTGTTAAAATTAATTTTAATAAATTAAGTTTAAAGATAGTCAAATAATGTCAATCATAATAATAAAGGTTAATAAAAGGTAATTAAATTCAACCAATACTAGCAATATTCAACTATAATTAATCACAATCCATGACAATCTAGGAAAGTAAACTAATATGTATTGTAGCCAATCATAATCAATGGAATTCAATGATTGCTCATTAAATTTAGTGATAATAAATTCTTGTTAACAAAAGCTAATACTTAACAATAGTTAATTATAATGAAAAAATAGATAACCACAATCAAGCATAATCAATCACATTAGATCAAAATGAAGTAAGATCAAATAACGTTAACCATAGGTTAAACTTAGAAAACCATAATAAATTAGATAAAACCATACTCAAGTATAGACAATTATAGGTAATCATGTCATACATTTTCAATATTACTTGAATATAACAAACAATGGTTAACTATGTTATGCTCTAAACCTTGCATCTTTTAGCCTTTTCAAAGGTGTATTTTTAGGTCAAAATTGGTATGGATTTATAGGAATCAAAAGTTTTACGAATGTAATCTACTTAATCTAATTATTACATATAGTTTTTAGGGTGTTGAATCCACCTATATGGTTCAAAAGAACATTTTAAATAACATAAAGATATAATTTCAATAAAATAAATATTCCTAGATTCTTAAAATAAAACCAAGGCTTTGTGGTTAACTTTTTATACACAAGTATTTTAGGATGGTGTATTGTACTATAGAACACAAACTATACTTTGTTAAATGTGCTCAACATGGTCAATCATAGTTGAACTTCATTAACTATAGTAAACCACAACATGAAAAATTCAATATGGGCAACCATGATCAATTATAACTAAAAAAGGTTAACCATAGTCAATAAAGTCAATAACAACTAACCATGATAAACTATAGTGAAAAATGATGAATTAGATTAAAGTATCAATTACAATCACAATTATTGTTATTTATTACTATTGAATTTGACTCATCTCAAGTTATATCATTATTATTAATATATTAAAAATAACATTATTATAAATGTACGAAATAACATTGACATTGAAATACATTTTTGAATGCATAAATGGATTCAACGCTCTGAAAAATCCTTAGGGCACTCTAATTTTGGTAAACATTCACACAAAAATGTCAAAAAATATCATTTCATCTATAAATTAGACTACACCTTATTACAATATAAAATTATTATTATTCAAATTTATATTATTATTTTTATCATTTTTATAAAAATAAAACAATTATTACCATTAATATATATTATTAATTAATGGTATTTTGCATTAATCGTCAACAAGCTCATCTTATTAATATAAGGTGTTGTCTATAGAGGCCAAAAGGTCCCCAAAGTAATTTTTTGTCAGGATCTCATCATCCTTTTTAACAAAAAAATTTGACCATAAGAGTGTTTGAATAGTTTTATTTTGTTGGAAATGGATTCAACACTCTCAAAAATCCCCTGGACACCCAAAATCCTCAAATTTAATAGTTATAACTCATATTTCCTAAAATTTCTACCAAATTCTAATAAAAATCATATAACTATTTTCAAAATAAATTTACGGCCTATGCCCTATGTATATTCATATATAACATTGTAAAATAACTTCAAAAATATATAACATTGTAAAATAACTTCAAAAAATGTTAATATATGTTATTAAACACCACAGTAATATTATTTAACATACATTTGACACTTTTGAGGAGGCGCCGCCGCCGTCGTAGTATGATATCGATAAAATAGATCTCAACTCACCATTGTTTAAATATAATTTTGATATCAATAAAATAGATGGAAGTGAAATTGTGTCATGTTCTCCGAGTTTCCAATTTTGTATCAATAGAATAGGGGCAATGAAGGTGTGATTCATGTTCTGCGAGTCTATTTGTTTCACCTTTGGATTTCATGTTTTACTCTGTAATTTGGCAAAGTGTCCCGTCCTCGTTTGATTATTAAAGGAGAAAAATCCTCAAACGACTATACTTTTGCTGCGTCTCAACCAAAACCTTAGGGTCGATGTTTTATTGGTTGCTAATCACTAAGTAAATAAAATATTGTTATATTTAATTCTATAATCTAGGGTGGATGATAGGTAAATATGTCTTTTTTTTAATAAAATAATATCGGCTCAAAACAAAAACCAAAATAATTATATAGATTAAAAACTACAATATGATTTAACATAAAAAAAATCTAAAATAATGTTCTAAAATCATGTAATATTGCTTTTAATCAAATATTTGTAAAATAAATTTTTAAATGGAAAAACCATATTGTATAGATATATTAAAATCTTTATTTTACAATAAAATAATAATTTTCTCCCAAAACAAAAATAAAAATAACCATATAGATAAAAAAAATTATAATACACTTTAACACAAAGAATCTAAAATCTTGTTCCAACTTTTAATCAAATATTTGTAAATGAATCTTTAAATGGAGAAACCATGTTGTATAGATATATTAAAATTTTTAATGGCATGTATATTTCCATGCCAAAATTGTAATATTTGAAAATATTAATTTTGTTATTATGGGATATATCTAATATTAATATTAAAAGATTAATATTAATAATAGCCTAGATCCATCTTAATCTGAGATTTGTCAATAACTTAGACGCATTAAATCCTTTGAAAAAAAGAATTTTTTTACTAGTAAAAGAGATTTGATTCCTTTAGAATCAAACTTAAAAATAGATTAGACTAGTATAGTATAACTGTTATATATATAGTATAACTGTTATATATATATTAGAAATTTTTAATATGTATCATGAGTTACACTGGTATATATATTAGAAATTTTTACTCTGTCGCATTAGTTAGTTTAATGAGGTGGTGTAATTGGTGTCAGCAATTAAGGGCAAGAACATTCTTAACATTAAGCCAGACGATTTTTTAAATTTAAAAAGAAAATAGTTGAAATTTTCAAAAAACCAATCAGTGACAACGTAAATAACCTCCGAAACCGTAATCACTCTCGAGACGGTATGTTTAGTCAGATTGGGAGATGCATCCATTTAGCTTTAAAAATATTAATTTTCTTTTCTCTTATTGCTAGTTGCTTTTAATTGAATACGCATTTATGTCATTTGTCGCCAATCTGTTAAGGTTAGGCATCAACATAAATTGCATATGAACAGTATGAGTTCATTCCATTACTGGCAATTCGGAGAAGACTAAGCACCTTTATAGACTATGCACCTCTAAGAATTTGATTCATAGTGATTTCATATATATCTAAACGCGTACATGTATATGCTAGAAAACATTGATGGAATATAACCATTGATTATTTACCCCTGCTGATTCCTATGAAACAGAATTGTCAAGGGTCGGGAGGGTTGTCTGTTGAAATGGTAATTTCCACTCCAAGTCAAAACTCCCAGCTTTCCCCACTTCGCCTTTTGCCGAATGTTGGTATTCCTCTGAGGGCAGCGGGCATGTACAACGGCTGACACGTGGTTTTCCAAAACAACTTTCCTCGGCAGGTAAAATTCGATAAAAGAGACCTCCGGGTAATTGCGTCAGCCGTCCGATTATTGAGGGCAAGATCAACGGTTGATGTACAGGCTTACACCATATTACGTGACGTGAAGTGGGATTTTCATTGACCGCCAGTTTTGTCAGTGAAACAATTAATGAAATTTACTGGTCGTAAAATGTTGGTAAACTTTTTTAATTTTATACAGTTAATGAAATTTACTATGGTCGTAAAATGTAGCTAAACTTTTTTAATTTTATTATTTTTCTAATTCACCGGTGTAGTTTTGTTATGGCACAAGTAAAAAATAAGAGTAATGTTCTGTTTTATGTTTTTTGTTATTGAATATGAAAGAGGGCAATACGCGGAAATATCCAGTTGCAGAGGAGACATGGAAATGATCCCGGAATCCGTCTTTTCTTGGCCAGAAGGCCCCCTTTCCCGCCAACGAAGATCTTTTGTTTGTTTGAACAGCCTGCGGTGCAGTGGCCACGGAGCAGCCTGGTGGTCTCAGGTCTTCTCCACTGGGTACGCCGAGGCTCATGGCCCGAAGGCTCTCGCGGGTTCGAAGGAGTTAATGGAGATTGCCGAATCTGAAATTAGCGGGAAGCCAAAGATGGCTCCATCAGCGTGGGGAAAGGAGGTAGGAGGAGCAGGCGGCTCCACGGGAAAGCCCAACTCGTGCAGCAGTGCAGGGTTGGATATGCGGAAATGTTTAGAATCGGATGTCGGCGCCCCCAATGCAGCGGCCAATAGGGTCCAAAGGGAGAGAATTTGGAGAGTGGGGAAATTTAGAAGCGTGAAATTCCAGAACCAGCAAAATAAGATATTTCATTTTAGATCCAAGAAGTGTGCGGGGCAAGTGTTTGACGAAAAGCCCAACCGAGATTTGGTCCCAAAAAGGGCCCTGTTCTCAATCTCAGCTCAGAATGAATGTGCTGGAAGGGTCTTAGGAATCCGGCATGATTCACAAGTTTCAGCAGGAGATGGGCCTGAGCATGGTCTTGCAGATGTAAAAGCCATGAGTTCCAGGGGTGCCGCATCCCCAAGCAAGAAGAATATAGAGAGGAGTTCTGCTTGCTCTTTTGAACAAGAATTAACAGAACCAGCACAGTTTGCGCCCTCAGATGGCTATGCATGCACCAGTTTTGTCTGGAATCAGGATCATAGCAGCAAGCAGAAAACAGATGACTCAGCACCTTTTCAGATTCTGATTGTGCTCCTCTCCGGAAAAACTTTGTTGCAGTGGGTGAGACCCTCAGATCTAGTGCAGGACCTTAAGCAGATAATGGAAGATAAGGTGGGGATTCCCTTAGCCTCTCAGCGTCTCGTTTTCGAAGGCAAACAATTGGAGGACTCATGTCCCCTTTCCTGTTACAACATTCAGAGAAATGATTCCATCACTTTCTCCCTTCGATTGAGAGGGGGAGCTGTTGGACAGTCCTCCTCTGCTGCAGCATTTTCTTATAAGGATGCCGTCCATGCTCAGAAGCCCAAGGAAAAAGTTTCACCAGCTCAAGCTCCTAAACCATTCTTAGTAGACAAGCTGGAGGAATCCCCATCCATTGAAATAAGTCATCCTACGTTGGAAAGGAATCACCAGGTGTTTGCAGAGTTAGGCATCATTTGCAGGTTCAATGGTCTTTGGCCTCGCACAGCAGATCTATATCAATGGATTCACTCAAATTGGACCAACAATTGCAAGGTTATTTTCTGTTCAAAAGGTTTCTTCATTACCTTGTTTGTTGACAGTGAGGACTACCAAAGAGTCCTAACTGAAGGCCCATGGTTTTGGAATTCTGCGGGTTTGTTCCTCACTCCATGGTTCCAAGAGTTCGATCCATCCACAGCAGTCATCACCAAACTTCCAATCTGGGTCAGACTTCCTAACCTTCCAGCGCATTTATGGCACTTTGTTGTTTTTGAAGGAATCGGTAATTCCTTAGGACGTTTCCTCAACACAGACGCCTCAAGAGGGCAAAAAGGAATTTACACCTATGCCAGAATCTACGCAGAAATAGACATAAGCAAAGGACTACCTGATCAAATCATTCTAAAAATAGGAGACTTCCACTAGACTCAATCCCTGGATTTCGAGAATACAGCCTTTCGATGCCGAAATTGTCATCTCACAGGGCACCTTCAAAGTTCGTGTCCTTCAATGCCTACCCAAAAAAAGAAGGCCAATTCTAAGCCAAAATCCAAAAGCTGGAAACCTCATGATCCTCCCCCAATGGATGTCTTTTCCAGCTCAGATGAAGAGGACGAGGAGGAAGATGAGGAAGTCAGGGACGAAATGCCAGCGCAGGTTTCAACCTCGGTTTGTCATGAAGAAGCCACAGTCCCTCCTATATCTCAGAAACGAACTCATGAGTCTTCTCCTTCGAATTCAGACAAGGAGCTTTCGCCCTCAGCCCAACGCAGTGTACAGATCATGCCAGACCAATAGATTCCAAGTGGTTGGGTCGAAGTAGGTAAAACGAAATGGAAAAAAGGTCGACCAAATGATTCCACCCTCGTTGTGTAAAATCTTTGGTTTTGACCGTGTTTCCTTCTTCTTCTGGTTTCTGTTAGTTCAGCTCTGCTCCTGTCTTTTCTTCTCTTGGGAGCCGAGGTGGATATTTTATCCTTTCCGGCTGCCCTTTCAGTCTTTTGGTTCTATGCCGCCCTGCGTGGTGGGCCGTCTATTCTTTTTAGTCTCCTGAAGCTTGGCATGCTGTTTAGTGGCCCGTTATCTGTAGTTGCAGAAGTTTTGTACCATATTTTCCTTTTAATACAAATGCTGACTTACAAAAAAAAAGAAAGAGGGCAATATGCACCAGCGACGTGCATATGAAAGGAAGTAAGAAATTTTTACACACAACAATGTGAATGTAAGAAATTTTTTTACACACAACAGTGTAAAATAAATTTGCAAGCAAAGAAAGTGTAATTTTTCCAAAGTTGATAGAGTATTTTGTTTTGAAATGCATAGCAGTGCAGAGATAAAGTAATTTCCCAGGAGACAGTGAAGTTTTTTTTTAACTGCATCTCAAGCATTCCTGTTGTAATACCTCTGTGAGAGGAAGAATTTTTTTTTGTAACAGCAGTTTTGTTACTGAATGCAAAGTTTTTCTTGGTGTTTCAAAATCTCTGTTTCTTGTGTTAAAAACAGAGCATTATTCTCTGTTCTGTTTAGTTTCATTTTTGTTTGGAATTATCAGAAATTCCCAACATGGTATCAGACCTTGTCCAAGCTCTTTGAAGGCGTCAAAGAAGCTGAAGGAAGGATTTCTTGTTGCAGCAGCTTCTCCAGCAGAGTGAAGACTCAGTCAAGAAAGAATCTAAGGTATTTCTCAGGTTAGCCTTTTGTGTTACTGCTGAGGACAGTAAGTTATTTTAAATACACAGTCAAGTATTTTGAAGCATAGTTAAGAATGCAAGTATGACTGGAGCTAGCATTAGCATGGGTATCTGTAATACTCATCTCCCACAATTTAATGGGAAAAACTATGACTATTGGGCAATGACTATGAAAGCTTTGCTTGCTTCCCAAGACTTATGGGAATTTGTTGAAGATGGTTTTGAAGAACCAGCAGATGAAAACGAGTTTAATAATTTAACTCAGGCAGAGAAAGATCTGTTGAAGAGCAATACGAAGAAGGATTTTAAAGCCCTCTACTTTCTGTATCAAGCAGTGCATGAGAGTGTGTTTCCAAGGATAGCAGCAGCTAAGAGATCTAAAGAAGCATGGGAAACTCTCAAGATAGCTTATCAAGGCATGGAGAAAGTGAAGACAACAAAACTACAGTTGCTGAGGAGAGATTTTGAGACTCTCTGCATAAAAGAGTCAGATAATATTGACTCATTCTTCACACATGTGTTTGGTCTGGTCACACAGATAAGATCTCATGGAGAGATTTTTGAAGAAAGGAGGATTGTGGAGAAACTATTGAGGATCCTACCCTCAAGGTTTGATGTGATTGTCACCATCATAGAAGAGACAAAGGATCTCACAAACTTTTCAGTTGATGAACTACATGCATCGCTGATAATTCATGAGAAGATATTGAGTAGAAATGAAAACTCATCTCTAGAACATGCCTTTAAGACCCAGATGTTCTTTGGAAGGGGAAGAGGTGAAAGCAAAGGAAACAAGAGAGGAAGAGGCAGAAGCCAAAACAGAGGTGGAAGAAACAGTCCAGCAAATGCCCAAGGAAGAGGCAACAATCCAAATCAGAACCAAGGCCAAGGCAGCAGCCAACAAGGTGGACAACATCATGCTCAAGGACAAATGTATGATAAATCCAATGTCCAATGTCATTCTTGTAAAAAATATGGGCATTATGCAAATGAATGTAGGAAGAAAAAACATGATATGAGTAATAGAACTAGTGCAAATTTCACTAAAGAAAATATCAGCCAAAATAATTTGTTTTTAGCCTGTAATATGGCTGAAGAAAAGAGTGAAGTTGTATGGTTTCTAGACTCTGGTTGCAGTAACCATATGACAGGAAACATAGCCTTGTTTTCTATGTTAGATCAGAGTGTGAAGTCACAAGTCATACTAGGGACTGATAATAAAATTTATGTTATGGGAAAAGGAGAAGTAAATGTCTTAACAAAGAAAGGTGAAAAGAAAATCATAGCAGATGTTCATTATGTTCATGGAATAAAAAGTAATCTCTTAAGTATTGGACAGCTTGTTCAAAAAGGGTACAATGTTTTCTTTGGGAATGATGTATGCACCATCATGGATAAAACACCCAGCAAACAATGTATTGCTGAAGTGAAGATGACAAGGAACATGATGTTCCCTCTCAGGATGAAAGCAGATTTAAAAAATGGAGAAGAAATAGCAGCAGCGACACATAAGGCTTTCCAAAGCAAACCAAAAGATGAAAATTGGTTGTGGCACTTGAGATTTGGACATCTCAACTTTGGAGGTCCTAACTTGTTGAATAGAAAAGGAATAGTAAGAGGATTACCATTGATAGAGAAACCAGACAGCCTTTGTGAAGGTTGTATCTTGGGGAAACAACATAGAGAAAGTTTTCCATCTAGGAAAAGCATAAGGGAAAAAACACCCTTAGAGATTGTCCATTCAGATTTATGTGGGCCGATGCAAACTCCATCACTTGCAGGCAGCCAATATATTCTAACACTTATTGATGATTTTACTAGAAAAACTTGGGTTTATTTCCTAAAGAACAAAAGTGAAGTGTTTGAAAGATTTTGCAATTTGAAGGCATTTGTGGAAAACCAAAGCGGACTGCATATCAAAGTTCTAAGAAATGATAGAGGAGGTGAGTATATCTCCAAAGAATTTCTACGTTTTTGTAGAGAAAATGGAATTCATAAGCAGTTTACCACTAGGTACACTCCACAACAAAATGGAGTTGCTGAAAGAAAGAATAGGACAATCATGGATATGACGAGGGGCATGTTAAAGACAAAGCATTTGTCAAACGATTATTGGGCTGAAGCTGTACACTGTGCAGCATACATTTTGAATAGATGCCCTACAAAAACAGTCATGAACATAGTGCCGGAAGAAGCATGGAGTGGGACAAAGAAAGGAGTCACTCACATGAAAGTTTTTGGATGTGTGGCTTATGCACACATTCCAGATGAACTAAGGAAGAAGCTGGACAAAAAAGGGGAGAAATGTATTTTCATTGGATACAATGAGAAATCCAAAGCTTATAAGTTGTATAACCCATCCACCAAGAAGCTTATTGTGAGTAGAGATGTTCAGTGCATTGAGGAAGAAGCTTGGGATGGAAGCATAGAGAAAACAGTGAATGTTAAAAACTCTTTGTCACATGGTGAAGATGATGAGGAGATGGCAGAAATACATCCCCAAACAGTAGCATCAACACAAGGGCAGCAAGAGACACCCTTGAGGAGAAATGAAAGTGTTTCTCCAAGCAAACCACAAGGAGGAAATTCAAGTACTTCTTCACGCACTTGTACACCAAATGAAAGAGGTAAGAAGTTCAGAAATTTAAGTGACATTTATAAACAAGAGGCAACAAATGAAGGTATGAACTCTTTTTTTGCTTTATATTGTCATGTTGATGACCCTGTTCATTTCAAAGAAGCAACTAAGGATAGTAAATGGATAGAAACTATGGATGAAGAGATCAATGCCATAGAAAGAAACAAGACATGGGATTAGTTGAACTACCAAAAGGAAAGGAAGTCATTGGAGTTAAATGGGTCTATAAGACCAAGAGTAATGCTGAAGGCAAAATAGAAAGACACAAGGCAAGACTGGTTATCAAAGGATATAAGCGGCAGTATGGGAGAGACTATGAGGAAAAATTTACACAGGTCGCTAGAATGGAAACAGTGAGAGCAGTGCTATCCATAGTAGCATAAAACAAGTGGAAAGTTTACCAAATGGACGTGAAGTTAGCATTCCTAAATGGAGTGTTAGTGGAAGAGGTTTATATTGAACAACCTCTAGGATATGAAAAGAAAGGCCAAGAGAACAAAGTGTGTAGATTGAAGAAAGCTCTTTATGGGCTGAAGAAAGCACCAAGAACGCGGTATAATAAGATAGATTTCTATCTACTGGAAAATGGATTTGAAAAATGTGAGGAAGAACCCACCCTCTACATCCAAGAAAATGATGGTAAATTACTAATTGTTGTGTTATATGTTGATGATGTTATTTTCACAGGTAATGATGTATACCTTATTGAAAATTTCAAAACAGTCATGAAAGACGAATTTGAAATGACTGACATGGGTTTGCTGAGATACTTCTTAGGAATAGAAGTAGAACAAAATGGAAATGAGATTTTTATCTCACAAGCAAAACATGTTAATGAAGTGTTGGAAAGATTTAATATGCAGGAGAGCAAAGCAGCAATCACTCCCACAGTGATGGGATTAAAACTCAACAAAGAGGACAACAACAAGGATTTTGATCCTAGTTTATATAAGAGCATAGTTGGCAGCCTCATGTATTTGACTGCAACTAAGCCAGATATAATGCATGCTGTTAGTTTGATTTACAGATTCATGGAGAGGCCAAAAGAAGCACATTGGCATGCAGAAAAAAGGATTCTGAGGTATGTTAAAGGTACTAAAAGGTTTGGCATTTTATATACTACTTCAAAATGTTCAGATTTAATTGGATACACTGATAGTGATTGGGCTGGAAGTGTAGATGATTGGAAAAGCACATCCGGTTATGTTTTTCACATGGGTTCAGGAGCCATTTCATGGGCTTCTAAAAAATAGCCTATTGTAGCGTTGTCTACAACAAAGGTAGAATATGTGGCAGCTACAGCAGCACCGTGTCAAGAAATTTGGATGAGAAGGATGTTAAGGAGCTTATGCCAAGAGCAAGTAAAAGGAACTATGATTTTTTGTGACAATAGCTCAGCTATTGCATTATCCAAGAATGTTGTGTTTCATAAGAGAACGAAACACATTGACACAAAGTTTCATTACATCAGGGAATTGGTAAACAATGGAGAAATTGTTTTACAACACTGCAGAACTCAAGAGCAGGTTGCAGATATTTTGACCAAACCATTGGGGCAGAAAAGTTTTGAGATTTTGAGGAAATGTCTGGGTATCACTGATAACCTAGCGGTTGAAATTAAAGGGGAGTGTTGAAATGGTAATTTCCACTGCAGGTCAAAACCGTCAGTTTTCCCCTCTCCGTCTTTTGCCGAATGCTGGTATTCCTCCAAGGGCAGTGAGCATGTACAACGATTGACATGTGGTTTGCCAAAACAACTTTCCCCGGCACGTAAAGTTTGGTAAAAAGGGACCTTCGGGTAATTGCGTCAGCCGTCCGATTATTGAGGGTAAGTTCAATAGTTGATGTACAGGCCTGCGCCATATTACGTGACGTGAAGTGGAATTTTCATTGACCGCCAGTTTTGTCAGTGAAACAATTAATGAAATTTACTATGGTCGTAAAATGTAGGTAAACTTTTTTAATTTTATTATTTTTCTAATTCACGGGTGTAGTTTTGTTATGGCACAAGTAAAAAAAAAGAGTTATGTTCTGTTTTATGTCTTTTGTTGTTGAATATGAAAGAGGGCAATATGCAGCAGCAGCAGCGCCAGTATGAAAGGAAGTAAGAAATTTTTACACACAGCAATGCGAATGTAAATTTTTTTTTTACACACAGCAGTGTAAAAGAAATTTGCAAGCAAAGACACTGTAATTTTTCTAGAGGAGACAGTATTTTGTTTTCAAATGCACAGCAGTGCAGAGACAGAGTAATTTCTCAGGGAGACACTAGAGTTTTTTTTAACTACGTCTAAAGCATTCCCGTTGTAATATCTCTATGAGAGGAAGAATTTTTTTTTATAACAGCAGTTTTGTTACTGAATGCAAACTTTTTTGTGCTGCCTCAAAATCTCTATTTCCTATGTTAAAAACAAAGCATCATTCTCTATTATGTTTAGTTCCAACTATTATGTTTAGTTTCATTTTTGTTTGGAATTATCAGAAATTCCCAACATTCTCGTGACCGATTCCTAGACTATGACCCATTGGATGAAAAACCATATCTCTCTCTATGTTCTTTTCCATATTATGCTCGGCGTTTTGCCGTACTACTAATTCCACGACGATCTCCCGCCAATCTGTTCTCGCCAACAGCTTCTTTACCCGGAAGAACGTGGCCGTTTCCCTTAGGGTTCGTACTGACGAGACCACGATGATTTCTCACTGCAGCGTTATATGACTGGATCAACCGAACTTCGGTTAATGGAAAGCCATCGACCAGAAACAAAAGAAGAAGTATAACAGCAACAGTTCTGGCCTGCATTTTCGCTCCAGTACCAAGAAGCGGTCACGTTACAAGAAATCAAAATAGAGCCCCTTAGAGCTCCCGTATATGAGGACGAATGCTCTTGTGTTGAATTGGCTAAGCTCTAAACAGTCCTATATATAGAGGTTCAGGCTGGAGATTTAAATTAACATTATATTCATAAATGTTTCGGAAAACACCCTGTCATGTTGCATTGCATAAAAGCAATGTCTTTAGCGTTACACACTTCTTAATAATGACATGATCTATTTGACATACATGATGCCCTGTTCATTCGTAAATTTCTATTCCGAACTTTAATATAATATATTAAACTGTTTTGTAATATTCTTCGTCGAAAAAGGTCAGTTAAGTACATTTATAACAACATGGTTGTTGGAATCTCTCCTGATAAACGGTGAAACTGCAAGTACTATTAGAAGGATCTTTATTTCGAAGGTAACATGGTACCAACTAGAATAGTTTTAGCTATTCGCTTTAGAAGCTTTTATCTTCTGCACTTTTTCGTTTTCTCTACCAACTGGGTGCATTCACAACCATTGATCGCTACAGAACAGCTGACCATGTCAACATTTTTTTTCTTCTCATTTTTGAATATCCACTGGAAGAAGTTTGTGGTTGGGTTCAATGCATCCATTGCTCACTGAGCTCTGGCGTGATTGGTCTGAAAGATTCCTTTTGTTCTCTCAGGCCAGCCAGATTCTAAAGTTGTTAATATTTGAGATTTTCAATTATTCATGTCGGGATCGTTCTTAAATTTGAAATATTATTCAATTATTCATGATCGAATCGCTCTTAAAGCTTGGGTGCAGGTGGCCGCGAGTTTATTTATAGTATTTTATTTCTCCCATTGAAGTGATGCCGCTTTGAGAATGCATTTATCATGTAGGGAACTCTTGTCATGTTTTGGCTTTATATAATTTACCGACATCTCAGAGAAATCTCTCCACAACTTTGTTCAAGCATGTTTATTTTGGCATTATAAGTTTCATATACGAATTTTGTGGACAGTCATCAACTGTATAGTTTACGTTTGAGCATTATATCATATAAGTTTGAACAGGTATTATCAAGTTCTGTCTCTCTATATATTTTAAATTTAAAGCATTAAAAGTGTATCGGAGTCCATGGTGGTGTGGTTTATTTTTTAGATACAGCTAGCAGAAGGAAGCATTAAAGAATATATGTTATATTAAATATACAGTGCATAAATTAAATGAACATTTATGATGGCCTGTCTGCTACTTGATTTTAAATCGTTTATTCTATAAAGTCACGCATTCTATAGTGAAGTCCATAAAGCATTAAATGAGCGTTCTGTAGTC
Source organism: Pinus tabuliformis (assembly GCA_031772625.1). Taxonomy (NCBI): domain Eukaryota; kingdom Viridiplantae; phylum Streptophyta; class Pinopsida; order Pinales; family Pinaceae; genus Pinus; species Pinus tabuliformis. Next base: position 1,072,863,251 of record CM062807.1, on the reverse strand, counting down.
GAGTCTAAATCGTTCCTTCACGTTATCTTTGGTTTTTTAAATTGATATCTAAATTTCATTGGACCGGATAGGAATTGCAAATTTAAGTTATTATTTTTTAATTTTTAAATGGATTTAATATGTATTAGAATAGCATATTTGATTTGTTATTTTTGTGTATTTTTATTAATTTTAAAGTTTAATTAAAGTTTGTTTGAATTATGTATTTGAGTTGTTGAGTTGATATTGAATTTATTTATGCATTGAAAAATATAATTTAAATAAGAAAATATTATCATTTCGCTCACAATTACACCATTCTATTTTAATGAAAAACAAAATTATAAAATATTCAAATTATGTCTATTCTCTATCATTGTAGTCATATTTTGATGTTTTTGTGTGAATGTGATATTTATTTTAATTTTGTCAATTAGGTTTCACTCTCTTTGCTGGCCTCTCCACCCACGTTAAAGTGTCAAGGTGAGATTTGATGTGATTCAAGAGCATCTTAGGGAACCTTTTTTTTATTAGACCCAAGGGATCATGAAATCTCCATAGGGAAAGATATTTCTCTCCAATATAATTTGTATAAAATTTGGCAATTTCATGTAAATTCAAGTGTCCATAATCTAGAAAAATCTTGGCCAAGTGGTTGATTGACACAGTGCAGAAATGGGACTCACAAAAACCCCAAATCAACCACGGATCACCCTTTTTAACTAAACCTCACTATTTTCCCTTTTAATCAAAATACATTGAAAAACAACACAAAACATTGGTTTTTTTTACCTTTTTGTATCGACGCACTTATCATACATGAATTCAATGCACTGAGCATTGATGGCTATTGATCTAGAACCGCGAGATCTGACGATTGTGAAAGGTTTATGGTGGTTCAATATATTGGGGTTTAACTGCTTGATATATGGTTTCGTTCTATTCTGCCTTGCTATGTGGCACCTCCTCAATGGAATTGGGGCCGGACCACTTAAAACCGCTTACGGTTTTCAACGCGCCTGATAACCATTCACTGTAGCGGGTTTGTCCAGCGATCCAATGATCGCGATTGATCATGATCCAATGGTTGTGATTAAATCGCACAATCGCAAGTCACAAAGTCCAACTGCCAGACACCTTGCACTTCAATATGTTGATGCGATGACCCTTTGCGGACCCGATAGATTATCAACCCTGCTCTATAACTTTTCAGATCCAGTATTATCGCGATATCAGAAATCGGTGATTCCACAAGCCGTTCCTCTCCACTTAAGCAATGCGATTGGGTTCCATGGACCTAATAACCTTCAAAACCTCTGTCTATAAAATTTGAAGTCCGGATTCTAAATCTGAAGGCGTTTTGCGACGATTTCTAGTGTATTTTGGGTTTTCCACTTGCGGAACCAAAACGATACATTTAACTCACTGATTACTCTTTTAAATCAGTGTTTATCTATTGTAAAGCATGGAAAGCAGAGCAAGCATCAATATCAACCAAATACAAAGAAAACTATCATTCGAGGATCTCCACAGACTGCATATAAATAATTATGCACACAACATCAATTCATTCATAACAACAGAGTTACAAAGTCTCGGCCTTGGCCTGATTATACAAATAAAGACCTCTATCTCAAAAACACAATCCACACACTATCTTGCTCTCGCTCTACTAAATCCACTCCTCCATCCTCTTTCTCTTTCATTACATTTTTCCTTCCTTTTATCAATCGAATATCACTCTAACTGTATCTAACAACTCAATCCTATTTTTAATAAATCTAACAACAAATCTTCTAATTCCTAGCCCTATCTCACACCTATGCTAACAACTCATCTTTGAGATTAAAATAAGATAATTTCTAACTTATTACAATAATGAAATACAACTCATTTCTTGAGAGATCGAACCCTCTTAGTAAAACTGAGTTTTGACCCATCAAGTCAATGAAATTCAGTTGTTTAGCCACAACATGTGAACAAACCTTCACATTGATGGCTACGTCCGGATGCTCCTGCATCAGGCTCTCGGGGAAGAAAAGAATCGTCCTTCAAACATTCAAGACTTACTCCATACTTTTGTAATTCTGCTATTGTCAACCAGCTAGCATCCTCCATTGGTTGTCCTTTCCATTTGACTAGATATTGGAAATAAGTCTGTCCTCTAGTTCTTTTGGATACTCTTTTCTCCAAAACAACTTCCACTTTATTCTTAGTTGTGTTTGGAATCTGTTCTTCCTAGTTCATAGTTTGAACTTTATCTCCTGTAGTTTCCTCCTGTAGCTCTGTCTTTGCTTCTTTGTATGGATACAAATATGCAACATTAAAAATGGGGGATATTCCAATCCCTTCTGGCAACTCAATTTCATATGCATTGGTTGAAATTTTTCTTACAATTTTACAAGGTCCTATCTTTTTCATTTTTAGTTTATTGTAAGTTTTAGTAGGAAATATTTATTCTCTTAAATGCACCATCACTAAGTCCCCCACTTGAAATTCCTCCTCTCTTATTTTCAGAGCTATCCTCTGATTTCATTTGTTGTTGTTTTCCTGCAATCTGCCTTTGACTTCTTCCTATAGTCTCTGCATCTGTTTTGCAAACTCTTCAGCTTTTGCACTTCTGGTCTCCTACTTTCCAAAATATCTGAGCTCATACACACCTCTTGGGTTCATTCCAAAAAAAATCTGAAACAGACTCATTCCAGTACTTCAGTTTGGACTATCATTATAAGAAAACTCAGCTTGAGTTAGTTAGTGCTAAATCCCACTGCTTAGGATTTTGATACACTAAACTCCTCAATATATTCCCCAAGCTCCTGTTTACTACTTCGGTCTTTCCATATGTTTGAGGATGGTATGCTGAACTAAAACTGAGGTTAGCTCCTAGTTTCTTCCAAAGAGTTCTCCAAAAATGCCCTGCAAACTTGGTATCTCGATCAGACACAATACTTACAGGCAATCCATGTAATCTTACAATTTATGAAAAGAATAAATTAGCTATGTGTGTTGCATCACTAGTTTTCCTACATGCAATGAAATGTGCCATTTTTGAAAATCTATCTACTAGAACATAAATAGAATCATTCCCTTTCTGGGTTTTTGGTAATCCTAGAACAAAATCCATGCTAATTGCATCCTACGGTCAGTCTGGTACTGGCAATGGCTGATATAACCTGTATTCTCACTCCTTCCTTTAGCACACTGACATATCCTGCATTTCTCAACAAACTTCTTAACATTAGTCTGCATTTTTGGCCAATAATTAAAAGCATTCACCTGAGCAAAGGTTTTATCTTGTCCAAAGTGACCAGATAATCCTCCACTATGTTTCTCCTTTATTATGTTTTCCCTCATGGAACATTTGGGAATACACAATTTGTTGCTAATAAACAATAGGCCTCCTTGAATGAGATAGTCCAACCACTGGCTTCTGTTATGACTCATGGGATTCTGAAATGTTGTGTAGATATCTTTAAAATCTGCATCATCCTTGTACATTTCAATCATTTCCTCAAATCCTACAACACGCACTTTGAATTCTTGCATAATAAAACTTACCCTGCTCAATGGATCTGTCACTTTATTTGACTTTCCAGTCTTGTGCTTTATTACAAAAGTAAAGTTTTGCAGAAATTCTACCCACTTGGCATGTTTCTGATTCACCTTCGGCTAGTTATTGATGAACTATAAGGCACGATTGTCTGAATACAATATGAATTCTTTTGGCAACAAATAATGTCTCCATTTCTTTAAAGCCTGTACAATAGCATAAAATTATTTATCATAAGAAGAATATTTCTTCTTTGCATCATTCAATTTCTCACTGAAGTATGCTATCGGTCTTTGCTCCTGACTCAAAACTGCTCCAATTGCAACTCCACTAGCATCTGTTTCTACTTGAAAGACTTTCTCAAAATCAGGTAAAGCCAAAATTGGTTCCTCTGTGATCTTCTTCTTCAGCCAATTGAAATTCCTGTTTGTTGCTTCTGTCCACTTGAATGGCTGATTGATCTCCTTGATTGTTTCAAGAATAGGTGCACAAATCTGACTAAAGCCTTTGATAAACTTTCTGTAAAAACTTGCAAGTCCATGGAAGCTTCTTACCTCAAATACATTTCTAGGAGTAGGCCAGTTCCAAATTGCTTGGAATTTCTCTGGATCCATCTTCAAGCCTTCTTTAGAAACTACAAATCCCAAGTAAACCAGTTCTTCCTTCATGAAACTACATTTCTTCAGATTTATTAGTAGTTTCTTTTTCTGTAGAGTTCTTAGAACTAACTTAAGATGCTCTAAATGTTCTTCTTTACTTTTACTAAAAACTAGAATATCATCAAGATAAACAATAACAAACTTGCATGCATATTCCTTCAAGACTTCATTCAGTAATCTCATGAATGTGCTAGGTGCATTAGTGAGACCAAAAGGCATCACTAACCACTCATACAACCCACTGTTTGTTTTAAATGCAATCTTCCACTCATTGCCTTCTCGGATTCTTATTTAATGATATCCACTCTTCAAATCTATTTTAGTAAAGTATTTTGATCCACTCAAACAATCCATTAAATCATCCATGCATGGCAAAGGAAATTTGTACCTGATTGTGAGCTTGTTGATGGCTTTGGAATCTGTGCACATGTGCCATTCTCCTCCTTTCTTTGGACTGAGTACTGTTGGTACAAAACATGTAATAAGACTTTCTCTGATTAGCCCCTTATCCATCAGCTCCTGTACTTGCCTTCCAATTTCTGTATCCTCTTGAGGAGTTAATCTTTATGTTGATTTATTTGGTAAACTTGCTCCTGGTATTAGGTCAATATGATGACTAATACTCCTAATCGGTGGTAATGTATTCGGCAACTCATCCGCAATAATATCAGCAAAATCATCTAACAACATTTTAACTTCTTCAGGCAAATCATCTAAGTTTGTGGAAGTCAAAATTACCTTTGGTCTTCCCACAATAGCAAAATGCAACTCCTCATTCTTCACTACTTCCTACAGCAGCTCTTTTCCACTTATCAGCATAATACTACTTCCAGGTGTTCCTTTGTTAGCATCGTCCTTCAATGGCAGCAATGTGTGTTTAGTTCCATCCTTCTTCAGAGTATAAGTGTTTCTCCTTCCATCATGAATAACTTTTCGATCAAATTGCCATGGTCTTCCCAACAATACATGGCACACATCCATGGGCATTACATCACATAATATCACATCTTTATACGTACCAATTTGTATCTCCACCTTGCATTGTTCAGTCACAATAATCTGATGTCCCTTTTGTAACCATGATACCTTGTAAGGAGTAGGGTGCATGTTCTTTGCTAGTCTGATCTTGTCCACCATCTCTGTAGAAACAAGATTGTCAGTGCTTCCACTATCAATTATTACTTTGCAACACTTACCTTTGGATTTACAGGTAGTTCTATAAAAATTCTTCCTCTGTGTTGGTTCTCCAATCTCCGGCTCTGCCCTAAGCAAAGTCCTTCTCAATAACAGTCATTCACCTTCTTCAGGGGGTTCTTCCTTTTCCCTAGTCGAGGTGGTTCTGGCTTTGCCTCAGCCACATTCGCATTCCTCTGACTTGCTGGTTTATTATGAGGATAGTCCCATGACATATGTCACCATTCTCCACTTGTATAACATTGAACATCTCTTCCTTGCCCTCTTCCTTTGGGCACAGATATTCCTCTGTTAGATTCTCCCCTCTGTGGTGGTCTACTACTTGAGCTTCCTGCTTCATGTTGATACTGTGGTCCCTTTGCTCTGGTGGTTCCCCTACCTCTTGCTAAGCTTTTTCCTCTATTCCTCTGATTTTGTTTCCTCAAGATCTTTTCTTCTGCCTTCAAACTTGCTTGATAGGCATCCTCAATAGTTTTCAAACTTAACAAGCTAATCTCATCTTGATAGGCATCCTCAATAGTTTTCAAACTTAACAAGCTAATCTCATCTTGTATGTCATACCTTAAGCCATTTATATATCTCGCTACCTTTTCCACATCATCCTCTACATGTCCTGCTCTAATATTCAATCTATAAAATTTTCTGTATATTCTTTAACATACACTAATTTTTTCCTTAAATTTTGCAATTGCTTAAAAATATTCAAATGATAGTCTCTAGGAAAAAACTTGGCTTTCATTTTACTTACCATTTTGTCCCATAGCTTCATCTTGGACTTCCCTTTCCTCATTCTTGATGTTTGTAACTTGTCCCACCAAATAGCTGCATGACCCTTCAATCTAGTAACTGCAAACTTCACTCTCTTCCCCTCATCAACCTCTTCATAATCAAAGTACTGGTCTAAGGATCTGATCCAATCCGTTAGCTCTTCTGCGTTCAGACTCCCTTCATACATAGGGATTTCCACCTTGGGTTTCCCCCTAATTTTGCCAACATCTTGAGGACTTTGGTAGTTTCATTGTCTTCTTCTACTACCTCCTTAGGAGATTCTTCTGAAGAAATTCCATCTCCTTCATTAGGTGCTCTTCTTTGGGCAGTCTCAATTAACTCCATTCACGTACTCAGACTCTGTACCTCTTCCAATATAATTTCATTTGGGTCACGTCTTCCTCGACCAATGCCTCTCCTTGGTGGCATTTTCGCTACAAACAAAACTTTCTTTTTCTCTGAGACCACAAATTGATGCAGCGTGGAAGTGGGACTCACAAAAACCCCAATCAGCCGGGGATCACCCTTTTTAACTAAACCCGACTGTTTTCCCTTTTAATCAAAATACATTGAAAAACAATGCAAAACATTGATTTTTTTTACCTTTTTGTATCGGCGTGCTTATCATACGTGAAAGTCAATGCACCGAGCACTGATGGTCGTCGATCTAGAACCGTGAGATCTGATGGTTGTCAAAGGTTTCAGGTGGTTCAATATATCGGGGTTTAACTGCCCAATATATGGTTTCGTTCTATTCCACCTTACTACGTGGCACCTCCTTAATGGAATCGGGGCCGGACCACTTAGCTCCGCTTACAGTTTTCAACGCAGTTGATAACCGTTCACTGTAGTGGGTTTGTCTAGTGATCCAATGATCGCGATTGATCACAATCTAACGGTTGCAATTAAATCAAACAATCACAAGTCGCAAAGTCCAACTGCCAGACACCTTGCGCTTCAATATGCTGATGCGATGACCCTTTGCAGACCCGATAGATTATCAACCCTGCTCTATAACTTTTCGGATCTAGTATTATCGAGATATCAGAAATCAGCAATTCCACAAGCCGTTCCTCTCCACTTAAGCGATGCGATAACCTTCAAAGCCTCTGTTTATAAAATTTGAAGTCCATATTCTAAATCCAAAGGCGTTTTGCAATGATTTCTAGTGTATTTTGAGTTTTCCGCTTGCGGAACCAAAATGATAAATTTAACTCATTGATTACTCTTTTAAATCAGTGTTTATCTATTGTAAAACATGGAAAGCAAAGAAAACATCAATATCAACTAAATACAGAGAAAACTATCATTCGAGGATCTCCACAGACTACATATAAATAATTATGCTCACAACATCAATTCATTCATAACAACAGAGTTACAGAGTCTCGGCCTTGGCCTAATTATACAAATAAAGACCTTTGTCTTGAAAACAAAATCCACACATTATCTTGCTCTCACTCTACTAAATCCACTCCTCCATCCTCTCTCTCTTTCATTACATTTTTCCTTCCTTTTATCAATCGAATATCACTCTAAGTGTATCTAACAACTCAATCCTATTTTTAATAAATCTAATAGCAAATCTTCTAATTTCTAGGCCTATCTCATACCTATGCTAACATCTCATATTTGAGCCTAAAATAAGACAATTTCTAACTTATTACAATAATGAAATACAACTCATTTCTTGAGAGATCAAACCTTATCAGTAAAACTGATTTTTGACCCATCAGGTCAATGAAATTCACTTGTTTAGCCACAACATGTGAACAAACCTTCACATTATTGGCTAAGTCCGGATGCTCCAGCATCATTGATAGGTTTGTTTTAGTGAGATGGTATTATGACCAAGTGGGCCTTCGTGAAAGTGACAAGTGCCATGTTGAAGTGTTAGTAGTTTGGGACCGATGTCCAATTTAGCTTTGTTCTATTTGGATATTTTCTAGTGAGTAGGAAGATATGCATCCATGTACAATTATAGTTCTTAGGGTATCGAGAAGATTAGAGAAAAAAAAATTGATAGCAAAGCTCAAGAAACTTAGGGAGAGGTAGTTTAGGAAGGAGCACAAGATCCATGTAGTTCAACTATGAAGGCTATACTATATTCCTTTGCAAATACATAGAATCTAATTTTCTTTCTACTTATTCCCTTTGTAAGGTGGGCAAGTGTCATTGTGTGTGCACACTCCTAAATTTAGATGAGAGGGCAAAGAACTATGCAATGAGGATAGATATCAGTTAAGGGTTCAAAGGACCAAATCGAAATTTGAGTAAAGCTTGGCGAACATTAAGCCCGTGTATTTCAGGGTTCATCCTAAGAAATTTGGGATTCATAATAAATTTGAGGACTGCCCTATCTTTGGCTCAAACCCATGGGAGGCCAAATGAATTGATGTAAGCTCGAATGCATAGGAACCAACAATGATCCATAGAGAACAACTCTCATCAAGAGCATATTTGAAGTTCATTGAGTTCGGTACATTCAACCATGTCATCCCAATTATGGTGCATGGAATTAATCACTAGTGTTGAACAAGTTCCTATTAGTTTATAATGATTTTGTCATTAGAGATCAAGTTTTGAAAGGGAGCATAATCATTATTATGGACCCCCGCTCCTTGCTAACATCAAGGATCACCCCTTGCAATCAATGGGAGTCATTGCTTCGCTTCCAACTAATTTTTGTAGTCTAATAAACCCCATGGAACCTCAAGACAAAACTATGAGTATTGACCCACCCCCCTTGATTGACGTCACAAGGGGAGGCCCCCCATAATTCTTTTCTATTGTTTATCTCTTCTGTTGATCATATACGTAGGACCAAAGCACCATGTGGTAGGTACTTATACCATGTTTTTGGCTATGGATTAATGAGAGTTAAAAATGGTCATTGAATCAAGGCCCATGACGAATGTGCACCTAGTTTGTTGAGGTTTTGGAAGTCGAAAATAGACATAGGGGGTCTCCTCGATGTGAAGTCCCAATTAGACCCCACATCATTTGGAGTAGGAGCCCCAATCGGAATATGACCGATTGCCAAATTGGTGGCCTCAACAATCGTGATAACATAAACAATACACATTCAACAAGATACATACTAAAGAAAACAAATTACTTCATTAGCATTAGTGTAAATGAAACAACATACATAACAAATATATAAAGAATAGTCTTACTACATCCAAGACATATGCATGAAGGCATGCCGGTTATGAGAGCTTCTTAATATAAAGTTGAAGTTCCAAGCATATGATTACATTGATAAGACACTATCCCCAATAGTGGAAAATGAAGCCAACACTTGCTTCTCCAAATAATGATATTTTTCCTATAATAGACTAGAGAAGCCAAGGTTCTAAATCTCTAGTTCAAATCCCTTTGCTTGAGTTAAGAGTGTTTATTTATAACAAATAAGATGACTCTTAATCTCCCTTTGTGGCCTTTGAGATTCCCTCATGAATCTTGGACTTATTTTGTATTTATTCTAACTAATGAATTTTTATATTCCACATCTAACTCTTAGACTTCAACTTACATATTTACTATCAAATACAATAAGACAAAAACCCATATAGGAAAAAAATGGGTAGAGCCTAATACGACAAGCCTAATAAGGAAAAATAGATAAATTAAGGTTGAGTTTGAGGAAACTCTAATTCAAAAACTTCAACTTATAATTTTGTGGTTACATATTGATTCCAAGCTTTAAACTATGATTGTATCCTAAAACTTTGCAAGAAGAGTAGGCTGAAAATAGACTTTAGCTTCGATAACATCTGGGTAGATGGTTTTGGATTCAGTTTGTACTTAATTCTCCAATAAGAACAACTTCATATTGATCTTAGTAGGACCACCTATGTACTTATGCATGTTTTGTCTGTTAACTTCTAAGTCTTCTTTGGTAGTGATCTGCTTTAGCTAGCTCAAGTATTCCTCGATCTCTTGCCTCACAACACTTATGCTTTTTGTCTCTACAAATGGCCCTAATGAGGGGATCTTGTGTGCTTGAACCAAGGAATATAAAATATTGTACAACCATGCATAAGAAACTAGAAAATTGACCATGAAGGTTGCAAGTTGTTAGTTTCCTTGTATGAGCATTATGAACTTGAACTTTTCCAACTTTGCTTGTTTCCTTGTCTTCTTGGCCAATTCTGCTAGTGCACTTTGTACTCAGTTCCCCCATCATGGATCGTAGTAAATTCTGCATGAAGGAAATTCAAGTATTTCACATTTTCTCTCAGTTACCTTTGCATATCATGTAATGGAACTACTTCTTTATGCAAGGTGATCAACTCCTCATAAAGGTGCCTCATAGTGTCTCCCAATGCCTGGATATTTCCATAAATATCTCCTTGAATCTCTTTGAAGCAAGCATGTGAAAAAGGCAACCTTTGATTCTCCTCTTGGAGTTTTTCTATTTGTTGTTTTGCAACTTCTAGATTCTTAGCCATTTGTTTGTTTTCTGCCATAAAAAAAATATGTATCTTCTTATAAATCTCTTGCAAAGGTTAAGTAGTTGCAACAATGGTATGAGGATTCATTGTGGTGTCAGTGACAATCACCCTTTTTGTGTGAATGGAAGCAACATGTGTTATATCATTATGGAAAAGTTTCTTCCTTTCCTGTACAATTTTTCTTTGGAGCTCATTAAATATCAAGCGAGAAATATCCATGATCAGGTCTTCATCTAGAGGAGATATTTCCTCTTCACCACTTGGGCCTTACCCATTTGTAGGGGGATGTGGAGGTTTACTGACGATCTTCTCTATACTAGGAATGAGGTAAACATTTTTGTTCTTCTCACCTTATTCTATGTCCATGTCATGGGATGATATCTACTCCTCAATATTTTGAACAAGCTCATGATCCTAATTTTTTTCTGCTCCCTTCTTCTTATGGTTGTTTATGCGTTTCTTCTTCTTCCTGCTTAAGTCTGGATTATTCTTCTTCCTTTCTCTTTATTTCTTCTTGTGCTTGCATTTCCTCTAGATTCTTCCTTTCCTTCTCTTCCTTCTTCTTATCTTCTTCCTCCTGCTTCCTTTCTATTTCCCATTGCTTCCTCTTACTTTATACTACAATAGCTACTTTTAGAATAGCTAGATCTACCTTGAACTTGCAACTTTTATCCTCTTATGGGCTTTGGGAAACCTTCCTCTTATACTTAATACTTATTCGAGTGTTCTCTTCCGACTTCTTTCTTCCTGGGTGGGAATTGTTTTTGGAAATTGTGTTGGAAGGGCCTGCATGATCACCCGATGCATGTGATTGAGAGGCATTATAGTGATTCTTCATATTTTCTTCCTTTGACCTAACATAGGTCCCATATGGTCGTACAAACTACAACTTAGCATAGTGTTTCTTTCAAACTTCCATTGGATTGTACTGATGAAAATATAGTGTACTAAGCTTGAGGCTCCCCAATTATGTGACTTGAGCATCTGTGACCTTCAATTTCTTGATCTCATAAGATCCCACCTGCAAGGGAAGAGAAGACCATCGTGCCTTCTTATTCCTTTGTAATATTGTAGTTAGAACTATGACATGTTAATATGCAACCCCTTTCATGATTGCATTGTCCGTGGCATACCTTGACAAGAGATGAGATGGTTTCTAGTAGCAAAACAATCTAAGCTATTTTCCATCCGGTGAGGGAAACCAATCTAAAACTTTTGATATTGAATGAATTGCCTCATGAGACATGCAAGGGGATTCTACTTCAAATATTATCTATTATAGGACCCTGAAGAAGTGATCAACTAGTTTTTCAAACACTCCTTTGTAGTTGCACTCTGCTAACAATTTACAATAAATATGGATAAGAGAGTTTCTTGGTGTCCATTTCCAATCCCCGTGAGGGAAAATATTGCAAGCACTTATCTCATCTAACAGGTAGGTAGACATGTAGAACTATTTATGCTTGCCTTTTGGTGGTTTTTTCACCTTGTTCATGTTTATCTTTAGCTTTTGAGATAGAAGATCAAACAAATTAAATATCTTCCCTTCTGAAACAATATGATGTAACATGTAAACCCATCATTCTAGGAAGGATTCATTATTATTGAGTTCATAAATGTGGCATCACAACACTATTAAGTACTGTAACACCTTTATGAGTGATTTATTCTTGTAATTATCATTTGGAGTCTAGAAAAACTTTGTCAGCTCCTTCACTCACATCTTGACCATTTCCTTGGTGTTGAGATAACCTGTTGTTGCATTGGAATGAGAATCCATATGTTGCTCAGGCTTCAAAAAGTGGTAGATAAAGTGTATATCATGTGGGCCGTACGAGGCAAGATGATGCCCACTAGTGTCTTTAAAATACATGCTCTTGGTATCTAATCATTGCAAGAGCCATTTGATGACATCTGCACATGGTAAGACTAGGAATCTACAAGGAACCTTGTGAAGACCTGGTCGTTGGATGTTGATGTATACCCACCTATATTCTATATATGCCTTAAATTTATAACAATGAATTCATCCTTAATGATGTGCCTTATGATATGAGAGACCTTCTCAATGTACAACTGTGTATCAAGTAGAATGGGAACTGATGTTGAAGGGCTTTCAATAACCTCCTCGATACTTCCTATTGTAGCCTCCTTAGATGCTGATATCTTGATAGGCATGATGTTATATGCCGATGAGATAGAAATGTGTTCAAGACTTGCACTACCAGTGGAAAGAGATACACTCATGACGATAACAAGTTAGCTCTAGCAGATTAGTTCAACAATCAATATTAAAGCAACAAAATAGTGATTGAGGAGACATATTCTGACATATTGTGCTATAGGTGGGCACGTTAGGCTATGGAATTATACAATGCATAGTGATAAGTGGGATTTTGTAGTCTTGATTGACATTGGGTTGGTTTGAGGCTTGGAACTGTGCAATGTGTAGTCTCATCTGGTAGAGGAAGAAGAGGATTGCGCATTTTGAAATCTCCGTGGTTGGGTTGGACCACTAATGGATGAGATTACACATTTCATTACTGGACGAGGCTAGTAACTACACATTGCAAAGTGGTAGTTGACAAGGAGGTGGTTCTCTACTTGGGATTGCAAAATGCACTGTTGGAGAAGACATCAGTCCTTAAAGATGATGCAGTTCATCCCGAGAAGGAATCAAGCTTCAGATCTAGGTATAAGGAAAGGACAAGTGTAGATCCACCTTAGAATAAGTTAGATAAATCACTATCAATGACCAGAAATGATGATGTAAAGGGCAGAACATGGATGCATAAAAAGACCCAGTAGCAGTAACTATTGGTAGGAAAAATGACTTGGGAGGGATGCAACACTTGTAAAAAAAAAAGACATACTAAAAAACACTTATAGAAGGTAGTAATAGCAAGAACACCAGTAAATACAATAATAAATGGGAAAAGAGCCTCTTTCAAACACAAAAGCAACAAAAGTGATGGAAAAAGCAACAAAAAATGACAATTTAAAACTTATTCGTAAAAGAGTTATAAACCAAATACAAAGCTCCTTGAACTGATGGGTATGGATATATCTCCAATGTCGAAGCTGAAAATTTTCTTTAAAAGTATCTATGATATATATTTACCACCATGGGATTACCGTTATGGATTTTGACACTCATGCCTAAAATCAAGAAGAAAGTGACACTTGTCCATAGACCATAATATCAAAACTTATGCCACATGGTCAAAGAGGAATGCCCATTCCACATTTTCTAGGAACATGTAGTTGGATTGTTCCAGAAGACTACATTGTCTAGTGGAAGGAAGGACTGCACAATTCCCAATGACAAAGTATTTGACATTTCTAACTCTTAGAGAAGGATTTCACATTTTATTTGCTCAGTGTCTGTCTAACTCAGAGGATTTCACAGTTCACTTCCTAAAGGAATTGCATAGTGTTCAAAAACAAAGGATTGCAGAGTTCTAAGAATCATGACCAACAACCAGTGTTAGACTAGGACATAAGTTAACTTGTGTTTGAAAGGAATTTACCTGTATTTAAAATTTATGCAACTATTGTTGAAAACACTCAGTTAAGACATGCCACAAACACTGCATGAAAAGATAAGTGATTATGATAGTAGACAATCAATAGGGACACTTGACGACAGTGAACGATTAGTTTTTATAGAAAAAACTTAGGCTCCAAAATATAAGCATAGGAAGATGTTTGGAGGGGGTTGTAGCTACTACAACACTTGGCGACACACTCATAGAATTCCAGTTTCTCTGTATGGGTCTTACTCTTCATACCGAGTCTAGCTCTTTAAGAAGTATTTTTCATTCTGTCAATTATGATAGTTTGCTTACTTAGATTGATTTAAATATATAGTTTCCTTCATTCTCTTCATCGATGACACACTAACAAAAGTAAGTCAAATATCAATTGTTTCGTTAGGGATAAGGAATATATAGATATGTGAGTGAAAGGACATTAGAGTCTTAGTTTTCATCTCTAGAATTTCTCCACTACCAGTAGACCTACACAATAACCTAGTGGAGTCTCTTCAAGAACACAAGTATTGCTTCGCTACCATTGACCCTGGCCAGTAGCCCAACAAAGTTACTTGCTTCACCACTTTGTGTAGGAATCCTTTCTATTCTTTCACCCTGTATTTATTTTATTTATGCAAATGTTTTTAGGAACTTATTATTTTACTCAGGTGGAAGAAGGATCTTGACTTATTCAGAACATAAAAGTTTCTTTCTTCAGAGAAGGATATATAACCGCCTCTGAAATAAAATTTGTTTTCTTAAGTTTCCTCCTCTCCTTTCTCTACTCAACTAAGTTGACAAGTTGAAACCAATCAAACTTAAAAGTCGATTAAAGAAGAGGATCCTATTTATAGATTCAAGCATCATAGCTCCACTAAAGTTTTCTTTGAGAAATAATGTATTTTTTTAATCTAAGAATCATCGAATAAAAGATATAAGACCCATTCAAAGAAGGGAACCGTTAGTTAACCAAGCGTTAATAGTTGTACAATTTCCCTTTGAACCTTTCCATGCTTATTCAAACCCAAAACACGACTTTTAAACAAGGCTTATTTCGAAGCAACTAAAAGAAAAGTGTGAGGTGAAAGACAAAAGAAAGCAATAACATCAAAACAAAGCTAAACTAAACTGAATTTACTCCTAGGCTAACGAAAGATAGGCCAGGCTTACATGAAGTGAAATTTCCAATGTAACCAATGAAGCATTTCCTCACCTATATTTGCCAAGGAACGAGAAACAAGAAATATCATCAAGAAATCCATATGAAAAGAAAGATAAATCACGACATGCTTGAAAATTCAAAGGCACAAAATGTGAGCAGAGAAGTATGACAAAAAGGAATGTACTAAAAATTTTGCTACACTGTCATAATGTTCATACACATCACAAAAAACTCTCATAAGAAAGCATCAATTCTGACATTCAACCTTGGAAAACATGAAGAAAGATAAAAACTTATTCTTAGAAAAAGGGCTTTCCAAGTAGGATTCCTCCAAGCATTCAATAATGGGATCATGATAAATGGGTGAAGGATCACGAGACTAAAAGATAAGTTCATTTTCAATATTTGCGATTAATTCGTGATAGGTCTCTCGTGAAAGAGTATCAATCTAATTGTGCTTGGAATGTTTATCAAGATCGTGGTATCTTGATATAACCATCAGCATAGGCTGAAGTGTCTCGACATTTGGACATGGTTCCAAGGTATCTGAAGGTAAATCATGAAAAGCTAATTGCTTGAAATAATTGACAATTGAGGTCATAGAATCATCATTAGATGAATCAGTTAATACATTAATAAATCCATGATCAGAGTTTTTATTTTCATCCAAGAGAAGGTTGTCTTCATGATCTGATAAAATGCTACCACCAATGGACTGTGTTTGCATTGGGACACATATATCTATATGGACTAGCTCTAAAGGAACTTTTTCTCTAGAAGAAGATGTGGGAAAGATATCTCTTTTATTCTTGGATAGAACACAAATTTTATAATTACAATCTTTTTCATTCATAGAAGGGACACCAATGATGATTGAATGTTTTTGAAGCAGACTTAGACTCTTTAATGGGATGTGGCCATACCTAGAATGCCATATCTGAGTCTCATCTATTATTGACACATTGTGGGTAAATGACTGTGAGATATTTCGACTTATAAGAGTCAATGGAAACATCCTATTCTTAGTTTTTTTAACCTTTTCTATCAGTCTTATATTGGGAGTTTTTTCATAGATATAACATGTGCTCCTTAAAATACTACATCATAACCATGTTTCATCAATTGACCTACAATAATGAGGTTATGCTTCAGATGTGGAACATAATAAACATTAGATATGTATTTCAGCTTATTTTGTTTAGTAATAACATGAACAATACCTTTCCCTTCAACTTTGATACAAGAACGATCTCCAACAGTAATTCTTGATGTTATGGAAACACCAAGATAAAAAAGAATATTTTTGTTACCTATCATATGATTGTTGCAGCCACTATCTAGCAACCAAAGGTCCTTGTTGTGAGTGTCTTTAGAAAGATGGCAGGAAAGAAACAATTGTTTTAGAGGATTCTCCTTCATTCTTGGAGAGATGGACACCGCCTCTTTGTTGATCTGACTATTTCTTTTTGCATTCATGTTCATAATGCTTAAATTTCTTACAGTAATAACATTGAACATTATATTTTCTCCATATTTTTCTTCTCTGAGTTTGGTTTTGTGGAGGTCTTCATTTCTCTGATGCATGATGATGTTCTGATCTGCCTCTACCTCGCTTGATGCCACCTCTATATCCTCTGCCTCTAGCTCTACCAAGAGAGATTTGTGGTTTGAAATCTTGGCACATGGAATCTTCTGCCAGGTTAAGTCTTGTGTCGTGTGCCAAAAGTGATTCAGTTAGTTGTTGTACTGAGGAGGTTGTAAAATCTTTAGATTCCAAAATGGCTGTTACAACCATGTCATATTTCTTAGGCAGGATTTAAAGGAAGCTTTCAACAATATTTTGATCTATAATGGTTTCACCAATGAGTTTTGTTAGCACCCCGTAATTTCTCCAGGTTGAGGAGAGAACCTTAGTGGCAACCACAAATCACTTAGAAGTTGGAATCTAGCCCTTCCAACTTTAGAGAGGGCTCTCTCTATTTGAAATGTTCAATCACATAGATGTTAGGCTAGGTATAGTGCTTAATGGGGTATAATTTTGAAAGGTTTGCTGGCAGGAATGAAGATAGATCCATTGAGCATGGAGTCATGTTAAATTGATTATTTTTCTAGTGATGGGATAAAAATATGAGGGTTATTCTATAGGGGCAAGGTAGGCAGTCTTGCTGGTGTAATCAAATTAATTCGCTGTAAGAGGGTGAGTATAAGAATGATGAAATAACACACAGAGCATCAAATTATGGGATGAATTCTAAATGTTGTTTTAAGAGGAAAACATAGACTACTTGGAAAACTAAATTAGAGCACTTTTTAAATGAATTCTGAGATAAGTTCTGGTTCAACCAAACATGAATACATACAATTAAGGTATGGAAATAACATAAGAAAACATACAACATGAGGAAAGCACATCACCATCAAGAGCTGAGACAAGAATCCATGTAAACCACACCTCTATCTTCAATTCACTGGAAAATCAAGAAAATACAATATGAACAATGTTCTTTCTTCTCAAACTTGACCAAACCTTTTCTCAAAGGAAAATTTGATAGATGGGTCCGCATTGATGAATGTGAGGTCTTGGGGTTTAAATCTAAAAATATCGCCTCCCTTGTGTTTCCTTCCCTCTGGAGTTTATATTGCTTTTTGCAACAAAGGGATACTCTAGGGTTTTTAAATTGTAATCTTAATACAAATTTAATTGGTGAAACAAGTGTGATAGAAATGATGAAAAAGGGGATCCAAATAAAGATTTGATGACAAATGAAAAAATAAATCTCTATAAAACAGACCAATTAAAGCAAATCACCTCTTGAAAACCCCAAGACAACTACTATATGCTTGGTCCTAATGGCAAGAAATTTAAATAGAGAGGTGAAGTGGTGGAAGCGCAAAGCATGGGAAAAAACTAAAATAACCTTTAAGGCACATAAGGATTAGGTAAGGAGCTTCAATTTAGTTTCAATCACATGGTAGACTTTGTATATGGAGGCTGCAAACCAAAATTTGACTGTTTGGCAAGGGTAAACACAAAAAAATGCAACACACAGAGAAATCACAACGAATGACAAAAAAATAAGTGATGGAAGCAAGTGAAGCATTGTAGAAAACACAACGATGGTAGAAAGCAAAATGATGCAGAAAACACAACGATGATGAAATTCAGTGTTTTGTAGGTTTCCAAGTTGTTTTCGCAACTCATTCATGAAATTTGGAAATCATAGACTAAGGTAATGAATGAAACTAGAGTTTGCACCTAGAGAGGTGATGTGAGCATTGGGTTGAAAGAAATGCAACATTGTCTGCAAGCGCAACGCTCACCTGCCTCCTTTGTGCAGCGACCATAAACGAGCACTTGACGAGATTTTTGAAGGAAAGATGGAGTTCTGAGGGATCTTGTGTGAAGATAATCATGCAATTAACCTCCCAAGGTGGCTGAGAGTGGACTTGATGGGTGATAATTACAATTTGAACTTGATAACCAAAAGCGTAGCACTTGGAAAAAGCTTAGCATCGTCCTCTTGACCGTTGTACTTTTGTTGATGTCATGAATAATCATGATTTGAAATTTTAACTGACTCAAGACACCTACAAATCTGTGCACATGATGACAAAGCATGGCAACACAATCTTGCTCATGATTTCTTGATGCAACTTGACCCTAGACCTACTTAATTTGACCCCTTGGGATATAAAACACCATTTTTCTGACTCTTGACACATTTTGACATATTCATAATGAATAATAAAGATTTAATTCCAACCTAAGACATAAAGCTTGATCTTCCACAAGATCATAGCCACACCTTTATACTTTTGACAAAATTTGAAAGTCAAAATTTATTTCTGACTACGATGACTATAGGATACTAACAAGTTTGATCTAATTTACTATTCCCATGACTCTAGTCATGTACTAGTCCACATTCTCTATGGCAGTCATCTTTAGGGTTTCGAACTGAGGTCCCAATGTATGCAATTTAACAGTCTTCACTGTATCATTACCTTGATACACAACTTTCAAAGTATCCCAAGTTTCTTTTGTTGTGGATGTGCCAATTATCTTGTCTAAGGATAAGTCATCGACTGAGTTTTGTATCCAACATTTGGCTTTGTGCTCTTTCTTTTTGAGTTCAATAGTTGCATTCCTCTGATTATTGGTCATGCTTGCCCATGCTTCTTGGGTCGACTCCACATAGGTGTTATAAAATGTATCTCAACACTCTTGGGCTTGCAAAAATATCTTCATTCTTAAAGACCAAAACTCATCTTTTTTTCCAAAAAAAATTAGGGTTTGTGAAAAAGAACCGAAGAAAGACATTTCATTGAATGTAAATGTGCATCATCTTTTTAAAAATAATCTCTTTTCAAAATTAAAAAAAAAATAATTGAAAAAAAAATGCAGCACCCTTACAAACTTTATCTCAAATCATTTGATTTTTTACCTTTTTTCCTTTTGAAATAAAGTAGCCCATTTTTAACAATTTCAATTTTTTTTGTTTTAAAGAAAACTTAAAAAAATAAACTCCTCTTTTTAGTCAACTCCTCTCCTTTCAAGTGAAAGTCCCTTCAACATTTTTAAATAAAACCTTTTTAAACTAACTTTAAAGAACCCTTTGATAAAATTTGTGAATCCAGATTACTTTATTAATCAAATGCATTTACATATATACAAGAAGTGTTGTCTCAAGATAGGTAGACTATCTTGGACACACAATCTGTTGGTTGAGGAAATCTTTCAACCACACACCAAACTAGGAACAAGTAGATATAACCAACTCCTATAGAATAGGAACTGACTCCTTACATAGAAAGAATCACAACAAGAGACAAGTAGGAATTAGATATTCCAACACTTGCCCTTAATGAGTACTTGTCTCCATATCAATCTGCAAAATCTAGTTGTGGTCAAATATAGAAAAAAGAATATGTTGATGTCCATGTAAAGGAACAACCATCTATTGGAATGCATGGGTGCAAACCGCTGCAACTGCCAGTCTTGTAGGATGTCCTTCACATACATGGTTCTGTCAACCATTATAACTGCACACCTGTACCTGTACCTGTACCTATAAATCCCCCTCTAATATCATCATGGGTTTTATCAGATTACCCATAACCATGCTCTGGGTTTTAATGGATCACCCTCAACCATGCCTCCAAGCGCTCTTAGCCATTAAGGATAAATATAGCCATGAAGGCTCAACTCAGCCACGAAGGCTCAACATAGCCTCTCTAGGCCACAAATCTGCCACTAGGCCACTCCAACCACTCTGGGCTACAAACTTGCCATTAGGGCACTCCAGCCACTCTCGGCTACAAACCTGCCACTAGGGCACTCCAGCCACTAAGGCTTACTAAAGACCTGACTCAATGAGGCCAAGGGCTTTCTCGACTAACCCCAAACCAAGCCAACAGGTATCTCTGTCCCACTTCACTCTTACATGTGGTTTCTGGCTTACCACAAACGGACACTGCAAATACAAAGTGGTTTTTAGATTACCACGAACTGTATGGGGGTACACATGCCTTACAAGTCTTACATTTCACAATCCAATTCTAGAGTTACGAGGTACATAGTTTACAAAGACCACTATAAAACACTCTAGATTTGCTTACTAATAAAATGTGACACATAAAATAACATGCTAGTGAGTCTATCCCTCAAACTCACACTAGCTCACACAAACATTCAACTAGTTGTCCATCATTATTTAATTTCATGTGTCTTTGTTGCTCAAAATCAATATTTGTTGCACTTCAACCTTGACCACCCAGCACCTTTGGTCTCTTCTTTCTATTTCTGATTTAATTGTCTTGGATTTACCTGCATGATTTATTAGAGTAGCTAATTATAACAAGACCACTCCATTGAGTTAGCTAAGCTCAATGCTTCTAATTCCAAAACATTTATAAATACCATATTGATTTGTTTCTCATTGGATTTTTTTTTTTTTTTAATATGAAATTTGTTAATTTCACTTTTACATTAATTTGATCAAGCTCAATGTGTTTACCTTCCTAAACTCCAATTCTGTCAAGTTGACCCGAAGAGAAAAAAAGGGCAGTAGACCTCTAGTCATGTGAGCAAGATACTGTCCATATCTCTCTGATCTTGGCAACAAATTGCCACCAGATTTTTGAACACCTCATCCTGTTCCACCCGATTTTATAGAAGACTAAAAGATCATTATATCCATCCATGCTAAAAAGCTCAATAGCAATAGGCTGCAACTGATACTCTCGCTTTAAAATCTCATTAACACTTTCCAACTTCCACATTCACCAGGGAGGAGGCAAATTAATACTAGCACATACCTTCTCCTTTCCCCATGCCCCGCTATTATATGCCCAAGCTCTACCTCCAGCCCACACTTGGAAAGTTGCTTCCCAAGAAGCAGAAGCCTTAGACTGTAAATCAATACTTCCCACAGTACTGTTTTTGACACCCAAGGCCTGGTCTATCACCGACAGTTCAGCCTCAAAAGCTTTCTCACTAATATGCCTTGATTCATCAATGTCAAAGTTTTCAATGACATATAAGAAAACTTAACCTATGAGAAAAATCTCGTCATGTTTTTCAAGTCCAACAACATGCTCACAATTGCATCGAAACCTCGACATTATCAAATACTCGCCATTATCATGGACTTCTCTTTCTGATTTATCATCTGCATACCTCACATTGTCAATTTTCTGTGATGAAGACTGTCTAGTTGAACCAGGCTCAGACATTTCATGTACTCCATCTGTTATATGTAGTGACATTCTACTTGATTTGCGACCAGTTTCAGGAGTAGGATATAAGCTTGCATCATTAGCACTGTTGTACTGATCATCACTCCACCCAACTGGAGCAGAAATTGAATCCCCATCTTTGAACCCCTCTGCTTCATCATAAAAGTATTCCTCTTCCTCTCTACCAATATAACTTAATTGTTTTTGATTGGCACCACCAGTAGATAAGAGATGGAAAAATGAATCTTAATCAGGATCACTCATATCCATGCCAAATCCAGTCTTTTCAGCTGGAAATATCCTATCTTCTTGAAAATTTTGAAGCGCATTCCTGATTGTGTCTACTTTTACCTTCAATCGTTCAAGCTTTTTACGCATACGAAAGGGTCCTTCAGTAGGATAGAGCTGCCAGTCAAGTTCTTGATTCATAGAAGATTTCTTCATAGGCCATATTCCACGTTCATGTACAAGTTGTTGAATATGACTCTGCCATTCACTTTCAGCATGAAGGATCCATCCATATTTGTCCAACAGTTAGAACCTCCACTTTTATTGTACCATCGATTGCCGGATGCTGCAATCTTTTAATTGATCACACCTTCACTTGGCTAAAATATCTTATGCATTTGGTTACCACAAATGGCGCCAACAGATATCGGCTCTACCTGAGTGGAGAACCCAATCGTCAACAACTCGATCCTCCAAAAGATGCCCGTAGGTCTTCATTGGCAACTGAGTTTACAATGTCTTGTATACGTCAGACCAGAGCAGTAACGTGCTTAAAAACAGGTGCTTAAAAAACTGATGGACAAACAACATACACTAAACTCTTTATTTCCTCAACCTAGGACGCGTTGAAAAATTGTGATAATTTCATAACAGACACAAAAAAAAAAATGCTCTGTTTTTGACACTGTTTTTTACAGAAAGCTGAAAAACATTTACTGGAAACGGTGTTGCAGCAATGTAGTTTGGTTTTGTAGCAACGGCGGAATTGGTGTAACAGCAACAGTGACGGTGTAACAGCAACAGGAAAAATAACTTGTATTTATTAAAAATAAACTAACTGTTACAGGTTCGTCCCTCTCTCTCAGAAAACAACCATAAAACAAATTACATTCAAAATATCTGCACTGCTGTGCATTTTTCCCTTTCTGCTATCTGCTACGTTGTTATGTCTACTCCTGCTGTGCACTGCTATGCGTTTCAATATTATGGAAGAATTTATCTTCACGCTGCTGCGTGCTCTCCTCTACTCTGTATCATTCTTCTTCTGCTCTGTATAATTCTTTAGCTAACCTTAAAACATAACTGTTGTGTGATGTATTTATATGCTAAAACATATCTGATTTAAACAATAAAATAATACAAAATATCTTCTAATGCCTATCTCCGTAATGAATGCAGCAAGGCGGTTGCAGGGGAATTCAATTCTGAGAGTTTAATGCACATTAATGTGCAAAATATCAGGCGTGACTTTGATGCACCGAACAGCCTGGAGTATTTACTGCAAATTAAATTCCTGTCCAGCTGTTCATCGTTGCAGTTGGAATTAAATTCCAACACTCCCCCTTAATTTCAACTGCTGCATACCCAGACATTTCCTGAAATGATCAAAACCTTTCTTTGCTAATGGTTTTGTCAAGATGTCAGCTAGCTGATCCTCTGTTCTGCAGTGCTGCAAAAAAATCTCACCATTGTTAACCAATTCGCGTATGAAGTGAAATTTTGTGTCTATGTGCTTTGTTCTTTTATGAAAAACATAGTTTTTAGACAATGCTATTGCTGAGCTATTGTCACAGTAAATGGTTGTGCCATTTTCTTGTTCATGACACAAATCTCTGAGAACTCTTCTCAGCCATACTGCTTGGCATGCTGCTGCTGTTGCTGCCACATACTCTACCTCTGCTGTTGACAAAGACACAACTGGTTGCTTCTTGGAAGCCCATGAGATGGCTACCAATCCCATATGAAGAACATATCCCGATGTGCTTTTCCTATCATCAATACTTCCAGCCCAATCACTGTCAGTGTAACCTGTCAACATGAAACTTTCAGAAGAGGAGAATAAAACACCAAACCTCTTCGTTCCATTCACATAACTTAGAATCCTCTTGGCTGTCTGCCAATGAGTCTCTTTCGGTCTTTCCAAAAATCTGGAAATTAAACTCACAGCATGCATAATGTTCGGCGTAGTTGCAGTCAAGTACATAAGGATGCCAACTATGCTCTTGTACAGTTTTGGATCAAAATATTTGCTGCTGTCTTCTTTGGTCAATTTCAACCCCACTACAGTTGGAGTCATAGCTGCTTTGCTGTTCTGCATGTTAAATCTCTTCAACACTGCTTCTACATATTTATCTTGAGAAATGAAAACACCATTTTCACTTTGGTCTACTTCAATTCCAAGAAAATATCTTAAGAAGCCCAAGTCAGTCATTTCAAATTCACTTTTCATGACTGCTTTAAAATCAGCAATGAAAGAAGCATCATTGCTAGTAAAAATCAGATCATCTACATATAAAACAACAATAATAATCTTCTTCTATCATCATTCTAAATATCCTGATGATGGATCCCATTTGGGATTTGAAACGTTGGTATAAAAATGTTCATACTGTGGATTCTCCGGTTATTGATTCAAAAGATGCAAACCACGGATCTCTTAAATCCAATAATAATCTTACCGTCATTCTGTTTTATGTAGAGTGTGGGTTCACCATCACACTTATCAAACCCATTCTCAATCAGATAAGCATCAATTCTGCTGTACCATGCTCTTGGAGCTTGCTTCAGCCCATAAAGAGCCTTCTTCAGTTTACAAATTTTATGCTCTTGGCCTTCAACTTCATAACCCGGAGGTTGATCAACATAAACCTCTTCTTTTAACACTCCATTCAGGAATGCAGATTTAACATCCATCTGATAAATCTTCCATTTGTGTTGTGCTGCAATAGACAACACTGTTCTCACTGTTTCCATCCTTGCTACTGGTGCAAAGGTTTCATCATAGTCTTTGCCTTGTTGCTGCTTGTAGCCTTTCACAACAAGTCTTGCTTTGTGCCTGTCAATCTTACCTTCAGCATTGCTCTTGGTCTTATAGACCCACTTAACTCCAATGACATCCTTGCCTTCAGGGAGGTCCACTAACTCCCATGTTTTACTCTTCTCAATTGCACCAATTTTTTCATTCATTGCTTCAATCCATTTATCTTCATTTACAGCATCTTCAAAATGAATTGGGTCATCAACATGAAAATACAAAGCAAATAATGAATTCAGACCGGTATTGTTACTTACCTATCCTTGTTCATAAATCTCATTCAGATTTCTGAATCTTGGTCTTCTTGGTGTGCTTGGAGTTCCATCCGAACTTGAGGGTATTTCTGATCCCTGTGGTGTGCTTGGAGAAGCACTTCCTTGACTTCTTAAGGCTGTTCGAATTCCAGCTTGTGGTGTGGTTTGTTGTACTTGCTGTGGTGGAGGAGGAGCCACCAAGGAAGGATTATTTGCTGCTGTCCCTTTCTCTTCTTCTTCATGAGACACAATTGTCTTTACATTCACTGTTTTTTCTAAGCTTCCATCCCAAGCTTTATCTTCAATGAACTGCACATCTTTACTTACTATTAATTTCTTGGTGGATGGATTATAGAGTTTGTATGCTTTTGACTCATCACAATAGCCAATAAAGACACACTTCTCCCCCTTACTATCAAGCTTTTGCCTTAGCTGATCCGGTACATGTGCATATGCTACACAACCGAATACTCTCATGTGAGTGACAGTTTGTTTTGGACCACTCCATGCCTCTTCTGGTATTCTGTTCATGACAGCTTTAGTTGGGCATATATTCAAGATGTAAACTGCGCAAGTAACAGCTTCTGCTCAATACTCATGCGGAAAGTGTTTTGCCTTCAACATACTTCTGACCATGTCAAGTATGGTCCTATTCTTTCTTTCAGCAACACCGTTCTGCTGAGGTGTATACCTTGCGGTGAACTGCTTTTTTATGCCATTCTCTCTACAAAAACACAGAAATTCTTGGGAGATGTACTCTCCTCCTCTATCTATTCTGAGCACTTTGATATAATGCCCACACTGCTTTTCAACAAGAGTTTTCAAGTGGTGGAATTTCTCAAACACTTCACTCTTCTGTTTCAGCATATACACCCATGTTTTTCTGGTGTAATCATCAATGAAGGTTAAAACATATTTATTTCCAGCAAATGATGGTATTTGCATTGGTCCACACACATCAGAGTGAACAATTTCCAAGGGTGCTTTTGCCCTTGTACTCTTTCCTGCTGGAAAGCTTTCTTTGTGTTGCTTGCCTAAGATGCAGCCTTCACAAAGGCTGTCTGGTTTCTCGATCAACGACAATCCCTTTACCATTCCCTTTCCGTGCAACAGATTCAGGCCTCCGAAATTGAGATGTCCAAATCTCAAATGCCACAACCAATTCACATCTTTCACCTGTTCCTGAAAGACTTCTTGTGTTACAGCCGCAATAGTTCTTCCTTCCTTCAAATCTTCCCTGAGTTTGAGAGGAAACATTCTATTGCTGGTCATCTGCACCTGTGCAAAGATCTTCTTACTTGGAGGTATGTCTCTGATAGTACACAAATCATCTTTGAAGAACACATTGTAACCTTTGTCAATCAGTTGTCCAATGCTCAAAAGATTACATTTTAGACTAGGTACATAGTATACCTCTGGCACAATCATCTGTTCTCCATTTTTTGCTCGGATACTGACTCTGCCCTTACCCTTGACAGATATCTTATCATCAGTCCCTGTTGTTACCTCAGATTTCACATTTTCATCTAGATTGGCAAACATTGAAATATTTCCAGTCATGTGATTACTACAACCTGAGTCTAAGAACAAAAAATCTTCTTGTTTGTCTTGTGCTATGTTACATGTTAACAACACGTTCTTTGGTTTCTTATCTTCTTCATTTGTAAAATTAGCATTCTGCCTATTATTCATGTCATTTTGTTTTTTTCTACATTCATTGGCATCGTGCTCATATTTCTTACAATAATGACATTGGACTTGGGATTTGTCATACCTTTGTCCATGAGCTTGTTGTTTGCTTGAACCTTCAGCTTGGTTTTGATTGCAGCTCCTTCCGTTTGTGCTAGCAAGATAATTTCTACCTCTGTTTTGGCTTCTTCCAGGACCTCTGTTATTTGATCTGCCTCGACCTCTTCTTTGGCCAAAAGATATCTGAGTCTTGAATGCTTGCTCAAATGAGGAATCTGTTCCTCTACTCAGTCTGTGTTCATGAGACAAAAGAGGAGCACTCAGCTCATCTACTGTGAACTGTGAGAGATCTTTTGTTTCTTCTATTGCTACCACAATAGATTCAAACCTTGAGGGTAAACATCTCAAGATTTTCTCTACAATCCTTCTATCTTCAAGAATCTCACCATGAGATCTTATCTAGGTTATCAAGCCAATAACCTGAGTGAAGAATGAATCTATTGTATCAGATTCCTTCATGCTGAGATTTTCAAAGTCTTTCCTCAACATCTGCAACTTTGCAGTCTTCACCTTCTCCATGCCTTGATAGGCAGTTTTGAGAATATCCCATGCCTCCTTAGATTTTGTTGCTGCTGCAATCTACGAAAAAACACTTTCATGTACTGATTGGAAGAGGAAAAGGAGGGCTTTGGCATCCTTCTTTCTGTCGCCCTTCAACTGGTCTCTTTCTGCTACTGTCAAAGCAGCCAGTGCTGTTGCATCTGCAGGTTCAGCATAGCCAGTTTCAACCAGCTCCCATAGTCCTTGAGAAGCAAACAATGCTTTCATTGTTATGGACCAATAACTATGATTTTTCCCATTAAACTGTGGCAGTTGGGAATTTGTCAAACCTGTTCCAGCATCTTCCATCTTAACCTGTATTGGTAAAGAAGAGATACTGACTGTATAATGAAAACAGTCAAAAACTTTCTCTGCTGGAAAAAATCTGCTCAACAAGCTTCTTACAGCTCCTACAGTGAAAAACAAGCTCTGTTTTTGACTCACTGAGTGCCTAGACCTACTCTGATACCATGTTGAAAATTTGTGATAATTTCATAACAGACAGACAAAAAGAAAAAATGCTCTGTTTTTGACACTTTGTTTTTTTATAGAAAGCTGAAAAACATTTACTAGAAACGGTGTTGCAGCAACGTAGTTTGGTGTTGCAGCAACGATGGAATTGGTGTAACAACAACGGTGACGGTGTAACAACAACATGAGAAATAACTTGTATTTATTAAAACTAAACTAAGTGTTACAGGTTCGTCCCTCTCTCTCAGCAAACAACCATAAAAAAAATTACATTCAAAATATCTGCACTACTGTGCATTTTTCCCTTTCTGCTATCTGCTACGCTGTTAGGTCTACTCCTGCTGTGAACTACTGTGGGTTTCAATATTCTGGAAGAATTTATCTTCACGCTGCTGCGTGCTCTCCTCTGCTCTGTATCATTCTTCTTCTGCTCTGTATAATTCTTCAGCTAACCTTAAAACAGAACTACTGTGTGATGTATTTATATGCTAAAACATACCTGATTTAAACAATAGAATAATACAAAATATCTTCTAATGCCTATCTCCGTAATGAATGCAGCAAGGCGGTTGCAGGGGAATTCAATTCTCAGAGTTTAATGCACATTAATATGCAAAATATCAGGAAAGACTTTGATGCACCGAACAGCTTGGAGTATTTACTGCAAATTAAATTCCTGTCAAGCTGTTCATCATTGCAGTTGGAATTATATTCCAACAAGACGGGCCAAGCCCATGAGGGGCCAGCCCTCAGGGCTCTTATACCATGATAAAACTAGTGAATCCATATTACTTTATTAGTCAAATGCATTTAGATATATACAAAAGTGTTGTCTCAAGATAGGTAGACTATCTTGGACACACAATCTGTTGGTTGAGGAAATCTCTCAACCACACACCAAACTAGGAACAAGTAAATATAACCAACTCCTATAGAATAGGAACTAACTCCTTAAATAGAAAGAATCACAACTACAGACAAGTAGGAATTAGATATTCCAACACCCTTTAAACATAATCCTTTTGAAAAATCTTTTAAACAAACAAAGGCTTCGAGTCTTCTTAAAGGCTCACGTTAAAGATTTTTAAAGTTTAAAAAGCATGAAACTTATTACGCAACTTTCAACGGATTCAACGATTGATTCAATGGATTCAACAGATTCAACCTCCATCTTCGTGGAAAGCCAAACAGAGACTTGATTTCAACGCACCTCTCGAATGTGTATGCCTGCATTGAGCTACATTTTTTTTCACTTTTGTAAGTCGAAGTGGATAAACGCACTTGCTCCTCCGAGCATCTGAGCATGGGTGCATTGGGCTGCATTTTTTTTCACTTTCGTAAGTCGGAGTGGATAAACGCACTTTCTCCTCTAAGCATGGGTGTGTTGGGCACAATTTAAAAAATAAAAAATTCTCTTGGCTTTATCTCAGATAATGATTTGTTTTGTTCTCTTCACAGAATTTTTTCATACAACTAGTTTCTTGAAAATAACAGGGGTTTTTTCTCTTCTTCGATTTTTTTGGTCTCTGCTGCTCTCTCTAGAGTCTTATGCGACCTGAATTTATGATACCATGACAAAAAATGAAAATGAAAAAGTGGAGCAGAGATTGCTCTTCTCAATATTCAAAATAGTTAAATAGAATACATAGAAAGCATCAACAAAAATCACTGGAGTGAAACTTGACGAAACTAAAGTAAAACTGAACTAACTGTGACACCTAGCAAATAGGAGAATCAAATGCGATGACACCTAATAGACTGTGAAATTAATATCTCAAAAATTTTGAATGGGTTTTAAATCAAAACCAAAAGTTCCAAAACTCATTATGGGTTATAGAAAGGAAGACCAACAACTGTTAAACATTTCAAGGTGTTTGCAAGTAATTGCTACATAAAGATGAACAAAAAAAACTTGAAAAATTTAAATCCAGAGAAGATGAGGGTAGCTTTCTAGGATATTCCTATTAAAGCAAGGGTGATAGATGCTATAACAAGAGAATTCAAGAGGTCTTAGAAAGTATTGATGTAGAAGTAAATGAATCACTCTTGCATAATGGAGTTCTTCCACTAACTCAACCTAACCTATATATCTTTCAAGAATCCCCATTGGAGGAACAAGAAGATGAAGAATTTGAAGAAGTTAAGAGAGAAGAGCAGGAACCTATGCAAGCAAAGACTCCATGTAGGTATGAAAAAAAAAATCACGTGGATGATTAGATTTTGGGTAATAAATATTCAAGTGTCCAAACTAGAAGAAAGTTGAAAATGCATCATCTCGAGACAACATAACATTTTTGTCCTTAATGGAGCCATAATATTTTTCTCAAGCCAGCAAAGATGACCACTCGGTCTAGGTCCTGAATGAAGAATTGAACCTGATTGAGAAGAATGAGACTTAGGAATATGTCTAAAGATGAAAGTACAAAAATGTAATTGGAACCAAGTGGGTATACATGAACAAACTTGATGTGCATGGATAGGTAGTAAGAAATAAACCGAGAGTTGTGTGCAAAGGTTATGCCTAAGTGGAAGGCATTGAATTTGGTTAAACATTTGTTGTTATGGTTTGTCTAGAGAAAATTAGAATATTCTCGGTTTTTGCATGTTTCGAAGGGTTAAAAGTATATCAAATGGATGTAATGTCAACAATCCTAAATGGTGAACTCAGAGAAAAGGTCTATATAGAACAACCAAAAATATTTCATTTAACAAAAAACAAATATTTTATATGTAAACTAAAGAAAGCATTGTATGGTTTAAATCATACTCATAGAGCATGGTATTCTAGGTTGGATGCTTAATGCTAAATGAAATATCCTTTTTTCTTGGTCTACAAGTCAATCAATGAAAGTCAAGGATCTTCATATCCTAAAATATATAAGTATTTTAGGATGGTTCATTGTACTACATAATACAAACTATTATTTGTTAAATGTGTTCAACATGGTCAATCATAGCTGAACTTCATTAACTATAGTAAACCACAACATGCCAAATTCAATATGGGCAACCATCATCAATTATAACTAAAAAACTTTAACCATACTCAATAAAGTCAATACCAACTAACCATGATAAACTATAGCGAAAAGTGATGAATCAGATTAAAGTATCAATTACAATCACAATTATTGTTATTTATTACTATTGAAATTGAGTCATCTCAAACTATATCATTATTATTAATATATTAAAAATAACATTATTATAACCACGTACTAAATGACACTCACAACATAATTTCAACTAAGATTGTGATTTGTTGTTGTTTAAAATACATTTTTGAATGCATAATTGGATTCAACACTTTGAAAAATCTCCAGAGCACTCTAATTTTGGTTAAAATTCACAAGAAAAAATACCAAAAAATATCATTTCATCTATAAATTAACTACCCTTATTATAATATAAAATTATTATTATTTTTATCATTATTATAAAAATAAAACAGTTAGTTCCATTAATAGATTTAATTAATGGTATTTTACAATAATACCTCAATCAACTCATCCTATTATTATAAGGTGTTGTCCAAAAATTCTTCCGAAAGTGATTTTTTGTGAGAATCTGTGATCTTTTTTTTCAAAAACTCTGATCATAGAAATGTTTGAATAGTTTTTTGGTGGAAATGGATTAAGCACTATCAAAATAAAATCCTCAAGTTTGACAGTCATAACTCAGATTTCCCAAAATTTAAATTACACTCTAGCGAAAATCATACCAGAATTTCTACTATTTTCCAAAAAAAAATATTATAGCCTAGTTAAATTACCCTATTTTTACTATGTTTCCAAAATAATTTATAGCCTCGTTAAATTACTCTATATCACTACCCTATATATTCATATATAGCATTGTATATATACTGATATATGACATTGTAAAATCACTAGAAAGGATGTTAATACATGTTATTAAACAGCACGATTGTATAACTTTTGTAATATTATTTAGCATACATCTAGCGCATTTGATGTATAACTAATAATATCATATCAATATTATATCATCAACCATGGGTTGAAAACATCTAAACTCAACCCAGCATTGTTTTACATATAATTTTGGAATCAATAAAATAGATGAAAGTGAAAGTGTGTCATGTTCTCCGAGTTTCCATTTTTCTATCAATAAAATAGGGGCCAATGAAGATGTGCTTCATGTTCGGCCAGTTTATTTATTTCACCTGTGTCTTATTGCCAGTTGCTTTTAATTGAAGACGCATTTATGTCATTTGTAGGCGATCTGTTAAGGTTAGGCATTAACATAAATCGTTCCATTACTGGCAATTCGGAGAAGACACTGAGGTATAATCAGAGTTTATACCGAACGATGTTATAATCATTGCACGACTGCGACGTGTATGTAAACACATTTTATATCTGGTCATACTACAGATTCACTTTGTTTATTTTGGCGTACCCTACAATCCAGAATGGTAGATGTATAAAGCATGTCAACAGCTTTGACTTTTTTCTTTCAGAACTATACATCACATATATAGACGAGTTTATTGAACTTAATCTACCGATTATGTATTTGGAAGTATCAAGTTTGTAAGCAAAAATTCTATATTAAGACTTCACATTAAAAGCTCTGCATCTTTATAGACTATGCACTTCGAAGAATTTGATTCCTGTAATGACTTGATTCATAGTGATTTCATATATATCTAAACGCGTAAAACATTGATGGAATATAACCATTGAAACAGAAGACTTTGATTGATAACGATGGATTATTTAACCCTGCTGATCCCTATGAAACAGAATTGTCAAAGGCCAGGAGGGTTGTCGTGCCCTATTCCTGGACTATGACCCATTGGATGAAAAACCATATCTCTCTCTTTCTTCTTTACCGTATTATGCTCGTACGGAGGGCGTTTTGCCCTCCTACTAATCCCACGACGAGCTCCCGCCAAGCTGTTCTCTCCAACAGCTTCTTTGCCCGGAAGAACGCGGCCGTTTCCCTTAGGGCTCGTACTGACGAGACTACGGTGATTTCTCAACCGAGCTTCGGTTAATGGAAAGCCATCGACCAGAAACAAAAGAAGAAGTATAACAGCAACAGTTCTTGCCTGCATTTTCGCTCCAGTACCCAGAATCGGCCACGTTACAAGAAATCAAAATCGAGCCCCTTAGAGCTCCCGTATATGAGGAGGAATGCTATTGTGTTGAATTGGCTAAGCTCTCAACAGTCCTATATATAGATGTTCAGGCTGGAGATTTACATTAACATTATATTCATAAATGATTCGGAAAACACCCTGTCATGTTGCACTGTATAAGAGCAACGTCTTTAGCGTTACACACTTTTTAATAATGACATGATCTATTTGACATACTTGATTCCCTGTTCATTCGTAAATTTCTATTCCGAACTTTAATATAATATAGTAAACTGTTTTGTAATATTCTTCCTCGAAAAAGGTCAGTTAGGTACATTTATAACAACATCCTGGTTGGAATCTCTCCTGATAAAGGCTGAAACTGCAAGTACTATTTGAAGGATCTTTATTTCGAAGGTAACATGGTACCAACTAGAATAGTTTTAGCTATTCGCTTTAGAAGCTTTTATCTTCTGCACTTTTTTGTTTTCTATACCAACTGGGTGCGTTCACAGCCGTCGATGGCTACAGAACAGTTGACCATGCCAACAATTATTTTCCCCATTTTTTAATATCCACTGGAAGCAGTTTGCGGCTGGTTTCAATGCATTCATTGCTCACTCAGGTCGGGCGTGATTGGTCTGAAAGATTCCTTTTGTTCTCCCAGGCCAGCCAGATTCTAAAGTTGTTAATATTTGAAATTTTCAATTATTCAGGTCGGGATCGTTCTTAATATTTGAAATATTATTCAATTATTCATGATCGAATCGCTCTTAAAGCTTGGGTGCAGGTGGGCGCGAGTTTATTTATAGCATTTTATTTCTCCCATTGAAGCCAGGCCTCTTTGAGAAAGCATTTATCATGTAGGGAAGTCTTGTCATGTTGTTGCTTTATATAATTTACTGACACAGATATATCTCTCCGCAACTTTGTTGAAGCATGTTTATTTTGGCACTATAAGATTCTTATAGGAATTTTGTGGACAGTCATCAACTGTATAGTTTATATTTTCGCATTATAATATATAAGTGTGAATAGGTATTATCAAGTTCTGTTTCTCTATATATTTTATTTTTAAAGCATTAAAAGTCATCATCTGTATAGTTTATATTTTCGCATTATAATATATAAGTGTGAATAGGTATTATCAAGTTCTGTTTCTCTATATATTTTATTTTTAAAGCATTAAAAGTGTATCAGAGCCCATATTGGTGTGGTTTATTTTTTTATATAGCTAGCAGAAGGAAGCATTAAAGAATATATATTATATTAAATATACAGTGAATACATTAAACTTCTATAAAACAAAAATCTGAGCATTTATAATGGGCTTTCTTGCACTTTATTCTACCTCGTTTATTCTATAGATCACACATTCTATAGTGAAGTCCATGAAGCATTAAATGAGCATTCTGTACTCGATTCTAAATCGTTCCTTCACATTATCTTTTGGATTTTTAAATTGATATTGAAATCTCATTGGATTGGATAGGAATTGCAA
Source organism: Pinus tabuliformis (assembly GCA_031772625.1). Classification (NCBI taxonomy): domain Eukaryota; kingdom Viridiplantae; phylum Streptophyta; class Pinopsida; order Pinales; family Pinaceae; genus Pinus; species Pinus tabuliformis. Next base: position 1,072,828,543 of record CM062807.1, on the reverse strand, counting down.
ATTTAAGTTATTATTTTTGAATTAAATAGGTTTAACATGTATTAAAAATGGTATATTTGAGTATTTATTAATTTTAAAATTTGTTTAAAATTTATTTGAATTATAAATTTGAGTGGTTGAGTTGATATTGAATCTATTTATATATTTAAAAATATAATTTAAATAAGAAAAGATTACCATTTCACTAGCAATTATACTACTTTATTTTTTAATGAAAAAAACAAAATTATAAAATATACAAATTATGCCTATTCTCTAGCAGTCATATTTTGATGTTTTTGTGCGAATGTATTATTTATTATTTTAATTTTGTTAATTAGGTTTCACTAGCCTCGCTTATGAATGTTGCTAGATTTGACAAGGGAAGCTTTGATGTGATGCATGAGCATCCTAGACAACTTATTTTTTATTAGGCCTAAGGGGTCATGAAATATCCAAAGGGAAAGGAAATTCCCCCAATACAATTTGTATAAAATTAGGTACTTTCATGTAAATTCAAGTGACCATACTGTAGAAGAATTTGGGCCAGTAGGTTGTTAGTATGTTTTAGTGAGATGGTATTATGGCCAAGTAAGCCTTAGTGAATAATTTGACCATACTCTAGAAGAATCTAGCCAGTAGGTTGTTAGTTTGTTTTAGTGAGATGGTATTATGGTCAAGTAGGCCTTCGTGAATAATTTGTTTTAGTAATATGGTATTATTATGGTCAAGTGGGCCTTTGTGAAAGTGACAAGTGCCACGTTGAAGTAATAATAGTTTGGGACCAATGTCCAATTTAGCTTTGTTCTATTTGGATATTTTCTAGCTAGTAAGAAGATATACGCATCCATCTCGAGGTAAAGTTCAATAGGGTCTTGGGAAGAGCCAAGCTCAAGAAACTTGGGGAGAGGTAGCTCAATAAGGAGTAAAAGAGCCCTATAGTTTGACAACAAAGGCTATACTGTATTCCTTTGTAAATACTTTTTTGTGAGTTTATAATAGAATCTAAGCTTTTGTCTAGTTATTCCTTTCGTAAGGTGAGGGAGTGTCTATTTGTGTGCACATTCATGAATTTCGATGAGAGGACAAAGAACTATGTGATGAGGCTAGATATCGGTTGAGGGTTCAGAGGACCAAATAGAAATTTGAGTAGAGCGTAGTGAGCATTAAGCCTATGTATTTCAGGGTTCATCTTGAGCAATTTGAGATTCATAATAAATTTGATATTTGGTTCAAACACATGGGAGACCAAATGAATTGATGTAAACTCAAATGTGTAGGCACAAAAATGATCCATAGAGAAGAACTTGCATCTAGAGGAAATTTGAAGTCTGTTGAGTTGATTACATTTGACTCTCCCATCCCACTTATGGTGCATGGAATCAACCAGTAGTGTTGAACAACTTCCTATTAGTTTATAATGATTTTCTCATTAGAGATCAAAGTTTTTAAAGGGAGTAGAACCACGATTATGGACCCCCTTCTTGCTTGACAGAAATTGAAGGGAACAAAATGTGGAGCAGAGGACTTGCTCTTCTCAGTATTACAAATCACTTAAATAGGATTACATTGGAGACATCACTAATAAATGACTCGAGTTAAACTTGACTAACTCAAACTAAACTAGGACACTCGGAGGAACGATTTTGACACCTAACAAGTGGTTGGGATTAGATTCTCCAACACTCCCCCTTAATTACAACCACATAAAAATTCAATTAAGATACTTGCTGGTGTATGTCTCAACTAGGCTTACAATTTAAAAATTGACTTGAACTTTTCTTCTTCTTTTTTTCTAGATCCTATAGCCTCTAAATTGTTTCAACTTTTTCTTCTTGTTTTAGGCTTCAAATTTGAGATTCTTCATTTGTTGGTGCATGTCTTCCATTCTTCCAAGTTGTCTAAGCATATCCTGGACGTATTCAAAAAATGACTTGTATGTGGGATATTGCCACATATGATCTCTTTTGTAGTGTGCTTTTCATCTTCAATTCACTGCAACACAAGATTATAATATAATTTCATCTCTTCAAGACTCTAATACCTGAAAATTTTATTCATTTGTTCATCATCCAAGCTACCATCAAGGTTAATTTTTGCAGCTTCTCTGTAGACTTCATGTAGACATGGTGTTGCAAGCCATCCTTCAAGAAAATTTAATTCTTCTTCATAATTGTTCTGTGTACCTGCACATTCAAAATCAATGGTAAGTGTAAAAACATCTACAAAACCACATTGGTTCTGTTCTTTCTGCTCTGCAATGAGAGCTTTTTCTAGTTGTAGTTTCAGTTGTTGCACTTCCAACTCTGCTTCTGCATCTGTCTCTATTTTCTCTTTCTGGGATTCTTTCTTTTTCTCTTCCTCTATTTCTCTCTCTCTCTCTCTTCGAATTCTTTACTAACCTATGCTACTGCAAAGAGGTTGTCTTCCACTATCTCACCAAATAACATCATGTCAATATGATGGTTTTTCTGCATCACTTAGAGCCAATCATCATTAGCCAACAATTCTTCATCAAAATTCACATCAACAATATTAATTGTTGGATTCACCATAGCATTGACTACTCCAATGGTAGTTCTATTGTCATCAACAAGCTCTCTTGCTCGATTCACCAAACTTTCATCAGTAAGCTGTGTTGCTGGAATCATCATATTGTTATTAGCAAGAAATAGTGACAAAGATAGAAATAGAGATAGAAGCAAAGCCAAACAAGAAATCCCACAAAGAGAAAATAGAGACAAATGCAGATGCAGAGTTGGAAGTGCAACAGCTGGAAGCACAACATGAATAAGCTCTATTGTTGGAATCAACATATCTTCATCCACTTGTGATTGTGCATAGTGGGGTTCATGAGCATCTATGTGATCCTTCTCTCTTGCTTCTGCGACTTCTTCATAGACGTCATCCACTTGTGGCCGAACACAGTGGGATTTAACAAACCTTTCATCTCGGTGTAGATCTATTGCTGTAGATCCACTTTCATCTTCAACTTTAGTGCTCCCCTTTGCACCAAAAATCCTCTCAAGGGTATTCAAGGTCTCCTTGGGTGTTTTGGCTTCTGAAATCAGGTGTAGAATGCTATCATCTACAGATTCTTTTATCCATTTCAATGCAAAGACATCCTTTTTCCTCTTCACATCTAGATCTAAAAAGGTCTAAAACATCTCCTGCTGTCATTTTGACTTTCTCAGCCTCTTGGCTTTTCCCATTTGTTGAGCATTCACTTAATACAACTCAACAAACAAAACAAACTTTAGACATCACATTTGATTGCAATAAAAATGTCGCTACTGCATGGCTTCCACAAACCAACGATGCTTTCACAAACAATTACAACGCCCAAAACTAACTAAAACAATGCCTTTTTAAAAAGTGACATGTTCAAGGTTGAGGGGTTAGTAGCTTTGGAGATATTCCAAATTTAACTTTGTTTTGTTAGGACATTTTCTAGCTAGTAGTAAAATATACATCCATGTATAATTAGAGTTTGATATTAGGTCTCTAGGTGATTAGAGAGGAGAAAATAACTTGATACCAAAGCTCACGAAACTCAGGGAGAGGTAGCTTGAGAAGGAGCATGAGAGCCTTGTAATTGGACAAAAAAGCTATAATATTCCCATGTAAATATGCCTTTATGAGTTAATAATAGAATATGAGTTTTTGTCCAGTTATTCCATATGTTTAATTCCTTTTCCCCAACATGTATTGATTCCTTGTGTAACGTGGGTGTGCCTTTGTGTGTGCACATTCCTGAATTTAGATGAGAGGACAAAGAGTTGTGTAATTAGTCTAGACCTCGATCGTGGGGTCAAAGAACCAAATTGAAATTTGAGTGGATCTTAGCATGCGCCAAGCATATGTATTTTAGGGTTCATCTTGGGAAACTCAGGAATCATAAAAAATATGAAGATCGATCTATCTTTGGCTCAAACATATGGGAGTATGAATGAATCAATGTAAGCATGAATGTATAGAGACAAACAATGATCCGTAGAGAATAACTCACATTAGGACTAAATTCAAATTCCATTAATTTGAGTAAATTTGGCCTTGCCATCCTATTTGTGGTGCATGAAATTGATCACTAGTTTTGAACAAGTTACGATCAATTTATAGTAAATTTGTTGTTAGAGGTAAGAGTTTGAAAAGGTAGTAGAGTCACGACTTTAGTAACGCTTTCTCGCTAGCGTTATGGGTCAACCCCCTACAATAAACGAATGCACCTAAACATCAAGATGGAACTACGAGTGCATCTTACCCACTGCCCCCACCCCCAAGTTGATGTCGCAGGGGGCGACCCCTACAATTCATATCCATATTCAATATTTTTTGTTGATCATAAAACTAGGATCAAAGACCCACATGATGTGGCATTACACCATGTTTTGGGCCATAGACTAATGAGAGTTTATCATGACTATTGAACCGAGGCTAATGTTGGTAGTGCACCCTATCACAATTGTACAATGAGACTTCAGGTTAAGCCCCAATCTTGAAATCATTGGCCCATGGGTGATGATTATGTCAGGAATAAGATTGGGATTTTAACACCATTGCAAGTTTCCAAAAAGTGCTATAAACCAGATGAATGAGAACATTCCAATGTCGGATTGAGAAACCTAGACCAACTGTGCCATGATGTCATGGATTCAAGCTTAGCATTTTAGAGTGAATAGTTCTTTAGTACCTCAAGATGTATATTCCTCATATGGAAAATAAATATAATGGTATTTTGCATGTGCAAAAAATATTGGTAAATCTTAATTTTAATTAAATAATAATGGTGTTTTTTTTTTTTTTTTGTTAACTTGAAACTTGGGAACATGATGATTCTAATCATTTTGTGGTTATGTTGGAACAAAAATTCCTCTCATGTAGGAATTGGAGGAATACCTTATTATATAAAAAATAGTGTCTCCTCACACTGACTTCAGAACATATAACCCCTCGATAGGTACATTTTCTATAAGAGGATTTTCTATTTCGCACCTATAAACTATATATTTTATAATAAAAATGATCTAAGATAAGAATTTGGGTTGCAAGGTGGGTGGTGAGGGAGCTGCATTTTATATATTCGATTTTTTTTTGTCATGTTTTTTAAATTTTGTTTTATGCTTTATTAGTTGTTATTTTTTTTTTATTTTTTTGATTTTTTTATTGTTTTTGTTTTTTTCAATATTTTAATTTTTGTTTTCTATTGTATTATTTTTTGTGTTTTCTTTATCGTTTTTTATTTTTTTTTTCATTATTTGAATTTTTGTTTTGTTTTGTATTTGTCAGTTATATATATATATATATATATATCTATATATATATATATATATATATATATATATATATATATATATATATATATATATATATATATATATATATATATATATATATATATGTATATATTATTTTTTTATTTCCTACAGGGTCCGTGTCGATGCTCATGTAACAACCTGAAACCATTATGTGAAATTTGATAGTTGATTTCAAAATTTTCGTTATAATGAATCGAGTCTGCCCCAATAATGTGTCAATTTCGTAGTTGGTCTTTAAGTTTTCATTACAATGGGTTGGCTTCACTTACACTACGTGTCAATTTGATGGTTGATTTTGAAATTTTTGTTGCATTAATGTATCAAGTTGTCTTAAGCTAATATTTTAAAATCATTATACATTTAGCATTTAAAAAATAAATTTCTCTTGATATAATAACTCCTTCATTCAAGTGTTCATTTTTAAAGTTTTTTTAGTCATAAAAGTTTTCCATAATGTCATGCTTGAAATATTTTGAAAACTTGAGACTTTTTTTGCAGTCGTAATCTTTGGTTTTAATTCCATGGTTGAAAAATTGTTGAGATTTTACTGTTTTTCTAAGTTATGATATTTTATCTTTAATGCTATGGTTGAAAACAATAATAAGTATTTTAATACTTAGCACCATGCCTGGAAATTGTTGGAATTTTAAGGCTTTTCAAAGATGTGATATTTTAAATTTAATGTCATGTCTAAAAATCGTTGGAATTTTAAGGCTTTTCAAAGACGTGATGTTTTATCTTTAATATCATGCTTGAAAATCATTGGAAATTTAATTTTTTTCAGAGTCAATGATATTTTGTTTTTAACGCAATTATTAAACAATGTTGAAAATTTACCCTGAAAAAAAGAGAGGTTATTTCAACATTAACACATTTCATTTTTAGGGTGTTTTTTGCACAACAATGTTTGGTTTTTACTGCCATTTTTAAAAAATGTTGAAAATGTGCCCTAAAGAAAATAAAATTATTCCAGCATCAACACTTTTCGTTTTCAACCTATTTTTTCATTTTTTGGGGGGTTTTTGGGCTAGGGTACTTGTTTTGAGGTAATAGTTCCCATTTGATTGGTGACTATGTTGAAAGAGAAGATATTATATAAGTTGAAATCAAAAGAAGTTATTGCACCTCTCTAATTCTAACTTTAAAAAAAATGGAGGAAAGTGATTAGGGATGCTCCTAACGAAACCTTAAAACGTGATAAGATAAATATGAATAAATATCGTATTAGAGGAAAGAAAAGAACCTATAAAGGTTAAAAGAGAGTATTTATTTCCCCTCTCTAAGTCTAACCTTAGAAATTTTTGGTTGAAAGTGATTAGGGATGCTCCTAACGAAACCTTAAAACTTAATAATATAAATACATAGAAAACTCCTATTAATTGGAGGAAAATACACTCTATAAGAAAGAGCTATTATTGTGCCTCTCTAAGTTTAACCTTAGAAAATTTTGGAGGAAATAAATTAGGGATGCTCCTAAGGAAAACTTAATGTATGATAAGATAAATACATAGAAAGCTATTCTTAAAGGTAAAAAAGATACTATATAAGTAGAAAGAAAGAGTTATTGATGATGATGATGGTTAACGTCCATTGAGACCAAATTAGTCTATTGGACTTATAATTTTCTTAGGTTTTAATTGTCCCGCTCCTTGTCTTTCTTGGTGAGATTGGTGCTGTAGCTTTCTTTTTTTCTCTACTGTCTTCCAACTTCCTTTATCGTGCATCTCCTTCATCTCTTCTAGTTCTTGGGACATTGGTGTCTTAGCTTCACGATCTATTGTGTTCGTCATTTTGAAGATAGTCGGAGAAGAAGTTTGGTCTAAGAGATCTGATTTGTTGTTAAATAAAGATTTATTTTGTGCAGTATTTGAATCCTCATAATTGTTGATGCTTGAGGGTTCGTCGAGTTCACTTTTTTATTGTTGGGTCGGGCTTTCTCCTTGCTTGTCTTGAGAGTTGTTTCTTCCTTGTCCGCTTTCTTATGATTTAGAGTTTTCTCTAGAGTATTCTTCTTTGATGACAGTGTAGTGTTCTTTTTGTGCTGTCTCCCACCATGTAGATCCGTGGTGGTTTTTTCTAGCAGAATTTTGCTGGGAGGCTTTTGCGCATTTTTTGGTTAGATGGCCTGTCTCAAAGCAAGATCAACATCTGAAAAGGAGACTTTCATAATCGAGTTTCTGGTTGCTCACATAGTATTTATTTGTTAGGTTTATTTTAGCTGGGAATCCGACGCTGAAGTCCATTTCCACACAGATGCGTGCATAGATCTTTCTGACATATTCCTATGTTTCTGGGCACGTGCAGTAAAATTTCCCAATTTCATTTCCAATGGCTTTTAACGAGGAGATATTCCAGAGATGCAAGGGTAGGCTTGGCAATATCACCGAAATTGGTGCTGAGGTTATGAATGTTGTTGAGGGATCGAATGAGGGGTTCCATGGCTTCATGAATAGGCCTGAGTTTTCGCAAAACCAAGGGCTAGAATCTAGAATACATTGTCTACTTTCAGGATTTTCAAAATCTACTATAAAGAAACCCCTAACACAGGGGTAGATATTAATTTCATCAGAACTGACATGCTTCCATACCTTCGAGATCCAATTGTGGAGAGCTTTTAGCCACAGCCAAAAACCATTGAACCAACAGATTAGGGCACTTTCGGAAAACTACAAAGCCTCATCGAGTGAGGCCTAGAAAACCTGGAGAGTGGGAGCTGGGGTTTCAATGACGATATGGGCAAGAGATTTACCTCTAGAAGTAGACGGAACTGAGCCAACATCTATTTTTGCAAAGCTGGGAGCCATATTTTACTTGCCCATAGAACCCAACCATAGAGAAATAAGGCAGAAGATTAGATCTGGATCTAGCCGCACATTGAACAAGTGCTTCATATATGAATTAGAAGATTAGATCTAGAAGCTAGCCAGCAGAGTCTCAATAAGCCTTTTAATCCTAGCTTTGTTATTGCACATCTCAAATCTTAACCTTAGAAAATTTTGGAGGAAAGAAATTAGGGATGCTCTTTATGAAATATGAATACTTGATAAGGTAAATACATGCAAATCTCTTATTAAAGGAAATACATATATTGTATAAGTGGAAAACAAGAGAAGTTACTTCACTTCTCTAAGTATGACCCTAGAATGTTTTGGAGGAAAGCTATGACTCACAAAACCAAAGAATTGCAATGTAAAATTTAGATAAAAACTTATATTTTTAAATTTATTTCATTTCAATATTTAATAAATAAATTTAGATAACTTTGAATATATTTAAATTTGCAATTTTAAATTAAAAAAGATGAAGTAAAATATGGGCTTTGTATTTTTAATGTGAATCAACCTTAGGGTAGATTTGTAGCTAAATGAGTCTAAATATTTAACTTTACCACATGGTTACTGAGGGCTGTGGAATTAGAGGTTATGGATTGGATGTGACGAATCTCTAAAAAGTCTTGGATATTCCATTGTAATTTTTCCAAGTTGAGAGGAGACATTCCGAAGTTCAACAGAGGGTTCACATGGATGGGTTAAATGACTATCATATGATAATTATATATTTTTTATTAATTGATATTTCACAATTGGATTTTTCAAGGGTAAACCATTCTTACTCTAAGGTTGTTTTATTTCTAATAGTGTTATTAAAACGAGACAGTGGTTGGAAATTCTAGCATTGAGGTTGAAATAGGTGAATACAGAGTTGAGCATGGAGTGCAATAGCCTATGTAGATACATTGTGAGTTTCATGTAGATGAATGCATGGAGAACATAAGAAACCTCAATGTAAATAGAGGTCTAACAGTGAGATGCAACCATGAAAACTAGAAGGTGTGTGTGAAAACAATAAGCCAAACAAAAAAATAATCCATGAAAACTAGAAGTTGTGCCTCACAAGAACTCCCTCCCCCGCCGCCCCCCCCCACCCACCCCTAGAAAAAATATTGGTTGTAATACTTTTTTAGTCATGTATACCAAGGGAGTACACCTAGGTGATGACTAAGTAGAGAATACAAATTTACCTAGTCAAGTTTAAAGGGGGGATTTACCTAGTCAAGTTTAAAGGGGGGATGTTAAGGTAATCTTTACTCAGTGAAAGAGCCGAATTTTTTTAGGTACATAGTGATGGTTTAGTTACACGTTTTGGGGCCCAGTGGCATTAGAGAACATGGATTACATGTGATAAAGAATTTAAAAATCTTTGAGATTCTTCATTGTAATGTAATTTTAACAAGAACTATCTTGGTTGAGCTAAGATGTTTGTTGAGTTGATTACTTTTAAGGAAATGCATGGGTTCCTTTAATCCATACCATAATAATATATTTATTTTGACTAATTTTTTATAGATTATAACATACATGATTTATGTGTTATTTTAATATATAAGTAATTGTAAAGATTATTTGGCCATGCTCTTTCTCTAGTTAAAAAACTTGAAACCCCTATTTTGTATTGACACAATGGAGGATGGTGGTTCCCCCTTCCTTCCTCATAGATTCCTTGTCAAAAAATGTATGATTCACTGACTTGAGACAGGACCTCGACTACACCTAATAAGCCCACATAGAGTCAGAGGTCGACACTACAAGTTGGTCGGGGCTCGGGGTTCTTGTTTCTCACTAAACGTGCTCAGGGCCGACTACACAAACTTGGCCGCACAATGTAGATTTATGGTAGAGAACTCATGTCCAATAAAAGGAAAATTTTACATTCCAAGTATTTAGGAAGTTGGAAAGTTAGTCCCTTTCATTTCAAATTTTGGAATCAAAGCCCAACTAACGAATGCATTCCACTATGGTCGAAGTTCTCTGTTTAGGTTGATGGTCAACTTGTTCAAGCCTAAAATCATTCTAAGGTGTTGAATCTTATTAAGGTTTGATAGCTATAACTTAGTTTTGGATTTTGGTCAAAACAATTCTTCCAAGCAATCAAGACTTCAATGAAATTGATCTTTCCTCTGCTCCTAAGTCAAGTCCTTATGTTCCTCGCTGATTAGATCTCATTCATCACCATGATATCGATCGATATTAAGCCCAAATTTTGGAAGCCAAAGTTACATAATATTTACACCAGTGAAACCTAAAATTTGAACACATACAAAATATGTACAAAGCCCAAATTCAATTATTGCTTGAACAATGCATTTTACACAAAACTATACAATCTCCTCCTAAGTTGCTAGAGCTATGTTCCTTCACTTTTACCTCTCCACTTTCACCCAAAATCTTGAGCTATTTATTGGTTCTATAATTCTTAATTCCTCCCAACCAACCACAACAACTATTTACCCAAAAAATAGATACATATATAATGGACACCTAAATCATACAACAAGAGCTCGCCTACCTGCAAGGCCTCTCATATGCCAGGCATTTTCTATTTTAGAAACTACCACAACAATCAAAATTACAATTGCCCCAAAAAATAGGTACATATTGACACACTAAAAGACTTACACTTGTCCCTATAGTAACTCCCTAACAATTTGATTAAGACTAATTACACTTAGAAAGGCGCAAATGGGACCAAATTATTAACTAAACCAAATACCCATAACCTTGAAATGAAGACACTTGTCTCTTGTTGGCTTGATGGGCCCTCACCCAGGTTTAGCATTAAGCAGCCAAGAAAATCCCTACACTACTGGCCCTTTCGGCATCAACCTATGAAGCGCAGACTAAATTCTCATCTGAAGCAGTATGGGTGGATGCAACAACCAAGTTTCCGCACCCTGAGATGGTTGTGATGTCGGTTATTTTCCCTAAACTTTCTTCACTCAGATCAATAAGCCCTTTAGGGCTTATCAATGTACTTCTCTTATTCATCCTTAAAGCCTCCGCAAAAGTCTTCGGTCATCCTTCACAAGCCCTAAATAGATAGATAAGGCACTTAAAGGACCCTGTAATTTCTCTTACTTCTGTATCTACCCAGATTCACTTAAGTATTGGTTACTTCAACATGCATTTATGGTTATCTTCACGTAAACATATATCTCTACTTGCGGTCATATAAAATAGAGAAACATGTAGATTCCCGCATCAGAGTAGCATTAAAACATAAACCCAATATTCAACATAACATAAACACATCAATGAACAAAAGTAAAATATAGAGGTAATTTCAAAATACTCCTCTTTATTATTGATTCAAATATCTAGTACAAACTCTTACTACCTTGCGCACATAGCTGCAGGGGTCCGCTCACTCAGTTGCGGACTTCCATCCTAGGGTTATGTGCACTCAGCTACAGAGCCTCTTCCTACAGTAGGAATCTTCACTCTTATCTCTCATAGATCCATTACATTCCTTAACATCAAGTATCAACTGAACTATATCCCTTAGAATCTTTTAAGGTTCCTTTTTTCATATAGATCTCTAAAACCGACATGATTTTACACAAAAGAAGGGTGGAAACCCTTTATTAACACTTGACATCTCCGTGCTCTGTGACAAAAAAATGTAGAGTCTTTACATTTCTTTACATAAAACTTAGGCTTTTAGCCCCAAAACTTGGGCTTTTAACCCTAAAATTTATCCTAGGGGACCTGTTCCCAACATCTCTACACTAAGATTTTACAAGTATGCGGGAATTATGCAATCCATAAAATAATTTCATGGTTATTTTCTTGAGTTTAAGGAAAAATAATTTCTAGGGAATGATACTCATGGATCATACTATCCAGGTGAAAAAATGATGTGACCTCCTAGTCATATATCTTCAATTATTGAAGCCTCTTGGATCCCAAATGAAATGTTTTTGTTCTGCACGTGTTAAGTTATATTTCCACTTCAATCCAGGATCACATGTTTGCCTTTCCTTACATTGGAGCCTCTTTCTCCAATGTTCTTTATTAACCATCTATATTTGATTGTGGTTGATCTGTCTCCACTTGGGAATATTTGTCTTTAACTTTTCCCTTCTCATTTTTTTGGCTATTGACAACTGCTTCTTTGAATTTGGAATTTTTCCTCCTCACAAGACAAATTACACTCATACCAAGGTTCGCTTTGGGGTTTAAGGCATTTGAAATACTACTCCATACATTCTTTATCTCCTCTACCTTTTTCCTCCACCATTCTTATCATTTTCTACCTCCATCTCAGATGGTCTTGTGCATCAATATCTAGTTCCTCATATTTCTTATTTGTAGTAGTTATAATGCATAAATCCTCAGCTACTTCCATTTCCCATATGTCGACTAGCTTAGGTGGAACTCTTCCATCTTCAAAGATAGTCATCTCCTTTCTTGGTGTGCAAGGATGAAACTAGTTCTTTACACGTTTCTGAGTCTTTAAACCTTTCCAACTACTTCTTGCACTCAAACTACCTTCAATTACATTCTGAAATTCCCTACCTTTCCAAATAATCCATTTTCCTTCACTTCTTTTTGGTCTTCAAATAATTTGTTTGTATGCAAAAACTTTATATTCTTTGTAACTCTCCATTTTCTTAAGAATTTTTTGTCTAAGAGTTGTAAAAATTCTCTCTTTCATTCCAAGTCTCATCTTGCTGAAGAAATTTCTTTCTTGTCATATTCTTGGAAAAATATGTACATCTACTTAGTTTGTGCAATCCAAAAGCCTATCAATTGGAATCTCTCCTTTGAATTTTCCCAATTGAGAAAATAATAAAAATTTTGTATTCCTTATGATTATATACTAGTGATCATTTTCATCAATCCTTCCATGGTTCTTAATCGTCTTCTTCTCTGCACCAATATCCATAATTGCATCAATGTAGCTATGCATTAGCTATTTTGGAATTCTACAATTTGAATTACCCTAGATCCAAATAACTTTCCTTATGTCTTCACTCCTTTCGGGTTTCTTCTAGCCATCACTGACCTTTTCTTATTCTTTTTCCTTTGTTGTATTTAGTCGATTCCCTGGATGCTTGCAAATCTATAGGGAATCCTTGCTTTCATCAAACCAGGAGTTATACTGATCACCTACACATTTCTCCCATCACATCTTTTGTGCCCTTGAATAATTTTCTTCCACTCAACTATCAACCCCTCAGTAATAAATTGCATGAGAGTTAAAAGATCTCTTCGCCACTTTCTCTCTAGGGTATATCATTTCCATGTCCAACCTTCCACTAGTTTTATGGAAGGTTGTCCATTGTTATTTCTAGAATTCTCAATTCTAGTTACACCTGCACATATAATAGGCATATTAATAAAAATAGTCTCTTCCAAACATCTATTGGGCTCATTATTAATTACTAATATATTTCATCCTTCTCTCAATCTATTATTGGAAACTATATAGTTTTTAATTCCATAATGCATATGGGCTCCTCCTTGAACTCTTTTCTCATTCCCGACAAGTTCCTGAATGACACTCTTGTCATTATTCAATAGAACAATTGTTAACTCTACATAATCCTTCTCAAGGTTGTTCTCACCCATGCCTTGGTTTTCTCTTTCTTGAGGTACTTCTATGCACCCCTCTTTTGGATCATCTTCATAATCTAGTCTTTTTATTTTCATGGTTTTATGATACAATGAGGTACCCTCCTCCTTTATGAAAAAATCTTGGTTGTCTTTACATCCTTTATTTATTTTGGCCTCCCTTGGATTATTCAAAATTCATTGAACTGAGATTTTCTTGTGAAATACTCCTCCACCATATTCAAATTGATCCAATTTACATATTCGAAAAACATGTGGTTTCCTTTCTTTTCCCAATTTCCATAGGTATTTAACCCATGACAAAAAATAAATAAAAAAACCATGTATAAAACATTCAGTAAGAGAAGAAAAAACCAATCAAATATACCTCTAAGTGTACTCTTCCTCTTGCATACTTGAAGAGACTTGACCTTATATCCTTCTTCCATGCTGTCTTCATGAGCTTACTTTGCATCGCCTTCCTTTGTGACAATTCTTCGAGAACTCCTATATTTTGAATTAGTTTTCTCCCACTATTCTTCATTAGTGTAGCCTAACTTCTCCTGAGGTTATGGATCCTCCATAACTTCTGGCACGTATTTAGGTTCATGACACTTTTCTTGTGAATTCAAACTCACGCAATCAATTATATAGAAATATTTTTATTTCTTCCTCCTCATATGATGTTATTGACATCCTCTCTTTGTAAGTCATGACTTCCCCATCATCATAATTCTCTCCTAGGTTTGATCCTTGCTCTGTCCCAAAAGAGTGACCGTTTTTGCCTTCATACTCAGTCCATCTGAGTTCATTCACCTTCAATGCAGTATCTAAACTATGCTTCAACATATTTTCCAACATAGGCCATTTCACTTTCTCCTTCCCTAACACCCAACATTCTTTGTAGGCTTCTTCCCTCTCTTCTAGTAGCTGTAACAAGATCTTGATTCTCTCCCTTAAATCAACCATTTCATGGTCAAATTACTCTTGACTCATTCTTATCCATATGACATTCATTTTGGCAATTTTCTCCTCTTCACCATGGCTTGGAATTAGACATTATTTATGACTAACAATGGTCATATTCATCTTTCTCTACATGAGTTTATCCTTGCTCATTCTGAGTTGCCAACAAACCTCACCAGGTGCTTTCCACCGAGACAACATTTTTGTATCACAATCCTCCTTATTTGGGGCTTTTTGAGCCTCCCTACTCTCTTGGTTGCTGCTCCTCTATTCACCCCTCTTGGAAATTCTACCCACAATCATAGTTGTGGAATTCCCTTTGATAACTTCTACCCAACTGTAGCTAGAACTTGTCCTCCTGGATTTTCCAACCTTAGCTGGAATATCACTTTATTTATGTAGCCTCTCTGCTACAGGTGCTTTGCCGTATTCATTTACCTTTCTTCTATTATATGATACAAATCCTTATGATCATCTACTTGTTAAGGTCCTTCTATTTCTGTGATCTCTATACCTCAAATCCCTTCACTTGGTCAGGATTTATTCCTTTTATTCTATCGCTTTCCCTTGTTGGTATATATTCCTCTATGCTTTGTTCTAAGATTTATTCCTCAATATTGAATACTCTTCTCAAACGTTTATCCCATCAATGGTCTTTTGTATTGTTTAAGACTTCCTTGGTCACCTCCATGAGTAACTTCTCCCGCTCCTTTTTTACCTTCTCTCTATTTTTGCCTTTGTGTTCTAGAAAATTCTTTCTTTTGCCTCACACCAACTCCTATGTTATGGTTAAATTTCATGTGACTCCACCTTCTCCATTGAACTCTTGTCTTAAGCATTTCTTGTTCAAAAGGATTCTAAGATCTGTTCTCTGATACCACTTGACACAATGGAGGATGGTGGTTCCCCTTCACTTCCTTGTAGTTTACCCATCCAAAAATGTTTGATTTGATGACTTGAGCTAGGTCCTCGAATGCACCTTCCAGGTCCACAGGAGTTAGAGGTTGGTACTTCGAGTTGGTCGGGGTTTGGGTTCTTCATGCTCACTAAATGCGTTCACACATGACTACACCAACCTGGCACCATAATGTAGATCTAGGACAATGACCTCATGTCTAAAGGACGACAAACATTCTATTCCAGGTATTCAAGTTGTTGGGAAGTCAATCCCTTTAATTTTAATTTTGGGCATAAAAGTCTGACTAACGAATGAGTTCTGCTATGGTCGGAGTTCACTCTCTAGTTCAACGATCAACCTATTCTAGTTCAAACTTAGTCTAAGGTGTCGACTCTTATTCACGTCTAAATATAACTACATTTTGGACTCTAGTGGAAACGATTCTTCCAAGCAATCACAACTTAAGAAAAATTTGTCTTGCCATTGCTCCATAGTCGATTCCTTATGTTCCTTGTTGAGTGGATCTCGTTCATCACAATGGTATCAAGTGATATCAAGCCGAAGTATTGCAATCCAAAGTTACAAAATATTTACACTAATGGAACCCAGAAATTGAAAACACAGAAATGATGTATGAAGACGAAATTCAAATATTACTTGAAAAATGCATTTTACACAGAACTAGACAATCTCTTCCTAAGTTTCTAAAGCTTTGTTCCTTCTCTTTGAATTATCCTCTTTGGCCCAAAATCCTGAGTTATCTCTTGGTTCTCTCATTCTCAATTCCTCTTGATAAAAAACAACAAGTAATTACATAAAAAAAAATACATATACAATGGAAATCTAAATTAGATAATGAGAGATTTCCTGCTAGTAAGTCCTACCAAATTCCATGCATTATTTATTCTAGAACTTACCATAACAATCAAAATTATAGTTTCCGCAACAATGAGGGACACATAGACACACTGAAAGTCTTACACCTGTCCCTATACTAACTGTAACATAATAATTCGATGAAGACTAGTTACACTTAGAAAGGCCCAAATGGGAACAAATCATCAACTAAACCAACCACACATAACCCTGGAATCAAGACACATGTCTCTACATTAATATTTTACAATTATGAGGGAAATATGATATCCATCAGAGATTTACATGATTATTTCTCGAGTATAAGGAAAATTAATTTGTAGGGATTGATGCTCCTGCATTATGTATTGTTTGATATATGGACAAAACCTCACACCATAAGTTATAAACCTCACCAACCACTAAGCATAAATATTGTATATATGTTAGCCATTAAACATAAATAAATAACTTTATTTTTAAGAACTATTAATATCATTGCCCGTGCATATGTTTTTAAACTTTAATAAGGGAATAAAGAATTAAGTAAACTAGAATATACACACATCTTGGTTGATTCTGACTGGAAATGAAAATGACATATGTTTTAAAAATATTTTTGAGTCATCCAAGACAACTAAAATATTCGGGTGATTGAATGATGTAATCGATTGTCCAATGGCAATAAAATTATAATTATTCTATTAAAATTTTAAATTATTTATAATAATCTTCCTCTCTTACTGTGAGATATTTTCAATCACTTGTGCATTCATGTCTCTTATGTATGATCTGTTATAATAATATATAAATATAAGTTGGGTATGAAGATTATTAGTTTTTGTATTAGTTGCAATAGGAAAAGGATACATTGTTGAATATAAAGAGACCATCAAATCATCATTGTGTTTTGGATTTCATATCACATTAACATAACCACATTATTAAATGTGGTTGATATACACCAAAGGTTTCATTTTCCATAATTTATATGTCAATCAACTTTTATCACTACAAGGAAAATACCTGCTAGTGGAGGTTATAACGAACATTTTTTGTGTTATAAAATTGGAAAAAATTGTCATAAAAACATCTGCTAAAACATTTGTTTGTGGGAACTAATGTTTTACTGGAGGTTATAATAGAACTTCATCACAACTGAAAAATTTTGGGCGGCTGAAGATTTTAGCAATTTTTTTTGGTGCGCTTTATGGAACAAGTATCCCCGATGCACTACTTATAGAAATGTATCGGGATTCACACAAAAGAACCAAGGCATTTAATTCAAAGAGAACTGACACCTGAAATGTGTTCCACCCTGGTGTTTACGAAAAAACCCCTAGTGCATTCGACTCAAAGAGCACCAGAGCTTGAAATGTATATTGCATTGGTGCTTATATAAAAAAATCCTTGATCATTCTTTGGTGAAGGAACAGCTCTGGGGCACACAAAAAATAATTGCAGTACTCGTGCTTTCTCTTAAACAATAAACATTGACATGTTTTGTTTGTATAAACACATCAATACATTTGTTATATAGATGTGTTGGTGCTATTTATTTTAATTGTGCACCAACAATGGAAACAATATCTTGTATAACAAGCGGGTGTTAGTTCTATGAAAGCACTGGTGCTTTAAGAGTTACAATGCACCAGGGAATTAATTAAAAGAAATATTGCTGCTTGAAGGCTTGAAATCCACAGTGTTGTCATTTTCTATAAAGCACCAATTATGCTAAAATATGACATCATGGTACTTTTATTTAAAGTAAATCACCGATGCGTTTTTATGTTATGGATGCACCGATGTTTTTTGGAGACATTGACCTATGACAGTGCAATTATTGTAATTTTTTAAATCTGTCATTCATTGAAAAATTGACATATATGTTATAACAATATTCATATAAATTAATTTTTGATTAGCGAATTTGTATATGATGTTTGCATTAATTTGTTATATTATTAGATTTCACATCTCTTCTTATAATATTTAATCATCCATATATTTAATTAGTGGTGTAACATTTCATAGTGACATTGGATACCACAATAGAATAAATCAAAATGTATTTTATTATATATCAATAAGAGGCTCATTGTCGTAAAAAATGGGATTGTTATTAGTAACGGGTTGTCTTTTAATTGGGGCACTATGTCCATGATTACATTAAACAAAATGTCTAATTTTCACAGACAACTATTTCAAAAAATACAACAAGTTTCATTGATATCCAAATAAATCATCATTCTTCACTGGAACTGTTGTTAGTGCTCGAGCTACTTCCATGACTTGGGTTATTTGGAGGAATGTTTTGTTGATTGCATCGATTGTTTTCATGTCTTGATATTTTTCCATCTGTAAACATAAAAATAAAGTGTAATGATTGTGTCTGCTCTAGTGAGAGTAATGAAAATTGAAATAAATAATATACATCAACATAAATCGAATAAAAATGTACCAAAGAAATAAGTGACTCATAAACTATGAACATGACATCAAAACCAAGTCTCATGCCTTGTTACAACAGGTCGTCTACTAGTGTAGTTCCATACTTTGTTTCCTATATGTTTTAAACCCCATTCTAAATCATAGATTTAATAGAAAGGATTTTTTTATTATATTAATTATAAACTCAGAGAAGGAAAACAACATAGATACTTACAAATTACACAATTAATTTTTGATATGCCAACATATACTCAGAACCATTTTTTAACCCAGTGTTAATCAATTCTTCAGATGGCACTCTTCTTTGTATGTTAGCACCTATTTGAAGACATTCAAGGATGGTTATTGTAAAATAACTTAAAATATACAAAAATGAAACCTTGAGTTGTTATAAGGAAATATTAGCAATTAATCACAAAATTTGAAATCAACCTTTTTCTTCCTTATCGTCCTGTTTTATGTGATAAATGAGCTCCATCTTGTTTTCTTTCTATAAGAAAACACTTGAAAATTAATATTTAATGCTAAATTTATATGTATGAATTCAATCATGATTACATAAATTTGAAGCATGATGTTGTTGAGATGGCTCCTCTTGTGATGAAATTATATCCATTTCTTTGTCCATCTCCTTATACACTTTTTTGAACATTCTTACTGGCATGTTTTACATATCAACGTATTGATCATTTGGTATTTTCAGAATCTTCTTGTAAAATATAATAAGCTATTTTTATAATGATATTTGAAAACTAAATATAAAAATATTGATATTAATAAATTAATGGTTTGTAGTAATAATACACATAAGTCTAGAAAATCATTTTATACAATTAGGAATATTACCTTTTGAATTATTATTTTTTGTTGTTGTATGTTTTTTCTATTGAAAGTATGAGATGTCTCATTGACCATTGTTCTTAGAATCCTTGCATTGATCTTTTTATTGTAAGGAGAATGTATGTTTATACATTCGTTCCACTAGATCCCTCATAGTTCTATAAACCCCCTCCCTTTCATTGATCTCCAACACCACTCTAGATGAGCTAAGGAGTGATTCATCATCATTTACATGTTCCATAATTTTTCTTTTCTTAAAAGGACATTGATATTTTCCTTTGTTGTTGCTCCTTGTACAAAATAAAACATATATGAATTAATAGATTGTTTGAAACATATTATCTAATATTCTTAAGTATATTATTAATGAAAATTAACAACAACAAAAAACTCATATTGAATAGTATTTTTTCATTCACCTGATTCATCATTCATAATTTTTTCTATCAGGATTTTATGCTCTTTTGCACTTAGATTATAAATAATCTTATCGACCTTGTTCATTTTGTGGCTTTGCATGACACATACCAACTAATACATATTATTTAAACTTACATATAGTTCAAACATATTAATTTTGTAAAGCGTTTACAAAGAACTTGCCTTCTTTGATGTTTTTGTTGTGTTGTCATTGTGTCGATCAACAATTTTGTAATTATGAGATATTATTTATCAATATACAACCTGTAGTATTCAATACAAAAGCCATTAGATATATTTTTCAAACAAATCAAATAATTTTCAGCCAAAAAAAAACTCTACTCGCTGTGCATTTATCTGAACAAACGCACTGATGCGTTTACAATATTAAATGAACGAGGCATTTAATTGTTCAACATCATCATGTAAAATAAATTTTAAATCAAGATATTATGATTTGTAAGGATACACACACCACACTCAGGTAACATCAGTGCATTATGTTATAGATGGCGCACCGCACAACATATAGTCATTTAAAGAAAAAACACCATATATATAGTAAGTACACAAACCCGTTAAATGTAAAATTGCTAAATTGAAAAACCTTAATTATGAAGTGGTAGAGAAATTTAAGAGCTAATGTGAAATGTTATAGGAAGAAGCAAGGGTTTAAGGTAAGTATTGAATTTTTGTGGGTTTTTTTTGAGTTTTAATTAAATTTAAATAGGAATAAGGATCGTAAAAAACTTTAATAGTAAAATCTATAGTAAATATTTTATTATAAAGGGTTTTAAATTTTTATTTATTTATTTAATTTATTTTTTTGAATTGTGAATAAATCTAACAAAAATTGTAAAATATTTTAATAGCAAAATTTAAGATTATTTCTATACATGGTTTTGAGTTAATCACCATACCTTTAAACATATGATATTTGGATGGATCAAAAATATTTTGCAACTCTAATATGATCTTCACTTGCCATTGATTTGTCTTTTAATTAAACCCTAACATAAATTGTAATTTTTTTTATTAGTAAAATAAACAATAAAATGTAAAACTTACTATTCAAGTTTTTGAGTGAATCACCACACCTTTAAGATTCTGATCTTCTGAATAGTTATGCTTCTCCAAAGTATTCTATTGCAGCTGAACAACGATCCTGGGATATCTCTCTTGCAAATCACTCCCTTGAAATTTTGGGTAAAATAATGAAATGGTGAATAAACTTTTACTATTTAAAAGAATTTATGAAATTAGATTTCGAAAAATTAATTGCCACTCGATTTTGAATTTTAAAAAGACAAAACAAATCATGATTTTTTTAATTCAATTTCTCTACACATCATTGCATTGGATAGTCAAGCGCACTGGTGCATTTATATAAAAAGCATACTAACCTTTTTGGGGCACCATATTTTTTCAATGCACTGACATGATTATTTTCCATTTTTGAAATCCCAAAATGGTGCAATTATTTTTTTTAATGCAACAATGCAATTCTATATTTAAAAGAGCACTGAGATGGTTGAATTCTTTTTTATTTTCTAAATTTGGGAAATAGTTGCGTACCAGTGATGTTTTTTATTTAAGCACACTGGTGTGTTTTTATGTAAAAGAGAACTGATATGATAACTTATTATATTTTTTTTTGGAATGTTAGAAACCGGTGCGGGTATTATTTCAATTCCTTGATGCTCTTATTATTTAAATAGACTAGTGTAGTTTATTTTGACTAGTGCGCTGGTGGGGTTTAAAATCTATCTAAAATTTTATTTTCACATAAAATGGCATATTAATCTCAAATTATCCTTTAAGACACATCCACATGAATAACAATAGTTCATAGTATACATTTTCCCTTTAAAGTCATATTATTCTTGAAAAAAGGTTTCAAAATTATATTGATATTCAGATTGTGGTTATGTGGTTCTCGAGATTAAATTTGTATATTCACACAAAATTTTATTTCTGATTTTTCTCAAAAACAGGGACAAAATCTCAATAATATCAAATGGCTAATTCTTTAAATTCCAACTCATTCCATATTTTCGATCAATGTCCTTCATGAAGTTCTCCCTTTCCATCTTGAGTAAGTTCAATTTTTATTTATATTTCAATTATCTAATTGAATTTATTTATTTTAATCAATGTCAATTTGAATTAAAATGTATGCAATTTTTTTGCAGCATCCAGATTCAGAATCGAGATCAGGTGCATAAAATATTACTCCATATTATTTTCAAAAACATTCGTACCTCTTATGAGGAGTAGCATATCGCAAGTAGTTGGTAGATGAAAATGGACAAGCTCTTCACATTGCCAATTGGAACATGACATCTCCTAGTTGCAATCTTGGATCAATGATGATAATAATTGTTTGGTATACTGAAATTTCAACAAACTAATTGCATTGTCATGCTTACTAATATCATTTATATTGTACTAATGACGTTCAATATTTTTTGAAATTAGGATTCTAGTGATAATGAATGACCCACCTACCATCTTCCGGTGCACCCTACTACAACGTAAAATGAGAGAAGTTTGTACTAAGAAAAAGACTCAGATATGAAGCATACAAATAATGGTTGAATCAACCACCTATTTAATTACCACTACATGCATATTCACCAATTAGGAATGACTACAACAATATTAGTTATTCATCACAATTTGGCAATGGAGGCAATCAAAAAAACGTTGGTATGGATGATTACTTACGGGATACGACTGTCATGAAGGCAATGTTGTTAGATGAATTCTAGAATGATGAGCTAGGGGATGATTCTCATAACACTTATACCTTATTCAAAAACGTGAAATTTTCTTCCACCACCCCTCTCTTTGGACCTTGCGACAAGTCAAAGTCTACTCATCTGAGGATAATGATGTTGTTGTACAACGTGACAACAAATTTACGCATGTTGAATGCGCGTTTCTCAGTAATATTGAGGTAATTGACTTGTATGATTGATGAAGTTCCTTATATTTTGTAAAACAATAAAATTTAAAAATGGTCAATTTTATGAATGTTAAATATTGACATTGTGTAATTATATTCCCAACCAACTACATGATATTCAAAGATAAGGCTCTTTTGAGTGATAATGTCTCTTCGGGTAGCTGTGAAAAGGAAAAAAAGTTGTTGAAAATGTTGGGTGTTGAGTACATATCATATCATGCATGTCTGAATGATTGTATTCTATATAGAGGAGAATATGTATACAAAGAGATATGTCGAAAATGTGGGCATGACAGGTATCATAATTAAAAAAAATGGGAAAACCATATGGTCCTCCTCATAAGATATTGATGCACATGCCTATAATCCCAAGGTTTCAAATACTCCTTCGTTGCAAATAATTAGCTATGTTACCGGGATGGCATGTCTCGCACAAAAGTGATTCAGGAGTTATTGATCATAATGTCGGGCATACTTGTTAATTTTATGAAAGCTCCCTCATCAGTATTAAAAATGTGTTTATGATAGTCACAAATTAACCAAAATGTGAGGAATTATGTGTCAAGTCTTGAGTGTCTTTTATGAGAAATTTATGACGTTAATTAGTTGTTTAAAGCACATGTACAGCAAGTAAATTGAATAGAACTAAAGAAAAACAACTCATAATACAAAGATGATAAAGGCATTCACCCCTCTTGGGCTACATCTCCTTGGACCTGCTGTTTCTGGGAAAACTAGTGTCCTATTGAATGACTAGACCTCTAGGTTTGGCAGCTACCCTAGTAACAATAGTTTAAATCAATTAAACGATTTATTGAATGTGTAATAGATAAGAGAAAGATAATGGAACCAACCTGGAACTTTCACTTAATTCCTTACTTGATCTCTCTCCCCTTTGACAGAACTTGCAACTCCTCCTCGTACTTAACATGCTTGGAGAGTACCTGCACAAGTACAACAACAGAGAACCGTCAAAGCATCATGATCTATTACAACATAAACATTACAGAATCAGATATATAATGAATAAATGATAGCATTCAAAAATGATAACATTCACAATTGCACAATCATATGGAAGAAAACTTGAAGAACTTTATTAATAGAAGGAAGAATTACAACCTAGTTGTCTGATGAGGCGTCATCCTCCCAGCTTCAATCCCTCTTCACCTCATGAAATAGCAAGATCACACCAACAATACAATGCTCTTTCCTCAATTACAAACTATCAGCACTTCCTTGCAATTCACAACATTCCAGCCTCCCGATCTCTTCGAAGAGGGATCCATTTATAGATATGTGCAAGGGTGTGAGTCATCCATGGGGTTTGATTAGTGTCATTCCACTTGTTACATTTGCTTCCATAAGAGAAGGGATAACTGAAGTTTAGATCCCTTATTCATCCTTGGGTGAATTCAGAGAGGCAATTCGCATAGGAGAAGTTTCTAGAAGATTCCATGAGCATCCACTTAGCAAACTGTCCCATACATTTGTCCATCCTCACCCATCGCACCCTATAGAAGGCTTAAATAGTATGCATCACACCCTGGTAGTGGAGCAGTCAGTATAAATTGCACTTTGCCAGTGGAGAAGTCAGTATGGTTCAGTTTAGGCAATTTCTGGATGGTTTCTCACATGGAACTTTTTGGGAATGATGTATTCAGGTGACTATGGTATGAAACAAATCTTTTAGGGGTTGATGAGTCCTAGTTTATTGACATATAAGTTTGGGGTTGATGTGCCAAATATGTCTATAACAGTTGCCCCCTAAAGCATGAAGTCGTAAATATTGATGTCAGGTGAAATGATTTATCATGACGATCCGAAGTTTCGAACTAGAAGGTGACCTGCATAAGTTACAATAAAATACATCATCATACTATAAATTTCATGATCTAGCAAAGGTAGGCATTCCCATCCTCAGCTTTATAAATTCATTTCATGTACACAGATCAGATAGTCGTCTGCACATGCAGACTGGTGAATCTTTAGATATAGAGTTATCATCCATGGTTCAGATGACCATTTGTGCACCGCCTTTGTACATTTGATGTTCTTATATCCCTGAATATATTGCAGCCCGGATGGATGAAACTAGATCCAGGGTCTTCAAACTCATTCAATCTCCGCTAGATGTACAAGTCAATCCATGTGAAGAGATGTTCTGAAGTCGAACATGGAAAGACATCGCTTGATTACTGGCCAATAATGTAAGCTGTTAACAAACGTGAGAGGAATCACCGATAATGATAATGACCCTCAAGGTACTACAGTACAATTTACGGGGTGTGAATATATGATTCGATGTCGAACACCACGCAAAATCTTTCGGTCGAAGGCCATTGATGTCAACCTGTTGCCAGAAGTGAGAAAATTTCCATTGATGTATGCAAGCTTCAAAGCACTGAACGGATTGTTTCTAGGTCAACTTCTTGGATAATGAGCTAATGTCAACAAGAAGTGACCCATCATAGGAGGGCCTTAATGTATCCCACATCTACGACACAAAATGAAGCAAATGATTTCTGGAGGTTTAAATGAACTGACGACACAAGGTTCAGGAATGGCGGTCATGAAAAAATGAAGGTTGGTGGTATTGTAGTGGATGAGACATTAACTGGATTGTGGTTTCTCAACTAAATGAATTCTCTTGAACATGTCGGCGAAACTAAGATGGATTGGTAGCATTAACCCCAAAAGATGGATGGTATGAAAGACCAATGGTGAGATGACCGGTGAACGGAATAACCCAACCCAACTCAATCATGGTAATGAAGTGGAATTGTCATGTTCAAGAGTGACCTGCTACCATAAATTCTTCTTTTTCCCTTTTTCCCGAGTCATTGCTGACCAGTACCTCTTTATTTTTGTCAACCTTGAGGAGGATAACATCTGCTTGTTCTATAATTTTCCCTTTGGGCAAACCTGTCGCTATGTTTTAACGAGTCTAGCGACAGTGCAACTCGGTCTCGTCTAGAATGGACAAGTTTGTCATTATTATTTTAATTAGTTTAATGACAAGGATAACTCGACCCTTTTCATGTTTATAGAGTTTGAAAAGGGATGAAAAGAAAACTCCATAAGTTCTTTTTTGTAAAATAATCCCTTAGGTCCGAAAAAGGATAAAATAATACCAAAGGGATGACTTTTCCAATCACTTTAATGAGCTGAAAAAGACAAGCGCTCGAATTTTTCATAAGATAATCCCTAGAGTCCAAAAAAGTATAAAATAATATAGGAGGGATGAAATTTCTAATCACTTTAGCAAGCTAGAGAGGTCGGCGGTCGACAATCTTTTCATATTTAACGAGTCTGAAAAGGGTTTAAAGGAGACTTGATTTTGAGGAACGAGTGGTGTCTAGGGTAGCAACTGGTTCTAGCGAATTTAGAACTTCTCAAAACATGTTGAATTTTGTGAAGAGGCTGGCTAATAATACCACTCATTGCAACCGTTCCTTAAAGGGGTAAAACAACCAAGTGAGAGTGTATGATTGGCCAAAGCGATGGTGGTGATGGGAGGTACACAACCAAGGTTCAAAAGGCTGATAAAATGGCAATCAGAAACACTATTTAGTTGAAGGTGGGTTCATTTTTTTTTGACAAGCTTGAACTATGGGGGAACTATGTTTGGAGTTGGTTTCATTTTTACACAAGCTTGAAACAAAAAACTATCTAACTGAAAACTAACCAACTGAAAACTAGAAAGGCAATCACAAAGGTTAAAAATTGAAAATGGGTTCATTTTTTTGATAATCTTGAACCATGGGGAATTATGCTTGGAGTTAGTTTCATTTTTACACAAGATTGAAACGAAAAAACCATGCTTGAATTCGGTTTCATTTTTACACAAACTCGAAATGACAAAACTACGCTTGAAAGTTTGCATGCCCCCAACATGATGAGAGGGAGAGTCTCCTGTAACCAGATGGAAATCATTGTGGTTAGGAAGGATGGTTTTGTCCAGAATAGAAAAAACACCTCCTTGGCTTCGTCCATAATAGACAAAGGTGAATGGTGTGTCAAACCAATGACATAA
This sequence comes from Pinus tabuliformis, assembly GCA_031772625.1. Taxonomy (NCBI): domain Eukaryota; kingdom Viridiplantae; phylum Streptophyta; class Pinopsida; order Pinales; family Pinaceae; genus Pinus; species Pinus tabuliformis. The sequence goes on along the minus strand of CM062807.1, from coordinate 1,072,801,422 downwards.
CCTATAGGGAAACTTATCTTTACAACTAGGTGCGTCCAGAATAGACAAGGGTGCATGCCCCCTGAGCTTCGTTACATTCACCAGACTACTCATGGCTATCAGGTGGATAGAATTAAGGTTCAAGTGATACTGTTGATGTAAATGGACCATTTAGGGATGATGATTGACTCAGAGCTATGTTCGTATGAAGAAATGAAAGCTGGTCAACAGTGACTATATTGCCTTCATGTGGGAAATGCATCACTTGGAAGAGTGTTGAAACAATAGCTTCCATGTTATAAACATAGTCATTCCAAAGAATTAAATGGTAATCTAACGGTCCTGGGACTATCACCACATTCACATGAACTGTTTTCCCTCCCAAAGTGATTGGTAACTTGGGAAGGATCCCTAACGGTCGACTGGTTCCTTTGTTAAAGCCTAACAGATTTTGTGTAACAGTCATAAGTGATGGCGAACCAAGAACTTTCCAAGCAGTTGACGAAAGGATACTCACTGATGCACCTTCATCTATAATAGTGCTAGACACGATCATTTTAAAAACTTGTACTATGATCCGGAAAGGTAAATAAGAAGGAAGGCGGGATCTTGCTAATCGATTCCAATCAACGGAAGTGACTAGACTAATTGGAGGGGGTACTAAGGTAACAGGAGAATTAACCCCTTGAGTTACAAGAACTTCCTCCTGTCTAGATGAACATGCGGATTGCTCCCAAGTTTGTTAGAATTTGATGTAACAAAAATAACTTGAACGGTATCATTTTCACTCTCTTCGGGAAAGGTACGATTAGCTGAAGGTGAAATTGGGTCAACTGTTACCTCGACCTATTAATTTTGGTTAGGTATAGACACATAAAATTCACTTTCAGAGAGAGTGGTTTTGACCGACGGTTGATTTAAGTTAGTCGGGTTTTCAACTAGTGAAGGAGTTAGGGAGAGTTTCTTGTATCCAGATGGAAGTCGCTGCAGTGAAGTAGGATGGTTATCCAACACTCTTTTGGCTTCATCCAAAAAGGGACAAAGGTGAAGGGAATGGTTACCTTCACATAACTTATATGGAAGCTTAACGTTCCTCCTCTATCCATGAACTTCACTATCACTAGTCGGAGGTGTGTTACCAACATGATCTCTAGAAGTTGATGACATGGGATGGTGTGAATGGGGAGACCATTCTTTCAAGATCCGAGGAAAGCAAGGAAAATCTCCATGAAAATGGTCTCCTGCAAAAATTATGCATGGAAATTTTGATCTGGGAACTTTAATGCACAGATTTTTGCTAGATGATGCATTCGAAACAATGGTTGCTTGGTTTACCCCTTGCTGAATTGGCTTCTTCTTCTTCTCCTTCCCTTTCTTCTTCTTCTCAACCACTTGGTTACTAGTATCACTACTTTCACCAAGCGAAGAGGAAGAAAGGGTGGGTGAAACAAACGAGGAAGAAGGCGAAGTGTCAACTTCAGGATCAACTGGAGATGTATTCGATTGCGGAGAAATCACATCCTTTTGAATCACAGAGGTTGAAAACAACCATCTAGTAGGCCAATAGTAATTCCTGGAAGGGACAATGTAGCCATATAAGGGGCACCAATCTTTCCCAAAGAAGGAAAAGGACTAGGATTCACATCAAAAGGGATTCCTTGATCAGTGGACTCTGGATTTGTCACCATATGTCTCAACCTAAGATCAACTAAGGAACAAGGATGTTATTCCGAATTCAATTAATTTTAATGACGCTTTGACACAACTTTGCTTTTTCAGTTTTTAACAGTCGAGAAAAAGCTAAAGATGACTCTAGTCTCATTCAATTTTTAATGAGCCCGAAAGGACAAGTGCTCAGATGGACCTTTTATTTTAAAGAGTCGAAAAGGAACGAAAGTGACTACACTAGAATATCTAGACAAAGGGATTACCAAATCAATCGCAAAACCACAATATACACCTTGGTGATAAATTAAAGAGAAATTACCAAGGACTTATGTACAACAGTCAATCTTCCCGAATGTTGTGTTCAGTGCATTACGATCAATAAGGCAGCAGACTCAACTTCTTATGGGGAAAGGATATAAGCCTATTGTGGTCTCCCAATATATACGCGATGGTACAGGGAGCACAAGTCCGTGCTAGAACTTGTCGTATCAAGGAGGAGGAATCACCCAACCCTCAATGAAGACGATAGTTACTAGTTTTAACCACGCCGAAACATGTCTCTAGCTTAGACCTCTAGATATGTTGCGTTAAGTTCCAAAGCATTGTTATTTTCATTGAAATTTATTTTAGAGTTGATCCTATTTAGAGTTTTCCTTTTAATGGTTCACCGTGTGATGATGATTCGAAATTCCTAAAATGCAATCTACAATGATAAACAATCTTTGTTTATTTTAGCAATGAAAATCCTAGCTACTACGAAAAGAAGATTACAATTCTTTTAAACAAAGAGAAAAGAGCACACACTAGTGCATTTTCCTAAATCATTTTTTCGCACACAAACCAAATTGCTAAATGCAAATGCATGTATTTGTCTTCATTCTCCTTAATGTGAAAAATGCCAAAAAGGAAAACTAAATGCAGTAAAGATATGAAATATTTCTTTCAAAATGACATTTTTGACAATTTTTTCTTTAAAAGAGAAAGGAAGACTCAACGACACTTTTCAATTTTGAATAAAAACACTTTTGACACTTCAAATAAAAACAAATCAAATCAAATACATGAAGAAAAATTCAATAGCCTCTAAATTGTTTCAACTTTTTCTTCTTGTTTTAGGCTTCAAATTTGAGATTCTTCATTTGTTGATGCAGGTCTTCCATTCTTCTAGGTTGTCTAAGCATATCCTGGACTTATTCAAAAAATTACTTGTATGTGGGCTGTTGCCACATATGATCTTGTTTGCAGTGTTCTTTTCATCTTCAATTTACTGCAACACAAGATTATAATATAATTTCATCTCCTCAAGACTCTAATACCTAAAAATTTTATTAATTTGTTCATCATCCAAGCTACCATCAAGGTTCATTTTTGCAGCTTCTCCATAGACTTCATCTAGACATGGTGTTGCAAGCCATCCTTCAAGAAAATTTAATTCTTCTTCATAATCGTTTTTTGTACCTACACTTTCAAAATCAATGGTAAGTGTAAAAACATCTACAAAACCACATTGGTTCTATTCTTTATGCTCTGCAATGAGAGTTTTTTTGTAGTTGTAGTTCCAGTTGTTGCACTTCCAACTCTGCTTTTGCATCCGTCTCTATTTTCTCTTTCTAGGCTTCCTTCTTTTTCTCTTCCTCTATTTTTGTCTCTCTCTCTCTGTCTTCGAATTCTTTACTAACCTGTGCTGCTGCAAAGAGTTTGTCTTCCACTCTCTCACCAAATAACATCATGTCAATATGATGTTTTTTCTATATCACTTGGAACCATTCATCATTAGCCAACAATTCTTCATCAAAATTCACATCAACAATATTAATTGTTGGATTCACCATAGCATTGACTGCTCCAATGGCAGTTTTATTGTCATCAACAAGCTCTGTTGCTCGATTCACCAAACTTTCATTAGCAAGCTCTGTTGCTAGAATCATCATATTGTTATCAGCAAGAGACAATGACAAAGATAGAAATAGAGATAGAAGCAAAGCCAAACAAGAAATCCCAAAAACAGAAAATAGAGACAGATGCAAAGCAGAGTTGGAAGTGCAACAGCTAGAAGCACAACATGAATAAGCTCTATTGTTGGAATCAACATATCTTCATTCACTTGTGATTGTGCATAGTGGGGTTCATGAGCATCTATGTGATCCTTCTCTCTTGCTTCGACAACTTCTTCATAGACGTCATCCACTTGTGGCTGAACATAGTGGGATTTAACAAACCTTTCATCTCGGTGTAGATCTGTTGCTATAGATCCACTTTCATCTTCAACTTTAGTGCTCCCCCTTGCACCAAAACACCTCTCAAGGGTATTCAAGGCCTCCTTGGGTGTCTTGGATTCTGAAATCAGGTGTAGAATGATATCATCTACAGATTCTTTTATCCATTTCAATGCAAAGACATCCTTTTTCCTCTTCACTTCTAGATCTAAAAAGATGTAAAACATCTCCTATTGTCGTTTTGACTTTCTCAGCCTCTTGGCTTTTCCCATTTATTGAGAATTCACTGAATACAACTCAACAAACAAAACAAACTTTAGACATCACATCTGATTGCAATAAAAATGTCGCTACTGCATGGATTCCACAAACCAACGACGCTTTCACAAACAATTACAGTGCCCAAAACTGACTAAAACAATGCCTTTTTTTAAATCTCTTTTTTTAACAAAAAAAAAAACTATTTTACACAATATAATCCCCTTTTAAAAACATTACATTATTCCCTTTTTCCAAATGGCATGAGCGTATATAAAAGATTATATAGGGAAAAAAACTCTTTTAAATAATTTCATAAGCCCTTTTAAAATATCTCATTAGCACCTTTTTAAATCATTAGGCTTTTCAAATCATACAAAGGACAAATTACATGATCCCTCTTGAAACTGTTTAAAAAAAATATTAACTTTTCACCTTGTGCATTCGATTTCCTTTCCACGATGGATGAACCATGGACGAGAATGGAACGTACTTGGCTTGATTTTGAATGATTGTCCTTGGTGTTCGGGACAAAGCTTCGCCTCTAGGCTCATCGCTTGTTGGTTGGAATGACGTCAGCCCTCTTCTAGACATAGGGCGGTCTTTCTTTCGAGCGGACGGAAGGAACTGGACATTGCTGCTGCGGTCTTTTACAAAATTATTCAAACTTCCTTCTTGACTTTTCAATGAAATCATTGGCCCAATTTGCTACGGTCTTTTACGAAGGAACTGTATGGATTTTTCTCCCTTAACTCTCTGTGGGATGAGCAAAGGTTGTGATAACGCTAATGCTTCTACTGAATTTCTAGACTGTGCTAATACGCACTGGATTAACCTCTCTAATGCATTACTGTGGACGTATTTTGATTTAAAAAAAATCATGGCCTTCTTCTTTAGAAATGACTCTCTCTCTGTTTCTTCTTGGCAGACTCCTTCAAATTTCTGCTACTTTCTCAAAGAGTCTTACACTCTATCTCTGCTTCTTCGCAGATGGCTTCTTCAAACTTCTGCTGCTCTATTAAAGAGTCTTATGCCGACTCGCCTATTCTTTCTATTTCTCTCTCTTCACTCAAGTTGTTTCTCTCTCAGGGAGTCTTATGCAAACTCACTCTATCTCTGTTGCTCTCTCAAAGTGTCTTCCATAGTCTAAGCTCTGATACCATGACAAAAATTGAAGGAAACAAAATGTGGATTAGAGGACTTTCTCTTCTCAATATTACAAATCACTTAAATAAGATTACATTGGAAACATCACTAATAAATGACTGGAGTTAAACTCAACTTAAACTCGACTAACTCAAATTGAACTGGGACACTTGGAGGGACAATTTTGACACCTAACAAGTGGTTGGGATTAGTTTCTCCAACTTTGCTAACATCCAGGGTCAACCCTTGCAATCAACAAGGTCATTTCTTTTCTTCGAACTAATCTCTGTACTTTGATAAACCTGTGGAACCTCAAGAAAGAACTACAAGTGTGAATGCCCCCTCATGTGATGTCACAAGGGGAGGCCCCCCCATAATTCATATTATTGTCAATCTCTTCTGTGACCATATTTGTAGCATGAGGGGCCATGTGGTAGGGACTTACACCATGTTTTCAGAAATTGATTAATGAGAATTAATCATGCTCATTGAATCAAGGCCCACAACATTAGCGCACCTGGTCACAATGGAAACATGGCACTTTGGGTTAAGCCAATGTCCTGAATTGATTGACTCGTGGGTGATGATTGTGTGCCAATTAAGATAGAAGTTTTATTACCATTGCAGGGTTCTAAAAGGAGTTATAAACCAGACGGGTGAGAAAAGTCTAGCTTTGAACTAAGAAACTTATACCAATGTTGTGAAGTGGTATTATAGTGCAAAAACACTCTTTTAGCATTAAATGATAGTGTAGGTGATTAGAGGGAAATTGCAGAAGACAAAGGATTTATGAATATTGTTAGTGGAGGAAGAAGCAAGGAAAAGAACCAGGTGTTGTTTGAAGAGGTTTCCAGCCAATTGAAGGCTAGAGGATGACAGTTAGAACACAATATTCTCTCGTGGTGGATTGAGAATTGACTAGAAGAGAAAAGTTGTAGCCAACAAGAGGGGATATTAAAAAGGACACAACTTGAGAACAAGAGGTAATATAGAGAGAGGAGAGTAGAGAGAGGAGACCAAGGATAGCTAGTTACAGAGATAGTAGAGAGAGTGACAAAGAAGCTTGAGAAGAATTTTAGGCAAAGAAGCTTGAGTAAGAACACAGTGGGAGACTGAGACACTAATACCCAAAACAAAACCAATGGATTTGGAGCCAAATTAAAGAAATACCAACAAAGAAGTAGATTTGAGAGAGTTTTTGAAGTAAGGAATTCGTAAAGTTGAAGATCTTCGTATTCGAGAGACTTAGGGGGTGAAAAAAAGTGGTCTTATGTTTTTTATTTCAATGTAGTGAAAGAGATTGGTGATTGCAGGTAGCGGTAGGAGAAAAAGAAGTTGTGGATTGAACCCTTGCAATAGAGAGGATATAGAGGGAGAAGTTGTTCAAGCTAAGGTTGGAAGAGAGCAGAAGACAGAGGAAGTCCTCAAAAAAAGGTAAACAAAACAAGTGAATTTTTTGAAAGGTGAGCATGGTGTAACAAGTAGAGGAGTAGAGGAAGGTTGAGAGGTTCCAGAGGAGGTGAACCTATGATACCAAAAGGCTAAGCCCAAAGGAGAGAAGCTTGGTAAGGTGTCTTATGGAGGCTTGTTTGCAACTCATAGTGAGGATGGAAAAGCCTAAGGAGAAAGAGAAATAAATGACCAATGATGGTCATTTCAATATTTCAAGTGAAAGCCACAAGAGAATGGAGAAATATACCAAAGTAGATGGCACCAGGAGAAGGAATTTGAGCAATGACGAGTTTGAATAAGAGATGAATGAGTTAAAAGAGAGACTCGATGTGATAAGAATTATGGTACAAGAGATGACGAAGGAATAATAGGTGTGGATGAAATCAGAGGAAAATCCATTGGTTTGTTAGATAGCTATATGCTAGGAAGCTAAAAGGAATTTGAGGCAGATGTTTAGTGCTCAATCGAGAAATGGAGAACTAATAGTAGCTAAGTATGGAGAAGAGGAAGTTCATTATTGTGAAAAAGAGTATGGAGAATTCCTTGGAGAAGATGATAGGGAAAATGTTGAGGAGAGACTAGTCAAGTGTCTTAAGGATTGCATGAAGAGTCTAGATCAGCAAAAGGAGATACTGATATAAGGTGTGGTGGTAGAGGAACCAAATAGGGTAGAACAACCTTGTAGTGTTAAATCTAACAAAGTTTGTGTGAATACAAGTATTTTAGATTATGAAGATGAAAAGACATTGAAAAATGTCACGAAGGAGGAAGAGAAAGCATAATTGTCTCTAATAAACAGAGGCAAGAAGACTTTGGAAAATGAAATAAATAGAATCATATTTTTGAGAGTAAAAAGGAATGTGATTCATAGTGTACATATGTGGAATAAATTTTCATATGTTAAGTTAATGGATTTGCCTTTCGAAAATCAAATTTTGTTAACAGGTGGGGAGGAAAGGGGTTTCCTTGAAGACAATAATCGAGTTCTACAAATAAATGTGGAGGATGGAGATCACTCCAACAAGGAATGTAGCGAATGATATAAGCTCAAGGGTGTATTGAATGAGTGTAAAAGCTTCACTAAGGAGGGGAAAAAATTCAATTAAGAAAGTTCCAATAGTGGAGGAATTCATATTGTAAGCAACAAAGAGAAATTATGGATGCATATATATTGTTGAAGCATGAGGAAATTTCCTTGAAAGTCATAGAAGGGGATGAAGGAGTGTTTTTTCAAGACATTGGAGGAGGAAAATTTTTATGAACTATCATACTAGAAGATGAGGCAACATTGTCTCATAAAGGCGATGAGGGGGAGATCCATAAAACCAAGAAAATTTGGCAATGAAGACAAAGAAAGAGGTTAAAAGGCTTTGTGTTTCTAAACATGACAAATTGTATGCATGACACAAGGATGGATAGATTGTCCAAAAGAAAGAATATGGTTCAGGATTTTCTTCTCAAACATTTAAGCAAGGAGAAATGAGTTTTTTTCCAAGAACAATCTAAGGAAGCCCTGCTGACAATTAACAAGGACACCCATTACAACAAACAAGAGTAGCCATGTTGAAAGTGAAGAAAAGCTCTCAAAAGATGTTAAAAATGGAGAGAAGATGAGGAGAAAACCTCATAAAATCAAAGGGATAACATTCTACTTCAATGTTGTCACTATATGAAAAGGAATTGTAGTTCATAGACGTCTAGTTGGAAAGTACTGGGGTTGAAGGAGATTGTATAGAGGATGCATCCAAGAAGTAGGAAGAAGTTGAGGCGATTCACACATCTGAGTATTTTGTTGATAAATTTCATTGTGTAAATACTACTGGCAAGATTTTAGCTAAAGGAAAACAAGTGTCGTCGCAAGAAGATAAAAAGGAAGGAGATGAGACAATTTTGTCTCATAAAAAAAGAAATTTCTCAGCATCTGAATATAGAGATAAATGCTACAAAAGTGGAATTTTACCTTGTGTGGACAAGAAAAATTTTCTACTAAGAATCTTCCAATAACAGGTGAATTCATATGAAAGGAAGACATATATAATGTTGAAGAATAAAGAAATTTCCATTGAAACTCAAGGCAAAGGCAAAATTATGTGCTAAAGAAAGCAATAGGGATTATTGTAATAAATTAGTTTTCTGTGAAAGATGAGAATTTATCTGTCATGGAGTAGCCAAAAAAAAGGTTTTCAAGGTGCTTAAAAATATTTTAGATGTATAATAATGGAGAATGGAAGTAGCGAGGTCATGGAAATGAAGAAGTGGCAATTGAAGCCATGAAATTTTTGAAAGCATTGCTGCAAAAAATAGTTTGGTTTAGTAAGGAGATGAGGTGGACATTGAGATTAAGGAATTGAGGATAGCAATGAAGCAAGTACCTAAGAAATGGTATAGTGGAGAATAGGAAGAAACCAACTACAAAACATGGTTGATTGTAAGAGACTACATCAACAAAGCAAGAGGAAGGAGAGGAATAATATTGCAGATTTTTGAGTATGAATGCCACCAAGGAGGGGCAACAAGTGGGAAATTGTGGCTATTTGAGAGGTTTTTTTTCATCCGGGAAAAGTAACAACAATATAATACATGGGATCCTGGAAATACAAGGACAACTGCAAGATGGCCAAGAAATAAAGCTAATGATCAATGTCAACATAAAGTTTGCGATACTAAAGATGTAGTATTCAAATTCACATGACCAGGAGGTCATGAAAATTTTCAACCTAGGGAGTTTGATGCAAAATAATCAACCATAGGTAACCCATTTTTTATTATAAAGGGTTCATGAAATATCCAAAAGGAAATACATTTCCCTCCAATCCAATATGTATAAAATTAGGCAATTTCATGTAAATTCAAGCGTTCAGAATCTAGAATAATATAGTTTGTTAGATTGTTAGTTTTTTTTAGTGAGATAGTATTATGGCAAAGTGGGCCTTTGTAAAAGTGACATGTTCGAGGTTGAGGTGTTAGTAGCTTTGGACATATTCCCAATTTAACTTTGTTTTGTTAGGACATTTTCTAGCTAGTAGTAATATATACATCCATGTATAATTAGAGTTTGATAAGGTCTGTAGGTGATTAGAGAAGAGAAAATAACTTGAGACCAAAGCTCATGAAACTCAGGGAGAGGTAGCTTGAGAAGGAACATGAGAGCCTTGTAATTGGACAAAAAAGCTATAATATTCCCATGTAAATATGCCTTTATGAGTTAATAATAGAAAATGTGTTTTTGTCCAGTTATTCCATATGTTTAATTCCTTTTCCCCAACATGTATTGATTCCTTGTGTAACGTGGGTGTGTCTCTGTGTGTGCACATTCCTGTATTTAGATGAGAGGACAAAGAGTTGTGCAATTAGTCTAGACCTCGATCGTGCGGTCAAAGAACCAAATTGAAATTTGAGTTGATCTTAGCATGCGCCAAGCATATGTATTTTAGGGTTCATCTTGAGAAACTCAAGAATCATAAAAAATATGAAGATCGATCTATCTTTGACTCAAACCTATGGGAGTATGAATGAATCAATGTAAGCATGATTGTATAGGGAGAAACAATGATCCATAGAGAATAAATCACATTAGGACTAAGTTCAAATTCCATTAAGTTGAGTACCTTTGGCCTTGCCATCCTATTTGTGGTGCATGACATTGATCACTAGTTTTGAAAAGGTCATAATCAATTTATAGTAATTTTGTTGTTAGAGGTAAAAGTTTGAAAAGCTAGTAGAGTCACGACTTTAGAAACCCTTTCTTGCTAGCGTTAGGGGTCAACCCCCCTGCAATCAACGAGAGTCATTGATTCACCTCCAATCAATTTTTTTCATTCAATAAATCACACTAAACATCAAGATGGAACTACGAGTGCACCTTACCCCCCCCCCAAGTTGATGTCGTAGGGGGCGACCCCTACAATTCATATCCATAGTCAATATTTTTTGTTGATCATAAAACTAGGATCAAAGACCCACATGATGTGGCATTACACCATGTTTTGGGCCATAGACTAATGAGAGTTTATCATGACTGTTGAACCGAGGCTAATGTTGGTAGTGCACCCTATCACAATTGTACCATGAGACTTTAGGTTAAGCCCTAATCTCCAAATTATTGGCCCATGGGTGATGATTATGTGGGGAATAAGATAGGGGTTTTAACACCATTGCAAGTTTCCAAAAAGCGTTATAAACTAGATGAATGAGCACATTCCAATGTCAGATTGAGAAACCTAGACCAACTGTGCCATGATGCCATGGATTCAAACCTAGTTTTTTAGAGTGAATAGTTCTTTAGTACCTCAAGATGTATATTCCTCATATGGAAAATAAATATAATGGTATTTTGCATGTGAAAAAAATATTGGTAAATCTTAATTTTAATTATATATATATATATATATATATATATATATATATATATATATATATATATATATATATATATATAATATATATATATATATATATATATTCTTCTTCTTCTTCTTCTTTTTTAACTCGAAACTTAGGAACATGATGATTCTAATCATTTTGTGGTTATGTTGGAACAAAAATTCCTCTCATGTAGGAATTGGAGGAATACCTTATTATATAAAAAATGGTTTCTCCTCACACTGACTTCACAACATATAACCCCTCAATAGGTACATTTTCTATAAGAGGATTTTCTATTTTGCACCTATAAACTATATATTTTATAATAAAAATGATCTAAGATAAGAATTTTATTTATAATCATAGAGGAGGATATTCATAGTCTAAGGAATGAAGGTATTATCCCCTTTTTATGAAACTTTAATTCTAGAACCACATATAATCAAACCATTCTTCTATGTAATGATTCAAACCCTAGTCCTCTTTGGTTGCATGAGTACCTTGATTTAACTATCACATTTAAAGGAAACTCTTAAGATATAAAGGAGAATTTAAACTCTATTGTTCTCAAGAAATTTTAATTTGAAATATAATTTCAAATGGCATAATTATGTAGCCAAACTCCAACTAAATTAGTTGTATTTATGGGTTTGGAAGTAATGTCATGGATTATGTGATATTTGATATGCAACCAAAATGTAAAATATGAGCCTTTAAATGACCATTAGCCATCATAGACCTTTAATCTTAGCTCTAAAATTTGTCATGAAAAACAAGGATATGCATGAGAATTGTAAAAAAAACTAAATTAACTTGTAAAAATAAAAATTAAAATTAAAACTTAAAAAAAAAAAAAAAAAGTATCAAAACATGAATAAAAAAAAGAAAATATTTCAAAAAAACATATAATTTAAGGGAAAAAAATAATAAAAATAAAATCTAAAACAATTTTTATAAGTTAAAAAAAATGAAAAATAAAAACCTCATAATAGAAAAAAAAACTTAAAATAATTACCAAAAAAATTCAAAGTAGAAGATTAAAATAAAAAAAAAAATAAATAAAATAATAATAAAATAATAAAATAAAATATATATATATATATATATATATATATATATATATATATATATATATATAAAGAAAAAAAGAAAAGAAAAAAAAACGTGAAAAAAAATCTCGTAGGCCAATGGGCCCGGGGTGGCTAGGGGCCAATTCCAAGAATCGGCCCCTAGCTAACTCGAGTCATTTGGGTCACGGGGTGGGTGGTGAGGGAGCTGCATTTTATGTTTTTGTCATGTTTTTTAAATTTTGTTTTATGCTTTATTAGTTTTTATTATTTTTTAATTATTTTTTGTTTTTTTTTATTGTTTTCATTTTTTTCAATATTTGAATTTTTGTTTTCTTTTGTATTTTTCAGTTATATATATATATATATATATATATATATATATATATATATATATATATATATATATATATATATATATTTTTTTTTTGTTTCCTACAGGGTCCGTGTCGATGCTCGTCTAGCAAACTGATCCCATTATCTGCAATTTGATAGTTGATTTTAAAATTTTCATTATAATGAATTGAGTCTGCCCCAATAATGTGTCAATTTCGTAGTTGGTCTTTAAGTTTTCATTACAATTTGTCGAGTTCACTTACACTGCGTGTCAATTTGATGGTTGACTTTTAAATTTTTGTTGCATTAATGTATCAAGTTGTCTTAGGCTAATATTTGAAAATCATTATACATTTAGCATTTAAAAAATAAATTTCTCTTGGTATAATAACTCCTTCATTCAAGTGTTCGTTTTTAAAGTTTTTTTAGTCATAAAAGTTTTCCATAATGTCATGCTTTAAATATTTTGAAAACTTGAGATTTTTTTGTAGTCGTAATCTTTGGTTTTAATTCCATGGTTGAAAAATTGTCGACATATTAATGTTTTTCTAAGTTATGATATTTCATATTTAATGCTATGGTTGAAAACAGTAATAAGTATTTTAATACTTAGCACCATGCCTGAAAATTGTTGGAATTTTAAGGTTTTTCAAAGGTGTGATATTTTAAATTTAATGTCATGTCTAAAAATCTTTGGAATTTTAAGGCTTTTCAAAGACTTGATGTTTTATCTTTAATGTCATGCTTGAAAATCGTTGGAAATTTAAATTTTTTCAGAATCATGATATTTTGTTTTTAACGCCATTATTAAACAATGTTGAAAATTTACCCTGAAAAAAAGAGAGGTTATTTCAACATCAACACATTTCATTTTTAGGGTGTTTTTTGCACAACAAATTTTGGTTTTTACTACCATTTTTAAAAAATGTTGAAAATGTGCCCTAAAAAAATAAAATTATTCTAGCATCAACACTTTTCGTTTTCAGCCTGTTTTTTCATTTTTTTGGGGGGTTTTTGGGCTAGAGTACCCGTTTTGAGGTAATAGTTCCCATTTGATTGGTGACTATGTTGAAAGAGAAGATATTATATAAGTTGAAATCAAGAGAAGTTATTGCACCTCTCTAATTCTAACTTTTAAAAAAAATGTAGGAAAGTGATTAGGGATGCTCCTAACGAAATCTTAAAACTTGATAAGATAAATATGTATAAATATCTTGTTAGAGGAAAGAAAAGAACCTATAAAGGTTAAAAGAGAGTATTTATTTCTCCTCTCTAAGTCTAACCTTAGAAATTTTTGGATGAAAGTGATTAGGGATGCTCCTAACGAAACCTTAAAACTTAATAATATAAATACATAAAAAACTCCTATTAATTGGAGGAAAATACACACTATAAGAAAGAACTGTTATTGTGCCTCTCTAAGTTTAACCTTAGAAAATTTTGGAGGAAATAAATTAGGGATGCTCCTAAGGAAAACTTAAAGTATGATAAGATAAATACATAGAAAGCTATTCTTAAAGGTAAAAAAGATACTATATAAGTAGAAAGCAAGAGTTATTGATGATGATGATGATGATGGTTAACGTCCATTGAGACCAAATTGGTCTATCGGACCTATAATTTTCTTAGTTTTTAATTGTTCGACTCCTTGTCTTTCTTGGCGAGATTGGTGCTGTAGCTTTCTTTTTTTTCTCTACGGTCTTCCAACTTCCTTTATCTTGCATCTCCTTCATCTCTTCTGGTTCTTGGGACATTGGTGTCTTAGCTTCATGATCTATTGTGTTCGTCCTTTTGAAGATAGTCGGAGAAGAAGTTTGGTCTAGGAGATCTGATTTCTTGTTAAATGAAGACTTATTTTGTGCAGTATTCAAATCCTCATAACTGTTGATGCTTGAGGGTTCGTCGAGTTCACTTTTTTGTTGTTGGGTGGGGCTTTCTCCCTGCTTTTCTTAAGAGTTGTTTCTTTCTTGTCCACTCTCTTGTGATTCAGAGTTTTCTCTAGAGTATTCTTCTTTGATGATAGTGTAGTGTTCTTTTTGTGCTCCTTCCCACCATATAGATCTGTGGTCGTTTTTTCTAGCAGAATTTTTCTAGGAGGCTTTTGGGCATTTTTTGGTTAGATAGCCTATCTCAAAGCAGGATCGACATCTGAAGAGGACACTTTCATAATCAAGTTTCTGGTTCCACACATAGTCTTTACTTGTTAGGTTTATTTTAGCTAGGAATCCGACGCTGAAGTCCATTTCAACACAGATGTGTGCACAGGTGGTTCTGGCATATTCCTCTGTTTCTGGGCACCTGCAGTAAAATTTCCCAATTGTATTTCCAATGGCTTTTAGCGAGGAGAGATTTTAGAGATTCAAGGGTAGGCTTGGAATTCTCACCCAAACTGGTGCTGAGGTTATGACTGATGTTGAGGGATGGAATGATGGGTTCCATGGCTTCATGAATAGGCCTGAGTTTTCCGAAAACCAAAGGTCAGAATCTAGAATACATGGTCTGCTTTTAGGATTTTCAAAATATACTATAAAGAAACTCCTAACACAGGGGTAGATATTAATTTCATCAGAAATGACAAGCTTCCATAGCTCTGAGATCCAATTGTGGAGAGCTGTTAGCCGTGGCAAAAAACCATTGAACCAACAGATTAGGGAACTTTCAGAAAACTTCAAAGCCTCATCGAGTGAGGCCTAAACCACCTGGACAGTGGGAGCTGGGGCTTCACTGACGATATGGGTAGGAACTTTCCCTTGAGAAGCGGACGAAACTGAGCTAGCATCTATTTTCACAAAGCTGGGAGCCATATTTTACTTGCCCATAGAACCCAGCCACAAAGAAATAAGGCAGAAGATTAGATCTAGATCTAGCCGCACATTGAATAGGTGGTTCGTCTATGAAATAGAAGATTAGATCTAGAACCCAGCCGCAAAGAAATAAGGCAGAATATTAGATCTAGATCTAGATCTAGCTGTAGAACATTACATCTAGAACCCAACCACAGAGTCTGAATAAGCCTTTTAATCCTAGCTTTGATATTGCACATCTCAAATCTTAACCTTAGAAAATTTTGGACGAAAGAAATTAGGGACGCTCTTTATGAAATATGAATACTTGATAAGGTAAATACATGCAAATATCTTATTAAAGGAAATACATATATTGTATAAGTGGAAAACAAGAGAAGTTACCTCACTTCTCTAAGTATCACCCTAGAATGTTTTGGAGGAAAGTTATGACTCACAAAACCAAAGAACTGCAATGTAAAATTTAGATAAAAACTTATATTTTTAAATTTATTTCATTTCAATATTTAATAAATAAATTTAGATAACTTTGAATATATTTAAATATACAATTTTAAATTAAAAAAGATGAAGTAAAATATGGGCTTTGTATTTTTAATGTGAATCAACCTTAGGGTAGATTTGTAGCTAAATGAGTCTAAATATTTAATTTTACCACATGGTTATTGAGGGCTATGGAATTAGAGGTTATGGATTAGATGTGATGAATCTTTAAAAAGTCTTGGATATTCCATTATAATTTTTCCAAGTTGAGAGGAGACATTCCGAAGTTCAACAGAGGGTTCACTTGGATGGGATAAATGACTACCATATGATAATTATATGTTTTTTATTAATTGATATTTCACAATTGGATTTTTCAAGGGTAAATCATTATTTATTTAAGGTTGTTTTATTTCTAATAGGGTTATTAAAATGAGATAGTGGTTGGAAATTCTAGCATTGAGGTTGAAATAGGCCAATGTAGAGTTGAGCATGGAGTGCAATAGCCTATGTAGATACATTGTGAGTTTCATGTAGATGAATGCATGGAGAACATAAGAAACCTCAAAGTAAATAGAGGTCCAACGGTGAGATGCAACCATGAAAACTAGAAGGTGTGTGTGAAAACAATAAGCCAAACAAAAAAATAATCCATGAAAGCTAGAAGTTGTGCCTCACAAGAACTCCCTCACCACCACCCCCACCCCCCACCTAGAAAAAATATTGGTTGTAATACTTTTTTAGTCATGTATACCAAGGGAGTACACATAGGTGATGACTGAGAAGAGAATACAAATTTACCTAGTCAAGTTTAAAGGGGGGATGTTAAGGTAATCTTTACTCAGTCAAAGAGCCAAATTTTTTTAGGTACATAGTGATGGTTTAGTTACACGTTTTGGGGCCCAGTCGCATTAGAGAACATGGATTACATGTGATAAAGAGTTTAAAAATCTTGGAGATTCTTCATTGTAATGTAAGTTTAACAAGAACTATCTTGGTTGAGCTAAGATGTTTGTTGAGTTGATTACTTTTAAGGCAATGCATGGGTTCCTTTAATCCATACCATAATAATATATTTATTTTGACTAATTTTTTATAGATTATAACATACATGATTTATGTGTATTTTTAATATATATGTAATTGTAAAGATTATTTGGCCATGCTCTTTCTTTAGTTAAAAAACTTGAAACCCCTATTTTGTATTGACACAATGGAGGATGGTGGTTCCCCTTTCCTTCCTCATAGATTCCTTGTAGAAAAATGAATGATTCAATGACTTGAGACAGGGCCTTGACTACACCTAATAAGCCCACATAGAGTCAGAGGTCGACACTACAGGTTGGTCGGGGCTCGGGGTTCTTCTCGCTCATTAAATGCGCTCAGGCCCAACTACACAAACTTGGCCCCACAATGTAGATTTATGGTAGAGAACTCATGTCCAATAAAAGGAAAATTTTATATTCCAAGTATTTAGGAAGGTGGAAAGTTAGTCCCTTTCATTTCATATTTTGGAATCAAATCCCAACTAACGAATTCATTCCACTATGGTCGAAGTTCTCTGTTTAGGTTGATGGTCAAGTTGTTCAAGCCTAACTCATTATAAGGTGTTGAATCTTATTAAGGTTTGATAGCTATAACTTACTTTTGGATTGTGGTGGAAACAATTCTTCCAAGCAATCAAGACTTCAATGAAATTAATCTTTCCTCTGCTCCCCAGTCAAGTCCTTATGTTCCTCGCTGATTAGATCTCATTCATCACCATGATATCGGCCGATATTAGGCCCAAATTTTGGAAGCCAAAGTTACATAATATTTAGACCAGTGAAACCTAAAATTTGAACACATACAAAATATGTACAAAGTCCAAATTCAATTATTGCTTGAGAAATTCATTTTACAAAAAACTATACAATCTCCTCCTAAGTTGCTAGAGCTATGTTCCTTCACTTTTACCTCTCCACTTTCACCCAAAATCTTGAGCTATTTATTGGCTCTATAATTCTCAATTCCTCCCAACCAACCACAACAACTAATTACCAAAAAAATAGATACATATATAATGGACACCTAAATCATACAACAAGAGCTTGCCTACTTGCAAGGCCTCTCATATGCCAGGCATTTTCTATTTTAGAACCTACCACAACAATCAAAATTACAATTGCCCCAACAAATAGGGACATATTGACACACTAAAAGACTGATGCTTGTCCCTATAGTAACTCCCTAACAATTTGATTAAGACTAATTACACTTAGAAAGGCGCAAATGGGACCAAATTATTAACTAAACCAACTACCCATAACCTTGAAATGAAGACACATGTCTCTTGTTGGCTTGATGGGCCCTCACCCAGGTTTAGCGTTAAGCAGCGAATAAAATCCCTACACTACTGGCCCTTTCGGCATCAACCTGCGAAGCAAGGACTAAAGTCTCACCCGAAGAAGTATGGGGGGATGCAACAACCAAGTTTCTACACCCTAAGATGGTTGTGATGTCGGTTATTTTCCCTAACCTTCCTTCACAGAGATCGATAAGCCCTTTAGGGCTTATCAAAGTACTTCTCTTATTCATCCTTAAAGCCTCCGCGAAAGTCTCCGGTCATCCTTTAAGGGCCCTAAATAGATGGATCAGGCACTTACATGACCCTATAATTGCTCTTACTTCTCTATCTACCCAGATTCACTTAAGTGTTGGTTATTCTAACATGCATTTATGGTTATATTCACGTAAACATATATCTCTAGTTGCGGTTATATAAAATAGAGAAACATGTAAATTCCAGCATCAGAGTAGCATTAAAACATAAATCCAATATTCAACATAACATAATCACATCAATGAACAAAAGTAAAATACACAGGTAATTTCAAAATACTCCTCTTTATTATTGATTCAAATATCTAGTACAGACTCTTACTACCTTGCGCACATAGTTGTAGGGGTCCGTGCACTCAGCTGCGGACTTCTATCCTAGGCCTATGTGCACTCAGTTGCAGAGACTCTTCCTACAGTAGAAATCTTCGCTCTTAGCTCTCACAGACCCATTACATTCCTTAACATCAAGTATCAAGTATCTACTAAACTCTATCCCTTTGAATCTTCAAAGGTTTCTTTTTTTATACATTCCCATGGTCCGCGGACCATGGGTAGATCTCTAAAGCCAACATTATTTTACACAAAAGAAAGGTGGAAACCCTTTATTAACTCTTGACATCTCCGTGCTTCGTGACCAAAAAATGCAGAGTCTTTACATTCATTTACATAAAACTTGGGCTTTTAACCCTAAAATTGACCCTAGGGGACCTGTTCCCAACATATCTACACTAAGATTTTACAAATATGAGGGAATTATGCAATCCATAAAATAATTTCGTGGTTATTTTCTTGAGTCTAAGGAAAAATAATTTCTATGGGATGATACTCATGGATCATACTACACAGGTGAAAAAATGATATGAACTCCTAGTCATATATATTCAATTATTGAAGCCTCTTGGATCCCAAATGAAATGTTTTTGTTGTGCACGTGTTAGGTTATATTTCCACTTCAATCTTCCAAGATCACATGTCTGGCTTTGCTTACATGCAAGCCTCTCTCTCCAATGTTCTTTGTTAACCATCTATATTTGACTGTGTTTGATATGTCTCCACTTGGGAATATTTGTCTTTCACTTTTCCCTTCTCATTTTTTTGGCTATTGACAGCTACTTCCTTGAATTGGGCATTTTTCCTCCTCACAAGACAAATTACACTCATACCAAGGTTCGCTTTGGGGTTTAAGGCATTTTAAATACTACTCCATACATTCTTTATCTCTTCTACCTTTTTCCTCCACCATTCTTATCATTTTTTACCTCCATCTCATATGGTCTTGTGCATCAATATCCAGTTCCTCATCTTTCTTATTTGTAGTAGTTATAATGCATAACTCCTCAGCTACTTCCATTTCCCATATGTCCACTAGCTTAGGTGGAACTCTTCCATCTTCAAAGATAGTCATCTCCTTGCTTGGTGTGCAAGAATGAAACTAGTTCTTTACACGTTTTTGAGTCTTTAAACCTTTCCAACTACTTCTTGCACTCAAACTACCTTCAATTACGTTTTGAAATTCCCTACCTTCCTAAATAATCCTTTTTCCTTCACTTCTTTTTGGTCTTGAAATAATTTGTTTGTGTGCAAAAACTTTATATTCTTTGTAACTCTCCCTTTTCTTAAGAATTTTTTGTCTAAGAGTTGTAAAAATTCTCTCTTTCATTCCAAGTCTTGTCTTTCTGAAGAAATTTCTTTCTCATCATATTCATGGAAAAATATGTACATCTACTTAGTTTGTGCAATCCAAAAGCTTATCAATTGGCATCTCTCCTTTGACTTTTCCCAATTGAGAAAATAATAAAAAAATTGTATTCCTTATGATTTGATACTAGTGATCATTTTCATCAGTCCTTCCATGCTTCTTAATCGTCTTCTCCTCTGCACCAGTATCCATAATTGCATCAATGTAGCTATGCATTAGCAATTTTGGAATTCTACAATTTGAATTACCTTAGATCCAGATAACTTTCCTTATGTCTTCACTCCTTTCGGGTTTCTTCTAGCCATCACTAACCTTTTCTTATTCTTGTTCCTCTGTTGTATTTAGTTGATTCCATGGATGCTTGAAATTCTATAGGGAATACTTGTTTTCATTAAACCAGGAGTTATACTGATCACCCACACATTTCTCCCATCACATCTTTTGTGCCCTTGAAGAATTTTCTTCCACTCGACTATTAACCCCTCAGTAATAATTGAATGAGAGTTAAAATATCTCTTCCCCGCTTTCTCTCTAGGGTATATCGTTGCCATGTCCAACCTTCGACTAGTTTTATGGAAGGTTGTCCATTGTTATTTCTAGAATTCTCAATTCTAGTTACACCTGCACATATAATAGGCATATTATAGAAAATAGTCTCTTCCAAACATCTATTGGGCTCATTATTAATTACTAATATATTTCATCATTCTCTTAAGCTATTATTGGAAACTATATAGTTTTTAATTCCATCATGCATATGGGCTCCTCCTTGAACTCTTTTCTCATCCCTGACAAGTTCCTGAATGACACTCTTGTCATTATTCAATAGAAAAATTGTTAACTCTACATAATCCTTCTCATGGTCGTTCTCACCCATGCCTTGGTTTTCTCTTTCTTGAGGTACTTCTATGCACCCCTCTTTTGGATCATCTTCGTAATCTAGTCTTTTTATTTTCATGGTTTTATGATACAATGAGGTACCCTCCTCCTTTATGAAAAAATCTTGGTTGTCTTTGCATCCTTTATTTATTTTGGCTTCCCTTGGATTATTCAAAATTCATTGAACTGAGATTTTCTTGTGAAATACTCCTCCACCATCTTCACATTGATCCAATTTACATATTTGAAAAACATGTGGTTTCCTTTCTTTTCCCAATTTCCATAGGTATTTAACCCATGGAAAAAAATAAATAAAAAAACCATGCATAAAACATTCAATAAGAGAAGACAAAACCAATCAAATATACCTCTAAGTGTACTCTTCCTCTTCCATAATTGAAGAGACTTGACCTTATATCCTTCTTCCATGCTGTCTTCATGAGCTTACTCTACATCCCCTTCCTTTGTGACAATTATTCGAGAATTCCCATATTTTGAAATAGTTTTGTCCCACTATTCTTCATTAGTGTAACCTACGTTCTCATGAGGTTATGGATCCTCCATAACTTCTGGCACATATTTAGGTTTATGACACTTTTCTTATGAATTCAAAGTCATGCAATCAATTATATAGAAATATTTTTATTTCTTACTCCTCATATGATGTTATTGACATCCTCTCTTTGTGAGTCATCACTTCCCCATCATCATAATTCTCTCCTAGGTTTGATCCTTGCTCTGGCTCACAAGAGTGACCATTTTCGCCTTCATACTTAGTCCATCTGAGTTCATTCACCTTCAATGAAGTATCTAAACTATGCTTCAACCTATTTTCCAACATAGGTCATTTCACTTTCTCCTTCCTTAACACCCAACCTTCATTGTAGGCTTCTTCCCTCTCTTCTAGTAGTTGTAACAAGATCCTAATTCTCTCCTTTAAATCAACCATTTCATGGTCAAATTACTCTTGACTCATCCTTATCCATATGACATTCAATTTGGCAGTTTTCTCCTCTTGACTATGGCTTGGAATTAGACCTTCTTTATGACTAACAATGGTCATATTCATCTCTCTCTACATGAGTTTATCCTTGCTCATTCTGAGTTGCCAACAAACCTCCATAAGAAACCTCACCAAGTGCTTTCCACCGAGACAACCTTTTTGTATCACAATCCTCCTTCTTTGGGGCTTTTTGAGCCTCCCTACTCTCTTGGTTGTTGCTCCTCTATTCACCCCTCTTGGAAATTCTACCCACAATCATAGTTGTGGAATTCCCTTTAATAACTTCTACCCAACTGTAGCTAGAAATTGTCCTCCTCTCTTTTCCAACCTTAGCTGGAATATCACTTTATTTATGTAGCCTCTTTGCTATAGGTTCTTTGCCACATTCCTCTACCTTTCTTCTGTTATCTGATACAAATCCTTATGATCAACTACTTGTTAAGGTCCTTCTATTTTTGTGATCTCTATACCTCAAATCCCTTCACTTGGTTGGGATTTATTCCTTTTATTCTATCCCTTTCCCTTGTTGGAATATATTCCTCTATGCTCTATTCTAAGATTTATTTGGGGTATTGAATAATCTTCTCAGATGTTTCTCCCATCAATGGTCTTTTGTATTGTTTAAGACTTCCTTGGTCACCTCCACGAGCAACTTCTCCCGCTCCTTTTTCAACTTCTCTCTATTTCTGCCTTTGTGTTCTAGAAAATTCTTTCTTTTGCCTCACACCAACTCCTATGTTATGGTTAAATTCTTTCTTTTGTATTGTTTAAGATTTCCTTGGTCACCTCCACGAGCAACTTCTCCCACTCCTTTTTCAACTTCTCTCTATTTCTACCTTTGTGTTCTAGAAAATTCTTTCTTTTGCCTCACACCAACTCCTATGTTATGGTTAAATTTCATGTGACTCCACCTTCTCCATTGAACTCTTGTCTTAAGCATTTATTGTTCAAAAGGATTCTAAGATCTGTGCTTTGATTCTAAGATCCTTGTAGTTTACCCATCCAAAAATTTTTGATTTGATGACTTGAGCTAGGTCCTCGAATGCACCTTCCAGGTCCACAAGATTTGGAGGTTGGTACTTAGAGTTGGTCGGGGTTTGGGTTCTTCATGCTCACTAAACACGTTCACACATGACTACACCAACCTGGCACCACAATGTAGATCTAGGACAATGAAATCATGTCTAATGGATGACAAACATTCTATTCCAGGTATTCAAGTCATCGGGAAGTCAATCCCTTTCATTTTAATTTTGGGCATAAAAGTCCGAATAACGAATGAGTTATGCTATGGTCAGAGTTCACTCAATAGTTCAACGGTAAACCTATTCTAGTTCAAACTCAATCTAAGGTGTCAACTCTTTTTCAGGTCTAAATATAACTAAGTTTTGGACTCTAGTGGAAACGATTCTTCCAAGCAATCACAACTTAAGAAAAATTTGTCTTGCCACTGCTCCCTAGTTGATTCCTTATGTTCCTTGTTGAGTGGATCTCGTTCATCACAATGGTATCAAGTGATATCAAGCCCAAGTATTGCAATCCAAAGTTACAAAATATTTACAGTAATGGAACCTAGAAATTGAAAACACACAAATGATGTACAAAGCCAAAATTCAAATATTACTTGACAAATGCATTTTACATAGAACTAGACAATCTCTTCCTAAGTTTCTAAAGCTTTGTTCCTTCTCTTTGAATTATCCTCTTTGGCCCAAAATCTTGAGTTATCTCTTGGTTCTCTAATTCTCAATTCCTCTTGATGAAAAACAACAATTAATTACATAAAAAAAATACATATACAATGGAAATCTAAATTAGATAATGAGAGATTTCTTGCTAGTAAGTCCTACCAAATTCCATGCATTATTTATTATAGAACTTACCATAACAATCAAAATTATAGTTTCCCCAACAATGAGGGACACATAGACACACTGAAAGTCTTACACCTGTCCCTATACTAACTGTAACCTAACAATTTGATGAAGACTAGTTACACTTAGAAAGGCCCAAATGGGACCAAATCATCAAACCAACCAGAGATAACCCCAGAATCAAGACACATGTCTCTACATTAATATTTTATAAATATGAGGGAAATATGATATCTATCAGAGATTTACATGATTATTTCACAAGTATAAGGAAAATTAATTTGTAGGGATTGATGCTCCTACATTATGTATTTTGATATATGGACAAAACCTCACACCATAAGTTATAAACCTTACCAACCACTAAGCATGAATATTGTATATATGTCAGCCATTGAACATAAATAAATAACTTACTTTTTAAGAACTATTAATATCATTCCCCGCAAATATGTTTTTAAAATTTAATAAGGGAATAAAGGATTAGGTAAACTAGAATATACACACATCTTGGTTGATTCCGATTGAAAATGAAAATGACATATGTTTTAAAAGTATTTTTGAGTCATCCCAAGAAAGCTAAAATATTTGGGTGATTGAATGATGTAATCGATTGTCCAATGGCAATAATCTTATAATTATTCTATTAAACTTTTAAATTATTTATGATAATCTTCTTCTCTTACTGTGAGCTATTTTCAATCACTTGTGCATTCATGTCTCTTATGTATGATCTGTTATAATAATATATAAATATAAGTCGGGTATTAAGATTATTATTTTTTGTATTAGTTGCAATAGGAAAAGGATACATTGTTGAATCTAAAGAGACCATCAAATCATCATTGTGTTTTGGATTTCATATCACATTAACATAACCACATTAGTAAATGTGGTTGATATACACCAAAGGCTTTATTTTCCATAATTTATATGTCAATCAACTTTTATCACTACAAGGAAAATACCTGCTAGTGGAGGTTATAACGAACATTTTTTGTGTTATAAAATTGAAAAAAATTGTCATAAAAACATCTGCTAAAACATTTGTTTGTGGGAATGAATGTTTTAGTGGAGCTTATAATAGAACTTCATCACAACTGAAAAATTTTGGGCGGCTGAATATTTTAGCAATTTTTTTTTGTGCGCTTTATGGAACAAGTATCCATGATGCACTACTTATAGAAATGCATCAGGATTCACACAAAAGAACCAATGTGTTTAATTCAAAGAGAACTGACACCTGAAATGTATTCCACCCTGGTGTTTATGAAAAAAACCCCTAGTGAATTCGACTCAAAGAGCACCAGAGCTTGAAATGTATATTGCATTGGTGCTTATATAAAAAATCCTTGATCATTCTTTGGTGAAGGAATAGCTCTGGGGAACACAAAAAAGAATTGCAGTACTGGTGCTTTCTCTTAAACAATAAACATTGACATGTCTTGTTTGTATAAACATATCGGTACATTTGTTATATAGATGTGTTGGTGCTATTTATTTTAATTGTGCACCAACAATGGAAACACTATCTTGTATAACAAGGGGGTGTTATTTCTATGAAAGCACTAATTCTTTAAGAGTTACAATGCACCAGGGAATTAATTAAAAACAATATTGCTGCTTGGAGGCTTGAAATTGCCAGTGTTGTCGTTTTCTGTAAAGCACCAGTTATGCTAAAATATGATGTCACGTTACCTTTATTTAAAGTAAATCACTGATGCATTTTTATGTTATGGATGCACCAATGTTTTTATATGATATTTTATCTTTTTTGGAGACATTGACCTGTGACAGTGCAATTATTGTAATATTTTAAATCTGTCATTCATTGAAAAGTCGACATATATGTTATAACAATATTCATATAAATTAATATTTGATTAGTGAATTTGTATATGATGTTTGCATTAATTTGTTATATTATTAGATTTCACATCTCTTATTATAATATTTAATCATCCATGTTAGCACCTAAATCTGCCTCAGGCTAAAGGAAGGCAAAAATTAGGGTAACCACAAACCACGCTCAATCTGGTAGCTAGCCCTACCAGAGCAGGAGAGGGCTCTCTCCGAGTCACGCTCAGCGAATGGATAAGCAAAAATGGTCTGAGATGACTTACAATGCAATATTTACCTTAGGCTAGTAAGTGAAAAGAGATTTTGGAAAATATTTTATGAAGTGACTGAGCTTCTGGGATGTATATGGGACTGGCGTTCAGCAAAAAACAGAGAATAGAATATGAAGGCACAGATTATTCCGTGAGGCAAGGTAGGTGGCAAGCGCAGCAATTTCAGCTTAAGGTAACGCGGAATGGAAAGATTACTGAAGAGAGTGAAAAGGGCATGGTCGCATGAATCCTTTTCAACAGAAAAGTAACATTGCACATGAAATTTTCCCACAGGCAAAGCAATATAAATTGAATTCTACCTAATCTCACATAGAAAATTTCACTGAAATGAAGCATGAAATGAATTATGAAACATAACAAGATACAGATGGAACATAAGAACACATTTTCTACACTCACAACCACAAGAATCTCATGAAACAGAGCCGCTGCCTTTCATTAATTCTTTGTCAAAAATACACAGTGCAGAAATAGAGTTTCTTTCCCACAGTCTCCCAGAAGTTACAAGCCAGCCCCCCCTTTGCAAATAACTTGCATACAATATATAGAATGTGTGGAGAAGAGATGGAACACCCAGGGGTTGGGAAGTTACTCAAATCATTTCGAAAAGGAGATGGAGAGCCAACCATTAGCAACAGGTGCAGCGCTCTCAAGCATGACATTTGGCTGGGGTGACCCTTTGAATTCTTTTTCCACTTGGATAGATGCCCATATGGAGATAAAACTCTTTAAATTCTGCCTTTGGTGCCAAAAAACCAAAGTGTGGATGACCGAGCCCACTTGGAGAAGTCGCGACATGAAATTTCGCGAAACAAGAGAAAATTGGCAATTTTTTCCCCTGTGCGCCGCGCCAAATTCTCTATGTGTTGCGCCACTTTGGAGCCTGGTTGGGGCACTTGCAGATATCCAAAATGTGCCCAAGTGGTCTTGCTGGAAAGCTATCCTGTCTACTTTCTAACCCCACTGGAATTTCTCAATTTGGTGCTCACTTTCCCCTCCAAATATTCATTCTCCTAAGGCTGCTTTCTGTGTGTCAAAAAAGTGGCAAAGAGTCCATTTTTGGGTGTTCTTTGACCTTTAGGAGGCCTAAATCTTCTCAAAATTTCTTGCTCAGACACTAGTAGTAGTATTTTTTGATATTGAATCCAAATATGCAAGCCATTCCTCGATTCGAGTCCTAGATTTTTAGTGTCGCGCCAGTGGCGCGGCGCACAGGGAGGGATTTCCTGTTTTGTGTCCAAAAAAAATTTCCCGTGACCAAAATTTGCCCAATTTTTTTGAAATTTGGGCTGGAGGTTCCCTATGAAGTGCTATGCTATGCCAAGGAAGCCTTGGCCAAGATTCAAAGCCTATCTTTCTCCTTTTCCTCCTTTGCCTCCTCTGCCTCTTTTGTCGCTTTGCTCAATTTTGCCTTTAGGCTCCTCATTCTTGCTTTGGAACTCATGTTTCGGGCCTGGTAGTGTTGATTCATGTGCCTCAGCATGTCTTTCTCCCTTTTTCTTTATCCAACCGTTGCTCCAAGTGAACGTTCACTTTCTCTAGCACATACTCCCGGTCTTCGTCTCTTTGCTCCATAGGTCTGCCTTGTGCTGCCAAGATGTGTCGCCAGTTTTCGTTGATCATTTGCAACTCTATCTCAGCTAGGAAATCCTCAAGTTGTTTGTTCTTCTGCTGCAGATACTGCACATTCCACTTGGCCCGATCCAAGTCCAGGGATAGGTTCTCGATCATGGATTGCTGCTCCTGAATTATATCTCCCAGCTTAGCATTTGTAGGTTCTACATCTGTCTCATCATCCTGGAGGAGAACAAACGTAGTCTCTTGCTCACCTGATGGCCCTTCCTCCTGCACTAGCTCCTTGCCCTTACCCTGCTCCCGTGGTGTTGATGTCGGAAGCGAGGCCCCTTCCACCCCGTGTGGAGATAACACTCGCTTTGCTGTTGCGAACAATTGTCTACTGCCCTTCTGGTATGTGATGTATACTAGCATGGTGGCAGTCTCATGGTGCTCAAACTGATGTGAAGGACCTCCCATCTCATGCTCAAATTGATGTGAAGGACCTCCCACCTCATGTTCTGCCTCTGATATCATCGGTGGAGTGCTCAAGAAATCACAGGAGATGAAGTCCTCCCAAGAAATACCCTACAATCCCAGCTGATGGTCCACCAAAATCCAGATGAGAGCAAAATGATAGACACTATTTAGCTGTTGTCGTGGGGTCTTGCGCTACATGAAGTTTTTCATCTTCTCAATGTTGTTGCAGATGAAAAATGGGAGGATCGTCATCCGCACCCTGGTGAAGTGCATGAGCAAGCGGATGTGATAGGCATAAAGGTGAGAAAACCACCCCTCACAAATTAAATACTTTATGATCAATCTGATGAGTGGGGCATACTCATCCCTAAAAAATCTGAATGGAAAAACTCTGGTGAGTTGGCTCAAGCAGTTGTTCTTGATGTAAGGCTCATAGTGATGCCTCTCCACCTTCTTCTTCTTATGCCACTCCTCCCCAATGTTCGGTATCCCTGTTGCCATTGATATAGCCTCCAATGTCAAGGTTAAAGTGACCCCAGCTAGGACAGATTGGCCTCCCTGTAGATGAGGTGTAAAAAGGCGGGCCATCTCATGATGGACTTTGACATTCGACACCCTTTGACAAAATTCATAACATGCCAATTGCTGGAAACAAGACATAGCAAGTGGGCATGCTTGCAACTCAATGAGGGTGTTTGGCTCATCTCTAAGATGTCTATCGCTCCAGGGATTTCTCCTATGGGCCCTATCTCCTGAAGATGTGTCGCTGTGGGTCCCCTCCTCATACTCTGATGAATTTTCTGATGCCATTACTGCTGCTTGTACCCTGATTTTTATGCTACCCTCTGAATCCAATGAAAGTGATAGATGCTCTGAAAATCTGTCACCAAGGGGACAATAAAACGAGGGAGTGTTAGGAGGGGAATGATGAAAAGGGGAGTAGGGGTTTAAAGGAGAAATCTATCATGGATTTGGGAGTGTTTGGGGTATGGTTTTGATGGGGTAGGGTTTGGGATATTTTGAGCTATAGGAATAAACGGGATGAATGGATATGATTACAACGTAGCTAGGGTAACTATTAGGGGAAACTGCTCCAGGGGAATTAGCTGATAGAGGTAGGTTAGGAGCATATTTTAGCAATCATGTTACTGTAGCAAAACCCTAGCTTTTTCCCTTCTTTGTGTCATTTTTGGGCTTACTTAATAAAATTTTTGCCTCTGATTTCATGGTCACCAAAATCATATTTTTCTTTGAGTTAAGGATCAATGGTGAACGGATCTAGGGCCACCTTTGCAATTTTGAGAGCCATTTATAAAAATTTAGGCAATTCCGTGTTTTTTCTAGGCTCACAGGTCTATACGCCACACGCCGGGTATGTGCCGTGCCAGTGCAATATTAACACCGTGGCAGGGCTCCCAGTGCGCCGCGCGCCCTGAATGCGCCGCACCACCTTGTGTGTGCACCTCACACTGTCAAATGACACTAATTTGCTTGGAACACCGGGGGTAGGGTATTTGTGGAGATTTCTAGGGGGTTTCCTTAGGACACAAGGTGTAATGCAGGTGAAAATGATGAGGAGTGACGGGACAAGGGGAGGGGAGAAAAACATTGGTGGCGTCTTCACAAATTTGCAACCCCGTTTATCTTTTTTGCTTTGATGATTATTTTCATGGATGGCCAATGTGCTTTGGATATCATTCAACATCTTAGAAACACTAAACCATTGACCAAATTGATAGAGAAGAGGCTTCATTCGAGCCTACCTCTTGCTTGCTAGCTTTCAACCGGGATATAAAACAAATTTGCAAGCATTTTGAGCTCCCTGGCTGTGTGCGTCGCGCGCCAAGCCTAGTGCGCCGCACGCCCTGGGTGCATCGGGCCCTTGTTGATTTTACACTATGGACTGGTTGCCAGTGCGTCACACCCTTTGTGCGTGCCACGCTCCCTTGTGCGTGCGCCGCACCCTTTGGAAACCGGCTCTCCTTCACTCAAACCCTCATTAATTTGCTCTCTTACCTTTGTAATTTCTCTCCAAGCTTGCCAAAGCACAAATGGTTTTTGCTTTGGGAAAAAAGAAGTATATATAGGCTTGGGAGAGATGGGTTTGATTTTTTCTTCTTTGAAAACCCACTTTCTAATGTTTGTGTTTTGCACTTTTTTCATTGACTTTAAAACACCCTGCTTTTCATGTTTTCTTTGAAATTTTGGCTCTCATGATGAAATTTTCGCCATTTCTTTGTGGGGACTGTGTGACTAGGAATTTGGCCATGAAAACCATGACTGCATCTGAAAAAGTCAACTAGCAATTTTTGGAAAATTTTGTCATAGTTGACCTGTTTGACTTTTCTTCAAAACAAAGCTTTGAAGAAGATTCGATGTCTCTTCAGGTGATGATGAAGCTTTCGGAACCATAGCTATATAAGGTCTCCCTCTGACCTGCATGGCTTGTTATGGACATGTTTTTCAAAGACCACATTGATGATTTCCTAGATCCAACAATAAAAATGACTTTCTCCTGTAATATGACCAGACCTTGACTATCATGAATTTTCAGTGATTATGGACAAAGACCTGAACCAGCAGGGGCCATACATGAGGGAAAATGACTAGCATGACTATCTCTGTCAAATCATGGCATGTCCCTAGTGAAATGCAGCTGAGTGGATGGAGCGGGACACCTAAAATTGAAATGCACAAAGAGATTTGATCTCTGACGGAGAGCTGACCAGACCGACTCTAACATTGGCTCCAATGTGGGATGGTAGCTCCTTGGAGGTGCCAAGAAAAACAGATCTCTGGAGGAGCTAGACAGTGCCTTTTGTCCATTGGGCTATGGAGTCATCATTTTAATAAATAGCACAGGACTCTGACTTATTTATAAAACTAGAATAACCAAGAAATTGTCTCAAACTTGACAATTGGAATAACTCAAAAACTGACTTTACATATTGAAATAAAAATGGTATTTACAATGACAGTGGAAGCAGCATTAATAGATCAACAATGATACCACTTGAGCAGCCGACCATTGACCGGCCCTCCAGGACAGTCTTCCTTGTCCATCTCCTTCAGAAGAAAGGCATTCTGTACCCTATATGCTGTGATCTTTAAAGGACCTTTCAACAGATTTTTGAACTTTCTGTACTTGCCTTTCTCTTCATTCCTTGCATCCCACTTCAGCACCACATCATCCAACTGAAATTTATCCGCTTTTGCTTTTCTGTCATAGATTTTCTTTATCTTCTCCTGCAACTTGGATGTTTTTTTGAAAACTTGTTCTCTTGTTTGCTGCAAGTGGATCATTTGATTTAGCCTTCTCTGCATGGGATATTCCTCACTGCCGGCCTCCTGAAGAAGTTTGACCACCGGGGCAGCAAGGGAAGCGGGAAATACTGTGTCCACTCCATAAACCAGCTCAAATGGTGACATACCAAAAGACTTTTTCTGACTGATCTGATTTGCCCAAAGCGCATGGACCAGCCTCTTATTCCATCTCTTCTTATTTATTTCCAGCAGCTTCTTGATGATGTTGACGAAAGATTTATTCGAAGATTCCGCCAATCCATTGCCTTGCGGATGATAGGCAGCTGAATGACCCAAAATTATATGATATTTATGACAAAATTCTACCATCCTTTTCGATTTGAAACTTGCTGCATTATCAGTGATTATTTTGTTTGGACAACCAAAGCAAGACAAGATGTTATTTTTGAGAAATGAAATGATTACCATGTCCGTCACTTGTGTGGTAGGGGCTGCCTCAATCCATTTTGTGAAGTAGTCCGTCACTGTAAGGATCCACCTATGTTGTACGGAAGAGGCGGGATGAATTTCCCCAATGAAATCCAACGCCCACTACTGGAATGGAGCACTCACTTCGATAGGCTTAAGTGGCAAAGGCTGTAATTTCTGTTTTCCTTCGAAAATTTGACACTTGTGACAACGCTTTACCATCTCATGCACATCAGCAAACAAAGTAGGCTAGTAGTGCCCTGCTCTCAAAATTTTGTTCGCTGTTCATTTCCAAGAAAGATGTCCACCACACTCTCCTCCGTGGAAATCCTCCATGACGTTCTTTGCCTCCTCTTCCACCAGACAATTTAACAAAATGCCACCAGGATCTTTCCAATACAGTGCAGAATTCAAGATACAAAACTTGGCAGCCGTCAATTTTAGTGTTCTCGCTTCGTTTCTAGCCATGCCGAGCGGTGGTGATAGATTTTTCAGCACATATATTATATCAGAATACCATGGGGACAAAGCAAACATTTCGGATACCTAAATTGAAGTTCCTTCCTCATTCTCCTCGGACATGGCAGGGATCAAATTTATCTCCAATTCATGCAAGTTTGATTGAGCCATTAGCTTCGCCAACCCCTGTCCTTTGACCAACTTTGTAGGCTTTATCTCCACATCGTATTCTAGCAAGGCTGCGATCCATTTGCCTCTTCTCCCTTCTGGATCGGTCTGCACTAAAACATCTTTTACAACAGTATTAGGAACATAGGCCAGAATGTGAGAATGTAGGATATATACCCTGAAATCCTTTAATGCCTTCACCAATGTTAGGGCTTGCTTCTCAATGATGTTGTACTTCAAAGCTGCATCCCTTATAGCCCTGCTGAAGAATCCAATGGGTCTTTCATGATCATCCCTCTTCTGCAATAATACTGCTGCCATAGTGTGCTCAGAAGCAAATGAAAACAATATGAAATCTTGAGTGTAGTCCGGGCTGACTAGAACTGGAGCTGAAGAAAGGGCCAATTTAACCAAGTTGAAAATTTTGACAGCCTCCTCTGTCCATTTCACATGGCTGTCTTTTTTAAACATGTTGGTCATTTCTTTCAAGTGTTCTGCAAGATTAGGCACAAAGCGACGCAGAAAATTCATCTTACCATTGAATGAGTGTATCTCCTTTTTGTTCCTCGGCAGATTGATTTGCTGAATTTCTTGCACACATGCTGGGTCTATGCGGATGCCATCTTTTGAAATGATGTGCCCAAGTAATTTTCCTTCCTCCATGGCAAACAAGCTCTTCTTAGGATTCAACGATAGACCATATTTCTTGCATTTTTGAAAGACAATTTTTAGGTGATGCATGTGTTCTTCATCAGATTTTGAAAACACCGTCAAATCATCCAAGTACACCACCAAAAACACATCCTTCTCATTTGCAAACTCCAAGTCCATTGCACGCTGAAATGTGGCACCTGCATTTTTCAAACCGAAGGGCATTTTGGCATAGTGAAAGGTTCCCCATGGAGTGTTTAATGTTGTCTTATCCCTATCATCTTCATGGACAGAAATTTGGTTATATCCGGAATAACCATCAAGCAGCGACATACGAGACGCCCCCACTACTCGCTAAAGTATATGGTCCATCTTGGGCAGCGGATAGTTTTCCTTCAATGAGACCTTATTTAGATTTCTGAAATCAATGCATAGGTGGATCTCACCAGTCTTCTTGTGTACGGGTACTAAGTTAGATATCCAACATGAAAATCTGATAGGCACAATGATACCTGACTTGTACAACCTATTTTCCTCCTTTTCGATAGATGGCAACAACTTTGGATTGATCCTTCTCAGCTTTTGTCTAAATAGTTTTTGGTTGGGCTTGATAGGTATTGTGTGTTGAATTATATTCGTATCATAAGTCTTTAAATCAGAATAATCCCAAGCGAATACATCTGCAAATGAAGCAATCAAACTAATATATTTGTCCTTGGTCTTTGGCGGTAATGTTTTGGACAATTTTACCAATTTTGAATTTGCAGCTATACCAATGTTGACTTCTTCCACACCTTTCTCTGTCGGCTGCAATGTTAGCTTGCGGGCTACATCATCCTGATTGAAAAGTTCCTCTAGTGGTATCAAGCCTTTAGGAATGATGTTATTCTTCAGCTGCAATACGTCCATTTGATTGATCTACACTTCTTCTGTACCATTCCCTTTGTTCTCATTGTTTTCCACATCAATTAAGGTTTCTTTGAACTTGCCTTTGTTGAGCAGAAAATCCTTAATCTCCTCATCATATTGGAACACTTGCCAATGTCGCTGATTGTCTGGAATGGTTGGACGGTGCTTGACATGGATTTAAAATTTATTGCTAGAGTTCATGGGGATCTTCAAGCTGCTCGCTGCCTTGGAAAGAGCATCATCAATACTATTTTGTATTCGTGGCACACATGTCAAGGTGTATTCGGAAAATAGCTTCAAGATGTCCAAAACTGCTTTACGATAGGCCCGCATCCTAGGATGTTTTGCTTGATACTCACCTCTGACCTGTTTTATCACCAACTAGAAGTCGCCATATACTGAAATCCCCTTTGCATTCATCTTTCTAAGAATCTTCAGGCCAGCAATCAGAGCTTCATATTCAGCTTCATTATTGGAACATTCAAAGGCCAGCTTGTAGGAGCAAACTCTCACGCTGCTAGGAAATTTGTTTAGGGCGGAGAAAGGACAGCGTACCCAAATACCAATACCAGTGCCATCATTCCCTACTGCTCCATCAAAGTCCATGGTCCACAAGCCTTCTTTGTCTTCTTGCAAGTGATGAAAATCTTTTTGTTGTCCATTGCTTGCTTACTGTCCATCGTTTTCAGCTGATTCCCCAATCTTTTGCTTCTTTTCTTGTCCTTCTTTCTTCAAAATCTTTCTAGAAATTTCTGTTATTTCTGGAATGTCGTCTGCTTCTACTATCTGATTATCTATCTCATTTAAACTATCTCAAAACAAAACAAAAGACTCTAAATCTGTATGTACATAGTTTATAGGATGATTTATCGGTTTCTCCTTGCTTGTGATCATATATTCAGCTTTTGTTCCAGGTATAACTTCCTCATTTGTCCAAACATAGGGATTGTTGCATAGGAGAAATCCAGCTGTAGTGTCCCTTTCAATTTTGCTACTCAAGACCTGGAAAGAAGCATGCCAAACCTTGGAGGAATGTCTGCTACCACTACATCCATCAGAATGTTTTTCATAGGAAGCTGATCTAAACTCACAACTAAGTCTTTGATGATCCCTATGCACCGTACTCTGATAGAATCGAATGAATAGAGATCATGATATTGGTGGGTGATGTCCAGACCAATCTTATCCATGATAGCCTTGGGCATGAGATTGTGAGAGGCTCCAAAATCGAACATGGCATTGTGTAGCACAAAGTCATGCAATCGTAAACTGATATAGAAGGGTGGCACATCGCTCTCAGGAGACTCATCATTCATCGTTGGCCCAAAAATCATTTCAGGCTGATCATCTTCCACATTTACCATGTCGGACATTGGGTCCAAATTCAACACTTTAGAAATATGTCCTCTATAACCATTGTTTTTCATGATTTCAGTTAAAGGGATGGATACCTTTAGCTTAGAAATCTCATTCTCTAGGCTGAAAGTGGGAGTTATTTCTGCCTCTTTGACTAGGATCTCTTTTCTTTCCTTCTCTTTTGATGTGGCTGGTTGTTGTGATTGTTCTACTAACTTTGATTTGTTGCTCTCCGGAACAACCACCTCCTTTCCCTTTCTTTGTGTGGCTGATGGATCATTCTTTGTTGTTCCTCCTCCTTCTTTTTCTGAATTGGTTTGGCCAGTACATCGCTGTTTCTAAGGGAATATCACTGATGTTGAGCAGAAAAATCATTCATATACCCCCTTTGATATTCTTCTGACTCTTCTTCCAACATGGTTTCGTTAGCTAGAATAAAATCGGTGTCTTGGTGTGTAGCTGAATTTACTGCACATTCTTCTTCTTCGATGATGTAAGTAGGTAGCTCATCTGGAGTAAAGAGATGGTTTTCCTCGCCTATTACATTCCCATCCTCATCTGACTTTGGTCCATGCACAAAATTCTACTGCAAAGGTGTTTGTACCGGTTGTTGTACTGTTTGCTCTTGAGTCCGCTGATCTTTTTGTCTTATTCTATATTGTGGATGTTATTGGCCACGAAAGTTAGGATTCCTAAATTATGGCTCTGGCTTGTCAAGTTTTACCCTTTCAAGCATATGTTCTACCTTTTTGAGTAGCTGATCCATTGAAGAAGATTCTTCTTTCACAGTGGTTTTCTTCTCTACTTTCACTCTAGCTCTTTTGGACAGCAGGTTAACCTCAACGTTCACTGCAATTTTCTGCATGTCTTCCATTGTCGCCGGTTCTCTCTCTCTCAATTGGTACGCCATGTCAGCATCAAAACCATCTAGAAATTTCATCTTTGTAGTCCCACAGGTGGCTTTAGAAGGTCTAGGATTTTGTTTTAGAATGCATTAAATCTAACACAATAATCTTGGACCGACTCACCGGCATTCCACTTGATTTGTTCATACTCGGCCAGAATTTGAAGGGGATTCTTTTTCACTTCCCACCGGTTCAAGAACTGTCTTTGTAGTTCCGCCAAGGTAGTGATACTTGTAGCCGTCAAACCACTGAACCATTTCCTCACATCACCTGCAAATGTTTGTACAAAGAGCCTCATTGCCACGTTCTTAGCATCGATCTTATGAAGTTCATAGAAGTATGCCATTTTATCCACATGTTGCTGAGCTGTAATACTGTTAGGAGTGCCACCAAAAAATGAGATTTTACTTTGATATTCATTTGGCATGTCATCTAGGACTTGGGGCAGAACAAGGGGTACGAAACACGCACCCATCATTCTTGGTGGATTTCACCTTGGAGGTGTTGGAGGAGTGTGCAGAGTTTGCAAGGGGCTTGCACTTGGAGTTTAGGGTTGTGTGGCAATATAATTATCAATTAATCTATTAGCTCTGTCTGTCTCAAGGTCTACAAGAAATTGCAGATTGGGGACGGTATAATCAACAACCCTTTCAGATTTAGACTCAAACAAAGATATTTTAAATCGTTCGTCAAACTCAAGCTCTTCAAGATACTCAAAAATGTCAGGACATGAATGGGATTTGAACAAGGGGGTCATGGTGATTTCTTGATGGAGGAGTCTTGGGATCAAATTGGGATTTTCGTAAATATGAGGAGGGTCTGGGTCTAGATTCACTCTGGTATATCGTCTCAAAGCCAGCGTGCTATTGGGATAAATTACAGGACACAACCAACTTACTCAGCCTTTCCAATCCTATGCTCATCATCACGAAGCATAGAATTCTTATGAAACAAGGGGATTTGATTTTCAACTTATTCCCCAGTGGAGTCACCACTATGTTAGCACCTAAATCTGCCTCAGGCTGAAGGAAGGCAAAAATTAGGGTAACCACAAACCACGCTTAGTCTGGTAGGTAGCCCTACCAGAGCAGGAGAGGGCTCTCTCTGAGTCACGCTCAACGAATGGATAAGCAAAAATGGTCTGAGATAACTTACAATGCAATATTTACCTTAGGCTAGTAAGTGAAAAGGGATTTTGGAAAAGATTTTATGAAGTGACCGAGCTTCTGGGATGTATATGGGACTGGCGTTCAGCAAAAAACAAAGAATATAATATGAAGGCACAGATTATTCTGTGAGTCAAGGTAGGCGGCAAGCACAACAATTTTGGCTTAAGGTAACGCGGAATGGAAATATTGCTGAAGAGAGTGAAAAGGCCATGGTTGCATGAACCCTTTTCAACAGAAGAGTAACGCTGCACATGAAATTTTCCCACAGGCAGAGCAATATAAATCGAATTCTACCTAATCTCACTTAGAAAATTTCACTGAAATGAAGCATGAAATGAATTATGAAACATAACAAGATACATATGGAACATAAGAACACATTTTCTACACTCACGACCACAAGAATCTCATGAAACAGAGCCGCTGCCTTTCATTAATTCTCTGTAAAAAATACACAGTGTAGAAACAGAGTTTCTTTCCCACAGTCTCCTAGAAGTTACAAGCCAGCCCCCCCTTTGAAAATAACTTGCATACAATATATAGAATGTGTGGAGAAGAGATGAATGCCCAGGGGTTGGGAAGTTACTCAAATCATTTCGAAAAGGAGATGGAGAGCCAACCATCAGCTACAGGTGCAGCTCTCTCAAGCATGACATTTGACTGAGGTGACCCTTTGCATTCTTTTGCCACTTGGATAGATGCCCATATGGAGAGAAAACTCTTTAAATGCCACGTTTGGTGCCAAAAAACTGAAGTGTGGATGACCGGGCCCACTTGGAGAATTCGCGACCCAAAATTTCGCGAAACATGAGCAAATTGGCAATTTTTTCCCCTGTGCACCGCGCCAAATTCTCTGTGCGTCGTGCCACTTTGGAGCCTGTCTTGGGGCACTTGCGGATGTCCAAAATGTGCCCATGTTGGCTTGTTTGAAAGCCTGTCCTATCTACTTTTTAAACCGACTGGAATTTCTCAATTTGGTGCTCATTTTCCCCTCCAAATCTTCATTCTCCCAAGGCTTCTTTCTATGTGTAAAAAAAGTGGTAGAGAGGCCATTTTTGGGTGTTTTTTGACCTTTAGGAGGCCCAGATCTTGTCAAAATTTCTTTCCCAAACACCAATAGTAGTATTTTTGATGCTGAATCCAAATATGCAAGCCGTTCCTTGACTAGAGTCCTATATTTTTAGCGTAGCGCCAGTGGCATGGCGCACAGGGAGGGAATTCCTGTTTTTTGTCCAAAAAATTTTGCCTGTGACCAAAATTTGCCCAAATTTTTTGAAATTTGGGCTGGAGGTTCCCTATGAAGTGCTATGCTGTGCCAAGGAAGCCTCAACCACGATTCAAAGCCGATCTTGCTCCTTTGCCTCCTTTGCCTCCTTTGCCTCTTTTGTCGCTTTGCTCAATTTTGCCTTCAGGCTCCTGATTCTTGCTTTGGAACTGATGTTTCGGGCCTGGTAGTGATGAGTCATGCGCCTCAGCATTTCTTTCTCCCTATTTGCTTTATCCAACCACTGCTCCAAGTGAGCGTTCACTTTACCTATCACATACTCCCGATCTTCGTCTCTTTGCTCCATAGGTCTGCCTTGTGTTGCCAGGATGTGTCGCCGGTTTTCCTTGATCATTTGCAAATCTATCTCAGCTAGACGATCCTCAAGTTGTTTTTTCCTCTGCTCCAGATAGTGCATGTTCCACTTGGCCAGATCCAAGTCCAGGGATAGGTTCTCGATCACGGACTGCTGCTCTTGAATGATCTCTCCCAGCTCAGCATTTGTAGGTTCTGCATCTGTCTCATCATCCTGGAGGAGAAAAAACTCAGTCTCCTGCTCACCTAATGGCCCTTCCTCCTACACTGGCTCCTTTCCCTTACCCTGCTCCTGTGGTGTTGATGTCGGAAGCGAGGCCCCTTCCACCTCGGGTCGAGATAACATTCGCTTTGCTACTGCAAACAATGGTCTACTGCCCTTCTGGTATGTGATGTATACTGGCATGGTGGCAGCCTTATGGTGCTCAAACTGATGTGAAGGACCTCCCATCTCATCCTCAAATTGATGTGAAGGACCTTCCACCTCATGTTATGCCTCTGATATCACCGGTGGCGCGTTGAAGAAATCACGGGAGATGAAGTCCTCCCAAGAAATACCCTGTAATCCCAACTAGTGGTCCACCAAAATTTGGATGAGAGAAAAATGATAGACACTATTTAGCTGCTGTCGTGGGGCCTTGCGCTGCATGAAGTTTTTCATCTTCTCAATGTTGTTGCAGATGAAAAATGGGAGGCTCATCATACACACCCTGGTGAAGTGCATGAGCAAGCAGATGTGATAGGCATAAAGGTGAGAAAAACTCCCCTCGCAACTGAACTACTTCATGATCAATCTCATGAGTGGGGCATACTCATCGCTCAAAAATCTAAATGGAAAAAATCTGGTGAGGTGGCTCAAGCAGCTGTTCTTGATGTAAGGCTCATAGTGATGCCTCTCCACCTTCTTCTTCTTATGCCACTACTCCCCAATGTTTGGTATCCATATTGCCACTGATATAGCCTCCGTTGTCAAGTTTAAAGTGACCCTAGCTAGGACAGATTGGCCTCCCTGTAGATGAAGTGCAAAAAGACGGGCCAACTCATGATGGACTTTGACATTCAACACCCTTTGAAAAAATTCATAACATGCCAAGTGCTGGAAACAAGACTGATCCGGATTTAAATAGGAACACAATAAAATACAAAGATAACCATAAAGACAAATATGCAGCATAAATAATACTTCATTTCATTACTGTAGAATACTGAAATATGCTTACAAATAGAAATGGAAATAACCCAGCTAGGGCGATGGTAGCTTATCTCTAAGAAGAGATGTGTCGGCTACATGCCTCTGAACTATTCTCCAAAAAACTGTGTTACAATGAGGCTCGAGGGCCTATTTATTGTTGAGAAACAATGGAAAACCCTTCACATTCCAAAACCTAACCCTAGAAGATGAAACGCCAAATTGTGGGCCCCGTTTTTGGGTAAGTTGGTACATCAACTTCCCGGGGTTGCGAATTGGTCGTACTATCTCCGTTTGATGCGCATGATAGCCCGTTGGAAAGATCTCTCCGAGGACTACGATGGAAAACATGATTTTTAGGCAGAAAAATTGTTGGTGGTGGATTTCCCAAAAAACATCATTTAGGGCCTCAAAACGGCTCTGGAAGTTTAGGACCCGAAAAACTGCTAAAAATAGTAAAATGTGCTATAATTAAGGAAACAGAAAAACTGAAAGAGACAGTTGTGGGGGTCCAAATGGGATAGGTGGGTGGCCACCTACATCCACCTGGATCATTCCTCCCCCCTTAGGAAGGAATGGTCCCCATTGCGTTGAGTTCCTCCCTGAGATGAGGAAGCTTCTGCTGAGCTGGGTCTCTGGTGAGCTGTTCTGCAATCTCTGGTGTGTCCAGAAATGGTGGGGAGCATGGTCGGAAACAGTCCACATTGAACACTCGATGAAAGCGAAGGAATGGAGGACTACTGTGCTTCAA
This sequence comes from Pinus tabuliformis, assembly GCA_031772625.1. NCBI lineage: Eukaryota > Viridiplantae > Streptophyta > Pinopsida > Pinales > Pinaceae > Pinus > Pinus tabuliformis. The sequence goes on along the minus strand of CM062807.1, from coordinate 1,072,760,558 downwards.
AGCATTGTTTCCCGCAGCCTTGTTACTGGTGTAAGGACCATGTCGAAGTGGTCTGAGTTTCTGATGGGTTCTGGTAAGGCGCTCCCTCTGCAAATGTAACCAAACTTTGTCGCCCACCTGAAACTTGTGTGGTACCCCTCCAGGTAAGGAGAAGTTGTTCCTGTGTTCTGTCACGACTGTATCCCTCTGTTGCTGCTGCTGTGTGGAGGAACCCTTCGCGGGGGTCATGGATGTAGCAACGATCTTCCCCTTACTTTAGGAGCGAACCAAACAGAAAATAAATTTCCTAGTCTGTGAGATGAGCTTGCTGCCTTTCTTAGCAGTGATCAAAGAGGTGGCGGTAGGTGGGGCTACCTCCGGTATCCTGTATAATGAATTATCCAAAGTAATGATGACAGCGCGAGGCCTTGACTCATACACAGCATGTTGCCTCCACAAGTATGGTTGGCCTAATAGTACATCACAAACATCCAGAGGTGTAACATCACACAATACCTCGTCTATGAAGGTCTTGATGCTGTAGGGAAGGCGACACTACTGGCGAACTTTAAGATCTCGTCCTTCGTGAAGCCAACCGATACTGTACGGCTGTGGGTGTGGTGTAGTTCGTAGGCCCAACCGCTTCACGACCTCTGCTGAAATGAGGTTCTTTTGGCTACCACTGTCGACAATGAATTGCAGCGGCGAACCCTTCACCCACATCTGTGAGTGGAAAAGACGTTCCCCCTCCTCTGGATCTTCGGGCTCATTTTTCTGGATCTTGGTAGTGGCAACAGTGGCGCTGGGATCCGCATCAATGATCTGCTTCCCTTTGTCATTCCCTTTTCGGGTTCTGACTCAGAGTCGGAACATGCATCTGATTCGGAAGCCTTCAACTCGGCCACCAGTGACTGCTTGGTCCAACACTCACTTGTGTTATGAGTGGGACTCTTGTGGAACTCACACCACTTTCCTGTGTCCTTCTTCGGCTTTGTGGTGTTGTTCTTTTCTTGCGGCTTCGACGGGTTGTCTTGGGTCATCCCACCTTGGCTTTGTCCTTTGGGCTTTGGATTTGCAGATCCCAAGTCTCGCTTATTCTATTTGAACTTTTGCTCGATTTTGACAGCGTATCGGTATGTTGTGCCGAGTGAGATGTTCAAGAACTCCATCTCTTCCTGGATGTATCTGTGTAGGTAGCCATGGTATTTGAGTACCAGATGCAGCTCAGAATCTTTGATACCCAATTGTGTGCGAAGGGTATGAAAAATGTTTGTGAACTCCGACACATCTTCGTCTCGTCCCCGCCGCAGTGTGGTCCACTTGATGTATTTGTCCCCATAGCTTTTGACAGGGTAGTACTGCTCCTTGATGGCATCCCAGAAGTCATTCCAAGTGGGTGCGGCTGAAAACAGTGAGCCTGTACTTTCATTCTTCTGTTCGCAGTAGGTTTCCCACCAACCCTTGACGTGGGGGGCTACTTTGAGAAGAGCGAAAACAATCTTTTCCCGACTTGAAAATTCATGAATAGAAAAATACCCATCGAGCATATTTAACCATTTATCTACAGCATTTGCGTCTATTTGACCCTCAAAGATGGGGATTTCAAAATTAACTTGTACCTTAAACAGTGTGGCATTTCTAGAGTAGCTGTTGGAAGCCGGTGCATCGCCTCTAGGTAGACGCTGAAGGATTTGGGCAAAGCTGTCCATCATCGTGTTCCTTTGTCACTCGAGGGCTTCTTCGAGCAAGATTTTGATAGGATCTCCTGCCCCCTCGTTTTTCTTCTCATCCGCCATGGGAGGTCATCGAGATTTGCGAGGCTGGTCTTGCAAAGGTTCGACTAGTTCCAAACCTAACTCCTTATATCCCGACCTCGTTGGGGACATTCAAAGAAAAATAGAGAAAAAGTAGACCGCTCTGATACCACTGATCCGGATTTAAACAGGAACGCAATAAAATACAAAGATAACCATAAAGACAAATATGCAGCGGAAATAATACTTCATTTCATTACTGTAAAATACTGAAATATGCTTACAAATAGAAATGGAAATAACCCAGCTAGGGCGATGGTAGCTTATCTCTAAGAAGAGATGTGTCGGCTACATGCCTCTGAACTGTTCTCCAAAAAAATGTGTTACAATGAGGCTCGAGGGCCTATTTATTGTTGAGAAACAATGGAAAACCCTTCACATTCCAAAACCTAACCCTAGAAGATGAAATGCCAAATTGTGGGCCCCGTTTTTGGGTAAGTTGGTACATCAACTTCCCAGGGTTGCGAATTGGTCGTACTATCTCCGTTTGACGCGCATGATAGCCCATTGGAAATATCTCTCCGAGGACTACGAGGGAAAAGAAGTTTTTTAGGCAGAAAAATCGTTGGCGGTGGATTTCCCAAAAACGTCGTTTAGGACCTCAAAACGGCTCTGGAAGTTTAGGACCCGAAAAAATGCTAAAAATAGTAAACTGTGCTATAATTAAGGAAACAGAAAAATTGAAAGAGACAGTTGTGGGGGTCCAAATGGGATAGGTGGGTGGCAACCAACATCCACCTGGATCAAAGACATAGCAAGTGGGCATGCCTGCAGCTCAGTGAGGGTGTTTGGCTCATCCCTAAGATGTTTGTCACTCCGGTGATGTCTCATATGGGCCCTCTCTCCTGAAGATGTATCACTGTGGGTCCCCTCCTCATATTCTGATGAATTTTCTGATGCCATTACTGCTGCTTGTACCCTCAGTTTTATGCTGCCCTCTGAATCCAATGAAACTGATAGATGCTCTGAAAATCTGTCACCAAGGGGACAATAAAACAGGGGAGTGTTAGGAGGGGAATGATGAAAAGGGGAATAGGGGTTTAAAGGAGAAATTTATCAGGGATTTGGGAGTGTTTGGGGTATGGTTTTGATTGGGTAGGGTTTGGGATATTTTGAGATATAGGAATAAAGGGGATGAATGGATATGATTACAATGTAGCTAGGGTAACTATTAGTGGAAACTGCTCCAGGGGAATTAGCTGATAGAGGTAGGGTAGGAGCATATTTTAGAAATCATGTTACTGTAACAAAACCCTAGCTTTTTGCCTTCTTTGTGTCATTTTTGGGTTTACTTAATAAAATTTTTGCCTTTGATTTCATGGTCACCAAAATCATATTTTTTTTTGAGTTAAGGATCAATGGTGGAGGGATCTAGGGCCACCTTTGCAATTTTGAGAGCCATTTATAAAAATTTAGGCAATTCAGTGTTTCTTTCTGGGCTCACAGGTCTGTGCGCCGCGTGCTTTGCCCAGTGCGTCGCACCGGTGCAATATTAACACTGTGGCCAGGCTCCCAGTGCGTCGCATGCCCTGAATGTGCCGCGCCACCTTGTGTGTGCACCGTGCACTATCAAATGACACTAATTTGTTTGGAACACCAGGGGTAGGGTCTTAGTGGAGATTTATAGGGGGTTTCCTTAGGAGACAAGGTGTAATGGAGGTGAAAATGATGAGGAGTGAGGGGACAACGGGAGGGGAGAAAAACCTTGGTGTAGTCTTCACAAATTTGCAACCCCGTTTATCTTTTTTGCTTTGATGATTATTTTCATGGATGGCCAATGTGCTTTGGATATCATTCAACATCTTAGAAACACCAAACAATTGACCAAATTGACAGAGAAGAGGTTTCATTCGAGCCTACCTCTTGCTTGCTAGCTTTCAACTGGGATATAAAACAAATTTGCAAGTGTTTTGAGCTCCCTGGCTGTGTGCGTCACGCGACAAGCCCAGTGCGTTGTGCACCCTGAGTGCATCGCGCCCTTGTTGATTTTGCACTGACGGCTGGCTGCCAGTGCATCGCGCCCTCTGTGTGCACCGCGCCCTTTGGAAATCGGCTCTCCTTCACTCAAACCCTCATGAATTTTCTCTCTTACCTTTGTAATTTCTCCCCAAGCTTGCCAAAGGACAAATGGTTTTTGTTTTGGGAGAAAACAAGTATATATAGGCTTGGAAGAGATGGGTTTGACTTTGAAAACCGACTTTCTAATGTTTGTGTTTTGCACTTTTTTCATTGAATTTAAAACATCCTGTTGTTCATTTTTTCTTTGAAATTTTGTCTCTCATGATGAAATTTTCAGCATTTCTTTGTGGGGTCTGTGTGACTGGGAATTTGGCCATGAAAACCATGACTACATTTGAAAAAGTCAACTGGCGATTTTTTGAAAATTTTTGTCATAGTTGACCTTGTTTGAATTTTCTTCAAAACAGAGTTTTGAAGAAGATTCGATGTCTCTTTAGGTGATAATGAAGCTTTTGGAACCATAGCTGTATAAGGTCTCCCTCTGTCCTGCATGGCTTGTTATGGACATTTTTTTCAAAGACCACATTGATGATTTCCTAGACCCAACAATAAAAATGACTTTGTCCTGTAATATGACCAGACCTTGACTATCATGAATTTTCAGTGATTATGGACAAAGACCTGAACCAGCAGGGGCCAGACATGAGGGAAAATGACTAGCATGACTATCTTCGTCAGATCATGGCATTTCCCTAGCGAAATGCAGCTGAGTGGATGGAGCGGGACACTTAAAATTGAAATTCACAAAAATCTTTCATCTCTGACGGAGGGCTGACCAGGCCGACTCTAACAATCCATATATTTAATTAGTGGTGTAACATTTCATAGTGACATTGGATACCACATTAGGATAAATCAAAATGTATTTTATTATATATCAATAAGAGGCTCTTTGTCGTACAGAATGGGATTGTTATTGGTAACCCCTTGTCTTTGTAATGGGGACACTATGTCCATGATTACATTAAACAAAAAATCTAATTTTCACAGACAACTATTTCAAAAAATACAACAAGTTTCATTGATATCCAAATAAATCATCATTCTTCACTAGAACTGTTGTTAGTGCTCGAGATACTTCCATGTCTTGGGTTATTTGGAGGAATGTTTTGTTGATTGCATCAATTGTTTTCATGTTCTTGATATTTTTCCATCTGCAAACATAAAAATAAAGTGTAATGATTGTATCTACTTTAGTGAGAGTAATGAAAATTGAAATAAATAATATACATCAACATAAATTGAATAAAAGTGTACCAAAGAAATAAGTGACTCATAAACTATGCACATGCCATCAAAACCAAGTCTCATGCCTTGTTACAACAAGTCATCTACTAGTGTAGTTCCATACTTTGTTTCCTGTATGTTTTAAACCCCATTCTAAATCATAGATTTAATATAAAGGATTTTTTATTATATTAATTATAAACCCAGAGAAGTAAAACAACATAGATACTTACAAATTCCACAATTAATTTTTTATATGCCAACATATACTCAGAACCCTCTTTTAACCCAGTGTTAATCAATTCTTCTGATGGCACTCTTCTTTGTATGTTAGCACCTATTTGAAGAAATTCAAGGATGGTTATTGTAAAATAAATTAAAATATACAAAAATGGAACCTTGAGTTGTTATAAGGAAATATTAACAATTAATCACAAAATTTTAAATCAATGTTTTTCTTCCTTGTCGTGCTGTTTTATGTGATAAATGAGCTCCATCTTGCTTTCTTTCTGTAAGAAAACACTTGAAAATTAATATTTAATGCTAAATTTATATCAATGAATTCAATCATGATTACATAAATTTGAAGCATGATGTTGTTGAGATGGCTCCTCTTGTGATGAAATTATATCCATTTCTTTGTCCATCTCCTTATACACTTTTTTGGACATTCCTATTGGCATGTTTTACATATCAGTGCGTTGATCATTTGGGATTTTCACAATCTTCTTGAAAAATATAATAAACTATTTTTATAATGATATATTAAAACTAAATATAAAAAAATCGATATTAATAAATTAATGGTTTGTAGTAATAATACACATAATTCTAGAAAATCATTTTATACAATTAGGAATATTACATTTTGAATTATTATTTTTTGTTGTTGTATGTTTTTTCTATTGCAAGTATGAGATGTCTCATTGACCATTGTTCTTAGAATCATTGCATTGATTTTTTTATTGTAAGGGGAATGTATGTTTATACATTTGTTCCACTAGATCCCTCATAGTTCTATAAACCCCCTCCCTTTCATTGACTTTCAACACCACTCTAGATGAGCTAAGGAGTGATTCATCGTCATTTACATGTTCCATAATTTTTCTTTTCTTAAAACGACATTGATATTTTCCTTCGTTGTTTCTCCTCGTACAAAATAAAACATATATGAATTAATAGATTGTTTGAAACATATTATTTAATATTTTTAAGTATATTATTAATGAAAATTAACAACAACACAAAACTCATATTGAATAGTATTTTTTCATTCACCTAATTCATCATTCATAATTTTTCTATCAGGGTTTTATGCTCTTCTACACTTAGATATTAAATAATCTTATCGACCTTTTTCATTTTGTGGATTTTCATGACACACACCAACTAATACATATTATTTAAACTTACATATAGTTCAAACATACTAATTTTGTAAAGCATTTACAAAGAACTTATCTTCTCTGATGTTTTTGATGTGTTGTCAATGTGTCAATCAACAATTTTGTAATTATGAGACATTATTTATCAATATAAAACCTGTACCATTCAATACAAAAGCCAATAGATATATTTTTCAAACAAATCAAATAATTTTCAGCCTAAAAAAAACTCTTCTCGCTGTGCATTTATCTGAACAAATGCATTGATGCGTTTACAAGATTAAATGAACTGGACATTTAATTGTTCAACATCATCTTGTAAATAAATTTTAAATTAAGATATTGTGATTTGTAAGCATAAACACACCACACTCATTTAACGATGTTATTACAAACAAGCGCACTGGTGCGTTATATTACACCGGGAGCAACGATGAATAGACTAAAAAAAATCAAAAGTATTATAATATATCGGTGCATTGTATTACTCCATTAGCCTCGGTGTTATATTATAGAGGGTACACTGTGAAACATATAGCCATTTTTTTTTAAAAGGAGAGGGTTGATGGTTTGATTTGTAAGGCTAAACACAATAGTATGATTTAACAATGCTATTAAGAACACACATGCTGGTGTATTATATTACACTTGGAGAAATGACGAACATACTGGAAAAAATCCAAAGTGTTATAATATACTGGTGCTTTTCGTTACTTAAGTAGCGTGGGTGCGTTATATTACATAGGGTGTTCTGTGAATATCCATTTTTTAAAAAATCAGAGAGGGATGACGATGTTATTTGTAAGTATCAATGCACCAGAATGATTTAATTGTGCTATTAGGAACATGAACTTCGGTGCATTATATTACGTAGTAGCAACGATGAACAAACTAGACATAATTGAAAGTGTTATAATTTACTGGTGCGTTGTGTTACTCAGGTAGCATCAGTGCATTATGTTACAAATGGCACACCACACAACATATAGTCATTTAAAGAAAAACACCCTATATATAGTAAGTACACAAACCCATTAAATGTAAAATGGCTAAATTGAAAAAGCTTAATTATGAAGTGGTAGAGAAAGTTAAGAGCTAATGTGAAATTTTATAGGAAGAAGCAAGGGTTTAAGGTAAGCATTGAATTTTTGTGGGTTTTTTTTTTGAGTTTTAATTAAATTTAAATAGGAATAAGGATCGCAAAAAACTTTAATAGTAAAAACTATAGTAAATATTTTATTATAAAGGGTTTTAAATTTTTATTTATTTAATTAATTAATTTATTTATTTTTTTGAATTGTGAATAAATCTAACAAAAATTGTAAAATATTTTAATAGTAAAATTTAAGATTCTTTCTATACATGGTTTTGAGCTAATCACCATACCTTTAAACTTATGATATTTATATGGATCCAAAATATTTTGCAACTCTAATATGATCTTCACTTGCCATTGATCTGTCTTTTAATTAAACCCTAACATAAATTGTAAATTTTTTTATTAGTAAAATAAACAATAAAATGTAAAACTTACTATGCAAGTTTTTGAGTGAATCACCACACCTTTAAGATTCTGATCTTCTGAATAGTTATGTTGCTCCAAAGTATTCTGTTGCAGCTGAACAACGATCCTGGGATATCTCTCTTGCAAATCACTCCCTTGAAATTTTGGGTAAAATAATGAAATGGTGAATAAATTTCTACTATTTAAAAGAATTTATGAAATTAGATTTCGAAATATTAATTGTCGCTCGATTTTGAATTTTAAAAAGAGAAAACAAATCATGCTTTTTTTTATTCAATTTCTCTACACATCATTTCGTTAGATAGTCAAGCGCACTGGTGTGTTTATATAAAAAGCATACCGACATTTTTGGGGCGCCATATTTTTTCAATGCATTGACATGATTTTTCCATTTTTGAAATCCCAAAATGGTGCAATTATTTTTTTTAAAGCAACAATGCAATTGTATATTTAAAAGAACACTCAGATGGTTGAATTCTTTTTTATTTTCTAAATTTGGGAAACAGTTGCGTAGCAGTGATGTTTTTTATTTAAGCTCACTAGTGTGTTTTTATGTAAAAGAGAACTGATATGATAACTTATTATATATTTTTTTGGAATGTTGGAAACCGGTGCAGGTATTATTTCAATTCCCTGATGCTCTTATTATTTAAATAGACTAGTGTAGTTTATTTTGACTAGTGCATTTGTGGGGTCTAAAATCTATCTAAAATTTTGTTTTCACATAAAACGACATATTAATCTCAAATTATCCTTTAAGACACATCCACATGAATAACAATAGTTCATAGTATACATTTTCCATTTAAATTCATATTATTCTTGAAAAAAGGTTTCAAAATTATATTGATATTCAGATTGTGGTTATATGGTTCTTGATATTAATTTTATATATTCACACAAAATTTTATTTCTGAATTTTCTCAGAAACAGGGACAAAATCTTAATAATATCAAATGGATAATTCTTCAAATTCCAACTCATTCCATATTTTCGATCAAAGTCCTTCATGAAGTTATTCCTTTCCATCTTGAGTAAGTTCAATTTTTATTTATATTTCAATTATCTAATTGAATTTATTTATTTTAATCAATATCAATTTGAATAAAAATGTATGCAATTTTTTTTGCAGCATCCAGATTCAGAGTCGAGATGAGGTGCATAAAATATTACTCCATATTATTTTCAAAAACATATGTAGCTCTTATGAGGAGTAGCATATCACAAGTAGTTGGTAGATGAAAATGGACAAGCTCTTCACATTGCCAATTGGGACATGACATCTCCTAGTTGCAATCTTGGATCAATGATGATAATAATTGTTTGGTATATTGAAATTTCAACAAACTAATTGCATTGTCATGCTTACTAATATCATTTATATTGTACTAATGACATTCAATATTTTTTGAAATTAGGATTCTAGTGATAATGAATGACCCACCTACCATCTGCCGGTGCACCCTACTGCAACGTAAAATGAGAGAAGTTTGCAGTAAGAAAAAGACTTAGAGATGAAGCATACAAATAATGGTTGAATCAACCACCTATTTAATTACCACTACGTGCATATTCACCAATTAGGAATGACTACAACAATATTAGTTATTCATCACAATTTGGCAATGGAGGCAATCAAACAAACGTTGGTATGGATGATTACTTACGGGATACGACTGTCATGAAGGAAATGTTGTTAGATGAATTCCAAAATGATGAATTCCATAATGATGAGCTAGGGGATGATTGTCATAACACTTACACCTTATTCAAAAGCGTGAAATTTTCTTCCAGCACCCCTCTGTTTGGACCTCGCGACAAGTCAAGGTCTACTCATCTGAGGATAATGATTTTGTTGTACAATGTGAAAACAAAGTTAGGCATGTTGAATGCATGTTTCTCAGTAATATTGAGGTAATTGACTTGTATGATCGATGAAGTTCCTTATATTTTTTAAAACAATAAAATTTAAAAATGTTCAATTTTATGAATGTTAAATATTGACATTGTGTAATTATATTCCCAACCAACTACATGATATTAAAAGATAAGGCTCTTTTGAGTGATAATGTCTCGTCGGAGCTGCGAAAAGGAAAAAAAGTTGTTGAAAATGTTGGGTGTTGAGTACATATCATATCATGCATGTCTGAATGATTGTATTCTATATAGAGGTGAATATGTATGCAAAGAGATATGTCGAAAATGTGGGCATGACAGGTATCATAATTAAAAAAAATGGGAAAACCATATGGTCCTCCTCATAAAATGTTGATGCACATGCCTATAATCCCAAGGTTTCAAATACTCTTTCGTTGCAAATAATTAGTTATGTTACCAGGATGACATGTCTCGCATAAAAGTGATTCAGGAGTTATTGATCATAATGTTGGGCATACTTGTTAATTTTGTGAAAGCTCCCTCATGAGTATTAAAAATATGTTTACGATAGTCTCAAATTAACCAAAACGAGAGGAATTATGTGTCAAGTGTTGAGTGTCTTTTATGAGAAATTTATGACGTTAATTAGTTGTTTAAAGCACATGTACAACAAGTAAATTGAATAGAAGTAAAAAAAACAACTCATAACACAAATATGATAAAGGCATTCACCCCTCTTGGGCTACATCTCCTTGGACCTGTTGTTTCTGGGAAAACTAGTGTCCTGTCGAACAACTAGCCCTCTAGGTTTGGCAGATACCCTAGAAACAACAATTTAAAGCAATTCAATGATTTCTTCTATGTGTAGCAGATAAGAGAAAGATAATGGACCCAACCTGGAACTTCCACTTAATCCCTTAAATGATCTCTCTCCCCTTTGACAGAACCCGCAACTCCTCCATGTACTTAACATGTTTGGAGAGTGCCTACACAAGTACAGAAATAGAGAACCATCAAAGCATCATGATCTATTACAACATAAACATTACATAATTAGATATATAATGAATAGATGATAGCATTCACAAATGATAACATTCACAATTTCACAATCATATGGAAGAAAACTTGAATAACTTTATTAATAAAAGGGAGAATTTCAAACCAGTTGTCTAATCCAGCATCATCAAGCCAGCTTCAATCCCTCTTCACCTCATGAAATAGCAAGATCACACCAACAATAAAATGCTCTTTCCTCAGTTACAAACTATCAGCACTTCCTTGCAATTCACAAAATTCCAGCCTCCCGATCTCTTCAATGAGGAATCCATTTATAGATATGTGCAAGGATGTGAGTCATCCATGGGGTTTGATTAGTGTCATTCCACTTGTTACATTTGGTTCCATAAGAGAAGGGATAACTAAAGTTTAGATCCCTTATTCATCCTTGGGCGAATTCAAAGAGGCAAGTGGCATAGGAGAATTTTCTAAAAGATTCCATTAGCATCCACTTAGCAAACTGTCCCAGACATTTGTCCATCATCGCCCATCGCACCTTATAGAAGGCTTAAACAGTATGCATCACACCCTGGTGGTGGAGCAGTCAGTATGCATCGCACTTTTCCAGTGGAGCAGTCAGTATGGTTCAATTTAGGCAATTTCTGGATAGTTTCTCAGATGGAACTTTTGGGGAATGATGTATTCAGTTGACTATGTTCCTTTAGGGTATGAAACAATTTTTTTAGGGGTTGATGAGCCCAAATATGTCTATAATTGTTTCCCCCTAAAGCATGAAGTCGTAAATATTGATGTCGGGTGAAATGCTTTATCACGAGGATCCAAAGTTTCGAACTAGAAGGTGACCTGCATAAGTTACAATACAATACATCATCATACTATAAATTTCATGATCTAGCTGGGGTAGGCATTCCCATGCTCAGATTTATAAATTCATTTCATGTACACAGATCAGATAGTCGTTTGCAGATGTAGACTGGTGAATCTTCAGATATAGAGTCATCATCCATGGTTCAGATGACCATCTGTGCAGCGCCTTTGTACATTTTATGTTTTTATATCCCTGAATATATTACAGTCTAGATGGATGAAACTAGATCTAGGGTCTTCAAACTTGTTCAATCTTCACTCGATGTACAAGTCAATCCATGTGAAGAGATGTTCTTAAGTCGAGCATGGAAAGACATCGCCTGATTACCAGCCAATAATGTAAGCTATTAACAAGTGCGAGAGGAATCACCGATAATGATAATGACCCTCAAGGTACTACAATAAAATTTACGTGGTGTGAATATATGATCCAATGTCGAACACCACGCAAAATATTTCGGTCAAAGGCCATTGATGTCAACCTATCGTCGGAAGTGAGAAACTTGCCATTGATGTATGCAAGCTTCAAAGCACTGAAAGTGTTGTTTCTAAGTCATCCTCTTGGATAATGAGCTGATGTTGACAAGAAGCGACCCATCATAGGAGGGCCGTAATGTATCCCACATCTACGACACGAAAATAAGAAAATGATTTCTGGAGGTGAAAATGAACTGGCGACAAAAGGTTCAGGAATGGCAGTCATGAAAAAATGAAGGTTGGAGGTATTGTAGTGGATGAGACATTAATTGGATTGTGGTTTCTCAACTGAATGACTTCTCTTGAACATGTTGATGAAGCTGAGATGGATTGGTAGTGTTAACCCCAAAATATGGATGGTATGAAAGACCAATGGTGAGATGACTGGTGAACGGAATAACCCAACCCAACTCAATCATGGTGATGAAGTGAAATTGTCATGTTCAAGAGCGACCTGCTACCATAAATTCTTCAAGTTTTTTCCCTTTCTGCCCAATCATTGCTGACCAGTACCTCTTTATTTTTGTCAAGCTTAAGGATGATAACATATGCTTGTTCTATAGTTTTCCCTTTGGGCAAACTTGTCGCTATGTTTTAACGAGTCTAGTGACAGTGAAACTCGGTCTCGTCTAGAATGGACAAGTTTTTCGTTATTGTTTTAATGAGTTTAACGACAAGGCTAACTCGACCCTTTTCATGTTTAGAGAGTTTGAAAAGGGATGAAAAGAAAATTCCATAAGTTCTTTTTCATAAAATACCCCCTTAGGTCCGAAAAAGGATAAAATAATACCAAAGGGATGACTTTTCCAATCACTTTAACGAGTTGAAAAAGGCAGGCGCTTGAATTTCTCGGAAGATAATCCCTTGAGTCCAAAAAAGTATAAAATCATATAGGAGGGATGACATTTCCAATCACTTTAACAAGCTGGAAAGGCCGGCGCTCGACAATTTTTCATATTTAATGAGTCTAAAAGGGGTTTAAAGGAGATTCGATTTTGAGGAACGAGTGGTGTCTAGGGTAGAAACTGGTTCTGGTGAATTTGGAACTTCTCAAAACATGTTGAATTCTGTGAAGAGACTGGCTAATAAGACCACTCATTGCAACCATTCCTCAAAGGGGTAAAACAACCAAGTGAAAGCATATGATTGGCCAAAGGGATGGTGGTGATGGGAGGTACACAACCAAGGTTCAAAAGGATGATAAAGTAGAAATCACAAAGGTTTTTTAGTTGAAGGTGGCTTCTTTTTTTTTTGACAAGCTTGAACCATGGGGGAATTATGCTTGGAGTTGGTTTCATTTTTACATAATCTTGAAACAAAAAACTATCTAACTGAAAACTAACCAACTGAAAACTAGAAAGGCAATCAGAAAGCTTAAAAATTGAAAATGGGTTTATTTTTTGACAAGCTTGAACCATGGGGAACTTGCTTGGGGTCAGTTTCATTTTTACACAAGCTCGAAATGACAAAACTATGCTTGAAGTCGATTTCATTTTTACAGAACCTCAAAATGAAAAAACTATGCTTGAAAGTTTGCATGCCCCTAGCATGATGAAAGGGAGAGTCTCCTGTAACCAAATGGAAATCACTGTGGTTAGGTAGGATGGTTTCATCCAGAATAGACAAAACATCTCCTTGGGTTCATCCAGAATAGACAAAGGTGAATGGTGTGTCAAACCAATCACATAACCTACAGGGAAACTTATCTTTACAACTAGGTGCATCCAGAATAGACAAGGGTGCATGCCCCCTAAGCTTCATTACATTCACCAGACTACTCATGGTTATCAGGTGGATGGAATGAAGGTTCAAGTGATACCGTTGATGTAAATGGACTATTTAGGGATGATGATTGACTCGGAGCTATGTTTGTACCTGGAAATGAAAGCTGGTCAACGGTGACTATCTTGCCTTCATGTGGGAAATGCATCACTCGGAAGAGTGTTGAAACAATAGCTTCCATGTTATAAACATAGTCATGCCCAAGAAGTAAATTGTAATCTAACGGTCTTGGGACTATCACCACATTCAAATGAACGTTTTTCCCTCCCAAAGTGACTGGTAACTTGGGAAGGATCCCTAACTATTGACTGGTTCCTTTTTTAAAGCCTAACAGATTCTGTGTAATAGTCATAAGCAATGGCGAACCAAGCGCTTTCCCAGTAGTTGAGGAAAGGATACTCACTGATGCACCTTCATCTATAATAATGCTAGACATGATCATTTTAAAAACTTGTACTATGATCTGGAAAGGTACATAAGAAGGAAGGCGGGATCTTGCTAATCGATTCCAATCAAAGGAAGTGACTAGACAACTTGGAGGGGGTACCGAGGTAATGGGAGAATTAACCCCTTGAGTTACAAGAACTTCCTCCTGTCTAGATGGAACAGGCGAATTGCCCCCAAGTTCGTTAGAATCTGAAGTAACAAAAAGAACTTGAATGGTATCATTTTCACTCTCTTTGAGAAAGGTACGATTAGCTGAAGGTGAAATTGGGTCAATTGCTACCTCAACCTGTTAACTTTGGTTGGGTATAGACTCATAAGATTCACTTTCAGAGAGAGTGGTTTCGACCGACGGTTGATTTAAGTCAGTCGGGTTTTCAACTAGTGAAGGAGTTAGGGAGAGTTTCTTGTATCCAGATGGAAGTCGCTGTGGTGAAGCAGGATGATTATCCAACACTCTTTTGGCTTCGTCCAAAAAGGGACAAAGGTGAGGGGAATGGTTACCTTCACATAACTTACATGGAAACTTAACCTTCCTCCTCTGTCCATGAAATTTACTATCACTAGTTGGAGGTGTGTTACCAAAATGATATCCAAAAGTTGAAGACACGGGATGGTGTGAACGGGGATACCATTCTTTCAATATCGAAGGAAAGCAAGGAAAATCTCGATGAAAATGGTGTCACACACAAATTATGCATGGAAATTTTGGTTTGGGAACCTTAATGCGTGGATTTTCGCCAAATGATGCATTCAAAACATTGTTTGCTTGGTTGCCCCCTTACTGAATTAGCTTCTTCTTCTTATCCTTCCCTTTCTTCTTCTACTCAGCCACCTGGTAACTAGTATCACTACTTTCACAAAGCAAATAGGAAGAAAGGGAGGGAGTAACAAACGAGGAACAAGGCGAAGGGTCAACTTCAGGATCAACTGGAGATGTATTCGATTGTGGAGAAATCACGGCATTTTGAATAATAAAGGTTGAAAACACCCATATTGGCAGGCCAATAGTAATTCCTGGAAGGGAATATGTAGCCATATAAGTTGCACCAATTTTTCCCCAAGAAGGATAAGGACTAGAATTCCCCTCAAAAGGGATTCCTTGATCAATGGACTCCGGATTCATCCCCATATGTGTCAACCTAAGATCAACTAAGGAATAGGGGTGTCATTCCAAATTTAATTAATTTTAATGACGCTTTCACACAACTTTGCCTTTTCAATTTTTAAGAGGCGAGAAAAAGCTAAAGATGGCTCTAGTCTCCTTCGATTTTTAATGAGCCTGAAAGGACAAGTGCTCAGATGGACATTTTCTTTTAAAGAGTCGAAAAGGAATGAAAGTGGCTACTCTAGAATATCTAGATAGAGGGATTACCAAATCAATCGCAAAACCACAATATATACCTTGGTGATAAATTAAAGAGAAATTACCAAGGACTTATGTACTGTAGTCAATCTTCCTGAATGCTGTGTTCAGTGCATTGCGATCAATAAGGCGGCAGACTCAGTTTCCTATGGATAAAGGATATAAGCCTATTGTGGTCTCCCAATATATACATGATGGTATGGGGAGCACAAGTCCATGCTAGCTCTTTTCGTATCAAGGAGGAGGAATCACCCAACCTTCAATGAAGATGATACTTACTATTTTTAACAACGCTGGAACACGTTTCTAGCTTAGACCTCTAGATATGTTGCATTAAGTTCCAAAGCGTTGTTATGTTCATTGAAATTTATTTTAGAGTTGATCTTGTTTAGAGTTTTCCTTTCAATGGTTCATCGCATGATGATGATTCAAAATTCCTAAAATGCAATCTACAATGCTGAACAATCTTTGTTTATTTTACCAATGAAAATCCTAGCTACTAGGGAAAGAAGATTACAATTCTTTCAAACAAAGAGCAAAGAGCACACACTAGTGCATTTTCGTAAATCATTTGTTCGCACACAAACTAAAAATGCTAAACGAAAATTCATGTATTTGTTTTCGTTCTCCTTAATGTGAAAAATGCCAAAAAGGAAAACTAAATGCAACAAAGATCTGAAATATTTCTTTCAAAATGATATTTTCGACAATTTTTTCTTCAAAAGAGAAAGGAAGACTCAACGACACTTTTCAATTTTGAATAAATATGCTTTTGACACTCCAAATAAAAACAAATCAAATCAAATACATGAAGAAAAGCTCAATCGATTATCAAGGGAAGGAAGAATACACGGAACTTCTCTTTTCAACACAAAACGACAATTACGACACTTTTTGTACCAAAGCGACAAATCAATTTAAACAAATTTTTTACAAAGGATTGTAAATGATGAAAAAATACACAAAAAAATTCACTAATCCTAATCTAATTGAGGCTAATCTATGTGATGCAAGTAGGCTTCAATAAGGATGCAATATTCATTTGCAGCAAAACAGCCAAATAAAACTGAAAACAAGGTCAAAACCCTCAATTTCTAGAATGGAAAAAGAGCTCAGTGAATCATCGCACATAGGCTTCATAGAATATGAGATGCATCGCACTTACTACACTTGAGAGGTGCTATGCATACTGAGTCACAGTGGGAGAGAGTGCGATGGTCTAGGGAGCGCAACTGAGATGGGTTTTGGCTCAAATGTGGAGCTGTTTTCAATGAGTTAACCTGAGTTTTGATGAACAGTAAAGAACAAAGTATTAAGGAATGCCTTGAGAGGTTACTGAGCTACCAAAAGGGCATCTAGATGTGCTTGCAAGTCAGATGTTCAATTCATAAACTAAACCAGAGATTGACTGAAGAAACATTCATCTACTATGCAATTGAAAAGCAAGAGCAATTCGAAGGCTATTTAGCTGACTTGAGGCTCTGTCTATAGCTTATGAAATTGAACATAAAACAAACAACAACAAAAAACAACATCTAATCGTTCCCCAGTGGATTCACCATTTTGTTTTTGGGAAAACTAGTGTCCTGTCAAATGACTAGCCCTCTAAGTTTGGCAGCTACCCTAGAAACAATAGTTTAAGGCAATTCAACAATTTCTTCTATGTGTAACAGATAAGAGAAAGATAATGGAACCAACCTGGAACTTATGCTTAATCCCTTATTTTTTTCTCTCCCCTTTGACAGAACCCGAAACTCCTCCCCGTACTTAACACGCTTGGAGAGTACCTGCACAAGTACAGTAACAGAGGACCGTTAAAGCATCGCAATCTATTACAACATAAACATTACAAGATCAGATATATAATGAACAAAAGGTAGCATTCACAAATGATAACATTCACAATTTCACAATCATATGGAAGAAAACTTGAAGAACTTTATTAATAGAAGGGAGAATTACAACCCAGTTGTCTGATCCAGCATCATCCTCCCAGCTTCAATCCCTCTTCACCCCATGAAATAACAAGATCACACCAACAATACAATGCTCTTTCCTCAATTACAAACTATCAGCACTTCCTCGAAATTCACAACATTCCAGCCTTCTGATCTCTTCGATGACGGATCCATTTATAGATATGTGATAGGGTGTGAGTCATCCATGGGGTTTGATTAGTGTCATTCTACTTGTCACATTTTGTTCCATAAGAGAAGGGATAACTGAAGTTTAGATCCCTTATTCATCCTTGGGCGAATTCAGAGAGGCAAGTGGCATAGGAGAAGTTTATAGAAGATTCCATGAGCATCCAATTAGCAAAATGTCCCAAAAATTTGTCCATCCCCACCCATCGCACCCTATAGAAGGCTTAAATAGTATGCATCACACCTTGGTAGTGGAGCAATCAGTATGCATCGCACTTTGCTAGTGGAGCAGTTAGTATGGTTCAGTTTAGGCAATTTCTGGATGGTTTCTCAGAGGAAATTTTTGGGGAATGATGTATTCAGGTGACTATGTTCCTTTAGGGTATGAAACAACTATTTTAAGGGTTTATGAGCCCTATTTTATCAACATATAAGTTTGGGGTTGTTGTACCCAAATATGTCTATAACACCTGCTTCAATGGTTAGGCCCTCTTTGGATTAATGGTCAATTCTCTGATTACATGTGCCTGCAGTGCTCCAATGGCTTTGCAACCTACTCCATTGGATTTAGAAGACCCAAAAACCCCAAAAATGACTATCCATGCTTTGCATTTGGACTTTAGTTGATCTAGGCTTAACCTCCTCTCCTGGTGTCCCTAGGCCTCCTTAAACTTCAACGTAGAAAAATCACATACATAAGTGCCTTTCTGCCTCTGAAACCTATTCCATTGTGTCCAA
Organism: Pinus tabuliformis; assembly: GCA_031772625.1. NCBI lineage: Eukaryota > Viridiplantae > Streptophyta > Pinopsida > Pinales > Pinaceae > Pinus > Pinus tabuliformis. The sequence goes on along the minus strand of CM062807.1, from coordinate 1,072,741,893 downwards.
AAAGCATACAAATCATCTAGGAATCACTCTTTCTAAGCCAAAATTGGTCGAAATATGAAAAATTTATGGTCTCTTCAATTTTCCTTAGGAAAACTCCACCAAATCTAGAGAAACTCTAGTTAAGCCCGCCAAAATTGGAGCAGTGCCGAATTTTTTGGGTCTGCTAAAACCATCACCAACTAAATCCAAAATTAATTAGGGGATAATCATGATTTGATTAGCGCTAATCCCCACTTAGTGTGTTAAATGCGTGGTTAGTATTAGCGCGAGCCTCTGGTTACGAAGTTGGTCACATTCGAAGAGGGTTGGCCTGTGGGGATGGCCATCGCTTTCCCCAACCACCATGTTTTATCTCTTTAAATGAAAACCATGTTCCATGTATGTTAATTAACATCATTGAGTCATAGTAGTAAGGTGTGGGGCTTGTGTAGGCGAGGCTGTGGGTTAGACTCTGTCAGCCTCCCAAATAATTTTACCCAGCCTTTGAGAGTCCATGTGGTGGCCTTTCGGCTTGCCACCTGTCGGCCTTTCATTGGTCCACCTCAAATGCACTTGACCAATAATATGCCGAAACTTGTCACAATTGATTGAGCCACTTGTGGGAATATTTTTAGAATATTGTAAGGAATATTCTTTAGAATATTATTTTTCTGACTGGGTTGTATGAATGCCTAGTCAGTGTCCTACTCAACCCTGTGCCGAGAATTTTGCCTATTTGACAAAGTGGACAAAAGTCTCTATCTTTCTCACACGAGCTCCATTTTGAGGGAAATGAGTTGCATTCAGATCATATTGCCAAGATGGATGCAGTAATTCATTTTCTAAGTGATTCTAATCACTTTGATTTTGAGCAAATTTTTTCTCCTAATCCAGATTCCAATCACTCCTTCCCAGTGATAGGCTTTTGGACCCACAAAATCTAGTTATCTGATGAGAGCTAAATACTCTTCTCCTTCCCAAGTTCTATCAATTGATTCTACATGGACAAAGGTCCATGACAACCACTTAGGTTCACTGACATGTCTTGCCTTGCAAATGGCTTCGCAGTTCAACCAATGTTCTCGTTTTACTGTTGACCCAGTCCAACACTTGCTAGCTGCTTGCTAATTAAACACCCTATTGTACCAAAGTGATTCCTCGGGGCTTGGAAAGCTGACTGATGGCCTTCCCACTAAGAATCATGTTCCTCCTTTGCAACACATGCATTCAATGCAAGATTTTCCTTGGAAACCATTTTTCCAAGTTAAGCCCATTTGAGTGAACTACATCAATCAGTTCCAATATTAGTAATAACAAGAAAATAAATAACCATTCTTTTACCTCCAAGGTTCCAAATTCCACATTTGTAAGAATGAATTTGCTATCTCCTTCACTTCTTGGTGTCAACACATAAAATGGTCTACAATGGCTACAATTTTATTTTTTGCATTTTTTTTCCATTTTCACTTCTTGATTCCATTATCCTCCAGTATTAACATGCTGCTCATGTCATGATTTGAGAATGAAGGCTAATCATGAGCCTCTTTCTCAAGCGTGGAACTTCCAAAATTCTACGACATCTTATCACAGGAAACACCATTAACCTTCAAAAACACTCATGAAAGAATATAACTTGATGACCTCTTCCTTTTTCTTCTTCAAAGCAACAAATGTCACATCATGTGAACATCGCAAGATAGTCTTACATATTTTTGTATAAACCATCGACTAAACACAAGTTGAAAAAACATGCTTCTTCAAACAACTAATTTTCAAGTCAAGCAAAAGCATGTACAACAACTTGACGATTTACAACAAGAATTCCACATTCTCATGGAACAATTGGTCACATATCCCTTTCCTATTTGGAGATAAAATCAACTCTTCCTATTCGATATAACATACATGTAACAATTAATCGACCACAAAAGCCAACACTCATGCAAGTGAAAATGATCAACATTCTCAAGTTGACAACATACATGTTAACAAAACAATCAACCAACACAAGTCAATCACGTATGCATGTTCAAGCACAATGAAACTATTAAAAATTCCACTGTTCACACAAACAAACTCTTATGAATGTATAGCAATTATCAACTCTCTCACAAGTGGAATCACAAGTAAAATAATCCCATTGGTGTGTATGAGTACGTAATGAGATGAAATGACCAAATTTGCTGCAATAAAGTGAGTCAACATACTCCACTTTCGAACACCTTCCTGGCGTAAACATGCAAGTTCAAGCATGCAACCTGCATGCAAATTTGTAGTTGCAAATTTCCATCTCTTCTGCATCAAAGTGAGTCAAAATAACTCTACTTTTACAACATCTTTCTTCATGCAATGTACAACATACTTTCAGAGAAAATAAATGCATCCAAATAACAAGGAAATGCATCAATAAGGCAAGATTTGCATCAATTATCAAAATAAATGCAAGGCCTTAATTGGTTAAGAAATATAACCATCTCTTTCCAAACCATTTCATTGGTGCTTCTTTCAGCTGCACTTCATCATGTGTATCATCCTGACCCACATCAATTATTGAATCCTCTTTTCCATTCTTTCCAAAATCTCTCTCCACCTTCAAATGTTGTGGATGACTTGTTGGATGCAAAGTCCAAAACTTGTCTACAATATGACCCTGCTTATGGCAATTAGTGCAAAATAGTTGTATTTTCTTTTCAACATGGTTTCCATTATCCAATGGACCTTTGGATTTATGTCTCTTTTGTTTTGAAAGTTTCCTATGTATGGCTATCCTCTTCCAACACCTCGAAACAATATGGTTATCCAACCATAAAAGGAACTTGTAAATTTTCTCCAAATCTTATGTGAATATTTACCATGTTTATGATAATCAAAATAAACTTGATTAAAGGCAGATTTATACCTTGCATATTCACCTTTGTTGGCTTCTTGAAGAGGCTAATTTGATGAGGTAGTGGCTCTCTTTAGAATACCAACAATGGTTGCAATGACCTTAGAGATTTCAACATCCTCTTGTTTGCCATTTCCACTAGTTGCATTCTTAAGAGCATCTTCTTGCAAAGTGGGTACAAAAATTTTGCATTCCTCATGAACACAAACTTTACAAGTAATGAAAGTCCTTCTTGGAACACCTTCATGTGCCTCCTTGGCTTTGGAGCATTCTCCATCATGTTTTCCATAACCAAGACCCAAATACCTATGCCTTTTCTCAACAACAATTGGCTCATTTATGCTCTGTGCATGATTTCCTAACCCTTTACTTTCATAGTCCATATTCATCAATAATTTGGACCCTATTCCTCTAGTTTGTCTTTCAAAACCACAAAAACATTCATTTTGAGAGGAAGTTGAAGATAAACTTGAATTGAATACATCTTTTTCATGCACATTCTTAGCTAGGGTTTCCTTGGCATCATGGAGTTGAATCTCCATCTCATGCATCTTTTGTAGAAGCTCTTTCTTCTCCTCCTTCATGGCCATCTTTTGAAGAAGCTCTTGCTTCTCCTCCTTCATGGCCATCAACTCCTTGTGTTTTACTTCTCTTCAATTTACTTGTTGTATATGTGTTTTAAACAACTAATTAACCTCATAAATTGCTCATAAAAGACACTCAACACTTGAGACATAATTCCTCACATTTTGGTTAATTTGAGACGATCCTAAGCACATTTTTAATACTAATGAGGGAGCTTGCAGAGTATTAACAAGTTTTTGTACCATTCAAATCAAATTTGTATCAGAGAAAAGGTTATTTACTTGATTGTTTGAGTTTTGTGCAAGGAGAATTTAACTGTGTGCAAGTTTATGTGTATAAGCTGAAGAAGGGAGATGGTCTAAGATGCTTCTTTGTTGAGAAACTTTTTGAAGCTTTGTGAAGCTTTTTAACTCATTTCAAGTGTGATGGCAGCTTCAACAAGTGATGTTTCTAATCCATATTCCTTATCAAGACTTTTTGATTTAAAGATGTTGCAAGAGCTTATCATCATGAGAGATATGGTGTAAGCAATGAATGATCTAGGCCTGAACTTCTCTCCTAGTGGTCCTAGGCTTCCTTAAACTTCAACGTAGAAAAATCACATACAAAAGTGCCTTTTTGCCTCTGCAACTTGTTCCATTATGTTCAGAGCATCTAAATAATCCAGGAATCACTCCTTTTGAGCCAAAATTGGTTAAAATATGAAAAATTTATGGTCTCTTCAGTTTTCCGTAGGAAAACTCCACCAAATCTAGAGAAACTCTAGTTAATGTCCCCAAAATTGGAGTAGTGCAGGATTTGTCGGGCTTGCTAAAACCGTTTCCAACTAAATCCACACTTAATTAGGGGGTAAGCATGGGTTGATTAGTGCTAATCCCGACTTAGCACATTAAACACGTGGTTAGTGTTAGTGCTAGCCTCCTATTACAAATTTGGTCACATGCAGAGGGGGTTGGCCCTCTCTTTCCCCAACTGCCACATTTTACCTCTTTAAATGAAAACCACACTCCATGTATGTTAAGTAACATCGTTGTGGCATCGAGGTAAGTCATGGGAATTGTGTAGGTGAGGTTGCGGGTTCAACTCTGCCGACCTCCCAAATAATTTTACCCGACCTTTAAGAGGGCACGTGGTGGCTTCTGGGCTTGCCACGTGTTAGCCTTTGATTGGTCCACCTCAAATGCAATTGACCAATAATATGCTGACACTTGTCACAATCTAGTTGAGCCAACTGTGGGAACATTTTGGGAATATTCCTTGGAATATTATTTTTGCTGACTAGGCTATACGGATGCCTAATCAGCATCCCAGTCAGCCCTATACCCAAAATTTTCCCTGTTTGACAAAGTGGACATAAGCCACTATCTTTCTAATACAAGCTCCATTTTGAGTGAGACGATTTGTGTTGGGATCGTATCACCGAGACAGACACAACCGTTTATTTTTTGATTGATTTCGATCATTTTGAGTTTTGAGTAATTTTTTGCCCCTAATCCATATTCCGATCAGTTATGCAAATCCCAATAGATTCAATAGCCATGAAGCATATAGAGGATAGCTGGCCTAAAAAATTCAAGGATGAAGTATGAAATATAGACTTAGAATTTAACCATGGATGGCATCAACTAATATTCCCTCCAAAACACCAACTATAGTAGTGAACAATAACAATATCCCCCCATGGTTTTTCCATGAAGAATGAAGAACTTATGTTGTCTGTCATAGTTCATGGTATACGACAAGTTTTGAACATGGATGTCTACTTACAACCACTGGTATATGAATTTAAGGAACTATGCAAAGGGACACATGTGTACGATGTATCAAGACCCATCGCAACAAACATGATTTTTACGTTGTATGGCATATGTACTTACACCATACATGATGATCCAAGCTTAGGAGTTTGCTTTGGTAAATTACATTCTTATTGAGTTTTTTAGTAACAACATTGTTTCACATATTAATTTAATTTGTTGTGATTGTTCATCTCTTCATGGTCGCTAACATGTCGGTATGCATATAATAATTGCATAGGTATTGTAACAAAAGGGTATCATGGATGTAAATGTTTTGGACCTTCTCTGAAGGCTATGTGGTCTGACAACCTACAAAAGCCAGTGTATGACTGCTCTAAGGTATTCCTCCCAGAAGAACACCCTTACATAAGAGAAACATCTTCTTTCAATGGTAAACCAAAGAGAACCCAAAGGCCTGCAATATTGACACCAGATGGATGGATTAGAGAATATGAGATAGAGAAGGAGAAGGGGTTTTAAAAAATGTACGATTAAAATGGGAAGACTATGTTCGATGATCCTGATTTCTTTGACACCTATGTTTAGAAATTGCTCATTGGGATTAATAGGAAATCCGTCTTTTATGAGCTCTAATATTGTGAGCATCTTAATATTTCCCACTTATTAGATCCCATGCATATATTTAAAATTGTTTCATTTTATTTATAAAATCACATATCAATGGAAGAAAGTGACACATTGGATGTTAGGAGAGATCTTATTTCTTCAAAAGCTAAAAAGAAACATTCATAAAGACAAGAAACTAGATGAGGGGTTGGCCCCTCTTGGTCTTTCAAATAAGGTGATGCCCCATGGATTTTAAAGAAATATGACATTTCTTTGGAAAATGAAGTTATAATGAGTGTGAGGATTCCTTCTTTATATGGGTCTTCACTATGGTGCTACTTCACTATGGATGATTGTTTTTCAGGGTTGATATCGCATGACTATTTGAACCTTCTAAGAGTATGTATGTCAAAAACATGATTTTTTATTTTATTTTATTTTATTTTTATGTAATGGGATATTTTATAATTAATTTTTGTATAATGTACAATTTACTATGCAATGTCATTATCCTCTTCTCATGTGTGGCTGTATGAGCCATGACTTCCCCCAAAACCAACGACGTGCCATATCTAAATTATCTGCATTTGTATTTTGGATCACATCAAAGGAGATTCATATGGCTAGCATTCCACAGTGGCATTAATAGATAGCTGAGATTGTTTGTATGTTTGAGAAGGAACTACTAACAAGTTTCATGGACTTGCAAGTTCTTCATCTAATTCACCTAGTAGATTATGTTGAATTAGTTGGGGTTGGTTCTTGAGTGGTACATGAAGAATTTGAAAGGTTTTGTTTGAGAAAGGGAAAAAACCGATGGGTCTATGGGAGAGGGGTATATATCATATGAGTGTTTCCATTATGCCAGTGAGTACATCAAGCAGAGTGACAACACACTAGGTGCAACGATTTGGGGTGCCGAAAGGGATGAAGATAAAAGAGAAAGGAAACTTATTGAAATAAATGGAAAGAGGAACATGATAAATAGTAAGTGTAGGCTTATCATTTCTCAAATTACTACACAATAACTATTCACACTGAACTTCATATTAATGTATATTATGATCTCATAGTAATATATATATATATATATATATATATATATGTCGGTTTGATTTCATCAAAAAATTTAGAAATTGAAGCAATTAACAAATTCATTCTTTACAATATGGAAACAACACAACCATGGGTCACATTGTACAAAGAGAAGAGGAGGAAATGGGACAATGAAAGGAAAGAATTCAAATAGTTGAATGGTAGAAGAGTGCCTTATCCTGATCATTTAAAAGAAAATATGCCAATGACATGCCCTAACATTTGGGTTTCTGATCAAGTCATAGAGAAATACAATGCATTTGGTTGTTACCTGCGTGCTAAAGAGGATGCACTAAACATAGGGATTGGGTGCAACAACTCAGTAATTATAATATCTTTATGTACAATTTTAACTTCATATTTCACCTTTGAATTGTAACATATATATCTATATATATATATATATATATATATATATATATATATATATATATATATATATATATATATATATATACATATTTAATTATGTTCGAGTTATTAGACACATGACAATGTGATTTTTTCACTTTTTTATAGGTGCATTTGTTCCCATCTATATTTCCATATGGAAATCTTTTTCACATGGAGGATTTTGATGATGGATGCATGACACAAGACTATGGATTGGAAGTTGATTTCAACCAATATAGTCCTGCTAGGCACCACGATCAAAAGCTAATGAAAGGGACATTAGGTTACATTGGAAAGATAAAAGAGATAATTCAAATGGACTTCTCTTCATTCCAATATGTTATTTTTAGGTGCAAGTGGCGGGACACTTTTGATCAGAATAATGTGAAGGAAGATCGTGATAGTGGGCTAATATCTATCAACTCTAGAATAATGTGGCATGAAGATAGTGAGCCTTATGTTTTCCCAAAACACTAAAATTAGGAATATTTTAGTCATATGTGTTAGATAGGGATTGGTAGTTCGCATTAAGATATGACCCTAGATCAAAACATGCTTTTGAGAACAATAATGTTATCATGCAAAGCACCAAGGAAGATAAGAAAGGTGATGATAATTGAGAGTGATATGTACTTGTGTTATTTCATCATTTATACTATTGTTGTATTTTTTTTTTCATTATTTTGCTAAGTATTTCCAATTGTTGTTGTTGCCTCTACTAACATCTTGCTACATGATTTCCATATAAAATACATTAGCCTCATATACAAAATACAATTTTTTTTATTAAATGAAAAATGTATTTATTAATATGGAAACACAACTTTCAATAAAAAACATTATCGGTGTGCCACAAACACAGTCATGCATTGGCTTCGATGCTCTGTACAACACAACTGCGCCATAGAAGGTGGGCAAATACCTATGATGCACGACTGTTGGTTCACAAATTTAAATTTTCGTAGAAGTGCATCAAACATATGCACTAGTGTGCACACATAAAATTTTTGCATGGAGATGGAATGTTCATGTTATGAATGCACAAAGATATAGCTATATTTTTAAATCTTATTTAGGCGGTGCGCTAGGTAAATATGGTAGCATCGGTGCGAGCAGAACATACCAAGCGCATCACATTTGGGATGGTGATTAAGAGGCATTTGTTTGGGTTTCAAATAGTCTTGGTGATGCATTTTTGTTTCATGTTTAGATTATGTAAAATAAATATCTCTTTTTTATGTATTTGTAACTAAATTATTTAAAGTAAACATGTATTTACCATTGTGAACATGATGTAATATTAGCTAGGAGAAATGTGAAAAACATGAATTTTAGTGAATATTTGAGGATAATTTAATTTGTATTGTTTAACTCATAAATATTATTAAAAATATTTAAATTTAAACAAGTACAATAGCAAATAAATAACCAAAATAGTATCAAAATGTTATATCCTTATTACTAGAAAAACTTTCACTTGCCTCTTTAAGGGAGAACTTCCAATAGAGAAAATCCCCAACTACAAGTAACTTGATCACAATCCTTATTTTATGTTTCTTTATCCTCATATTTAGAGAGAGAATTTTTTAATTTAAATTGGTAAGAGTTGCTATAAATATTAAATTTAAATTGCTTGAAAATCTCATAACTATAATAATAAAATAAATTTTATAAAAATTGAATTTTTTAGGTTGTATATCTAAAATTAATTGCATTTAGGCTCTACAACTCTGTATGGGAGAGATGTTGTCACATAACATTGAATTTAAAAATAGTAAAATTATAATTGAAATTAACAAATTAAGAATAGAAATAACAAAAGAAATTAATGTTGACCATAATTACAATACTTTAATTTACAACTTAATTTTATATTAATTTATATAGAAATATACTGTAACCTAAAGTATATTTTTTTTTTTTAGCTTTTATTATGAAGAATAAATGTAATGAGTAACAGAATATAATTTACTTTTTACTACAAGGATAAAATGTAAATTTTTCACATGACAAGAAATAGTATTATTGATATTACATTATGTGTAATTCATTCTATCTTATATTTACATGTCATATTTAAAAAAAAATATTTATAACAAAAAATATTTTACTCACAACCATAAGTAAAATATTTCAATGTCCATATTAAATAACATATTTTTATAAATACTTTATATAGAGAAAAAAAAAGTAATTTAAATTGAAAAATTTCTTATATTTTCACTTTAGTGAGAAAGGTTGAGAGAGTTGGTATTCGATTAATAGTTTTTTGTAATTGAATTTATGTCGGATATTTGTAAAATTTTAAATGTTTAATGTAGATTTGATATGTAATATTTTAGATAGTATTAATAATCAAAATAATTAAATGTATAAATACAAGAAAAAAATATGAGGGGGCATATTGTAACATTTTAGTATGGAGAAAGTGGATTATAAATAAAATATTTCAATGTCAACTACATATATATTAATATACCAGTTGCCTAGATCCACTAAGCGCCTAGAGGGAACATATTTATTTTCACTCAAAAAAATATTTGCATCTCATGAGATTTGACCACTCTTAAAGCTTGGTAGATCCACAGTTAAGATGGATCTAGGCTGCAAGTTCTAAAAATTTCTGATTTTTTTTTTTAAAGTTAACAATAGATTGAATTTTATAAACCAATATTAAATTAGTTAAATTATATTTTTGAATAGTTTATTATTAATAATATTTTATGTTAAAAATTGGATGAGCTACACATTTTTGTCTTCTTAAGGACTAACTAAATTATTTTATCTTTAATTATTTTATCATTGTGAGTATTGAAATATTTTAATAATTATGTTAGACAGAATATCAATTAACTATCTAAAGAATAGAAAAATATCTAAGGTGATTTTACAATAATAGTTTCAACCATACTAAACATTGTAATTTATAAAAATACCCTTGCATTTTTTTAAAGTATGTTGTTTTACATGCAATTTCATATATAAAAAATTGATATAAATTCACCAATACATAATCTATACTAACCATTATTTTATAAAAATAAACATCATGATAATAATCATCTAACAAAAATAAGCATCATCTAAGATACACATTCAAATTCACTACAATCATCTAATTATATATACTTTTAGTAACACATATAAATGTCGTTGGCTAGGACACAAATCTAATAATTTAATAGGGAATCATCATCATGATAACATCTAACAAAACAAAAATATTGTAATCTAAAATCATCACCACACACATCCTCAAATTAATATAAATCTCATGTCAAATAATTGTTATCATGTATACATCTATTTGCAAGCACATAAAAAGAAAATATCTAACATGACCTAACAATATACACATAAAAAACAACATATAATTTAAGTACACAAACATGAATAAACAATGCACTATATGTATATACAAAGAAGTCAAATAACTACATCATGAAGTCAAATAAGTGCAATCAAGTATCTGACATAGTAGATGTAGTAGTGCTTGTAGTTTGGTCTGTAGTATAAGACAATGGATAGTCAACTACTACCTGATCAAGTACATTTTTCGAACTCGCCAGAGGTGGATGAATAAGAGGATGATGGTCTGTAGTATAAGGTGGATGGTCTGTAGGAGAAGGTGGTCGATATGCTTTGTCAGGAGAAACATATGACATATCCTATTTCTCTAACATCTCATCATCAAGGGACTACCGAGCAGGTGTACTACCAGAAGGATCCCCGATACCATGAAGGCCATGATCTGATGGGGTGGCACCACCAAAAGCATCACCATCACCATCCTCATCATCATTATCATCATGATTACCCTCATCATCATCATGACACCCTCATCTGATGGATGTGTTGTTGCATGTAGCCCTACAACCCTCATCATTGCTAGTAAAGCACTAGCTCCGATGACATGTTGCATAAGAGACATCAAATCCCATATACAGTCCCTGTAGATATCCACTAACATCATATCCACACTTATATCTCGAGGGCTCGCAGGGCAGACTCCCTGCCAAACCAAAAATTTGACCAATCTATCACAATAGTACATATGAAATTTCATAGTAGCTCTCCACCCCCGGATGCCCATGCCCCCCTGAGAATGTGCCTCACCCTCTTGGGCCTCGCCCATCTCCTCATCTCCTCCATCTGGTAGTGGGGGAGGAGGCATGTCCCCATTATATGAGCCAATTTCTACAAAATATATAGTACACAAAAATAATTAGACAATTTAATTAAACAAGTTAATAAAACAAGTTAAAGAATGTGCTAGAATAAATTTTATTATAATTCATTAAAACAAGAAAATGACACTAGATTAATTTAAATAAAACACTAATATTACCTCTATCATCTGGAGGCTCAGATACTGTGAAAAATATGTTGGGACACCCTGTCAAATAAATCCCCATGTATGGATACACCAACACAACGAACGCATGGTCATCCACACTGGCCAATAGTGTCAGTGCCTCATTCAAAATCCTTGTCAGAAACTCTGACATGCCCCTCTTTAGAATCATCTGCCCCCACATGCACATCCAAGCCTCAGTGATTGACCTAAGAGAGTGATGATCAAATTTAGTCCTTGTATCTAGAAATAAAAATGGAAGATCTCCATCCCCTATCTCGACAACATACAACATCTATCTAAATTCGTATAAAAATAGATAAAAAAATGGAAGACCATCTAATGATACGCGGAAAATGAATCAAAGAATTAACATAATACAAAAGAGTGCAACCAATACATTTCCCATCACCATAAGAATGTGTAATGGTTCTGACTAATAATGAGAGGCACCTAGCTTCCTCTTTAGCAAAAGAAGAAATTCGTAGATGTCCACCACAAACCCAAAAATATGATGGATAGACAACATGAGGCCCGACATATATTTGAGTCTATGAAAGGTGACTCTCAACTTCAACACCATTGGGGAAATTTTGGAATTGGGGAAAATCCTCCCTTCTCCTAATTAGGACAATGATAAAGTATATGTCGTCCTCAATAGGCCTATACCAAAACTTAGGACCGACATGGAAAGCCTAATCTTGGAAATTCCATCGTCATATCATATGAGCCACTAAGAAAGAGTGTGCCTTCAAGTATGTGACCTCCTCATAGTATTTGAAGAGGCATACATTCCTCAAGAGAACTCAGGTCACTGCAATAATAGGGAGAGGGTATAAATCCCTCTCCCTCTCTCTGGCTTTCCATGGTTGGACCATATTTTATGGGTCCGCCTACTGCTCCTCCTCCTACTGCTACTACATCTACTAATATCTCTGCCACATGTTTGACATATAAAATACATCATCCTAATAAATAAAATACATTTTTTCTTTATTTAATGAAACATGTATTTATAACTATGGAAAAATAAATTTTGATTTAAAAAAAAAATACCGTTGTGCTCAAAACACAGCCATGCACGGGAGTTGGTGAAATTTCAATTATAACACATTAGTAATAGTGAGCACATAAGTTTGATGCACCATGGGTGTTTTAGAAATTTAACTTTTCATAGCGGTGTGGCATACTTGTGCAATAGCGCGCATGTATAACTTATTGGCACCAATATGGTACATTTAGGTTATCGAATGCTCTGAGCTATAGGAATACTTTTGAATATTATTTACGGTGTGTTTGGTAAATATAAACGAACCGGGAATGACACACCATCATACAATGTATCACATCTTTCCAAGTGCATTTTTATTTATAAAACACACTGCCACAATGGTGGTGCATTATGTTCATGCAATGAAATGTGATGCACCCTGTAAATTTACAGTGCGCACCACTCCAAGTGCGAGTTGAACATATCAAGCACAATACACATTGAATTTTTTATTTAAAAAAAAAATGAGAAATTCAACCTAAATTTCAATTAAAATTTTCTAAAAACTTAAATTATAAAGAAACATAAACATTACTTGGAAATTTTGTCATTGGGGAGGCATTGTGGACACATAATGGAGAAAAAAAAAAATTCAAACCAATTGAAAAAATTGGAAACTCAAATAGTGAGCACGATACTCAAAGGTAGTGAGAAAGAGACGCACCAACGTCAAGGCACTTGCATGTGGAAAGAGTGGGACCAGTGATTTAGAGCTCTCCTACACTGTAGATGCTAAACATGAAAATTACGGAATGGATGGTTTTTTAAATTTAATCCTCCTCTAGTACGTCTTGTGAAACACATCGGGGTGGGATATTTTACTATATGAAGGAGTCTGGTACTACCAAATATTCAAGCACCAGTGCATTTCAATATTTACCACACTGTGAATTTTTATTTTCCAAAAAAAAAATCCACGATGCACCATATTATATGCTGCTCTAGTGCGTGTATAGATGGTAAAGCACTGGTGTGCTTGAATAATTTATATGCACCATCAAAGAAACATTCACCAAAACATGTGCTTGCGCACCTCCGCTAGTGACCCCCACTACAAATGGATTTTTGGGCTATTTTTATAGGGGCGTCCACAAAAACCTCTACTAGAAGGTCTTTTCCTTATAGTGTAAAAATGAGGCTAATCAACATAAATTAATATGATTTATTAGTATTAATATTAAAATTATTTATATTAAGGACATTAATTTCATTAATAATATTAATATTATCAATTAAATATTATTAATATTAAGTAATATAAAACATAAAACCTAATTTCAATCTAATTCATAAACATCAAATACTCGCATATCAATTAAAACATCAAAATATGAAATAGCAAATATCATTTATCCATAAATGTAATCTGACAATGTGGCCTTTTGTAAAATCTGATTCTCCCAATCTCTGATATTAGGGATATCAAGGTATGGAGAAACCACAATCTCCCCGTGATCCATATTTATTCAAGAATGAAATGAAATACATATTTACACAAAAATATGGAAACTAAACTTCAATTCATTGCTAACAAGATACTGAAAACGTTTTACTTGCAGAATGGAAATAAATTATCTCGGGCAATGGTAGCTTATCTCTGAGAAGAGATGTGGTGGATACGTGCCTCCGAATTTTGTTACGATGAGGCTTGAAGGCCTATTTGTTATTGAGAAACAATTAAAAACCATAAACATCTAAAAACCTAACCCTAGGAGATGAAATGCCAAAATTTTGTGGGCCCCATTGGAGTAAATTGGTACAATAACTTCCCAGGGTCGTAAGTTTGGCATATAATCTTTGTTTGACACATATGACACCTCATTAGAAATATTTATCCAAGGAATACAAATTTGAATTGAAAGCCCATACCATAGGCCATGGGTTACCCTTTTTCCAAAAGAAACGTTGTTTAGGGGCTTGAAATGACTCTGAAAGTCCAGGACCCAAAAAACTACGACAAATAGTAAAATGTGATATAGTTAAGTAAATTGAAAGAATTAGTTTGAAAGGAATAGTGTTGGGGGTCCAATTGGCTAGGTGGGTGGCCACCAATATCCACCTGGATCATTCCTCCCCCCTTAGGAATAAATGGTCCCCGTCACCTTCAGTGCCTCCATGAGATAAGGAAATTTCTGATAAACTTGGTCCTTGGTGAGCCAGTTTCCCTGGTACAAGAGTTCGCTAGCTTTGACAAATCAATACAGGTGGATCCTCTATTTGCTAGTGTTCCTGATATGTGTGTCCATGATACCATCAATTGTGGCTTGTTCAATGTACTATGGTTGATATTTGTTTGCTTCAACTTCTCAACAATGTCAGATGTGTCCAACAATGGTGGAAAGCATGGCTAAAGGCGGTCCACATTGAATATGGGTTGCAAGGGAAGGAATCTGGGGATACTAAGCTTTAAATAATTGTCTCCCATAACATTGGTGATGGTGTAAGGTTCGTATTAGAGTGGTTGAAGCTTATGATGGGCTCTAGTGAGGCTCTCTTTCTATAGATGTAACCAAACTTTATCGCCCACCAGAAACTTATGGAGCACCCCATGTTGATCATGTCGTTGTTTGTATTTAGCATTGGATTTCTCTAGGATGTCGTGAACCTACTGGTAGATGTGATGAATGCATTCAATAAACCTAGTGACTTTATCAACTTCAAACTGAACATGGGAATATTCTTTATGTGTTGTTGCAAAAGGAAATGCAACATTAAGAGGACATAATGGTAGAAATCTGGCCAAACCCACTTCAAAGGGGTTGTAGCTATTCGATCTATGGAGATCTCTATTATAATTTTGCTAAAAATATGGACGAGACTCATACCATGTTCAATGATGCTTAGAGTTTTACATGTGTAGTATGTCCATGATCATCCTGTTGACAACCTCTCTCTAGCCATCAGTTTGGGGGTTGAATGTCATTAACTTGGTGAGATTGGTGTCCAAAAATAAACAAATGCTTGACCAAAAAGAACTTAGGAACCTTCTATCCCTATTTTATATAATGGTCTATAAGGTCCCAAATGTGCCGACACTCATTCAAATAAGATTCTGGCAGTGGCCTCTATTGTGATACTCTTCTTGCAGGTAGCCAATATCTCCATCTTAGAAAATCTATCGACGACCACAAATACATAGTTGTTTCCATGCTTGGTATAAAAATAGCGAGAGGGGGCTGAATCAATATTTTCAAACCACTAAAATTTTAAATTTCATATCCTAATTTATGTACGCGAATTTACTGAAGGAAACTCGTGTTTGTACGTGATTGTTATTCATACAACTAGCGTATATTTAGTAAAACATATTTTTTAGCTAATTCATATTTCCTTTATCTTAAGCGAGTGCATCAATGCTTCGTTCAATATTATATAAACAATCATAATGTACAGTAAGGACAAAATAAAACATCACACATAATTAACACACATGGACACCAGGATTTAAGGTGGAAACCCAATGTGGGAAAAAACCACCGTTGTTGTCATCTTCATATTTTTTTTTAATATAAAGAAAAAATTCTTAGAGTTTTGTACTCATGCAGAATCATACCAACATGCAGGCACCCACCTACAGAAGGATACAACCTTCACTCGTTCTCCATCACCCATTGGAAGGGAGCTCCAACCCCGTGATCTTGTTTACCAACACCCACCGAAAGGGAGCTCCAACCCGCTAATCTGATTTACCAGCTACCACTAGAAGGAAGCTTCAACTCCCTCATTGAAGGATCCAACCCTCAACACCTTCACAGACCATGTTTCAAAATTTTTCATACTGGATCCACCTGCTACAAAACATCACATTTTGTCGGCCACATTTCATCAAAATTTTTGATTGGACCCACTACTAACATTTAATCCCAAAACCAATCATCAAAACTAAAACTTATCACTGTAACTCAACCATTGAACCAACACAACCATCTAATCACTAAAACCTAATTGTTGATGGTTGAATTTTCATGTTTCTACCCACCTTTTTAACTTGCTTCCTGTATCCATTTTACACCATTGTTGGTCACCTTACATTCTAAACCGCACAGGTATACCTCTTTCCATCTCGTTATGAATCATTAACCAATGAAGCATAGTCATAGGGGATTGTTGCCTAAGTTGATTGCTAATTCAATTGTTCTTGTAGATTTGAAGGAAGTAGGATCAAGGCCGTGGTTCTACAATGGTGACCATCCAGCTAGCAACACTATCTTAGGACATCAGCTACAATGATGGATCAATCTTTTAATCAACGCAGTTATCTTTATATTTTTTTCACTTAATAAACCACTATGTAATTGTAGGAAGACAAATACCATAGTTCTAAGAGGTGTTAGTGTTAACAAATTGTATAGGTGGAGTTACAGAGATGTGAAAGCCCGCAGTTAAGATCACAAGGAATTACATTAAATTTGAGTATGTAACAACAATCATGTATTATCCTTTTGATTAATGAAATTATGATATTTAGAGCATTTTGTGACTTCTTGATCTCGCCATAGCCCTGATCAGGGAGTTGGCCCCACTTTCCTAACCAGGTGTTGTTGGATAGATGTGTGCATAGGTTTATTTCAATTAAACTACTTATCATTGTGAATGATTATCAGTGTGTTGTTGTGAATCTACTTTGTTGTTACAATCATTACTATTATTACTCTTATTTGTTGTTACAGTTATCGCTTATTGTTCACATTGTTAAGTTTATAGTTGAATGTTCAGTACTGGGTAGGGAAACTATGGCCTATATATACTTTTCATGATAGCCTTGAAATACTCGTAGAGCCCTGGGTTGAAAATTAATATGGAATTGGGTGAATTGTACGATTCATATTTGAACACGAACATTTTGGTGCCATTGTCGGGGAGGCCATTAAGGGCGCAAAAGTACAACCATTATTGATCATAGGACTGATCTCTCGTTGTGGGGAGGGAATTTTTCACCCTGCTCTAGGTCCTAAGCATTAGATCATTTTTGTTACTTTGATTGTCTTATTTTATTTTTCATAGGAACCACTCTCTCGTCCTGGGAAGGGATGTTTTTATGTCACCCTGTTTCAGGCCTTTAGCTTAATTTTGTAATTGATTTATTTTCTTCTTATCTTTCTTTTTAGGGGCCACTCTCTCATCTTGGGGAGGGAATTTTGAACCTTGCTCCAGGTCCTCAGCTTTTGTTTTTCTTTAATTCTTTCCTTTTCTTTCCTGATTGTATGCATAAAGACACAAATAAAAGGGGCAGAGGAAGACGCCCGAAAAGAAGAGGGAGAGATCTAGGAAGAAATGCCTACATCCAGGAGATAATTGCAAGAGCTGAGTCGGGAGCATCGTTGCAAGCTGCTATTAGGGTGAGATCTCATACGAGATCTGGATGGAAATCAATTTCAAAACCAAAACCTCAACCACTTGTTATAGAACAAACAGAGCAAGAACCTATTGAGATTCTAAGTGGGTATTGGCAAATATTCATGGATTATGCAACCTCTTTCATCAAATTTCTAATCAGAGATATTAGAGGTGATGTGACTATGAAGCCTATTCCTTTGACATGATTACTTAATTTCCATGGTCTTTCTTATGAGGATCTAAACACATTTGTTTCTTAATTCAACATTGTTTTTCCATGGTATGATTATATTTCTGATGCTAAAAAATTGAAGATATTCCCCACTACTTTGAAGGGAACAACTTTGAGATGGTTTATGGGTTTAGGGGGGAAATCTATTACTACATGGGATAATATGAAGACGATTTTCCTTGAGAAATACCAAGACTACTGCAAATCCTAATATGTGAAGGAAGAAATCTTTAAGATAATGTAGAAAGAGGATGCAAACATGGAGGAATTTGTGGAGCACTTTCAATATAGTTTGTAGAGATTAGGCCATCGTGATCTCGATAAGAATATTTTGAAAATAATATTTCTCCAGTCATTAATGGGGGAATCTTTGGAACTACTAAATGTGGTAGGTAAAGGAGATAGTCCACAGGAGGAATTTGATGCCATATGTGAATTATGCATAAAGTGTTCACGAGGGGCTACGAGGCATAAGCAGGGGATCCAAACTCTCAAGGCATCCAATGGTGGAGTTACAAAAGTAGAGATTTGGAACTTGCTGGATAATTTGAGAACCAATATGCTAAGCACACTGTCATCACAACTGTACATCTTACAGGGAAAACAAAAGCAAATAGAAGCAGAGAAGGCTATGTCCATTTTCTGTCCTCAATGCAAGAAGAAGCATCCGCTGAAGGAATGCAAATTGAATTCCATTGATATTGTGTGATATGTGAACATAGTCATTCTACTAGCACCCGTCCATCTATTCCTCGTCTAAAGGTAGTCTTTCAGGGAATAAATGAAGAAATGGATCAACTATATTTTATGGGATCAAAGAAACCATGGCAACCACAACCACAGAACATGAATCAAGGTGTGCCTCAAGACCATTTTCAATATTTTAATAATCTCAATTTGGCCTCAGTCTATACTTTTTTCACCTTCATGGCCATAGTCTTATCAATATCCAATGTCCTTGCAACCATGGTACACTCAATTTGGTCCAAACCATTCATGGTCCCAAAATTGGCATGGACCTACTCCTCCTCCTTCAAGAGAATTCTCCCAAACCGTGCCACAACAACAACTACAATTTCCTTCTAATGCATCCACTAGTAATCCTCCTCTTCATTTGCAACTACATGTTCAATCCAATCCAAATCCAAACAATTGGGGGGCTCAAAGGTTTGAGACACTCAACCTCCCTGCATATAGTATTTCCACCGTGGAATGTAACGAATTGAATCTCCATCCTGGTCAGGTGGTAAATACTCAGACTTCACCAATAATTGTTGAACATACTGATCATGAAGTCTCAGAACTAGAACCTAGAGATTCTACTAGAACAATCGGAGATGAGTCAATACAAATTCCTATGAAAAAACAAACCCCTTCACAAATTATTGTTGCTAGAGGATGTCAAAATGGTCCACCTTACCCAGATATATTATCATCGAGCAAACCAAGTCCTCATCTTAAATTTGACTTTTTAGGTGTTATGAAACCAGCTCACAAAAAGATAGAAACGATAGATCAATGACTTCAAAATTAGCCTCTTCGAGGGGGCAATCTTCTTTACATTACACAAATGAAGAATTCTTGGTTGATACAAATGAAAAAGCCTCCTTTTTACATATAAGAGTCTAAGGGGTTGCAATATAATCAAAGCCAACATAAAAATAATAATATAAGGGAACAACAATAACAATAGTGGGCTTCTATGGGGTACAATAATAACAGTATGGGGATAATAGGGGCACAATAATAATAATAATGGCTAAAATGACAATAGTAATGGGGGAATCACTAGTATTATAGGGACCTAACATGCCCCTCTCCTTCAAAAAGTGTTTTCCTTAACACTTGAGTAGTTTTGGATGCTTCCGTATTAAATTCGGATCCTCCCATGTGGAATCTTTAGCAGGTAAGTTCTTCCACTTGATGAGATACTCTGAAATTGATCGATCTCGTAGCTGTCGAGTTCTTATTTCTGTGATTGCTTCAGGTTCCAACATGATTTTTCCTTCCTCGTCAAGTTTTGGCAATATTGTCTGAACTGGGAGCTTGTTACCTATAACCTTATTTAAGCATGAAACATGGAAAACTAGGTGCACTCGGGAAGCTCTAGGAAGCTCCAATTTGTATGCCATAGTACCAATATTTTTTAACACCTTGTATGAACCATAATACTTTGGTGATAATTTATTATCCTTCTTATCTTGCTTGAGGGAAATTTGTTTATATGGCTTTAGCCATAGGAATACCAAGTCACCTACATCAAAACTTCTTTCGCTGCAATGTTGATATGCCTGTTGTTTCATTCTATTCTGCGCCAAAGTGAGGTTATCCTTTAAGAGTTGGAGAACTTATTGTTGATGCTTGATGTGATCTTCCATTGCTTGAAACTTAGAATTTTCTCTTGAATATGATGTGATGGATGTGGATGATATCCATAAAGTTCCATAGATGGGGTCATTTTTTCTACAGTATGGAAGGAAGTGTTAGAGCACCATTCAGCTAGAGGCAACCATCTAACCCATTTTGTCTATTTATGAGAGACAAAGCAACGAATATTTCCTTCCAAACATTTGTTTACTATCTCAATTTTCCCATCATATTGAGGATGATAAGATGAGCTATGAGCTAACTAAGTACTAAGATAAGAAAATAGTTTTGTCCAAAAATTTCTAGTGAAAATGTGATCTCTGTTGCTTACAATAATCTTTGGGTTTCCAAGTAGCTTTTGAATTGTTTCCATAAATGTAGTAGAAACTGTACTGACTTTAAATGGATGAGATATTACACAAAAGTTTGCATACTTGGTAAGTATGTCAACTACCACCATGATGACGCTCTTTCCTTCGGACTTGGGTAAACCTGTGATAAAATCCATTGAAACCTCCTTGCAATGTTGGTCTCGAATGGATAAAGGTTGTAATAGACCTAGAGTCTTAATTGTTTCAACCTTATTTTGTTGGCAAACCAAACATTCCGCCACAAACTTTTGAATATCTAATTTAAGGCCATCCCAAAAAAACTCCTTCTTAACCATGTGGTAAGTTTTTAAAAACCTTGAGTGCCTTCCTAAGGGAGAAGTGTGCAATTCCATAAGATTTGTTTTTTTTTTAGTTGGGAATTATTACCTAGGTATAAGCGATCTTTGTACCATAACGAATCATTTTTCCAGCTAATTTTATCAGATGAATTGGGATCTGCTTGTATCTTTTGAATGAGTGCCCACACTTCTTCATCATTCTTCCATTCATGCCTTGCTTTGTTTATCCAATCTGGTTGGATAATAGAAATGGCACAAAGTAATACTTCCACATCCTTATCCTTTCTTGCGAGTGCATCAGCCACAACATTTTGCTTCCCTTTTTTTAGATGATTTTAAAGTCATAACCCAACATATTTGTGACCCATTTTTGCCACTCTTCTAAATATAATATTTTCTAAAACATATTTAAGATTATCATGATCCATTTTTACATTGAAGTGTCTTCCCATTAAGTAGGGTCACCATTTCTGAAGTGCATGTAGTATTGCCAACATTTCATTCTCATAAATAGCTTTATGTAAATACTTTCCTTTGATTGGATGACTTTCGAAAGCAATGGGTCTTTCTTCTTGCGTTAAAACAACACCAATTCCATTTCCTGATGCATCACATTTCACAATAAAGGTTTTTTTGAAGTACAACGTAGCTAAGACCACTGCTTGGCACATTGCCTCCTTAAGATGTTCAAAGTCCTTCATTACTTCTGGAGTCCATGAAAATGCATCTTTCTTCAATAATTTTGTTAGAGATGTTGCTATTCTCCCATATTTCTTAAGAAACTTGTGATAATACCCTATCAACCTGAGAAATCCTCGCAGATGCTTTATGGATGTGGGGATTTTCCATTCCTTAATGGCTTTAATTTTTCTAGGGTCTACCTTAAAACCTTCATAAGATACAGTATGATCCAGATATTCCACCTCTTTAACTCCAAATAAACATTTGGAGCTTTTTGCATATAATTTATTCTCCTCCAATAGTTTGAGCACCCTGTCAACATGTTGAACATGATCCTTCGAATACTTGTTGTAGATTAGTATATCATCAAAGAATACTAACACAAATTTTAAAATGGAGGTTTTGAAAATGGAATTCATCAAATATTGAAATGTAGAAGGTGCATTGGTAACGCCAAAAGGCATGACCAAAAATTCACAATGACCCTCATGAGTTCTAATGTTGTTTTTGGAATGTCGTCATTCTTCATTTTGATTTGATGATATCCAGAACGAAGATCCAACTTGATGAAGTAAATTGATCCATGCAATTCATCCAATAATTTATCAATGACAAGAATGGGAAATTTAACTTTAATAGTGAGTTTGTTGAGCTCCCTATAATCCAGACACATGTGCCATGACCCATTCTTCTTGTGCACCAATACTACTGGAGCAAAGAAAGAACTCTGACTAGGTTGAATTATACCAGCCTTTAGCATTTTTGCAACCATACATTCAATTTCACTCTTTTGGCCATAGGGATATCTATAAGGCCTGATGTTTGGAGGAACACTTCTTGGAATCAAATGAATAGCATGATCATGATCATGAATAGGTGGGAGGACTTTGGGAGTCTTAAATACCTTGGAATGATTATCCAAGCCTTTTTGGAGATCTGGAGAAATAGATGATTTCGATGTGGGAACTTGTAGCAAACATAATTGTGCAATTACGCCTTGTTTTTCTTTCGTTAGAAGATTTGTCATTCCGTTAGAGCTGGTTATCTTTCCCTATTTCGCTGTGATACCCCTTAATCCAACTTCCTTTCCTTTCAAAGAAAATTTCATGAACAAATCTTGAAAATTAAAATCTATTGTACCCAAGGATTGTAGCCATTGGACTCCTAGTACTCAGCACCACCCATTGGAATGGAAAGCATTGGGCTATTAAATACATATTCTTCCATTGATAGCTTGATATTATGACACCTTCTAGAGAAATTTATGGTTCCTCAACTTGCAGCCATCACTTGACACTTTGTTGTTGGCTATAGGAAGAAATTCAATTCCTTGGCTATCTTACAATGAATCAAATTATGGGTACTTCTCGAATCAATAAAAAATATTACCTTTTTTCTTCTTGATATGTCCTTCTATCTTGATAGTTTGAGGAGTTTTAATTTCGGCCAATGCATTACAAGATATAACCAGATTCATTTCTTCTTTCTCTAAGGTTTATTTCTAGTGTATATCCTCTTCTTTTGATGTTTCTTGTTCATTTTCTTCCTCCTCTTCACAATCTATGTAAAATAATTTCTTCTCAGCACACTTATAACCTTTAGTGTATTTTCTATCACAACTATAACAAAGCCCTTTTCCTCTTTTTTCTTCCAATTGTTGTGATGTCAACCTTGTAGATTGCGAAAGGATAGGGGCAACAACATTTCCATGTTTATAGTTGTGATTGGTAGGCTTCCTTGTGGCCATAATTTTGCTTTCCATTTTTCTTGCCAACCTGAATGCCTTCTCCAATGAATCAGGTTCCCAAAGGAAAACCTCATGTTGGACATTATCCTTTAAAGTCCCTATGAACACATCAATCCTATGTTCCTCTAGAATATATTTTACCATTATATTCAATTTTTGGAAGTCATCAATCTGCTCCATCATTGAACCCTTTTGTTTGAGACTTATTAATTGGCTAAAAAAAGTGTTGCTTTTTGTATCCTCATAATGTGCTATCTTTTCTTCGGTAAAAATTTCCCAAGTGAAAATTTTTTTTACGAGAGAAAATCCATCGATACAATATAAATTGATTTGGTTCCAAATATAAAGTTGCAATGTGTATCTTTTGTGTGTTTTTCAGATTATGGAGATCGAAATATTGCTCCATCTGTAGTATCCATGTTACGGGATCCTTGCCATCAAACTTCCTCATATCGATCTTTGGAACATGGTGGATCTTCAATCCAACATTAGAGTCTATGAAATCATGATTAACATTTATTTTTTTCTCATCATGAGTTTTCTCTACTACCTTTTTGACACTGGCAAGCCTTCCTTGGAGAAACTTGGTCAAACCTTCCTTCAAAACTTCCAAGTCTTTCTTAAAATCTTCAATTTTTTCATTCTTTGAATCATGATTAACATTTATTTGGTTACCATTTTGAGTTTTCTCTACTACCTTTTGACCATTAGGAGCCTTTCTTGTAGCAGCTTTGTCAAACCTTCCTTCCAACCTTCCATGTCCTTCTACCAATCCTCAATGTTGTATTTCATACCATCCATCTTAGCTTCCACGCCTTTCTTTCAACCATCCATCTTATCTTCCATGCCTTTCTTTAAACCATCCATCTCAGATTCTGTTACATTTTGTGAGAGTTAAATTTGTTGCACTTTGTCTCGTAATTTTGATATATCATGTTGCATTTCTTCCTGTTCTTCATGTGTCATCCTAGAGATTTTAGGTTTCTTACTAGTTTTTTCCATTTTCTTTCTTTTGGGCATCAATTAATGATAATTATTCTTCACTACACCCTTTGAATTTCTTCAAACTAATTTTTCAAACAAAACTTATACAAAATTTAAAAAAAAACTACACACCTTTTTTCACTTTGTAGGAGCTCGATATTGAATTTGACGTATCTCTGAAATTTTGGATCTCCAAGGTCTAAAATATGAACTATGGTATCCCTATGAGTCCTCTTTCTAATGCCCCCATTATGATCAAAATTGTATTCTCCAAGTAAGCATTATGTCCAATCTCCCAAGATGACCTGATTATACAATTTTTCAAGAGAGATAACTTGTACAAAGTTCCACGTGTCACTATTTCAGCCTTTAGACCTAAAAATGAGGTACAAAGACCTACAATCCGTCTTGTTTTTGTAACTTCTTACAAAATTTCAATCTGATACTTAGAGAGAAATTTATGATGATTTTCCCAAGGTAACCTGTTTAGGATGTAATTCAGGAGCTTGAAAAAACCATAACTTCCTTGGATCATATGTCCGCAAATATAGCGTGACAAGATCTGAAATTCGGACCCGAGGATAATTGAGATTTCAGCTTACATGGGTTGCTTTTAGCTTCTGAAACATCACATAATTTTTTTTATAGCAAAAATTCAATGATGACCTGTTTTGGAACAGTGAAACCCTAGGATCCAAAGCTCTGATACCAAATGTTATGAAACCAGTTCACAAAATGATAGAAAAGATAGATCAGTGACCTAAAAATCAACCTCTTCGAGGGGGAAACCTCCTTTACATTACACAAATGAAAAATTCTTGGATGATACAAATGAAAAAACCTCCTTTCTATATATAGGACTCTAAGGGGTCACAACATAATCAAAGCCGACATAACAATTATAATACAAGGGAACAACAATAACAATAGTGGGCTTCTATGGGGCAAAATAACAAAAATATGGGGACAATAATAAAAATAAGGGCTACAATGAAAATACTAATGGGGGAATCACTACTACTATAGGGACCTAACATTAGCGGAGCTGCAAAATTTATTTGTCAAAATCTTGTTACTTCAGGCTATGAAGGATGTACCGATTTATGCAAAACAATTATAGAATATTGCTCTAAGAAACTTGGCAGAAAACCAAAGGATCCAATAACTATTCATGTTATGGGAAAATTATTAGACATAATGCTGGGGAAGCCTATACCTATTAAATATGGGGATCTAGGGAACCCGATTCTGACAGTACAGATTAACGAGGTTGATATCCCAAATGTACTTGTAGATTTAGGCACAATAATTAATGTTATAACGTCCACAACTATGATTACCTTGGGTTTGTGGAACTCTAAACCAACTCCCACCATCCTAGAATTTGCAGATCAGTCTACTATAAGACCGATAGGGAAGCTGGAAGATATAACCATTTTAGTAGACTCATGGAAATACCCTGTCAATCTTTTGGTTTTACATACTCAATCCCCAGCTGGTGGACATGCTTTGATTTTAGGAAGACCTTGGCTTGTGATCATAGATGTTTACATTGGGTGTCAATATGGAAATATGGTAATATCCAATGGGGAAGTTACAAAGAATCTTATCCTCTACCCCCTGTCTGAACCAAGTTTGTTAGATAAACCAGGATTTAACTTGATGTAAAAATCTCTACCTATGAAAGAGCCTAAATTTGAGAATGAAGAAGTCAAACCGATCATTATCATCAGTGAAGCTCTTCGTTTCAAGGATGAAATGGAGGATGACGCCATTAACACCTTTCTCACCAGTCCCAACTCGTCAGCTATTCAAATCTGTCGTGAGTTGTAGCATTTATGAAAATATGGAACCAAAAACAAAAGTTAGAAATATTCATGTAATTGTACCCCGTGACAATATTTCTGTAGAAATTGAACCAGGGAAAACATTGGATATTAATCTTGACCTTTTTCCCTCCCAAACTGAATTGTTACTGGAGGTCCTTCGGGAACATAAAGGATCCTTTTCTTGGGAGTATACATATATGAAAGGCATACCTACTAATTTATGCACTCATCACATATACATTAAAGAAGAATGTCAACTTGTTAGGAAGCCCCAGAGAAGAATGAACCCTGCCTTAAAGAACATTGTCAAAGATGAATCACAGAAGTTATTAGATGTGGGTTTCTTTTATTTGATAATAGAGAGCCAATGGGTTTCCCCACTGGTCATTGTTCCTAAGAAGAATGGCAAGTGGCAGATTTGTGTGGATTACAGGGAATTAAATAAAGCAACCTTAAAAGATCATTTTCCCCTACCCTTTATTGACCAGGTCCTTGATACATTAGTTGGAAAGAAGTTTTTCTCCTTTCTAGATGGATTCAGTGAATACAACCAAAAACAAATAGCTCTTGAGGATTACGACAAAACCACATTCACATGTCCTTGGTGGACCTTTCCCTATTGAGTCCTCCCATTTGGTCTCTGTAACACACCCACAACCTTTCAAAGGGCACTAGTAGGAATTTTTTCTGATCTAATCAATGATAGTCTTGAAATTTACATGGATGACTTCACCCCATATGGGGATTCTTTTGAAGAAGGTATAGAAAACTTAGAGAAGGTACTTAAAAGGTGTATACAAACACATGTTTCTCTTAGTACAGTAAAATGTCATATGATGATGGAGGAAGGAATAGTGATGGGACACCTACTTTCAGCTGCAGGAATTCGGGTTGATCCTACTAAGGTAGAAGTGATATTGAATTTTTCTACACCTAAGACACCGACACATTTACGTAGGTTTATTGGTTATGCTGGCTATTACAGGTGGTTTATAGATAATTTTTCTAAGACAACATTCCCACTTTTTCAATTGTTACATAAAGATGCAGAGTTTGTGTGGAATGATAAATGTGAAGCAACCTTTAAATAAATCAAAGAAATAGTTTGTAAAGCTCTGGTATTATGAGGTTCTGACTGGAAGATCCCATTTCACATCTCTATAGATTCTTCTCAAACAGTAATAGGGGTGGTCCTGGGGTAACAGAAGGATAAGAAACCCTATGTGATCTACTATGTCAGCAAGAACTTGAGCCCTGCTGAACCAAACTATACGGTAACTCAAAAAGAGTTCTTGGTTGTTATTTATGCTATTATTAAGTTTCAGAATTATATTACAGGGTATCCTACTTTCATGCACATTGATCATACAACTATGAGGTATCTGGTGAATAAACCAATAACTCTTGGTCGTATTACAATATGGTTGTTGTTCATTCAAAAATTTGATATTACCATTGTAGATAAGCCAAGGAAAGATAATGTGGTTGTAGATTTCCTGTCTAGAATGGATACTAGTGATGAAGGTACCCTTGTAGAGGATAGTTTTCAATATGAACATCTTTTTTCAATTTCTACTCACACTCCGTGGTATGTAGATATTGCTAACTATCTTGCTACAAGAAAAGTGCCTCAACACTTACCTTACAAAGAATAGAGAAGGATTATCCATCATAGTGCCAACTATTCATGGATAGAAGGATATCTCTTTTACACATGACTTGACCAACAAATCCAGTGCTGCATAAGTGAGGATGACATCTATGGTGTCCTAAAAGTTGCTCATGATGGCCCCTACAGAGGACATTTTGCAGATAAGCAGACAAGTCATAAGGTGTTGCAAATGGGGTACTATTGGCCCTCTATTTTTTGTGATGCAAGGAAATATGTTCAAGGATTCAATAGTTTCCAACATATGGGTGAGCCTTATCGGGCATATGAGATGCTACTACAGCCTCAACTAGTTCTTGAACCCTTCGGAAAATGGGTTATTGATTTCATTGGGCCATTCAATCTTCCTTCACATTAGAAAGTTCACATTATAGTTTAAACGAACTATGTGACAAAGTGGGTAGAGGCCAAGTCTATTGTGAAAGAAACAAAATAGGTTGTCTCGGACTTTTTATTTGAAGAAATGTTTTCTCGGTATGGAGCTCCTAGTGAGATAGTTTCAAATGGAGGGGCGTAGTTTACATCACATATGATAGCAGGACTTATGAAGAAATATGAGATCAATCATAAGGTAACGTCTCCATATCACCCTTAGGTGAATGGATAAGTCGAGAGCACAAACAAGGTATTGGAAAATATTCTGACAAAGACTGTAGCAAACCATCGCTGAAATTGGGCTGAAAAACTTCTTGAGGCACTATGGGCATATAGAAAAACATGGCGAAACACAACAGGATTTTCACCATATGAGCTTATCTATGGGAAATCCCCTTTGCTTCTAGTGGAATTTGAAATTAAGATGCACAAGATAGCCCTTGAATTAGGTTTGAATCTTTCGAAAGCCCAGAAACACCGAATGGAACAGTTAAATGAGTTGGATGGAATTTTCTTGGTAGTTGTCCAGAATATTGCTACAATTCAGCAACAACGAACTAAATGGCATGACATATTTATCAAGAAAAGGGTGTTTCAAAGGGGAGATTGGGCATTGTTCTATGACTTTCGGTTCAAATATTTTGAAGGGAAGCTTTGCTCCAAATGGATGGGACCATATGAAGTTGACACGGTGTTTGATAACGAGACTATTAGACTTATAACGATTGATGAGGCGCATACTCCTTTTCTTGTAAATGAAAATCACCTCAAACTATACCACCATCCAACTTCTAAAGGCTCCTTTATCAAACATTTCTTTGATAATTTTGGTTTTGAAATTATTAGTGGAGAGAACTCTTCCTCTGCACCTCTAATATAAAAAAAAAAAAAAAACAATAACATATATCTATATACTAATATAATAAAATGTTGTTACTACTCTATCATTCTTTTTCCTGTAGGTACCTCACTGGTGGTGTTACTCCTCCAGTGGTGTTACTCTGATCATGGTGATTTTGTCTAAGTACTTCACTAGTGTTGTTACTCCTCTGGTGCTGTCACTCTAATCGTGGTGATTTGGTACTTCATTGGTGTTGTTACTTGTAATGCCCCACTTAAATCTTATCCTACAAATTTTGTTAATATTTACATTATCTGAAAATATTGAGAAATATTGGTCTAATATAAATTTATGATTTCCATTATTCAAATTCACCACTTACCTTATCAAATTGAATATTATGTAGGATATGGTCTCCTTCCATTATTTCAAAATATATGTATTCATTTCACATTCCCCAATGTACCCTCACATTTACTAAGGAGAAGACATGGTCCTCTCAATGTAAGTACATTTCACATTCCCCAATGTACCCTCACATTTACTTGGGAGAAGACATAGTCCTCTCCATCTTATCATCAATATATATTTATTCATTTCACATTCCCCAATGTACCCTCACATTTACTAAGGAGAAGACATGGTCCTCTCCATGTAATTACACTTCACATTCCCAAATGTACTTTTCAGATTTACTTGGGAGAAGACATGATCCTTTCCCATTAAATTCTCAATTTTATATTCATGTCACAATTCCAAATGTACTCCTAGCTTACTTGGGAGAAGAGAAGTCAACTAAGGATGGATGAGAAGTTAATGACATTAATTAGAGGTGGTTGAGATGGAGAAAGGAAAGAGGGTATAAAAAGGGAAGGGGGAAAGAAGAAAAGGGGGGTTGGAGTCTTGCTTAGGATTGTGGGGTTTGGTTGGGATTGTTTGGCCTTGTTATGATTTTGGGAGACCTTGGAAACCTGTGGAGGTTTCTTGGGTTTGAGAGGAGGAAAGTATCATTATCTTATTTTGCACATTCTTCTTGAGGACACACTATATCTGGTTGGACTTGGGCACGGAGGGATAGGGAACCTGTGGAGGTTTCCTGGGCTAGGAATTTATTTCCTAGTTGGCTGGGAGGTAAATCCGGTTGCGTCGGTGAGAAGGGGTGTTCAGAAGGAGCTATAAGACAAAGGTATCATCATCAACCGCTGGAACAGGTATTTTCCATGGACCACTCTTGTTAAGTTGATATCAATGGAATGCTCACCTTAAATTATGTTACTTATGATAAAGTGATAATATGTTGAATGTTTAAATCTATGTAAGAAGGTCAGCAAGTTCTTTTTTTTACTTTTAGAACAGTACGAAAATAGATCTGTTGGTGTATTATAGATTGAGACTCTAATAATAGGAATCACGCCCTTACACATGGTATCAGAGCATGGTTCAAAATCTGGACCTTGAAACTTGTTACTTTGTCTTGGCTTGGTTTGGTTGTGACTGCTGGTTTTGAAAGTGCACATATTCTAGTGGGCTCAACTTCTAGAGAAAATTGGGCTCATTTTCCATGAATGTAGTTGTTATAAATGGATGGTTGGGGAATTAAATTGTGCCTTTTTATTTTGCCTTGCCCTACTATTTTAAAGGGGCTGAAGGATTGTGTACCGTGGTTCATTTTTCTGAAAGAGCTGGTGGCTGGTTTCTTTCGAAGTGCGCCATTGAGGACGAGATTTCTTCTACGTGTTCACTATCGAATATGAAACTTTGGCTGCCTCAACAATACAGCTCTGCCAGAGGCCAAGCTAGTCCATGCGCACATCATCCAAACTACTTTCAGATTTAATAGCAATGACATTTCTCTACCCAATAAACTCGTAAGCGTGTATGCCAAGTGCGGGAATTTGGCAGATGGTCGCAGATTTCTGGAGCAAATGCCTGATCGAAATGGGGTCTCATGGAGTATCATGATTGCAGCTTACTCCAGGGCCAGGCAAGGCAACGAGGCGTTGAATCTCTTCAATGAAATGCAAAGAACAGGTACCCCCCCCAATTAGTTCACTTTATCCTGCCTTCTCCATAGCTGCCTCAAAAAAAACCCCATCCCATTACCATGACCATTTCCAAGCTTAGCAAGAAGTGCGAGGAACTTGGATTGCGAGGGTTTGAAAACGAACCCTAATAGGCCCATTTTAGCTCAATTACAGACCCAATGCCGGCTACAGGTTGTCTAAAGAGTGGGTTCTGAGTAGAAGAAACAAGCTTTCCAGCTCTTTAGATGGCGCAGGATCGAATCCTAGGGCTTAGAAATGGCTGAGAGTCGTTAGATTCCTAAGGACTAGAATCCAGGTGTTATTGTTACTATTAGTATCATCAAAAGTTTAAAAGAATAAAGTCGTTCAAAATTCTAAAAAAAAATAGGTCTTAAAACTACCAAAATTATCTATAAGGTTAAAAAAAAAGTAAGGGTAGTTCAGAGTTTTGTACTACAAGAGTATACTAAAATATCAGAAAATATAACTAGCAAAGGGAAATGTTGGCATATCAGTCCTTTATATTTCCTTGGTCCTACTTATTTCCATCTGTGTTGGATTTTTCAGTACCGCTAGAAGGAATATCATTGGGAGAAGCCCACGAAAGTAGGTCTCTCACTACTTCACCCTTTTGTACTTCATCGAATCTAGTGCCAGCACACCCTTTTACTGCTATTGAATCTAGCATTGGCATGCTACACTAATTGAGTCAGCCTTTGGACCTCCCAAAGGTCTTTCATTCTTCCTCAATGCTATAATGGCTTCAGCGTGATTTGGAGCTTGTTCATCATCTATTTTTCCTCCACTGTCTCTTGACTTTAAACTCTTTGTTCTTTATCTACAACAAGTTTATGCCCCACCCTTTCTATCGGAAATGAAGCATCTTGTGAAGCAACATAGAGATAGTAGCAAAAGTCTGTCATATTGGCCTTCTGCGTTTAGAAAATTGATATTACTATGAAATTGGGTGAATTTTTCATATTGTAAGTGTACAGTGAATTCACTGTTGATAATCTTTGATAAATTTGATTTTTCCTCGAAAATTTGACAATTTTGTGAATATTTATTGGTCCCTTTTTAAATATATATATATTTTTAAGGCTTTTCTGGTGTTATGGGGTTATAGGTGGGATGTGTATCAAATTTATCAAATTACTCATTGTTTTTGACCTGAGAGATTGAGAGCTTAACCAGAGACTTGGCTTTTATATAGACAAAATTACATATACAAAAAGACTTAAATACATTCCGAACAGAAAGAGTTATCATGCTGCAGGGTGATCAGATGGCAAAGGAGAGTTCTCGCCTGTAGCTGGAGATGTCGTCGCTCTTGCTACTATACAATTCTTACTACTATAAGTACGTACATTTTTGGTTTTCATGATGAGCTTAAAACTTCCTGATTGAGTGTGTGACTTACTGGCAAGCAATGAGGTGATTGGGCTTCTAATGTAGAGAGCTGAGCTCAAAATTCTCGAGTGAATTTGGGGTGATTTTGATGGCATAGAAACACTTGTCATACCTTGATACTTAGTTGAAGGAAAACTGTAAGCTTCTATAAGGAGAATTTCCAAAACCTTCAAGGAAATCATACCAGTGGATTTAATTCTTTAAAACAAGTTGAAGAAGATAGCTCACAACAGTCTCAAAGATAGCAGACTATGATTATCAGGCTCTTATTGGTCATTGGCCAGAACTTATTAGTATGTGATAACAATAGGATCCTTATTTTTACTTCCATGATAGCAATAGGTCTGGTATATCATAGAACTTTTGGCCTCTTAGGTTCAAGCTATTTCAATTTCTGCTCCTGGTGAACTCACACCTGCAGTTATAAGTTTAAAACCATGTTTTTTTATTAGCGGGCTTGTATTGGTTAAATCATTAAGACAATTGAGGACGTACTCTTTATTTTTAGCTTTCACATGATGAAGTGTAGTGACTATCAAGTGATGCAGACTTTTGGACTTCATGAAATTGGAAGCTAGTATTGTGTGTAATGTTTGCCATGAGAAAATTACTTGAAGGTAATCTTTTTTTTGAAATTGACCTATATAGGTAAATTATTTTTCTTAGATCTATGTGGTACATAAAATAAGCATTCACACCTTTTAAAAATATATATATATAACCTTGTTGAAATAGGTGTTTGGCTTTCACACTATTGTAGAATTTCCTTGAAATTTCGGAACTACTTGATGAACCAACCGAGACTAGGTTTGATTCACCAAGACCTAGAATTTCTCTACTTTAAATTTGCAGCGGAACAGAAATAGAATTAAAAACACAGTCACACGATAAAAATAACACAATATTTTCTAGGGAAGTCAACAGAAATTTTGCCTGCTCAGAGGAAGCAAGATGCTAGTTGTATGTTCGGTGTTGTATGCTTGAATACTTACTGAGACGAGTGCCAATCTACAAATGAATGAAATATTTTTTATGTATACGCAAAGGGATCAACTGCGAAGAAATAAAAATAAGACTTACTTCCCAAAGGAACCTTTCCATCAAATATTGTGGCTGATAGGAAATGTAAGATCTTATTTATTTCAAAGACAATTCCCCTACCTTATAGAGTCAAGATCAGAGGGCCTAAAACATGATTGAATAGCAAGAGGGTGATGACTAGAAGACACCAAAATGAGGGCATTATGTTACATTCAAAACCTTTTTATTGAGAAGTTCGTGCCTTGGGAAGAACCGTGAGTAAATTACCTTGTTTTTTTTATTTTTAACAAAATAGAAGAGTGATTTGACTGTTTCTGCCAAATAAATTGTCCATCAAATCTACTCCTTTCTTGTAGATTATAATTGGCAAGAAAAGTAGGGATGGTTGCTAAAAGTTAAACAAACAGATATAAAATTATCAGTAATATTGATGTTTAGAAGAAAAGTCTCCTCTTTTCTGATATTCTTAATTAGACAACCACGTAAATGCATTCAATATATTATGGGTAAAAAAAAAAAAAAAAAAACTTCTTGTAACTCAGTTCCGAGTTGAGGATAGCAATTGAAGCCACCATCTAGGTAGAGCTTGGCATCTTGTATTAAATTTAGCAAGATACAAAACATGTGACTTAAAACAGGATCGGATGGGTATGCAGAACTTGTACAAGGAAGCCTTAAATTTGTCATTTTCTGCAGCAAAATATGTCCTATGTAGCTTATGAGCAAAGTATAAAAAAAAAAAATCTAGAGAAATATATTTGTGAAAAGGCTATAGAAAGCAAGGATACATCTAGAGAAATACTTTTGTGAAAATGTATAGTCATTGTTTTCATGCCGAGGACCTTGGTTGCTACCCAACAAATCTCTTTCATATTGTAGCCAAAGTTGAAACAAAAAAAAAGCTGCAACAAATTAAGAGTTTTAGTTGTCAAAAGGCCATCTGGATCATAGTTAAGCATTTATAAGCTTTTGCACATGTAAATAGAAGATGGAGACAAATATTTATATGATAAGATCGGATTTCAGTGGTAGTCTAGTTAAAA
Source organism: Pinus tabuliformis (assembly GCA_031772625.1). Lineage (NCBI taxonomy): Eukaryota > Viridiplantae > Streptophyta > Pinopsida > Pinales > Pinaceae > Pinus > Pinus tabuliformis. The sequence continues at coordinate 1,072,706,933 of CM062807.1, read as the reverse complement.
TAATATTACTTGTAGATTATGGATCATACAAAGATAATTGTAATAAAAGTCTACCAACATTTTGTTGATATTTATCTCTTGTTAGTGTTCTTTGTTATTTGATGTCAACATCAACTAGATGATTGTAGCAAACATGTGTTTACCAACATTTTGTTATTGGTCAATACTTGCATATTGTAGGAAGAAGAGCTCGATAACATGAAACATTCAGAATATCAGCTTATCAACCTTGAATCATGGGTCTTTGAATATTCAAGTGGGGTCTTGTTGTGGACTTGTTCTTTTTAGGATCTATTACAATCACTAGTTGTTTGTTATTAAACATGGGAACTTCAAGCAAACATCTATAGGTTGCTAGACCCAAAAAAAAAATAAAAAAAATAAATAATTAATTAATTAATTAATTAAAATTAAAAATTCTATAAAGCACTAGATTCCTTTCTATGTACAAGAGAGTAATTGTTGTGCCCCTAGTATTGAAATTGTAACTAGGTTCAGTCTTCATTATAACGTAATTGTAATAATAACATTGTATATTCTTTATGAAGAAAGGAAAAGAAATTATATTTTTGGAGTATGGTGACACTAGTTGCGTCATAAGAAAGCCACTAATGAAAGCTATCAAAATATGTTTTCCATCAATATGAAAGTTTACAGTGTTCATATAATACACTTTTTTCAATCATAATTCCATTGCAAAGCACATGGATGATTTCATATACTGCAGAATCCCAAGGATTGTGGACTTCTTTTCTTTGCTCTTTACAAGGGGCATCTGGGTGGGGAATATATCGTTGTAGCCTGTACCATGCTATTGCACTGCATTCAAACCATTATAGTGGACTTGCAAACCATAAATGAATAATTACTGCTGTAGGTTGACCAGTTGTGCATTCAGGGAGAAATTTAGTTATAGCAGTTTGCATAGCAAACACTAGCTCAGCAAACAGAAATGAGGTGTTGGTAGGCAGGTAAAAATGCACACAACACTTAAATAGAGCACCAACAGTGTTTTTAACCAGTGATCTAGCCTATGATAACATGTTCTAAAGTTTAAATTTGTGGCTAAGAAGTAACTTGCATAACTTGAATTGATCTATTGCTTAGGGTTCTCTATGGACTATCTAGAATATGGTAGAAAATGTTAGGAATAATGCTAATAAGTCTTAGATATCATGCAAATTTTGAACAAATCAAAATGGTGAGGACGTGAAGGAACCAAGGGCTTGGAGAGTCTTCACAAGGACCTCCTTCAAATAACCCATTACCTTCACTAGAATTGACTCTAATTCTAGGTTCCCTGGAAGCAATTAATGAAACCTTAAGAGGGCGCCAAACAAATGAAATGGAAGGGGAACACCCTTCATCAGGGTTAGGGAACCCCGAGGGATCTAGAGACTATGATAGAAGACCTCTAGTTGAGGACATTACTAGAGAGCTACAGAAGATTAAACTCCCAGAATTTGCAGGAGGTCATTCCAGTGAGCGTGCAGAAGCCTGGTTAGAGGGGATGGGAAGGTGTTTCACACTAAGGGATTACAATTCCAATTCCAAAGCCAAAATAGCAATATTCCAACTCAGAGATAGTGCTGTGAATTGGTGGGGTAACTTGGAGCGTCAACTACACCTCACTCCAGACACAGTTACTTGGGAATTGTTTGAAGAGAGGTTTAGGAAGAAGTACCTACCAGCATATTATGAAGAACAACAGGTAGGAGCCTTCCATGCCCTGATACAGGGAGGTCGTACTGTAGAAGAATATGAAATTCGATTTATGGAATTGGTCAAGTACGTTTCCTATATGGATACTGATCAGCGCCAAATGGATCATTTTATGTATGGATTGAGACCTAAGATTAGGGAAATGGTACGGATGTGGAAACCATCCTCAGTTGCAGAAGCTGTAGAACAGGCTCGTTATGTCGAAGAACACGTAGATTTAAAGGGTGAAGGCAGAGCTATATTTTCACGTCAAACAGGGTTTATGGGGAAGGCCCCTCGTACCTTCCCAAGGGGGGGAAGTCGGAGGCCACCACCATATGGAAACAGGGTTATACCTAGAACACCAACAGTAGGAATTTCCATGGTTTCTAGTGCAGCTTCTTGGATGCCTTCGGTTTTGGCATGCACAAATTCATTCCCTAGGCATGCCATATTTTCTATGGAAGAGCCTTCAGCTGATGGCACAATCTACTCGTCAGTCTCGAAAATATTTAACGGTCCTTACAAATCATGGGCTGGTCAGATTATTAGTGGTGCATGCTCTGTCCCAAACTTATATGGCTTGGCCACAATTCACCAAGCCAGTTGAGGAATAACTTGTGGCTATGATGCCTGCAAGGGAGGATGAGGAAGAATTGATGGCAGAAGAAGAAGAAGTCGCAGATGACGCTACTCCACAAGAACCAACATCGCCTGCTAGCTCAACGGGAGTAGAAGCAATGGAAACATGAGAGGCCACAACCGACGTTACTCCACAATATCCAACATCGCTTGCTGGCTCAATGGGAGTGGAAGCAATGGAGACAAAAGAATCCATAGTCTACACTAATCCGCAAGAACCACCATCACTTGTTGGGCCAATGGGAGTAAAAGGAATGGAGATAGAGGAAAATGCATTTGACATTATTCTGCATGAACCAATGGTGAGTGCCACTTTGAGGAGAGAATATCGACCCTTGGATGAAATTGTAGGTGGTGTTGGCACACAATGACCAACATCACCCATCCAAGAAATTGAGGAACCTTTCGATGAGGCTGCAAGTGGTGCTAATATACAAGGACAAACATCACCTGCTCAAGTGATTAAGGAACCCTCAAAAGAAGCTAGGGCTACAATCAACATTGCTCCACAAGAACCAGTGTTGATTGTCGAGTAGAAGGACAAACTAGAAGAAGCACAGGAAGAAAACAAAAAAGGGAGCTCATACCAGCTAGTGACCACAAGGGAAGGAGGACCTCAGGCAGCAGGCTCTAAGAGAATGGACACTGAAGAAAGCATTTTTCGTTCTCCAATTTTTTCATCCTTACCAAGAGGGGCAAGGAAGTTTTGTTCCCTAGGCACCTAGTGAAGGAAGAAGCCTCTCCCCCAATCTTAAAATTTGCCAGGGTGGTTAAAGGCACCATCGTCGACACTGTTACACAAGAACCTGTGTCGACTGGTGAACAAATTGCACAAATTGAGGGATTGGTGATCAACACTATCACACAAGAACCAGTGTCGACCAAAGAACAAGATGAAGAGACTATGGCTGACATTGTCCCCATAGGGCCATTATAGGTGGAAGTTGTTATTGATGCTACCCCACACGGACCTGTAGTGGCTACAAAGCCAACAAGGGAAGGTGTGTAGGATATGAGGCCCAAAGGAGAAAAGGGTCAAGAAGCGGAGAAGTCATAAGAAAAGGATGTCAAACACACTACCCCGCAAGGGCATGTAGTATGTCTAGAACCACCAAGGGAAGATATGTAAATTTTGAGATCCAAAGGAGAATATGTTGGGACCATTCCCTGAATTTAGGAACAAATAGAGGGGGTTAGGGTGAGGTAAGACCTGGTTGATGAATTTATCGACGTTAATCCACCAAACCCTACACCAGCTATGAGACTAGTCAAGGAGGTTATTTTCAAACAAGAATTCATTGAGCAATGTGAGAATGAAGGCCTCCTCTTAAAGAGAGGTAACAGTCGCAGTTCAGGGAAAACATGTAGCTAAAAATGGAAATTTTCAAGTTAAGGAAGAAGGTATGACACTTACGAAGAAAAGTGAGGAGGCATAAGAAGAATGCTGGGAAACCTGGGGCTAAAACCATCTCTGAAGCAGTGCAGACCGAGGACAGGCCCACAACCTCCATGGCTACACTGACCGAGTCATTTTTGCATGTGATCGAGGAATGATAGTTTTTCATGACTGCAAAAATTCCGAAGTGGCAAGCTACTGCGGCTCACCTTCAACAGGAGACCATTCCTTTATAAGCCCAGCAGGAAGGAGTGAAGGGAGTTAATGAGCAAGCTACGAAAATAGTTACTAATTAAGTGGAGAAATTGAAGAAAGAGAAACGGAAGCAGCAGAAGCAGCAGAAGAAAATCAAGGAACTGGAAGGGTAGGTGCAACTACTAAAGGCTGATAAGGAATAAATGTTTTCTCTAGCACAACAATCAATGGCTTGCTAACTGCCTGACCATAGCTATGATATATTCCTCCATGAACAATATGTATTATTTTTTTTGGAAAGTGTCCTCCAGGAAATCAACCATCAGATAGAAGACTTAATGCAGTCTCTGTGCATCTTGAGAAGCCATAATATTGTGGATCAACAATTGATGTGCGAACTCTATATGCATGATTACTTTTTGGGAAATGATCAATTATTTAACCTAGTGCCATATGTGGGAGACATTCAATTGAGAGCCTTTACCTCCTACACAGTTAATCAAGTTAAATTGAAGAAGGCCTTCGACACTTTTGAAGAGAATCAAGAAAACATGCCACTTGTCCTTCAGATGGAGAATTTTCAGTTTGTGAACGTTTATAACAGACACCAAACCATCTTAGAGATCGAGGGATAGAAAGAGAAGATGCTTGAAACTCACTAATGGTGCATTGACATATTCACAAACAAATTTTACTTGTCAAGAGGAGGCCCGAGAAAACTGCCAAAAATGGTGGATGTTATCGTCATCAGTTGTCACGATACGTGAACTTTTTGGGGCCCCAAATTTTTCTCAAGTTTTAAATAGGGTACCTCGGTATATTACATGCATGTAGCTTCGTGGGGTCTGATGGATGGGTTTGAGGTTTCGTTTCCCCATTATCTGGCTGCCAACCGATCGATATACTCCAACTTACAAGTTCGGCGAGGATTGGTGGAAGGAAGTCCTCCAGTTAGATGGATATAAGCCTTCAGGGATAGAAATGGCTGCAAAATATGATATCGCATAGCTTCATGCTAATCATTGCAACTCCAACCCTGATCTTTGTAGGTGACGGGCTACATGAGGACATGTAGAAAGACTAGTTGGGGGGAGATGTTGGTGGCTGAATTTGCATGTTTTTACCCACCATTTTACCTTGTTTCCTATATCCATTTTACACCATTTTTTGTCAATTAACATTCTAAACTACACAGGTATACCTCTTGTCATGTCGTTATGAATCATTAATCAATGAAGAATAGTCATAGGGGATTGTTTCCTAAGTGGCTTGCTAATTTGATTATTCTTGCAAATTTGGAGGAAGTATGATCAAGAGCGTGGTTCTACAATGGTGACCATCCAGTTGGAAGTGCTATCTTAAGAAATTAGCTACAATGGTGGATCAACCTTTAAATCAACACATTGTTATCTTTATATTATGTTTCTCTTAAGAAACCACTATGTAATTGTAGGCAGACAACTATTATAATTCTAGGATCTGTTAGTGTTAACAAATCATATAAGTAGAGTTACGGGGATGTGAAAGCCGACAGTTAAGATTGCAAGGAATTACATTAACTTTGAGTCTGTAACATCATACATGTATTATACTTTTGATTAATGAAATTCTGATCTTCTAAGCATTTCATGACTTCGTGATCTCGCCATAACCCTGATAAGGGAGTTGGGCCCACTCTCCTAACCAGGTGTTGTTTGATAGATGTGAGCATATGTTTATTTCAGTTAATTTATTTACTGCTGTGAATGATTATTAGTGTGTTTCTGTGATTCTAATTTTTTGTTACTCTTGTTGTTGTTACAGTCATTTTTATTGTTACTCTTATTTGTTGTTATAGTTATCACTTGCTATTACACATTGTTATATTTATAGTTGAATGCTTAGTACTAGGTAGGGAAACTGTGGCTTGCATATACATTGCATGATAGCCTTGAAATACTCATAGAGCCTTGGGTTGACAATTAATTTGGAATTGGGTGAGTTTCATGATTTATATTTCAACACTAACACTAATTACTCAATCAACTGAATCAGCTGAAACCCAAATAAATCAATTTTAACAACTAGAACACTCAGAACATTGTAACCAGAATATCAATAAACATACTGCACATCACATAAACTAGATTTTGTTGTCGTAAACCCTGATCAACCATACATTAAAATATATGTGCTACTTTACAGTAGTAAACCCGTGTGTGTCCACGCTTTCCATGAAGCATACCCATTTACAGATCTTAAACCACTTAATTCTTAAAACTGAACCACTGTCATTCTAAAAAAATTACTAAACCATACTCAAATCCACTGCATCATTATGAAACAACCACAAAACCTTCACTGAACTTTAGTCAGAAACAACAAGTATCTTCAACATTTTTTCAATCAGTTATTTCATAATCAAAACATAATTATATAAGCCCAAATCATTAGTAAGACTTCATTGATAAAGAATAGAAACACAACAAGACTAATTAAACTCATCAAAAATCCTTTTCATCAAAACCCTACTTTTTATATGTTCTTTACTTAAAATATCCACGTGTATACTTGCTTTTCAGGAAACAGACCTACGTATAGATCAGAATATATACAGGACTTACCAGAATAAAACCCACGTGTATACACATCTTTCAGGTTACAAACCCTGCATACATATATGCAATTTCTAACTCAAACCTTTGTTGCAACACAAAACTTCAGACATACCTAGATCTCGACATACACAGAAAAATCACGCATCAATTCACTATCAACATAGATGAAATCTCCTCATAATCAATATTGTCATCTCAAATCTATTGGATCTGATGCATCATCAAATTCTCAGGTGCATACTTGGTTTTAGATCAAGAAAAACATGAACAACCCATTACATGCATATTTCCTTCATATATAACTCTTTATAAAATATTCATCACTTGCACACCTTTACCACTTTGATCTTTATCTCCTTATATAGATTATCCCTTATCCAATACCACAGGTCAAAGCCATACTAATGCTAATGGTATTCTTAGATGGGATCAAATATCCATTTTTGGGCTCAATACCACATGGAAATACCATGGTAAGTACCCTTGGTATTTAGAATACCATGGTGCGTAAAATGTACGCGTCTTTCCTTCTTCATACCCATGTGTGTATGTGGTTTTTCTTAACAGAGCCTCCATATACTTTTTGAAATTCCAAATTTATCATTCGTCTGCCTTTGAAATACTATGCCTTTGATCAAATCCTCCATCACATGTAGACACATCCTGTTGACATCTTAATCAAGTAGGTTTTCATCAAAGGACAACTCATCAAGTAGGTTTCCATCAAGGACAACACATCAGTCATAATGGCAACAATCTCCCCCTTTAGACTTGATGACAACCACTTTGGTGTTTAGTCACCACAACCTATAGATTCCTGTAAAACAAATCAAGCTAAGCACCAATATTTTCAAACTCCAAGATATTCTCCCCCTTTGACATCAAGGACAAAGGGTTAACCAATATTGAATGAAGACTTCTCTCTTAAGTTTTGTAGATCTGAACTTTTGAGTATGAATACTAAATACTAATCATGCTCCCTCTGAGCACATGCTGAAATGTATAATGGAGTACATGACTCTATGACTCAACTGAGTATGGCTTTTCCTATACCCAAAACAGTGGGGTTACATATTTAAATTCATTATTACATCAACCACCCAATCATAGTGGGGGTTAAAATTACATCACATGCCCAAAAATACTTGACCACAATAGTGCATACATGACTGATTTTAAAAATGATTACATCATAGGTATTTACATGACCTTTACATCAAATGATAGATATGAAATTTATAACCAAGATAAATACCTAAATAGGACTATGATAGTCATCAGTAAATATCATACACCACATATGATCTGCACCATAAGCATTTGTCAGCAGCACGAAGAAAAACAACTTGTACATTTCCATCATCAATTCGCAATATAATGCAATGTAGATTTAATATCATCAACCTGTGACTAGGTATGTAATAAAAAAAACAAGCATATCATTATAAAGTAAGATAAGGAAGTGTAGCATCATTGTTCATTATCATAAAAAAATCCATGATTCCAAGTAACATCGAGCAGATGTAGCAGTAGCATAATAACCATTTTTTAGGAACATCATTCTTCATACAAAGAAGGATTATTACACCAACACCACTTCATAAAGAACTTATTTCACCAATATGCAACTCAAGCAGATATCATGTTCAAGAACTTCAACAACATAAGCAGCATAAAAAACATAATGCCAACAATGCACTATTAGAAGCATAGAAAAGACTCCCCTCGAACCTATGAAAACTATTCACTGTCAAACCTAATCATATCATCTCATATATCAGTAAGAATCATCAATGTATCTTCATCAACTAGTCATCCATCAAGGTATCAACAAATTATAAAGGTCAAAAGCACTTCCTAGTATCAAAAATAGACTGTAATCATCAACCATCAGAATAGGAAACCAAAAAATAATTGACTGAAGAATATCAAACCCTTTTCCTGAGTCTGTCCCATTGTTTCCTCATCATACTTAGATATACATGACTGCTTAGTTCAGAAATTGTGCATACACATGACTTTTCTTTATAGGATCCGTGTACAAAAAGTGAAATATTAAAATTTCACACCTTCAACGCCCCCTGAGTTTGTTCTCTATGTACTTGTGCACTGTTACTACATCAGAGGAACTATCAGCAGTATAAGCAACATGAAAATTAGAAACAACCATGGGAATCATCATCAAGACAAACATGTATTACTTCCATGATATTTCACATCACAGATTCTGAGTACCTGATAATCATCTTCTATTTTCATGAGGTCAAGTACCTATCACCACTTATGAAGTCACTGTTATAAATATTCATTTAAGAGTAAGGGACTGCAATAGACCATCTTCTTTTACTCTGAGTCTGAATCTTTCTCATATTTATGAGAATTCCATTCTTCAAATACATATAAGTTTTTTGGATTTCTATATCCTCTTGCTATGAGTTTTCCAGTTAATTCATTCATAACCTTGCACTTGGTTGATGTAAATGCAATTATATTTCCCCTATCTTCCATTTGACCTACACTTAGAATATTTTACTTTAGCCCTTGAACTACCTCTAGTTTTATTAATTCTAGTTTTACCTTGTCCTGGAATGTTTTCTAAATCATTAGTTCTAATAATAACATTACCATGTTGGTTTTTCTTGAGAGACTCCATTTTTCATCTATGTCCAATCATGTGATCAGGGCATCCACTATTTGTTTACCACTCATCTTCATCTTTAAATGCGTAGAGAGCAGGAACACACCTTATATGTTCTTCTTTTTCCTACTGATTATGAGAAATGTTGGTGGATCCATCTTTCTAAGGTCTTCTAACATTATTTTCTAGTTGCTTACCATGTTGTCTACGGCGATCCATAGACTTCTTCCTGCATTCTTTTGTTACATGCCCAAACTTGTTACACGCATAGAATCTTATATGTTTCATATTCCTTCTATTACAATCAATGGCTTTGTGACCAAACATATTGCAAGAAAAACAATATCCCTTAAATTACCTAGAAGCTGATGATCTTTCTATGAGGTGGTTATTAGCTTGAAACATTCTTCTTATACAATTGGCTACAACATGACCATAATTATGACATATAGAACATTCAACATTATCGATCAAAGGAGAAAATTGATTAACGCCTCTCTAGTTAGGAGTAAATGAATTCCTTTGAATATTTTCTTTCCTTGGTTATTGATGAGGTTGTCTTCTTATCTTTTTGTTGAACATTTCTAATTTTTCATGAGAATTCTTTGCCTCGGCTTGTGAACTAGATTCTCCTTTCACAATTTCATGAAAACCAAGACTAGATTTGATGGTAGGAGACCTTTGACTACTAAGAATATTATCCAAAATCTTAGTACTATCTTGAAATTGAAAATGTTTATCTTTTCCTTCTAATTTACCCTTTAGGATGTTTACATCAACTTTAATATTTCTTTTCCTTTTCTAGATATTGTTTCTTCATAATTTCTTCAACTTTCCTTCCTTCCTCCATTTGTTGTATTAATTTGAGAATATATTCTCTCGGCTCATGTTATTTTCCTTCAAATGCTTGTAGTAGTTCTTCATTTCGCTTATCTGATTTTTCAAGATCCACTTTTGAGAGACAACCTCAACTTCAAGACCTTCACAATATTGGTTAGACACCATACCAACATGATGCTTGTTAACATAATATTGTAACTTATCTTTAAGATTAACAATAGTTTTCAAAGCAAGATTAAGTTTTGTTTTAAGATCAAAAATTTCACCTAACCTTTCTTCTATTGAATCAACAACCTCATCATTCATTTTGTAAACATTGTTAGATATAGGATTACCTGAGAAATCTTCCTTTGGGACTTCTTCATGTATTTCTTGTAGCTTATCCCACACTTTCTTTACAGTAGTATAATGCATAACCTTATTCAATATTGAATCAAATATGCTACAAAAGATGTTACTTAAAGCCTTACTATTCTTTTTCACTTCCTTGTCTGATGGAGGAAACATGGTTTAACCATTGCACACTAGATGCTAGACATTGATATTTATTAGATTATACCTCATCTTTTCTTTCATTGTTGATAATTATATTTGATTAGCATAGGTACATTTGCATTGTCGATTGATCCTAACTTGCCTTGATATGTTACTTCTAGAGGCATTATTTTTTAATCTATTTTCTCTTTAGAGTGTCTACCTTCACTTTTACCCATAAATGCGAGCTCAGCGATTTCACTATCATCATCATTATCATTGTTGCATAGACAAGGAAATGGATCAAATTTTGAATAAAGACCCATAAACAATGATGCTTCATCTTCTTTATTCTTGATCCATAGAAATTCGGTTGCTCCCAAACTTGAATATTTTCTCACATCTGTAACTATTACTCCATCTGATATATTCCTGTCAAAGTTTTCAATAAAAGTACCCTTTTCTTCTAGGCCATCAAACTCATTACTACTTTTATCTTCAAATACCATAAGTAAGTGACAATCTAGATCAGACTGACCTTCTTCACCATCTAAAATACCATCACTCTCTTCATGTGTATAAAAACTTCTATTGTTTTCAAATCTCTTCCTATTTATTTTTACAGCTTCTTTTCATTTCTCCTAATTTTCTCGATAGGGACACTTAGCAACATAATGACCAACTCTACCATAAGAAAAACATTTGAAAGGAATATTACCTCTAAATCTTCCAGTTTCCACTTGGAGTTTCTTTATGAAGTTTGCCTCGTCTTCTTTTGATACATAATATGATTCCTCCTTATATTTTCCTTTTACATTAGCTTTGAACGCTACTTCTCTCACGTCTAAAGGACCACCTTTCCTCATCTCAAATGTTGTGAGTATTCCACAGAGATGATCAAGTGTGAGACCTTTTAGATTCCACATTTCTTTAATAGTAAAGACTTTGGAGTCGAACATTGGAGTCAGAGATCTCAAAATATTTTCAACGATAGTAGCATCTTTTATTTTTTCACCAATATTTCTCATGGAATTAACAACTTCATTTACCCCAAGAAAAAATGTTGCAATGCTTTCATCATTACGAATTTTCAATGTCTCATATTGTATTCTAAATGTTTGAAGTTTAGCATTTTTTACCTTGGTGTCTCCCTCATAACTTTGGCTAATCTTATCCCACACTCCCTTTGTTTTGTTCAGCTGCATTACCTTCACAAAATCAGACTTGGACAAACTTCCCAAGATGTAATTTACAACTTTTGCATTGGTTTCAAACTATTTCTTTCCTACAGTATCTGAAGGAATATAGTTTGGATATTGATATCCACTTTCAATGACTTCCCATACTTCATCTCATAGCACCTGCAAGTATGCTCTCATCCTAACTTTACAAAAGGAAAAGTTAGTTCCATTAAATATAGGAGGGTTTATGGAAAATACTCCTTTGTGGCTACTCATCTTGATAGATCTCCTTCAATTGATCAATATTCTGAAGAAGGACCTGCTCTGATTCCAATTTTTGGGAAAAATACTGAGGGGAGTGAATAAGTATTTTCAAACCACTAAAATTTTCAATTTCATATCATGATTTTTGTACGTGACTTTACTAAAGGGAACTCCCGTGTGTATGCGACTGTTATTTATAAAACTAGCGCATATCCAATAAAACATATTTTTTAGTTAATTCCTTCAGTTTATCTTAAGCCAATGCATCAGTACTTCATTCAACATTATATAAATGGTCATCATGTGGAGTAAGAAAAAAATAAACCATCACACATAATCAATGCACATGAACACCAATATTGAAGGTGGAAACTCAATGCGGGAAAATACCACCACTGTTGTCATCTCTATCTTCTTTTTAATATAAATAAAAACTTTGTATAATTTTGTATTGGTGCAGACTCATACCAGCATGCAAGAACCAACTTGAAGAAGGCTACAAGCTTTGCTCGTTCTCCAACGCCCACTGGAAGGGAGCTCCAACCCCCTAATCACATTTACCAACACCCATTGGAAGGGGAGCTTCAAAACCCTGATCTGATTTACCAACTACCACTAGAAGGAAGCTTCAATTCCCTCACTGAAGGCTCCAACCATCAACACTTTTAAGGACCATGTTTCATAAATTTTCATACTAGATCCATTTGCTACAACACGTCACAACTTGTAGGCCATGTTTCATGAGAATTTTAGACTAGACCCACTACCAACATTTAAGCCCAAAACCAATCATAAAAATTAAAAAATTATCATTGCAAGTCAACCATTGAACCAACCAATAACTGCACCAATAGAACCAACCAATTATTGGACACAAATCACTAAATTAACTGAAAGCCAAATAAATCAACTTAAACAACCAGAATAGTCATAAAACTATAACCAAAATACCAATCAACATACTGCACATCATAGAAACCAACTCGTGTTATTGCAAACCCTGATCAACCATATATTAAAATATATATGCTACTTTATAGTAGAAAACCCATGTGTGTACGTGCTTTCCATGAAGCACACCTACGTACAAATCTTAAAACACTTAATTATGAAAACTGAACCACTGTCATTCTAAAAGAAATACTAAATCATACTCAAATCCACTACATCATTCTGAAACAACCACAAAACCTTCACTAAACTTCAATCACAAACAACAAGTATATTCAAAATTCTTCAATCAATTATTTCATAATCAAAAATTCATTTCTTAAGCCCAAATCATCAAGAAGACTTGATTGACATACAATAGAAACACAACAAGAATGATTAAACTAATAAGAAATCCTTTTCATCAAAACCCTACTTGTTGTATGTGCTTTCCTCAAAGAATATCCACGTGTATACGCATTTTTTAGCAAACATACCCATGTATAGATCAAATATATATGCAACTTACCAGAATCAAACCCACGTGTATACACATATTTCAGGTTATAAAACCTGCGTAAAGATATTTAATTTATGACTCAAAGCTTTGCTGCAACACAGAACTTCAAACATACCCAGATCGCGACATACACAGAAAAATCACGCGTCAAGTTGCTATCAATCTAGGTAAAATCTCCTCATAATCAATATTTTGATCTCAAATCCATTGGATATGATCCATCATCAAATTCCCAGGTGCATACCTAGTTTTAGAACAAGCAAAACATCAACAACCCATTATATGCATATTTGCTTCATATCTAACTCTTCAAAAAACATTCATCACTTTCACACCTTTACCACTTTGATCTTCATCTCCTTATATAGCTTAGATCTTATACAATACCACTGGCCAAAACCATACTAATTCAGATGGTATTCGTAGACATGATCAAATATTTGTTGTTGGGCAATATACCATGGTAAGTACCCTTGGTATTTAGAATACCATGGTGTGGAAATAGTATGCATCTTTCCTTCTTCATACTTGCATGTGTACACAATTTTTCTTAATAGAACCCGCATACACTTCTGTAAATTTCAACTCTGTCATTCCTCTACCTCTGAACTACTATGCTTTTGATCAAATTCTCTGTCACATGCCAACACATCCTATTGAAATATTCATCAAGTAGGTTTCCATCAAAGGACAACTCATCAAGTAGGTTTCCATCAAAGGACAACTCATCAAGTAGGTTTCCATCAAGGACAACACATCAGTCGTAATTCAAACATGTAAGGAGTAGGTAGAAGAGTATACAAGCCTTGGTTCTTAATAGTTGGCTTGGTGATGGCATGGGTAATTCATGATATCATGTATTTTCCAATATCGTGTTAGATATTTAGCCAATAAAAATAGTTCTACAATACGAGCACAATTTTCTCGACACCAAAATGTCCCATGACCTAACTATAGTGTGCCTCCTAGATCAGCTTGTCTCACTCACTCAATGCATCATAGAGGTGGATCAGGTGGAATAATAATGCATCGTTGAGGTGGAAGTCTATAATTTTCTTTCCATCCACTATCATCTGGTGTGCGGTGGAGAACTCTAAATCTTTTTTATATAGTTGCTCCCATTTAGAGGTCTCGTGGCCACAAGAGTTGAGAATAGTGGTCAGTGGTGCAGCCGGTGGCTGACTGAGACAATTTGCAGCATGATAAGTTCTACCCTTCTTGTATTTGATATTCAAATGGAATTGTTGAATATATGTAGACCACTTTTGGTGGAAACCATTTTGCAACTTCCCTTGGGTCTGTATAAACTGCATGAGTCAGTGATTTGTGTGGATGATTGTCTCCTTCCCCAAAATGTAATGTTGTTATTGTCAACAAGCTGGCATGATAGAATAAATATCTTTAAAATAGGTGGGCTATCTACAAATTGTGTCAGAAAGTGTCTCACTATGATAGGTCACTAGATTTCCTCGTCGGGTGAGAACTTCACGAATATCATAGTCAGAGGTGTCCATTTCAATTTTAAATGATTGTTGCAAGTCTAACAATGTGAGGATTAGTGCAGAGTAGAGGTGAAGCTTCATAACAACAAACACCTTTTGTTGGGACTTGGACCAAAAAAAAAAATCTTTCGCTACGCACTTGGTAACTTGACTTAAGTGCCAAGTGACATAAGAGAATCCTAACACAAACCTCCAATAGAAATTGGCAAGTCCCAAAATTATGCAAAGCCGGTTAGAATGGTTGAGTTTGGTTAATCCCAGATGAATTGGATCTTAGTTGGATCCACATGGAGGCCTTTCTCAGTAATGATGTAACCCAAATATTTGACCTATCCCATGCCAAAGGTGCATTTCTAAAAGTTGGCACATAGTTTGTGTTGTCACAGGATTTGAAGGACCCACCGAATGTGTTGCAAGTGTTGTTCCCAACTGTTGGTGAACATTAGGATTTCATCGAGTTATACAACCATGAACGAATTGGTAATGGTGCAAAAGATGTCATCCATCAACCTCATAAAATTTGCAGGCAATTTTTTAAACCGAAACGCATGACGAACCACTAAAAAACGCCCTCCTTGGATTTGAGGGCGGTCTTCCATACATCTTTGGGTTATATTGGAATCTAGTGATAACAAAAATTTAAATCAATTTTGTTGAAATACTCTTCCCCTTTGAGATGGTCAGGAAGGTCATCGATCAATGGGATTGGATACCTATTCCTAACGATCATCTTATTTAGTGCCTGATAATCAATGAAAAGTCTCTAGGTCCCATCTTTCTTTTGTACAAGTACAATAAGGCTCCCACAAAGTGAGGAACTTGGTCAATTGTGCCCTTTTTGCAGCAACTCCTGGATCTACTACTTAATTTCTTCATTTTCCATAATACAGAGATAGTATATTGACCCATTACGTAGAGGTGCCACAGGAGTCAGACCAATCAAATTCTTGACCTGACAGTGTGAAGCAAGGAGAAGATGTCCTTGTATTCTTCCATGAACTTATCCACACACTTTTTATGCACAAAAAAACCATTCGTGGGGGCCATGAATGTGGCCATGATATTCCATTACTTTGAGAACAAATAAAGAAGAAACCAAATTTTTCAGTTTGGGAGATCATCTTACTACATTACTTAGCATAGATCAAAGAGATGGCGGTAGGTAGGGATATTTTGTATTTAGCATAACTTACTTCCCAAAGTAGTAATAATAGTATGATTCCTTGACACATAAATAACATTAAACTTACACCAGTATTTTTGGCCTAATAATACATCGCAAACTTCAATAGGAGAAATGCCACACAATACCTTATCCGTGAAGGGTTTGATGATGTAGGGAAGATGGCATTGTTGGCTAATGCAGGGATCTCATCCTTGGTAGAGCCACTAGATGGTGTATGGTTAAAACTGGGGTGTGGTTGGTAAGAACAACTGCTTAATTACCTCTACTTAGATGAGGTTCCTTTTGCTCTTGATGTTGACAATGAACTGTAGTGTAGACCCCTTCACCCACATCTATGTGTCGAAGAGATGCTCCCCTTCTTCCGGATCTTCAGGCTCAATGTTCTTGACCTTGGTGGTGGAAATAATGGAACTAGCATCCACATCAATAATTCAATTCCATTTGTCATTTCCCTTGCCAGGTTCTGACTCAGAGTCCGAATATGTATCTAAATATGAATCCATTAGCTTGGCCACTAGTGACAGCTTGGCTTGACACTCACTTTTGTTGTGAGTGGGGCTCTTATGGAACTCACACCATTTTCCTATGTACGTCTTTGTATTTGTGGTGTTTTTATTTTATTTCAGCTTCAATGGGTTGTCCAGGGTCACCCCACCTTGGATTTGTCCTTTTTTTATAATTTTAGGGGCACCTTTCCCTTGCTTCAGATTCGCAGATCCAAAGCCTTGCTTCTTCTATTTAAATTTATGCTTAATCTTTACAATGTATCGATAGGCGGTGACAAGTGAGGAGATGTTCAAGAACTCCTTCTCATCCTGGATGTATTTTTGTAGATAATTGTGGTACTTGAGTACCAGATGCAACTCAGAATCCTTGACACCCAACTTCATGTGGAGGGTATGAAAATTATTTGTGAACTCTAGCATGTCTTGGTTGTGTGGTCCACTTTATCTACTTATATTCATAGATCTTGACAGGGTAATATTGTTTCTTAATGGCATCTCAAAAATAATTCCAACTGGGTGGCGTTTAAAACAATGAGGGTTCTCTCTCGTCCAACTGCTCACACTAGGTTTCCCACCAGTCCTTGATGTGGGGGACAACTTTTAGGAGTTCACAGGGAATATTTTCCCTAGTGGAAAATTCATGAATTGAACAATATCCTTCGAATATATTTAACCATATATCCATGGCATATGCATCTATCTAACCTTCAAATATAGGAATGTCAAAGCTGACTTATACCTTAAAGGGAGTGGTGCCTCTAGAGTAGTTTCTAGATGAAAATGATTCACTTGCAGGCATCCTATGGGAAAAATTGTCCATCCTCGTGTTCTTTTGTCGCCCAAGGGCATTTTTCAACGATGTTTTGAAAGGATATCCTATTCCCTTGTCTTTCTTTTCTTTGGGCATGGGAGGTTCTCAGGGTTGGGGAGGTTGGTCTTGCAAATGTTCAACTAGTTCAAGCCCTAACTCCTTATACCCCGACCTCGTTGGGGACATGCACAAAAAATAGAGAAAGGGCATACCACTTTGATAAAAATGATCCAAATTTATGAAAGAACGAAATGAAATACATATTTACATAGTAATGTAGAGCTAAAGTGGAAACTAAACTTCAATTCATTGATAACAAGATATTGAAAATTGTTTACATGCAGAATGGAAATAAACTAGCTTGGCTGATGATAGCTTATCTCTAAGAACATATGTGGTAGGATACATGGCTCTAAACTATTTTAAAATGAGGCTCAAAGGCCTATTTATTATTAAGAAACAATGAAAAACCCCAAACATCCAAAAACCTAACCCTAGGAGATGATGCACCAAACATTTGTGAGCCTCATTGGGGTAAATTGGTACATCAACTTCTTGGGGTTGTAACTTTGGCATACGATCTCCATTTGACATGTACGATACCTTATTAGAAAGATATATCCATGGAATACAACGTTTGATTGCAAAACTCATTTATACATTATGGGTTTGAATGTTTTATGAAAAAACATCGTTTAGGGCCTCAAAATGGCATCAGAAGTTTAAGACTTGAAAAACTTCCACAAATAGTAAATTATGCTACAATTAAGGAAAATGAAAGAAATGGTTTGAAAGAAAGATTGCTTGGGTCCAAGTGGAATAGGTGGATGTGCACCAATATCCACCTGTATAGCCTTGGCAAATTTTCTCATTTGTGACAATGATAACCCAAAAAAATTTGCCCATTAGTAATAAAAAATAAAAAATACTTACATTGGAAAAAAA
The DNA here is from genome assembly GCA_031772625.1 of Pinus tabuliformis. Taxonomy (NCBI): domain Eukaryota; kingdom Viridiplantae; phylum Streptophyta; class Pinopsida; order Pinales; family Pinaceae; genus Pinus; species Pinus tabuliformis. The sequence continues at coordinate 1,072,688,605 of CM062807.1, read as the reverse complement.
ATTATTCATGATAGTCCCCTTAATACATGATAGTGCCTGTGATAGTGCTCTTGATAATTGACAATTCCCTTGATACATGATAGTGCCTCCAATAGTGCTCTTGGTACATGATAGTGTTTTTGGTATATCAACAACAACCTTGATGACAACAATAAACTTGAATGACATTCTCTTAATTATAGAAGTCACCTTAATGACAATAGTAACCTTGATATGGCATGAAAATGATCTTGTATAGTTGTAAGACTAAGAAAGTGTTTATATGGCAATGATGTTGTGACAACTTATCTATGATGATGTCTCTAAGTTGACAATGATGGAGGAATAATTGTAATAAGAGTGAACGATGGTAACAATAACAATGGTAGCGAGAGTGTAATAATATTGTGCAGCAGTCAAATTTGGTATTGAGATTGAACAAATATAAGTTGTTCGGAAACTAGGGTTTTATATACAGATGCAGTTGAGGAGGAATTGATTGACAAATATTATATAGAAAATTATTGTTTTGCAGTTTCATATTGATGTTGAGCACAGGTGGATCTAGTTTGAAAATTGTGAAATGTGGTCTGCCTATTGATCAGGGTGGCAGGGTGGTGCAAGGAAAGAGAGTGGAGACTCCTTTAGGTTGGAGCCTGAAAACACTTCAAGGTGACAAGATGGTGTTAGGGTAGTTTGGAGCTTGCACAAGGCATTGGAGCATTGGTTTAGTTGCAATTGGTAAATAGGGTGTTGGGGCATCCTCCTCATTACAGTTGGTAAATTAGGGCATTGGAACATCCTTTAGGTTGAAGCTGTAAATCATGGGGTTAGAGCCTCCTTTAGTTGGATCTTAAAACTATATGTAAATCCTTAAAGGAAAATATTAAGAGTCGTTTGGTGGTTTTTGTCCAAAAGGGGTTTCTACCTAAAAATATTTGTTATCCATTGTCTTGATGTTTGCACATTGTTCAATGGTGTTGTTTACTATTGATTTATGTTTCATCTAATAATAATGCTAATTATTTCTTCTGAGAAGTTAAAAAATATACTAATTGAAGAGAAATATTGATTCACCCCCCTCTCAGTATTTCCAACACAAATTATAGTTAATATGGTTGATAACAAGAAAATACCATTAGCCATAATTAAAAATGACAATTTCTAGTAAACATGGTCAATAATAGTCAACCACGAATGATAGTACTAACTAAAAAAATTAAACCATAATAACTCTTGGTAGGCCATAATTAAATATGATTAAATTTGTCATTTGTATCCATTGGCGGTGCTAGAGCTGTCAACATTCAGGGGATCTCCCCGATATGAAGTTGTAACTAGACCTCACACCATTTGGAGTAGGAGTTCCAGTAATGGGGTGTTAATGCTGTTCCTTTGTTACGAAAATGCATAGAGTGGTGCATGATAACTTTGGTGAGAGAAAGTGTGTGTGACCCTTCCGAAGGTCAAGTGCGATGCATGGTGGTCCCAACACACGAAGGGAAAAGGAAGTGTGCCCCTTAAAATCCTCTAATACTACGTATCTTAAATGGAACCCATGAGCATAATGACATCACAAGATAATATGGAGAATAGTCCACAAGTTAACAATGGCGAATTTATACAACAACACTCATTCAAAAAGATTCATACAAATGAAAATGAAATAGTTCATAAGTATATTAATAAGCTAAATAACATACATTGCAAATACAAAAAGAATAGTCCTACTATATTCACAACATATGCAATAAAGTGTGTCATCTCTGAGCTTTTATTAAAAATGAAAGTTCCAATCATACAGACACCATTGACAAACCACTAGCTCTAATAGTGGAATGTGAACTCAAAAACACCTAATCCTCCAAATAAGTATACTTTGTCTATGGTACGGAGAAGCCAAGGCTTTCACAAAACTCCTAAGCTCGTTCTAAGCCTAAGCCTAGCCAAAATCTTGGCTCCCAAAATCCCTTAAAATGAGTTATGCAGTTCTATTTATAACAAGAGGGGGTGAATCTTCAATTCCCCTTTGTGACCTTTGGATTACCTTCATGACTCTTCAACTTCCTTACAAAATAACTCATTACATTACATTATGGCTCTTCACGTTCCAATATTGACACCTAGAATTCCACTTTACAATTAATTACAAATAATATTACATATTACACTCATACCCATATAAAAAAATAGGGTATAAAAACTATTCGAGGAGAAACAATTATACGCAGAAAACTCCAAATGTTTATTTGGAGTTCAATAGGTGAAATATCTGGGTCATATTGTATCCTATGAAGGTGTTAAGGTAGACCCTAGAAAAATTAAAGGCATTAAGGAATGGAAAATCCCCACAATCATAAAGCATCTGTGAGGATTTCTTAGGTTAACAGGGTATTATCGCAAGTTTCTTAAGAAATATGGGAGAATAGCAGCACCTCTAACAACATTATTGAATAAAGATGCATTTTCATGGACTCCAGAAGCAATGAAGGCCTTTGAACATATTAAGGAGGCAATGTGCCAAGCACCAGTCTTAGCTATGTCGTACTTCACAAAAACCTTTATTGTGGAATGTGATGCTTTGGGATATGGAATTGGTGTTATTTTAATGCAAGAGAAAGACCCATTGCTTTCGAAAGTCATCCAATCAAAGGAAAGTATTTACAAAAAGCTATTTATGAGAAGGAAATGTTGGCAATACTACATGCACTTCAGAAATGGTGACCCTGCCTAATGGGAAGACACTTCAAGGTAAAAATGGATCATGATAATCTTAAATACTTTTTAGAAAATATTATATTCAGAAGAGTGGAAAAAATGGGTCACAAATATGTTGGGTTATGACTTTGAAATTATCTACAAAAAAGGGAAGAAAAATGTTGTGGCTGATGCACTCTCAAGAAAGGATGAGGATGTGGAAGTATTGCTTTGTGCCATTTCTATTATCCAATCAGATTGGATAAACGAATCAAGGGATGAATGGAAGAATGATGAAGAAGTGTCGGCACTCATTCGAAAGATACAAGAATATCCCAGTACATCTGATACATTTAGGTAGAAAAATGATTCGTTATGGTACAAAGATCGCTTATACCTAGGTAATAATTTCGAACTAAAAAAAAAAATACTGTGGATTGCACACTTCTCCCTTAGGAGGGCACTCAGGATTTTTAAAAACTTACGACAAGGTTAAGAAGGATTTTTTTGGGATGGCCTTAAATTAGATATTCAAAAACACATTACAACAGGAACATGATAAAGGAGTTCACCACTCCTGGGCTACGTCACCTTGGTCCAACTTCCAATTGCTTGGGCCTATCTATTATGCTCAAAAGTGTAAAAGTTTGTGTTTACAATGCTCAAATGCTTCTGAAACTTGCTCCCACCAGTTCAACATCCAAAAATACCTATCTATCCTATTTTTGCATCCAATTTGGTGGAAAACTACCTTAGTTATGACTTTTATCAGTATTTCCACAATTTTCTCCTTTAAATATGGTTAAATACCAGTTAAATTCATTATCTAGAGCTAATTTTGGTTGTTCCATCGAAATTGGTAGTCCCGACAACTTCCCCACCTATCTCGTGGTTAAGGCCGAGTGGTCACATGGTGGTCAGGTCTGCTGGTTAAGGCGATAGTTTCGACAGATCCATTGCAAATCAAAATCGGTGAGAACTGATAGTTTTATGGTCTGTGCATGTGGTGGGGCAATGTGCGATTGCGATACATCAGAACTGACATAACTATTAACTGGGACTCATAAACTTATCGCATCCGGGATCCTTTCACAATCACAATTGGCAGAGAACCGACATGTAACAAAATGTAGGAGTCTAACTTCTGTGGTGTGTGATTTTGATCTACAATTGTAATTATCGTATCACAACGCTTCCCTACTAGGGTTAGATTTTTAATTCCTTTCCACCTACCTTGTGGCGATGTGTGATTGCAATTATTGCATCGCACCTTGGCTTGTTTCGGGGGCGATTTTTAACTTCGACCCACTTGTGACATGTGATTTGCAAAATACAGGGGCCAATGGTGGCTTGCGATTTGGCGCTTCCCCATTCACTGAAGAGCCTTGCCACATCATCTTTTCCTCTCGTCTTTCCAAGTCAGTCCTGAATGTTCACTTTCTCTAACTTCTTCATACGAGCTCAGATTCGAGTTCTGTTTGCACCATTGGGAACATAGTGACGAGCTATTCAATCTAAAGTTAAGTTTATCAATATTATAACACTTCGTGTTTTGAGCCTAATTTTGAGCATTTGATCACCAACATGAAATTTTTGTTTTGAAGGATTATAACTCATATAATGTGACAAATTTGTGTGAAAATTTTGACAACTTGTCATATGACTTTGAAAATGGATTTCTTATGCTAAGCAGTAATATATCATACTCTAAAAATTTGTAGAAAATGTGAAATTTTCGTAATTCAATGTTTACGAATACAATAATAGAAAACTGCTGATGATAGATGGTCGAAAGTGAGAAAGAAATAAGAATATGGAATTTGACACCAATTACGATTCAATTTTGTGGGGCTTCATTTTTACAGGAGGAGCAACATTCAAAATCACCAAGACTAGGCATCTATGAATTTTCAGGAGTTGTATTCCCACTAGGTGACTTAAAAGAAAAATTTCTAGCTATTCAACTCAATTACTGAAATGTGTTCAGAAAGGCCTTGTACGATGGATCTCCTTAGGTGAAATTTGCTTCCAGGGAGGTAAACAAACAACCTCAACTCTTCAAAAGCCAATGGAAGTATAGTACTTAACAAATGACTACACAAAATTATTGCACAATACTAATTCACTACATGCCTGTCGTATTACACCTACTCATCCTATATGCCTGTGTGGTCACCATATGCATATGAAAATTATGGTGAAAATTGTAAAACTCTTGTATGTTTCACTCATCTAAATTAGATAATTACATTATTTTTCATCCATCTCAATGCATTTGGAGTGGAAAAAGTGGAGGAATCAGCTCACAGGACTGGTTTTATCGGCGAGACCCAATTTGACGAAACAAGGTCTGAAACATTCTGGGAGCATTTTGAGGCATCAAACGACATTTTTTGTGGGGTAAAGAATTATTGTTTTAGTTTCGAACCTTCTCACATTATTCTACACACAGAGACCTTTCAAACGACACTGAAGCGTGTCAATCGGAGTCCATATGCAAAAGTTATGCCACTCAGAAGTTGACCTTGCTGTTTTCACACCTATAGTTTAGGAGGATGCCACGTCAGCCCCCATTATCATGGAAAAGGGGATAACCATGTGTTTTTGATGTAAAAGACTCTAGAAGATTCTATTTTGTAACTCTTGTTAAGAGTTAAGAGTTGGTGTAGTCAAACTTAACCACTAGTAGGCTATTGGGCCGTGTTATAACCGGACCACTAGGAGGAAGAGGCATTCCATTCTTTCGAGAGAATTTTGTTCCATAATTGAGGAAATATAGCCAAGAGAGATAGGAGGTAAAGCACATAGACATGATATGTGCACTGTAACAACACACATGCCACAGGCATTACTTCTTTGTACTTGGAACCATATTTCGAAACAAAGAAAGAGAGCGAAGCAACCTCACCTTCTAGCTGGGTTTTCTCATAAAAGGGTTTCCTAGACAACATATCTTGTCTCTTGTGTGTGTGTGTGTGCTTATTTTTTTGTTCTCTAATTTTATGTATAATTTCCATTCACATGCATGCACTAATTTCAGTCAAATCTACAGATCTAGAAATTAAATAAAACTGTAATAGTGTAGAATCTCAAAGTTTTAATATTGTATCATCATATCTGTTGTGACAAACTATCCAGTGGAATATCCATGGCAGTTTACAGATCATTCACACTCTTACAACTCTTGTTAAAACCTTGAACACTTTTCCATAAAAAAAATTAACTACACAGGCACTCATCATTCAGAGATATAACACACATTTTCAATGGTCAGGTCACCAACTCTTGATGACATGGATAGACTATCTCTGAGAAAGAAGGAGCACCCAAGAAGGACACAATACTAGCGGCTCAAGTTATTCGATAGGGAAGCCAACAAAACTGGTGGCTCAAACTACTCAACAAGGAAAATATACCTCTTCTCTAATACCACTATTGGAATCACTTTGGAAAATCAATTTTGTTTGTATTAAGAATATTTTACATATAAATACAATGTTGAAAAAATTGGATTTAGTTTCCAGGGTTTCCCGTAATTTAGTAATTGATTACAAAATGCACCCTAACCATAACTGATTAGGTCTCCAACACATCATGTGTCATGTGATGTATCATCTAAAATGCCATCTATTGTGTCCCTTGACATGGAATGAAACATAGTAACTGAGATGGCATCTCAAGTGAAATTTAATAAGTCGTACTCATTTTTGTATTTTTGGAAGTCCACAATGGACATTGTGTCATTAGACATGTCTTCTACCATTCAAAGCTGGATGATCCAATTGTGAGCACCACATCATTAATTATGTTGTGATGATCATATCAACCCATAAAATGTCTTTGATATTTTTGTTTTAAAGGGGTTGAATCTATTTATGCATTCAAAATCGAATCTGGTTGAATCCATTTATGTATTTAAAAATGGAATTCAAAAAACACAAATTATAGTTATATATAGAGAGATAAACCTTATAGATTCATCTTAACCATAATATATAATGTTCCACTAGAGAGATCAAATTTTTAGAAGTGCAAATATTTAATGTTTTACACTATAAAAAGGATTTTCACCTCAAAAGAGATTTGATCCCTATATCGATGGTTAAGATGGAACTATATGCTTTGATAGATTTAAGAAAAACAATTCCAAGTTCAATTAATGTGAAGGAAAGCAAAAATGAGGCAATATGATAGAAATGAAATGCACATAAATAACGTGAAGGAAAACAAAAATGAGGAAATAAGATAGAAATGAAATGCACAAAAACAACAAGTGTGAAAGAAAACCCTGCTGCTATGTAGGATAGCTTCGTGGTAGTGCAAGAAAAGACTTTTTCTGAGATGCATTGATCAATGACAACAAAAAGCAAACTAGAGAGTCGTATTAGAAAGCTAGACAAAAAGTAGGTGAATGTGCACTCACTATCAGTCATATGATTTGACCTTCAAATCTCATGATGACAGTGCATGATTTACAAATGGTAGCAAAGAACGATAAGTTTAATGGAAAGTACATGATGGTTGGGTTCATGTAACAAATGATTTACCATGTGCAGCGGTGATTGGTAAACTTAATGGAAAGTAAACAGGGAAAAAATTATCATTTTTGTCAAATGAGGAAGTGGATGAATACATTGCATCTGATCAAGTGAAAATGGAGTACTACCATGATCTCCGCAACTTCAAAACTAGTCAAAATGAAACAGAAAATATGTGTAATGCATTCAGTTGATAACTATGGAGTACTACCATGTTCTCGGAAACTTAGAAATTACTGAAAATGAAATATAAGGTCCATGTTATGTGATTAGTTGATAGCTCACACTCGGCTTTCAAGAAATTTTCCTAGGTATTTTTTCTAAATCATTAGGTTTCTTATTTCCCTTGCAGTGAGATCTTTTGAATCGACATGCATAAAATTATGTTAGTCCCCCATAATATTAGTGTATCCCCCATATTATTATTGTTTTTCCCATGTTAGGTCCCTATAATACTAGTGTATCCCCCTTATTGTTTGGTTGTGCTCCATATAAGCCCACTAATGTTACTGTTGAGCCCTTACATTATTATTGTTATGTAGGCCCTAATTATATTGTGACCCCTTAAACTGTCATATATACCTAGGAGGTCTTCTTATTTGAATCATCCAAGAATTGTTCATTTATGTAATGTAAAAGGAGTTTTCCCCCTCAAAGATGCTTATTTTCAAGTCATTGATATATCTTTTTTTTTTGTTATGATTTGTGTGCATAACATTTGGTATCATAGCTTTGGATTCTAGGGGTTCATCGCCTCAAAAAGTTGATCCTGGAATTCTTGCTATAGTTTATATTTTTTACGAAGCTTCAAAAGCTAAAATTTTGACCACATGGAGCTAAAATCATGATTAACTTCATGTACAAATTTCATATGTTGGTTCACCATTTTTTTCAGATATATGGTGTAATGAAGTTAGGGTTTCTACATGCTCCATAATTCTGTCTCAAATAGGTGTCTCAGGGAAAATCATCATAACTTTTGTTTCGAGCATCCATATTAAATTTTTTAAAAATTAGCTAAAATCACAGGAAATGTAGCTTCTTGGGAAACATATTTAGGCTTCAATACTGAAATAGTAAGTTGTGGTGTTTTGTACAAGTTCGCTCTACTAAACCAATCCATAACTAGGTAAACTTGGGAGATTTGGCATAACTATATCTTGAAGAATTCAATCTCGGTCTAGCTTGTGGAATTGGAAATAATATTCAGAGGAATACCAAAACACAAAATTTCAGACCTTGGGAGACCACAAATACAGAGATACAACAATTTTAAAATCAAGCTACCATAAGAAAAAAAAAAGTGTGTACATTTAAATTTGCATAACTTTTGTTTGGGAAATCTGTGAGAAGTGATTCAAAGGGAATATTAAATTATAGATATCATTATTTGGTTCTAATATGCCTCACAATGAAAAAATGGATACTCTCAATAAGAAACCAGATTGCTCTACTATGACACATGAAGAAGAGGAAGAAATGCAACATGATATATCAAAATTACAAGACCAAGTGCATCAAATTTTGTTCTTGCAAAGAGTAATGAAAAATGAATTAGAAGTGATGATAAATTTTAAGATGGATGGTTTATAAGTAAAAATAAAAAGGGACATTGAATGTTTGAAGGATGGTGTAGAAATAAAAATGGAATCTTTGAAGGATGGTTTAAAAGTAGAAAATGAAGGTTTGAAGGAAGGTTTCGCAAAATTGCTAAAAGAAATGCTTCCTAATGGTGAAAAGGTATTCCATGAAACTCATGATGAGAATAAAAAGAATGTGAATCATGATTTTAGAGACTCTAAATTTAAGTTTAAGACCAACCACGTTCCAAAGATTGATATGAGGAAGTTTGATGGCAAGGATTTGGTAACATGGATACTAGAGATAGAGCAATACTTTGATCTACATTATGTGAAACACACACAAAAGGTACATGTTGCATCTTTATATTGAGAACCCAATTATTTTTTGTGCTATTAATGGCTTTTCCCTCATTAATATCTTGTAACTAGGTCAATTTTTACGAAGGAATTGATATAACATTATGTGCATAAAAAAAGAAACACCTTCTTTAGCCAATTGATAAATCTCAAACAAAAAGGTTTAATGGAAGAGCACATTGAGGACTTCCAAAGATTGAATATCAAGGTAACTTATATTTCTAAGGAGCATAATATTAATTTCTTCATAGGGAATTTAAATGATAATATCCAACATGAGGTTCTCCTTTAGGAACTCAAGTCGTTGGAAAATGCATTCAAGGTGGTAAGAATAATTGAATGAAAAATTACAGCAATAAGGAGGTCTATCAGACACAACTATAAAGATGGAAGTGTTGTAGATCATAGCTTCCCACAATCAACAAGGTTGACACCACAACAACTCGAGGAAAAAAGAGCTAAAGGGATTTGTTACAGTTGTGATAGAAAATACACTAAAGTTCACAAGTATGCTGAGAAGAAATTATTCTACATAGATTGTGAAGAGGATGAAGAAAAGGAACAAGAAACATCAAAAGAAGAAGATATACACCAGGAACCAACCCGCAAGGATTGAGAAAGAAGAAATTAATTCAACCATATATTTAATGCATTGACAAGAATTACCACTCCTCAAATTCTCAAGATAAAAGGATTTATCAAGAAGAAAAAGGTAATAGTCTTGCTTGATTTAGGTAGTACTCATAATTTTATTCATTGTAAGATAGCCAAGGACTTGAATTGCTTTATATATCCAGCACTAGAGTGTCAAGTGATGGTTGCAAATGGAAGAAATATAAAGTGCACATGGAAGTGCCATAATATCAATCTAACCATGGGAGAATATGTATTGAATAGTAAAATGCTTTCCATTCCAATGGATGGTGTATATGTTGTATTAGGAGTCTAATGGTTAAAATCTTTAGGAACAATAGCTTTTAATTTTCAAGAAATTTTCTTGAAAACTTTCTCATAAGGAAAGAAAATTTAATTAAAGGGTATCATAGGGAAACCTCGTAAGATTGTCAGTTCTAATGCAATGGATTTATTTTTGAAGAAGGAAAAATCAGGGGTAATTTCATAATTATGTTCACTAGATGTTCAAACATATAATTCATCCTTTTCCCCAGATCTCCAAATAGTCCTTGACAAGTATTCCAAGGTATTTGAGACTCTTAAAAGTATCCTACCTATTCATGATCATGATCATGTTATTCACTTGACTCCACAAAGAGTTCCTCCAAACATAGTTCCTTATAGATATCCCTATGCCTAGAAAAGTGAAATTGAATATATGGTTGTAGAAAAGCTAGAGGTAGGTACAATTAAACCTAGCCAAAGTTATTTCTATTCTCCAGTAGTATTGGATCAAAAGAAATATCGATTAGGCGTATGTGCCAAGATTATAGAGAGCTCAATAAGCTCACTATTAAGGATAAATTACCCATTCTTGTCATTGTGTTAGGCCCCTATACTATTATTGTAACCCCTTATTGTTATTAGTACAACCCCCTTATTATATCTTTGTACCCATGTAGTCCCCATATTGTTATTATTGTGCCCCATAGAAGCCCACTATTGTTATTATTGTGCCCTTACATTATTATTGTTATGTCGACTCTGATTATATTATGACCTCTTAGACTCCTATAGATAGAAAGAAGGTCTTTTCATTTGTATCATCTAAGAATTGTTCATTTGTGTAATGTAAAGGAGGTTGCCCCCTTTAAGAGGCTAATTTCTAAGGCGTTGATCTATCTTTTCTATCTTTTTGTGAGCTGGTTTCATAACATTTGGTATCAGAGTTGTGGATTCTAGGGTTTCGCTGCTCCAAATAGGTCATTGTCGAATTTTCGCTATAACTTTTTCGCTACAATATTTCAGAAGCTAAAAAAAAAACCATTTGTGAAGAAATTGGTCTGAACCTCGTGTCCGAATTTGAGATCTTGTCTCGCTATATTTTAGGAGATATGATCTGAGGAAGTTAGGGTTTTTTCAAGCTCCATAATTTCAGCTCAAATAGGTCATCGTGGAAGTTTCGCTATAATATTTTTTCTACGAAGGTTCAGACTCTAAAATTAAAACCCATTTGAATCGAAATAGTGGTGAAGCTCAGGTCCAAATTTCAGATCTTGTCTCACTATATTTTTAGAGATATAATTTGAGAAATTTAGGGTTTCTACAGGCTCCTGAATTACATCCTAAATAGGTGACCATGGGAAAATTGTCATAACTTTTTCTCTGAGCAACAAATTGAAATTTCATAAGAAGTTATAGAAAGAGGACGGACTGTAGTTTTCTGTGCATAGTTTTCAGATCTGAAGGTCAAAACAGTGACACGTGGCATGTCGTACAAGTTCGCTCTACTGAACCATTATATAATCAGGCCATCTTAGGAGATTCGACATAACTCTTTCTTGGAGAATCAAATTCTTATCAGACTTGTGGGGTTAGAAAGAGGACTCGTAGGGCTACTGCAGGAGAAATTTGAGTACTTTGAGATCTGAAAGTACAGAGTTACAGTCATTTCAAGATCAAGCTCCTGAAATCAAGAAAGGCGATATGTGGAAGTTTGATGGCAAGGATCTGGTAAATTGGATGATACAGATGGAGAAATATTTTGATCTACATGGTGTACCATTGTTACAAAAGGTATGTATTGCATCTAATTATTTAGAACCAGATCAATTTTTATGGTATAAAGGGATTTGTTCTTGTAAACCACTTGTTACATGGTCAATTTTCATGGAGGAAATGATAGCACATTATGAGGATAAAAATAGAAACGCCTTCTTTAGCCAATTGCTAAATCTCAAAAAAACGTGTTCAATGGCAGAGCACATTGAGGACTTTCAAAAATTGAATATAAGGTAAAATGATATTCCAGAGAAGTAGAGGATTGATGTCTCCATAGGGACTTTAAAGGATAACATTCAACATGAGGTTCGTCTTTGGGAACCTGATTCATTGGAGAAGGCATTAAGGTTGGCAAGAAAAGTGGAAAGCAAAATTATGGAAATAAGGAATTCTACCCCTCACAACCATAAACATGGAAGTGTTGTTTCTCCTAGACTTCCACAACCTACAAGGGTGACACCACAACAATTGGAAGAAAAAAGAGAAAAAGGGCTTTGTTACAATTGTGATAGCAAATCCACTAAAGGTCATAAGTGTGCTAAGAAGAAATTATTTTACATATATTATGAAGAGGAGGAAGAAAAGGATAAAGAAACATAAAAAGAAGAGGATATACACCAGGAACCAACCCCAAAGAAAGAAGAAATGAATTTGACCATATCTTGTAAAGCATTGGCAAGAATTACCACTCCTTAAACTCTCAAGATAGAAGGACATATCAAGAAGAAAAAGGTTTAAGAAGTGAAAGATCACATCGAGAAAGAAGAAATGAATCCAACCATATCTTGTAATGCATTGGTCAGAATTACCACTCCTCAAAGTATCAAGATAGAAGGACATATCAAGAAGAAAAATGTTCAAGAAGTGAAAGATCACATCGAGCATCAAGAAATGAATCTGACTATATCTTGTAAAGTATTGGAAGAAATTACCACTCCTCAAACTCTAAATATAGACGGGCGTATCAAGAATAAAAAGGCTCAAACAATGAAAGATCACATCGAACATCAACAACAAGTTCTCCAGATTTTAAAGTACAATGCCACTTTGGTGCAGAATCGAATGAAACAACAGGTAGATCAATATTTTAGTGAAAATTCTTTTGATGTAGGTGATTGGGTATTTTTACAACTACATCTCAGGCAAGCTATTTATGAGAAGGAAATGTTGGCAATACTACATGCACTTAAGGAATGGCGACCTTACCCAATGGGAAGACACTTCAAGGTAAAAACGGGTCATGATAGTCTTAAATAATTTTTAGAGAAAATATTATCTTTAGAAGAACATAAAAAATGGGTCACAAATATGTTGGGTTATGACTTTGACATCATCTACAGAAAAGGGAAGAAAATTTTTGTTGAAGATGCACTCTCAAGAAAGGATGAGGATGTGGAAGCATTGTTTTGTGCTATTTCTATTATCCAACCAGATTGGATAAACGAAGAAAGGGATGAATGGAAGAAGGACAAAGAAGTGTGGCCACTCATTCAAAAGTTCCAAAATATCCCAATTCAATCAATATTGCCAGAACTTGAAGAGGAAGGAAAAATCATATTGGAACTTGGAGCAGTCACAGAAACAAGAAACCGATAGCTATGAAATCGATCAATTTCAAAGTATCTCATCAAGTGGAAGAACTTACCCGTTGAAGATTCCACATGGGAGGACAGGAATTTTATACAGAAGCATCAAGAACTACTCAAGCGTTGAGGACAACACTTTTTGAAGGGGAGGGGCATGTTAGTCCTCTATACTACTACTGTAACCCCTTATTGATATTAGTACAACCCCCTTATTATATCATTGTACCCATGCAGTCCCCATATTGTTATTATTGTGCCCCATAGAAGCCCATTATTGTTATTACTGTGCCCTTAAATTATTATCGTTATGTCAGCTCTGATTATATTATGACCCCTTAGACTCCTATATATAGAAAGGAGGTCCTTTCATTTGTATCATCTAAGAATTATTCATTTTTGTAATGGAAAGGAGGTTGCCCCATCGAAGAGGCTTATTTCTAAGGTGTTGATCTATCTTTTATATATTTTTGTGAGCTGGTCTCATAACACATTGATGAATTATTGGATGAAATACATGTAGTAATTTACTTCATGAAGCTAGATCTTTGCTTAACATATCATCAAATTAGAATGAAGAAAGAGAACATTCCTAAAACAACATTCAAAACTCACGAAGGTCATTATGAAATTTTTGTCATGCCTTTTTGGCTTACTAATGCACCTTCCACATTTCAAGGTTTGATTAATTCTATTTTCAAACCATTTGAAAAATTGTTTTAGTATTTTTCTATGATATACTAATATATATCAAGTCTTGGAAAGAGCATGTTCAACATGTTGACAAGGAGCTCAAACTATTGGAAGAGAAATACTTGTATTCAAAACCCTCCAAATGTTTCTTTGGGGTATAGGAAGTGGAATCTTGGGTCATATGGTATCGTATGAGGGTGTTAAGGTATACCATAAAATAATTATAGCCATAAAGGAATGGAAAATTACCACATCCTTAAAGCATCTTCGAGGATTTCTCAGGTTGACGGGGTATTACCACAATTTTATTAAGAAGTATGGTAAAACAACAACACCACTAACAACGTTACTGAATAAAGATGCATTTTTTTGGAATCGAGAAGTAACTAAGGCCTTTGAACATCTTAAGGAGGAAACGTTTCGAGATCAAGTGTTAGCTACACTGAAACTCACAAACACCTTTATTGTGGAATGTAATACCTCAGGAAATGGCATTGGTGTTGTTTTAATGCAAGAAGGAAGACCCATTACTTTCAAAAGTTGTCCAATTAAGGGAAACTATTTATCAGAAAACAATGTTGGCAATACTACATTCTCTAAAGAAATGATGCCCTTACCTAATGGGAAGACACTTCTAGGTAAAAACAGATTATGATAGCCTTAAATACTTCTTAGAAAAAAAATTGTATTTAGATGAGAAACACAAATGGGTAACAATATTTTTGGGTTATGAATTTAAAATCATCTACAAACAAGGGAAGAAAAATGTTGTTACAGATGCACTCTCAAGAAGGAATGAGGACATGGAAGAATTTCTCTATGCCATTCCTATTATCCATACTGATCATTTAACTGAAGCAAGGGATTAATGGAAGAATGGAAAAGAGTTATGGACACTCATTGAAAAGATGCAACAAGATCTCAATGCATCACATATATTTATATGGAAAAATGATTCAATATGATATAAAGATCATTTATATCTATGTAAGAAATCCAAACTCAATCAAAAGGTTCTTTTGGAATTACACACCACTCTTACACGAGGGAACTCCAGATTTTTAAAAACTTACCATAGGGACAAGAAAACTTTTTCTGCGATGGCCTTAAATATGATATTAAGAAGTTTGTGGTAGCATGTTTGGTTTTCCAACAAAATCAAGTGGGGGAAATTAATACTCCATGTGTTTTACAACCATTAGCCATTTACAGTCTGCATTGGGAGGAGGTTTCAATGGATTTTATCATTGGTTTACCCAAGTCCAAAGCAAATATGTCTATCATGGTGGTTGTTGATAGACTTACCAAGTATGCAAACTTTTTTGTATTATCTCATCCTTTCAAGGCTACTATAGTTTCTATTGCATTTGTGGAAACAAATCAAAAGCTACATTGAAACCCAAATATTACTGGAAGTTGTAGAGATCCCATTTTCACTAGAATATTTTAGACACCTTTTTTTTTTCTTGCCTTAGTACTCAGTTACCTCATAAATCGTCTTAACATCCTCAATATTATGAGGAAAATCAGATAGTGAACACATTTTTGGAAGGATATCTTCTTTGATTGGTATCTAATAAACAAACACAATGAGTCAATTGGTTACCTTTGGCAAAATGGTAGTAAAACACTTCCTTCCATACCGTAACAAAAATGACCTTATATATGGTGTTTTATGGATATCAGCCACTATACATCACATCGTCTTTAAGAGATAGTTCTTAGGTTCAGACAGTGGAAGATCACATAAAGTATCAACAAGTTCTCCAACACTTAAAGGATAACCTAAATTGGCACATAATCGAATGCATAATAGTCATATTAGCATCACAGTGAAATAGGTTTTGATGTTGGAAATTAGGTCTTTTTACGGCTACAACCATACAAACAAATGTCCCTCAATCAATATAAGAATGATAATAAATAATCACCTGGGTACTATGGCCCTGATAAGGTGTTGCAAAAGGTTAGTACTATTGCATACAAACTGGAATTTTCTACATATTGATGTGCACACCCAATTTTCCATGTTTCATGCTTAAAAAAGATTATAGGTGACAAGCTCTCAATTCAAACTGTATTGCTATAAATTGACGAAGAAGGAAAAATCATATTAGAGCATAAAACAATCACAAAAACAAGAATCTAATAACTACAAAATTCATCTAGTTACATAACAAATTACATGGGATAATTAAGTTCATTTTTTTACCTCTCTCTATAGGCATAATGAATATAAGGTGATTGTATGTATTACACAACAAATGTAATAAAAAAGGGTAATATAACAACAACATTTAATATGATTTTAAGTAAAATCAAATGAGAGAACACTGTGATTTTTAAAATTTTATTTTTAAATATTTAGATTTTCAATGTGACCAGATTGTAAAAAATATTTAAATAATATATATTTGTCATATTTGATTGAGATTAAAATATATTTATGGTAGAAAAATTCCATTTAATGTAACAAAATAAATTTTAAATAATTTATATAAGTGTTATAGAGTTATGTTAAAAAGTTGATATTAATTTCATATTTTATAGAAAAATTTAAACTAAAATAATATATAATTATGCTATTTATTTTAAATTAGTTGAATTGGTTTATTTATATGTATCTCGCATTTTTTGTTAAAGAAGTATCAAAATATAAAAATATTTATGTATCCGAAGAAAATTTTCGGATGTAACTTTGTATATGATTAATATCCTCTCTCTCTAACGTAATCTTCATTTTAATATTTATGTAATCATGATTCTAATATTTATGAACTTGTGTTTTATTTTACTTAGTAAAAAATTATATTTCAAAAACATAATACAATAAATTATTCTTAATTATTTATTTTAATATATAAAATATTATTTTCAATTATGTTTTAGTAATTTGTGAAATAAATAGTTTTATTTCGTTTTTCCAAAAAATTTTGATATTGAATTAAAAATTGTGTTAATATATTTATATAAGTTTAATTAATAAATTCAAATAAATGAAAATTTATAAAAATATACAATAAAGAAAATGAAGTAAAAAATTGTACTTTGTATTTTCTATTTAAATAAATGTTAGGGTAAATTTCACTATGTGAAAGAGTCAAAGTAGTTAGGTCCATTTTGATGGTCTCATGAAATTGTTTTGATGTTCAAAGATATTAGAATATATTGATGAGATGTGATCAAATCTTTAAAAGGCTTACCGATTCTTTATTTTAAAATACCTATGTTGAGAAAACCTAATGAGGAGGGGTTGAGGATGGAGTCCACTTTGGGGGAATTAAACATCCCATGGGGTGTCTAGGCTCCAAAATCTCACACTATCCTAGGGATAAACATTTCGTTATGTGTAGATTGATCTTCTTCCATTAAATAAATGAGCTAACCTCAACCTCGGCTTAACCTAGTCACAAAAAAATGCCTAAGCTAAGTTGAGGGTTTGCTTGACCAGGTCTATTTTTAAGTCAAGGTATGGTTGTACTTATGCTAATGTTGGTTGGATTTTCTCCAATATTGTGGTTTTCTAGGGTAAATCATGATGTGTATGCTTAGGTTTATTATTGTTATGTATTACATTTTTAACATTATTTCTCTCCTACTATTTTGTTTCTAAAAATGGTATCAAAGCAAAAGGATCATGGCTTGGGGAAGGTCGTTGGGGTTGAAGTTGAGATAAAAGTGCTAATAAATATACCATAGTAGAATCGAGTGGAAAAAATTATGAACATGCATGGATCCATTGTGATTTTCATGTGGATAGGATATTATGCATGGATATTGCAAGGTAAGGAAAATGAGAGGAAATATTCACAAAAATCATAAATAAAGAGGAGAGAACTACAACAATCACAAGAAATAGAAATGAAAAATTGAGATGAAATTGGTTAATTACATGTATATCGGCATATGAGTGTAAGACCTTGTTTGGCATGGGTATCATGTAGATAATTCTTGGAGTAGATAGTTGATAGCAAAGTTTAAAGTGACCAATATTAGGGAAAACTTAGGTCAAAGAGCGATATTTTTTAGGTCCACATTGGTGGTTTTTGGTGGTGGTTTCGGCACATGATTTTGGTGGTTGTTAGGATATTTAGAGACTAAGTTAGTTAATTTCAACTTGGTTTAATATTTCTATTAAGTAAAATTGTTTTTCTTAGTGGGTTTTCCAATTCATTTTCTAAAAATCAAGGCTTTTTGGAGATAAATCTCCAAAAGAGGCTTCAACGTTTAGAAAGAATTCTAATTCCTTGTTTGTAAATAATCTTAGATTCTTTAATTATTATGGAAGGTATGAGTTCTAGTTTTAGAAAAGTTGTGGATAGGAAATATTTTGTCCATAAGGAGAAAACTAATTTACCTTGAAAGGTATGAGAGATTTAGGGAATAAATCATGAGAGCTTTATGGAATCAATTTGGGAGCGATTTATGGATGTAGAAAACCCTGCCATTCTTGTAACTTTGCATTTAATCATTGTAATTCTACAGGAAAAGCTAATGCCAAATGAATGTGTAATCAAGCTATAGAGAGTAAATAGAGAGAAACATTGTTTCTGATTATTTGTTTGTACATGATTTATTGAATGAAAGTGATTGAACACATCCTTATGCTCATGATTGTCTCTGTGTATTTGTGAATGGATAATTCCAGCATTTGTGTGTAATCAAGAATTAAGCAGAGTTTTAGTTCCATGTGAATACTCAAATTGATAATAGATTGAGTTTAAACTTTGTCATGAATGAATGGTACCAACCTAGTGAGAGATTAGAGAAAATCTCAGTAGTATAAGAATTATGTGCATGTTTAGATGATTCCGTGTGTAAATGAAGTTGAATTAAAATCAGTGATTCATGTAATTAAATTTGGGTTTCCATGTGAAATTTAGAGATTGCATTGATGAAGATATGTGGGACTGAATTGTAGGAAAATATATTTTGTGGCATCGGTGTTTCTTTAATACGCATTAGTTGCATTATACTCCTAGTGTCACTATATATTCTAGACATAGAGTCATTTAATGGCTCATACTATCCAAGACATTAGCTATTATTGATGAGTGGCTTGACACCCAATTGATCCATGACCGACACTAAGGGTAATGGCTGAAGTAAATTGTAAGAACTATATTATATAAAATATTTTTATTTTCCATTAATAAAATTTCCTTTAAATGGCCACCTCGCTCACAAAATTTATGTCACAAAATTTTAACCAAATAAAAATACTAGAATTGTGATTTTTTATACGGTTGTGTAAGTGATTAATGAAGGCCTTCATGTGTATGGGAAACCCTATTTACCCCAAAAGTGTACAGTGAAATTAAAGCTTCTGAATTAAAAGTAACAAAAAACTAAGCTAAATTGAAAGCATGACTAAGTTTAATCCATATAATAACCATAGCTTTATTATTGTGAAATTATTTTGCCAATTAAATTTTATTATTATTATTATTTTACTAGTTTCTAATAATAATAATTAAAAATGAAAAGTGTATTTTATATTTGTTAAATGTAACTGTGTGAAATTTGAAAGGTGTGTTTGATGTTCAATTTTGGGACGCCCTCCACTATGACTGCCATTTCTTTCTTTTTTTTCAGTGGGGGAGAGAATCCCCGCTGAAGAATCATAATACAACATATATCCCCGAAGCGAACAGATTTCATCATACAATATTTATGGCCGAAGCGAGCAGAATACGTCATCATCGAGCAAAATACTGCATCATCGAAACACATGCTACAGAAACCCCAGCTCCCGCAGGAATCGAACATGGCTGGGGTGCCAAAGCCAACCGCCCCAGCCAACACATCATGCACATCACGTGCTATGACTGCCATTTCTTTATTCTTACAAAGCTTCTATCTGCTCCTCCTTTAATTAAAAAGCCCGATACCCCTCTCGTGTACTATTCGATATTTTGACAAAACGTGACACGATGGGTATATAGGTCACTAGACATTGAACATAAATAAATAACCATATCAAACCCTGTTAATCTCATTACTCGCACCTATGTTGTCGAAATTCCAAAAGTTAATGAAGAATTATTTGGTGGTGAATTATGTTAAAGGACACACACCTGCGGTGGTTTTAGCTGTGAAAATGCAACCAACAAATGCGTTAAAAGTATTTCGCAATCATGCCAAGACAGCTAAAGAGCTTACAGTGATTGAAAGATGGAATCGGTTGTTAATCACAATTAGCTTGCACTTTTAAATTATTCTTAACATTCTTGTTCTCCGACTGCTAGCCACTTTTAATTACCAATGTTTTCCTACTACGAAAAATTTCAGTCGGCCATGAATAATGGCCGCCATGAATATTCCTTTTTACTATTAATGGTAACCTAAGGAGAGAAGGTTAAAACCAAAGAAACCCATTTGAGAACTAATATCAAATAATGGTAATGTCATTCCCGCAGTTCATCTCATACGTAACACATTTCATTGCATAAAATCATCTTACAGGTAAACACATTATATTCCGTATAATATACTTACACGTACAGGTAAGTATAATACGCATCTCTAAGAATCTGATAACATAAAGACCTTGAAGAATTTGATTCTTCTGTCGGAAGATTCTACATATAGAGAATTATGATTGATCTAAACGAAAACGTAGATAGAAGAAAACTTAGGTAGATAGATAGAAGCCTCGGTACGTATCTAAAAGCAAACGTAGATAGAAGAAAACTTAGTACATAGAAGGATCGGTAACCCTGACGGGAATGGCTTCTCCATGGAACAAAATTGTCACACACCAGGGGGTTCATCGTGCCCTATTCCTGGACTATGACCCACAGGAAAAACCACAGCGCCATCGTTCTTTGCTGTCTTACTATGCTCGTAATTTTCATAAGGGGGAGGGTCTTTTGCCTTCTCAACAATTTCATGACCAGCTCTCGCCAATTTGTTATTCCTAGCAACGTCGTTGCCAAGAACAACGCCCTCATTCCCCTTGCGGTTCACACTCACGAGACTGCGGTTATTTGATACCACAGCGTTATATGAGTGGATAAACCGAGCGTCGCTCCATGCAAAGGCGTCAACAAGAATCAAGAGCAGAAGTATAACAGCAATAATTCGAGCCTTCATTTTTGAATGAATACTGAGAATCTACCACCTTGCAAGTGATCGAAGTACTACAGAGCTTCTTCAAAAGAGGATCCACGATCGGATCATCAAAGAGAAGAAATGCCCTTATGTCGAATTGGCTGAGCTCTTAACGGTGCTATATATAGATATTTCTCCCATAGTTTTGCATTAACGTAAACATAGATGTTGTACCACAAACAAGCAATATGTTTAGTGCAAATGATATGAACCATTTGCCATAGATTTCTGCTGTTCATCCGTAAATTTTCATTTCAGATCGACTGCGGCCATTCAGTGTCTGTCCTCGAGATCCGATCAATAGCATAATAAAATGCATTTTATAATATTTTTTTTGCGAAATCATGTACAGTTAGTACATTGGTATCAACAGATCGGTACGTTTATGACAACACAGTCTTTGGTATCTGCACGTGATATTCGAAGGATCTGTATTTACAAGTAACATGCTGCCAACTGGAGATAGTTGCATAGAGTTGCATTAACATAGATATTTCTCCTATCTATTTTCATTAACATATAACCATACCGACATAGATATTTCTCGCATAGATTTGCGTTAACATAACCATAGATACTTCCGAAAATACCCTGTCTTCTTGTACTATAAACAAGAAATAATTTTAATGATAAATTCTTGTTATCAATGATTTGAACCACTTGCGATACATGTTTTGCAATTCATCTGGTTAATTGTGACCCTTCAGTCTCTGTGGTCAAGATCCTCTCCGTAGCATAATAATTAGCATTTTACAATAATTTTTAAGAAACCATGTCAACTTGTGTACTTTGGTATCTACAGTTTCTGTAGCATTATGACCACATACGTGCTATTGAAAGCAACAAGTAACATACTGCGGACCGGCGATTCTGAATGCTTCCATGTTCACATTAAAATCTTTTGTCTTCGACAGTCATTCATTTGAAGTATCAACTCCCAAAGCTAAGGAATCTTGCACGGCCGTTGATGACTAGAGAAATAGTGACCATCGCAACTATTTTTTAATGGTTAAAGATCCAGTTGCAGCTTTGGTGATTCCTTGCTCAACTATTTTTTAATGTTTAAAGATCCAGTTGCAGCTTTGGTGGTTCCTTGCTCAGAGAGGGCACTTCTGATGGAAACTCCTATTTCCACCACTATAGCTTCCCACTTCTGATTAGCCTTACAGATTCGCTTTGCCCACATAGGGACTCGTGCATCCAACTTGATAGGTTTATTCGCTTTGTCCACACAGGGACTCGTGCATCAACTTGACAACCGGCTTTAATGGTTCTCTTTTATTATTCTATTATGTTTATGTTTTCCGCATTGAGTCTAAGTCTCGTCCAGGTTGTTTATTAATTAAAAAAAACAATCCATTTATCATGGAATAAAATTATTTATTTATTTATTCAATTATGAAGGGTGTTTTTTATATTTACTAAAATAAGAAAATCATGTTAAATAACTGTTTTAAGCAATTATGGTAGTCAAAAAAAGAAATTTAATATAATCTAAGGAAACATTTTAATAAACTTTAAATATATTGATATAGTTGAAGTTTAATTTATAGATGAAATGATTTTTTTACTATAATGTTATACAATTTCAAGCAAAATATTTTTTTTTATTCTTTAAATATATTTTTGAATATATAAATAGATTCAACAACCTTAAAAATTCTATGGCATTCCAGTGACAATAAAGAACCCAAGAGAAAAATATTGCTCTTTCAGCAGTTCTAGTGATGACAACAACAATGCCACTCAGTTACAACTACAACTACAACAACATGTACATCAACAACCATTTCAGCAGTGGAAACTCAGTCAACTTATTCAAATAACAGAATTTGCAAAATCAATGGAAGATTTATCAATTAAGAGGCAAAAAAATGAGAAGTGAAGGACTTAGCTTAATAATTTACAAGAGTAAAAACTGAAGATTGATAATTTATATTTAGTTGAGTTACAAAAGACACATAGGCTTACATAGGGAATTGAATTCTTAGAAAACCAATGTGTGGTAGCTGACACCATTACACAAGCTAAGGAGAGCATGTGGAAGGAAATAAATCAGGCCAACATTGATATATGGCCTTCAATTGAGATCATCTTTGAGCAAGATGAACTAGTGCATAGAGGCAAAGAAGCAATAGTAAATGTGGAAAAGGAATTGGGTTTAAAACCAGGAAAAAAAATACACTTATATAATCGCAGAAGTGTCCTCAGACACATAATTTTATTAATCAGAAAAAATAATTACATAATTTGATTTTGCAAGGGTTTACACCCGAACAACACAAACACTTTTGCAATGAGCTATTTATAAGCTCCATGTCCTAACTACCTCTAATTATGGATCACTTATTGAATAACAAGTGTCCATTTACAATAAATGCTATTCAAACCAACTAGCTATCTCCTAAAATAGAGCCTAAGATAAGAGACATTTGGAGAGTCATATCTATTTACAACAATATGCTAATTCTAAAAGTCTCCATTAAATAATTAAACATTCTAGAATAATAATTATTAATTTAATATCTTAAATTAATAATTATTTTATTCTAATTTTATAACCTATGATAAAATTGTATTTTTGGATCATCTAACATTCCCCCCTGTGATCTAAAGATACATTACAACAGATACCAAGTTCATCCCTGAACTTAGTAAATTTTATTCTGCCAAGCGGTTTCGTGAAAATGTCAGAGATCTCATCTTCGGAAGGACAATAAACTGGCTTGAGGACATCTTTGGCAATGAGAGATCTGATATGATGATACTTGGTTATGAAAAACTGGGTTCTTGGAAAGTTTGATGGCTGACTGGCTGTCAATGAATAATGATGTAGTTTCTACTTGAGAAATGCCCAAGTCCTGCAAAATTTTGCGCAACCAAACAATTTCACATGTTGCTTCCCATATTGAAATGTACTCTGCTTTTGTTGAAGAAGTGGCCACCGTAGCTTGTTTCTTACAACTCCAAGATACTGTTGCTGACCCCATATTCATTAAATAACCTGATGTTGATGCTCGATCATCAATACTCCCAGCAAATTCGGCATCGGAATATCCACCAAGTACAAAATTTTTAGTCTTTGTGTAAAGAAGACCAAAATCTTTTGTTCCCTGTATATATTGAAGAACTCTTTTGGCTGCATTCCAGTGGCTGTCTCGTGGTTCCTGCGTAAATCGTGAAAGAATACTGACTGCATAAGATAGATCAGGACAAGTATTTGTCAAATAAATCAAGCTGCCAATCAACTGTCTGTAAGTTGTACTGTCCACCTTTCCCCCCCTTCAAATTTTGAATGTTTCAAGTTTTGCTCCATGGGGGTGAGAACGGGCTTGCAATCCTGCATGCCAAATCGCTGAAGAACTTCTGCTGCATACTTACTTTGAGAAATGAAAATATGATGTGGACATTTGAAGACTTCAACTCCAAGATAGTAGTGAAGTAATCCCAAATCTATCATCTTAAAACCTGCATGTAACTCCTTTTTCACCTGTGCAATATGATCATCATGGTTGTCAGTAATGATCAAATCATATACATACATAACAAGAATGACCATATATTTTCCCTGTTGTCGCACATACAAAGTATCATCAGATTCACTTCGTTGAAAACCAACTTTCTTAAGGTATTCATCCATCTTTGCATACCAAGCTCGGGGAGCTTGTTTTAATCCATATAAAGCCTTGATCAATTTGTCGACTTTATGTTCTTTTCCTTCAACTTCAAAACCTGGTGGTTGGGTCATATGCACGTCTTCCTGTAAATTCTTGTTGAGAAAAGCACTTTTCACATCCATTTGATGAACTTTCCATCCTTTTTGAGCAGCCAATGCAAGTGTTAATCAGATGGTGTTCCATTTTGCTGTAGGAGAAAAAGTTTCTTCATAATCAATGCCTTCCTGCTGCGTAAAACCTTTTGCGACAAGTCGTGCTTTATACTTTTCAAGTTCTCCCTTTTGATTATACTTAATTCTATAAACCCATTTGCGTCCTATGGGTTTAACATTTGCTGGACAATCAACAAGTTTCCAAGTGTTGTTATCAATTACTGCATGATATTCTTCAACCATAGCTTGTTGCCATTCTTTATGTTTTACTGCTTCTTTGTATGTGGAAGGTTCAGTAAAATCATTTGCTATTAAGGCAAAATTGCCTTCGCTTCTATGTGCCCTTCTGGTGCCTGTTTTATTTTGCTCATCATGCTTTACATCTTTCAAAAGTTGAACTGCCCATTTTGGTAGTTGGTGCTCACTTGTTTGCGCTTCTGTAAAGTCTCCATCATTGTAAAGAGGATTAATATAAACTGATGTCCGTCGTTTAGGTGAAGAGTGTGGAGAATCACTATCAGAAGAACTGCTGCTGCTTGGAGATGCGGATGAACTGCTAGAAGACCCAGATGATGTTGTTGATATAGATGGACTGGATGACTCATCTTCAGAGGAAGGAAAATCAAGTTCATACCAATTTGGGGAAGTTGGTTGACTTTGCATTTTTCCATTTCTTTTACTTCCTTTAGTTTCTAACTTGTGAAGAAGATTTTCAATTTCTTCAGCACTCTTACTCTCAGTTTCATCAAAAATGACATCCCTGCTCACAACAAATTTTCCATTGGTCAAAAGACGATACCCTTTCCTCTCATCAGAATAGCCAATCATTGTGCATTTTAAACTTCTTGAGTCAAGCTTAGTTCATTTTTCTTTCGGAACTAAGGCGTAACACACTGAACCAAAAACTCTTAGATGTTTAACTCGAGGTTTGAAACCAAACCAAGCTTCATAAGGTGTGATTCCGTCTAAAGAAGTAGTTGGAGATCTGTTTCTTAAGTAGATAGTTGTATGTATTGCTTCGGCCCAATATGTTGGACTTAACATCTTGAAAGTTAACATGGATCTCGCCATTCCTAACAAAGTGCGATTCATTCTTTCGACTACTCCATTTTGCTATTGAGTGTAAACATTAGTAAGATGTCGTCTTATGCCATTTTCACTGCAATAAGTTTTGAATTCATTTGAAGTGAATTCTCCCCCATTATCTGTCTTGAGAGTACCTATCTTTTCTTTGACTTCATTTTCAACAAGTTGGGGAAAAATTTTAAACTTATCAAATGCTTCTGACTTGTTCTTCAAAAAGTAAACCTAAGTCATTTTGCTGAAATCATCAATGAATAGTAAGAAATATTTGCATCCACCAAAGGAATTTTGTAGTGGTCCACAAACATCACTGTGAACTAGTTGTAGCCGCCTGTTTGCATGCCATGAACTTGTTGGAAAACATTCTCGACTTTGTTTGCCATAAATGCAAGGTTCACATTTTGCATTTTCCCTTTTGAATGTGGGAAGTCCTTTAACCATTCCTTGTTTCTACAATTCAAAAAGACTCTCAAAATTTAAATGTACATATCTTACATGCCATAGTCTTACAAGTGAAATACCTGTACTCACTACCCCTGCAAAATTTGAATGCCTTGGAATAACTGTCCCTTTCATCCGTAACAGTTTTCCATCTTCATAACCTGTCATGACTGTTTTCAAGTTCTGTTTGATTGAATTAATCTTGACTAAACCATCTTCCATAATCAGCTGATGTCCATCTTGACACTGGAAATCATCTTTTCTCCAATCATAGGGAGAAAAACTTTAACTACTCCTTTTCCATAAGGAGTATGTTTTGTATCATGAGCAAGAAAAATGGAATTAAGTTGGAAATCTTGATAATTCTAAAAAAAATCACGTCGACAAGTCATATGCTGAGTTTCCCCTGAATCCAAGATCCAGGCATCTTCACAGTCACTTCTAAGATGGGATGAAAGTTGTGATGCTCGTGAGGACGTAAAAACATATTCTGAGTTATCATCATCTTGATCATTTGCAAATTGCACTGAATGTTGTTGAAACTTGGGAATTTTATTAAGTGAAGTTCGATAATCTTCAACATAATGGCCAACTTTGTTACATCTTTGACACACAATTTGACTTAAGTCTCTTCCTCTTCCTGAAGATTGTCCTCTGCCTCTACTTTGACTTCTATTTTGAGATTGTCCTCTACCTTGATTATTATATCCTTGTCCTTGAAAATTGCCTCTTCCTTGGTTGTTTCCTCTACTTTGAAAATTATTTTTTCCTCCTCTGTTAAAATTGTTTCCTCTGCTTTGGCTTTGACCTCGATTATGTGTTGCTTGATTCTGATTCCCTCTGCCTCTGCCTCGAGAACTGTCTACTGATGACTTACTAGTGCTGGCCTCTATGAGAAAAAAATCTTCACCAACTTTCTTCTTCTTCCCAAAAGTTTTATCATGTTGAGTTAACATTTCACAAGGTTCATCAAACTTTAGCTTCTCTAATTTCCCAGTTACTTGTAGAGTCTCCAAAAAATGAGTGTAGGAAGAAGGAACTCCAACAATTACAATTGTGACCATAAAGCTATCATCAATTGCAGGAAAACTAGCATTAATAATTTCTTGCCTAATATTCTTAAGTCTTGAGATATAATCAAGAACATCACCGCCTTCAGTTAATTTTTGTTGCAATAGTTTTAATTGTAGATCAACTTTCTTTGATTTAGGCTGAGTATCAAAGAGGTCTTTAAAAGTTTTCAAAGCAGACCATGCATCTGTAGCATTTTCTATATGGACATACATTTCATCATCCACAGAAGATTTAATAAGAGCTAAGGCTTTAGCATTCTTGATTTCCCATTTTGCTAGTGCAACTGCATCTGTGGTGTTATTCGGCTTAACATCTCCATCACATATTCCCTGCCATAATTCATTGTAAATTAGAGTGCATTCGAGGAGACGATGCCATGTTTTATAAGATTTTGTGCCTTCAAGTTTGTCGGAATCAAAAAACAAATTAATCAACTTAGACATTGTAGCGTTGAAGCGTCGCACCAAGAATCAGAACATAAATGACAAGATATTCAACACAACACACCACACAAAAACACGATCTATCGGGGCTTGGCCTTGACCCTTGAATAGTTGTCAAAACAGGGGAAAATTGATTGAGCTTTGCACTTGGCTCTAGTCAATTTCTCAAATTTTTACAAGGAAACTTTCAAAATTTGACTTTTACGATGGTGCTTTTGCGCAATCTGGTAAAAAAAAGTTACCCCCCCTCAAAGTAAAATTACTTTGAGTTATAATGCCACACTTATCTCTCCAAAAAAAATTTACAAAAAAATATCTCCTTATTACTCCAAAAATTACAAATGACCTTATTCCTCCACCAAAAATTTACAGATCCCTTTATTACTCCACAAAAAATAAATTAAAAAACTCCATATCTCTCCAAAATACAATATTAAAAAATCCTTATCTCTCCTATAAATATTCTCACTAAATCTCTCATGCAAACACTCCACTCATTCTCTCACATTCCACTTGCTATCTCTCTTTTGTTCATAAACTCACATGCTTACATTCAATAACAATTAAGCCCAAAGGAGAATGTCTCGTTGATAACTATTTGAATTACTTTAGGAAGGTGTTCACTTTTAGGCACGTACTTTTATGAAAACAATCATTAGTATCCCCACATAAAAATGTATGTCACTTAGTCCTCCATAAAATGTATGCCGCTTATTTCTTCTTACTTTATAGCATAAATATTTTATTTAATTTACCATAACATAAAGAAACTTTTATTCTTTACCACCAGATTTAAGCGACTAGCGGCTCACAAGAAGCTTGATTTTTTTTTAGTCTTTCGCACACGGCTTCAGTGCGATCTCTTCAAGCTTCCAGAGCACCTTTTACAAATGCGCAATTCATTCGAGCACACTTCTATAGATCAACTTACATTAGTTAAAAAAATTCATAATGCTCCATGCTACGCAGGTAAATCCAGTACAATCGAGCCATACCTTTCCTTTGTCGAGTCTGAACATTAACTCTGCAAACAAAATCTTAAAACTGCAAGACTTCAGGTGACCAATCACACATTCACTGTCTATTCAACAACTGGGTTGTCTCAACACAATGTGGAGTTGCATGAAACAGTCCCTTTGAAAGTATCTCTGTAGCTTCCCACAACCCTGAGAGGAAAGTGCGCGGCTGTCAATCGTGGGAGAAAAGTACAGACTTGGCCGAAAAATTGGCAGTGGTTCATTTGGTGAAATTTATAAGGGGGTCAATACTCAGACAAACGAAGAGGTGGGCGTTAAACTGGAAAATGTAAAGACTAATCACCCGTAGCTTTTATACGAGGCCAAGGTTTATAGAATTGTTCAAGGAGGAACTGGAATCCCAAATATAAGATGGTCTGGAGTGGAAGGAAATTATAATGTGATGGTTATTGACCTTCTTGGACCAAGTCTTGAAGACTTATTCAATTCTTGTGATCGAAAGTTCTCTTTGAAAACCGTATTAATGCTTGCTGATCAGCTAATTAACAGGATGTAATATGTCCATTTAAAGAACTTTCTTCATCGTGATGTAAAGCCTGAGAATTTTCTCACAGGTCTTGGGCGAAGAGCAAATCAGGTCTACATCATAGATTTTGGGCTTGCGAAAAAAGATCGAGATGCTACTAATCATAAGCATATTCACTAAAACCGGCGGCCAGGATTCAAGTTAGAAGCTTGAATTTGAAAGGCAAAGGAACCCAACCCTCTCAGGCGTAGAGAAAACACAGATTTGCATTTGCTGCTTTAAAAAATGATTTTAGAATTGGCAGATCTAAAATTAATAAAAATTTTGCAAATTTCATACCAATCTTTTGCTGATCACTTCAACGGAGTTGAGTTTTCCACGATCTGATAGAGCTGGAATCTCCTCCTCAAATCAACTGTAGCATTACTGGAGCTCTCATACCACAATAATGGCAGAAGTGTCCTCAGACACATAATTTTATTAATTAGAAAAAATAATTACATAATTTGATTCTGCAAGAGTTTACACCCGAACAACACAAACACTTTTGCAATGAGCTATTACCTAACTACCTCTAATTATGGATCACTTATTAAATAACAATTGTCCATTTACAATAAATGCTATTCAAACCAACTAGCTAACTAATCTCCTAAAATAGAGCCTAAGATACAACACATTTGGAGAGTCATATCTAGTTACAACAATATGCTAATTCTAAAAGTCTCCATTAAATAATTAAATATTCTAGAATAATAATTATTAATTTAATATCTTAAATTAATAATTATTCTATTCTAATTTTATAACCTATGATAAAATTGTATTTTTGGATCATCTAACATTATACGGGTTTTTAATTCCAAAACCAAAGATGAACTAGAAGGATATACCATAGAAGATAGAACAAAAACTATTTTGGAAGTGAGAAGAATTTTTATTAAGAAACATTTGATGCTTCAAATGAAAAACAAGTGCAATAACCTCGAATCAAGTATCCAAAGGTTTCACAAAAAAATATTTGTTTTACATAGAAAAGGATTGAGTGGAATAAAGGGAATTGGAGATGCATTGATTGATTTAGAACAATATCAAAAGAAATTATATTCAATTGCCATAGATAAATCCATATTTTCAAAGATTAAAGGTACAATCACAGATAAAGCTTTTATGGAAGGACTCATTTATGATTTATTCATCAAGTATGAGATAAATCATTTATTTTTGGTTAAACGAACTTTCCAAGAATACGCTCAAGTAGATGAAACATTCAAAAATTGGTCAAACATACAATTCCAGATGAAAAAATGTGGGAAGAACTAATGTGGGAAGAACTATGTAACTTACTAAGGTAAATGAGTTACTGGGGTAAATGAGTCCTTTCATTACATTAAAGTAATTTAAAATGTAGTACATGTTTACACAAGCTTAAAGCATTGATCATCCATAAATTACAATCAACAAAACATTTTAGATGCTCTAACATAATTACCTAACCTAAAATTATCTCAAAAAACTACAAAATCTATGTAACTAAAAGTTGTCGTTTTCTATGTGTATCAAATGACTGCTGTTGTTGTTACCAAACTAGAGGCTTAAAGCCTTGATCATCCATAAATTACAATCAACAAAACATTTTAGATGCTCTAACATAATTACCTAACCTAAAATTATCTCAATAAACCACAAAATCTATGTAACTAAAAGTTGTCGTTTTCTATGTGTATCAAATGACTGCTGTTGTTGTTACCAAACGAGAGAAAGACAAACGACAACAAAATTATTCTACATTTCTTCGTTTTATTAAGTGGGACTTGTTCTCTTGTTCAATGATTTATTGTGTAAAAAACAAACACTGCTGATTCTAGGGTTAGGGTTTTTTTTATGTAGAAATGCAGGAGTTTGGACGATGAAGATTTATGCAACTATCAGAAAGCGAACTGTTTTCCATATTTATAAACCGATTGCAGTTGTTGTCGTGAAACGATGAGAATGATTACGACAGCACAAATCAGCTGGCCTATGTACACTTGACCGCTGTAATAGGTGGGAATCGTTTGTTTGTTCAATGATTTATGGTGTAAAAATCAATATGTTTGATCCTAGGATTAGGGTTCTTTTTAGTAGAAGCCCCTGATGTAGATCCATGTAACAAACAGAAAAAGAACTGTTTCCCATGTGTCTCAAATGATTGCTGTTGTTGTAGTTGAACTGATAGCACAAATCAGCTGGCTATTTTACACTCCGCCGCTCTATTCGGTGGGAATGGTTGGTTTGTTCGATGATTTATTGGGGAAAAATGAATATTGTTAAGTCTAGGGTTAGCGTATATCGATTTTTCAAGTTACAAAGGTGACATTAGATTTGATTGTTTGTGTGACCGCATATCCTTGGGTTATTCAATACGTTAGAGTAAGTATATATATATATATATATATATAATTTTGAAATATATTTATATATATATTTATACTATATGGGTATATAAGTATTAAATATATAATTTTTTGATATTATAAACCTTTTATAGTTATATTAGTAATAAAGAATTTTTTATTTAGACATAATAAAAAATTAAATATCGTAGTTTAAGTTGATTTGAGTTTTTAATATGTGCTTTGATCTAATTGCATATTTTAAAAACTTTGAAAGTGATTTTACAATGACATATATGTGCTTTGATATCTAATTACATATTTTACATTGACATATATTTTTTTCATCTCAAATGAGTATTAGGATGTGGTATCAATTTCAAATATAATTAATTAATAATACTATTAAATAAATTTTAATAATTAAAATGAGTATTAGGATGTGGTATCAATTTCAAATATAATTAATTAATAATACTATTAAATAAATTTTAATAATTAAAATAAAAATAAAATGCCAATTTAAATAATAATATTTTAACATTATAATAAAGTTATTTTCAATATATTAATAATGATATAATTTGAATTGAATCAAATTGAGTAATAATCAATAACAAATTTTGTGGAGTTAATTTTAATTCATACTATTTGAGTATAGTTAATTTAATTTATTATTTTTGCTATAATTTATTCTAGTTAGTTATTGTTGGTTTTAATGAGTATGGTTGGCCGTAATAATCATATCTTGAAAATAATGATTGTTATTATAAAGTACAATATATCGTCTTATAAATCAAGCTGCCAATCAACTGTCTGTAAGTTGTACTGTCCACCTTTTCCCTCTCTTCAAATTTTGAAAGTTTCAAGTTTTTCTCCATGGGGGTGAGAACGGGCTTGCAATCTTGAATGCAAAAGGGCTAAAGAACCTCTGCTGCATACTTACTCTAAGAAAGGAAAATATGATGTGGACGTTGGAAGACTTCAACTCCAAGATAGTAGTGAAGTAATCCCAAATCTGTCATCTTAAAACCTGCATGTAACTCCTTTTTCACCTGTGCAATATGATCATCATGGTTGCTAGTAATGATCAAATCATCTACACACATAACAAGAATGACCAGATATTTTCCCTGTTGTCGCACATTAAAAGTATCATCAGATTCACTTCGTTGAAAACCAACTTTCTTAAGGTAGTCATCCATCTTTGCATACCAAGTGCGGGGAGCTTGTTTTAATCCATATAAAGCCTTGATCAATTTGCAGACTTTATGTTCTTGTCCTTCAACTTCAAAACCTGGTGGTTCGGTCATATACACTTCCTCCTATAAATCCCCAGTGAGAAAAGCACTTTTCACATCCATTTGATGAACTTTCCAGCCTTTTTGAGCGACCAATGCAAGTGTTAATTGGATGGTGTTCCATTTAGGTGTAGGAGCAAAAGTTTCCTCATAATCAATGCCTTCCTGTTGCGCAAAACCTTTTGCGACAAGTCGTGATTTATACTTTTCAAGTTCTCCCTTTTGATTATACTTAATTTTGTAAACCCATTTGCATCCTATGGGTTTAACATTTGTTGGACAATCAACAAGTTTCCAAGTGTTGTTATCAATTTTCCAAGTGTTGTTATCAACAAGTTACCATAGCCTGTTGCCATTCTTTATGTTTTACTGCCTCTTTGTATGTGGAAGGTTCAGTAAAATCATTTGCTATCAAGGCAAAATTTCCTTCACTTCTATGTGCCCTTCTGGTGCCTGTTTTATTCTGTTCATCAGGCTTTACATCTTTCAAAAGTTGAACTGCCCATTTCGGAAGTTGGTGCTCACTTGTTTGCGCTTCTGTAAAGTCTCCATCATTGTAAAGAGGATTAATATAAATTGATGTTCGTCGTTCAGGTGAAGAATTGTTGGAAATAATACTGAGAGGGGGGGTGAATTAGTATTATCAGATCAATCAAACTTTTCAATTTCATACTCAGAAACATATACGCTACTTCGATTAAGTGAACCCGCGTGTACATGCTACTGTGTCTAATGAAACTCGCGTATATCCAGAGATCTTATAATTCAGTTAGCTTAATCTTCAGTAAATGCATCAGATCATTATTAAGCATATTAACAGTAAACAGGTGCAGAATAACAGAACAGAACATCACACAAGAGCCACACACATGAACACAAAGATATAAGGTGGAAACCCAATGTGGGTGAAAACCACCTGCTGCAAGTCATCTCAATCTTCTTCTTAATAAGAAAATCCTTTTACAATATTTGTACTGGTGCAGTCTTATACCAGTACGGGAGCTACAACCCCCTTTGCTCTTGTACTAGCCGATCCATTTACTAGTACGCAGGCTGCTACCTGCTACAATGCTCCAAAGATCTCCTTTAGCTTTTGTACTAGCTTAGATACTAGTACGTAGGTGCTTGCCTACAATCTTCTCACCTCCAGGTACCACGTTTCATCAATTTTCATACTGGATACACTGAAGCACAACACATAATCTGTAAGGCCACTTTTCATCCAATTTTCATACTGGACCCATAACTATCATTGAAGCTCAAAACAATCATCAAACTCTGAATCACTGAAACCCTGTTAACAACAGTTACCAGAACACAGAGCAGACACAGAACTCTGTAATAACCATCAGATCCATCTGCAACTTCAAATATTAAGATTTACAATGTATACGCTACTTTGATGAATCAAACCCGCGTGTATACGCGCTTTTTCCAAAGACAACCCGCGTACAGATCTAAAAATAATTTCTCATAACTCGCAGCTGTACCAGACCTCAATCATACTCATAACACTTATAGAACAATACATGCGTCAGTATGTAGATCTAGAATAAGCATCATAAAGATAGTTCATTTCAAACCATTTGATCCCGATCTCTCCTTAGATCTAGTTCTCCATCAACCGATGAGATCTCTCCTTAGCTCAGATCAAGCAATGCGTCATCAACCCATAACCTGCATACTGGATCTCATACTTCTTCAGATATTCAAGACATTTCAGATGCGCTTGCCTAATGATTTCCTTCTCCTTATATAGCCTTAGGCCTTGTTCAATACCAAGAGCCAAAACCATAGTAATACAATACCATCAACTTCAAAACTAGGGATCGACACGCCCATCGAGACACAATGGTCCGAAACCATAGGCACAACTTCCAAGGACTAACCGCCATGGACCAAAGGTAATTTTCCACATACACGCTCTTTTGCTGAAGCCAACCTGCGTGTACACGCGACTTGGGCTTAACGAACCTGCATGTATGAGCTTTCTCTTCTTCTTATAGTCTGATCATCAATTCCTTGCTGCTGACCTTCTATACTATGATTTGTCATCAGTGAGGTTTGCCATCAAGGACAACACTTATCTCATAATGCCAACAATCTCCCCCTTTGGACTTGATGGCAAAGCTAACTTGTCACACTTAGAACTATCATCTGATTCCTTTGAGCTGTCCTCCATCAGTCACATCTGATATCTCTTCTGAAGATTCATCATCTGATTCCTTTGAGCTGTCCTCCATCAGTCACATCTGATATCTCTTCTGAAGATTCACCCAGTTATACATAAGTGAGATATTCTTCTATGAGAGGGTTGCCATCAAGTACAACACATGCATCATAATGCCAACAATCTCCCCCTTTGGACTTGATGGCAACAACACCAAATCACTCTCCCGCTTTGACATCAAGGGCAAAGGGTGGACCAAGATATTCTCTTCCTTTGCTGAATCATTCCACTGTCCATACTCCCCCTGAGTACCTGCTGAAATCTCTGAATAATCTCCCCCTTTGTATATGCCAAGGTGTACCAATCTGTCAATGCTCCCCCTGAGTACATGCCAAGTCTCTGTACTGCTGAAGTGTGTTGTTCATGCTCTTCCTGACTGTAGGCAAGATCTGTCATAAGATGTTCTTCAAGAAGAACATGACTCTATACATCATAAAAGACCTTCCTATCACCAAAGACTCATACATACATCCATCTCTCAACTAAGTGAGGATATACAAAAATTGACTCATCCACCCAACCAAGTGGGGATACATCAAAAGTTTACATATGACAACCAATCATATTGCATCAATCATCCCAGGCATAGTGGGGAAACCAAAATAGGCCGTTACATGACCTTGACACCATGAAAGAGATACCACAAAAGAGATATATGACATAGAGACGAAATAACTAGACCAAGACTTATGAAAGTCACTAGCAACATCTGATAATCACCATTCAGATCAGCAACCAAGAGATCCTTCTGTTCTCCTTTCGCCTTTGTTCCTCCTGAAATCAACACCAAATGTGAACTAGAACCAAAAGCTTTAAGATAATGCCAACAATGCATCATTGGAAGATTATCTGCTCCCCCTGAACCTGTGCCAGATGATCTCTGTCAGACCTATATCAGACTTTCTGCAACCAACATCTGTCCCTGCTGATTTCCTTCAAATCTCCACATACGCGTCTGTATACACATAAATAGGCGTATATACGCAGATATCTCTTACGCAACACGCGTACACCATATACGCGACTATCCCCTTGTAAAACGGCGTATGCACGCGGATATCCTTTAAACAACACGCGTACACAAATTTCCATACCAGCAACCTGTAAATGTCCTGTAGAGAATAGGTCATCAACCTATAACAAGGTATGTCTGCATCAATTCATCCCTTTGAACAGAATTCAGAGTCATTCACATTGTATCATGTGTGAGACTACCATAGCCATTTCATCAAGCTCTACATGATCCAAGTATCATTACTTGGGAACATCTGCATCAATTAACATATGTAAGTATAAACCTATCATCATATAGATAAGAACTCATCACCATGTCTCCAATAAAGCAACTTTGAGTAGTCATCCATGTATCAGCATTATGTATCTTGAGCTCAAGCTCATTTGACAAAACTTCTTGATATTATCAACAGCAACAATCCTTATCCACAAGAGTGCCTGCATTATAACTGTATGATTTTTATGCATATGACAACAGCAGTATATGAGTGACCCATCATCAAGTGAGGAAGATGAATATTCAAGCTTTGTACTTCTTCTTGTCCTTATGAAGATCACCATGTAAGCACCATATATGCATCATCAAAGAATCATCCATAAATATGATCTGGACATCAACTATGTAACCCCAAGAATCATATGAGATTTTATCATAGACAACTCACAACCACATCATAGCAAGATATATCATTTAGCCATATAAGAATCATCACCAAGGATTATTAACCATAATGCCAACAATGAATTACTTAAGGCATATGCTCCCCCTCAACCAGTGCCATCTGTTAGATCTGATCATGCATAAGCATCAAAACATCATCATCCTCAAGTTAGGACAAAAACACTTCTAGACATCATACAAGTAACAAAACATTTCCACACATCCTCAGCAGACTGTAACCAATAGAGCAAATAATAGACTGAATCATATCAGATCCTTTTTCTGATCCTGTTCCCACTGCTTTTCCTCAGATTGACATATACGCGACTTTGCAGTGTCTAACTCGCGTATATACGCGACTTCCCTTTAAGGAACTTGCGTATGAGATTCAGGACACTGAAGTTTTACACTTTCAGCTCCCCCTGAGTCTGATATGTCTGTGCTGTGCTGTGTCTCATTACATTGTGCTGACTGTACTTCCTTCTTCCTCCATATCTTCAAGTGTGATGAGGTTTTCTCCTTTTGGTGTGATGTCCATCCTTTGTTCCTGCATTCCTTTGCTATATGTCCAATCGTGTTACATGCATAACATCTTACATATTTCATATTCCTCCTGTAGCAATCAGCGGCTTTGTGACCAAACATATTGCAAGCAAAGCAATATCCATTAAAGTACCTTGAATGTGATGATCTTTCTACACGATGGTCTTGAACCCTTCTTCTTCTACATCTAGCTGCAACATGTCCAAGATTATGACATACATAACATTCAACATTATTCATAGGAGGAGTAAAAGATTTTCTTTGAAGACTTTCTTTCCTTGGTTGACCTTTCATCTCCTTGTTGATCATTTTGGATTTCTCTTTAGAGTTCCTTGCCTCACCTTGTGAACTAGATTCACCTTCAACAGATTCATGAAAACCAAGACCAGTCTTGATAGCAGGAGACCTTTGACTACTAAGAATATCATCCAAGACTTTAGAACTATCTTGAAATTGTAAAAGCTTATCCTTTTCTTCTATTTTACCTTTCAAGATATTTACCTCAACTTGAAGTTGTTCCTCCTTTTCTAGACATTGCTTCTTCATGTCTTCTCCATCTTTTCTTCCTTCTTCCATTTGTTGCCTTAGATTGAGTATCTCCTTTTCTTGATTTTCATACAGATCCTGCTGAATTTGACGAACTCTGAAGGCACATTCCAACTGTGATTTTAAGCTGATGACTTCGTTGTCTTGTTTTTCAATTGCTTGGTGTAGATCTTCATTCTGCTTCTTGGATTCTTCAAGATCTTCCTTTAGTGAGTGGATCGTAGCTTCAAGATTTTCATAGTAGCTGGATCTATCTTTGAGTTTCTTGATGGTTATGCTTCTTTCGTTGACTTCTTTTCTTAATGATGTCACTTCATGCTGCAATTTTTGACATTGGTCTTCCTTGTCCTTGAGTAGCTTTCTTACCTTGTTTCCTTCTTCTATTTGGGCCTTTAGTTTGGTAACTTCTTCTTTGAAAGCACATTCCCTTTTGTTCAATAGATCTTGTTGATCTTTAACTTTGTCTGCAAGCCTTCTAAACACTGCCTCTATTTGACACTTTTCTTGCTCACCCATAAAAGCATGTTCAGTAGTTTCACTATCACTTCCATCACTTTCACAAGGAAATATAGCAGGAACATCAGAGGATAACACATTCATACCTGATAATGATTCTGAATCTGATTCTGAATCTGAAGAGCTTCTTATACCTAATCCCCAATCGACTCTCCCAGTGTCATAGTCCTTCTGAGATGTCTTCTTCTTCTTATGAGATTTCTTCTTAAGCTTCTTTCCCATTGTTCCACGGATCTCCTTCAAGCGATCAAGCTTCTATCAAAGGACCTGCTCTGATACCAATTGTTGGAAATAATACTGAGAGGGGGGGTGAATCAGTATTATCAGATCAATCAAACTTTTCAATTTCATACTCAGAAACATATACGCTACTTCGATTAAGTGAACCCGCGTGTACACGCTACTGTGTCTAATGAAACTCGCGTATATCCAGAGATCTTATAATTCAGTTAGCTTAATCTTCAGTAAATGCATCAGATCATTATTAAGCATATTAACAGTAAACAGGTGCAGAATAACAGAACAGAACATCACACGAGAGCCACACACATGAACACAAAGATATAAGGTGGAAACCCAATGTGGGTGAAAACCACCTGCTGCAAGTCATCTCAATCTTCTTCTTAATAAGAAAATCCTTTTACAATATTTGTACTGGTGCAGTCTTATACCAGTACGGGAGCTACAACCCCCTTTTCTCTTGTAATAGCCGATCCATTTACTAGTACGCAGGCTGCTACCTGCTACAATGCTCCAAAGATCTCCTTTAGCTTTTGTACTAGCTTAGATACTAGTACGTAGGTTCTTGCCTACAATCTTCTCACCTCCAGGTACCACGTTTCATCAATTTTCATACTGGATACACTGAAGCACAACACATAATCTGTAAGGCCACTTTTCATCCAATTTTCATACTGGACCCATAACTATCATTGAAGCTCAAAACAATCATCAAACTCTGAATCACTGAAACCCTGTTAACAACAGTTACCAGAACACAGAGCAGACACAGAACTCTGTAATAACCATCAGATCCATCTGCAACTTCAAATATTAAGATTTACAATGTATACGCTACTTTGATGAATCAAACCCGCGTGTATACGCGCTTTTTCCAAAGACAACCCGCGTACAGATCTAAAAATAATTTCTCATAACTCGCAGCTGTACCAGACATCAATCATACTCATAACACTTATAGAACAATACATGCGTCAGTATGTAGATCTAGAATAAGCATCATAAAGATAGTTCATTTCAAACCATTTGATCCCGATCTCTCCTTAGATCTAGTTCTCCATCAACCGATGAGATCTCTCCTTAGCTCAGATCAAGCAATGCGTCATCAACCCATAACCTGCATACTGGATCTCATACTTCTTCAGATATTCAAGACATTTCAGATGCGCTTGCCTAATGATTTCCTTCTCCTTATATAGCCTTAGGCCTTGTTCAATACCAAGAGCCAAAACCATAGTAATACAATACCATCAACTTCAAAACTAGGGATCGACACGCCCGTCGAGACCCAATGGTCCGAAACCATAGGCACAACTTCCAAGGACTAACCGCCATGGACCAAAGGTACTTTTCCACATACACGCTCTTTTGCTGAAGCCAACCTACGTGTACACGCGACTTGGGCTTAACGAACCTGCGTGTATGAGCTTTCTCTTCTTCTTATAGTCTGATCATCAATTCCTTGCTGCTGACCTTCTATACTATGATTTGTCATCAGTGAGGTTTGCCATCAAGGACAACACTTATCTCATAATGCCAACAATCTCCCCCTTTGGACTTGATGGCAAAGCTAACTTGTCACACTTAGAACTATCATCTGATTCCTTTGAGCTGTCCTCCATCAGTCACATCTGATTCCTTTGAGCTGTCCTCCATCAGTCACATCTGATATCTCTTCTGAAGATTCACCCAGTTATACATAAGTGAGATATTCTTCTATGAGAGGGTTTCCATCAAGTACAACACATGCATCATAATGCCAACAAGAATGTGGAGAATCACTGTCAGAAGAACTGCTAGAAGACCCAGATGATGTTGTTGATGTAGATGGACTGGATGACTCATCTTCAGAGGAAGGAAAATCAAGTTCATACCAAATTGGTGAAGTTGGTTGACTTTGCATTTTTCCATTTATTTTACTTCCCTTAGTTTCTAACTTGTGAAGAAGATTTTCAATTTCTTCAGCACTCTTACTTTCAGTTTCATAAAAAATGACATCCCTCCTTACAATAAATTTCCCATTGGTCAAAAGACGATACCCTTTCTTCTCATCAGAATAGCCAATCATTGTGCATTTTAAACTTCTTGAGTCAAGCTTAGTTCATTTTTCTTTCGGAACTAAGGCATAACACACTGACCCAAAAACTCTAAGATGTTTAACTTGAGGTTTGAAACCAAACCAAGCTTCATAAGGTGTAATTCCGTCTAAAGAAGCAGTTGGAGATCTGTTTCTTAAGTAGACAGCTGTATGAATTGCTTCTGCCCAATATGTTGGACTTAACCTTTTGAAAGTTAACATGGATCTCGCTATGCCTAACAAAGTGCGATTCATTCTTTCGACTACTCCATTTTGCTGTGGAGTGTAAACATTAGTAAGATGTCGTCTTATGCCATTTTCATTGCAATAAGTTTTGAATTCATTTGAAGTGAATTCTCCCCCATTATCCGTCCTGAGAGTACCTATCTTTTCTTTGACTTCATTTTCAACAAGTTGGCGAAAAATTTTAAACTTATCAAATGCTTCTGACTTGTTCTTCAATAAGTAAACCCAAGTCATTCTACTGAAATCATCAATGAATAGTAAGAAATATTTGCAACCACCAAATGAAGTTTGTAGTGGACCACAAACATCACTGTGAACTAGTTGTAGCCGCCTGTTTGCACGCCATAAACTTGTTGGAAAACTTTCTCGATTTTGTTTGCCATAAATGCAAGCTTCACATTTTGCATTTTCCCTTTTGAATGTGGGAAGTCCTTTAACAATTCCTTGTTTCTGCAATTGAGAAAGACTGTCAAAATTCAAATGTCCATATCTTACATGCCATAGTCTTATAGGTGAAATACCTGTAGTCACTGCCCCTGCAAAATCAGAATGCCTTGGAATAACTGTCCCTTTCATCCGTAACAGTTTTCCATATTCATAATCTGTCATGACTGTTTTCAAGTTCTGTTTGATTGAATTAATCTTGACTAAACGATCTTCCATAATCACCTGATGTCCTGCTTGTTGAATCGTGACTAAACAGAGAAAATTTTTCTTAAAACTCGGTACATACCATACATTGGAAATCATTTTTTCTCCAATTCCAGGGAGAAAAACTTTAAGTTCTCCTTTTCGATAAGGAGTATGTTTTGTATCATCAGCAAGAAAAATGGAATTAAGTTGGCAATCTTGAAAATTCCAGAAAAAATCACGTCGACAAGTCATGTGCTGAGTTGCCCCGGAATCCAAGATCCAGGCATCTTCATAGTCACTTCTAAGATGGGATGAAAGTTGTGATGCTGGTGAGGAAGTAAAAACATATTCTGAGTTATCTTCATCTTGATCATTGGCAAATTGCGCTGAATGCTGCTGAAACTTGGGAATTTTATTAAGTGAAGTTCGAAAATCTTCAACATAATGGCCAACTTTGTTATATCTTCAACACACAATTTGACTTAAGTCTCTTCCTCTTCCTGAAGATTGTCCTCTGCCTCTGCTTTGACTTCTATTTTGATATTGTCCTCTACCTTGATTACTATATCCTTGTCCTTGAAAATTGCCTCTTCCTTGGTTGTTTCCTCTACCTTGAAAGTTATTCCTTCCTCCTATGTTAAAATTGTTTCCTCTGCTTTGGCTTCGACCTCGATTATGTGATGCTTGATTCTGATTCCATCTGCCTCTGCCTCGAGTACTGTCTGCTGATGACTTACTAGTCCTGGCCTCTGTGAGAAAAACATCTTCACCAACTTTCTTCTTCTTCCCAAAAGCTTTATCATGTTGAGTTAAGATTTCACAGAGTTCATCAAACTTTAGTTTCTCTAATTTCCCAGTTACTTGTAAAGTCTCCAAAAAATGCGTGTAGGAAGAAGGAAGTCCAGCAATTATAATTGTGACCATAAAGCTATCATCAATTGCGGGAAAACAAGCATTAATAATTTCTTGCCTGATATTCTTATGTCTTGAGATATATTCAAGAACATCACCGCCTTCAGTTAATTTTTGTTGCAACAATTTTAATTGTAGATCGGCTTTCTTTGATTCAGGCTGAGTATCAAAGAGGTCTTTAAAAGTTTTCAAAGCAGACCATGCATCTGTAGCATTTTCTATATGGACATAAATTTCATCATCCACAGAAGATTTAATAAGAGCTAAGGCTTTAGCATTCTTGATTTCCCATTTTGCTAGTGCAATTGCATCTGTGGGTTTATTCGGCTTAACATCTCCATCACATATTCCCTGCCATAATTCATTGTAAATGAGTGTGCTTTCGATGAGACGATGCTATGTTTTATAATATTTGGTGCCTTCAAGTTTGTTGGAATCAGAAAACAAATTAATCAACTTAGACATTGTAGCGTTGAAGTGTCGCACCAAGAATCAGAACAGAAATGACAAGATAGTCAACACAACACACCACGCAAAAAAACACGATCTATCGGGGCTTGGCCTTGACCCTCGAATAGTCGTCAAAACAGGAGACAATTGACTGAGCTTTGCACTTGGCTCTAGTCAATTTCTCAAATTTTTACAAGGCAACTTTCAAAATTTGACTTTTTACAATGGTGCTTTTGCACAATATGGTAAAAAAGAAATTACCCCCCCTCAAAGTAAAATTACTTTGAGTTACAATGTGATGATCCCAAAGAACTTCTTAAAAACAAATTACCCAACACACCTTATCTCTCCAATTTACAAATTACAAATAAAACTCCTTATTATTCCAAAAAATTTCAAAACATCACCCTTATTACTCCATGACAAGGCTTTTAAAAAATACTTTTAAAAAGCTCACTCATCACTCTATTACAAAGCTTTAAAAAATATTGTTATAAAGCTCACCTTATTTCTCCCAAAAAATAAAAAAAATCACTTATTACTCCCACTCACTTATCACTCCCAAAAATATATATATTACATACACTATCCTTTATTAACCTTATGATCACATTATAAACACCTTTACAAAACAATGTGATAAAACTTTCAAATCACTTTCCAAAAGTGATTTATAAAAAATGACGTGAAGATTTAATTTGGGAAAAGTAAGTAATATGAAATAATTATTTAATGACCTGTGAGTGAAACGATTTTTGTTGGCTCCTTCACGGCTTTCCTTTTCACAGCCTTAGAGAGATCAATGTCTGCCATTCGAATTCCCACGATCCAATCAGAAGCGAGGCAAGAGATTGCAGATTTATATCAGAAAGGACTCCGCTAATGCTCTGCTATATATGCTGGAAGATCTCAAATTTTAGGCGTTCCTATTTCAAACGTGGTTAGCGTGTATCACAGCGAAGCAGACGCTGTAGCCAAGTACATGTTTTCTTCCAGGCTTATCTGGAATTCCTCCGTTTTTTTAACTCGCAGTCCTCAATAATCACATGGCCTATGGAGACAATGGCGCTTCC
This sequence comes from Pinus tabuliformis, assembly GCA_031772625.1. Taxonomy (NCBI): domain Eukaryota; kingdom Viridiplantae; phylum Streptophyta; class Pinopsida; order Pinales; family Pinaceae; genus Pinus; species Pinus tabuliformis. Next base: position 1,072,644,196 of record CM062807.1, on the reverse strand, counting down.
TGGGAGCTTAAGAAAAGGTCCATTTTGGCATTTCCGCGCACACAGATCCGCTCATATGATCAAGGAGGAGGACGACGCAATCACCATTACTGCAATTCAAAACCCTGAAATAACGGTTCCTGCATTCTGAGAGTCCCTGAAAGTGGGGTTACATGCCGAAAATGATCTCAATTAGAGGCAACAAATAATCCCAACAAATAATAAATGATCGAAAATCCTCAGGCGGCCCGTTTCATCAGGATTTGTTCGCCCAATGAGGACAGGTTCATGATGTCTATGGGGGATGTTGGATTTACCAGCGCAATTAAAGCACAAAAAACTTAAAATACAGGAATTCCATCGGTGATTTTATTTCAATAAAACACATAAATAAACTTAGGGAGTTGAGGTTTTGAGGTGAAGAACGGATGTCTCCACGATCATTGCACAATGGAAGTAAAGGAAATTCAATAATAATACACAGCGTGATTTGCAAATTAAAAATCTGAAATCAATAAAGATTTTTTGTTTTTTTTGTTGAATACAAAACTGGATAATTTCATACCAACCATTCACTGATCAATTCGATGGAGTTTTCCAAAAACTTGTAGAGCTGGAATCTCCTCCTAACATCCACTGCAACATTACTGGTGCTCTGATACCACAATAATGGCAGAAGTGTCCTCAGACACGTAATTTTATTAATCAGAAAAAATAATTACATAATTGATTTTGCAAGAGTTTACACCCGAACACCTCAAACACTCTTGCAATGAGCTATTTATAAGCTCCATGTCCTAACTACCTCTAATTATGGATCACTTATTAAATAACAACTGTCCATTTACAATAAATGCTATAAAAACCAATAGCTAACAAATCTCCTAAAATAGAGCCTAAGATATGACACATTTGGAGAGTCATATCTAGTTACAACAATATGCTAATTCTAAAAGTCTCCATTAAATAATTAAACATTCTAGAATAATAATTATTAATTTAATATCTTAAATTAATAATTATTTTATTCTAATTTTATAACCTATGATAAAATTGTATTTTTGGATCATCTAACAAATATTTATGTCTAAATAGTAATTTTTTTATGAATGTTATCATATAAAAAGAAAAGGTTACATCAAGAAGTTCATACACTTTAAAATTCTCCTATAACATTTATGGTTTCACATGCCATAAACGTTCAACGATTTTTATTTTTTCCCTTTTCTCCTATGTACATCTACCCAACCTATAGAGTTATCGATTAGAACTAGAGATAAGGCCAAATGTTCATTTTTTTGAGAAATCTGCACTATTATCAACTCAGTAGAGCATGAGATCTCTTTATTACTATTTGAATAGTTGAATCATTGGGGAGTTTCTTCCCACTAACAATAGACACAATTAAATTTGATAATCCTTCATTGTTGTCGGGGGATTGTCCTTAATAGAGGGATGAGGCAAATCCACAAGGGGTTATCCCCGATCTTGAGAAGTTGAGGTGTCAGTAGTTGACTTCTACTACTAAGTGCAGTCCTTATTATGCCTTATCACTTTATTTGCATTGCATTTTTCCTTCTCATCCCTCTTTTGAAGATGCACAGGTTGCTGACAAATTATATGTCAAAGAATTATTTTTGTAGTCCTCCTTTCCATCCCCTTAAGAATCATTATATTTAGAAGTCTTTCACTTAACTCCAATTCCACAGAAACGTAGAAGAATGACATGAACCCATTTTCCAATATTTCACTATCATTTTTTAGGAAATGACCTAAGGAATTTCCAATAGCTTCGAGGAAGTCTAGTTGAATCCACTAGAGGAGTAATTTTGCAAGCACCACTCATGTGAGAGTAGTCTGAGACATCATGGAAAGGGGGTTCCACTATGGAAACCATGGATGAATCGAAAGACCCACATGATCCTAGAACCAGGGTCCCTTAAAAAAATGTCATGTCATCTACAATTCCTTGAAGATAACCATAAAACATTCCTTGAAACAAATATCAAATCCAATTTCTAGGTCCAATTCCGTGAAACCCAACCTCAGAGCAAAGCAGCTGGTAGCCGTATTGCATTGAACTGAAAATTAACCACACATCATTGTTAATATTTAATGTTTATCTTAGTAAGAAAACCATTCATTTGAAAAATTGGGGTAGCAGCTGAATGCTCCACCACCCAAGCTTATCCTAAAAGAGCATTATAGGGCTTAGAGCTAGAGCCTCGCTTAAGGTCATCTTTGAATGATAATGGTGTTGATGTCAAGGATGCCCCATTTCCTTTGAAACCTCTACTCAGATCTCATATTTGATTTCATTTCTCGAAATTAATTTCCTCCCCTAAAACTGGGGTCTCATCACTCCCGAAGAGACTTCTTTCTGCTTGTGAATACCATCGGTGAGAGAGGAAAAAACATCTCCTTCATGGACCATGAAGCATAGGGACTTTCCAGACAAGGTTTTAGCAAAATTTGAAAATATCTAGGAGTTCAAATATCCCAAACCACTCATTTTTGGAAAGGATTTATGGCTTGGAGACATAGGATCCTTTTGAGAAAAGAAGATCAAAAGATTCAAATTAGACCTGTGACTGAATTCTGGATAGGGATTTATATCAAATAGTTTGCAGGTAATCCTACACCGTTAATGGAAAGTTTAGAAAGACATTTTGACAAACGATTTACAAGAAAACTTCCCACAAAGGTTTTCATCACTCTCAAAGTTACTCACACACACTAAAGCTACTTTTAAATACATACCAAGAGGAACACCCTCATCTAGCCTAGTGGTCCCAAATACAACCATTGAAAAGGGGTACCAACTACCGACATATTTCCTGGTCAAAAACAACACCTTGGACCATGGTAGAATCAAAGCCCAAATAAAATGTGAGGACTCAAGTCTTATCCCTAACTTTATTTTAAGGAAACTTGACAAAATGTAGTGGAATGGCATTCAACTCTCAAATAGGCTAGTCCACCTTCGATCGTCAATGAGGGATGGCAAGGAATTGGAAGTTGCGATCTTAAACCTTAATCCATTTCAATGTACGATGATAGGGTTCGTGGCAGTGACATCAACTAAAGACCTACAAAAAATAATAACCATAGCGTTCCTCCCTAGCTCCATAAAATCTCCTTGAGAACCAACCAAAACACTTATTTTTGTCGAAAGAGTTAATCACAAAGTGTAACTCTTGTATTTTTTGGATTTTCTTGTCATCATGTAGTAATAAGTTTTTTTTATATGAAATAATGTCTTTATGTGGTTTAAAATTCACGTTTGAATTTATAAATTGATTCAACACCCTAAAAAAGTATATTATACTTGGATTATGTAAATTGCATAACTCAAACTTCTAATTTTGGCTCCTATAAATCCCCGATAAACTCAAAAAACACCTCAAAAGGGTTAAAGCATGGAATATTTAGACAATGGAATAGTTAACCGTTATTTACTATAGTATAGTAAGATGTTTCAGCTTCCTTGATAATGATTATCTATAATTTTGTGGATTTAACTATGATTTCCACTAATTCATTATGGTTTATTATAAGTCACTTAAAGTTAGCATTAATTCACATTCACTGATTTTGATCTAATATAATTGAATATGTTTGATTGTGATTATGTATTTCTAATATAATAAATTATTGTTAATCACTGATTTTTGATGACTACTATTTATTATCACAAAATTGAAAATTTTATCAACAAAAATTGCATTTCACAACAATAAAAAGCAACTTATCCAACAAAACTTTAGTTTCCTTTTCTAAATTATCCCTAATTATAGTCTATTATAATTGAATCTGGTTAGCCTTAATTAAATTAAATTATTTTTAGTTTACCTTTATTTATTACGGCTCATTCTGTTTAACTATCAGTCAACTAGAATTACTAAAATTAACATTAACATATTTCAATTAATAATTGATTATATTTATTTGTAAGTTAGCTATAACTAATTTCGAGTAGTTAATACCAGCGTTGCTTGCATAATCAAAGCTGGTTTACAATTTACATAGAATTTCTAAATGACATAAAGGTTGATATGAGTAAAAGGTTCTCAGCTTTGTAAAGGGTAACCCTATGCATTGAGAAATCGAATTCGCTATATTCTTGCAATTAATAAAAACGTGTTGAATTATGAGATTGTGTAGTAGATAAAATATCTTATAAAGAAGATAAAATTTCTCTTGAAAATGGGTGATATAAGTAAAACGTTCTCTAACTTTGTAACCATATACATCGAGAAATCGAGTTCGTAATATTCCTGCAATTAATAAATAAAGTGTTGAACTATGAGGTTGTGCAGTAGATAAAACATATAAAAAGATAAAATTTCATTTCAAAATTGATTATAATTTTATATTGTTTGTGATTAACTATGATTGAGTGTAGGTGATTTTTCAGTAATTTTTGCTTGTGATAATTTATGTTATAAATCAGGGTTGATTGTGAGTTAATGGAATTTTTATATAGTGATTGTTTTTTTATTTTTTTATTATTTTTTAATTAATTTGATTTGGCTTTTTTATGAGGGTTATTTATATTTGACTATGGTTAATTTTATAAGTTGATGGTGTTTTAATAGGATTGAAATAATGATATATGTTAAGCATGGTTGATTTGATTTTTTTTTAATTAATTTAATTTGATTTTTTATTATTATGGTTATTTATACTTGATTATGGTTAATTTTGCAACTTGATTATGTTTTAATATGATTGAAATTGGTGGAAGTAATGCATTTCAATTTTTAAGATTAATTATGGTAAATATTAGTTAATTATGGTTGAGTTTATTTTTCTTTATGATGAATTAAGTTTAGGATGGTTAGAAATAATAGAAATAATATGTTTTTGTTTATTGTGATTTTAACTATGGTTTATTAGATTTGAGTAGAGATTACTAGATATTATTACTATTCATTTTTATAAAGTAAGGTTAGTTTTGATTGACTATTGTTGATATTCACTTATTATAGGTGAGGTTACTTTTGATTGACTATTGTTGATATTCACTTATTATGGGTGACTACACTTAGATTTGATTGATTATAATTAATTTTAAATAGATTTTATTATTTATTAATAATTGTAGTTAGCTATAATGATCTAGCATTAATATGGCACATTCCATTATGAAAAATAAATATGTTGATATAAATATATTTAAAGATAAACAAAATAAAAATTTATAAAAAATAAAATTATTGAAATTTTAATTTATAATAAAATGATTCAAATTTCCAAAATAAAAAGCTAATTAAGTCATTGTAATTTTCGTTAATATTGCATATGATTATAATGTTTGATATATGAGTCACTCAAAAAAATGTTATATCAAAGCTCAAACCCCCTATACCATTATTGTGATGATAAAAATAAATCTCCTTACATTTCCTGAACATTTTTTATATTTACAATCATTTAAACAAATTTATTATACTAAAATGCACTATTATACAGAATTATCAATTTCAATGTTAAAATGTAAAATCACAAATCCATACTCTTTTCCCATAAATAATTAAAACACCTCACCTTTCCTTTACCGTATCTTCGATCCTCTCTCTTAATCCCTTCACAAAGGTGTTGATATCACAATATCTTCTACTTTTTATTCATGCATCAATATAATCTATCTTATAGTGCAAATGGAAAAATAAAGGGTTTAATTTGGATTCTAGGATATGCAAATTTAGCGAAAATGTTATCCAGATAAATAAATATATCATCTTATTGAGAACTCCATGAAATTATCAGAGATCTTTGCAAAAGGAAATATGATGGTGATTCTCTCACTTTTACCCGATTTGCTCTTTATTTTTTAATATGAGTGAAGTAGTCACTATCGATGTCGAATCTGGTTATTTTTCGAAAATTGATTTTATTTTATTAAATGCAGAACCCAAACTTTATATGCACTTCACTACTACAATTATTCTCAAGATGGAGGACTTCTCCACTTTGACGCCATGAGTCTGTATCTTTTGAGGATGGGTGTCCACACTTCGATGAGGGTGGATCTAATTTAACCATATGCAATTTCTATCCGGATGTTGCTGGAACCTTAAAATGGAAAAAAAAAAAATCATAGCCCCTCCCTTCTGATGGATCCACACCAAATGTGTTACAACAAAACATAAATTCGAATTGCCATCGCAGTTTCTAATAGATCCCATAGCGCATAAATTTTTGTATTTCGATGATCCGAGATCTGGCAGTAACTCCTGAACCCGCCTTCGACTAGGCTCATATTGATATAATCGTGGATGGCTTTTGATTAGTCAAATAATGATAAACAGCGACAAGCTCTTCCCAATTCTGGTTGTTGAAAATAATTTTGAAATGGTTCTCTCTTAAAGAAAATATTTTCGAAATTAATACAATATGTATCTGATAGATTCACGGTAAGTATAGAACTCAATTATCATCATTTAGAACTAGTTTTCATTTTTTTTATTGTATTGTAAATGACAAAAATCATTTTATGTAATTTTGATGATTATAATAAAGGAAGAATACAATTCTCATGGAACTTTAGATTGATGGTGAATTAGTGCATGTTGTTAAGGAAATTCTTGTGATAGGTATCAGTTCAAATCCCCCGTGAGTAGTCTCACTTACCTAGTCTACACACGAAATAAAAACTAAAATAAAGGAACATTACAGAGCTGAGAAATACATACGATCTTCTTTAGGCTTATTCTCTCTTTTGAAAAATCATCAATCACTTTATTAAACTACCATTTGCACCAAGAGGCGCAAAGACACCCGAAAGTGTTTTGGGTTTTTTTTACTTTTCGACTTGTCGTGGTAAAAATACAAACCCCCATAATTCCCTTAATTCTCATTATGGAGATCATTTGATTGAATCTTGGTCATATTACTCTTTTATTTTGAAAGTAAAGATTGTGTCAATGATTTTGATCTGTTTTTATCTTTCTATTATAACTCGTATGATCTCATTTGGACATTTGGTTTGTAAATAGTGTTTAATTGTTGATTGGATATTTTTCACTGCCTTGGCTTAATGATATGTATACAATTTTTTTATATCTTTATTTTATAGGTTTTATTTATTTATTTTTACTTTAATTTGTTTATATTTGTAAATAGTATTTTTATTTTTTATCCCTTACATAGCTCTTGATACCAAGAATCATACCTAGGCGTTAAGCCTAAATCATAAAACAATTGGCATATATATTAATACAGTATATACGGTCTATGGGCGACCAAGATTTCGATATCAGAATAATCCCTTTGAGAATCCTCGAAATCAAAGTCCAACCCATTTTATAGAGGAGTTTAATAAAACACATGACCATCATTTGAACTATATCAAAATTGAAATTATTAAGTGGTTTGAACTTCGTATAACCCAAAGCCTGACCATATTATAATATAGCCGACGGGAGGACCCACCTGCCACATCATTACTCTCGTTCCCATCAGGGTCAACACTTATCGAATATTTTCAACTGAGAAAGCTTTTTAAAACTCTGATAATCAAAATCCTCTGGTATCCGATATGCATATTCGTCTGATCTCCAATCTCTGATATGCCAATTCCTCCAATCTCTAATATGCCAATCACTCTGATCTTGGATCTCTGATAATCATATTCCACATCAAAACTTCCTATCAGTTGTCACTCCTTTCAACCCCCAATATGAAATCTTTGATACAAGACCTCTGATATCTGCCAGTCTCCAATATTTTAGATCCGATATGCATATTAACAATGGTCTAATAGGGAAATCGCATCCGCATGTATATCAGAACTTTCAAATGGTAAAATTTTTCCAAACCTCTGATATCGCTGATATAGCCCATCTGCTCGACTTCTAACTTCTGATAGTCCATTCACCTCCGATATTTGGACCCGATATAGTTTTAAAAAATAATTAAATGTGAAATCATACCCGTTCCATATCAGAGCCTCCCAATATCAACGTTTTTGTTTGTGTGCATTATAAAAGGTTATGATATCCATTCCTATGATACCCTTTGTTATTGCCACTTGTCACCCTCTTATGCAGCCATTGCTACAATAATTAAAGGTCACTATATTCGATGGTTTTTCATGCATTAGTTTTTGTTTGGTTTCTAATTATGTTTTTAACCCATTTTAATATGACATTTCTTACTCGTGATACAGGGAAGCGCCTAGTGTCAATTAAGAAGGATCTATGTGATCGATGACTTCCAAATGCATTATGCCAAGGGGCACAACGTAGTACTAAAATGGGTTGAGATGGTTGAAGAAAATTTTAAAGAAAGACACAATTTGGGGGCAACGTTTGTATTTCCTAGTAAAAGGGAAATCAACCCTTGGACATATACTAGACTGGTTAATTTGACCAGGGATTGGTTGCAACGATCTTCTAAGTTCAACCATAACATAAATTGTAGAAAATTCATTGTTTTATTTACTTTTATTGCTCTCATTTTTTATTAATAGAGGGGGACTATTAATACTTCCATTATGTATAAATACCCATCTCTAAGATAGAAGGGAGGATTCGAAGTCCAGAGAACAGAGGTAGAGTAATACTAGAGCTTACAACCTTTTTGCATAGAAGGAGTTAAGACTCATTTTCCCTATTGTAGTGAGATCAAATCCATGTGTGCAGATAGGAAATTGATTTACAGACAACATAAGACTTGCATTACTGTGATTCTTCGATGTTTTATGTAATTGATTCATTTTTATAATAAGATATATTTCTGTAATTAGATGTACAACACTATTGCTTGCTCTATTATTGAAAACAAATTCTTCAAATTTCAAATTCATTTCTGGAGTATGAGTATGTATGTGGCTTTTGAACAGTACAGTTGATTGTTTAATAAAATTCTCATTTATAATTTGGTCAAGCTATCTTGCAGGGTTAATCATAAATGAGTTTTGAAACTAGAACTTGTGTAAGGACAAACTTTTATTTCTTTATGTTGGCTAGCTATCTAATAGTTTAAAGTTATAGCTGTCATGTTTTTCTACATGTCATTGTATGTGAACTATTTCAATATTGTGACATGAAGCTCACTTAATTCAGTTAATTATCATTATGGGGACCCTTTGATTGAACCTTGGTCATATTTAATTTTGAGAGTTTAGATTGATTCAATGAGTTTGATCTGTTCTTATCTTCCTATTATAGCTCGTTTGAACCCATTTGGACATTTGGTTTGTAAATGGCGTCTAATTTTCGATTGGATATTTTTCATTGCCTTGGCCTAATGATATGTATATAATGTATTTTATGTTTTTTTTAATATTTTTTTTTTTTAGTTTTAGTTTTATTTGTTTATATTTGTAAATAGTATTTTTATTTTTATCGCTTACATAGCGCTCGAGACCAAGAATCATAACTAGGCTTTAAGACTAAATCATAAAACCAGTGGCATATACATTAAAACCATATATTAGAACTATAGGTGATCATGATTTTGATTTCAAAAGAATTTCTTTGAGAATCCTTGAAATCAATGTCTGAGCCATTTTATAGGGGGGTTTAATAAAACAAATGAACAAAGTGTGAACCTAAAGCCCAAGCATATTATAATATAGCCGATTGAAGGAACCACTTGCCACATCATTACTCCCACTGCGATCAGGCTCAGTGCTTATCAAATAATTTCAACTAAGAAAGATTTTAAAAAATACGATAACTGTGTTCCTCCGATCTCCAATATGACAATTCCTCCAATATGCCAATCCCTCAGATCTCCAATATCCAATAATCATATTCCATATCTGAAATTCCTATTGATATCACTCCTTTCAACCCCTGATATGAAATTTCCAATACAAGACCTCTGATATGTTGGACCCGATATGCATATTAATAATGGTCTAATCCAAATATGCATAAGAATTAGCGTAAAAATTAGAATAAAGTTTTCTTAAATATTACATGGGACAATTTTCTTAAGCTTTAATTTCTTGTATGCCACTCTAGGAATCCTTTCATTCATGACATAATCCATCGCTCAGTCATCAACTTCAAAATATATTTTCCATATTTTTACATATGCCTATTGTTTATACCTACTTTCTACTTATTACATGCAATTGTTGTTTGAATGTTTCTTGTAACTCTTGCATGCTTACTGCAAAGTCCTCACCATCATCATTCCTTAATTATTTCTTTCATAAATTTGACTAATAAATTTCTCTTGGATGCATTCCATATACTATTTGGAATGGGAACATTCATATTCTTATGTTGGGTGAATCATTATAAGGAAACTTGGATTGAACAAATACTTTATTCCACTATTTAGTATGCTCACTAATCAATCTTTTCAAGATATTTCTTAACCTCTTATTCACCACCTTCATTTTCCCTTCTATCTTTCGGTGACAAGATGAACTAAAATTAAATTTAGTGCTTAGTTTCATCCACAATATTCTCCAAAAATACCTACAAATCTTATATTTTTGTCTGAAACAATACCTTTATGAAAATCATATAACCTCACAATTTATTTAAAGAACAAATTTGTAACAATGCTTCCCTCACTAGTATTTGTACAAGCTGCAAAATGGGCCATCTTTGAAAATTTCATAAAACAGCATAAACATAATCAATTCATTTTCAGGTTCAAGGCAATCTAAAACCAAAATCATGCTCAACAAATCACATGGTCTACTTGTAATTGAAAATTGTTGGTAAACCTTGTATTTTGACTACTACCTTTGGTACATTGCCATACTCTACACTTCTCAACAAACCGCTTTACATCCGCATGCATACCTTGCCAAAGATAAAAAAGAACTCAATATATAAAAGGTTTTAACTTTTCCAAAATGCCTTGACATTCCTCCACTCTGATTTTCCCTTATCAAATTATCTCTCATTGAAAATTTTGGTAACGAAAAGATTAAAATCTTTGAACAATAGAATCATATAACTTAACCACTTCTATTAATGATAACTGGATCTTCACATGTTTTATATGCTTCCTTGAAATCTATATTTTTTTTGTACATCTTGTTCTAGCTCATCAAAAACTTTACTTTGAAATTCATATACAATTAAATTATTTTATTAAATGTGTCAACTACATTGTTTGATGAACTATTTATGTGTTCAATTATAAAAATAAATTTTTGCATAAAATCTACCTATTTAACACTCTTGTGATTTAATTTTTGTTGGCTACTAATAAAATTCAAAGCATGATTTTGAGAGTGCAAAACAAATTCTTCGGGAATAATATACTCTCTCCATTTCTTAAAATATTGAATAAAGTTCCTAGTCATAAGTGGAATACTTCTATTTTTCTTCATTTATTTTTGCAATAAAATAAGAAATTGGTTATCCCTCCACTTAAAATAGTTCTAATAGAAAATCTACTTATATATATCTTTTTAATGAAGTCTATTAAAGCTAATATAGGTTACATTGTTATTCTTTGTTTCAATGGTATAATTTTTTTATCCATTTCTACCATAGATTTAAATCATTGATTTATTTCATTGATCATATCTACTATAGGAGAACAAATACTATTAAAATTATTGATATATTTTTTTATTTATTTATAAAAATTCGATATAACATGAAATCATTTCACTTCAAAGGAACTCTTTGAAACAAGCCAATTATCAATGGGTTTAACTTTTTGGTTATCCATGTTTAAACTGTTTTAAAAAAAATAGAATTTCTAAATATGCGAGTTCTCTTTTCATAAAAGTGTGTTTCTTTAAATTGCTCAATAATTTATCTCTTTATGTAAGGTTCTCAAGACTAATTTGGGATGTCTCAAATTTTCTCCCTTTTCCCAACTATATATCAATATATCACTGAAATAGACAATGAATAATTTACCAATTATGTTATGCAACCAAACCACAAATAGATAGATCAACGACTTAAAAATTATCTTCTTTGAGGGGGAAACCTTCTTTACTTTGCATAAATCAATGCTTCTTGGATTATTCAAATGATGAAACCTCCTTTCTATATATAGGAGTCTAACGGGTCACAATATAATGAGAGCCTATGTAACAATAATAATGTAAGGGCATAATAATAACACTAGTGGGATTCTATGGGGCACAATAATAACAATATGAGGACTACATGGGCACATCAATGGAAATAAGGGGGCTAAAATAACAATAAAAATAAGGAGATACACTAGTATTATAGGGGCCTAACATGCCCCTCTCCTTCAAAAAAGTGTTGTCGTCGATGCTTGAGTAGTTCTGGATGTTTTTGTAAAAAATTCCCATCCTCCCAAGTGGAATCTTTAATGGGTAAGTTCTCTCACTTGATGAGATAATTTGAAATTGATCATTTTCATAACTTTTGAGTTCTTGTTTTTGTGACTGTCTTAGATTCCAATATGATTTTTCATTCCTTGTCAAGTTTTGGAAATTTTGTTTGAACTAGGAGGTTGTTACCTATAACATTCTTTAAGCATGAAACATGGAAAATTGGCTACACTCGAGATGATGCAAGAAGCTCCAATTTGTACACCATCGTACCAATATTTTGCAACACGTTGTAAGGACCATAATAATTTGGTGATAATTTAGTATCCTTTGTAGCTTTCTTGAGGTACATTTGATTGTATGGTTGTAGTCGTAAAAATAACCAGTCACATACATACAAAATTATTTCACTGCGATGTTGATTTTCCTGTTGTTTCATTTGATTCTGCGCCAAAGTCAGGTTATCCTTTAAGAGTTGGAGAACTTGTTGTTGATGCTCGATGTGATCTTCCACTGCCCGACCCTTAGAATTTTCTCTTAAATATGATGTGATGGATGGTGGATGATGTCCATAAAGTGCCATAAATGAGGTCATTTTTGTTATAGTGTTGAAGGAAGTGTTATACCACCATTCACCTAGAGGTAACCACTTGACCCATTGTGTTTTCTTATCAGATACAAACCAATGAAGATATACTTCCAAACATTTGTTCACTATCTCAGTTTTCCCATTAGATTGAGGATGATAATATGAGCTATGAGCTAATTGAGTACCCAGGTAAGAAAATAATTTGGTCCCAAAATTTCTAGTGAAAATGGGATCTCTATCGCTAACAATAATCTTTGGGTTTCCATGTAGCTTTTGAATTGTTTCCATAAATGCATTATAAAATGTACTAGCTTTAAATGGATGAGATAATGCACAAAAGAATGCATACTTGGTAAGTCTATCAACTACCACCATGATGACACTCTTTCCTTGTTAGGCCCCTGTACTACTAGTGTAACCCCTTATTGCTATTAGTATAACCCACTTATTATATTGATGTACCCATGTAGTGCCCATATTGTTACTATTGTACCCCATAGAAGCCCATTATTGTTATTATTGTGCCCTCACATTATTATTGTTATGTCGGCTCTGATTATGTTATGACCCCTTAGACTCCTATATATAGAAAGGAGGTCTTTTCATTTGTATCATCCAAGAATTGTTCATTTATGTAATGTAAAGGAGGTTGCCGCCTCGAAGAGGCTGAATTATAAGGCGTTGATCTATCTTTTCTATCTTTTCTTGAGCTGGTTTCATAACATTTGGTATCAGAGCTTTGGATTCTAGGGTTTCTTTGCTCCAAACAGGTCATCGTGGAATTTTCGCTATAGCTTTTTTTCTGTGACGTTTCAGAAAAACCCGTTTGAGAAGAAATCGCGTTGAACCTTGGGTCCAAATTTCAGAGCTTTTTGCGCGATATTTGCGGAGATATGATATGAGGAAGTTGGTATTTTTGTAGACTCCTGAATTACATTCAAAACAGGTGACCTGGAGAAAATCGTCATAGCTTTCTCTCTGGGGATCGGATTGAAATTTTGTAAGAAGGTATAGAAAGAGGACGGACTGTAGTTTCTTGTATTCATGTTTTAAATCCAAAGGTCGAAACAGTGACTCGTGGCACGTCGTACAAGTTCACTCTACTGAACTAGTCTATAAGAAAGTCACTGTGGGAGATTTCACATAACTCTTCCTTGGAGAATCCAATTTGGGTCAGACTTGTGGCATTGGAAAGAGGACATAGAGGGCTACTATAGCTCACAAATTCAAAACTAGATGATTGGAAATTATAGAGATACATCAGAGACAATATCGATCTCCTACAAAGTGAAAAAAGGTGTGTAGATTTTCTTAAATTTTTGCTTAAGCTTGGTTTGAAAATTTATTTTGAAAGAATTCAAAGGGCATAGTAGAGCATTATTATCGGTAACTGATGCCCCGAGGAAATAAAATGCAAACACCTAGTAAGGAACCTGAAAGCTCTAGCATGACTCATGAAGAAGAGGAAGAAATGCAACATGATATATCAAAATTACAAGACCAAGTGCAACAACTGTCCCTTGCACAAAAAGGAACAGAATCTAAGATGGATAGTTTAAAGAAAGATGTAGAAGCTAAGATGGATGGTTTAAAGAAAGGTTTAGAAGCTAAGATGGACTGTTTAAAGAAAGGCGTAGAAGCTAAGATGATTGACGTGGAAGCTAAGATGGATGATTTGAAGATAGATTTGAAGACAAACATGGACGAATTGAAGATAAATATGAATAAGTTGCTACAAGAAATGGTACCTAAGGGTGAAAGGGTACTAAAGGAAACTCATGATGAGAATAAAAGAAATGTTAATAATGATTCCATAGACGCCAATGTTGGATCGAAGACTCACCATATTCCAAAAATCGATATGAGGAAGTTTGATGACAAGGATCCTGCCACATGGATATTACAGATGGGGCAATTCTTCGATCTCAATAATGTGCAAAACACACAAAAGGTACGTATGGAAACTTTATATTTGGAACCAAATCAATTTGTATGGTATCAATGGCTTTGCTCTCATAAACCATTTATCACTTGGGCAATTTTTACGGAAGAATTGATAGCACATTATGAGGATACAAAAAGAAACACTTTTTTTAGCCAATTGATAAGTCTCAAACAAAAGGGTTCAATAATGGAGCACATTGAGGAGTTCCAAAAATTGAACATAAGGGTAAAAGATATTCCAGAGGAGCATAGGATTGATGTGTTCATAGTGTCTTTAAAGGATAATATCCAACATGATGTTTGCCTTTGGGAACCTGATTCATTAGAGAAGGCATTCAGGTTAGCAAGAAAAATGGAAAGCAAAATTATGGCAACTAGGAAGCATACCACTCACAACGATAAATATGGAAGGTGTTGTTTCCCCTAGTCTTCCACAACCTATAAGGTTGACACCACAACAATTGGAAGAAAAAAGAGCAAAAGGGATTTGTTACAGTTGTGATAGCAAATACACTAAAGGTCATAAGTGTGCTGAGAAGAAATTATTCTACATTGATTGTGAAGAGGAAGAAGACAAGGAGCAAGAAAGGTCAAAAGAAGAGGATATACTCCAGGAACAAAGCCTAGATGAAGAACAAATAAATCCGCCCATATCTTGTAATGCATTGGCAGGAATTACCACTCCTCAAACCATCAAAGATAGAAGGACAAATCAAGAAGAAAAAGGTAATAGTGTTGATCGATTTAGGAAGCACCCACAATTTTATTCATTGTAAGGTAGCAAAAGAATTGAATTGCTTCCTATATCCAGCACGAGAGTGTCAAGTGATGATTGTAAATGGAGGAGCAATAAATTGCTCTGGAAAGTGCCATAATATCAAGCTATCCATGGGAGAATATGTATTGACTAGCCCAATGCTTTCCATTCCAATGGGAGGTGCTGATGTTGTACTAGGAGTCCAATGGCTACAATCCCTGGATACAATAGCTTTTAATTTTCAAGAACGTTTCATCAAATTTTCTACGGAAGGAAAGGAAGTTGAATTAAGGGATATTGCAGGAAAACCAGGAAAGATAATCAGCTCTAATAGTATGACAAAGCTTCTAAAAAAGGAGCAAAGAGGTGTAATTGCACAATTATGCTCGTTAGATGTGTCCACATCGGAATCATCTATTTCTCCAGATCTCCAAAAAGTCTTGGACAATCATTCCAAGGTATTTGAGACTCCCAAAGGTCTCCCACCTATGCATGATCATGATCATTGTTGGAAATAATACTGAGAGGGGGGGTGAATCAGTATTATATAATTCTTTTAATAAATCTTCTTTATTTGTTCTTTGAATTATTTTTGCATGTCAGTACCATAAAATAATGAGCATGAACAAAAGAAAACAGATAGTCACACCAACGAACACAAGATGTAAGGTGGAAACCCAATGTGGGTGAAAACCACCTGCTGCAATATGTGTCTATCTTCTTTCAAATTAGAAACTCCTTTTACAATGGTTTTGTACTGGTGCAGTCCTTTACTAGTACGCAGGCTGCAACCTGCAGAGAGCTACAACTCTCTCTCGTTTTCCAGTCTCTCCTGGAAGGGAGCTACAACCCCCTACTTCTTTTCTTACAAGGACCACTTTTCATAAATTTTCAAACTGGATCCATAAGCATCAAATGATCATCAAGTATAAGAGAATCACCCAATCAACTGTAGTAACCAGATCAACAATAATAGGACCAAACCCAGAGCACAACAATGATAAACAAAGATTTTAAGAGAAGTAAGCACCCTGCTCAACTGCTTGCCTGCTTACGTAAGCACCCTGCTCAACTGCTAGCCTGCTTACTGTACTCACCCTGCTCAACTGCTTGCCTGCTTACAGTACGCACCCTGCTCAACTGCTAGCCTGCGTCCCGGACGCACCCTGCTCAACTGCTAGCCTGCGTACCTCGCTCTGAGTCTATTGAATTGCCTGCGTATGTACGCACCTGCAACCCTTCTGTGCCTGCATACCGGCGCACCTGCAGCTCTTCTGTGCCTGCGTACCGGCGCACCTGAACCCTTTCTGTGCCTGCGTACCGGTGCACCTGCAGCTCTTCTGTGCCTGCGTACGGGCGCACCTGAACCCTTTCTGTGCCTGCGTACCGGCGCACCTGAAATGCTTCGTTCCTGCGTACGTACACATTTTCCTCTTACTGCACCTGCGTACCTCTGGGCATAGATGATTTCAAGACTTCAGAAGTAACCCAGACAGTCAGATCTACAGATCTGAACATGCGCCGAAGAGATCTCGGTCCATCAGTAGATTCGCCTTGTTTTGATCTAGACCAGATCTTGCCCTCATAAGATATTCAACCAAAAACATGCTCAAGCCAAATGATCTCCTTTGCTTTATATAGGCAAGCTCCTCCTAAAATCATGGAACAATACCACGAGCCGACACCATAATAACCCAATACCGTCGGCTAAATACCAAGAGTAAAACATAAGAAAACCCCACATGTGAATTTCTTTGCCTTGAAATATGTGCACTGGGGGTACGCACCTCCTGAACGGCTGGCCTGCTTATCTGGACGAGGTCCCTGCACGGTGTACCTGCGGGTACGCACTTTCTGTAAGGTGTACCTGCATACCCCTTATTTTCTTCAATATTTGATAGCTGATCATCAACCTCTGCTGCTGACTTGAAGTACAGTGATCTATCACCTGAATGGGTTGCCATCAAGGACAACACTTTAGCCATAATGCCAACAATCTCCCCCTTTGGACTTGATGGCAACCTCAGAAACTTCAGCTTCATTCTCCCCCTTTGACATCAAGGGAAAAGGGGTATGCTCCCCCTAAGATCATGCTCCCCCTGAAAATGAACCAGATCTGCAACAAAGAACCATAATCCACCATGAAAGAGATAGAGACATATTGCAGCTATTTCCAATATCTCCTTCTGCACATCCTCCATAATGCCATCAATGCATTATATCCTCCCCTGAACCTGTACCATCAATCAGAAGAGGTTCAACAATAAGATGATGCATCAACAACCCCCATCTTTTGCCTGAGGTATTCAAAAGTGTCCCTGGGCAATGGTTTGGTGAGAATATCAGCAACTTGTTCCTTAGAAGGAACATACTCCAACTTGACCTTCTGTTCAAGCACTTGTTCCCGCAGAAAATGATACTTGATTGGTATGTGCTTGGTTTTTGAATGCATAACAGGATTCTTTGAGATGCTGATTGCACTTGTGTTATCACATAAGATGGGGATTGGTGGTGTACAAGTGATTTGAAAATCCTGCAAAGTCTGCATCATCCAGAGGAGTTGGGTGCAACAAGATGCAGCAGCAACATATTCCGCTTCGGCTGTAGACAAGGCAATTGAACTTTGTTTCTTGCTGAACCAAGATACCAATCTGGAACCCATAAAGAACGCACCACCACTTGTGCTTTTCCTGTCATCCACGCTCCCGGCCCAATCTGCATCTGTATAAGCATGAAGTGTAAGATCTGTATCTCTAGGATACCATAAGCCATAATTTTGAGTCCCTTGAAGGTATTTGAAAATTATCTTCACTGCCTGAAGATGAGTCTCCTTCGGATTTGCCTGTAATCTTCCAACTATTCCAACTGCATGCATGATGTTCGGTCGGGTACCTGTCAAATAAAGTAAACTTCCAATCATAGATCTGTAGGTTGGTTGATGTACTGCTGCAGATTCATCGTTTGCACTGAGGCTACATCCTGTGACCATGGGTGTACATACTGGTTTTGCATCTTCCATACCATATTTCTTCAAAATCTGTTTGAGATACTTGGTTTGAGATAAAAAGATTCCTCCTTCTTTTTGTTGGATTTGCAAACCAAGGAAATATGTCAGTTCTCCTAGCAAGGACATTTCAAATTCTTTCTGCATGACCGAGGCAAAGTTTTGACTCATAGCTTCTTCATTGCTTCCAAAAATAATGTCATCTACATATACAACAAGTATTAGCAATTTGTCATTTTCAACTTTTATATAAAGATTGCTATCTGCTGATCCTTTTGAAAAGCCTTGTTGATGAAGATATTTGTCCAAACGGTAGTACCAAGCCCTTGGAGCTTGTTTGAGACCATAGAGAGCCTTTTTCAATCTACATACAAGATTTGGATCATTTCCAAGAATGAACCCATCTGACTGTTCAACGTACACTTCTTCTTCCAAGTCTCCATTCAGAAAGGCTGATTTCACGTCCATTTTAAATACTTTGAAGTTTTGAAAACTTGAGAGAGCAAGGAACATTCGGATGGCCTCAAGTCTTGCAACAGGAGCAAAGGTTTCTTCAAAGTCTATTCCTTCTTGCTGCGCATACCCTTTACAAACAAGTCTGGCTTTGTTTCTAATTACTTCTCCATTTTCATTCACTTTATTTTTGAAGACCCATTTTGTTCCGATAACATTCTTATCTTTTGGTCTAGGAACCAGCTCCCAAGTGTTGTTCTTTTCGATCTTCTCAAGTTCTTCATCCATTGCTTTCACCCAACATTCATCTTTGCATGCCTCTTTCACATTTTGTGGTTCAGTAGAGGAGAGTAATGCCAAATAGCTTGAAGCTTCTGCAACTGTTCTTCTTGTTTGTACACCTGCTTCTTTCTGCCCCATAATCTGAGATTCTGGATGATTCTTCTGAACATATCTGGATGGAGTTTGTCCCATCAAAAACCGGTGGCCTGATTGATGCTTCTCTTTCGTAGTTGCTCATGATGAACGATCTACCTTCAAGCGATCAAGCTTCTCTGGAGGACCTGCTCTGATACCAATTGTTGGAAATAATACTGAGAGGGGGGGTGAATCAGTATTATATAATTCTTTTAATAAATCTTCTTTAGTTGTTCTTTGAATTATTTTTGCATGTCAGTACCATAAAATAATGAGCATGAACAAAAGAAAACAGATAGTCACACCAACGAACACAAGATGTAAGGTGGAAACCCAATGTGGGTGAAAACCACTTGCTGCAATATGTCTCTATCTTCTTTCAAATTAGAAACTCCTTTTACAATGGTTTTGTACTGGTGTAGTCCTTTACCAGTACGCAGGCTGCAACCTGCAGAGAGCTACAACTCTCTCTCTTTTTCCAGTCTCTCCTGGAAGGGAGCTACAACCCCCTACTTCTTTTCTTACAAGGACCACTTTTCATAAATTTTCAAACTGGATCCATAAGCATCAAATGATCATCAAGTATAAGAGAATCACCCAATCAACTGTAGTAACCAGATCAACAATAATAGGACCAAACCCAGAGCACAACAATGATAAACAAAGATTTTAAGAGAAGTAAGCACCCTACTCAACTGCTTGCCTGCTTACGTAAGCACCCTGCTCAACTGCTGGCCTGCTTACTGTACTCACCCTGCTCAACTGCTTGCCTGCTTACAGTACGCACCCTGCTCAACTGCTAGCCTGCGTCCCGGACGCACCTTGCTCAACTGCTAGCCTGCGTACCTCGCTCTGAGTCTATTGAACTGCCTGCGTATGTACGCACCTGCAACCCTTCTGTGCCTGCATACCAGCGCACCTGCAGCTCTTTTGTGCCTGCGTACCGGCACACCTGAACCCTTTATGTGCCTGCGTACCGGTGCACCTGCAGCTCTTCTGTGCCTACGTACCGGCGCACCTGAACCCTTTCTGTGCCTGCGTACTGGAGCACCTGAAATGCTTCGTTCCTGCGTACGTACGCATTTTCCTCTTACTGCACCTGCGTACCTCTGGGCATAGATGATTTCAAGACTTCAGAAGTAACCCAGACAGTCAGATCTACAGATCTGAACATGCGCCGAAGAGATCTCGGTCCATCAGTAGATTCGCCTTGTTTTGATCTAGACCAGATCTTGCCCTCATAAGATATTCAACCAAAAACATGCTCAAGCCAAATGATCTCCTTTGCTTTATATAGGCAAGCTCCTCCTAAAATCATGGAACAGTACCACGAGCCGACACCATAATAACCCAATACCATCGGCTAAATACCAAGAGTAAAACATAAGAAAACCCCACATGTGAATTTATTTGCCTTGAAATGTGTGCACTGGGGGTACGCACCTCCTGAACGGCTGGCCTGCTTATCTGGACGCGGTCCCTGCACGGTGTACCTGCGGGTACGCACTTTCTGTAAGGTGTACCTGCGTACCCCTTATTTTCTTCAATATTTGATAGCTGATCATCAACCTCTGCTACTGACTTGAAGTACTGTGATCTATCACCTAAATGGGTTGCCATCAAGGACAACACTTTAGCCATAATGCCAACAATCTCCCCCTTTGGACTTGATGGCAACCTCACAAACTTCAGCTTCATTCTCCCCCTTCGACATCAAGGGCAAAGGGGTATGCTCCCCCTAAGATCATGCTCCCCCTGAAAATGAACCAGATCTGCAACAAAGAACCATAATCCACCATGAAAGAGATAGAGACATATTGCAGCTATTTCCAAGATCTCCTTCTGCACATCCTCCATAATGCCATCAATGCATTATATCCTCCCCCTGAACCTGTACCATCAATCAGAAGAGGTTCAACAATAAGATGATGCATCAACAACCCCCAGCTTTTGCCTGAGGTATTCAAAAGTGTCCCTGGGCAATGGTTTGGTGAGAATATCATCAACTTGTTCCTTAGAAGGAACATACTCCAACTTGACCTTCTGTTCAAGCACTTGTTCCCGTAGAAAATGATACTTGATTGGTATGTGCTTGGTTTTTGAATGCATAACAGGATTCTTTGAGATGCTGATTGCACTTGTGTTATCACATAAGATGGGGATTGGTGGTGTACAAGTGATTTGAAAATCCTGCAAAGTCTGCATCATCCAGAGGAGTTGGGTGCAACAAGATGCAGCAGCAACATATTCCGCTTCGGCTGTAGACAAGGCAATTGAACTCTGTTTCTTGCTGAACCAAGATACCAGTCTGGAACCCATAAAGAACGCACCACCACTTGTGCTTTTCCTGTCATCCACGCTCCCGGCCCAATCTGCATCTGTATAAGCATGAAGTGTAAGATCTGTATCTCTGGGATACCATAAGCCATAATTTTGAGTCCCTTGAAGGTATTTGAAAATTATCTTCACTGCCTGAAGATGAGTCTCCTTCGGATTTGCCTGTAATCTTCCAACTATTCCAACTGCATGCATGATGTTCGGTCGGGTACCTGTCAAATAAAGTAAACTTCCAATCATAGATCTGTAGGTTGGTTGATGTACTGCTGCAGATTCATCATTTGCACTAAGGCTACATCCTGTGACCATGGGTGTACATACTGGTTTTGCATCTTCCATACCATATTTCTTCAAAATCTGTTTGAGATACTTGGTTTGAGATAAAAAGATTCCTCCTTCTTTTTGTTGGATTTGCAAACCAAGGAAATATGTCAGTTCTCCTAGCAAGGACATTTCAAATTCTTTCTGCATGACCGAGGCAAAGTTTTGACTCATAGCTTCTTCATTGCTTCCAAAAATAATGTCATCTACATATACAACAAGTATTAGCAATTTGTCATTTTCAACTTTTATATAAAGATTGCTATCTGCTGATCCTTTTGAAAAGCCTTGTTGATGAAGATATTTGTCCAAACGGTAGTACCAAGCCCTTGGAGCTTGTTTGAGACCATAGAGAGCCTTTTTCAATCTACATACAAGATTTGGATCATTTCCAAGAATGAACCCATCTGACTGTTCAACGTACACTTCTTCTTCCAAGTCTCCATTCAGAAAGGTTGATTTCACGTCCATTTTAAATACTTTGAAGTTTTGAAAACTTGAGAGAGCAAGGAACATTCGGATGGCCTCAAGTCTTGCAACAGGAGCAAAGGTTTCTTCAAAGTCTATTCCTTCTTGCTGCGCATACCCTTTACAAACAAGTCTGGCTTTGTTTCTAATTACTTCTCCATTTTCATTCACTTTATTTTTGAAGACCCATTTTGTTCCGATAACATTCTTATCTTTTGGTCTAGGAACTAGCTCCCAAGTGTTGTTCTTTTCGATCTGCTCAAGTTCTTCATCCATTGCTTTCACCCAACATTCATCTTTGCATGCCTCTTTCACATTTTGTGGTTCAGTAGAGGAGAGTAATGCCAAATAGCTTGAAGCTTCTGCAACTGTTCTTCTTGTTTGTACACCTGCTTCTTTCTGCCCCATAATTTGAGATTCTGGATGATTCTTCTGAACATATCTGGATGGAGTTTGTCCCATCAAAAACCGGTGGCCTGATTGATGCTTCTCTTTCGTAGTTGCTCATGATGAACGATCTACCTTCAAGCGATCAAGCTTCTCTAAAGGACCTGCTCTGATACCAATTGTTGGAAATAATACTGAGAGGGAGGGTGAATCAGTATTATATAATTCTTTTAATAAATCTTCTTTATTTGTTCTTTGAATTATTTTTGCATGTCAGTACCATAAAATAATGAGCATGAACAAAAGAAAACAGATAGTCACACCAACGAACACAAGATGTAAGGTGGAAACCCAATGTGGGTGAAAACCACCTGCTGCAATATGTCTCTATCTTCTATCAAATTAGAAACTCCTTTTACAATGGTTTTGTACTGGTGTAGTCCTTTACCAGTACGCAGGCTGCAACCTGCAGAGAGCTACAACTCTCTCTCTTTTTCCAGTCTCTCCTGGAAGGGAGCTACAACCCCCTACTTCTTTTCTTACAAGGACCACTTTTCATAAATTTTCAAACTGGATCCATAAGCATCAAATGATCATCAAGTATAAGAGAATCACCCAATCAACTGTAGTAACCAGATCAACAATAATAGGACCAAACCCAGAGCACAACAATGATAAACAAATATTTTAAGAGAAGTAAGCACCCTGCTCAACTGCTTGCCTGCTTACGTAAGCACCCTGCTCAACTGCTGGCCTGCTTACTGTACTCACCCTGCTCAACTGCTTGCCTGCTTACAGTACGCACCCTTCTCAACTGCTAGCCTGCGTCCCAGATGCACCCTGCTCAACTGCTAGCATGCGTACCTCGCTCTGAGTCTATTGAACTGCCTGCGTATGTACGCACCTGCAACCCTTCTGTGCCTGCGTACCGGCACACCTGCAGCTCTTCTTTGCTCGCGTACCGGCGCACCTGAACCCTTTCTGTGCCTGCGTACCGGCGCACCTGCAGCTCTTCTGTGCCTGCGTACCGGCGCACCTGAACCCTTTCTGTGCCTGCGTACCGGCGCACCTGAACCCTTTCTGTGCCTGCGTACCGGCGCACCTGAAACGCTTCGTTCCTGCGTACGTACGCACTTTTCTCTTACTGCACCTGCGTACCTCTGGGCATAGATGATTTCAAGACTTCAGAAGTAACCCAGACAGTCAGATCTACAGATCTGAAGATGCGCCGAAGAGATCTCGGTCCATCAGTAGATTCGCCTTGTTTTGATCTAGACCAGATCTAGCCCTCATAAGATATTCAACCAAAAACATGCTCAAGCCAAATGATCTCCTTTGCTTTATATAGGCAAGCTCCTCCTAAAATCATGGAACAATACCACGAGCCGACACCATAATAACCCAATACCATCGGCTAAATACCAAGAGTAAAACATAAGAAAACCCCACATGTGAATTTCTTTGCCTTGAAATGTGTGCACTGGGGGTACGCACCTCCTGAACGGCTAGCCTGCGTATCTGGACGCGGTCCCTGCATGGTGTACCTGCGGGTACGCACTTTCTGTAAGGTGTACCTGCGTACCCCTTATTTTCTTCAATATTTGATAGCTGATCATCAACCTCTGCTGCTGACTTGAAGTACAGTGATCTATCACCTGAATGGGTTGCCATCAAGGACAACACTTTAGCCATAATGCCAACAATCATGCTATTCATCTGATTCCAGGAAGTGTTCCTCCAAACATCAGGCCGTACAGATATCCCTATGTCCAAAAGAGTGAAATTGAACGTATGGTTGCAGAAATGCTAGAGGCTGATATAATTCAACCGAGTCAAAGTTATTTCTCTGCTCCAGTAGTATTGGTGCACAAGAAGGATGGATCATGGCGCATGTGTCCGGATTGTAGGGAGCTCAACAAGCTCACTGTTAAAGATAAGTTCCCCATTCCTGTCATTGATAAATTACTGGATGAATTGCATGGATCAATTTACTTCACCAAGTTGGATCTTCATTCAGGATATCATCAAATCAGAATGAAGACTAAAGACATTCTAAAAATATCATTTAGAACTCGTGAGGGTCATTATGAATTTTTGGTCATGCCTTTTGGCCTTACCAATGCACCTTCAACATTTCAAGGTTTGATGAATTCAATTTTCAAACCATTCCTTAGAAAATTTGTGTTAGTATTTTTTGATGATATACTAATCTACAACAAGTCTTGGAAGGATCATGTTGAACATGTTGACAAGGTGCTACAACTATTGAAGGAGAAACAATTATATGCAAAAAGATCCAAATGTTTCTTTGGAGTCCAGGAGGTGGAATATTTGGGTCATATTGTATCTCATGAAGGAGTTAAGGTAGACCCTAGCAAAATTATGGCCATTAAGGAATAGAAAATCCCCACATCCATAAAGCATCTGCGAGGATTTCTCGCGTTGACAGGGTATTATCGCAAGTTTGTTAGGAATTATGGGAGAATAGCAGCACCTCTAACAACATTATTGAAGAAAGATGCATTTTCATGGACTCGAGAAGCAACAAAGGCCTTTGAACATCTTAAAGAGGCAATGTGCCAAGCACCGATCTTAGCTACACTGGACTTCACAAAAACCTTTATTGTGGAATGTGTTGCTTCAGGAAATGGAATTGGTGTTGTTCTAATGCAAGATGAAAGACCCATTGCTTTTGAAAGTCGTCCAATCAAGGGAAAGTTTTTAAGCAAAGCTATTTATGAGAAGGAAATGTTGGCAATACTCCATGCACTTAAGAAATGGTGACCCTACCTAATGGGTATACACCTCAAGGTAAAAACGGATCATGATAGCCTTAAATACTTTTTACAACAAAGATTATCCTTTGAAGAGCAACAAAAGTGGGTCACAAAGATGTTTGGTTATGACTTTGAAATCATCTACAAAAAAGGGAAGCAAAATGTGGTGGCAGATGCACTCTCAAGAACGGATGAGGATGTGGAAGCATTATTTTGTGCTATTTATATTATCCAACCAAATTGGATAAACGAAGCAAGGGATGAATGGAAGAAGGATGAAGAAGTATGGCCACTTATTCAAAAGTTGCAAAAGATCCCAATTCAAACAATAATGCCAGAAATTGAAGAGGAAGGAAAAATCATATTGGAACCTAGAGTAGTCATAGAAACAATAACCCGACAGCTACAAAATCGATCAATTTGAGAGTATCTCATCAAGTAGAAGAACTTACCCGCTGAAGATTCCACATGGGAGGACAAGAATTTTATACAGAAGCATCAAGAACTACTCAAGCATTGAGGACAACGCTTTTTGAAGGAGAGGGGCATGTTAGGCCCCTATACTACTAGTATAACACCTTATTGTTATTAGTATAACCCACTTATTATATTGATGTACCCATGTAGTGCCCACATTGTTTATTGTGCCCCATAGAAGCCCATTATTGTTATTATTGTGCCCTCACATTATTATTGTTATGTCGGCTCTGATTATGTTATGACCCCTTAAACTCCTATATATAGAAAGGAGGTCTTTTCATTTGTATCATCCAAGAATTGTTCATTTATGTAATGTAAAGGAGGTTGCCCCCTCGAAGAGGCTGAATTATAAGGCATTGATCTATCTTTTCTATCTTTTCTTGAGCTGGTTTCATAACATACCTTCAGACTTGGGTAAACCTATGATAAAACCCATTGAAACCTCTTCCTAACATTGACTTGGAATGGATAAAGGTTGTAACATACCCAGGGTCTTAATTGTATCAAGTTAATTTTGTTGGAAAACTAAAAATTCTACCATAAATTGTCGAATATGAGATTTAAGGCCATCCAAAAAAATTCCTTGTTGACCTGGTAAGTTTTTAAAAATCTTGAGTGCCCTCCTAAGGGAGAGGTGTGCAATTCCAAAATGATTTTTTGCTTGAGTTGGGAATTCTTACAAAGATATAAGAGATATTTATACCATAATGAATCATTTTTCCAAATGAATGTATTAGATGTACTGCGATCTTGCTGTAATTTTTGAACGAGTGTCCACACTTCTTCGACATTCTTCCATTCATCCATTGCTTCAGTTATCCAATCTGGTTAGATAATAGAAATTGAACAAAGAAACACTTCCACATCCTCATCTTTTCTTGAGAGTGCATCTACAACAACATTTTTCTTCCCTTTTTTGTAAATGATTTCAAAGGCATAACCCAACATTTTTGTGACCTATTTTTGTTGCTCTTCTGAAGATAATCTGTGTTCCAAAAAGTATTTAAGACTATCATGATCTATTTTTACCTTAATTTGTCTTCCCATTAGGTATGTTCACCATTACTTTAGTGCATGTAGTATTGCGAACATTTCCTTCTCATAAATAGGCTTGTGTAAATACTTTCCTTTGATTGGATGACTTTCAAAAGAAGTGGGTCTTCCTTCTTGCATTAAAACAACCCCAATTCAATTTCTTGAGGCATCACATTCCACAATAAAGTATTTTTTGAAGACCTGTGTAGCTAAGACTAGTGCTGGGCACATTTCCTCTGTAAGATGTTCAAAGGCCTTATTCGCTTCTAGAGTCCAAGAAAATGCATATTTCTTTAGTAACATTGTTAAAGGTGTTGTTATTCTCTAATAATTCCTAACAAACTTGTGATAATACCCTTTCAACCTAAGAAACCCTCTCAGATACTTATGGTTGGGGGGGTTTTCCATTATTTAATGGATTTAATTTTGTTAGGGTCTACCGTAAAACCTCATGAGATACAATATGACCTAGACATTCTACCTCCTGTACTCCACAAAACATTTGGGGGTTTTTGCATTTAATTGTTTCTCCTCCAATAGTTTGAGCACCGTCTCAACATGTCGGAAAGGATCCTTCCAATCCTTGATATAGATTAGTATATCATTAAAAAATACTAACACATATTTTCTAAGGAAGGATTTGAAAATGGAATTCATCAAACCTTGAAATGTAGAAGGTGCATTGGTAAGGCCAAAAGACATAATGACCCTCATGTGTTCTAAATATTGTTTTCGAAATGTCTTCAGTCTTCATTCTAATTTGATGATATCCTAAATAGAGATCCAACTTGGTGAAGTAAATTGATCCATGTAATTCATCCAACAATCCATCAATGATATGAATGGGAAAGTTATCTTTAATAGTGAGCTTGTTGAGCTCCATAGAATCCAGAAACATGTGCCATGATCCATCCTTATTGTTCCATGAAAAATAACTTTTAATAGGTTGAATTATACTGACCTCTAGCATATTTGCACTCTTGGGCATATGGACATCTATAAGGCCTAATGCTTGGAGGAACACTTCTTGAAATCAAATGAGTAGCATGATCATGATCACACATAGGTGGGAGGCCTTTCAGAGTCTCAAACACCTTGGAATGATTTTCCAACACATTTTGGAGATCTGGAGAAATAGATGATTTCAATGTTTGAACCTCTGGTGAGCATAATTGTGAAATTAGACCCCATTTTTATTTCTTTAAAATATTTGTCATGCTATTAGAGATAATTATGTTTCCTAGTTTCCTTGCGATTCCCCTTAATTTAACTTCCTTTACTTCCTAATGTTTTTTTAAGAAAAGTTATTGAAAATTAAAATCTATCGTACCCAATGATTGTAAACATTGGACTCCTAGTACAACATTAACACCACCCATTGGAATAGAGAGCATCAAACTATTCAATACATATTCCCCCATGGTTAGCTTGATATTATGGCACTTTCCAAAGGAATTTATAGTTCCTCAATTTGCATCCATCACTTGACACTCTAGTGTTGGGTATAGGAGGCAATTCAATTCATTGGCTATCTTACGATGAATAACATTATGGGTACTACCTGTATCAATGAACATTATTACATTTTTCTTCTTGATATGTCCTTCTATCTTGAGAGTTGGAGGGGTGGTAGTTCCTACCAGTGGTTTCTAGTGTATATCATCTTATTTTGAAGTTTCTTATTCCTTTCCCTCGACCTCTTCACAATCTATGTAAGATAATTTATTCTCATCACACTCATGACGTTTAGTGTATTTTTTATCACAATTGTAGAAAAGCATTTTTTTCTATTTTTTCTTTCAATTGTTGTGGTGTCAACCTTGTAGGTTATGGAAGGCTAGGATAAGTAACACTTCCATCTTTATAGTTTTGATTGGTAGGCTTCCTTGTTTCCATAATTTCAATTTTTCTTGCCAACCTAAATTCCTTCTCCAAGGAATCAAGTTCCCAAAGGTGAACCTCATGTTGGATGTTATCATTTAAAGTACCTATGAATAAATCCATCCTATGCTCCTATAGAATATAATTTACCCTTATATTCAATTTTTGGAAGTCCTCAATGTGCTCCTCCACTGAACCCTTTTGTTCGAGATTTATCAATTGACTAAATAAGGTGTTTCTATTTGTATCCTAATAATGTGGTATCATTTCCCCCATAACAATTGACTAAGAAATAAGTGGTCTATGAGAGAAAATCCATCAATACCATAAAAACTTATTTCATTCTAAATATAAATTTGCAATGCATAACTTTTGTGTGTGTTTCACATTATGGAGAAAAAAGATATTGCTCCATCTGTAGTATCCATGTTACCGAATCTTGCCATCAAACTTCCTCATATCGATCTTTGGAATATGGTGGGTTTTAAATCCAATGTTGGAGTATGTGAAATCATGATTAACATTTATTTTTTTTTCTTCATGAGTTCCATCTAATACATTTTGACCATTAGGAATCATTTCTTGTAGCAACTTTGTCAAACCTTCCTTCAAACCTTCCATGTCTGATTTTGTACCATTCTTCAAATATTCCATGTTTCCTTTCATTTTTTCTTCTATACCATCCCTATTAGCTTTCATGCCATCCTTCAAAACTTCCATGTATTATTTTACACTATTCTTAAAACCATCCATCTTAGCTTCCATTTCATTTTTGGTTACTCTTTGTGAGAGCAAAATTTTTTGCACTTGATCTCGTAATTTTGATATATAATGTTTCATTTCTTCCTCTTCTTCATGTGTCATAGAAGACATTTATGGTTGCTTAATAGGTGTGTCCATTTTTTTGTTTCAAGGAATTTTAAAATCAAACAATGACATCTATGCTTCATTATGCCCTTTGAATCACTTCAAACTGATTTTTCAAACAAAAGTTATGCAAAACTTAAAAAATACATACCTTTTACTTGATTTTTAGGAGCTCGATCTTGAAACAATTGTAAATATGTGACTTAGTATCTCCAAGTTATGAAATTTCTTCTTGTGGTATCTCCCTGAGTCCTCTTTCCAACCCCACAAGTCTGATCAAGATTGGATTCTTCAAGGAAGCATTATGCCAAATCTCCCATGATGGCCTAATTATAGACTAGTTCAGTAGAGTGAAGTTGTACGGGATGCCACATGTCACTGTTTTAACCTCAAGCACTAAAATTGATACAAGGAAAATAAAAAATGGTCCTATTTTAGACAATTTTTTTATATAATTCAAATAGGATTCCTTAAACTAAATTTATGACGATTTTCCCTAGGTCACCTGTTTCAGACAAAGTTATGGACCCTGCAAAAACCATAACTTCCTTAGAAAATATCTTCGAAAATATAGAGAACAATGACCTGAAATTTTTACATGCCATTATCTGATATTTCATCTCCACGTGGTAAATTTTTTAGCTTTTGAATCCTCTTTTAAAAAAGGTTATAGAGAAAATTCCAAGATGACCTATTTGAAGAAGCGAAACCCTAGAATCGAAAGCTTTGATACCAAACGTTATGCAACAAACTCAAAAATATATAGATCAACGACTTAAAAATTATCTTGTTTGAAGGGGAAACCTCCTTTACATAAATGAATGATTCTTGGATGATTCAAATGACAAAAATCCTTTTTATATAGGAGTCTAAGGGGTCACAATATAATAAGAGCCTACATAGTAATAATAATGTAAGGGAAAAACAATAACAATAGTGGGTTTATATGGGGCACAATAATAAAAATTTGGGGACTACATGGGAAAAAAATAGCAATAAGGGGGCTACACTAATAATAAAAATAAGAGGCTACACTAGTATTGTAGGGACATAACAAATGAAGTCCTTCAAAAACATTCTTAGCATCCTGAAAGTAGTAGGGGAATTAGTAAGACTAAGAGGCATCACTAACCATTCATATAGTTCATGATATTTTTTGAAGGTTTCCTTCCATTCATCTCCTTCTATAATCATAATCTTATAGTATTTACTCTTATGATGAATATTAGAAAAATACTTGGCATCATTCAAATAGTCAATTAAACAATTATTGTGTGGAAGTGGAATTGTGTACTTGATTGTTATTTTTTATGGATATGGAACCAATAGACATTCTCCATCCATCATCCTAATTTGGGTTGAAAATTTCCATAATGCCACATGGGATCAAACTCTCCTTGATGAAACCCTTCTCCAATAGCTTTTGCACTTGTCTCTTCACTCCTTCATCTTCTTGTGGAGTCATTCACTATGTTTTTCTGTTTGGACAAATTTATCAAGGGATTAAGTAAACATGATGACTTATGATTCATATACGAGATTTATTACTTTGTAAATCATCAAAAATGATATCAATGCATTTTTCACACATAACTTGAAATTCTTCAAGTAAATAATCTAAACATGTGCTAGTAAGAATTACCTTATGCTTCCCAATCAAAGAAAAATGCATTTCTCCCTTCATAACTTCTTCTTGTATCTATTTCCCACCCATCATTGATCATCCTATTCATTTTATTTTAACCAATATATGTCTCTTTTCTACGTCACCTTAATTTATTTAGCTTTATGTAATACCCCTATATGGTTATGCAAATATTCTTTATTTGGAAGGAATTGTTTCTAGTGTGGTGTCTAGGAACACATAAGAAACTTAAATGTAAGTACTAAATCATGATGTATTAAAGTGAATTGAATAATAAAATGAAATAAACTCGATGGTTTCTAGGGAATGAACATCAGTTAATGATATTTTTAGCCAAAAATCTGGAAAATATAAACTTCCCTTATTTACTCCTAAAAAGCCCTAGGAGTCGATTAACGTGATTTGATTTGATTGGGGAAGAAAAATATAATAAATCACTTAGTGCAGGGGAAACAAAATTGTGAAAGGGTGAATAAAGCATCGTAGTGCAAAAGGCAATATTTAATAATAAAAGGAATACTTTTCTAAAAAAGATAAGAAAAGCCTAGGTTATGTGGCTGGAAGATCCTAAAAAGTGGGATGCCACTAAGGAAAGTATGCTAGGGGAATTAAGGAATAAAAATTCCTTGATAGGAATCACAAGAGTTTGTTGATTCCAGTGGAAATGAAAGTCTCACCTTAGGGGAGAACCTATGATAGAGGTTCGTGCTTGGTGGAAAATTTGTCATCCCAAACCATTCCAGTTGGTATCATGGTTAGAGTTTTGAAATTATGGAATATTGGAGAATTTAGTATGTGATGTGATAATTTCAAATGGTTTTATTTGAATTATACATGTTGTTTTTCTTCCTGGTTCTAACTAAGTACTCTTTGGGTATGATATGAATGACGTAAATTATTTTTCATTAAGTATGTACAAGGTTTACAAGTAGAATTGACAGGGTTGGATAGATTGTTTGAAAGAAATAATCATTTGACAATATTTACAATATCATCATGAAAACGTAGTTTATATGTATAAGTAGAGTTATGCTTAGTTATTGATAAAATAATTTCGCGTATGTATATTGTGATACCTTTGTTCAGATAGATTGTATATTGTTGTAATTCTTCCTAATTAATACAAAACAAATTTCTAATCTGTTACATTCCTTTTCATACATTAATGCATTATTAAATTCTACTTGTAGTAAAGAGTTTAACATATTTAAATTATAAATGTAACTAAGTCATTTCAGAATAGAACTGGTTTTGCAGTTTTGGGAAAAGTTTGCAAGGAAATTATAAATCTCTTAATTGTGTAGTCACTACAACAATAAGGGTCATTAGTGAGGGTCATGCCTGTGACATACCTTTAAGGCCCGTCACCAATGTCGCATATCATGACAGACCTTAAAAAAGTGTTGTTGTAAGTGCATATAGTGATGGTCCTTTAAGGCTTGTAACCAAAGCCATTTTCAATGACACTTTTGTTGAGGGTTGTTAAAGGATCATCACTAATTCTCTCTTTGGTGAAACTTCTAGTGACGATATTTTATTGACCCTCACCAATGCTCTTTTTGGTTATGTTTGGTGACAGTAAAAAAATTTTCATCATCATTGATCATTCCAATGATTTTTTGATGACTCAATGTGCATGTTACTATATTTTCTGTTAAAAGATACCGATTTAAGACCATTATTGTGGAGTCTTTTTCCTTATGTGTCCAATACCCTAGTAGAGTTATTCAATTTGTTAAGAAATAATTAGTGTGTATCATTTCCCTCAAGTAATGAGAATATAGTTTTCCTATGAGTCAATACATGATTCATCTTTCTTGGGTTTATTATCTAAAAAATTCCCTTTAGATAAAGTTCCACTAGTGTGTGTAGGAACTATATTATTTAATACATATTCAAGCTCTGTCAATTCTACTAATGAGAGAAGTCTAACACTCCTCAACACTCTTGGCACACCTTAACATGATTTGGCACACACTAACATTCCTTGGCAGCTCACATGTCTTGGAACATATTTATAACTAGAACATTTTGCCATCAGCAGGACACCAAAGCACATGTTGGCAGGCCCTAACATAGCATATAACTCTCCTAGAAGGTTTTGGCATGTCCTGTAGTCCCTAGCATGCCTTGGAACACTTTGGCATGCATTAACATACATTAGAACTTCACACACATTGGAACTTGGCATGTATTGGAACATATTATTAGTGTCCCTGACATGCCCCTTTTGAAAGATATAAAGTCATGGCTTATTAACCCTCTTATGTGTTCATTTCCTTGCATTTTATTTTGGTTCTTCTTTTCCTTGCCTTGAAACTCCTTGACACATATTGGCATAGCCTGACACCCTAC
Source organism: Pinus tabuliformis (assembly GCA_031772625.1). Taxonomy (NCBI): domain Eukaryota; kingdom Viridiplantae; phylum Streptophyta; class Pinopsida; order Pinales; family Pinaceae; genus Pinus; species Pinus tabuliformis. Next base: position 1,072,610,259 of record CM062807.1, on the reverse strand, counting down.
ACATCCTAGCATGCCTTAGCATCTGGCATGTCTTGGCATGCCTTGGCACTATTTGGCACATGTTAACACACACTGGAACTCCCTAAAACATTCTGACACTTCTTGACATTCCCTAGTATTCCCTAGCATGCCTTGTTAATGATTAACATAACTTGTCACTCCGTCCTTGGCATACTAGCTAGCACTCATTGACACTCCATGACGCACCCTCATATTCATTCACCTCCATTCATTTTTACCTAGTTCTCCCTTATTTTTTTGAAATGTGGCAGCAAGAATATTCCAATTTAATTTGTCCTTAAATTAAATTGTGAATTAAAATCGAATTTAGTCTTAACAGCTACTTGGAAATAATTAATTAAGTTATTTTTACTTAATTAGTTGGAGAAATTCAACCTAGAAGTCTTTTTGAAGTCATGCAAGAGTTATCCCTTAAATTAAGGAGAGAAGGTTGAGTTATATTTGAGTTGTAATTAGTTGACTCAGTTTACTGAGTTAAGTCCAGTTAAATTAGCTCCAAATTGTTTGAGGAGCTAATAGAGAGTTAACAGTCAGTTGATCCATGCATGCACTCAACTAGTGTACTCCAGTTAACTTAAGATTCCCTCATCAGAAACTCGTGCATGTCAATTCTGAGAAAGACTGAGTTTACATTAAAGACAAGGACAATGTACTGTCAGTTGCATGTGTTTTCTTATAAAGAAAAATCATGCATGCAGAAGGAGTAATATTCCTTGAGGATTGTGCAGTTCTGACAATGTGTGAGATCAAGAGATCATCCACTTGGTAAATTGAGTTTTTCCACTCGGTTGAAGGAGATCATCCGAAAGTAAAAATGCAAGGAAATAGGAGCTTGGAGAGCAGAGATAAAGGCTTCTGAGAATATTTGATTACCTGTGAGCATATGTGAGGATTGTACTGAGAGATGGATAGCTGTGAGAGCTAAGGCTTTGTATAATTCCTATCTATTTCCACCTTGTATGATAATACAGATACTAGGGTTTTTAGCTGAGGCTTTCCCCAAAGTATTTTCATGTGTATTGTGCATTGATTATTCTTCTTCTGGTTATATTGTTCAGCTCAATCTTTAAGCTTCCGCAAATTGATAGTAGAAGTAGGTTATAGTATTTAAGTTTGATTTATATTGCATTTTCGGGTTAACTTACATCACATATTTTCTACATGGTATCGGAGCTAGATTTGTAGAGAATTTGTAGAACTTCTACATGATATTAGAGCCAAGTTTATCAGAGCTGTGAACAGTATACTAAGAAGAGAATTTGAAGTTTGATGTTTGGGGTTGCAGGTGCAAATCGAATTCATATCATACTTCAAGGTTGGCCAATGGCGTTCTGTGGCTTGAGACTCGAGTATGCCATGGAAGGTAGCTCAAATTACATAGCATGGAAAGATAGAATGGAGGATATATTAGAAGATAATGGCTTGAAGGAATTCATTGATCAAGAAATCCAAAATCCAGCTTCAACTAATGCACAAGAGTTGGCTGAGTGGAAGAAGTGTGTGGCGAAGGCGAGACAGATCATCCTTGAGGGAGTTCGAGACCATATTGTCTCGAGTCTCCATGGGAAGGATACTCCATTTTCAATGTGGAAGATATTGAAGGACCTCTACCAGAATAGTAGCGACCAGAGGAAATTGGCACTCAAGGATAAGCTTCAAAGAATCAAGATAGAGAAGGGTGATACTATTTTCACATTTTTTAACAAGCTCACCACCTGCAGAGATGAGCATGGCAGTGTGGCAATAACTACTTGCGATGATGATATGGTGAGCCTCACTCTCCTTGGCATTTCAAAGAGTTGGAATAGCTACAAGGACTCTGTGAATGGAATGGAGAAACTGCCAGATTGGGAACGACTATGGTCAGATCTCAAGCAGGAGGAGATCAGGAGGAGCAAACGAGATGGTTCTTCATGAAAGAATGATGATGAAGAAAATATGGCCTTGGCGAGTAAGGCAAGGAAAGGGAAGCAAAAGGCTTCCCATTCCAAATTGAATTCTTCTCATGGAGGGAAGAAGGGTGACAAGTCTAAAGTGAGATGCTTTAATTGTGACGAGATGGGACATTATGTGACTAATTTCCCATCGAAGAATTCCAAGAAGGCATCCTCAGAAGGACCAAAAGGTGAGGCATTAGCCTCTCATTTTGAAATGCAGTTTACCCTCATTGCATGCATGGTGTCATCGATGATGGGTTGTGTTTGGTATCTTGACAGTGGAGCCTCATTCCACATGACCGGTGATAAAAGTTTATTCATTCCCTTGGAGGAGAAAGACCTCAAGATGCACATAGAGATGGGTGATGATGAAAGGTATAGTGTTTCAGGAGTGGGCACGATTGCTTTTTAGAGGGAGCATGGACCTCCTATCACCTTGACAGATGTGATGTATGTGCCTAGACTGAAGAAGAACTTGGTATCGGTTGCAATGTTGGAGGACAAAGGCTACTATGTTGTCTTCAATAAAGGAATCCTAAGACACATAGCCATGGGTCAGACCAAGAGGATAGGGATTTGGGTGAAGAATATCTATAAACTAGAGGTAGATGATTATGCAGCATTGAGTACGAAAGCAGAATTGGTGCAAAGCCAAGACATTGTTGATTTGTGGCACAAGCAGTTGGGCCATTTGCATCATGGGGCTTTGAAGATAATGCAACATATATCTACAGGACTTTCCAAAGGTAAACTTGAGCAAGTTGACACATGCAAAGGTTGTACCTTGGGAAAGTACACCAAGTCTTTCTTTCATGATCAAGATAGTCAAGAAAAGGTTATCTTAGACCAAGTTCATACTGATGTGTGTGGACCATTCTTGAAGGCATCCACAAAGAAGCAAAGGTATTATGTGATTTTCATTGATGTTTTTTCTCATAAATGTTGGACTTATTTCATGCAGAAGAAGGGCCAAACCTTCTCAAAGTTTTGTGAGTTCAAAACTTTCCTCAATAAAGAGTCAAGGAAGAATATCAAGGCCTTGAGAAGTGACAATGGTGGAGAATATGTCTCTCAAGAGTTTAAGGAATTCTTTGTAATAGAAGGAGTTAAACAAGAGTTGATAGTACCTCATAACGCACAACAGAATGGGGTGGCCGAGAGGAAGAACAAAACTATTGTAGGGGAAGCAGGGGAAATGCTACATGACCAAGGCCTACCACTTCATTTTTGGGCGAAGGCATGCAACACAATGGTCTATTTGCATAATAGAAGCCCGCATTGCATACTTGGGATGAAGACACTAGAGGAAGATTTCTTTGGTGAGAGACCAGATGTGGGTCACTTGAGGATCTTTAGCTCATTGGCATATTTCCATGTGACAAAGGATGCATGGAAGAAGATTGAGCTGACAATAGATTTGGGGATACTTGTGGGGTACACTGATACACCTCAAAACTATCGGGTGTACTTGCCTACCAGTCAGAGGACAATGGTTCGTAGAGATCTCAAGTTTGATGAGCAGAAGGCCATGTGAGTTTCCCTTGAGAGGGAGCTCCAACTACAGGCTATGGAGGAATTGTTGGTTCCTAAGGAGGAGGAGCCTCAGACTAATATGAAGCAGCCGCATGTAGAGGTTCTAGGAGTGGAGACATCCACTCAAGGAGAGTCTTCCAGAGATGGATGGAAGCGCACAAGAGAAACTAACAAATTGTTGAAGGATGCGAGAGAAAATGTGGGAGAACCATCTTCTCGGCACAGACAGAGGAGGTCAGGTGAGAGGTACACTGGATACATGGACCTTGTTGGGGAATGTGTTGAGACCGAGCCATCTTCCTTTGAAAAAGCAATGCAACAGCCGATTTGGGTTGATGCTATGGTGGAGGAGTATGACTCCATAGTTCGTAACAGTGTTTGGGATGTGGTTCCAAGACTGGAGAACAAGTCAGCTGTGAGTACCCGTTGGCTTTACAAGGTAAAGTAAGCTGCTGATGATGGGAGGATCATGTTGCTATAGTATATTTCGATAGAGGATCAAGATGCTGACATTTTGAAAAAGGCATTGTCAAAGTGTAAATTAGAGTTCCATAGAGACAAGATCACGGTGGGAGATAATCCCTTTCTTATTGAGAGTAAGTGTTGAAATGTGGCAACAAGAATATTCCAATTTAATTTGTCCTTAAATTAAATTGTGAATTAAAATTGAATTTAGTCTTAACAACTACTTGGAAATAATTAATTAAGTTATTTTGACTTAATTAGTTGGAGAAATTCAAGTTAGAAGTCTTTCTGAAGTCATGCAAGAGTTATCCCTTAAATTAAGGAGATAAGATTGAGTTATATTTGAGTTGTAATTAGTTGACTCAGTTTACTGAGTTAAGTCCAGTTAAATTAGTTCCAAATTGTTTGAGGAACTAATAGAGAGTTAACAGTCAATTGATGCATGCATGCCCTCAACTAGTGTACTCTGGTTAACTGAAGATTCCCTCATCATAAACTCATGCATGTCTATTTTTAGCAAGACCCAGTTGAGATTAAAGACAAGGACAATGTACTATCAATTTCATGTGTTTTCTTGTAAGGAAAACTCATGCATGTAGAAGGAATAATATTCCTCGAGGATTGTGCAGTTCTGGTAGTGTGTGAGATTAGGAGATCATCCACTTAGTAAATCGAGTTTTTCCACTTGGTTGAAGGAGATCATCCCAGAGGAATAGTGCAAGGAAATAGGAGCTTGGAGGGCAGAGAGGAAGGCTTGTCAGAAGCTTTGATTACCTGTGAGAATCTATGAGGATTGTACTGAGAGCTGGATAGTTGTGAGAGCTAAGGCTTTGTATAATTCCTATGTATTTCCACCTTGTATGATAATACAGATAGTGGGGTTTTTAGCTGAGGCTTTCCCCAAAGTATTTTCATGTGTATTGTGCATTGATTCTTCTTCTTCTAGTTATATTATTCAGCTCGATCTTTAAGCTTCCGCAAATTGATAGTAGAAGTAGGTCATAGTATTCTGCTTTGATTTATATTGCATTATCGGGTTAACCTACACATCAGATTTTCTACATGGTATCGGAGTGAGATTTGTAGAGAATTTGCAGAATTTCTACAATTTTTCCATAGTACTCCCTAACATTCCTCAACATGCATTAACATTCTCTGGCACACCTTAACACTCTTCGGAATGCCCTTCCACTTCATAACATGTGTATCACTCCGTAACACACATTGGCACTTGGCACATGTCGGCGCTTGGAAAGTCTTAACATGTCAAGAATTCATTGAGATGCCTTGGTATGCTTTAGCATGGTTTAATATCAAATTTATTTGAGATCAATTATTGGAAAGTCTACGATAAGTAACAGAAGAATATTTAGCACTTAGAATACACTAGCACTTGGCACTTGGCACCTATTGGCACCTAGTGTTGGTGTGCCTAGCATTCCCCTCTTGGTAAAGGTAAATTGATGACATATTAACCCTATTATGTGTTCATTTCGTTGTAGTTTAACTTGTTTGTCCTTTTTGTTTCTTTGAAATTCCTTGGCATGTATTGTGACACCCTTGCACATCTTGGCATGCCTTAGCACTCGACACATCGTATCATATTTTATATGCCTTCGATCTATCTGACACATGTTAGCATTACCTAGTATTCCTTGGAACTCATGCCCTCACAACTAGCCTTACATTTTTTCACGACTTGGGGAACCTAATCAAGTCCTTATCTACTACAGTTCATGTGACATTGGCCTGCTTAAGTCGCAACAACTTGACCAATTGCACCTACTACAAGTATATTATGCCTTGTTCACCTAAAAACTACCTATAAATCATCTTTGGCCACTCATGTCTAAGCTCAACTTATCCCACTTAAGAAATTATCAAGAAAAGGATTACATCTAGCCATGTCCATAAAACAACTAAGCAACATAGCTTACGAAGGGAATATTTCACATGTATGTCCAATTCATATAAACAATAGAGCATTAACTAAGAATTTGAAAGAACCACAATATGCACAAGACACATAAGATATAAGTCAACACAAATCGAGTACCCCAAAGCTTATACACAACAATGTACAATATGAAATTGTCTAAAATAGTTTAAAACATGAGAATTCGGCCAAAGTGTGCCACATGTCATATAAAAATAATAGATAAAGGAAAAACAGTGTTGTGCCCAACATGAAGTCTCCCTTTGTCTAAAAACACTCTATCAAGCCCCTTATTGCAACTATAGGATTTTCTCTTGCAATCCTATTATGAACTTATTCTAACACACTTCTTCCTTGGCACACTTCAATTCACTGAGAATCCCAGGAACACACTCTTACTTTTCCATCTCCATGAATTTTGACCTAGTTCTCCCTTGTGATGCCTCAACACTCCCTAACACTCCTCAAGAGACATTGACATTGCCTAGCATGTGTTAGCAAACTTTTCATTCCTTGGCCTTCCCTACCCTCCCTAGCTATCATGCCCTCACGACTACCCTTACTTAATTTGAAACTTGGGAACTCAACCAAGTCCTTGCTTGACTACAAGAGATTGGCCAAGTTACAGTTACTACAAATAGACTATGTTCTTAAGTTGTGTAGCTTGGGAGGTACTCCAAAAACCTAGTGAGATGGGTTTGTGAGTTTGGTCACAAAAAGCTTTATGGGAAAAGAACCAAAGCGAAAGGATTTTGGAACCAAGATGGGATTTAAAATCTAAAATAAAATTAAAAAGGAAAAATAATGTTTTCTAAGGTCGAAGTGGATAAAACCCATAAGTTCTATAGGGTTCTTAAGAGGTCTGTCTAGGAAAATATATTTAAGGAGCCCTTAGAATGAAGGCAAGAACATCAAGTGAGAAGGACCTCATTTGATCAAGGAGGTGAGGAGAGATGTAGTTCTAAAGTAGGTCGAGTTAGAGGGCTGAGGAAGGATTGCTAAAGGGAGGCCATGATCATCCACCAAGAGAAGGATCATCATGTGAGGGTTCAAAAGAATGTAGCATAACTTAATGGGTTCGAGTTAGGAAGTAGGATTAAATATTGTTTGTTCTCTTTTGGTAGATCGAGCTCAAGGTAGGTGGCTCATGAAAATTTGGGCATGTGATTTCAATGTTGTTTCTGTGTGAAGGCCACATCAAATTATGAAATAAAAGAGAGGGTTGATACCCTATCTTGTGGTGGTTGCTAGGCCACAAGTTATGTGATAAAGACCAACACAAATGAAGGAGGGCCTACACTGGAATTTAGGGCCAAAACAAAAGTAGCTGCAGGTGTAATATCAACTAAGCTAATCATAGTTTGAGGGTCGTAGAGATCTAAAGTTTAGGTCAAGATTTAGTCAAAGAAATGCCTAGAATCTATGGATCCATATGAGCTATTTCAAGTCTCTCATGGAGGTAAGAGTTGTTATTTTTTCTATGGGTGGATAAGGTTTTTCGTAAAGAAACTATAACAAAAAAATAACTCCCTAGTGAGGGTGGTTTCCTAGCATGTTTACTCCATAATGTATGCCCTTAATACTACGACAAATTTGTGTAGAAGAAGAGGGGTCATGACCCTTACAGCTAGGTTTATCTCTACAATATAGACCATAGATACAAAACATAGTTTGCAGATGTATGTGTGGAGATAACACACCCAAAGGAGGGTGGAACCTGAGTAGAAGATTGAGCAAAAGACATGTGCCATATGAGGAATGGATTGAAATGAAGAGGAGTTGATTTTGGTGGACTATCCATAGAGGTTTAGATAGAGATATGAAGTAGCCTATAAACAGATAACCAATGGACTATTAGTGGATGATTTATGACTTGAGCTGAGTCATCTACAAATTCTTAAAAGGATGATAAGAGGGGTAGTTCATATTTGTTCATTTATTGGACAACAAAGAAATTGATACATAAGAATAGTGATTTTGAGAGGACTCAAATCACTATTAGGTGGAATATTTGAAGAGCCCTAGATGAGGGTAGTGTTTTGGGCCCCAGATCAGTAAAATAATTTGTTGCGTGTGGAGCCTGATTATCTTCTTTATTTAGAGGTATCGCCACATTGGACCCCAGTTTGTAATGTTGCCCGTAAAATGTACACCATTAGGGGGGTTTGGGGGGGCGATGACGATTATTTTGAGCCCCCCTAGTGGGGGATCGGGGGCAGCATCCCCAAAGCTAAAAATAGATGTAAATTTTCCTTGTAAAATGTTGTAATTTCGTAGTCATTTTGGGTTGTTTATTAGTGGAGATCTAATAGTAGAAGTTATGTTTAATTTAGGGTTTTTTTCCTAGAAGGAAACCCCTCGCTATATATGAGGGAATTATATTGTGTCTATGTAGATATGTATTCTGAGCGAGAAAGAGAGAGGAGATTGTGTGAGAGCAAAGAGGGAATTACCATGGATCTATTGTAGGTTGTATCTCTGCAATTGGCTGGGTAATATAAAAGGAAGGACTGGTTGCTTCTCCGTGGATGTAGCGCAAATTGGGTGAACCACGTATATATGTCTCTCTCTTCTTTTATGCATATTTTGTGTTTATATTCTTGCAATATTTTATGTGTTCCATTGCTCTATAATATATAATTTTCTAATAGAATTGATTGTGGTTGGGAAAATTGATGGAAGTCTAAGTAGAGTTGAAGGGTTGTTAGGTGACTGTCAAAGAAGAACTTTAAATCTTGTACTTGTGAAGGACAACAAGAGTGGTAGGAGGGTAGGAAACTAGGCCTAAGGATGTACAAACTTTGAAGGACTAAATAACAGTTAAGTGGGCTAGAAAACTAGCCCTAGTTCACTGTATAGTAGAGGATTGAGTCAGTGAGAAGAATGGAAGCCTCCATAGACCCAGACTTGTTATCTTAGAGCATTAGTATGGAAGAAGTGGGCATACCAAATAGTTGTTAACAAAAGGATTTTTGAGTAGCTGATTGAAAACCCTAAGTGTTGTAGACCTTAAAGGAAAAATAAGGTATCTAGAGGGAAAAGTTCGTTGAGATGAGTTTAATAACCTAAAGGAGTTCAGTTCATTGATAGAGGTAGATTGATGAGTTACAGAATGGGAGGCAAGAGGACCTGGAAGATGTGTTCAGGACATGAGGAATAAATGGCTATTTGTGGCCACCATCAACAAGTAGCTCAAGTGTTATCTTGTTTAAGGTAGATTGGTTATCAAAGGACTAACACTAAGTCCTACTTCTATTCCTTGTACCAGTGTGATTGTAAAGGGCCATGATCGCTAGTACGGGAGCTATAGCCTATTCTATTATAGCTTGTAATATAAAGAGGAAGGGTTTGAAAAGCTTAAAAAATGTCATGTGCAGTAGTTGATTCCATGTGTGTGTAGATTTGGTTCTGCAAAGTAGATGTGTTGTGGCACTTCAGTGTGTTCTTATCAAAGATTCTAAGACCAAACCTAGATTCACATGTGTCATGGAAATTCAACATATGCCTTTTTCACCTAAGAAATACCTGTAACTCATATTAGGCTACTCATGTCCAATATAAACTCATCCCACTTAACAAGTTACCAAGATAAAGCTCATCACATCCAATCATGGTCGTAAAACAGTGAAGGAACACAATTTACATCGTGACATGCCATAGCTCTTGACATGTGTTAGAATTCCTTGGCACTATGTGGCATGCGTTAACAAACCCTACATTCCTTGGCATTCTTTGACGCTCCCTAACACACCATAGCACTTCCTGGCATTCCTTGGTAGTTTAGCATACCTTGGCACTGCCTAACATATAACATTGTCACTCCCTCCTCAACACACCTAGAGCTCATTGAAACTTGCTGTCACACACTCTTATTCATTCATTTGAATGAGTTTTGAGCTAGTCCTTCCTTATGTTTCCTTGATACTCATTAAAACTCCCTATCACACATTAACACACCCTAGAACTTGACACATATTTGTTTGCCACCCTAGCACTCTAACATTCCTTGGCACTAACTAGCATACCTTGTCTCTCTCTCCTTAGCACACCTAGAGCTCGCAGATACATGCTAGTACCCCCTAACACTCCTTGGTATTCACTGGAATGCTCTGGAACACCTTAGAACTCTTCAACATGTCCCACCACTCCATAGCATGTGTAAGACTCCCTGATACACATTGACACTTGGAACATGTTGGCAAGTTTTAGCATGTTTGACATGAATTTAGATGCCTTAGTATGATTTGGCATGTTTCAACATGGTTTAAGATTAAATTTATTTGAGATCAATTATTGGAAAGTAAGAGAGAAGTAATAGAGGAAGATTTGGCACTTAGAATGCACTAACACTTGGCACTTGGCATGTATTGGCACCTACACTACTACAAAAAAGGCCTTTAGGGGCAGTTTGGCTTGCAATGGTCTTACCAAAACCATCTCTAAAATTGTTTTTAGGGACTTATGGGAGGTTTTTGAAAGGCCCCGCAAAAGTCATGATAATTTGAACTTTTTCTAGGGTTTTCTAACAACTACCTTTAAAAGTGTTTTCTCATGAATTTTGGAGGGGATTTTTAAATTATTTCCGCCAAATATATTTTTCATGGTGATTTTTTAAAAATCCCCCCTCGCAGAAAGTCATGAAAATAGAACTTTGGGGGCGGGGGGTTTAAATGACTTTCCCTATATATATTTTTCATGACGGTTTTTAACAATACCCACCCCCCCCCCCCCCAAAAAAAAAAAAGTCATGAAAATGGATTTTTTTTTTTTTTTTTTTTTTTTTTTGTGGTAGGGATTTTTTAATAGCCACCTCTTAAAAAGCTTTCTCATGACTTTTGTGTGTGTGGGGGTGGGGGCAGAGGGTGGCGGGAGGTGTGGTGGGGAGGGGGTGCAAGTTTAAATCACTACCCCAAAATATATTTTTCATGGAAGTTTTTTGACAACCCCCCTAAAGTTCACGAGAATTTAACTTTTGGAGGCAGTCATTTAACAATTGCCTCTAAAATTTAAATTCTCATGACTTGTGGGGGAGGGAATGCCCAAAACCACATCCAAATGTTCAATTCTTGTGACTTTTAAGGGGGGTTACAAAGCAAGTCCCCTTAAAAGTCATGACAATGTACCTTTTGGAGGCATTTTGGGAAAAACCCCCCAAAAAAACATTAGAATTAAACCTTTAGAGGTGGTTGTTAAATGACGGCATCCAAATGTTCAATTCACATGAATTTTCGATGAGGGATATATATTGGTGTATTGAATGGGGAAAGGGGACATAAGGGTATCATGGATGGGTATATGTGAGAAGTTTGATCATGGTTTACTGAGATCTATAATCTTAGCATTAGAGAATGATAAAATACTATAAGATCTCACGACACAAGGGCTAGGGGGCCTAGAAGGAAGGCAATGAGAGAAATTGATAGGGCAACTCCCAATAGTTGTGATAAGGTGATTAGGGGCCCTATTATCAGAACCCATAAGCCCTTAAGCCATACCCACTAAAACCTTAACCCCCAAGCCATAATCGCTTAACCCCTACACTCATAACTCACAATCCATTAACCCCTTGATCCCTTAAAACCTACACCACTAACCCCTTAACCTTAACCCCTAACTAAGAATATTTGAACCATGCTTAAAAGTCACAACAATGTAAATTTTGGAGGTAGTTTTAGACAACCACCCCTCCCCATAAAAGTCTTTAGAATTAAACTTTTATAGGCAATTGATAAATGATCGCCTCCAACTACTTAATTCTCATGAGTTTTGAGGGAGGGGATGTTTTGGTTTATTGAATGACATAAGGGGACATAAGTGTAGCAGTGATGAGTAGAAGTGAGAGGTTCAAGCACAGTTTACCGAGATCTATAATACTAGCATTAGAGAATGAGAAGGGTCCTTAAGTGCTCATGACATAGGGACTAGGGGACCTTGAGGGAAGGAAATGAGAGAAACTGATAGGGGAACCACAAATAGTTGTGATAAGAGGATTAGGGGGCCCATTATAAAAAATAATAAGCCCTTAACCCATAACCACTAAATTCCATATCTCTTTAAACTTGAAGCCATAATCTCTTAATCCTTACACTCATAACTCATAACCCATTAACCCCTTGATCCCTTAAACCCTAAGAGATTAATCCCTTAACCCCTATGTTAGAATCCCCGAAACCCTTAAGCCCTAAGCCATTATCCTCATAAACCCTGACCCTTAACCATTAACCCCTAATCCCTAACCCCTTCACACGTTGACACCTAAATGCCATAACCTGTCGACACCCCTAAGCCCTTGGTACTTATGCCTTAACCCTTGAAGCCCTTAACTACTAAGACATTGTCCTCTAACCCTAAAGTTTTTGGAAATAACACTCAATGGGGGGGGGTGAATTAGTATTAGCAAATCAATAATATTTTTCTTTTCTTACCCAATTTCATATATGCTACTTCAATGAAGGCAACCTGCGTGTATACGCAACTGTGTTTAATGCAACTAGCGTATATCCAGTAAACTTATGATTCAGTTATTTGATCTTTAATGAGTGAATCAAAACATTATTAACCATATAAACTATAAACAAGTGCAGTAAAATAGAACAGATCATCACACATAAGAAGCACACATGAACACCACGATATAAGGTGGAAACCCAAAGTGGGTGAAAACCACCTGCTGCAATTCGTCTCTATCTTATTTCAATAAGAAACTTATTTTTTAGAATATTTCTGTACTGGAGCAGTCCTATACCAGTACACAAGCTTTTACCTACAGAAGGCTACAACCTTCTCTCGTTCTCTAGCTTGACCTAGAAGGGAGATACAACCCCCTTGGCTCTTGTACTAGCTGATGTACTAGTACATAGGTGTTGACCTACATAAGGCTACAACCTTCTCTATTCTTCCAGGGACCACGTTTCATAAATTTTTAGACTAGATACTCCTGGAACACAACATCAAAATCTGAAGGCCACGTTTCATCCAATTTTCATACTGGACCCATCAATAACATTGAAGCAAAAGATAAATCACCACTTGCATCATAAATCTCTAAATCACCCAACAATGAATCACTAAAATCTTGTCAACAAAAGAACACTCACCAAAACAAATAGTAGAACAAAAAACTGTGCAACAATATTTAGAGCCAACTGTATCATCAAAAATCATGCATCACAGTGCATACACTACTTGGAAGGGCCGAACAAGCATGTATACGCAACTTCACCAAAGCGAAACAGTGTATATGTCATCAAATACTTACTTATAACTTCGCTGCACTTCCTGACTTCAGACATACCCATATCATTACATATATAAGGATAATACGTGTGTTAGCAACCAGATTTAGTCCATCAGATCACATAAAGATAAGTTATTATGATCATGATCCATTATTAGATCTCATCCATCAACTCTGAAGCTAATCACAATCAACCAATCTGAATATGCAGAATACTGACACCAGTAAACAGTCACCAAAACTTAGAACTTCGCATCAACAACCAAAACCACCTATAACTTCAAATATCATAGTTCATATGGTATACACTACTTAGATGTATCTAACCTGCGAGTATACGTGGTCTTATCAAAGTCAACTAGCGTATACATCTATAAGTATTCATTCATAATATTGCAGCTATTCCAGACTTCAGTTATACCCAGATCATAATATTTACAGAACATTACATCCGCCAGAATACTGATCTAGAATAAGCATGATCAAACCATATAGATATGATTCATTCCAAGGCATAAGATCCTAATCCATCATTATACCTTGTCCTCCATCAACCGCTGAGATTCCTCCTTGGCTCAGATCAAGAAAAGCATCATAAAACCATAACCTGCATACTGGATCTCACACTTCATCAGATATTCGAGACTTGCTGAGTACCTTTGCCTAATGATCTTCTCCTCCTTTTATAGTCTTAGGCCTTACTCAATACCATAGTCCAGAATCACGTAGGACCAATACAGTGGACCCTATACCTGGGGTCAATACCTCGGACCAAATACCATGGACCAATACCAAAATACCATGGTCTAAATACCACGGACCAAAACCAAGTTTTCCAACATGTACATGCTTTTCCTTGCTTGAAAGTGCGTGTATACGCATACACACCTTTTAGTCTGCTAGCCCGCGTGTATACGCAACTTGGTCAAGGGGAACCTGCGTATATCTTTCTTTCTCCATTCTTGTTGTTTACCTGCTATACTGTGATCTTTCATCTGAGAGAGTTGCCTTCTGAACTGATTCCTTCAAGCTGCCCTTCATTTCATCACATCTATAAATACTACTATCATGCATTCTGTCACATTTGATATCTCTTCTGTAGATTCATCTAGTTACCATGTACAAGCGAATTGTTCTACTGCAAGTGGGTTGCCATCAAGTACAACACATGCATCATAATGCCAACAATCTCCCCCTTTGGACTTGATGGAAACAAAAACACCAAGTCACTCTCCCCCTTTGACATCAAGGGTAAAGGGCAGACCAATATCTTCTCCCTCTAAGAGCAAAAGACTTTCATATCAGAATTGTTGAATATTAATCGTGCTCCCCCTAGGCACACGCTAAATTATTTGACTAAACTCCCCCTTTGTTCATGCTGAGATGTACGGTATGATCCATGCTCCCCTTGACCATATGCATAGTCTACACATATTTTAAAGAAAATAACATGACTCTATAACTCAGCTATGAGAGTTTGACCTTCCTATCATCAATGACTCATACATACTTTCATTCTCCCAATCAAGTGAGGATAAATTTGACTCATCCACCCAACGAAGTGGGGATATACTAGATACAAATTGTTTATACATGACTGAAATATTACATCATCCTTCCCATGCATAGTGGGGATACAAATTACATCATATGACCAAAAGGGATTCATCAAACGACTACAATAGACGAAGTCAAACTATTACATCATGGGTCTTGATATGACCTTTACATCGAATGATATACATGACATTTATAACAGAGACCAAACATTTAAACAAGACCATGATAGTCATCAACAACTATCATACACAATGTATGATCTTCTCCATAAACATTTGTCAACAACATCCAGACCAGCAACCCATATATGTCCATTATTGTAGATATTGTCAACCTGCAATAAGTTATGTCTGCATATAGATATCAAATCATCCTTTTGAACATTATCATAGCCTTCCATGAATGAATTCTGCATATGTCATACAGAATCATTCACACTATATCATATGTGAAAAACACCATAGTCATCACATTATAATCAAGATCTGCATGATCTTTTATACCATCCTTGTATCATCACTCGGGAACATCCCTCATCTGATAAACATAAATCAACATATGTGAGTATCAACCTAGCATCATATAGGTAAGAACTCGTCATCATCATGTCTCCAACAATGCAACTTTGAGTAATCATCCATGTATCCAGCATATTGTATATAGCACTATGTATCTAGCAAAACTTGAGCTGAAGATATTTCATCAAGACTTCTTGATATCATTAACAACAACAATCCTCAACCATGTGAGAGCCAAGAACTATAGGAATCCTGCATCATAACCGTATTATATGATCTTTATGCATATGATGATAGCAGCATATGAGTGACTCATCATCAAGTAATGAAGTTGTGTATTCAAGCTTTTTACTTCTCATTATCCTTATGAATATCACCATGTAAGCAACATATATGCATCATCAGAGAATCATCCACAAATATGATCTGAACACCAACTATGTAACCCCAAGAATCATATGAGATTTTGTGATGGGCAACTCATAACCATATCATAGCAAGATGTATCATTTAGCCATATAAGCATCATCACCGAGGACTTCTAACCATAATGCAAAAAATGCATTATTCAAAGCATATGCTCCCCCTGAACCTCTGTCATTTGTTCACTGTCAAATCTGATCATGCATATATCAGCAAGAAGTATCAAGGCATTATCATCATCAACTTAGGATCAAAAACACTTCTAAACATCTTATAAGTACCAAGACATTTCCACATAACATCATCAAATTGTAACCATTATCAAACAGAGAAAATAATGGAATAAATCATATCAGACCCTTTTTCCTGAGTCTGTCCCACTGCTTTTACTCAAACTAACATATACACGACTGTGCAGTGTTGAACTCTCATATATACGTGACTTCTCTTCATGAAACTTGTGTATGAGATTTAGAACACTAAAGTTTCACACTTTCAGCTCCCTCTGAGTCTGTTATGTCTGTACATTATGTTGTGCCACATCTGTCTGACTGTACTTCCTTCTTCTTCCATACCTTCAATTGTGATGATGTTTTCTCCTTTTGGTATGGTGCCCGCACTTTGTTCCTGCATTCCTTTGCTATATTTCGAAGCTTGTTACATGCTTAACATCTCATATGTTTCATATTCCTTCTATAGCAGTCAATGGCTTTGTGACCAAACATATTGCAAGCAAAACAATATCCCTTAAAGTACCTCAAACGTGATGATCTTTCTGTGTGATGGTCTTGAACCATTCTTCTTTTGCATCTGGTTGAAGCATGTCCAAAATTATGACATACATAACATTCAACATTATTCATTTGAGGAATTGACCGACTATCACTTCCATAGCTAGGAGTAAAATATTTTCTTTGAAGAATTTCTTTCCTTGGTTGTTGATGGGATTGACCTCTCATCTCCTTGTTGAGCATTTCAGATTTTGAATTATAGTCCCTTGTCTTACTTTGTGAACTAGATTCTCCTTCAATAGATTCATGAAAACCAAGACCATTTTTGATAGCAGGGGACCTTTGACTACTAAGAATATCATCGAAGATCTTAGTACTATCTTGAAATCGTAAGCGCTTATCCTTTTCTTATAATTTATCTTTTAGAATATTTACCTCAACCTGATGTTGCTCTTTCTTTTTAAGATACTACTTCTTCATGATTCCTTCAATTTTTCTTCCTTCTTGCAACTAATGTCTTAATTCAAGAACTTCATTTTCTTGTTTTTCAAGAGCTTGGAGTAGATCTTTGTTCTACTTATTTGATTCTTCAAGATCTTCTTTTAGCGAGAGGATCTTAGCTTCAAGACTTTCATAGTAACTGGATCTATTTTTGAGTTTCTTGATTGTTGTGCTCTTTTCATTTACTTCATTTCTTAGTGATGTCACTTCATCCTATACTTTTTGACATTGATCTTCCTTTTCCTTGAATTGCTTCCTTGCCTTGTTTCCTTCCTCTAGTTGAGCTTTTAGTTTGGTAGCTTCTTCTTCAGAGGCACATTCCATTTTTCCCAATAGATCTTGTTGATCTCTAATTTTATCTGTAAGCCTTTTAAATTTTGCCTCTATTTGATATCTTT
Organism: Pinus tabuliformis; assembly: GCA_031772625.1. Lineage (NCBI taxonomy): Eukaryota > Viridiplantae > Streptophyta > Pinopsida > Pinales > Pinaceae > Pinus > Pinus tabuliformis. The sequence continues at coordinate 1,072,592,999 of CM062807.1, read as the reverse complement.
CTTCCTCACCCATAAGAGAAAATTTAGTTGTTTCGCTATCACTTTCATCATCTTTAAATGGATGGAGAAATGTATCACCAGAGGATAAAAAATTCATACCTGATAGTTCTTCTGCTTATTCATCTTCATTCTGATGTGATTCTGAGTCTGAAGTGTTGCTTCCACATATTCCCTAATTGATTCTCCCACTGCCATAGTTCCTCAGAGATGTCTTCTTTTTCTTAGGCGCTTTCTTCTTTAGCTTTTTTCCCATTGTTCTATGGATCTCCTTCAAGCGATCAAGCTTCTACCAAAGGAATTTCTCTAATTCCAATTTTTGGAAATAATACTAAGCGGGGGGTGAATCAGTATTGGCAAATCAATAATATTTTTCTTTTGTTACTTAATTTCATATACGCTACTTCAATGAAGGAAACTTGCGTGTATACACAACTGTGTTTAATGCAACTAGCGTATATCCAGTAAACTTATGATTCAGTTAGTTGATCTTTAATGAGTGCATCAAAAATTATTAACCATATAAACCATAAATAGGTGTAGTAAAACAGAACAAATCATCACACATAACAAACACACATGAACACCATGATATAAGGTGGAAACCCAAAGTGGGTGAAAACCACCTGCTGCAATTCTTCTCTCTCTTCTTTCAATAAGAAACTTCTTTTTATAATATTTCTATACTAATGCAGTCTTATACTAGTATGTAGGCTTCTACTTGCATAAGGCTACAACCTTCTCTTGTTCTCCATCTTCTCCTGGAAGGGAGCTACAACCCCCTTAGCCCTTGTACTAGCTGATGTACTAGTACGTAGGTGCTAACCTACAGAAGGCTGCAACCTTCTCTTTTTTTCCAGGGACCACTTTCCATAAATTTTTAGACTGGATACTCCTGGAACACAGCATCAAAATATGAAGGCCACGTTTCATCCAACTTTCATACTGGACCCGTCAATAACATTGAAGCACAAAATCAATCACCACTTGCATCATCAATCTCTGAATCTCCCAACACTGAATCACTAAAATCTTGTCAACAAAAACGCAGTCACCAGAACACAGAGCAAAACACAAAACTTTGCAAAAATATTCAGAGCCATCTGTATCATCAAAAATCATGCATTAGAGTGCATACGCTACCTGGAAGAGACAAACTAGTGTGTATATGACACTTCACCAAAGCGAACTAGCGTATATGTCATCAAATACTTACTTATAACTTCGCTACACTTCCTGACTTCATACATACCCAGAACATTACATATACAACGATAATACGTGTGTTAGCAACCAAATCTAGACCATCAGATCACATAAACATAAGTCATTATGATCCTGATCCATTATTAGATCTCATTCATCAACTCTAAAGCTAATCACAATCAACCAATCTAAATATGTAGAATACTAACACCAGTAAATAGTCACCAGAACATAGAACTTTGCATCAACAACCAGAACCACCTATAACTTCAAATATCATAGTTCATATGGTATATGCTACATAGATATATCTAACCTACGTGTATACACACTTTTATCAAAGTCAACCAACGTATACATCTGTAAGTATTCATTCATAATTTTGCAGCTATTCCAGACTTCAGTTATACCCAGATCATAATATTTACAGAACATTACATGTGTCAGAATACAGTTCTATAATAAGAATGATCAAACCATATAGAGATGATACATTCCAAGCCATAAGATCCTGATCCATCATTAGACCTTGTCCTCCATCAATCACTAGTATTCCTCCTTGGCTCAGATAGAGCAAAGCATCATAAACCCATAACCTGCATACTGGATCTCACACTTCATCAGATATTTGAGACTTGGTGAGTACCTTTGCCTAATGATCTTCTCCTCCTTTTATATTCGTAGGCCTTACTCAATGCCATAGTCCAAAACCACGTAGGACAAATACCTTGGACCCAATACTTGGGGTCAATACCTCGGACCAAATACCATGGACCAATACCAAAATACCATGGTCCAAATACCACGGACCAAAACCAAGTTTTCCAACATGTATGCACGTTTCCTTGTGTGAAAGTGCGTGTATATGCATACGTGCCTTTTGGTCTGCTAGTGTGTGTGTATACGTGGCTTGGTCAAGGGGAACCTGCGTATACCTTTCTTTCTTCATTCTTGTTGTTTGCCTGCTATACTGTGATCTTTCATCTAAGATATTTTCCTTCTGAACTGATTCCTTGAAGCTACCCTTCATTTCATCACATCTATAAATACTATTGTCATGCATTCTATCACATTTGATATCTCTTTTTTACATTCATCTAGTTACCATGTAGAAGTGAGTTGTTCCGCTACAAGTGGGTTGCCATCAAGTACAACACATGCATCATAATGCTAACAAAAGTCCCTAAACCTCAACCCCATAACTCGTAAATCCCATAATCCCTATCACCTTACCCTTAACCCTTTACCCTTAACCCCTTACCCTTAAAACCCTCAACTGCTAGAACCCCTAATCCTTTCTCCCAAACAATGGGTGCTCCAACACTAATCTTCTTGGTCATAATTTTACCATTTACCCTTAACCCCTGACTCCTAAACCCCTTAACTCCTAAAACTCGTAAGCCTTCCTAAAAGAACATGGGTGCTCCAAAACTAATCTTCTTGGTCGTATTAGGGTTTTGTCCTCTAACCCCCTTCAGATACAACCTCCAAGCACTATTTTGGTCCAAGGAAAAGTAGCACAAGGTCCCAAAATCGGATTTACATTTTTCCGATAGTCACTGTCACATACCTCCTTGACCCAATATTAATAACCACCTATTATGCTCCCATCACTAAATTTACACTTTGATTTAATTTATATTCAGTATTGGTCACATGCCTAAGTATTCAATCATTCCCATAAGCAATATAACACATGTAACTATACACATATGTTGAGAGATTCAATAACATAAAGAGTGAGGAGAAAATATATAGTAGATCCCATGCAATTGAGTCAGACTAAAGTAACTGAAAGAATGTCACTTGGAATATTGAGCACCACCACCCAACCTAGAAATGACTTCCTCCAGCTCACCCCCAAGTCGTGAGTTCTGGCCATGGATCAACTACCTCTTGTTTATCTCTTCAATCTGTTTTTAATACCCTCTTTCATGATATGGTTCCCTTTAGAAGCATCTTGCTTTCATGGATATTTTTATCCATTGGCCTAGGCTTTTCATAGAAAAGCTCACCTTTCTCTCCCGTCAGGCTTTTCCTCATAAGATCTTTCCTTTCTTTCCCATAAGGTTTTTATGTTTTTCTTAAACTCAACATCTTTCTCCGTCTAAGTAACTTAATGGATATTTATCTCTGAATCCATTAAGATTATCTAAAATTGGATCTAGAATTCTTATCATGAAAGAATTATCCATTCCCATTCACCAATGGGATTTCATTTGGAAAGAATCTCATCTCTTGGTGTCTCATTTTCCAAGTGATTAAATTATATTTATTTATTTAATAATGAATTATTTACTTTAATTGTTAAACCTCAGACCTAAATTTTCTTTTACAACTCAGTCTTAGCTTAGGTCCAACAAGATAGCAACAAATTGCTACATACAATGGAGAGGTGTTACATACTCCCACCCTTAAATTGACACCATCCTTGGTGTATTACTGCATCTTACAATTTATTTCCTCGTTCATATGTAGTTGTTACTGAAACTACAAGTTTGATGGGCTTTCCACCTAAATCATATCTTCCAATATATAGGTTAGAAAGGAGTTCTACCAGCAATTCTCCTTCCATTGCTACTTGTAACATTTGTTTCCATCAATTTTTTGTTATGAAACCAGCTCACAAAAAGATAGAAAAGAAATATAAATGCCTTAGAATTCATCCTCTTCGAGGGGTCAACCTCCTTTATATTACACAAATGAATAATTCTTGGATGATACAAATGACAAGACCTCCTTTCTATATATAGGAGTCTAAGGGGTCATAATATAATGAGAGTCGGCATAACAATAATAATGTGAGGACACAATGATAACAATATTGGGCTTGTATGGGGCACAATAATAATAATATGGGGACTACATGGGAACAACAATATAATAAGGGAGTTGTTCTAATAAAAATAAGGGGTTATACTAGTAGTATAGGGACCTAACATGCCCCTCTCCTTCAAAAAGTGTTGTCCTCAACGCTTGAGTAGTTCTTGATGCTTCTGTATAAAATTATTTTGCTCCCATGTGGAATCATTAGTGGGTAGGTTATTTCACTTGATGAGATACTTTGAAATTGATCGATTTCATAGCTATCGAGTTCTTGTTTCTGTGACTGCTCCAAGTTTCAATATGATTTTTCCTTCCTCGTCAAGTTCTAGCAATATTGTTTGAACTGGGATATTCTACAACTTTTGAATGAGTGGCCACACTCCTTCATACTTCTTCCATTCATCCCTTGCTTCATTTATCCAATCTAGTTGGATAATAGAAATAGCACAAAAAAAATGCTTCCACATCCTCATCCTTTCTTGAGAGTGAATTTGCAACAACATTTTTCTCTCCTCTTTTGTAGATGATTTCAAAATCATAACCCAACATATTTGAGACCCATTTTTTCTGTTCTTCTAAAGATAATTTTTATTCTAAAAAGTATTTAAGACTATTATGATCCATTTTTACCTTGAAGTGTCTTCCCATTAGGTAAGGTTGCCATTTCTTAAGTGCATGTAGTATTACCAACATTTCCTTCTCATAAATAGCTTGCTTGAGATGTAGCCGTAAAAATACCCAATTGCCTACATTAAAACTTCTTTCACTGCAATGTTGATCTGCTTATTGTTTCATTTGATTCTGCACCAAAGACATTATCCTTTAAAAGTTGAAGAACTTGTTGTTGATGCTCGATGTGATATTTCACTGCTTGAATATTTTTCTTCTTGATATGTCCTCCTATCTTGAGAGATTGAGGAGTGGTAATGTCTTCCAATGCATTACAAGATATGGTCGAATTCATTTCTTGATGATCGATGTGATCTTTCACTTTTTGAACATTTTTCTTCTTGATATGTCTTTCTATCTTGAGAGTTTGAGGAATGGTAATTTCTACCAATGCATTACAAGATATGGTCAGATTCATTTCTTCATGCTCGATGTGATCTTTCACTTCTTGAACATTTTTCTTCTTGATATATCCTTCTATGTTAGGATTTTTAGGAGTGGTAATTCTTACCAATTCTTTACAAGATATGGTCGGATTCATTTCCTCTTTCTCTATGGTTGGTTCATGGTGTATATCCTCTTCTTTTGACATTTCTTGATCCTTTTCTTTCTCCTCTCCACAATCAATGTAAAATCATTTCTTCTTAGCACACTTACGACCTTTAATGTATTTGTTATCACAATTGTAACAAAACCGTTTTGCTCTTTTTTCATCCAATTGTTGTGGTGTCAACCTTGTAGGTTGTGCAAGGCTAGGAGAAACAACACTTCGATATTTATAGTTGTGAGGGGTCGACTTCCTTGTTTCCATAATTTTGCTTTCCACTTTTCTTTCCAACCTGAATTCCTTATCCAATGAATCAGGTTCCCAAAGAGGAACCTCGTGTTGAATGTTATCCTTTAAAGTCCATATGGAGACATCAATCCTCTGCTTCTCTAGAATATCATTTTCCCTTATACTCAATTTTTGAAAGTCCTCAATAGGCTCTGCCATTGACCACTTTTGTTTGAGATTTATCAATTGGCTAAAGAAGGTGTTTCTCTTTGTATCCTCATAATGTGCTATCATTTCCTCCATGAAAATTGACCACGTAACAAGTGGTTTATGAGAAAAAATCCCTTTATACCATAAAAATTGATCCGGTTCTAAATATGGAGATGCAATGCCTACCTTTTGTAACAGTTGCACCTAATATAGATCAAAATATTGCTCCATCTGTAGTATCCAATTTACTGGATCCTTGCCATCAAAATTCCTCATATCACCTTTTCTTGATTTTAGGAGCTCGACCTTGAAATGATTGTAACTCTGTAATTTCAGATCTCCAAGTTCTGAAATTGAATCCTACAGTAGCCCTCTGAGTCCTGCTTCTAACCGAACAAGTCTGATCAATATTGGATTCTGCAAGGAAGAGTTATGTCAAATCTCCCACGATGACCTGATTATAGACTAGTTCAGTAGAGCGAACTTGTACAAAGTACCACGTGTCACTGTGTCAACCTTAGGACCTGAAACTTATACAAAGAAAACTACAGTTCGTTTTCTCTTTGAAACTTATTACAAAATTTCAATTTGATGCTTAGAGAGAAAGTTATGACGATTTTCCCAGGGTCACCTGTTTAAGACGTAATTCGGGAGCCTACAGAAACCCTAAATGTCTTGGACTGTATCGCTGAAAATATAGTGAACCAAGATTTGCAATTTCGGCCCAAGCTTCACCAAAATTGCTGCTTAAATGGGTTTTAGTTTCAACGTTTGAAACTTTGTAGACAAAATTTTATAGTTAGAATTCCACGATGACCTATTTGAGATGAAATTTTGGAGCTTGCAAAATCCTAACTTCCTCATATCATATCTCCCAAAATATAGCGAGACAAGATCTGAACATCGGACCCGAGGTGCAGACCGATTTCTTGTCAAATGGGTTTTTTTTAGCTTCTGAAACTTCGTAGTGAAACAAATTCTGAAACATCATCGTGAAACATTTATTCTGAAAATTCCACGATGACTTGTTTGGAGCAGCAAAACCCTATAATCCAAACCTCTAATACCAAATGTTATGAAACCAACTCACAAAAAGATAGAAAAGAAATATAAATGCCCTAGAATTTAGCCTCTTCGAGGGGCAAACCTCCTTTACATTAAACAAATGAATAATTCTTGGATGATACAAATGACAAGACCTCGTTTCTATATATAGGAGTCTAAGGGGTCATAATATAATCAGAGCCAACATAACAATAATAATGTAAGGGCACAATGATAACAATAGTGGGCTTATATGGGGCACAATAATAATAATATGGGGACTACATGGGCACAACAATATAATAAGGGGGTTGTTCTAATAACAATAAGGGGTTACACTAGAAGTATAGGGACCTAACATTTTGTGAGAGATTTCAGATGTAAAAACTCAATTTTGTTTACCACAGTTAATGTCATAACTTAATAAAGCAGTACTACTATTTGAGTGACTACGTGTTAATAATTCCCTCCATTTAATTGTGATTCCTCATCTTCAATTTCATTGTATGTAAATAATAGGAAGAAATGCGTGTTCTTCCCATGCATTTGTGTTCTTACCGAACACTTGCTCCCTGCAGTCTCCCTGTAATAGTCATAACAAGTCAGCTAATACATTTGATCAATCAACATGAATAAAAATATCACATCATGTCAGCTCAAAACATAAGCATCAACATCATATCTCGCATGTAACCATCATAAACCCAATCATAGATCACATGTAATCATCATAGATGAGAATCATAAATCACATGCATGCTAAAACCGAATAACTACTAATGCTTATCCTTTAATCAATCCTTAGCTTCCTCTTTTGCCTTTCTTCTGTTCGTACTTCGGATTGGATGCCCCACCAGGAAATCATCTAGTGGCTTATCCTAAACCATTTGTACATACACATAATGTGTATTACACACATCATGTAATAAATGCATCCTTACCAGTACCACATGTACCGCATGTACACAGTACCACTTGTACAATGTGTAGATGATACAAAATGTCCATAGTGATAATTGCACAACATACACTTCATCCACATGATTTCAACCATGTTATTATTATGCCAGAAAGAATCCTTCATTTTTTCATTCGTACTACTTTAGGTAAATCCAATCAAGCCATGCTCGGTTTGTCGATTAGAGAATAAGGAATTCATGGACCTATTCAACTTCTTCAACAAGAGCATAACTGAAATTTCTTATGTCAAAGTATTCAAGTGTTTTTATTTAGATAATCCTTTTCATGTATCTTGTGGTTGTAGGAAAATGTTAGAAAATGATAACATATGTGTAATTATGCATAATACAACTTTACAATACCAATAACTTTGAGGTTTTGGGATTGTATCTGTCCCTTAGTCAAGGTTTTACTAATAGTGAAATATGACCTCCGCTTAATCATAAAACAAAGTATTGCTTATGATAGTTAGTCTATTGTGGAATTCAATGTGTTATTTGAAGTTTATCAACCTTAACCTTGTATTTAGCCAAGAAAATAATTGTTTGGTATTTCAAAGTACACAACACATAATCTAATTATGCCATATGAGCACTTGATGACCATGGATAATTTAGTGTATATATGAATTCAATCAAATAATCACTATGCAAGTACATATGCCTCCTATCCGTGAGTCATGAATGAGGGTTACAATGCTTTCAATGTGACACCCTCTAAAGTTTTAGGCACTAAGTGTACCAGGGGTTGAATTTAGGTCATTTACATGTTTACACCTCACTTTAAAAAATAAATTACCCCTAAAAAACAAGAGAATATTACTCATTTACCAAATATAAAATTCATTAAAATAAATAGTTTATGCATCTGAGATTGTACAATTGTCAACTAATTTGAATAGGTTGCTAGATATGATTTTATCAAAACCTATTATCTTTTACACAAAAATTTCACTTACCAGTACCACATAGCCATCCAATATGGTTAAAGCATCATATTGATTTAACAACGCGTTGTTGCATGGTTTGTTATTCCATCCTTTCTAGAACCTTTTATATGTCACACTTTACTTGGTGCATGTATTATTTTACTACTAGAATAATATCCTTAGATCATCATAAGTTGTATTAATGTGAAAACTTTTGGGTTTACCAAGAATTTATGTATTAATTCAGACAAACCTATTCCGAATCTAGTGTACAATTCTTGTTAGTCATTAGGCTACTCTAAATTTCTCTATTTCTACTTAAAGTGCATCCAACACCACCATATATGTTCTTATAAATAATTTATACTTTGTTTGTATATAGTAGAAGTAAACAAATAATTTTAATCTCATCAATTTCCACAAGAATTACATTCTTAAGATCTACAATCATTCTATTGGTAGCATTTTTTTCTTGCTACAGATTTTGAAAGGTCCGTATTTGTGAGATATTATTAACAAAAACCCATCTATATTTGGATTGATATGCACATCAAGCTTGTGAAATTTGAGTTTCAATAATTTACGTATTAGAATATGAGTGAAGTTGAGAATGTTGTCTTATTGCTATTAATTGAGAAGCATTAGGAGCTGCTTTTACACTCCTATTATGTATTTACCATAGATGTAATTTTGCATGCTAGTCCCATTGACTGGGACATATAATTATTAATGTATGATGTCTTCTTCAACATGTATATAGTGAGTTGTATTACATGTGTGCACACACTTCACCACTCTGACCCTAGTTCAGTCTAGATTGGAAATATAATTTGTGCCTCTTACATATATCAGTTACCATTATTGGTATATTGATTTATTGAAAAAGGAACTTGTAGGTTCCAAACCATGCATATCTAATTAAGTATGCATGTTGTTACTTAATATTTCAATAATGACATGGTAAGGTTTAGTTCCTTTCAGTAGTGTATATTTGAAGCGTTTTCCCCATAAGGGTGAGTTAACAGTTCAACCCGTTTCCACAACCACATCAAAAATGAACTACACAATTACATCTAAATGCACAAAATACTAAATTGAAAGACAATTTTAAAAAATCCATAGTCTCATACCAAATACAGAGACCTATTTCTCAAGACCTTAATGATATTTCACGGGAATTTCATGTACATAAATCCTTCAGAATCTATTCTAGGCTGGAAACGCATTAATTAACCATCAATTTCGGATACTTTTGATAGAATGTCATGAAATTTTTTCCTATGAATTATATAGATTCCCTCTATATAATTTTATTTTAATCTTTCCTTGTGTTGACAACGATCTATGGAAAGGGACTTGTCTATTTTATCTATTTTTGTTTCCCAGTTACCTCATAATAGTTCAACATTTCTTCCCTTCATTTTTCATCCTTCTTAGGATCTCTATAAGCATAAACTTTATTCCATTATGTCATTGAATGTACTATTCTTGGCGGCATTAGTTTTTATTTTATTAATCTATGTCCTTTCTTAGCAATCATACAACTCATAGTTTAATTTTAATATGAGTAAAGTAATATTATGATAGTATGGTAGAAGATACCTATTGGCACACAATTAAACATAGTATTCAACTTTACTTATCTGCCATTCCTCCTTTCAACACTTGCATTCATATTCATAAACCATGATGACCACACCACTAGAATTCATAATCCAAACTTTTAATATAATAACCATACCTTACAATTTTCTTCATTCATCAATCTCGACTATGAACATTTAAAACTAGGTCTATCATGCGTAAGTATTTTAAACCGGTTTTAAATCATGTTATAGAGTATTTGTGCCCTCCCAAGAGAATTCAACAATAACTTAAGTTTTGGAAAACATATAATGAAATAAAAATTTAATTCTCATATATTTCCAAACACTCAATAAGTAGGGAAAATAAAATAGTAATCAATTCGGCCATTTCTACTTATTGAAATTTATCAACATGTTAATTGTTTTCATTTATTTGTATTACTCTCTATTCCTCCACAACACTGTAAGGTTCTATGTTATATAACAACATAGAATTATTTTTTCACGTGTGGGATTTTTTCTATCCAAATTTTTGTGGTGTCATACTGAATTTGTAATTGATATTGATCTTGGTATGCATGGTTTAAATCATTCCTTCATAGTAAAAAAATCCAATTTTGAGCCTTGTTTTTACTATTTTAGGCGAACCTTATAATTATAGCCCAGTTCATAATTTCTATAAAAAATGAAAACACAACCACTCATACTTCAAATTTGGTTCAAATTTAATCTTTCTTTCATGAAAACCTTAAGAGAATTGTCAATGTTGGCTTGCCAGGTCAGTGAAAGTGGGGTGATGTTCAAGTCCTGAATAATACTTAAGTTTCTTCGATGATGTTTATGTTTGTGCTCGTGCTCATTGTGCATGCATACTTGTGATAGCAGTTAGGGAAAGAGACAGGTTTTGTGTGCGTGCAAATGTGACAAGCATCAACAACTTTTGGTGTACTTTGACAGAATAGATAACCCCATCATTTCTTCCTGGACGAAAATTTTTTATTTAAATGTTATAAACTGGATAAAGTGATATAAACCCTCCTACATTGGGGAAAGGAAAACTTAACACATCAAAATGATTTGAAAATCATTTTTGGAAAGAAAAACTTTAAAGTATTTTGAATTTTGACCCCATTTCTACATCAAACTTTAACGTCAATTTAGTGTCTTCTCTATTATCTCTATTAAAGCCTAAATTCATTTTGAAAACCTTGATATGCTTATTTTATAGGTCATTAATTTAATTAATTCAACATTTAAGAACAATGAACGAAAATATTCACACCTCTTTCTTGAACCTATTTCCTATGCATGGAAAAGAGAGTCTCTATGGTCAATCTCGACATCTCCAGTCGAGGAATAGATCTGATGCAAACATAGAAAAAATAGTTCCTTGTCCAGAGAAGCCTATTGGGCTTTCAATCTCCTGAAATAGGAAATAATAAGTACAATATTCTTGAAGTTGTCGATCACCTCTTACAGGGCATTGGGGTCCTCGCAGATGATCACGTGGTCCCGCCCTCTGTACCTCCAGTATCTATACCTCCAGTAGGGCTTCCTCTCCAGCCATCATACCATTACTCCCTGCATTTCCTTGTCATTGTAAAATTGCTCATTTCCAATTATTTGTCTACCAAGGATGTCCTAAAAGCCAATTCCCCTGTCAATGATGATTCTGAAATACAGTACCCGAGCAACCAACACAATTCCGAGTCATGGCTTTTCTCCCACTTATATTCAATGGACGATGAATAAGTGATAATAAATTCCTCCATTATCAGAACCCTTGATGTCAACCATGTTGATCTTTTCTTTGTGTCCTTTTTTCTGCTCGCTCAACCTCATTGTTAATATGATTCATTAGATTAACAATAATGAATGTAAGAAGTCTTTACACTAAAGAGGCTATGCACTAAACCATTGGCTAAATGATATTTCCAATCCAAAAATAAACGAAGCCTCTGGTATCAAAATTACAACGCAATGTAATACGATGTCAATGAGAATATCTAGATAAACCTTATCCAATTAAGTCCTTCAAGGTTAGAATCTCTTCACAAAATATAAGTACAGTTGGTAATTCACTGATAAATCCAATTGAAATATTTTATGGGTGCAACCATCAAGATAACCATTATCCCAACTAAATTATTTTGTGGGAAGCTCAATCATCAATCGAACTCCTCTAGATCAGCTGATAAGGCAAGCAGAAAAGTTGCATCAACGGTTGACAAGGAGAATTTTTTTCGACAATCAAACTGGGAAGGTGTTGTTCATGTTTTAAAACTACCAATAGCACACACTTTCTAAAACTACCATAATCGAGCATGCCTTAGTGTCTCAAAGGTGTGAGGTTTTGAAAAGAACAACTTTAGCTCATATCGAGCATGTTTAACCATTTATTTTCATACAAAAATTCTTTAATTATTCGTTTGCACACCATAAAGATATTTTTATAAACACTTAATAGCATTCTATAGGGTTTAGCCTTTGCCCATAGATCACAAAGCCATCAATCAATGTTCCAAGGATTTTTCCATATTCTTAACGTAGACGCACCTCTACATTAACTGCATTCCCAGTATAAATAAAGGGTCCCATCCCACAATGTACATCCATAGCTTTAGGTAATTCAATTTGCAACTCCATTTAAATATATTTATGTCCCTAATATGAACATCCAGTTCAGATCAACACTTACAGATCGGGGCAATTTAACACCAAGTCACCTGAAACAATATTTACCTTAATCCATTTTTAACTCACAAACCCTCAATTGAAAGTGAAGTGCCAAATTTTCCAAGGGAAAAACGTATTGTTAAATCGCTCTCTGAGATAACCATGAGCGAAGGATATCAAGGAACATTGTATATGCAGAGGCCACCTCGGCCAATCCTCCAGATGCCATTCTCAAGGGTTTGGGGTTTGATCACAAGGAGATTCGATTTTTTGTTGTCCCAATGTAGTATCGATTATGTTGCATTTAACCCGTATTTGGAACGCACTGAGATCCTATGAGCTTGGGTGACATCAAGGAGCGTGGCGTTTGGGATATATTTTTTTTTTCATAGGTTGTTATTATTTTATCCACCCTTTCACTAGTCAAGGTTCCCTTAGTGGAAGACCCCCACCTCATGAATTGTGGATCGAGAATGGACTCATCATGATAAGATTCTTGTGAGAATGCAAACCCCCCCATCCTAAATGAACTGTTGTTAGCATTGTTTTTATTTTGACTTTTTAAAGGGTGAATTATCTATACTCATTAGGGGAATTTCAAGGTCTAAAATGGGCCTCCTAAGGAAATTATAAAATAATAGTGGAAATAATAAAATAATATTAGATTACATCCTCAAATTTTAGAGGGAAAAAAGAAAAAACTGTTTTTTCAACTCGTATTTTCAACTTATCTCCTTATGAGTTTACTCAAAATTTGAATGGAAAAACTCATTGGATGCAGAATTTGATTCATCATCCAAGGAGTACCCATGTTACATACTTTATATGGACCATACTACACAAAAAATGAGAAATAGATCAAAAATGTGATTGCAATCACATTTTTTCATGTATTTCTCATTTCTCATGTAGAAGAGTCCATCAAAAGTATGCAACATGGGTACTACATGGATAAGGAATTAAATTTTTCATCCAACGAGTACTCCTACTCAAAATTTGAGTAAAACCTTAGGGAGATAAGTTGAAAATATGAGTTCAAAAAGTAGTTTTATTATTTTATTATTTTATAATCTTTTTACTTTTTTACTTCAAAAATGGTGAATCACCCCTCATGGTTGACACCACCATCTTCAATCCTATTGGTTCCTATAAAGTTTATTTTGGTTGTACATTTTTCTTAGGAGGCCCATTTTAGACCTCAAAATCCCCCTTATGTATCAAGATATAGTTAAATTCTATTAGGAGTATTTATAGTAATTCTTGAGTCGTCGCATATACATTTATGTTTCACATACACAATTATACTTCCTTGTCATTCATTGTCTCTCTTTTTCTTTGACATTTCCTAATGCTTTAGAGAGATTAAAAAAATACCGAATACTGTAGGAACACTTTTCTAACTATATGTAAATGTGGCCATTCTCATTTGAGATAGATGATAGATAACCCATACCTCAGGCTCTTACATTTTGACTTTTTTCGTACATACTTCACAAAGGTATAAACATATTTATTTCTGATCTTATCTAATTAGATATTTAGATCATTGAAGCAGAGTTGTAACACTTACTTACAACTGTAGAAAGGAAATCCACAACTACAAAATCATCAACAATTATAAGAACAACATTTTTGTCAGAATATATAAATATTGCTTGAAAAAAACTCAGTATAGACATGTAAACATATTCTACCCTTCTTTCTTCAATATCCACTGCTGCGAATCAGGGTTTCAGATTACTTCTATTTAAATGATCCCTCTTCAGTTCCAAAGTGCTCCTCCAAAAAATCATTTTAAGGTTTATTTTTAACCATTATGGATTCTAATTCCTTAGGGAACTACTATAGAACTCATTTGAGTATTTTTCTTATAACAATTTTATAACCAAAACCTTTCAGTGAAACATCTTATTTTTATAGGAGCTATTTTAGGACCTACAACTCAGTCATATCTTACAAACATGGGTCGGCCCATAGGCTACAATATTGGAACTTAGAGATCTGATACCATTTGTCACATAGCTCCTTGACCCAATATTAATAAGAACCTATAATACTCCCATCACAAAATTTACACTTTGATTTAATTTATTTTGAATAATGGTCACATGCATAAATATTCAATCATTCTCATAAACAATATAACACATGCAACTATACGCATATGCTGAGATATTCAACAAAATAAAGAGTCAGGATAAAACATATAGTGCATCCCCTACAATTGATCTAGACCAAAGTAACTGAAAGAATGTCACTTGGAAAATCGAGCACTGCCACCCAACCTAAAATTGGCTTCCTCCAATTTACCCTCCAGCCGAGATTTCTTATCATTGATTAGCTACCTCTTGTTTATCTCTTCAATGGGTATTTAATACCCTCTTTTATGATATCATTTCCTTTAGAAATGTCTTGCTTTCATGGATATTTTTATCCACTTTCCTAGAATTTTCCCAGAGAATCTCACCTTTGTCTCCCACGAGGCTTTTCCTCATAAAATCTTACCTTTCTCTCCCTCAAGGATTTTATGTTTTTCGTAAACTTAGCGTATTTCTCCAGCTAGGTAACTTAATCGATATTTATCTTCCAACCGATTAAGGTTATCTAGAATTGGATCTAGAAGTCTTATCATGAAAGAATTATTCATTCCCATTCACTAATGGGTGTTTCATTTGGCAAGAATCTCATCTCCTGGTGTCTCATTTTCCAAGTGATTAAATTATCTTTATTTATTTAATAATGAAGTATTTACTTTCATTGTTACACCTCTGACCTAGATTTTATGTTACAACTCGGTCTTAGCTTAGGTCTGACATGATAGTGAAAAATTGTTACATATAATAGAGGGGTGTTACAGCCAAATTCCCCCCCAATATCCTCCATGTACTTTCTTTCAAATGGAAATAATATGGTCTTCTAATGTCCACAAATGTATCCTATTTAACATAAACAATAAAGTAATTTTCATCATTGTGCACGACCCAAACGTAACTCATTTCCACTCAAAACAAAAAAGAGGATATAAGTATGTCCCTTTAGTTATCATCATCCTTTAACACTGGTCCATTCTCTTAACAAATGTATGGGTAACAATCCCATAAAAGTCTACAATATTTCTCAAAGGTTTTGTCCACAACATGCTCAAAAAAAAATTCAAATTCCCTTAGTTTGCTCCAAGTCTATTCAAAACTGACACATGTAGTCCTCAACTATATGAATGGTGTGTGTTCAATCTATCTATATTTAGGTTCATCCCCTTTTGAACCCATTTCATATGCCTTTAATATGAATCTGACCAAGGTCATCTTGCAATTAGATCTCCCTTTTTCATCTAGTGATAATATCACCTCATTCTTTAGAATTTAATTGCTTCTAAATAGAATTACACTAATAATATCAACAATTGTGGGGCTAGAAGATACATTAAGAGGAGAAAAAATAGGCCAAACTCAACCTTATTGTCAAACATAAGTCAAACATATATAAAAAAATTAAATAGTCTACACATGTAATTCTTACATTGTTCGATGGTTTTGGATTAACTCCATTTTATTTCCCCATCTCCATGGTAGCTTTTTGTTCCATTAATTATTCAGAAATTTCTTTCAATAATCCAATTGTTGGAAATAATACTGAGAGGAGGGGGGTGGTGAATCAGTATTATCAGATCAATAATTTAATTTTCAAAATAGATTTTTATACGCTACTTCAGTTAAGTGAACTAGCATGTATACACGACTGTACTTATGGAAACCAGTGTGTATGCAAAGATCTTTTGATTTACCCAATTTATCATGCATTGAATTTTAACCAGTATATTAGGAATTCATTAGACAGTGCATTAAAGGAAGAATAAAGCATCACACATAAACAACATACATGAACACCAAGATATAAGGTGGAAACCCAATGTGGGTGAAAACCACCTACTGCTGTCATCTCTGTCTTCTTTTAGTAATAAGAAAATATGTTTACAATTTTTGTACTGGTACAGATTTATACCAGTGCGCAGGCTTCTACCTGCAGAAGGTTACAACCTTCTCTCATTCTCCAACTTTTCCTGGAAGGGAGCTACAACCTCCTAGCTCTTGTACTAGCCGATATGTATGCTTAGTACGTAGGCGCCGACCTATAGAAGGCTACGACCATCTCTTTTCTTCCAGGGACCACGTTTCATAAATTTTTAGATTGGATCCATCAACAACATCATTCAATCATCAAATATATCTGCATCAACCAATCACCTTTTGAACCAACCATAGCTCTATCAATCATTCACTTAGATCATCCATCAATCTGATCATTCAGAATATTGTCACCAGAATACAGTAATCAAAACCCAAACCAAAAACTGGAAGTTTGCAGCAGTAAAGAGAAACAACTTAAATATATTTTATAAGGTATACTCTACTTCCATGTGTCGAACCTGTGTGTACACGTGCTTTACTCAAAGCAAACCAATGTATACATCTGCAAATATAAATTCAGAGTTCTGCAACTATTCTAGACTTTAGTTATACCCAGATCATATCATTTACATAATAATATATGCGTCAGTATTGAGATCTAGAATATACATGAGCAAAAACACATAATGATAGTTTGTTTTACACCTTAAGTTCTTGATCCATCATTAGTTTTGATCTCTCATCATCAGCTAAGGTTCATCCTTGGTTTAGATCTAGCAATGCACCATAACCCAGTAACTTGCATACTAGATCTCACACTTCATCAGATATTTGATACTTGCACACCTTGGCCTTATGATCTTCTCCTCCTTTTATAGTTTTAGGCGTTTCTGAATACCATGGACCAAAACCACTTAAGACCAATACCTTGGATCAAATACCTAGGGTGAATACCTCAGACCAGATACCTTGGACCAATACCCTGGATAAAAATTCCATGGACCAAATACTTCAGACCAAAAATTTAGTTTTCCAAGGTATATGCACTTTTCCTTCTAAGAAAGTGTTTGTGTATGTATACACAACTTGTATGCTTGAACTTGCGTGTATACGCAGCTTGGTCAGTGGTGAACCTGTGTATATACCTCTCTTTCTTCATTCTGTGAAGATTGATCTGTAATTCATTGTTGTTTACTTGCTATACTGTGATGTTTCATCTGAGTGAGTTGCCTTCTGAACTAATTCCTTGAAGCTACCCTACATTTCATCACATCTGTAAACACTACTGTCATGCATTCTGTCACATCTGATATCTCTTCATCTAGTTACCATATACAAGTGAGTTGTTCTGCTACAAGTTGGTTGCCATCATGTACAACACATACATCATAATGCCAACAATCTCCCCCTTTGGAATTGATGGCAACAACTACACCAAGTCACTCTCCCCCTTTGACATCAAGGGAAAAGGGTCATGCTCACCCTGAGTGCATGCTGAATTCTCTAATATGATGAAGTGTGTTGATTGAGCTCCCATGATCGAGTCCATGCTCCCCCTGAGCATAAGAAAAGTCTACATAAAGATGTTCTAAAAGAAGAACATGACTCCATACATACATCACAAATGACCTTCCTATCACCAATGACTCATACATACATCCATCTCCCAATCAAGTGGGGATATACAAAATTTGACTCATCCACCCAACCAAGTGGGGATATATCAATTGTTTATACATGTAAAAATCAAGACACATTACATCATCCATCCCATGACTAATGGGGTTACAAATTAGGTCTTTTCATGACCTTTACATTAAAAGATGTACATGACATATATAACAGAGACCAAATGTCTTAAACAAGACCATGATAGTCATCAGAAACTATCATATGATTTGTACCATCAACAACATCATCCAAACTAGCAACCTATATATGTCCATCATTAGTTCCCAAAATATCATCAACCATGTTCTCCCTTGAACCTCTTCTACCTGTTCACTGTCAAATATGATCATTTCATATGTCAGTATGAGATATCAAAGCATCATCATCTATCATATATACATCAAGTTATAAACAACTTTATGAGGACCAATATATTTCCACATGTTATTAGGAGATTGAAACCATCATCAAACAAATCAGATAATTGAGAGAACCATAGTAGACCCCTTTTTTCTGAGTCTAGCCCACTGCTTTTCTTCCAACCAACATATACGTGACTATGCCCACAAAAACACGCATATGTACATGAATACACTTCATGAAACTCGTGTATAACCACCTTCATATTAGGAAAATAGGATTTAACAGCAGGATGATGTGACAACTACTCCCAACTTTTTCCTGAGATATTCAAATGTCTCTCTAGGCAGTGGTTTAGTGAATATATCAGCAACTTGTTCTTTGGAGGGAGAATGCTCCAATTTGACCTTTTGTTCAAGCACTTGTTCACATAGAAAATAATATTTGATGGGTATGTGCTTGGTCTTGGAGTGCATGACTAGATTCTTTGAAATACTGATGGCACTTGTATTATCACATAGAATGGAGATGGGTGGAGTACATGTGATCTGAATGTCTTGCAAGGTTTGCATCATCCAAAGTAGTTATTTGCAGCAAGATGCAACAGCCACGTATTATGCTTCAGATGTAGATAATGCAATTGAACTTTGTTTCTTGTTGAACCAAGACACTAACCTGGAACCCATATAGAATGCACCACCACTAGCGCTTTTTCTTTCATCAACACTTCCTGCCTAATCTGCATCTGTATATGCATGAAGTGTAAGATTTGTATCTCTAGTATACCCTAAACAAAAGTTTTATGTTCCTTGAATATATTTGAAAATCCTTTTGACTACCTGAAGGTGTGATTCCTTTGGATTTGCCTGGAATCTTCCAACTATTCCCACTGCATGCATGACGTCTAGTCGGGTAGCTGTTAGATAAAGCAGACTGTCAATCATGGATCTATAATTTGGTTGATGTACTACTATTGATTCATTATTTGAGCTAAGACTGCATCCTGTTACCATTTGGGTACATACTGGTTTAGAATATTCCATGCCGTACTTTTTCAGGATATGTTTGATATATTTGGTTTGTGAGAGAAAATACCATCTTTATTTTGTTGAACTTGTAGACCAAGAAAATAGGTAACCTCGCCAAGCAAGGACATTTCAAATTCTTGCTGCATTAATGAAGCAAAATTTTGACTCATCGATTCTTCATTGCTACCAAAAATGATATCATCAACATACACAACAATTATTAGCAATTTATCAGTGTCCATCTTTGTATATAGATTGCTATCTGCTGACCCCTTTGAAAAACCCTGTTGGTTGAGATATTTATCAAGACGGTAATACCATGCCCTTGGAGCATGTTTTATACCATAGAGAGATTTTTTGAGTTTGCATACTATAGGTTTTAACCCTGTACATTAATTACCTGCATACGGATTCTAAAACATACAAAATAAACAATGCGAGAGCATAACACATAAAACATATATACACAGAGATTTTCCCCTGGATCCCAAAACTGGGACTCCTAGCTTGATTTTTCGTTATGTTCCTTTCAATGTTATAATACATATTTATACATGCTAAAGCATCCAATACCATGGACCGAAAACCATCATGTCTAATACCATGGACCGAAAAACCATCGCGTCCAAAAAACATGTGCGAAAATCATGCACAAAACCATAGGTGGGTCTGCCCAACCTAACATAGAGTCCAAAACCAAAATTTTCTGGGGCGCTGCCCTGGACCCCATAAAGTGGGGTTACGGGTATGCCTCAAACCCCCTATCACCCCCCTGCCACACAATCGGTGCAACGAAGGGGGGCTCCACCCACCTTCTAACCCCCACTTAACTACATGGGCTAGTTGTGGAAAGAATATAACATAGCCCAACACATACAAGTTTTTTATCATTTCCAAGAATGAATCCTTCTGGTTGTTCAATATAGACTTCTTCTTCTAAGCATCCATTAAGAAAGGCAAATTTTACATCCATTTGGTATACTTTGAATTTTTGAAAACTAGAAAGAGCAAGAAACATTCTTATGGCTTCAAGCTAGCAACAGGTGCAAAAGTTTCTTCAAAATCTATACCTTCTTGTTGAGCATATCCTTTACAAACAAGTTTGGTCTTGTTTCCAGTAACTTCTCCATTTTCGTTCAGCTTGTTTTTGAATATCCATTTAGTTCCTATGATATTCTTATCAAGAGATCTAGGGACTAATTCCCAAGTATTATTCTTTTCAATTTGCTCAATTTCTTCATTCATGGCCTTGACCCAACATTCATCTTTGCATGCTTCATTTACATTTTGAGGTTCGGTGGAAGATACTAATGCTAGATAGCTTGAGGATTCTATAATAGTTCTTCTTGTCTGCACACCTGCCCCTTTTTCCCCTAAAATTTGAGTTTCTAGATGATTTTTCTGAACATACCTAGACAAAGTCTTTTCTTCTACTATTATCTCTTCTTCTGGTGCTTCATTGGTTTCTTCTTCAGAATCAGTGTGATTTGATGAGGGAAATTGATCCTCATCTTCTTCATTGTCATAATCTTTAGTTTTTATCTATTTTGGATTTTTGCATGTTTCATCAACCACAACATCAATACTTTCAATAATTTTCCCAAGTATTTTATTATAACATTTATATTCTTTACTTTGGGAAGAGTAGCCAAGAAGGAAACCTTCATCTTCTCTGGGTTCAAACTTACCAAGCTTTTCATCTATCCTTTTGATGTAACATTTGCTTCCAAAAACTTTGAAGTATTTTACAGTAGGAGTCTTACCATACCAAAGTTCATGTGGAGTTTGAGTGTTGTTTACTTGAACATTTTCTTGGTTGAGAATAGTGACGGCGGCAAATGCAACATCACCCCAGAAGGTTGCAGGAGTTACATATTCATCTGGCATAGATCGAGCCATTTTTTGAACAGTTCTATTCATTTTTTCTACCACTCCATTTTGCTGAGGAGTCCTTGGAGTGGAGAACTACCATTTTATTCCATGTTGTTCACAAAAGTCAAAGAACTCATCCAAGGTATATTCCCCTCCTCGATCGGATCTAAGGCATTTAATTTTGCAATCTGATTCATTTTCAACCAAAGCTTTGAAGACTTTGAATTTCTCAAATGCTTCATCTTTATGCTTTAGAAGACCTATCCAACACATTCTAGAAAAATCATCAATGAACAATATAAATTATTCTTCTCCACGCAGTGACGTTTTCCTTGATGGTCCACATAAATCAGTATGAACAAGTTCAAGAGGCTTACTAGCTGACCCTTATTTTCCAATGAAGTGAGATCTGGTTTGCTTACCGAATTGACATGATTTTCATATTGTATTTTTAGGAACGTTGATATCAAGAAGATCACGAATAACCTGGAATCTGCATGCTTTTCTTATTTTAGAAAAGCTTAGATGCCCCAACCTTCTGTGCCATAGCCAGTTTTCATCATTTTTGCTTAGATAGCATTGTTGTTGTCCTCCCTTGAGTATGTATAAGTTGTTTGGAGTTCTTGTACCTTTGATCACGGTTTCTTCTGTTTCAAGCTCACGAACAACACATCTGTTTGATCGAAATACCAATTCATTTCCTTGATCACACATTTGACTGACACTCAACAGGTTATGTTTTAGACCATCAACATACATAACATTCCCAACTTTAACCTTTTCTTTCATGAAAATAGAGCCTTCACCTTTTATGACAGGAGGAGTGTCATTTCAAAATGAGTCATTCTTTTCCTTTTCTAAGCCATTATAAGAGTGAAGTTTTTCTTTGTCACCTGTCATGTGTTTTGAGCATCCACCATCGATGTACCATTGATTTTCTTGTCCTCCTACATACAAGGTTATACCACATCTTTCTGTTTGTATTTCTTTCTTTCTCCATATTTTGGGATTTAATTGAGTTTTCTCCTTTTGAGATATTTGCCGAAATTTACTCCTGCATTCCGATTCTTCATGGCCAAAGTTGTTACACATTGAGCATTCCGTTTCATTTTTAAGAAAAGAAAAGTTATTGTATGAAATTTTCTTCATCCCTGTCACATTCCTTTGATTTCATTCTTCTATAGTCATGATGGTCTTGTAAGCAACACATTGAGCAACTTTGTGTCCAAAGTTATGATATTGAAAACATTGACCATTAAGAAAGTTCCTGCGATTATCGAATCTATTGACCTGGTGATTGTAGTTTCTATTAAAATTTGAAGCAAATTAGGCTCCATTCATCCTTGAAGTGAATGGAGCCCAATTTACCTGGTGATCTACTTTATGCCTTTGCTGATGATTTTCATACTATTCACTATTATTTGTTGCATCAAGATATCTTTTAGATGACTTCTGTGATTGAGATGCTTCTTTAGTATATCCAAGACCTGTCTTTATCAGATGAGAATGCTACACATTGATAATTTGATTTAAGGTTTCTGATCCTTCAGAAAATTTAAGATTGAGAGCTTTTGTTTTCTCAAGATCCTTTCCTAGACCCACAATTTCACATTCTAGTTTTTCATTGTGTTTTTCTCTTTCATCAAGTTGGTATGTCAAGATATCTATAATAATATTCTTTTCTTCTAAACAGACTTTGAGTTTAGATATTTCTTCAAATAGATCATCTTCATCTAAATTATCCAAAAAATTATCATCTTCATAAGCCATTAGAAGTCTATAGTCATTAGTATTTTCATCTTCATCACTACTTGATAAACAATCGCTATCTTCATGAGTATAGTAGCTCTTTTTACTTACGCTTTTTTTTCTATTCCATTTTGCAGATTCCTTCCCTTTATCATATTTATCTTTATGAGGACATTTGGTAGCATAATGACCGACTCTACCACAGGCAAAGCATTTGAAAGGTAGTTTACCTCTAAATCTTTCGGAACCCTGTTGAAGCTTCTTGACAAAGTTTACTTTATCCTCTTCTTCTGAAATATGTCCTGATTCATTGAGTTCTTCTTTTCCTTTTGCTGAAGCTTTAAATGTGGCTTCTCTCATATCTGATGGGCCTCCTTTTCTCATCTCAAAGGCAATTAAGATTCTGTGAAGCTGTGTCATACTAATAGTTTGTAGATCTTATTTTTCTTCTATGGTAGATACTTTTGATTCAAATTTAATAGACAAGGATCTCAAAAATTTCTCAACTTAGGTAACTTCCTTTATCTCTTCACCTAGATTATTCATGCAATTAGTAACCTCATCTATACATAAGAAGAAACTAGCTATACTTTCAGCATTGTGCATCTTAAGAGTTTCATATTTAATTCTGAGATTTGCAGTTTAGCACATTTTACCTGAGATTCTCCTTCGTAGCTTAGAACGATTTTGTCCAATATTTCTTTGGCTGATTTGAGCTGCATAACTTTGACAAACTCTGATTGTGACAGACTTCCCAATAATGTATTGACAACCTTGGCATTGGTTTCATATTGCTTTTTACCTCCCGTATCCATAGGAATTGTTGATGGAAATGTATATCCTCCTTCCACGATTTCCCAAACATCTGTTCCAAGTGATTGAAGATAGGCTATGGTTCTTATCTTCCAATAAATAAAGTTGCTCCGATCAAAGAGTGGCGGTCTGATGGATCCCCCGCTTTCTTGATTACTCATGATGATGGATCTTCCTTCAAGCGATCAAGCTTCTTCTGAAGGACCTGCTCTGATACCAATTGTTGGAAATAATACTAAGATAGGGGGGGGGTTGAATCAGTATTATCAGAACAATAATTTAATTTTCAAAAAAAAATTGTATACACTAGTTCAGTTAAGTGAACTAGCGTGTATACACGACTGTACTTAAGGAAACCATCGTGTATGCAGAGATCTTTTGATTTAACCAATTTATCATGCATTGAAATTTAACCAGAATATCAAGAATTCATTAGACAGTGCAATAAAAGCAGAATAAAGCATCACACATAAGAAAAATGCATGAACACCAAGATATAAGGTGGAAACCTAATGTGGGTAAAAACCACCTGCTGTTGTCGTCTCTATCTTCTTTTAATAATAAGAAAATATGTTTACAATTTTTGTACTGGTGCAAACTTATACCAGTACATAGGCTTCTACCTACAGAAGGTTACAACCTTCTCTCGTTCTCCAGCTTCTCTTGGAAGGGAGCTACAACCCCCTAGCTCTTGTACTAGCTGATATGTTTGCTTGGTATATAGGCGCCGACCTACAAAAGGCTACGACCTTCTCTTTTCTTCCAGGGACCACGTTTCATAAATTTTCAGACTGGATCCATCAACAACATCATTCAATCATCAAATATATTTGCATCAACTAATCACCTTTTGAACCAACCATAGCCCTATTAATCATTCACTTAGACCATTATCAATCTGATCATTCAAAATACTGTCATCAGAATACAGTAACCAGAACCCAGAACTATGCAACAGTAAAGAGAAACAGCTGAAATATATTTTATAAGGTATACGCTACTTCCAAGTGTCAAACCTATGTGTACACACGCTTTTCTCAAGGCCAACCAGTGTATACATCTGCAAATATAAATTCAGAGTTCTACAGCTATACCAGAGTTTAGTTATACCTAGATCATATCATTTGCAGAATAATATATGCGTCAATAATCAGATCTAGAATATACATGAGAAAAAACACATAATGATAGTTCATTTTACGTGTTAAGTTCCCTATCCATCATTAGTTCTGATCTCTCATCATTAGCTAAGGTTCATCCTTGGTTCAGATCCAGCAATGCACCATAACCCAATAACTTGCATACTAGGTCTCACACTTCATCAAATATTCAATACATGCACACCTTGGCCTAATGATCTTCTCCTCCTTTTATAGTTTTAGTCCTTTCTCAATACCATTGATCAAAACCACTTAGGACCAATACCTTGGATCAAATACCTAGGGTCAATACCTTAGACCAGATACCATGGATCAAAATACCATCGAGCAAATACTTCAGACCAAAAATTTAGTTTTCCAAGGTATACGCGCTTTTCCTTATTTGAAAGTGAGTGTGTACTATACGCGACTTGTATATAGTGAACCTACATGTATACACAACTTGGTCAACGGTGAACCTTTGTATACCTCTCTTTCGTCATTCTGTGAAGACTAAACTATAATTATTTGTTGTTTACCTACTATACTATGATCTTTCATCTGAGTGAGTTGCCTTCTGAACTGATTCCTTGAAGCTGTCCTACATTTCATCACATCTGTAAAGACTACTGTCCTGCATTCTGTCACATTTGATATCGCTTTTGTAGATTCATCTAGTTACCATCAAGTGTGTTTCCATCAAGTACAACACATACATCATAATGCCAACACCAATTTCCTTGTCTTTTTCTTTTAATTTCTCTTTTTTATCGTGCAATTGGAGTTGATTGAGGAATCCCCAATAGTTGTGATAGGAGGATTAGGGGCTCCCTTATCACAACCCATAAACCCTAATTCATTTAATCCCTTACCCAAGGGGAGCCAAGGATGTAGTTCTAGGGGCATTAGGACTAAATTTGGGGGTCCCTAACATTAAGAGAAGTTGAATGGTATGACAAAAAAGGTGGGAGGGGTATCTTGTTATATATTGAATGGGGCAAGGGGAGTTCCAAACATGGTTTGGTAAGAATTATAATCTTAGCATTAGAGAATGAGAAGGAAACTTAGGACCTAATGTCATATGGGCTAAGGGCTCTAGAGGGAAGGCAACGAAATAAATTGACAAGGGTACCCCCAGTAGTAGTGATAAGGGGACTAGGGGACCATTATCACAACCCGTCAGCCCTTAACGCATGACCACTAAATTCACTATCCCTTCAACCCCCAAGCCATATTCCCTTAACACATACACTAGCATAACTTGTAACACACCCCCTTACCTACCTAAAGGTACTTACTATGCTAACCCAAGACTCAAGGTGTAATTATGAGAATGGGGTAAAAGTCTACCTTTCTTTTTCTTTTCTTTTTTCCTGGGAAGACTTCTAGTGGAGAATATTCCCTTGAATTGTCCTGAAAGATTGTAAGGTACTATATGGATT
Organism: Pinus tabuliformis; assembly: GCA_031772625.1. Taxonomy (NCBI): domain Eukaryota; kingdom Viridiplantae; phylum Streptophyta; class Pinopsida; order Pinales; family Pinaceae; genus Pinus; species Pinus tabuliformis. The sequence continues at coordinate 1,072,566,140 of CM062807.1, read as the reverse complement.
TTCTAGAATTTTTAATAGACAACCTTATACATGAACCTAGATATACTTACATCCTCTCAAGGGAGTCTTTAGTTGACTTCATATGCCCAAAAAAATATAGTAGGCACTAGTTTCTCCCTAAAACCTAAAATTCAGTTCTTATTTTATGTTTTAGGGTTAGGTTAGGGTTTACAACAACTTTACATAAGTTCTCAACCATAAATAAGCTAGATGTCTTGGTGACTATGCATTTATTTGACCTAAAATTACTCTTGTCACCATACTTTGTCTTGCTAATTTCATTTACAACCCTGTTAGGGCTAGAAATCCTAATACTTAGGATTGATATATGCATCTTAATGTTCAAATATACCTAGCTTGATAAACCCTAGTTTAACTCATTATTTAAACCTATTTTTTCTTAATGATCACTTGTTTCAAGGGCTGAATATAACGTGTTCTACTACAATGAATTATCACCTTTTATTTGTGTTTGAAACAACCAATATATTTTTCTTCTTCTGCAGTGTTTGGGTATCCTCTTGTATTAAGTCATGACTTACCAAGCCTTCCAAATTACCCTAGATCCTCATCCATCCAAACCTAGAAATGACATTCAATAATAACCTTGATCTTACCTTGATTATCATATTCTATTGGTGGTAAGTTTGGTAGCTGCATAGGTTCCCTTAGACTTGATTATCCCACTTTAGGGACCATATAGGCTACGAAGGAAGACCACCTTGTATAGGATTCATCCTTCACTAAAATGAGGAAATTTGTTGCCTCGATGATAGTGGTAACAATTCCTTATTCCACTGACCTTATCACCTTTTGAAGGATTTGCACTAAGGTACTAGACTTTGTGATAACAGTCTTATTGACCTATTTTGGTCATTTGTGGACATTGACAAAATTGTTTTGTTTCTTTCCACATGTGCAGTAGAAAACACTAGTTTGGGATTAAATTCAAAGGAAAAGGTTAGGGCTGGTAATTGGTGTGGGATGAGGAAATCATGAAAGTGAAGAAGCACATAACTTGATGTTGTGTAATTTCCAACTTAAATATAAGGTATTCAAACTCCATTTCAAAATTATTGGGATCAACCTCTTTCATTGTTAGTTGTTGGTTAATTTTCCATGTATTAATATTACACATTTGTTGGACATAAATGTATTTTGTACTAAAGAAACTATTGGAAATAGTAAATGCCCACCACCTACTTGTGAATTTGGTTGCATTCAATAACGGTTTCAAAGCATAGTCAAAGGGCCATTGTCAAAAATTCATTTTTCATCTCCATTTTTCCAAAATATAATGGTTCACAGGTCATGTTCACTTGCTACTGAAAGGATATAAGTACTAAAAATCCCCAATAATTAACAATCAAGGGAGGCTATAATTACAACAAGAAAAAATCCACAATAATTAACTAGTCAAGAAAAGTGATAAGGAAGTAGAAATCAACAATTAAAAATGCCTCGATATTGGAATTAACCTTCTTTCAACTTAACCTGGAATATGGGAGAATGTATCCCAAATGCTAGAGTCTCTTCCATCCTCATAAGTAACTCCTTCTACCTTGCGAAATTTTTTTTATTTTTTTTTCAAAATGAATCACACTGAATATTTAGCATGAAATCCCTAATAATAAATGAAGTGCACATAAAAATCTAGGATTGACACATATAATGTGGAAACCAATATTATTTATACCTTAAAGTGTTTAGAAGTCTCTCGTGGAGAGATAGTGATCTTGAATAGCTAATATTAAAGTGTTGAGATTAGAAGTTGGTGATGGAAATTTTTGTGTTTATAGCACTTAAAACTTGTAGTAGTTGAATGATCACCTCAATTGTTGAATCATGAGTAGAAATTTCCATGAAATAGTGAATTGATAATGTAGACACTATTATGAAATGGTCAATTCGCATAGCCACCTAAAACCTCACTAGGGTAGGCTAAGGAAACACCTTATCATCAATTTTTAAACATACAATCATGTTGATTAGGTTTCCAAACCCATAATTTCATGTGTAAGATAATGAATACAATGACTCCACGTTTATCAAATCTAGATCATATGGAATCAAAATTCTCCAACCCATATTCCAAATAAAGTTGCCTACCAGTGTAATGAAATTATACAAGTTATGGTGTTTGAGTGTTTTTTTAAATGTTTAAAATAAAATTTGTTATTACTTATTTGATGATAGAATTTAATAAATATAATGATATTTGGGAAACCCTAACCCCAATTTGAAATCACCTCCTAATTCAAATGACCCCCAATTTATCATTTTTGGTGTTAACATAAAACCATTAAACATAGAGGAAATGTTTCAACACCTTAATGTAATAAATGAGGGCTTGCTAAGGGCACCACAAACTACTAAAAAACATCATTTACCCATTCAAACACCTCAATGCACAAGAAAAACCCAAACAAATTCTCTGATGGAAGTTAAGGACTTTCATAGTCACTTCTTAGCAAAAAAAAAAAAGAGATGGAAATCATGGAGAAAGCTATCCATAAATGAAGAAAAATTTGTCCAAAGAATATTAGGAAGAAGAGTTCAAAGGTTACATCTGTGAGCCCAGGTACTTGATAACTCATGAAACAAAGATATTTATCTTGTACGAGTTGTATTGTATGGATAAAATATTCAATACCTAGGTGGTGGTGGAGAAAGGTAGCCAATGCCAATTTGTTTTTCATAAATTGAGCATGATGGAGAAAACATTTGATGCTTTTGAGTAGATTTCATCATCGAGATTACAATACACAGTGATACAAAAAAGTAAAACAATACACTGGAGGAAAATGACCAAGTCCTAAATTGCAAAGGGTCTCCATTTTATGATGGATGAGCAAACGAAAGTCTAAATATCAACAACAATGACAATCATGGATACTTTTGAAGTGTGTAACTCATGTGTAGTTTCACCATGCACACATGAGATAAATTGACCATGGCATTAATCTAGAACCAAGGGTTTGAGGATCAGGTTCAAGTTTTATATTAGCTAAGAAGACATTTTGTTTACATCCAAAATCATTGGCTACAATGTGGACTTATTGGAGTGCTTACTAGACACTGTAAATTGTGTTATGCATAGAAAGAAGAGTTGTTTATCTAGTGAGAGAGTTTACAAGACTACATATTTGCTCCAATGGCCATGTGGATATCAAGTTAGGTAGATATCTTGAAAATTAGTTCTCCTCCACCCATTACTATGCTATTGAAACATGAAGTGCCAAAATAACCTATTATTCATGGTTATAGCCTCACGTATATTGAAAGGAAGAAGGAAATGAACATGGGGATTTTATATATAACTATTTTCATATAAAAAATAAGAAGAAGGGTGCATCACAGCTCATAGGAGAGTTATCATTTTGTTTTATAGGTTAAATTTGTATGTTGATTGAAGAAGGCCACTGACAATTGTGTTAGTTGAAGACAATGTTCTTATCCGTTAAGATCCATGTACGAGTTTCTTTATGAAGAGAAAGAGTAGTGAACAAAGTGCTTAGTTTGTTGGAGTATTTCATGGAGGACATGGCTATATGCAATCTCCAAACCACATTGTGAGTGTTTTTTTAACATGGTGATTGTGTTGGATGTTGACATTGTGTGCCCAAAGAAAATAATCCCCACAAAGGTTCAGTTTTGATAGTATAAGAAGTGCATGACCATTTTTTGAACCAATGTGAGTGTTATCATTGCGGAGGTTTTCAAGCTAAGAATTATCATTGTGGAGGTTTTCAATGGAAGGTTTGAGAAGCCCAAGCGGGTTTTCAATTTCATCGATTGAAGTTTGTTTTGAGTTTGAATTATGTCAAGGTAGTGGAAAAAGCTCATTGTAGTGAGATGGATTTGAGTGGCCAAATGATGAGGAAAGGTAAATAATGGCTGACATTTGTGTGAATTGGAAGGGATGAATAAAAAGTAAAATTTATGAAGAATTCCATGTCAGATAGTAAAGACATAGCTTAAAACAAAAGTGTAAATTTTAATCCCTTTCATGGAATATGATATCTTATGCTTGGTGATAGTTTTGATGACATGTTTTGGAAGCTAAAACAACATGAGTACATGCATAAGAGATAAAATCCCAAGCCTTAAATCCATCTAATAAATTTTTTCAATGGTAAATTATTTAATGGATTTGTCCTCATAATTTCATGAGTGGTCCCATGGATTACATCAATATGTTTGATGATATCTTGGAAGATTTTATTTCCAAGTGTAATCACCATGATTACATGCATAGCTGATAAAATCCTAGATCACATCCAAAAAATTCCTCAATGGTGACTTCTTTAATGGATTTGGTCTCACAATTTCAGTAGTGGTCCCATGGATTAAGTAAATAATATTTTTGGTATCCCATTTATATGGATTGGGAACATATTGTTCATAGAAAATTGATTACAGTAGAGCTTATCACATTTAATTATAAGAATAAATAAGATTTAAATGTTACCTTTAAGATAGTATTGATTACAATAGAGCTTATCTCATTTAATTATAAGAATAAATAAGATTTAAATGTTACCTTTAAGAGAGTTTATTTGAATGATTTGTGTGGATACCGTATCCTTATAATTTTGAAGTTTTGAAACTAAGCATTCATATTGAACTTTTCTACCTCAAAAGGATATAGAATTAATTTGTTATAATTTTCCACTTTAACAGTTAATGGTTGAAATAGTAAATATTGAAGACAAATATTGAAAAGAGATGTTGAAGAAGCAAAGGTCAAAGACATAGTTGAAGACACTAGGAATGAGGAGGAAGACAATATTACTATCATGTGTCTTACTTTTTTTTATCAATGACATGTAGTCCTATGTAGCAATATTATGTGACGTAAAATAATTCCTAATCTTGCATGGTAGTTGAAAAGGAGTTCCCCATGAACTCTTTGTTGAATGGTGCACCATAAGTCCTCATTTCATTAGTAGGTGTAGAGAATTGAACATTGAAATAGATACATTTGATAACCTATTTTCTAAATAACTCATAAGTACCATGGTTAGGTACCTATATTTCTTATTAGATGAAAGCACTACTACATCCAAGAGGATTTTAAGACATTAATACATTAATTTAAGAAGAAATAAAATTTCTTCTCAGCTTAACCTTTTTCTATTTCTTATTTATTTTAATTAATATTTATTATATACCTACCAACATAACATAAATCAATTGATAGAGGTATCATAATGCATTCAAATATTAATTTTGGTTTTGAAATTCCAACGCTTTAGTTAGTCCTCCATCACAATTTGTCCATTTGTAGGTGTTGGTAGGCGGTTAGTCCTCCATCACAATTTGTTTGTAGGTGTTGGTAGGAAAATTCAGGTGCTTATTAGTATTTTTTATAGGTTTATCTAGCTCACCTATCATTCTAAAGCTATCTAGCTCTAACTCTCATAAAGGGTTGGCTGGTGCCTGCATTCCTAGATCTTGAGGCATCTATATTTCTGTAAGTGAGATGTCTGGGCTAGATTGGGACTAGGTCATGTGAGTAATTAAATGATCAAAATACAGGTAGGAGATGCCATCACTGACCTTCCCAAAGGAAACAATTTCGAATATCACCATCATCGGTGTCCATCATCCATAGGGCCGCAAGGGTTAGAGGTATGGTGGCAAGGGTTAGAGGTATGGCGGGAAGTGATCAATTTTTGGGCTTATATATTGTAGTTTGGAATCTGGATGTTGGCCTTTGTTCTATTGATTTCCTATTTCTGGGTTTCTTCTTGGTTTCTGCTTGCTGCAGAGTGCAACCATAGATGAATTTTGGCTAGGAGTATTAAGGATCATAAAATATTAGGCCTTCCCCTCTCATTGAGACGTCAAGTGCCCTATTTTCTTGAATCATGCCACTTTAATTATCGGTGAATTTCCTGTGTTTATAATTGATTGAAGTAATTTCATGCAAAACCTTCTAATCTTGGAACACAAACAAAATATGCATGAACCAAATCATAATATGAATTTAGTGAGAAAAAATTTTCAATAAATATTTGTTAATGTCAAACTGAAACAATGTTTCACAATATTTAACAATAAGTTCGCAGGCCCTTAGATTGTTCTGTGTGTGTTGTGCAAGCCATTTCAAGTCAGCATTGCAGTGATATCATAGCTTAAAGTAATTTTATTTGTCATGATTGCAAGTTATAGTTAAGACTGGAATGCTTGATTTGCTTTTTTATTTCAAATTAGTCTTCCTAGTCTCTTTCTTGTTGAGAACTTGTTGGATGGTAGTTCCTTGAATCCACCATTGCGCTTCCTCTATTTATATTATAATACCTCACAACTGCCTTGCTAAGTATGATGATTTGGGAGTAAGGAATTTTCATTAAATGTATTTGTAAGGATTATCGAAGAGATAACAGTTGGTATTTGGCAATCTAGACAACATATTCAATTGAACCTACTAACTTAGTCGTTCCATTTAGATTCATCAAAGTTTGAACATTTTTTTCAAAATATTTGTAGATACATTGGCTACAATACACACACAAATGAGATCTATGTTCATGAACATATTGACTTAGATTGGATATGGACATACTCTGTATTGATGACTAGGGGACAATTCTTGTAAAATCCATAACAATTAGGCATCAAGTGTAAGCTATTTGAATTCTGATTTGACTTCCCACTGTTTCAAGAATTTCATGAGATCATGTTGGGTTTCATTGCATTTTCAATACCTCATTAAAAAAAGTGCTTCAAATGAGAAACAAGCCCATGTAAAGTTTTATTTGATATGCATTGAGGGATTGTTAGGGTTGAGTAGTTTAGGGGTCAATTGATATTGTGGAGGGTATATTTTTTAGATTCTTGTAATCTTTTCATTCTATATTTTCAACCAATTTTATTCGACTGGATCCCTCATGTAATATTTTTTTTTCTCTCGAACTTCTACTAATTATTTAACAAAGTGTTTCCCTCTCATAAGCTACTTAAATAGGATAGGCACTATAGATACTTTGTCTTCTTCATAATCAGGTTCACTTTTCTCCATTTTTTATTTTTTATTTTTTATTTTTTATTTTTTATTTTTTATTTTTTTATTTTTTATTTATTTTTTATTTTTTTATTTATTTCTTTTTTATCTTACCTTCTACCATTTGGAAGGTGGATCCTTTACACTCACATTAACGTTGAAAATGTACCAGATTTGAACAATACCTTTCTCAGCTACAGGTATACCAAGTCTGTGATATGAACAAGATGTTGAAAATGGACCAAATTTGAACAATACCTTTCTCAGCTACAGGTAAACCAAATCTGTGATATGAATAGGTATGTGGATGTGCTCCAACTGCAAGGTACTCAGCTAATTTAGTTTCCAACACCTTGATTTCCTTTAGGGCACCAATCCAATGCCCAGAGAGATCAAGCCACATTTAGAACAAAGTCATTCTGAGAGTTTGAGAGGATAGAATTTGATATATTGTAATTAGAATATTTTATTAATACGATTCTCGCACATTCAAATATAGATCCATTTGCGGATCAGGTTATATATGAAACAAATAAATAACCATAAACATTTTTACTAGCCACAAAGGAAGCATATGTGCCAATTTATCCCATTGTGCAGTTAATGAAAGCTTAAACAACAAAGGAAAAGACAACATAATATTTATCTACTTAATAAAAGATCTTTGCAGCGATATTGACATTTTCCTAGTGGGTATAACCTTATCTGCACTAAGTGACCAGTAAATAAGAAATTGGCATACCTATATAGGCATGGAGGATTGTCGAATACATGGATAACATAGATCTCTTCCTACACCACTATAGGTTAGTATTGGATGTATTGTAATTAAAATTTTGGATAACATCTCTTCACATGGGTGATATATTCAAATATTTATCACTTCCACTAAATAATTTTGACACGAAGAGAGAAAGTAGTAACACTATATGAAATTCATAAATTATACACTTGATTTCCTCTTCATTCCATTTTCTATAGTTCTTCAAATCAAGATTTTTTTTGAGTGGATAGAGTTATTGCATCCAACTCCTCATCTCTTTTTCTATCAACCAAAATAATCTCCTGAGAATATAAGAAAAGGTTCTCCTTTTCAAATTTTATCAATGCCTTAAATTGGCAATCTCATCCAACATCATAGAAGCCATCAGGTAATTAATCATTGATGCCACAAAAAGACGTAGTGCTATATTTTTTAGATGCCCACAAGAATTATTCCATGGATATTGTATCTTTTTTTGGCTTAGAATTTTTGCTAAATGACACTAACAATACACCATAAATGACAACAATAATCTCGCATAGAGTACATAACATTACAACACAAATATGGAGAGATCTTCCTGGAAACCCAATGGGGAAGTAAACTCGGTTGATTAAAGATTTTATTAAGCAGGAAAATAATTACAAAAGGGTGAGATATACACATATTTAGTGTATTATTACTCAATAATGGGAAATTTGCAGATGGTTATGGGTCAACAACAACCTTCACTCATCACAGGACAAAATCTATCCTCTTCTCATCTGATCATCAATCGAATTATTTCATTGAGCTCTCATCTTTCTTATTCTCCATTTCATTGTCATCTCTTCTCTTATTGAATGCTATTTTTCTCTAGAATCTTCATTTTTAATGGACTACCTTTGAATTCCAACCATTACAATGGTCTGTTTCATCTTCCAATTGAATTATGGACATTTCCTCAACTTTGCCAAAATAAAAATAAATAAAAATATTCTTGTTACAAAATTTACTAAGAGATTTGGTGAAGATCCAATTCGGCCAACTTTCCTCTTTCTCCATCTGACCTTGTTAGTTTTTTCTTGTGGTCTAGGACTTCGCTACTAAGTCAGTGATTATTTTGTAGCATATTATATCACCACTATTTATTCTCTCAACACCTGTAGAACATTATAATTTTTTAGCTACCCTAATGGTTTCCATCCCCATAGCTTTTCCTTATTTTAAAATTTAGAGGTAGAGCTCAAATTACTATCCCCATTCTTTTCAAGCCACTGTTCCTAATTGTAGAGCTTCAAATGCCATTATCACCAATCATGAAACCCCTTGTAAAATCCACCAAATCTCTTTCAATATCTAAGAAACCTCATGCCTTGTAAGGATACCTTCTATGTTAAAATTTCTTGCACAATTGATGATGTCATGTAGATTAAAGGGTACCTTGATGTTTTTTTGATGCCTAGCTTGCTCCATCCTATTTTAATTTGATATTTGATGACAAAGTTGTTTTCCTCCTTCAAGTTTTGTAAGATTAAAGACAATGTAGCTTTATGACGTGTTTTTTTTCTAGCCAAAACAACATAGACTTATTAATACTACTAAAACACTTTTCATTACTCATTACATGTGGGTACCATAAAAAATTCGAATTTTAGAATGAAGAATGATGGTAGATTTTTCCACTTGGACATTTTTTTGGTATCGTTATGAGATTTTTTTCAAATTGGACCATTGATAAAAAGCCTTTAATATCTTTTCCCCTGGGGAATGAGATATTTCTGATAACATAATATGGAGAATGTATTAATTCCATTCTCTCATAGCTTGTGAAATTCTATCTCTAATTGGTCTTTTCCAATTCCCAGATTCATTGCAAATACTAACCAACCACTTGCTAAGATTTGTAGTATGTAATGTGTATGAATCATGCCAAACCCTCCATTTTCGTAGCCATATCTTGAATCAAGCAACTAATAACATAAGTTTTTTCTTTTTCCTTGCACCAATAATTTTTTTTAGAAGACTTTCCATTCGTAACTAATTTATTTGGGAAAGAATTTAACATGACTACTAGGCATGTATATTATCTAGCACTCTTGAAGTATAGCCCATGATAAGCCTCCTTGTATCGTGTGTTTATTAAGGGGTGAATTCATCCCCATTTGGGAGGGAATCCTCACCCATTCCATGTTTATCATTTGGTTTTCTAAATGAATCTGAATATCCAAATTGTATAAATATAGAATTTTGTCAAAAGTGTGGTTGTAAGTTGCTTGAGTATTACTTCAAAGTCTCTCTACCACAATCACTGTTGACGTGTTTTAAATTTTCTTCCTAATCCCTTGATATTTGGGTCCACCGAAGATGGAAATCATGTAGATATGTGCATCATTTTATTTGAAGATACTCCAATATGAAACATGGTGAACAACAATATTGACCTTCATATAGTATAGGAACCTATTGTTGGTAGTTGTTGTCGTAGTTATCATGCTAGATGATTGATGGATGAACCTGCATTATTGAGCTTCTCCCATATTCAAAAATAAATCCCATTATTTTGTAGTTCAATGCAATATAACACCACAAGCAGAGCATTCTTCATCCTGTTTCATTAGATATGGCATTTTCATGGGCTTATATTATAGCCTGAAATATAAAGTAGTCAAGAAAGTGTTCAACATGTAACAATGGTGATGCTACAACTTCTAGTTGGAAATATAACTTCATACTGATTGAAATGGCCTCTACATTAATTCATTCCAAACATTTAAGTTGAATGAAAGAATTATGTTGATCTCCTTATGGATGTATGATGTCCCATATACTATATAAAATAAATTTTTTTATTAGGTTGTGTTCTTCCTTTATTCACTTCATTCCAACTCAAATCCCCATTTTCTTGGGATGCATTGACTGTAGTCCTATATTTATAAATATAGAGAGAGTTTACTGAAATTTATATAATTGAAATAATAGTCATTGCTCCCAAGACTCTTCTAGTTCTAACCCAAACTGAGACATTTTAAAAATATTTGTTCTATAAGGTTATTTTCAACATATACAACTGTAGTTGCCTCAGAATAATTTCCAATGATGACTTGATAAGTTCATTAACTGCACCATTTTGTTCTTTCTCAAATCATGAACCTATAATTTCCATCAATGATTTAATGGCTTTCCTTCAAGAATTACTTCTTGAAATGACATCCATAGTAATATCTTCCATGTTGGGAAAACCTTTTCAAAATGGGATCAAAACTATCCACAACACTAATATTCGACAAATAGTTGAGGAGCTGGAGGCCATAGTGACTGAGGAAGAGGGGAACTTGGAGGAGCATGATTTGGAGAAGGATATGGAATGGGTCTAGGACCCTAGAACATCTACAACGCGAGCAACCCAATATGTCCGCATGCAAGCAGAAATGTGGAGGATGAAAATGATGCTGACAAAAGCCATAAGCATGCAAGGTGATTAGATCAGCCAGGCACGACAGGCTCAACATGAAATTGTTGTAACTTCTACGAAGCATGTGGCGATCTTGGAAGGTCTGGACTTCAAAATTAGCGGCCTGGAGCAGCAATTTGACAAAATTTCCAAGAAACTAACAGTCTTGATCAGTCTTCTACATCACTCCATATGTCAGGAAGCTAAGAGTGCTGGGAAAGGGCAGAGGGGAACACGGGCAACAGTCAGAGCACACTTTCAGCACCACCTCAGGCAGGCAGAGCCAAGGTTCCAACTGGTCAGGAATCCTCCAAGAATTATGTGGTTCTAGAGATGTAACAGGTCTTTGCTGCAAGCACTGGATGAGTTCCTAAGGCATGGGTCTGTATATGTAATCGTTGACCTTGGAATTCATCCGTTTTGTCAGTTTTTTTTCTGTTTTCTTGTCTAGTTGTCCAAGGCTCTATGTGGGTCTCAATTTGTTCACTGTTTGTTTTTTGTCAACCTCTAACTGTCTCTGCCGCCCTACGTGGTATGCCCTGGGGTTCTGTAGGAGTTCACTTTGGTCATGACGAGATGTATGTGGATTAGGAAAGCAGTCTTCTGTCTACATGAGCAGACCTTTTGTAAATATGTATTATTGTCTTAATATAAAATGTTGATTTACACAAAAAAGAAGGTAGAGGGCCCTCAAATCATTTCCTAAAACATCGATTAGACAAATATTAGAATGTGTACTAAAATTCTGTGGCAACTACCCACTCAACTTGTTATCAGACAGATTTAGGGTTGTCAGGCTAACAAGCATTTCTAGTTGTTCACGGATGGGCTCATCAATCACGCGGGCTAGTCTCATGGATGCAATGTCGAAGTATCCCCATGTTGAACTATAAAAAATTATAATTTCACAGTCTTTTATTTCTCTGGAAGGTGACCCTTTCTCTCCTAACATCCGAGGTTGAATGAAGAAAACTATATCTATAATGCAAATTCTTGAAACTGGCTCAAATTGACCCAGAAAACTAACTGTCAGATGCGCTATAAAAGGTTAAATTTTTTAGTTATCCCAATTTAGGAGGAATGTCCCCATCAAGTTGATTGTTTAATAGAGCTTAAATTTGCCAAGGAACCTAACAATGCATAAATATCACCTGTTAACTGGTTATTTGTGAGATTGAGGTCCAAGAGGCGTGGAATGTATGCAAGCTCACCAAGAAGAGGCCCAAACTGTTGGTTATTGCTTGCACTAAACTTTAAGAGATTCCTCAGATGCCCAATATTTGTAGAAATCATTCTGCTGAACTAATTGTTGTCAATGTTTAGATATTCTAAGTTAATACAAGAGTCAAAGGGCTGCAAATTCCCACTAAAATTGTTCGCAAATATAACCAACTCAAAAAAAAATCCTCCCTATGTAGATTTCTACGTAGAGGGCCCTCAAAATCATTTCCTGAAACATCGATCAACCAAATGTTAGAATGTGTACCCAATTTCAGTGGAAACTACCCACTCAACTTGTTATTAGAAAGATTTAGGGTTGTCAGGCTAATAAGCATTTCTAGTTGTTCACGGACAGGTTCATCAATCACACAAACTAGTCTCATGGATGTAACGTCAAGGTATCCCCATGTCAAACTATAAAAAATTCTGATCTCAGAGTATTTTCTTTCTCTGGAAGGTGATCCTTTGTTTTGAGTGACTGGAGGGTATGGGTTTGTGGTTCCTGCAAATTGTAGGTACCTATGCTATAGAATAGTAGAACCTGTAAATTTATCAAATCAATCACTCACGATGGATTACTGATATCGCCCAAGACTTATGAGTCATGCTGAATACTTTCTTGAAACGAGGTGAAAAATCGACTTAAATGGTTGAAACTCACCTAAAATTCTGTGAAACATGCCTAGAAGTCATTATGTAATTTGTGGAGGCTAACAAAAATAACGCTTAGGATAGGATGGGGTAAAACCCACCTCAAGTAAAAATGTTTATAAAACTAGAAATTGCACCAAGAGGAGCAATGGAATACCAAAAGGAGTTGGGAATGTGGAAGGAAACTATCTCCTTGTCGTATATGTCAGGGTACATCATTAGTGTTACCTTATGGGGTGCACAATGCCACATTGATCGGGAAAAACTTTCTAAACTCCAGACCTCATGAACCACTCTAGTCCTTGCAATCAAAAGGGGTCATGTCAATGGATGTGATCTCTACTTGAGCCTTATTGTTTTATAGCATCGACAGGTGGTTTTCCATCTATATGTTATGAGACCAGGTTATGCAATTAGATAAATAAGCAACGATAACGAATTTTTTTTTCCTTTTAGAGACAGAATAAAGTTTTATAGATGATTTGACTATTGCGACAATGCTCCGGACCAAGTTTTCTCTTAATGGGCCTGATTTTATTATTTCTCCAAAGATTAGTGTTAGACTTGAGTCAACTCAACCGTAGAGGAGTTTGGTAAAGAGGAAATTAGAAGACCGATATAGTGGTAGTGGGAGAAATATATCAACTCCAACAAAAAACGAAGGGGAGCTAGAATTATAACCTAAAAATATATACTTTCAAGTTTCAACCATTTTACCATAACAAAGCACCAACGGTATCAGGAGAAGAGTGGCTCACCTATGCAAATTGGTTTTCGCCGATCTTTTTTTCCATCTCATTGGATAACAAAACGAAATGTTTGTGATGAAAATATAGTATAGTTTCCAAGTTCGAGAAATAAATAGTAAGAACCAGACCTAAGCTGAGAAATACAATAACCAAAAGGTGTCATGGATTGTCAATCCATCGTCATGACCCTCTTGGTCTAAAGTGTTGTACAATTTATCTATCCACATAGTAGAATCGTCTTCCCTGCCCGATACTTCGAGTCCAATATGGCCCAAAGCAATGATTGAGAGCTCTCCTTCCTTGAATCCCAGTCGAAAAAAGAGAAGCCTTACTGCATTTATCCACCTCCTTGTTCAAGGTTTGCCCTACAGCAGAGCTTTCACCTTTGTTTATAGTGCTAGAATACCTACAACCTAAAGCTTTTACATACTCCATGGGACTTCAAAAATGTATGTGTGTTATACAATCATTGTACCCTGATGACTCAATTGCATGACCATGAGTGACTGTACCATTTAAACCGAGGTGAGCGGCTAATGGTGGAAACCCTCTTGTACACTAAATCAACAACCCGTTTCAAATTTGTGGAAGTCTAATTCGTGATCATTGTGAGATAAATATCATGCTACATAGTAAACAATCGACATGATATCTACACTAGGATTCTATACTTTTGAAACGTGACTCGAAATTAAACCATGAAATCAAGCTACTATCTCTACCAATGACCATGTGTTGAAATTGATTTTAAGATTTCACATTTCAGAGAACGGTTGAAATCTTCTTGAGTTCCAGTATGTGATAGAGGAGTTCATGATTGTGCAGAATCTTATGCATTAAATACAGAGGACAATTTTGAGAGCACATCTTGCTCTTCATTGAATAATCCTCATGTCTCTAAAGTACACATTCAATGATTCAATTTGTATTGGCGTTGGATGTGAAGAACAAGAACCTCAGTGGCATTGTTTGGCAATCAAAATTCAGGTGGTTGTCCTCTATTTTGGTTGATACAAGGAATTTCACAAATTTGCCTCGTTGTCACACGTGGTTGTCAAGCCAATTCATTCCATTAATTTATATGCCAAAAGACACCCACACTACATTAGTCACTTAATAAATTCGTTCCTTATGCTATCTTGAATTTACTTATTTCTCTCTTGAATTTATACATGATCATTATTCGATTGTCTTGGCATGTTTGCATTGTTTTGTGTTGTTGTCATTAGTCCCCTGCAATTCTCTAAGATTTTCTTGTGATTGAATCCTGTGAAACAAAACCATGGCCCCCACATCTGCTGAGAATTCTCCTGTGGAAGGAGTTTTTATCGCCACCAAGGAAGTTGTTACGGCGAAGCCTGAAACAAATGTTGAGGGGCCCAAGGCCGCTAAGAAGGCGAAGGCTCCCAAGGGATCCAACAAAAAAGAACAGGTGGTGATTTTCGGTGTAGAAATAGGGAAAAAGAAATGATACATTCAGCGGCTGCATTGTCCAGATCAGTGTTGGGAAGCATCTATCCTTCCGCAGCCCTCCCACAACAATCTTCATGGAATTGTTGGAACTTCCTTCTACAATAATCTTCATGGAATTGTTGGAACTTCCTTCTACAATAATCTTCATGGAATTGTTGGAACTTGTTGGAACAAGCTGAAGGCGCAAAGGCATTTGAAGAATGGTGTTGGAATTTATATCACTGGAACCTATGAGCCAACAGTTCTATATGTTTTATATGTGGAGTAAACAAGACTTGAAGAACCCTATTCTGGATGAATGGACTGACGACAAGGAAAAAATGGTTTCCACGTGTTGAATTTTGATGGGGGGGAATGATGAAAATGGAGTGAGGAGATTGGTTGGGATAAATAGTGTTTGCCCAATGAACTCTATAGAGAAAACGCCTTTTAGCGTAAATTAAAAGTCATGTTAAACATGTGAAATATATTGTTGACAAAGGCATTGTATAAGGACCCATGTGGGGTGTTGTTTTGATGCTAGGAAATAAGGAAAGTTTTTAGTACCTAATTCCTCCAGTCGGATCTATGTATTCATTAACTAGAGAAGCTCCATATAAGGTTTCGTAGTTGCTCAACTGTCTCACATATTTCCCACCTCTTCTCCTTTGTTTCTTGTGAGACTATTTTCTTTTGACTCAAAAACATGGAGTCCACAACTGATGTTCAATTGAAGATCGATGAGAACAGTTGGGTTATTCAAATCAAGGGAAGTTTTTATCGATAAGAATAAGAATAAGTGAAGGAATTATGTATCTTCATTTTTAATGTGCCCAAAGAGTTATTGGCAGTGAAACCTTAAGCATACAATCCTCAGTCCATTTCCATCAGCCCCTATCATCATTGGAGATCTGAGCTCTATGACATGGAGCGCTACAAACTTTAACCTACTCACAAATTTCAAAAAGAGTCAACAGACTCAAGTTTGATTCAACAGTTTTGGAGGAGTTTAGGAAGCAAGCAGCTACCATAAGTTCTTGGACTACAAATAAAAAACCTTGGCATGGCTCGTGGTTCTCGACACAGTCTTCCTTCTCAAGTGTCTAAATTTTTATGTGAGACACGCCGAAAAAAAATTTGACGCAGACATCAAGCAGCTTGAATTAGTCCTAGATCCAAGTGGCACCAGTGATGCCCACAATTCCATTGTTAGAGATCTGATGATGCTTGAAAATCAATTGTCTCTCTTTTTGTTCCAAAAGCTTTTGGAATTACAGTTGGGTTTTATATGTGGAGTAAATGAGACTCGAAGAACCATGTACGAAGTGACTGACAAATGGTTTCCACGCATTGAATTATGATAAGAGGGAATGACAAAAAGGGAGCGAGGAGATTGGTTGGGATAAATAGTGCTTGCCTAACCAATTCAATAGAGAAAACACTTTTCGGCATAAAATGACACAAATATAAGTTTTAAAATGTGAACATGTTTTTATTACATAAGCATATTACTATGTGAACTCATGAGAGAACTACATATTATCATTTTTTTACCATATATATATATATATATATATATATATATATATATATATATCTATATATATATATATATATATATATATATATATATATATATATATATATATATATAGATATATATATATATATAGATTATTGGTTTTCTTATCAATGACATTAGATAATATTATTAAAAATACAATTTAATTATTCCCTTATGGGGTGGATACACAAGTGACAAATGGGTTTTGGGGAGGTTACCCCTCACCCCATTGACTCTACATACAATCAAAGAGGGGAGTGACGAGGCTTTTGTGACTACAATTCTATCGAACACATGGAGTACCATATTCTGGAGGGTTCTCTTGTAGCTTCTATATAGTTGAGAGGGCCTATAATACCGACCAATGAGAGTATTATATGTTACAATATGAAACTAAAAGCCCTCTTCCAAGTTACCTTCTCTGCATAAAGCATGAATTACTATATTGAAAGTAAAAGCATTGGGAGGTATTTGTCTCATACCCATTTCAATATAGATTTCCTAGCAAAGATTGATGCAATTGGACTTGAATAAACCATTCAGAATGTTATTGGACACAATGATGTGAGTAACAGAATCAATAACTTCCATTAGCCTGAATATCTGAGCAAGGTCATGCGCCCTCCCACACTGGGCATAAGCCTTGATGAGCATATCAAACACCACAAGATTCCAATTACACCAGTTTGATGTTTGTAGAAGCCCATCAAATACCTCATTACAAGTCTCATGACCTGATATTGAGTGGTGAATCAGGGTTATTTCATCTAAAACATTCTGGCAAAGCTCATAATATTGACCATGACGCACCAGCTCTGTAAATTTTGCCTTACTCTATTTTTCTATTCTGCCCATTTGAAGAATTGGAAGGCCATTGCTAGTTCTAATTGTGTCCTCAACAAAACATGTGTGATCATCAATTAGGGTAATGTGGAAGGCACTGAATCTTGCTGTAAGAGATCCCATCTGCCATGCCTGATATCTTCACAGATTTTATTAACGAAGTTACCATTGTGGTGGGAAAAATGTCTTCTACCTAGAGGCCTCAAATTCCAGTGGGCTATAAGGAAATTTTATACAAGGAACACTTTTGATAGTCTAAGTGATGAATTGTGCAGGGACCCAAAAGTGGCAGAAAATAATGTGGGTATGGATTTCAGGGGTTCATATAACATGTCTTTGCATAACTACAGATGGGTATCACTGGTGTAATGTATCTCAAGAATGTTATATGTTGGTGGTAGGAAATAATTCGATAAGGTGTAAAAATTGTGGAGGTCCTGGGGTTTTTTGAAAGAGTCCATGCATCTCTGTCACTGCATTCCATGCCCTTCAAAAGCAGTGCATTTTGACGGCAAACTTTATGTCTTGAGATGGTTTCAGGCAAGATGTCAAGCAGCTTGGACGAGTCCTAAATCTAGGTGGCACCAGTGCTACCCACAATTCCATTGTCTGATATCTAATCATGCTTTAAAATCAATTTCCGCTCTTTCTATTGCAAAATATTTTCAAATCAATTGTCGCTCAATCTGTTGCAAAATCTTTTGCAATTGTAGTTGGGTTTTATATATGGGTTTCCACGTGTTAATTTTATGTTTGTTTTATATGTGGTTTCCAAGTGTTAATTATGATAAGAGGGAACAACTAAAGGAGAGCGAGAAAATTCGTTGGGTTGAACATCCAATTCTATAGCAAAAATTAAATACAATATTAATATTTATAAAAAAAAATAATACATAGTATTAATTTAAAATTTTAATAAAAATAAACACAATATTAGTTGTATATAAACTATTTAATATGTAAAATTTAATTTTTAATCAATGTAATTTTTGGTTCTCTGCAATGATATTTATGTGTGTCAAAAAAGTATAATTTTTTTATGTGGCCACCATTTTCATGTATTGAGATAAATTAAAAGGCTCAGCATTAAAATCATGTTAAGGTTTCTTCTTGTTTCAACATAGACATAGAAATGTATGATAACATACCCTCTCCTAAAATTTTGACAATTATTATTTTTTTGAACTAAGCTTCCTCCTACTACAATGAGGCCAATTGCCCACATTTAACATTACAAAATGTTATGAACAATGGAGAAATTTCTATTGGGGTCTTTATCCTTACTAATATTACCACATTTTGCACATAGGGAATAATTCTCAAGGCTTTTACGAATGGACATGAAAAGGGCCTTAGACTATGAATATGGGCATCATTACTATTCTTTGCATAATAAAAATTAGTATGGGGTAAGGAGAAAAAGGTATCTACTTCTAAAATGAAGCTTCTCGTGCTCAAGGGCTATGAATTTGACATTGAACAACCATATAGATCATCTCTAAATAATTTCAGGGATAATATGGGATATCAACTCTATTAGGAATTTTTTCACACCATGTATATGAGTCAAGGACTGTACCATGTGTAGGGGAGGTAATCAAGGGCATTAGGCCTTACAATAAGATTTTTGGTCTCAAGGGTTGTGAGCTAGACTTAAAAACGACATAGATCTTCTTTAATGAATATTTGGTCTTAAGTCAGTATATGGGCACCATAAGAGGTATTTATCACCACATATGGAAGTGAGTGTCTATGTTATGATTAAGAGAGGAAAGCAAGGACCTTAGTCCCTAAATCAATCTCTCTCATGCTCAACTTCCATGAACAAGACCTCTAGCTGGGAATATGTGCATTTAGTATCTTTTTCATAATAAGAATGGGTCTCATGACCTTTACTATGGCCAAGGAAGGAAATTTTATAAAAGGGACTTAAGTCTTAAATAATTAGAGGCCATTAAAAAGGCTTCAAACCGCCACATTAATTATAATCTCTAAGGGATATTCTTTGGTCTCTATGAGGGATGTGTCTTCCATTAAAAGGTTTTTCACATCATGATTGTGTCTTGGAGCCTCATCATTAGACCTTAATGAAATTAGGTTTTTTTAAATCACATATGATGTTTACAAGTGTAGAGTTGGTCAAAATAAGAACATAAGGGGCTTAGGCCTTATTTGAATCTTTGATGATTAATCTTTTTGAAGTAGTTCTCAAAGAACCACACACAACTTCTATAGGGGATCTTAGGCCTCTATGGGGGATCTTTAGTGTCATTGGTATGTTTTACATAGTAAGAATTATGGGTCTTAGGCTTGTACCATGGCAAAGGAATGAAAACAATGGCCTCGGGCACAAAATGAAACTTCTTTAGCTTACATTTCATGAAAAATACCATAAAGAACAATATAAATCATCTTTGAGGGAATTTAGGCCTCCATCTAGGATAAAGGCTCCATTATGAGGTTTTCCACATAATATATGGGAGTTAGGGCTGATATCTTGACCAAGGAATGAAAAAGTGCCTTAGGCCTAAAATAAATATTTGTCATGTTTAATGTCCATGAAAAAATATTATAATGAGAATAAGAGCACAATTAGTATGTTTTGCATAATAAAAATGGGGTTTATAGCCTTTACGATGGATAGGGAAGGAAAATAAGATCCTTAGTCCCTAAAACAAATTTCTCTAATAGTTCAATGGACATGAATAAGGCCTCAAACCACCACACATATCTTATATAAGATATATCTAGCCTTCAAATGTGATGTTATGGGTGTTATTTTAAGGTTTTTTGTGCCATAGTTGGGTCTTGGGGCCTCTAAGTTTGGCCTCAATATCATTAGGATTTTTTTTACACAATGTATTGCACTTGGGGTCTTAAACATGGTAAAATAAGAACCATAAGGTGCTTGGGTCATATTTGAATCTTCCCATGATCAATTTTCTTGAATAAGTATTTAAGAATTATGTCTCTCTTTCTTGTCCCTCCTTCCAAAGAGAGTATAAAACTATTATATATTGCAAACTTATACTCTATATTGTATAAAATTGTTTAAATTTTAGCATTATAGATGGATTCATGGACCCCTTTATGGGGGTCGTTGAATCCATCTACCTAAATAGTTCTAACATTGCAAATAGATTTAGAGACCCTCTTAAATGGGTCTCTAAATTTCAACACTATAATTGGACTCAGAGACACCTTTTCCTCTAAATTTAACACTACAAATTGATTCAAAGAAGGGGATCTCTGAATCCATCTGCAGTGTTAAAATTTAGAGACAAAAGGGTATTCATAATTTTAACACTGTATATGGATTCAAAGACCCATTTGTCTCTAAATTTAACATTGCAGATGGATTCAGAGACTCCTGTAGTGAAATGTAACACTTCAGTATCAAAATTGCAATTTTCCATTTTTGGAGTGACATAATTAAAAATTACTAATATAAATGAGTAATTCATATACTTGTTGTACTTGTTATTTGGTCATATTTTTATTCTTGGACTATAGTAGTCATTTACGTTAATCATTATTAATTTTATCACTTATTATCTAGTCATATATTTTAGTCCTTGACTAAATTAGTCATTTAAGTTATTCGTTTTTAGTTTGGTCACTTATTATCTAGTTGTATATTTTATCCCTAGACTAAATTAGTCATTTAAGTTAGTCATTTTTAGTTCAATCACTTAAAATTTCTCAAATTTAGTAGTAATTCACTTGAAATATTTAGGGTGACTAAATTTTTTAGTCACCTAGTCACTAGTTTCATCATTTTCTACCAGTGGAAGGATTTCTTTTGAGATGGCCTTAAATATTATATTCAAAAGTTTGTGGCGGAATGTTTGGTTTTCCAACAAAATAAATTTGAAACAATTAAGACCTCAGGTATATTACAACCTTTATCCATTCCAAGTCAACGTTAGAAGGAGGTTTCAATGGATTTTATCACAGGTTTACCCAAGTCTGAAGGAAATGGTTTCATCATGGTGGTAGTTGATAGACTTACCAAGCATGCACACTTTTGTGCATTATCTCATCTCTTTAAAGTCATTACAATTTCTATTGCATTTATGGAAATAATTCAAAAGATAAATGGAAAACCAAAGATTATTGTAAGCGACGAAGACCCCATTTTCTCTAGAAATTTTTGGACAAAATTATTTTCCTATTTGGGTAGTCAGTTAGCTCATAGCTTATCGTACCATCCTCAATCTGATGGGGAAATTATGCTAGTGAACAAATATTTAGAAGGATATCTTCATTGCTTCTTATCTGATAAATATAAATAATGGGTCAAATGGTTTCCTCTAGCTGAATGGTGGTATAACACTTCCTTCCATAATGCAGCAAAAATGACCCCATTTATGGCACTTTATGGAAATCATCCACCATCCATCACATCATATTTAATAGAAAATTCTAAGGTTCAAGAAGTGGAAGATGGCATTGAGCATCAACAGCAAGTTCTCCAACTCTTAAGGGATAACCTCACCTTGGCACATAATAGAATGAAACAATAGGCAAATCAACATCGTTGAGAAATAAGTTTTGATGTAGGTGACTGGGTATTTCTACAGTTACAACCATACAAACAAATGTCCCTCAAGCAAGCTAAGATGGATAATGAATTATCACCAAAGCATTATGGTCCGCACAAGGTTATGCAAAATATTGGTACAATGGCATACAAATTGGAGCTTCCTACAGCATCTCGAATGCACCCAGTTTTCCATGTTTCATGCTTAAAAAAGGTTACAGGTGACAAGCTCCCAGTTCAAACAATATTGCCACAACTTGATGAGGAAAGAAAAATAATATTGGAACCTGAAGCAGACACAAAAATAAGAACTCGACAGCTATGAAATCGATCAATTTTAGAGTATCTCATCAAGTGGAAGAACTTAGCCACTAAACATCCCACATGGGAGGATGAGAATTTTATACAGAAGCACACATAGCGACTCAAGCATTGAGGACAACACCTTTCTAAAGGAGAAGGACAACACCTTTCTAAAGGAGAGGGGCATGTTAGGCCCCTATAATAGTAGTGTATTCCCTTATTATTATTGTCATTGTAGCCCACTTTCTTTTATTCTTGTGTCCATGTTGTCCCCATATTGTTATTATTGTACCCCATAGAAACTCACTATTGTTATTGATATGCCCTTACATTATTATTTTTATGTCATCTTGACTATATTATGACCCCTTAGACTCCTATCTATAGAAAGGAGGTATTGTCATTTGTACCATCCAAGATTTTTTCATTTGTGTAATGTAAAGGAGGTTTCCCCCTCGAAGAGGCTAATTTTGAAGTCGTTGATCTATATTTTCTTCTATTTTGTGAGTTGGTTGCATAACAAAGGGTAAAATCTATTCTAGAGGGGAATAGAATTGATGTGTTCATAGGGACTTTAAAGTATAACATCCAACTTTAGGTTCACCTTTGGGAACCTGATTCATTAGAGAAGGAATTTAGAATGGCAATAAAAATTGAAAGAAAAATTATGGCAATAAGGAAGCCTACCACTCACAACTATAACGATGAAAGTGATGCTTCCTCTAGCCTTCCACAACCTACAATGTTGAAACCACAACAATTGGAAGAAAAAAGAGCAAAATGGCTTTTTTACAATTGTAATAGAAAATACACTAAAGGTCATAAATTTGCTGAGAAGAAAATATTTTACATAGATTGTGAAGAGGAGGACTAAAAGGAAAACAAAACGTCGAAAGAAGAGGATATGCACCAGGAACTAACCCTAGAGAAAGGAGAAATGAATCTGGTCATATCTTGTAATGCATTGGCAGGAATTACCACTCCTAAAACTCTCAAGATGGAAGGACATATCAAGAAGAAAAAGGTAATAGCGTTGATTGATGGGGGTAGTACGCATAATTTTATCCATTGTAAGATAGCCAAGGAATTGAATTGCTTCCTATATCAAGCACCAAAGTGTCAAGTGATGGTTTCAAATGGAGGAACCATAAATTCCTATGGAAAGTGCCATAATATCAAGTTATCCATGGGAAAATATGTAATGAATAGTTCAATTCTTTCCATTCCAATGGGTGGTGTTGATGTTGTACTAGGAGTCCAATGGCTACAATCTTTGGGTATGATAGCTTTTAATTTTTAAGAACCTTTCTTGAAATTTGTTTGGGAAGGAAAGGAAGCTGAATTAAGGGGAATGATAGGGAAACTAGGAAAGATAATCATCTCTAACATCATGACAAATCTTCTAAAGAAAGAACAACGAGGCATAATTGCACAATTATGTTCACTAGAGGTTCCCACATTGAAATCATCTATTTCTCCAGATCTCCAAAATGTTTTGGACAATCATTCCAAGATATTTGAGACTCCAAAAGGCCTCCCATCTATTCATGATCATGATCATGCTATTCATTTGATTCCAGGAAGTGTTCCCCGAAACATCAAGCCTTACATATATCCATATGCCCAAAAGAGTGAAATTGAACGTATGACTGCAGAAATGATAGAGGTTGGTATAATTCAACCTAGTCAAAGTTATTTCTCTTCTTCAATGGTATTGCTACACAAGAAGGATGTATCATGGCACATGTGTCTGGATTATAGGGAGCTCAACAAGCTTACTATTAAAAGGATAAATTTCCCATTCCTTTCATTGATGAATTATTGGATGAATTACATGGAGAAATTTATTTCACCAAGTTGGATATTCATTGAGGATATCATCAAATAAGGAAAAGGAGGTTTCCCCCTCGAAGAGACTACTTTTGAAGTTGTTGATCTATCTCTTTCTTCTATTTTGTGAGCTAGTTGCATAACACATTATAGGATTGGCAAGCGAAAGATGATATCTAACTATCTAGACCCTAAACTTTATATTTGGTTTTCACGTGATAATGGTTGATGTCCCTTATGCCATCCCATGTACTCTCTAGAGTCCCATTGAGTCCCTGAGATTTAGGGTGCTATAGTTAGGGAAAAGGAGGTACCTAGTATTATATATGTCTAAACATGAAGAACTTAAATGCCCTGCTTATTCAATGTAGCATTCTTTATGTGGTTATGTATGCACCCTAGTTTTAAAGTAATGTAAATTAAGAAATTAAAAATCAATAATTAAAAATAAAAACATACCTATAAAAGAGATATGTCCTATAAAATAGGGGAAATAATGAAAGCCCTAAAACCAATTGAAATGAATACCCAAGGGGTTTGGGGATGGTGGAGAAAAATATGCTTGCAGAATTATAGATAATTTCTCAATATTTTCCCTCCAGAAAATATTCCTCAAATAAAATTTGGTTAGACCTATAGTCCAAATGACCAACAAGTTGACTATTTGTTCAACCACTCAAAATAACAAGGGAAATTGACATTTCTAGCCTAAAAACTAGCAAAACACATTTTGGATTTGATGGAAATGAAAAAATATATGTTAACATTGTATGATCTAGATTAAGATGTCTATAGTTGTGGAAAAATACTGAATCTTCTTATCTCACCAACAACCATATAATTTTTTGACACCTTTCAAAGGGTTGCATCTAATAATCTATTGATTCTAAGTTGTGTTACAAATATCTTGGATTTCTCTCAATAATTTCAAAATTTTCCAAGCTTTTTAGGTTGCCAATATTTCTAATATTTTTTGAGGTTTTGAGGCCAAGTTTATGTGGGCCAATAATTTTCAATAAATTCCAATATTATAGTAAGCATGCCTTTCGGATTAATCACATTAGTATTATTTGGTTGATGTTTTGAACCAGCTAATGTGGTTCATCCTCAAGACAAAGGTGAAAAAATCCATAAATCCTAATGAATAAATAGCAAGGATGCATCAGTGACCAGAATTAGCCATTAGAAACTAGTCATTAGGAAATTAGTTATTTAATTAATAAATTAATAAATTTTTATTTTTAAATTCCAATCAAATGACTAGTTGTTATAAAATTAGTCGTTATTTATAAATATCTAATATTTATTAATATTAAAATTATTATTATTACTATATATATATATATATATATATATATATATATATATATATATATATATATATATATATATATATATATAATAACCCATTTAGAAATTATTAATGAATAATATTAAAATTGACCAGAGTCAAAACAAAAGCATTTTAATAATATAAACTAATAAATCAATAAATCGAATAATAAAAATATAATTATTTATTAATAATATTAGATTATTATTTATGAATTTTTTATTATTACATTTTTTATTATATTAACCATTTTTATTTACAATGACTAACCTTATTTCTATTTCATAAAAAAATAAACCAATAATTATACAAATATCAATGTAATATTTACCAATAGTTTATACATATATAAAATTTTCTAAAAATATAATATTTACGAATGGTTATACATATATGAAATTATCTAAGAAAAAAAGATTGGAAAAATCAAAATAAAAGAGATGGAATCCAACTCTTTCTCAATTTCCACCCATCATCCCTATTGAGTTTTTTAGCATGTTTCTCAATCTCAATAGCCTCTCTTAGCTTCCTATGGTGGAAACGATCAACCTTGGAAATGACCTTCACATCCTCAATGAAAAAATGGTGCTTATATTTCTCTACATGCTTTGCGAGAGCTGAGGAGTGAGATCGGATGTGCCTGATGTTTGGATCATGCTCTTTGATTATTTGTTTAATAGAGTGATCGATCAACCCAATGTAGGGAACCCCACATGAACATGGGATCGAGTAGACACCTTTCATGACGTTGGGGTAAATAGGGTTTTTAATTGATCCGAGAGAATTCCTAATGGTATTAAGTGGCATGAAAGTAGAGGAGACATTATTCTTCTTCAAAATATGGGAAATTGATGAGCACCAGTATTGCAACAAGGATGTTGTAACTCCTAGGCTACCAACTTTACTTATCAACTCGGGGTTCATACAAACTTGGAGGTGACAATGCTGTATGCACAAGTAAAAGTGATGGTTTTGTCTGTTGTCACAGTTCAGCTAGCGAGAGACCACTGGCGTTCCAAGCCAAACTTTTATAGAGTCAGAAGAAGCTTGATTCTTTGATGGAAGAAGGGCAAATATACTCTAAGAGAGTTACTCTACTGCAGTAATGGAAAATTCCAACATGTAATGTTAAACCACACCATACCCTAATTAACCATTTAAGAAGCTATGCTGAGCAGAACTATTAAATCAACAATAAACAAATGCTACTATCTAAGTTACAGAAGTAAAAAGCACCAAACCATACTAATGTTCAAGGAAAGGAACTAAACTAAATCTATTTTCACTTTTTTGGTTTTTTAGGCAAAATCAAGTATGCAAACTAATTGTTCTTGTGGATGTGACAGGTGGATGGAAGGTGTTTGAGGATGGCTAGAAGGTTTATGAAGTGTTTGGATGGTGTGGAGGGGTCCTAGGAGGCTTTTTGTGACTTCCTAGAGGTTTCCCATCAATTCAGCCTCAAAACAGGCTGTTTCAGGAAAACCTACAGGATGTACTAGAAACCTACAGGATGATCCTGTAGGAATTACAGGAAACCTACAGGATACAGTCGAGAGCTAATTGTGAGGTGTTGGGGGTGTTGGGAAGTTTAGGAAAGGTGTGTGATTTGTGGAATGGAGTGTTAGAAGATCTAGGAGCACTCAGGAGTCAACATCCAAGATAAGAGATGGAAAGATTCGCTCAATGTGTTTATGAGAATTTCAATGAAAAATGATGAAAAACTAATGAGGGTGATGGTGAAACAAGGGATGGATAAAGTTGATGAATTGGAAGGTGGCTACTAGCTATGATGTCTTGGTCTCTAGTTGAAGTACTTGCTCTACATAAAACATGTGTGCCTTCCAAAAAGAACTATGCAACAAGATACATTTTTCACAAACTATAAAAGCATGAATCAACTTCTTATATTATGCATGAAGAAATTTGCTGAAGGGAATGAAAGAATGATAGAGACCTTATTGCAAAAATGGAGATGGAAAAATATGACAATGAAATCTTCCTTACAACATTAACCAACTACTGAATTAAAGACAACAAACTCCAAGTCTCATAAAAGAGCTAGAAATCTATGTTTTTGGGGCTGCTGAAGGGTCCCTTCCTCAAGTCATGTCCTAGAGGGAGGAAGTGTGGCCAAGTCACCTGATCAAAACCTTGTTGTGATCCTTTTCTCCTTGCTAACCTGCTACTTGAAAGAAGGTACAAATGGAAACAACTTATCACACAACCAATATGATCTACACTACTTGTAATGGGAATGCATCTAATAAGCAAACTAACAACTAAGCTATGAATCTAAACTAAGCATACATGTACAATAAAGAGGAGCCTTGGCTAGTAGGGTTGGGCCCTAACCCAAGAGCTTCAGCCCTTTGAGCTAACTAAGTGTTGGCTCGAAACAAAACTCATTCTTATTACCAGAAAAACAAATTACATTAGAAGAACTGTCACAGGTCTTGCATCTCGAAAAATAGAGGAGAGTTTTTCAATCAAAATCTGAATCCTACTCAGGTCCTAGGCCTCTCTACTTATAACTCTGAAGTCTCCAATGACCTCCTTAAAATTAGGGAGGCTCGGCTCCCAAACTCGAGATAAACTGGTGCTTTGCCTTTCACTTGCTCGGTTGCCTTCTAGTCCTCATGGTTTGTTTGTTTGCACTCTGAGCTGATGGATGAATATTCGAATGGAGGGGTAGTAAATGGGGAGGATTTACCTCCTATAATTGCTCTCCCTTCTCCTATTCGAGTTTTTACCTTGGTCTTTACCAAAAAATTTTGCGTTTCTCCTTTAATCCTTCATTAAATGCACATTAGACCACAAAGCAAAATATCAAACACTAACTCATCTCATAAACAATATATAATCAAAAGTATGCAATAAGTTATGAGAATAGTTGGTTTGACTAAGCTAGGAGGTGAATTAAGCCCCATATAATTACCCAATGATGAGGCTCATCATCACCCCTGTACTAAAATTGTTGCTCATCCTCTGAGCACCTTAATCAATATCCATATCCTTCATGGCTCTAGTAGCCTCTCTGATATCCCATGCCTCTACTGTGGTCTCCTCTTCTTGTTCATAGAAGCCTTCTTTCTTTTCTACTTCTTCCCACTGCCTCTTTTCTTCTTCTTATTTTCTCCCTTCGAGCATCCCTAAGAGTAGTGGTGGACTGAGTTTTATGCCTATCCAATTGACCTTCAACCTTTGCATAGATTGCTTATACATAGATGTCATGTTGAGTGCCTCTCTGAACCTTTGAGGGGAGCGATATTATCTTATCTTTAAGCTGTATGGCAGTGCGTTCCATCTCCTCAGGCAAGCATGTATACTGTCATCTCCTAGCAACCTAAACATGTCCTCAAAACGTGAAATTGCTTGCTCTTGGGCAGCAATATATCTAGGTGCTCACTCAGGGTCATTTGCAATCAAATTATGGGTACTGATGAGGGACATGGGATTTGATTGTTCAGCTCTGATCAAAAGAGGTTCAATTTGCTCTCTTGCCAATATCATTTTCATCTCTACAACCCTTGACTCCTCATGGTTCATTCATGATGTCAAAGCCATTAATTGTAGATCTCCTAGCTTCGCATTAGGGTCCCATACATTAATGTTTGTCAGGTTCATGTTGTGTAAATAAAACGTATCCATTCTGCCCTATCCTCTAGTGTACTTTGATGATAAAGATCAAGAAACTACCTGTAGTCCTGAAATGGCATGGTTCCCCTCTGTGCTAGTGTCTTAATCTAAAAGTGCAGCCATTATTCTTTGAGGTAGAGAGCGTAGGATTTAGCTGGCACCCTACACTAGATTGCCTCCAAGGAGATGCTGGCCATACATGCTAATTGGTTCTCTCTTTCCTACAGTTGTCCCCTTAGCCATGCATTTTCTGTCTCTAATTTATTTCTCATTATATATTCTTTGTCCTTCTGCCACTTAGCTCTCTACCCATTTCTTTGAGTTTCTCCTCCATGTGCCCACTGTCTTCTACCCCCTTTGATTTGGAAATCTGCATCCATCAGTGAGTTCTGGCCCTCTCCTTCTCAAGCTCGAAGAACAGTGGGATGGTAACTTTTTGAGGTAAGACCCTTTGTCCTTCAATAAATCAGTAACATGAGTCCACGTTAGGTTGGGGGCTGGGTTCTTTTGTCTTTGGGTCCTCTTGTTTAGCTTCTTGTTGCTCCCCTACCTTTCTTTCCAATTTTTGTGCCTCCTGTAGATTTAGTACTGTATCCTGTAGGACTATTTTTGCTTCCTATAGATTTTGTTGTAGATCCTGTAGGATTTCCTTACCCTTTGAGGAATTTGATCTAGTAGTAGGCCTCCTTACATAGGTGATAGGGGAATTAGGGGAAGGCATTTTGTCTTTTTGTGTAGGGGAATATTCAATCTAAATAGGAAATTTGGTTGATGTTTTTGGCTTCCCCTGTCTTATTCTTGTGCTCTTTCTTGTCCTGAAATATAGTGGGGTCTGCCTCTGCCTTTTTCCTTTTTGTTTGTATGAGGTGCTGAGAGTAGTGAGGGCAACTGTTGCCTCTCTCTTTGTGGCCTCTAGAGACACCCTAGGTGACTCCTCCTTGTGTTCTATGCCCTCTGTTCTATTGCCTTCTTCCTCTCTATCTTTCATGTCTTCTTCTTATTGTAGATCTTCATCATCTCTATTAGTTTCCTCCTTAATTTCCTCCTTGGTGTCTTCATCATCCTCCTTCTATTCTCCCTCTTCTTCTTCATCTTCATCATGTTCCTTTGTGTCAGCTTCTTCTTCATCCATCTCATACTCATCTACTTTTGTGTCTTCCTCTTCCTGTTTTACTTCCTCTTCATTGAGAGTAGGACTAACATCATAAGTGAAAGCTTTGATGTCATCCTCTACTGGCATGTCTCTAAAAACTGACCATGTTATAGGGGTCTTGAGGTTTTGGAGGGCATCTTCAATGAGGATCCTAATCAACCCATGGTGAGCTAATTGTTGGTAATTCCCCTCCTTCACTTTACTGCTTGAGTCTATGAGTGATTGAAGCAAGAAATATGGTATGCTGAGCCTTTGGTGAGCGGGTGTTTCTACTCCAAATCTTAATTCTTCAAGGATCCTGAAATGATAGCCATAGACAAAACCATATATACCATCACATGAGATGTATTTGATTAATTGGTAGCCTATCTCACTCCATGGATATGGCAGACTTTCCCTCCTTACTCCATTGTTGTCCTCAGTGGGTTCCCCACCTTCTAGAAAGAATTTTCTTTTGGCAACCTAGCTATCTCCTTCGCCTTCTTTTCTCCATGGTATTCCTAGGGGTAGTGTGGTGACTGTGCTGATGAGCTCAGGGTTGAGATCTATAGTGAGTCCCCTCATTACAATAGTGGCATGAATTTTGGTGTGTGGAGTGAGGGAGAGAGAAAACTCATGAGCCACCTCATCATCATACCCTTTAATTATTTTGAAAAACCCCATCCAATTATTTCTTGTGAATATTTCAAGCACTTGGGGGTGTTGTTGGATTCTCACATTGTTTGTGGGATCTCTCCTATTAAACCCTCCCATCATCTTGTTGGTGAAGCTTGAGGATAAAAAGAGAGGGTTGAAACAATTTTTCAAATGCAGGAGCAAAATAGAGATGAGTGTATATTAAATTCCCTTCACACAGTTGCTAAATTCACTTAAATTTAGAGTATCCTTAGTTCATTTACTTGCAAGGGGGAATGTAATTTTAGAGCCTACCTCTTTAGAGTGGTTGTAGTGGCCAACTTCAGTGATATCCCTTCTGAAATCTTATGTCCAATCATGTAGACAGTCTCTGTGTATCCTGTAGATAGTCTCTGTATCCTCTAGGAATTCCTTTACATGCTCCTGTAGGAATTCCTATGCAGTGAACGATGGATCTTTGCTTCCGGTGGGTTACCTAGGTTATGAGAGCAACTTGAGTGAGGGATTTTTGAGCAGGTCAAATGCATGAATGCATGGGAACGATGTTTTATT
Organism: Pinus tabuliformis; assembly: GCA_031772625.1. Classification (NCBI taxonomy): domain Eukaryota; kingdom Viridiplantae; phylum Streptophyta; class Pinopsida; order Pinales; family Pinaceae; genus Pinus; species Pinus tabuliformis. The sequence goes on along the minus strand of CM062807.1, from coordinate 1,072,534,469 downwards.
TCGTCTAATGGTGATTCAGGGTGAGGTGGTGTGCTAGCAGCAAAGGTACTTTGCCATTTTTGGACCATTGGTCCCCACTACCACCTCATCATTTCCCACTACTCGTAATCAGCTCCTACCTCGTAGATCCGTAGTTTAACCACTTTTTTTCCTACTCCTTCTCTGTCTTTGAGTTGACTACAGCCACATGTGAGAGGACACCCGGTTGTGCATGTGCTCGTTTAACGAAGGTGGCCAAGTTAACTGGACACCTTTTTGCTTATAAATAAACTATCTCGTAATCCTTACAATTTTTGACTACATGATGCATATGAGAGAGCGAGCGAGACACTTACCTGTGGTTTGAATGCTATGCTGCAGTTGTCGAAGACTAGAGGTGTTGTTGTGTATATTTGTTGCATTCCATTCTCTTCCTCCTCTTGTTGTTTGCTAATGGCTCCTCTGTTTTTGCAGGTGCGTATAGTTGAAGATCTGATGCTGCTGCTTTAGAGCTCTTGTGCCATCATGGTGAAGACTTGTTTTTGGTGTGATTGGTATTCTGTGGGATAGGCTGCTACAGGATGTCTTGTAGTTGCTTCTCCCTCAAAACTCTTTAATCATCCTACTTGCTGGGGCTATGAGGATGGTGAAATGGATGGAAAGGAGTGGGAGTGTGGAGAGCAAAGGATACTCAGGTGATGCTATTTACTCCTCTCTATTTCCTTTTTTCTTTTTCTTTTGAAGACTGGATAAAAACTCTTGAAACTAATCTTTTTTTGAATGGTGAGTGCAAGGATGATGGTGGTGGACAAGGTGAGGTGCTAGGTCATGAAGTGGATGAATTTTAGGGACCTAACCAGTCCATTATTTTCCTTCGGATTACTTCCTATAGGATTCCTGGGTCACTGTAATTCCTACAGGATCATCCTATAGGTTTTCAGGGGATCCTGTAGGAATACAGGTGATCCTGTAGGAAACACAGTCTTTGTAGAAACCAAAGAAATGGAGTAGAGAAATGACAAAAATGATGGAGGGATGCATGGTAAGGAGTGAAACAAATGAATATGTGAGTGGCAGGGATCTCCTTGGGATCTTCTTTTGCTCCTTGATTGTCCTTCTCACCCACATGCAAATGGAAATTTCATGATATCTTTTTTTTTTTTTTTGAAAAGCAACTAGGTTGCCTCAGAGTGGTTTTCACCCTAACTGTTTGCACTAGGCACCTCAAGAAAGGTTTTCACCCAGGGATCTTTTGATTCTCTTTTTCTTTTGTTTTTTTTTCCCTTTTTTTCATCACTAGGCTGCCTCAAGATATTTTCAACCCAATGATGGGACTCAGGTGACTCATGGAGGATTTCACCTAAGTCCTTATTCTTTTTTCTTTTTTCTCAGTGATTTGATGAGGGAGGAGCTAGAACTTGCTCCACTATCATCATTGTTTTATTGATATCATCAACGAACTCTTGTTTTGATAAAGGTCTCTTGTAATTTTTCAATCAGTGTCCATTAACAAGCAAAGGAATGGCTTCTTCATCTGTGGTTTTGATTTGCACTGAACCATTATCATGGCATCTTTCCAAAACATAAGGTCTGAGCCATCTTGCCCTTAAGTTTCCCTTGAAGTATTTATACCTAGAATCATATAACAATGCCCAATCATCTTCCTGAAATTGCTTGTCCTTGATATTTTTATCATGCCAGATCTTCCTCTCAAGTTGAACTACCTCTGTATGTAGGAGGGCTTACATTCAGAATTCATCCAAACCATTCAATCGAAACAATCTCTCTTTTTGTGCACTGCTGAGGTCCAAATCTAGTTGAGCTTCCATCCTTAATGTGTTATATTCAAATTCAATGGACAACAAGGCCTTTTTACCATAGACCAGCTCATAGGGTGTGAATCCAGTGGTGGTCTTCCATGTGGTCTTATAGGCCCAAGTGGCCTCAACTAGCCCTTCTACCCAATCCTTCCTCCTGCTGCTCACCACCTTGGTTGAGATGCTCTCCAATGCTCTGTTGGTCACCTCCACTTGCCCATTAGCTTGTGGATGATAGGGAGTGGAGGTTCTATGCTTGATCTTGTGATGGATGAGAAGATCTTCATTCATATTAGAGGTAAATTGGTTGCCTTGGTCTGTGACCAGCTCTCTAGGGTACCCAAATTTGTAGAATACATTCTCCCTTAGGAACTCAACCACCTTCGCTTCTCTTGCTACCTTAATTTCCTTGGTTTCAACCCACTTAGTCAAATAATCAGCACACAAAATAATGTATTATTTTTGCTTTGAAGGAGGGTCAATAGGCCCAATGAAGTCCATGCCCCACTTGTCAAATGGCTCGAAAGTCAGTTGAGGCTGCAGAGGAATTTCATCTCTTGGAGTAGACCTTCCCATCTTGTGGCACTGATCACACTGACTAGTGTATTTTTTCACATCTTGACAAAGAGTGGGCCAATAATAGCCTGCCTCTAACACTTTGAATGCTATCCTCTTTGCTGCAAAGTGACCTCCACAAGGCCCGTCATGACAGGTCAGAAGGATGTCAAAGACTTCCTCTTCTCTCACACACCTTCTCAAGATATGATCTGGGCTAAGTTTGAAAAGATTGCCCCAAATCCAAGTGAAGGGGGCACTTTTCTTGACTATCTTGCTCTTTTCTTTGGAGGACAAGTTTGGTTGGAACTTTGTTGATACCAAATAGTTTGCTATATCAACAAACCATGGAGAGAGAACTAAAATGGCAAATAAGTGCTTCTTCGGTAGCTAGTCATCCACCATTCCTTCTTCACCTGCAGGAAAATTTACCCTAGATTAAAATTCTGCAACAACATTTTCCTTACCGGGCTTATCAAGAATGGCTAGATCAAACTGCAGTAATAAAAGTAACCATCTTATAATTTGAGCATTCACATCTGGTTTGTTCATTAAATATTTGATTGCAGCATGGTGAGTATGCACAAATGTTTGATAGGCTATAATGTAATGCCTGAATTTGTTTAATGAATGCACAACAGTCAGAAGTTCCTTTTCGGTCACTATATAATTTAGTTCAGCCTTTGATAAGTTTGTACATATAAAATAGATAACATAAGGGAGTGTTTCATCTATCTGAACTAGGGCTGCTCCTATGGCTTTGTGTGAGGCATCAACATGAATATGAAAGGGGAGGTCCCAGTTTGGGCCTCGGAGAATTGGTCCAGTGGTTAACTTATTCTTTAGGATGTCTAAGGCCTCTTGACAACTTTTTGACCATATAAACTCAGAATCTTTGGCCAAAAAACCAAAAGGAGAGGCCAACTTGTTGAAGTCCTTTATGAACCTTTGATGGTATCTAGCTAACCCTAGGAAACTTATGACATCTCTCTACTATTTACGAGGTGAGACCCTTTGGATGATAGTTATTTTGTTTGCGTCCACCTACAGTCCTTGCTAAGATATTGAATGACCTAGCATGGTCCATACAGTCATTAAGAATTCACATTTTTCAGGACTGAAAGATAGGTTCATTTCAATGCATTTGTGTAGTACTTTGCCTAGGTTAGACAGAGCCTCTTGAAAATCACAGCCATAAGGTGTAAAATCATCCATATAAATCTCCACCGCATCATGAACTAATTCAACGAAAATACTCAATATTGCTCTCTTAAAAGTGACAGGAGCATTGCATAGGCCAAAAGGGAGGACCCTATAGGCAAAAGTACCCCAACGATAGGCGAATGTGGTCATATCCTAGTCTTCTGGGTAGGTCTCGATTTGGTTATACTCACTGAACCAATCTAGGAAGAGAAAAACCTTTTCCATGTGAGGCCATATAGCACTTGGTCAATGAAGGGTAGAAGAAAATGATCCTTCTTTGTGGCTTTGTTGAACTCCCTGTAATTGGCACAAATCCTCCACTTACCATTTTTCTTGGGAACTAACACCAAAGGAGAGACCCACTCACTGTCGGAGTTAGGGTAAATGAATCCTACATCTAGTAGTTTTTGCAGTTCTTCTTTGACTATATCTTTAAGAGCTGGATTCATCCTCCTTTGTGGTTGTTGGACGACTTGCAACCTTCTTTGATGTATATGTGGTGAGTACACACTAAGGGGTGTACTCTCTTCATTTCCTAGTAACTCCAAGAAAAGGCTTCTAGATTTTCCTTTAACATGTTGTATAGCTTCTCCTCTTCGAGAGTAGAAAGAGATGGATTGATTTTCAAGGTTCTCTCTCGGCGGAATTATATGGTTTTGACATGGAATGGGTTGGAATCGGCCAAGCATAATTCAATTGGATGATTGTTTTCGGTTTCCTTTATTGCTTCTTCTAAAGGTAATGAACCGAGAGTTGGACTTTGGAGTAGGTGTTCAATTAAGTCATCCTCATCTTACTCTTCTCCTCCCATGGTTGCTTCCAAAGCATAAATTTGGGTGGAATAAACTTCATCTTCTTCCTCCTCATCCAACCATAAAGGTAAATCATGCTCTAGAGAAGGTTGAGTAGGAGGGTATAGGACTAACTGCTTGGACATATGCCCATTCTTTATGCTCATATTCCCAGCTCTGCAACTAATATAAACTTTGGTAGTGGCCAACCATGGCCTCCCAAGGATGATAGGATAACCAGTAAGCCTAGCCTTAGGCTGGAGAACTAGGAAATCTGCAGGGTACTCCCAAGAGTCAATGGAGACCATCACATCCTCCACAATTCCCTCAGGGGTTACTATGGAATGGTCTGCAAGTTGCAGAAATGTTGTGGTCTTCCTCAATGACCCTTGGAGGCTTAGCTTGAGCATGGTGTCCTTTGTAATCAAATTAATGGCAGCCCCAAGATCGATCAGAGTATGTGGGACAATGGTGCCATTGATGTGCACATCTACTACAGGGCTTCGAGGGTCCAAATATTTTGGACATATTACCTACCCCAACATTAAGTGGGACAGCTTCCCAATGACATTAATGGTCGGGGCATCCATTTTTTGCCTCCTTGGATGCTTGAAGCATTTCTCCTTAATAAACTTATTGTAAATGGGAGCATATTTTATTGCCTGGAGAAGGGGGATCTTTACACATAGATTTTTCAGTTCTCCCAGAAGTTCAGTCTCTTCTAGGGTAGGATGGAGTGGTTGGGATAATGTCTTAGGAAAGGGTGGATTTACTTTAAGGTTGCTTTCCTATATTTCTTCCTCAACGTCCCTAGGTGGAGGGGGAGGTTAGTTATCTGGGAGAACTCTCCCAGATCTCAGGTTAATCTCCTGGATTTCCACAGCATAAGATAGATAGGATGTCTCTCCACTTTATACTTGCTGAGCTTGCCTATTATTAGGGTTTAGATTTAGCTGGGCAGACATCTAGGGTTGCTTGGGTGGAGAAAAGTGTAAGAGTTGTGGTTGGGCAGGTGCTGGAGGCAATAGAGCTAGAGCATTGCTGTCTTGAGGCCTCCACCCCTGAAGTGGTGTATTCCACTAAGGTTCTAGCAGAGCATAAGGTTGAAATGACTGGCTGGTTGGCTGGGAATGATACTAACATGCATAGGACCAAGGAGGGGGTGTAGAGCAGGAAGGATAAGTAGGGGGTCCCCAAGAAGGTATAATTGTGGTTTGGTTGGGGTTGTAATATGCATGGGATAACCCTTGCATGCCCTTCTAAAAATGGTCTAGGCCCAGGAGGTCTCCTTTGGTTAATGTAGCAAAGCTACTCAGTGAACCCTTCAGCTCCTTGATATACAACTTTGAGTCCGGGTAAAGAAGGGCACTTGTCTGTGGAGTGATTTTCCTCACAGACCGAGAAAATTTCAATAGAGTTCAATGGACATTCATTCCTAGGATGCCTCCTGGTGCATCTGGGACAAAATATGGCGAAGGCTCTCTCTGCTTCCTCCTGCTTCCTTTTATTGTTCATGGTGTCCAGTTGCAAGGTAAGGGTTTGTATCATCTCACTTTTGAAATCTTCTAGCATGTTTCCAATTTCACCCTTGATGGATGAATTAGAAGATGATGTACTGGCCATAGGTTGACTACCCACAACCTTTTACTTGGCTACCCTAGAATGGTTTCTAAACACAGTATTGATATCCTCATAGGGTAATTTGTAGATATCTCCTCCTGCTAACCAACGTAAGGTATCCATAAGATCTACTCTTACTCGCCTAAGCAAGACCAGCTTTAGTGACTCAGGGTCAAGTGTGCACCTGGCCCTTTTGTAACTAAGATGGGATATTTCTTCGTAGTCTTCTAACGATTCATCATGGCCTATGGTCATCTTGAAAATTTCTTCTTTAGTATCCTTTGATAGATAATAGTCCGGATATTTTTTGTTAAAGGCCTGCTGCATCTAAGCCCAAGTTGTGATGATATCTCTAGGTAAACCCATGAACTAGTGCAATGCTACATCCTTGAGGGTAGATGGAAATAGTTTTAACTTTTCATCATCATCTGTATAGTCATAGGTTCAGCATATAATAGCAAACTAAAATAGGAAAGTGTCTGGGTCCTCTGTGGTCGGGCCATGGAAATGAGGTAGGGCAAATGAGCTTATATTCTTCATCTTAGTGTCCCCATTAGTTTCCCTGATGGGGAAGGTACCCTTAACTCTCTCTCTATTCCCTTTGTCATTTTGTTTTTCAGTCATTAGCTCAATAGGAATGGGTTCCTCTTCTTCTTCTTCCCCCGTAGGTTCTTCAAATATGTCATGTTGCTCACCTAAGGGTTCCTCCAATTCACAACCACTGAAGAATAGAGAAGGTTGGCTGTTGGATACAGTGGGGGTATTTGGCAAAAATTTCCCTAAGTTGTCCCTATTCCTACGAGGCACGAAAGGAAATATTTTTGGGTTGGTTTTGTATTCTTTTCAAAACTTGGAATGTACTCACAAAATTGAAATTGCTGATTGAATGAAAATTACTTGACAGAATGAAAAAGCTACTTGCTGAATTGAAATCCTACTTGCAAAATGGAAAGGAAAGCAGATAATGAAAAATGAAAGAAGTGAAACAACTAGATTACTTTTTTAGAAATAAACTAATGGCAGAATATTGAAGACAAGAAGTAGAAGAAAAGAAATTAGTAATCACATTCTACTTAGACACCTCCTCGGTAACAACGCCAAAAAGTGATGAGCGCCAGTATTGCAGCAAGGATGCTGCAACTCATGGTGTTTCAAAAAAACTAGTGTCTTTTCAATCTGCTAGTCCCACTAGGATTGGCAACTATCCTAGAAACAAACAGTCAAAGTAATTTTTGATTTCCTCTATATATGATAGATAAGAGAGAAGCAAAGGGACCAACCTGGATCTTCTGCTTGACTCCTTGCTTGATTTCTCTCCCCCTTGATAGAGCTTGCAACTCCTCTCCTACTTCTCCCACTTAAAGAATATCTATAGAAACAAAGTAACAAAACAACATCAAAGCATCTCAATCTATTATATCATAAACAATGCAGAATCAAAAATACATTGAACATACAATAGCATTCACAAATAACAAGATTCACAAATACACGATTGTATGGAGGAAAACTCAAAGAATTTTACTAAAAATAGAAGGGAGAATTACAACCTAGCTGTCTGATCCAGCATCATCCTCCCGGCATCAAATCCCTCTTCACCTCATGAAAAGCAAAATCACCCAACAATACAATGCTCTTTCTCAAAGACAAACTATCAACACTTCCTTACAAATTACAAAATTTCATCCTCTAGATCTCTCAGATGAGGGATCCATTTATAGATGTCTACAAGGGCGTGATTCATCTCTGGGTTTTTGATTGGTGTCATTCCACTTGTTGTTCTTGGTTCCACTTGGAGATTTCTTGGATTTTTTACTCATCCCAAGGTGAATTCAGAGAGGCAAGTGTCATAGGAGAAGTTTCTGGAAGATTCCATGAGCATCAACTTAGGAAACTGTCTGAGATATTTGTCCATCTTTGCTCATCGCACCCCACAAAAGGCCTCTTTAGTATGCATCGCACCTGGCTAGTGTAGAAGTCAATATGCATCACACCCTGACAGTGGAGCAATTAATATGGTCTAGTTTTGGCCAATTCTGAGTGGTTTTTCAAGTGGAACATTTGGGGAATGATGTAATTAGTTGACCATGATCATTTAGGGTATGAAACAACACTTTTAGGGGTTAAAGAGCCCTTGGTTTATTGACATATAAGATTTGGGTTGCAGTGCCCAAATATGTCTATAACAATGGGCTACCAGCTTTACTTATCAACCTGGGGTTCATACAAAATTGGAGGTGATAGTGTTGTATGCACAAGTAAAAGTGATGGTTCTTCCTATTGTCATGGTTCAGCTGGTGAGAGACCACTAGGGTTCCAAGACATACTTCTATAGAGTTAGAATAAGCTTGATTCTTTGATGGAAGAAGGGAAAATCTACTCTAAGACAATTACTCTACTACAGTAATGGAAAAGGCCAACATGTGATGCTAAACCACGCCATACCCTAATTAACCATTTAAGAAGCTATGCTGAGAAAAATTTCTAAGTCAACAATAAACAAATACTACTATCTAAGTTGTAGAAGTAAAAATCATCAAACCATACTAATGTGCAAGCAAAGAAACTAAACTAAATATGTTTTCACTTTTTTGGACTTTTAGGGAAAATGAAGTATGCAAATTAATTGTTCTTGTGGATGTGACAGGTTGATGGAAGGTGTTTAAGGATGGATATAAGGTTTATGAAGTGGTTGGATGGTGTGGAGGGGTCCTAGGAGGATTTTTTTTGACTTCCTAGAGGTTTCCCATCAATTCAGCCTCAAAACAGGCCGTTTCAGGAAAACCTAGAGGATGTACTAGAAACCTACACAATTATCCTGTAGGAATTACAGGAAACCCTCAAGATATAGCTGAGAGATAATTGTGAGGTTTTTGAAGTGTTGGGAAGATTAGGAAAGGTTTGTTATGGGTGGAATGGAGTGTTAGAAGTTCTAGGAGCATTCAGGAGTCAATATCCAAGATAAGAGATGGCTAGATTCGCTCATTTCGTTTAGGAGAATTTCAATGAAAAATGATGAAAAATTAGTGAGGGTGATGGTGAAACAAGGGATGGCTAAGGTGGATGACGTGGAAGGTGGGTGCTGGTTATGAAGTCTTGATCTCCTCCTGAAGTACCTACTCTTCATAGAGCATGTGTGTCTTCCAAAAAGAACTATGCAACAAGATACATTTTTCACAAACTAGAAAAGCGTGAATCAACTGCCTAGATTATGCATGAAGAAAGTTTCTGAAAGGAATGAAAGCATGAGGGAGATTTTATTGTAGAAATGGAGATGGAAAAATATGACAAGGAAATTTTCATTGCAACATTAACCAACTACTTAATTAAAGACAACAAACTCCTAGGCTCATAAAAGAACTAGAAATCTGTTTTTTTGGGGCTGCGGAAGGGTCCCTTCCTAAAGTCATGGTCCCAGAGGGAGGAAGTGAGGCCAAGAAACTTACTGACAACCTTGTGGTGATCCTTTTTCTCTTTGCTAACTTGCTACTTGAAAGAAGGCACAAATGGAAGAAAACTATCACACAACCAATCTGATCTACAGTACTTGTAATGGGAATGCATCTAATAAGCAAACTAACAGCTAAGCTATGAATCTACACTAAGCATACATGTACAATAAAGAGGAGCCTTGCCTACTAGGTTTGGGCCCTAACCCAAGAGATTCATCCATCTGAGCTAACTCAGTGTTGTCTCGAAACAAAACTCATTTTTATTACCAGAACAATGGATTACATCAAAAGAACTGTCACAAGTGTTACAACTCGAAAAATAGAGTAGATTTTTACAATAAAAATCTGAATCCTACTGAGGTCGTATGCCTCTCTACTTATACCTATGAAGTCTCCAATGGTTTCCTTAAAATTAGGGAGGCTTGTCTAACAAACTTGAGATAAACTGGTGCTTTGTTGTAAGGGCCTAATACCAATTATTAGAGCTTCAATCTATTATACATTAACAGATCTATTTTTTTTTTGTTGATTAAAGTAATAAAAGGAGCTTGCTGACCTTTTCACATAGCTTTAAACAATTAACATCTTATTATTTTATGATAAGCAACATAAATTCAGGTGAGCATTCCATCCATATCAACTTAACAAGAGTAGTCCATGGAAAAATACATGTTTCGGTGGTTGATGATGATACCTTTGTCTTATAGCTCTAGCTAAATGCTCCTTCTCGCCGACCCAACCGGATTTACCTCCCAGCCAACTAGGAAATAAATTCCTAGCCCAGGAAACCTCCACAGGTTCCCTAGCCCTCCGTGCCCAAGTCCAACCAGATATAGTGTGTCCTCAACAAGAATGTGCAAAACCAGATAACAATACTTTCCTCCTCTCAAACCTAAGAAACCTCCATAGGTTTCCAAGGTCTCCCAAAAATAATGACAAGACCAAACAATCACAACCAACCCCCACAATCATAAGCAAGACCCCCCAACCTCCCCTTTCTTCATACCCTCCTTCCCTTCTCCATTTCAACCACCTCTCATTAATGTCATTAACTTCTCATCCATCCTTACAATTGACTTCTCTTCTCCCAAGTAAGCTAGGGGTACATTTGGAAATGTGACATGAATATAAAATTGAGAATTTAATGGGAAAGCATCATATCTTCTCCCAAGTAAATCTAAAAAGTACATTTGGGAATGTGAGGTGAATATATATATATATATATATATTGATAATTAAATCGAGAGGACTATGTCTTCTCCCAAGTAAATGTGAGGGTACATTGGGGAATGTGAGATGTAAGTACATGGAGAGGACCATGTCTTCTCCTTAGTAAATGTGAGGGTACATTGGGGAATGTGAAATGAATATATATATTGATAATAAGATGGAGAGGACTATGTCTTCTCCCAAGTAAATGTGAGGGTACATTGGGGAATGTGAGATGTAATTACATGGAGAGGACCATGTCTTCTCCTTAGTAAATGTGAGGGTACATTGGGTAATTTGAAATGAATACATATATTTTGAAAAAAAGGAAGGAGTCCATATCCTACCTAATATTCAATTTGAGAAGGTAAGAGGGGAATTTGAATAATGGAAATCATGAATTTCATATTAGACCAATATTTCTCAATATTTTTAGATAATGTAAACATTAACAAAATTTGTAGGATAAGATTTAAGTGGGGCATTACATACACCCCTCCTTCAGAGAACTTCGTCCCGAAGTTAGAATGAATGATGCAAGGAGTTTGAAAGCATAGCAACAAGAGAGAGTTATAGCAATAAAATCGGATAAGTCCGACAATGGCATTTCTTCCCATCAAGAGTCTCCAACTGATCTATATCCTCCTATCCACCTTGGCCTACTTCCATTCCCACCTTATCCATCCTCTGCTGCTTTATCAGTGGCAACAGCCATACTAACCACTAATAAAACCGACATGGTGGAAGCGTTGAATACATCGACCTAACTTCCCCAGCAGGCAACTGGCAATCGTCATCACACGTCTAGGGGAGCATGTCCACCACTGCCCTCCCACGATTCCAGGTTTCGGAGGATACACGGTGGGAAATGCCTCCACCCCTCCTTCAGAACTAGGGTCAACGCCCTAACACAGACCACACTACAGAGCTGGTTGGACTTGTCATCGAATAATCCAGTCAGGTCATCTTGCCACCTGTCATTTGCATTTTACTTGTGTCATAAGAATGCATATCAAGTAGATACCAAATGTAACAGAACAATTTACATCGTACCTTTCCTCGTTGGTCGTCTCGACCTTCCCCAATGGAATAATAGATCTTGGTTATCATACAGTTCTTTCCAATCTGTAGTTTAGTTCTCATTCATGCATATATATAACCACAAAATAGATATAGATACATGATCTTAAACATCATGTTTATTAAGCCCAATGTCCACATGTCAATTTTTGTTGTTCATACTGCAAATAAATCTTAAATCAGATAAATCATAATTTCACTAAGTCATTGATTAGATAAATCATATCTATATAAGCCTATACGATGCAACAATAACTCTGACAAGTCATGCGCTAGATAGATTGTAACCAAGTCATACATTTGGTCATAAATCCAACATTTCCATCATTAATACGAAACCCATCAATTTATTTTCACGTGTCCAACCAAATGTATATAATGTTCATAAATAACAACATGGAACTGCAAAATAGAACCTTAACATAGGTAGCTATCTACGTTAAAATGGGCATCATAAACGCTCATGTGACATCCTTGTGGAACCCCTCACTAATAATTAGAGTTGAAACAGATTCAACTGCCCCTCATGGAAAATAACATTTGAACCTGGATATGCTATAAGGTGGTACCAAAACCAAAATAATGGCAAGCAATGGATTAGTGCACTATCAATTCCACTAGAAGGTGTTAATATAAGTTTTATGCATATAATTTCTTTAAAACCTTAGTGAATATAAAAGTCCCACTCTTCCAATTTGATGGTTTTTCATCTTCCAACCAATTAGTTAATCTTGAAAGTAAAAGACTCAAAACTTCATAATTGTTTCCAGCATGATTTTCATATTTTTAATTTTTTGTAAATTGAAAGAAATGTCCCCTAAATGTCAAAGGTTCAAATTTATTATATTTTTAGTCATTGTTTACTAGTACTAAAACAACTTCATGATATATAATGCAGCTCACAATATGACCAGACAAATGAGAGATAATTAAATGAATGGAATGATATGATTTCAATGACTCATCATACAAAAAAAAAGAGATAATTTTAATGAAAACACATATTTTTTTAGATACCAAAGCATTAGTGACAAAATATGCGGAGTCTGCTTATATATATACCATGTAAGGGTGAATATATGAAAATGACACTGATTGCAATACATATCAGCAACAAAATACATAATCAATGAGGCTCCAAATGACCTCTAGAGTCCAAAAGCCATTACACAAGCTACTGGCTTGGTATATGGTACATAGTACAAATTATTGATCAACACGATACAAATAGGATTCCATTATTTTTATAGTGTCATAAACACCGTTATGCCAATTAAGTTGTGCCTCAAGCTCAATAGTTTACAAATCACAAAGTAGATAACCAATTTCCCAAAAGAAGAATCCAATTCGTTTTTTTTTTTTTTTTTTTGGTGGGGGGGGGGCTGATTGAGAATGATTATATTATATATGAAAATTTATAATGATTTTATAATGAGGGTGGATGGCATGGTGTCACTTCTGGTTTCATTTAACATACCATATTCCATGACCACGGAAATGGGAAAATAAGTGTTAAGAATCTAACAGCTGTGATGGAAAAATAGCATGAAATCAAAACACACTCCTGAACATAAGAAACAAGCAACATATTGAGTTGTCCACATTTTGTCAACCAAAAAGGTTGTAATGTTTTTTTTTTTTTTTTGTGGCAAAGCTGTGAAACATTGCAAGCCCAGTGCCCACACAGTGTTATGAACCCAAATAGTTACAGCAAACAAATCAGCTATAAATGTGTTGTGGTAAGAAACAGTGAACCATAAATTATGAAGAAAACCGAAAATAAAAAAATATATATATAAAATTTAAAAGCATAAATCTGACATTCCAGAACCCATCTCTTTCACCTATTGAACGGATTCTTCACCAAAATTGCTCTAAACCTTGTTATTAGCATGTTTAAAAGATTCTTGTCCTTCTAAAATTTAGGCATGATAACCATAGGATAAGATAAGAACAATTCTAACAATAGTCCTGGAAGAGATAATGTAAAATATCATTTTGGAGAAGATAAGAATGCTGATTTTGAAAAATATAAGAACCCTAATATAGACAAGCAAGCGAAGATGTTATTCTGGAGAAGATAGGAAGGCTAGGTCAGAGAAGATAAGAATACTATCCCAAGAGAAGATTAGTATTTTAAGATTCACTACTTAGATATAGGAAGGCTTATCAAAGGCTTTCGAAGATCATGCTTGAGCGTGTTCAATCGGAAGCATCCTTTGAACTGCATTTAGTTCCTCCCAACTACCTGAGATAAACCCAATTGAAAACGTTTTCTTATCATAAATACTCGGGTTTTAATTTTCCTGTTAGCTTCATGCCTTCAAGGGTGAAAGTTTGTTGATTCTGCACAAGGACTTTCCAAATGTTGGTTCTTGAAGCATCATATTCTATGAAAAAAAAGTTGCAAATTATCTGTAAGTGCTAAAACTGGGTAGGATATTTAGGATATTGTTACCTTTTTCATGGAATGTGTTCATGGAACTGGCCCTTTTTGTTAGATAAATAATTGGGGCTATAAGTTTTATTTTTGAACCCTTTTTTTTTAAATAAAAAAAAAAAATTAACTGTTGAAATTGCATAAATTGATGCATCTTATTAACTGAGTTACATTTTTAGATGTTTTGGCAAATCAAGAATGGGTTCAATCTTAGCAGGCTATTCTTTCGCAATTCCTTTGCTGATATTGTGCCCCGAATACACAAATTCTCTTTTTGGAAAGTCAGACTTAGATTCTTTAGCAAAATGTGAATTCTTTCACAAGAATTTAAAATAATCCATAAATGATGTTGATGTTCTTGCGTATTCTTACTGGATATCAAATATCTTCGAAGAATATGAGCACCAACTTCCTTACATATAATGGAAATATTTGATTTATGGTACCTTGGAAGGTAGCTGGGAATTTTGTGACCCGAAAGGCTTTACCTTGATCTTGAAGTGGTCATGATGAGCCTTAAAGACAGTGTTGTACTGCTAGCTTTCCTTATGTTGATTTCATGATACTCTGACTATAAACTAATCTTTGTGAACATGGCTGCCCCATGCAATTATTCTGACAAGTCATCGTTGCCATGACTTTCATTTTCAGATGAGCTCGCCCTTCTGCTAGAATGCCTTGAAAAGTGAACTCTCTTTGGTTCCAAGGTGCTAAAAGGGTACCCACAACCAAGAAACACAGTCAACACCAATGCCCTATTGGATTGGTTTTTTTTTTTTTTTTTTTCCCTGGTTTTAATGGAATTGTTATGAAGCTGAGCAGTTTTCCTTCACCACAAAGGTATGTAGCTTAGGACATTTGCCCCTGATATGAGTTTGAGTGACCAGGATAGGACTATGTTTCCAAAATTGATGATAAGGTTTAGGACATATCAATCCAATGAGGTCAACATTGCAAACATTGTGTTGGCAAATATGTCACCAATATTTGAAACACTGAATGAGATTCATCCAGAGTGGTTCCTCATCTGTAACAAACACTTTCTTTGGTCCTCATTTGATTCCGTGACCTTCTCGCAGGCACTAGTTTCCCAGATCCATCATGAATTGGTATTGTCTTATTTTCTATCAGTTTCATCTACTTAACTGTCTGATTCATATTCTTTGCCCCCGTCAATAGACCATTGATAGGACTTAAGGATATACCCTAGTGTTGGCACAAACCAACCCAAAGTGAGAGGTGCTCAAGCGTTGAAAACAATTTTCTATATCAAGTCCTCAAAATCAATAAATAATCTACAACAACTTTGATGAGATACGCCTTTTGAAGATCTTCCATCTCATTTGGAAACTCCACTAAAAAAGGAATCCCTTTCCATTTCAAGTTTTGTATGGGTGGAGAGAGCAAGTGGTTGTGTTAAAGACCAAGAAGATCTCACCTAGTGGCTCCATGGTTGAAAGGTTGGGACAGTGTCCATGCAATGATTTCTTTATATTCATCATGGATTCTCAAATGGAATGGTGGACATCGGAGTACAAGGCCAAGTTGCATGAGTTCACATGTGTTGAAGAAAGGGAGATGAGTCATTTGGGAACTTCATGTTAAATTCATTAAGATATATTTGGCAGTTCATCCATCATATAAACCGATGATGGTTTTTGCTATAATGATCTATATCAATGCTCTTGCTCTCCATCCAAAGTTCAACTCTTTCTTTAGGAAAGTGCAACCCAAGGACTTTAAAACAGTGTAAATTCCTATTAAAAACATAGAAAATTATCATTGTGTGTGCACAAGAAGAGGTTGATCAAGATAACAATGATATAGCATGTGATGAGGAAGTAAAATATTTTGACCAGCAACAATAGTGTTTTACATAAAAATCTTCTGATATTGTTGGGTCAGAGCACTTGTGATGATGCAAAGCATGCACGAAATCCCATTTGCAAGATGGATATTGTGTTTTTCAATAGATGGCACAATTTTTCGAGGAAGATGATACTTATATAAGAGTCGACAAAGTTGATCCTAGTATTGTTCGTGGACATTTTACAGACTACAGTTACAAAGACAGAAACGGCTGGCACATTTATCAATTGGTATGTTACCCTCTTCTTTTATGACAGAATAACAAGATCCAGTCAGCAGACAGAGTATTAATCGTTCTGCTAATTGATAAGGTTTTCAGAAAGGCCAGTTCTGAAGGTGTTAAAGCTTACCGCATAGGAGAAGGTATCCCACAAGAATCAATGTGTGCAAACAAAAAATATTCTTCTTCATGAAGGTTGTTTGGAGATTGTAGATGGCATACTAATGAGACAAAAATAACAGTCTTAAGATTGGAGTACGTATTTTTGGCAGGTAGATAAAACAAATCCAGTGGTATCAGCATTGGATGGAAGATTCAGGAAAAAGTTTCAAGGTAGGATTTCAAATTAATAGCACTCAGCACAGAGATTTGTCCAAGAGATCCATTCTAAGCAGTATGTGGCAGGAAGAACAGCACAACAAAAACATAAATGGATCAGTTTGAAGCACAATTCCTAGCAATAGTGAAATATTGACAGTAAAATGAAACTTTCAGATTGAATTTATGGAAAAAAATGGAAAGGTATTGACCCTTGAAAATAGGTCTCCAATTAGCAGATTTCTTAGCAAAAGGGACACCAACTCCTACAGCAATCAACCAGAAAACCATTTGCAAAAATGAGAGATACAAACTTATGTTCCTGCAGCCCTACTCCAACCCACATATGTTTAGATGGTGCAATAGTGATCTAGGAGTATTTATAAGGAATGCTCAGCTTATTTAAAATGGTTTTTGGATATAGTCCAAAAGTGGTCGCCCTTAGATTTTAAAAGATCATAGCCAACGGTTTTGGCTTGTAGTTTTTGGACATGGTTTTGAGTAGCTGATGGTTTCTTAAACACCTGGTGTCTGCACCCCTGGTTTAAGCATGTTACCACTTAAATAATGCAGTTTAGATCACACAAGTCAATGGGATATGAATCAATTACTTTCTTTAAGGGATGTGAGGAAAGACATTTTTCATTTGAATGTGACTTTTGGGAAGAAAGGACATAATTATGTTGTGTTTCTCCAATAAGTACAGGTATACCATACTGATCGATTGCCAAGCATCGTAAGGAGTCTCTTTGCAGCATTGGAGTTGAAAATAACTGAATCGTGAAATTCCTTGTGACCATATGGTTGTGACCTAACAGGCCAGCTAGGCCAATTCAATACACACAGAGTGGGCAATAACTCTACATCAACCCAAAAGATCACAGTCCTTTATGCCGTCCAAAAACAAGTGAATTTTTTTTTTATAGATAATTTCCAGTTAAACTTTTTTTTTTTTTTGGTAGCATTATGTAAGGAATATTAGGAGAAATGAAGCACAACTGGTTATATCAGTCCACTGAGTTTACTTCGCATTGCTTACTTTGACTTGAATAAATTATCAGAGGAATTTTTGCATATATCTGTCGGTTATCATCATGTGAAGTTTGATAACAGAGAAAGTTTCTATCCTCTACCACTGAATTATGAAAACAATAACAGGAGCCTATTAACTATTTCACAGCCATACCGCTATGTTAACTGGTGGCCAGGTTTCAACCTTCAGTCCTTCATTCTTCTAACTGATGTGCAGTAGTAGTTGCCTGTATCTGAAAATAGTTATCTTCTTATGCTTGGATTCAACACTTGGATCAAGAGCTAACCCAGCAAAACTTCTTCCTTGGCTACAACTCTTGAAGTTTACAACCTGTAAGGAAGCCTTTACCATATTCTTTTCTACTGTTCTTTCCAGATCAAAATACTGCAAAAGTGCAAGGAGTGAAGGAAAATAGAATGGATGTATCATCTGGAGTTCTTTAAAGGTGCATGAACTTGTGATGGGCCAAGATTCTTTTCAGGCTGCAAATCAACCTGAGAAACTTCTCAAACATCTATTATTTGGTAGGAATAAACAATTTAGATTCCTGTGCAGGTACTTTTGGTGTTGGTGTTCATTCTACATACAACAGTTGACAAAATCCAAAATTGACTTTAGTATTTCCAGCCACCTTGAGTGTCTTCCTCCTTTCCTTTTTCAAGTCATGTCTTTCAATCTTGAGTGAAAAATTTTCATTGTATTTTAATCACTATTCAGTTTTCTTCCCCAGCTATCAGTGGTACCTCAGAGGGAAAACTTTTAAGGATCCGTGATTTTCTTCTGGGTGACTCTTTATAATTTTCAAACTGAAAATATTAACTACAGATATTTGGCGATACTTTTGTGAATGTTTTTAGATTCTAGGGACTTCATATATTTTATAAATGATCTAACAAATTTTACCATCATATGATTTCATCCTAAAGATATTTGGGTGAATATTCATTCTAATAAAACTTACAGGAATGTATTCATATTGAATTTAGACTTTCCTGGAGGTAGGCTGATTGAAAATCCACCTATTTCCATGGTTGGCTGATTGGAAATCCACCTATTCCCATGATTGGTTGATGGCTTCTGCAGTAGAAAAAAATAAATAACAACTATACAACTGTGTTGACAGCGTAGATCCATCTACAGTGGCTACACAAACTTGGGTTTGCTAACACGACGAGATCCAAAATAACTATGGCTTCGACAGGTCTGAAAACCCACCATTTATTGATGTCCTTGGTTCCTAATCTGAATGTTAAAATACCATCACATCTCATAACAACCATATTAATTTTTCCTCCTCTTCCCCAGCAATCCATCCATAATCACCTTCTTCCTGTTCTCACTGGATTGATGATCCACCACCTTGCTATTACTGTTATTGGTATTCATCATTTCTGAAGGTTTACTGAACATGGGGAGGAAATACCACCAAGCAGATGTAAAGAAGATGGCATAGAGCCGACCGAAGAAAAAAAAAACAAAGACAACAGTATGATGATCAAAGAAGTTGCACCCACACTGGCACCATAAGCCATTGCTGGCCTGGTCCTCCTGTAGAAGATATCAGGTCCCTGCGGTCTCACAGATCTGGTGGGCCACTAAACTCTTGCAAGAAGAACTCAATAGGTACCTAGCCCCATGAGGATATTCACAAAAGAGAGAGAAAGAGAATACATCTTGCCATCCTTCATTTTGCTACCAACTTCATTACTCTTCAACCCATTCTCAGTTGTTAGTGAGAGTTTAACGATTGTTCCCACTCAGTAGTGTGTTAATTTATTCAGCAAGAAAGTGGAAGGGCACACTATTGCTTCATTTATTCACAGAAAATCCGCTTGGAATTCAATACAGGAAATTTGTGTTATGAGGAGAACCTTTGGAGAAGGTTCTTTGATTGGTTGATGCCAGATGGCAACAAACCTACCATGGGCATCCTGCATAGGCCATGGATAGGGCCAAAGAAGGTATCTAGACATTATGTCACAGTATTGTGAAAACTCAATACCCTAAATGACCAAATGTTACAAATAAATAACTAAATAAAGGTTAAGTTTTCTGGATCGAGCCAAAGACTAGGGCAAACCAGATTTCAAAAGATATGGAATTTCAGGTCAAAATAAAATTTGCATATCCCCTGCCATATATCATCAATAATCAAAGAAATTGACAGCAATTTCCAAGCTTTTGGGTTATAACAAGCTTCCACTTTGATAGATACAAAATGACAAGCTAGTTCTCGAACTAAAATATCCATTTTTACATATGAACTCTGGCACTGGCAAAAACCCTTCAATCAAGTTAGATCGTAGAGCATCAACAGAATCAGCTAAATTTGGGCAATAAGTAAAAGTCTTCCATAGTATTGAAAAGCTAAGAACAGAGACAATGACAATCCAATAAGTGGTCTCGTCAAACATAGACAGGACACAATGATGCTGTCTACTACATCTGTGCTATCTATAGATTTAGTTTATTATGTACCTAATGTATTTTCTGGTCCCATCAATTGCTCTTCCCCATCTATGGACATTCAAATAACTTACTTTTCTTTCATGTTATCTTTCTAAGGCATATACCTTGTAATACTATTCTTCCGATGACAGTTTGGAATGTTGACAAATAAATTACAGAGTGCGTCAAGCTAATTCTCTTATGAGCATCTAATTTCCAAGTGGTTAGAAAACCGAAGTCTCAATTATGGGAGAGCTTGTTTAGTTCTATTTTCTTATCTTTAAACAATATAACCATCTAAATAACCTAAGAAGAAAGAATCCCAACATTTTATAAGGATAATCAAAAGCAAAGAAAAACAATTACAGATAATCACACCATATAAAAGCCTGAGTAAACATAAACCAATTTTTGTTTTTTTTTGTTTGGTTTATCACTGCCTGAGAAGAGAAATAATAATGTATCTTTGCAAAAAAAAAACCATACTAATAGACCAAAATGTTGCCTTAAGATGTTCAAATAATCTAGCTTGTTTAGTTTCATTTACCATTTTAACAGATATAATGGGACAAAGATTATCAAACTTGTTGAATAAGCCTGGAAAATTGTTATCGAGGTAATTGTAGATCTCCCGCTTTAAGATCCCAAGTGGGTGATTGTCCCTTCTATGAAGCTGCACACCTATTTTCGAAAAAATTGAATCCGGCACATTGTTTGTTGGATCATTCTCCCTTACTACATTATCTTTGCTAATCTTGACACCACCCGCTTCAAGTAAAGTCGACACGATTTCTCCAGTCTTTCTGCGGGCATTTTTTTTGAAGAAACTAGCACGGTAGAAACCCATCTATTAAACCCTAAACCCACAGTCGCTGCGCTGTGAGTGCCTGCCCTTTTGACCTGTACCGGAGAACTACGAGAATGAAAGACGGGAGGCGAAGTTGAAGAGAAAGAGGTCACTACTTGATTGAGTCTAGTTTTTCATTGGGCAATAAGGATTATTGAAGGAGCCTGTCTGCCAATAGTCGCCATTTCCAGCCAGTCTACACAATTTTATTTGCCCGAGAACAGAAAATTTTGTTGCAACAGAAACTAAAGTGTTATTTTAGCTTAGATGGAAGCTTCTATTGCAAAGAACATTTTAAAGTGCAATTTACAGGTTAGTAATGTCATGGTCTTCAAAGATTCAACTAGATTTGAAAAATCTCTAGTGGGTAGGCTTCAAGCTCCAGATTTTGAACGAAAGCTCTGATACCATGTGTAAGGGCCTAATACCAATTATTACAGCTTCAATCTATTATACATTAACAGATCTATTTTTTTTTTTGCTGATTAAAGTAATAAAAGGAGCTTGCTGACATTTTCACATAGCTTTAAACATTTAACATCTTATTATTTTATCATAAGCAACATAAATTAAGGTGAGCATTCCATCCATATCAACTTAACAAGAGTAGTCCATGTCAAAATACCTATTCCAGTGGTTGATGATGATACCTTTGTATTATAGCTCTATCTAAACGCTCCTTCTTGCCGACCCAACCGGATTTACCTCCCATCCAACTAGGAAATAAATTCCTAGCCCAGGAAACATCCACAGGTTCCCTAGCCCTCCGTGCCCAAGTCCAACCAGATATAGTGTGTCCTCAACAAGAATGTGCAAAACTAGATAACAATACTTTCCTCCTCTCAAACCTAAGAAACCTCCATAGATTTCCAAGGTCTCCCAAAAATCATGACAAGTCCAAACAATCACAACCAACCCCCACAATCATAAGTAAGACCCCCCAACCTCCCCTTTCTTCCTTCTCCCTTCCCTTTTTATACCCTCCTTCCCTTATCCATCTCAACCACCTCTCATTAATGTCATTAACTTCTCATCCATCCTTACAATTGACTTCTCTTCTCTAAAGTAAGCTAGGGGTACATTTGGAAATGTGACATGAATATAAAATTGAGAATTTAATGGGAAAGGATCATATCTTCTCCCAAGTAAATATGAAAAGTACATTTGGGAATGTGAGGTGAATATATATATATATCGATAATTAAATGGAGATGACTATGTCTTCTCCCAAGTAAATGTGAGGGTACATTGGGGAATGTGAGATGTAATTACATGGAGAGGACCATGTCTTCTCCATAGTAAATGTGAGGGTACATTGGGGAATGTGAAATGAATATATATATTGATAATAAGATGGAGAGGACTATGTCTTCTCCCAAGTAAATGTGAGGGTACATTGGGGAATGTGAGATGTAATTACATGGAGAGGACCATGTCGTCTCCTTAGTAAATGTGAGGGTACATTGGGTAATGTGAAATGAATACATATATTTTGAAAAAAAGGAAGGAGACCATATCCTACCTAATATTCAATTTGAGAAGGTAAGTGGGGAATTTGAATAATGGAAATCATGAATTTTATATTAGACCAATATTTCTCAATATTTTTAGATAATGTAAACATTAACAAAATTTGTAGGATAATATTTAAGTGGGGCATTACATTTTCCTTTCACTTGCTCGGTTGCCTTCTAATCATCATGATTTGGTTGTTTGCACTCCAATATTATGGAGGAAAATTCAAATGGAGGGGTAGTAAATGAGGAGGATTTACCTCCTATAATCCCTCTCCCTTGTCCCATTCCAGTTGTGACCATGGTCTTTGCCAAAATTCCTTGCTTTTATCCTTTAATCCTCCAATAAATGCACATTAGAACACAAAGCAAAATATCCAACTCTAACTCATCTCATAAACAAAATATATTCAAAAGTATGCAATAAGTTATAAGAATAGTTGGTTTGACTATGCTAGGAGGTGAATTAAGGCCCATATAATTACCCAATGATGAGGCTTGTCAGAAATCTTGTCAGTAGTCCCTTGGATAAACAGGAAACACACCTTAGAGACTAGGTCATCACTAGGAAGCTTAACCCTCGACTCTTTATGTGCTCTTTGGAAATCATTGATGCCTTGAGACTTGTTATAGCCATTAGTTTTTAAAAAATTAAGAATATGATATTTTTCTTCTTCTAGTTGCATCTCATCCAAAATTCTTAAAGAATGGGTGGCTAGAGTACTAAGTACCCCTAATTTATGTGCTGGAAAATGATGAGAACTAGAATGGAGATATTGTTATGTGTTATTTTTATTGTGAAATACTCGTTGAGAAATAGAACCATCATTCGTCCTCGACAGAAGGATCTCTAAGAAAGGAATATGCCAATTCACTTCAACCTCCATTATGAATTTGATGAAGTCTGATTGAGAATTAATATGATTAAGAAACACAACCAATTTTTTGTGACCGTGAGGCCAAATGAAACAAGTATCATCAACATATCTCTTCCATTACTTAGGGTGAAATGGAGCTGAAGCTAAGGCCTTAGCCCCAGAATCCTCCATGAATAAGTTAGAAATGATAGGGGAAAGAGGAGAACCCATCTTTACCCCACTAGTTTGTTCAAAGAACTCACCTTAAAAACTGAAGAAAGTAGAGGTTAAGCAAAGGCCAACTAATTTGGCAGTGTCATTGTCAATGATATTATTTATGATGTCAATGGTCTCTTGAATAGGAATGCAAGTATAAAGGGAGACAACATCAAAACTCACTAAAAAATCACCAGGTTCCAGCAGAATATCCTTCAATTCATTAACAAAGGAAGTAGAGTCCTTAACAAAGGAATCAGTGCGACCAACAAGAGGTTTGAGCATTTGAGCTAAGAATTTAGCTAGATGATATGTAGGTCCACCGATTGTGTTAACAAGAGGTCTCAAGGGGACCCAAAATTTATGAATCTTGCAAAGGCCATAAATCCTTAGGGTAAGGGGATTGCTTTCAATAAGCTTCTTATAAAGAGGTTTAAGGGAATTAATGGAATTAATGGTAGTTAATATTTATTTGTTAACTTTTTTAATAGGATTGTTATTAAGCTTGATGTAACTACCACTATTATAGAGGTGTTCAATAATTTTATTCGTATAGTCTAATTTATTGAGAATGACAACTTCTATGCCTTTATCATCTTTTAGGATGACAATGTCAAGGTTGTCATTTCAATATTTAAGGGCAACAAATTCATCTTTGCTAATGTTTCTTTTGGGAGGCTTAGCCTTCATAAAAGTGATATCAAATATTTCCTTATAACCTCTTTAACATTATCAGGAAGCTCCTTGATACCAAATTCAATGTTGCAAATAATGTCATTAGTGGGAATCTTATTGGGGGTTAGGCAAAAATGAAGACCCTTATTTAAAATCTTAAAAAGAAAAGGACCAAAATTTTTACTACGAAGATTAATAACTTTTTTAAAGGAAGAAGAGAAATTATTATTATTATACCTAGTATTATTAGTAGTAGTAGTAGTAGTAATGTTGTTGTTGTTGTTGTTATTATTATTACCACACTTATTATTCTTATCATCGGTATGAATAAATATATAATTATTTAAATCCTTAATCTTATCAAAAGCATTGATCAACTTTTTATTACTATAAACAATATTATTTAAATCATTCATAATTAATTTAATATTGTTCAACCATTTATTAATGTTGTTAATAAACTGATGGGGAGAAGAACTTTTATGGGAAAGAAGCTTAGGATTAATAAGGGATGGGTCATTAAAAGACAGATCAATGCAGGTACAGGGAGTTGAACGACGAGAAGGGGATTCTATATGCAAACAAAGACAAAGGTTTGACACTGAAGGAAAGTGAGAAATCATGATAGCGTCCTCATCTGCATGGTTCGAGGAGGACATCATGTGAGCCAAGGGAAAGAGATCGGGTTCATCTGACACCAAAGTAGAGGAGGATGATGGATCTTCAGAATGCTCGGGAGAGGAAGCCTTGATACAGTCACTAAATGTCAGGCCGATCAAATCACCATTGATATCACAGATTAGAGAGGTCGATTCAGTGTTGACTATAGTTGTGGAATCAAAATTGATTAATGGAGAACAATCCAAAGCTGGATAGAACTTTATACAATATTTTACACAGATCTCACTGCTGAAAAGTCAATTCGGAGACAAAGTCGATAAACTGACTTCTCCTATCAAGTTTGAGGAAGGAGATCCATTATAAAGAGACCTACAGGAGGGATCAAAGATGCTAGAGAGGGATTTTCTGCCAAAAGCTAAAGGATCCAGAAAAATATTGGACTTGGAAACAAAAGACATGATATTAAAATTAGGGGAAGAAATTGAAACTTGGTTTTGAACCCATGCGCTCAGGGTTGAAACCTACTCCTCATTTATCTAACTTAATGCTTGATGAGAGGAAGTTCGACTATCTACAACCGAAGAGAGGACGCCTTGTAGCTGCAAAATTTTGACATTTTTTTATGTTTTGAAATTTCTTCAAAATCAAGAGATTTTGGAGACAAGCTACCTTCAACCACTCGTTAGAGAGCATTAAACATGCCATTTTCCAAATCTAAGTGAAGAAAAATATTGCACAACAGGAAATCAAGAACCCTCCTAATTTCACAAATTTTAGACTTAACTAAAGCTAAACTCATTTTAAGAAAAATATACTCGTTCTTTGAATTATTTAAATGATGATTAATATGAGCGAACACTAGAATCAGTGTTGCATCCCTGCAACACTTAAGAAACATAAGATCAGATTTTTTCTTTGCAACTTAAAGTCTAGCTAATTCAAATTGACGAGATTTATCAGCCATTTCCCTTCCATGTAGGGTTATAATGTTAGATATTAGGGTTTTGTGATCCATAATGTAGTAAGCATGTCTTTCAGATTAATCACATCACTATTGTTTGGTAGATGTTTTGAACCAGCTAATGTGGTTCATCCTCAGGAAAAAGGTGAAAATAGATCCTAATGAATAAATAGCAAGGATGCATCGGTGACCAGAATTAGTCGTTAGAAACTAGTCGTTAGGAAATCAGTTATTTTATTAATAAATTTAAAAATATATATAATTTTAAATTCCAATCAAATGACTAACTGTTATAAAATTAGTCATTAATTATAAATATCTAATTATTTATTAATATTAAAATTATTTATATATATATATATATAGATATATATACATACATACATATATATACATACATATATATATATATATATATATATATATATATATATATATATATATATATATATATATATATATATATATATATATATATATATATATATATATATATATATCATAATAACCCATTAAGAAATTATTAATTAATAATATTAATAATGACCAGAGTTTCTTAGAGTTTCCCCAAAAAAATATTTGCAACATTGACTTTGAGATCACAAGGATCTGTTTCTTTAACTCAGACAGTAGCATAGAAAAATATCATAAAAGACGTAGGTAGATGGAATGATTTTACTACCATCCAAGGTCAATCCTTCTGCTCTGGTAGTTAAGAAATTAGCGATGAAATGTCAAATTATACTTCTTGGCATGCTCCATAAAGGTGCCTACTAGGAGTTTGGATCTATTGCCTCATAGTCTTAGTAGATGATTTATATAGCTGTGTAAATCTTTGAATGTCAGCATAGTGTAGAGCTTAATCATTCCAATTAGGGGTGAAAGTGACTGAAAGTAGGTAAAAAAATAGTAAAGTACATCATCCATAAGGGTATTTCTCTCTCCACCTATGGAAGAGAATCTATGCATCAAATAGGGAAGTATTCTTCTCATCCTATAATATGATAGAGCTTTAGAGACAGAAATATATTTACACAAGGGACATTCAAAGATAGGTAGTGTAGAAATTGTGCCCCAAAAGTCATAGAACTATCTTCCTCTTGTTGATTTTGTCTTTGACATGTACATTACTTTGTAGTTGGCTAACACTACCTATTCCATATTGGTGTAGGATACAAATCTTTGTAGCACAAATATACATTTAATAGTCTTGATTTATTCATTGGATCATATGCATATTTTACACAAAATAGTTAACTTAGTTCATATAGATTAGGATCTCAAACCTGTTCTGAGACTTCTTATAGAATGGAATAAATGTATTCTACTTGTATGTTTGGTACTTCACAACACCTCATTTACATTGGTTTATTTACATATACTATGTTGTAATTATTCTAGCATCCCCCTCAATTAATTCAGACTCTTATAAGTACAAGAGAGATAATCTTAGAATGCCTCAATATTTTCACATGCAAGTGACTTCGTGAAGATATATGCACGTTGATATTGAGTGGAGAAAACTGGAGATGCATGTTGTATTTTTGAATATGTTTTGTTTGAATTGGTATTGAACCTAATCTAGCAATATAGCAACCACATAATTATCTTTCTTCTATGATTCTCTTCATTCACAGGGTTCCATATTCATTTTTCTCAAGGGAACCTTCAACCTTTACATAAATCAAAGCCTAGATGTGTTGATATTAGATAATACAGTTGAAAAGGTTGTCTGCACCTCACAACTCAGAAACACCATGCAAGTAAAGACTAGTGAAGGTACTGAAAGTCACAACCACATTACTTTATATCAAAGTTGTACATGAAAAATTACCTTATATCAAAGTTGTATATGGAAGTAAAATTATCAAGCGTTGACAATGGAAAATTAGATACTTAAAACACCACAAGCCCTAGAGAGGTCGGGTTCATTGAGGTTCACAATAGTTAGTAAAACATGTAATCTAATTTACCTTTGAAATTTTGTTTTGCTAGTGACTAATCAAATGTAGCATGGTTTATATAAGGCATAATTTTTCTTAGAAGTTTGGAATAATGATCATTCTACCCCAATCAATTTGTCATTAGTGTGTTGGAATTATCCCATTAATTTTCAACTCTTATTTAGTTTCTGAAGAAAATAGGCTCATCAATGATTTTATAACTTATATCTACAAGTCAAAAACTTCCAATATTTTCCTCAACATTTCTAATTAGTTTATTTTTGGACCCTCAATGATAGATTCCCCAAAACAATATTTGCATTGCAACATTGACTTTGAGATCACAAGGATCTGTTGCTTTAACTCAGGAAGTAGCCTTGAAAAATCTCATAAAATACGTAGGTAGATGGAATGTTTTTACTACCATCTAAGGTTAATCCCTCTGCTCTGGCAGTTAATGAATTAGCAATGAAATGTTGAATTGTCCTTCTTGGCATGCTCCATAAAGGTGTGTACTAGGAGTTTGGATCTATTGTCTCATAGTCCTACTAGATGATTTGTATAACTGTGTAAATATTTGAATGTCAACATAGTGTAGATCTTAATCATTCTGATTAGGGGTGAAAGTGACTAAAAGTAGGTAGAAAAATGGTAAAATACACATCCATAAGGGCATATTCTCTCACTACCTATAGAAGAGAAGCTCTGCATTAAATAGGGAGGTATGCTTGTGGTCCTATAATATGATAGATATTTAAAGATAGTAATATATTTACACAAGGGTCATTCAAAGATATGTAGTGTAGTAATTGTGCCCCAAAAGTCATAGAAATGGATTCCTCTTGTTGACTTTTCCTTTGACATGTACATTACTTTGTAGCTAGCTAACAATACCTATTCCATATTGGTGTAAAATACAAATCTTTGCAACACAAATAAAGACTTGGAAGTCTTGATTTATTCATTGGAGCATATGCATATTTTATACAAAATAGCTAACTTAGTTCATATATACTAGGATCTCAAACCTGTTCTGAGACTTCTAATAGAATGGACTAAATGTATTCTACTTGTAAGTTTTGTGCTGCCCAATACCTCATTTACATTGGTTTATTTACATATACTATGATGTAATTATTCTAACATCCCCCTCAATTAATTCAGGCTCTTAGAAGTACATGAGAGAGACTTAGAATGCCTCAAGATTATAACATCAAAGTGACTTGGTGAAGATATCTACATGTTGATATTGAGTGAAGAAAACTGGAGTTTCATGTCTATTGTTGAACATGTTTTCTTTTGAATTGGTATTTAACCTCGATGTATTGTGTGCTCATGAAATAGTGGATTGAAAACAAGTTATAAAACACCTTAATTGATGCACTACAAGATCATCTAATGTATTTGTGGTACACCCAATATTGCAAGTATGTGATGTAGCTACTTTGAAGATAGATCCTCCTATTGTGCAATATTCTACTTCAGTGGAAGATTGAGAAACAAATTTCCACTTCTTGTTCCCCCATGACATAGGACTAGATCCTAAAAAGAAAACAAATCTAGAGGTGGATTTCCTATCATCAATGGAACCTCCAAGATTTGATTTCATGTATCCTATCAAGAATAAATAATCATTTTTTTGTATTCTAAGTTGTATTACATATGACCCTGAATATATTGCAATTTCTTTTGTTGATTTCTAGTGACTCAGGTTTCGTTCCTATGTGAGTCATAAAAAATAACAACATAGATAATTTGCGGCATATTTTATGTTAGGTAAATGAAGCTCAATCAATTGATGATGTAAAGTGGAATTTACCTACGATGATGGATCAAACCAAATGAGTTTCACCATGATTTCATGAGCCCCTTGCTGCATCTAGCTACCTAATTGTCCAGATTGGCCACATGTTATTCTCTTCAATTTTTTTCTAGATTGGCTTCTTGCCTCCTACTCGTGTTTCTCTCATACATGTGTTATGTCCTAAATCTACCTCAGGCTGAGAAAGGCAAGATCTAGGGTAACATCAAACCACGCTTAACCTGGCACCTAGCCCTACCAGGTCGGGAGAGGGCTCTCTCCTTGTCAATCTCAGAATAATATGGTCAATAAGGCTTGAGATTCCTGATTTAGAGACTATTTTTAGGCTGGGTATATGCTTAGAGGAGTTCGATTGAATTTAATTTTGGTTTGCTGGCTCAAATGTGAAAGGCTGATTTGGGTCTAGGGAATGGACATAGTCTTGCAAAGGTTTCTATGGGGCAAGGTAGGAAAATGGTTAAGTAATTTGAAATAAGAGAGATGGAGAGTCTTAATCCTGGTGAGGAGTTTGAGAGGGCATGCAAGTCTCAGGGATCCTCTTCAAATAGTTGAAAACATAAATAACTAAACAAACCCTAGGTAGAGCACTGCAACATCAATGAATTATACCTTTATCCTTGACTCATTTAGTTAAGTTGAACAGAAAGAGATGATGGCATACATAAACACATGTAAACTTGCATTATAGAAGGAAAAAGAATACCAAATCAAGTTGCCACAAGAATCCCACAAAATGCTACAAACCCTGGTCTATTCCTTTGCCAAACTTTAGAGATGAATGTACAATAATACTCAAAGCATTCACAAGAGTCCAACCTTTAGAAATGACTAAAAAACTACTAGATATAGGCAAAAAACAACTTGTGCTAGGCTTTAGGGGTCGAATTCATGAGTTTAGGATCTATTTCAACAAGATCTAAACTAAGAACTGAAAAGTAGGCAGTGGAACATCTTGCCTCTAAAATGTAGGAAACGGATTCATTCAGTTCAAAACTACTTTTTCATGATGCATCTGCCTCCATGAGTGAAATTTTAACATTTTTACATCAAATTCCATCATGTTACATCAAATTACATCATGAGTTTGACTATAAGAGAGAGAAAAGTCAAACTGAGAAAAAACTAGGCGAAAAACATAGTGTTTTGGCAAAAGAGTCAATTTTCCATCTTGTGCGTCGTGCCATTGTCCCCGTGCGTATCACCTTTTTGCAATTGATTTTGGAGGCCTTCCCGTGCACAAACTTTTCTCCAAGTGAGCTTGTTAGAAAGCTTTGTCTATCTACTTTCCATAATAGGTGGAATTTCTAAATTTAGTGTCCTTTTTCCCCTCCAAAGGTGAATTCTCCCAACATTGCTTCCTGTGTGGCCAAAAAGGCACAGAAAGGGCATTTTTTAGGTGTTTTTGACCCTTTTGGAAGCTCAAAACTTGACAAAATTTCTTGGCCATTTCTGGGTATTAATAATTTTGCATGAGGAATCCAAAAATGCTAAGTTTTCCTCCAGAGGAAGTCCCTAGCAAAAGCGAGTGCTAGGTGGCACTACACACTAGGAAGAAAAATCTGTGTTTTGCTCCAAAAATTCAAAATTGACAAAAAGTGTGCCAAATTTCTTGAAATTTGGGCTGAGTGACCTACATTAAGTAATATGTTGGGCTAAGGAAGCCTCAACCAGAATCTTGAGCTTGTCTTTCTCTTTCTTTCTCCTCAAAGCTTTCCTCAACTTGGCCTTCAAAGTCCTTATTCTTGCTTTGAAAACTTTGTTTCTTTCCAAATAGTGATTGGGCATGTGCCTCAACATATTTTTCTCTTTATTTGCCTTCTCTAGCATCTTCTCCAAGTGCATGTTTGACCTCTCAGGCCAAGATTCATGATTAGCTTCAATTTCTTTCTCAAGTGGTGTCAACTTGATTTTCTTCTTTTTGGCAGCTTGCCAATTTTCTCATATGTTTTGGAGCTCCATGATAGTTTGCAGGTCTTCCAACTACTTATTCCTTTGCTCAAGATAATTGATTTCCCACTTGGCTCTTTCTAGGTTGAGAGACAAGCCATGAATGTTAGCTTGCTATTCTTGGATGATCTCCTTGAGCTTTGAGCTTTGGGAGCCCAAATCAATGTCATCATCTTGAATGAGAATGAAGTCTCTCTCTTGAACTTTTTAAGGCCACTCATCATGAAATGGCTGCTTACCTTTGTCCTGTACCTACTTTGCTGTTGAAGGAAACGAGACCCCTTCCACCTCGGGTGGAGATAGTACTCATTTTGCTGCTGCAAACAACCTCCTTATGCCCTTTTGGTAAGTGACAAACATTGGCACACTGGTGTTTTGAGTCTCATGCACCTCTTGCTGATGTGAAGGCTCTCTTGCCTCATGAAAAATTGATGGGGGCACTTGAGGGCTTGTGAAGACCTCATGTGAAATTAAATCATCACATGAAACATTCAATAAACTCAACTGATTCAAAACCACAATCTTGATCAATGCAAAGTGATAGATGATGTTATACTATTGATGAGGAGGTTTCCTTTGCACCAATGTAATCATTTTCTCAATATTCTGGCATATGAAATAGGGGATGTTCATCATCCTCACTCTAGTAAAATGCATTAATAATCTGACATGATAGGTGTATAGGCAAGAAAATCTACCTTCATAGCTGAAATATTTGATTATGAGTTTCATAAGGGGAGCATATGTATCCTGTAGGTATCTGAAAGGGAAGACCCTACTGATATGCCTCTGAAAACTAGCCTTGATATAAGGCTCATAATGATCTCTGTCCACCAGTTGTCCCTTATTCCACTACTCACCCACATTCGGAATGCCTGTTGCTTCAGCTATAGTCTCAGGTGTCAAAGTGAATGTCACACCTACCAAATTGACCTAGCCATTGTGAAGATGGAGCACGGAAAGTCTAGCAAGCTCATGGTGGCATTTGACTCTTTCCACCATCTCACAAAATTGGTAGCAAGATTGATGTTTGAAGCATGCTACAGTAAGAGGGCAAGCCAATAGCTCAGTAAGTGTAGTGGGCTCCTCCCAGATGTGTTTTCCTCCCTTGTGAGGTCTCCTTGGTGCATGAATTTCTTTGGAGGAATCACTTACTATTTCCTCATCTTTGTCATAAGATGAATTTGTCTCCATGTTTTCCATTGTTTGATGTTCTTTGATGAGTATGAAGAGATTTTATAGGAACAATAGGTATTTGTTGTTAAATGATAGGGATTTGATGATGGGGGATAGTGAATGAGGGATTGTGATGCTGCTTGTAGGGTTTTTGGGAATGGCAGGGTTTGGGGAATAAGGATTAGGGTTTAGAGATGCCAATTAGGGTTTGGGAGTAGTGGGATTAGGTATTAGGGTTTTTAGTTTTGGGGATAAGGGAATGGGTGAGTGTGAATGAGAGAGGGGAGGGAAAATGAAATGAGGGGAGTAAGACAACAAAATTGCAATTTTCCAAACCCTACGTAACTTTTTCAATTGAATGTGAAAGGAAGTAGGGTTTTGTTTTTTACCTATTGAAACACCATAAAAATTGATCAAAACCCTTACATTGGCAATATGAGATGCTTGACTTACCTGGAAGGAGGAAATTTGCAAGTTTGGAGCTTGGAGGAGGTGATTTGGATGAGTTTCGGGCTTTGGAGGCAGGTGTGCCACGCCCACTAACAGGTGTGCCACGCCTCTCTAGTGCATTGCACCCATTACAATTCCTGTGTTAAACCTGCATTGTGTGCACCGTGCTGACCAGGTGTGCCACGCCTCGACCCAAGTGCGCTGCACCAGGAACTCTCACAATTTTTGTTGTGGTTTTTTCCTTTTGCTCCTCAAATCGCAACTTGGCTTGCTCACTTTCTTTTTTGGCACACAAATGATGTCTTCAACATGAGAAAGGCTTTATATACAAAGGATTTTATTTTTTCACTTATAAAAACCCACTTTGTAATGTTTGCCTTTCACTTTCTTTTAAAACTCTGTTTTGGCAGTTTGACTTGTTTTTTGCCTTTGATGGACTAAATGCTTTGAAATTTTGACTCTTTTGCAGGAGCTGGAGTGCAGGAGCTTGGCAAGGTGACCAGGGCTGCATCTCGAAATTATTACATATAGGAAAAATGAAATTACATGAAATTTTGTACATAAAATATAAAAAACTCTATTTTTCCTCAAAACAAGGTTTTGAGGAAAAATCAATCACTGAGCATGTGATTATTGAAATTTTTGTTGCTGAGACTTTATTTGACTTCCTCATGTGCCTGCTGACCATTATTGAGCTTTTGCAAGACTTTATTGACAAAACCATAGACCTAATGAGACCTAAAACCCTAAAAATCAATTTTGCAAATATAATGGCAGAAAATGACTGTAAATAACCTGAATGTATGAAAATGAACCAGCAGGTAAAGACCATGAGGGAAAATTTATAAAATGCCACTACCGTCAGATGATCCATGATCCTAATGGAATGCAGATGATAAGATGAGACACCTAACATTCAATGCAACAAGAGTATTTTGATCATTGATGGAGGGATGAAGATACCGACACTAACAACAAGAACGAAAGCCAGCTGAGAGCGAGTCAAGTGAAGCTTCTATAGAAAACGTTCCTCTGCATTATGCAAACAATTATTGGAGAACAAGCTTAGCTATAGGCCTACCAAGTATGCTAAACATTGGATAATTTTAGGAGGTCTTACTCTTATTCAAGTTTTCTTTTTCGTTTTATTGCATTATTTAAGTCATGGATGTGTATTTGTTTTTATAATTTTCTATACAAGGAAGGCTCTTTAATTCAACTATTTTTCTTATCCATTGTTTTGATAAATGTCTTCCCTATAGTATATGGTTTATAGACTATGCTGATTTTACATTGAACATCCTAATAATTTGTAACTGTGATGTGAAAGTAGTTGGGATGTTCATGAATATTATTTGAATTTCATTAACATTGTTGATTATGTTTTGCTATAATCTTCACAAAATTTGTTGAGAAGTGTTTCTGTAAATTGTCTCAAATGTGGGGCATTATAACACAAATCAACAATTATATTAATGCCTCGACTATTGTCTTCTAGGAATGAAAAACAATAGTATTACAATATGGAGATGTGATCCTAGAGCTCCTGATGCAATATTGCACTTCAAATATCAATATAGCCTGTTCTGCCTTAATGCTCGTTCATTGGATTTTGATTTGCATCATTTATTGTTGCAATTTTTTTCAAAAGAATTAGCAAGTTACATGACTATGGAATACAGGGCTAGACTATGTTTATGTTGTTGATGATAACATTGTTTCTTCAGGTGCCTTTTCCTGAAATCCTCTTCTTTTACCTGATTAGGAGTTCCAAAGACGAAGTATAAAAATCACTAGTAATGTAGTATGTTGGTCTACAAAATCAAGTTGGCAAGGATTGGCTTCCTCTACAACCACTCTTGTTTTAATGTTGGAGAGTAAGCATAGAGTGTAGTACAAAACCCCAATGCCATACATAGAGGATTTATTCCAGTGGGAAATATAAAAGTGGCTGGAATTTTCTTCCCTTTTACTAAAGAAGTAAATGCCATTTTATTAAGTGTATAATCAATCATGTCGGGTTCTTTTGTTTCCTATAATCTTTGAGTACATGTGGACACGTTCAAATTAGTAGATTTCTTTGTTGGTTATTTTTTTGCTTATCATATTTATTTTTCCCACTATAATCCTATTCTCTATGGATATTTTTGTTATTCCCCTAGATCTATTCTATAAAGGTAGAGGGGGGATGAAGTTTATTTTTGTATTGTGTAGTTCTTTTTTCTTTGAGGTAATTGTCTTCACACCCCTTTGCTAGTTGAAGTACTTGTGGGAGGACATAGTTATCATTAAGAGGTAGAGAGTGATTTTTTGTATCCATGCAATTGCATCTTTGGATACTTGTGCTTGGTGTGGATTTGGAAGTGTTTGAATTCCCCTTGGATATTTTGTTGGTGTAACGAATATTAGCCAAACTTTGTGCTTACAATTTTAACATTTTTTTAGTGGTTACATTTGAGGATCATTGCTATTGGTTACTTCATTTTGACATATTGAATTAATTAACAATGAGAAGCGCTCCCAATTAGTTTTCTAGAACCCATAACTACTAGGATTCAAGGATATAGCTCATTAGACAGAGTTGCATCATATATACTCATAGTTTTCTACCTTTTGGCATACAAATAAAATTTTTAGAGCCAACATTTTATGTTGTTTCTATAATTTACATGATTCACAATGTTAGAACTCAATCTTTGGTGTAATTGCAGATTTTAAATCTGATAATTATAGGTCGTTTTTTTACGAAACCAGCTCAAAAAAAGATAGAAAAGATAGATAAATGCCTTAGAATTTAGCCTCTTTGAGGGGGAAACCTCCTTTACATTACAAAAATGAACAATTCTTAGATGATACAAATGACAAGGCCTCCTTTCTATATATAGGAGTCTAAGGGGTCATAATATGATCAGAGCCGACATAACAATAATAATTTAAGGGACCAATAATAACAATAGTGGGATTCTATGGGGCACAATAATAACAATATGGTGACTACATGGCCACAACAATATAATAAGGGGGTTTAACTAATAACAATAAGGGGTAACACTAGTAGTATAGGGACCTAACATGCCCCTCTCCTTCAAAAAGTGTTGTCCTCAACGCTTGAGTAGTTCTTGATGCTTCTGTATAAAATTCTTATCCTCACATGTGGATTCTTCAGTGGGTAAGTTCTTACACTTGATAAGATACTCTGAAATTGATTGATTTCGTAGCTGTCAGGTTCTTTTTTCCCTAACTTCTCCAGGTTCCAATATGATTTTCCCTTCCTCGTCATGTTCTGGAAATATTGTTTGAACTAGGATCTTCTGCAATTTTTGAATGAGTGGCCACACTTCTTCATCCTTCTTCCATTCATCCCTTGCTTCTTTTATCCAATATGGTTAGATAATAGAAATAGCACAAAACAATGCTTCCACATCCTCATCCTTTCTTGACAGTGCATCTGCAACAAAATTTTTCTTCCATTTTTTCTAGATGATTTCAAAGTCATAACCCAAAATATTTGTGACCCATTTGTTATGTTCTTCTAAAGATAATCTTTTTTCTAAAAAGTATTTAAGACTATCATGATCCATTTTTAACTTGAAGTGTCTTCCCATTCGGTAAGGTCGTCATTTCTTAGGTGCATGTAGTATTGCCAACATTTCCTTCACATAAATAACTTGCTTGATATGTATTCATAAAAATACACAATCACCTACATTGAAACTTCTTTCACTACGATGTTGATTAGCATGTTGTTTCATTCGATTCTGCACCAAAGTGGCATTATCCTTTAAAAATTGAAGAATTTGTTGTTGATACTCGATGTGATCTTTCACTGCTTGAATCTTTTTCTTCTTGATGTCCTTCTATCATGAGAGTTTGAGGAGTGGTAATTTCTTCCAATGCATTACAAGATATGGTCTGATTCATTTCTTGATGCTCGATGTGATCTTTCACTTCTTGAACATTTTTCTTCTTGATATGTCCTTCTATTTTGATAGTTAGA
Organism: Pinus tabuliformis; assembly: GCA_031772625.1. Lineage (NCBI taxonomy): Eukaryota > Viridiplantae > Streptophyta > Pinopsida > Pinales > Pinaceae > Pinus > Pinus tabuliformis. Next base: position 1,072,497,409 of record CM062807.1, on the reverse strand, counting down.
GGAGTGGTAATTCCAACCAATACATTACAAGATATGGTAGGATTCATTTCTTCTTTCTTGATGTGACCTTTCACTTCTTGAACCTTTTTCTTATTGATATATCCTTCTATCTTGAGATTTTGAGGAGTGGTAGTTCTTGCCAATGCTTTACAAGATATAGTCAGATTCATTTCTTCTTTCTCTCGGGTTGGTTCTTGGTGTATATACTCTTCTTTTGATGTTTTGATCCTTTTCTTCCTCCTCTTCATAATATATGTAAAATAACTTCTTCTCAACAAACTTATGACCTTTAGTGTATTTTCTATCACAATTGTAACAAAGCCATTTTTCTCTTTTTACTTCCAATTGTTGTGGTGTAAAACTTGTAGGTTGTGGAATGCTAGGAGAAAAAACACTTCAATAATTATAGTCATGAGTGGTGAGATTCATTATTTCCATAATTTTGCTTTCAATTTTCCTTGCCAACCTGAATGCCTTCCCCAATGAATCAGGTTCCCAAAGACAAACCTCATGTTGAATGTTATCCATTAAAGTCCCTATGAAGACATCAATCCTTTTCTTCTCTGTAATATCATTTACCCTTATATTCAATTTTTGAAAGTCCTCAATGTTCTCTACCATTGAACCCTTTTGTTTGAGATTCATCAATTGGCTAAAGAAGGTGTTTCCCTTTCTATCCTCATAATGTGCTATCATTTCCTCCGTGAAAATTGACCAAGTGACAAGTGATTTACGAGAACAAAGCCCTTTATACCATAAAATTTATTTGGTTCTAAATATAAAGATGCAATATGTACTGTTTGTAACAGTTGAACCTCATGTAAATAAAAAAAATTACTCCATCTGTAGTATTCAATTTACCAGATCCTTGCCATCAAACTTCCCCATATCACCTTTTCTTGATTTTAGGAGCTTGATCTTGAAACGACTGTAACTGCATACTTTCAGATCTCCAAGTTCTAAAATTGCGTCCCATAGTATCCCTTTGATTCCTCTTTCGAACCCCGCAAGTTTGATCAGAATTTGATTCTCCAAGAAAGAGTTATGTCGAATCTCCTAGGATGACCTTATTATATAATGTTTCAGTAGATTGAATTTGTGCGGCATGCCACATGTCACTGTTTTGACCTTTGGATCTGAAAAATATACAAAAAATACTACACTTTGTCCTCTTTCTATAGCTTCTTACTAAATTTCAATTTGTTGCTTAGAGAGAAAGTTATGATTATTTTCCCAAAGTCACCTATTTAGAATGTAATTCAAGAGTCAGTAGAAAATCAAACTTCCTCAAATTATATCTCCAAGCATATAGTGAGTCTGCGATTCAGACCCAAGCTTCATCAAGATTTTTGCTCAAATCGGTTTTAGTTTTAGATATTGAAACTTCATAGAAAACATATTATGCCGGAAATTCCACGATGACCTGTTTGAGATGAAATTTTGGAGCTTGCAAAATCCCTAACTTCCTAAGATCATATATCTGAAACTATAGCATGATAAGATCTTAAACTCAGACCTGAGGCTCACACTCATTCCTTCTCAAATGGGTTCTTCTTGTAGCTTCTGAAACTTCATAGAGAAAACATTATAGCGAAATGCCATGATGACCTGTTTGGAGCAGCGAAACCCTAGAATCCAAAGATTTGATACCAAATGTTATGAAACCACCTCACAAAAAGATAGAAAAGAAATATAAACGCTTTATAATTCAGCCTCTTCGAGGGGGAAACCTCCTTCACATCACACAAATGAACAATTCTTAGATGATACAAATGACAAGACCCCCTTTCTATATATAGGAGTCTAAGGGGTCATAATATAATCGGAGTCAAAATAACAATAATAATGTAAGGGACCAATAATAACAATAGTGGGTTTCTATGGGGCACAATAATAACAGTATGGGGACTACATGGGCACAACAATATAATAAGGGGGTTGTACTAATAACAATAAGAGGTAACACTAGTAGTATAGGGACCTAACACATTTATAGGCTATATAAATATCTTCAAAGTTTCACTTCTGATTGAGTATTCAAGTAAACATATTGAGTATCCTATACGTAACTATTTTTCCCTCCACCCACTTTCCATAAATTCCATAACCATGAGGTAGGGACTTGCAACTTTGATGTTATTTTTCTTGTTTAGTAAAATGTCAAAGACTTTACAAAGTTCCATAATTTATTGAAAGTTGTATAATTTATAATTTATAAAGTTTCTAGGTTTAATTTCTTAAAGCTTATTTCTTTACAAAGTGCTAGATCAATGGAAGAGGACCCGCTTTACAGGAAGGAGGTTGGTGGTCAATTCCATCGTGCCATGATATTCATATGGAATGGTGAAAATTAGTTTTTGGTATCAGAGGCACTTTTGACCATCACCAATGAGCTTATGGTGACATTTTTTGACCCTCACCAAAATATGAAATGGTTGCAGTCAACGACCTCCACGATATATATGCATCAATAGTGATGACCATGAAAGTTCCATCTCCATATATCCATGTTATTCAAATGAAATGGTGATGGTCATTAATTATCATTATAATCATTATTCATGACAGACTTTGAATGTCACCACAACACCAATACTTTTTACGATGCCACCTTTCATGATGTTCAATTTTTTGGTGACAGAGGATAAGGTTTGTCACCATTTCCCATATGAAGTGGCAACGGTAACTATCCATCATTATAAATCATTATTGGTGATGAACCTTGAATGTCACCACAACACCTCTACTTTTGGTGTTAGGTCCCTATAATACTAGTGATTCCCCCATTATTATTGTCATTGTATCCATTATTGTTATTGTTGTGCCCCTATTGTCCCCATATTGTTATTATTATGCCCCATACAAGGCCACTATTATTATTGTTGTGCCCTTATATTATTATTGTTATGTCAACTTTGATTATATTGTGACCCCTTAGACTCCTATATATAGAAAGGAGGTTTTGTCATTTGTATCATCCAAGAATTATTCATTTATGTAATATAAAGAAGATTTTCCCCTCAAAGGGGCAGATTTTGAAGTCGTTCATCTATATTTTCTTCTATTTTGTGAGATGGTTACATAACATTTGGTATTAGAGCTTTTGATTCTAGGGTTTCACTGCTCCAAATAGGTCATCGTGGAATTTTCGCTAAAACTATTTTTCTATGACCATTCAGAAGCTGAAATTAATACCCATTTGATATGAAACCTCGATGAACCTCGGTTCTGAATTTTCGATCTTTTCTCTCTATATTTATGGAGATAGCATCCAAGGAAGTTAGGGTTTTTGCAGGCTCTCGAATTATATATCAAACATGTGACCTAAGGAAAATCGTCTTAAGCTTCTCTATGAGCATCAAATTGAAATTTCATAAAACTTTACAGAGAGAGGACAATCTGTAGTTTTCCTTTTATCAATTTCAGGTTCTATGTTAAAAACAGTTACACATGGCACTTCATACAAGTTCTCTCTACTAAACGAGTCTATAATTAGGTCATCGTGTAAGATTTGGGATAACTCTTCCTTGAAGAATCAAATCTTGATAAGGCTTGTGGGGTTGGAAAGAGGACTCAGAGGGATACCGCACAATACAATTTCAGACCTTGGAGATCTGAAATTACAGGGATAAAATAGATTCAATATCGAGGTCCTACAAAGTGAAAAAAGGTGTGTAGTTTTTTTAAAATTTTGCATAAGTTTGGTTTGAAAAAATAGTTTGAAGGAATTAAAATGGCATAGTGAAGCAATATTATCATTAATTGATGCCCCAAAGAAAGAATTTGGAAACACCTAGTAAGCAACCTTAAAGCTCTAGCACGACTCATGAAGAAGATGAAGAAATGCAACATGATATATCAAAATTACGAGACCAAGTGCAACAAAATTCACTCTCACAAAAAGTAACAGAAAATAAGATGGACAATTTAAAGAAATGCATGGAAGATAAGATGGATGACATGGAAGCTAAGATGGATGGTTTAAAGAAACGCATGGAAGCTAAAATGGATGGTATAGAAGAAAAAATTAAACCCAACATGGACTACTTGAAGATAGATTTGAAAATTTTGCTATAATAAATGCTTACTAATGGTGAAAGGGTAGTAAAGGAAACTCATGAGGAGAACAAAAGAAATGTTAATCATGACTTAATAGACTCTAACAATGGATTGAAGACCCACCATGTTCCAAATATCGATATGAGGAAGTTTGCTGGCAAGGATCCCGTAACATGGATACTATAGATGGAGCAATATTTTGATCTCCATAATGTGGAAAACACATAAAAGGTAAGCATTGCAACTTTATATTCGGAACCAAATCAGTTTGTATGGTGTTGATGGCTTTGCTCTCGTAAACAAATTATCACTTGGGAAATTTTTACGGAAGAAATGATAGCACATTATGAGGATACATAAAGAAACCCTTTTTTTAGCCAATTGATAAATCTCAAACAAAAGGGTTCAATGATGGAGCACATCGAGGAATTATAAGGGTAAAATATATTCTAAAGGAGCATAAGATTGATGTGTTCATAGGGACTTTAAAGTATAACATCCAACATGAGGTTCGCCTTTGGGAACCTGATTCATTGGGGAAGGAATCCAGGTTGGCAAGAAATATGGAAAGCAACATTATGGCAACAAGGAAGCTTACCACTCACAACTATAAATATAGAAGTTTTGTTGCCCATAGCCTTCCACAACCAACAAGGTTAACACCACAACACTTGGAAGAAAAAAGAGCAAAAGGGCTTTGTTACAGTTGTGATAACAAATATGCTAAAGGTGATAAGTGTGCTGAGAATAAATTATTTTACATAGATTGTGAGTAGGAGTAAGAAAATGAACAAGAAACGTCAAGAGAAGAGGATCTACACTAGGAATAAACCCTAGAGAAATAAGAAATGAATCCGACAATATCTTGTAATGCATTGGCTGAAATTACCACTCCTCAAACTATCAAGATAGAAGGACGTATCAAGAAGAAGAAGGTAATAGTGTTGATTGATTTGGGAAGTACCCATAATTTTATTCATTGTAAGATAGCGAAGGAATTGAATTTCTTCCTATGTCCAGCACTAGAGGTTCAAGTGACTGTTGCAAATGGAGGAACCATAAATTTCCCTAGAAAGTGCCATAATATCAAGCTATCCATGGGAGACTATGTATTGAATAGCCTAATGTTTTCCATTCGAATGGGTGGTGCCAATGTTGTACTAGGATTCTAATGGCTACAATCCTTGGGTACAATAGCTTTTAATTTTCAAGGACCTTTCATGAATTTTTTTTTGGAACGAAAGGAAGTTGAATTAACGTGCATCACAGGGAAACCGAGAAAGATAATTGGATCTAACATAATAACAAAGCGTATAAACAAATAAAATGAGGAGTAATTGCACAATTATGTTTGCTAGAGGTTCCCACATCAAAATAATCTATTTCTCCAGATACTGAAAAAGCCTTAGACAATCATTCCAAGGTATTTGAGACTCCCAAAGGCCTCCCACCTATTCGTGATCATGATCATTCTATTCATTTGATTCTAGGAAGTGTTCCTCCAAACATCAGGCCCTGCATATATCCCTATGCCCACTAGAGTGAAATTAAATGTATGGTTACAGAAATGTTAGAGGCTAGTATAATTCAACCCAGTCAAATTTGTTTCTCTACTGCAGTAGTATTGGTGCACAAGAAGGATGGGTCATGGTGCATGTGTTCGGATTATAGGGAGCTCAACAAGCTCACTATTAAAGATAAATTCCCCATTCCTATCATTGATGAATTATTGGATGAATTGCATGGATCAATTTATGTCACCAAGTTGGATCTTCATTCAAGATATCATCAAATTAGAATGAAGACTGAAGAGATTCCAAAAAGAATATTTAGAATTCATGAGGGTCATTATGAATTTTTGGTCATGCCTTTTGGCCTTACCAGTGCACCTTCTACATTTCAAGGTTTGATGAATTCCATTTTCAAACCCTTCCTTAGAGAATTTGTGTTAGTATTTCTTGATGATATACTAATCTACAACAAGTCTTGGAAGGATCATATTCAACATGTTGACAGGGTGCTCAAACTATTCGACGAGAAACAATTATATGAAAAAATCTCCAAATCTCTATTTGGAGCATAAGAGGTTGAATATCTGGGTCATATTGTATCTCATGAAGGTGTGAAGGTAGACCCTAGTGAAATTAAAGCCATTAAGGAATGGAAAATCCCCACATACATAAAGAATCTGCAAGGATTTCTTGGGTTGACAAGGTATTATCATAAGTTTGTTAAGAATTATGGGCGATAGTAGAACCTCTTACAACATTATTGAATAAAGATGAAATTTCATTGACTCGAGAAGCAACAAAGGCCTTTGAACATCTTAAAGAGGCAATGTGCTAAGCACTGCTCTTAGCTACACCAGACTTCACAAAAACCTTTATTGTGGAATGTGATGCCTCGGGAAATGGAATTGGTGTTGTTTTAATGCAAGAAGAAAGACCCATTACTTTTGAAAGTTGTCCAATCAAAGGAAAGTATTTACATAAAGCTATTTATGAGAAGGAAATGTTGAAAATACTATATGCACTTAAGAAATGGCGACCCTACCTAATGGGAAGACACTTCTAGGTAAAAACGGATCATGATAGTCTTAATACTTTTTAGAACAAAGATTATCTTTAGAAGAGCAGCAAAGATGGGTCACAAATGGAGGCTTGTAATGTTTTATTTAAAAAGCGCGAGTTTGAAAATTATTAGATGATATTTATAGGTACATATGTTGGGTGGGTGCATAGAGCTACAGCAACCTAGTAAAAAATAAGAAGAAATCCACAAATGGATTAACTATGGAAGAAGTTGAAAATGAAATACTCACTATCATAAACCAACTTTAAATTCCAAGTCTAAATTGTTAAACAAGGAGATTCTACAAGCCTCGAAGATTCTAGGAACTGTTTATACCCCCAAGATTATTATTCGATTACGATAAAACACAACTTAGTTATATGCTAAGGTAAGATATTTTTTTAGTAAATTTACCACAGTGGACATGCTAGTAATAGTAAATGAAGAAAACAATGTCACACTTGGTGTTAGGAGGACAAGATTTTGAAAAGATTCACCCTACCAAAATACATATGGAGTTATAAAACGAATGCAACTAGAAGAAACTAATAAACAGATGAGTTGTAGTAGCATATGATAAATTCTATACATAGAGAGCAAGCACAAATATAAGTACAGGAGTTATTAAACTACAGAGGTTGAGAAAGAACTACACATACTATGTTTCATTTTCACAACAATTTAACAATATATATATAGATAAGACAATAAATAACCAAAACTCTTTTCCAGAAGCAAGTGAACAACAACTGTAAACGATAAATTAAATGGCAAAATAAAACAACATCTCAACAACTATTGGGAATTAAAATACATACAAAAGAATATATTGGAAATCCCTTTTCAATTAAACAAATGAGGTGACCCAAAGTCTCCATATTAACTTAAATAAATGTAAAGTTATTCATTATTCATGGGTGGTATAACCAGTTACAGATTCGTAAAATAACTATTAGGTTGTTGTAAGTAAATGAACAACAACCTCAGGGAAAAAAATATAATACAACAACAACTGGAAACCCTCTCCATTGGAACAACATTATAGTCCACCTTAGAAATTGTCAATAGTGTTAGAAAATTATATATTACAGAGCAATGGAACACAGAAAATATTGCATAAATATAAACACATAAAACAAGAGAGACACAGATATATGTGGTTCACCCAATTTCGCTACGTCCACGGAGAAACAACCAGTCCTTCCTTTTATATTATCCAACAAACTAAAGAGATACAACCTATAGAAGATACGTTGTAATTCCCTCTTCTCACTCACTCAATCTCCTCTCTCTTCTCACTCAGAATATAGATCTACATAGATGCAATACAATTCGCTCATATATAGTGAGGGGTTGCCTTCTAGGGCAAAAACCCCTAAATTAAACATAGCTTCTATCATCAGATCTCTACCTAATGAACGACCCAAATTGACTACGAAATTACAACATTTTACAAGGCAATTTTACATCTATTTTTAGCTTCGAGGGCACTACCCCCGATCCCCCTGCCAAGGGGGGGCTCCCAAAGGTCACAGCACCCCCCCCCCCCCCCCCGTGGACCCCCCTGCAACAAATATTTTATGGGTGGCGTTGCCACCCCGTTATGAACTAGGGTCCAATGCGACGATACCTTTGAATATAGAAGATAACCATGCTCCACACCCAACAATCTCCCACTTGGAGACTGATTATAACAACTCCATCGCTGCTTCATTTGCTAGACAATGACACCACTTTGGACCTTGTCGTTTCTCATATTATTCATAATACCTAAAGACCAATTGAAACTGAGTGGATTCTCAGTTTTTCCCTGGTTAAAAGTTTTGTTAAGATATTTGTAGGACTCTAGCTAGTGTGTATCTTTTCCAGCTTCAACTGTCCATCTTCCAACACTGATCGTATGAAATGGTACTTAAGATGTATATGTTTAGTCTTGGAATTAAATGTAGAGTTATTTGCAAGATGTATGGCACTCTAGTTGTCACTGTATCACCTACCCAACTCCTGCTTCTTACCCAATTCATCAAGAAACCTTTGTAACCAAATCATTTCTTTACTAGCCTATGTAGCAGCAACATACTCTGCTTTTGTTGTTAAGAGTGCAACAACACTTTGCAGTTTTGAGCCCCAACTGACAGTTGTTCCACCTACAGTAAACACATACCCTATTGTGCTCCTCATGTTATCTCTATCACCCGCCACATCTGCATCAACATATCCCTGTAGAGAAATGTTTGAAGCACCAAATCATAATGCTTGATTTGCAGTACCTCTCAAATACCTGAGAATCCACTTCACTGCCATCCAATGTTCTTTTCCTAGATTATTCATGTACCTTATTACAACTCCCACTACATGTGCAATATCATGCCTTGTGCCGACCATTGCATACATTAAGCTTCCAACTCCTGATGCATATGGAACTTTAGACATATGAGACATTTCTTCCTGAGTCTTGGGACACTCCTCCTTACTTAATTTGAAATGGCTAGCCAAAGGTATACTAACTAGTTTTGCATTCTGCATATTAAACCTTTTCAACACCTTTTCTATGTACTCACTTTGAGACAATGTTAATTTGCGATTCTTCATGTCTCTAGTTATTCTCATACCAAGGATTTGTGTTGCAACACCCAAATTCTTCATTGCAAATGAGCTATCCAAATTTCTTTTGAGTACATTTCTTTCCTGCATGTTAGAACATGCAACAAAAATGTCATCGACATACAATAAAAATATAATATAGCTTCCATCATTTTGCTTTTTGAGATAAGCACAATGATCAAAGTGACATCTAGTATAACCTTGTTTATACATAAACCTGTCAAATTTTAGATACCACTGCCTTGGAGCCTGTTTTAAGCCATACAAGCTCTGCTTCAACCTGCACACTATTTTCTCCTTCCCTTTTACCTCATATACTTGTGTCTGCTGCATATATATCTCTTCCTCCAAATCCCCATGGAGGAAGGTTGTCTTTACATCTAACTACTCAAAATGCAAATCTTCAGTTGCTACTAGACTTAAAATAGTTCTGATTGAAGTCATTTTAGCAATAGGAGAAAATATCTCATCAAAGTCTATACCCTTTTTCTGTGCAAACCCTTTCACCACAAGTCTAGCTTTATACCTTTTTCTACCTCCATCTTCTTCCTTCAACTTGTAAACCCATTTATTTTGCAATGTTGTTTTACCTGCAAGTGACCTAACTAAGTCCCAAGTCTGGTTATGTAGTAAGGATTCCATATCGTCTTTCATGGTTTTCTCCCATTTCTTCCTGGTTTCTACATGCACTGCTTCTTCATAACATTCTGGTTTACTAGAATGAGTCAACAATACATAATATAATGAAGGAGAGTATCGTTCAGGGGGTCTACTTATCTGGGTAGTTCTTCTAACACCACTTTTGGGTGTTTAAGGTGCTTGTTGTTGTTATGGTTTTTCTTTGGCCGTTGATCATTATGATTTTTAGGCACCATCACCTTTTCTTTGATCTCATCAAGCACTGCATATTCTCTATTTTCTTTTTCATGTTTCTTTTCCTACAGCTGATCCTTATACAAAACCTTTTCATTGAATATGACATCTCTTCTCCTAATGATTTTTTGTTTTTCATAATCATAAAAGAAATAACAAAAATCATTAACACCATATCCAATAAAGGTACATTTCTTTGATTTTGCCTCAATCTTTGTTCTATTTTCTTTATTAATGTGGACAATGGCTTCACAACCAAAAGTTTTTAAAAATGAGTAGTTTACCTTTTTACATGTCCATGCCTCCTCTGGATTACCACCATCCAAGGAACTTGAAGGCCCTCTATTTATTAGACAAACAACAATATCTACAGCATCTACCCAAAATTGTAAAGGCAGTCCTGCATGCAATCTCATGGACCTTGCACGCTGTATGATTGTCCTATTCATCATTTATAACACACCATTTTCTTGTGGTGTTCTTGGAACTCTCTTCTCTTTGCAAATTCCTTTCTCTAAACAGTACCTATCAAACTCTTTACTACAATATTCACCTCCATTGTCTAATCTAAGACACTTTAACCTTTTTCATGTCTCATTTTAAACCAAATCTTTCCAATTCATGAAAGTATCAAATACATCAGATTTATTTCAAATAAAATAAATCTGTGATTTTCTAGTTGCATCATCAATAAAAGTAACATAATAACGAGAGCCACCAAGAGATGATACCTGAGCAGGTCCCCATACATCTGTATGCACAAGCTCTAATTTTTCGCTCTTCTTTTCTTTCCCAACTCTGAGGAATCTGACTCTCTTCTGTTTTCCATAAACACAATTCTCACATAATTTTAAACCAACATGCTTCAAACTTGGCAACAAATTTCTTGAGTGAAGAATCTGCATCCCCTTCTCACTCATGTGCCTTAGCCTATGATGCCACAATGCCATATCTTCTTCTGTAGAGATTAAAGCATTAACATAATTAGAGATACCATTGCATAAATACAATGTACCAACCTTTTCTCCTTTTGCTATTACCAGGGATCCTTTAGTGTCCTTCCAAGTTTTATCTGTGAAAGTAGTTGCATAGCCTTCACCTCCCAACTACCCTATTGAAATCAGATTTTTCTTCAGATCTGGAATATCCCTTACCTCCTTCAATAGCCATTGATTTCCATTCTACTATTTTATGAAAACTATACCCATTCCAATGATTTTACAGGGTTTATCATCATCCAATAGAACCTACCCAAAATCTCCTTTAACATAATCATGAAAATGTTTCCTATTAAGTGTGGCATGGAATGAGGCCCCTGAATCTACCACCCAGGCATCAATAATATTTTCTAAAGAAAGAATCAAAGCATCTTGCAACACATAACCTGTTACATTTGCTTCGTGATTATTTTCTTGCTACGCGTCTCCTTCTTTTCCCTTCCGAGACTTGCAGTATTTCTTCAGGTTTTCTTCCCGCATTTTCAGCACACTATCCCCGAGCTAGAATTGGATCTACCTTTTCTTGACTTACTATGATATCCATGGATCTTTCCTCTTTCCATTTTTCTTCCCCTAGTCTCTACATTCAAAGCATTACTTGATGTCTCACGAGAGCTTTTCCATCACATTTATTTGCTAAGGATTGCACCGACAACATCATCAAACTTTAAAGTACTAGATCCAGAGACAGAGTTGCTAATGGCCATAACTAAACCATTCCAACATTCTAGCAATGAGCACAGAAATAACAGAGCCCTAACTTCATCATCAAAAGTTACCCCTACAGAACTTAACTGACTGGTAACTGTATTAAATTCATTTAAATGATCAACAGCATATCCACCTTCTGACATTTTCATTTTAAATAAACGCTTCATAATAAATACTTTATTTGAGGCCGAGGCATTTTCAAATAGTTTGGCCAATGTTGACATTAAACCATCTATTGTCATTTCCTTCAAAATATTAAATGCTACCAACATCGCTAGGCACAGCTGTATTGTTCCAAGTGCCTTTCTTTCGAGAATATCCCATTCTGTGTCTCTCATACTCATAGACTTCTTTGCCTTTCCTCTCAATGGTTGGTACAAATCTCTCTGGTACAAATAATATTCCATTTGCATCCTCCACAACTGGTAGTTTTGGCCATTAAAGTTTTCGACCCTAAGCATACCATCTTCTGCCATTGCTCCCACTCGAACTAGGAACCCTTCTCTCCTACGAGTTTATCACCCAAATAGACCTTCGGCTCTCATACCAGTTGTTAGAAAATGATATATTACAGAGCAATGGAACACATATAATATTGTAGAAATATAAACACAAAAGACACATAAAACAAGAGAGACACAGATATACGTGGTTCACCCAATTTGGATATATCCACGGAGAAACAACTAGTCCTTCCTTTTATATTATCCAACAAACTGAAGAGATACAAACTATAATATATGCATTGTAATTCCCTCTTCTCTCTTGCTCAATCTCCTCTCTCTTCTCGCTTAGAATACAAATCTACATAGACATAATACAATTCCCTTATATATAGCGAGGGGTTGCCTTCTAGGGAAGAAAACCCTAAATTAAACATAACTTCTACCATAATATCTCTGCCTAATGAATAGCCCAGATTGACTACAAAATTACAACATTTTACGACGCAATTTTACATCTATTTTTAGCTTCGAGGGCGCTACCCCCGATCCCCCCGCCAGGGGGCCTCCCAAAGGTCACAACTGCTCCCCTTGGACTCCCCTGCAATGAATATTGTATGGGTGGTGTTGCTGCCCCATTATGAACTAGGGTCCAATGCGGTGATACCTTTCAATACAGAAGATAATGAGGCACCACACCCAACAAATAGGAAATTGACCTAAGCCACTGTGTTGATGAACTATGGAAGGGGACAAATACGTTACTTCAAGAGTGAGAGTTTAACAATGAGAATGAACTATGGAAGGGGACAAATACGTTACTTCAAGAGTGAGAGTTTAACAATGAGAAAACAAGATAAAGGTCAAGCTTGTGCCCTAACTTGTACCTGGTTACACCAAGAATGAAATCAAGCATTAGTGGAGGTGTAAGAAATTAATGCTACGAAACCAAGAACAATAAAAATAAATATGATTAGGGAGGGTGAAATAATCACCTTTAGCATTGATTCTCTCGTGATAGAACTAGAATCCTACGAGATATTGACGTAATAAAGGAAGAAATAACATTATTATAACCCTTGGTAAATTTAATAATGAAAAATAATGACGTAAAGCCCTTAACCACTCTAGCCGAGTAGATTTTAGGAGAGGAGCCTCGACACACTCCTAGTCAGAACCTATAAATGCTTCAACAGACTTGGAAGCAAGGAAAACAATGCAATTTTATTTTTATCCCTATGTAAGAGGATTGTATCTGAAAAACAAATTACTTCACAGTTTGAGAAAATTTATAAATAACTAGATGGGAAGAGGAAAATTACTCCAGCAGTAACCCAACTTTTTCCAACAAAGAGTTGAAGCTGGTAAGGTCGAACCTGGGATAAGTTTCCCATCGAACTTGCCTCCAGGCAAAGAGGGAAGTTAAACTAACCATGTTGGACTCAAATAAAAAATTAACATAAAGAAATTAAATGAGACAGAAGGAAACTTGAAATAGAGTTATACCTGGTGTTTGTGAAGTAACTCATACAGCAAGGCGTTTCTTTTCGATTAAGGAACCAATGAGAGAACCCACACCTTAGTAGAGATGAATCGGGCTTAGCATCGAGACTACACAATTGAAAGAATGCACCAATAGTTAACTTCAATACCATTTTTAAATAAACTAAAATGATAAAGGAATGCTTCCCAAAATCCCTAAAATAATGAGATAAAACAAAATACCTTACCAGTAGTGAAATGTAGGGTAATTCCTGAGATGAATATCATATGAAATAGTGGCCAACAAGTGCCTAGAGGAGAATGGTAACACATAAAATTTCATCCTTTAGGTTGTGAAAATAAGTTGCAAATTTAACCATTAACTCAGTGGTGTGAGAAATGTAGATATTTGATAATGAAAACAATATCTCCCCTTTCTCAGTGGGACATTAGGAAAACCTAAATCTCATCCTCCTCTCAACGGAGCATAGGGAGAACTTACCCTAGACTAGTGGGCTGATCATTGGGACCTAATGATGCTCAAGTGACAAAAGAAAAGTGAATTAAGGTTAGGGTTTGTAATAAGGCAATACGACCATTAGATCACCTCAAGTGATCTGTACCGTTCACAAAAATCGAAACCAGATTTCATACAATTTCCATATGAACTGAGAATGAGAAGGATAACATGTCATGAGAGGATAGGGTCACATATAACATATCCATGTCACTTACAACATATGCGATGGACAGATGGATCACATTAGGGATGCAATTACAACTTTAACAACCCCTTATAATTGTTGAAGTATTAAACTATGGAACTATTAAAGCACCTCCAAACCTCATGTGACTAAAATATGTTTAAGGTTAGACCAGTGTGGGGAACCTCATAGGTATGGGCTAAATCATCATGTGGGTGTAGCAATTTGCATCATAGTTCTTGTTAATTCTTATCAACAAAGATATGAAAATAGTTATGTTTTACAATAATGCTACAAGGAAAATTTAGAGTGGCACTTGGTATATAACATTTAAGGGGAAAATGGAGGAAACGAGATATGAGTGCAATCCAACCTATTAGGAAGTGTAATGTTAATTAAGAGTAGAGTTGAGGATTCAATTACTACCTTAAGTACATTTAGCACAGTAATGAGAAATAGCGAAGGGAAAATAGAGACAACTATATAAACATGAAAGAAAAAAGTTATGTGTATAGTTGGGGGACATGAAAAGTGGTATTAGAGCCGAGTTTAAATTTTGGGACCTGTGGACCATCACAATTTTTTTTTTATAGTTTCTTTTATAAACGTTTTACTATTCATGTAAACTTAAACAAGAGACTAATAGTAGGTCATGTTTCTCTTTTGGTACATTGGTGGGGTAGGTTGTTGAAATTGCTGAAGAGTCTCTTGCAATTGTAATAGAAAGAGAAGAAGTATATGTTGAATTAGGAGGAGGTAGCACCACACCAAAATCCCATCTAATGGAAATGATTAAAAACCTGCAAAATGAATTAGTACAACTTCGTAATAGAAATGAATGGCTCTTGAAAGCTAGTGAGGAATAGGAGTGAACGATAATGGAGATGATGAAGAAATATAGTCATAACTGTGTGGAACATGAAGGATTTAAAAGGAAATAGTTGGTAATTGAGTTGAAAAAATATGAGAGTTCCGGAAAATTAGATAGATCATATTCAAGAACACATAAGAGAAAGAAGAAAATATAGTTGTAGGGAGAATTTCAGAAAATCAAACCCCCTACCTTTGATGGGGAGAGGGAGGAATATTTTGAAGCAAGGTTGCCTAAAATGATTTAATAATTTAATGTGTATGTCTATGAAATTAATATGAAGGCATGAGTGGTTATTTAACAGTTGTAGGGCAAGGCCACTATGTCGTGGGAAGAGATTAAAATCATACAACTGTTGGAGGAAAAGGCAATGTCTTGGGAGGAATTTCAGGTGTGGTTTAAATCCAGGTACTTGAATGAATGCTATTATGACTTTTGTACCAAGTAGTTCCATGAAATAAGGTTAAGACAACTTACCATGATTGAGTCTGTTACAAAATTTACAAACTTACTATGGTATGTGCCCTACATTAAAGAGGAGAAGGAAAAAGTGCAAAGATTTCTTATCTGTTTACCAACATCGTACAAAGAGAGGATTGAATTTGAAAATCCTAAAATTATTGATGAAGTGGTAAGAAAGGCTAGATTATGCTATCAATAGCTCAAAAATAGAAATGAAGGGGAAAAGCCATGGGAAACCAAGGAAAAAAACAAAGTTGTCATGAATATAAAATGACATAAATCTCCTTACTACAAGCAATTTGGTAAGGAACAACAGAGAAAGAATTTTAATAAGGGAAGTGTAAAGAAGCCAACTCAGTGTCATATGGGATCCAAAGTTATGGAACCATGCAACAAAAAGGTTATAGGAGGTAAATAACGAGAACCATTGAAGTGTTGGGGGTGTGGTCAACCACATTTGCCTAATAGATTGTCCGCATAATCCATGATAAATTTAAAATGTTCAAGAAGAACAAGAAGAAACTATTGTAAATGATGTCGCCAGAAACATTCCTAGAATTAGTGTTGAATTAGAGTACAGGTAGACCCATCATCAATATATTATGATTAAAATATAAGGTACAATACAAAACCAATATGTTTCTGTTTTAAATGATCTGGGGGCTAGTTTAAGTTATATTAACCCCCAAATTGTGGAAAAATGTAAATTGTCACCAAAAAAGTACTAGAATGCATGGCTGGTATAGTTAGCCACTGATACTAAACATAAAATAACACATCAACTTAAAAATGTTATGTGAATTTGAATGGTTATTCTATAGGAGTGAATTTAAATATATTTCCTTTAAGATCGTATGATATACTAGTTGGCCTAGACTGGCTTGAAAAATAGAAAGTTGTTGTAGATTGTTTAGCTAAAATAGTAAGTTGTGTGGACAAAAATGGACAACCCAAAGTACTAAGAGGAAAACCAAAACCAATATCACTTCATAAAATCTCATCTTTGTAGCTAAAAAGGATAGAAAAAAGGATGGCAGGTGTACATGGTGCATGCAGAACATGATGAAAAGAAAACTGAAAAAATAAAGGTTAGAAATTACACCAGTCATAAGAGAATTTGTAGATGTGTTTCTAGAGGAAATTCCTCAATTACACCCTCGTAGATATATCGATTTCACTATCGATTTGATACAAGGTGATACCCCTGTGTCTAGAGCCCCACACAGAATGAGTATACCAGATCTACTAGAGTTGAAATTGCAATTACAGTAACTGCTAGATAAGGCTTATATTAGACCTAGTGTGTCACCTTGGGGGGCACCAATGTTGTTTTTCAAAAACAAGGATGGCACATTCAGGATGTGCATTAATTACAGTCAACTCAATAGGTTAACTATTAAAAATAAATATCTGCTACCTTGAATTGATGACCTATTTGATCAGGAACAACTTTTTAGAAAATTGATATAAGAACAAGTTATCAGTAGCTGCGATTAAAGGATGAATATATCGATAAGACCTACTTCATAACTTGATATCGATATTATAAGTGTGTATTGCTACCATTGGACTCACAAATGCACCATCAACATTCATGTCCTTAATGAATAGTATCCTTCACAAACGTTTAGATACATTTGTGTTAGTATTCATAGATGACATCCAAGTGTATTCTAAAAGTAAGGAGGAACACCAAGAACATCTTAGGTTGGTGTTACATACTTTAAGAGAACATCTTCTTTATGCAAAACTCAGCAAATGTGAGTTTTACAAAAATATAATTTAGTATCTGGGACATGTTATTTCTAAAGAAGGATTAGTAGTGGACCCTGAAAAAGTGAAGGCTATCAAGAATTTGACCACGGCTAAAGACATGTCCACAGTTCACTCTTTTATGGGGATCATTGGATATTATTGAATATTTGTAGAAGGATTTTCAAAGTTAGCTTACCCCATTACCTCCTTGTAGAAAAAAAGAATGAAGTTTCACTGGACAATCCAATGCCAAGAAAGCTTTGACAAATTGAACAATTGTTAACTACAACCCCTATAAAAAAAAATTCATATCCAAATAAGGAGTTTATTGTTTGTACTAATGCTTGTTTAGAGGGACTCGGGGGTGTGCTGATGTAGGATAATGCAGTAATAGCCTATGAATCAAGAAAGTTGAAAAAACATTAACATAATTATGTTGTTTATGATTTAGAATTGGACGGTGTAATACATGCTCTAAAAATGTGGAGGCACTATCTATTGGGAATTTTTGTGTGTGTTGGTGATAGATCATATTACTTTGAAATACTTATTTAATCAGCCCAACGTAAGTGCTATGCAAGCAAGGTGGTTATATTTCGTTAGCGAGTTTTAATTTGATATAAACCACATAAAAGGGTAGGAAAAAAAATTGTAGATGCCCTAAGTAGACAGGTTCATGATTTGAAAGGAAATTTTGTAAAAAGCACTAGTACATATTTTGTGGAAAATATTAAACATGCATCACACCAAGATACCCAATATCAATAAGTACAACAAAAATTAGTTACAGGATATGCTAAAAAAGCTGGACAATTACTAACTTATCAAAACACACTATATATTCCTAACGAAGTCATATTGAAAGATATGATATTGGATTAATACCATAATAAACCATATTCTGGTCACCTAGGATACCAAAAAATGATAACATCACTAAGAAAAACCTTGTTTTGGCCAGGAATGAAAAGTGACGTGGTAGAATACTTGACTAAGTGCTTGGAGCATCAATAAGTAAAAGTGGAGCATCAACATCCTTCAGGATTACTAAATCCATTACCCATTCCTAAATGGAAATGGGAGGTCATAACAATGGATTTTATTATAGGTTTACCAAGAACAAGGTACCAACATGATTCCATTATGGTGGTGGTGGACATATTGACTAAAGCTACACATTTTCATGTAGGAATCTTTTTGACTGCATGGTATACCAAAGACGATAGTATCGAATAGAGATGCTAAATTTAGCTTAAATTTATGGAAGTCTTTATTTGGTGGCATTGGGACTCAATTAAATTTTAGTAATATTTATAATTCTCAAACATACGGTAAAACGGAAAGGGTAAATCAAGTTTTAGAATACATGCTACACATGTATGTAATGGATACACCCACTAAATGGGGGAATTTTCTTTATTTAGCAGAATTTGCATAAAAAAAATCTACCAAGCTACCATTAAAATAAGTCCTTTTTAAGCATTAAAAGGAATAAAGTGTCATACACGACTCAAATGGGGTCAACCAGAGGATAAGTTAATATTGGAATCTGAAGTGTTGGAAGAAGTGAAACAGATAGTGCAAAAAATCGGGCAGAATATCAAAACAGCTCAAGACAGGTAGAAACATTATGCAGACAGAAAAAAATCCCATAAAGAATTTAATTTTGGGGATCATGTGTACTTGCGGGTCAAACCCCAAAAAGGTACTCTCAGAATTGGTAGTTCTGCCAAGCTAGCACCAAGGTTTGCGGTCCTTTTGAAATTCTAGATTGAGTTGGTCTAGTTGCATATCCGCTAACTCTACTGAGTCATAGTAAAGTTCATAATGTATTTCAAGTATAATTGTTCAAAAAATATATGCATGATGCATCTCATGTACTTGACTGAAATTTGAGAGACGTGGAGCCCTAAGGAGGTTTTCTACCAGAGCCTCTTTGTATTTTGATTGGAAAGAGATTGTGCTTCAGAATCGAGTCATCACTTGGGTTAAAGTACAGTGGAGGTACTTTAGACCCAAGGAGGATTCTTCGTACTGTGGGGTGGTTATGAAAGAATGTTACCTAGCATTGGTAAAAAATGGGGCAAAAATAGAATAAACACCGAGGATGGTGTAATGTTTCTAGAGCGGTAAGATGTGATACTCCTCTATGGTTATGTAAATATTTTTTATTTGGAATTAATTGTTTGTGGTGTGGTGGCTAGGAAGCCATAAGAAACTTGAATGTAAATACTACATCGTGATGTATTAAAATGAATTGAATAATAAAATAAAATAAACTGGACGGTTGCTTGGGAATGAACATGGGTTAATGAGATTTTTACCCAAAAATATGGAAAAGATCAACTTCTCTTATTTACTCCGAAAAAGTCCTAGGAGTGGATTAATGTGATTTGATTAGACCAAGAGAGAAAAATGTAATAAGTCACTCAGTGTGAGGGAAACAACACGGGAAAGGGGTGAATAAAGAATCATAGTGGAAAATGAAAGCTTTAATAAATAAAAAAATATACTTTTCTAAAAGAAATAAGAAAAGCCTACACTATGTGGCTAACAGAGCCTAGAAAGTAGGGCATTGTTGAGGAAAGTATGCTAGGGGAAGTAAGGAATAAAAATGCCTTGACAAGAATCAGAAGAGGTTGTTGATTCCAATGGAAAGGAAAGTCTAAGATCGAGGGAGAAACTGTGGTAGAGGTTCGTGGTTGGGTAGAAAATTGCTCATCCTAAAGCATTCCAGTTGGTATCATAGTTAAAGTTTTGAAACTCTGGAAGATTGGAGAAGTTAGTATGTGATGTGTTAATTTTAAATGGTTTTATTTAAATTATAGATGTTGTTTGCCTTCTTGGTTATAAATAAGTATTGTTTGGGTATGATATGAAAGACAGAAATTATTTTGTATTAAGTATGTACACGGGTTACATGTAGAAATGATAGGATTTGATAGATTGTTTAAAATAAATAACAATTTGACAGTCTTTACCCTATCATGATGACTACGTATTTGATATTTATAAGTAGAGTTATGCTTAGTTATTGATAAAATAATTTTGGATCTATATATTGTGATACTTCTATTTAGCTATATTGTAAACTGTTGTGATTCTGCCTAATTAATACCAGAGAATTTTCTAAACTTTTAATGTCCTTTTTATACCTTAATGCGTTATTAAATTCTACCTGTAGTAAAGAGTTTAACATAGTTAACATATAAAGGTAACTAATTTGATTCAAAATTGAACAATTAGTTTTGTAGTCCTGGGAAAAGTTTGCAAGGAAATTATTTATCTCTTAAATGTGTAGTATACCAACACTTTTTATGGAAGTGGGAAGTCGTTGTAAACATTCCTGATATGTTGTCTCCAAAATTTACTATGGTTAAACTTAGAGAATTATAGTAATAACTCTTGCTTTCTATATATATAGTATCCTTTATTTCCTTTAATAATATATTTCTATATATTTATCTTATGAAGTTTTAAGGTTTCCTTAGAAGCATCCCTAATTTCTTCCTCCAAAATTTTGTAAGATTAGCCACAAAATGTACTCTTTCTTTCTACACATATAATGTCTCTTTTTTCCTCTAATAAGAGCTTTATACGTATTTATCTTATCAATTTTTAATATTTTGATAGGAGTGCCCCTAATTCTAAGGATAGAATCAGAGAGGTGGAATAATTCTCTTGCTTCCTTCTTATAGAAATTCTATTATCAGTATCATATTAAGGACTCTTATTTCCATTATTCTTCTTATATAGCAAAGAGGGTTGTAGTAAAACTCTAATAGATATTTTTAATGTTATTATTATAAGCTAAGACGTGTAAATATTTATTTAAATCCTTTAAAAATAGATCCATTTTACTCTTTTCAAAAAGTAGGATTTTTGGACTCTCACAATTCTCATGCATATGTTTGTTTTTCATGGCCAATTTTAGAGTTAGAGTTAAGGTTAAAGGTATATGACGGTTCATAATCAATTAAAATGTCATATTTACAAATTTTTTTGGATATTGGAAATCACGAAATAATTGAATGAAGATATTATCCATGACAATACTTCTAAAAGCTTAAATACAACCCATTTAGTTATATTTTGGCTACTTAATTATGCCATTGAAAATTATAAGCTCTTTAGAAATATAGAGTCGAATTTTTTGTTAGGTCTTCTAATTTCTTTTAATCTACAATCTAAATCAAGTAACTCATGTAGCTAAAGAGGATTAATGCTTGAGTAATTACTTAGAAGAATATCTCGGTTAGATGTGATTCTAGCATTAAAGTCTACTAAGAAGAGGATATTACCTTCATTCCCTAGATTCTGAATATCCTCCTTTATGTTATTATAAGGGAAAATCTTATCAAATTGTTTTTCTTATAAAAGCTAAAAGTGATAGGTAATAAATTGAAAATCCCGTTATACTAAATGTACCTATTGAGGGTATCTATGTTATGAAGCCTAGTGTAAGGAGACACTATTTTTATATAAGAACTTATTTCTTCAATTCCTCTACTAGAATATTTCATGTTCCAACTTAATCACAAAATGATTAAAATAATAGAACAAGAGTTAGTATATAGAAGAAAACATAGTATATAGAAGGTTCAATAGCTTTGGCAGCAATGGATTTCGCATGAAGAAAAACTGTCATGCATGAGAGGGTTCATCGTGCCCTATTCCCAAACTATGACCCACTAGAAAAAACACAGTTCTATCCTTATTTGTTGTTGTATTATGATTGTAGATTTTATGAGGGGAAGTTTTTTTTTTTTTTTAACAATTTCATGACCAACTCTACCATGAGCTCCTGCCAAATTGTTATTCGTAGCTCCTACCAACTTGGGCCACAAACAAGAAATATCTTTAGTGCTAAATTCTTGTTTTGAATGATATGAACCATTTTCCATGTATCTTTTGTTGCTCATCCGTAAATTTTCAGATCAAGTTTACTGTGGGCTTTCGATGTCTGTCCTAAAGATTCGATATACAACATAATAAAATGCATTTTATAATATTTTTGCAAAATGATGTACATGTTAGTACATTCATATCTACTGTCCAGTACATTTATGACAACACATTCTTTGGTATCTTTGGAAGGATATATATTTACGAAAAACATGTTTCCAACTCATGTTATTAGCATAGAGTTGCATTAACATATATACCAGCCTAGATCCATCTTAACCCCGGATCTATCAAGCACCGAGAGGGATCAAATATCTAGAGGTGAAAACCTCATTTTTGAGTGAAAAACTTGAGGAAAGGATTGCGTCTTGAGAGATTTGATCCCTCTCAGAACTTGATATATCTGTGGTTAAGATGGATCTAGGTTGGTTTTAGTTGTGTGCGCTCATACAAAATTTGTTGAACCTCTAACTATTTTGATCATTTTAAGTATGCTAAATACGTCTGAGATTAATTTTTTCAATTTAATTTTAACTTTTCTTAGTTACATCATTTTGTTGAGATGAGAGAGACTGTTAATAAATTGAATGATGAAATAAAATGACTAAGTGAAAAGTGACAATGTATCAATTTTGAATGATATAAAATGTGAATAATAAGAATATAGTCAATTACAAACAATCTTCACTTTGATCAATAAGAAACTATTTTCTTCTACTGTTCTTATTGTCACACCTATTAGTTATTTTCTATTACTTTGTTTGAATGCAAAGTGATTACAATTGTTGAATGATGGAAAATGGGAATAATAAGAATGTAGCCAATTACAAATAGTTTACAGTTTCAAGATAATTTGAATGCTAGAAAATGGGAATAATATGAATGTAGCCAATTACAGTTAGTTTACAGTTTCAGGAAGAAGACATTTCGGGAAAGTGAACATTTTATTTAGGATAAAAATTCAAGTATTGTATTTATGGTTAAATTATTGTAACATAGAATTCAATTCCTATCATGAATATTGTTTATGTGCTTACACTGAGAGAGAGTGTGTATGTTTTGGGGGCGAAATAGAGATATAGATGGAGGGGGGAGAGAGAGAAGAAGAGAGAGGCGAAAATAGGGAGGGAGGAAGATATATAGATATGGAGAGAGAAGTGTCATAGAGAGAGAAGGGGAAGAGGGAGAGAGGGTGTGGAAAATGGAGAGATAGATATGGATAGAGTGTATATGTTTTGGGGGTAAGATAGAGAGATAAAGAAGGAGAGACAATGGGAAATAGAGATATAGATGGACGGGGAAAATATGTTCTTACACTAAAATCAATGCACACTATTGATATAATTACTTTGACATTAATGTACATCATACATCTAGTTGCATCAAATCAAAAATCAACATCTACACTGAAATCAATGCATCTAGTGTAAAAAATAAAAAAAGGATTAGAAATCAACATCTACACCAAAATTAATGCATCTAGTGTAAGTTATTAAAGAGGATTAGAAATCAATATCTACACTGAAATCAATGCATATAATGCATGTGATCATATAGTATTAGAAATCAATATCTATACCAAAACCAATGCATCGAGTGAAATAGGAGTAGAAATCAACATCTACAATGAAATCAATGCATCTAGTGTAAGGTATTAAATAGGATTAGAAATCAACATCTACAATGAACTAAATGCTTCTAGTGAAAGTGATCAAATAATATTAGAAATCAATATCTGCACTAAAACCAATGCATCTAGTTCAAGAAATCAAATAGGAGTAGAAATCAACATCAACACTTAAATCAATGCATCTAGTGTAAGGTAGTAAATAGGATTAGAAATCGACATCTAAAGTGAAATCAATGCATCTAGTGCAAGAAATAAAAGAGGATTAGAAATCAACAACTACACTGAAATCAATAAATCTATTTTAGTGAAAAATAAATATTCACAAATTTCTATATCTAGGTTCTATGTTTGTATTGGTCTCTCTATGTCTCTTTCTTCTTCCCTCTCTCTCAACCTTACATTCTCTGTCTATCTCCATCACTCTATCCTTCTCTCTCTCCCCCTCCCTCTCTCCTCTGTCTCTCTCTCTCTCCACCTCTCCCCCCCTTTCTATATATTTCTCTTATTCCCTCTCCTCCCTGCCATCTATATCTATACCTCCCTCCATCTCTCCTTATTTTTTTCTCTATCTCAACCCTTAAACACATATCTCTCTCTCTCTCTCTCTCTCTCTCTCTCTCTCCATCTATATATCTATCTCCATTTGTCTCTCCTTCATTATATATCTATATCAGCCTGCATACACACACTCTCTCTCCATATATCTATCTATCTATCCATCTCTCCCTCTTTCTCTCCATGTCTATCTCTTACCTCTCTCTCTCTCTCTCTATCTCTCTACCCACTCCGTCTATATCTCTATCTCAACCCCCAAGCATACACTCTCTTTCTACATCTATCTATCACACTCTCTCTATCCCTCCCTCTTCCTCTCCCTCTCTCACTCCCTCCCCACCCCCCTCTCTCTCTCTTCCACTTCTCTCTCGTTATCTATCTCTCTTCCTCCCTCCCTCTCTTTTCCTCTCTTTTCTACCATCTCTCCCCCCTCCATCTATATCTCTATCTACCCTTGTCTCTCCTTCTGAAGCCCAAAACATACACTCTCTCTCTATCTCTCTGTCTATGTCCGTCTCCCCCTGCCCAATCCCTCTCCTTCTCCACCTTTCTCTCTCTATTTCTTTCTTTCCCTTCCAACTCCATCTCTCTCTCTCCTCTCTCTCTCAAGTCATCTCTATGTTCCTTCCTCTCTCTCCCTTTCTCACCCACCTCCCCTTGCCTCTTCCCCCCATCACACACACTCTCTCTCTCTCTCCACCCTCCAACTCTGTGACTATCTCCCTCTCTCTCTCCTTCTTGCTCTCCCCCTCTCTCCCCCCTCCATATCTATGTTTCCTTGTATCTCTCTTCCCCTTCTTTCCCTATCTCTATCCTCTCCTTTTCTTTCTCGCCCTCTTCTCCTCTCTTCCTCATTTCATCTTCATCTCTCCCTTATCACTACCACTCTCTATCCACCTCTATCTCTCAATGTCTATGCTCTTCCCTCCCTATATTTCCCCCTTCCAACTCCATCTCTCTCCACCCCTCTCTTTCTCTCCTCTCTCTCAAGTCCCCTCACTTTTCCTCCCACTCTCTCCCTTTCTCTCCCACCTCCCTCTATCTCCCCCCCCATCACACACGCTCTCTCTCTCCACCCTCCAACTTTGTCACTATCTCCCACACTCTCTTCTTCTCGCTCTCCCCCTCTGTCCCCCCTCCATATCTATTTCTCCATGTCTGTCCCTTCCCCTTATTTCCCTATCTCTATCCTATCTTTTTCTCTCCCTCCCCTCATCTCCTCTCTCCTTCATTCCATATTCATCTCTCTCTTATAAATCTCTTTCTGTCTCCACCTCTATCTCTCAATGGCTTTGTTCTTCCCTCCCTCTCTCCTCATCTATCTCTTCCTTCCTCTCTCACTATCTCTCCCACCTCTATGTCTCTCTCCCCCACTCTATTACCCCTCCACCTCTCTCTCTCTCTCTCTCTCTCTCTCTCTCTCTCTCTCTCTCTTAAATATGATCCCATTGTATTTTATTTAAGAAAGTATCTAAATTTAAAAAGGAAAAACATAATTGGTTGTAAAATATTAAACCTATATTTTTTATCAATCATGTCAAAAAAAATACAAAAATATAAAACTTAGAATAACCATGCAATATATTTCCTCTATCATTGTTAGTCCCTTTTCTTTGTTTCTTTGCTTAGATCGTTGGGTAAAATACATCTATCTTCGTTCTTTATAATATTATTTATATTATATAAATTTCATATTTGTATATATAAAAGTATTTCATTTTTAATTTACTAAAACCTTTTTGCTTTTAGATTTAATTAAAGAATGTTATAAAATTATTTAAAATAAAGTATTTGTAAAGTATTTTGATTTTGAAATAAGTTATGGTTTTTTGGAATGTGGTATTGTAATGAAATAATTAAAAGCCTAGATCCAGAACATAATAATCAAAAGCCTGGATGGCCCTTGGTATTATGATTTTTTTCTCTCCTCTCTCTCTCTATCTTTCTCTTATTGGCCCATGGTATTGTAAAAAAGGTTATTTAGAAGTAAATAATATCCATGGTAAATACTCATGATTAAAAGTTTTCTTATATTGTAAATCATAATTTTTTATCCGGTTATCTAACATCTTGCATCTCAAAATTAACATCGCACATCTCACATCTCACATCCAACATCTCACCTCTAACGCTCACACATCTAACACTCACCCATACACTCTAAACTACATTGTAAAGTGCCTCTCAATGCAAAGATATTTCTCCCATATATTTGCATAACGAAATAAGCATATCTGCATAGATATTTCTCCCATAGATTTGCATTACCAAATAAGCATATCTACATAGATATTTCTACCATAGATTTGCATTAACATAAGCATAGACACTTCGGAAAATACCCTGTCTTGGTGTACTACAAACAAGCAACAATTTTATTGCTAAAATCTTATTATCAATTATTTGAACCACTTGCAATACATTCTTTGTTGTTCATGTGTAAATTTCCACATGGGGTTTATTGTAACCCTTGGGTCTCTGTAGTCCAGATCCTCTCCATAGCACAATAATTAGGCGTAGTCTAATGACACAACATTTTGCCCTAAAAATCATGAAAATTCCAGTCATATTTTGAGAAAATTTGGCAAGGACTTTTGTAAATCCAAGTTACAGTTGTTAAATTTTAAGATTTTAGGTGCCTTAGAGGTTTTGATGGGACTGAATCCATTTCTACCATCAAAAACATGATTCAAACATTGTCTCTACAAAAAAAATTTAACTTTTTTACACCCAGATTCTGACCACTTTTAGGCATCAAACTATTCCTCCATAGACGACTCCTAATAATTAACATTTTACAATCATTTTTAAGAAAGCATATAAAGTTGTGTACCTTGGTATCTATAGTTTCGGTACCTTTATGACAACATACGTGCTATTGGAAGGATCTTTACTTACAAGTAACATGCTGCTGACTCGGGAGTCAGAATGCTTTCATGGTACACATTAGAATCCTTTATCTTTGACAGTGACTTATTTTAAGTATCAACTCCCAAAGCTAAGGAAACTTGCACCATAGGGCACTTCTTATTTTAAGTATCAACTCCCAAAGCTAAGGAAACTTGCACCATAGGGCACTTCTGATTCGCCTTACAGATTCGCTTTGCCCACATACGGACTCGTGCATCTAACGTGAATGCTTTATGAAATATCAGTTAAACCTCTCTCGGTAACCACCGTTTAATGGCTCTCTTTTATTCTATTATATTTATGTTTTCCGGCTCTCTATTATTTATTCTATAATAATAAATAATGTGCATGTAATTGCTTTTTTTCAAATTAGCTCGACTCCAAACGTCGGCCAGGTTGTTTATTAAAGAGGAAAAGCAATCCATTTATGATGGAATAAAATTATCTATTTATTTGTTCGATTAGAATTATTATATTTTAGAAATCTAAAATAAGAAAATCAGGTTAGATAACCGTTTTAATTTAAAAATAAATAAATCAATATGGTAGTAAAAAATATAAACATTTTAATAAACGCTAAGCGAGCGTGTGTATATATATGGGGTTGATTATATTTTAGGTTGCTCTATATATGGAATATTACAAGGTATGGTTATGTAATAGTATATTTTAGAGTATGTTATAGATTAGTATAGTCATATTAACAATATTAATATGGTTGATATAGTGGAAGGTTTCATAAACATATAAAAAAAAAAAAAATTAATAAGAAGAATATTTTATTAATGTATACATTTATCTGATTAACCATGTATAAAATGGTTATGGGCTTACATTAATTTGAGAAAAATAAAAATAAAAAAATTACACATCTTATTTATAATGGACCATTTTTGCTAAATAAAATTTGTTTATATATAAATGAATGTTATAAATAATAACGAGGAACTTATCATGGAGGAACTTATTAGAATTGGAATAATCTCACATCCCTAGGAAATTGGTGGGTGGGGAGCCACTTGGCACTAATCTATTTTTTTTAATTTATTAAAAGTAATGGACCATTTTGCTAAATAAAATTTTCTTATATATAAATGGATGTTATAAATAATAATGAGGAAGTTATCATGGAGGAACTTATTAGAATTGGAATAATCTCAAATCCGTAGGAAATTGGTGGTTTTTTAAATTTATGAAAAGTCAATGCTACTTAACAAACTTTGTAACACACTACAACCCTTGATAAGCATTCAGACTAAGAATATGATGAGCATATTCCCTTGAGAATCAATCTAGGCTGTCAATTTAAAAAAATAGTCAATAGATCTTCATTCACCTTGAGTTGAAATAAGAAGTCTTCATCAAATATACAATGTTTTACTACCATTGATAACGATTATCTATAATTTTCTATATTGGATTATGATTTCCTCTAATTCATTATGGTTTATTATTTGCCACTTATGGTTAACTTTAGTTAACGTGACTTGATTTTTCTCTAATGTGGTTGATTATGTTTGATTTTAGTTATATATATTTCATTATAATTGATCGTTGTTAATCATTGATTATTGTTAATTATAGTGAGCTCTCTAACCTCTACATATCCATTTATGAATGTTATAATTATAATTGATCTAATGATAGATATTTATTCCCCAACATTCATATGAGGAGACTTTTTCCAAGGAGTTGTTGTTATAGACGAATGTACCATAGGTGATCCCTTTTTACTTAAATATCATCACTTTAGTTTTGTTGCTATTAATAGTCATATCCATCATGGAGTAGAAATAATAGAGGCTTCTAAGTTTCTTTCCAAGATCATAATTGCTCGTTATGAAAACAATAATATCATTACCATATAGGAAAATAGTTATGACCAACTCTTCTAGCTTGTCAATTTATGTGCCAAAAAGGGTAGGTGATAATGGAAACCCTTGCTTGACTCTAATATTTCATCAATAATATCATTACCATATAGAAAAAGAGTTATGACCAACTCTTCTAGCTTGTCAATTTATGTGCCAAAAAGGGTAGGTGATAATGGACACCCTTGCTTGACTCTAATATTTAATTCAATTTCCTTCTAACAACCCTCAATTGTCCTATCATTCTAAATGATATTCTCATACATATTTTTCACAACAACCCTCAACTCAAAACACGCCATTATTTCTTCTAGCCTCTTCCATAGTTCTGTTCTAGGAATAATCTTTTTTTGTCAAAATCTTTTCTAAAGTAAAAAAATCACTAGAAGAGTTCAATTTTATTATTTCATCATTCTATTATAAGTACCCTAAGAGTAATCAGATGCTCAACGGTAGAATAATGTCTCCTAAACCTAGCTTTAAATATATCTCTTTTATCATGGATTTCAAGCCAACGAATAATGTTCTTTTCCAAAATAAGCTTGTACAACTTGGCTAAAGTGTGCCTAATCAAAATGTTGTTGCAATTAAAGGGCATTATTTTATCAAAACTCTCCAAGATAGCCATGATAAGGCTTTACAACCAAGGATTAATTAACCCTTGTTTCACTACTAAATTAAACAACTTGTATATGTGTGGGATGAGGATAGGTCTCTTGATTTTAATTTTTATAGCTTCTTACCCTTAAATGTCCTTAAATTTCCCAAAAGCTAGATATTTACCTAGAAAATAAATTCCTTCCAAAGAAAATATATCATTATTTATATGGGAATTCAAAATGGTGTCCATGGAGTTAGGGGATATATAGAGGTTTATAGGGTAACCATTTCAAGGGAATCAAATGACGTTGTTTAGTTTTCCAAATCATAATTTTCCTTCAAAACCTTCTAGGGTTTGACTTAAATAGGTGTAATAAATGCTCTTGATTTTTACTTATATAATATATTAATATCCTCTAATAAGAGATTTACACTTATTAACCTTATCATGTTTTAAGGTTTCATTAGGAACATCCCTAATATGTTTCCTCCAAAATTTACTAAGGTTAAACTTAGAGAGGTAAAGTAATAGATCTTGCTTTCTACATATATAGCATCCTTTCCTTCCTTTAATAATATCTTTCTATTTATTTATCTTATTAAGTTTTAAGGTTTTGTTAAGAGCATCCATAATTTCTTTCCTCCAAAATTACGCAAGGTTAGACATAGAGAGATGTAGTAACTACTCTAGATTTCTACATATATAGCATCTTTTTTCTCCTGTAATTACGTCGTAAGGCATTCCCCTCTTGGGAAGAACTTGCCTAGCTACCACTCTCCACCAATGTTCACCATCAAATCCATTGTTAGACGATTGAACAATGGTCTTCCATCAAATTAAAACAATTAGGAAAAAAATATTTAAATAAAACATTAAAACATTACAAAAAATAAAGAAGATGCTAATTAATAAACAATACAACAGTTATCGTAGTTGCGCCTTATAGAAAATCTCCTCCTCTGCGCGAATAGTCATATTTGCAACATAAAGCATAGTTGTGTAATGCCTCCTCATTCACCAGTGAGTGCCCCTGTAGCTATCGAACCCTTCCTCATTCACTAGGGAGTGTCCCTGCATCTGAATAAGCTAGTGAAGCCCAATTGAGGACGGTCTTGGAGGGACGAAGTGGGGTGTGCCCAATGGCTTCACCTGATCATATTGATTATTAGTTAGGGTCATCTCGCCTGCTAGGTTTATCCTAATTTCCTTTAAACATACACATTTCTTTATTTATTTCATTTGTTCGTTGTTGGCTGCTTGTTTCAGTAAATTTCTTATTATTTTTCGTGATGATTAGAAATTTTCTTTTGTGATGATTATCAATTTCATGGAAGCCTTCTTCTTTTGACAAATGTATTTCTGTTTGGTGTGTGAGGTAAGCCCTTTGGCCTATGTATTTTGGTATGCACATTATTTTTGTATAATTTTCATATGCACAAGGTTGGGTTTGTCTATGTTTTATTTTGTGAATGGGAGCTATGCTAGCAGTTGGGAGACAATAAGAAAAATGTGGTTATTAGCTAAAATTAAACACAACTATCCATGAAAAGGAACCAGAGAAAGTTTTCCATACATTTTCGATGGCTTTGATTTCGCTTAAAATCAATGTGGAGGGCATTGACCTCAATAGAACCTTGGAAATCATTTTAGCAACTAGTAATTGTTAGTTATGTCAAGTGTAGTAGACTAGCTTCGAACCTTTAACATGTCCTTCAAAATCTGGTTAATTGCTTTATCAACTAGTAATTGTTAGTTATATCAAGTGTAGTAGACTAGCTTCGAACGATTGACATGTCCTTCTAAATATGACTACTTAGATCTATGTTGATTAAGACTCCATCCAAAACCTTCTAGACCTCCTTGGTAGTCATGTATTAGTCTCAGGCCCATCGATTTTGGTATGCGCTTGATTGTTGTAGACCCTTCATATCCACAAGGTTGGGTTTGGTTATGCCTTATTTCGTGAATGGGTGTTATGGTAGCAAATTCAATTCATATATGTACAAAATAGGGGTTGTATTAACATTGCAAAAATAATACCCATTGAGTTTGGTACGATGCCGTAAAAAAAATCAGAGTGACAAGTCATTTTCCTTTATGGCGACAAAATGTTCATCAAGATAGTTGACCATACACTAAATGTAAAAAAATTGATTCAACTCGAACTAGTTTATTTGGATGTCCATCTAGTTCAAATTTATACTAGCTTCATCTTCCTTTAATGTTGAAACAAACTTTTTAATAAGATTAACCGACATAATTTTGAAATCAATCAAGCTTGTGTTCTAAGTATTAGCTCTACTATGCATTTTTCTCATTTCTTTTGGAACTTCATCTTATTTTATAGGACCTGGACCATTATTGCCATTTTTACATCTTCAATTATAGGTTTGAGAGTATCTTCCTCAATCTATAAATGCGCCCCCCCCCCCCCCACCACAATTCTTCTTTTTAAAATTAAAGTTGTTCTAGTTTTTCTTAGCCAGATTTGCATTGGATGATCCGTTAAACCAAGAATATAGTTATTATCACACATATGTCTCCCATGTTAGCCACTAAATACATCATTCTTAAAATATGGACTGTACTCATATTCTTGAGCAAAGCCTATCTCTTTTGTATAGCTAGGTTGCTTAATGAATTGTCCAAATTCCTGTTCATTAATGCTCTTGGTATGTCAATAATTTTCAAAGGAAAAACTTGTATTATCATAAAATGAGTTTTGTAGGGAGTATTCATTGTTGGACCATGTTTCCTTGTCATAATGATCATAATTTTTATACATGCGATAATCCTACACCATATATGACTTGAAACTGTTGTTTTCAAACTTCTGTTTAATGGTTTCAACACCTTCATCATTAAGTGAGTTAGAGAGTGTTACTTAAAAAATATTACGCAACTCCTATTCCACTTTTTCCTATTTACCATCAATTGAGCAGTCGTTAACATGGAAAAGTTGGGACTGGTGACTATTATATTCAGCTTAATAGTTCATTTTCTCAACACTGCCTAGAAACACTACTATTAGAATCTAAGGAGCCTTCTTAAAGGTTCATTAATGATTATTCACATATTCATTTTCATGAGAATTAGGGTTATTTTCAATCAAGCAAAAATCTAGACTGTACTCTTGTTCTTTACCAGAGCCTATCTCTTTTCTATAGCTAGGTTGGTCAATGAATTGTACTAATCCCCTTTCATTAATTCCCTTGGTGTTTCTGTTATTTTCAGATGAAAAAATCACATCATCATACAATGAGTTTTGCAGGGAATCTTCATTGTTACAACATATTCCCTTTTCATAACCCTTAAAATAAACCATATATGACTTGAAATTATTGATTTCAAGCTTCAATTTAATGGTATCAACACCTTCATCATCAAGGGAGTGAGAGAGTGTTACTTGAAACTTATTACATTTCTCCCTTCCACATTTTTCTATTTATCATAAATTCAATGGTCATTAACATTAAAAAATTGGACTTGTGAATATTCAATTCAATTTTGTAGGTCATTATTTCAATACTCTAGCTAGAAATACTATCCATAATATATATTAGAATCCAAGGCATCTTCTTCAAAGTTGATCAATGCTTCTTTCCTTCCCATATTCATTTTAATTAGCATCAAGGTTGGTTTCAGTTAAACAAGAATAACTAGAAAGGGTCTCTTTAATTAGTGTAGTAACAGGTTTTCAAGCATGTAGATAAGGAAATCCTCATTCTCAAGATTCTAACAAGTATTTAAGTACTTTAAGAAGTCAGTTCAATGTCTTTTTCCTTTTGATCTTTGTCCTCCTCAACTCTATTCTTTTTGAAGCACAATATGGATTGAGTAAATACCTCCTTATCTCTGTTTGGAATGATTGGTTTGTATTTCAACAACTTGTCATACTTGGTGAGGAGATGGAACATTTTTTCATACACATTTGACATCTTCAACTCCATTGTCATGAAATTCCTCCTTGTCTCCCAAATGGCATTTTCCTACAAAAAAGAAAATGCATAGTGTGGATATTAGATTTTAGAGTAGGAAATCAACAAAGAAAGCTTATATATATGGGATTTTGTGAAATCACCTTGTCTGTGTGATGTTTTCTCCAATCAAAGAAAAACTTGATGGACTCACATTTTCTGTCAAACCTAATATGTTGGTAATGTAAGGGGCATAAGTGCACTTGAAAATAAGTCATAGTATAATGGATTCATCATAAGGGTTGGATAGTCAGAAGATAAAATATTATTCAATCTCACTGGCCAGGTAGAGCCTTCAATGTATATTTTGTATCTGAAAACACCAGAGAAATGTTAGAATGGCCTTGATAAATACGCTCAAACTTACTATCAGATAGACTTTGCAGGTAGGAGACAACAAGAAACACGTGGTTATTGGTTGAAATCGATGCTTATTTCCTTGCCATATTCATTTTCATGAGCATTAGGGTTGTTTTCAGTCAAACACGAATTTCCAGAAAGGGTCTCTTTGATTAGTTCAATAACAATTTTTCTAACTTTTAGACAAGGAAAACCTCATCCTCAAGTTTCTAACATGTATTTATATACTTTAAGTAGCCAATTCAAGATCTTTGTCCTTGTTTTCAAGGAAAGAGTGGGACTTTCCTGTAGTGTTTGTAACTCAATGAATGGTTTGATATGAACCTTCTCTCAACTCTACCCTTTCTCGAGAGCAACATGGACTGAGTACATACCTCCTTAAATCCCTTTGGAATCATTGGTTTGTATTTCAACAACTTGGCATACTATGTGAGGAGATGGAACTTGTAGCGATACACATTCGACATCTTCAGATCCTTTCTCATGAAATTTCTCCCCGTCCCCCAATGGCCTTTTCCCACAAAATACAAAATGCATAGTATGGATAATATATTTTGTAGCAAGAAATCATCCTAGAAATATTATATATGGGATTGTCTAAAATCACCTTGTCTGTGTGATTGTTTCTTCAATCAATGACAAACTTGATGGACTCACATTTTCTGTCAAGCCTAATCGGCCATTGATGTTCAAGGGGTATAAGTTCCCTTGAAAAGAAGTCATAGTATAATGATTTCACCATAATGGTTCGATAGCCACATGCTAAAATATTCTTCAATATCACTCATGTGGAAGAGCCTTCAATGTATATTTTGTATCTAACAACACTAGAGACATGTTAGAATGGAATAATAGATACACTCAAACTTACTATCAGATAGAATTTACAACTGGGAGACAACAAGAAACACATGGATAGTGGTTCAAATCAAACACAAATATTTGTGAAAAGGTACTAGAGAAAGTTTTCCATACATTGTCGGTGGATTTGATTCTACTTAAAATCAATGTGCAGGGCCCTAACCCCAACAAAACTTGGGGAATCCTTTTAGCAACTCGTAATAGCTAGTTATATCAAGTGTACTAGACAAGTTTCGAGCCTTTTACATGCCATTCTAAATATGATTATGTGCATCCTCTATCCTTCAAACATAAAATAATTAAGCTTCATGTTGATTATTAAACTTCATGGTGATACTATCTTGAACTCCTATTCCCTTGTAAAATCAAATTGGGACCCTTATAATTTAGAGATGAAGCTAAAGTTGAAACAAAGTCTGTTTTTTTATCCAAAAATTATAATAGAGTAGACAAATAATTTAAGAAAACAATACTTAATGGTTCTTCTTTGATGATATTTATTGTACCATGGACAATGTTATTAATGGGAAATTTTCTTGTTTTCTACCATTTTAGAGCCATTTTTTCCTTGCTAATTCCTCTATTTGGATCTGTTCTAATCAAGATTCCATGTAGAACCCTCAATAATTGCTTGGTAGTCATGTATCAATCTTGGGGCCATCACTAAAAGCAGGCATCATGAACTCACTTCAAGGGCTAATTAGCATACGTCCACATACTCCAAATTCAAGAATGTAGGTTGTCTTAAGACAAAGGTGGAGAAAATTACAAACAATTTATATGGTTATTGTCTCCTTAAATGCATTTGGAATGTATGCCTATGAGTATTTTGATGATTGTACATTATATCAATGCCTTATTGAACCAAGGAGGAGAGATCTCTTTTGTAGAATAGTCTATGCCATCAAGAGTTGGTGGAAGTGATTAAAACTAGGAGGACTGAAGGTATTTGAAGGAGGAGCAAAGTTATGAAATATAATACTACAAACTTACTTGGAAGGCATTGTCGGCCCTGTACAATTAGAAAAAGATAGGGACTTGATAAGTTCTACTTTTGAGATTATCAATGTAGTTGGTATTGGCATATGCAACATTGATTAGTGGTCAAAGAGAATGGGCTTGTCGCTTACCCTTCCAAAATATAAGCCAAAAATGATAATCAATCTCATATAAACACCAAACTCTTTTGGCTATCATAATATAGATGGAATAAATTTTGGATTGAATGATAAAAGTTACTTTGATGGCTACCTTTATGTAATAAATTAGTTGTTGCATGCCATGTTTTATGAAATAGCCACAACTCTTACCTTTCGTTTGATCTAGTTTTGGTACACTATGATTTATAAATAATACTTTTGACGTTTTCATTTTATATTGTTCATAATCAAGTTAGTTAAAGGAAGGATTTGGCTTATGAAAACAAAAAATCAATGAAGGTTTATGCCAAGAAAGTAAAGTTAGGGTTTTTGTGGTTTAGGATTGTTTTATGGTCAAGTGTTGTGATATTTACAATGGAAATCCATATCATGTCTATTCTTTCTCTACTCCTAAAAACTATGCACTCCCAATTAAGACCTTGCAACCAATTATAAAATGGAAAAATTCAATTTCTAATGTTCTCTATGCAATGATGCAACTTTGGAATTAATGAAAATAGACATGGTCACGTTTATTGGCCCACGATACTCTAACCTTGCTCATGTTTCATATCTTATAGGAAATGGAATTCAAATACCAATTTTGTCCTTTGCTACCACTAATCCAACTCTGACATCATATCAAAACCTTTATTTTATCTGTGTGATCCATAGTGATGTTCTTCAGATGGAAGCAAATGCAACTTTAGTGGATTCTTATGGTTCAAGAGTTGTCATTGTGTATGTAGTTACCAACTACAGGAGAAATGGAATTACAACATTTTGGGATGCTCTGTCGGTGTTGGCACTAAGAGTAGCATGAAGGCTATTATGATTCTTGGAGTTTCCTAAAGTGAGATTGGTAATGTCTTATACAACTTAGCTTTAATGGATACATGAGTTTTTATAGTCTATGTGTATCCAGATGTTGGTCTTACTTTCTCTTCTGAAGTTACAGACATTGGAATGTTGAGAACCAACTAATTCTCGATAGCCATAGATTGATTATCTATTGTTTTAGGTTCAGCTCCACTGAAATTAGACATCACAAAGTCACTTCAAGGCCTAATTCACTTGCATCCAAATACTCCAAATTCAAGACGATAGGTTGTGTTAAGACAAAGGTGGAGAAAAATATAAAACATTTATATGGTTAATGTCTCATTCAATGTGTTTGGAATGTATGCCTATGAGTATCACTATCTCGGAAATCACTTTTATGGCTATGATTTACTGTGGAAACCCATCATTTCCAAAATGTTATTTTATACTACATAAAAAATTAATTTAACATATCGAATCAGAACATCAAAGCAACGCATCAACTAAAAAAAAATTAGAATTTTACTTGTATAACTAATACAAAGTCCATAATTTGGCCTTTTATATATGCATTAAAGACTGTTAGCCTCTTATCTTCTTTGTTCACCCTCTTCATTTTATAAGTTACACATAGGATAATTAGTTTACATAAAAATTGGACTCTTTCCATCATGTTGCACATGGTCAATCCTGACATTTAAATTTTGACATGGGGGATAAAAGATAACCCTTTTAAATTCTAAACAGAGTACCAGACAATGTCCTGAATCTTAGAATGTAAGGTGTTCATAGACAATGAAACCTTTCTACAACTCCTATAATATTGGAAATTATTCAGTATTGCCTCAACAACTCCATAATGGTATCTTCTAAGAAAACCCTCTTGAAGAATTGCATATACTTTTCTTAAAATATTTGCATCCTTAAGAAAGTTCAACAATAGGCAAAACAATCCCAAATTCTATTTTGCAGAATAACGCTGGGAAGTTTTAATAAACTAGACATCGAGGTATAGCCTATCTGCTCTGATGACTAAAGATGGTCATTTTCAATGTCAAGAACTTATATGTTGAAACTTATAGATTATCTAATTGGAGGTCTATGTGTGCTGTGATTAAATCGAAGTGGATGAGATCATAAATTCAATATAATTTCAAAAATTTTCCTAACCAACTAATGTGGATATGATGTGTTATATAATTTTATTAAATACATGGTATTGCAACTCTACTTTTTATGAGTGTGCTTTGGCTATTTAATTGAATCTGATAGAGAAACATAATCTGAACTTAAATCTAACTATAAAGTGACTTCCAAGTCCCAAATGTGTCAAAATAATGATTTTAAGTCCCAAATGCATAAAACAAGGTGGAAAAGGTATGAAAAACAGGCGGATCCAATTTAAATATCATGGAAAAAATTCAACTGAGTTGTATAATATTTTTATATTAATTTAGAGTTTTGAATATATTAAATTTTATTTTTTTCAAGAGAGACATTGCCAATGGAAAGTGCAGCAACCTAGTCTTCTTCCTAATGTAGAAATCCTTTGAAATCTTCCTTACTTTGGACAAACATATCTTGAAAATGAAACCCCATACATAGTGTTGGACCTAACAGGTATTTTAGTGCACATAGAAAACCACCCTAAAAATTTTATACTCTTGATCACAAAAACAGAACTGTGACAACATGCTATAATTGACATAAAAAATGACTCAAAATGCACATACATTATCTTTTATGCTAGTGCTTTCTATGTTATTGCCTTACGATGTTTCCTTTGCAACATGTGGTGCAATTGCTAGCAAGAGCTTTGTACATATATATCGTATGAAATTTTAAGGTTTTGATAGGAGCACCCTAATTCTAAGATTAGAACTAGAGAGGTGTAATAACTTCACTTGCTTCCTATTTATAGCATTTGTATTATCATTATCATACTAAAGACTCTTATTTATATTTTCTTTTTATATAGCATAGGGGGTTGTAGTAAAACTATAATAGATGTTTTTAATGTTTTTTTTATAAGCTAAGATGTGTAAATATTTTTTTAAAGCCTTTAATAATATATTTATTTCACTCTTTTCAAAAGTAGGTGGCTTTGACTCTCACTATTCTCATGCATATGCTTGTTTTTTATTGCATATTTTAGAGTTAAGGTTAAAGGTCTATGGTGGCTCATGGTCATTTAAAAGGTCATATTTTACAATTTGGTTGGATATTGGATATTAGATAATCTTTGAATGAGGATCTTCTTCATCCATGACATTACTTCCAAAACCATAAACACAACCCATTTAGTTGGATTTTTGTCACTTAACTATGCCATTGAACATTATAAGGTCTTTATAACTATAGATTTTGAATTCTTGTTAGGTCATCATTTTTTTTTTTTTAATCTACAAGTTAAATAAACGAACTCACGCAACAAAAGAGGATTAATGCTTCAATCATTGCATAAAATAATAGCTTGGTTAGATGTTGTTCTAGCATTAAAGTCTCCTAAGAAGAGGATGTTACCTATGTTACCTTCATTCCTGAGACTATGAATATCCTCCTATAAGTTATTATAGGGGAAATTATTATCTAGAATGCTTTTCCTATAAAAGCTAAAAGTGATATGTGATAAAATAAAAAATCCCCTCATACTAAATATGCCTTTTGAGAGGGTCTATGTTATAAAGCATTAGGAAACACTATTTTTTTATATAAGAACCTATTCCTTTCATTCCTCCACTAAAGGATTTCTTGTTCCGACTTAACCACAAAATGATTAATATAATCATGCTCCTAACTCTCAAGCAAAAATACGAGTAAAAAATGTGATTATTTTTCCTAAAATTAAGATTAATGTGTGTTCACATGGAAAATATCCTTATATTTATTATCTATATGAAGAATATAAAGGTTCATGTACTGGAGGCACTATTCATACTCAACAACAAGACCTGGAGCCATTACATCAAAGTTATTCATGTGAGGAGAACAACATTCCCCAATCAATTTAGTTAAACATAATTGACAAAAGTAAAATATGTATTACATACATAAAAAAATTCAAAATATAACTATGATGTTGGAGAATAGACAAAATATTTTATAACATAGCTTTCATATTTTATAATTAATTTTTTCCATTAAAACAATATAGCGTAATTGTGAATAAAATGATAATTCTATATTATTTAAATTATATTTTTAAATATATAAATAAATTCAATATGAACTAATAACTCAAATTTTAACCCAAATTTAAAATCAATAAAAATATAATATAAAATTGTAATTTATATTTAAACCATTTCAAAATTCAAAAATACTAATTTAAATTTGTCGCACAATCTAAACATAATAACTCAAATTTGTAATTCCTACCCATTCCAATGAAATTTCAATATCAATTAAAAAAACAAGGGGAACCTATTTAGAATCTAGTAGCGGAAATTTGTTGCACAATCTAAACATATTAACTCAAATTTGTAATTCCTACCCATTCCAATGAAATTTCAATATCAATTAAAAAAAACAAGGGGAACCTATTTAGAATCTAATAGCGGAAAGGGCCTTATGAATGCTCATTTGGTGCTTTATGGACTTCACTGTAGAAAGTTGACTGAAGTAGTGTACATGCTATTATTATGGCTCATTTAATGCTTCATTCTGCGACTATATCAAAAAAATATAAATATTAAACGCTTGAGAATTTTAAAATGTATAGAGAGACAGAACTTCATCATACCTACTCAAACTGGAATAATATAATGCGAAAATATAAACTATACAATGGATGACTGTCGACAAAATTCCTATATGATTCTTTTAATGCGAAAATATAAACTATACCATGGATGACTGCCGACAAAATTCCTATATGATTCTTTTAATGCCAAAATAAATATAGACAATCTGCCTGCATGAACAAAGTTGTGGCGAGATTTATATGAGATGTCAGTAAATTATGTAAAGCAACAACATGGCCAGAGTTCCATATCTGATTAACGTGGCATGTTTTTAATTGGAGAAATAAAAGAGAATAAACAAACTCACGCCGCCCTGGACCGGAGCTTTAAGAAAGATCCGCTCATGAATAAAGTGAAAATTTCGAATATTAACAACTTTAGGGGTTTGATGGCCTGAGAGAACAAAAGGAATCCCTCAGGCCAATCACACCTGCCCGATGGGAGCAACGAATGCATTGAAGCCAACCATAACCTGCTTCAAGTGGATATTTAAAAATGAAAAATAATGTTGGCATGGTCAACTGTTTTGTAGCCAACAACGGCTGTGAGCGCACCCATAGGTTTGGCAGTTGGTAGAGAGAATAAAAAGTTCAGACGGAAAAAGATTCTAAAGCGAAGAGCGAAAAGTATTCTGGTTGGTCTCACGTAACCTTCGAAATAAAGGTCCTTCTAATAGCACTCACAGTTTCACCTTTTATGAGGAAAGATAACAACGAACATGTTGTTATAAATGTACCAAAGTGACCTTTTTCGAGAAACAATATTATAAAACAGTTTAATATATGATCTTATAGTTCGGAAATTTAGCATTGAACACCGAATGTCGCATGGCAAATAGATCATGCCATTATTATGAAGTTTTTAACGCTAAAGGCATTTCTCGTATAGAGTACAACATGACAGGGTGTTTTCCGAAGCGTTTATTAATATAATGTTAGTGGAAATCTTCAGCATAAACATCTATATATAGGACCGTTTAGAGCTTAGTCAATTCGAAACAAGAGCATTTCTCATCTTAGACAGCCCGATAGATTGTCTTGATAATTGGTATTGATAACTTGTAGGGTGGCCAATTCTGTGTAGTTGATTAGAAATGGAGGCCAGAATAGTTGTTGTTATACTTCTGTTATTGTTTCTAGTCGACGACTTTGCATCAGCCGAAGCTCGGTTTATCCATTCATATAGTGCGAACCCTAAGGGGAACGGCCCCTTTCTTTCGCTCAAAGAAGCTGTCGGCAAGAACAGCTTAAAGGGAGCTCGTCGTGGAACTGGTCATGGAATTAGTAAGACGGCAAAAGGCCCTCCGTACGAGCATAATACGGAAAAGAAGGAGAGAGATGTGGT
This sequence comes from Pinus tabuliformis, assembly GCA_031772625.1. Classification (NCBI taxonomy): domain Eukaryota; kingdom Viridiplantae; phylum Streptophyta; class Pinopsida; order Pinales; family Pinaceae; genus Pinus; species Pinus tabuliformis. The sequence continues at coordinate 1,072,455,158 of CM062807.1, read as the reverse complement.
TTTTCATCCCATGGGTCATAGTCCAGGAATAGGCCACGACAACCCTCCCAGCCGTTGACAATTCTCTTTCATAGGGAGCAGCCGTTGACAATTTTCTAGTATATACACGTACACGTTTAGATACATATGAAATCGCTATCAATCAAGTCTTCAGAGGAATCAAACTCTTCGAGGTGCATAATTAATAAAAATGCATAATTTTTAATGTGAAGTATTTTTACCTACGAACTTGATACTTCTAAATACGTGATGAGTAGATTAAGATGGAGAAATACGCTTCATATGTGTCTTGATTAACATCTACCCTACTGGATTGTAGGGTAAGCCGAAATAATTTAAGAGAAATTGTACTATGACTAGATATTATGTAGATTAAAACGTGTTTACATACCCGACGAATTCGTGCAACGATTTTAACATGGTTCGATATAGACTCTGATTATTCATGTTCTGTTTAGTTTCAGTTTCCCTTAATATTTTCCGATTAACAGTAATGAAAATAGTAATATTGTTGCATCTCTAGATCTGACTAAAGTACCTGTCCAACTTTCAAAAGTGATTAAGGTATCCGAGGTTACATCGGACTAGTGAATTTGTTTTTAAACCTTCTGTTATTTTCCTCTTAAATTTGAAAAATGGCTTTGGGTGAAAGCAAAGTCAGTGAGACTTGTTGCGCTTAAATGTGTTGGAAAGGCAGAGGAAACAAAACATAAATAATTTATACACAAATCCACGAGCTAGTGCTCTTTTTTTTATCATACAAAACATGATTCCTACAATGAACCTAGTGAAGAGTATTTAAACTTTTTGGACTAGTGACTCGCTTAAAATATCTTGACATGCACCCACATGCAACCACACACTAAAAGTCATCGGCACAATAAAAGTCATTTATCACTTAACTCGACTTGACTCAACACTCAAACACTCAATCACTCAGTTAACTAACTCTCTATGTTTAGCTAACTCCACATTCGGGAATAATTACAATTTCTAACACTCCCCCTTAATTACGACCATATGACTCAACATAACTTGACTCAATTATCACTCAAACATGTCTGCTAGTCTATGTCTCAGCTAGCCTTATAATGACTCAAGATTTTCACAATTTTGCATTTTATTTTTGTCTTCTTCGAGATTCTATATCCTCGAAATTGCTTCATTCTCTGTTGAACTTTCTTGGTGTAGACTTTATTCGATTGTTGTTGCTGCAATTTTTCTTTGGCTTGTTTTGAACTTGTTATGAAGAACAATTGGATCATGTCTTCTACACCTTCCTCTTCAAATATTCATTCAACCATGGACTGCTCTCAAAACATTGCATCTTCAAACTGTCTTCTTTTCTTTGCTTCTTGTGCTTTATATTCATCAGTTTGACTCGTTTCAATTTGTTCTATTGCTTTCAGAATCCATTCTTTAATGAACTTCAAATCTACATGAAACTTATTAGCAACCTTGCTTTCAACCTCTTGGCCCATGCTATTCTGAACACCTGCATATTCAAAAACAATGTTAAAAACATGTTTATTATGCTCTTCAGTGAGAGCTTCCTTCTCTACATTTTCCTTCTTTTCGACTGCATGGAGGTTACCTTCCACTGTTATGGTGTTAGTTGATATTGTCATAAAAAACTCTTCAATCACTTTATCTTGTTCTTGATCATCAACTGCTACTAGATCACATATCATTTCATGAGCAGTTCCAATTGCTTCATATCTGGCAGCTACAGTGGCAGCTTCAACCTTAAATATTTCATCAAACATTGGCAAAATCAATCCCTGTTTCAAAAAGAAACCACACATATCATCAACATAATGTTCATCCACACTATGGTGGGATATCCGAGTATGAATGTGTTCATTGTCAATTTCATTGACAATTTCAACATCACCAAATCCATCAACTGAGGCTGGATTCACCAAGTCACATATAACTTTGTAGTTATCATCCACATCTATCTCATCACAGTGGGATTCACCATCATCTGTATCATCCACGTTACAGTGGATTCCTTGAGCATTCATATGCTCTTGTTTTGCTTCACAAACAAAGGCTTCAGCTTCTCTCTTGCAATATTTGTTGCATATTCTTCATCCATATGCATGGGTTTCAATTTTATGGTCTTGACAACCATCATCCACTTTTGAGTGGGATTCTCCCAGCTTCGTTTTCCTCTCAGAGTTTTGTTCATCTTCTCTCACACTGGCTTCTTTGCTTGTGACATAACCTGTTGTTCTATGTCACTCTCCTTTGTGCCAAACTATGCTTCCAAGATCTTCCATGCTTCCTGGGAAGTTGTAGATTTTGCTAACTTGCACAAACACTTCTGATCCAATTCATGTTTTATAAAATTCAGTGCTAAAACATCACATACTACATCTTATGGGTTACTAGACCGATACTCAATTAACTCTTTAGCTCTAAGAAAAGTCAGCATCTTGATAGCTTAATAATCAAAATATTTATCTGTAAACATAGGAGATGGTAGCATATCAAAGCTACCCCAATCACCCTCGATTTCTTCTTTGTCTTCTGCTAGACTTCTTAGTTCCTTTGTTGCGGCCTCAACCTCTCTAACCATGGAAATGATCTTTGCCTCTTCTTTTCGATTTCGTTCCTTAATATGCTTCAGTTGCACTTTGCAACCCATGACTATTGTCATTCCTTTTTTTTATAGCTGTTTTGGTGATTGCTTGATGCGGACTTCCATATCACTCTAGAAAAAAATATGATTTTCAATATGCACCCGTGTAAGGTACAATCTTCACCAAAAACACTATCATGCTTGACAAAAAACCAAATAACTCACAAACTTTACAAAACCCTAAATTCTCTTGTCAATAAAAAAAACTTTGTAGACCTTTTTATAAAATCCTCGATTATTTTTTTTTTTATAAAATATCTTTATCTGTTAAAAAAAACAAAAACGTTTCTATACTTGAACTTTCCAATATATCAAAATTGATATTAAAACCCTTCGAAGGCCTTTTATGTTAAAATCCTTCCAACTTTATTGCAAAACCTTTTATATTTCATAAACGTTTATATCCGTCCGTAACCCTTAAACTTTTAATAAATCCGTCCTTCGATCGAACCATAACACTTTAATATGGGTAAAAAGAATGCAGGTAACTTAAAAAAAAAAGGCCTGCCGTGGGCCACTCTTCTTTAATACTTTTTGTATTAAGTGACTCTTTAACAAACTTTTATGAGTCAACTCTCACCACGCGTGACAGTTGGAAACAAATTTTCTGGACTTGGTTAAGGCCGCCGTGGAGGCCTACGCACTAAAGCTCTATGCGGCAACGATAACCTGCGTTAGTCCTTTAACGCGGTTCTATGTTAAGCCCAAGATCGTTTCGAGAGGAAAAATTATTTCTCTCTTAGGGATTATTGGTGATCCGTTTTTTCTGGGTATAAATAATTCACACACAAATCCATGGGTTGTTGTTTTTTTATTCATCATATAAAACATGATCTTTACAATCAAAGAGTGAAAGGTATTTAAACTTTTTCTGACTAATTAGTCGCATAATATATCTTGACATGCAACCACACACTAAAAGTCATCTATCACTTAACTCATTTGACTCAATATTCAAACACTCAATTACTCAGCTAACAAACTCTCTATATTTAACTAACTCTACATGAAAAAATAATTACAATTTCTAACCAAATAGTCCTGACACCAATTACACCGCCCCTTTAAAATTTAAACCCCCGAGACCATAAAAATTTCAAATAAATGTATAATGTAATGACGTTAAATTTAGGCAATATTTTATTTATTTATTTATATCCATACTGAGGAACAAATAAACCCTCGACTATAAGGCTTTGCTCGAAACCTAGCGAAAGTACAATAGTTTGAGGTTTTTTCTCCTTAAATAAATCGAGGAGGACCGTACGCTTTGTCAAACTAGAGATAAATACATGAAAGTCATAGAGCATGGGATTGCATGCAAGATTCCTTTTGCATGATATACTCCTTGATTTGCTCATTCTTTAACTCCGCAACTGACTAGTTATCTCTTGAACTTGTTGTAGGTGTTGAGTCTTCTCATTGATCACCACTATAGTGCATTACATTGGGATCTCCACCCAGTGATGCTATATCATGAGCATTGTAACATATTTTCAAATGAATCATTCTTCTCTTCATTCGATTTTCTTTTAGTGTTTTTGCTTTGCAAAGCTGTGTGTTCAACCTTTACTAGCTAGATTCATCTGTGCAGGTTTTCTAACACATTTACATGGTATCAGAGCCCACAGGTTGCTAGATAAAAGGCGCACCAGTACTTTATTTTGCAAGTATTACTGCTTGGAGATCGAAGATTGACAGAAAAATGGAGTTTCCCAAAGCATCGATCCTAACACCATACAACTATCATGAATGGAAGGACCAAATGGCTTGATACCTTCATCATAAATGGTTGTACAAGATTACCATGGCTACAGAAGTGGAACCCACTTCAGCCATAGAGAAATCCAAGTACCTCAACCGTATGGATGAGGCCCACGGATCCATATGCATGTGCATCTCTCGAGAGTTGCAGTTTCATCTATCTGCCTGCAATACTCCCAATGAGATTTGGAAAAATGTTGAAGATCTCTACGGGAAACAAGATGAGATGAAAGGACATCTGCTCGAAGTGGAGCTGCTATCATTGGATCCACAGAACTATGACAGAATTCAAGACTTCTTCACCAAATATAATGATCTATTGCTGCAACTCAAGGGTTGTGGAACTGACAAATCCAAGGATGAGAGTTGCCAAGTTCTCTCTATTATGTCAAAGCTCAGACCAAAATACTCTGTCTTTGTGTCTACATTTCATTCAGTAAGGCTCGCAACAGGTAAAACCTACACTATGCCTTCTCTCAAAGAATTTATGGAGTCCCTTATTTTTGAGCAAGATAAACTCATTGGCATGGGGAAAATCAAACCTCCAAAAGCACATGCACTTGCTGTGCATGATGGCAGCCACAATAAAAATCACAGATCTGATTCAAATCAGAAAAATCAGCAGCAAAAAGACAAAGGAAAAGCACATTCTCATCCAAAGAAGGAAGGGTACACCAAGCCCTTCAATGACTCCTCTGGCTCGAGAAATGAGAAAGGGCAAAAAGGAAACAGATGCACCTACTGTCAAAGAGGATGCCATCCAAAATCCTCTTGCATGAAGAAACAAATTGACCAAATGGCAGAAATCCTTCAGAAGCACAACCTTGGGGACCACATCCCTCAGGGCGCCAAGAAGAAAACTGAGGATCTGCCACACGGGAAAGGTAACAATTTTGATGCTTTAGTTGCAATTAATTCTTCTCCTGATGCATGGATTATAGATTCTGGTGCATCACATCATATGGTTGCTGCAAAGGAAGTCTATTCCTCTTTGGATGCATGCAAAGGACCTCCCATCCTCATGGGAGATGACTCACCTATTGAGGTCACCGGAAAAGGTAGAGTGGAACTTTTACACAGAAGCTTTGAAGATGTGCTTCATGTTCCAAAACTTTCGGTAAACCTGCTTTCAGTTTATCAGATCACTCATTCTGGCACCGGAAAGAGAGTGGAATTCACTCCAGATGCAGTGAACATATATGATCTACATAGCAATGCAAAAATTGCAACTGGTGAGGTAAATAATGGAGCCAGACTGTATACATTTTTTGAATTTATTGAATTTGAATCCTCCTTATTGCTTACACATGCTGATGATAGTAGTAGGATTTGGCACGAGAGGTTTGATCACTTAAATTATAGGTATATGCAGCAGCTAAGCAAGAATGAGATGGTGGAAGGCTTGCCAAATATCAGTTTCTCCAAAGGAGTTTGTGAAGGGTGTGTTCTTGGCAAACATCCTAGAGAAAAGTTTGACACTGACAAGACTCACAGAGCATCCTCTCCTCTAGATCTGATCCATAGTGATCTCATGGGGCCTTTTCCTCATCCTTCCATCAACAAAGCAAGGTATGTGCTTACATTTATTAATGATTTCTCACGGTATACTTGGGTGTATCTTCTCAGGAACAAATCTGAAGTTTTTGAGCACTTTGAAGATTTCAAAGCACTAGTTGAGACACAGTCAGAGAGAAAGATCAAAGCCCTCCGTACAAACAATGGGGGGGAATATGTTAACACAGAACTTCAGAACCTTTGCCTTCAGTCCGACATACAGCTGCAGTACACAGTTCCATACACTTCGCAGCAGAATGGAGTTGCTGAGAGAAAGAACCGATCTTTCAAAGAGATGGCTTCCTGCATGTTGCATGCCAAGTCACTACCTCATAAGCTCTGGGCCGAAGCACTTAATTGTGCTAACTACATCCAGAATAGATCTCCTCATAGGTCTATCAAGGATCAGACCCCCTTTGAGGCTTGGAGCGGCACTAAACCAGAGGTCACTCACCTCGGTGTTTTTGACTCTCGATCATGGGCCCGGATCCCCTCTGAAAAGGGAAAGCTCTTGATCCACAAAGCATTGAGTGCATCTTTGTTGGATACCCTAATGGTGTGAAGGGATATCAACTCCTGATTCCCTCTATGGACAAGCTCATCATTGAGCGAAGTGTCAAATTTGAGGAAAGTCTCTCGGATGCACCTCAAGCGCCACATGCAGACACTTTTTATCAACCTCATGTCCAAGATGATGACTCAGTGCATTCAGATGCAGATACAGATCATGCAGATGCCGAGGAAGAGCATGCAGATGCAAAGACAGAGTCTTCAGATTCAAATCTAGTGCATGCAAATGATGATCCACATCCAAGCCCAGATCGGGCTTCCAGCAGTGAATCATATTCCCCTGTCATAAATCAGAGAACAAGGAGCTTACGCGAGATATATGCACAAGATCAACCAGCTTCTAGAAATGGTATTGTGGGGGATAATTCTGATCTGCAGAGGACTAGCTCAAAGTTTTTTGAGCCTCCTCTTGTCCTCACTGCCAGAGAACCATCGCCCTCCTAGCATTGTCATTTGGTTCAGCCTTCTGATCCACAGTCTTATGCTGAGGCTGCTGGGCATCCATCTTGGGAGTCCGCCATGGAGGAGGAATATAACTCCCTCCTCGAGAACCAGACTTGGAATCTGGTCCCCCTTCCTTTAGGAAGGAAACTTGTCCGATGCAAATGGGTCTACAGGACAAGAGTGCTGTAGATGGGCAAATCACCAGATGGAAAGCAAGGCTAGTAGCCAAAGGCTTCCAACAAGTGCATGGCATTGATTATGACGAGACCTTTGCTCCGGTAGCAAAGATGGATTCCATACGCCTTACACTTGCCATTGCGGCTGCCCAGCGGTGGGAAGTACATCAGATGGATGTGAAGAATGCCTTTCTTCACGGAGACCTATCTGAGGAGATCTACATGGAGCAGCCACATGGTTTCACTCAGGATTCATCTTTGGTCTGTAGACTGAAGAAATCTCTCTACGGCCTTAAGCAAGCCCCGAGAGTTTGGTACGCGAAGATGGATTCTTTTCTCTTATCACAAAACTTTGAAAGATGTAAGTCTGATCGGAATGTTTACATGCTTAGGACACATGATTCTCTTCTTATCTTAGTTTTGTATGTAGATGATCTCCTAATCACTTGCAGCTCGGCTTCAGCCATTGCTACAGTCAAGAGGGCCTTGCTTGATAGGTTCTTGATGACAAACATGGGTCCATTACACTTCTTTCTTGGTCTTGAGATCAGCCAGAATGCCACAAGCATCAAACTCTCTCAGGCTAAGTATGCATGGGATCTCCTCGAGAGATTTTGCATGACTGACTGCAAGCCAACACCGACTCCTTTTCTGTCTGGGGTCCGCCTTGAGGATGGAGGTGACACTCCATTAGTTGACAGCAATCTCTATCGACAGCTAGTGGGGAGCTTATTGTACCTCACCCACTCCAGACTAGATCTCTCATATGCAGTAGGGGCAGTTTCTAGATACATGCAGGAGCCGCATGAGCTACACTGGAATGCTGCCAAGCGCATCCTCTGATATGTGCAGGGCACCATCACCTTCGAGATTCACTATGCAGCAGGCACTGCATTGAATCTCCTTGGCTTCACATATTCTGATTGGGCGCGAGACAACATTGATCGCAAGTCCACCTCCGGATATTCACTCAGTCTAGGATCCGGCCCTATCCGTTGGTCGAGCAAGAAGCAGGCTACTATTGCTCTCTCTTCAGCTGAGGCTGAGTACCAAGGAGTGGTCAACATCACCATTCAGGCTCTATGGCTACAACACTTCCTCGCTGAGTTGGGCGTCGAGTTCCACCAGCCCATTGTCATCTGGTGTGACAACCAGAGCACTCTCAAATTTTGCAGGGATCCAGTACAGCGACAGCGGACGAAGCACATAGAGATTCATATGCACTACATCAGAGACTTAGTACATGATCGGGTCATTGATTTGTAGTTCTGTACTTCAGCAGAACAGACTGCAGACATCTTCCCCAAGACATTCACTGAGCAGAAGTTTCGCTCTTTGCGCAATCGTCTTGGAGTGAAGGACACGATTGCTTAGCAACTGTATTTTTCTTCCTCTTTTCTTTTGATTACATTGTATTTTGAGGGGGGGGTTTTCCCACGAGGTTTTCCCTCTTTCCTCAATTTTAGTACAAGTTGCACTGTATTTTGGGTGACCTTTGGCCTTAGTTGCCAGGGCCCATTTTCTATTTTTCCCCATAGTGGTGTTGAGGGGGGGTGTTGGAACTACTACACACCTACAAGCAAACTCTTAGTTAGAGCATGGGACTGCATGCAAGATTCCTTTTGCATGTTGGAACTACTACACACCTACGTGTAGACTCTTAGTTAGAGCATGGGATTGCATGCAAGATTCCTTTTGCATGATTTACTCCTTGATTTGCTCCTTCTTTAACTCCACAACTGACTAGTTATCTCTCGAACTTGTTTTAGGTGTTGAGTCTTCTCATTGATCACCACTATAGTGCATTACCTTGGGATCTTCACCCAGTGATGCTATATCATGAGCATTGTAACATATTTTCGAATGAATCATTCTTCTCTTCTTTCGATTTTCTTTTAGTGTTTTTGCTTTGCAAAGCTGTGTGTTCAACCTTTACTAGCTAGATTCATCTGTGCAGGTTTTCTAACACATTTACATTATTCAGATGGACTTGTTCGCTTGTTCAACGATTTCTTGTTTAAAAAACGAATACTATTGATTCTAGGGTTAGTTTTTTTTTTTTAAGTTGAAGTGCGCGAGGTAGCTTTTGGCGAAGGATATTTATGTAACTATTAGAAAACGAATTATTTCCCAGGTTAGGTATTAATCACCAACGCCGCCGCTCACTGTTCAGACAGCTCCTATCACTGTTAAACAGTCAGCGTAGTGGGCTAGTGTCAGTAATAATAAATTTCATTCATTCTCAGTGATCAAACGCAAGTTGAAGGATCACACAGTTTCGGTTGTCATTGAAATGGAGATTAGGAAACAGGCCTTCTTACTAAAACCAAAATGTCTCTTAAAGGCATGAGAAATTGTTTAAACAATGTCCAACTACGTCACCCACATGACACATGTCAATGCTACCAATTATGCGTTGCATTATTTAAAACAAGGGTTCAACGATGTGCCAATACTCATAACCTATGTTGTATTAATTAAGGCAACTCTTCAAACACGTGGTAAAAGACATTAACCACTTGCTGCTATGACGCAAAAATGACTCAGAATCAACCTGAGAGAAGCTCATCGTTGAAAAAAAAGATAAGGAAAAATGACTTAAAATCAGCAACCTGAGAGAAGCTCATCACTGAAACAAATGATAAGGAAAAATGACTCAAAATCAACTTTGAATAGCAAGAAGAGCTTGATAGGGAAAAATGACTCAAGATCAACTCCAAATGGCAGAAACAGCTCATCCTTAAAACAAATGACAGGCCCTAGTATGAGATGCTAGTCCTCCATAGCTCAAGCTTAGGCACAGATCCTTTCTTGCGAATTTTTAGTAGTCTTTGAAGCTTGGAATATTCACTGCAAGGAAATTTTTAGAGTTTCTAAGATGCATGATTTTTTCCTCATTGAATATAGAATCCAGCGGTGTAAAAAATGCAAGGGAATGAAGGAATGAATTAAGTCATACTCACGGACTTTCCTAGATTTATTTAACTTTTAGAAACTTCAAAACCTTTCAATGATTCCTCATTAATGAAGTTTAAATAGTGAAAGCTTGTAGTAAAAAAACGTGAAAAGCAAATTGTAAGAATTTCCGCTTTCAGATAAATAATATTGTTACGTAATTTATTCTATGTTGGAAGTATATTATGATTTTTGCATTTTAATTTATAGAAGCAATTAAATACAAGCAAAATATTAATAAATCTCACTTAAATTTGTAAATTGCCGTAAAATATGTAAATTAACTGCTACGTAAATTTATTTAACTTTTTAAAAATCACACCATTGGTAAAAGTTGTGGTAAAAAATATATGTTGTAATATGAAAATTTTACTCACTAAAATTTTATGATCGGAAGCCTCGTCATTTTAAACGCATAAAAGTACATAATATATAAATAAATACAACAAATTCTCATCGAACATTCATGGTTCCTCGAAGTCGATGCCCATCATGGAGGTCCCATTTTAGAATGACAATAGATATTAATAAAATTGTATGTTTTAAGCCATGAAGATGACCTTTTTACTTTCTAGGTAGTTGAACTCGTCAGATCTCCGCCCACTACTGCCATCGCGGTCTCCCACCATTTCTCGACATCTGTTTCCATGTGTCCACCATCCTCCATTTCCTTCCATCTTTCATCTCCCCCCTGTTGTTCGTTTGCTGGTGGTATGTTACCTGTGACAGGAAGATGCCATGTTGGTCACATGCCTGCAAAGGAGTAGGTGGAAGTGAGGTAATGCACGCACTATTCCACCCTACTCGCCTTTACAAATTCACCTGCACTACACAATCGTTTTCTTCCCTCCACCGCTATCATCTTCCTTGTTTTCCATTCAGATCCCTTGCTCCAATCCTCTATTTTACTCTAATATGACATCGCTAATTCCTAATTCCACTCATAATTTTTAGAAAATCAATGATTTTTCTGACCGGGATCCCTGAAAACCCAACTCGCAGGATCCTGGACATGTACATTGTACAAAGCTGAGAACCAGCAAGGGGTGTGGATGTGGTAGGCCTGGTGACTCTGAAAATAGGAAAATAAAAATTCAGGCATGCTTTCAACCACAATTTTTTAGTCTAAATACCTACATAGAAAACATGAGCACATAAGGTTCATTGGTGGGAAGATGGTGATTCATTCGAAACTTGCAAGTGCTATGGGTACGACTCAAGTGCCAAAACCTGCAAGTGTTGCAGATACAACTCAAGGTCGGATCAATATTCTCTTCAAGGTATATAAAATTTTCCTACTAGTTTTTAAGTCCAGTGTAGATGTAATAGAAAATCCAACAGATAACTTAGCCTGTAACTTAGAATCTATTGCATAACCTGGAATCTAATGCACTTCTTAGATATATTTGTTGTTTATATTGTCATATTCATTATATATCGCTCAATGTTGCAAAAAGATTACCTGAAAGCGTACTTGAGATATTTATTTTACTGATTGTGTAGGGTACAAGTAATATATATCACTCAAGGTTGCAAAAAGCATACCAGAAGAAAGAGTTGCCTCAAAAATTCTTATGCCATGCTACAGTGCTAATGATGCAGTGTACAATGTTCTGCTAATGATGGCCTCCAAAAAACCTCTTCTTGAAATCTATTCCAAATTGTTCATCAACAGAGGGATGCTTTCTTCTTTTCAATTATGAATTGATTAGAGTTGCAGGGAAAGGAAACTCAACGCTTAACTACTCCTCTTCTGCTCCTCCTCATCAGTTACGTGTCAGGGTCCTAAAATGAATACATAGATAATGGCATCTAGTGTTCGATACTAGATCTACATGATGTAGATAGCCATGTAGCTAGCCATGTGGCATTAACTATATCGAAATAACTTTGGTTATAAATTTTTGCTTACTGTTCAAAAAAAATTAGATATAAACATTTTTTCCATGATAAAATTTGGATCTTAGAAAACCTTGCCCAAACTCTACTTTGGATAAAATAAAATTACCCCAACCTTGTGGCATGGAGGCGCGTGAAGTTTGCAATAACGGGTCGGATGGTTTATAGCCCAAGAACCTTCGTTAAAATTGATCGGAATGAAATTTCAAATATAAAACTTTGGTTAAATTTACCTAAGCCAAAAAAAAAATCGGTCAAAAGATGAACTAATTGATGGTCAACGATCAAGGAATCGCTATAGTCTTGCAGAAGGGGACTAATAAGAGCAAGTGGGGTTATAAGAAAAAAATTAAAAAATGATATTCAAGTGTGTTGTGCGTGGTCTTTATAAGGGTGACCAGGAATATATGTGTTTCTATAACTTGCTGTGAAATGATATTGGGAAGCAGAGAGTAAAAGATATTGTGTGGTTTAAGTAGTGATAAGGTTTTTATAAGAAAGAGAAAATTTAAGTGGTGAGAGGATTATTAGAAAGAAAAAAGAGATTTCTTTTTTTTTTAAGTGAAGTTTAATATAAGGAGGTTTTATTTTTTTTATGCTGGAAAATTTATGAGATTTTATGATGTTTTTTGTTTGATGAGATCACTTTAGATGTGGTGAATTTAGGTGCATTTGGCTTTAGATCTCATGTCAAATCTCTTGGTTGATACTTATTTAAATCAATCTACCAAACTTGATGGAAAAAATTATGTGAATTGGAAATTCAAGTTGCTGACTATTTTAGAAGGTTATAATTTGTGGTCCATTGTGAGTGGGGATGAGCCCAAACCACTGTTGCAGCTTCTATTCTAGATTGGGAGAGAAGGGAGACAAAAGCAAAGGCGTTGATGCGTATTTCCATAAAGGACAACATTATTCCTCACATTAGAGATTGCAAGACATCAAAGGAAACATGGGATATGCTGAAGGGTTTGTATGAAACAACAAATAAAAACCGGATCTTGTTTTTGGAGACTAAGGTTTTATCTATGAGAATGGAAGCAAATGAAAATATGAGCAATTTCATATCTCGTGTCAAAGATTTAAGTGATAAGCTAGGCGATATTGATGAATAGGTGTCTAGTACTGATTTAGTCACCATCACATTAAATGGCTTCGTGAAATATTATCAAATTTTTGTTTCAACTCTTTGAGCTAAAGAGAAGCCCCCTATATTTGATGAATTGATAGAAATTATTCTACAAGAGGAGGAGAGGATGTAGAGCTTTAATTTGGGCTCTAGTAGTTCATATTTGGCCTTGGTAGCCAAGGGAAAACATCCATACAGAGGCAAGACATGGGACAAGAACAACGAAGGAAACTTTCAAGCAAAACAAAACGGTATGACACAATCTAAAGTTCCAATCCATGATAAGAGAAATGATGATTGTTATTATTGTGGAAAACCTCAGCATCATTCTAAAGTTTCTATAAAAGGAGATATAATGATTGGCAAAGAAACAGAAGGCATACTGGAAATTTTGTGGACAAAGACACCTCAATCAGTGATGAAGTTAAAAATTTTAAATTGTTTGTTTCTGATGTTGCTTTGTTTGTGGAGAATGATGATGTGAATGCTTGGTTAATGGATTCTGGTGCATCACTCCATATGTCTTGTAATAAGGAGTGGTTTGATGAATATTATTAAAAAATTGATGGAACATATGTTTATTTAGGAGATAACAGATCACTTAAAGTTCAAGGTTATGGAATAATAGGTGTGAATTTGCGTAATGGACAATAGAGATAGATCCATAATGTGATTTATGTTCCTAGTATAAAAAATAGTTCAATTGTTGTTTCTACTATATCTGGCCAAGATTTGAAGGTGGAATTTGTTAAATCACAGTGTGTAGTGAAAGACATTCAAGATCACTACAAGGTTATTGCCACAGGTACCAGAGTTGTAGGCTTGTATAAGTTGGATGTGACTAGGAAAAGTCATCGAGCATTGGCATCTACAACAATATCAACAGTAGAGTTATGGCATCAAAGGTATGGATATTTAAATCACAATGATTTAATGGTACTTCAAAAGAACACAATGGTTGAAGGTCTTCCTGTCTTGAAGAATGATCATTTTGAATGTGAAGCATGTATACTTGGCAAGAAACATAGGGAGGAATTTTCTATACATAAAGAAAAAGGGCGAAGGGAAATACTTGAATTAGTTCATACTAATGTATGTGGACCTATGAAAACTAGATCTATTGGTGGAGCATAGTATCTTCTTATTTTTGTGGATGATAGATCTAGGTATACATGGGTTTATTTCATAAGAAAGAAGAGTGATGTTTTTGAGTACTTTAAAGAGTTTAAGAGTATGGTGGAATAACAAACTGGTAATTGCATCAAAATTTTGAGATCTGATCAGGGGGGATAATACAAATCAAGAGAATTTTATCAATATTGTAAAAGCAATGGGATTCTACAGTAATTTACAGTGCCACATACACCTCAACAAAATGGAGTTGTTGAGATGAAAAATAGAACACTAGTTGAATGTGCATGTAGTATGGTTCAAGGTAAAAATATTTCTAATGGTTTTTGGGTTGAAGCTATTAATACTATTGTTTATTTGAAAAATAGGAGTCCAACCAAAAGTTTAGAGCTTAAAACACCTTTTGAAGCATTTTATGGGTACAAACCAAAAGTGACTCATTTAAGAGTTTTTAGTTGCAAGGAATTTGCTCATATTCCAAAACATGAAAGAAGAAAACTTGATGCAAAGTCAATTAAGTGCATATTTATTGGTTATTATGATGATCAGAGAGCATACAAGTTTTTTGACCCCAGTACTCATAGACTACTTGCAAGTAGGGATGTGGTGCTTCATGAGAATGCATTTAATGAAGGTGATAAAAAGAATGATACTGATGATTATGTCAAATTAGATACAAGTTTTGAACAGGAACAAGAAGAATCACAGGAACAGGTACAAGTTCAAGATCAATGAGCATCAAGTAATCATGACACTCCAAGACTAGGAGAGGAGACTTCGCAAAGTAGAAAGAAAGATGAAAGCAGTAAAATTCCAAGAAGGTCGTCACATCAAAGTGAGGTACATATAAGGTATAAATATTATGCATTAATGTATCTTGTTATGAATGTTGATCCTTCAAGCTATGAGGAAGCTAAAGAATATGAAGAATGGAGAGATGCAAAGAATGACAAATATAACTCTATAATGAAGAATGACACATGGGAATTAATAGAATTGCCTAAAAACAAAGTTCCCATAGGATGCAAATGGCTGTATAAATCCAAGTTTAATGATGATGGAAGTATTGATAAGCATAAAGCTATATTGGTTGCAAAAGGATATTCACAAAAGGAGGGAATTGATTATGAAGATACTTTTTTCACCTGTAGCTATGTTGAACACAATTAGAATCATGATTGCATTAGCTACAATATATACTTGGAAAATGCATTAGTTAGATGTCAAATCTGCATTTTTGAATGGTGAGTTAAAAGAAGAAGTTTATTTGGCTTAGTCTGAAGGGTTTGTAAAACAGGGACATGGGCATCTAGTTTGTAGGTTAAAGAAAGCTTTATATTGTTTGAAACAAGTACCAAAATCTTGGTATGTGAAAATTGATTCTTTCTTTTATTAGAAAGGTTTTATGAGAAGCAAAAATGATCCTAACTTGTACATCAAGGAAGATGAAGGTGGGAATGTTACTTTAATATCTGTATATGTTGATGATCTAATCATAACATGAAATGCATGCAAGTTGATTGAAGAAATTAAAATTCAGTTGTCTCATGTATTTGAGATGAAGGATCTTGGTGAATTGCATTATTTTTTAGGTCTTTACGTTTAGAGGGAATTTGGTAAGGCACTAATCACACAAAGTAAATATATAAGGGAAATCCTTGAAAGGTTCAATATGATTGAATGTAAGGCAATATCTACCCCTTTAGAGCATAATGTCAAATTGTGCAGTGATGATGGAACCAAAGAGGTGAATGGAACCTTGTATTGTCAACTGGTGGGAAGTTTGAACTATCTCACCAATACCAGACCAGATATAGCATATTCTGTTAGCATAGTTAGTCAATTCATGACTAAGCCTTGTGAAAGCCACTGTGAAGCAGCAAAGAAAATGCTTCGATATTTGAAAGGAACACTTAATTTTGGTATTATGTATACTGATGAATTTGATGTTGAGTTGGCAGGTTATTCTGATTTTGACTGGGCTGGAAATATAGATGATAGGAAATATACTACTAGCTATGTGTTCAACATCGGTTCAGGACCAATATCATGGAGCAATAAGAAACAACCAATCGTTTCCTTGTCATCCACTGAAGCTGAGTATAACACATTATGCAGTGCTACTTGTGAAGAAATATGGCTTAGAAGGATACTTGAAGATGTTGGAGAAACACAACAAGCACATACAGTAATCAGATGTGACAATCAAAGCACTATCAAATTGGAAAGCAATCTTATATATCATGCAAGGAAAAAAAACATTGACACACAACATAATTTTGTAAGAGAAAAAGAGCAATCAAAAGAAATTGACTTATCATGATTCATATTGTAATACAAATGAAAATGTGGCTGACATATTCACCAAGTCTCTTAGAAAGGTTAAATTTGAAATTTGTAGAAGTAAGTTGTGCGTTGTAGAAAATCCAAATTATGTTGTAAGCCTAGCTGAGACTTAGACCAGTAGGGAAGTTAACATGTAGATCGTGATTAAGGGGAGGTGTTAGGTATTAATCACAAACAATGCCACTCACTGTTCAGATGGTGCTGCTCACTATTCAACAATCAGCGTATTGGGCTAGTGTCAGTGGATAATAAATTTAATTTGGCGTAGTTATTGCTCCTATGTACCTAAAGATGTCTATAAATTGTAGTGTTTAGTAATGAAAGAAGCAAGTTCTAAGTGTGATTATGTTCTCTGATATCCCATGTGTATCAACCATAGCTACCAAATTAAATTGGCTTAAAGAATATGAAAATTGGTTAATTCAGTTCAATAGATTGATTAATACGCTAATTTTAATTCAAATTCGGTAACTATGGTATTGGTAACTATCGTATCAGCTGACCACTGTTGTTGTTGTGCAACGATGAGAAAGAGAAACGACAACACAAATCAGTGGGAATTGTTTGTTTTCTAAGTGATTTATCATGTAAACAATGAATACTGTTGAGTCTATGGTTAGGGTTTTTTTTAGTAAAAGCGCCTAATGTACGTTTGGCGATGGAGATCCATGTGACCATCAAAAAAGAACTGTTTCCCATGTGGATCAATAGATTGTTGTTGTTGTTGCCACACAATGAGAAAGAGAAATGGTGGCACAAATCAGCTGGCTATTCTACACTTTGTCGCTCGATTCAGTGGGAATTGTTCATTGATTCAATGATTTATTGTGAAGAAATTAATACCGTTGAGTCTAGGGTTAGCATATATCAATTTTTTTATGAGCTTTAGAAAATACAAACGTGACATGAGATTTGATTGTTTGTGTTATTACGTATTCTTGTGTTAGTCAACACGGTATATATATAAACATTTAAAGAATTTATAGATATAATACTATGAGAGTTAATAATTTTTTATTTAGATACCATAAGAAAATAAATAAATTATGGTAGATTAGTTTTAAGGAATTTATCAACTTTATATATCAAGGAATTTATCAAATGAATTTATCAACCATTTATATGGATTAAATGCATTTTTTTCTCAAATTTTGTACTCAAAAAATTGCACATTTAAAAAATTGATTCTGCTAAAAAGAAAATAATATATCCCGAATTAACATGAATTAGACTTGTGCTAAAATTATAAGATAGTATGACTAATAACATATATTAACAACATAATGTTATTTTACAATGACATGTATGAATTGCTTCTCAAATGAGTCTATCGAGCATTAATATTATAATAGTAAGATTAGATATAATGTAAAATAAATTAATTACTAATATATATATAGGTTTATATTAATTATTTTTTAAAATAAATATTTTATTTTAAAAATAAATTATTTTTATAATTAAAATAAAAATAAAAATACAAACATAATAAATAATCAATATCTTAATAATGATTTAATATTATAATAACTTTTTTTTTCAATAATAATGATATAATTCTAGTTGAATCAAATTCAAGAGTAGTCAATGACAATAATTTTGAAGTTAATTGTAATTGATGATTACATTGTTCATACAGTGACAATCGGGAACTTTGGGAACCAATGTCTTCGCTCACATTACTATAGCTATGAAGGATATCTTACTTGGATTGATTGTAATTGATACCATTTTATAATTAGTTAAATTTATTATTTTTATTATGGTTAATTTTTTTTGTTATCATAGATAATGGTTGATCATGTTAAATTTATTTTATAAATAACCATTGGTATTATAAAGTACCATAATCATCTTAAAATACTTAGGTCTAAATAGTTAATCATACAATGTAACTCGTTTATGTTTTGGTTTCTCTTTTTTTATAATCTTTTAATGAAATAATGGTTTTATGTTGTTTAAAGTGTCTTATGGAATGTATAAATGGATTCAAAACCCTAAAAAATCTATTATAAACTTAGTTTATGTAAATTGCATAGATCAAACTTGTGATCCCTATAGATCCCTACAAAAGCTAAACACCTCAAAATGGCTAAAACATGGAATATTTAGACTACGACATCGTTAACCAGTATTTGATATATTCTAGCCACTCATGACAATGATTATCTATAATTACATACACTTGACTATGATTTCCTCTCATTGATCATCTATAATTACATACACTTGATTATGATTTCCTCTAATTCATTATAGTTAACCATAGGCCATTTATTGTTAACTTTAGTTAAGCATAATTTACTCTGATCTAATGTGGTTGATTATGTTTGATTGTGGTTATGTATATTTAATTATAATTGATTATCGTTAACCATTATCTTTTGTTGGATACTATTTATTATCACTAAATGTTTTCAACAATGTTTGAATTTCACTACAATAAAATGTACCTTATACAACATGACTTTAGTTTCCTTTCCTAACTTGTGGATGGTTATAGTTGAGCCTTGTTAGCCTTGATTAGATTTAATTATTTTTAACTCACACTTATTTATTATGCTTAATTCTATTTGAATATCATTAAACTTGATTTATTAATATTAATTTTAACATTTTTCACTTAGAAATAAAGCTTTTGTGAGCATAGCAATTTTGATATGGTATTTCCAAATCTATCACATTAAAATTTTTAGTTGATTTTTAGAGCTAGCAAGTGTAGGAGACCATAGACTTCCTAATCTAGCTTTAAATTCCAGCCAAAACCACCTAAGGCTCAAACGAGGTTGGTATAAAGACACTAGGGCCTAGTTAAACCATTGGGAGATCGACTAGAATGTTGCATTACAAAACATTAATAACATTAAAAGTATTATTACTTCTAAGTTCAAAGAAAAAATGTCATGTGTGAAAGATTTAGCAGCTAAAAGAAAATTAAGATATTATAAGGAGGTCATCAACCCCACCCTAGAAGATCAAAAGTATCTCTCTGTTTTAACTAGCTCAAAGACGAAAATTAATACAGCCAAGATTAGAACGAACTCTAATGAGCTCCATAGTGAAACGGGTCATTGGGCAGTTCCTAAAACAGCATGGATGGAAAGGTTCTGCCATCTCTGTGAGAATACGAACATCGAGGATGAAAATCACTTCCTCTTAGAGTGCCCCACTTACAACCACATTAGATCTCAATTTAAAAATCTTTGTTGCAATATTGACCTTCTTGACCTTTTATGTTGTCAAAATTACAGTGAGCTCGGGAGGCTTCTCTCCAAGCTTTTTGAGCATAAGAATAAAATCTTAAATCAAACTAAAAAATTCGTTTCTTTAGGTCTGATAGACCAAAGTTTGGTCTGAGTGGACATTAACCACCATTATCATCATGATGAAAACGTTGATAAAAAAACTTATAACATTTAAAAATATAAATAAATGAAACACTTACTAACTCAAAAAGTAGACCAAATTTTTTGATGTGATAACTAATTTCAATTAATTAAAGTCAACTTCGATTTCATAATCAAAGCTCGTTTACGATTTGCATAAAATTTCTAAAAATTATAAAGGCTAAACAATATAAAAGTTGATATAAGTAATAGGATTCTAAACCTTGTAACTTTATACATTGAGAAATCGAGCTCGTAAGCAAAAACTCATTGTGTATTGAATTATGAGAATTTGCAGTAGATGAAACATATTATAAAAAATATAGTGTTTGATTTGAAAACCGATTAAAATTTCATATTGTTTGTGATTGAGTATCGTTGAGGGTAGGCCAGTTTGAGTGGCTTTTGCTGATAATAATTGACATTAATTACTAATTGTAAGTTATGGTTTAGTGTGAATTAATATAATTTTTACAAAATGATCTAGATATAGATATTGATTTTTATTTAATTTTTTATATTTAATTAACTTTAGTGGGTTTTTTATTATTTTTATGGTTAATTATGTGATTATGATTAACCTTACAAGTTGGTTATGCTTTAATATGATTGAATTAGTTTGAAGTAAGGTATTTTAATTTTTAAGATTAATTATTGTTAATATTAGTTAACTATGGTTGAGTTTAATTTTTTTTTTGTGATAAATTATAGTTGAGTACGTGGTTGAAAATTATTAATTTTAATTGACTTTGTTTGTTATGGTTTTCAATATGGTTCATTAGATTTTGATTAAAGATTATTATCATTTATAGATTTTGATTAAAGATTATTACCATTTATTTCTATAAAGTAAAAATAAATTTGATTTTATGATTAAGTATACAATGATTTTGTGTACTATTATTAATTTTAGTAGGTTTGTTAAAATAGATAATTACTCCCACATGAAGAGTTGGCTAAAATTAAAGAGTCAGTTAACTCTGTGTCACTCCCGCATGAAGAGTTGGCTAAAATTAAAGAGTCAGTTAACTCTGAGTCAAATTCAGTCAAGTCAACTCAAGTCATATTTTGAAGTCAAATTTAGTGTGTAGTTGCATGTCAAGTTATTTTAGGTGAGTCCCTAATTGAAAAAGGTTTAAGTACCCCTCATTAAGTTCATTATAATTATCAAGTTTTTGTGTGATCAATAGAAGAATTGTGATCAATAGAAGAATTGCAACTAGTGTTATTGTATGAATTATTTATGTTATTTTGTGCCTCACTTCCTCCACCTTTTTAATAAATTAATAAAAAGAACATCACAATACAGGTGGAACCACCAGAACCAATAAAGAAAAAGGCCAAGTGAAGAACGTCAGTTATTTTTTTTTGATTTCCAAGTAGCAAAATTATCACATAATTAAAGTGCACTACAGAATTGTTGCTTGGTTAAGGAAAATTGACCAACGCAGCTTCTCCCCGTCGTAAACTGGTCAACCGACCTTCTCCCTATTGTAATGCACGATTCTTTATTTTTTTAGTTGATCAACGCAGCTCCACCTTATCGAAAGGTGCATTGACAGTTTACAAATTTAAACGCAAAGGACGGGAAAGAGCTAACCAGCCATCCCCAGGGTATTTAATGCCTGGGGATATGCACGCCGGTTAACGCGATAACACGCGAAAGCCAAGTTTGGACATTAACTAATATTTTGACTTTCACATGTTATCGAGCTAAGCGGCGTGCATATCCCAGACATTAAATACCCTGGGATGGCTGGTTAGCTCTTTCCCAAAGGACGCACCGTGTATGAATTCATAGTGTTATTTTTAAAAGGTCACATGGAGCATATTTTGAAAGTCGTGAGCTAAAGGTTAAAAGGATTTTAATGTCTTTAGAAGGAGTCACGTGGATGAGATTCGACTCATGAAATTTTGTTAATGATTTAGTAAAATATTCGAAAGTTTTTTTGAAAAGGCCTCCATAAAGTTTCTCCTGTAGTATTTAGTGACATTATTTAGTGTGAGTGATTTATAGAATATAAAGTTTTGTCTTTTTTTGTTTTTTTAATATTTTTTATATAAAATAATAATAAGGGCTTTATTTATAAAGCTTTTGTAAAGTTTATGAAATTAGAAATTTAGGTTTTTATAATTATTTGAAGATAATTATTTTTTGAGATGATTTCATTATGTTTTTAATCGTAATTTCTATCATTTACAGGGAAGGATTATGACTTGTGGGTTATTAAGATGGAGACCATGTTGAAGGCGCATGATGTCTGAGACTATGCCACGAATGGGTTTTGAGAACCTATGAATGAAGTAGAAGAAAAAATCCTCGCTAATGCAAAGAGGAAACAATGCAAGAAAGAAAATAAGAATAATACACAAGCGTTGCAACTTATCCAACAAGGAATGGACTGATGAGTGTTCAAGAAAATTATAATCGCGTCTTCAATAAAGACAACAGGAAGACCTTGGCGACAAGCTACAAAGATATGGCCAAAGTCAATATTGTTAAGTTGCAAAAGACTAGAAGAGATTTTGAAAGTCTCCAGATGAAGGAGATCGAGGACATCGAGTCATTCATGAATCAAGTCATGATTGTCGTAAATCAGTTAAAAATTTATGGTGATGATATTAAATATCAAACAATGGTTGAGAAGGTCCTCAAATCTTTATCTACCAAATTTTACATTGTGGTAGCAACCATAGAAGAAGACAAGGATTTGGAAATGTTAATAGTTGATGAGTTGATGGGATCATTTCTAGCCCATGAGGCAAGGATAGAGAGAAATAAGGATTCCACTTTAGAAACCGTTTTTAAAAGTCAAATTTCTATTTCAAAAGACAAAGGTCAAGGAACAGGACAAGGTGGAAGATCATATGCTCAAATATCTGGTAGAGAAGAGCATGAACATGAAAGTGAAGCAACAACAAAATCTTCAACAATAATCAAAGAGTTGACAAATCAAATGTGAGATGTTATCATTGTAATAAATTTGGTCACTATGCCTATGATTGCAGGAACAAGATAGCTGATCAAGGAAACCAGACAACTAATGTCACTATAGAGAATACTAACTCCATGTTCCTAGCTTTCCATACCATACATGAAGCTTATGATAATGTGTGGCTATTAGATAGTGGTTACAGTAACCACATGAAAGGAAACAAGAATTAGGTTACAAATTTGGATCAATCTTTGAAGACAAAGGTAAAGATAGGGATTGAAAAGACTATGGATGTAGATGGAAAAGGGGTTGTTAAAATTGTGACCAAGCAGGGGGAGACGAAGACAATATAAGAGGTATATTATGTCCTTGGTCTCAGACATAATTTGATAAGAGTTGTTCAATTAACGTATAAGGAATACAAAGTTATTTTTCAAGGAAAAGAGTATGTTATATATGAGAAGACCCCAAGAAAGTAGTTGATAACAAAGGTGTAGGTGATAAGGAACAAAATCTTTCCTCTAATTATGAATTACAATGATTAGGTCAGTTCTTTTCAGTTTCATGTTTTAATGATTATTGGTTATGGCACCTTTGGTTTGGACACCTGCACTTCTCTGGTTTAATATTGTTGTAGCATAAACAAATGCTTAAAGGGTTAAGTCCCATCAAATAACGTTCTAGTACTTGTGAGTGTTCCATATTTGGAAAGAAACACTGTGAAAGATTTCGAAAGGGAGTTACATACAGAGAAATAAAACCTCTTGAGTTACTCCATACAAAATTGTGTGGACCTATGTGGACACAATCGATTAGTGGAAGTTGTTACTTCCTCACCTTCATTGATGACCATAGCAGAAATACTTGGGTTTACTTCTTGAAGCAAACGTATGAAACTTTTGCAATGTTCAAATAATTCAAAGCCTTAGCAGAGAACCAAAGTGATTGGAAAATCAAGGTATTGAGGTCATATCATCGTGCAGAATATGATTCAAAGGAATTCCATGATTACTGCAAACAACATGGAATCAGAAGACAATTTACAACTAGATACACATAATGGGAGAATGGTGTAGAAGAAAGAAAGAACATGAAAATTATGAACGTGGAAAGGAGCATGTTGAAAGGAAGAAACTTGTCTAATGAGTATTGGGAAGAGGTAGTTGCATTTGATGTTTACATGATAAACAAATCTCTTACAAAGAGGGTGATTAACATAGTACCAAAAGAATCATGTTCAGGTATGCGTTGTAGTGTATCTCATCTCAACGTGTTTGGATGTATAGCCTATGCACATGTGCATAAAGAGCTAAGAGATAAGTTGGATGATAAAAGTGAAAAATGCATATTTACTGGCTATAGTGATAAGTAAAACACTTACAACTTGTATAACCCTGTCACCAAGAAGACAATAATTAGTAGATATGTTGTGTTTAAAGAACAACAGTCATTGAATGGGATTGTAGAAAAAACAGTTGATGCACAAGCACTACTGATGGAAGAGGATGATGTAGATGAAAATGAGTAGGAGGGGTCAAAAGAGTATATATCAACATAGTCATGCCAACAAGGACTCCAAGTTTTTTTGAGAAGCATGGATCTTCAAGCATAAAAATAGATTTGAATTCTCCTGGCAGTCAGACAAGTGATGAATCAAGAAATAGTAAGAGAAAAATGAGAAGTTTCAAAGGTATTTATGATGATTTGGATGTTAGTTCAAACTTTTTAATGTTGTCATTCCAACCTTCTTCGTTTGAAGAAGCAATGGGAGTTGCAAATTGGGTGCAAGCCATGGATGAATAAATTGAAGCTATTGAAAATAATGATACATGAAATTTGGTTGATTTTCCAAAGGATAAAACCCTCATTGGTGTAAAATGGGTGTAGAAGACAAAAGGATTCTCATGGAAACTAGGAATAGAGTTTAGACAAATATTTTCTCCGATAGCCAGATCGGATATTGTAAGAGAAGTCTTAGCAACATCATCTCATAAAAAAAGGAAACTACATTAGATGGATGTGAAATTAGCTTTCTTGAATGGAATTCTACAAAAAGAAATTTATGTGCAACAGCCTCCAGGTTATGAATTTGAAGGTAAAGAAGATAAAGTTTACATATTGAAGAAAGTTATCTATCGACTCAAGCAAGTGCTTAGAGCTTGGTATAGAGAATCTACAGCTACATGATCAAGAATGGATTTTGCAGAAGAAGTACTGGGCCTACATTATACACAAAGGTAAATGAGCATGGACATATTTTGACTATTTGTTTATATGTGGATTAAGATTTTTTTGGGTGATCTTGAGTTAGATGAATTTAAACCAACCATGATGAAAGAATTTGAGATGAAAAATATTGGTCTCATGAAATATTTTGTTGGCATAGGAGTTGAGAAATCTGAAAAAAAAAAAAAAAATCATCTGCCAAAATAAATATGTTATATATTTGTTGAAAAGATTAGGATGGAGCATTGCAAACCTGTCCCTACACCAGTTGCAATAGGTACAAAGTTAAGCAAGGATGATGAAGGATCAGATGTCAATCCAAATCTATTCAAAAGTTTGGTTGTCATCCTAATGTATCTCACAACTACAAGACCAGATATTATGCAAGGAGTGAGTTTGATTTCCATATTTATGGAGAATCCAAAAGGCGCACATTGGTGAGCATGAAAAATATTTATGAGATACATAATAGTAACTAGATATTGTGGCATAATGTATGCAAGCACAAAGAAGAAGGATTTGATTGGATATATAGATATCATTTTGTAGGAAGTTTGGATGATAGGAAGAGCACATCTAGTTATATGTTCCATGTTTGTTTTGGTGTGATTTCATGGGAATCTAAGAAGAAATCCATTGTGACATTATCATTATATAACATACCTCCTTTTCACTATAAAAAAATAAAAATAAAAATAAAAAAATCTTCCCAATGATGCTAATGTAACTACATTTTCCTTTACTTAACTTGGTTCTCCATGGATCCTTTAAGCACTTCAAGTCATGTATATTCATACGATTTGAATTAATTGTTTTACTCTGTAACCAACTAAGGTCCTATTACTAGCATGAAATGTGGATTTTTTAATTACCCCCTTCGTTCCACTACCCTTTCCTTCCCACTGCAATTCCTAACTCTCCATAGTTTTTATTAATACAACCATTCACTCTACTTCACAACACGTATATTTATAAGGTTACCATGTGAATAATTTATCTAATACTATTTACCACTAATCTAATCCCTATTACAACTTGATGGAACTAAGGCACTTTATTCTCTCCCTATCAGTTCTTAATTAGAGACCCTAACCAATGAATCCTAGGTTACTCAACATAAGGCACCTTATGAGTCAAACGAGAGTCCACTATACATCAACTATCACTATTCCGAAGCCAATAAACAAGCAAAAAGTTGAAGGGAGGAGTCCATGTGGCATGATCCTCAAACCACACCTTAGCGTTCCCAATGTGCCTTGTATGCATGGTCACGTGGTCCCTCATTGTTTTTGAGGTGAGAGGATGCAAATGTCCTAGATCCTCCCTTGCTCGATCAATGGCTCAGGAATGTTTCAAAGAAACCCTAACTCCTCTAGCCTACTCATGTCTCTCATTTTCTTTTGGTGACTTCAGATCTAGAGCATAGGATTTTTCCGTGGCTTCAGGTGGCCTCTGGTGAGGCCACCAGTAAACTCTATCATAACCCTTAACCCTCAACACCTTTATTCCATACCACCGACAATCTAAGACTTGATCAATGTTGTCTTGTGTAGGAGGGGTTTCTTGTTCCTATTTTACAACATTTGTCATCGCATCCTAAGTTTTTAAGTAAATTACAATGCTCATCATGTTACCAGGTAATTTAGAGCTCAACCCTCCTTTGTTTTATCATTTCGACCCCTACCCTTATTGTTATTATGGTAGCAAATTTTTGGTTTAACTTCTTAAGGGTTCAGCGTGTTCCTAAAGTAGGGTTGACAGGGAGGCTTCAGTGGTTAGTGAATAGAATACAAACATTTTTGAATGGAGGGTCTCATGGTGAGGTAAATACTATAATAGCCACATGGGTAAAATTGGGTTTTCTTCTGTACTTATGATTTTCCCATGATATAAAACCTAATAGATGGGTACCTTTGATACTCAATCCAGGTGACATCCACGAAGGGAATATGATGTATCTTACCTCATTCCTTACTATGGAATGTTGCTTCCTTATGTTTGAAAGGCATCATCACAACCCAAGTCTGTCGATGACATCCCCTTGGCGAGTTCATTCCTTCTGTCAGAGTTCTGTCATCCATGTATCTTAGGTTACTGTGTTTCCTTTCTCTTGATCTCATGGTGACCCTAAAAAATTATAGTTAGCTATTTAAATTTAGGTTTCTATGACAGAGATCATGTGGTCCTTTTTGTGGCCTTCCAGTCTAAGAGTGTTATGCTACTCATCTTCCTCACCAGAGTCGACCAACAGGTGAATCCCTTTAATTGTTGTCTATTAAAAATGGCTTATGATGTTTGAATTTTGTCTAACCCTTTCATGACGTTTATTGTTAAATTCTGTTATGCGTATATGGTGGGACATGGGATTGGCATCACCATTCTTGTTCATCCCACAATCTGATGCAGGAGAACTCACCCAAGCAAAAATCATTGTAAATAGTAGACATAGGGGGTCATGCATTTTAGGAAATAGTTTTCCTAGGTATCAAGTTAAGGCAATATTTAGGCTTTTAAGTGTGATTTAATTAGATAGTGGGAGAATATGTAAATGTTTTAGAAATAAATAAATGAGAACATGAGTGGTAGAAGTCAAATCCAAATCTCTAGGAGCAAGAGAGAACTTTTAGGAATTAATTAGAGTAGGAATGGACCATTGAGCTGATAAGGAGACTTTTCTGTTTTAAAACAGAGAAAAAAGCTAGAGTGGATGAAGTCTGCCACATATATATGCATGCATGTAGAGCTTTAGGCTTTTGTTAGAGGATTGATATGAACCTTCAATGATCCGATCCAATGTTTCCATATAAATATATGTAAGCCTACGAGAAACAACAAGAGGCCACAAATGTTGAGAATCAGGCCTGCGTGTGTGAGCGCGACCGAGGAGTCTCGAATGTAATCTGTCTTTTGTATTAATATATATTTAAAGTTTATTTCTGACTATGTTAGAGTATTGAAGAATGTTTTCATGAATGAATTACTTGAATTGTAGGCTCTGTTGCAAGAGATTGTAGGCATAATCTTGAAGGATATGTAGAGGCATAAAATGATTTCGAAGAATCAAAAAGGGGTCTTTGAATCCAATTAAGGAAGCGAAGAGAAGCTCTGGAGAGGTAACAGAGTGAGGGAGTAAAGATCAGAGAAGTTGAGTAGCGCAGTAGAAGAAAGAAGCCCTTGAAGAAACTAGAGGAAAACCATTGAAAACGCAGAAAAACCCAAGTAAGAGAGGCAAGCAAGAAGTAAAGGTTTGACGCTAGGTAGCCATTGGATCATTAAGATCAACGACCAAGATTAAGTCACATCGGTAGAAGTCCCTTTTAAGTTATCAGAATGTGCCTTGGAGGTTTGCACAGAGTGAGCAACGATTAATTGTGGGCTGTTGGATCGTGGCTAGATCAACAGTCACGATTAATTTGCATATCGGTGATCGAATGTACTAAGGGCCTGTAGTAGTGGTTAGCAGTATTGCGATATCCTGAACAACAATAAATCGCTTATCGCATATCGGAGTTCGGCATAGTGGGAGCCGGGCTATCAGAGAGAACGAAGGCAACGTAAAGGAGGCAGACCCGACGGTAGTATGAATGTAGTTGGATAAGATTTTCAATCCGGCATATTCGGTTCAGAGCTGGAATTCCTTTGTATACCCGAATAGTTAATATTTTCAATAGTTATATGGTGCAGGGCTTTTAACATAAAGCATGTGTTATCGCTTCGATAGTCAGAGATCGGAGTCAGGGAAGGGGTGATGGTGTATATGCATTATGACCGTGGGGAAGCTGATTCACGATTGTGATAAAGTTAAATCATTGAAATGTGTGCAAATTCTGTATTATGGAAAAAGGGGTTGTTTGCAGAGTTTCCCTTATAAACGGATGTTTTCTTTGCAAATGAGTTAAGAAGGGAAAAAGTGCCGATAACACATTTTTTTGCGATATAGCATATATTAACCAAGGTTTAGAAGGGAAAGGTTATATGTGCATGGATAAAAGGATTTAAAAGGTTCTGAAGGGTTCTAATTCCGATAGAAGGATTATGAATGAAGACTTTAATAAAGTCTAGTTAAAGGTCCTGAAAGGAAGATTTGAGATAGCTTGTAATAAAAGAAGGCTTATAAGGATAGGTTGAGTCCTGAGAGGAAGTATTGGTGGGGTGATTGAATTTCTGTTATAAAGGAACTGTGTAAGATGGCCACTTGACCATTTATGGTTTGTAGATTTGGCTCCTTCGTTGAGTTAAATATCCTAGGATAGTTGTAGATGCATTGAAGAAATGCATATTGTGGGTATATGTGTGGGTGTTACCCTGGCATCAGTTTGGAAAAGGATGGTTCTATGCCAGGACCCTGCATCATTAGTGCTATCATAGCATATTTGTAATCTATAAGAGGGAACTTTTGAAGTTCTGGAAGATTGTATCATTCTAGCAGAGGCTTGGAGTTGGAAGGAATAGAGGATTCCTTGAAGGAAGGAGAAAGCAAGATTGCTTAATGAAAGTTATGAAGGAAAGAGGACTTGGAGGCAAAACAGAGGACAATCCATTCAAAGTGCAGAAGAATGGGTGAAACAAGATCATGCTGAGGTCTTGAAGGTGAGGTAATATGTTATGTTCTGTTTTAAATTAAGAATGTGTGTTTTTATACTAATGCACAGGTGACAGCAAGAGAAGCTGTGAGAGAAGAACCAGGTGAGTTCTTGAAGATAGAGTAAGGAGAATACTCTAAAAGAGAAGTGGCAGTGAACCTGAAGAATCTAACAAGAGATTGGATAGAGAGGACAACTGAAGTGTTCTCAAGAGGAAGTGAGAGATTGAAAAAGCCTAGAAGGAGCAAAGGTGTTGCTCAAGAAGAAGAAGAAGAGGATCCAGACAGAGGACCCGTGCTTACCAAAAGACTAAGTGAGGTAATATTGTAGCGAGGAGGACTAGCTGTTGCAGAGGCTTGTTGTAAAGAAGCTCATGAAGAAAGAAGAAGATGACTACTGATAGTCGTAATAGAGGTTCAGAGAGAAGCCACATAGAGGATATGAGAAGAAGGATGCCAAGGTGAATGGCAAGAAGATGAGTCAAGAGGAAATTGACAAGAAAGTTGCAGAGTTAAAGGAACAACTCAATGCATTAAGGAGAATGCTTGAGGAAAGCCAAAGACTAGGTTGGGCCTTGAGGAAGAAGGCAGTGGAATGGAATGAGATGCAAAGTAGGCTACAACAAAAGCAAGTAAGGAGGCTGAAGGAAAAACTCAAGGAAGTTGAGTTAGAAATGGAAGAATCCATTTGTGAAGCAGAAAAAGGAGAAATTCTTGGAGAAAGTGAGGATTACATTGAAGCTAAAGAATGGGGATGAAGTGGAGATCTCATGGACTATTGGGATACTTCAGAAAAACATGAGAAGATTTTGATTGAAGATGAAGACTTGAAGACTGAAACTTCAAGTGAGACCAAAAGTTCTGATGATTTTAAATCCGAAAATTTGTGTATATTTTCAGTTGAAGGACAATTTTTTGAAATTATCATGAAGAAGGAAGAAGACCAGCAGAATCAAAATTCTGTTCTGCAAAAATATGAGATAGATAGATCTCATATACAACTACAGAAAGATATCGAGCAACGAAGTGAAGGGCTTGAGGAGATTGAAGAAGAGACTATCAAAGAATTTTTGAACCATATGAATGATTTAAAACAACAAGGGACTGAAGGAAAAATTGAGGAAGATACTATGTTAGCCGGAAACATAGTAAAGGATCATCAATTCATTATGATGATAGACACATTGGTGATAGCCATGGAAAGTGTCGAGATAGACAGTAGGGAAGAAGGACATCTACTGAAAGATGTGAAGAAGGAGGAACCCTATGCAAAGGATTTAACCTTGGGAAAAGAAACACTAACAAATGAGTGTTTTGAAGAGGATGGACAGTCTTTGGAAGATGTCAAAAGTCTGGAGGAGTACTCTAGGATAACATAATATGATGGAGAAGACCTCTTGAATGAGGGAAGTAGTGATTTGCTACAGCAGAAGGACCTTGAAATTATAAGGGTCAAAGGAAGACAATATTTTAATATTGTAAGACGACATGTGAAGGATGAAGCTGGAAGAAGAGAGCATTATGATGAAGTTCTTACTATGTGTGAAGAGGAGATTAAACTGCAGGAGAAAATGATGAGAGAACCTGATGGTAGAACAGAAGCTGCAGTTGCAGTTTCTAAAGAAGAATATGTGTCTCAAGTAGCCATGGAGACAGGAAGAGGTAATGATTTGTTTGCAGGTTCATTAAAAATAATGAATGAGTATGATTACATGATCAGAGAGATTGAGAAGAATTTGCTTGAAGATGGTAAAGAGGCGGTAGGAATCAAACAATTTCAAAGTGAAGATAACCAACAGCAGGTTAAAGGAGGATAAGTTCACTATTGTGAACCTATGCAGGAAGACATCATTAGAATAGATGGTGTGAAAGAGAGACTAATTGACAATCTCATGAATTCTGATGAGAATTAAAATCGACATACTCATTTGCTGATAGAGGAGAAGGAGAAAACAGAGGATCAAACTAAATTGTTGCCAAAGGGAAATAAGGTACAATAGCCTTATGATTTTAATTTTAACAAGTTTTTTGAGTGCGCAGGTTTTGTTGAAAATGCTGGAGGAGATTTGGAACAAGTGATCAACCAAATAAAGATGAGAGAAGAAGAGAATTCTATGGAAGAAATCAATCCATGGAATGGAGAAATTAATTTTCTGGAAAGAATGTTGAACAGTCATGATTTAATCATGAAAGAGGGCAAGGATGATAGGGAGGTAACAAGTAAACCAAAGGACGAAGCAAGTAAACCAAAAATGGCAGCAAGCCAAGCATGAGTCAGCACAGGAGTTAGCATAACAAGAAAAACAAAAGAGAAGGCAATGTCTACATCAAAAGTGGAGGTAATGTATACAATGGCAGCAAGCAAAGCCAACATAGAAGATAACACCAGCAACCTGGAACAAAGAAATATGAAGTTGAATATGGACTAGCCCAAAGATGTGCTAGACATAGAAATTGAAGAAATGTGGGAGCTGCTAATGAAACAGTCCAAATCGAGGAAAATGGTAGCAGCAGCAAGCAAGACCAATTAGAAGTTGGACCTAATTGATAGGAAGAAGGACATGGAGAGAAAGACAGCAGACATACAGCGGCAGCAAGGGAACAAGGC
Source organism: Pinus tabuliformis (assembly GCA_031772625.1). Taxonomy (NCBI): domain Eukaryota; kingdom Viridiplantae; phylum Streptophyta; class Pinopsida; order Pinales; family Pinaceae; genus Pinus; species Pinus tabuliformis. The sequence continues at coordinate 1,072,422,805 of CM062807.1, read as the reverse complement.
ATCTGGATAGTTATAGAATAAAGTATGTGATCCAGGAAGACCAAGACCAGAAGACACATGATCAGGAGATCATGAATATTTTCTACTTTGGGAGTCTGATGCAGGACCATTCACCCAAGGGAAAATCATTGTAAATAGTAGACATAGGGGGTCATGCATTTTAGAAAATAGTTTTCCTAAGTATCAAGTTAAGGCAATATTTAGGCTTTTAAGTGTGATTTAATTAGATAGTGGGAGAATATGTAAATTTTCTCAAAATAAATAAATGAGAACATGGGTGGTAGAAGTCAAACCCAACTCTCTAGGAGCAAGAGAAAGCTTTAAGGAATTAATTAGAGTAGATATGGACCATTGAGCTGATATGGAGACTTTTCTGTTTTAAAACAGAGAAGAAATCTAGAGTGGATAAAGTCTTCCACATATATATGCATGCATGTAGAGCTTTAGGATTTTGTTAGAGGATTGATTGGACCCTTCAATGATCCGATACAATGTTTCCATATAAATATATGTAAGCCTACGGGCAACAGCAAGAGGCCACAAATGTTGCGAATCATGCCTCTGTGTGTGAGCGAGACCGAGGAGCCTCGAATGTAATCTATCTTTTGCATTAATATATATTCAGAGTTTATTTTTGAATTTGATAGAGTATTGAAGAATGTTTTCATGAATGAATTACTTGAATTGTAGGCTCTGTTGTAGGAGATTGTAGGCAAAATTCTGAAGGATACGTAGAGGTGTAAAATGATTCAGAAGAATCAAAAAGGGGTCTTTGAATCCAATTAAGGAAGCGAAGAGAAGCTCTGGAGAGGTAACAGAGTGAGGGAGTAAATCTTAGAGAAGTTGAGCAGTGCAGCGGAAGAAAGAAGCCCTTGAAGAAACTAGAGGAAAACCATTGAAAACGCAGAAAAACCCAAGTAAGAGAGGCGAGCGAGAAGTAAAGGTTTGATGCTCAGTAGCTGTTGGATCATTAAGATCAATGGCCAAGATTAAGTCGCATCGGTGGGAGTCCCTTTTAAGTTATCAGAATGTGCCTTGAAGGTTTTCACATAGTGAGAAACGATTAATCGTGGGCCGTTGGATCATGGCTAGATCAATGGTCACGACTGATTCGCATATCAGTGATCAGATGTACCAAGGGCCTGTAACAGTGGTTAGCAGTATTGGGATATCATGAACAACGATAATTACTTATCGCATATCAGAGTTCGGCGTAGCGGGAGCCAGGCTATCGGAGAGCAAGAAGGCAATGTAGAGAAGGTGGACTCGATGATAGTATGAATGCGGTTGGATAAGATTTTAAATCTATCGTATGCGGTCCGGAGCAGGAATTACTTTGTATTCTTGAATAGTTAATATTTCCGATAGTTATATGGTGTAAGAATTTTAACATAAAGCATGTGTTATCGCTCTGATAGTCAGAGATCGGAGTCGGGGAAGGGGTGATGGTGTATATGCGTTATGATGGCAGGATTGCCAATTCACGATTGTGATAAAGTTAAATCATTAAAATGGGTGCAAAGTTCGTATTGTGGAAAAAAGGGTTGTTTGCAGAGTTTCCCTTGTAAATACATGTTTTCTTTGTAAATGTCTTAGGAAGGGAAAAAGTGTCGACAGTGCATTTTGTGCGATATAGCATATACTGTTGGCATTATGAGACAAGTGTTGTCCTTGATGGCAAATCACACTGATAACAAATCATAGTATAGCAGCAAGGAATTGATGATCAGTCTACAAGTATGAAGAAAAATATATACACGCTGGTTCACTATATGCCAAGTCGCGTATACAAGCAGGTTCACTATATACCAAGTCGCGTATACGCAGGTTCGCTATATACCAAGTCGCGTGTACACGCTGGTTGGCTTCAGTAAAAGCGCGTGTATGTGGAAAACTTATCTTTGGTCCACGGCGGTTATTCCTTGGAAGTTGTGCCTATGGTTTTGGACCTTGGTGTCTCGACGGACGTGTTGATCCCTAGTTTTGAAGATGATGGTATTGGATTTCTATGGTTTTGGCTCTTGGTATTGAACAAGGCCTAAGGCTATATAAGGAGAAGGAAATCATTAGGCAAGGGTATCTGAAAAGTCTTGAATATCTGATGAAGTATTAGATCCAGTACGCAGGTTATTGGTTGATGATGTATTGCTTGATATAAGCTAAGGAGAGATCTCATCGGTTGATGGAGAACAAGATCCAAGGAGTGATCGGGATCAAATGGTTTGAAATGAACTATCTTTATATGGTTGATTATGCGTATTTCTAGATCTGCATACTGACGCAATGTTATGTTCTGGGTATAACTGATATCTGGTACAGCTGCAAGTTATGAAAAATTCTTTTTAGATCTGCACGCAGGTTGTCTTCGGTAAAACCGTGTGTATACACGGGTTGCCTTCATTGAAGTAGCGTATATCTTTTGGAGCTTGATTTTTGGGTTGCAGCTGGGTCTGACTGTTATTGCAGAGTTCTGTAGTCTGCTCTGTGTTTTGGTGACTGGGTTTGACAGGGTTTCAGTGGTTCAGTGATTGTTGGTTGTTTTGTAATCTGCTATGGAAGTTGAATGAATTGTGGTATTCAGATTGTAATGTTGTGCTTCAGGAATATCCAGTCTGAAAATGTATGAAAAGTGGTACCTGAAGGAAAGAAGATTGTAGGCCAGCACCTATGTACTAGTATCTTAGATAGTACAAGAGCAAAGGGGGTTGGAGCTCCCTTCCAAGGAATTTTGGAGAACGAGAGAAGGTTGAAGCCTTCTGCAGGTTGTAGCCTGCGTACTGGTATAAGGCTGCACCAGTACAAAAGATTGTAAACTGAAGTTCTTATTAAAGAAAGATAGAGACGACTTGCAGCAGGTGGTTTTCACCCACATTGGGTTTCCACCTTATATCATGGTGTTCATGTGTGTGGCTTTTGTGTGATGATCTGTTCTGTTATACTGCATCTGTTTACTCTTAATATGGTGAATAATGACCTGATGCACTTAACTGAAGATAAACTAACTGAATTATAATTTTTCTGGTTATACGTTGTTTTCTTTAGACACAGTAGCGTGTACACGCTGGTTCACTTAACTGAAGTAGCGTATATGTTTCTGAGCATTGAAATTTTTTTATTAATCTGATAATACTGATTCACCCCCCCTCTCAGTATTATTTCCAACAATTGGTATCAGAGCAGGTCCTTCAGAGAAGCTTAATCGCTTGAAGGTAGATCGTTCATCATGAGCAACTACGAGAGAGAAGCATCAATCAGGCCACCGGTTTTTGATGGGACAAACTTCAATTATTGGAAGGTAAGAGTTACTGCCTATCTTCAATCTCTTGGTACAGAAGTTTGGGACATCGTAGAAACAGGCTACGCTTTTCCTTCAGCTACTCCTACAGATGCAGCTGAGAAAAAGAAGTATGAAACAAATGCGAAAGCAGTCAATACCCTATTAGGATGTATATCCCAAACGGAATTCATGAAGGTAATGCACTACAAATCCGCAAAAGAGATATGGGACAAAATTTTCACGAGCTATGAAGGAGATGAACAGGTAAAGCGTGCTAAACTTCAAACTCTCAGGATTCAGTATGAGACTCTCAAGATGTATAATGATGAAAGTGTGGCTAACTATTTTCTTCGGGTAGATGAGATTGTTAATTGTATGAAAAATTTGGGTGAAGAAATAAAAGAGGCTATAGTGGTTGAAAAGGTTCTAAGATCATTGTCCCCCATGTTTGAATCTAAAGTATCTGCAATAGAAGAAAAGGAAAATCTACGAATTCTTACTATGTCTCAGCTACATGGAATTCTAACTGCTTATGAAATGAGAAAGGGAGGTCCATCAGACAGAAGAGAAGCTGCTTTCAAGGCATCAGGAAAAGAAGATTATTATGAAGCAAGCCACGTCCCAGAAGAAGAGGAAGAAGAATCAAATTTTGTCAGAAATCTTCAAAGGGGTTCTGGAAGGTTCAGAGGTAAGTTACCTTTTAAATGCTTTGCTTGTGGAAGAGTAGGTCATTATGCTGCAAAATGTCCTTATAAGGATAAAGGAAAGGAACCTGCTAGATGGAACAAGAAACAGAGTGCAAATAAGAAAAGCTACTACACTCATGAAGATAGTGATGGTCTATTGAATAGTGATGAAGATGAACGAGGTAATGAATATAAGTTGTTAATGGCATTTGAAGATGATGATTATATGGATGCTATAGATGTGGATAACCTTTATGATGAAATTACTAGACTCAAGAGATGTATAGAAGAAAAGAATATGATCATTGATACTCTACAATTTCAAATTGATGAAAAGGAAAAACATCTTGAAAAACTAGAAGGTGAAATTGTTGGTCTTAGAAAAGAGATTGAGAAAACAAAAGCTATTAATCTTAAATTTGTTAAAGGATCTGAAACCATGGATGAGATTATCAATGTGCAGCGATCTCCTCTGATCAAGACAGGTCTTGGATATAATGGAGAAACATCTCAAGCCTCTACCTCTAAAAGTTATCTTGATGCAGCAAGGAAAAGCGAGCAAAGGCCAAATAAAAGTAATCAGGTGAATCAGGGACAGTTTACCTCAAGAACAAATAAAGACCATCAAGAAATTTGGGGACAAACTGCCTTAAGGACAAACAGAAGCTACAATAAGCCACAGGTAAAATCTTCCCAATTTACTGCAAGAATAAATAGAAGCTACAATCGGTTGGATGATAGATCTGATTATCGCAGAAGTTTCTTTAATGGCCAATGCTTTTCTTGCCATAACTTCGGTCACAAAGTAGCTCAATGTGTTGCATACAAGACAATCATGACTAGAGAAGCTCAAAAGCAAGGGAGAATGACTGAAACCATGAAAAGGACTTATAACAACTTTTCGGTTCTTGAAAATGAAGTTGAATGCTCTATTTGTAATAACTTTGGTCATGAAGACTCTGAATGCAGGAGCAGGTTCCGGAAGACAATTCAGAAGGATCAAAACTCAAATGTCAGAACATGGAGAATAAAGGAACCACAACAAGAAAGATGTGGGATAGCCTTTTATGCAGAAGGTCAAGAAAGTCTATGGTACATTGACAGCGGATGTTCGAAGCATATGACAGGGACAAAGAAAAGCTTGAGTCATATACCGCATTAGAAAAGGGGAAGAAAGTTTCTTTTGGAAACGATATCTCTGCAACCATAAAAGGAAAAGGTGTGGCTCCATTGAAAGAGAAGGTCAAAGCTGGAAATGTTTTGTATGTTGATGGATTGAAGCATAATCTTCTGAGTGTCAGTCAGATGTGCGATCAAGGAACAGAGGTAATATTTAGATCAAATGGATGTTGTGTTCGTGATCTTGATACAGGTAAAACAGTGATCAAGGGAAGAAGGACTCCAAATAACCTATACATATTTGAAGAAGGACCACAACAATGCTATTTGAGCAAGGATGATGAAAACTGGCTATGGCATCGAAGGTTGGGGCATCTAAGCTTTTCACAAATAAGGAAAGCATGCAAATATTAGGCAGTTCGTGGTCTTCCAGATATCAAAATTCCAGACAACACTATATGCAAATCTTGTCAGTTTGGGAAGCAAACCAGAACTAACTTTCCAGAGAAGGAAGGATCAGCCAGCATACCTCTTGAGCTAGTCCATACAGATGTATGCGGTCCATTTAGGAAAAGGACACCTCGAGGAGAAGAATATTTGATATTATTCATTGACGATTTCTCCAGGTTTGTCTGGTTAGGGCTTATGAAGCACAAAGATGAAGCATTCGAAAAATTCAAATCCTTCAAAGCCTTGGTTGAAAATGAATCAGGACACAAAATTAAGTGCCTCAGATCTGACAGAGGTGGGGAGTTTACCTCAAACGAATTTTTTGATTTCTGTGAAGAACATGGGATAAGAAGAGAATTCTCTACAGCTAGAACTCCTCAGCAAAATGGGGTGGTGGAAAGAATGAACAGAACAATCCAACAAATGGCTCGTGCTATGCTAGATGAATCAGGTACTCCAGCAACTTTCTGGGGTGAAGCTGCACATGCTGCGGTTATTATTCTTAACAAAACAAATGTCCGAGTAAACAGCACTCAAACACCTCATGAGCTCTGGAGTGGTGAGACTCCTTCGGTGAAGCACTTCAAAATATTTGGGAGCAAATGTTATATTAAGAATACTGATGAGCAACTTGGCAAACTTGAACCAAGAGCAGATGAAGGCATTCTTCTTGGTTATTCTCCACATAGCAAAGCATACAAGTGCTACAATAAAAGACTTGGCAGAATTGTTGACAGCATTGATGTAGTGGTTGATGAGAAGGGATATATTCCTAGGCAAGCTCATCATGAAGACATTGAAGAAGATGAAGGCTACACTCAAAGGCAGAATGATGAAGAAAAAGAACCCAAAGAAGAACCAGAGGAGCAGGAAAGAATAGAAGAGAAGACTCCATCCAGATATGTTCAAAAGAATCATCCAGAATCTCAGATTGTGGGGCAGAAAGAAGCAGGAATACAAACAAGAAGAAGAATTGCAGAAGCTTCAAGCTATTTGGCATTACTCTCTTCCACTGAACCACAAAATGTGAAAGAGGCATGCAAAGATGAATGTTGGGTCAAAGCAATGGATGAAGAACTTGAGCAGATCGAAAAGAACAACACTTGGGAACTGGTTCCTAGACCAAAAGATAAGAATGTCATAGGGACAAAATGGGTCTTCAAGAATAAATTGAATGAAAATGGAGAAGTAATTAGAAACAAGGCCAGACTTGTTTGTAAAGGGTATGCGCAGCAAGAAGGGATAGATTTTGAAGAGACCTTTGCTCCTGTAGCAAGACTTGAGTCCATCCGAATGTTCCTTGCTCTCTCAAGCTTTCAAAACTTCAAGGTATTTCAAATGGACGTGAAATCAGCCTTTCTGAATGGAGACTTAGAAGAAGAAGTATATATTGAGCAGCCAGATGGTTTCATTCTTGGGAATGATCCAAACCTTGTATGCAAATTAAAAAAGGCTCTCTATGGTCTCAAACAAGCTCCAAGGGCTTGGTACTATCGATTGGACAAATATCTTCACCAACAAGGCTTTTCAAAAGGATCAGCAGATAGCAATCTCTATATAAAAATTGAAAATAACAAATTGCTAATACTTGTTGTTTATGTAGATGATATTATCTTTGGTAGCAATGAAGAGACTATGAGTCAAAACTTTGCCTTGGTTATGCAGAAAGAATTCGAAATGTCACTACTTGGAGAATTGACATACTTTCTTGGATTTCAAATCCAACAAAATGAAGGAGGCATCTTCTTGTCTCAAACCAAGTACCTCAAGCAGATCTTGAGGAAGTATGGCATGGAAGATTAAAAGCCAGTATGTACACCCATGGTTACAGGATGCAGCCTCAGTGCAAATGATGAATCAGCAGCAGTTCATCAACCAACTTATAGATCCATGATTGGGAGTTTGCTTTATTTGACAGGTACCCGACCAGACATCATGCATGCAGTCGGAATAGTTGGGAGATTTCAGGCAAATCCAAAGGAGACTCATCTTCAGGCAGTGAAGAGAATCTTCAAATATCTTCAAGGGACACAAAATTATGGATTATGGTATCCTAGAGATACAGATCTCACACTTCATGCTTATACAGATGCAGATTGGGCCGGAAGCGTGGATGACAGGAAGAGCACAAGTGGTGGTGCTTTCTTTATGGGCTCCAGATTAGTATCTTGGTTTAGCAAGAAACAGAGTTCGATTGCCTTATCTACAGCTGAAGCAGAATATGTGGCTGCGGCATCTTGTTGCACACAACTTCTTTGGATGATGCAAACCTTGCAGGATTTTCAAATCACTTGCACTTCACCAGTCTCTATCTTCTGTGATAATACAAGTGCAATCAGCGTTTCAAAGAATCCAGTCATGCACTCAAAGACCAAGCACATACCAATCAAGTACCATTTTCTTCGGGAACAAGTGCTTCAGCAGAAGGTCAAGTTGGAGTATGTTCCTTCTAAGGAACAAGTTGCTGATATTCTCATGAAACCACTGCCCAGGGAAACTTTTGAATATCTCAGACAAAAGTTGGGAGTAGTTGATGCTTCATCCTGCTGTTGAAGCTTGTCTGTTCTACAGAAAATTTGGTAAACGCAAGTTACGTAAGGGATATCCGCGTATATACGCTGATTTATGGTGGGAAAGTCGCGCGTATGGTGTACGCGTGTTGCAGAAAGCATATCCGCGTGCATACGCTATTTTCTGCAGGAGAAGTCGCGTATATGGAGTTCTGAACAACAAGGGCAGACTCCGGTCGGAGAAGGTTTGAGATGGGTATGCCAGAATTCTTCAGGCACAGGTTCAGGGGGAAATTCAGGCACAGGTTTAGGGGGAGCAGCAGGCACAGGTTCAGGGGGAGCAGATTAAAGTCTCATAAAGCATTGTTGGCATTTAGATGCTTTTGGTTCTAGTACACAACTGTTGTCGGTTTCAGGAGAAGGAGCTCAGAAGGAAATCTTGGTTGCTGATCTAAAAGATGTGTATCAGATGCTGCTTGTGACTTTCATAAGTCTTGGTCTAGATTTGTTGTCTCTATGTCATGTATCTCTTCTGTGATATCTCTTTTATGGTGTCAAGGTCATGTAACGGCCTATGTTGGTTTCCCCACTATGCCGGGGATGAATGATGTAATATAATTGGTTGTTTCTGATGTATCCCCTCTTGGTTGGGAGTATGGATGTATGTATTGAGTCTTTTGGTAATAGGAAGGTCCCTTATGGTGTATAAGTCTTGGTTCCTTTGAAGAACATCTTTTGCAGATCTTGCCTACAGTCAGAGGAAGCATGTTTCAGGCCAGCCAAGCAAAGATATCAGCATGTACTCAGGGGGAGCACAGCCCTTTGCCCTTGATGACAAAGGGGGAGAGTGATTTGATTTGGTGTTGTTGCCATCAAGTCCAAAGGGGGATATTGTTGGCATTATGAGACAAGTGTTGTCCTTGATGGCAAATCACACTGATAACAAATCATAGTATAGCAGCAAGGAATTGATGATCAGTCTACAAGTATGAAGAAAAATATATACACGCTGGTTCACTATATACCAAGTCGCGTATACAAGCAGGTTCACTATATACCAAGTCGCGTATACGCAGGTTCGCTATATACCAAGTTGCGTGTACACGCTGGTTGGCTTCAGTAAGAGTGTGTGTATGTGGAAAACTTATCTTTGGTCCATGGAGGTTATTCCTTGGAAGTTGTGCCTATGGTTTTGGACCTTGGTGTCTCGACGGACGTGTTGATCCCTAGTTTTGAAGATGATGGTATTGGATTTCTATGGTTTTGGCTCTTGGTATTGAACAAGGCCTAAGGCTATATAAGGAGAAGGAAATCATTAGGCAAGGGTATCTGAAAAGTCTTGAATATCTGATGAAGTATTAGATCCAGTACGCAGGTTATTGGTTGATGATGTATTGCTTGATATAAGCTAAGGAGAGATCTCATCGGTTGATGGAGAACAACATCTAAGGAGTGATCGGGATCAAATGGTTTGAAATGAACTATCTTTATATGGTTGATTATGCGTATTTCTAGATCTTCATACTGACGCAATGTTATGTTCTGGGTATAACTGATATCTGGTACAGCTGCAAGTTATGAAAAATTCTTTTTAGATCTGCACGCAGGTTGTCTTCGGTAAAACCGCGTGTATACGCGGGTTGCCTTCTTTGAAGTAGCGTATATCTTTTGGAGCTTGATTTTTGGGTTGCAGCTGGGTCTGACTGTTATTGCAGAGTTCTGTAGTCTGCTCTGTGTTCTGGTGACTGGGTTTGACAGGGTTTCAGTGGTTCAGTGATTGTTGGTTGTTTTGTAATCTGTTATGGAAGTTGAATGAATTGTGGTATTCAGATTGTAATGTTGTGCTTCAAGAATATCCAGTCTGAAAATGTATGAAAAGTGGTACTTGAAGGAAAGAAGATTGTAGGCCAGCACCTACATACTAGTATCTTAGCTAGTACAAGAGCAAAGGGGGTTGGAGCTCCCTTCCAAGGAAGTTTGGAGAACGAGAGAAGGTTGAAGCCTTCTGCAGGTTGTAGCCTGCGTACTGGTATAAGGTTGCACTAGTACAAAAGATTGTAAACTGAAGTTCTTATTAAAGAAAGATAGAGACGACTTGCAGCAGGTGGTTTTCACCCACATTGGGTTTCCACCTTATATCATGGTGTTCATGTGTGTGGCTTTTGTGTGATGATCTGTTCTGTTATACTGCATCTGTTTACTCTTAATATGGTGAATAATGACCTGATGCACTTAACTGAAGATAAACTAACTGAATTATAAGTTTTCTGGTTATACGCTGTTTTCTTTAGACACAGTAGCGTGTACACGCTCGTTCACTTAACTGAAGTAGCGTATATGTTTCTGAGCATTGAAAAAGTTTTATTAATCTGATAATACTGATTCACCCCCCCTCTCAGTATTATTTCCAACATATACTAACTAAGGTTTGGAAGGGAAAGCTTATATGTGTGGATAAAAGGATATAAAAGGTTTTGAATGGTTCTAATTTCGATAGAGGGATTATGAATGAGTACTTTAATAAAGTCTTATACAAAGGCTTGAGGTCTAGTTAAAGGTCCCGAAAGGAAGATTTGAGACAACCTATAATAAAAGAAGGCTTACAAGGATAAATTGAATCCTGAGAGGAAGTATTGGTAGGGTGATTGAAGTTTCGTTATAAAGGAACTGTGTAAGAGGGCCACTTGACCATTTATGGTCTGTAGATTTGACTCCTTCGTTGAGTTAAATATCCTGGAACAGGTGTAGATGCATTGAAGAAATGCATATTGTGGGTATATGTGCGGGTTTACCCTGGAATCAGTTTGGCTAAGGATGGTTCTATGCCAAGACCCTGCATCATTAGTGGTATCAGAGCAGATTTGTAATTTGTAAGACGGAACTTTTGAAGTTCTAGAAGATTGTAGCATTTCAGTAGAAGCTTGGAGTAGGAAGGAACAAAGGATTCATTGAAGGAAGGAGAAAGAAAGATTGCTTGAAGTTCTGAAGGAAAGAGGACTTGGTGACAAAACATAGGACAATCCATTCAAAGTGTAGAAGAATGGGTGAAACAAGATCATGCTAAGGTCTTGAAGGTGAGGTAATATGTTATGTTCTATTTTAAATTAAGAATGTGTGTTTTTATACTAATCCACAGGTGATAGTAAGAGAAGCTGTGAGAGAAGAACCAGGTGAGTTCTTGAAGATAGAGTAAGGAGAATACTCTAAAAGAGAAGTGCCAGTGAACTTGAAGAATCCAACAAGAGATTGGACAGAGAGGACGGCTGAAGTGTTCTCAAGAGGAAGTGAGAGATTGCAGAAGCCTAGAAGGAGAAAAGGTGTTGCTTAAGAAGAATAAGAAGAGGTTCCAAACAGAGGACCCGTGCTTACCAAAAGACTGAGTAAGGAGAGCTTAGTGAGGTTAGATTACAACCAGGAGGACTAGATGTTGCAGAGGCTTGTTGTAGAGAAGCTCATGAAGAAAGAAGAGAAGAAGATGACAACTGATAGTCATAGCAGAGGTTCAAAGAGAAGCCACAACAAAGGATATGAGAAGAAGTATGCCAAGGTGAATGGCAGGAAGATGAGTTAAGAGGAAATTGACAAGAAAGTTGCAGTGTTAAAAGAACAACTGAATGCATTAAGGAAAATGCTTGAGGAAAGCCAGAGACTAGGTTGGGTCTTGAGGAAGAGGCCAATGGAATGGCATGAGATGCAAAGAAGGCTACAACAAACACAAGTAAGGTGGCTGAAGGAAAAACTAAAGGAAGTTGAGTTAGAAATGGAAGAGTCCATTTGTGAACTAGAACAAGGAGAAACTCTGGGAGAAAGTGAGGACTACACTAAGGCTAAAGAATGGGGAACAAGTGAAGATCTCATGGACTATTGGGATAGATCAAAACAACATGAGAAGATGCTGACTGAAGATGAAGACTTGAAGACTGAAACTTCAGGTGAGACAAAAGGTCTGATGATTTTAAATTTGACAATTTGTGTACGTTTGCAGGTGAAGGACAATTTGTTGATATTGTCATGAAGAAGGAAGAAGACCAGCAGAATCAAAATTCTGTTATGGAAAAGAATGACATAGGTAGATCTCATATACAATTGGAGAAAGATATCAAGCAACCAAGTGAAGGGCATGAGGAGATTGAAGAAGAGACTATCACAGAATTTTTGAATCATATGAATGATTTAAAATAGCAAGGGACTGAAGGCAAACTTGAAGAAGATACTATGTTAGCTGAAAACATAGTAAAGGATCATCAATTCACTACAATGATAGGCACAACGTAGATATCCATGGAAACTGTTGAGATAGACAATAGGGAAGAAGGACATCTACTGAAAGATGTTAAGAAGGAGGAATCCTATGCAAAGGATTTAACCTTGGGAAAAGGAACACTAACAAATGAGTGTTTTGAAGAGGATGGACAATCTTTTGAAGATGTAGAAAGTCTGGAGGAGTACTCTAGGAGAACAAAGTATGATGGAGAAGACCTCTTGAATGAGGGAAGTAGTGATTTGCTATAGTAGAAAGATCTTGAAATTACAAGGGTCAAAGGAAGACAGTATTCTAATACTGTAACACAGCATGTGAAGGATGAAGCTGGAAGAAGAAAGAATTATGATGAAGTGCTTTCTAAGTGTGAAGAGGCGATTAAAATGCTGGAGAAACTTATGAGAGAACCTGACGATAGAATATACGCTACAGTTACAGTTTTTGAAGAAGAGGATGTGTCTCAAGTATCCATGGAGACAGGAAGATGTAATAATTTGTTTGTAGGTTCATTAAAAAACATGAATGAGTATGAGTATGTGATCAGAGAGATTGAGCAGTAGTTGTTTGAAGATGGTAAAGAGGTGGTAGGAATCAAACAATTTCAAAGTGAAGATAACCAATAGTAGGTTAAAGGAGGAGAAGTTCACTATTGTGAACCTAAGCAGGAAGAAATCATTAGAACAGATGGTGTGAAAGAGAGACGAATTGACAATCTCATGAATTTTGCTGAGAATTCAAATTAGCATATTGATTTGCTGGCAGAGGAGAAGGAGAAAACATAGCAGAAAACTAAATTGTTGCCAAAGGGAAATAAGGCACAATAGCCTTATGTTTCTAATTTTAACAAGAGTTTTGAGTGTGCAAGTTTTGTTTCAAATGCTGGAGGAGATTTGGCACAAGTGCACACCAAAATAAAGTTGAGAGAAGAAGAGAATCCTATGGAAGAAATAAATCCATGGAATGGAGAAATTAGTTTGCTGGAAAGAATGATGAAAAATCATGATTTAATCATGAATGATGGCAAGGATGATAGGGATGGAACAAGCAAACCAAAGGATGAAGCAAGTAAAGAAAAAATGGCAGCAAGCCAAGTACGAGTTAGCAAAAGAGTCAGCATAAAAAGCAAAGCAAAAGAGGAGGAAATGTCTATAGAAAAAGCGGAGGCAATGTATACAATGGTAGCAAGCAAAGCCAGCGTAGAAGACAACAACAACAACCTGGAACAAAGAAATATGAAGAAGAATATGGACCGGCCCAAACATATGCTAGACATAGAAATTGGAGAAATGTGGGAGTTGATAATGAAACAGTCCAAATGGAGGAAAATGATAGCAGAAACAAGCAAGAACAATCAGAATTTGAACCTAATTGACAAGAAGAAGAACATGGAGCAAAAGACAGCAGACATACAACAATAGCAAGGGAACAAGGCATCTAGACAGTTACAGAATAAAGTATGGGATTTAGGAAGACCATCACCAGAAGACACGTGATCAAGAGATCATGAATATTTTCTAGTTTGGGAGTCTGATGCAGGAGCATTCACCCAAAGGAAAATCATTATAAATAGTTGACATAGGTGGTCATGCATTTTGGGAAATAATTTTCCTAAGTATCAAGTTAAGGTGATATTTAGGCTTTGAAGTGTGATTTAATTAGATAGTAGGAGAATATGTAAATGTTCTAAAAATATATAAATGAGAACACATGTGGTAGAAGTCAAATCCAACTCTCTAGGATGAAGGGACAGCTTTTAGGAATTAATTAGAGTAGATATGGACCATTGAGCTGATAAGGAGACATTTTTGTTTTAAAACAAAGAAAAAAGTTAGAGTGGATAAAGTCTGCCACATATATATACATGCATGTAAAGCTTTAGGGTTTTGTTAGAGGATTGATGAGACCCTTCAATGATCCAATCAAATGTTTCCCCATAAATATATGTAAGCCTATGGGCAACAACAAGAGGCCACAAATGTTTAGAATCAGGCCTCTGTGTGTCAGCGAGACTGAAGAGTCTCGAATGTAATCTATCTTTTGCGTTTATATATATTTAGAGTTTATTTCTGATTGTGTCAGAGTATTGAAGAATGTTTTCGTGAATGAATTACTTGAATTGTAGGGTTGTAGTAAAACTCTAATAGATATTTTTAATGTTATTATTATAAGCTAAGACGTGTAAATATTTATTTAAATCCTTTAAAAATAGATCCATTTTACTCTTGTCAAAAAGTAGGATTTTTGGACTCTCACAATTCTCATGCATATGTTTGTTTTTCATGGCCAATTTTAGAGTTAGAGTTAAGGTTAAAGGTATATGACGGTTCATAATCAATTAAAATGTCATATTTACAAAATTTTTTGGATATTGGAAATCACGAAATAATTGAATGAAGATATTATCCATGACAGTACTTCTAAAAGCTTAAATACAACCCATTTAGTTATATTTTGGCTACTTAATTATGCCATTGAAAATTATAAGCTCTTTAGAAATATAGAGTCGAATTTTTTGTTAGGTCTTCTAATTTCTTTTAATCTACAATCTAAATCAAGTAACTCATGTAGCTAAAGAGGATTAATGCTTGAGTAATTACTTAGAAGAATATCTTGGTTAGATGTGATTCTAGCATTAAAGTCTACTAAGAAGAGGATATTACCTTCATTCCCTAGATTCTGAATATCCTCCTTTATGTTATTATAAGGGAAAATCTTATCAAATTGTTTTTCTTATAAAAGCTAAAAGTGATAGGTAATAAATTGAAAATCCCGTTATACTAAATGTACCTATTGAGGGTATCTATGTTATGAAGCCTAGTGTAAGGAGACACTATTTTTATATAAGAACTTATTTCTTCAATTCCTCTACTAGAATATTTCATGTTCCAACTTAATCACAAAATGATTCAAATAATAGAACAAGAGTTAGTATATAGAAGAAAACATAGTATATAGAAGGTTCAATAGCTTTGGCAGCAATGGATTTCGCATGAAGAAAAACTGTCATGCATGAGAGGGTTCATCGTGCCCTATTCCCAAACTATGACCCACTAGAAAAAACACAGTTCTATCCTTATTTGTTGTTGTATTATGATTGTAGATTTTATGAGGGGAAGTTTTTTTTTTTTTTTTAACAATTTCATGACCAACTCTACCATGAGCTCCTGCCAAATTGTTATTCGTAGCTCCTACCAACTTGGGCCACAAACAAGAAATATCTTTAGTGCTAAATTCTTGTTTTGAATGATATGAACCATTTTCCATGTATATTTTGTTGCTCATCCGTAAATTTTCAGATCAAGTTTACTGTGGGCTTTCGATGTCTGTCCTAAAGATTCGATATACAACATAATAAAATGCATTTTATAATATTTTTGCAAAATGATGTACATGTTAGTACATTCATATCTACTGTCCAGTACATTTATGACAACACATTCTTTGGTATCTTTGGAAGGATATATATTTACGAAAAACATGTTTCCAACTCATGTTATTAGCATAGAGTTGCATTAACATATATACCAACCTAGATCCATCTTAACCCCGGATCTATCAAGCACCGAGAGGGATCAAATATCTAGAGGTGAAAACCTCATTTTTGAGTGAAAAACTTGAGGAAAGGATTGCGTCTTGAGAGATTTGATCCCTCTCTGAACTTGATATATATGTGGTTAAGATGGATCTAGGTTGGTTTTAGTTGTGTGCGCTCATACAAAATTTGTTGAACCTCTAACTATTTTGATCATTTTAAGTATGCTAAATACGTCTGAGATTAATTTTTTCAATTTAATTTTAACTTTTCTTAGTTACATCATTTTGTTGAGATGAGAGAGACTGTTAATAAATTGAATGATGAAATAAAATGACTAAGTGAAAAGTGACAATGTATCAATTTTGAATGATATAAAACGTGAATAATAAGAATATAGTCAATCACAAACAATCTTCACTTTGATCAATAAGAAACTATTTTCTTCTACTGTTCTTATTGTCACACCTATTAGTTATTTTCTATTACTTTGTTTGAATGCAAAGTGATTACAATTGTTGAATGATGGAAAATGGGAATAATAAGAATGTAGCCAATTACAAATTGTTTACAGTTTCAAGATAATTTGAATGCTAGAAAATGGGAATAATATGAATGTAGCCAATTACAGTTAGTTTACAGTTTCAGGAAGAAGACATTTCGGGAAAGTGAACATTTTATTTAGGATAAAAATTCAAGTATTGTATTTATGGTTAAATTATTGTAACATAGAATTCAATTCCTATCATGAATATTGTTTATGTGCTTACACTGAGAGAGAGTGTGTATGTTTTGGGGGCGAAATAGAGATATAGATGGAGGGGGGAGAGAGAGAAGAAGAGAGAGGCGAAAATAGGGAGGGAGGAAGATATATAGATATGGAGAGAGAAGTGTCATAGAGAGAGAAGGGAAGAGGGAGAGAGGGTGTGGAAAATGGAGAGATAGATATGGATAGAGTGTATATGTTTTGGGGGTAAGATAGAGAGATAAAGAAGGAGCGACAATGGGAAATAGAGATATAGATGGACGGGGAAAATATGTTCTTACACTAAAATCAATGCACACTATTGATATAATTACTTTGACATTAATGTACATCATACATCTAGTTGCATCAAATCAAAAATCAACATCTACACTGAAATCAATGCATCTAGTGCAAAAAATAAAAAAAGGATTAGAAATCAACATCTACACCAAAATTAATGCATCTAGTGTAAGTTATTAAAGAGGATTAGAAATCAATATCTACACTGAAATCAATGCATATAATGCATGTGATCATATAGTATTAGAAATCAATATCTATACCAAAACCAATGCATCGAGTGAAATAGGAGTAGAAATCAACATCTACAATGAAATCAATGCATCTAGTGTAAGGTATTAAATAGGATTAGAAATCAACATCTACAATGAACTAAATGCTTCTAGTGAAAGTGATCAAATAATATTAGAAATCAATATCTGCACTAAAACCAATGCATCTAGTTCAAGAAATCAAATAGGAGTAGAAATCAACATCAACACTTAAATCAATGCATCTAGTGTAAGGTAGTAAATAGGATTAGAAATCGACATCTAAAGTGAAATCAATGCATCTAGTGCAAGAAATAAAAGAGGATTAGAAATCAACAACTACACTGAAATCAATAAATCTATTTTAGTGAAAAATAAATATTCACAAATTTCTATATCTAGGTTCTATGTTTGTATTGGTCTCTCTATGTCTCTTTCTTCTTCCCTCTCTCTCAACCTTACATTCTCTGTCTATCTCCATCACTCTATCCTTCTCTCTCTCCCCCTCCCTCTCTCCTATGTCTCTCTCTCTCTCCACCTCTCCCCCCCTTTCTATATATTTCTCTTATTCCCTCTCCTCCCTGCCATCTATATCTATACCTCCCTCCATCTCTCCTTATTTTTTTCTCTATCTCAACCCTTAAACACATATCTCTCTCTCTCTCTCTCTCTCTCTCTCTCTCTCTCTCTCTCCATCTATATATCTATCTCCATTTGTCTCTCCTTCATTATATATCTATATCAGCCTGCATACACACACTCTCTCTCCATATATCTATCTATCTATCCATCTCTCCCTCTTTCTCTCCATGTCTATCTCTTACCTCTCTCTCTCTCTCTCTATCTCTCTACCCACTCCGTCTATATCTCTATCTCAACCCCCAAGCATACACTCTCTTTCTACATCTATCTATCACACTCTCTCTATCCCTCCCTCTTCCTCTCCCTCTCTCACTCCCTCCCCACCCCCCTCTCTCTCTCTTCCACTTCTCTCTCGTTATCTATCTCTCTTCCTCCCTCCCTCTCTTTTCCTCTCTTTTCTACCATCTCTCCCCCCTCCATCTATATCTCTATCTACCCTTGTCTCTCCTTCTGAAGCCCAAAACATACACTCTCTCTCTATCTCTCTGTCTCTATCCGTCTCCCCCTGCCCAATCCCTCTCCTTCTCCACCTTTCTCTCTCTATTTCTTTCTTTCCCTTCCAACTCCATCTCTCTCTCTCCTCTCTCTCTCAAGTCATCTCTATGTTCCTTCCTCTCTCTCCCTTTCTCACCCACCTCCCCTTGCCTCTTCCCCCCATCACACACACTCTCTCTCTCTCTCCACCCTCCAACTCTGTGACTATCTCCCTCTCTCTCTCCTTCTTGCTCTCCCCCTCTCTCCCCCCTCCATATCTATGTTTCCTTGTATCTCTCTTCCCCTTCTTTCCCTATCTCTATCCTCTCCTTTTCTTTCTCGCCCTCTTCTCCTCTCTTCCTCATTTCATCTTCATCTCTCCCTTATCACTACCACTCTCTATCCACCTCTATCTCTCAATGTCTATGTTCTTCCCTCCCTATCTTTCCCCCTGCCAACTCCATGTCTCTCTCTCCTCTCTCAAGTCCCCTCTCTTTTTCTACCACTCTCTCCCTTTCTCTCCCACCTCCCTCTATCTCTCCCCCCATCACACACACTCTCTCTCTCCACCCTCCAACTTTGTCACTATCTCCCTCTCTCTCTCCTTCTCGCTCTCCCCCTCTGTCCCCCCTCCATATCTGTGTCTCCATGTCTCTCCCTTCCCTTATTTCCCTATCTTTGTCATCTCTTTTTCTCTCCCTTCCCTCGTCCCCTCTCTCCTTCATTCCATATTCATCTCTCCCTTATAAATCTCTCTCTCTCTCCACCTCTATCTCTCAATGGCTTTGTTCTTCCCTCCCTCTCTCCTCATCTATCTCTTCCTTCCTCTCTCACTGTCTCTCCCACCTCTATGTCTCTCTCCCCCACTCTATTACCCCTCCACCTCTCTCTCTCTCTCTCTCTCTCTCTCTCTCTCTTAAATATGATCCCATTGTATTTTATTTAAGAAAGTATCTAAATTTAAAAAAAAAACATAATTGGTTGTAAAATATTAAACCTATATTTTTTATCAATCATGTCAAAAAAAATACAAAAATAGAAAACTTAAAATAACCATGCAATATCTTTCCTCTATCATTGTTAGTCCCTTTTCTTTGTTTCTTTGCTTAGATCGTTGGGTAAAATACATCTATCTTCGTTCTTTATAATATTATTTATATTATATAAATTTCATATTTGTATATATAAAAGTATTTCATTTTTAATTTACTAAAACCTTTTTGCTTTTAGATTTAATTAAAAAATGTTATAGAATTATTTAAAATAAAGTATTTGTAAAGTATTTTGATTTTGAAATAAGTTATGGTTTTTTGGAATGTGGTATTGTAATGAAATAATTAAAAGCCTAGATCCAGAACATAATAATCAAAAGCCTGGATGGCCCTTGGTATTATGATTTTTTTCTCTCCTCTCTCTCTCTATCTTTCTCTTATTGGCCCATGGTATTGTAAAAAAAGCTATTTAGAAGTGAATAATATCCATGGTAAATATTCATGATTAAAAGTTTTCTTATATTGTAAATCATAATTTTTTATCGGGTTATCTAACATCTTGCATCTCAAAATTAACATCGCACATCTCACATCTCACATCCAACATCTCACCTCTAACGCTCACACATCTAACACTCACCCATACACTCTAAACTACACTGTAAAGTGCCTCTCAATGCAAAGATATTTCTCCCATATATTTGCATAACGAAATAAGCATATCTGCATAGATATTTCTCCCATAGATTTGCATTACCAAATAAGCATATCTACATAGATATTTCTACCATAGATTTGCATTAACATAAGCATAGACACTTCGGAAAATACCCTGTCTTGGTGTACTACAAACAAGCAACAATTTTATTGCTAAAATCTTATTATCAATTATTTGAACCACTTGCAATACATTCTTTGTTGTTCATGTGTAAATTTCCACATGGGGTTTATTGTAACCCTTGGGTCTCTGTAGTCCAGATCCTCTCCATAGCACAATAATTAGGCGTAGTCTAATGACACAACATTTTGCCCTAAAAATCATGAAAATTCCAGTCATATTTTGAGAAAATTTGGCAAGGACTTTTGTAAATCCAAGTTACAGTTGTTAAATTTTAAGATTTTAGGTGCCTTAGAGGTTTTGATGGGACTGAGTCCATTTCTACCATCAAAAACATGATTCAAACATTGTCTCTACAAAAAAAATTTAACTTTTTTACACCCAGATTCTGACCACTTTTAGGCATCAAACTATTCCTCCATAGACGACTCCTAATAATTAACATTTTACAATCATTTTTAAGAAAGCATATAAAGTTGTGTACCTTGGTATCTATAGTTTCGGTACCTTTATGACAACATACGTGCTATTGGAAGGATCTTTACTTACAAGTAACATGCTGCTGACTCGGGAGTCAGAATGCTTTCATGGTACACATTAGAATCCTTTATCTTTGACAGTGACTTATTTTAAGTATCAACTCCCAAAGCTAAGGAAACTTGCACCATAGGGCACTTCTTATTTTAAGTATCAACTCCCAAAGCTAAGGAAACTTGCACCATAGGGCACTTCTGATTCGCCTTACAGATTCGCTTTGCCCACATACGGACTCGTGCATCTAACGTGAGTGCTTTATGAAATATCAGTTAAACCTCTCTCGGTAACCACCGTTTAATAGCTCTCTTTTATTCTATTATATTTATGTTTTCCGGCTCTCTATTATTTATTCTATAATAATAAATAATGTGCATGTAATTGCTTTTTTTCAAATTAGCTCGACTCCAAACGTCGGCCAGGTTGTTTATTAAAGAGGAAAGCAATCCATTTATGATGGAATAAAATTATCTATTTATTTGTTCGATTAGAATTATTATATTTTAGAAATCTAAAATAAGAAAATCAGGTTAGATAACCGTTCTAATTTAAAAATAAATAAATCAATAGGGTAGTAAAAAATATAAACATTTTAATAAACGCTAAGCGAGCGTGTGTATATATACGGGGTTGATTATATTTTAGGTTGCTCAAGGTATGGTTGTGTAATAGTATATTTTAGAGTATGTTATAGATTAGTTAGTCATATTAACAATATTAATAGGTTGATATAGTGGAAGGTTTCATAAACATATAAAAAAAAAAAAATTTAATAAGAAGAATATTTTATTAATGTATACATTTATCTGATTAACCATGTATAAAATGGTTATGGGCTTACATTAATTTGAGAAAAATAAAAATAAAAAAATTACACATCTTATTTATAATGGACCATTTTGCTAAATAAAATTTGTTTATATATAAATGAATGTTATAAATAATAACGAGGAACTTATCATGGAGGAACTTATTAGAATTGGAATAATCTCACATCCCTAGGAAATTGGTGGGTGGGGAGCCACTCGGCACTAATCTATTTTTTTTAATTTATTAAGAGTAATGGACCATTTTGCTAAATAAAATTTTCTTATATATAAATGGATGTTATAAATAATAATGAGGAAGTTATCATGGAGGAACTTATTAGAATTGGAATAATCTCAAATCCGTAGGAAATTGGTGGTTTTTTAAATTTATGAAAAGTCAATGCTACTTAACAAACTTTGTAACACACTACAACCTTTGATAGGCATTCAGACTAAGAATATGATGAGCATATGCCCTTGAGAATCAATCTAGGCTGTCAATTTAAAAAAATAGTCAATAGATCTTCATTCACCTTGAGTTGAAATAAGAAGTCTTCATCAAATATACAATGTTTTACTACCATTGATAACGATTATCTATAATTTTCTATATTGGATTATGATTTCCTCTAATTCATTATAGTTTATTATTTGACACTTATGGTTAACTTTAGTTAACGTGACTTGATTTTTCTCTAATGTGGTTGATTATGTTTGATTTTAGTTATATATATTTCATTATAATTGATCGTTGTTAATCATTGATTATTGTTAATTATAGTGAGCTCTCTAACCTCTACATATCCATTTATGAATGTTATAATTATAATTGATCTAATGACAGATATATATTCCCCAACATTTATATGAGGAGACTTTTTCCAAGGAGTTGTTGTTATAGACGAATGTACCATAGGTGATCCATTTTTACTTAAATATCATCACTTTAGTTTTGTTGCTATTAATAGTCATATCCATCATGGAGTAGAAATAATAGAGGCTTCTAAGTGTCTTTCCAAGATCATAATTTTTCGTTATGAAAACAATAATATCATTACCATATAGGAAAATAGTTATGACCAACTCTTCTAGCTTGTCAATTTATGTGCCAAAAAGGGTAGGTGATAATGGAAACCCTTGCTTGACCCTAATATTTCATCAATAATATCATTACCATATAGAAAAAGAGTTATGACCAACTCTTCTAGCTTGTCAATTTATGTGCCAAAAAGGGTAGGTGATAATGGACACCCTTGCTTGACTCTAATATTTAATTCAATTTCCTTCTAACAACCCTCAATTGTCCTATCATTCTAAATGATATTCTCATACATATTTCTCACAATAGCCCTCAACTCAAAACGCGCCATTATTTCTTCTAGCCTCTTCCATAGTTCTGTTCTAGGAATAATATTTTTTTGTCAAAATCTTTTATAAAGTAAAAAAATCACTAGAAGAGTTCATTTTTATTATTTCATCTTTGTATTATAAGTACCCTAATAGTAATGAGATGCTCAACGGTAGAATAATGTCTCCTAAACCTAGCTTTCAATATATCTCTTTTATCATGGATTTCAAGCCAACGAATAATGTTCTTTTCCAAAATAAGCTTGTAAAACTTGGCTAAAGTGTGCCTAATCAAAATGTTGTTGCAATTAAAGGGCATTATTTTATCAAAACTCTCCAAGATAGCCATGATAAGGCTTTACAACCAAGGATTAATTAACCCTTGTTTCACTACTAAATTAAACAACTTGTATATGTGTGGGATGAGGATAGGTCTCTTGATTTTAATTTTTATAGCTTCTTACCCTTAAATGTCCTTAAATTTCCCAAAAGCTAGATATTTACCTAGAAAATAAATTCCTTCCAAAGAAAATATATCATTATTTATATGGGAATTCAAAATGGTGTCCATGGAGTTAGGGGATATATAGAGGTTTATAGGGTAACCATTTCAAGGGAATCAAATGACGTTGTTTAGTTTTCCAAATCATAATTTTCCTTCAAAACCTTCTAGGGTTTGACTTAAATAGGTGTAATAAATGCTCTTGATTTTTACTTATATAATATATTAATATCCTCTAATAAGAGATTTACACTTATTAACCTTATCATGTTTTAAGGTTTCATTAGGAACATCCCTAATATGTTTCCTCCAAAATTTACTAAGGTTAAACTTAGAGAGGTAAAGTAATAGATCTTGCTTTCTACATATATAGCATCCTTTCCTTCCTTTAATAATATCTTTCTATTTATTTATCTTATTAAGTTTTAAGGTTTTGTTAAGAGCATCCATAATTTCTTTCCTCCAAAATTACGCAAGGTTAGAAATAGAGAGATGTAGTAACTACTCTAGATTTCTACATATATAGCATCTTTTTTCTCCTGTAATTACGTCGTAAGGCATTCCCCTCGTGGGAAGAACTTGCCTAGCTACCACTCTCCACCAATGTTCACCATCAAATCCATTGTTAGACGATTGAACAATGGTCTTCCATCAAATTAAAACAATTAGGAAAAAAATAGTTAAATAAAACATTAAAACATTACAAAAAATAAAGAAGATGCTAATTAATAAACAATACAACAGTTATCGTAGTTGCGCCTTACAGAAAATCTCCTCCTCTGCGCGAATAGTCATATTTGTGACATAAAGCATAGTTGCCTAATGCCTCCTCATTCACCAGTGAGTGCCCCTGTAGCTATCAAACCCTTCCTCATTCACTAGGGAGTGTCCCTGCATTTGAATAAGCCAGTGAAGCCCAATTAAGGACGGTGTTGGAGGGACGAAGTGGGTTGTGCCCAATGGCTTCACCTGATCATATTGATTATTAGTTAGGGTCATCTCGCCTGCTAGTTTTATCCTAATTTCCTTTAAACATACACATTGATTTATTTATTTCATTTTTTCGTTGTTGGCTTCTTGTTTTAGTAAATTTCTTATTATTTTTCGTGATGATTAAAAATTTTCTTTTGTGATGATTATCAATTTCATGGAAGCCTTCTTCTTTTGACAAATGTATTTCTATTTGGTGTGTGAGGTAAGCCCTTTGGCCTATGTATTTTGGTATGCACATTATTTTTGTATAATTTTCATATACACAAGGTTGGGTTTGTCTATGTTTTATTTTATGAATGGGAGCTATTCTAGCAGTTGGGAGACAATAAGTAAAATGTGGTTATTAGCTAAAATTAAACACAACTATCCATGAAAAGGAACCAAAGAAAGTTTTCCATACATTTTTGATGGCTTTGATTTTGCTTAAAATCAATGTGGAGGGCATGGACCTCAATAGAACCTTGGAAATCATTTTAGCAACTAGTAATTGTTAGTTATGTCAAGTGTAGTAGACTAGCTTCAAACCTCTAACATGTCATTCAAAATCTGGTTAATTGCCTTATCAACTAGTAATTGTTAGTTATATCAAGTGTAGTAGACTAGCTTCGAACGATTGACATGTCCTTCTAAATATGACTACTTAGATCTATGTTGATTAAGACTCCATCCAAAACCTTCTAGACCTCCTTGGTAGTCATGTATTAGTCTCAGGCCCATCGATTTTGGTATGCGCTTGATTGTTGTAGACCCTTCATATCCACAAGGTTGGGTTTGGTTATGCCTTATTTCGTGAATGGGTGTTATGGTAGCAAATTCAATTCATATATGTACAAAATAGGGGTTGTATTAACATTGCAAAAATAATACCCATTGAGTTTGGTACGATGCCGTAAAAAAAATCAGAGTGACAAGTCATTTTCCTTTATGGCGACAAAATGTTCATCAAGATAGTTGACCATACACTAAATGTAAAAAAATTGATTCAACTCGAACTAGTTTATTTGGATGTCCATCTAGTTCAAATTTATACTAGCTTCATCTTCCTTTAATGTTGAAACAAACTTTTTAATAAGATTAACCGACATAATTTTGAAATCAATCAAGCTTGTGTTCTAAGTATTAGCTCTACTATGCATTTTTCTCATTTCTTTTGGAACTTCATCTTATTTTATAGGACCTGGACCATTATTGCCATTTTTACATCTTCAATTATAGGTTTGAGAGTATCTTCCTCAATCTATAAATGCGCCCCCCCCCCCCCCCCACCACAATTCTTCTTTTTAAAATTAAAGTTGTTCTAGTTTTTCTTAGCCAGATTTGCATTGGATGATCCGTTAAACCAAGAATATAGTTATTATCACACATATGTCTCCCATGTTAGCCACTAAATACATCATTCTTAAAATATGGACTGTACTCATATTCTTGAGCAAAGCCTATCTCTTTTGTATAGCTAGGTTGCTTAATGAATTGTCCAAATTCCTGTTCATTAATGCTCTTGGTATGTCAATAATTTTCAAAGGAAAAACTTGTATTATCATAAAATGAGTTTTGTAGGGAGTATTCATTGTTGGACCATGTTTCCTTGTCATAATGATCATAATTTTTATACATGCGATAATCCTACACCATATATGACTTGAAACTGTTGTTTTCAAACTTCTGTTTAATGGTTTCAACACCTTCATCATTAAGTGAGTTAGAGAGTGTTACTTAAAAAATATTACGCAACTCCTATTCCACTTTTTCCTATTTACCATCAATTGAGCAGTCATTAACATGGAAAAGTTGGGACTGGTGACTATTATATTCAGCTTAATAGTTCATTTTCTCAACACTGCCTAGAAACACTACTATTAGAATCTAAGGAGCCTTCTTAAAGGTTCATTAATGATTATTCACATATTCATTTTCATGAGAATTAGGGTTATTTTCAATCAAGCAAAAATCTAGACCGTACTCTTGTTCTTTACCAGAGCCTATCTCTTTTCTATAGCTAGGTTGGTCAATGAATTGTACTAATCCCCTTTCATTAATTCCCTTGGTGTTTCTGTTATTTTCAGATGAAAAAATCACATCATCATACAATGAGTTTTGCAGGGAATCTTCATTGTTACAACATATTCCCTTTTCATAACCCTTAAAATAAACCATATATGACTTGAAATTATTGATTTCCAACTTCAATTTAATGGTATCAACACCTTCATCATCAAGGGAGTGAGAGAGTGTTACTTGAAACTTATTACATTTCTCCCTTCCACATTTTTCTATTTATCATAAATTCAATGGTCATTAACATTAAAAAATGGGACTTGTGAATATTCAATTCAATTTCGTAGGTCATTATTTCAATACTCTAGCTAGAAATACTATCCATAATATATATTAGAATCCAAGGCATCTTCTTCAAAGTTCATCAATGCTTCTTTCCTTCCCATATTCATTTTAATTAGCATCAAGGTTGGTTTCAGTTAAACAAGAATAGCTAGAAAGGGTCTCTTTAATTAGTGTAGTAACAAGTTTTCAAGCATGTAGATAAGGAAATCCTCATTCTCAAGATTCTAACAAGTATTTAAGTACTTTAAGAAGTCAGTTCAATGTCTTTTTCCTTTTGATCTTTGTCCTCCTCAACTCTATTCTTTTTGAAGCACAATATGGATTGAGTAAATACCTCCTTATCTCTGTTTGGAATAATTGGTTTGTATTTCAACAACTTGTCATACTTGGTGAGGAGATGGAACATTTTTTCATACACATTTGACATCTTCAACTCCATTGTCATGAAATTCCTCCTTGTCTCCCAAATGGCATTTTCCTACAAAAAAGAAAATGCATAGTGTGGATATTAGATTTTAGAGTAGGAAATCAACAAAGAAAGCTTATATATATGGGATTTTGTGAAATCACCTTGTCTGTGTGATGTTTTCTCCAATCAAAGAAAAACTTGATGGACTCACATTTTCTGTCAAACCTAATATGTTGGTAATGTAAGGGGCATAAGTGCACTTGAAAATAAGTCATAGTATAATGGTTTCATCATAAGGGTTGGATAGTCAGAAGATAAAATATTATTCAATCTCACTGGCCAGGCAGAGCCTTCAATGTATATTTTGTATCTGACAACACCAGAGAAATGTTAGAATGGCCTTGATAAATACGCTCAAACTTACTATCAGATAGACTTTGCAGGTAGGAGACAACAAGAAACACGTGGTTATTGGTTGAAATCAATGCTTATTTCCTTCCCATATTCATTTTCATGAGCATTAGGGTTGTTTTCAGTCAAACACGAATTTCCAGAAAGGGTCTCTTTGATTAGTTCAATAACAAGTTTTCTAACTTTTAGACAGGGAAAACCTCATTCTCAAGTTTCTAACATGTATTTATATACTTTAAGTAGCCAGTTCAAGATCTTTGTCCTTGTTTTCAAGAAAAGAGTGGGACTTTCCTGTAGTGTTTGTAACTCAATGAATGGTTTGATATGAACCTTCTCTCAACTCTATTCTTTCTGGAGAACAACATGGATTGAGTACATACCTCCTTAGATCCTTTTGGAATCATTGGTTTGTATTTCAACAACTTGGCATACTCTGTGAGGAGATGGAACTTGTAGTCATACACATTCGACATCTTCAGCTCCTTTCTCATGAAATTTCTCCCCGTCCCCCAATGGCCTTTTCCTACAAAATACAAAATGCATAGTATGGATAATATATTTTGTAGCAAGAAATCATCATAGAAATATTATATATGGGATTGTCTGAAATCACCTTGTCTGTGTGATTGTTTCTTCAATCAATGACAAACTTGATGGACTCACATTTTCTGTCAAGCCTAATAGGCCATTGATGTTCAAGGGGTATAAGTTCCCTTGAAAAGAAGTCATAGTATAATGATTTCACCATAATGGTTCGATAGCCACATGCTAAAATATTCTTCAATATCACTCATGTGGAAGAGCCTTCAATGTATATTTTGTATCTAACAACACTAGAGACATGTTAGAATGGAATTATAGATACACTCAAACTTACTATCAGATAGAATTTACAACTGGGAGACAACAAGAAACACATGGTTATTGGTTCAAATCAAACACAAATATTTGTGAAAAGGAACTAGAGAAAGTTTTCATACATTGTCAGTGGCTTTGATTTTACTTAAAATCAATGTGCAGGGCCCTAACCTCAACAGAACTTGGGGAATCATTTTAGCAACCGGTAATAGTTAGTTATATCAAGCATAGTAGACGAGCTTCAAACCTTTGACATGCCCTTCTAAATATGATTATGTGCATCCTCTATCCTTCAAACATAAAATAATTAAGCTTCATGTTGATTATTAAACTTCATGGTGATACTATCTTGAACTCCTATTCCCTTGTAAAATCAAATTGGGACCCTTATAATTTAGAGATGAAGCTAAAGTTGAAACAAAGTCTGTTTTTTTATCCAAAAATTATAATAGAGTAGACAAATAATTTAAGAAAACAATACTTAATGGTTCTTCTTTGATGATATTTATTGTACCATGGACAATGTTATTAATGGGAAATTTTCTTGTTTTCTACCATTTTAGAGCCATTTTTTCCTTGCTAATTCCTCTATTTGGATCTGTTCTAATCAAGATTCCATGTAGAACCCTCAATAATTGCTTGGTAGTCAAGTGTAGTAGACTATCTTTGAACGATTCACATGTCCTTATACATATGACTACTTAGATCTATGTTGATTAAGATTCCATCCAAAACCCTCTAGACCTCCTTGGTAGTCATGTATTAGTCTCAGGCCCATCGATTTTGGTATGCGCTTGATTGTTGTAGACTGTTCATATCCACAAGGTTGGGTTTGGTTATGCCTTATTTCGTGAATGGGTGTTATGGTAGCAAATTCAATTCATATAGGTACAAAATAGGGGTTGTATTAACATTGCAAAAATAATACACATTGAGTTTGGTATGATGCCGTAAAAAAAATCAGAGTGACAAGTCATTTTCCTTTATGGGGACAAAACATTCATCAAGATAGTTGACCATACACTAAATGTAAAAAAATTGATTCAACTCGAACTAGTTTATTTGGATGTCCATCTAGTTCAAATTTATACTAGCTTCATCTTCCTTTAATGTTGAAACAAACTTTTTAATAAGATTAACCGACATAATTTTGAAATCAATCAAGCTTGTGTTCTAAGTATTAGCTCTACTATGCATTTTTCTCATTGCTTTTGGAACTTCATATTATTTTATAGGACCTGGACCATTATTGCCATTTTTACATCTTCAATTATAGGTTTGTGAGTATCTTCATCAATCTATAAATGCCCCCCCCCCCTCCCACCACAATTCTTCTTTTTAAAATTAAAGTTGTTCTAGTTTTTCTTAGCCAGATTTGCATTGGATGATCCGTTAAACCAAGAATATAGTTATTATCACACATATGTCTCCCATGTTAGCCACTAAATACATCAGTCTTGAAATCTGGACTGTACTCCTATTCTTGAGCAAAGCCTATCTCTTTTGTATAGCTAGGTTGTTTAATGAATTGTCCAAATTCTTGTTCATTAATGCTCTTGGTTTGTCTATCATTTTCAAAGGAAAAACTTGTATTATCATACAATGAGTTTTGTAGGGAGTCTTCATTGTTGGAGCATGTTTCCTTGTCATAATGATCATAATTTTTATACACGGGAGAATCCTACACCATATATGACTTGAAACTGTTGTTTTCCAACTTCCGTTTAATGGTTTCAACACCTTCATCATTAAGGGAGTTAGAGAGTGTTACTTAAAAAATATTACGCAACTCCTATTCCACTTTTTCCTATTTACCATCAATTGAGCAGTCATTAACATGGAAAAGTTGGGACTGGTGACTATTATATTCAGCTTAATAGTTCATTTTCTCAACACTACCTAGAAACACTACTATTAGAATCTAAGGAGCCTTCTTAAAGGTTCATTAATGATTATTCACATATTCATTTTCATGAGAATTAGGGTTATTTTCAATCAAGCAAAAATCTAGACTGTACTCTTTTTCTTTACCAGAGCCTATCTCTTTTCTATAGCTAGGTTGGCCAATGAATTGTACAAATCCCCTTTCATTAATTCCCTTAGTGTTTCTGTTATTTTCAAAGGAAAAAATCACATCGTCATACAATGAGTTTTACAGGGAATCTTCATTGTTACAACATATACCCTTTTCATAACCCCTAAAATAAACCATATATGACTTGAAATTATTGATTTCCAGCTTCAATTTAATGGTATCAACACCTTCATCATCAAGGGAGTGAGAGAGTGTTACTTGAAACTTATTAAATTTCTCCCTTCCACATTTTTCGATTTATCATCAATTCAATGGTCATTAACATAAAAAAATGGGACTTGTGAATATTCAATTCAATTTCGTAGGTCATTATTTCAATACTCTAGCTAGAAATACTATCCATAATATATATTAGAGTCCAAGGCATCTTCTTCAAAGTTCATCAATGCTTCTTTCCTTCCCATATTCATTTTAATTAGCATCAAGGTTGGTTTCAGTTAAACAATAATAGCTAGAAATGGTCTCTTTAATTAGTGTAGTAACAAGTTTTCAAACTTGTAGATAAGGAAATCCTCATTCTCAAGATTCTAACAAGTATTTAAGTACTTTAGGAAGTCAGTTCAACGTCTTTTTCCTTCTGATCTTTGTCCTTCTCAACTCTATTCTTTTTGAAGCACAATATGGATTGAGTAAATACCTCCTTATCTCTGTTTGGCATCATTGGTTTGTATTTCAGCAACTTGTAATACTCGGTGAGGAGATGGAACATTTTTTGATACACATTTGACATCTTTAACTCCATTGTCATGAAATTCCTCCTTGTCTCCCAAATGGCCTTTTCCTACCAAAAACAAAATGCATAGTATTGATATTATATTTTGGAGTAGGAAATCAACAAAGAAAGCTTATATGTATGGGATTTTGTGAAGTCACCTTGTCTGTGTGATGTTTTCTCCAATCAAAGAAAAACTTGATGGACTCACATTTTCTGTCAAACCTAATATGTCGGTAATGTAAGGGGCATAAGTGCACTTGAAAATAAGTCATAGTATAATGGATTCATCATAAGGGTTGGATAGTCAGAAGATAAAATATTATTCAATCTCACTCGCCAGGTAGAGCTTTCAACGTATATTTTGTATCTGACAACACCAGAGAAATGTTAGAATGGCCTTGATAAATACGCTCAAACTTACTATCAGATAGACTTTGCAGGTAGGAGACAACAAGAAACACGTGGTTATTGGTTGAAATAAATGCTTATTTCCTTCCCATATTCATTTTCATGAGCATTAGGGTTGTTTTCAGTCAAACACGAATTTCCAGAAAGGGTCTCTTTGATTAGTTCAATAACAATTTTTCTAACTTTTAGACAAGGAAAACCTCATCCTCAAGTTTCTAACATGTATATATATACTTTAAGTAGCCAATTCAAGATCTTTGTCCTTGTTTTCAAGAAAAGAGTGGAACTTTCCTGTAGTGTTTGTAACTCAATGAATGGTTTGATATGAAACTTCTCTCAACTCTACTCTTTCTCGAGAACAACATGGATTGAGTACATGCCTCCTTAGATCCGTTTGGAATCATTGGTTTGTATTTCAACAACTTGGCATACTATGTGAGGAGATGGAACTTGTAGCGATACACATTCGACATCTTCAGAACCTTTCTCATGAAAATTTTCCCCATCCCCCAATGGATTTTCCTACAAAATACAAAATGCATAGTATGGATGATATATTTTGTATCAAGAAAACATCATAGAAATATTATATATGGGATTGCCTGAAATCACCTTGTCTGTGTGATTGTTTCTTCAATCAACGACAAACTTGATGGACTCACATTTTCTGTCAAGCCTAATAGGACATTGATGTTCAAGGGGTATAAGTTCCCTTGAAAAGAAGTCATAGTATAATGATTTCACCATAATGGTTCGATAGCCACATGCTAAAATATTCTTCAATATCACTCATGTGGAAGAGCCTTCAATGTATATTTTGTATCTAACAACACTAGAGACATGTTAGAATGGAATTATAGATACACTCAAACTTACTATCAGATAGAATTTACAACCGGGAGACAACAAGAAACACATGGATAGTGGTTCAAATCAAACACAAATATTTGTGAAAAGGTACCAGAGAAAGTTTTCCATACATTGTCGATGGATTTGATTCTACTGAAAATTAATGTGCAGGGCCCTAACCTCAACAAAACTTGGGGAATCCTTTTAGCAACTCGTAATAGCTAGTTATATCAAGTGTACTAGACAAGTTTCGAGCCTTTGACATGCCATTCTAAATATGATTATGTGCATCCTCTATCCTTCAAACATAAAATAATTAAGCTTCATGTTGATTATTAAACTTCATGGTGATAGTATCTTGAACTCCTGTTCCCTTGTAAAATCAAATTGGGACCCTTATAATTTAGAGATGAAGCTAAAGTTGAAACAAAGTCTGTTTTTTATCCAAAAATTATAATAGAGTAGACAAATAATTTAAGAAAACAATACTTAATGGTTCTTCTTTGATGATATTTATTGTACCATGGAGAATGTTATTAATGGGAATTTTTCTTGTTTTCTACCATTTTAGAGCCATTGTTTCCTTGCTAATTCCTCTATTTGGATCTGTTCTAATCAAGATTCCATGTAGAACCCTCAAGAATTGCTTTGTAGTCATGTATCAATCTCGGGGCCATCACTAAAAGCAAGCATCATGAACTCACTTCAAGGGCTAATTAGCATACATCCACATACTCCAAATTCAAGAATGTAGGTTGTCTTAAGACAAAGGTGGAGAAAATTACAAACAATTTATATGGTTATTGTCTCCTTAAATGCATTTGGAATGTATGCCTATGAGTATTTTGATGATTGTACATTCTATCAATGCCTTATTGAACCAAGGAGGAGAGATCTCTTTTGTAGAATAGTCTATGCCATCAAGAGTTGGTGGAAGTGATTAAAACTAGGAGGACTGAAGGTATTTGAAGGAGGAGCAAAGCTATGAAATATAATACTACAAACTTACTTGGAAGGCATTGTTGGCCCTGTACAATTAGAAAAAGATAGGGACTTGATAAGTTCTACTTTTGAGATTATCAATGTAGTTGGTATTGGCATGTGCAACATTGGTTAGTGGTCAAAGAGAATGGGCTTGTCGCTTACCCTTCCAAAATATAAGCCAAAAATGATAATCAATCTCATATAAACACTAAACTCTTTTGGCTATCATAATATAGATGGAATAACTTTTGGATTGAATGGTAAAAGTTACTTTGATGGCTAACTTTATGTAATAAATTAGTTGTTGCATGTCATGTTTTATGAAATAGCCACAACTCTTACCTTTCGTTTGATCTAGTTTTGGTACACTATGATTTATAAATAATACTTTTGACGTTTTCATTTTATATTCTTCATAATCAAGTTAGTTAAAGGAAGGATTTGGCTTATGAAAACAAAAAATCAATGAAGGTTTATGCCAAGAAAGTAAAGTTAGGGTTTTTGTGGTTTAGGATTGTTTTATGGTCAAGTGTTGCGATATTTACAATGGAAATCCATATCATGTCTATTCTTTCTCTACTCCTAAAAACTATGCACTCCAAACTAAGACCTTGCAACCAATTATAAAATGGTAAAATTCAATTTCTAATGTTCTCTATGCAATGGTGCAACTTTGGAACTAATGAAAATAGACATGGTCACGTTTATTGGCCCACGATACTCTAACCTTGCTAATGTTTCATATCTTACAGGAAATGGAATTCAAATACCAATTTTGTCCTTTGCTACCATTAATCCAACTCTGACATCATATCAAAACATTTATTTTATATGTGTGATCCATAGTGATGTTCTTCAGATGGAAGCAAATGCAACTTTAGTGGATTCTTATGGTTCAAGAGTTGTCATTTTGTATGTGGTTACCAACTACGGGAGAAATGGAATTACAACATTTTGGGATGCTTTGTCGGTGTTCGCACTAAGAGTAGCATGAAGGCTATTATGATTCTTGGAGTTTCCTGAAGTGAGATTGGTAATGTCTTATACAACTTAGCTTTAATGGATACATGAGTTTTTATAGTCTATATGTATTCAGATGTTGGTCTTACTTTTCTCTTCTGAAGTTACGGACATTGGAATGTTGAGAACCAACTAATTCTGGATAGCCATAGATTGGTTATCTATTGTTTTAGATTCAGCTCCACTGAAATTACACATCACAAAGTCACTTCAAGGCCTAATTCACTTGCATCCAAATACTCCAAATTCAAGACGATAGGCTCTGTTAAGACAAAGGTGGAGAAAAATATAAAACATTTATATGGTTAATGTCTCATTCAATGTGTTTGGAATGTATGCCTATGAGTATCACTATCTCGGAAATCACTTTTATGGCTATGATTTACTGTGGAAACCCATCATTTCCAAAATATTATTTTATACTACATAAAAAATTAATTTAACATATCCGATCAGAACATCAAAGCAATGCATCAACTAAAAAAAAATGAGAATTTTACTTGTATAACTAATACAAAGTCCATAATTTGGCCTTTTATATATGCATTAAAGACTGTTAGCCTCTTATCTTCTTTGTTCACCCTCTTCATTTTATAAGTTACACATAGGATAATTAGTTTACATAAAAATTGAACTCTTTCCATCATGTTGCACATGGTCAATCCTGACGTTTAAATTTTGACATGGGGGATAAAAGATAACCCTTTTAAATTCTAAACAGAGTACCAGACAATGTCATGAATCTTAAAATGCAAGGTGTTCATAGACAATGAAACCTTTCTACAACTCCTATAATATTGGAAATTATTTAGTATTGCCTCAACAACTCCATAATGGTATCTTCTAAGAAAGCCCTCTTGAAGAATTGCATATACTTTTCTTAAAATATTTGCATCCTTAAGAAATTTCAACAATAGGAAAAACAATCCCAAATTCTATTTTGTAGACTAGAGTTGGGAAGTTTTAATAAACTAGACATCGAGGTATAGCCTATCTGCTCTAATGACTAAGGATGGTCATTTTCAATGTCAAGAACTTATATGTTGAAACTTATAGATTATCTAATTGGAGGGCTATGTGTGCAGTGATTAAATTGAAGTGGATGAGATCATACATTCAATATAATTTCAAAAATTTTCCTAACCAACTAATGTGGATATGATGTGTTATATAAGTTTATTAAATACATGGTATTGCCACTCTAATTTTTATGAGTGTGCTTTGGCTATCTAATTGGATCTGATAGAGAAACATAATATGAACTTAAATCTAACTATAAAGTGACTTCCAAGTCCCAAATGTGTCAAAATAATGATTTTAAGTCCCAAATGCATAAAACAAGGTGGAAAAGGTATGAAAAACAGGCGGATCCAATTTAAATATCATGGAAAAAATTCAACTGAGTTGTATAATATTTTTATATTAATTTAGAGTTTTGAATATATTAAATTTTATTTTTTTCAAGAGAGACATTGCCAATGGAAAGTGCTACAACCTAATCTTCTTCCTAATGTAGAAATCCTTTGAAATCTTCCTTACTTTGGACAAACATATCTTGAAAATGAAACCCCATACATAGTGTTGGACCTAACAGGTATTTTAGTGCACATAGAAAACCACCCTAAAAATTTTATACTCTTGATCACAAAAACAAAACGTGACAACATGCTATAATTGACATAAAAAATGACTCAAAATGCACATACATTATCTTTTATGCTAGTGCTTTCTATGTTATTGCCTTACGATGTTTCCTTTGCAACATGTGGTGCAATTGCTAGCAAGAGCTTTGTACATATATATCGTATGAAATCTTAAGGTTTTGATAGGAGCACCCTAATTCTAACATTAGAACTAGAGAGGTGTAATAACTTCACTTGCCTCCTATTTATAGCATTTGTATTATCATTATCATACTAAAGACTCTTATTTATATTTTCTTTTTATATAGCATAGGGGGTTGTAGTAAAACTATAATAGATGTTTTTAATGTTATTTTTATAAGCTAAGATGTGTAAATATATTTTTAAAGCCTTTAATAATATATTTATTTCACTCTTTTCAAAGTTAGATGGCTTTGACGCTCACTATTCTCATGCATATGATTGTTTTTCATTGCATATTTTAGAGTTAAGGTTAAAGGTCTATGGTGGCTCATGGTCATTTAAAATGTCATATTTTACAATTTGGTTGGATATTGGATATTAGATAATCTTTGAATGAGGATCTTCTTCATCCATGACATTACTTCCAAAACCATAAACACAACCCATTTACTTGGATTTTTGTCACTTAACTATGCCATTGAAAATTATAAGGTCTTTATAACTATAGATTTTGAATTCTTGTTAGGTCTTCATATATTTTTTTTAATCTACAAGTTAAATCAACGAACTCACGCAACAAAAGAGGATTAATGCTTCAATCATTGCATAAAATAATAGCTTGGTTAGATGTTGTTCTAGCATTAAAGTCTCCTAAGAAGAGGATTTTACCTATGTTACCTTCATTCCTGAGACTATGAATATCCTCCTATAAGTTATTATAGGGGAAATTATTATCTAGAATACTTTTCTTATAAAAGCTAAAAGTGATATGTGATAAAATAAAAAATCCCCTCATACTAAATATGCCTTTAGAGAGAGTCTATGTTATAAAGCATTAGGAAACACTATTTTTTTATATAAAAACCTATTCCTTTCATTCCTCCACTAAAGGATTTCTGGTTCCGACTTAACCACAAAATGATTAATATAATCATGCTACTAACTCTCAAGTAAAAATACGAGTAAAAAATGTGATTATTTTTCCTAAAATTAAGATTAATGTGTGTGTTCACATCGAAAATATCCTTATATTTATTATCTATATGAAGAATATAAAGGTTCATGTACTGGAGGCACTATTCATACTCAACAGCAAGACCTGGAGCCATTACATCAAAGTTATTCATGTGAGGAGAACAACATTCCCCAATCAATTTAGTTAAACATAATTGACAAAAGTAAAATATGTATTACATACATAAAAAAAATTCAAAATATGACTATGATGTTGGAGAATAGACAAAATATTTTATAACATAGCTTTCATATTTTATAATTAATTTTTTCCATTAAAACAATATAGTGTAATTGTGAATAAAATGATAATTCTATATTATTTAAATTATATTTTTAAATATATAAATAAATTCAATATCAACTAATAACTCAAATTTTAACCCAAATTTAAAATTAATAAAAATATAATATAAAATTGTAATTTATTTTAAACCATTTCAAAATTCAAAAATACTAATTTAAATTTGTCGCATAATCTAAAAATAATAACTCAAATTTGTAATTCCTACCCATTCCAATGAAATTTAAATATCAATTAAAAAAACAAGGGGAACCTATTTAGAATCTAGTAGCGGAAATTCGTTGCACAATCTAAACATAATAACTCAAATTTGTAATTCCTACCCATTCCAATGAAATTTCAATATCAATTAAAAAAAACAAGGGGGACCTATTTAGAATCTAGTAGCGGAAAGGGCCTTATGAATGCTCATTTGGTGCTTTATGGACTTCACTGTAGAATGTTGACTGAAGTAGTGTACATGCTATTATTATGGCTCATTTAATG
Organism: Pinus tabuliformis; assembly: GCA_031772625.1. Classification (NCBI taxonomy): domain Eukaryota; kingdom Viridiplantae; phylum Streptophyta; class Pinopsida; order Pinales; family Pinaceae; genus Pinus; species Pinus tabuliformis. Next base: position 1,072,384,821 of record CM062807.1, on the reverse strand, counting down.
CTTCATTCTGCGACTATATCAAAAAAATATAAATATTAAACGCTTGATAATTTTAAAATGTATAGAGAGACAGAACTTCATCATACCTACTCAAACTGGAATAATATAATGCGAAAATATAAACTATACAATGGATGACTGTCGACAAAATTCCTATATGATTCTTTTAATGCGAAAATATAAACTATACAATGGATGACTGCCGACAAAATTCCTATATGATTCTTTTAATGCCAAAATAAATATAGACAATCTGCCTGCATGAACAAAGTTGTGGCGAGATTTATATGAGATGTCGGTAAATTATGTAAAGCAACAACATGGCCAGAGTTCCATATCTGATTAACGTGGCATGTTTTTAATTGGAGAAATAAAAGAGAATAAACAAACTCACGCCGCCCTGGACCGGAGCTTTAAGAAAGATCCGCTCATGAATAAAGTGAAAATTTCGAATATTAACAACTTTAGGGGTTTGATGGCCTGAGGGAACAAAAGGAATCCCTCAGGCCAATCACACCTGCCCTATGTGAGCAACGAATGCATTGAAGCCAACCATAACCTGCTTCAAGTGGATATTTAAAAATGAAAAATAATGTTGGCATGATCAACTGTTTTGTAGCCAACGACGGCTGTGAGCGCACCCATAGGTTTGGCAGTTGGTAGAGAGAATAAAAAAGTTCAGACGGAAAAAGATTCTAAAGCGAAGAGCGAAAAGTATTCTGGTTGGTCTCATGTAACCTTCGAAATAAAGGTCCTTCTAATAGCACTGACAGTTTCACCTTTTATGAGGAAAGATACCAACGAACGTGTTGTTATAAATGTACCAAAGTGACTCTTTTCGAGAAACAACAATATAAAACAGTTTAATATATGATCTTATTTAGCATTGAACACCGAATGTCGCATGGCAAATAGATCATGCCATTATTAAGAAGTTTTTAACGCTAAAGGCATTTCTCGTATAGAGTACAACATGACAGGGTGTTTTCCGAAGCGTTTATTAATATAATGTTAGTGGAAATCTTCAGCATAATGTTAGTGGAAATCTTCAGCATAAACATCTATCTATAGGACCGTTTAGAGCTTAGTCAATTCGAAACAAGAGCATTTCTCATCTTAGACAGCCCGACAGATTGTCTTGGTAATTGGTATTGATAACTTCTAGGGTGGCCAATTCTGTGTAGCTGATTAGAAATGGAGGCCAGAATAGCTGTTGTTATACTTCTGCTATTGTTTCTAGTCGACGACATTGCATCGGCCGAAGCTCGGTTTATCCATTCATATAGTGCGAACCCTAAGGGGAACGGCCCCTTTCTTTCGCTGAAAGAAGCTGTCGGCAAGAACAGCTTAGAGGGAGCTTGTCGTGGAACTGGTCATGGAATTAATAAGAGGGCAAAAGGCCCTCCGTACGAGCATAATACGGAAAAGAAGAAAGAGAGAGATGTGGTTTTTCATCACATGGGTCATAGTCCAGGAATACTCCACGACAACCCTCCCGGCCGTCGACAATTCTCTTTCATAGGGATCAGAAGGAGTAAATAATCAATGTTTTCCGGTATATACATCGCTATCAATCAAGTCTTCAGAAGAATCAAACTCTTCAAGAGGCATAATTAATAAAAATGCATAATTTTAAATGTGAAGTATTTTTACCTTCGAACTTGATATTTCTAAATCCGTGATCAGTAGATTAAGATGGAGAAATACGCTTCATACGTGTCTTAAAACGCTTCATAAGAAGAGAAAATATGACTACAATTTCTCTTCATATAGTACTATGACTAGATATTATGTAGATTAAAACGTGTTTACATACCCGACGAATTCGTGCAACGATTTTAACATGGTTCGATACAGACTCTGGTTATTCATGTTCCGTTTAGTTTCAGTTTTCCTTAGTATTTTCCGATTACCAGTAATGAAAATAGTAATATTGTTGACCTCTAGATCTGACTAAAGTACCCGTCCAACATTCAAAAGTGTTTAAGGTATCCGAGGTTACATCGGACTAGTGAATTTGTTTTTAAACCTTCTCTGATTTTCCTATTAAATTTGAAAAATGGCTTTGGGTTAAAGGAAAATCAGTGAGACTTTTTGTGATTAAATGTGTTGGAAAGGCAAAGGAGAGAAAACATAAATAATTTACATACAAATCTATGAGCTAGTGCTCTTCTATTGATCATACAAAACATGATTCTTACAATGAATCCGGGGAAGAGTATTTAAATTTATTGGACTAGTGACTCGCCTAAAATATCTTGACATTCACCCACATGCAACCACACACTAAAAGTCATCTATTACTTAACTGGACTTGACTCAACACTCAAACACTCAATCACTTAGTTAACTAACTCTCTATATTTAGGTAACTCCACATGTGGGAGTAATTACAATTTCTAACACTCGCTCTTAATTATGACCATATGACTCAACATAACTTGACTCAATTATCACTCAAACATGTCTGCTAGTCTATGTCTGAGCTAGGCTTACAATGAGTTAGGACTTTTACAATTTTGCATTTTATTTTTCTATTCTTTGAGATTCTATATCCTCGAAATTGCTTCATTCTCTGTTGAACTTTCTTGGTGTAGACTTTATTCGCTTGTTGTTGCTACAGTTTTTCTTTGACTTGTTTTGAACTTGTTCCGAAAAACAATTGGATCATGTCTTCTACACCTTCCTCTTCAAATATTCGTTCAACCATCGACTGTTTCCAAAATATTGCATCTTCAAACTGTCTTCTTTTCTTTGCTTCTTGTGCTTTATATTCGTGAGTTTGACTCGCTTCAATTTGTTCTATTGCTTTCTGAATCCGTTAACAACCTTGCTTTCAACATCTTTACCCATGCTATTCTGAGCACCTGCATATTCAAAAACAATGCTAAAAACATGTTTATTATGCTCTTCAATGAGAGCTTTCTTCTCTACATTTTCCTTCTTTTCAACTGCATGGAGGTTGTCTTTCACTGTTATGGTGTTAGTCGATATTGTCATAAAAAACTCTTCAATCACTTTATCTTGTTCTTGATCATGAACTGCTGCTAGATCACATATTCTTTCATGAGCAGTTCTAATTGCTTCATATCTTGCTGCTACAGTGGCATCTTCAACCTTCAATATTTCATCAAACATTGCGCTTACCATATTGGCAAAATCAATCCCTGTTTCAAAAGATAAACCACACATATCATCAACATAATGTTCATCCACACTATGGTGAGATCTCCGAGTATGAATGTGCTCATTGTCAATTTCATTGACAATTTCAACTTCACCAAGTCCATCAGTTGAGACTGGATTCACCAATTCACATATAACTTTGTAATTATAATTCACATGTGTCTCATCACAGTGGGATTCACCATCATCTGTATCATCCACGTTACAATGGATTCTTTGAGCATTCATATGCTCTTTCTCTGCTTCACAAACAAAGGCTTCAACTTCTCTCTCTGCAATATTTGTTGTGTATTCTTCATCCCTATGCATGTTTGCATAATGGGTTTCAACTTTATGGTCTTGACAACCATCATCCACTTTTGAGTGGGATTCTCCCAGCTTCAGTTTCCTTTCACAGTTTGGTTCATCTACTCTCATATCTGTGGCTGACTTCTTTGCTTGTGACATAACTTCTTGTTGTATGTCACTCTCCTTTATGCCAAACTCTGCTTCCAAGATCTTCCATGCTTCCTTGGAAGTTGTAGCTTTTTCTGCCTTGCACAAACACTTCTGATCCAATTCCTATTTTATAAAATTCAATGCTAAAATATCACATACTGCATCTTATGGGTTATTACACTGATACTCAATTGACTCTTTAGCTCTAAGAAAAGTCAACATCTTGATAGCCCAATAATCAAAATATTTATCTGTAAACATAAGAGACGGTAGCAGATCAAAGCTACCCCAATCACCCTTGGTTTCTTCTTTGTCATCTGCTAGACTTCTTAGTTCCTCTGTTGCGGCCTCAACCTCTCTAACCATTGAAATGATCTTTGTCTCTTCTTTTCGATTTCTTTCCTTAATATGCTTTAGTTGCACTTTGCAACCCATGACTGTTGCCATTCTTTTTTTTTTTATAGCTGTTTTGGTGATTGCTTGATGCGGTTTTCCATATCACCCCCGAAAAAAAATATGATTTTCAATATGCACCCCTATAAGGTACAATCTTCACCAAAAACACTATCATGCTTGACAAAAAATAAATAATGACAAACTTTTCAAAACCCTAAATTCGCTTACCAATAAAAAAATTTATAGTCTTTTTATAAAATCATTGATTATTTTTTTATGTATAAAAATTTCTTTTTATAAAATATTTTTATCTATTAAAAAAAAAGCAAAAACCTTTCTAAACTTGAACTTTTCAAATATATCGAAATTGACATTAAAAACTTTCGAATGCCTTTTATGTTAAAATCCATCCAACTTTATTGCAAAACCTTATGAAACAATAACCCGCAAACTTTTAACAAATCCTTCCTTCGAACAAACCATAACACCTTAATGTGGGTAAAAAAAAACTTTAAAAGAAAAAAGCCTGCCGTGGGCCACTCTCCTTTAATACCCTTTTGTATTAAGTGACTCTTTAACAAACTTTATGAGTCAACTCTCACCACGCGTGACTGTTGAAACAAAATTTCTTCTCTTGGTTAAGGCCGCCGTGGAGGCCTACGCACTAAAGCTCTCTGCGGTAACGATAACCTGCGTTAGTCCTTTAACGCGGTTCTATGTTAAGCCCACGATCGTTATAGCTCAAACGAAAGGAAAAATTATCTCTTATCTCTCAGGGGTTATGGGTGATCCGCTTTTTCTGGTTCTTTGTAATTTCGTTTTGGCATGATGTGTTGAAAAAGCAGAGGAGACAAGGCATAAATAATTCACACACAAATTTATGAGTTGTTATATTTTTATTATCTTATAAAATATGATTTTTACAATGAATGTATGAAAAGTATTTAAACTTTTTTTGACTAGTTAATGACTAATATATCTTGACATACAACCACACACTAAAAATTATTTATCACTTGACTTAACACTCAATCACTCAATAACATACTCTCTATATTTAACTAACTCCACATGGTAAATTAATTACAATTTCTATCAAAATAATCCTGACACCAATTACACCACCCCTTTAAAATTTAAAAGCGCGAGACAATAAAAATATATTTAACTAACTCCGCATGCGAAATTAATTACAATTTCTAACAAAATAATCCTGACACCAATTACACCACCCCTTTAAGATTTAAAAGCGCGAGACAATAAAAATTTCAAAGAAATATATAATGTAATGACGTTAAATGTAGGCAATATTTTATTTGTTTATTTATATCCATAATGAGGAACAAATAAAACCTCGACTATAAGGCTTTGGTTGAAACCCAGCGAAAGTACAATCGTTTGAGGTTTTTTCTCCTTAAATAAATCAAGGAGGACGGTACGCTTTGTCAAATTAGAGATAAATACATGAAAGTCATAGGTGAAATCAAAATCGTGGAGAACAAGAAAGAAACCTTCACTCCCCACTATTTTATTGATACAAAATTTGCGTTTAAACAACGCTGGTAGAGCTTAGGGTCTTTCTGACTCATGCTCGGTGATTTTAATATCAATTGGATACTCTAGTCGTAAAATGTTAATCTAAAATTCTGGTTCAAATTATTTAAAATTAATATAAATTTATATATATATATATATATATATATTAATTTTAAATAATACTGTCAAGATTGAAGCTTGCAATGCCAAAGAAATACTCATGTTATTTAATTTTTTAATTGTAATTTTATGTATTAATAATTTAATATAATTTCAACTGCAACAAACTGTTTTTTTTACCTTTGCGATGCGATGAGATCGCAGATCGCAAATCGCATGCATGCTTAGAGCCTTCGTCTGTTCACTTGATTTCTCCGATTGCGATGGTGCGATACGATCCGATCGCACCATATGCTTGTGCTCCATTTTTTTCGTTCCGCCAAATGCGATTTCGCGATGTGATCAAATCGCAAATCACAAATCGCATAATTTAATGGTTGAAGTACAGGCCTGCAAAATGAATTTGACGTGAAGTAAAAGTTTCATTTTGACCGCCAATTTTGTCAGTAAAACAGTAAATGCAATTCACTGTGGGTTGGTAAGTTTTGGTAAGATTTTAATTTTATTAGTTTTTTATTTTCGGGTGTAGTTTTGGTTTTATGGCACAAGTAAAACATATGTAAGGTTAAGTGGTTGTTCGGTGTATGTAATGAGTGTGAAAAATATGCACAAAAGTGCCATGTAAAAAAAATGGGAGCACGAAGGAGCGTATGTAATTTTTTTTTATAGTAGTGTGTTGATCTCTCCAACAGTGACAAAAGTTGTTTTTATTTTGTAATGCAGCAGCGTGAATGAAACAAGTAGTAAATGTAAAGTTTTTTATAACAGTCACTCTAAAAGGATTTTTACACACAGCAGTGTAGATATTTTTTTCAAAAGGAGAAATAGAGTAATTTTTGTGTTAAACTGAAGTGTTCCTGTGTTATCCCTCTGAGAGACAAAGAAGTCTGTAACAACAGTTATTTTATTGATGAATGTAAAGTTTGTTTTCATGTGTGAAACTCTGTTCTGCTTAGAAATCAGTTATAGCTTCTCTGTGTTAAAGATCCTGTGGAGGAAATAGAGCATTGTTCTCTGCTCTGTGATTGTGTTTATGGAATTTTAGCAGAAAAATTCCCAACAGTGGTATCAGAGCAGGTCCAGGCTCTTTGAAGGTGTCAAAGGAGCTGAAGGAAGGTTTCTTGTTGCAGCAGCTTCTCCAGCAAACTGAAGACTCAGTAAAAAATTGAAGGTATTCTTCAAGCCAGTTATTTAAATACCTTACTGAATATTTGAAGCATAGTTTAGAGAGCTAGAATCGCTGGCACCAGCACCAACACTAAGACGGGTATTTTTAATACTCGTCTCCCACAGTTTAATGGGAAAAACTATGACTATCGGGCAATAACCATGAGAGCCATGTTTGCCTCACAAGACTTATGGGAAATAGTTGAAGATGGTTTTAAAGAACCAACAGATGAAAATGAGTTTAATAATCTAACTCAAGCAGAGAAAGATCTGTTGAAGAGCTACAAGAAGAAGGATTCAAAAGCCGTCATATTTTTATATCAAGCAGTGCATGAGAGTGTGTTTCCAAGGATAGCAGCAGCAAAGACATCCAAAGAAGCATGGAAAACTCTCAGGACAACCTATCAAGGCATAGAGAAAGTGAAAACAGCAAAACTACAGTTGCTGAGGAGAGATTTTGAGAATCTGTGCATGAAGGAGTCAGACAATATTGACTCATTCTTCTCACATGTGATTGGTCTGGTCACACAAATAAGGACTCATGGAGAAGTTCTTGAAGAAAGGAGGAATGTGGAGAAACCGTTGAGGGCCCTACCCTCAAGGTTTGATGTGATTATCACCACCATAGAAGAGACAAAGGATCTCTCAAGCTTTTCAGTTGATGAACTTCATGCATCACTGATAACACATGAGCAGAGGTTGAGTAGAAATGAAAACTCATCTCTAGAGCAAGCCTTCAAGACCCAGATGTCTTTTGGAAGAGGAAGAGGTCAAGGCAGAGGAAACTAAAGAGGAAGAGGCAGAAACCAAAACAGAGGTTGAAGGAACAGTCCAGCAAATGCTCAAGGAAGAGGCAACAATCCAAATCAGAACCAAGGCAGAGGCAACAACCAACAAAGTGGACAACATCATGCTCAATGACAAAGGTATGAAAAATCCAATGTCCAATGTTATTACTGTAAAAAATATGGGCATGATGCAAATGAATGTAGGAAGCAACAACATGATATGAATAATAGATCTAGTGCAAATATTACTAGAGAAAATATCAGCCAAGATAATGTATTGTTAGCTTGTAATATGACTGAAACAAACAGTGAAGACATATGGTTTCTAGATTTCGGTTGTAGCAACCATATGACAGGAAACATAGCTTTGCTTTCCGCTTTAGATCAAAATGTGCAGTCACAAGTCACACTTGGGACTGATAGCAAAATTTTTGTTATGGGTAAAGGAGAAGTTAAAATATTTACAAAGCAAGGTGAAAAGAAAACCATAGCAGATGTCTATTATATTCCTAGAATGAGATGTAACCTCTTGAGTATTGGACAGGTTGTTCAAAAGGGTTACAATGTTTTCTTTGAGAATGATGTATGCACCATAATGGATAGAGCAACCAGCAAGAGATGCATTGCTGAAGTGAAGATGACGAGGAACAGGATGTTCCCTCTCAGAATAAAGGAAGATTTGAGAAACAAAGAAGTAATTGCAGCAATTATCCAAGAGGCTTTCCAAAGCCAACCAAAGGATGAAAATTTGTTGTGGCATTTGAGATTTGGACATTTCAACTTTGGAGGTCTTAACTTGTTGAGCAGAAAAGGAATGGTAAGAGGATTACCATTGATAGAGAAACTGGACAGCCTTTGTGAAGGTTGTATCTTGGGAAAACAACACAAAGAAAGTTTTCCATCAGGGAAAAGAATAAGGGTGAAAGCACCCTTAGAGATTTTCCACTCAGACTTATGTGGACCGATGCAAACTCCATCACTAGCAGGCAGCCAATATTTTCTAACATTCATTGATGATTTCACCATGAAGACTTGGGTTTATTTCCTGAAGAACAAAAGTGAAGTGTTTGAAAAATTTCGAAATTTCAAAGCATTTGTAGAAAACCAAAGTGGGCTGCGTATCAAAGTCTTAAGAACTGACAGAGGAGGTGAGTATATCTCCAAGGAATTCCTACAGTTTTGTAGAGAAAATGGAATTCATAAGCAGTTTACCACTAGGTACACTCCACAGCAAAATGGAGTCACTGAAAGTAAGAACAGGACAATCATGGATATGGCGAGGAGCATGTTGAAGGCAAAGCATTTGCCAAATGATTATTCGGCTGAAGCTGTACACTATGCAGTATATATTTTGGATAGATGCCCAACAAAAGTAGTGATGAACAAAGTGCCGGAAGAAGCATGGAGTGGGAGAAAGCAAGGAGTCACCCACATGAATGTTTTTGCATGTGTGGCTTATGCACACATTCCAGATCAGCTAAGGAGGAAGTTGGACGGAAAAGGGGAGAAATGTATTTTCATTGGATACAGTGAGGAATCCAAAGCTTACAGGTTGTATATCTCATCTACCAAGAAGTTTTTTATGAGCAGAGATGTTTAGTTCATTGAGGAGGAAACTTGGGATTGAAGCATAGATAAAACAGTTAATGTTAAAAACTATTTGTCTCATGATAAAAATGATGAGGAGATGGCTGAAATACATCCCCAAACAGCAGCGCCAACACAAGGACAGCAAGGGACACCCTTTAGGAGAAATGAGAGTGCTTCTCCAAGCACACCACAAGGAGGAAATTCAAGTGCGTCCTCAAGCACTTGCACACCGAATAAAAGAGGTAAGGAATTCAGAAATTTAAGTGACATTTATGATGAAGGAATGAATTCTCTATTTGCTTTGTATTGTCATGTTGATGACACTGTTCATTTCGAAGAAGCAATTAAAGATGAGAAATGGATAGAAGCTATGGATGAGGAGATGAATTCCATAGAAAGAAACAAGACATGGGATTTGGTTGAGCTACCAAAAGGTAAAGAAGTCATTGGAGTTAAATGGGTCTATAAGACCAAGAGTAATGCTGAAGGCAAGATAGAAAGGCACAAGTCAAGACTTGTTGTCAAGGGATACAAGCAGCAATATGGGAGAGACTATGAGGAAACTTTCGCACCGGTTGCAAGAATGGAAACCGTGAGAGAAGTGTTGTCCATAGCAGCACAAAACAAGTGGAAAGTTTACCAAATGGACGTGAAGTCAACATTCTTGAATGGAGTGTTAATGGAAGAGGTTTACATTGAACAACCTCCAGGCTATGAGAAGAAAGGCCAAGAGCACAAAGTATGTAGATTGAAGAAAGCTCTTTATGGGCTGAAGCAAGCACCAAGAGCATGGTACAGTAGGATAGATTCCTATCTACTGGAAAATGAATTTGCAAAGTGTGAGGGAGAACCCACCATCTACATCAAAGAAAAGGATGGTAAAATTTTAATTATAGTGTTGTATGTTGATGATGTGATTTTTACAGGTAATGATGACTACCTCATTAAAAATTTCAAATCAGTCATGAAAGAAGAATTTGAGATGACTCACATGGGTTTGCTGAAATACTTCTTAGGAATAGAAGTAGATCAAAATGAAAATGGGATTTTTATCTCACAGGCAAAATATCTAAATGAAGTGTTCGGCAGATTTAACATGCAGGACAACAAGGCAGCAATCACTCCCACAGTAATGGGATTGAAACTCAGCAAAGAGGACAACAACAAGGATTTTGATCCTAGTGTGTACAAGAGCATAGTTGGCAACCTTATGTATTTAACTGCAATTAGGCCGGACATAATGTTTGCTGTTAGCTTAATTTCCAGATTCATGGAGAGGCCAAAAGAAGCGCATTGGCAGGCAGCAAAAAGAATTCTGAGGTATGTCAAGGGTACAAAAATATTTGGCATTTTGTATACTTTTTCAGAAAGTTTAGATTTAGTTGGCTACACCGATAGCGATTGGGCTAGAAGTATAGATGACCAGAAAAGCACATCCAGTTACGTTTTTCACATGGGTTCAGGAGCCATTTCATGGGCTTCCAGGAAACAGGCAATTGTGACGTTGTCTACAGCAGAAGCAGATTACGTGGTAGCTACAGCAGCAGCGTGTGAAACGGTTTGAATGAGGAGACTGTTAAGAAGTCTATGCCCAGAGTCGGCAACAACAACGATGATCTTTTGTGACAATAGCTCAGCTATTCCGTCGTCCAAGAATTCTGTGTTTCACAAGCGAACGAAACACATTGATACTAGGTTTCACTACATCAGAGAATTGGTGAACAATAGAGAAATTGTTTAACAACATTGCACGACTCAGGAACAGGTTGCAGACATTCTGACCAAGCCATTAGACCAAAAAAGTTTTGAGTTTTTAAGGAAACGTCTAGGTATGATTGATAACCCAACAGTTGAAATTAAAGGGGAGTGTTGAAATATAATTTCAACTGCAACAAACTATTTTTCTTTACCTTTGCAATGTGATGAGATTACAGATCGCAAATCGCATGCATGCTTTGAGCCTCCGTCTGCTCACTTGATTTCTCCGATTGCGATGGTGCGATGTGATCCAATTGCATATAGCAGATCGCACCATATGTTTGTGCTCCATTTTTTCTTTTCGCCAAATGCGATTTTGAGATGCGATCAAATCGCATAATTTAATGGTTGAAGTACAGGCCTGCAAAATGAATTTGATGTGAAGTAAAAGTTTCATTTTGACCACCAATTTTGTCAGTAAAACAGTAAATGCAATTTACTGTGGGTTGGTAAGTTTTGGTAAGATTTTAATTTTATTAGTTTTTTATTCTCGGGTGTAGTTTTGGTTTTATGACACAAGTAAAACATATGTAAGGTTTAGTTATTGTTAGGTGTATGTAATGAGTGTGAAAAATTTGCACAACAGTGCGATGTAAAAAAATGGGAGCACGCAGCAACATATGTAATTTTTTTTTTATAGCATTGTGTTGATCTCTCCAACAGTGACAAAAGTTGTTTTTATTTTGTAACGTAGCAGCGTGAATGAAACAAGTAGTAAATGTAAAGTTTTTTTTAACAGTGACTGTAAAAGGATTTTTACACACAGCAGTGTAGATCTTTTTTTCAAAAGGAGAGACAGAGTAATTTTTGTGTTAAACTGAAGTGTTCCTGTGTAATCCCTCTGAGAGACAAAGAAGTCTGTAACAACAGTTGTTTTATTGATGAATGCAAAGTTTGTTTTCATGTGTGAAACTCTGTTATGCTTAGAAATCAGTTATAGTTTCTCTGTGTTAAAGATCCTGTGGAGGAAACAGAGCATTGTTCTCTGTTCTGTGATTGTGTTTTTTGAATTTTAGCAGAAAAATTCCCAACAAAATGTAGTAAGAAATAATTTAGAAAATGATATTTAAAAAAAAGTAGTTAAAATTAAAGATATTGATCGTGCTTCCGAAAGCAAGGGATCAAACCTCTAATTCTGAAGTCGTGAATCTCTTTGAGAGGCGCTCTAACTCCCGTGCTCGATTCTCTCTTCAAAATCTGTGAGACAACAGGATCTGTACTCAGAGACGAAGGGCTGAACGTGGTCATTGAAATTCTTCACCCCGGCACGACTGGTGATGTTGCGGGCGAGGATGGTGGAGGTGGTTGTAAATGTAGACGGCCAGAACCACAGATGCAGTCCACCAACTAATAAAATTGATCCGTCTGATTCGAAAAGGTGTCGGATGTAGCGTTTCGCGATGGAGTGAGATCCATGTAACCATCAGCAAACGAGCAGTTTGAAAGAGAAAAGGCAGCACAAATATTCTATGTGTCATCCCTTTATTCAGATGGACTTGTTCCCTTGTTCAATGATTTATTGTTTAAAAAACGAATACTATTGATTCTATGGATAGGGTTTTTTTTTAATTCAAGTGCGCGAGGTAGCTTTTGGCGAAGGAGATTTATGTAACCATCAGAAAACGAATTATTTCCTAGGTTAGGCATTAATCACCGACGCCACTGGTCACTGTTCAGACAGCGCCTATCACTGTTAAACAGTCAGCATAGTGGGCTAGTGTCAGTAACAATAAATTTAATTCATGATCAGTGATCAAACGCAAGTTTAAATATCACACAGTTTCGGTTGTCATTGAAATGGAGATTAGGAAGTAGAAGAAAAAGAAAGAGTCTCTTAAAAGCATGAGAAATTTTTTAAATTCCAACTACCTCACCCACTTGCATGTGCTTCTATGTAGCTGAAGATGTCTATAAATTGCAATGTTTGGTAATAAAAGAAACAAGTTTTGAGTGTGATTCTGTTCTCTGATATGGTATCACAGCTAGAGTGTAAGGGCTCACTGGTGTAGAGGTTGCCGTAGTAAAGATGTGTGAAGCTTGTGTGAAGTGTGGTGAAGGCTCGGTTGTATGCATTGAGCTTTGTTGAGAGAGTCTGTTGTGCAGAGCACGATTCCTGAGGTGGATACTGCTATTGAGAGAGTCTGCCGCTAGTCAATCAAGCGTGCAAGCCTGCAGCTTTGTTGAGAGAGTCTGCTGCGCACAACACAACTCGTGAGGCAGATACTACTGTTGAGAGAGTCTGCTGCTAGTCAATCAAGCGTGCAACCCTGCAGTTGTCTGTTGGAACTGCTGGAAAAATCTGCTTCGCTGTTGTCACTAAGTTGCAGAGCGCCTTGTTATATTTTCAGTGCTAAAATTATTTGTACACTTGCAATTCTGCAAGATAAACCCTTGTGAAGCATTTTTTTTTATGATTAAAAAAGGGAGCAAAGCGTTTGATGTTATAGTGTAACAAGGACCGCAAGAAGCGGTAGTCCCTACTGATTTGATAGGAGAATGAAGTTTGTTAAGAGATATATTCATGGTATCAGTATTAAAAGATAAAGAGAAGGAAGGTGCTAAACAACAATCACAAAAAATAAATCTCAGTGCAAACACTTGCAAAAATTTTGTTCTAACTTTACTCAAGCATGATAAAAATCCTTAAATTTATTAGCCGAATGAACTCATATAAATGTTTATCCAAACGTAGCAAGAGATATATCAAAATTTTCATAATTTAGCACGATCTATCTATAGGCACTTGTTATATCCATATTTCACTTAAGGCATAAAAAATTATTAGCGGACTGAACTCATATAAATGCTTATCCAAACTTCGCAAGAGATATATCAAAGTTTTCATAATTTAGCATGATCTGTCTGTAGGCACTTGTTATATCCATATTGCGCTTATGGCATAAAAGGTTTTCATAATTTAGCATGATCTATCTGTAGGCACTTGTTACGTCCATATTGAGCTTAAGGCATAAAAATTTATTAGCTGACTGAACTCATATAAATGTTTATCCAAACCTCACAAGAGATATATCAAAGTTTTCATAATTTAGCACGATCTATCTATAGGCACTTGGTATATCCATACTGCGCTTAAGGCATAAAGCTCACAGCCAAGGTTATACCGCAAACACTTGAACAATATAATTTACTATAGATGCAACCATAGATACACTTGTTGAAACACTGAAAATGTTAGGAAGACTAGGAGTAGAGGCCAAGCAAGAATATGATCACACTGCAAAAGTTAGGAAGACTAAGAGTAGAGGCTGAGAAAGAAGATGATGAAAATAATGAGTAACATTTCAGATGGCCCACTGCAATATTCAATTTTTCGTTTACAAATTCAACTCAGTCAATCAGTGAATATTCGTACATCACTAAAAAAAAATCCAAACATTTCATGATGTTTATCCTTGGTGGAAACAATAATCTTCAAAATTAAATGAATATTTTAGAAAACACACACAGATTGGTTGATTGAACAATTTTAGTTCTAGAACCACTTGTATCTTCTAAAGATCTATGCACAACAAATAAATTATCTTGCTTTTCATGTGGACCGTGATTGTGTAATGATATAACATATTCAAGGGTATATTGGTTGGAAAGATTCAATGATTTAGGAAAATGCAATGGTTTTAGAGCCTTCGCTCTGTTGAGTACCTTTAGTTCAATGGTATATTGGTTGGTAAGAGAAGATGATATGATAATGCAATGATTTTAGAGCTTTCGCTCTGTTGAGTATTTTCAATGTAACTGCAAGTAAAATACTATGGATATGTCAATAACATGTCCATAAAAAGAAGCATGGGGCTTTGTGTTGTTGTTAGACAAGGCATCACTTTGGTTCAGCTCGATCGAGGACATTTAAATCGAGAAAATCAAAACTTTTCAATAATGTTTTGCATGGTCGGCCCATCAACTTATTTATTTATAGTATTCAACAAAACTAATTTTTGAATAATGTAATTCAAGTGGCCACTAAATGACACAATTTATTTATTTATAGTATTTAGCAAAACTAATTTTTGAATAATGTAATTCAAGTGGCCAGTGAATCACACATTTTTCTTAGCTAAATACTAATTTTTGAATAATGTAATTCAAGTGGCCCTTAAATGACACATTATTTTTTTTAAGACTAGGAAATGATTTTAGTATGTGGGATAGGAGCCTAAAAATGACATAGAAGCAATCCAGAGAAAGAATAATAATTTAATATTTTTTTTAATTTTCATAGCATGACGTACAAAAGTGATGAAAAGGAAGAATATCAATAATAATTTCTTAATTTGTTATGTGCCCCTCAACATCAAACCCCAAAAAATGTGGTTGGAATATGGTAAAGCTACATGTATGGTAGCTTAATGCAATGTAATCATATCAGAGTACATATGCCAATGCTAACAATTATGCGTTACATTATTTA
Organism: Pinus tabuliformis; assembly: GCA_031772625.1. Lineage (NCBI taxonomy): Eukaryota > Viridiplantae > Streptophyta > Pinopsida > Pinales > Pinaceae > Pinus > Pinus tabuliformis. Next base: position 1,072,369,413 of record CM062807.1, on the reverse strand, counting down.
AAACAACGCTTCAACGATGTGCCAATGGTCATAAACCTATTAGCCTAATACAATGCAATCATATAAAAGGACACACGCCAATGCTAACCATTATGCGTGGCATTATTTAAAACATCGGTTCAATGATGTGCAAATACTCATAAACCTATGTTGTATTAATTAAGGTAACTCTTCAAACACGTGGCAAAACACTTTAACCACTTGCTGCTATGACGCAAAAATGACTCAGAATCAACCCGAGAGAAGCTCATCGTTGAAACAAATGATAAAGAAAAATGACTCAAAATCAACAACCCGAGAGAAGGTCATCGTTGAAACAAATGTTAAGGAAAAATGACTCAAAATCAATTTTGAATGGCAGAAAGAGTTTGATAGGGAAAAATGACTCAAGAACAACTCCAAATGGCAGAAATAGCTCATCCTTTAAACAAATGACGGGCCCTAGTATGAGATGTTGGTCCTCCATAGCACAATCTTAGGCACAGATCCTTTCTTGTTAATTTTTAGTAGACTTTCAAGCTTGGAATATTCACTGCAAAGAAATTTTTAGTGTTTCTAAGATGCATGATTTTTTCATCATTGAATATAGAATCCAAACAGCATAAAAAATGAGAGGGAGTGAAAGAATGAATTAAGTCATGCTCATGGACTTTCCTAGATTTATTTAACTTTTAGAAACTTCAAAACCTTTCAGTGGTTCCTCATTAATGAAGTTTAAATAGTGAAAGATTGTAGTAAAAAAACGTAAGGCTATAGTGAAAAGCAAATGGTAAGAATTTTTTCTTTGAGATAAATAATATTGTTACGTAATTTATTCTATGTATGATGTATATTATGATTTTTTCATTTTAATTTATAGAAGAAATTAAATACAAGCAAAATATTAATAAAGCTCAGTTAAATTTGTAAATTTCGTAAAATCTGTAAATTAACTTCTATGTAAATTTATTTAACTTTTTAAAAATCACACCATTTGTAAAAGTTGTGGTAAAAGATGTGTGTCGAAAGCCTCCTTAGTTTAAATGCATAAAAATAGATAGTATATAAAGAAATACAACAAATTCTCATCGAACCTTCATGGTTTCTCAAAGTCTATGCCCATCATGGAGGTCCTGTTTTAGAATGACAATAAATATTAATAAAATTGTATGTTTTAAGCCATGAAGATGACCTTTTTACTTTCTAGGCAGTCGAACTTGTCAGATCTTTGCCCACCATTGCCATCGCTGTCTCCCACCATTTCTCGACATCTTTTTCCATGTGTCCACTATCCTCTGTTTCCTTCCATCTCTCATCTCCCCCCTGCTATTCATTTGCTGGTTGTCTGTTACCTGCGACAGGAAGATTCCACGTTGGTCACATGCCTACAAAGGAGTAGGTGGAAGTGAGGTAATGCACGCACTATTCCATCCTACTCACCTTTACGAATTCGCCTGCACTACACATTTGTTTTCTTCCCTCCACTGTTATCAGCTTCCTTGTTTTGCATTCAAATCCCTTGCTCCAATCCTCTATTTTACTCTGGTATGACATCGCCAATTCCTAATTCCACACATCATTTTTAGAACACCAGTAATTTTGCTGACCGGGATCCCTGAAAACCTAATTCGCAGGATGCTAGACATGTACAAAGCTGAGAACCAGCAAGGGGTGTGGATGTGGTAGGCCTAGTGACTCTGAAAATAAGAAAATAAAAATTTAGGCATGTTTTCAACCACAATTTTTTAGTCTAAAAACCTACATATAAAACCTGAGCGCATAAGGTTCACTGGTGGGAAGATGGTGATTCATTCGAAACCTGCAAGTGCTGTGGGTACAACTCAAGTGCCGAAACCTGCAAGTATTGCGAATACAACTCAAGGCCGGATCAATAATCTCTTCAAGGTACATAAAATTTTCCTACTAGTTTTTAACTACAGTATAGATGTAATAGAAAATCCAACAAATAACTTAGCCTGTAATTTAGAATCTATTGCATAACCTGGAATCTATTGCACTTACTAGATATATTTGTTGTTTATATTTTCATATTCATTATATATCACTCAAGGTTGCAAAAAGATTACCTGAAAGTGTACTTGAGATTTCTAGTACTTGAGATATTTATTTTACTGATTGTGTAGGTACAGGTAACATATATCACTCAAGGTTGCAGAAAGCGTACCAGAGAAAGAGTTGCCTCAAAAATTCTTATGCCATGCTGCGACGCTGATGATGCAGTGTACAGTGTTCTGCTAATAAAGGCCTCCAAAAAACCTCTTCCCAAAATCTATTCCAAATTGTTCATCAATAGAGGGATGCTTTCTTCTTTTCAATTATGAATTGATTTGAGTTGTAAGGAAAGGAAAGGAAATGCCTAACTACTCCTCTTCTACTCCTCCTCATCAGTTACGTGTTAGGGTACTAAAATAAATACAGAGATAATGGCATCTAGTGTTTGATATCATATCTACATGATGCAGATAGCCATGCAGCTAGCCACGTGGCATTAACTATATCGAAATAACTTTGGTTATAAGTTTTTGCTTACTGTTAAAAAAAAAATTAGATATAAACATTTTTTCCATGACAAAATTTGGATATTAGAAAACCTTGCCCGAACCCTACTTTGGATAAAATAATATTAACCCAACCTTGTTGCATGGGGGTGTGTGAAGTTTTCAATAACGGGTCGAATGTTTTATAGCCCAAAAACCTTCGTTAAAATTGATCTAAATGAAATTGAAAATATAAAACTTTGGTTAAATTTACCTAAGACAAAAAAAAATTCGCTCAAAAGATGAACTAATTGATCGTCAACGATCAAGCGATTTATATAGTCCTATAGAAGGTAGGGACTAATAAGAGCAAGTGGGGTTATAAGAAAAAAAATGATATTCAAGTCTGTTGTGCATGGTCTTTATAAGCATGACCAGGAATATATGTGTTTCTATAACTTGCTTTGAAATGATATTGGGAAGCAGAGAGTAAAAGATATTGTGTGGTTTAAGTAGTGATAAGGTTTTTATAAGAAAGAGAAAATTTAAATGGTGAGAGGATTATTAAAGGAGGTTTTATTTTCTTTATGGTGGAAAATGTATGAGATTTTATGATGTTTCTTGTTTGATGAGATCACATTGGATGTGGTGAATTTGGATGCATTTGGCTTTAGATCTGGTGGATTTGGTTGCATTTTGGTGATTGGAGAAATTTTTTTTCATCATGTCAAATCTCTTGGCTGATACTTATTTGAATGAATCCACAAAACTTGATGGAGAAAATTATGTTAATTGGAAATTGAAGTTGTTGACTATTTTAGAAGGTTATAATTTGTGGTCCATTGTGAGTGGGGATGAACCCAAACCCACTGTTGTAGCTTCTATTCCAGAATGGGAGAGAAGGGAGACGAAAGAAAAGGTGTTGTTGCGTATGTCCGTAAAGGACAACATTATTTCTCACATTAGAGATTGCAAGAAATCATAGGAAACATGGGATATGCTGAAGGGTTTGTATGAAACAACAAATAAAAATCGGATCTTGTTTTTGAAGACTAAACTTTTATCTATGAAAATGGAAGCAAATGAAAATATAAGCAATTTCATATCTCCTGTCAAATATTTAAGTGATGAGTTAGGAGATATTGGTGAATAGGTGTCTAGTACTAACTTAGTCACCATCACATTAAATGGCTTAGTGTAATATTATCAATTTTTTGTTTCAAGTCTTTCAGCTAGAGAGAAGCCCCCTATATTTGATGAATTGATAGAAATTATTCTATAAGAGGAGAGGATGAAGAGCTTTAATTTGGGCTCTAGTAGTTCATATTTGGCTTTGGTAGCCAAGGGAAAACTTCCATACATAGGCAAGCCGTGGGACAAGAACAATGGAGGAAAGTTTCAAGCAAAACAAAAAGGTATGACACAATCTAAATTTCCAATCCATGATAAGAGAAATGATGATTCTTATTATTGTGGAAAACCTGGGCATCTTTCTAAAGATTGCTATAAAAGGAGATGTAATGAGTCTAGGAAAAGAAACAGAAGGCATATTGGAAATGTTGTGGACAAAGACACCTTACTTAGTGATGGATTTAAAAATCTTGAATTGTTTGTTTTTTATGTTGCTTTTTCTGCCGAGAATGATGATGTGAATGCTTAGTTAATTGATTCTAGTGCATCACTCCATATCTCTTGTAATAAGGAGTGGTTTGATGAATAATATGGAAACATTGATGGAACATATATTTATTTAGGAGATAACAGATCACTTAAATTTCAATGTTATGGAGTAATAGGTGTGAATTTGCGTAATGGACAAGAGAGACAGATCCATAATGTGATGTATGTTCCTGGTATAAAAAATAGTTTAATTTCTGTTTCTATTATTGTTGACCAGGATTTGAAGGTGGAATTTGTTAAATCATAATGTGTAGTCAAAGACATTCAATATCACTACAAGGTTATTACCATAGGTACCAGAGTTGGAGGCTTCTATAAGTTGGATGTGACCAGGAAAAGTCATCGAGCATTGGCATCTACAACAATATCAACAGTAGAGTTATGGCATAAAAGGTATGGACATTTAAATGACAATGATTTAATGGTACTTCAAAAGAACACAATTGTTGAAGGTCTTCCTATCTTGAAGAATGATCATGTTGAATGTGAAGCATGTATACTTGGAAAGCAACATATGGAGGAATTTTCTATACATAAAGAAAAAAGGCAAAGGGAAATACTTGAATTAGTTCATACTGATGTATGTGGACCTATGAAAACTAGATCTATTGGTGGACCATGGTATCGTCTTATTTTTGTGGATGATAGATCTAGGTATACATGGGTTTATTTCATAAGAAAGAAGAGTGATGTTTTTGAGTACTTTAAAGAGCTTAAGAGTATGGTGGAAAAACAAATTGGTAATTACATCAAAATTTTGAGATATGATCAGGGAGGGAGAGTACAAATCAAGAGAATTTAATAAATATTGTAAAATCAATGGGATTCTACAGCAATTTACAGTGCAACATACACCTCAGCAAAATGGAGTTGTTGAGATGAAAAATAGAACAATAGTTAAATGTGCACATAGTATGGTTCAAGGTAGAAATATTTCCAATGGTTTTAGCGTTGAAGCTATTAATAATGTTGTTTATTTGAAAAATAGGAGTCCAGCCAAAAGTTTAGAGCTTAAAACACCTTTTGAAGCATTTTATGGGTACAAAAAAAAGCGACTCTTTTAAGATTTTTTTGTTGCAAGGCATTTTCTCATATTCCAAAAGATGAAAGAATAAAACTTGATGAAAAGTCAATTAAGTGCATATTTATTGGTTATTGTGATGATTAGAGAGCATACAAGTTTTTTGATCCCAGTACTCATAGACTGCTTGCAAGTAGGGATGTGGTGTTTCATGAGAATGCAAATGAAGGTGATAAAAAGAATGATGCTAGAGTACGGCATGATATTGATGATTATGTCAAATTAGATACAAGTTTTGAATAGGAACAAGAAGAATCACAGGAGTAGGTACAAGTTCAAGATAAATGAGCATCAAGCAGTCATGACACTCAAAGAACAAAGAGGAGACTCTGCAAAGTAGAAAGAAAGATGAAAGCAGTAAAAATCCAAGAAGGTCATCACATCAAAGTGAGGTACATATAAGGTATAAAGATTATGCATTAACGTATCTTGTTATGAATGTTGATCCTTCAAGCTATGAGGAAGCTAAAGAATATGAAGAATAGAGAGATGCAATGAATGCAAAATATAACTCTATAATGAAGAATGACACATGGGAATTAATAGAAATTCCTAAGAACAAAGTTCCCATAGGATGCAAATGGCTATATAAATCCAAGTTTAATGATGATGGAAGTATTGATAAGCTTAAAGCTATATTGGTTGCAAAAGGATATTCACAGAAAGAGGGAATTGATTATGAAGATACTTTTTCACCTGTAGCTAAGTTGAACACAATTAGAATCATGATTCCATTAGCTACAATAAGTAATTGGAAAATGCGTTAGTTAGATGTTAAATCTGCATTTTTGAATGGTGAGTTAAAAGAAGAAGTTTTTTTGGTTCATCTTGAAGGGTTTGTAAAACAGGGTCATGAGCATCTGGCTTGCAGGCTAAAGAAAGCTTTATATTGTTTGAAACAAGCACCAAGATATTCGTATGTGAAAATTGATTCTTTATTTTATGAGAAGCAGAAATGATCCTAACTTGTACATCAAGGAATATGAAAATGGGAATGTTGCCTTAATATCTATATATGTTGATGATCTAATAATAACATGAAATGTATGCAAGTTGATTGAAGAAATTAAAATTCAGTTGTATCATGTATTTGAGATGAAGGATCTTGGTGAATTGCATTATTGTTTAGGTCTTTAAGTTTGGAGGGAATCTGGTAAGGCACTAATCACACAAAGCAAATATACAAGGGAAATCCTTGAAAGGTTCAATATGATTGAATGTAAGGAAATATCTACCCCTTTAGAACATAATGTCAAATTGTGCAGTGACGATGGAACCAAAGAGGTGAATGGAACCTTGTATCATCAACTAGTGGGAAGTCTGAACTATCTCACCGATACTAGACCGAATATAGCATATTCTGTTAGAATACTTAGTCAATTCATGGCTAAGCCTTGTGAAAGACAGTGGAAAGCAGCAAAGAAAGTCCTTCGATATCTGAAAGGAACACTTAATTTTGGTATTATGTATACTGATGAATTTGATGTTGAGTTGGCGTTACTCTGATTCTGACTGGGATGGAAATCTAGATGATAGGAAATCTACTACCGGATACGTGTTCAACATCAGTTTAGGACCAGTATCATGGAGTAGTAAGAAACAACCAACCGTTTCCTTGTCATCCAGCTGAGTGTAAAGCATTATGTAGTGCTACTTGTGAATCAATATGGCTTAGAAGGATACTTGAAGATGTTGGAGAAACATAACAAGCACCTACATTGATCAGATGTGATAATCAAAGCACTATCAAATTGGCAAACAATCCTATATATCATGCAAGGACAAAACACATTGACACACAACATCATTTCGTAAGAGAAAAAGTGAAATAAAAAGAAATTAACTTATCATATTATAATACAATTGAAAATGTAGCTGACATATTCACCAAGCCTTGGTAAGGCTAAATTTGACATGTATAGAAGTAAGTTGTGTGTTGTAGAAAATCCAAATTATGTTGTAAGCCTAGATGAGACTTAGACCAGCAGGTAAGTTAACATGTAGATCATGATTAAGGGGAGGTGTTAGGTATTAATAATGAACGACGTCACTCACTGTTCAGATGGTGTCGATCACTGTTCAACAATCAATGTAGTGGGCTAGTGTTAGTAGATAATAAATTTCATTCAGCACAGTTATTGCTCCTATGTAGCTGAAGATGTCTATAAATTGTATTGTTTAGTAATGAAAGAAACAAGTTCTGAGTGTGATTTTGTTCTCTGATATCCCATGTGTATCAACCATAGCTACCAAATTAAATCGGACTAAAGAATACGAAAATTGGTTAATTCGGTTCGATACATTGATTAATACGCTAATTTTAATTCAAATTTGGTAACTATGGTATTGGTAACTATCGTATCAACTGACCATTGTTGTTGTTGTGCAATGATGAGAAAGAGAAATGACAACACAAATAAGTGGGAATTGTTTGTTTGTTAAGTGATTTATCATGTAAACAATGAACACTATTGAGTCTAGGGTTAGGGTTTTTTTTAGCAAAAGCACCCGATGTACGCGATGGAGATCCATGTGACCATCAGAAAAGAACTGTTTCCCATGTGTATCAATAGACTATTGTTGTTGTTGCCACATGATCAGAAAGAGAAATGGTGGCACAAATCGGTTGGCTATTCTACACTTCGTCCCTCGATTCAGTGGGAATTGTTCATTGATTCAATGATTCATTGTGAAGAAATGAATGTTGTTGAGTCTAGGGCTAGCGTATATCAATCTTTTTATGAGCTTTAGAAAATACAAATGTGACATGAGATTTGACTGTTTGTGTTATTATGTATTCTCGTGTTAATCAACACGATATATATATATATATATATATATATATATATATATATATATATATAAACATTTAAAGAATTTATAGATATAATACTATAAGAATTAATAATGTTTTATTTAGATATCATAACAAAATAAATAAATTATGGTACATAAGTTTAAGGAATTTATCAACTTTATATATTAAATTTATCAACCAATTATATGGATCAAATGCAATCTTTTCTCAAGTTTTATACTCAAAGAATTGCACTTTTAAAAAATTGATTCTCCTATAAAATATATATATATATATATATATATATATATATATATCCCAAATTAACAAAATTAACAAAATTGATTCTGCTATTATTATATATATATATATATATATATATATATATATATATAAACCAATTATATGGATCAAATGCAATCTTTTCTCAAGTTTTATACTCAAAAAATTGCACTTTTAAAAAATTGATTCTCCTAAAATATATATATATATATATGCGCCAAATTAACAAAATTGATTCTGCTAATATATATATATAGTTATTAAAATTATAAGATAGTCATAACTAATAACATATATTAATAACATAATTCCATTTTACAATGACATGTATTAATTGCTTCTCAAATGAATGTATCGAGCATTAATATTATAAGAGTAAGATTGGGTATAATGCAAAATACAATTAATTACTAATATATATAAGTTTATATTAATTATTTTTAAAATAAATATATTATTTAAAAAAAAATTATAATTAAAATAAGAATAAATATACGAGCATAAATAATAATAATAATAATAATTTTATTATTATAATAATATTATTTTCAATATATTAATGGTTATTTGGTATTATAATATTTTTTTTTTCGATATAATTCTAGTTGAATCAAATTCAAGAGTAGTCCATGACAATAAATTTGAAGTTAATTGTAATTGATGCTTACATTGTTCATATAGTGACAGTCAAGAACTTTGGGAACCAATGTCTTCGTTCACATGACTATCCCTATCAAGGATATCTTACTTGGATGGATTGTAATTTATACTACTTTATAATTAGTTAAATTCATTATTTTTTATTATATTATATTTTAGTTATTTATTCTTCAATTTATTGATTATGGTTAATTCTTTTTGTTACCGTCAATAATGATGCATTATTGAGTATGTTAAATTCATTTTATAAATAATAATCGGTATTATAAAGTGCCATAATCATCTTAAAATATTATGTCTAAATAGTTAGTCACACAATGTAACCCATTTATGTTTTGGTTTTTCTCTTCTCATACTTTAATAATAATTTTTTTTAATGTAATAATAGTTTTATGTTGTTTAAAGTGTCTTAGGGAATGTATAAATAAATTCAAAACCCTAAAAAATTTATTCTAAATTTAATTTATGTTAATTGCATAGATCAAACTTGTGATTCCTACATATCCCTACAAAAGTTAAACACCTCAAAAGGGCCAAAACATGGAATATTTAGACTATGACGTAGTTTAGTAGTATTTGATATATTCTAGACACTCATAACAATGATTATCTATAATTACATACACTTCACTATGATTTCCTCTAATTGATCATCTATAATTGCATACACTTGATTATGATTTCTTCTGATTTATAGTTAACCATAGGCCATTTATGGTTAACTTTAGTTAAGCATACTTTACTTTGATCTAATGTGGTTGATTATGTTTTTTGTGGTTATGTATATTTCATTATAATTGATTATTGTTAACCATTATCTTTTGTTGGATACTATTTATTATCACTAATTTTTTTTCAACAATGTTTGAATTTCACTACAATAAAATGTACCTTATACAACATGACTTTAGTTTCCTTCCCTAACTTGTGGATGGTTATAGTTGAGCCTTGTTAGCCTTGATTAAATTTAATTATTTTTAACTCACATTTATTTATTATGCCTAATTCTATTTGACTATCATTAAACTTGGTTTACTAATATTAATTTTAACAATTCTCACTTAGAAATAAAGCTTTTGTGAGCAGAGCAAATTTGATATGGTATTTCCAAATCTATCACATTAAAAATTTTAGTTGATTTTTAGAGCTAGCAAGTGTAGGAGACCATAGAATTCCTAAACTAGTTTTAAATTCCAACGAAAACCACTTAAGGCTCAATCGAGGTTGGTATAAAGACACCAGGGCCTGGTTAAACTATTGAGAGATCGACGAGAATGTTGCATCGCAAAACATTAATAACATTAAAAGTATTGTTACTTCTAAGTTCAAAGAAAAAATGTCGTGTGAGAAAGATTTAGCAGCTAAAAGAAAATTAAGATATTATAAGGAGGTCATCAACCCCACCCTAGAAGATGAAAAGTATCTCTCTGTTTTAACTAGCTCAAAGAAGAAAATTAATATAGCCAAGATTATAACAAACCCTCATGAGCTCCATAGTGAAACAGGTCATTGGGCAGTGCCTAAAACACCATGGATTGAAAGGTTTTGCCATCTCTGTGAGAATACGAACATCAAGGATGAAAATCACTTCCTCTTAGAGTGCCTTGTGTACAACCACATTAGATCTCAATTTAAAAATCTTTGTTGCAATAGTGACCTTTCTAGCCTTTTACGTTGTCAAAATTACAGTGAGCTCGGGAGGTTTCTCTGCAAGCTTTTTGAGCATAGGAATAAAATCTTAAATCAAACTAAATAATTCGTTTCTTTAGGTCTGATAGACCAAATTTTGGTTTCAGTGGACGTTAATCACCACCATTATCATCATGATCAAAACATCAATAAAAAACCTTATTACATTTAAAAAGATAAATAAATGAATCCTAGTTACTAACTCAGAAAATATACTCAATCTTTTTATGTAATAACTAATTTCATAATCAACACTCGTTTACGATTTGCATAAAATTTCTCAAAATTATAAAAGCTAAACCATATAAAAGTTGATATAAGTAAAGGATTCTAAACCTTCTAACTTTATACATTGAGAAATCGATCTCGTAAGTAAAAGCTCATTGTGTATTGAATTATGAGAATTTGCAGTAGATGAAACATATTATAATAAATATAGTGTTTGATTTGAAAACCGATTAAAATTTCATATTGTTTGTGGTTGAGTATCGTTGAGAGTAGGCGAGTTTGAGTTGCTTTTGCTGATAATAATTGACATTAATTACTAATTGTAAGTTATGGTTGAGTGTGAATTAATATAATTTTTACAAAATGACCTAGATATAGGTATTTATTTTTATTTTTATATTTAATTAACCTTAGTGGGTTTTTTATTATTATTATGGATAGTTATGTGATTATGATTAACATTACAAGTTGGTTATGCTTTAATATGATTGAATTAGTTTGAAGTAAGATATTTTAATTTTTAAGATTAATTATTGTTAATATTAGTTAACCATGGTTGAGTTTAATTTTTTGTGATAAATTATAGTTGAGTGTGTGGTTGAAATTTATTAATTTTAATTGACTTTGTTTGTTATGGCTTTCAATATGGTTTATTAGATTTGACTAAAGATTATTACTATTTGTTTTTATAAAGGAAAAATAAATTTGATTGATTATGATTGAGTATACAAAGATTTTGTGTACTATTATTAATTTTAGTAGATTTATTAAAAATAGTTAATTACTCGCACATGAAGAGTTGGCTAAGATTAAAGTGTGAGTTAATTTTGTGCCAAATTCAGTTAAGTTGAATCTCTTAAAAATAGTTAATTACTCCGCATAAAGAGTTGGCTAAAATTAAAGAGTCATTTAACTCTGAGTTAAATTCATTCTGTGTCAAATTCAGTGGAGTCTCTTAAAAATAGTTAATTACTCTTGCATGAAGAATTGGCTAAAATTAGAGTTTCAGTGAATTTTGAGTCAAATTCAGTCAAGTCAAGTCGTATTTTGAGTAAAGTCAAATTTAATGTATAGTTGCATGCTAAGTTATTTTAAATTAGTCTCTAATCAAAAAAGGTTTAAATACCCCTAATTGAGTTCATTATAATTATCAAGTTTTTGTGTGATCAATAGAAAAATTGCAACTACATTATTGTGTGAATTATTTATGTTATTTTGTACCATACTTCCTCTGCCTTTTCAACAAATTGATAAAAAACCATCACAACAGAACCACCCGAACCAATAAAAAAAAAGGCCGAGAGAAGAACGTCAGTTGTTTTTTCTTTTAATTTCCAAATAGCAAAATTATCACATAATTAAAATGCACTACAGAATTGTTGGTTGGTTAAAGAAAATTGACCAACGCAGCTTCTCGCCGTCGTAAACTCGTCAACCGACCTTCTCCCTATCGTAATGCACGATTCTTTATTTTTTTTTAGTAGATCAACGCAGCTCCACCTTATCCAAAGGTGCATTGACGGTTTACAAATTTCAACGAAAAGGACGCACCGTGTATGAATTCATAGTGTTATTTTGGCGATGCCTATTTCTAACACTATAGAATATTTATTGCGGAGATAGCATCTTATAAGACGTTGTTTTTTTTTTCCCTATAATCATCCAGTTTTTCCTATAATCATCCAGTTTTTTTTTCCTATAATCATCCAGGCGCGTGTTATAAAGAGCTATGAGAATGCATGTCAAGGCGTAATTCCTATAATCATCCAGGCGCGTGTTATAAAGAGCTATGACAACGCATGTCAAGGCGTAATAAATATTCCATAGGGTTGGAAATTTTTTCCCTATAATCATCCAGGCCCGTGTTATAAAGAGCTATGACGACGCATATCAAGGCGTAATAAATATTCCATAGGGTTGTAAAAAAGAATCAACATTTGTTATTTTTGAAAGTTCACATGAGCAAATTTTGAAAGTCGTAAGCTAAAGGTTAGAAGGATTTAAATGTCTTCAAAAGGATTCACGTGGATGAGATTCGACTCAAGAAATTTTTTTAACGATTTATTTAAAATATTTGAAACGTTTTTTGAAAAGGCCTCCATAACGTTTCTCGTATAGTATTTAGTGACTCTATTTATTGTGAGTGATCTATACAGTATCAAGTTTTGTTTTTTAGTAATTTTTATATAAAAGAATAGTAAGGGGTTTATTTATAAAGCTTTGGTAAAGTTTATGAAAGTAGAAATTTAGGTTTTTATAATTATTTGAGGAGAATTATTTTTTAAGATGATTTTTTATGTTTTTAATTGTAATTTCTACTATTTACAGGGAAGGATTATGATTTGTGGGTTATTAAAATGGAGACCATGTTGAAGATGCATGATGTCTAAGACTATGTCACGAATGGGTTTTGACAACATATGAATGAAGCAGAAGAAAAAAGATCCTCGTTAATGCAAAGAGGGAACAATGGAAGAAAGACAATAAGAAGAATACACAAGCAATGCAACTTATCCAACAAGGAATGGACTGACCAGTGTTCAAGAAAATTATGATCACGTCTTCAATAAAGACAACAGGGAGACCTTGGCGACAAGCTACACTAATATGGCCAAAGTCAATATTGTTAAGTTGCAAAAGACTAGAAGAGATTTTGGAAGTCTCCAGATGAAGGAGATTGAGGACATCGATTCATTCATGAAAGAAGACATGATTGTTGTAAATCAGTTAATTTTGTGGTGACGATATTAAATATCAAACAGTGGTTGAGAAGGTCCTCAGATCTTTATCTACCAAATTTGACATTCTGGTAGCAAACATAGAAGAAGCCAAGGATTTGAAAATGTTAACAATTGATGAGTTGATGGGATCATTTCTATCCCATGAGGCAAGGATAGAGAGAAATAAGGATTCCACTTTAGAAACTGCTTTCAAAAGTCAGGTTTCTATTTCAAGAGACAAAGGTCAAGGAACAGGACAAGGTGGAAGATCATATGCTCAAAGATATGGTAGAGAAGAGCATGAACATGAAAGTGGAAGCAGCAACAAAATCTTCAACAATAATCAAAGAGTTGACAAATCAAATGTGAGATGTTATTATTGCAATAAATTTGCTCATTGTGTCCACGATTTCAGGAACAGGATAGCTAATGAAGGAAACCATACTATTAATGTCACTATAGATAATACTAACTCCGTGTTCCTAGCTTGCCATACCATGCATGAAGCTTATGATAATGTGTGGCTATTAGATAGTGGTTGCAGTAACCACATGAAAGGAAGCAAGAATTAGGTTACAAATTTGGATCAATCTTTGAAGACAAAGGTAAATTTAGGGACTGAAAAGACTATGGATGTGGATGGAAAAGGGGTTGTTAAAATTGTGACCAAGCAGGGGGAGACAAAGACAATATAAGAGGTATATTATGTCCCTGGTCTCAAACATAATTTGATAAGAGTTCGTCAATTGACGTAGAAGGGATACAAAGTTATCTTTCAAGGAAAAGAGTATGTTATATTTGAGAAGACCCCAAGAAAGCAGTTGATAACAAAGGTGTTGGTGATGAGGAACAAACTCTTTCCTCTAATTATGAATTACAATGGTCAAGCCAGTTCTTTTTGAGTTTCATCTTCTAATGATTATTGGTTATGGCACCTTCAGTTTGGACACCTACAGTTCTCTGGTTTAAGATTGTTGTAGCAGAAATAAATTCTTAGAGGGTCAAGTCCCATTAAATAACCTTCTAGTCCTTGTGAGTGTTCCATATTTGGAAAGAAACACCGTGAAATTTTTTGAAAGAGAGTTACATACAGAGAAAAGAAACATCTTGATTTAGTCCATACAAAATTGTGTGGAGCTATGAGGACACAATTGATTAGTGGAAGTTGTTACTTCCTCACCTTCATTGATGACTATAATAGAAAGACATGGGTTTACTTCTTGAAGCAGATGCATGAAACTTTTGCAAAGTTCAAATAATTCAAACCCTTAGCAGAGAACCAAAGTGATTGGAAAATCAAGTTATTAAGGTCAGATCATGGTGCAGAATATGATTTAAAGGAATTACATGATTACAGAAAACAACATGGAATCAGAAGACAATTTACAACTAGATAAACACAACAACATAATGGTGTAGAAGATAGAAAGAAAATGAAAATTATGAACATGGAAAGGAGCATGTTGAAAGGAACAAACTTGTCTAATGAGTATTGGGAAGAAGTAGTTTCATTTGATGTTTATGTGATAAACAAATCTCTTACAAAGAGTGTGATTAACATAGTACCAAAAGAATCATGGCTAGGTATGTGTTGTAGTGTATCTCATCTCAACGTGTTTGGATGTATAGCCTATGCACATGCGCATAAAGAGCTAAGAGATAATTTGGATGATAAAAGTTAAAATCGCATACTTACTGGTTATAGTGATTAGTAAAACACTTACCAATTGTATAACCTTGTCACAAAGAAGACCATAATTAGTAGATATGTTGTGTTTAAAGAACAAGAGTCATGGAATGGGATTGTAGAAAAAGCAGTTGATCCACAAGAACCATTGATGGAAGAGGATGATGTAGATGAAAATGAGCAGCAAGGATCAAAAGAGTAGATATCAAACATAGTCATGCCAACAAGGACTCCAAATTGTTTTGAGAAGCATGGATCTTCAGGCATAAAAATAGATTTGAGTTCTCCGGGAAGTCGAACAAGTGATGGATCAAGAAATGGTAAGAGAAAAATGAGAAGTTTGAAAGATATTTATGATGATTTGGATGTTAGTTCAAACTTTTCATTTTTGTCATTCCAACCTTCTTCATTTGAAGAAGCAACGGGAGTTCCAAATTGGGTGCAAGCCATGGATGAATAAATTGAAGCTATTGAAAAGAATGATACATGGGATTTGGTTGATTTTCCAAAGGATAAAACCCTCATTGGTGTAAAATGGGTGTAAAAGACAAAAGGGTTCTCCTGGCAACCAAGAATAGACTTTAGAAAAATATTTTCCCTGATATAGCAACATCATCTCATAAAAATTGGAAACTACATTAGATTGATGTGAAAATAGCCTTCTTGAATGGAATTCTAGAAAAATAAATTTATGTGCAACAACCTCCAGGTTATGAATTTGAAGGTAAAGAAGATAAAATTTACATATTGGAGAAAGTTCTCTATTGACTCAAGCAAGTGCTTAGGCCTTTGTATAAAGAATCTACAACTACATGATCAAGAATGGATTTTGCAGAAGAAGTATTGAGGCTACGTTATACACAAAGGTAAATGAGCATGGACATATTTTAACTATTTGTTTATATGTGGATTATGATTTATGTTGGTGATCTTGAATTAGATGAATTTAAAACAACCATGATGAAAGAATTTGAGATGACAAATACTGGTCTCATGAAATATTATGTTGGCATAGGAGTTGAGCAATTTGAAAAAGAAATTTTCATTTGCCAAAATAAATATAATATATATTTGTTGAAAAGATTAGGATGGAGCATTGCAAACCTCTCCCTACACTAGTTGCAATAGGTACAAATTTAAGCAAGGATGATGAAGGATTAGATGTCAATCCAAATCTATTCAAAAGTTTGGTTGTCATCGTAGTCTATCTCACAACTACCAGACCAAATATTATGCAAGGAGTGAGTTTGATTTCCATATTTATGGAGACTCCAAAAGACGCACATTGGCGAGTAGGAAAAAGATTTATGAGATACATAATAGGAACTAGATATTGTGGCATAATGTATGCAAGCACAAAGAAGAAGGATTTGACTGGATATATAGATATCATTTTGTAGGAAGTTTGGATGATATGAAGAGCACTTCTAGTTATGTTTTCCATGTTTGTTTTGGTCTGATTTCATGGGAATCCAAGAAGAAACCCATTGTGACATTATCATTATATAACATACCTCCTTTTCACTATACAAAAAAAAATAATAAAAAAATCTTCCCAATGATGCTAATGTAACTACATTTTCCTTTACTTAACCTGTTTCTCCATGGATCCTTTAAGCACTTCAAGTCATGTATATTGATATGATTCGAATTAATTATATTACTCTGTAACCAACTAAGGTCATATTACTAGCATGGAATGTGGATTTTTTACTTACCCTCTTCGTTCCACTACCCTTTCCTTCCCACTATAATTCCCAACTCTCCATAGTTTTTATTAATACAGCTGTTCACTCTACTTCACAACACGTATATTTATAAGGTTACCATGTGAGTAATTTATCTAATACTATTTACCACTACTTTAATCCCTTTTACGACTTCACAGAAATAAGGCACCTTATTCTCTCCATATCAGTTATCAATTAGAGACCCTAACCAATGAATCCTAGGTTACTCAACATAAGGCACCTTATGGTTCAAACGAGAGTCAACTATACATCAACTATCACTATTCTGAAGCCACTAAACAAGAAAAAAGTTGAAGGGAGGAGTCCATGTGGCATGATCCTCACACCACACCTCAGCGCTGACCATGTGCCTTGTATACATGGTCACGTGGTCCCTCATCATTTTCGAGGTGAGAGGATGTCAACATCCAAGATCGTCCCTCGCTCGATCAATGGCTCGGGAATGTTTTAAAGAAACCATAACTCCTCTAACCTATCCATGTCTCTCATTTTCTTTTGGTGACTTCACCTGTAGAGCGTAGGGTTTTTCCGTGGCTTCAGGTGGCCTCTAGTGAGGCCACCACTGAACTCTATCATAACCCTTAACCCTGAACACCTTTTATTCCATGCCACCGACAATCTAACACTTGATCAATGTTGTGTTGTGTATAAGGGGTTTCTTGTTCTTGTTTTACAACATTTGTCATTGCATCCTAAGTTTTTAAGTAAATTACAATGGTCATCATGTTACTAGGTAATTTAGAGCTCAACCCTCTTTTGTTCTATCATTTCGACCCCTACACTTCTTTTTATTATGCTAGAAATTTTTTTGTTTAACTTCTTAAGGGTTCGGTGTGTTCCTAAAGTAGGGTTGACAGGGAGGCTTCAGTGGTTAGTGAATATAATATGGACATTTATGAGTGGAGGGTCTCATGGTGAGGTAAATGTTGTACTACCCACATGGGTAGAATTGGGTTTCCTTCTGTACTTATGATTTTCCCATGATATAAACCCTGATAGATGGGTAGCTTTGATACTCAATCCAAGTGACATCCACGAAGGGAATATGATGTCTCTTACCTCATTCCTTACTATGGAATGTTGCTTCCTTATGTTCAAGAGGTATCATCACAAACCAAGTCTGTCGGTGACATCCCCTTGGCGAGTTCCTTCCTTCCATCAGAGTTCTATCGTCCATGTATCCTAGGTTACGGTGTTTCCTTTTTCTTGACCTCAAGGTGACCCTAAAAAATTACAGTTAGCTATTTAAATTTCGGTTTCCATGTCAGAGATCATGTGGTCCTTTTTGTGGCATTCTAGTCTAAGAGTGTTATGCTACTCTTCTTCCTCACTAGAGTTAACCAACAGGTGAGTCCCTTTAATTGTTGTCTATTAAAAATAGCTTATGATGTTTGAATTGTATCTAACCCTTTCTTGACGTTTGTTGTTAAATTCTGCTATGCGTATATGGTGGAACATGGGATTGGCATCACCATTCTTGTTCATCCCACAGTCTGATGCAGGAGCATTCACCCACGGGAAAATCATTGTAAATAGTATACATAGGGGGTCATGCATTTTAGGAAATAGTTTTCCTGAGTATCAAGTTAAGGCAATATTTTGGCTTTTAAGTGTGATTTAATTAGATAGTGGGAGAATATGTAAATTTTCTCAAAATAATAAATGAGAACATGAGTGGTACAAGTCAAATGCAACTCTCTAGGAACCAGAGAGAGCTTTTAGAAATTAATTATAGTAGATATGGACCATTGAGCTGATAAGTAGACTTTTATGTTTTAAAACAGAGAAAAAGGCTAGTGTGGATAAAGTCTATGACATATATATGCATGCATGTAGAGATTTAGGCTTTTGTTAGAGGATTGATTAGACCCTTTAATGATCGAATCCAATGTTTCCATATAAATATATGTAAGACTATAGGAAACAACAAGAGGTCACAAATGTTGAGAATTAGGCCTGTGTGTGAGCGAGACCAGGGAGTCTCGAATGTAATCTGTCTTTTGCATTAATATATATTCAGATTTTATTTCTGACTGTGTCAGAGTATTGAAGAATGTTTTCATGAATGAATTACATGAATTGTAGGCTCTATTGTATGTGATTGTAAGCAAAATCTTGAAGGATATGCAGAGGCATAAAATGATTCCAAAGAATCAAAAAGGGGTCTTTGAATCCAATTAAGAAAGCAAAGAAAAGCTCTTGAGAGGTAACAGAGTGAGGGAGTAAAGCGCGAAGAAGTTGAGCAGCGCAGCAGAAGAAAGAAGCCCTTGAAGGAACTGGAGGAAAACCATTGAAAACATAGAAAAACCCAACTAAGAGAGGCGAGCGATAAGTAATGGTTTGATGATCAGCAGCCACTCGATCATTAAGATCAATGGCCAAGATTAAGTCACATCGGCAGGATTCCCTTTTAAGTTATCAAACTTTGCCTTGGAGGTTTGGATAGAGTGAGAAGAAATTAATCATGGGCCGTTGGATCGTGGCCAGATCGACGGTCATGATTAATTTGCATATCGACGATTGGATGTACCAAGGGCTTGTAGTAGTGGTTATCGGTATTGCGATATCACGAACAGTGATAATCACTTATCGCATATCAGAGTTCAGTGTAGTGGGAGCTAGGCTATTGGAGAGCATGAAGGCATTGTAGAGGAGGCGGACCCGATGATAGTATGAATGTGGCTGGATAAGATTTTAAATCCAGCATATGCGGTTCAGAGCGGGAATTCCTTTATATTCCCGAATAGTTAATATTTCTGATAGTTATATGGTGCAGGCCTTTTAACATAAAGCATGTGTTATCGCTCTGATAGTCGGAGATCAAAGTTGGGGAAGGGGTGATTGTGTATATGCATTATGACCGCAGGGAAGACGATTCGTGATTGCAATAAAGTTAAATAATTTAAATGCGTGCAAAGGCTGTATTATGGAAAAAAGGGTTGTTTGGGGAGTTTCCCTTGTAAACATATGTTTCCTTCGTAAATGAGTTAAGAATGGAAAAAGTGTCGATAGTGCATTTTGTGCGATATAGCATATATTAACAAAGGTTTAGAAGGGAATGGTTGTATGTGTGTGGATAAAAGGATTTAAAAGGTTCTGAAGGGTTCTAATTCCGATAGAAGGATTATGAATGATGACTTTAATAAACTCTTATACAAAGGCTTGAGGTCTAGTTAAAGGTCCCGAAAGGAAGATTTGAGACATCCTATAATAAAAGAAAGCTTATAAGGATAGATTTTGTCCTGAGAGGAAGTATTAGTGGGGTGATTGAAGTTCCGTTATAAAGGAGCTATGTAAGAGGGCCATTTGACCATTTATGGTCTGTAGATTTGACTCCTTGGCAGAGTTAAATATCCTGGGACGGTTGTAGATGCATTGAAGAAATGCATATTGTGGGTATATGTGCGGGTGTTACCCTGGCATCAATTTGGCTAAGGATGGTTCTATGCCAGGAGCCTGCATCATTAGTGGTATCAGAGATTTGTGATCTGTAAGAGGGAAGTTTTGAAGTTCTAGAAGATTGTAACATTTTGGCAGAGGCTCGGAGTACGCAGGAATAGAGGATTCCTTGAAGGAAGGAGAATGTAATATTGCTTAATGCAAGTTCTGAAGGAAAGAGGACTTGGAGAAAAAACAGCGGACAATCCATTCGAAGTGCAGAAGAATGGGTGAAACAAGATCATGCAGAGGTATTGAATGTGAGGTAATATGTTATATTCCGTTTTAAATTAAGAATGTGTGTTTTTATACTAATGCACAGGTGAAAACAAAAGAAGTTGTGAGAGAAGAACTAGGTGAGTTCTTGAAGAGAGAGTAAGGAGAATGCTCTAAAAGAGAAGTGGCAATGAACTTGAAGCATCGAACAAGAGATTGGACAAAGAGGACAATTGAAGTGTTCTCAAGAGGAAGTGAGAGATTGCAGAAGCCTAGAAGGAGAAAAGGTGTTGCTCAAGAAGAAGAATAAGAGGTTCCAGAAAGAGGACCTATGCTTACCAAAATATTGAGTGAGGAGATCTTAGTGAGGTAAGATTGTAGCTAGGAGGACTAGCTGTTAGAGAGGCTTGTTGTAGAGAAGCTCATGAAGAAATAAGAAAAGAAGATGAATACTAATAGTCATAGTAGAGGTTTAGAGAGAAGCCACAAAAGAGGATATGAGAAGAAGGATTCCAAGGTGAATGGCAAGAAGATGAGTCAAGAGGAAATTGACAAGGAAGTAGCAGAGTTAAAAGAACAACTCAATGCATTAAGGAGAATGCTTGAGGAAAGCCAGAGACTAGGTTGGGTCTTGAGGAAGAAGCTAGTGGAATGGCATGAGATGCAGAGAAGGCTACAAAAAAAGCAAGTAAGGTGGTTGAAGGAAAAACTCAAGGAAGTTGAGTTAGAAATGGAAGAATCCATTTGTGAACCAGAATAAGGAGAAATTCTGGGAGAAAGTGAGGACTAAACTGAATCTAAAGAATGGGGATCAAGTGAAGATCTCATGGACTATTGGGATAGTTCAAAACAACATTAGAAGATGCGGACTGAAGATGAAGACTTGAAGACTAAAACTTCAAGTGAGACCAAAAGGTCTGATGATTTTGAATATGACAATTTGTGTATGTTTGCAGATGAAGGACAATTTTCTGATATTGTCATGAAGAAGGAAGAAGACCAGCAGAATCAAAAATTTGTTTTCGAAAACGATGAGATAGATAGATCTCATATACAGCTAGAGAAAGATATCAAGCAACTAAGTGAGGGGCTTGAGGAGATTGAAGAAGAGACTATCAAAGAATTTATGAATCATTTGAATGATTTAAAACAGCAAGGGACTGAAGCCAAACTTGAGGAAGATACTATGTTAGCTCATAACATAGTAAAGGATCATCAATTCATTATGATGATAGGCACAATGGAGATAGCCATGGAAACTGTTGAGATAGACAATAAGGAAGAAGGAAATCTACTAAAATATGTTAAGAATGAGGAACCCTATGCAAAGGATTTAACTTTGGGAAAATGAACACTAACAAATGAGTGTTTTGAAGAGGATGGACAGTCTTTTGAAGATGTCGAAAGTCTGGTGGAGTACTCTAGGAGAATATAATATGATGGAGAAGACCTCTTGAATGAGGGATGTAGTGATTTGATACAGCAAGAAGACCTTGAAATTACATGGGTCAAAGGAAGACAATATTTTAATACTGTAGCACAGCATGTGAGGGTCAAAGGAAGACAATATTTTAATACTGTAGCACAACATGTGAGGGATGATGCTGGAAGAAGAGAGCATTATGATGAAGTGCTTGCTAAATGTGAAGAAAAGATTAAACTGCTGGAGAAACTGATGAGAGAACCTGATGGTAGAGCAGAAGTTGTAGTTACAGTTTCTGAAGAGGAAGATGTGTCTCAAGTAGCCATAGAGACAGGAAGATGTAATAATTTGCTTGTAGGTTAATTAAAAAACATGAATGAATATGAGTATGTGTTCAGAGAGATTGAGCAGAATTTGTTTGAAGATGGTAAAGAGGCGGTAGGAATTAAACAATTTCAAAGTGAAGGAAACCAGCAACAGGTTAAAGGAGGAGAAGTTCACTATTGTGAAACTAAGGAGGAAGACGTCATTAGAACAAATGGTGTGAAGGAGAGACTAATTCACAGTCTCATGAATTCTGCTGAGATTTAGAATTGGCATACTGATTTGTTGATAGAGGAGAAGAAGAAAACAGAGCAGCAAAATAAATTGTTGCCAAAGGGAAACAAGGCACAATAGCCTTATGTTTTTAATCTTAACAAGTGGTTTGTGTGTACAGGTTTTGTTGTAAATGCTGGAGGAGATTTGGCACAAGTGAACAACCAAATAATGATGAGAGAAGAAGAGAATTCTATGGAAGAAATCAATCCATGGAATGGAGAAATTAATTCATTGGAAAGAATCCTGAACAGTCATGATTTAATCATGAAAGAGGGCAAGGATGATGGGGAGGCAACAAGTAAACCAAAGGATGAAGCAAGTACAACAAAAATGGCTGCAAGCCAAGTAGGAGTCAGCACAGGAGTTAGCATAACAAGAAAAGAAAAAGAGGAGGCAATGTATACAATGGCAGGAAGAAAAGCCAACGTAGAAGACAACATCAACAACTTGGAACAAAGAAATATGAAGCAGAATATGGACCAGCCCGAAGGTATGCTAGACATAGAAATTGAAGAAATGTGGGAGCTGATAATGAAACAATCCAAATGGAGGAAAATGGTAGCAACAACAAGCAAGACCAATTAGAAGTTGAACCTGATTGATAGGAAGAAAAACATGGAGAAAAAGACAACAAACATATAGCAACAGCAAGGGAACAAGGCATCTGGACAGTTCAGAATAAAGTATGGGATCCAGGAAGACCAAGACATAACGACACATGATCAGGAGATCATGAATATTTTCTACTTTGGGAGTATGATGTAGGAGCATTCACCCAAGGGAAAATCATTGTAAATAGTAGACATAGGGGATCATGCATTTTAGGAAATAGTTTTCCTATGTATCAAGTTAAGGAAATATTTCGGCTTTTAAGTGTGATTTAATTAGATAGTAGGAGAATATGTAAATATTCTCAAAATAAATAAATGATAACATGAGTGGTGGAAGTCAAATCCAACTCTCTAGAAGCAAGAGAGAGATTTTAGGAATTAATTAGAGTAGATATGGACCATTGAGCTAATAAGGAGACTTTTCTGTTTTAAAGCAGAGAAAAAAGCTAGAGTGGACAAAGTCTTCCACATATATATGCATGCATGTAGAGCTTTAGGACTTTTTTAGAGGATTGATCAGACCGTTCAATGATCTGATCCAATGTTTCCATATAAATATATGTAAGCCTACGAGCAATAGCAAGAGGCCAAAAATGTTGAGAATCAGGCCTGTGTGTGTGAGCGAGACTGAGGAGTCTCGAATGTAATATGTCTTTTGCATTAATATATATTCAGAGTTTATTTCTAACTGTGTTAGAGTATTGAAGAATGTTTACATGAATGAATTACTTGAATTGTAGGCTCTGTTGCAAAATATTGTAGGCAAAATCTTGAACGATATGCAGAGGTGTAGAATGATTCCGAAGAATCAAAAAGGGGTCTTTGAATCCAATTAAGGAAGCGAAGAGAAGCTCTGGAGAGGTAACAGAGTGAGGGAGTAAATCTCAAAGCAGTTGAGCAGCACAACAGAAGAAAGAATCCCTTGAAAAAACTAGAGGAAAACCATTGAAAACACGGAAAAACCTAAGCAAGAGAGGTGAGCGAGAAGTAAAGGTTTGACGCTCACCAGCCATTGGATCATTAATATCAACGACCAAGATTAAGTCGCATTGGCGGGAGTCCCTTTTAAGTTATTGGAATGTGCCTTGGAGGTTTGCACAGAGTGAGCAGTGATTAATCATGGGCCATTGGATCATGGTCATATCAACGGTCACGACTGATTCGCATATGGGCGATCGGAGGTACCAAGGGCATGTAGTAGTGGTTAATGTTATTGGGATATCGTGAACAACAATAATCTCTTATCACATATCAGAGTTCGGTGTAGCGGGAGCCGGGTTATCGGAGAGCATGAAGGCAGCGTAGAGGAGGCGGACCTAATGATAGTATGAATGCGGTTAGATAAGATTTTAAATCCGGCGTATGTGGTTCGAAGCGGGAATTCCTTTGTATTCCCGAATACTTAATATTTCTAATAGTTATATGGTGCGAGCCTTTTAACATAAAGCATGTGTTATCGCTCCGATAGTCGAAGATTGGAGTGGGGGAAGGGGTGATGGTGTATATTCGTTATGACAACAGGGAAGCCGATTCACAATTGTGATAAAGTTAAATCATTGAAATGTGTGAAAAGGCCATATTATGGAAAAAAGGGTTGTTTGTGGAATTTCCCTTGTAAACGTATGTTTTGTTTATAAATGATTTAAGAAGGGAAAATTTCTAATAGTGCATTTTGTGTGATATAGCAAATATTAACCAAGGTTTAGAAGGGAAAGGTTATATGTGCGTGGATAAAAGGATTTAAAAGGTTCTGAAGGGTTCTAATTCTAATGGAAGGATTATGAATGAAGACTTTAATAAAGTCTTATACAAATGCTTTAGGTCTAGTTAAAGGTCCCGAAAGGAATATTTAAGAAATTATGTAATAAAAGAAGCCTTATAAGGCTAGATTGAGTCCCAAGAGGAAGTATTGGTGGGGTGATTGAAGTTCTGTTATAAAGGAACTATGTAAGATGGTCACTTGATTATTTATGGTTTGTAGATTTGACTCCTTCGTTGAGTTAAATATCCTAGGACAGTTGTAGATGCATTGAAGAAATGTATACTGTGGGTATATGTCTAGGTGTTACCCTGGCATCAGTTTGGCTAAGGATGGTTCTATGCTAGGACCTTGCATCAAAATCACATTGTACTAGTATATTATTTACCTTGATTAACTGTGAACTTTTATTCCTTATATTTCTCTTGCTTCAGTTCACTCAAGTCGTTCTTCTTTTGCTTCAATTTCAGGTAAGAGGATTCCACTCATTATCTCAGGATTTTGATAGATTCCTTGTTGTTGTTTGCACTGTCTTCACTATCTCGTGTTCTCTATATTACTTCAAGATCTGGTTGACTACACATACTTTAGGTCGGTGCAACAAAGTTTCCCTATATTGGTGTTCCCTTCTTCTCCAACTGTGAGAACTGTAGTGACTTGCTTTTATAATACTTCATTAATTAGTAAATATGGGAGTGACACTCTGTTTCCCCAAGGGGTTATTTTTCTTTATTTATGATGTTTGAGTTCATTTACAACATCCAAGTCTAATGGAAGAACTCTTACTCTGTGAATCTCACTCTTGTTTTGGATTAAGGTGCCACACACTAGAACATTTCATCAATTAGCCCAATCCATTACATGTTATACCACCAAAAGTTATTTTTGTTTGGTACTCTTGACTCTACAAATCGGAATATATTGGTTATGATTACATTATACATGATTGAGTAATTTAAATGCTCACAATATAACCTTAACGGATTTTCGTATTATGCATACTAATGTTTTCTACATTTAATAATTCATTATGTAGCTAGTAATCAGCTTAAAAATAAGTCAGTCCGACAGTACGTTTAACGTGAACTTGACTCTATCTATGGTGGTTATTTTACAACAATGTTATAGTATCTTTGTGGTTTTTTCTTTTATTCGTCTTTATGTTGGCTTATTTATGTTCGCATATGTATGAAGTTGTCAAATTAAGAGTATGATTTAGAAACTAATTTGTTTGTTTGTAATTAAGGTGATCCCGTCAAGGATAAAATTCTTCTTTAAATTTTCAAATAGTTTTAAATCAGTCTCGTTGTTCTTAATTATAACTAGGTTCTCTTTCACTATAATCCCGTTGTTGGATTTTCTTATCCCCAGTTAACACTTTAGGTCGGAAGTATAATTATGTTACATTTTTAATGGCCTCAAAGGATTTCAGCCCACCCCTGGGACGATTTCTTAATGCCTTCGATTGAATTCATTATATCTTTATACAAACCCAAAACCTCTGTCATTCTTCCTGAAGTAATCATATATCTTTATTATCAATAATAATGGTATAACCTTAACAATTAACGGGATTTATTGTGGCTGCATGCCAAATGATGAATGGTAAGCCAGGGTTCTATTCTTCTCGAGATAGGATCTACACTTCATGTATAGTTGTGCATGGACACTTGAGCCATAAGTCTATAGTTATGTCGACCCAATATGATCTAATGATAGCTATGCACTTTTCCCCAACTATATTATTCACTATTACTTAGAGTTTATTGCAATATACAGAAGTGATTACTCATATAAAAACTTTTGAATTAAACAGGATGAAGCGATAAGTTACACTGAAGAGTAATTTCATGCTTTTGAATTAAAGTGATCAAGCACCAAGTTAAATTTAAGGCATGGCTAAATTTAAGCCGTAGAATAATAATAATAACTTTATTATTGACTTCCGTTTTTGCCAATTAAATTTTATAGTACATATCATTCATATATATTGTTACTATATGTGATTATTATTATTATTTCTTACTTATTTTATCCATTTCTAATAATAATAAAAAGTGAAAAGTGTATTTTATATTTGTTAAATGTAACAGTCTGAAATTTGAAGAGTGTGTTTAATGTTCATTTTTTGGGACGCCCTTCACTATGGCAACCATTGTGGTTAATGTTCATTTTTTGAGACGCCCTTCACTATGGCCGTCATTTCTTTATTTTGACAAAGGTTGTATCTGCTCCTTCCTTAAAAAGCCCGATACCCCTCTTGTCTATTCTTTGATATTTTGACAAAACGTGAGAGCCACCGTTAATCTTATTACCGCACATATGTTGTTGAAATTCGAAAAGTTAATGAAGAATTTAGTAAACAGGAATATAGACACATTTGGGGTGAATTAGTAAGTCTAAAGATACACATCTGCGGTGGTTTTCGCTGAAAATGCGTTAAAAATATTTCGCATGCATGCCAAGACAGCTAAAGAGCTTCCAGTGACATTCTTGTTCTCCGACTGCTAGCCGTTTTCAATTACCTATGTTTCTTCCCCCGACGAAAAATATCAGTCGGGTATGAATAATGTTAATATTTTTCTATTAATGTTAATCGCAAAATGAAAGAAGGTTAAACCAACAGACCATGAAATCATCATTGGTCATCGTATTTGAGAATTCATTCCCCGAGTTCATCATATACGTAACACATTTCATTGCATAAAATCATCAACACAATATATTCCATATAATATTCTTACACGTACATAAAAGTAAAATACGCATCTCGGAGAATTTGATTCTTCTGTCGGAAGATTCTACAAGTACAGAATTATAGTTGATCTAAACATGTACGTATCTAGAAGCAAACGTAGATAGAGAATCATGATAGATCTAAACGAAAACGTAGATAGAAGAAAACTTAGATAGATAGATACAAGAAAACTTATTATATAGAAGGCTGGGTAACCCTGACGGCAATGGCTTCCCCATGAAGCAAAATTGTCACGCAGGAGGGGGTTCATCGTGCCCTATTCCTGGGCTATGACCCGCTGGAAAAATCTCAGTTCCATCCTTATTTGTTGTCGTATTATCCTCGTAGCCTTTATGAGGGGAAGTGTGCTTTGCCGTCTGAACAATTTCATGACCAGCTCTCGCCAACTTGTTATTCCCAACAGCGTCGTTGCCAAGAACAACGCCCTCATTCCCCTTGAGGTTCACATTCAGGAGACAGCGGTTATTTATTACCACCGTGTTATATGAGTGGATAAACCTAGCGTCGCTCCATGAAAAGTCATCAACAAGAAGCAAGAGCAGAAGTATAACAGCAACAATGCGGGCCTTCATTTTTGAATGAATACCGAGAATCTACCACCTTGCAAGTGATCGAAGCACTACAGAGCTTCCTCAAAAGAGAATCCACGATCGGATGCGCTTATGTTGAATTGGCTGAGCTCTTAACGGTCATTTATATAGATATTTCTCGCACTGTTTTGCATTAACATAAACATAGATGCTTCCGAATATACCCTGTCATATTGTACCACAAACAAGCAATATCTTTAGTGCTAAATTGTTGTTCTGAATGATATGAACCATTTGCCATACATCTTTTGCTGTTCATCCGTAAATTTTCATATCAGCTTTACTGCGGCCATTCGGTATCTGTCATCGAGATCGGATCTATAGCATAATAAACTGCATTTTATAATATATTGTTTTTCGAAATTATATACAGTTGGTACATTGGTATCTACAGTACAGTACGTTTATGACAGCAAAGTCTTTGGTATCTATACGTCTATTTGAAGGATCTGTATTTGCAAGTAACATGTCGCCAACTCGAGTTAGTTGCATAGAGTTGCTTTAACATAGATATTTCTCCCATATATTTGCATTAACATAGATATTTCTCCCATAGATTTGCGTTAACATAAGCATAGATGCTTCGGAAAATACCCTGTCTTATTGTATCTTCATGATCTGTATCTGTACGTGCTACTGGAAGGATCTGTATTTACAAGTAACATGTTGGCAGCTGGAATTACTCGCATAGAGTTTCATTAACATAGCCATTTCACCCATATATTTGCACTAACATAATCATATCTATATATGTATTTCTCCCATAGGCTTGCGTTAACATAAATCATATATGCTTCGGAAGAGACCCTGCCATTTTGTACTACAGCCACGCAATAATTTTAATGCTAAATCAATGATTTGAACCACTTGCCATACATCTTTTTCGGTTCCTTTGTAAATTCTCCAGATCGGGTTTATTGTGATCCTTCGGTCTCTCTCGTCCAGATCTTTTCCCTAGCATAATAAATAGCATTTTACAGTATTTTTTTAAGAAATCATGTAAAGTTGTGTTACTTTGGTATCTACAGTGTCGGTACCTTTATGACAACATACGTGCTATTGGAAGAATCTTTATTTACAAGTAACATGCTGCTGACTGGGGAGTGTGAATCTTGCACGGCCGTTGATGACCAGAGAAATAGTGACCATTGCAACTATTTTTTAATGGTTAATAGTTGAAGCAGTGGTCGTTGTCTTTGGTGATTCCTTGCGCACATAGGGCACTTCTGATTAGCCTTACAGATTCACTTTTACAGATTCACTTGTCCGCATAGGGACTCGTGCGCCTAATTGATTGCTTTATGAAGTATTAGTTAAACTCTCTGGGTAACGACGGAAGGCTCTCTTTTATTTTTATTCTATTATGTTTATGCTTTCCGCAATGCGTCTAAGCCTCACCGACGTTGCTTATTAAAAACAAAATCCATTTATAATGGAATAAAATTATTTATTTATTCGATTAGAATTAGTAACTTTTATATTTATAAATATAAAATCTAGGATAAGAAAATTATGTTAGGTAATTTTTCTACATAAATTTTTTTATAATAGGGTAGTAAAATTATTATAATATTTTTATAATAGGGTAGTAAAATTATTATAATAGGGTAGTAAAATTATTAAATATATAAATATAGGTGAAGTTTCATTTATAGATGAAATAATTTTTTTTTTGGGATTTGGTAATACAATATTAAGTAAGAATGTTTTTTTTTTAAAATATATTTTTGAATGGACAAATAGATTCAACACCCTCAAAAAACCTTTGAACATTCAAATTCTATAGATTAAACCACATAAACTCAAGTTTATATATATATATATATATATATATATATATATATAAACTCAAGTTTATATCTATATATATATATATATATATATATGTATGGGTTGATTATATTTTACCTATATATTTTAAGTTTCTCTATATAGATGGAGCGATATATTTGATGCAAATTAAATGGTTGTTTTTACATGTTTTTAAATATATGAAGTTATGAGTTATTGTTAAGTATTAGTGTTAGACACATTTTAGAGTATGACATAGTTAAACATTGTTTACTATATTTTGGTAAGATGTTCGACCACTGTTAACAATGACTATCTATAATTTCCTATATTTGATTATGATTTCCTCTAATTCATTATGGTTTATTGTAGACCACTGATGGTTAACTTTAGTTAACTTGAGTTGATTTTGATTTAATATGGTTGATTATGTTTGAATTTGGTTATATATCTTTCATTATAATTATTTTTTGTTAATCATTGTTTATTGTTGATTATAGTAAGCTCTCCAACCTTCAAATATCCCTTTATGAATGTTAGAATTATAAATGATCTAATGATGGATATTGATTTTGTGATATTGGTATGAGGAGATAAACAAATGTATCAAAGGTGGTCATTTTTTATTTAAATATTATTACTTTAGTTTTGTTGGTATTAATAGTCAAATCCGTCATGGAGTATAAATCATAGATGAGTTTCTTTCCAAGATCGTAATGACTCCTTATGAAAACAACAATATCATTACGATATAGAAAAAGAGTTATGACCATATCATTAAGCTTGGGCGAACAACTCTTCTAGCTTATCAATTTATATGTCAAAAAGGATAGGTGATAAGAGGCACCCTTGCTTGATTCTAATATTTCATTTAATTTCCTTCCATCGATCCTCAATTGTCATAAGATTCTAAATAACATTCTCATACATATTTGTCTTAATAACCCTAAACTCAAAAGGAACTATTATTTCTTCTACCCTCTTCCATATCTTTGTTCTAGGAATAGTATTTTTTTGTCAAAATCTTTTCTAAAGTAAAAAAATCATGAGAAGAGATAGGTTTTATTATTTTAGAAATCCATTATAAGTATCCTAAGAGTAACAAGATGCTCCATGGTTGAGTAATGTCTCATAAACCTACATTAAATTTTGGCTAGTTTACCATGGATTTCAAGCCAAAGGATAATGTTCTTTTCCAAAATAAGCTTATACAACCTAGCTAAATGGTGTCTCATCATGATGTTGTTGTAATTAAAGGGGATTATTTTATCCAAACTCTTCAATATATGCACAATAGGGCTTTGCATCCAAGGATTAATGAAGCCTTGCTTCACTACTAAATAAAATATCTTGTGTATGCATGGGATGATGATTGGTCTCTTTATTTTAAATTTAATAACTTCCTAGCCTTAAATATCATTAAATTCCCCATTACCTAGCTAGTTGAACCCAAAATAAATGTCTTCCAAATAAAATATATCATCATTTATAAAGGAATTCAAAATAGTATCCATGGAGTTAGGCTTATAAGGTAAATATTTTAGTTCTTGAAAAGGAATCAAATGGTGTTGTTTAGTTTTACAAATCTTAATTTCCCTCCAAAACTTTATAGGATTATACTTAGGGAGCGGTAGTAAAAGCTCTTAATTTCTAATTATATAGTATATTTTCTTTCCTTAATAAGATATTTACATTTTTTTACCTTATCAAGTCTTAAGATTTCATTATGAGCATCTGTAATAAGTTTCCTCCAAAATTTACTAAGGTTAAACTTAGAGAATTATAGTAATCACTCTTGCTTTCTATATATATAATATCTTTTATTTCCTTTAATAATATCTTTCTATATACTTATATCTTATGATGTCTTAAGGTTTCCTTAGGAGCAACCCTAATTTCTTTCCTCAAAATTTTTGTAAGGTTAGACACAATAACTTCTCTTTCTTTTAACATATATAGTGTCTATCTTTTCCTCTAATAAGAGCTTTATACATATTTATCTTATCAATTTTGAAGGTTTTGATAAGAGAACCCCTAATTCTAAGGTTAGAATTAGAGAGGTTTCCCATTAATATCAATTATATTATCATTATCATATTAAGGACACTTATTTCCATTATTCTTCTTATATAGAAAAGAGGGTTGTAGTAAAACTATAATAGATATTTTTAATGTTATTTTTATAAGCTAAGATGTGTAAATACTTATTTAAATCATTTAAAAATAGATCTATTTTAGTCTTGTAAAAAAGTAGGCGTCCTTGACTCTCACAATTCTCATGCATATGCTTGTCTTTCATGGCCAATTTTAGAGTTAAGGTTAATGGTCTATGATGGCTCATAATCATTTAAAATGTCATATTTCTCAATTTGTTTGGATATTGGATATCACAATGTGGACTTATCCATAAAATTACTTATAAAACCATAAATACAACCCATTTACTTGGATTTTGGGTACTTAATTATGCCATTGCATATTATAAGCTCTTTAGAACTATAGAGTTTGAATTTTTGGTTAGGTCTTCTTATTTTTTTTAATCTACAAGTTAAATCAAAGAACTCATGTAGCCAAAGAGGATTAATTCTTGAATAATTACTCAGAATAACAACTTGGTTAGATGGCGACTGAACCCGTGGACATGTCATTATAATGGCTCATTTAATGCTTCTTGGACATTATTATAAGAATGTGCGACTCATAGATTTTGGGTTTAAGTCATGTAACGGTTTAATTTACGCACTCTCTCTTTAATATATCATCCGAAAATATAAACTATACAATGGATGACTGTCCATAAATTTCCTATATGATTATTTTAATGCCAAAAACAAATATAGCTCTCGGTGGAATTAGTAAGAGCGAAAAACGCCCTTCGGACGAGGTGCATAGTTAATAAAAATGCATAGCTTTCAATGTGAAGTCTTGGTATAGGATTTTTGCATTCGAAATTGATACTTCTAAATACGTGATTGGTAGAGTAAGATGGATAATCCATATGTGTCCTGACAGGTATTTTTCTTGCCAGATAATTCAAAGTAGTTGACATGGTTTAAACAGTAGGGTTGTAACAAACTAAGAGAAACTGTAGTATGAGCAGATATTATTTTGTGAAATAAACCTGTTTAGATACCCGTTGAACTCGTGCATTGATTCTTCATGTTCCGTTTAGTTTCAGTTTTCCCTACTATTTTCCCATTACCGGTAATGGAAATAGTAATACGGTTGCATCTCGAGATCTGACTAAACTACCCGTCCAATTTTCAAGCGTGATTAAGGTATCTTACGCACTAGTATAGTTAAGGAGACTTGGTGCGGTTAAAAGTTCCTGAGACCAAGAACATCAACTCATTAAGCTAACGCCCGCACAGTAAAATTTCAAAGAAATATATATTTTAAGGACGTTGAATGTAGACCATATTTAATGACGTTGAATGTAGACCATATTTATTTATTTATACGATGACCGAATGGTTCGTCAAATTACAGATGAATACCGTGAAATAAAAACTAGCATATATTTATTTTAAATTTATTTTAATGGGCCGAGAAATTAAATTTTTTGAAATGAAAATTTATTTTACAATTTAAAAAATAATGTGTAATTTTTTATTGTTTAAATTGTATTTTAAAAGATTATAGAGATTATATAGTTTATTTTTTATTATTATTATAATTTATATTATTTTTTTATTTAAAAAATATTTTATTTTTATTTTAAGAAAAACAAACATACTTACACACAATTTTCACAATAAAATACAAAATAAACTTCTTTATTCAAAAACATAAAAAAACCTAAAAACCACCCTTCACTCCCACTATTTTATTGATATAAAATTTGAAATACTTTCACTTCCGTCTATTTTATTGATTCAAAATTAGTGTTTAAAGAATGTTGGGTTAACTTTAAAATTTTGTTTAACTCATGCTCGATTATTTTAATATCAATTGGATACCATAGTCGTAAAATATAGTATTTGGGTTAATACTTCAATCGATTTTCACTAATTGATTTTTAAATTTGCCAAATCTTTTAATTTAATTTATTTTTAAAGCATTTTAATATTTTAAAATAAATATTTTATTAGGAAAAAAATTTAGCCCACCATTATTAGACTGTAACTTAAAAAAAACACACAAAATTATTGAAAAACATTCAAATATTCCCTTTTTTCTGAACTTTCTTTGTTTTAATAATAAATACTCCAAGATAAGTATCGAAGTATCGAACCTCCGCAAGTACTTCCTGTTTTCCTCTAAAAACCCTGAAACACTATTATCCGATAGAACGACAAGGCGTTACATAAGTAATGAATATTTCCACGTCAATAAACGACCATTGTTGTCTCCATATCCAGATATTGGAACATCGAAATTATTTGCAAGCCATATATCCTACTATGGCTGGTTTGATGGTATCCGGCTACAGTTACTGCCCTGATACTGCAATATGGTGAATATACCAGTGTTCCTTTGTTTCATATCGGAATATTCACACACATATATATATAAACAATGTGGGGCACCTCATTTGTTGACAACCAACCATGTTTCAACATGTGGCACAACTGGCATATTAGCTATCGTGGCATCTGATGTGTCATATGATGTGGCCGTTTAAAGGGTAATGGATGTGGCATATAATGTATTGGATGACATAGCATCTTGCATGACATCTGATGTGTATTTTACATGTCAGCATGTTACACATGGAAGATGTTGACAAGGTTCCAATATAAAGTTCCATGCGTCAGCATGGATGTTTTGTAGTAATTTCTTTTATATTTTGTTTTCAGCCCATAGCTATCCGAGATCATAGATGTTAACTAATGGGAAGCTAGGACAGAGGTATCACTTTCAAATTTTCTCCATCTATAGGAGTCACTTCCATGTTAGATTTTTAGCTAATGACTACCCCCAATAACATTGACCACCCTATATCCCAAGCCCAAGGGACTGCGCTATGAAGTGGTGGATGATTGTTTGTTTAAGTGATTGTCATTAAATGAATATGATATAAACGTTGTAGCTACATCGATTTGATATAAAAAATGTTGTGTTAAAAGCTATAAGCTGATATATTGATATTCTAGTTGTTCTAATGTTCCAATATTGGAATGTCAGAAAATTTTTCATAATTAAAATTTTGATGAAAAATTGATTTCTCATATTCGAAAAGTGGTACTTATATTTGTATTTTTTGAAGTCTTAAATTCATTTTGTTGCTTACACACATCTTCCAATATTAATGGTACATGATGAAACATCTAACATCATTTCATTATTTATGTTTTCATGATTGTGTCATCTCTTGGAATGTTTCAATATTTTGATTTTCAAGGGGTTAAATTTATTTTTACATTAAAAAATGCAAATAGATTGAATTCATTTATGTATTCAAAAATAGAATTTAAAAAATGCAAAATTAGTATCTATATATCTATAGATATAGAGAACTAATGTAGAATAATCTTAATGATTATTATCAAGTAACTATTGAGAGATCAAATCTTTGGAGGTGCAAATTTTTTATGTTTTACACTATAAAAATGTTTTGCAATCCATGATTAAAGCGAATAATTACTGATTTTTATGACCATACCTTCTCCTCTAAATAGTAAATATCAAAACACTGTATTCTAGCTTATAAAATTATTTTACAATTTAATCTATACTAAAAAACATTAACCATTATTTGCACCCTATGATAGATTTAAGAAGACATAGGTTTCTATGAGATGAAAAAATCAATGATGACAAAAATTATATTGAAGGGTCGGTCGCATTCGAGAGCAATAAGAAATGCACTCACTATCAGTCATATGCAGACATGGAATTTCAAATCCCCTCTACCTGTCAAATGAAAATTTGATGATGTTTTTGCACTTTTCATGCCCTTTAGTTTATGTTCTACGTAAATTTGTGAGTGTCAACCTCCACTCAACTGGTAACTCTCTTTCGATTACTCTTGCATATCAACTTTAACTAATCTCCCTCTAAGAGGTCCTTGTTTTTTCCTAAGTTACCATATGCCTTTTGAGGTAGCATACAACCATACTTTTAAGATTAAGGCTTTTCAGCTTTTGGGGGTTAATAGTTTTGACTATGTACTTAAATTTTAACATGTGAATGAAACTAAATAATTCCACATGGTTAGGATGATGAGGATCCTCAATCACCATTGGATGAGAAGGAGTTATGCATCCCTCTAGTGATATTAGAGGCGGAAAATCTGCATCAAGAGGAAAATACTAAATTGAAGTAACTAGTTTTCGAAGAACCATGGCCCATCACCAATGACTTGTTGGTTAAGCCCAATCATGACACCTTTGATCTTATAGCTACAATCTATAATATATTGTGTTTTAAAGTAACGATGATTATTTATATCAAAGGATATAAGGATCAGAACTTAGTAGTGACAAAAGATATACATAATCAAGTTTTCAATTCTCCCACATTTGTAGATAGACATAAGGAAGATCCAGATCAGTTTTCATAGAAAAATACAAGATCTAACAACCGTAATCTAGTACCCACCAGAATTACGTGTAAGAGATTTTTACACTATCTCCCATCTCTAGATACTAGATAAGAACAAGTTATGTTTTAGCAACACATCTAAAGATGAAAGAAAGGAAAAAGAGGTAAATCATAAACCCACTAATAGTATTCAAACACAATATGTGAGTTTGACAAATTTACAAAATAGAAGCAGAAAGAAATGATTAGAAGAAACATTGAAACTGTCACATACCTCTGTGACCCAATATTAAAAATTACCTACTACGCTCCCATTCCCCAATTTAACTTCAATTAAATTTAGAGTAAATAGTTGTCACATGCATAATTATTCCATCATCTCATGAATAAAGATTATACATGAAATTATACTCATACACTTAAAAATTTGACAACATCAAGAGTATTGAACCATAAGATAGCACAATGTAATTATACTCAGAAGTTTAAAGATGCGACAACATAAAGGGTAAGGAGCCACATATAGAACATCCAAAGAAATTGAAGCCAACTAGATTAGCTGAAGAAAGTCAGTTGGAAAACTGAGCACCACCACCCAACCTAGAACTGGCTTCCTCCAGCTCACTCTCGAGCCGAGAGTTCTTGCCATGGATCAACTGCCTCTTTTTGATCTCTTCAATGGATATTTAATACCCACTTTCATGATATGGTTTCATTCCGTGGTGTCCCAGTTTTATGGATCTTTTTATCCATTTTCCTAGGATTTTCTTAGAAAAGCTCACCTTTCTCTCCCACGAGGCTTTTCCTCATAAAAGCTTGTCTTTCTCTCCTGCAAGGATTTTGTGTTTTTTGTAAACTTAACATCTTTCTCTAGCTAAGTTTCTTAATGGATATTTATCTCTAATCTATTAAGCTTATCTAGAATTGGATCTTGAGGTCTTATCATGAAAGAGTTATACATTCCCATTCACCAATGGGATTTCATTTAGCAAGAATCTCATCTTTTGGTGTCTCATTTTCCAAGTGATTAAATTATTTTTATTATTTATTTAATAATAAAGTATTTACTTTCATTGTTATACCTCACACCTAGCTTTTCTTAGCTTAGGTGAACAGAGTGTTACATACTGCCCCCGTTAAAGTTACACCGTCCTCGGTGTATTATTGCATCTTAGAATTTATTTCCTCATTCACATGACGTTGTTTTTGAATTTTTAGGTTCCCATGGCCTTTCCACCTGAAACAAACCTTACGATATATAAGTTACAAAGGAGTTCTACCATAATTCTCCTTTGATTGCTACCTATAACATTTGTTCAATCAATTATGTTAGAGACTTTAGATGTGCTTAAAACAACTCAATTTTGTTTACCACAGTGAATGTCATAACTTTATATAATAGTACTGCTATTTGAGAAAATATGGGTTAATTTTGCTCGCCATTTAACTATGATTCCTCATTTTCTTTGTATTATAATAGGAAGAAATGCACATTCGTTAAATTCATTTGTGTTCTTGTTGAAAACTTTCTTCCTGCAATTTTCTTACATTAGTCATAACAAGTCAAACTAGCTCATTTGACCAATCCATATGTATTAAAATATCACATCAGGTTAGCTCAAAATCATAACCATAAATCATATGTAACCATCATAGACCAGCATCGTAAATCACATGTATATACACTAGCATAAACTCTCGTACTTATCCTTGAATTACTCCTTCACTTCCACTTATGTCCTTATTATGCACACACTCGAGATCAGTTGGCACACAAGGCAATCACCTAGTGATTTCTCCTCAACCATGTGCATTTACAGTTATACACATCAATGAACATCAAGAAATACCTGCATCCACACCAATAGCATATGTACCACATGTACACATTACCACCTATACAATGTCTACCCAATACCAAATGTTCATAGCATCACATGCACGACATGTACCTTATCCACATGTTTTCAAACAATGCTAGTATAATTAGCATAACATCACGTCAATGTCAAATTTTACTATATTTATTTACGCTACTTTTAGGAAATTCCAATCAAGACATGCTCGGTTTGTTGATGAGAGAATAAGTCATTCATGGACATATTCAACTTGTGTAACTAGAGCATAACTGCAAATTTTCATATTAATGTATTCAAGTGATTTCATTTGGCTAATTATTTTCATGTATCTTGTGGTTGCAAGAAATTTTCAGCAAAATGATAACATAGATGCATAATACAACTCTACAAATCCAATAACTAAGTTTTGGGGTTGAATCTATCCCCTAGACAAGGTTTTAATAATAGTGGAATATGACCTCAGTAGACTATTAACTATGATAGTTAGTCCAGTATGCACTTCATCATTTAATTTGAAGTCTAATGATAACCATAACTTTGTATTTAGTCAAGAAAATAATCATTTTGTACTCAAAAGTACTCCACAAATAAACTGGCTATGTCATATGATTTCTTGTTTGTTCATTCTAACACTACTTCCAACACCTTGTCGGCCATGAATAATTCAGTGTATCTTCAAAACCAATCGAACAATTAGTATGTAAGTACATACACCTCCCATACATGAGTCATGAATGAAGGTTACAAATTTTCACATTCCCCAATCTCTTACATTCCAGGGTACTATCTGTACCAAGGTGTGAAATTGGGTTACTAACATGTTGATACCCCACCTTAACACTAGATCATGACCTCGTACAATAAAATTCATTTCTTGGAAACCAAATCGATTATTGAATTATTTATGCAATAATTTTTACATTATCAATGTAATCTGACAAGTAGACTTGGCCAATATTGCTTGATAGGAAATAATGCTACAAAATATGCATCTCAGATTGTACAATTGTCAATTCATTTGAATAGATTGCTAGATATCATTTTATCAAAACCATTTATCTTTTACAAAAAGCTCACTTACCATTACCACTGAGCCATCCAAGATGGTTAAAGCATCATATTGATTTAACAATGAGTTGTTGGATGGTTTATTATTCTCTCTCTTCTAGAACATTTTATATGTCACCCGTTTGGTATATATATTACTAGCATAAGATCCTTATATCATCATAAGATATATTAATGCGAAACCTTTTGGGTTTATCAAGAATTTTTGTATATATTTAGACAATCATGTTCTGAATCTAGTGTAAAATAATTGTTATTCATTAGGCTACTTTGAATTGCTCAATTTCTACTTTAATTTCATTGGCAACCCCATATCTATCATGGATTTCCATTTATATAATTTTAATCTTATCAATCTCCATAAGAAGTACATTTTTAAGATATACAATCATTCTACTGGAAGCATCTTCTTCTTGTTACATATTTCAAAGGTTCATATTTGTGAGATATTAATAGAACTCCATCTATTTCTGTATGAATATGCACATCAAGGTTGTGAATTTTGAGGTTGCACACTTGAGTTGTAATAATTAATAGATTGAAATTTAAGTGAACTTGAGAATGTTCCCTTGAGGGTGTATTTAATATTTTCTTACAACTATTCATTGACAAGCACTAGGAGCTGCTTTTACACTCATATTCTTATTTTTACCCTAGATGTAATTTTGGGTGTCAGTCCCATGGACCTTCTTATTAGAGTCATAAATAATTAATGTATGATGTCTTCTCCAACATGCATATAGTGAGTTGTATTGCATTTGTGCACTCACTTCACATTGTGACACTAGTTCTATTTAGATTGGAATATAATTTGTGCCTCTTATCTATCTTAGTTACAATTATTTAGTTATTTCTTTACTCAAACGAAATGTGTAGGTTCCAAACTATGCACGTCCAAATATGCATGTTGTTACTGAATATTTGAATAATGAGCTAGTAAGGTTGAGTTCCTTACAATAGTGTATATTTGAAGCGTTTTCCCCCTAACGGTGAATTAAACAGTTCAACTAGTGGAAAAACCACATCCGAAAATGAATTGCATGATTAAATGTGGATTCACAAAATATAAATCTTAAAGACAATTTTAAAAATGCATAGTCTCATACCATATACATAGACTTGTCATTTCATGGGAAACTTCATGAAAATATACCTTTAGAATTTGATATATGATGGAACCCACTTAATTAACCATAAACTTTTGTTAACATTGATAGGATGTCATGAACTTCTTTCTTGATGATTTATATAGTTTTCATTTATATACTTTTATTTTTTTATTTTTCCTCATATTGGACATGAACTATGGAACAAAAACACTTGACATTTTATCTATTTTTGTTTGTGAGTTGCCTTATAAGTGTTTAACGTCTCCTCCTTCATATATCATCCTTTCTTAGGATCGCTATAAGCATAAACTTTATTCCATTAAATTATGTCCTTGTATAACAATCATACCAATCATAAATTAAATTTTGATATGAGTAGAATAATATGATAATCGTATCACTAAAATTCATCATCCCACTTTCGACGTAATAACCATACTTTACCATTATTAAAAATTTGTTCATTCCTCCCACTCTACTATGAACATCTAAAACATCTTGAACCAATTTTAAATCATGGTATAGAGTATTTGTTCGTTAAAACT
Source organism: Pinus tabuliformis (assembly GCA_031772625.1). NCBI lineage: Eukaryota > Viridiplantae > Streptophyta > Pinopsida > Pinales > Pinaceae > Pinus > Pinus tabuliformis. The sequence goes on along the minus strand of CM062807.1, from coordinate 1,072,328,108 downwards.
TTAGTTGTGGAAGAACTTCCACACATAAAATAAAAATCTAATATTCACATAATTCCTAACATTCAATAAGTAGGCATAATTAAAAAGGTAACCTAATTATGGTTGACGATTTCTACTTATTGGAATAATCATCATGTTATTTGTTGTCATTTCTTTGCATTTCTCTTTATTCCACTACAAGATTGGAAGGTTCTATATTATATAACATATTGCAGAATTATTTGTTTCTATAATGTTTCACAGTTCCTTTCTCCCACAATGCTATTATATCTATCCACAATACTTAGGCTTGAGAAATTAAATATAAATGCAATCATGAAATCCCTTCTGGTTTATTCATCAAACTAAACTATACCCATTGTAGCGTATCTTAACTCAAATTTTAAATTGTGGTAATTTGTGAAAAAATTGACTCATCCATGCACGTAAGAATACCAATGCAGCTCATTTTAACCACACAATGAGCCATACATATATCTAAGCACATGCATGCAATCACGTCATAAGTTTGGAACAATATACATTCATCATATGCAACATGAAAGATAAACATACATACTTCAAGAATGATGTAAATTATGAAATCCAAGGAGAAAGTATTCATATAATTATGAGATGATTTATGCATAAAAAAAATAGCTCATATAATTATACACACATACAGAAGTACCCATAATTTGATTACTGCATCCTGAAAGCCTTGAATATTCTTACTTGATATAAGGGACTTCTTATTTAGTAGAATAACCTATTTTCCTAAAATACTTTCCCTTCGAAAAATACCAATTGTGGGGTTTGAACCTACAGACAATTATGGAGAGATGTTCTTCAATCGGGCTAGTTAGCTTCTCAGCCTCTCAAACTTATTTAAGTAGGAATTCACGATGGCCTTTTTGGATGCCTGAAATAGAGACGTCCTCTTCATACAACTAAATCCTATCTAAGCAAAGAATTCTATACTCCTCAAACCTCTAGCTATCATATAAAAAAGAGTCGAATTAGCTTATGTGACCAACAAATTGTTTATTTCCTAAGAGCATCCTTGTGAGCATAGCCAGTTGCTCCATCGAGCCTCCTCTGGATGGTGAGGCTCCATAAATGTTTCAACCCCACCCACCAGGTTCCATATGTTCTACAACGCACAAATGAAGCTCGTATACTCTTGGCCAGGAATATAACTTTGGAATTGACCGGCCTAGCACCACAAAAACCAGCCTAATATTTTTCACCTCGATAAGGAGGAGGAATTTATCAGAGGCAATAGAGGGGTTCTGCGAAACAGAAATAATTGAAATATTATAATATTTTATGCTTCCATCGCTTTGAATCTGTCAGTTTCATCCTATGTCACCGAATTTGTCAGATTTCTAGCTCTGGAGGTACACATTTTTTTCCCTATTTTTATCTGCTAGAACCTTCCGAATAATGCCCATACATGCATTCCGCAGGAATTCTAGAAATTCTACCAAACTGTCGACTAGAGCTAAAGCTCGAGGCTTCATGAAGCTCGTTGACAATGAGGATATGTTAGGGTTTGGTTTGTATCAAAATCTGTCTCTCCTTCCCAATGAGAAACACTATGCTAGAGATTATACATCCCATGTTTCCCCGACATCAATATATCGCTTTAATATAGGAGGTCTTTTAGAATAGTCTAACCGATCCCAACGTAAAGATAAGATAGAACTAATATGTGGTTAGCTAGAAACACTAGATAACTATTATCCAAACGAAATGTGTTGATGGCATGACAATCCATATAACCATTAACCACTAATTTCTTTAAGGAGCCTATTCATAAGGATAACCACTATCCCAAAAGTATCCTCCTTATCGAAATATCTCCATTTTAGTGGATAAGGTGAGTAGACAGAGTGATATTGTAGATCAAAAAATGGGAAACATTAGTCTTGTCGATCGAATTAAACGTGGCTTTTGTTATCTAAATCTACAAGAAAAAGGAAAGATAGACCTACGATCATGTTTTCAATGGAATAAACATTATCCAAATGACTAATTTTAAGATAACTTAATTAGAAATTACTCACAAACTCTTCCATATCGGCGGATAAGGTAAGCAGGAAAAACGACTTTGTGGATCCAAAGGGAACAATGGTCCTTGAGGTGATTTTCTTCGTCACTCCACTTGCAAAAGGTGTGGTTGTGTTTTAAATCACATAGTTTCAAAAGCTTCACTAACGACATATTTCACTGTTACGGGTTTTGAAAAACTCATGAACCAGTAACTCCATTCAAGCAAAAGGTGGAGAGAAAAATTGGTTGGTAATATCATTATGTCTCTATGGCGCGTCATAGTCTCCCCTCCTTAGAGCTAGTGTTACTTGACACAACTCCGATTCAATCTATCATAAGTGTTGTAGAGGGACATGACTCTTTCACAATTCATTGCTAGTTTTCAAACATAAGACAACATTTTTGTACATGTTATGTAATCTATGAACAATTTGAAAGACCTTTATTTCTACATACTCGCTGCTTTGTCCATAAAGTTCCAACGCCCGTCCCATGTATATTATGTAATTACTGAGCGGCATGTCCTCTTTCACTACCTAGGGATCCTTCCTTGTTTTGGTTTCATCTTGATCTTTATTCGCGCAGGATACCCACCAATTTTCAATTATATTAACTCAAAAGCCTTCAACTTTAGTCTACCCACTCGTAATACGCTGAATGTACATCTATGATCAGCTAATCATGAATGTATGTTTATAGAATGTTTCCATTGAATGTCAAGGTGAGTATCTTGTCCTTCGCCACTTATAGCCCTCTACGGTGCTGGTCCTCAGATGAAAAATACAGTTAGGCAGGCTCATGCTTTAGACTTTGTAGGATCTAAACCACTCGCATTCCATGCCAGTAAGAGAGCGAGAGACATTAAATATCTGTTTTGGACCAAAGCTAAAAATAATAGTTTCAGAAAATACTTTACAGGCATTGAATTGCTCTAAAACGACACCTGGAAACCTAGGGAACCTCTAAAGTCCAATAGGGAAAGGTAGACCCAAGTTTCCAAAACCCTAGAAGAAAAATTACACAAGTACGACTTATAGTATTTAAGTTCAATACCGACAGAGACAACGATGAAAAATCTTGTTTGAAGACATTACTGTGCATAGATCCATCGAGAAGGGAATTATATAATTGAGAGCCCTAATGTTGTCATAGATGACTGGTTGAAAGGAATAGTATTCCTGTCAAAGTTTGGGAATGAAGGATTTGTTTCGTTTGTATTATGACAGAAGAAAATATAATGACAAAATTTCACGTGGAGTGGCGATGTGGATTTGTTTCGTTTGTATTATGACAGAAGAAAATATAATGACAAAATTTCACGTGGAGTGGCGATGTTGGTTCTTAGAAAGTTATGTTGATTTTGGATCGGTTTTCACAACAAACTCCGCCACGTTGATGGTTACCAGAGAGGCAGACAGTCGTCATAATTATTTTTAAAGCTTAGTCCATTATTATTTAAACGAATCATTTTGATTTCGATATGTCACAAGTGTGGTCATAGCCACGATATGTCACAAGTGTGGTCATAGCCATTCTAAAATGAAATAGATGATAGATAACCAATACCTCTGTTCTTATTTGTAGATTCACCATTTCGACATATTTCATTACTAATCTTATCTAATTAACAAAATAGATCATAGAAGGAGAGTTGTAATACTTACTTACAACTATATAAAAAAAATAAACAATCTATTTCATCCCATGCATTCTTTACAATTAGAAAAATCATTAATCATTATAAGAATATATAAATATTGCTTGGGAAAAACTTAGTATAGGCATCTAACTTGATTCTACCCTTCATTCTTCAATATCAAGTGATCTGAATTAGGGTTTCCGATTACTTCTGTTTTTAAATGATCCTTTTGTGAAATTGGAAACAAAATTAGTTACATGCTCGACAAGCACTATAGGAGCTTTCACTCCACATTAAAATATCACTTTAGTTATTTCCAAATCCATAATGTCAAAGAACCTTAGTTCAAAATTACCTTTGATTGTAAGCAACTAATATAATATTCACATGCTATGACTTCAGAGTCCTCCTCCAAACTATTTTAAGATTTAATTTCAACCTTTATGGCTTCTGGAATATTTTTCTGATAGCAATTTTATAACCAAAACCCTTTAGTGAAAATTCTTATTTGTTTAGAACCTAAAGCTCATTCATACCTTACAGAGGTGGGTTGGCCCAGTTGAAAATAATTAATTCATACTTGTCTATGGTTGTATTTTTTCTATTTGAGGAGTTTGTTCCTATGTAATAGGAATTTAGTTTCTCCTAGTTTAGTGTGTGGTTGAGAGAATCTCTCAACCACACTACTATACGTCTAAGATAGCATTCCTATCTTAAGACTATTGATTGTATAAATATGTGTGTAATTTCCTCATTCAACAATTAATAGAATATATTTTGAGTGTCTACAATTTTATCTTGGTATCAGAGCCTGAGGGCCTAGCCCCTCGTGGGCTTGGCTGCTCCTGGGCTGAAGAGAATAAAAGTTTTTTTGTGAATATTTGTTTGTTCATCATCCGTTCTCCATTGGCCAGGGCAGGGGTAGTTGTGGCGATTCATCAGTGTGGTGAATTATAGACTGAAAGTGGCGGGGCCAACCTCGATGACCTGTCGTGCACTGGATCTCACACGTCTTCGACCAGATCCGTCATTTTCTTTTGGGTTTTGTTCAGATCGCATGAGTTCCGGGGATGCAGGTTTTTTCGATGATTAGATCCGTCTCTATTTACATATCAGAGTGTGGATAAAGCCGAACGAGCTCTAATACTCTGGCATCTGGAGACTAACAACCCAAAATCGGTGAGATCTTCGACAGATCTGACGATAAGCAGTATGGGGACCTTTATCGGCTTCAGGATGGCTTGAATTTTTGTCCACAACGAGTTTTTGACCATCGTTCTTAAGATCTAGGCCCCCTTTCGATGCCTAGGGCATGCTCAAACAAGGCGATATGCGCCTATGTCAAGAGTATGACACGGATCTGGCCTACGCGAAGAATTTTTCGGAGAGGATTGCCACCTGCAAGGAGACTGACGCCATCGATGGGAAGTTACAGTTTATCTCTGAAGGCTTTAACGACCACCGATTGGAGGATCAGATTTCCAGTCGGAGGTATGGATCGAAGCATAATGTTTCTCAGGTCCCCCGTTGAGGGACAGTCCGTAACAGCAACCCAATCCGCTTGTATTTGGTATGATAACTCTGGTTTTTTCCCCCGCAATCATGTTTGTGTTGTGGTCACCGAAAGGAGGGAATTCTCGTTCTTCTCCATCCTTAGATGAGACATGGAACAGCATCAGGCATGTGGTGCAGTTCTCTCCAACTGTGGAGTACATAAATGGGTCAGAGGTCATCTGGCAGATCCCCAAATCTGCTAAATCTGTCCTGTTTATCGCCCATGGTTGCCATGGGAGGGCAGTCAATTTTTGGGACAGGAGTCCAAATTGTCTAAATTGCATCGGACTACCAGAGGAAAGACTACTTGTGCTGCATGCTCTTGTGAGACAATATGTTGTTATCACAATTTCGAGCTCTATGGAGTGTTGGAGTTTTTTAAAGGACAAGGAGAAAGTGAAGAGCATTCTTAAATGGTGGCTTAAAGAGAAGAAGCTGCTGGGACTGCCTGTGATGGCATTAGGAGCATCATCTGGTGGCTATTTCATCATCTGGTGTCTACGGAGAGTTGAAAAGGAGCATCTCGGGAATCGATCTGCGGTCTCGCGTTGCACTACGGCTGCATTGCCTCTACGCTGACAGACTGTTATAAGTGTTACTTGGAGACTTTCAGAGACATGGCGATCCGACGAGAGGAAAAGAAGCCAAAGCAGAGGAAGAACAGAGATGTGGGAACTCTACTTAAATTTCGTTGCACTGCCATCCAGAAATTTCTTCTGGATCAAACCACCGGCTCTGAGAAGAGCATCAGAGGCGTCTTCGGCAACAATCCGGATACAAGCAAAGCACTTCGAATGCTTGTAAAAGAACACAAAGTTAAGCGGTTTGGGAGTGGCGGAAGATCCGATCCCTTTATTTATATGGCTCTGGTTCCTCCTCCTGTGAGCGACCTCGAGTGTCTAAAGCAGACAAAGGAGGCACACGGGATGTGTGATTCTCTGGACGTGTAATAGGGGGAAATTCCATCGCAATTCTTCGTAGCGTTGTAGGTTTTAACGATTCAGAATTTATGCCTGGAATTGTTGAAGTTCTTGATGCATTTTTATAAAGACCAAGAAAATGAGGCACGAAACTGATTTGTATCTTAGGAGACTCGGGTGATCCCGGCTAAGATCTTGCCTGCTCCGGTGAATGATTTTGCGATTTTCCAAAGTTAGAGTTCTACGAAGCAGTGACTGGAGCTGTGTGTTTTTATGTATTATCGCTGAAGGCCATGATTGGTAACCAGCGGAAGAAATAGAAATTTGTGAGGGCTGCGGTGGCGCCGTCTTGTGCGACCTGTTTTGGTTGCTATTTGGACGCCACTGTCTTTAGCAGCATTGGCGAACGGTGATCTGTGTGCCTGAGTGGAGCGGCATGTTCGTGCCTGCAGCCCACAACGAGCCGAGAAAGGGAGCTGGAGTGTGCATCGGTGAGGGCAGAAACATCGGTGTTGGTGCAGATCAGAGAGAGTGGATTCGCGTTTACAGGACCAGATTCTTCACGCAACATTTGCAGCGTGTTCCTGGCTGCGTGGAGATGGACGCTGCGTGGAGATGGAGTCAGATCTCAGGACTCTATAAGCTGAGTCGAGACTGAAACCTGCCTACCAAAGTGCACTGGTGTGGCAGAAGTTGACCTGTTGACAGAAATGCCTGCAGTTGGCAAGGAATCGTGGTATGCCACATTGATTGAGTGGAGCTGCTGTGATTGTGGCAGCAGTGCCGATGGATTGCAGATCGCGGGCTAAGTGGTTTGCTGGTGTGGTGGTCAACTCGCAGTGGAAGTGTGACTGCGAGACTGCCGAGAGATCAGTGAGTGCAGCGTTGATGTTGTGTTTCCACTGTGTCGCCGGAGAGTACTGTTCAGACGCGTCGGTGTCCGAGTCAACGATCTTCATCTAAGCATTCTGAACGAGAGGCAGATTTCTTGTTCGTAGGTCTTGGAGTGGCGGTGTTGCTGCTGTGTTTATGGAGTGGCAGCCCAGCGTGGAGAAGATCTTTGGGTCCAGAACACTAGAGAAATTAAATTTGAAAAGTTTATGTTGTATTTTCTTGGAATCATGTTTAAATATTATTGAGTCTTATTGAGCCTAGCTAACTCAATGTAGGCAAAGTTATTTTGTTAGAATTCGCGACTCTAACGAATGACAGGTTAAGCATGGAGTTCCAAGAAGTTATTTGACAAGGATGCCCAAGATGTGAACAATGAACAGATGAGGCAAAGCAGCGGCGACAATGTTTATGGTGGACAACAAAGTAGATGTTTGTTTGAGTTAGTGTGGATTGTGGAATAGACTCCCTAGTATGTTGTATGTACCCAGAAACTCCAAAATGTGGAATTAGATGTAAGATTTTTTAAAGGCATCTGAAAGTTCGTGGTGATCTTAAAACCACTTTGTAATGGTTTATGGTCAGCCTGAAACCATCTTTTGTCACTGTAAAGTGATGGTTGGTGGTGAGCCAGAAACCATCTATATAGTCTTTGTGACTGAAGTGCCTTTGTGGCTGAATCGCCTATGTGGCTTGAGGTGCCTTTGTGGCTGGAATCGTGGATGTCAACACGTTGTTCGACAATCTAGCCTTCGTGGCTGTGTTGAGCTCTGGCTGGTTTGAGTCAGCGTTCCTTTGTGGCTGTGTGTACACGAGAGCTTTGTGCTCAATTGAGCAGGTGGACTGCAGAACACCTGGCTCGGACTCAGATGTTTTTTTTCTAAGTAGAAGGGGATTGGCGTTTTTCGCGCTAACAACAATGCCAGGAAGGCCAACTGGCTTCTGGAATATTTATCTGATAGGAATTTTATAACCAAAACCGTTTAGTGAAAATTCTTATTTGTTTAGAACCTAAAGCTCATTCATACCTTACAGAGGTGGGTTGTCCCTTAGGTTGCAATATTTGAACTTAAAGCTCTAATACCATTTGTCACGTACCTCCATAACCGAATATTAACAATTGCCTACTAGGCTCCCATTCCCCAATTTAAATTCGATTAAATTTAGATTCAATAGTCGTCACATGCATAATTATTCCATTATCCCATGAATATAGATTATACATGCACTTATACTCATACACTTAAAAATTCGACAACATCAAGTGTAATGAACCATAAGATAACACAATGCAATTATACTCATAAGTTTAAAGATGCGACAATATAATGAGTAAGGAGACACATACAAAACATCCCAAGAAATTGAACCCAACTAGATTAGCTGAAGAAATTCACTTGGAAAACCACACACTGCCACCCAACCTAGAACTTGCTTCCTCGAGCTCACCACCAAGCTAAGAGTTCCTTCCATGGATCAATTGCCTCTTGTTGATCCCTTTAATTGATATTTTATACCATCTTTCATGATATGGTTTTCTTTAGAGACATCTTGCTTTTATGGATATTTTTATCCACTTTCCTAGACTTTTCACAGAAAAGGTCACCTTTCCCTCCCATGAGGATTTTCCTCATAAAATCTTGCCTTTCTCTCCCACAAGGCTTTTATGTTTTTCTTAAACTTAGCATCTTTCTCTAGCTAAGTTGTGATGGGGTGAGATTTTGGGGGTTAATCCAAAATCCCAATTCCCAAATAATTCGATCCTGAGGCCTGTGGGTTATGGCCCACAAAGCCTATCGGAAGTGCCTAAGGCTTTAAGCCTTTAGCCATCGACCATACTTTAGAATCGGAGCCACCTTTTTAACGACACTTTTAATACTATCGGAAGCCACCACCCGTGAGCTTTAAGGCCCACAGGCATTACAATATATGCCTTGATTATTTAAAACCCTGCAGCCAACTATATATGGGAAAACTTTATAAAAACCTGCTCCAATCCAAATGCACAAATCCCAAATATTATGCACCCGCCTTTATAATTATCGGCGGGTCCGGATTTTGGCCGTCGCAACAATAACCAATGGACTTCCCTTCGATGCGATATCTCATCGGCGATCGCTATCGGCGGAGTCTATACACCAAGGCTTTCGATATGCCGCGGACCCGACGAACCTTTTAAATACGATATATAATATTTCGGGTTCGGTTCTCAGAACGTACAGTTCTGAGTTTTCAGACGCGACGCCCCTTCAACTGTTATAAATAATATTTCGGCTCCGGATTTCGGAGCTCGCCCACTTGTTCATGCTACGGGCTCCTTTCGGACCTAAAACTCTTATGAGCTACACTTTATATGTCACTTCGGCTCTGGGATATCAGATTTTTCGCAATATTAAGGCCCTCTCTCCCTTCCGATGCGATATTGGTTTCAGACCCGATATGGGTCTGGGCCAATATTAATAAAAATTTGCGTCTGCCAATATTCCATTTAACGGTTTATCCGCCATTCTTTGTGGAAATGGAATTTGTCGCCATCGAAGGATTTCTGTGTTTAAACACAGTTCCGCCACAATCTCTGCCATTCACACATACAAAGTTAACCCTTTCATCAACAAATTGCCATCACACCTGATGGTCAATCAACATACCAAAATTCGGATTTAAACCCTTAGTGCACATACATATAAGAGAATTGAAAGAGAACGTATTACACAAACACGAAGGAATTCCACAGAACAGATACGTATTATATTATAAATAACACAATTACAATTCTAAGCCATTTCAGCCTTAGGAACAGACTCCCTCTTGACTACATCTGGCTATGCACTGATTACACACTCTATCTAATATCACTCCGTCTCTCCTCTTGAACGCGCAGGTTCACATATATATATAAGAAGTGTTGGATCGGATCACTATGAAGGATCCAATCAACCTTCTACAAAAAATCCCTGAAAGCTCTCATTACATGCATGCATACAATACATGGCGGATAACAATAGTAACAAGTCTTCGAGAGACTTATCCAATCTATCCTTTAAATCAATTTTTCTCCTTTAAAACATATTTTCCCTATTTTTCTCCTTTCTTTTAGCTCCGTTGGTCCATGCACTCCTCTTCGCTCCACTTGGATTCCTCCCTTCGTACAAGGGTGTTGGATGCTCCTGCATCAGACTCCCGAGGCACAAAAATTTATGACCTCCTAGTCATAGGCTTCTCCTAGTACTTAGAAATTCTAGCCAATGCATATCTTCAGTGGAACTGCCTTCATGGTCTTCTGTGAGCTGCAACCAAACCTCTGTAGTTAGAGTCTCCTCCTGCTACAAGATACCTCACCAAGCCCTCCGCACTCGGCTTTTTGGCATCCTTCTGGTTCTCTCCTCTGGAACCATATGAGGACACCTTGCTCTAGGTTTGTTGCGATCTTCTCACCTTTGGTTGTTACTCTCTATGTGAGAGTAAGACCACAAACTCTCCAATTTAATCAATTGTACCTCCTGCTTCTTCTTCTTCTTCTATGGAATCCTTCTCCTTGTAGGAAACTTTCCTTGCACTGATACCAAACTGATGGGGTGAGATTTTGGGGGTTAATCCAAAATCCCAATTCCCAATAATTTGATCCTGAGGCCTGTGGGTTATGGCCCACAAAGCCTATCAGAACCACCTAAGGCTTTAAGCCTTTAACCATGAACCATACTTTAGAATCGGAGCCACCTTTTTATCAGCGCTTTTAATACTATCGGAAGCCACCACCCGTGAGCTTTAAGGCCCACAAGCATTACAATATATGCCTCGAGTATTTAAAACCCCACAGCCAACTATATATGGGAAAAAATTATAAAAACCCGCTCCAATCCAAATGCACGGATCCCAAATATTATGCACCCGCCTTTATAATTATCGGCGGGTCCGGATTTCGGCCGTCGCAACAATAACCAATGGACTTCCCTTCGATGCGATATCGCATCGGCGATCGCTCTCGAAGGAGTCTATACACCAAGGCTTCTGATATGCCGTGGACCCGATGAACCTTTTAACTACGATATATAATATTTCGGGTTCGGTTCTCGGAACGTACAGTTCTAAGTTTTCGAACCCGACGCCCCTTCAACTGTTATAAATAATATTTCGGCTCCAGATTTTGGAGCTCGCCTACTTGGTTGTGCTACGGGCTCCTTTCAGACCCGAAACTCTTATGAGCTGCACTTTATATGTCACTTCGGCTCCGGGATATCGGAGTTTTCACAATGTTAAGACTCTCTCTCCCTTCCGATGCGATATTGGTTTTGGACCCGATATGGGTCTAGGCCAATCTTAATAAAAATTCGCGTCAACCAATATTACGTTTAACAGTTTATCTGCCATTCTTTGTGGAAATGGAATTCGCCACCTTCGAAGGATTTCTTTATTTAAACACAGTTCCACCACAATATCTACCATTCACGCATAAACAGTTAACCCATTCATCAACGGATTGCCATCACACCTGACGGTCAATCAACATACAAAAATTGGGATTTAAACCCTCAATGCACATACATATAAGAGAATTGAAAGAGAACGTATTACACAAACACGCAGGAATTCCACAGAACACATACGTATTATATTATAAATAACACAATTACAATTCTAAGGCATTTCAACCTTAGGAACAGACTCCCTCTTGACTACATCTGGCTATGCACTGATTACACACTCTATCTAATATCACTCCGTCTCTCCTCTTGAACGCGCAGGTTCACACACACACACACACACACACACACACACACACACACACACACACACACACACATATATATAAGAAGTGTTGGATCGGATCACTATGAAGGATCCGATCAACCTTCTACAAAAAAGCCCTGAAAGCTCTCATTACATGCATGCATACAACACATGGTGGATAACAATAGTAACAAGTCTTCAAGATACTTATCCAATCCATCCTTTAAATCTGTTTTTCTGCTTTAAAACATATTTTCCCTGTTTTTCTCCCTTATTTCAGCTCCGCTGGTCCATGTGCTCCTCTTCGCTTCGCTTGGATTCCTCCCTTCGTAGAAGGGTGATGGATGCTCCTGCATCAAGTTGCTTAATGGATATTTATCTACAATCCATTAAGCTTATATAGAATTTTATCTAGAAGTCTTATCATGAAAGGGTTATCCATTCCCATTCACCAATGGGATTTCATTTGGCAAGAATCTTGTCTCTTAATGTCTCGCTATCGAAGTGATTAAATTATATTTATTATTTATTTAATAATAAAGTATTTACTTTCATTGTTATACCTCAGACCTAGCTTTTCTTAGCTTAGGTCAACAGAGTGTTACATACAACGGAGTGGTGTTAACGAAAACATTGTTAATCAAAGCGAGATAAAACTAATTTTCGGCACAACATTATATCATATTCACTACAATAGAACTTGTAAAAATATTGTATGAGATATAGAATCCCCCCTTGAAACCGATATATATATATATATATATATATATATATATACATATATATATATATATATCTATATATATATATATATATATATATATATATATATATATATAGATATATATATATATATATATGTATATATATATATATGTATATATATATATATCTATGTATGTACATATATATATATATATGTATGTACATATATGTATATATATATATATATATATATATATATATATATATATATACCTTAAGAATTAACTAATATATGTGAAAAGCATGGATACCCTCACCATAGAATAGAAGCTCAATGTCCTCCTTTATCTTTGGCAGATGCTCAACATATCCCACTTTCTAATTATTCAATGAATCATGGCCGCCCACCACAACAGAAGCAAGAGGGAGAGGAAAAGTTGAGATATCGGGAGTATTCAACCCAAACACCAACGAAAAAAGGGTAATAAGAGAAATTGATTGGATAATTTTTTTTAAGGCTTTATTAAAACAAAAAAGTTTTAATTATAGGACTTTTTAATGACACTAATATTTGCATGTGAAACATGAGCAATACATTCTCTAAACAATATTTTAGCAATCCATCAACATAAACACGAACCAAATTACCACGAAGCAATCATAGCACAAGATGTGATAATAGATTTCATCTAGTTTTGATTACATCTCTGAGCCTTGGATAAACAATGGGGAGGCCTCTTCATTAGTATTTGTAGGAAGAAGATGAGTACATAGTAAAATATCTATCAACACAAGGAATAAACTATTATCTTGAGTGGAATCTCTCTCCAAAAAAAGGTTCTCCTACAAAGAAATAGCACTCACAATACTTTTGCCTTCAACATGACAAAGGAATGACTTGTCATAAAAGTTTCATAAACATACTCTCACACATAAGTGGCATAAATGGTCCATTTGCACAAGGTGGCATAAAATGGACCTCTTACATAAAGTGGCACAAAATCGTCCTCTTGAATCCACTAATCAGATTCAAATCAAGCTCATCATCATAATAGTTTTCTCAAAATTATAAGACCAATGGCTATAAACATGACTACTTTCTGACAAAGTGTCAACATGCCTCTCCTTCAACTCTACACCATATTAGTTTTTGTGCAGTGGCTAGAGTGATGAATTTCCAACAAAGAGTCATATCTCATTCTCCTACTGTGGTATACATAGATCATCATAACTTGCAACATGCATCCATCCTTCTACCAAATTAAAAATAAGCGAAGCGGCTAAAATGCATCATTATACCTCTCTATCTAGCGATGGCCTGAAAATAGGCCTCTCAAATCCCAAAAGAGATTGCGCCATTGTGATCCCTATGAAAAATCATGAAATTTTAGTATAAAGTTGACCCCATTACTGTGTGTATTTTAAATTAATTGGTTACCATGTTATTTATCGTGTCTTGTAGGTGGATTATATGTTCGTGATTGAAAATGACAAAGAAATTATCCAGGATTTGAAGACCTAATTGTCCTCCAAATTTTACATGAATGATCTCGGTGCTGAAAACTATACTTTCGGCATGGAAATTAAATGAGATTAGGAAAATAGGAAGCTCTAGTTAAACTAGAGGAAGTATTTTGAGATAATATTGTAGAGGTTTAATATGAATAATAGTAAATTGGTGAAGGTTCCTATTCACGTAGGTGTAAAGTTATTCATTAATCAATACCCCAAGACACAAGAAGAGGAATAGGACATGTCCCATTTTGCATACGCAAGTGCAATCGGTAGCATGATGTATGCAATGGTATGTACTAGACCATACATTGCACATGCAGTGGGAGTATTCAAGAGGTTTATGTCGAAACCAAGGAAGGAGCAATACACAACAGTGAAGCGGGTTTTCAGGTATTTGGGTGGCACTAGTGATTTTGGACTATGCTACTAAGGAAGAATAGGATTGGACAAAGTTTTGGACATCCGTGGCTTTACTGATGCATACTGGGCTCGAGATCTAGATAAGAGAATATCTACAAGTGAGTATGTGTTTAACATATTTGGAGGTGCAGTTAGTTGGATGAGTAAGGGACAATCTCTAGTGGCACTTTCAACTACAGAAGCAGAATAAATGGTATCCACTCATGCAAGCAAGGAAGCAGTTTGGTTGCAGAGATTTTGTTCATGTATGGGGTTAGTACAATGAGCTATAAGGATAGGCTGTGACAAAAAAAGTGCAATTTTCCTGGCAATGAACCATGCTTATGATTCAAAGATAAAGCACATTGATGTTCAGTATCACTTTCTGATGGATATGGTTAAGGACAAAAAGGTGTTCCCAATAAACGTGGACACTTTGAAGAATACTACAGATGCATTGACGAAGTCTATGAGTACTAATACTTTTTCTTGGTGTAGAGAAACAATGGGCATTACAAGGCTAAACTAATTACTAAGCTCTCTTGTGACCCCCTATGTGGAAAAGAAAACAACAAGTGGGAGAATGTTAGGTGTGTTAGATTCTTTCCATGACTACCCCCATGTGCGAATATCAGGGGTTAGAAGGGGGTGGTTAACCCCTCCTGTCTCGTAGTCTCGGTTTTGGGATCTAGGGGAAAATCTTTGTATATATATCTGTTTTAGGTTGTATTCTCTCATCATTGTTTATTTTCTATTTTTAAGATTTTGTTTGCAGGTAATATTTGTACAGGGTTAAAACCTTGTTCTACTACGAAACAACCCCCCCATTTATAAATAACAATAGCTAAGGTTAGAGTTATAAATGGGGACCCTTTTAAATTTTTAGGTTTAGGATAATAATACCTAACTCTAAGAAAATACCTAGCAAAACCTTGCAAAACAAACTAAGGATGAAATCCACATCGCATATCCCAAATCACACTTTTCCGCATGACTATCTTAAAACACCTTCAAAAGATTGTGATCTGTGATTAGGCATCCCACTGCGATTACCTGATAAACACCTCCTTGTCATTTCGCGATCGCATTTTGCACTTCACAAACTTCGCAAGAAAATTAGCTATGCTATCAGAATGACCACTAGCGATTTTAGAAATGCGATATTGTGATATCCACAATCACATTTCGCTTAATGCATCTGGTAGCGTTGTACTGTATCCTTTTAAAGATTGTGATGCGTGATTAAGAGCAGTAAAACGTGTGACATAATAACGTTTTAAATACCAAAATGAACAAATTGACAGGTTAATAAATATGTAGTGGCCCAATGAAGGACAAACATTTTCCAGGTTATGGGTAGTTAACATCGAGTATCTCATTAAACCTTTCTCATGATCCAAAGTCATTTCACAGAAGCTTTCAATCTTAAGTACCTGATATCGTCTGCGATGATATATCTTGTATATTTTAGGTAAGGTACAAAAGACATGTCACTAAGAAAGGTGATGCAAAAACAGAGCAAGAAGACCATTATTAAATCTGAGTTTCAGAGATGGCTCCTATCTTTGCTGATACAATTTGTGATGTTGCCAGAGGCACAACAGCTTGGGAAGTTATTTACAATACGTTGGAGGACAAATGTCCTAAAATCACTATTACGAGAGCAACAGATGACTCAACAAGGCCTTCAGGACTTCAATACAGAGATGCTTCTTTTTCTTTCCTTCATAGGATAGGAGCAAGAGCTAGAATCCTCCCATACAT
Organism: Pinus tabuliformis; assembly: GCA_031772625.1. Taxonomy (NCBI): domain Eukaryota; kingdom Viridiplantae; phylum Streptophyta; class Pinopsida; order Pinales; family Pinaceae; genus Pinus; species Pinus tabuliformis. The sequence continues at coordinate 1,072,311,959 of CM062807.1, read as the reverse complement.
GGATATGATTAGGTGGGTGATCGAAAACATTATCATTGAAGATAGGAAATTTAATAATTCAAGAATGGAGCTCATACGGTCATTCAGGGAAGATTACTTGAAGAAAATGTACCACATACCTGACGTGCAGGATATCTAGGACAACACATTTGGGGCTAACATCACAAAGAAGAACCCAGACTCCTTCAAGCTAATTCAAGGTTGTATAGTGTTGGACAACGAATTCGAATATGACAAATCGGGTATATATGTTATAGCCTCTTTGGCAAAACCCTACAACTATGTAGCTGCCATGCTATGTAGATTATATGGGCTACCCATTAATACTAAGTTTTCTATAGAATGGTTTCCTCTTATTGATGCATCTGTTAATTCCCATATCATGAATTGGCCCTCCATCCTATCTAACAAACTAGCCACCACCATTACCGAATATCAATAGAAGAAATTATCCTCTTCAGATAACCTCCCTCCATTCTATTTTAGTGCCTCCATTATGGATGATATCTATTTTTGCACGACATTTCCAACCATGGGTTGCAAATGGACCTTACAGGATCCCTACCTAATCCATCTTATTAATAAACAAATATGGGAATCGCATTACATACCTCACTTATATAAGATATTTTATGTTTTTGTGTTGCCCCTACATCAAATAATATTCAATAAGAAAGCCCCTAGGTTTTCCCAAGAAGCCGTAGTAGAACTACTTACTGTCGACAGATATTTCATTGAAGAATGGTTCACCTAAATTAGGGTTTTTGGTAGCACAACTGATCCACATGTCCTTTCTTTATATGTTTCTAATAAATTATTAGCAAGAGAGATTTCCTACCAGACAGTGGTAAAGGGCTTGACTAAAGTTCTCAAAGACGGAGAGATTTCCTACCTAATCTCCACAACATAAACATACTTCCAGCAATCCTCCCTCAAACCTCAAACCTGTAATGGCTTTATAGGCTAAGGATGATATGTTATGGATCCATTCTCTAAGTGATGAGATCCACTATTAGTGGGATATAGGTTCCACAAAGGAAGGGGAGTTACTCCATGATGGGAGGTATCAACACTAAATAGGCACCCATTCAAAGCTTGTTGGTTGGGATAGAAGCTACCAACAATGCTTGTAGACTTTAATTTTTATTTTTATGTACTTCAAGTCATGTCAGGTCATTTTGGAAGACAATGTGTACTTTTACACAAATAATAATGGTCTTCCCTATGTATGCGCAGGAAGTGACTAGGAAACTGTGAACATACCAAAAATTAGGAGGTTGTACCATAGAATATAGAAATTCCACTTTATTTGGAATGATTTAATTTCAAACTCTGTAGGGTAATGTTCCAGAACACGTGTGAATAGAAAAATATCCAAACCGATGGTCATTTAACTAATGCGATAAAATGATGTGTAACAGATTTCTCCCTAAAGTGCAATGTCATAAGACATATTTTGATGACTGAAGTGCTTTATCATGTGAACGTTTTTGTAAAATTACAACTTAAGTAATATATCACACGCTCTTCATTTGAGTCATCTCCCTCAACTAGGACCATACTATTGGTGGCATCAGACGTTGCTAAGTATAAAAATTAATCTCGACGATAATTAGGACGATGCAACAATGGTGGATGGATCAACGCATATTTAATTGTATGAAAGGATTTTTGAGCCACTTCATCCAAAACAAATGGGATTCCCTTTTTCAAAAGTTGAGTAAAACCCTTAGCCAACCTAGCATAGTTATAGAGAAATCGACATAGAAAGTTTTCTTTCCCTTAGAAAATTTGGAGTTGGTGAATATTTCTAGGAGGAGGTAAATCCAAGATAGCCTCAACCTTCAAAGGATCAACACAAATTACTTCTTTTGAAACAAGAAACCCTAGAAATCAACCAGATTGCACACAGGAAACAAACTATGTGGATTCAAGTGAATATTATATTAGCAACATTTGATGAAAATTTCTCTCAAATGCATTGGGTGGTCTTCCCATCTTAGTGAATGAGCTGACAAGTCATCCAAATATGGTTTCACAATATTCTTGATATAATGAACTACAAAAAACATAGCCAGTTGAAAAGCTGCACCTACATTCTTTAGACCGAATAGGAGCTTTCGATAGAAAAATGTTGTGTCCCTATAATACTAGTGATTACCCCATTACTATTGTAGTTATACCCCTTATTGATATTGTTGTGCCCCTATTACCCCCATGTTGTTATTTCTATGCCCCATGGAATCCCTTTATTGTTATTTTTGTGGCTTTATATTATTATTGTTAGGTCGGCTGGATTATATTGTGACTCCTAAGACTCCTATATATAGAAAGGAGGTTTTGTCATTTGAATCATCCAAGAATTGTTCATTTATGTAATGTAAAGGAGGTTTCCCCCTCGAAGAGGCTGAATTATAAGGCGTTGATCTATCTTTTCTTGAGCTGGTTTCATAAAATTTTGTATCAGAGCTTTGGATTCTAGGGTTTCGCTGCTCCAAACAGGTCATCGTGGCATTTTTGCTATAACTTATTTTCTGTGATGTTTCAGAAGCCGAAAAAAGACCCATTTGATAAGAAATCGCGCTAAATGGTGGGTGTAAATTTTAGATCCTTTCGTGCCACATCTGCGGAGATATGATCTAAGGAAGTTGGTCTTTTTGCAGACTCCTGAATTACATTCAAAACAGGTGACCTGGGGAAAATCATCATAACTTTCTCTCTCAGGATCGGATTGAAATTTCGTAAAAAGGTGAAGAAAGAGGACGGACTGGGGTTTCTTGTATGCATGTTTCAGATCCAAAGGTCGAAATAGTGACTCGTGGCACGTCGTACAAGTTCGCTCTACTGAACTAGTCTATAAGCAGGTCACTGTGGGAGATTCCACATAACTCTTCCTTGGAGAATCCAATTTGGGTCAAACTTGTGGCATTGGAAAGATGACACAGAGGGCTACTATAGTTCAAAAATTTAGAAGTAGATGATTGGAAAGTACAGAGATACATCAGAGGCAATATCGAGCTCCTACAAAGTAAAAAAAAGGTGTGTAGATTTTCTTAATTTTTTTCTTAAGCTTGGTTTGAAAATTTATTTTGAAGGAATTCAAAGGGCATAGTAGAGCATTATTATCGGTAATTGATGCCCCGAGGAAAGAAAATTCAAACACCTAGTAAGGAACCTGAAAGCTCTAGCATGACTCATGAAGAAGAGGAAGAAATGCAACATGATATACCAAAATTACAAGACCAAGCGCAACAACTGCCCCTTGCACAAAAAGGAACATAATCTAAGATGGATGGTTTAAAGAAAGATGTAGAAGTTAAGATGGATGGTTTAAAAAAAGGTGTAGAAGCTAATATGGACTGTTTAAAGGAAGGCGTAGAAGCTAAGATGATTGACGTGGAAGCTAAGATGCATGATTTGAAGATAGATTTGAAGACAGACATGGACGAATTGAAGATAAATATGAATAAGTTGCTACAAGAAATGGTCCCTAGGGGTGAAAGGGTATTAAAGGAAACTCATGATGAGAACAAAAGAAATGTTAATCATGAACCCATAGACGCTAATGTTGGATTGAAGACTCACCATATTCCAAAAATTGATATGAGGAAGTTTGATGGCAAGGATCCCGCCACATCGATATTACAGATGGAGCAGTTCTTTGATCTCAATAATGTGCAAAACACACAAAAGGTACGTATGGCAACTGTATATTTGGAACCAAATCAGTTTGTATGGTATCAATGGCTTTGCTCTCGTAAACAATTTATCACTTGGGCAATTTTTACGAAAGAATTAATAGCACATTATGAAGATACAAAAAGCAACATTTTTTTAGCCAATTGATAAGTCTCAAACAAAAGGGTTGAGTAATGGAACACATTGAGGAGTTCCAAAAATTGAATATAAGGGTAAAAGATATTCCAGAGGAGCATAGGATTGATGTGTTCATAGGGTCTTTAAAGGATAATATCCAACATGATGTTCGCCTTTGGGAACCTGATTCATTAGAAAAGGCATTCAGGTTAGCAAGAAAAATCGAAAGAAAAATTATGGCAACCAGGAAGCATACCACTCACAACTATAAAGACGGAAGTGTTGTTGCCCCTAGTCTTCCACAAACTATAAGGTTGACACTAAAACAATTGGAAGAAAAAATAGCAAAAGGGCTTTGTTACAGTTGTGATAACAAATACACTAAAGGTCATAAGTGTGCTGAGAAGAAATTATTCTACATAGATTGTGAAGAGGAAGAAGAAAAGGAGCAAGAAAGGTCAAAAGAAGAAGATATACTATAGGAACAAAGCCTAGATGAAGAAAAAATAAATCCGACCATATCTTGTAATGCATTGGCAGGAATTACCACTCCTCAAACCATCAAGATTGAAGGACAAATCAAGAAGAAAAAGGTAATAGTGTTGATTGATTCAGGAAGCACCCACAATTTTATTCATTGTAGGGTAGCAAAAGAATTGAATTTCTTCCTATATCCAGCACCAGAGTGTCAACTGATGATTGCGAACGGAGGAACAACAAATTGCTCTGGAAGGTTCCATAATATCAAGCTATCCATGGGAGAATATGTATTGACTAGCCCAATGCTTGCCATTCCAATGAGAGGTGCTGATGTTGTACTAGGAGTCCAACGGCTACAATCCTTAGGTATAATAGATTTTAATTTTCAAGAACTTTTCATCAAATTTTCTACGGAAGGAAAGGAAGTTGAATTAAGGGGTATTGCAGGGAAACCAGGAAAGATAATCAGCTCTAATGGTATGACAAAGCTTCTAAAAAAGGAGCAAAGAGGTGTAATTGCACAATTATGTTCACTAGATGTTTCCACATGAGAATCATCTATTTCTCCAGATCTCCAAAAAGTACTGGGCAATCATTCCAAGGTATTTGAGACTCCCAAAGGTCTCCCACCTATGCGTGATCATGATCATGCTATCCATCTGATTCCAGGAAGTGTTCCTCCAAACATCAGGCTGCAGAGATATCCCTATGTCCAAAAAAGTGAAATTGAACGTATGGTTGCAGAAATGCTAGAGGCTGGTATAAGTCAACCAAGTCAAAGTTCTTTCTCTGCTCCAGTAGTATTGGTGCACAAGAGGGATGGATCAGGGCGCATGTGTCCGGATTATAAGGAGCTCAACAAGCTCACTATTAAAGATAAGTTCCCCATTCCTGTCATTGATGAATTAATGGATGAATTGCATGGATCAATTTACTTCACCAAGTTGGATCTTCGTTTAGGATATCATCAAATTAGAATGAAGATTGAAGACATTCCGAAAACGGCATTTAGAACTCATGAGGGTCATTATGAATTTTTGGTCATGCCTTTTGGCCTTACCAATGCACCTTCAACATTTCAAGGTTTGATGAATTCAATTTTCAAACCATTCCTTAGAAAATTTGTGTTAGTATTTTTTGATGATATACTAATCTACAACAAGTCTTGGAAGGATCATGTTGAACATGTTGACAAGGTGCTACAACAATTGGAGGAGAAACAATTATGTGCAAAAAGATCCAAATGTTTCTTTGGAGTCAAGGAGGTCAAATATTTGGGTCATATTGTATCTCATGAAGGAGTTAAGGTATACCCTAGCAAAATTAAAGCCATTAAGGAATGGAAAATCCCCACATCCATAAAGCATCAGCGAGGATTTCTTCGGTTGACAGGGTATTATTGCAAAATTGTTAAGAATTATGGGAGAATAGCAGCACCTCTAACAACATTATTGAAGAAAGATGCATTTTCATGGACTCCGGAAGCAACAAAGGCCTTTGAACATCTTAAAGAGGCAATGTGCCAAGCACCAGTCTTAGCTACACCAGACTTCACAAAAACCTTTATTGTGGAATGTGATGCTTCAGGAAATAGAATTGATGTTGTTCTAATGCAAGATGAAAGACCCATTTCTCTTGAAAGTCGTCCAATCAAGGGAAAGTTTTTAAGCAAAGCTATTTATGAGAAGGAAATTTTGGCAATACTCCATGCACTTAAGAAATGGCGACCCTACCTAATGGGAAGTGTTATGAAACCAGCTCACAAAAAGATAGAAAAGAGAGATCCACGCCTTAGAATTCAGCCTCTTCGAGGGGGAAACCTCCTTTACATTACATAAATGAACAATTCTTGGATGATACAAATGACAAAACCTCCTTTCTATATATAGGAGTCTAAGGAGTCACAATATAATCCAGCCGACCTAACAATAATAATATAAAGCCACAAAAATAACAATAGAGGGATTCTATGGGGCACAGAAATAACAATATGGGGGTAATAGGGGCACAACAATATAAATAAGGGGTATAACTACAATAGTAATGGGGTAATCACTAGTATTATAGGGACCCAACATGCCCCTCTCCTTCAAAAAAGTGTTGTCCTCAACGCTTGAGTAGTTCTGGATACTTCTGCATAAAATTCTCATCCTCCCATGTGGAATCTTCAGCGGATAAGTTCTTCCACTTGATAAGATACTCTGAAATTGATCGATTTCGTAGCTGTCGAGTTCTTGTTTCTGTGACTGCTTCCGGTTCCAATATAATTTTTCCTTCCTCGTCAAGTTCTGGCAATATTGTTTGAATTGGGAGCTTGTCACCTATAACCTTCTTTAAACATGAAACATGGAAAACTGGGTGCAATCGAGAAGCTGCAGGAAGCTCCAATTTGTATGCCATAGTACCAATCTTTTGCAACACCTTGTACGGACCATAATACTTTGGTGATAATTTATTATCCTTCTTAGCTTGCTTTAGGGACATTTGCTTATATGGTTGTAGCCGTAGGAATACCCAATCACCTACATCAAAACTTCTTTCACTGCGATGTTGATCTGCCTGTTGTTTCATTCTATTTTGTGCCAACACGAGGTTATCCTTTAAGAGTTGGAGGACTTGTTGTTGATGTTCGATGTGATGTTCCACTGCCTGAACCTTAGAATTTTCTCTTAAATATGATGTGATGGATGGTGGTTGATACCCATAAAGTGCCATAAATGGGGTCATTTTTGTTGCTGTATGGAAGGAAGTGTTATACCACCATTCAGCCAGAGGCAACCATTTGACCCATTGTGTCTGTTTATCAGATACAAAGCAACGAAGATATCCTTCCAAACATTTGTTTACTATCTCAGTTTGCCCATCAGATTGAGGATGATAAGATGAGCTATGAGCTAACTGAGTACCAAGACAAGAAAATAATTCTGTCCAAAAATTTCCAGTGAAAATGGGATCTCTGTCACTTACAATAATCTTTGGGTTTCCATGTAGCTTTTGAACTGTTTCCATAAATGCAGTAGAAACTGTACTGGCTTTAAATGGATGTGATAATGCACAAAAGTGTGCATACTTGGTAAGTCTGTCAACTACCACCATGATGACACTCTTTCCCTCAGACTTGGGTAAACCTGTGATAAAATCCATTGAAACCTCCTCCCAACGTTGGCTTGGAATGGATAAAGGTTGTAATAGACCCGGTGTCTTAATTGTTTCAACTTTATTTTGCTGGCAAACCAAACATTCCGCCACAAACTTTTGAATATCTGATTTAAGGCCATCCCAAAAAAATTCCTTCTTAACCCTGTGGTAAGTTTTTAAAAATCCTGAGTGCCCTCCTAAGGGAGAAGTGTGCAATTCCATAAGAATCTTTTGTTTTAGCTGGGAATTCTTACAGAGGTATAAGCGATCTTTGTACCATAACGAATCATTTTTCCAGCTAAATGTATCAGAAGTACTGGAATCTTGTTGTAGCTTTCGAATAAGTGCCCACACTTCTTCGTCATTCTTCCATTCCTCCCTTGCTTCGTTTATCCAATCTGGTTGGATAATAGAAATGGCACACAACAATGCTTCCACATCCTCATCCTTTCTTGAGAGTGCATCTGCCACCACATTTTGCTTCCCTTTTTTGTAGATGATTTCAAAGTCATAACCCAACATCTTTGTGACCCACTTTTGTTGCTCTTCAGAGGATAATCTTTGTTCTAAAAAGTATTTAAGGCTATCATGATCCGTTTTTACCTTGAAGTGTCTTCCCATTAGGTAGGGTCGCCATTTCTTAAGTGCATGGAGTATTGCCAACATTTCCTTCTCATAAATAGCTTTGCTTAAAAACTTTCCCTTGATTGGACGACTTTCAAAAGCAATGGGTCTTTCATCTTGCATTAGAACAGCACCAATTCCATTTCCTGAAGCATCACATTCCACAATAAAGGTTTTTGTGAAGTCCGGTGTAGCTAAGACCGGTGCTTGGCACATTGCCTCTTTAAGATGTTCAAAGGCCTTTGTTGCTTCCGGAGTCCATGAAAATGAATCTTTCTTCAATAATGTTGTTAGAGGTGCTGCTATTCTCCCATAATTCTTAACAAACTTGCGATAATACCCTGTCAACCCAAGAAATCCTCGCAGATGCTTTATGGATGTGGGGATTTTCCATTCCTTAATGGCTTTAATTTTGCTAGGGTCTACCTTAACTCCTTCATGAGATACAATATGACCCAAATATTCCACCTCCTGGACTCCAAAGAAACATTTGGATCTTTTTGCATATAATTGTTTCTCCTCCAATAGTTGTAGCACCCTGTCAACATGTTCAACATGATCCTTCCAAGACTTGCTGTAGATTAGTATATCATCAAAAAATACTAACACAAATTTTCTAAGGAATGGTTTGAAAATTGAATTCATCAAACCTTGAAATGTTGAAGGTGCATTGGTAAGGCCAAAAGGCATGACCAAAAATTCATAATGACCCTCATGAGTTCTAAATGCCGTTTTTGGAATGTCTTCAATCTTCATTCTGATTTGATGATATCCCGAACGAAGATCCAACTTGGTGAAGTAAATTGATCCATGCAATTCATCCAGTAATTCATCAATGACAGGAATGGGGAACTTATCTTTAATAGTGAGCTTGTTGAGCTCCCTATAATCTGGACACATGCGCCATGATCCATCCTTCTTGTGCACCAATACTACTGGAGCTGAGAAAGAACTTTGACTCGGTTGAATTATACCAGCCTCTAGCATTTCTGCAACCATACGTTCAATTTCACTTTTTTGGACATAGGGATATCTGTACGGCCTGATGTTTGGAGGAACACTTCCTGGAATCAGATGAATAGCATGATCATGATCACGCATAGGTGGGAGACCTTTGGGAGTCTCAAATACCTTGGAATGATTGTCCAGGACTTTTTGGAGATCTGGAGAAATAGATGATTCCAATGTGGAAACATCTAGCGAACATAATTGTGCAATTACACCTCTTTGCTCCTTTTTTAGAAGCTTTGTCATACCATTAGAGCTGATTATCTTTCCTGGTTTCCCTGCAATACCCCTTAATTCAACTTCCTTTCCTTCCGAAGAAAATTTGATGAAAAGTTCTTGAAAATTAAAAGCTATTGTACCCAAGGATTGTAGCCATTGGACTCCTAGTACAACATCAGCACCTCCCATTGGAATGGAAAGCATTGGGCTAGTCAATACATATTCTCCCATGGATAGCTTGATATTATGGCACTTTCCAGAGCAATTTATTGTTCCTCCATTTGCAATCATCACTTGACACTCTGGTGCTGGATATAGGAAGCAATTCAATTCTTTTGCTACCCTACAATGAATAAAATTGTGGGTGCTTCCTGAATCAATCAACACTATTACCTTTTTCTTCTTGATTTGTCCTTCTATCTTGATGGTTTGAGGAGTGGTAATTCCCGCCAATGCATTACAAGATATGGTCGGATTTATTTGTTCTTCATCTAGGCTTTGTTCCTGGAATATATCCTCTTCTTTTGACCTTTCTTGCTCCTTTTCTTCTTCCTCTTCACAATCTATGTAGAATAATTTCTTCTCAGCACACTTATGACCTTTTGTGTATTTGCTATCACAATTGTAACAAAGCCCTTTTGCTCTTTTTTCTTCCAATTGTTGTGGTGTCAACCTTGTAGGTTGTGGAAGACTATGGGCAACAACACTTCCGTCTTTATAGTTGTGAATGGTATGCTTCCTAGTGCCATAATTTTGCTTTCCATTTTTCTTGCTAACCTGAATGCCTTCTCTAATGAATCAGGTTCCCAAAGGCGCACATCATGTTGGATATTATCCTTTAAAGACCCTATGAACACATCAATCCTATGCTCCTCTGGAATATCTTTTACCCTTATGTTCAATTTTTGGAACTCCTCAATGTGCTCCATTATTGAACCCTTTTGTTTGAGACTTATCAATTGGCTAAAAAAAGTGTTGCTTTTTGTATCCTCATAATGTGCTATCAATTCTTCCGTAAAAATTGCCCAAGTGATAAATTGTTTACGAGAACAAAGCCATTGATACCATACAAACTGATTTGGTTCCAAATATAAAGTTGCCATACGTACCTTTTGTGTGTTTTGCACATTATTGAGATCGAAGAATTGCTCCATCTGTAATATCCATGTGGCGGGATCCTTGCCATCAAACTTCCTCATATCGATTTTTGGAACATGGTGAGTCTTCGATCCAACATTAGAGTCTATGGAATCATGATTAACATTTCTTTTGTTCTCATCATGAGTTTCCTTTACTACCTTTTCACCATTAGTGACCCTTTCTTGTAGCAAGTTCTTCAATTCTTCCATGTCTGTCTTCAAATCTATCTTCAAATTTACCATCGAATCCTCCACCTTAGTTTCCATGCCCTTTATCTTAGATTCCACGCCATTTATCTTAGATTCCATGCCATTTATCTTAGATTCCACGCCACTTATCTTAGCTTCTGTTAGCTTTTGTGAGCGTGACATTTGTTGCACTTGTTCTTGTAATTTTGATATATCATGTAGCATTTCTTCCTCTTCTTCATGAGTCATGCTAGAGCTTTCAGGTTCCTTACTAGGTGTTTGCATTTTCTTTCCTCGGGGCATCAGTTACCGATAATAATGCTTTACTATGCCCTTTGAATTCCGTTAAACCAAGCTTACATAAAAATTTAAAAAAAAACTACACACCTTTTTTCACTTTATAGAAGCCTGATATTGAATCTGATGTATCTCTGTAATTTCGGATCATCCAGTTCTGAAATTGCTACCTGTAGTAGCCTTCTGCGTCCTCTTTCCAATGCCACAAGTCTGAACCAAATTGGATTCTCCAAGGAAGAGTTATGTGAAATCTCCCACAGTGACTTGCTTTTAGACTGGTTCAGTAGAGCGAACTTGTACGACGTGCCACGAGTCACTGTTTCAACCTTTGAATCTGAAACACACATAAAAGAAACTACAGTCCGTCCTCTTTCTGTACCTTTTTACGAAATTTCAATCCGATCCTCAGAGAGAGAGTTATGACGATTTTCCCCAGGTCACCTGTTTTGAATGTAATTCAGAGTCTGCAAAAAGGCCAACTTCCTCAGATCATATCTCCGAAAATATCGCGCGAAAAGCTCTGAAATTCGGACCCAAGGTTCAGCGCCAATTCTTCTCAAATGGGTTTTTTTTGCGACTTCTGAAACATCACAGAAAAAAAGTTATAGCGAAAATGCCACGATGACCTGTTTGGAGCAGCGAAACCCTAGAATCCAAAGCTCTGATACCAAATGTTATGAAACCAGCTCACAAAAAGATAGAAAAGAGAGATCCACGCCTTAGAATTCAGCCTCTTCGAGGGGGAAACCTCCTTTACATTACATAAATGAACAATTCTTGGATGATACAAATGACAAAACCTCCTTTCTATATATAGGAGTCTAAGGAGTCACAATATAATCCAGCCGACCTAACAATAATAATATAAAGCCACACAAATAACAATAGGGGGATTCTATGGGGCACATAAATAACAATATGCGGGGTAATAGGGGCACAACAATATAAATAAGGGGTATAACTACAAGATTAATGGGGTAATCACTAGTATTATAGGGACCCAACAGGAAGACACTTCAAGGTAAAAACGGATCATGATAGCCTTAAATACTTTTTAGAACAAAGATTATCCTCTGAAGAGCAACAAAAGTGGGTCACAAAGATGTTGGGTTATGACTTTGAAATCATCTACAAAAAAGGGAAGCAAAATGTGGTTGCAGATGCACTCTCAAGAAAGGATGAGGATGTGGAAGCATTGTTGTGCGCCATTTCTATTATCCAACCAGATTGGATAAACGAAGCAAGGGAGGAATGGAAGAATGATGAAGAAGTGTGGGCACTTATTCGAAAGCTACAACAAGATTCCAGTACGTCTGATACATTTAGTTGGAAAAATTATTCGTTATGGTACAAAGATCGCTTATACCTCTGTAAGAATTCCCAGCTAAAACAAAAGATTCTTATGGAATTGCACACTTCTCCCTTAGGAGGGCACTCAAGATTTTTAAAAACTTACCACAGGGTTAAGAACAAATTTTTTTGGGATGGCCTTAAATCAGATATTCAAAAGTTTGTGGCGGAATGTTTGGTTTGCCAACAAAATAAAGTTGAAACAATTAAGACACCGGGTCTATTACAACCTTTATCCATTCCAAGCCAACGTTGGGAGGAGGTTTCAATGGAGTTTATCACAGGTTTACCCAAGTCTGAGGGAAAGAGTGTAATCATGGTTGTAGTTGACAGACTTACCAAGTATGCACACTTTTGTGCATTATCACATCCATTTAAAGCCAATATAGTTTCTACTGCATTTATGGAAACAATTCAAAAGCTACATGGAAACCCAAAGATTATTGTAAGTGACAGAGATCCCATTTTCACTGGAAATTTTTGGACAGAATTATTTTCTTGTCTTGGTACTCAGTTAGCTCATAGGTCATCTTATCATCCTCAATCTGATGGGCAAACTGAGATAGTAAACAGATGTTTGGAAGGATATCTTCGTTGCTTTGTATTTGATAAACAGACACAATGGGTCAAATGGTTGCCTCTGGCTGAATGGTGGTATAACACTTCCTTCCATACAACAACAAAAATGACCCCATTTATGGAACTTTATGGGTATCAACCACCATCCATCACATCATATTTAAGAGAAAATTCTAAGGTTCAGGCAGTGGAACATCACATCGAACATCAAGTCCTCCAACTCTTAAAGGATAACCTCGTTTTCGCACAAAATAGAATGAAACAACAGGCAGATCAACATCACAGTGAAAGAAGTTTTGATGTAGGTGATTGGGTATTCCTACGGCTACAACCATACACGCAAATGTCCCTAAAGCAAGCTAAGAAGGATAATAAATTATCACCAAAATATTATGGTCCGTACAAGGTGTTGCAAAAGATTGGTACTATGGCATACAAATTGGAGCTTCCTGCAGCTTCTCGATTGCACCCAGTTTTCCATGTTTCATGTTTAAAGAAGGTTATAGGTGACAAGCTCCCAGTTCAAACAATATTGCCAGAACTTGATGAGGAAGGAAAAATTATATTGGAACCGGAAGCAGTCACAGAAACAAGAACTCGACAGCTACGAAATCGATCAATTTCAGAGTATCTTATCAAGTGGAAGAACTTATCCGCTGAAGATTCCACATGGGAGGATGAGAATTTTATGCAGAAGTATCCAGAAGTACTCAAGCGTTGAGGACAACACTTTTTTGAAGGAGAGGGGCATGTTGGGTCCCTATAATACTAGTGATTACCCCATTACTATTGTAGTTATAACCCTTATTTATATTGTTGTGCCCCTATTACCCCCATGTTGTTATTTCTATGCCCCATGGAATCCCTCTATTGTTATTTTTGTGGCTTTATATTATTATTGTTAGGTCGGTTGGATTATATTGTGACTCCTTAGACTCCTATATATAGAAAGGAGGTTTTGTCATTTGAATCATCCAAGAATTGTTCATTTATGTAATGTAAAGGAGGTTGCCCCCTCGAAGAGGCTGAATTCTAAGGCGTTGATCTATCTTTTCTATCTTTTCTTGAGCTGGTTTCATAACAAAAAAAGTCCCTCATGTGAAAATGAATGTGGTTTTATGTTGATTACCTAGGAGTATGATAATTTTATTTTAGCTGAAAAATCTGTCCATAAATGAAAATATTTCATTTTCGCCACATTCGTCGATGAATTGATCGATATAGGGAGTAGGATAATTGTCTTTTGGAAGATCCTTATTGATGTCCCTATAGTTGACACATTATCTAATGGTACCCTATTTCTTGTTAACATGTACGTTATTGGATACCCAATCAAAGTAGGGAACCAGGTAGATAAAACCTACTTCGAGCAGTTTTTCAACCTCAACTTTAGTCGCAGTAGCTTTTCTTGTATGCACCAAATGTAATCGTTGTCTAATACACTTGGCATCTAGGTAAGTCTTGATTTCATGTATTACAATGCTTGGATCAATTCTTAGCATTTCCTCATTGGACCAGGCAAAAATTTCATATAATTCTTGAAATAGGGACTTATCAGTTCAAACATTTTCGATTGAGAACGAGGCACCTATGTGAATATTTTCAACAATCCCCATTTTAACTGAGATTTCAATTCCAATGTTCGTAAATATATTCCCCAAATTTGTTTGACATTCAGATTGAAATATTAAGATGGGTAATTTTGTACTATTTACTATTTGAGGTGATAACATATTTGAAAAATCATTCTCGATTTTTTTAGGGATAGGTAGAAATAATGAACGATGATGGTGATCATTTCATGGAATTTCATCCAAAGTCATAACCTTTGTGATACTTTTGTTAGTTGGAAACATATTATCAAAAGGATTAGAGAATGAAGCCGGTTCTAATCAAGGCAAAGGAGAATAATCTTCATTTATCGTATCCACTTGATCAACATCTACATACGCTAGGTCAGAAAACAATTGTACTTCCTAATAAGATAATTCAAAAGGGCTCAAAGGCATCTCACTTCCATAGGAGGATAAATAAAACTCTAAGGCACTATCCATGGATGAGGAGATTGTATAGTTCTTGATGTAATCATGTTTACCTTGGAAAAATTAGAAGGAAAATTTAGTGGAGGCATCGCAAAGGTTCCCATGAATGACGAGTCTTTGAGTAAACCAAGACCAATATCTTCATAACAAGAATTAGTTTTTCCGACAAAATTAATGCTACCTGTAGAGTTAAGGTCTAAAGTGTAGTAAGGCAACTGGTCTACATTGACAAGTTTTCCCTTATAAGGAAATTGTATCATTTCAAATAGTGATTATACCACTACTAACCCATAGCTCCAACTTCGACCAAGAAAAAGGTTGTAATCTAGATGACTTTGATTGCAATCATTTTTCCCACTATCTCTATGATCCAATTGTTTAGAATCCCATATGGACGAAAACCTCTTCCACCAAAGGATTTTATAGTGGTAGGTGATTGATTATTGGTTGGAGAAATTAAATCCTTCAACAAGAAATCGACATAATGCACATAGAAGCTCCTTCATCAACAACTATACGAAATACTCATCTAGTTTTAACAAAAAATGGAATTTGGATTCCCAGTTGAGGTCAGATCGTGGTGGAGAATATGATTCAAAGGAATTCCATGATTATATCAAATAACATGGAACCATAAGATAATTTACAACTAGATACACACAGTAGCAGAATGGTGTAGCAGAGAGAAAGAACCAGACAACTATGAATATGGCAAGAACCATGTTGAAAGGCAAAAACTTATCTGATGAGTGTTGGGTAGAAGCAATTGCATGTGTTATTTATGTGATCCACAAAAATACTACAAAGAGTGTGATGAACATAGTACCAGAACAAGCATGGTTAGGTATGCCTTGCAATGTATCTCATCTCTGAGTATTTGGATATGTAGCTTATGCAGATGTGCCTAATGAGAAAAGAATAAAATTGGATGATAAATGTGAAAAATGCATATTTACTGGTTATAGGGAGCAATCAAAAGCTCACAAATTGTATAACGTTGTCACCAAGAAGACCATAATTAACATATATGTTGCATTCAATGAACACGAGTCATTGGATGGTAGTATAAACAAAACAATTGATGCACAAGTGCCACTAATGGAATAAGATGATGTAGTAGAAAAGAAGCAACAAGAATAATAGGTGAAGACTCCAACATAGAAAAACCAACAAGGACTCCAAGATTTTCTGAGCAACATGGATCTTTAAGAAGATCAACAGATCGAGAGTCTCCCGACAATCAATGAGGTGATGAATCAAGAAATGGTAAGAAAGAGATGAGAAGTCTGGAAGATATTTATGATGCTTTGGATGTTAGTTCAAATTTTGCATTGTTATCATTCCAGCCTTCTTCATTTGAAGAACCAATCAAAGATGAAAATTTGGTGCAAGCCATAGATGAAGAAATTGAAGCTATTTAAAAGAATAATACAAGGGATTTTGGTTGATTTTCCAAAGGACAAAAATCTCATTTCTGTAAAGTGTGTTTACAAGACAAAGTTGAATGAGAAAGATGAAATTGACATATTTAAAGCACAACTTGTAGCAAAAGGATTGTCATAGTGACCGAGAATAGATTTTGCAAAATCAATTTCTCTCGTAGCTAGATTGGATACTGTAAGAGAAGTTCTAGCCACAAAAACTTAGAACAAGTGGAAATTATATTGGATGGATGTGAAATCACCTTTCTTGAATGGAATTCTAGAAGAATAAATTTATGTGCAACAGCCTCAAGGAAATGAAGGTTAAGGTAAATAAGATAAAGTTTACAAGTTGAAGAAAGCGCTCTATGGACTGAAGCAAGAACTTAGAGCTTTGTATAGAAAAATTGACAGCTAAATGATCAACAATGGATTTTGTAGAAGCAACATTGAGCCTACCTTGTACAGAAAGGTAAATGAGCAAGGACATATTTTGATTTTTTTCTTATATGTTAATGACATGATTTATACAGGTGATTTTGAGTTAGATGAATTTAAAGCTTCCATGATGAAATAATTTGAGATGTTGGATATTGGCCTCCTGATATATATTCTTGGCATAGAAGTTGAGCAATCTAAAAAATGAATTTTTATTTGCTAAATAAATATGCTAGAGATTTGTCGAAAATATTCAGGATGGAGAATTGCAAACCTATCCCTACACCAGTTGCAAAACGTACAATGTTAAGCAATTTTTATGAGGGATTAGATTTCAATCTAACTCTATTCATAAGATTCATTGGCAAGCTCATGTATCTCAGAGCTACAAGACCAGATATCATGCGAGGAGTGAGTTTGATTTCCAGATTTATGGAGACTACAAAACACACACATTGGAGTGCAGGAAAAAGAATTCTGAGATACATAGTAGGAACTAGAGATTGTGGCATAATGTATGCAAGCACAGAAAAGAAGGATTTTATTGGATACAAAGATTGTGATTTTGCAGGCAATTTGGATGATAGGAAGAGCAGTTCTGGTTATGTATTCCATCTTGGTTTAGGTGTGATTTCATGGGTATCTAAGAAGCATCCCATTGTGACACTTTCGTCAGCATAAGCATAATACGTAGCAACAACATTAGAAATATGTTAAGGAGTCTGGTTAAGAAGAGTATTTGATGGACTCAAGTAGAAACAACAAGGATCAATAAAAATATATTGTCACAACACCTCAGAGATTCCACTATCCAATTATAGTGTGTTTCATCAAAATATTAAGCATATTGATAGTAGATGTCACTTTATTAGAGAACTTGTGAGAAATGGAGGAGTTCACTTGAAGCCTTGTAATCTAGTGATCAACTGGGCGATATATTTACTAATTCGTTAGAAAAATATGTGTTTGAGTTTCCTAGAAGAAACTTGGGTGTTGTAAGCCTAGATGAGACATACACCAACATGCATGTTTGAGTTGTCATGAGTCATGTCTTAGTTTAGCAGTCATAATTACGGGGGAGTTTTAAAATAAGCTAATTACTCCTGCATGAGGAGTTGGATAAAAAATTAGAGAGTCAGTTAACTGAGAATTGAGTCAAGTCGAGTGAAGTCATAATCGAATTCATAGTGTGCGTTTTCATGCCAAGTTGTGTGGTTGCATGTCAAGTTAGTTTAGGTGAGTCTCTAGTTGGAAAAGGTTAAATACACTTCATCGAGTTCATTGTAATAATTAAGTTTTGTGTGATTAATAGAAGATCTGCAACTCATGTGTTTGGTGTGTGAATTTTTGTTTTAGCTCCTTTGCCTTTCCAATAGGTCTAATTCCCCTGCTCAATTATCTCTTCAAAATATGTGTCACAACAAGGTCTTTACTCAAAGATGAAGTCCGGAACATCGTCATTGCAATTCTACAGCCATGCACGATTAGTAATGTTCTAGACGAGGATTGTGAAGGTGGCCGTAAATGTGGCTAGCTAGAAAATGATCGCTTTAAGGTAGATAACTCTTCTTATGTTGTCCACCGACTGCAAAAATTGACTAGTGTATCAACTTATTGTTGTTGTTCTTACCAAACGATGAGAAAGATAAACAACAACGCAAATATTGATTGTCCATCGCATTATTCGGTGGGTCTTTTTCTCTCGTTCAATTATTTATTGTGTAAAAAACTAATATTATTGAGTGTAGGGTTTATGGATTTTTTTAAGTAGAAGTGTTGGATGTAGGTTTTAGCGACGGAGATTTATGTAACCATTAGAAAAACAAATCGTTTCCCGCATCCATCAATTGATTGTTGTTGTTTTTGTGAACCGATGAGAAAGATAAATGACAACACAAATCAGCTGGCTATTCTACACTGGACCGCTCTATTAGGTGGGAATAGTTTGTTTGTTCAATGATTTGTTGTGGAAGAAATGAATACTATTGAGTCTAGGGTTAGGGTGTTTTCGGTAGAAGCACCGGATGTAGCGTTCGGCGATGGATATCCATGCAACCATAAGAAAAAGAATTGTTTCCTATGTCTATCAACTAATTATTGTTGGCATTGCCAAACGAGGAGAAGGAGAAATGGTAGCACAAATCAACTGGCTACTCTACAGTTTGCCTCTCTATTCGGTGAGAATTGTTCGTTTGTTCAATGATTTATTGTGAGGAAATGAATAACATTGATTGTAGGGTTAGCCTATATCCATTTTTTATGAGCTTTAGAAAATACAAACGTGACATGATATTTGATTGTTTGTGTTACTACATATTCTTGTGTTAGTAAACACTGTATATATATAAACATTTAAAGAATTTATAGATATAATAGTATGAGAATTAATAATATTTTATTCAAATATAATAAGAAAATAAATAAATCCAATAATATTTAATATATCCAAGTTAACATTGATCCAGGCTTTTCTTATTGAAGT
Organism: Pinus tabuliformis; assembly: GCA_031772625.1. Lineage (NCBI taxonomy): Eukaryota > Viridiplantae > Streptophyta > Pinopsida > Pinales > Pinaceae > Pinus > Pinus tabuliformis. Next base: position 1,072,292,737 of record CM062807.1, on the reverse strand, counting down.
TATAAGATGGTCATGACTAACAACGTATATTAACAATGTAATTCGATTTTACAATGACATATATGAGTTTCTTCTCAAATAATTCCATGAGTCATTGATATTATAATAGTAGGATTATGTATAATGTAAAACACAATCAATTATAAATATATATCACGTATATTAATTATTTTTAAAGTAAGTATAGTATTTAAGAAATGAATTTAATAATTAAAATAAAAAATAAAAATACTAACCTAAATAATAATTATTTAATATTATAATAATGTTATTTTAAGTAATCATGTAATTCAAATTGAATCAAATTCAAGAGTTGTCAATGACAACAATTTTGAATTTGAAGTTAATTGTAATTGATGATTACATTGTTCGCGAAGGGACGACTACTTGTACGTAGAATCTTGAGGGACCAATGTCCTAGCTCAGAGGACCATCTCCACTACGAATGCCTTACTTGGGTTAATTGTAATTAACACTATTTAAGTATAGTTAATTTAATTCGTGATTTTTTGATGTAGTTTATTCTAGTTAGTTATGGTTGACTTTACCCATTATGGTTAATTTTTTTTTTGTTATAATTGATAATGGTTGAACATATATAATTGGTATTATAAAGTATAATGTATCATTTTAAAATATTTATTTTCAAATTGTTAAACACAAATTGTAACTCTTTTATGTTTTGGTTTTTTTTTGTCATATTTTAATAATAATATTTTTAATTAAATAATAGTTTTAATTTTTTAATTTTTTTTGAATGTAGGAATGGATTCAACACTCTAAAAAATCTATGTTAAATTTGGATTATGTAAATTCGATACCTCAAATTTTTTATTCTTACAAATCCTTATAGAATTAAAACACCTCAAAAGGGCTAAAACAAGGAAGATTTAGATTATAGCATAGTTAGCCATTATTTACTATATTCTAATAAGATTTTTTACCACTACTGAAAATGATTATCTATAATCTCCTATACTTGGTTATGATTTCTTCTAATTCATTATGGTTTACCTTAGGCCACTTATGGTTAATTTTAGTTAAGCATAGTTGATTTTAATCTAATGTGGTTGATTATGTTTGATTGCAGTTATGCGTATTTCATTATAATTGATTATTGTTAGCCATTTACTTTTGTTGACTACTATTTATTATCACTAAATTTGTTCAACAATAACTGAATTTCACTACAATAAAATGTAGCATGTACAACAACACTTTAGTTTCCTTTCCTAAATTTTAGTTGATTTTGGTTAGTTATAGTTGAGCCTTGATTAAATTTACTTATTCTAAACTGACTTTTATTGTTAATTCTATTTGACTATCACTAAAATTGGTTTATTAATATTAATTTTAACAAATTTCAATTAGAGTTAAGACTTCTCTGAGTAAAGCAATTTTGATCTGGTATTTCCATATCCATCACATTAAAAATTTTAGTTGATTTTTTGAGTCTTCAAGTGTGTCTCAACATTAGGACGTTGATAAGAAATCTCATCATGCATGGAAATATAATCAGGTGGACCACACTTGCTAGCTTGAAAAATAGACTAAAAATTTTAATGTGACAGTCCACAAATACAACATTAAAATTCCAATTAATAATTGATTATAGTTACTTCTATATTGAGTATAGCTAATTTCAATTAATTTAAATAAACTATCATTGCATAATCAAAGTTGGTTTACCATTTGCATAAAATTTCTAAACAATATAAAAGTTCATATAATTAAAGGCTTAAAAACTTTGTAACTATTGTAGTGGCTACAACAACCCTCCAAAATTTTTCCTATGCTTCATTTTGGAGCCTCCCTTCTAAATCGCAACAACTCATCTTGCATCGATCTAGGTATTTGTGCTTTGATTGAGCTGCATCCTTTGCACCTTGGCTTGTTTTTTTCTTTATTGGTTCACTGTCTAACCCACAAGCTGATCTCGTGACTTTGTTTTCATCCAATTTCGGGCTTGCCTTAGAGAACTGTGTGATCCTTGAGGGCAACCAACCTTGCTCTTGGGAATTTGGCAGTCCAAGCCAACAGTGAGCCTTGAGCTCAAGAATTGCACAGTCCAAGCCAATAGTGAGCCTTGACCTCAAGAATTTCGCAGCATGAGATGACAACCAACCTTGAGCTGGGAAATTGCACGGAGCATGAGAGTTAACCTAGAGCCACTCATCCCAGAAACTATGTAGACGCCTTTCTGTGGTCAGAAACTACGTAGTGCATGAGCCAAAGATTTGTCTAGTCCTTCCGAGAACTGGGAATTTTTTTTCGAAAAATCTGTGACAGGTTTCCCTTGAAAAATGAAAGAAAACTAAAGGGCAAGAAGCATCCCTAGGAAGTATGGATCTATTATTAGTTTCTTGAAAGTGGCACATTATTATTGTTAAAAGTTTCCACCAAAGGGAAATTTTGTCCTTGATCTCAGGCATGTGCATAATAAATTCCAATTTGCGCAATTATATGTAATGGATGCCTCTAGAGCTCATTTTTAGATTGATCAAGCTATATAATTCTCGAGGAGATTAAGGAGCCTTTGAAGCATTTTCATCACTTTTCCCAGTGAGTTTTTCTTTTATCCTCTTTTGTCGCTTTTTCTATTGCTTTTGGTTGTTTAGTTTGTGTGAGTAGTGTTTCACTTGTTTCTTTGCACGAATCTTGGCGTTTTAACTTGTTTTAGCTTCTAGAAGTGTTTTTTCAAGTTATAGGTTTCCTTTCCTAGGTGTCACATGAGTTTTCCCATTTTTGCACCAACGGTCGTTGTTGTGGTGACTCCCTTCACACGTTTCGTTTTCCCTTAGTTTCATTAGTTGTTTCACTTGTCTCACACTTATTCATCAATACATAGTCAAATCTATAGTCAAAATCAAATAATCCTTAAGATCTGCTTGATTTTCATACTCCCCATGAGAAGATATGGGATTCCTTTTCTTAGATTTCACACTTCACTACATGCATTGTGCAATCTGGGAGCTCAAGGCCTATGCCTTGGCTTTTGAAATTCCATAGTGCTTGTCCTAACTTAGCTCCAATTGTCCACTACACCCTTCCAGGAGCCAGTTTCTCAACCATGCCACTTAGACTGCATAATGCATAGTCTCTCCCAGGCCCTTGAAAAGATTTAACTGCACATTGCACAATTCTAGTCATCAAGCTTCCACATTGACTGCTGGAACTACATAGTGTGCAATTCCCATAGTCATTCAGTTGCCCCTATCACTAAAAATTGCACAATCCATCTCATTAGATGTCCCGATTGCTTCTTGGTGATGTTCTGAAGTTACATTTGCAAGAGTTAATATTTTCTTACCATGAGTGTCCTTTTTGTACCATAGGTACCACACTCGTGAAGCACTTCTCTCCAACAGTCATTGTATTATGGCACCAAAGAGAGATTCTTCAAGAGAGACTAGACTGAAAGCAGTACTAGGGAAGCAATTGGACAACCGCTAATTAACATAATTAAAATTCCAATATATGTAGACAAGCAACTATTCATAGAAAAGGAGTCAACACTTACATGGTAGCAAGTCCACCAGTAGTAGAAGAAGGAAACGATCCAATACAAGATCAGGGAAAGATGCAGTTGCTGAAATAATACAGGGAGAATAAAGCTAGAGAGTGAAAGAAGATTCAATATTCATGTAGGTAGCTTTGGTAGCAGACAGAAAAGGAAGCAGAGGATACAGACAATAGAGCAAAGCAAGAGAGAAAAGTGATCTTGTAGGCAGTATAACTGAGATTGCAACAAGAAGAACAAGAACTGAAGAAGAAAGAGAGTTCAGGAGGAATGAATAGTAAGAGAAGTAGAAATAGGAAGAATAAAAAAGGCAAGGCATGATAATGGAGGAAACAATTCCCATACAAGTAGAAGAGTTAAAACAACCAGCATTAGAGGAGGAGAGTGAAAAGATGCAGGATCGGGAGCTTTCTGAGAAGATTGAGTAGCTGATCAAAGTGACAGATATGGAGGTGGAACAAGAGCCATAGAATGAGGACACTGACCTTATGTCGAGAGCACCATAGGTCATCTCTCAGTGTCTCGAGTGAGCAATTAGATAATGTTCTCCTTCATAATGGTGCGATCATGGATGTGCACAATCTATCGTTTGATGAGCTACAGAAGAGAATTGTACAGGTGTGAAGGAGGCACTTTCTGAATGATCACACAACACCTGCATTCATCAAGGAAAGGTTGGTAGTGTCAGACACGAGGAAGCATCCATCTGCCCTTGTCAAATCTAACTAGGCCTATGAAATGACAACAACCTCAAATGTTAAGTACTTGACGACTGAGAATGAATAAGTTGAAAAGAAATTACATGTTGCTAGGCAAGAGGCAGAGCAACTCCGAGCATCAACACAGATTGTAGTTTTCACAATAGGGGAGATGAGGAAAGTGATACTTGCTAAAGTATCAACGTTTGGTGATACCATGCATAAGCCCTATAACGGATTTGTCACCCAGCATAAAGCATTTGTCCTTGAGCATGGCCTACAACAACAGAGAAAAGAGTTTGTTCAAACTCTCAAGAACATATATGCTTCCATCGCCCATGCACAAGAGTGAAAAATGTAGTACAACGGGGCCCACTTGGCTTAGAAAAGAAGATGATGTCATAGGTAGAGATGGACAAAGTGAATGTATGAATGTTGATCCAGAACTACTAACGTCTTGGCCCATTCATTAGCAGCATACATGTCTCACATTTGTAGTTGTACAATAATTTGGATGTCATGGTGAGAAGGAATAGGATTTGATTAATCGATTCCCTCACCGTTGCTAAACCCAAGAGCCAAGTCCAACTAGAGATCGATGAGTATGTGGAGCAGCTATGACAAGAGGCCACCAAGAGAGACTTCGAGTTGAACGCACACAACATGGAGGAGTGCATCAGTGGTCTTGTTAAAGTCAACACCATGCTGCTCATGCTCCAGAATGAGTTGCATACAGGCTCCAAAAGGATATACCAAATTCCATGGAGGCAAGAGTTCGCTCTGAAGAGGAAACCATCAAACAGTTTGGGGAGACCATCATGCAATAAAAAGCTTGGAATCAATATGTGACTCAGAAAAACCAATTGGAGGTTGCTGAGTTGGTCTTTCCCCAAACTTCGTAGTCATAGTGTTTTCTCTTCTTAGGTTGTCTCTAGCCTATTTTTTCTTACATGGGTACATGTGGAAAATGAAATATTATTTGTACACATGTTGTAAGTGAGATTCCAAGTGTCATTAGTTGAATGTGAAAATTCATCATGTTATGTAATGAGTTACTTGTAAAAAGTTGAAGAGTCATGAGGAAGTCAAAGAGTCACAAAGGAGAATTTCAGGGGTTAGCCCACCCTTTGTTATAAATAGAACCGCATAACTCATAGAATAGCCTTTTGGGAGCCAAGAATTTGGCTAGGCTTAGCCATCGAAAAGGATTGAGAGTATTGTGACGAGCTTTGGATCCTCCACATCATAGAGTGAGTATACTTCTTTGGAGGATCAAGCGTTCTTGATTGTAATGTTACACTATTGGGGCTAGTGGTCGTCAATGGTGTATGTATGGGTGGAACTTTCACTTATAATAATAATATCATAGTCAACATGCTTTCATGCATATGTTGTAATTCTGGTTGGACTATTCTAGTTGCTTTAGAAACATATGTTGTTTAACTTACGCATCTGCTTTTGAACTACTTTGTATGAAATTGTATGACTCCTGTTGAATGTGTGTTGTTGGATTAATGTGTCACTTTAATTTGTGGAATATTCCACATTTTAGCTTGTGATATCATTCCAATAATGTGTTCCTTGCAAGCTGCATACTATTACAGACTCACAAGGGGCACACTTCCTTTTCCCCTCCATGTATTAGAACCTTCATGCATCCCACCTAACTCTCTACAGGGTCACACACTTACTCTCACCCAAAGTTGTCTTACTTATCTCTTCGTGCTACGACAGTCAAGGAATTACAATACCACCCAATGATGGGACTTCTACTCCAAATGGTTTGAGGTCTAGTTGGGACTTCATATCAGCAAGATCTCCTGAATGTTTGTGGGTCCAACACTGTCAACATTTATTGCCCTAGAAGGACAACTAGATGACAATTTGAGCCATTAAAGTCTGTTTTGAATTTCCACACCCATTTCATGATGTCGTCCACAATAAAATTCATGGTATGTTTCTCCATAGATATAAAATTACAAGTGTCAATGAATATCATTGATGACTTGTAAAATCTTAAGTTTAGAGGCGAGGGTGAAATAACCTTTGTTGAGCATATTGAATGTTTTATTCAATTTTTCACAAAGCACAACATCTCCCTTGAGAATGTTTCCTCTAGGTTGTTCATTATCATGTTTGAAGGGCATGTAATGTAATGGTGTTACACATTGACCGATGCATCCATTCACTTTTCAAATGCTTTTTCACAGGAATTTCCCATGCTTTTTGTAGATATGTTCATGAACACCTGTGCCAAAAAAATTTAGAATTGCAAAAATAACCTCATGAATCATTGTGCCATTTTCACAATCATTTTGTACATCTTTGGTGCGAATTTCCAGAAAATGAAGTTTATTGCGATATCTTAACTGAAGAATTTGTACATGTTGTTTGAATTTAATTAACTTCTCAATACTTATAGTGTTTCAAGTCACTCCTATCTTATTGCGAGGCTAGATCTTCCAAATCTTTGATGGACAATGTTGTTGTTCAAATTAACCCACCATCCACTTCCCATCAAACAACTCTAGTGCCACAGGTTGAGGTGGAAAAAATACAGAATATGTCTATTGAACTATCACCTTCTCTTCCCATCTCGCATGCTTAGAACCCCTGCACAATTTTCGACTACAAGCACGATGTGTGTGATGAACTATTTTCCCCTCGTCCTCTACCCATCGGTCCCTCTGATCCTCCAAATTGCGAGTTTGCGTGTTCATATATTTCAAATACTTTCTTTGGTTTTCATGACGATCATATGTTGGATGGAGTTGTTGTTGAGCAGGAAAACTGTGATATCATTTGTGATGAGTATGTTAGGGAGTCAAGAGTCGAACAAGAATCTGCGATGAAGGATGATCTTATTCCTTCTACACCTCTTCCGCACTATCCTGGCACTATCCATGATTCTGTCATTGCAGTTGAATCATGTGATAATTCACTTTCTGATCATATTAATACTTCCAATCATTCAAAAAATTTATGGAATGCGAGTTTTTCATCTAAATGTGGAGAGGTAGAATTCGCTATCATGGATCTTCCCAATTCCTCATCATGCCTTTCTGGAAACATAGAGGGTGAAATTTTTCATTTTTCATCTTCTGCTATATACGGTTCATTAGATCATGAGGATGCCCCCATTGGTGATCTTGAATTTTCTGATCACAACTGTCGTGACCTGTTCATCGATTCAGCTAGTCATGATGTTGATTTTTCCACTATCGAGTTTTCAAAGCCACCTATCTCTGATGATCTACCTTTCGATGAGGTGGAAATTCTCAATATTTCTGGACACTTTAGCTTGAGTTAATGGTTATGTTAGGCTCTCCTATCCTTGAGTCTAGTTCCATCTCTGATCAGAAGAATGCTTAATTTTTCGAGGCTCCTCGTCACTTCACTACACATATTGAAAATCCTTCTATTTTGCAATTTTGCATCCTCCATCCATTTTTCACAATCCCATCGCTCAATCTTTGGAGGAGTCCTATTTGGCGAGAACCATAGCGAAACAAAAGTATATTTCTTTCTTTATGTTTGTTCAACCTCGCAGTTTTAAATTTTTTGCATGTAATTCTTCGACTCACAATGTGGAAGGACACCATGACATAGCCACGAAATGTCTCCCTTGCTCTTTTCATTCTTATTTATCCATGCATTCATTCAATCTTCGAACATATTGGTTTGTATTGTGTTATATTTCTTTTCAATTTATTTTATTGCATATCTTTCTTGTTAATCATGTTTTCGCCCCCAAGTGTCACATGAGCTTTCCTGTTTTTTCACCAACGGTCACTGTTGTGGCAACTCTCTTCTCACGCTTCATTTTCTGTCAATTTAAATAATAATTACACTAGTCTCACATGCATGTATAAAAATTAGTCAGATCTTCACCCAATATCACATCATCCTTTAGATCTACTTGATTTTCGCACTCCCCATCGGTAGATCTGGGCTCCCCTTTCCCGGATCTCACACTTCACTACACGCACTGCGTAATCTGGGAGCTCTAGGCCTTTGCCTTGGATTATAGAATTGTGTAGAGCCTGTCATGGCTTATCTCCAATTGTGTACTATGCAACTCTAAGATCTAGTCTCCCATATTGGCCACTTAGAATGCACAATGCGTAGTCTCTCCTCAGCCATGGACGAGACTAAATTACGCATTACACAGTTCGAGTCATAAAAATTCCACACTGACTATTGGGACTGTGCAGTACACAATTCCCATTATCAGTGAGTCACCCCTCTCAGCCAAAATTACACAATCCCTCTCATCATATGCCTTGATTACTGCTTGATCATGGTACAAAGTTAGATTTCCAGGAGCTAATGTTTGCTTTCCATGAGTTCCATTTTTGTCCCATAGGTACCACACTCATGAAGCACTTCTCTCCAATAGTCATTGTACCATGGCACCAAAGGGATCTGCTTCAAGAGAGACCACTGAAAGAAGTATTGGGGAAGAATTTGAGCAAGTGCCAGTTAACTTTCCAATATATGAAAACACTCAATTGTTCATAGAAAAGGAGTCAACACTAACATGGCAGCAAGTCTAGTAGAAGGAAACAATCCAGTACAAGATCAAGGAAAGAGGAAGTTGCTAACATAATACAGAGACAAAAAAGTTGTAGAGTGAAAGAATATTGAATCTTCATGCAACCAACTCTCGCAGCAGAAGAAAAAGGAAGTAGATGATAGAGACAACAGAGCGGAGGAGGAGATAAAAGTAGGGCTTGCAGATAGTAGAACTAAGATCACAACAAGCAAAAAAAAAAGAAGGAATAACGGGAGCTGAGGAGGAAATAATAGGAAGAGGAGTAGGAAAGAGAATAAGAGAAAAGGTAAGGCATGATGATGGAGGAAATAATTCCCATACAAGTTGAAGAGTTGGAATAGCCAGCAACAGAGGAGGAGAGTGAACAGATGTAGGATCAGGAGCTTGCTCAGAAAATTGAGCAGTTGATCAAATTGAGTTACATGGAGTTAGAACATGAGCCACGGAATGAAGACACTGACCATATGCCAAGACCACCATAGGTCACCTCTGAGTGTAACATGCCTCTTGAGCCTACCTTGAGAATTAGATACTAGGCTCCATTAATTTAAAATTTTGTCTCTGTTATAGTTAAGATTCAACCATCATTACGAGTATAGTGGCCTCATCATCACATGCACAAGGATATTCCTTGAAACTATATCCATGATCCTAACTGCTAAACAATATCAAAGCAATGATATTACATATTATCTTGAACCACCTTTAGGCACAAAATACAAATTGGATAAGAGAATCGATCATAACGTGCAACCCATAACCGCGGGGGATTAATTGGGGGATAAATACCATACCACATGAATTCGTATTGGGGGATATATACTGAGGAAAAAATGACATAATATATTGAGCATATAATAGGGGGTAAAGGGTTTTTATATTGGCAAGTATAAAAAATGGAGCTCAAAGTTAATGAAAAAATATAAAGGGGTATAAAAAATGTTAATGAAAAAACTGATACCTACAATATCTAATGAAATTAGAGGTTTTTTAAATTGGGAAGGTGTATTGGTTTCATAGTGGTAGGGGTTAAATAATGTGATTTTTAGAGGTATTTTTCAATATGTAGTCAAATTAGGAGTATTGTTTAGTATGCCACGAACACGCGTGATATGCCAAGTGTTCATTGAGTGAAACCCCCATGCCCATAGATTCTTCATTGACTCCACACAATCATTAATAGAGAATTAACTTGAAACTACCTCCACTAACATGGTCATGTATCATAATTATAGTGTTACCAACATGGTCAAAGATATTACTATCTCACCTCTTATGCAATTGGGAGGAATATCTAAGCTAGCTTCAACGTATGTCATAGATAACTAGACTCATAGACTACATCATACTATATTGCTCCACATGCCCAAGGTCTCATGCATAAATATTTATCCAGTTATCTTTAGAAGCACACTATGTTCTTTTACTAAACATAATGATGATCAAGTTCAGATTCAATAGATGTATCACACATCCATATATGCTTAGCTCACAACAAGATGAATATAAGTATTTCTACTTATGCATAATGGTCCATATAGATTCTACCATGAGTAAGATAGCTCCATGGCCTAAGCAATAACAACTTCCTACTATGCCTCTCCCCACTAACTCTATTCTTTGATGCAGTAGGAGACACATGCATAAGATTGAAATCATTTACTTTAATACAGATAATACTACCATCTATGCATATGCGCTGTATGACTCTATCACATAAAGAGTAAGGAGTAGACATACAGTATTTCCCATTTAAGTGAACTTGAATAGAATAGAAGAATGACACCACTTCGACTACTTTGTCACATGAACGCATCTAAAATCATCTCATAAACACCATCTACTCATGTATGTTAGTCGCATGCAATTAATTTAAACATTTTCATGGCTAGGAAACTTTATCTCATATGCAATTAAATTTTAACATGGAGGGTAAGAAACCAACATACATAGCATCCCCACACATATGAATCCAACTATATCAGAAAAGAGAGAAAGCATCACTTGGAGAGCGGAGTTCCACCACCCAACCATTAATCACCTATGATTCCCCCTGAGCCGAGGTTCTTGCCATGGATCAACTGCCTCCAATTGATCTATGGAATGGGTATTTAATACCCTCTTTCATGATATGGTTTCCATTAGCGACATCCCGCTATTATGAATTTTTTATCCATTTTGCTAGGCCTTTCTAAAAAAAGATCGCCTTTCTCTCTTGTGAGACTTTTCCTCATAAAAGATTTGCTTTATCTCCCGCACAAATTTTGTGCTTTTTCTCGATGGATATTTATCTCCAATCCATCAATATTATCTAGAATCACATCTAGAAGCTTTATCATGAAAGATTTATCCTATCCCATTCTTCAATGGGATTTGGCAAGAATCTCATCTCTTGGTGTCTCGCTTTTCCAAGTGATCAATTATTAATGATTTAATAGTTGATTTTCTTTTCATAATACACATCTTACCTAGCTTTCCTCATATTAGGTTTTTATTAGTTTGACCCATAAGGTAGGGGTGTTACACTCAGTCTCCACCACCTCTAGTGTCAGAACCTCTCATGAGCAAGCAAGGACATATTGTTCTCCTTGATGATGATCGAGTCATGGATGTGTACAATCTATCATTTGACGAGTTGCAGAAGAGGATTGTACAGGCATAGACGAATCACTTTCTGGATGATCACGCATTGCCTACATTCATCAGGGAAAGGGTGGTAGTGCCAAACACCAGGAAGCATCCATATACCCTTGTCAAATCCAACTTGGCCTATGTAGGAGTGACAAGCTCAAATATTAAGTACCTAATAGTCAAGAATGAATAACTAACGAAGAACTTGTGAGTTTCCAAGGAAGAGGCAGAGAAACTCTGAGCATCAATGCACAATGCAGTTTTTTCAATGGGGGAGATGACGAAAGGGATACTTGCAGAAGTATCAACATTTGGTGATACCATGTTGAAGCTCTATGACATATTTGTCACTAAGTTTAAATAAGTTGTCTGTGTGCATGGCCTACAACAATGGAGGAAAGAGTATTAAAATTCTCAAGAACATACATGCTGCCCTCACCTGTGCATAAGGGTGGAAAATGCGATACAATGGGGCCCCTCTTGACTTATTGAAGATGATGAAGCCATAGGTAGAACTAGAGAAAGCAAAGGTCTAAATGTTGATCTAGAACTACAGGTAGCCCAACCCATTCATCAACATCATACAAGCCTCATATGGAAAATTGTACAATAGTTTATTTGTCATCGTGAGAAAGCAGATGATCTCATCAATCAATTCCCTCACCAATGCTGAATCCAAAAACCAAGTCCAATGGGAGATCAATGAGTACCTGGAGCATCTAAGATGAGAGGCCACTATGGAAGACTTGGATTTTAATGCACATAACATGCATAAGTGCATTGGTGGTCTCGTCAAGGTCAACATCATGTTGCTCATGCTTCGGAATGAGTTGGACATAAGTTCCAAGACCATATATCTAGATGCCAAGGAGGCAAGAGTCTGCATCCAAAAAGAAATCATCAAATAGTTTGGGGACACCATCATGCAGTACCAAGCTTGGCATCAATATGTAACCAAGAAACACCAAGTGGGGGTTTTCGATTTGGTCTTTCCCCAAACTTCAGAGTCATAGTGTTTTGTCTTGTTAGGTTGTCTCTAGCCTATTTTTTCTTACATGGGTACATGCCGAAAACGTAATATTATTTTTAAATATGTTGTAAGTGAGATTCCAAGTGTTATTAGTGGAATTTGAAAATTCATCATGTTATGTAATGAGTTAATTGTAAAGAAGTTGAAGAGTCATGAGGAAGTCAAAGAGTCACAAAGGGGAATGTCAAGGGTCATCCCACCCTTTGTTATAAATCAAGCCTCATAACTCATAGAAAAGGCTTTTGGGAGCCAACCTTTTGGCTAGGCTTAGTCTTATAAAAGGCTTGGGAGTGTTGTGAAGAGCCATGGCTTATCCATAGAGTAGAGCGAGAATACTTCTTTGGAGGAGTAGATGTCCTTGATTGTAGTGTCCCACTATTGGGGCTAGTGGTCATTAATGGTGTAAGTGTGGATGGAATTTTCACTTATAACAATAATATCAGAGCCAACACGCTTTCCTGCATATGTTGTTATTGTAGTTGGACTATTATGCTTGCCATACTAATGTATGTTGTTTAACTTATGCATTCTCTTATGAACTACTTTGTATGCAATTCTAAAAATCCTATTGAATGTGTGTTGTTGAACTAACCCATCACTTTAATTTGTGGATAATTCTGCATTTTATCTTTTGATGTCATTCCGCTTGTGTGTTCCTTTTAAGGTGCATACTATTATGGGATTCTAAGGGGTGTACTTCCTTTTCCCCTTCAGAACCTTCATGAATTTCACTTGCCTCTCTGCAGGGTCACACACTTTCTCTCACCCAAAGTTATCATACTTATCTTTTCATGCTACCACGGTCAAGGCATTACTTCAGCACCCAGTGTTGGGACTCCTACTCCAAACGGTTTGAGTTCTAGTTGAGATCTCATATCAATGAGATCCCCTAAATGTTTACGAGCTAAGCACCGTCTTTAATAAATCTATACATTGAGAATAAAAACTCAGTGTGTGTTGAATTATGAGAATGTGTAGTAGATGAAACATTTTTTAATAAAGATGAAGTTTTATTTGAAAACTGATTAAAATTTCATATTGTTTGTGATTGAGTATTATTGAGTGTAGGTCAGTTTGAGTAGCTTTCGCTGATAATAATTGAGATTAATTTTAACACAATTTTTATAGAATGATCTACATTGAGTATTGTTTATCTTTATTTAATTATTTTATTTTAGTTAATTTTCTTTTGACTTCCTTTCTTATGTTTATTTATATGTGACTACGGTTAACCTTACAAGTTGATTATTCTTTAATATGATTTAATTAGGTGGCACTAAGTTATTTTAGTTTTTGAGATTATTTATGGTTAATATTAATTAACTGTGGTTGAGTTTAATTTTTTATGATGAATTATAGTTAATTACGGTTGGAAATTATTAACTTTAGTTGACTTTATTTATTGTTTCATTCAATATCATTTATTATATTTGACTAAATTTTATTACTATTCAATTTTATAAAGTAAAAATAAATTTGATTGATTAGGGTTGAGCATACAAGTATTTTGTTTACTATAATTAATTTTAATAGCTTTAATTATTTATTAATAATTACAATTAACCGTACTTATCTAGCAATAACATGTCACATTTGATTATAAAAAAGAAATATAACCATATAAATATATTTAAAAATAAATAAAATAATTTCATTATTTAAAATTAATGAAATTTTATAATAAAGTGATTCAAATTACCAAAATAGAAAGATAATTATGTCATTGCAATTTTCGTTAATACTACATATGGTTCCAATGTTTAATAAATGCCTTGCTCCAAAAAAGGTTATGTCATATCTGAAACCCTTGATACTCTTATTGTGATAATAAAAACTGGTCTCCTTGCCTTTCCATTGCTTACTTTATCTATGAGAAAGTTTTTTATATTTAAATTAGTTTAAATAAACTTATTTTAGTAGAATGTACTACAAAAATCTCAATATCAAAGTTAAACTGTAAAAGCAAGTCTCATACTCTTTTCTCATAGATAATAAAAGCACCTTGTCTTACCTTATCGTCCATCCCCTCTCGTAGTTCCTTCACAAAGATGATGATATCACACTCTATTCTACTATGCATTCCCAAATATGCATTAATTCAATCTATTTAATAGTTGAATCCATTGTATTTAATAGTCGGAACGGAAAAGGAAAGGGTTCATTTCAGAATGTTGGGCTATGCATATATATCTAAAACCTTATCTAGAGAAATAAATAGAGAAATAAATATGGCATCTTGTTCAAAACTCTATGAAAGTGGTGATATCACACTCCAAGAAACCCTTTTTTATGAATTTTATTATATATAAAAAAAGTTACATCAAGAAGTTCATGAACTTTAAAAATCTCCTACAACGTTTCTAGTTTCACATGCCAAAATTGTTCAAGGGTTTTTCCTTTTTCCTCTTTCTCCTATGTATATTTACCTAACCTATAGATTTATCGATTATAACTAGAGATAAGGCCAAATCCTCATTTTTTTAAAGAAATCTCCATTTTTATCAACTTCGTAGATCATGAGATCACTTTATTACTATTTGAATAGTTAGACTCATGGGGAAATTTCTTCCCACTAATCTAGACACAATTAAAGTTGATAATCCTTTATTGTTGTTGGGGGATTGTCTTTAACGGAGGGATGAGACAAATCCACAAGGGGCTATACCGGTTCTTGAGAAGTCTAGGTATTAGTAGTTTTCTTCTACTACTGAGCACAATCCTTCCTATGCCTTATTGCTTTCTTTTCATTATATTTTTCCTTCTGATCTCTCTAGCCATTATTAGACTTTCTTGAATTTTAGTTGAAACTTTTAACCATAACAAATTCCATGAACAACCATTTCACCTAGCCCTGAGATAAGTATCTTACTGTTCTTCAATAAAATATTCTATATATCTAGATAAAAAATCCCTTCCACAAATATAATTAATTGATTATTTTTTACACCTATAGACAATGCTAAGAAATATGGTCTAGTTAATCATGTCGAATAAAATTTCCCTCGATTTTTATTATTGTAGTACTAAATTCACAATTTTATCTAAATACTTCTAGATTTCATCTCCCTTTTAAGGCATGTGTTTCTTTATTTCTTATTTCTTATGTGTCAAGTAGATAACAAATATCCTCTAGTATTTCAGTTCGTTTAGTTCTAGAACCATTCCTTGGGATATTTTTCCAACCCACATGCAAATGCGATTCGAGAGCCACATAGGCAATTGCTTACGAACTCCATTGCTATATTCAGAGATGGGTAGGTGTGGAAATTAATATTTATACTATTCATGTGATTAACTACCAATTTCATATGGTCCTTGATTAATGATTTATTATCTTCATTATAGCGATAGAAATTGTATTTTAAACCCTTTTTCCTATAGAACAATAGTGAATTCTATTCGCAAGGCTTTTTATATGCATGGAGTATCTTATGCATACACCGAACCATTTAAAATTCTAAAATCTTTGTGTAGATGTCCACAATAAATCCTACATGCACATCTCGATTGTCTTCCAGTTCAATCAATTCATAACCATCTCTTCTACAAATTCATATCAATAAATAATCTACTGCTGACATAATCTACCCTTGACATAAAGGGAAATAGAATTTTATCTAACCATAAACTAACTATTTGGGGAATATTTAGGAACCGAGCATGATCCTCCCAATCATGAATTGTCTCCACATTTCCCCTAGCTAAGATCTTCTTGTCGTCCTCAAAATCCCTCATTGATTCGTGGTGGTTATTTTTTATAGAATTAGTAGAGTCCTCCTTTTAAGTTCTACCAACATTCTTATGTAGGTATTTTGTTTTTAGTTTTTTTTTTTTTTGAAAGAAAGCTTTTCTTTTTCTTTAAAGCACATTTTTCTCTTCCACCGTGCTTTATTCCGCTCCACTTAGCATTTATCTCCAACTAAGTGATTAACATAATATTTCTCTCCCTAATTTAATTTCTTTTATTTTCATCCTAGGGATTGCTAAGACACTGGGAAGGTCCATTATATGGACTTGATCACCACAGCTTTTTCCAAGTTGACAAGAAGTCTTCTACACTCTAGTGCTCTTTCCTAGATATTTCCAAGCAATTTATTTATTAATTCAATAATATAATTACATCATGACATAATTCTCATCATGGCTTCCCTCGTCATTACCACCAATAACAATTCAATGTCCATAAATAGTAATTTTCTAAAAAGCAGCGCCATAGGGGTGTTACAAAATGTAGTTGAATTAAAATTAGTAATTCATATAACTAAATTTTGGTTTCTATGTGAGATAACCTTGTAGAACAAAGAGGAGACTAGTTGATAGATGTAGATGTCTATGTGTGAGAGATAGATACAAAAGTCTTGTTGAAGGCTAGGGGGATCAAACTCATTTGGGTAATTTGAGAATTGGGTTTTATGTATACCGGATTCATCTTAAGTAACGATCTAACATGAGTTGAGAGAGATCAAATTTTTTCACGTGCAAACTTTTTTAGAGTGTAAAATACAATGTGTTATTTTTCATTATTCATTGTGTTATAATATATAGTTAATTTAAACTAAAATATTTTACATCACATGTAGATCCAAACACTTCATTTTTTTTACTATAGTTGATATTATTTTTTTATTTATAACAAAATTTTTAATTTTGATTTTAATTTTAATACAAATTTAGACATCCCCTCATACTCAGTTGTAGAATGGGTTTCTTTATTCAACTAGTCAATCATAAAAATAGCAAATAAGGATTTTTATAAATTCTATAATGATCAAAGGGTTGTAATGCCCTTTCGAGAAACAAAATTCAACAAATTAAATTATGATCGAAACATGATTCATTGATGAAATATCGAATTTGCCTTGAGAAAGATATGTGAGATTGAATTGTAGAAAACGATAAATGGGACTTATCAGAGTGAATCGCTGCTACCACTTGAAAATCTGATTCGAAGATTGTTCAGTCAGCTTTGAGAGATCAAATGAATAAATGACTGGCTATACCTACCAAAATGCCATTATAAGACGACCCTATGGTCGAGCGCCTCTGGTCTTTAACAGTCGAGCACCTAAAGGTGATGGCGGCCTTAACAGTCGAGGAGGTGGTTCGATGAAGGCTGGTAGCAAGATCGAAGAGCTCAGGCAGGTTTCAGGTCTGGTTTCTCTGCCTGCTCCACCGCGTCCTTGCTAGGTAATAAAATCCCATCCCATCTGTTGGCTGTTGTCTCCTTTAGGCAACCAACCACCCCCAATCAATCCGTTGAACTCATCAGTTATGAATAGGTGGCATAGGCCACGGAGGCTACGGTAGCATAGAGAGCAGAAGCAATTGACCGAGTGAAAGCAGCACATGTGGTTGGAGTTTAGCAAAGGTATAACCCCTTAAGATCTAGATCGAGAGCTTGTTCTTGAGTGGTATACACTTTGATTAAGTGGTATACACATAATCATCTCGTGAAAATGCAATACACCGGCACGGTAGATTCTACTGCGGAAGTCCATGAAAGCAGGAAAATGAAATCTATAGCCCTCGTAAGCATGAGCAAGAGTTAGGACAAAATCCTCATAGCGAGCCTTTTCCGAGCGAGAAGGGGGATCAATTCTTGGTTGGAAAAAGAGGGGGGCCGGCCCTCTGCCCCCGAGGGTCGAGCGATAAATCCCTATAAATGGAAAGGGTCCTTATCAGTCGAGCCCCATAAAGGGACTCTATTGAGAATATTTGACATGAATCAAGTATGAGAGAAAGAATGTAAATGGGATGACCTAACTCATTGACTTGCTAGACGGTAGGTCCCATCAGACGTATATCCTATCGGTCAGTTGGTTCATTGAAGTTATATATATATCTATATATAGCACAAAATGATAAAGTTATCATTTTGACTGAGCATTTGAACTCAGTATTTTATTTTTTTTCTGCCGGTCCTCTCTTTTGGGGCCCCTCCCCCTCACCATATAAATAGTGAGTGACTCCGTCCCTTCTTTGGTCGGGAGAGTTTTTTTTCCAATTAAATTATTTTTTGTTGTTGTTGTTATTATAATATTCATTTTTAATTATAATAAAAAATGAAAAAATATATTTTATATTCGTTAAATATAACAGTCTAAAATTTGAGGAGTGATTACTCATATATATTTTTTTGAATTAAACTCGATGAAGCACTAAGTTACACTGAAGAGTAATTTGATGCTTTTGAATTGAACGTGATGAAGCACTGAGTTAAATTGAAGGCGTGGCTAAATTTAAGCCGTATAATAATAATAACTTTATTATTGACTTGATTTTTTGCCAATTAAATTTTATAGTACATATCATTTATATATATTGTTACTATATATGTGATTATTATTATTATTTCTTACTTATTTTACCCATTTCTACTAATAATAAAAAATGAAAAGTGTGTTTTATATTTGTTAAATGTAACCGTCTGAAATTTTGAAAAGTGTGTTTAATATTCATTTTTTGGGACGCCCTTCACTATGGTCATCATTGTGTTTAATGTTCATTTTTTTGAGACGCGCTTCACTGTGGCCGTCATTTCTTTATTTTGACAAAGGTTGTATCTGCTCCTCCTTTAAAAAGCCCGATACCCCTCTGGTCTATTCTTCGATATTTTGACAAAACGTGAGACCCGTGGGTAAACTAAATATTGAACATAAATAGGTAACCTTATCAAACCCTGTTAATCTTATTACCCACACATATGTTGTTGAAATTCCAAAAGTTAATGAAGATTTAAGTAAATAGGAATATAGACACATTTGGGGTGAATTAGTAAGTCTAAAGATACACATCTGCAGTGGTTTTCGCTGAAAATGCGTTAAAAATATTTCGCATGCGTGCCAAGACAGCTAAAGAGCTTCCAGTGACATTCTTGTTCTCCGACTGCTAGCCGTTTTCAATTACCTATGTTTGTTCACCCGACGAAAAATATCAGTCCGGTATGAATAATGTTAATATTTTTCTATTAATGTTAATCGCAAAATGAAAGAAGGTTAAACCAATAGACCATGAAATCATCATTGGTCATCGTATTTGAGAATTCATTCCCGAGTTCATCATATACGTAACGCATTTCATTGCATAGAATCATCAACACAATATATTCCATATAATATTCTTACACGTACATAAAAGTAAAATACGCATCTCGGAGAATTTGATTCTTCTGTCGGAAGATTCTACAAGTACAGAATTATGGTTGAGCTAAACATGTACGTATCTAGAAGCAAACGTAGATAGAGAATCATGATAGATCTAAACGAAAACGTAGATAGAAGAAATCATGATAGATCTAAACGAAAACGTAGATAGAATAGATAGAAGAAAACTTATTATATAGAAGGCTCGGTAACCCTGACGGCAATGGCTTCCCCATGAAGCAAAATTGTCACGCAGGAGGGGGTTCATCGTGCCCTATGACCCGCTGGAAAAATCTCAGTTCGATCCTTATTTGTTGTCGTATTATCCTCGTAGTGTTTATGAGGGGAAGTGGGCTTTGCCGTCTGAACAATTTCATGACCAGCTCTCGCCAACTTGTTATTCCCAGCAGCGTCGTTGCCAAGAACAACGCCCTCATTCCCCTTGCGGTTCACACTCAGGAGACAGCGGTTATTTATTACCACCGTGTTATATGAGTGGATAAACCTAGCGTCGCTCCATGAAAAGTCATCAACAAGAAGCAAGAGCAGAAGTATAACAGCAACAATGCGGGCCTTCATTTTTGAATGAATACAGAGAATCTACCACCTTGGAAGTGATCGAAGCACTACAGAGCTTCCTCAAAAGAGAACCCACGATCGGATGCGCTTATGTCGAATTGGCTGAGCTCTTAACGGTCATTTATATAGATATTTCTCCCACTGTTTTGCATTAACATAAGCATAGATGCTTCCGAATATACCCTGTCATATTGTACCACAAACAAGCAATATGTTTAGTGCTAAATTCTTGTTCTGAATGATATGAACCATTTGCCATACATCTTTTGCTGTTCAGCCGTAAATTTTCATATCAGCTTTACTGCGGCCATTCGGTATCTGTCATCGAGATCGGATCTATAGCATAATAAACTGCATTTTATAATATATTGTTTTTCGAAATTATATACAGTTGGTACATTGGTATCTACAGTACAGTACGTTTATGACAGCAAAGTCTTTGGTATCTATACGTCTATTTGAAGGATCTGTATTTACAAGTAACATGTCGCCAACTCGAGTTAGTTGCATAGAGTTGCTTTAACATAGATA
The DNA here is from genome assembly GCA_031772625.1 of Pinus tabuliformis. Taxonomy (NCBI): domain Eukaryota; kingdom Viridiplantae; phylum Streptophyta; class Pinopsida; order Pinales; family Pinaceae; genus Pinus; species Pinus tabuliformis. The sequence goes on along the minus strand of CM062807.1, from coordinate 1,072,272,051 downwards.
TTTCTCCCATATATTTGCATTAACATAGATATTTCTCCCATAGATTTGCGTTAACATAAGCATAGATGCTTCGGAAAATACCCTGATCTGTATCTGTATCTGTACGTGCTACTGGAAGGATCTGTATTTACAAGTAACATCTTGGCAGCTGGAATTACTCGCATAGAGTTTAATTAACATAGCCATTTCACCAATATATTTGCACTAACATAATCATATCTATATATGTATTTCTCCCATAGGTTTGCGTTAACATAAATCATATATGCTTCGGAAGAGACCCTGCGATTTTGTACTACAAACATGCAATAATTTTAATGCTAAATCAATGATTTGAACCACTTTCCATACATCTTTTTCGGTTCCTTTGTAAATTCTCCAGATCGGGTTTATTGTGATCCTTCGGTCTTTCTCGTCCAGATCTTTTCCCTAGCATAATAAATATCATTTTACAGTATTTTTTTAATAAATCATGTAAAGTTGTGTTACATTGGTATCTACAGTGTCGGTACCTTTATGACAACATACGTGCTATTGGAAGAATCTTTAATTACAAGTAACATGCTGCTGACTGGGGAGTGTGAATCTTGCACGGCCGTTGATGACCAGAGAAATAGTGACTCCTTGCGCATATAGATTCACTTGTCCACATAGGGACTCGTGCGTCTAATTGATTGCTTTATGAAGTAATAGTTAAAGCTCTCTGGTTAACGATCGGTTTTAATGGCTCTCTTTTATTTTTATTCTATTATGTTTATGCTTTCCGCAATGAGTCTAAGCCTCACCGAGGTTGTTTATTAAAGGAAAAAAATACATTTATAATGGAATAAAATCATTTATTTATTAGATTAGAATTAGTAACTTTTATATTTATTATGAAATCTAGGATAAGAAAATTATGTTAGGTGATTGTTCAACATAATTTTTTATAATATGGTAGTAAAAATATAAATATTTTAATTAACATTAAATATATAAATATAAGTGAAGTTTAATTTATAGATGAAATAATTTTTTTTATTAGGATTTGGTAATACAATTTTAAGTAAGAATGTTTTTTTTTAAAGATATTTTTGAATGAATAAATAGATTCAAAACCTTAAAAAAACTTTAAGGCATTCAAATTCTATAGATATATGGGTTGATTATATTTTACCTTTATATTTTAAGTTTCTCTATATATATGGAGCGATATATTTGCTGCAAATTAAACTGTTGTTTTTACATGTTTTTAAATATATGAAGCTAATAGCTTTTGTTAAGTATTTGTGTTATACACATTTTAGAGTGTGATATAGTTAAACATTCTTTACTATATTTTAGTAAGAAGTTTGACCACTATTAACAATGACTATCTATAATTTCCTATATTTGATTATGATCCTCTAATTCATTATGGTTTATTGTAGACCACTTATGGTTAACTTAAGTTAATTTGAATTGATTTTGATTTAATATGGTTGATTGTGTTTGAATTTGGTTATATATCTTTCACTATAATTAATTTTTGTTAATCATTGATTATTGTTGATTATAGTAAGCTCTCCAACCTCCACATATCCCTTTATGAATGTTAGAATTCTAAATGATCTAATGATGGATGGATATTGATTCTGTTATATTGGTATGAGGAGACTTTCTCCAAGGATTTGTTGTCATAAAAAAATGTACCAAAGGTGGTCATTTTTTATTTAAATATTATCATTTTAGTTTTGTTGTTATTAGTAGTCATATCCATCATGGAGCATAAATCATAGGCGCTTCTAAGTTTCTTTCCAAGATGGTAATGACTCCTTATAAAAACAACAATATCATTACCATATAGAAAAAGAGTTATGACCATATCATTAAGCTTGGGCCAAGAACTCTTCTAGCTTATCAATTTATATGCCAAAAACTATAGGTGATAAGAAGCATTGTTGCTTGACTCTAATATTTCATTTAATTTCCTTCCATCTACCCTCAATTGTCATATGATTCTAAATAACATTCTCATGCATTTTTGTCATAATAACGCTAAACTCAAAATGAACTATTATTTCTTCTAGCCTCTTCCATAGCTTTGTTCTAGGAATAATATTTTTTTGTCAAAATCTTTTCTAAAGTAAAAAAATCATGAGAAGAGATCAATTTTATTATTTTAGAATTCCATTATAAGTATCCTAAGAGTAACAAGATGCACCATGGTTGATTAATGTCTCATAAAACTACATTCGAATTTGGCTAGTTTACCATGGATTTCAAGCCAAAGGATAATCTTCTTTTCCAAAATAAGCTTCTACAACCTAGCTAAATGGTGTATTATCATGATGTTGTTGTAATTAAAGGGGATTATTTTATCCAAATTCTTCAACGAAAGATTAATGAAGCCTTGCTTCACTACTAAATTATATATCTTGTGTATGCATGGGATGGTGATTGGTATCTTTATTTTAAATTTAATAGCTTCCCAACCTTCAATATCATTAAATTCCCCATTACCTAGCTAGTTAACCTCAAAAATAAATATCTTCCAAATAAAATATATAATCATTTATAAAGGAATTCAAAATAGCGTCCATGGAGTTAGGGGATACATAGAGGTTTATAAGGTAAATATTTTAGTTCTTCAAAAGGAATCAAATGGTGTTGTTTATTTTTGCAAATCTTAATTTCCCTCCAAAACTTTATAGGATTCTACTCAGGGAGCGGTAGTAAAAGCTCTTAATTTCTAATTATATAGTGTATTTCTTTCCTTAATAAGATATTTACATTTTTTTACCTTATCAAGTTTTAAGATTTCATTATGAGCATCAGCAATAGGTTTCCTCCAAAATTTACTAAGGTTAAACTTAGAGAACTATAGTAATCACTCTTTCTTTCTCTATATATAGTATCTTTTCTTTCCTTTAATAATATCTTTCTATATAGTTATCTTATGATGTTTTAAGGTTTCCTTAGGAGCCCTAATTTCTTTCCTCCAAAATTTTGCAAGGTTAGACACAATAAGTACTCTTTGTTTCTACATATATAGTGTATATTTTTTCCTGTAATAAGAGCTTTATACATATTTATATTATCAATTTTGAAGGTTTTGATAAGAGAACCCCTAATTCTAAGGTTAGAATTAGAGATGTTTCCTACTTATAACAATTCTATTATCATTATCATATTAAGGACACTTATTTCCATTATTCTTCTTATACAGAGAAGAGGGTTGTAGTAAAACTATAATAGATATTTTTAATGTTATTTTTATAAGCTAAGATGTGTAAATACTTATTTAAATCCTTTAAAAATAGATCTATTTTAGTCTTGTCAAAAAGTAGGTGCCTTTGACTCTCACAATTCTCATGCATATGCTTGTTTTTCATGCCAATTTTAGAGTTAAGGTTAAAGGTCTATGATGGCTCATAGTCATTTAAAGTGTCATATTTCACAATTTGTTTGGATATTGGATATCACACAATTGTTGAATGAGGATCTTATCCATGAAATTACTTATAAAACCATAAATACAACCCATTTAGTTGGATTTTGGCTACTTAATTATGCCATTGCATATTATAAGCTCTTTCGAACTATAGAGTTTGAATTTTTGGTTTGGTCTTCTTATTTTTTTTTAATCTACAAGTTAAATCAAGGAACTCATGTAGCCAAAGAGGATTAATGCTTGAATAATTACTCAGAATAACAACTTGGTTAGATGTGATTCTAGCATTAAAGTCTCCTAAGAAGACGATATTACCTTCATTCCTTAGATTGTGAATATCTGCCTTTAAGTTATTATAAGGGAAATTCTTATTTAGATTATTTTTCTTATAAAAGCTAAAAATGATAGGTGATAAATAAAAAATCCCCGTATATTAAATGTACCTATTGAGGGGGTCTATGTTATGAAGCCTAGTGTGAGGAGACATTATTTTTATATAAGAAACTATTCCTTCAATTCTGTTATTCCTCTACCAGAGGATTTCTTGTTCCAACTTAACCACAAAATGATTAAAATAATCACCCTCCTAACTTTCAAGTAAAAAAAGAAGAGTAAAATATAATATTATTTTTATTAAAATTAACATGTATGTGCATGTGTGTGTTCACATCGAAAATACTCTTATATTTATTTCCTATATGAAGAATGTGAAGATTCATGTACTTAAGGCACTATTCATACTCAACAATACATCAAAGTTCTTTATGTAAGAGGATAACAACATTCCCCAACCAGCTAACTTAAACTTAATTGACAAAACTAAAATATGTATTACATAGATATAAAAAAAAAAGACAAAAAAAAAAAAATCAAAATATGTCTATGATGTTAGAGAATAAGAAGAATATTATAACTTAGATTTTATATTTTAAAACTTATTTTTGTCCATTAAAACAATATAGTTTAATTGTAAATAAAATACTATTTTTATACCATATAAATTATATTTTTGAATGCATAAATAAATTAATATTTATTAACAACTTAAATTTATAATTTCAACCTATTTTAACTTAAATTTAAAATTAATAAAAATATAATAAAAATTTTTAATACAATTTAAACCCATTTCAAAACCTAAAAATAATAATTTAAATATGTGATCCCAGCAAATCTAAAATTAATAACTTAAATTTTCTAGTTCCTACCCATTCCAATAAAATTTCAATATAAATTAAAAAAACCACGGAAAACATTTAATATCAATATCAGTTGAAAAAAAGGCGATTTAGAATCTTGCAGCAGACAGTGCTCATTCAGCGCTTATGGACTTCACTCCAGAATGGTTGACTGAAGTCGTGGACATGTGATTATAATGGCTCATTTGATGCTTCTTGGACAATATTATAAGAATGTGCGGCTCATAGATTTTGGGTTTGAGTCATATAACAGTTTAATTTATCCACTCTCTGTTTAATATATCATCCCAAAATATAAACTATACAATGGATGACTGTCCATAAATTTCCTATATGATTACTTTAATGCCAAAAACAAATATAGCTCTTGGTGGAATTGGTAAGATCCAAAAACGCCCTTCGTACGAGCCTAATACGGAATAAATCTCAATGGGAACCAAATAACTTGGAAAGCCATCTCAGAAATAAATGTCTTTCGAATATACATGTGCGCGTTTGTTTAGATACATATGAAATGGCTATCAATCAAATCTTCAGAAGAATCAAACTCTTCGAGGTGCATAGTTAATAAAATAGCATAGATTTTTGCATACGAAATTGATACTTCTAAATACGTGATTGGTGGAGTAAGATGGATAATCCATATGGGTCTTGACAGATATTTTTGTTGCCAGATAATTCAAAGTAGTTGACCAGAGAAACTGTAGTATGACCAGATTTTATTTTGTGAATAAAACCTGTTTATAGACCCGTTGAACTCGTGCATTGATTCTTCATGTTCCGTTTAGTTTCAGTTTTCCTTACTATTTTCCGATTACCGGTAATGGAAATCGTAATACTGTTGCATCTCGAGAGTCGAGATCTGACTAAACTACCTGTCCAATTTTCAAGCGTCATTAAGGTATCTTACGCACTAGCATAGTTAAGGAGACTTGGTGCGGTTAAAAGTTCCTGAGACCAAGAACATCAACTCATTAAACTAACGCCCGCACAGTAAAATTTCAAAGAAATATATATTTTAAGGACGTTGAATGTAGACCATATTTAATGAATTTATTTATTTTATTTATAAATACGATGACCGAATGGTTCGTCAAATTACAGATGAATACAGTGAAATAAAAATCAGCATATATTTATTTTGATGAGCGTGAAAATTTTATTTTACAATTTAAAAAATAATGTGTAATTTTTTATTGTTTAAATTGTATTTTAAAAGATTATAGAGATATATAGCTTATTATTATTATTTTTATTATAGTTTATATTGTTTTTCTATTTAAAAAATATTTTATTTTTATTTTAAGAGAGACAAACATACTTACACAACTTTCACGATAAAATACAAAATAAACTTTTTTATTCAAAAACATAAAAAACCTAAAAACCACTCTTCACTCCCACTATTTTATTGACATAAAATTTGAAATGTTTTCACTTCCCTCTATTTTATTGATTCAAAATTAGTGTTTAAAGAAGGTTGGGTTGACTTTAAAATTTTGTTTAAGTTTGTGAGAGATTTTTCGGCGAAAATCACATGGAATACCATTTGTCGACGAGTTCCAAACCAACTAGTGTGGTTCATCGTCCTGACGATGAATCCGTTTCGAACCAACTAGTGTGGTTCATCGACCACACTAGTTGGTTCGAAACGGGTCGACAAATGGTATTCCATGTGATTTTCGCCCAAACTTTATATGGATCACAGAAGCCTGAACTCTATAATTTTGTTTAACTCATGCTCGATTATTTTAATATCAATTGGATACCATAATCGTAAAATATAATATTTGGGTTAATACTTCAATCTATTTTCACAAATTGATTTTTAAATTTGCCAAATCTTTTAATTTAATTTATTTTTTAAAGCATTTTTTAAGCAATCTAATACAATTTTAATAAAATATTTTAAAATAAATATTTTATTAGGAAAAAAATTTAGCCCACCATTGTTAGATTGTAACTTAGAAAAACACACAAAATTATTGAAAAACATTCCAATATTCCCTTTTTCTGAACTTTCTTTGTTTTAATAATAAATACTCCAAGATACAAAAGTATCGAAGTATCGAACCTCCGCAAGTACTTCCTGTTTTCCTCTAAAAACCCTGAAACACTATTATCCGATAGAACGACAAGGCGTTACATAAGTAATGAATATTTCCGCGTCAATAAACGACCATTGTTGTCTCGATATCCAGATATTGGAACATCGAAATTATTTGCAAGCCATATATCCTACTATGGCTGGTTTGATGGTATCCGGCTACAGTTACTGCCCTGATACTGCAATATGGTGAATATCCCAGTGTTCCTTTGTTTCATATCGGAATATATATATATATATATAAACAATGTGCGTAACCTCATTGGTTGACAACCAACCATGTTTCAACATGTGGCACAATTGGCACATCAGGGATCGTGGTATCTGATGTGTCATATGATGTGGCCGTTTAGAGGGTAATGGATGTGGCATATAATGTATTGGATGACATAGCATCTTGCATGACATCTGATTGTAAATGTGTTAGAAAACCTGCACAGATGAATCTAGCTAGTAAAGGTTGAACACACAGCTTTGCAGAGCAAAAACACTAAAAGAAAATCGAAAGAAGAAAAGAATGATGCGTTCGAAAATATGTTAATGCTCATGATATAGCATCACTGGGTGAAGATCCCAAGGTAATGCACTATAGTGGTGATCAATGAGAAGACTCAACACCTACAACAAGTTCCAGAGATAACTAGTCAATTGCGGAGTTAAAGAATGAGCAAATTAAGGAGTAAATCATGCAAAAGGAATCTTGCATGCAATCCCATGCTCTAACTAACAATCCGCATGTAGGTGTGTAGTAGTTCCAACATGCAAAAGGAATCTTGCATGCAGTCCCATGCTCTAACTAAGAGTTTTCATGTAGGTGTGTAGTAGTTCCAACACCCCCCGTGAACACCACTATGGGGAAAAATAGAAAATGGGCCCTCGCAACTAAGGTCAAAGGTCACCCAAAATACAGTGCAACTTGTACAAAAATTGAGGAAAGAGGGAAAACCTCGTGGGAGAAACCCCCCCTCAAAATACAATGTAATCAAAAGGAAGGAGGAAGAAAAATACAGTTGCTAAGCAATCATGTCCTTCACTCCAAGACGATCGCGCAAAGAGCAAAACTTCTCCTCAGTGAATGTCTTGGTGAAGATGTCTGCAGTCTGTTCCGCTGAAGGACAGAACTGCAAATCAATGACCCGATCATGTACTAAGTCTATGATGTAGTGCATATGGATCTCTATGTGCTTCATCCGCTGCCGCTGTACTGGATCCCTGCAAAATTTGAGAGTGCTCTGGTTGTCACACCAGATGACAATGGGCTGGTGGAACTGGACGCCCAACTTAGTGAGGAGGTGCTGTAGCCACAGAGCCTGAATGGTGATGTTGACTACTCCTCGGTACTCAGCCTCAGCTGAAGAGAGAACTATAGCAGCCTGCTTCTTGCTCGACGAACAGATAGGGCCAGATCCTAGACTAAGTGAATATCCGGAGGTGGACTTGCGATCAATGCTGTCTCCCGCCCAATCAAAATCTGTGAAGCCAAGGAGATTCAATGCAGTGCCTGCTGCATAGTGAATCCCGAAGGTGATGGTGCCCTGCACATATCAGAGAATGCGCTTGGCAGCATTCCACTGTAGCTCATGCGGCTCCTGCATGTATCTGGAAATTGCCCCTACTGCATATGAGAGATCTGGTCTGGAGTGGGTGAGGTACAATAAGCTCCCCACTAGCTGTCGGTAGAGAGTGCTGTCAACTAATGGAGTGTCACCTCCATCCTCAAGGCGGACCCCAGACAGAAAAGGAGTCGGTGCGGGCTTGCAGTCAGTCATGCGAAATCTCTCGAGGAGATCCCGTGCATACTTAGCCTGAGAGAGTTTGATGCCTGTGGCATTCTGGCTGATCTCAAGACCAAGAAAGAAGTGTAATGGACCCATGTCCGTCATCAAGAACCTATCATGCAAGGCCCTCGTGACTGTAGCAATGGCTGAAGCCGAAAGATAAGAAGAGAATCATACAAAACTAAGATAAGAAGAGAATCATGTGTCCTAAGCATGTAAATATTCGGATCAGACTTACATCTTTCAAATTTTTGTGATAAGAGAAAAGAATCCATCTTCACGTACCAAGCTCTAGGTGCCTGCTTAAGGCCGTAGATAGATTTCTTCAGTCTGCAGACCAAAGATGAATCCTGAATGAAACCATGTGGCTGCTCCATGTAGATCTCCTGAGATAGGTCTCCGTGAAGAAAGGCATTCTTCACATCCATCTGATGTACTTTCCACCATTGGGCAGCCACAATGGCAAGTGTAAGGCGTATGGAATCCATCTTTGCTACTAGCGCAAAGGTCTCATCATAATCAATGCCATGCACTTGTTGGAAGCCTTTGGCTACTAGCCTTGCTTTCCTTCTGGTGATTTGCCCATCTGCAGCACTCTTGGTCCTGTAGACCCATTTGCATTAGACAAGTTTCCTTCCTGAAGGAAGGGGGACCAGATCCCAAGTCTGGTTCTCGAGGAGGGAGTTATTCTCCTCCTCCATGGCAGACTCCCAAGATGGATGCCTAGCAGCCTCAACATAAGACTGTGGATCAGAAGACTGAACCAAATGACAATGCCAGGAGGGCGATGGTTTGGTGGCAGTGAGGAAAAGAGGAGGCTCAATAAACTCTGAGCTAGTCCTCTGTAGATCAGAATTATCCCCCACAAGACCATTTCTAGCAGCTAGTTGGTCTTGTGCATATATCTCATGTAAGCTCCTTGTTCTCTGATTTATGACAGGGGAATATGATTCACTGCTGGAAGCCCGATCTGAGCTTGGATGTGGATCATCATTTGCATGCACTAGATTTGTATCTGAAGACTCCGTCTTTGCATCTGGATGATCTGTATCTGCATCTGAGTGCACTGAGTCATCATCTCATACATGAGGTAGATAAAAAGTGTCTCCATGCGGCGCTTGAGGTGCATGCAAGAGACTTTCCTCAAATTTGACACTTCACTCAATGATGAGGTTGTCCGTAGACAGAATTAGGAGTCAATATCCCTTCACACCATCAGGGTATCCAACAAAGATGCACTCAATGCTCTGTGGATCAAGAGCTTTCCTCTTTTCAGAGGGGATCCGGGCCCATGCTCGAGAGCCGAAAACACGGAGGTGAGTGACCTCTGGTTTACTGCCGCTCCAATCCCCAAAGGGGGTTTGATCCTTGACAGACCTATGAGGAGATCTATTCTGGATGTAATTAGCACAATTAAGTGCTTCGGCCAAGAGCTTATGAGGCAATGACTTGGCATGCAACATGCAGGAAGCCATATCTTTGAGAGATTGGTTCTTTCTCTCAGCAACTCCGTTCTGCTGCGGAGTGTATGGAACTGTTTACTGCAACCGTATGCTGGACTGAAGGCAAAGGTTCCAAAGTGTTGTGTTAACATATTCCCCCCCATTGTCTGTACCGAGGGCTTTGATCTTTCTCTCTGACTGTGTCTCAGCTAGTGCTTTGAAATCTTCAAAGTGCTCAAAAACTTCAGATTTGTTCCTGAGAAGATGCACCCAAGTATACCGTGAGAAATCATCAGTAAATGTAAGCACATACCTTGCTTTGTTGATGGAAGGATGAGGAAAAGGCCCCATGAGATCACTATGGATCAGATCTAGAGGAGAGGATGCTCTGTGAGTCTTGCTGGTGTCAAACTTTTCTCTGGGATGTTTGCCAAGAACACACCCTTCACAAACTCCTTTGGAGAAACTGATATTTGGCAAGCCTTCCACCATCTCATTCTTTCTTAGCTGTTTCATATACCTATAATTTAAGTGACCAAACCTCTCGTGCCAAAGCCTACTTCTATCATCAACATGTGTAAGCAATAAGGAGTATTCAGATTCAATAAATTCAGAAAATGTATAGAGTCTGGCTCCATTGTTTACCTCACCAGTTCCAATTTTGGCGTTGCTATGTTGATCATATATGTTCGCTACATCTGGAGTGAATTCCACTCTCTTTCTGGTGCCGGAATGAGTGATCTGATAAACTAAAACTAGGTTTACCGAAAGTTTTGGAACATGAAGCACATCTTCAAAGCTTCCATGTAAAAGTTCCACTCTACCTTTTCCGGTGACCTCAATAGGTGAGTCATCTCCCATGAGGATGGGAGGTCCTTTACATGCATCTAAAGAGGAATAGACTTCCTTTGCAGCAGCCATATGATGTGATGCACCAGAATCTATAATCCATGCATCAGGAGAAGAATTAATTGCAACTAAAACATGAAAATTGTTACCTTTCCCGTGTGATGGATCCTCAGTTCTCTTCTTGGTTGTTGTTGGGAAAAGTATCCAATACGGAATGACCCTATCCCACTCTAAGGGTGATAGTACCTCAGCAACAACTGAATGCAAAGCTATTCAAGATTACTTCTTTATGAGATGAGAGAGAGAAGAGAAAGGGGATCCACTAACCGTTATCTTCCGCTAATGGTTGATCCAATCTTCCCTCTTTGTTGCTTCCTCCTAGCTCCTTGCTCTTTCACCAGCCCAGCTACACAAAGATCTTGTAAAAGCACAAGAAAAGGAAACTACAAGAAGCATACATCCATAATCGATTCAGGGATTAGAATAAATCAAATATACAAGCATCAATTCACCATTGAGACACATGCATATAGAAGAACCTCAAATACTTTATTAATGGAAGAAGTAAAGTTCTGAGAGTGTTACAACCATAATAGGCCCAATCCAGCAACACCTCCCAACAGAAAGAAATCTCCTCTTCACCTCCTTCAAACAAATCACCCAATAGTTCTATACTCAAACCAACAACACTTCTTTACTTGCACAAAATTCCAGCCTCCCTAGACCTCATGAGAGAGCTCTATATATAGGAGTTTTGGAGAAAGGATGAGTCAGCTTGAGGCTGGCATGGAGCTGACTAGTGTCCTCTCCCACTTCAGTTATACTTCAGTTCTTGAGTCCACTTGGAGTTTCTTGCTTCCACTTGGAGATCTAGATCCTCTTACTCATCACAAGGCGAATTCCCTGATCCAAGTGTCATTTTGGAAGCTTCCTGGGCATTTGACACCTTGCAGAATGACTGTGCCACTTGGCCAATCTCGCCCAGCGCAGGTAGCCTTCATTAGATTTGACATTCATCGCAGGTACAGAGTGGAGCAGTTGACATTCAACGCAGATGCTCAGTGGAGCAGCTGACATGATCCAGAAATAGCTTGTTTTTTGAGTGTTTTTAGGTGGAGAACTGATTTTCAGTGCTGTGGTTTGCTGACCTTGTTCCTCTAGGGGTAGGAACAACATGTTTAGGGACTTTGAATCCCTCAGATTATTGACATTTCATGCTTCATGCTGTTAGGCACAAAAATTTCTATAACAGTTGCCCCCTAAAGTATGAGGTCGTTTATCGGGTGAAATGCTTTATCAGGAGGATCCAAAGTTCATTTAATCGCTGAGAGGTGCCCTGTAATAAAATACAATACAATACATTATTTTTTCATTCTTCTTTCATGATCTAGCTGAGGCGGGCATTCCCATGCTCAGCTTTATAAATTCATTTTGGTACATATAACAGACGACCGTCTGATGATAGACTGATAATTCTCTGCTGAAATTATCATCCTTTGAGTAGGATGATCATCTGCTGCAATAATGTACATATCAAATGTCTTTATATTTCCTGAATATATATCGCAGCCTGGATGGGTGAAACTAGATCCGGGGTCTTCAAACTCGTTCGATCTTCACTCTAAGTACAAGTCGATCCATGTGAGAATTGCGCTGAAGTCGAACATGGAAAGACATCACTTGATTACCGGTCGATAACGTAAACCGTTAACAAGCGCGAGAGTAATCACCGATAATGATAATGACCCTCAAGGTACTACAGTACAATTCACGTGGTCTGAATATAGGACTTGATGTCGAACACCACGCAAAATCTTCTGGTCGAAGGTCATTGATGTATACCTGTCACCAGAAGTGAGAAACTTGCCATTGAGGCATGCAAGCTTCAAAGTACTGGGGGGGGGGGGGTGTTCCTAGATCAACTTCTTGGATAATGAGCTGAAGTCGACAAGAAGCGATCCGTCAAAGGAGGGCCTTAATGAATCCCACATCAGTGACATGGAACGGAGCTAATGATTTTAGTGGAGGTGAAAACAATCTGTGAGATATGATTCAGGGTGGCGATCATGGGTGGATGAAGGATAATGTATGGCAGTGGATGGGACACGGTTGACTCTTTCTGAACAACATCTCTTGAACATATAACGACACTGATGTGATGGATCGGTAGCATTACCCTAAATACGGATGGTTTGGCGAAGACCATGGTGATGAGACCGGTGAATGAAACAATCCAACCCGATGTGATACGGAGGACAAAGTGTCATGTTCAAGAGCGACTTGCTACCATTAAAGCTTTGAGGTTCTCCCAATTTTTCCCCAGTCATTTCTGACCAGTACCTCTTTATTTTTGTCAAGCTTGAGGAGGATAACATATGATTGTTATATAACCTTCCCTTCAGGCAAGCCCATCGCTATGTTTTAACGAGCCTAGCGATAGGGAAACTCGTTCTCGTCTAAAGACAAGTTTGTCGCTATTTAATCATTTTAACGAGTCTAGCGACAAAGACAACTCGGTCCTTTTCATTTTTAGAGAGTCTGAAAAGGTACAGAAAGTTAACTCCAAAACTCCTTTTTCGTCATTTAATCCCTTAAGTCCGAAAAAGTATAAAACAATACAGAAGGGATGAATTTTCCATAACTTTAACGAGCCGAATAAAACAAGCGCTCGACCTTTTTGTGCAATAATCCCTCAGGTCCAAAAAGATTAAAATCTAGAGGAGGGATAGCTCTTCCGGTCCTTTTAACGAGCTGGAAGGCCAAAACTCGACAAACTTTTCATATTTTACGAGTCAATTGAAAAGAGCTCAAAGAAGACTCGTCTTTTGAGGAACGAGTGATAAACAGGGATAGCAGCAGATTCCAGGTACAGGTTGGAATTTTCCAATCACGACAGTGTCACAAGGATGGCTAAGTGAAATCACTCTTCGTAGCTGTTCCTCAAAATGGGTAAACAATCATATGGGGGTGAACGATCGGCCAAATGGAATGGAGGTGGCAGGTGCAAACGCGACCAAGGCTTTTTATGGCTAATAAATTTACGATCACAATGGTTATTTACCGGAATAGGTTCATTTTTTAATGAGGTTAAACTCTGGGGGAAACTCTTGCTCACACTTTTCTATTTTTTAACGAGCATAAATTCCACGGTAAAACTCCTCGAATCTCGCGTTTATTTTTTAACGAGCATGAACTTTATGCTAAGACTGCTCGATATACTAGTCATAAGATAAGAAATGTCTCCTGTGAGATCTCTATTTTTTATAGAGCTTCATCTTCACTAAGCTTTGCTCCCTCTCATCCTTTCTTTATGCATGTTCGGAAACGGCTAATCCCAAAAACAGATAAATAACCGCCCCTAGCTTGCACTCCAAAAGGTTTGCATGCCCCCAGGTATAAAGTACAATTTCAAGGCTACCCCTACTTATCCGATAAAACATTTGTTTTAAAGGGTGAGGCTTGCCTCTTCCTGGTTACCCAAAGATTGTTTTGTTAACACCATCAAACGAAAACATTTCCTCGGCACTGTCTACTGAAGTAGACAATGGTGAATGACCTTTGTCAAACAAGTAACCTTATCAAAAGAATCCTATCCCAGAACAACCCCTCTTCCACACACGGACGGGGTACGGACTAGTCATATTCTTTCGCGAAAATTCTACCTTATACCCGGGGTTTCTTCTGCCCGAAGCAGACCAAGATGCATGCCCCCTGGGTTCCAGTCCCATATTTCCGAATCACTCGCACTCATCGGGAAGGAGGACTGGGGGTGGAGACATTTCTTGAGTGAATAGACCATTGAGGGTTGGTATTTGACTATTTGTGATGCGTGATCCTGGAAATGAAAGTTGGTCTACGAGCTTGACCACCCTTCCTTCGTGTGGAAAACACATTACTCTAAAGAGTGAGGAGACTATAGCTCCCATGCAATATATATAGTCTCGTCCAAGGAGTAGGTTATAATCCAAGGGTCCTTGAACGACCATCACGTTCATTTGAACGGTCTTCCCTCTCAATGTAACAGGCACATTGGGGAGGATCCCTAATTGTCAACTGGTTCCTTTATTAAAGCCCAAGAGATTTCTTATCTCAGGCAAAAGCGCCGGGGAACCCAGTGCTTTCCAAGCAACAGAGGAAAGGATACTCACAGATGCCCCTTCATCAATGATAGTTCCAGCCATCACCATTCTATAAATTTGGACTATGATTTTGAATGGTATACTGGCTGGCAACCGGGGTCTGCCTAGTTGGTTCCAATCAAACGACACAACCAGGTTTCTTGGTGGTGGGACCGAATACACGGCCGGATACGATCCTGACGATGTTCCTTCCTGCGATAAAGGAATGGGCGCATTGCCCTGATGCTCATCAGAATCTGTGTTGATGAAAAGAATCTGGATGGTGTCATCCTTATTCTCCTCAGTGAGGGTGTCATTTGAAGATGAATCTTCAGTGACGGTGTCATTTGAGGATGAAACCTCTGAAGGAAGAACCGGGTCAACTGCCGTATCGACCTTTAGACTTTCGTCTGGTCTGGATTCAGTAGGTTCATTTTCAATGACTGACGCTTCAGCCGACCACTTGGGCGGGCCAGCTGTATTTTCAACCAACGAAGGACTTGGCACGAGTTTTTTGTATCCAGGAGGAAGTCTCAACGGTGAAACCAGGCGATATTCCAAAACTCTCTTCGCTTCGTCTAAGAAGGGACAACGGTGGATGGTGTGATCACCTTCACACAATCTACAGGGGAATCTTGCTCCCCCCTTTTGTCTTGAACCTTCACTTTCGCTGGTTGACGGTAAGCACTCAACTTGGCTATCAGAGGTTGATGCTCCCGAATTGTGCAACCAAGGGGTCCAGTCCCTTAGTATCCGGGGAATACATGGACAATCTCTATGGAAGTGGTCTCCTCTACATATGACACATGGCGATTTAGGCCCGGTCTGTGCTGTGTGTGGATTTTTGTTAGATGTCTTTTGCTTGCCCCCAGTCGCCTTAGGCTCCTTCTTCTTCTTCTCTTTCTTCTTCTTTTCCTTCTTCTCCATGGGAGCTTGGCTTTTGCCGGCTCCACCTTTCGAAGATGAAGGATTGGAGGAAGAGTTATGGGAAGTAGAAGGCCGGTGGGTAGTTTTAGACTCATCTAACTGTTGACTCGACTGTTCAGGAACCATGGTGTTCTGAACTACATTGGTTGAGAAAAGCCAAATAGGCAGGCCAATTGTCAGTCCTGGGGAAGCGACAATGTGGCCATATGGGGCGCACCAACTTCTTCCCAAGAGGAGAATGGACTAGGATTTCCATCATGTGGAATTCCTTGGTTGGGGCGTTCCATGTTCTCAACCTACAGATCAACGCGGGAATAGAAGGTGATTATGTTCCGTTTAAAATAAATTTTATAACGACGCTTGGACACAACTTGCTTTTTCACTTTTTAAGAGTCGAGAAAAAGCTAAAGATGACTCTAGTCTCCTTCGATGTTTTAACGAGCCCGAAGTGACAAATGCTCGGATGGACTTTTTCAGTTATAGAGTTTGAAAAAGGCCAAAAGAAACTGCTCTGGAGTTCTAGGCAGAGGGTGTGCCAAACTTTTCGCAAAACCACAGAATACGTTTTACGGTACGAGTGGTCGATCTTCGTGAATGCTATGTTCACTGCATTGCGATCAGTAGGGCGGCCGACACGGTTTCCTATTGGATAAAGGCTTTGTTCATATAGGGGTCTCCCAATATATACGCGACGGTACGTGGGAGCACAAGTCCGTATTGATACTTATCGCTTCACCGTGGAGGAATCACCCAACCACTCAACGCTAAGATATCGCGTTTAACGACGCCAGAACACGTCTCTAGCTTAGACCTCTATGTGTTTGCATTATGTTTCAATGCGTTGTTATGTAAATTCAATTTATTTTAAGGTTGATCTTGTTTAGCAATTTGCCTTTATGGATCACCACGAGATGTATGATAACACTCCTAAATGCAGTCTAAGATGATAAGCAAGCTTTTCAATCTTTCAACTTTGAAAACCTTAACTACTGAGGGAAAAGAAAGATAACACCTTTTCACACAGGTCATAGAGCACACACTAATGCATTTTCCCTAAATCAACATGCAAACTATCATAATGCACATGCACAATGCAAGTATTTCTTTTCTCTTTCTTAATGTTGGTGCAATACAAAAAGAAAGTTGTTGTATAATTTTGAATTCAATTTCAAGCGAAAGCAAACAAGCTTGTCCAAAATCAAAAGACACCTTAAGATTTACTTGTTTCGACACTAGAAATATATAAACTCAAACCATAAGGTGAAAGCAAAAGCTCAATCAGCTATGAATAGCAAATAAACTAACTCTTAAGATCAAAACGACACTTAATCACAGGTCTAGATCTAAGAGGCCACAGCAAGACTAGTTCACTTTCGTTATGGGAAACTGTAAATGTACAAGAAATACACAAAGAACAAACACAATTTCTTTATACAACCGAGGCGGAATAGTGACAAGGAAAGTTGGTTTCAGATAGGCACATTGACTGGTAACAGGCAGCAAAACAAGAGTGAAAACAGGGTAAGAAACAGCAGGAAACCCTAGTAGCACTAGGCAAAACTGGTCCAGCGCAGGTGGTACACAGGCAGTTTGACCTTCAGCGCAGGTAGCCCCTTCGGGAACTGCGCTGAAATGCAGACAACCTTCACACAGCCTGCACTGAAGAACGAAACTTTCGTTTCTCTTGGTTTCCGGGTCATAGATTGCTCAAAAATATACAGTTTTTGCTCAAATCAGAAGCTATCAGTCAAGGACACACTAAGGGATGACAAGGAGGATGAAAAGCTATCACTAAGAGCTTATTAGAGTCCTTGTGGATCAGCTATTCAAATCATAAACCTGCCCAGAAACTGAGCTAGAGTAGCTGCCCTCTACTTTGCATTTGAAAGATTCAAATACAGTTCGATTCGGTACTCCCTTTGTTTATGAAATGAATAGCAAAAACACAAACAACCAACAAGATACGATCCCCAGTGGAGTCGCCAATTTGTTGTTGGGAAAAGTATCCAATACGGAATGACCCTATCCCACTCTAAGGGTGATAGTACCTCAACAACAACTGAATGCAAAGCTATTCAAGATTACTTCTTTATGAGATGAGAGAGAGAAGAGAAAGGGATCCACTAACCGTTATCTTCCGCTAATGGTTGATCCAATCTTCCCTCTTTGCTGCTTGCTCTTAGCTCCTTGCTCTTTCACCGGCCCAGCTACACAAAGATCCTGTAAAAGCACAAGAAAAGGAAACTACAAGAAGCATACATCCATAATCGATTCAGGGATTAGAATAAATCAAATATACAAGCATCAATTCACCATTGAGACACATGCATATAGAAGAACCTCAAATACTTTATTAATGGAAGAAGTAAAGTTCTGAGAGTGTTACAACCATAATAGGCCCAATCCAGCAACACCTCCCAGCAGAAAGAAATCTCCTCTTCACCTCCTTCAAACAAATCACCAATTAGTTTTATACTCAAACCAACAACACTTCTTTACTTGCACAAAATTCCACCCTCCCTAGACCTCATGAGAGAGCTCTATATATAGGAGTTTTGGAGAAAGGATGAGTCAGCTTGAGGCTGGCACGGAGCTGACTAGTGTCCTCTCCCACTTCAGTTATACTTCAGTTCTTGAGTCCACTTGGATTTTCTTTCTTCCACTTGGAGATCTAGATCCTCTTATTCATCACAAGGCGAATTCCCTGATCCAAGTGTCATTTTGGAAGCTTCCTGGGCATTTGACACCTTGCAGAATGACTGTGCCACTTGGCCAATCTCACCCAGCGCAGGTAGCCTTCATTAGATTTGACATTCAGTGCAGGTACAGAGTGGAGCAGTTGAAATTTAGCGCAGATGCTCAGTGGAGCAGCTGACATGATCCAGAAATAGCTTGTTTTTTGAGTGTTTTCAAGTGGAGAACTGATTTTCAGTGCTGTGGTTTGCTGACCTTGTTCCTCTAGGGTAGGAACAACATGTTTAGGGACTTTGGACCCCTCAGATTATTGACATTTCATGCTTCATGCTGTTAGGCACAAAAATGTCTATAACATTGGTGCCCTGAGGGATGTGGTCCCCAAGGTTGTGCTTCTGAAGGATTTCTGCCATTTGGTCAATTTGGTTCTTCATGCAAGAGGATTCTGGATGGAATCCTCTTTGAAAGTAGGTGCATCTGTTTCCTTTCTTCCCTTTCTCATTTCTCGAGCTGGAGGAGTCATTGAAGGGCTTGGTGTACCCTTCCTTCTTTGGATGGGAATGTGCTTTTCCTTTGTCTTTTTTCTGCTGATTTTTCTGATTTGAATCAGATCTATGATTTTTATTGTGGCTTCTATCATGCACAGCAAGTGCATGTGCTTTTGGAGGTTTGATTTTCCCCATGCCAATGAGTTTATCTTGCTCAAAAATAAGGGACTCCATCAATTCTTTGAGAGAAGGCATAGTGTAAGATTTACCTATTGCGAGCCTTACTGAATGAAATGCAGACACAAAGACGGAGTATTCCAGTCCGAGCTTTGACATAATCGAGAGAACTTGGTGACTCTCCTCCTAGGATTTGTCAATTCCACAACCCTTGAGTTGCAGCAATAGATCATTATATTTGGTGAAGAAGTCTTGAATTCTGTCATGGTTCCGTGGATCCAATGATAACAACTCCACTTCGAGCAGATGTCCTTTCATCTCATTCTGTTTCCTGTAGAGATCTTCAACCTTTTTCCAAATCTCATTGGGAGTATTCCAGGCAGATAGATGAAACTGCAACTCTGGAGAGATGCACATGCATATGGATCCGTGGGCCTCATCCATACAGTTGAGGTACTTGGATTTCTCTATGGCTGAAGTGGGTTCCACTTCTGTAGCCATGGTAATCCTGTACAACCCTTTATGACGAAGGTATCGAGCCATTTGGTCCTTCCATTCATGATAGTTGTACGGTGTTAGGATTGATGCTTTGGGAAACTCCATTTTTCTGTCAATCTTCAATCTCTAAGCTGTAATAGTTGCTAAAATAAAGTACTGGTGCGCCTTTTATCTAGCAACCAAATGGCTCTGATACCATGTAAATGTGTTAGAAAACCTGCACAGATGAATCTAGCTAGTAAAGGTTGAACAGACAACTTTGCAGAGCAAAAACACTAAAATAAAATCGAAAGAAGAAAATAATGATGCATTCAAAAATATGTTACAATGCTCATGATATAGCATCACTGCGTGAAGATCCCAAGGTAATGCACTATAGTGGTGATCAATGAGAAGACTCAACACCTACAACAAGTTACGGAGATAACTAGTCAGTTGCGGAGTTAAAGAAGGAGAAAATCAAGGAGTAAATCATGCAAAAGGAATCTTGCATGCAATCCCATGCTCTAACTAAGAGTCTGCATGTAGGTGTGTAGTAGTTCCAACTGAAAAATGAATCTTGCATGCAGTCCCATGCTCTAAGTAAGAGTCTGCATGTAGGTGTGTAGTAGTTCCAACACTGATGTGTATTTTACATGTCAGCATGTTATACATGGAAAATGTTGACAAGGTTCCAATATAAAGTTCCATGCGTCAGCATGGATGTTTTGTAGTAATTTCTTTTATATTTTGTTTTTAGCCCATAGCTATCCGAGATCATAGATGTTAACTAATGGGAAGCTAGGACAGAGTTATCACTTTCAAATTTTCTCCATCTATAGGAGTCACTTCCATGTTAGATTTTTAGCTAATGATTACCCCCAATAACATTGACCACCCCATATCCCAAGCCCAAGGGTCTGCGCTATGAAGTGGTGGATGATTGTTTGTTTAAGTGATTGTCATTAAATGAATATGATATAAACGTTGTAGCTACATCGTTTTGATATAAAAAATGTTGTGTTAGAAGCTCTAAGCTGATATATTGATATTCTAGTTGTTCTAATGTTCCAATATTGGAATGTGAGAAAAAAATTCATAATTAAAATTTTGATGAAAAATTGATTTCTCATATTGGAAAAGTGGTACTTATATTTGTATTTTTTGAAGTCTTAAATTCATTTTGTTGCTTACACACATCTTCCAATATTAATGCTACATGATCAAACATCTAACATCACTTCATCATTTCTATTTTCATGATTGTGTCATCTCTTGGAATGTTTCAATATTTTGATTTTCAAGGGGTTAAATTTATTTTTACATTCAAAAATGCAAATAGATTGAATTCATTTATGTATTCAAAAATGGAATTTAAAAAATGCAAAATTAGTATCTATATATCTATAGATAGAGAGAGAACTAATGTAGAATAATCTTAATCATTATTATCAAGTAACTATTGAGAGATCAAATCTTTGGAGGTGCAAATTTTTTATGTTTTACACTATAAAAACATTTTGCACCTCAAAAGATTTGATCCCTTAGCAATCCATGATTAAAGTGAATAATTACTGATTTTTATGACCATACCTTCTCCTCTAAATAGTAAATATCAAAATACTGTATTCTAGCTTATAAAATTATTTTACAATTTAATCTATACAAAAAAACATTAACCATTATTTGCACCCTATGATAGATTTAAGAAGACATAGGTTTCTGTGAGATGAAAAAATCAATGATGATAAGAATTATATTGAAGGGTCGGTCGCATTTGAGAGCAATAAGAAATGCACTCACTATCAGTCATATGCAGACATGGAATTTCAAATCCCCTGTACCCGTCAAAAGAAAATTTGATGATGTTTTTGCACTTCTCATGCCCTTTAGTTTACGTTCTACGTAAATTTGTGAGTGTCAAACTCCACTCAACTGGTAACTCTCTTTCGATTACTCTTGCATATCAACTTTAACTAATCTCCCTCTAAGAGGTCCTTATTTTTCCTAAGTTACCATATGTGTTTTGAGGTAGCATACAACCATACTTTTAAGATTAAGGCTTTTCAGCTTTTGGGGGTTAATAGTTTTGACTATGTACTTAAATTTTAACATGTGAATGAAACTAGATAATTCCACATGCTTAGGATGATGAGGATCCTCAATCACCATTGGATGAGATGGAGTTATGCATCCCTCTAATGATATTAGAGGTGGAAAATCTGCATCAAGAGGAAAATACTAAATTGAAGTAACTAGTTTTCGAAGAACCATGGCCCATCACCAATGAATTGTTGGTTAAGCCCAATCATGACACCTTTGATCTTATAGCTACAATCTATAATATATTGTTTTTTAAAGTAACGATGATTATTTATATCAAAGGATATAAGGATCAGAACTTAGTAGTGACAAAAGATATACATAATCAAGTTTTCAATTCTCCCACATTTGTAGATAGACATAAGGAAGATCCGGATCAATTTTAATAGAAAAATACAAGATCTAACAACCATAATCTAGTACCCACCAGAATTACGTGTAAGAGATTTTTACACTATCTCCCATCTCTAGATACTAGATAAAAACAAGTTATGTTTTAGCAACACATCTAAAGATGAAAGAAAGGAAAAAGAGGTAAATCACAAACCTACTAATAGTATTCAAAAACAATATGTGAGTTTGATAAATTTACAAAATAGAAGCAGAAAGAAATGATTAGAAGAAACATTGAAACTGTCACATACCTCTGTGACCCAATATTAAAAATTACCTACTACGCTCCCATTCCCCAATTTACTTCGATTAAATTTAGAGTAAATAGTTGTCACATGCATAATTATTCCATCATCTCATGAATAAAGATTATACATGAAATTATACTCATACACTTAAAAATTTGACAACATCAAGAGTATTGAACCATAAGATAGCACAATGTAATTATACTTAGAAGTTTAAACATCTGACAACATAAAGGGTAAGAAGCCACATATAGAACATCCAAAGAAACTGAAGCCAACTAGATTAGTTGAAGAAAGTTAGTTGGAAAACTAAGCACCACCACCCAACCTAGAACTGGCTTCCTCCAGCTCACTCTTGAGCCGAGAGTTCTTGCCATGGATCAACTACCTTTTTTGATCTCTTCAATGGATATTTAATACCCACTTTCATGATATGGTTTCATTCCGCGGTGTCCCAGTTTTATGGATCTTTTTATCTATTTTTAGGATTTTCTTAGAAAAGCTCACCTTTCTCTCCCATGAGGCTTTTCCTCATAAAAGCTTGTCTTTCTCTCCTGCAAGGATTTTGTGTTTTTTGTAAACTTAACATCTTTATCTAGCTAAGTTTCTTAATGGATATTTGTCTGTAATCTATTCAGCTTATCTAGAATTGCATCTTGAGGTCTTATCATGAAAGAATTATACATTCCCATTCACCAATGGGATTTCATTTAGCAAGAATCTCATCTTTTGGTGTCTCATTTTCCAAGTGGTTAGATTATCTTTATTATATATTTAATAATAAAGCATTTACTTTCATTGTTATACCTCACACCTAGCTTTTCTTAGCTTAGGTGAACATAGTGTTACATACTGCCCCCCTTAAAGTTACACCGTCCTCGGTGTATTACTGCATCTTAGAATTTATTTCCTCATTCACACGACGTTGTTTTTGAATTTTTAGGTTCCCATGGTCTTTCAACCTGAAACAAACCTTACGATATATAAGTTACAAAGGAGTTATACCGTAATTCTCCTTCAATTGCTACCTATAACATTTGTTCAATCAATTATGTTAGAGACTTTAGATGTGCTTAAAACAACTCAATTTTGTTTACCACAATGAATGTCATAACTTTATATAACAGTACTGCCATTTGAGAAAATATGGGTTAATTTTGCTCGCCATTTAACTATGATTCCTCATTTTCTTTGTATGATAATAGGAAGAAATGCACATTCGTCAAATTCATTTGTGTTCTTGTTGAACACCTTCTTCCTGCAATTTTCTTACATTAGTCACAACAAGTCAGACTAGCTCATTTTACCAATCCACATGTATAAAAATATCACATCAGGTTAGCTCAAAATCATAACCATAAATCATATGTAACCATCATAGACCAACATTGTAAATCACATGTATATACACTAGCATAAACTCTTATACTTATCCTTGAATTACTCCTTAACTTCCACTTATGTGCTTATTCTGCACACACTCCAGATCGGTTGGCACACAAGGCAATCACCTACTGATTTCTCCTCAACCATGTGCATTTACAGTTATACACATCAACGAACATCAAGCAATACTTGCATCCACACCAGTACCATATGTACCACATGTACACATTACCACCTATACAATGTTTACCCAATACCAAATGTCCATAGCATCAAATGCATGACATGTACCTTATCCACATGTTTTCAAACAATGCTAGTATAATTAGCATAACATCAGGTCAATGTCAAATTTTACTTTATTTATTCACGGTACTTTTAGGAAATTCCAATCAAGACATGCTCGGTTTGTTTATCGGAGAATAAGTTATTCATGGACTTATTCAACTTGTGTAACTAGAGCATAACTGCAAATTTTCATATTAAAGTATTCAAGTGCTTTCATTTGGCTAATTCTTTTCATGTATCTTGTGGTTGCAAGAAATTTTTAGAAAAATGATAACATAGATGCATAATACAACTCTACAAATCTAATAACTGAGTTTTGGGATTGAATCTATCCCCTAGACAAGGTTTTAATAATAGCGGAATATGACCTCAACAGATTATTAACTATGATAGTTAGTCCAGTATGCACTTCATCTTTTAATTTGAAGTCTAATGATAACCATAAATCTGTATTTAGTCAAGAAAATAATCGTTTTGTACTCAAAAGTACTCCACAAATAAACTGGCTATGTCATATGATTTCTTGTTTGTTCATTTTAACACTACTTCCAACACCTTGTCGGCCATGAATAATTCAGTGTATCTTCAAAACCAATCGAACAATTAGTATGTAAGTACATACACCTCCTATACATGAGTCATGAATAAAGGTTACAAATTTTCACATTCCCCAATCTCTTACATTCTAGGCTACTATGTGTACCAGGGTGTGAACTTGGGTTAGTAACATGTGGATACCCCACCTTAACACTAGATCATGACCTCGTAGAATAAAATTCATTTCTTAGAACCAA
The DNA here is from genome assembly GCA_031772625.1 of Pinus tabuliformis. Classification (NCBI taxonomy): domain Eukaryota; kingdom Viridiplantae; phylum Streptophyta; class Pinopsida; order Pinales; family Pinaceae; genus Pinus; species Pinus tabuliformis. The sequence goes on along the minus strand of CM062807.1, from coordinate 1,072,247,171 downwards.
ATCGATTATCGAATTATTTATGCAATAATTTTTACATTATCAATGTAATCTGACAAGAAGACTTGTCCAATATTGCTTGATAGGAAATAATGCTACAAAATATGCATCTCAGATTGTACAATTGTCAATTCATTTGAATAGATTGCTAGATATCATTTTATCAAAACCATTTGTCTTTTACAAAAATATCACTTACCGCTACCACTGAGCCATCCAAGATGGTTAAAGCATCCTATTGATTTAACAATGAGTTGTTGGATGGTTTATTATTCTCTCTCTTACAGAACAATTTATATGTCACCCGTTTGGTATATGTATTACTAGCATAAGATCCTTATATCATTATAAGATGTATTAATGCGAAACCTTTTGGGTTTATTAAGAATTTTTGTATATATTTAGACAATCATGTTCTGAATCTAGTGTAAAATTATTGTTATTCATTAGGCTATTTTGAATTGCTCAATTTCTACTTCAATTTCATTAGCCACCCCATATCTATCATGAATTTCCATTTATATAATTTTGATCTTATCAATCTCCACAAGAAGTACATTTTTAAGATATACAATCATTCTACTGGAAGCATCTTCTTCTTGTTGCATATTTGAAACGTTCCTACTTGTGAGATATTAATAGAACTCCATCTATTTCTATATGGATATGCACGTCAAGGTTGTGAATTTTGAGGTTGCATACTTGAGTTGCAATAATTTATAGATTGAAATTTAAGTGAACTTGAGAATGTTCCCTTGAGGTTGTATTTAATATTTTCTTACAACTATTCATTGACAAGCACTAGGAGCTGCTTTTACACTCATATTATTATCTTTACCCTAGATGTAATTTTGGGTGTCAGTCCCATGGACCTTCTTATTAGAGTCATAAATTATTAACGTATGATGTCTTCTCCAACATGCATATAGTGAGTTGTATTGCATTTGTGCACTCACTTCACATTTTGACACTAGTTCTATTTAGATTGAAATATAATTTGTGCCTCTTATCTATCTTAGTTACAATTATTTAGTTATTTCTTTACTCAAAAGAAATGTGTATGTTCCAAACTATGCATGTCCAAATATGCATGTTGTTACTGAATATTTGAATAATGAGCTAGTAAGGTTGAGTTCCTTACAATAGTGTACATTTGAAGCGTTTTCCCCCTAAGGGTGAATTAAAAAGTTCAACTAGTGGAAAAACCACATCTGAAAATGAATTGCATGATTAAATGTGGATGCACAAAATATTAGTTTTAAAGACAATTTTAAAAATGCATAGTCTCATACCATATACATAGACTTGTCATTTCATGGGAAACTTCATAAAAATATACATTTAGAATTTGATCTACGATGGAACCCACTTAATTAACCATAAACTTTTGTTAACATTGATAGGATGTCATGAACTTCTTTCATGATGATTTATATAGTTTTCATTTATATACTTTTATTTTTTTATTTTTCCTCATTTGGCCATGAACTATGGAACAAAAACACTTGAAATTTTATCTATTTTTGTTTGTGAGTTGCCTTATAAGTGTTCAACATCTCCTGCTTCATATATCATCCTTTCTTAGGATCGCTGTAAGCATAAACTTTATTCCATTAAGTTATGTCCTTGTATAACAATCATACCAATCATAAATTAAATTTTGATATGAGTAGAATAATATGATAATCGTATCCCTAAAATGCATCATCCCAGTTTCGATGTAATAACCATACTTTACCATTATTAAAAAAAAATTCTTTCCTCCCACTCTACTATGAACATCTAAAACATTTTGAACCAATTTTAAATCATGGTATAGAGTATTTGTTCGTTAAAACTTTAGTTTTGGAAGAACTTCCACACATAAAATAAAAATCTAATCTTCACATAATTCCTAACATTCAATAAGTAGGCATAATTAAAAAGGTAACCTAATTATGGTTGACGATTTCTACTTATCGGAATAATCATCATGTTATTTGTTGTCATTTCTTTGCATTTCTTTTTATTCCACTACAACATTGGAAGGTTCTATGTTATATAACATATTGCAGAATTATTTGTTTCCATATAATGTTTCACAGTTCCTTTCTCCCACAATGCTACTATATCTATCCACAATACTTAGGCTTGAGAAATTAAATATAAGTGCAATGATGAAATCCCTTCTAGTTTATTCATCAAACTCAACTAAACCCATTGTAGCGTATCTTAACTCAATTTTTAAATCATGGTAATTTGTGAAAAATTTGAGTCATCCATGCATGTAAGAATACCAATGCAGCTCATTGTAACCACACAATGAACCATACATATATGTATGCACATGCATGTAATCACGTCATAAGTTTGGAACAATATACATCATCATATGCAACATGAAAGATAAACATACATACGTCAAGAATAACGTAAATTATTAAATCCAATGAGAAATTATTCATATAATTATGACATGATTTATGCATAAAAAAATAGCTCATATAATTATACACAGACATACAGAAGTACCCATAATTTGATTACTGCATCCTGAAAGCCCTGAATATTCTTACTTGATATAAGGGACTTCTTATTTAGTAGAATAACCTATTTTCCTAAAATACTTTCCCTTCGAAAAATACCAATTGTGGGGTCTGAACCTACACACAATTATGGAGAGATGTTCTTCAATCGGGCTAGTTAGCTTCTCGGCCTCTCAAACTTATTTAAGTAGGAATTCACGATGGCCTTTTTGGATGCCTGAAATAGAGACATCCTCTTCATACAACTAAATCCTATATAAGCAAATAATTCTATGCTCCTCAAACCTCTAGCTATCATATAAAAAAGAGTCGAATTAGCTCATGTGACCAACAAATTGTTTATTTCCTAAGAGCATCCTTGTGAGCATTGCCAGTTGCTCCGTCGAGCCTCCTCTGGATGGTGAGGCTCCATAAATGTTTCAACCCCACTACCAGGTTCCATATGTTCTACAACGCACAAATGAAGCTCGTATACTCTTAGCTAGGAATATAAATTTGGAATTGACCGGCCTAGCACCACAAAAACCAGCCTAATATTTTTCACCTCGATAAGGAGGAGGGATTTATCAGAGGCAATAGAGGGGTTCTGCGAAACAGAAATAATTGAAATATTATAATATTTTATGCTTCCATCGCTTTGAATATGTTAGTTTCATCCTATGTCACCGAATTTGTCAGATTTCCGGTTCTGTAGGTACACAATTTTTTCCCTATGTTTATCTGCTAGAGCCTTCCGAATAATGCCCATACATGCATTCCACAGGAATTCTGGAAATTCTACCGAACTGTCGACTAGAGCTGAAGCTCGAGGATTCATGAAGCTCGTTGACAATGAGGATATGTTGGGGTTTGGTTTGTATCAAAATCTCTCTCCTTCCCAATGAGAAACACTATGTTGGAGATTATACCTCCCATGTTTCCCCGACATCAATATATCGCTTTAATATAGGAGGTCTTTTAGAACATTCTAGCCGATCCCAACGTAAAGATAAGATAGAACTAATGAGGTCAGCTAGAAACACTAGATAACTATTATCCAAACGAAATGTGTTGATGGCGTGACAATCCAGATAACCATTAACCACTAATTTCTTTAAGGAGCCTATTCATAAGGATAACCACTATCCCACAAGTATCCTCCTTATCGAAACATCTCCATTTTAGTGGATAAGGTGAGTAGACAGAGTGATATTGTAGATCAAAAAATGGGAAACATTAGTCTTGTCGATCGAATTAAACGTGGCCTCTGTTATCTAAATCTACAACAAAAAGGAAAGATAGACCTACGATCATGTTTTCAATGGAATAAACATTATCCAAATGACTAATTTTAAGGTAACTCAATTAGAAATTACTCACAAACTCTTCCATATCAGCGGATAAGGTAAGCAGGAAAAACGACTTTGTGGATCGAAAGGGAACAATGGTCCTTGAGGTGATTTTCTTCGTCACTCCAATTGGAAAGGTGTGGTTGTGTTTTAAATCACATAGTTTCAAAAGCTTCACTAACGACAGATTTCACTGGTACGGGTTTTGAAAAACTCCTGAACCAGTAACTCCATTCAAGCAAAAGGTGGAAAGAAAAATTGGTTGGTAATACCATTATGTCTCTATGGCGCGTCGTAGCCTCCCCTCCTTAGAGCTAGTGTTACTTGACACAGCTCCGATTCAATCTATCATAAGTGTTGTAGAGGGACATGACTCTTTCACAATTCATCGCTAGTTTTCAAACATAAGACAGCATTTTTGTACATGTTATGTAATCTATGAACAATTTGAAAGACCTTTATTTCTATATACTCGCTGCTTTGTCCATAAAGTTCCAACGCCCGTCCCGTGTAATATTATGTAATTACTGAGCGGCATGTCCTCTTTCACTACCTAGGGATCCTTCCTTGTTTTGGTTTCATCTTGATCTTTATTCGTGCAGGATACCTACCAATTTTCAATTATATTAACTCAAAAGCTTTCAACTTTAGTCTACACACTCGTAATACGCCGAATGTACATCTATGATCAGCTAATCATGAATGGATGTTTATAGAATGTTTCCCTTGAATGTCAAGGTGAGTATCTTGTCCTTCGCCACTTATAGCCCTCTACGGTACTGGTCCTCGGATGAAAAATACAGTTAGGCAGGCTCATGCTTTAGACTTTGTAGGATCTAAATCACTCGCATTCCATGCCAGTAAGAGAGCGAGAGATATCAAATATCTGTTTTGGACCAAAACTAAAAATAATAGTTTCAGAAAATACTTTATAGGCATTGAATTGCTCTAAAACGACACTTGGAAACCTACGGAGCCTCTAAAGTCCAATAGGGAAAGGTAGACCCAAGTTTCCAAAACCCTAGAAGAAAAATTTCATAAGTACGACTTATAGTATTTACGTTCAATACCGACAGAGACAGTGATGAAAAATCTTGTTTGAAGACATTATTGTGCATGGATCCATCGAGAAGGGAATTATATAACTGAGAGCCCTAATGTTGTCATAGATGACTGGTTGAAAGGAATAGTATTCCTGTCAAAGTTTGGGAATGAAGGATTTGTTTCGTTTGTATTATGACAGCAGAAAATATAATGACAAAATTTCACGGGGAGTGGCGATGTTGGTTTTTAGAAAGTTATGTTGATTTTGGATCGGTTTTCAGAACAAAATCCGCCACGTTCATGGTTACCAGAGAGGCAGACAGTCGTCATAATTATTTTTAAAGCTTAGTCCATTATTATTTAAACGAATCATTTTTCTTTCGACATGTCACAAGTGTGATCATGGCCATTCTAAAATGAAATAGATCATAGTAACCAATACCTCAGTTCTTATGTGTAGATTCACCATTTCGACATATTTCATTACTAATCTTATCTAATTAAAAAAATAGATCATAGAAGGAGAGTTGTAATACTTACTTACAACTATATAAAAAAAATAAACAATGTATTTCATCCCATGCATTTTTTACAATTAGAAAATCATTAATCATTATAAGAATAAAAATTCCATCAGAATATATATAAATATTGCTTGGGAAAAACTTAGTATAGGCATCTAACTTGATTCTACCTTTCATTCTTCAATGTCAAGTGATCTGAATTAGGGTTTTCGATTACTTATGTTTTTAAATGATCCTTTTCTGAAATTGGAAACAAAATTAGTTACATGCTGGACAAGAAATATAGGAGCTTTCACTCCACATTAAAATATCACTTTAGTTATTTCCAAATCCATAATGTCAAAGAACCTTAGTTCAAAATTACCTTTGATTGTAAGCAACTAATATAATATTCACATGCTATGGCTTCAGAGTCCTCCTCCAAACTATTTTAAGATTTAATTTCAACCTTTATGGCTTCTGGAATACTTTTCTGATAGCAATTTTATAACCAAAACCCTTTAATGAAACTTCTTATTTGTTTACAACCTAAAGCTCATTCATACCTTATAGAGGTGGGTTGGCCCTTAGGCTGCAATATTTGAACTTAAATCTGTAATGCCATTTGTCACGTACCTCCATAACCGAATATTAACAATTGCCTACTAGGCTCCCATTCCCCAATTTAAATTCGATTACATTTAGATTGAATAATCGTCACATGCATAATTATTCCATTATCTCATGAATATAGATTATACATGCACTTATACTCATAAACTTAAAAGTTCGACAACATCAAGTGTAATGAACCATAAGATAACACAACGCAATTATACTCATAAGTTTAAAGATGCGACTATATAATGAGCAAGGAGACACATACAAAACATCCCAAGAAATTGAACCCAACTAGATTAGCTGAAGAAATTCACTTGGAAAACCACACGTTGCCACCCAACCTAGAACTTTCTTCCTCGAGCTCACCACCAAGCTCAGAGTTCTTTCCATGGATCAATTGCCTCTTGTTGATCCCTTTAATCAATATTTTATACCAGCTTTCATGATATGGTTTTCTTTAGAGACATCTCTCTTTTATGGATATTTTTATCCACTTGCCTAGACTTTTCTCAGAAAAGGTCACCTTTCTCTCCCGTGAGGATTTTCCTCATAAAATCTTGCCTTTCTCTCCCATAAGGCTTTTATGTTTTACTTAAACTTATCATCTTTCTCTAGCTAAGTTGCTTAATGGATATTTATCTACAATCCATTAAGATTATATAGAATTTGATCTAGAAGTCTTATCATGAAAGAGTTATCCATTCCCATTCACCAATGGGATTTCATTTGGCAAGAATCTTGTCTCTCGGTGTCTCGCTATCAAAGTGATTAAATTATATTTATTATTTATTTAATAATAAAGTATTTACTTTCATTGTTATACCTCAGACCTACTTTTTCTTAGCGTAGGTCAACATTGTGTTACATATAACAGAGTGGTGTAAACGGAAACATTGATAATCAAAGCGAGATAAAACTAATTTTCGACACAACATTATAACATATTCACTACAATAGAACTTGTAAAAATATTTTATGAGATATAGAATCCCCCCTTGAAACCGATATATATATATATATATATATATATATATATATATATATATATATATATATATATATATATATATATATATATATATATATATATATATATATATATATATATATATATCTTAAGAATTAACTAATATATGTGAAAAGAATGGATACCCTCACCATAGAATAGAAGCTCAATGTCCTCCTTTATCTTTGGCAGATGCTCAACATATCCCACTTTCTAATTCTGCAACGAATCATGGCCTCCCACCACAACAGAAGTAGGAGGGAGAGGAAAAGTTGAGATATCGGGAGTATTCAACCCAAACACCATTGGAAAAAAGGTAATAAGAGAGATTGATTGGATAATTTTTTTTAAGGCTTTCTTAAAAAAAGAAGTTTTCATTATAGGAATTTTTAGTGACACTAATATTTGCATGTGAAACATGAGCAAGACATTCTCTAAAAAATATTTTAGCAATCCATCAACATAAACAAGAATCAAATTACCAAGAAGCAATCATAACACAAGATGTGATAATAGAGTTCATCTAGTTTTGATTACATCTCTGAGCCTTGGATAAACAATGGGGAGGCCTCTTCATTAGTATTTGTAGGAAGAAGATGAGTACATAGTAAAATATCTATCAACACAAGGAATAAACTATTATCTTGAGTGGAATCTCTCTCCAAAAAAAGGTTCTCCTACAAAGAAATAGCACTCACAATACTTTTGCCTTCAACATGACAAAGGAATGACTTGTCACAAAAGTGGCATAAATATACTCTCACACATAAGTGGCATAAATGGTCCACTTGCACAAGGTGGCATAAAATGGACCTCTCACATAAAGTGGCACAAAATCGTCCTCTCGAATCCACTAATCAGATTCAAATCAAGCTCATCATCTTAATAGTTTTCTCAAAATTATAAGACCAATGGCTATAAACATGACTACTTTCTGACAAAGTGTCAACATGCCTCTCTTTCAACACTACACCATATTAGTTTTTATGCAATGACTAGAATGGTGAATTTCCAACAAAGATTCATATCTCATTCTCCTACTGTGGTATACATATATCATCATAACTTCCAACATGCACCCATCCTTCTACCAAATTAAAAATAAGCAAAGTTGCTAAAATGCATCATTATACCTCTCTATCTAGCGATGGCCTGAAAATATGCCTCTCAAATCCCAAAATAGATTGCGCCATTGTGATCCCTATGAAAAATCAAGAAATTTTAGTATAAAGTTGACCCTGTTACTGTGTGTATTTTAAATTAATTGGTTACCATGTTATTTATCTCATCTTGTATGTGGATGATATGTTCGTGATTGAAAATGACAAAGAAATTATCCAGGATTTGAAGACCTTATTGTCCTCCAAATTTTACATGAATGATCTCGGTGTTGAAAACTATACTTTGGGCATGGAAATTAAATGAGATTAGGAAAAGAGGAAGCTCTAGTTAAACTAGAGAAAGTATTTTGAGATAATATTGTAGAGGTTTAATATGAATAAGAGTAAATTGGTGAAGGTTCCTATTCATGTAGGTGTAAAGTTATTCGTTAAACAATACCCCAAGACACAAGAAGAGGAATAGGACATGTCCCATTTTGCATACGCAAGTGCAGTCGGTAGCCTGATGTATGCAATGGTTTGTACTAGACCATACATTGCACATGTAGTGGAAGTATTCAAGAGGTTTATGTCAAAACCAAGGAAGGAGAAATAGACAACAGTGAAGCGGGTTTTCAGGTATTTGGTTGGCACTAGTGATTTTGGACTATGCTACTAAGGAAGAATAGGATTGGACAAAGTTTTGGACATCCGTGGCTTTGTTGATGCGTACTGGGCTCAAGATCTAGATAAGAGAATATCTACAAGTGAGTATGTGTTTAACATATTTGGAGGTGCAGTCAGTTGGATGAGTAAGGGACAATCTCTAGTGGCACTTTCAACTACAGAGGCATAATAATTGGTATCCACTCATGCAAGCAAGGAAGCATTTTGGTTGCAGAGACTTCGTTCATGTATGGGGTTAGTACAATGAGCTATAAGGATAGGTTGTGACAAACAAAGTGCAATTTTCTTGGCAATGAACCATGCTTATGATTCAAAGATAAAGCACATTGATGTTCAGTATCACTTTCTGAGGGACATGGTTAAGGAAAAAAAGGTGTTCCCGGTAAAGGTGGACACTTTGAAGAATACTACAGATGCATTGACGAAGTCTATGAGTACTAATACGTTTTCTTGGTGTAGAGAAGCGATGGGCATTACAAGGCTAAACTAATTACTAAGCTCTCTTATGACCCCCTATGTGGAAAAGAAAACAACAAGTGGGAGAATGTTGGGTGTGTTAGATTCTTTCCATGACTAGCCCCATGTGCAAATATGAGGGGTTAGAAGGGGGTGGTTAACCCCTCCTGTCTCGTAGTCTCGGTTTTGGGATCTAGGGAAAATCTCTGTATATATCTGTTTTATGTTGTACTCTCTCACCATTGTTTATTTTCTGTTTTTAAGATTTTGTTTGCAGGTAATATTTGTACAGGCCAAAAACCTTGTTCTACTACAAAACAACCCCCCCATTTATAAATAACAATAGCTAAGGTTAGAGTTATAAATGGGGACCCTTTTCAATTTTTAGGCTTAGGATAATAATACCTAACTCTAGGAAAATACCTAGAAAAACCTTGCAAAACAAACTAAGGATGAAATCCACATCGCATATCCCAAATCACACTTTTCCGCATGACTATCATAAAACACCTTCAAAAGATTGTGATCTGTGATTAGGCCTCCCACTACGATTACCCGATAAACACCTCCTTGTCATCTCGCGATCGCATTTTTCACTTCACAAACTTCGCAAGAAAATTAGCTATGCTATCAAAATGACCGTTAGCGATTTTAGAAATGTGATATTGTGATATCCGCAATCGCATTTCACTTAATGCATCTGGTATCGATGTACTGTATCCTTTTAAAGATTGTGATGCGTGATTAAGAGCAATAAAACGTGTCAAATAATAACGTTTTAAATACCAAAACGAACGAAATGATAGGTTAATAAATATGTAGTGGCCCAATGAAGGACAATCATTTTCCAGGTTATGGGTAGTTAACATCAAGTATGTCATTAAACCTTTCTCACGATCCAAAGTCATTTCACAGAAGCTTTCAATCTTAAGTACCTGATATCGTCTGCGATGATATATCTTTTCTATTTTAGGTAAGGTACAAAAGACATGTCACTAATAAAGGTGATGTAGAAACAGAGCAAGAAGACCATTATTGAATCTGAGTTTCAGAGATGGCTCCTATCTTTGCTAATATAGTTTGTGATGCTGTTGGAGGCACAACACCTTGGGAAGTTATTTACAATATGATGGAGGATGAATGTCCTAAAATCACTATTACGAGAGCAACAGATGACTCAACAAGGCCTTCAGGACTTCAATACAGAGATGCTTCCTGTTCTTTCCTTCATAGGATAGGAGCAAGAGCTAGAATCCTACCATACACGGATATGATCAGGTGGGTGATCGAAAACATTATCATTGAAGATAGGAAATTTAATAATTCAAGAATGGAGCTCATGGGGTCATTCAGGGAAGATGACTTGAAGAAAATGTACCACATACCTGACCCGCAGGATATCTAGGACAACACATTTATGGCTAACTTCCCAAAGAACCCATACCCCTTCAAGCTAATTCAAGGTTGTATAGTGTTGGACAACAAATTCGAATAAGACAAATCAGGTATATATGTTATAGCCTCTTTGGCAAAACCCTACAACTATAGCTAACATGCTATGTAGATTATATGGGCTACCCAATAATACTAAGTTTTCTATAGAATGGATTCCTCTTATTGATGCCTGTGTTAATTCCCATATCATGAATTGGCCCTCCATCCTATTTGAAAACCTAGCCACCACCATTACCGAATATCGACAGAAGAAATCCTCCTCTTCAGATAACCTCCCTCCGTTCTATTTTAGTGGCTCCATTATGGACGATATCTATTTTTGCACGACATTTCCAACCATGGGTAGCAAATGGACCTTACAGGATCCCTACCTAATCCATCTTAGGAATAAACAAATATGGGAATCGCATTACATACCTCACTTCTATAAGATATTTTATGTTGTTGTGTTGCCCCTACATCAAATAATCTTCAATAAGAAAGCCCCTAGGTTTTCCCAAGAAGCCGTAGCAGAACTACTTACTGTCGAAAAATATTTCATTTAAGAATGGTTCACCTAAATTAGGGTTTTTGGTAGCACAACTAATCCACATGTCCTTCCTTTATATGCTTCTAATAAATTATTAGCAAGAGAGATTGCCTACCAGACAGTGGTAAAGGGCTTGACTAAAGTTCTCAAAGACGGAGAGATTTCCTACCTAATATCCATAACATAAACATACTTCCAGCAATCCTCCCTCAAACCTCAAACCTGTAATGGCTTTATAGGCTAAGGATGATATGTTATGGATCCATTCTCCAAGTGATGAGATCCACTATTAGTGGGATATAGGCTCCACAAAGGAAGGGGAGTTACTCCATGATGGGAGGTATCAACACTAAATAGGCACCCATTCAAAGCTTGTTGGTTGGGATAGAAGCTACCAACAATGCTTGTAGACCTTAATTTTTATTTTTATGTACTTTAAGTCATGTCAGGTCATTTTGGAAGACAATGTGTACTTTTACACAAATAATAATGGTCTTCCCTATGTATGTGCAGGAAGTGACTAGGAAACTGTGAACATAGCGAAAATTAGGAGGTTGTACCATGGAATATAGAATTTCCACTTTATTTGGGATGATTTAATTTCAAATTCTGTAGGGTAATGTTCCAGAACGTGTGTGAATAGAAAAATATCCAAACTGATGGTCATTTAACTAATGCGATAAAATGATGTGTAACAAATTTCTCCCTAAAGTGCAATGTCATAAGACATATTTTGATGACTGAAGTGCTTTATCATGTGAACGTCTTTTTAGAATTACAACTTAAGTAATATATCACACACTCTTCATTTGAGTCATCTCCATCAACTAGGACCATACTAATGGTGGCATCAGACGTTGCGAAGTAAAACATTAATCTCGATGATAATCAGGAGGATGCAGCAATGGTGGATGGATCAACGCATATTTAAGTGTATGAAAGGATTTTTGAGCCACTTCATCCAAAACAAATGGGATTCCCTTTTTGAAAAGTTGAGTAAAACCCTTAGCCAACCTAGCATAGTTATAGAGAAATCGACATAGAAAGTTTTCTTTCCCTTAGAAAATTTGGAGTTGGTGAATATTGCAAGGAGGAGGTAAATTCAAGATAGTAACCTTCAATGGATCAACACAAATTACTTCCTTTGAAACAAGAAACCCTAGAAATCAACCAGATTCCACACAGAAAGCAAACTATGTGGATTCAAGCGAATATTATATTAACAACATTTGATGAAAATTTCTCTCAAATGCATTGGGTGGTCTTCCCATCTTAGTGAATGAGCTGGCAAGTCATCCAAATATGGTTTCACAATATTCTTGATATAATGAACTACATAAGACATAGCCAGTTGAAAAGTTGCACCTACATTCTTTAGACCGAATGGGAGCTTTCGATAGAAAAAAGTCCCTCATGTGAAAATGAATGTGGTTTTATGTTGATTACCTAGGAGTATGCTGATTTTATTTTAGCCAAAAAATCTATCCATAAATGAAAATATTTCATTTTTGCCACATTCGTCGATGAATAGATCGATATAGGGAGTAGGATAATTGTCTTTTGGAAAATCCTTATTGATGTCCCTATAGTTGACACATTATCTAATGGTACCCTATTTCTTGTTAACATGCACGTTATTGGATACCCAATCAAATTAGGGAACCAGGTAGATAAAACCTACTTCGAGCAGTTTTGCGACCTCAACTTTAGTCGCAGTAGCTTTTCTTGGATGCACCAAATGTAATCGTTGTCTAATACGCCTGGCATCCAGGTAAGTCTTTATTTCATGTATTACAATGCTTGGATCAATTCCTAGCATTTCCTCATTGGACCAGGAAAAAATGTCATATAATTCTTGAAATAGGGACTTATTAGTTCGAACATCTTCGATTGAGAATGAGGCACCTATGTGAATATTTTCAACAATCCCCATTTTAACTGAGATGTCAATTCCAATGTTCGTAAATATATTCCCCAAATTTGTTTCATATTCAGATTGAAATATTAAGATGGGTGATTTTGTACTATTTACTATTTGAGGTGAAAACATATTTGAAAAATCATTCTCGATTTTTTTAGGGATAGGTAGAAATAATGAACGATGATGGTGATCATTCCATGGAATTTCATCCGAAGTCATGACCTTTGGGATACTTTTGTTAGTTGGAAACATATTATCGAAAGGATCAGAGAATTAAACCGGTTCTAATCAAGGTAAAGGAGAATAATCTTCATTTATCGTATCCACTTGATCAACATCTACATACACTAGGTCAGAAAACAATTGTACTTCCTAATAACATAATTCAAAAGGGCTCAAAGGCATCTCACTTCCATATGAGGATAAATAAAACTCTAAGGCACTATCCATGGATGAGGAGATTGTATAGTTCTTGATGTAATCATGTTTACCTCGGAAAAATTAGAAGGAAAATTTAGTGGAGGCATCGCAAAGGTTCCCATCAATGATGAGTCTTTGAGTAAACCAAGACCAATATCTTCATAACAAGAATTTGTTTTTCCGACAAAAGGTATGCTACCGGTAGAGTTAGGGTCTAAAGTGTAGTAAGGCAACTGTTCTACGTTGACAAGTTTTCCCTTATAAGGAAATTGTATCATTTCAAACAGTGATGATACCACTACTGACTCATAGCTCCAACTTCGACCAAGAAAAATGTTGTAATCTATATGACTTTGGTTGCAATCATTTCTCCCACTATCTCTATGATCAAATTGATTAGAATCCCATATGGATGAAAACCTCTTCCACCAAAGGCTTTTAGAGTGGTAGGTGATTGATCATTGGTTGGAGAAATTAAATCCTTCAACAAGAAATCGAAATAATGCACATAGAAGCTCCTTCATCAACAACTATACGAAATACTCATCTAGTTTTAACAAAAAATGGAATTTAGATTCCCAGTTGAGGTCAGATCATGGTGGAGAATATGATTTAAAGGAATTCGATGATTATATCAAACAACATGGAATCATAAGATAATTTACAACTAGATACACACTGCAGCAGAATGGTGTAGCAGAGAGAAAGAACAAGACAACTATGAACATGGCAAGAACCATGTTGAAAGGCAGAAACTTATCTAATGAGTGTTGGGCAGAAGCAATTGCACGTGTTATTTATGTGATCCACAAAAATACTACAAAGAGTGTGATGAACATAGTACCAGAACAAGCATGGTTAGGTATTCCTTGCAACGTATCTCATCTCAGAGTATTTGGATATGTAGCTTATGCAGGTGTACCTAATGAGAAAAGAATAAAATTTGATGATAAATGTGAAAAATGCATATTTACTGGTTATAGTGAGCAATCAAAAGCTCACAAATTGTATAACATTATCACCAAGAAGACCATAATTAACGTATATGTTGCATTCAATGAACACGAGTCATTGGATGGTAGTATAAAAAAAACAATTGATGCACAAGTGCCACTAATGGAATAAGATGATGTAGCAGAAAAGGAGCAACAAGAATAATAGGTGAAGACACCAAACATAGAAACACCAACAAGGACTTCAAGATTTTCTGAGCAACATGGATCTTTAAGTAGATCAACAGATCGAGAGTCTCTCGACAATCAATCAGGTGATGAATCAAGAAATGGTAAGAAAGAGTTGAGAAGTTTGGAAGATATTTATGATGCTTTGGATGTTAGTTCAAAGTTTGCATTGTTATCATTCTAGCCTTCTTCATTTGAAGAACCAATCAAAGATAAAAATTGGGTGCAGGCCATGGATGAAGAAATTGAAGCTATTGAAAAGAATAATACAAGGGATTTTGGTTGATTTTCCAAAGGAAAGAAATCTCATTTCTGTAAAGTGTGTTTACAAGAAAAATTTGAACGAGAAAGATGAAATTGACATATTTAAAGCACGACTTGTAGCAAAAGGAGTGTCGTAGTGACCGAGAATATATTTTGCAAAATCAATTTCTCTGGTAGCTATATCGGATACTGTCAGAGAAGTTCTAGCCACAACAACTCAGAACAAGTGGAAATTATATCAGATGGATGTGAAATCACCTTTCTTGAATGGAATTCTAGAAGAATAAATTTATGTGCAACAACCTCAAGGAAATGAAGGTTAACGTAAATAAGATAAAATTTACAAGTTGAAGAAAGCGCTCTATGGATTGAAGCAAGCACTTAGAGCTTGGTATAGAAAAATTGACAACTAAATGATCAACAATGGATTTTGTAGAAGCAACATTGAGCCTACCTTGTACAGAAAGGTAAATGAGCAAGGACATATTTTGATTTTTTTCTTATATGTTAATGACATGGTTTATACAGGTGATTTTGAGTTAGATGAATTTAAAGCTTCCATGATGAAAAAATTTGAGATGCTGGATATTGGCCTCTTGATATATATTCTTGGCATAGAAGTTGAGAAATCTAAAAAATGAATTTTTATTTGTTAAAATAAATATGCTAGAGATTTGCTGAAAAGATTCAGGATGGAGAATTGCAAACCTATCCCTACACCAGTTGCAAAACATACAAAGTTAAGCAAATTTGATGAGGGATTAGATTTCAATCTAACTCTATTCATAAGATTCGTTGGCAGGCTCATGTATCTCAGAGCTACAAGACTCGATATCATGCGAGGAGTCAGTTTGATTTCCAGATTTATGGAGACTACGAAACACTGACATTGGAGTGCAGGAAAAAGAATTGTGAGATACATAGTAGGAACTAGAGATTGTGGCATAATGTATGTAAGCACAGAAAAGAAGGATTTTATTGGATACAAAGATTGTGATTTTGCAGGGAGTTTGGATGATAGGAAGAGCACTTCTGGTTATGTGTTCCATCTTGGTTTAGGTGTGATTTCATGGGCATCTAAGAAGCATCCCATTGTGACACTTTCGTCATCATAAGCATAATACGTAGCAACAACATTAGAAATATGTCAAGGAGTCTGGTTAAGAAGAGTATTTGATGGACTCAAGTAGAAACAACAAGGGTCAACAAAGCTATATTGTGACAACACCTCAGATATTCCACTATCCAATTATAGTGTGTTTCATCAAAATATTAAGCATATGGATAGTGATGTCACTTTATCAGAGAACTTGTGAGAAATGGAGAAGTTGACTTGAAGCCTTGTAAATCTAGTGATCAACTGGTCGATATATTTACTAATTCATTAGAAAAATATGTGTTTGAGTTTCCTAGCAGAAACTTGGGTGTTGTGAGCCTAGCTGAGACATAGAAAAACATGCATGTTTGAGTTTTCATGAGTCATGTCTTAGTTTAGCCGTCATAATTAAGGGGGAGTTTTAAAATAAGCTAATTACTCCTGCATGAGGAGTTGGATAAAATATTAGAGAGTCGGTTAACTTAGAATTGAGTCAAGTCGAGTGAAGTCATAATCAGATTTATAGTGTGTGTTTTCATGCCAAGTTGTGTGGTTGCATGTCAAGTTAGTTTAGGTGAGTCTCTAGTTCGAAAAGGTTAAATACACTTCATCGGGTTCATTGTAATAATTAAGCTTTGTGTGATTATTAGAAGATCTGCAACTCATGTGTTTGGTGTGTGAATTTGTGTTTTAGCTCCTTTGCCTTTCCAATAGGTCTAATTCCCCTGCTCAATTATCTCTTCAAAATATGTGTGACAACAAGGTCTGTACTCAAAGATGAAGGTCAGAACATCGTCATTGCAATTCTACAGCCATGCATGATTAGTAATGTTCTATACGAGGATCGTGAAGGTGGTCGTAAATGTGGCTAGCTATAAAATGATCACTTTAAGGTAGATAACTCTTCTTATGTTATCCACCGACTGAGAAAATTGACTATTGTATCAACTTATTGTTGTTGATATTACAAAACGATGCGAAAGATAAACAACAACGCAAATATTGATTGTCCATCGCATTATTCGATGGGTCTTTCTCTCTCATTCAATTATTTATTGTGTAAAAAACTAATATTATTGAGTGTAGGGTTTATGTATTTTTTTAAGTAGAAGTGTTGGATGTAGGTTTTAGCGATGGAGATTTATGTAACCATTAGAAAAAAAAAATCGTTTCTTGCATCCATCAAATGATTGTTGTTGTTTTTGTGAACCGATGAGAAAGATAAATGACAATACAAATCAGTTGGCTATTCTACACTGGACCGCTCTATTAGGTGGGAATAGTTTGTTTGTTCAATGATTTGTTGTGGAAGAAATGAATACTATTGAGTCTAGGGTTAGGGTGTTTTCGGTAGAAGCACTGGATGTAGCGTTCGACGATGGATATCCATGGAACCATAAGAAAAGTAATTGTTTCCTATCCAAACAAGGAGAAGGAGAAATGGTAGCACAAATGAACTGGCTACTCTACAGTTTGCTGCTCTGTTCGGTGAGAATTGTTCATTTGTTCAATGATTTATGGTGAGGAAATGAATAACATTGATTGTAGGGTTAGCCTATATCCATTTTTTATGAGCTTTAGAAAATACAAACGTGACATGATATTTGATTGTTTGTGTTACTACATATTCTTGTGTTAGTAAACACTGTATATATATATATATATATATATATATATATATATATATATATATATATATATATATATATATATATATATATATATATATATAAACATTTAAAGAATTTATAGATATAATAGTATGAGAATGAATACAAACCCACTGTCCCGACCAAACAAGGGGCAGGGGCCCCAAAAGAGAGGTCCGACAGGGGCTTGACTGATAAGGAGAGGAACGTGAAGAACCACCATGCCGCCATCGAAATATGTGAAAACCTCTGCCTCCCAAAATGGCCAAATTAGTAGGATGCATAAGCATGCTTGACTGAGAGGGTTTCCCCTTCCTTCATTTTGAATAAGTTGTATCTTGCTCGAACTAATGAATAGGACTAGGGTGAAAATGATAGAAGCCAATAAGAAACCGAAATAACCAATTATAGTTATAGTAGGCATGGAAGGACTGAATGAAATATGGTTTATACATATCTTCATGAGACAATTACCTAAATTTTTGTTTTCGTAACCTTGAGATCAGAATACAAAAGATCAATTGTCCCAATTCGTACCAATTCCAGATCCTATATCTACTATAGGATATGTATGAATGAACATGGATGAGAGGAGATCTATAGTAGAAATCTCTTCATTATCCTAGAAATCATTCATCGAGCAACTAATGAATAGCACTAGCAAACCCCTTCACAAATTGTCGAATGTAATCTTCTTACAGGGCGAATGAATTCTCAATCAGTACGATTGGATCACCTGGCATTATCTTTTTACCAGTAGCTATCGGTCTAGAGACTGGACCAGAAGAAAACTCTCCACAAACATAGCCAAAGTTTTGTGAATTTCACGTTTAGGTGTAAGAAAGAATATGAATATCTAGTTTGTCCTTTCATTTCTCGATATTATTGATCCAATCATTCGACCCTCTAGACAGATTAGGTTTTTTCAATATTAATTATTAGAGCGAGTAGAGCCCGATATTACAGAAATTCCACCTATTGCAAAGAGTAACTTGTAATTTCACATACCTAAAATTGACTAGGTTCTATTGCACTATCCACTTGGTTTTATCTAATAAGTAACACCTACTCGTTAATACAAGGTACTATATAATAAGTCTATGACATAACTCCATCTATGCCGGATACTATTGGAAAAGCGACATACATCTGTGTAGCACCAATGATCCCTGTGCAATTTGAATTACTGGGTTCATCTACATGGGCATAATGTTGTGTCAGAATGAAAAAGGAAGAATATAAAAGAATAATATTCTGGATGAGTTTTATTGATAGTGATTGATATCCTTTGCAAGCGGCACTCATCCTCTTTTTCGGTTCTAAAGCCACCCGTATGCAGAAAATAATTCCAATTGAAAATTTCCACTATGCTATTGTTACAACATTGATTGAGGGAGATGGGGTTCCTTACGCCTGGATGGACCTCGGAACATGCAATATTCTCTTCTTTCTGTTGGGATTTAGTCAACCAAACAGAGATAGAATAACTGCTGGCAGGAACATAATCATTCTATACTGTTCCTTCTCGATACTCATCAAAATTGTATTGCTGTGTCAGAAGAAAGCTAGCTATACTGGTCCAGTATACTTTAAAGATACCCTTGGTATAACATTGACAATCAAGCAAGGATTGGAGAAGATATCAGTAGTTTTCCATTTCCTGATCTCTATCTTTCATGGGATCAATTCCCCCTTGACTGACTTTACAATAATATATGGAGCTGAGTATGTCTGGGAATATGGGAGAACGCTCCTTTGCTGACATTATTACTAGTATGAGATACTGGGTTATCCATAGAATTACCATACCTTCTCTATTCATTGCAGGTTGGTTATTTGTGAGCGCGGGTTTGGCTTATGATGTGTTCAGGAGCCCCCGACCAAATGAGTATTTCACAGAAATTCGACAAGAGGTTCCATTAGTAACTGGCAATTTCGATCCATTAGAGCAACTCGATGAATTTAATAGATCTTTTTAGGAGGCACTAATGACTATAGATAGAACTTATCCAATTTTTATAGTTAGATGGTTGGCCATTCACGGGCTAGCTATCCCTAGAATTTTTTTCTTGGGATCAATATCGGCAATGCAGTTCATCCAATGATAAACTCTATACTAAAGGAAGAGGAAGTATGTAGATATGACACAACCGAACCCGAACGACCAAAATGTTGAATTGAATCGTACCAGTATCTACTGGGGGTTGCTACTAATTTTTGTACTTGTTGTTCCATTCTCCAATTATTTTTTCAATTATGAACAATGATAATATTCTCACTCCATTCGAAGAGATCCAATATGCATAATTATCTATGCTATGACTGTTTATGTCTCGAGTATGACCACTTAAGAAAATGTGAAAGGGAGTAAGAGAAATGGCCGATAGCACTGGAAGGATCCCTCTTTGGTTGATAGGTACTGTAACTGGTATTATCGTGATTGGTCTACTGGGTGTCTTTTTCTATGGTTCATATTCCAGATTAGGGACATCCCTATAGTAGGGGAAATGCACTTACTGTGGGAAATAGTATACATGCGAAAGTGAAAAATCGATAAGGCCTTACCATTCTTTGAAGGGTAAGGCCTTATCGAAATCTCTTTTGAGATTCTTTCTATATTAATCTTAATTAGAAGAGAATATTCGTACAAATAAAATGACTCTGTCATTTACTTCATTCAATGCCTTTCAGTCAAGTGATGAGCCAATCTATTCTTCCGCTATATGATCAGAAAAAATTTGGATCGATCAAATTTAAATATCTGTCGAAGGAACAATAGGAAAACGGATAATATTAAGTACTAAATATTTTCTTATTTATCTGATGGAAGATTATGCGATTTTTTTGTAAAAACCCGAACTATGAGAATCTAAATGTGCATATAGAATATTTTCTTCTATTTTTTTGGCTTACAAAATAAAAGAGGAGGAAAAACACCTTTTATTCATTTTCTCTCATTAGGAACAAACCCTATCAAAACTTTTATAGGTTTTTTTTTATGAGTGATATTGCCCCTTACTTGTCTGCTCTTCCTTCTTTAGGAATTTTCAATATAACGTACAAAATAATCTTCAAATTACGAAGGAATTGACGAATAGGACAAGATCGGAAACCCAATTAGTTCTTCGAATAATGAAATAGGAGAATGGGATCAGAGAAAATAGGAATCTTCTCTAAGATTGTTTAGTTATTCTCCTCATCTCTCCTCCCTACGATCTATCTCTATTTTTCGGACCGTTTGGACAAGGAAAGGAGGGAATGGCATGTATATAGTACACGATATAGCATATCAGGGATCGTTCAACAAGTTGATCTGTTCCAGTGCTTATGGAGTCACTCCCTATTTCAATTTTATTCCAATTTAGATCTAAATGAACATTTAATCAAGAATATATAAGGGAGAAGAAGGATAAAAGGCTCCGAAGAGGTATTCATTTTTGAATCAATAAGTAAACTTCATGTTTAAAAATCTATGGACCTAAAGATTCATCTCGGCCAATTGAACTTTCTCAAATTGTTTCTTCTTAAGGACCAAAAATATCTGTGCCAGAATGACAGATGCTAAGAATAATAAAAGACCTTTAACACGTAATGGATCTTGAAGTACTATCTCTGCATCTCCTTGACCAAATCCACCCAAATTAGGGTTATTCGTTAATGGTTGATTGACCTTGATCAATTCGCCTTCTAAAATTAGAAGCTCCGGTCCTGGAGGTACAATGTCAACCACTTTCCCACCATCTGATGTATTATCGATAATTATCTCATATCCATCATTTTCTTTACGTAAGATTTTTCTCACTCTTCCTGTTGTTGAAGCACTATAGACCATATTCTTGCTCTTACTCCCGTCGGCATCAATTTGTCCTCTTCCTCTATTACCACCCACATAGATGGGATATTTCAAGAAGTGAGCTTCTTTATTAGTAGAAGGATCTGGTGAAAGGATGGGGAACATAAGTTCACTATATTTTTGACCGGGAACAGGACCTTTTACAATAATGTTTTTTTTATTGGGACGATAGTTCTGAAAATAAAGATTACTCGTCTTTTGTCTAATCTCAGGTAAAATATGATTCGGAGGGGCTAATTCAAATCCCTCCGGTAAAATTAAAACAACTCCTACATTTAAAGCCCCTTTCCTGCCATTAGCAAGAACTTGTTTCATCTGCATATCATAGGGGATCTTAACAACTGCTTCAAATACGGTATTGGGAAGCACGGACTGTGGAACCTCAATATCCACAGGTTTTTTTGCCAAGTGGCAATTGGCACATACAATACGTCCAGTGGCTTCTTGGGGATTTTCATAACCCTGCTGTGCAAAAATGGGATATGCATTCGAAATAGATGTCCGAGTTATGATATGTATCATGACCAGGACGGAAATTAACCGAGTCATCTTTTTCGCCCATTATAAGTATTTCTATTTTGCATGGTTCAATTATTGGTTCCAAATCATTTTTGGGGTGAGAGTAGGTAGCTATCATAGTTACCTGTCAAAAATTCTACTGCTATATTGGTTCAACAAAACCTAAAAATAAGAAATCAGAAGTCTTGCACCATGATAAGAATGAAGGGGAGGAATAGCTAATTCCTGAACACGGAAAACACTTTATTATTCTGTTTCAATTGTTTCGGTCGGACCTATTGTTTATTCATTCATTGAATGATAAATTATTACAAGTGAAGGAGATATACGATTGAAACGACGGAAGATCCAATATTTAAGAATCGTATCTAAGATGACTGGAAAAGTTGAAACAAGACCAGATATGATTGTTCATTATGGGCAAATCCATAACTTTCCGAGATCGAATTCATCATCAGTTCCCAACCATGGGGTGAATGAAACCCAATACATAGATCGGTTGCTAAAAGAATTAGGAAAACTTTCATTGTATCGCTCAGACTATAGAAGAATTCTTGGATCCAAGAATTGATAATAGCGAGTTTATTCTTACCCGGATTGATATAAGCACTTATAAAAGCAAAACCTATTAGATTTGTTAATAAATGTGATATTATCTGGATACAATCTTCATTGTACATTTTGACCAATTGGATCATTTCTTCGTGAATCTCTATACGAAGAGATTGTGAATGTGTTCCCAAAGAATCTTCCACCATTCTTTCTAACAAGAATAGTTCTTCTATTTTCTCAAATCTTCCCAGAGCATTTTGTTCCTGGAGATAACAAAAATTTTCTGAGATTTAACCGTATTCCACCAATTTGTAACCCAAGGATCCAAACCTTTCCGTAATGAAATAGGAATTACCCAAGGCAGTAATACTGAACATGCGAGATATCATAGGGAAGTTGATGCTTTATATTCGGACACTTCCAATTCGTGAATCGCTAACGAACCTGATTCACTTGTCAGTTCTGTCCAAAATCTAGACAAAGTACGAGTGATAGGATGAGGTATGGTATCCATAGATTGATCTATTGCGTAATTGATTGATCCCGATCAAAAAAATATCCTCGGGAAAAAAGTAAAAGGTTTGTTCAAATGGGTGAGACGGAGCATAAGGAGATCATTCCAAATCATTTATATCTGGACCAATTATCTATTCATTTTATTCATCTTCTTCTTTTTCAGAAGAATAACTTGAAGTAACATAAGTCTTATTCATTGCCAAGATCCTTTGAATCCTGATCACTATATCCTTTACGAATATTTCCCCAGTTATCTCCAAAGATGACAAACGCTCTTGAAAAGTGAGAGAACGAAAAAAATTCATAATTGGATCGTGATGAGAGGAAAAAAGCGTTTTAGTTTTAGGGAAACCGGACCACTCTATCTAGTAATTGTTGTTTCTGATACATCATATTCATCTACTGGTACCAGTTCTATTTTAACTTATTGCTTTTTCTATATTACCTCTTTCTATACTATTTCATAAAAATAGTATATTGTTCGTAAAGATCCTATATCGTTCCATTTTCATACAATGAAATTTCAATAAATATTTCATTGTATTAAAATGGAATATTTATTGAAATTTCTTGATTGGATATTTATTCAAGTTCCTTTATCCTCGACATATATTCAAATGTTTTTACATTCGAATGTATGTCGAGGATAAAGACACCCCCAATTTCAAAACCCTTCAGTTGATACACGCAAGAAATGGGTTGATTCAGCGGCTTTCTGTTCAATCTCCCTTAGGTTCACATTATCACCAGTACGAGTTAAAGGAATGTCTTGTCGGACCTTTGTTTCCATATAAAGAACACGACGAGGGGAAATACCTTCTTGAATTTCTATTTGATCATCTAAATATCCTTCATAAGAAATCGTGGGAAAATACGACGATTTATTCCGGGAAATCCCCAACGAAAAAGACATACAATTCCTTTTTTTTATCGAACTTATTATAGCCACTACCCACATTGAACAAAATTGTGCACCACATATAAGAGCTAATGAACAGACTTGCAATACCATTAAAGCACATTACAATTCCTTGTGGAACAAAGAGTATTTGCTGAGATGACAATAGGGGTATCAGGTTCTCACCAACATAACTCGAGATCCCGACTAGGAAAAATCCTAGTGAACCCAGAAAGAGGATACAAGCCCAAAAGAAATTACTTCTTTTTCGAGACCCTGTTATAGGTTCTATACAGAGCCATTTGGATCGACGATTCATAAAAAATTTTATTCAATTCCATCCTATTGAGGTTGAGGGAATAGCCAACCTTTTTATCCTTTGGTTCCCAAACTCTTATGAACTATCTATATAGATAGATAAACTTTCAGTTAAGTCAGCCAAGTTTGTCTTATTCTCCATTCTTACCATCCATTTGAAATGGGTCCTTCCCTAATTTCTCAATTTTAGAAACAACATTAGATCAGTGGAGTATAAATATCTCCTGGAATAGATATCTATATCGTATGAAAAAAGAAAACCGACCACATTAACATATTGACCCATACCTATTTATTGACATATTTGTAGATCCTATTTGTATATGTATATGAATATGAATATGAATAAATATCCATATTCATATATATATATATATATATATATATATATATATGAATATATATATATATATATATATATATATATATATATATATATATATATATATATATATATATAATTTGGATATGTATACCTATTTTGTGTCTATAAGAGTTCTATCTTATATCATCTAAAATAGATATAGATATCCTATCTGTTCTGCAATTGAAAGATGTAAACCCATTTATTAAATATGATTTCATCATATTCATAAAATCTCCTCATTCTGAATATACAGATGAGAAAGAACCATTGTAATTGCCGGAAGTAATAAGATGACTAAAGGCACCAAAATAGAGGGTAGGATAGGGAGTAGGTTAGGGAGTAGGTTAGGAATTATCATAGAACGAGTACCTTACTTAATCAATGAAATGTTTATCCATATTACAAAGAATAATTATAAGGTCAAATAAGTGATGGGACCAAACAAGCGGTCCCGTTCGTCCTTCTTCATAGAATACATGTATGCAAGTGTTCGTTGTTCCTTTCCCCGTCTCTCTCGAAAATACTAAAAAATCATTTCCAGTTGGGGCATTTTTTTTTAATAAGATCTCGACGAGTTCAACAATGAGTTCTATATTACAACATAGAGATCCATTAGAACACTTACTATATAAGTAAAATAGTGGAAGAACATGAATCCTAACCAAAATTTCTCTGATTTCTGAAAGCGAAGAATTGGCTATATGGATTGTTAGTATAGGCTGAAGGATCATAAATTGTTAATAAGAAGGGGGTGAAAAACAATTCTATTCTTCGCCACGATAAGAAACTATATCACTGTCACTTCCGTTACAAGGAACTCGATTTGATCCTTTTTCGTGATAAGGAAACTCAACGTTCATTTTCTTCTTTTTCTTTATTTACAAGGAAGACCGTAAAACGTAAAACCAAAATAGTTCACTCAGAACACCTTTTAAGAGATTACGTGGAACGATCAGATCAAATAAACCATGACCAAATAAATGCTCAGTCACTTGAAAATCTTCAATGACTTTCTAACCTATTGTCTGTTCGATTACTCTTTTACCTGCAAATGTAATGTACGCTTTAGGTTCGGCAATAATAATATATCCCAAAATGCCAAAACTAGTAGTCACTCCACTAGTTGTCGGTGACGTCAATCGATATATATAACAAATTTTTCTCCTTCTAATTAATATATAATGCACAAGCTATTTTAGCCATTTGCATTAAACTAAAACTTCCTTCTTGCAAATGTGCTCCTCCGAAGAACACACCATAATTAATGGAAGAGATTATGCGGTAGCGCGCTCGATCAGACGGGTTATTTTCTCACCTACTACAGAGCCCATACTACCTCCCATGAACTGAAAATCCATAACTCGGAGTGTGATAGTAAGACCATTTAATTGACCTATGCTTGTTTGAATAGCATCAGTTAAACCTATCTCTATTTGATAGAAAGTGATATGATCCTTATAAGATTCATCCTCAGAATTAAGATTATCAGAATGAGAAGGTTCATTCTCAGAATAAAATTGAAGAACATCTAGAGTGTACATGTCTTCATCCATTGGACGCCTAGTGTCATGATCAATTGGAAGTTCTATTCTATATGAACTATTCATTTGCAGATAATATACACATTCTTTACAAACACTTTGATTCTCTCTCAAGAATCTGAGATATAGCAAGTTCTCGCAATTATCGCATTGAGCCCATAACTTCTTAATTTTAGCGTAATCAATACTTTTATTCTTGTTTTTCTCCATCTTTTTGGCATCCTTACTATCCCTTTTGACCAAATTTTTTAGTAATGCAGTTATTTTACGCTTGTCTTTGAACCACTCCTTTATAGACATAGAGTTTTCCTTCCATATAAAGGTGAAAATTGTTACTTTTACTATATTATTATGTATGAAGAGAAGTCGTATAAGTATAAATACAATGATGAAAATTATTAACCAATAGTGGAATGAACCATTGAGAAATCATTTCCATTCATTATTGATTAGGAATCTGAAGTATCGATCCGGGATTATGATATAATACTTTATTCTATTATAAAGAAAGATTCTCTCCTATACCGCGATCGAAAGGAATTTTCATTTAAAATACAACATCTTTTGGGCTAGAAGGGATTTGAACCCTTGACTTCAAGGTCTAGAACCATGAGCTCTGATCCACTGAGCTACCAACCCTATCGAATGATCTATAAGATCATTGTAAAGGATGAATAGGATTTGTTATCGAATGCTTGACCCAAATTTTCTTTCATAAATAACTCTGTTTGAGATCTTTAACCTTGGAAATATCTATATATCAATATCTACATAGATATTGATATAGAGATATTAATATATGGAAATTCCATATATCGATATCTGAAATCCCATATCTCCGCTCATGATTTGGACTAATATTTGGGGTAGTAGTAAAATATTGGGCCGAGTCCAATTGGTAGAACGAAAGTCACTGGATTACAAGCGATCAATCACATCAAATTCAAATTTGATCTCCTTCCATACTTCACAAGCAGCAGCTAGTTCAGGACTCCATTTACAAGCTTCATGGATCACTTCATTACCTTCACGAACAAGATCATGTCCTTCATTACGAGCTTGTACACAAGCTTCTAGAGCAACCCGATTAGCTACTGCACCAAGTGCACTTCCCCAAGGTGAGAAAATAACCCGTGTGATCGAGCGAGCTACCGCGGAATCTCTTCCATTAATTATGGTGTGTGCTTCCAGAAGAGCACGTATGCAAGAAGGAACTTTTAGTTTAATGCAAATGGCTAAAATAGCTTCTGCATTATATATTCATCAGAAGGAGAAAAATTTGTTATATATATCGATTCTTACGTCACCGACAACTGGTGGAGTGAATTCTAGTTTTGGCATGTTGAGAGATATTATTATTGCCGAACCTAAAGCGTACATTGCATTTGCAGGTAAAAGAGTAATCCAACAGAAATTAGGTCAATAAGTGATTGAAGATTTTCAGGTGACTGAGCATTTATTTTGTCATGGTTTATTTGATCTGATCGTTCCACGTAATCTCTTAAAAGGTGTTCTGAGTGAACTATTTTGGTTTTACGTTTTACGGTCTTCCTTGTAAATAAAGAAAAAGAAAAAAATGAACGTTGAGTTTCCTTATCAGGGAAAAGGATCAAATCGAGTTCCTTGTAACGGAAGTGATAGTGATACAGTTTCTTATCGCGGCGAAGGAGAGAATTGCTTTTCACTCCCTTCTTATTAACAATTTATGATCCTCAAGCCTATACTAACAATCCATATAGCCAATTCTCCGCTTTCAGAAATCAAAGAAATTTTGGTCAGGATTCATGTTCTTCCACTATTTTACTTATATAATAAGTGTTCTAATGGATCTCTATGTTGTAATATAGAACTCATTGTTGAACTCATCGAGATATTATTAAAAAAAATTGACCCAACTTGAAATACTTTTTTAG
Source organism: Pinus tabuliformis (assembly GCA_031772625.1). Lineage (NCBI taxonomy): Eukaryota > Viridiplantae > Streptophyta > Pinopsida > Pinales > Pinaceae > Pinus > Pinus tabuliformis. Next base: position 1,072,218,912 of record CM062807.1, on the reverse strand, counting down.
TATTTTTGGGAGAGACGGGGAAAGGAACAACGAACACTTGCATACATGTATTCTATGAAGAAGGACGAATGGGACTGCTTATTTTGTCCCATCACTTATTTGACCTTATAATTATTCTTTGTAATATGGATAAACATTTCATTGATTAAGTAAGGTACTCTTTCTATGATAATTCCTAACCTACTCCCTATCCTACCCTCTATTTTGGTGCCTTTAGTCAGCTTATTACTTCTGGCAATTACAATGGTTCTTTCTCATCTGTATATTCAGAATGACGAGATTTTATGAATCTGATCAAATCAGATTTAATAAATGGGTTTAGATCTTTCAATTGCAAAACAGATAGGATATCTATATCTTTTTTAGATGATATAAGGCAGAACTCTTATAGACACAAAATAGGTATAAATATCAAAATTATACATATATGAATATGGATATTTATTCATATTCATATTCATATACATATACAGATAGGATCTACACATATGTCAATAAATAGGTATGGGTCAATATGTTAATGTGGTCGGTTTTCTTTTTTCATACGGTATAGATATCTATTCCAGGTGATATTTATACTCCACTAATCCAATGTTGTTTCAAAAATTGAGAAATTAGGGAAGGACCCATTTGAAATGGATGGTAAGAATAGATAAGAAGACAAACTTGGCTGACTTAACTAAAAATTTATCTATCTATATAGATAGTTCATAAGAGTTTGGGAACCAAAGGATAAAAAAGTTGGCTATTCCCTCAACTTCAATAGGATGGAATTGAATACAATTTTTTATGAATCGTCGATCCAAATGGCTCTGGATGGAACCTATAACAGGGTCTCGAAAAAGAAGTAATTTCTTTTAGGCTTGTATCGTCTTTCTGGGTCCACTAGGATTTTTCCTAGTCGGGGTCTCGAGTTATTTTGGTGAGAACCTGATACCCCTATTGTCATCTCAGCAAATACTCTTTGTTCCACAAGGAATTGTAATGTGTTTTTATGGTATTGCAGGTCTGTTCATTAGCTCTTATCTGTGGTGCACAATTTTATTCAACGTGGGTAGTGGCTATAATAAGTTCGATAAAGAAAAGGAACTGTATGTCTTTTTCGTTGGGGATTTCCTTGAATAAATCATCGTATTTTCCCACGATTTCTTATGAAGGATATTCAGATGATCAAAATGGAAATTCAAGAAGGTATTTCCCCTCGTCGTGTTCTTTATATGGAAATAAAGCACCGACAAGACATTCCTTTAACTCGTACTGGTGATATTGCGAACCTAAGGGAGATCGAACAGAAAGTCGTTGAATCAGCCCGTTTCTTGCGTGTATCCATTGAAAGGTTTTGAAATCGGGGGTGTCTTATTTTATTCAAATATAATAAGAAAATAAATAAATCAAATAATATCTAACTATTTCATATACCCAAGTTAATATTGATCTACGCTTTTCTTATTGAAGTTATAAGATGGTCATGACTAACAACGTATATTAACAATGTAATTCGATTTTACAATGAGAGAAAATAAATAAATCTAATAATATCTAAATATTTCATATATCCAAGATAATATTGATCTAGGCTTTTCTTATTGAAGTTATAAGATGGTCATGACTAACAACGTATATTAACAATGTAATTCGATTTTACAATGACATATATGAGTTGCTTCTCAAATGATTCCATGAGTCATTGATATTATAATAGTTGGATTATGTATAATGTAAAACACAATCAATTATAAATATATATCACGTACATTAATTATTTTTAAAACAAGTATAGTATTTAAAAAAATGAATTTAATAATCAAAATAAAAAATAAGAATACTAACCTAAATAATAATTATTTAATATTATAATAATGTTATTTTAAGTAATCATGTAATTGAAATTGAATCAAATTCAAGAGTTGTCGATGACAAAAATTTTGGATTTGAAGTTAATTGTAATTGATGATTACATTGTTCGCGAAGGGACGACTTGAACGTAGAATCTTGAGGGACCAATGTCCTAGCTCACAGGACCATCTCCACTAGGAATGCCTTACTTGGGCTAATTGTAATTAACACTATTTAAGTATAGATAATTTAATTCGTGATTTTTTGATATGGTTTATTCTAGTTAGTTATGGTTGACTTTATTGATTATGGTTAATTTTTTTTTTTGTTATGATTGATAATGGTTGAACATATTAAATGTATTTTATAAATAATAATTGGTATTATAAAGTACAATGTATCATCTTAAAATATTTATGTCTAAATAGTTAAACACAAAGTGTAACTCTTTTATGTTTTGGTTTTTTTTGTCATATTTTAATAATAATATTTTAATTTTTTTAATTTTTTTTGAATGTAGGAATGGATTCAACACTCTAAAAAATCTATGCTAAACTTGGATTATGTAAATTCGATAGCTCAAACTTGTGATTCCTACAAATCTTTATAGAATTTAAACACCTCAAAAGGGCTAAAACATGGAAGATTTAGAGTATAGCATAGTTAACCATTATTTACTATATTCTAGTAAGATGTTTTACCACTATTGAAAATGATTATCTATAATCTCCTATACTTGGTTATGATTTCCTCTAATTCATTATGGTTTACCGTAGGCCACTTATGGTTAAATTTAGTTAAGCATAGTTGATTTTAATCTAATGTGGTTGATTATGTTTGATTGCGGTTATGCGTATTTCATTATAATTTATTATTGTTAACCATTTACTTTTGTTGACTACTATTTATTATCACTAAATTTGTTCAACAATAACTGAATTTCACTACAATAAAACGTAGCTTATACAACAACACTTTAGTTTCCTTTCCTATATTTTAGTTGATTTTGGTTAGTTATAGTTGAGCCTTGAGTAAATTTACTTATTCTAAACTGACTTTTATTGTTAATTCTATTTGACTATCACTAAAATTGGTTTATTAATATTAATTTTAACAAATTTCAATTAGAGTTAAGACTTCTCTGAGTAGATCAATTTTGATCTGGTATTTCCATATCCATCACATTAAAACTTTTAGTTGATTTTTTGAGTCTTCAAGTGTGTCTCAACATTAGGACGTTGATAGAAATCTCATCATGCGTGGAAATATAATTAGGTGGACCACACTTGCTAGCTTGAAAAATAGACTAAAAATTTTAATGTGACAGTCCACAAATACAAGATCAAAATTCCAATTAATAATTGATTATAATTACTTATATATTGAGTATAACTAATTTCAATTAATTAAAATAAACTTTCATTGCATAATCAAAGTTGGTTTACCATTTGCATAAAATTTCTAAACAATATAAAAGTTCATATAAGTAAAGGCTTAAAAACTTTGTAACTATTGTAGTGGCTACAACAACCCTCCAAAATTTTTCCTATGCTTCATTTTGGAGCCTCCCTTCTAAATCGTAACAGCTCATCTTGCATCGATCTAGGTACTTGTGCTTTGATTGAGCTGCATCCTTTGCACCTTGGCTTGTTTTTTCTTTATTGGTTCACTGTCTAACCCACAAGCAGATCTCGTGACTTAGTTTTCATCCAATTTCGAGCTTGCCTTAGAGAACTGTGTGATCCTTGAGGGCAACCAACCTTGCTCTTGGGAACTGCGCAGTCCAAGCCAACAGTGAGCCTTGAGCTCAAGAATTGCACAGTCCAAGCCGATAGTGAGCCTTGAGCTCAAGAATTGTGCAGCATCAGATGACAACCAACCTTGAGTTGGGAAATTGCACGGAGCATGAGAGGTAGCCTAGAGCCACTCATCCCAGAAACTATGCAGAAGCCTTTATGTGGTCAGAAACTACGCAGTGCATGAGCCAGAGATTTGTCTAGTCCTTCCGAGAACTGGGAATTTTTTTCGACAAATGTGTGACAGGTTTCCCCCAAAAAATGAAAGAAAACTAAAGGGAAAGAAGCATCCCTAGGAAGTATGGATCTATTATTAGTTTCTTGAAGGTGGCACATTTTTATTGTTAAAAGTTTCTGCCAAAGGGCACTTTTGTCCTTGATCTCAGGCATGTGCATCATAAATTCCAATTTGCTCAATTATATGTAATGGATGCCTCTAGAGCTCATTTTTAGATTCATCAAGCTATATAATTCTCGAGGAGATTAAGGAGCCTTCGAAGCATTTTCATCACTTTTCCAAGTGAGTTTTTCTTTTATCCTCTTTTGTCACTTTTTCTATCGCTTTTGGTTGTTTAGCTTGTGTGAGTGTTGTTTCACTTGTTTCTTTGCACGACTCTTGGTGTTTTAACTTGTTTTAGCTTGTAGAAGTGTTTTTTCAAGTTATAGGTTTCCTTTCCTAGGTGTCACATGAGTTTTCCCATTTTTGCACCAACGGTCATTGTTGTGGTGACTCCCTTCACACGCTTCGTTTTCCCTTAGTTTAATTAGTTGTTGCACTTGTCTCACACGTATTCATCAATACATAGTCAAATCTATAGTCAAAATCACATAATCCTTAAGATCTGCTTGATTTTCATACTCCCCATGGGAAGATATGGGTTTCCTATTCTCAGATTACACACTTCACTACATGCATTGTGCAATCTAGGAGCTCAAGGCCTATGCCTTGGCTTTTGAAATTCCATAGTGCTTGTCCTAACTTAGCTCCAATTGTCCACTACACCCTTCCAGGAGCCAGTTTCTCAACCATGCCACTAAGACTGCATAATGCATAGTCTCTCCCAGGCCCTTGAAAAGATTTAACTGCACATTTCACAATTCTAGTCATCAAGCTTCTACATTGACTACTGGAACTACACACTGTTCAATTCCCATAGTCATTCACTCGCCCCAATTAGTGAAAATTGCCCAATCCATCTCATTAGATTCCCTGATTGCTTCTTGGTGATGTTCTGAGGTTACATTTGCAAGAGTTAATGTTTTCTTACCATGAGTGTCCTTTTTGTACCATAGGTACCACACTCGTGAAGCACTTCTCTCCAAAAGTCATTGTATTATGGCACCAAAGAGAGATTCTTCAAGAGAGACTAGACTGAAAGCAATACTGGGGAAGCAATTGGACAAGCGCCAATTAACACAATTAACATTCCAATATATGTAGACAATCAACTATTCATAGAAAAGGAGTCAACACTTACATGGTAGCAAGTCCACCAGTAGTAGAAGAAGGAAACGATCCAATACAATATCAGGGAAAGATGCAGTTGCTGAAATAATACAGGGAGAATAAAGCTAGAGAGTGAAAGAAGATTCAATATTCATGTAGGTAGCTTTGGTAGCAGAAGGAAAAGGAAGCAGAGGATACAGACAATAGAGCAAAGGAAGAGAGAAAAGTGATCTTGTAGGCAGTATAACTGAGATCGCAACAAGAAGAACAAGAACCCAAGAAGAATGAGAATTGAGGAGGAATGAATAGTAAGAGAAGTAGGAATAGGAAGAATAAAGAAGGCAAGGCGTGATGATGGAGGAAACAATGCCCATACAAGTAGAAGAGTTAAAACAACCAGCAGTAGAGGAGGAGAGTGAAAAGATGCAGGATTGGGAGCTTTCTGAGAAGATTGAGTAGCTGATCAAAGTGACAGATATAGAGGTGGAAGAAGAGCCATAGAATTAGGACACTGACCTTATGTCAAGAGCACCATAGGTCATCTCTCAGTGTCTTGAGTGAGCAACGAGATAATGTTCTCCTTCATAATAGTGTGATCATGGATGTGCACAATCTATCGTTTGATGAGCTACATAAGAGAATTGTACAGGTGTTAAGGAACCAGTTTATGAATGATCACACAACACCTGCATTCATCAAGGAAAGGTTGGTAGTTTCAGACACCAGGAAGCATCCATTTTCCCTTGTCAAATCTAACTAGGCCTATGAAACGACAACAACCTCAAATGTTAAGTACTTGATGACTAAGAATGAATAATTTAAAAAGAAATTACATGTTGCTAGGCAAGAGGCAGAGCAACTCCGAGCATCAACACAGATTGCAGTTTTCACAATAGGGGAGATGAGGAAAGTGATACTTGCTAAAGTATCAACGTTTGGTGATACCATGCATAAGCTCTATAATAGATTTGTCACCAAGCATAAAGCATTTATCCTTGAGCATGGCCTACAACAACAGAGCAAAGAGTTTGTTCAAACTCTCAAGAACATACATGCTTCCATCGCCCATGCACAAGAGTGAAAAATGCAGTACAACGGGGCCCCACTTGGCTTAGAAAAGAAGATGATGTCATAGGTAGAGATGGACAAAGTGAATGTATGAATGTTGATCCAGAACTACTAACATCTTGGCCCATTCATTAGCAGCATACATGTCTCACATTTGTAGTTGTACAATAGTTTGGATGTCATGGTGAGAAGGAACAGGATTTGATTAATCGATTCCCTCACCGATGCTAAACCCAAGAACCAAGTCCAATTGGAGATCGATGAGTATGTGGAGCAGCTACGACAAGAGGCCACCAAGAAAGACTTTGAGTTGAATGCACACAACATGGAGGAGTGCATCAGTGATCTTGTTAAAGTCAACACCATGCTACTCATGCTCCAGAATGAGTTAGATACAGGTTCCAAGACCATATACCAAATTCCATGGAGGTAAGAGTTCGCTCCGAAAAGGAAACCATCAAACAGTTTGGGGAGGCCATCATGCAATAACAAGCTTGGAATCAATATGTGACTCAGAAAAACCAATTGGAGGTTGCTGAGTTGGTCTTTCCCCAAACTTCGTAGTCATAGTGTTTTCTCTTCTTAGGTTGTCTCTAGTTTATTTTTTCTTACATGGGTACATGTGGAAAATGTAATGTTATTTGTAAACATGTTGTAAGTGAGATTCCAAGTGTCATTAGTTGAATGTGAAAATTCATCATGTTATGTAATGAGTTACTTGTAAAAAGTTGAAGAGTCATGAGGAAGTCAAAGAGTCACAAAGGGGAATTTCAAGGGTCAGCCCACCCTTTGTTATAAATAGAACCGCATAACTCATAGAATAGCCTTTTGGGAGCCAAGAATTTGGCTAGGCTTAGCCTTCGAAAAGGATTGGGAGTATTGTGATGAGCTTTGGATTCTCCACATCATAGAGTGAGTATACTTCTTTGGAGGATCAAGCGTTCTTGATTGTAATGTTACACTATTCGGGCTAGTGGTCGTCAATGGTGTATGTATGGGTGGAACTTTCACTTATAATAATAATATCAGAGTCAACATGCTTTCATGCATATGTTTTTATTCTGGTTGGACTATTCTGGTTGCTTTAGAAACATATGTTGTTTAACTTACGCATTTGCTTTTGAACTATTTTGTATGCAATTGTACGACTCCTGTTGAATGTGTGTTCTTGGATTAATGTGTCACTTTAATTTGTGGAATATTCCACATTTTAGCTTGTGATATCATTCCAATCATGTGTTGCTTGGAAGCTGCATACTATTACAGACTCATAAGGGGCACACTTCCTTTTCCCCTCCACGTATCAGAACCTTCATGCATCCCACCTAACTCTTTGCACGGTCACACACTTGCTCTCACCCAAAGTTATCTTACTTATCTCTGCACACTACGATAGTCAAGGAATTATACTACCACCAAATGTTGGGACTTCTACTCCAAACGGTTTGAGGTCTAGTTGGGACTTCATATTGGCAAGATCCCCTGAATGTTGGCAGGTCCAACACTGTCAACATTTATTGCCCTAGAAGGATAGCGAGATGACAATTTGAGGCATTAAAGTCTGTTTTGAATTTTCACACCCATTTCATGATGTCGTCCACAATAAAATTCATGGTATGTTTCTCCATAGATATAAAATTAAAAGTGTCAATGAATATCATTGATGACTTGTCACATCTTACGTTTACTGGCGAGGGTGAAACAACCTTTGTTGAGCATACTGAATGTTTTCTTCAATTTTTCACAAATCACAACATCTCCCTTGAGGATGTTTCCTCTAGGTTGTTCATTATCATGTTTGAAGGGCATGTAACGTAATGGTGTTACACATTGACCGATGCATCCATTCACTTTTCAAATGCTTTTTCACAGGAGTTTCACATGCTTTTTGTAGATATGTTCATGAACACTTGTGCCAAAAAAATTTAGAATTGCAAAAATCACCTCATGAATCATTGTGCCATTTTCACAATCATTTTGTATATCTTTGGTGTGAATTTCCAGAAAATGAACTTTATTGCGATATCTTAACTTAATAATTTGTACATCTTGTTTGAATTTAATTAACTTCTCAATACTTAGAATGTTTCAAGTCACTCCTATCTTATTGCGAGGCTAGATCTTCCAAATCTGTGATGGACAAGGTTGTTGTTCAAATTAACCCACCATCCACTTCTCATCAAACAACTCTAGTGCCACAGGTTGAGGTGGAAAAAATACAGAATATGTCTATTGAAATATCACCTTCTCTTCCCATATTGCATGCTTAGGAACCCTGCACAATTTTCGACTACAAGCACGATGTGTGTGATGAACTATTTTCCCCTTGTCCTCTACCCATCAGTCCCTCTGATCCTCCAAATTACGAGTTTGTGCGTTCATATATTTGAAATATTTTCTTTGGTGTTCATGACGATCATATGTTGGATGGAGTTTTTGTTGAGCAGGAAAACTGTGATATCATTTGTGATGAGTATGTTAGGGAGTCAAGAGTCGAACAAGAATCTGTGATGAAGGATGATCTTATTCCTTCTAAACCTCTTTCGCACTATCCTGGCGCTATCCATGAATCTGTCATTGCAGTTGAATCATGTGATAATTCACTTTTTGATCATATTAATACTTTCAGTCATTCACAAAATTTGTGGAATGCGAGTTTTTCTTCTAAATGTGGAGAGGTAGAATTCTCTATCATGGATCTTCCCAATTCCTCATCATGCCTTTCTGGAAACATAGAGGGTGAAATTTTTCATTTTTCATCTTCTTCTATATACAGTTCCTTAGATCATGAGGATGCCCCCATTGGTGATCTTGAATTTTCTAATCACAACTGTCGTGACCTGTTCATTGATTCAGCTAGTCACGATGCTGATTTTTCCACTATCGTGTTTTCAAAGCCACCTATCTTTGATGATCTACCTTCTGATGAGGTGGAAATTCTCAATATTTTTGGACACTTTAGCCTGAGATAATGGTTATGTCAGGCTGTCCTATCCTTGAGTCTAGTTCCATCTCTGATCAAACGAATGTTTAATTTTTCGAGGCTCCTCGTCACTTCACTGCACGTATTGAAAATCCTTTCGTTTTGCAATTTTGCATCATCCATCCATTTTCCACAATCCCATCGCTCAATCTTTGGAGGAGTCTTATTTGGCGAGAACCATAGCGAAACGAAAGTGTATTTCTTTCTTTATGTTTGTTCAACCTCGCAGTTTTAAATTTTTTGCATGTAATTCTTCAGCACACAATGTGGAAGAACACCATGACATAGCCACGAAATGTCTCCCTTGCTCTTTTCATTCTTATTTTTCCATGCATTCATTCAATCTTCGAACATATTGGTTTGTATTGTCTTATCTTTCTTTTCAATTTATTTTATTGCATATCTTTCTTGTTAATCATGTTTTCGCCTACATGGGCCAACCAGTGTGCCGATGGCTACATTGGAAATATCACTTCACGTGGGTTGGCCTATGATTTGCTTAGGTTAGGAGTATGAGTAGTGTTTTGTTTTATTTTTTATTTTCTGACTTGCTTACTTTGTTTTTCTTTTTCTTTCTTCTTTCGTTTTCTTGCTTTCTTTTGCACCTATAGGTTATTTTCCACATGAAATCATGTTTGGATTCTTAGACAAGCACGGTGAAATCCAAGAGGAACTTGTAAAACTATCAACACTTGGTTATCTATCTATTCTCTCTCTTTATGTGAATCTTTCATTTCTTCTAGTCAATGATACTCGGATGTAAAATACGTCCCTCTTCATAGAGATTCATGGTGAAATCACGATGCTTGCACTTGTAATTAATACTGCCTACTCTAATTAGTTTTGTATATTTGGTTAACCCTTGTCAAAATAGTAAAATAGAGTAAGGAGAGGGGGAAAACCTTAGCCAATATGCCTGAGGTATATATAAATATCCTTCTCTGAAGGGACAAACTCTTATGTTCTCAATAAGTCAGGATCCCTCTTTCGCCTCATGAAATAAATAAGTTCCTATGCACAGTTCTTTGAAAAATAAAAAAATGAAAAATATAAAATAAAGGAAAAAGAAGAGAAAGGCTTCTTGTGCAGAGAGGTGAAGCAAGTAACTCCATCGAGGTACTATCTAGGCTCACTAGCAGCGAAGAAATGCTTGTGTTCTTGAAGTGACTCCATTGGGCTATTGTCCAGGCCTACTGGTAGTGGAGAAACACCAGATATGAAATTAAAACTTTGAAGGCATAAATTACTTGTGCATCAATATTCCAATCATCTCCAATCGAAACAAATCAGTTTGACTTAGCTTGGTATGTGTGCATCCGATAAAGAGGATGGTAGGGACTAAATCTTTAACTTAAGCCAATGAAGAAGCTCTAATAATTGAAGAGCTGAACAACACTTCCGAAAGAGTTAAACTCGCTTTGCATGAGACAAGTTGCACAACAAGGGTTGGATTTCTACTAGTGTGTTACCAATGTTGTAGCCACCACCACCACCCTAAAAAAGTTTTCCTATGCTTCATTTTGGAGCCTCCCTTCTAAATCACAGTAGCTCATCTTCCACTGATCTAGTTACTTGGGATTTTTAATCCTCATCCTTTGCATCTTGGCTTGCTTTTTTTCTTACTTGGTTTACTGTCTAACCCACAAGCTGATCTCATGACTTGGTTTTCATCCAGTTTCAGGTCTGCATTAGAGAACTATGCAATCCTTGAGGGCAACCAGCCTTGCTCTCAGGAATTGCACAGTCCAAGGTGACAGTGAGCCTTGAGTTCAAGAATTGTGCAACATCTTGTGATAACCATCCTTGAGATGGGAAATTACACAGAGCATTAGAGGTAGCCCAGAGACACTCAACGTAGAAATTACGCAGGAGCCTTTCTATGCTCAGAAACTGCGCAATGCATGAGCCATAGAGTTGCCCAGTCCTTCCTAGAACTGTGAAATATTTTTAGGAAATTAATGGAAGGCTTCACCTCAGAAATGAATGAAAAATAAAGTGCAAGAAGTATCCCTAGGAAGTAGGTATATATTATTAGTTTCCTAAAGGTGGCACATTTCTATCCTTAGAAGATGCTGCCAAAGGTTTTGGTTGTCCTTGATCTCAGGCATGTACATCATAAATTCCACTTTGCTCAATTATATATAATGGATGCCTCTAGATCACATTTGTACATTCAATCATCAAGATATAACATTCTTAAGGAGATTGAGGAGCCTTCAGAGCATTGTCATCACTTTTCCAGGTGAGTTTTACATTTATCGTCTTTTGCCACTTTTTTTTGGTGCTTTTTATTGTTTATCTTGTGTGAGTGTTTTTTCACTTGTTTATTTGCATGAATGTTGGTGTTTTAATTTTTTTTAGATTATAGAAGTGTTTGTTTGAGTTATAGATTTCCTTTCCCAAGTGTCACATGAGTTTTCCTGTTTTTTCACCAACGGTCATTGTTGTGGCAACTCTCTTCTCACGCTTCATTTTCTTCCAGTTTAAATAATAAATACACTAGCCTCACATGCATGTATAAAAAGTTAGTCAGATCTTCACCCAATATCACATCATCCTTTAGATCTACTCGATTTTCACACTCCCCATCAGTAGATCTGGACTCCCCTTGCTCGGATCTCACACTTCACTACACGCACTGCGTAATCTGGGAGCTCAAGGCCTTTGCCTTGGATTATAGAATTGTGTAGAGCCTGTCATGGCTTATCTCCAATTGTTTACTATGCAACTCTAAGATCTAGTCTCCCATCTTGGCCACTTAGAATGCACAATGCGTAGTCTCTCCTCAGCCATGGACGAGACTAAATTACGCATTACATAGTTCAAGCCATCAAAATTCCACACTGACTATTAGGATTGTGCAGTACACAATTCCAATTGTCTGTGAGTCACCCCTGTCAGCCAAAATTACACAATCCCTCTCATCATATGCCTTGATTACTGCTTGATAACGGTACGAAGTTAGATTTGAAGGAGCTAATGTTTTCTTTCCATGAGTTTCATTTTTGTCCCATAGGTACCACACTCATGAAGCACTTCTCTCCAATAGTCATTGTACCATGGCACCAAAGGGATCTTCTTCAAGGGAGACAATTGAAAGAAGTATTGGGGAAGAATTTGAGCTAGTGCAAATTAACTTTCCAATATATGAAAACACTCAATTGTTCATAGAAAGAGTCAACACTAACATGGTAGAAAGTCTAGTAGAAGGCAACAATCGAGTACAAGATCAAGGAAAGAGGAAGTTGCTAACATAATACAGAGAGAAAAAAGTTGTAGAGTGAAAGAATATTGAATCTTCATGCAGCCAACTTTCGCAGCAGAAGAAAAAGGAAGTAGATGATAGAGACAACAGAGTGGAGGAGGATAGAAAAGAAGGGCTTGCAGACAGTAGAACTAAGATCACAACAAGCAAAGAAAAAAATGAAGGAATAACGGGAGTTTGGGAGGAAATAATAGGAAGAGAAGTAGGAAAGAGAATAAGAGAAAATGTAAGGCATGATGATGGAGGAAATAATGCCCATACAAGTTGAAGAGTTGGAATAGCCAGCAACAGAGGAGGTTTTACGCCCTTAACCTGCAAAACATACCCAAATACATAATATGCGAAGAAAGATACCTAGAACATAGAATAGTGAGAGACAACAGCAAATATTTTATTATTCAGAAAGCAATGTTCACTGGCCTCTTCGAGGGGGCAACCCCCAATAGAGTAGATCTCAATACAGAAATAAGACACGATGCTACTCGCAGGGAGTCTCTATCCTTTATATATGACTCATACATGCAATACCAAGGATAAATACCATGGGTTTTATTAGTACCATCTATCTAATACTACAACCCATTTGCAACTAATTGTGGTCCCATCATTAATTTCGGGTTAGCCACTTACAATTACTAATATGGGCTTTATTGACTCTTGACTATGACTTGATCCTATTACATAAATAAGGGGGTTAGGGTGGGACCCTAACATGCCCTCCCCCTTAAGACTATCCTTGTCCTCAAGGCTGAAGCTGCAGAAACTGCTGAAGAATAGTGGTTGGTTCCCAAGTTACATCTTCCAGAGAGGTGTCTTTACACTTGACGAGGACTTCCCTAATCATGCGGCCCCGAAGGTGCCTGTCTCGTGTGTCTAGGACCTGTTCAGGTTGGAGCCAGATTGACCTTTCTTCATCCAATTCAGGTAGACTGGTTTGAATTCTGCAATTGTTCCCAATCGCTTTCTTGAGGCATGAGACATGGAAAACTGGATGGATTTTTGTAGTAGGTGGCAAATCCAACTTGTAATCCACTTCTCCAATGCACTGAATTACTTGATATGGTCCGTAGAATTTTGGAGATATTTTCTGACAACCCTTGTCTTTGAGTGATGTTTTCTTATATGGTTGCAGCCTCAAAAAGACCTGATCCCCTTCTTGAAATTGGCGCTCTGGGCGATGCTCGTCTACCTGTTTCTTCATGCAGTTTTGAGCTTGATGAAGATTCTCTCTAAGATTGGCGAGCATGGTTGCACGGTGTTGTAGGAGTTGATCCACTGCTTGTACCTTTGAGCACCCCTTGTTATAAGAAGTAGGGGAACGAGGGAGTTGACCATATACTGCTTCATAGGGAGTCATTTTGGTGGTGGCATGATAGTTGGTGTTATACCACCATTCAGGCAAAGGTAACCATTGTACCCAAAGATGTTTCTTTTTTGAAGTGAAACACCTAAGGAAGGTTTTCAGACATTTGTTGATGGCTTCATTTTGACCATCTGTTTGCAAGTGATAGGAAGTACTGAGTTTTAGTTGAGTGCCTTGTAGCGTGAAGAGTTCCTTCCAAAAATTACTAGTGAAGATCGGGTCGCGATCGGACACAACAGAAGTGGGCATGCCATGCAATTTGAAGATCTAATCTATGAAAGATTGAGCGACCAAAGTCGGTGTAAACGGGTGGGGTAGCGCACAGAAATGAGAATACTTCGAAAGTATGTCCACAACCACCATGATGACTGACTTATTTCCTGACTTTGGAAGACCTGTAATGAAATCCATAGAAACATCCGTCCATACTGATGCGGGGATGGGCAATGGTTGTAATGTGCCTGGTGCGTTGACGGTCTCCCCTTTGTGGTGTTGACAGACATCACATTCTGCTACAAAAGTAAGGATGTCCTTTTTCATGCCTATCCAAAAAAATGATCTTCTGGTGCGAGCATACGTCTTCTTAAAGCCTGAATGTCCTCTAATGGGGGATGTGTGCAATTCTACCAAAATGAAACTTGTGAGGGTGGATGTTGGTGATATTAAGACTCTGTCCCTATAGCAAAGAATCTCATGCTGCCACGAGTAGCCCTTGGTGTAATTTGGATCCACTGCAATTGAGAAATGAGATGGGAGAGCTCGGGATGTGAAAACCATTCCCGGCGAGCCTCTTCAATCCATTCTGGAATGGGGAGGGAAATTGATAGCAGAGTACTTTCCTCCTCAAATTGGTGAGATAATGCATCTGCTACACTATTGTCTTGACCTTTCTTGTAAACGATCTCATAATCATATCCCAGCATTTTGGCGAGCCATTTCTTTTGTTGTGGGGAGGATAAGCGTTGCTCCAAAAATATTTAAGACTGTGATGGTCTGTGTGGATTTGGAAACGTCGCCCCAATAAGTAAGGTCGCCAGGTCTCTACTGCATGTAAGATGGCCATAATTTCCTTCTTGTAGGTAGATTGGCCCAGATTCTTCCCACTTAGTTGTTGGCTTGTGAAGGCCAAAAGTTGTCGTTCCTGCCTTAAGACCGCCCCAATACCCGTACCTGAAGCATCACATTCAATGACAAAAGATTTGGTGAAGTCAGGTAGTGTTAAGACTGTAGTGGAACACATGGCATTTTTTAGAGCTGTAAATGCCTGTTGTGCGTCCTCATTCCAGAAGAATGAATTTTTCTTTACGAGTTGAGTGAGGGGCTTCGCTATGCGACCATTGTTGCAGACAAATTTACGATAATAGCCTGTGAGACCCAAAAATCCTCTCAAGCTCTTCAAGGTCTTAGGTTGAGGCCAATCCTGCATTGCCTGGATCTTTTTGGGGTCCACCTTGACACCTTCACGCCCCACAATGTGGCCCAAATACTCAACTTCTTCCATGAAAAACGAACACTTGGACATCTTGACAAATAATTTATGCTTGCAGAGCAGTTGCAAGAGTAGATCCACATGTTGAAGATGTGTGACCCAATTGCAACTATAGATGAGGATGTCATCGAAGAAGACAATGACAAATTCTCTGAGATATGGTTTGAGAAGGTGGTTCATAAGGCTCTGAAAAGTAGAGGGGAATTACAAAGACCGAATGGCATGACCAGGAACTCATAATGGCCTTCATGAGTTCTGAAAGTAGTCTTTGGAATGTCGACTTCCTTCAAGAAAATTTGGTGGTAGCCTAAGTGAAGATCCAGCTTAGTGAAGAATTGAGCCCCATTGAGTTCATCCAACAAATCGTCAACCACCGGGATGGAAATTTATCTTTGACTGGCAACTTATTGAGGGCCCTGAAGTCTCGACACATCCGCCACGCCCCATATTTCTCGAGCACCATGACCACTGGTGATGAATAAGGACTAATGTTGGGACGAATGACACCTGCTTCCAAAAGTTCCTTGATTATTTTTCTATTTCATTCTTTTGGGTGAACGGATATCTGTATGGGCACACATTTGGGGGTTGGTCCCATGGAACCAAGGTGATGCTATGATCATGTTCCCCTCTTGAGGGTGGAAGCTCATGAGGCTTGTCAAAGACCGGCAAATGGTTATTTAAAATCTGTTGCATCTCAGGATGAATCGGGAGAGACTTGGTTTCGACTGCCTCGATGAAATTAAATTGAGCTATAACTCCATGATGGCCCTTTTTTAGAAAATTTTCCATCCTATGCGAGCCGATGATAGAGGGAGCTCCCGCCTGGAGCCCACAGAGGGTATGTGTGGAGTTGTCCTACTTAAAACTCATACATAACTCCTGGAAATCCGTTGTGATTGGCCCAAGAGTGCGAAGCCATTTAGCACCGAGGACAATGTCGCACCCTCCCATGTGTATGGCAAACATGTGGGTCTTCAACTGATAATCCCCCATTTGAAGTTTGACATTTTCACAGCGGCCTTAACATTTCATTGTGCCCCCATCCGCAATTTGGACTTGGAAGTTAGAAACTGCTCGTACAAAACAATGCACTGCCTCTGCGACTTTTTGATGGATGAAATTATGTGTACTTCCACTATCAATCAAGACTACTACTGGGTGATGTTTAATAAAACCTCTGATTTTGAGAGTTTGAGGTGAAGAAATCCCTACCAAAGCATGCAACGAAATAACTGGTTCGTCACGGACATTGTCCTTTTGGTTGTCCTCTTCTACCGACCCATGTCCTCCAGTGGTGGATCTTCCTCCGATGAGTTGTAATCAGTGGCATCAATTTGAAAAAATTTTGGCTCCTTGCATTTATGACCTGGGGAGTATTTTTCATCACAGTAGTAACATAATCCTTGCTTTCTTCTTTCGGCCATTTCTGCAGGTGACACCTTTTGAACCTTAAGTGTTTGAGTCGTGCTGTGAGCCTGTGGGGGCGACCCTTAGCGGCGAAATTTGGGCGATTGTACTGGGCTGCTAACGCACGTTCCACGTTACGAGCTACCTTTCAAGCCTCCGCCCATGTGGGAGGGTGGTGCAGTAAGACGTGGGCTTTTATGGCTTCTTTAAGACCGATGATAAAACATTCCGTGTAGAACACATCTGAGAGACCCCTAGTGCGGAAGGCTAAAGCTTCAAAGGCTGATATATTCATCCACTGTGCCAGTCCATCGGAGCTTAGTAAGACGACCCAAAAAAGAAGATTTCTGGTCAAAGCATTATGTAAGAGTTGTTTTGAAGGAGTTCCAAGCCCTAAAAGGTCCATTGCAACGTTGATGCCATTCCCACCATTGCCACCTTTCATTGTCCAAGTACATGCTCCCCACCATCAGCTCAGTCTCATTATCTAAGATGTTATTCAGATTGAAATACTGCTTCATTTGTGCTATCCATGCTGTCGGGTGAGATCCATCAAGTTTATGCATATCCAACTTGGGAGGTCGCGGACGGGATTGTTGGTGGGGGCCCCCGAGGTGAAGAGAGTGGCTAGACTCACCCTCATTGTGTCCATTGCCAATATACGCCTCCTCATGGGCTTCCTCCTTGCCCGTTGGGATTATGCTGAGGATCATGCTATTTAGTCATTCAAGTTGAATGTGGAGGGATTGCAAGGATTCTTCAGTTTGTCCATCCTTTCATTGGCCATATCTTGAGCTCTAGTTTCTACCATGCACCAACCTGATGTTCTTGAAAATTGGGACCGCCTAAAAAAAAGAATTTCACTAAGAATTGAATGATACCACCGTGCTCAGCTCTTCATCATGATTCTAATGGGATAGATCACCAATAAGCACCAGAACATACTGTTGCTGCGAATCTGATGGATCTAATAGATCGGAATGGCTGGTTTGCTAACTCGGAACTGCGGGACTGATGTCTGCTGCTACTGCACCTCTTTGGGTGTCGATCTGGCAGAGATAATGTGTGATCCCCAGATAGAAAAGGGAACTATGGTCTCGAGGAGTGTCAGGTGCTACAGATTGCAATATACATAAGGGTCTGACAGTAGTACTTGGCCCAATGTTTCAGGGCTCTAACTAAGGAGGATCAACCGTACCCTTAGCCGTACAACTCGACTACCTTATCGTACAGGCTAGTAACCTCTCCGTGTGTTATTCTCGGTGTACTGTAGCAGCAAGACGACCGACGGTTTATCTATGGCAAGGTTGTAGAGGAGCTAAGGGGCTTCCGATATAGCTAGAAGGTACTTGGAAGATAGTCTATATGCGGTTCTGTCTAATGCGCTACTACTCGAAGGGGTACCCACAGGTGTTACAAGGGAGTCCAACAAGTGTGACCACCTCTTGTATTTATTGCGTGCATGCCTCCTCAAATCCACAGGTTTATGCGCTCAACGACAGATCCCATGGTTTAAAGACGCCGGAACATGTCTCTAGCCAAAACAAATTTGCTAAGAAATGGAGATCCCACTGGCCCTGGAAAGTTCTCTGATACCACTTGTTATGCTCTTAACCTGCAAAAGATACCCAAATACAGAATATGCGAAGAAAGATACCCCGAACATAGAATAGTGAGAGACAATATCAAATATTTTATTATTTAGAAAGCAATGTTCACTGACCTCTTCAAGGGGGCAACCTCCAATAAAGCAGAGCTCGATACAGAAATAAGACATGATGCTCCTCGCAGGGAGTCTCTATCCTTTATATATAATTCATACATTCAATACCAAGGATCAATACCATGGGTTTTATTAATACCATCTATCTAATATTACGGCCCATTTGCAACTAACTGTGGTCCCGTCATTAATTGTGGGTTAACCACTTACAATTATTAATATGGGCTTTATTGACTCTTGACTATGACTCGATCCCATTACATAAATAAGGGGGTTAGGGTGGGACCCTAACAGGAGGAGAATGAGCAGATGTAGAATCGAGAGCTTTCTTAGAAAATTGAGGAGTTGATCAAAGTGAGTTACATGGAGTTAGAACATGAGCCACAGAATGAAGACACTGACCGTATGCCAAGACCACCATAGGTCACCTCTGAGTATAACATACCTCTTGAGCCTACCTTGAGAAATAGATATTAGGCTCCATTAATTTAAAATTTTGCCTCTGTTATAGTTAAGATTCAACCATCATTACGATTATAGTGGCCTCATCATCACACGCACAAGGATATTCCTTGAAACTATATCCATGATCCTAACTGCTAAACAATATCAAAGCAATGATATTACATATTATCTTGAACCATCTTTAGGCACAAACTACAAATTGGATAAGAGAATGGAGCATGGTGTGCAACCCATAACCGTGGGGGATTCATTGGTGGATAAATACCATACCACGTGAATTCATATTGGGGGATATATATTGAGGAAAAAATTACATAATATATTGAGCATATAATAGGGGGTAAAGGGTTTTTATATTGGCAAGTATAAAAAATGGAGCTCAAAGTTAATGAAAAAATATAAAGGGGTATAAAAAATGTTAATGAAAAATTTGATACCTACAATATCTAATGAAATTAGAGGTTTTTTAAATTGGGAAGGTGTATTGGGTTCATAGTGGTAGGGGGTTAAATAATGTGATTAGAGGTATTCTTCAATATGTATTCAAATTAGGAGTATTGTTTAGTATGCCACGAACACGCGTGATATACCAAGCGTTCATTGAGTGAAGTCTCCGTGCCCATAAATTCTTCATTGACTCCACACAATCATTAATAGAGAATTAACTTGCAACTACCTCCACTAACATGGTCATGTATCATAATTATAGTGTTACCAGCATGGTCAAAGATACTACTATCTCAACTCTTATGCAATAGGGAGGAATATCTAAGCTAGCTTCAACGTATGTCATAGATAACTAGATCCATAGACTACATCATACTATATTGCTCCACATGCCCAAGGTCTCATGCATAAATATTTATCCAGTTACCTTTAGAAGCACACTATGTTCCTTTACTAAACATAATGATGATCAAGTTCAGATTTAATAGATGTCTCACACATCGATATATGCTTAGCTTACAACAAGATGAATATAAGTATTTCTACTTATGCATAATGGTCCATATAGATTCTATCATGAGTAAGATAGCTCCATGGCCTAAGCAATAACAACTACCTACTATGCCTCTCCCCACTAACTCTATTCTTTGATGCAGTAGGAGACACGTGCATAAGATTGAAATGATTTACTTTAATACAGATAACGCTACCATCTATGCATATGCATTGTATGACTCTATCACATAAAGAGTAAGGAGTAGACATACAGTATTTCCCATGCAAGTGAACCTGAATAGAATAGAAGAATGACACCACTTCAACTACTTTGTCACATGAATGCATCTAAAATCATCTCATAAACACCATCTACTCATGTATGTTAGTCGCATGCAATTAATTTAAACATTTTCATGGCTAGGAAACTTTATCTCATATGCAATTAAATTTTAACATGGAGGGTAAGAAACCAACATACATAACATCCCCACACATATGAATCCAACTATATCAGAAAAGAGAGAAAACATCACTTGGAGAGCGGAGCGCCACCACCCAACCATGAATCACCTCTGATTCCCTCGAGTCGAGGTTCTTGCCATGGATCAACTACCTCCAATTGATCTATGGAATGGGTATTTAATACCCTATTTCATGATATGGTTTCCATTAGCGACATCTCGCTATTATGAATTTTTTATCCATTTTCCCAGGCCTTTCTCAAAAAAGATCGCCTTTCTCTCTTGTGAGACTTTTCCTCATAAAAGCTTTGCTTTATGTCCTGCACAACTTTTGTGCTTTTTCTCGATGGATATTTATCTCCAATCCATCAATCTTATCTAGAATTAGATCTAGAAGCTTTATCATGAAAGAGTTATCCTATCCCATTCTTCAATGGGATTTGGCAAGAATCTCATCTATTGGTGTCTTGCTTTTCCAAGTGATCAATTTATTAATTATTTAATAGTTGATTTTCTTTTCATAATACACATCTTACCTAGCTTTCCTCATCTTAGGTTTTTATTACTTTGACCCATAAGGGAGGGGTGTTACACTCAGTCTCCACCACCTTTAGTGTCAGAACCTCACATGAGAAAGCAAAGACATATTGTTCTCCTTGATGATGATCCAGTCATGGATGTTTACAATCTATCATTTGACGAGTTGCAGAAGAGGATTGTATAGGCATAGAGGAATCACTTTCTGGATGATCACGCATTGCCTACATTCATCAGGGAAAGGGTGGTAGTGCCAAACACCAGGAAGCATCCCTCTACCCTTGTAAAATCCAACTTGGCCTATGTAGGAGTGACAAGCTCAAATGTTAAGTACCTAATAGTCAGAATGAATAACTAAAGAAGAACTTGCGAGTTTCTAAGGAAGAGGCAAGAAAACTCTGAGCATCAATGTAGAATGCAGTTTTTGCAATGGGAGAGATGAGGAAAGTGATACTTGCAGAAGTATCAACATTTGGTGATACGATGCTGAAGCTTTATGACGTATTTTTCACTAAGTGTAAAGAAGTTGTCTGTGTGCATGGCCTACAACAATGGAGGAAAGTGTTTATTAAAACTGTCAAGAACATACATTCTGCCCTCGCCTGTGCATAAGGGTGGAAAATGCGATACAATGGGGCCCCTCTTGACTTATTGAAGATGATGAAGCCACAGGTAGAACTAGAGAAAGCGAAGGTCTAAATGTTGATCTAGAATTACAAGTAGCTCACCCCATTCATCAACATCATACAAGCCTCACATGGAAAATTGTACAATAGTTTATTTGTCATCATGAGAAAGCACATGATCTCATCAATCAATTCCCTCACCAATGCTGAATCTAAGAACCAAGTCCAATGGGAGATCAATGAGTACCTGGAGTAGCTAAGATGAGAGGCCACTATGGAAGACTTGGAGTTGAATGCACATAACATGCATAAGTGCATTGGTGGTCTCGTAAAGGTCAACATCATGTTTCTCATGCTTCGAAATGAGTTGGACATAAGTTCCAAGACCATATATCTAGATGCCAAGGAGGCAAGAGTCTGCTTCCAAAAAGAAATCGTGAAATAGTTTGGGGACACCATCATGAAGTACCAGGCTTGGCATCAATATGTAACCAAGAAACACTAAGTGGAGGTTGTCGATTTGGTCTTTCCCCAAACTTCAGAGTCATAGTGTTTTGTCTTGTTAGGTTGTCTCTAGCCTATTTTTTCTTACATGGGTACATGCGGAAAACGTAATATTATTTTTAAATATGTTGTAAGTGAGATTCCAAGTGTTATTAGTGGAATTTGAAAATTCATCATGTTATGTAATGAGTTAAGTGTAAAGAAGTTGAAGAGTCATGAGGAAGTCAAAGAGTCACAAAGGGGAATGTCAAGGGTCATCCCACCCTTTGTTATAAATCAAGCCTCATAACTCATAGAAAAGGCTTTTGGGAGCCAACCTTTTGGCTAGGCTTAGTCTTAGAAAAGGCTTGGGAGTGTTGTGAAGAGCCATGGCTTATCCATAGCGTAGAGAGAGAATACTTGTTTGGAGGAGTAGATGTCCTTGATTGTAGTGTCCCACTATTGGTGTTAGTGGTCATTAATGGTGTATGTATAGATGGAAATTTCACTTATAATAATAATATCAGAGCCAACACGCTTTCCTGCGTATGTTGTTATTGTAGTTGGACTATTATGCTTGCTTTAACAATGTATGTTGTTTAACTTATGCATTTTCTTATGAACTACTTTGTATGCAATTCTAAAAATCCTATTGAATGTGTGTTGTTGAACTAACCCATCACTTTAATTTGTGGACAATTCTGCATTTTATCTTTTGATGTCATTCCGCTTGTGTGTTCCTTTTAAGGTGCATACTATTATGGGCTTCTAAGGGGCGCACTTCCTTTTCCCCTCCATGTGTTAGAACCTTCATGAATTTCACTTGCCTCTCTGCAGGGTCACACACTTTCTCTCACCTAAAGTTATCATACTTATCTTTTCATGCTACCATGGTCAAGGCATTACTTTAGCACCCACTATATGGACTCCTACTCCAAACGGTTTGAGTTCTAGTTGAGATTTCATATCAAGAAGATTCCGTAAATGTTTACGAGCTGAGCACCGTCAACAATAAATACATTGAGAATAAAAACTCATTGTGTGTTGAATTATGAGAATGTGTAGTAGATGAAACATTTTTTAATAAAGATAAATTTTTATTTGAAAACTGATTAAAATTTCATATTGTTTGTGATTGAGTATTGTTGAGTGTAGGTCAGTTTGAGTAGCTTTCGTTAATAATAATTGAGATTAATTTTAACACAATTTTTATAGAATGATCTACATTGAGTATGGTTTATCTTTATTTAATTCTTTTATTTTAGTTAATTTTCTTTGGATTTCCTTTCTTATGTGTATTTATATGTGACTACGGTTAACCTTACAAGTTGATTATTCTTTAATATGATTTAATTAGGTGGCACTAAGTTATTTTAGTTTTTTAGATTATTTACGGTTAATATTAATTAACTGGTTGAGTTTAATTTTTTATGATGAATTATAGTTAATTACGGTTGGAAATTATTAACTTTAGTTGACATTATTTATTGTTTCATTCAATGTCGTTTATTATATTTGACTAAAATTTATTACTATTCAATTTCATAAAGTAAAAATAAATTTGATTGATTAGGTTTCAGCATATAAGGATTTTGTTTACTATAATTAATTTTAATAGATTTAATTATTTATTAATAATTACAATTAACCATACTTATCTAGTAATAACATGTCACATTTGATTATAAAAAAGAAATATAACGATATAAATATATTTAAAAATAAATAAAATAATTTCATTATTTAAAATTAATGAAATTTTATAATAAAGTGATTCAAATTACCAAAATAGAAAGATAATTATGTCATTGCAATTTTCGTTAATACTACATATGATTCCAATGTTTAATAAATGCCTTGCTCCAAAAAAGGTTATGTCATATCTGAAACCCCTGATACTCTTATTGTGATAATAAAAACTGGTCTCCTTGCCTTTCCATTGCTTACTTTACTTTAATGAAACCCCTGATACTACAAAAATCTCAATATCAAAGTTAAACTGTAAAAGCAAGTCTCATACTCTTTTCTCATAGATAATAAAAGCACCTTGTCTTACCTTATCGTCCATCCCCTCTCGTAGTTCCTTCACAAAGATGATGATATCACACTCTATTCTACTATGCATTCCTAAAAGAACCTTGTCTTACCTTATCGTCCATCCCCTCTCGTAGTTCCTTCACAAAGATGATGATATCACACTCTATTCTACTATGCATTCCCAAAGATGCATCAATCCAATCTATTTAATAGTGGAATCCATTCTATTTAATAGTGGGAACGGAAAAGGAAAGGGTTCATTTCAGAGCTATGCATATATATCTAAAACCTTACCTAGAGAAATAAATAGAGAAATAAATATGGCATCTTGTTCAAAACTTTATGAAAGTGGTGATATCACACTCCAAGAAACCCTTTTTGATGAATGTTATTATATATATATATAAAGTTACATCAAAAAGTTGATGAACTTTAAAAATCTCCTACAACGTTTCTAGTTTCACATGCCAAAATTGTTTAAGGGTTTTTCTTTTTTCCTTTTTCTCCTATCTATATCTACCTAATCTATAGATTTATCTATTATAACTAGAGATAAGGTCAAATCCTCATTTTTTTTAATAAATCTCCATTGGTATCAACTTCGTGGATCATGAGATCACTTTATTACTATTTCAATAATCAGACTCATGGGGAAATTTCTTCCCACTAATAGTAGACACAATTAAAGTTAATAATCCTTTATTGTTGTTGGGGGATTGTCTTTAACGGAGGGATGAGACAAATCCACAAGGGGCTATACTCGTTCTTGAGAAGTCTAGGTATTAGTAGTTTTCTTCTACTGAGCACAATCCTTCCTATGCCTTATTGCTTTCTTTTCATTATATTTTTCCTTTTGAACCCTCCAGCCATTATTGGACTTTCTCGAATTTTAATTGGAACTTTTAACCATAACAAGGTCCATGAACAACCATTTCACCTAGCCCTGAGATAAGTATCTTACTATTCTTCCATAAAATATTCTATATTCTCTCATCTAAATAAAAAAATCCCTTCCACAAATATAATTAATTGATTATTTTTTTTACACCTATAGACAATGCTAAGAAATATGGTCTAGTTAATCCTGTCGAATACAATTTCCCTCGATTTTTATTATTGCAGTACTAAATTCACAATTCTATCTAAATACTTCTGGATTTCATCTCCCTTTTAAGGCATGCGTTTCTTTATTTCTTATTTCTTGTGTGTCAAGTAGATAACAAATATCCTCTAGTATTTCAGTTCGTTTAGCTCTAGAACCATTCCTTAGGATATTTTGCCAACCCACATGCAAATGGGATTCGAGAGCCACATAGGCAATTGCTTACGAACTCCATTGCTATATTCAGAGATGGGTAGGTGTGGCAATTACTATTTATACCATTCATGTCATTAACTACCAATTTCATATGGTCCTTGATTAATGATTTATTATCTTCATTATAGCGATAGAAATTGTATTTTAAACCCTTTTTCCTATAGAACAATAGTGAATTCTATTCGCAAGACTTTTTATATGCATGGAGTATCTTATGCATACACCGAACCATTTAAAATTCTAAAATATTTGTGTAGATGTCCACAATAAATCCTACATGCACATCGCTATTGTCTTCCAGTTCAATCAATTCATAACCATCTTTTCTAATTTCTATTCTACAAATTCATATAAATAAATAATCTACTGTTGACATAATCTACTGTTGACATAAAGGGAAATAGATTTTTATCTAACCGTAAACTAACTATTTGGGGAATATTTAGGAACCGAGCATGATTTTAATATTTAGGAACCGAGTATGATCTTCCCAAGCATGAATTGTCTCCTTTCCCCAGCTAAGATCTTCTTGTCATCCTCAGAATCTCTTATTGATTCGTGGTTGTTATTTTTTATAGAATTAGTAACGTCTCCCTTTTATGTTCTGCCAACATTTTTATCTAGGTCTTTTGTTTTTAGTTTTTTTTTTTTAAAAAGTTTTTCTTTTTCTTTAATGCACATTTTTCTCTTCTATGGCGCTTTATTCCACCCCACTTGGCATTTTTCTACAACTAAGTGATTAACATAATATTTCTCTCCCTAATTTAATTTCTTTTATTTTCATCTTAGGGATTGTTAAGACACTGTGAAGGCCCATTATATGGACTTGATAACCACAACGTTTTCCAAGTTGGCAAGAAGTCTTCTACACTCGCCCTCTTTCCTAGATATTTCCAAGCAATTTATTTATTAAATCAATAATATAATTACATCATGACATAATCCTTATCATGGCTTCCCTCGTCATTACTACCAATAACAATTCAATGTCCATAAATAGTAATTTTTCTAAAAAGCAGCCCCATAGGGGTGTTACAAAATGTAGTTGAATTAAAATTAGTAATTCATATAACTAAAATTTGGTTTCTATGTGAGATAACCTTGTAGAACAAAGAGGAGACTAGTTGACAGATGCAGATGTCTATGTGTGAGAGATAGATACAAAATTCTTGTTGAAGGCTAGGGGGATCAAACTCATTTGGGTAATTTGAGAATTGGGTTTTATGTATACCGGATCCATCTTAAGTAATGATCTAACATGAGTTGAGAGAGATCAAATTTCTTCACGTGCAACTTCTTTAGAGTGTAAAATACAATGTGTTATTTTTCATTATTCATTGTGTTATAATATATAGTTAATTTACACTAAAATATTTTACATCACATGTAGATCCAAACACTTCATTTTTTTTACTATAGTCGATATTATTTTTTAATTTATAACACAATTTTTAATTTTGATTTTAATTTTAATATAAATTTAGACATCTCCTCATACTCGGTTGTAGAATGAGCTTCTTTGCTCAACTAATCAATCATAAAAATGACAAATGAGGATTTTTATAAATTCTATAATGATCGAAGGGTTGTAATACCCTTTTGAGAAACAAAATTCAACAAATTAAATTATAATCGAAATGATTCATTGGCGAAATCTAGAAGTTGCCTTGAGAAAGATATTTGAGATTGAATTGTAGAAAACGATAGTTTCTTTAGTAGCTCTCTTTCATCGAGCACTCGACCTCTACTGGTCAATTAAGGTACTGCTAAGAAAGACAATGGCTGAAAGAGGTGAGGCCTATGCTTACATTCTGAGTCAGTTGGACCGTATGCAGAAGGAACTGACTCCCCTACCTACATCCTTACCCTCTGAATGAACCTTCCCTTACTAACCTTTCCGTCCGCTTTCTGTTCGCAGCCACTGGACTAGTACCAGGATGCTGAACTTGATACTGACTTCAATTAGTGAGCCATAACTTAAGGAGTGGAAGTGAACTAGTGTGTGTGAGGTCACCGATACTTATTTGATTCTGATGCTGAGGCTGGCCAGGAGGAGTGTTGGACCGAGGCAACGACTGGGTGGGCGAGAACAACAACAGCAACTGGGCAGGAACAACAGGAAAGAGAGAGAAACCACTCCAAATATGCTGTAAACCCAATAATAAGAAGAACAAAGAAAGAAAAAAAGAAAGGAACGTAGTCGCTTGTCCGAAGGTAAGGTTCTCCAAACCCTATCATTTGAACCCGGTAAGTAAGTCGAGTAAGGCCGCCATCGTGCCCCCGGCAGGGTGAGGTAACGAACTCTCGACTAAAAGGAGAGGGCTCGACCAACGGGAGAGGTTCCATTAATTATGGTGTGTGCTTCCGGAAGAGCACATATGTAAGAAAGAAGTTTTAGTTTAATGCAAATGGCTAAAATATTCATCAGAAAAGGAGAAAAAATTGTTATATATATATCGATTCTGACGTCACCGACTATTTCTTTGGGTGGGGAGATCTAAAAGCAGGCAGCTGGGAGGATTATTACAGAACCCACATTTGGAGGAGACAAGCTGGAGCGCAGAAGGGGAGAAATAAAAATATGTTACTAAGAAAACAAAATACGTTGCCGCGACCATGGAAGACAGAAAGGAGCTTCCCGATTAAACCGCCTCCATATCATATACTAAGACGAAGAGAGATCTCAGATCTTGATTGAGTATTTGACCCAACCGCGTTCTACCGGTCGCTCGGACGGGTATCAATTAGGGGACACGAATATCGGTTTGTTAGGTACGGGTGATTCGAGGCAAGGCATACCGGGGCATCAGAGGGCGCATCCCAACTTCCCAAGTGACTTATTTAGTGAGGGGGAGGGTTAGACCTGAGTGAGAAGATAGGGGCGCATCTTCCTTCCATCCTTAGCTCAAAGCTATATGCTACATTTCTACGTCTATGGCTATCAGATGAGTTGGAGAGTAGACACCTCATGGCTAGAGATCAGGTGAATTCCACCTGAAGCACCAGACAATCGATCACGTCTTCATACTAAGGGCCATTGGAGGCTCATCATCGCTCTTTGAAAGTCTTTTGCTGCATTAATTGCATTATCATTAGAGATTCACTATAAATTTGATTACTCGTATAAAAACTTTTGAATTAAACATGATGAAGCACTAAATTACACTGAAGAGTGATTCGATGCTTTTGAATTAAACGTGATGAAGGATTACATTAAATTGAAGGCATGGTTAAATTTAAGCCGTATAATAATAATAACTTTATTATTAACTTTTTTCCAATGTTGTTGTTATTATTATTATTATAATATTCATTTCTAATTATAATAAAAAATAAAATATATATTTTACATTCGTTAAATATAACAGTCTAAAATTTGAGAAGTGATTATTCGTATAAAAAATTTTGAATTAAACAAAATGAAGCACTAAGTTACACTGATAAACAAGATGAAGCACTAAGTTACACTGAAGAGTAATTTGATGCTTTTGAATTGAACGTGATGAAGCACTAACAAATTTTACATTCGTTAAATATAACAGTCTAAAATTTGAGAAGTGATTACTCATATAAAATTTTTTGAATTAAACAAGATGAAGCACTAAGTTACACTGAAGAGTAATTTGATGCTTTTGAATTGAACGTGATGAAGCACTAATTAAATTGAAGGCATGGCTAAATTTAAGCCGTATAATAATAATAACTTTATTATTGACTTGATTTTTTGCCAATTAAATTTTATAGTACATATCATTTATATATATTGTTACTATATATGTGATTATTATTATTATTTCTTACTTATTTTACCCATTTCTACTAATAATAAAAAATGAAAAGTGTGTTTAATATTCATTTTTTGGGACGCCCTTCACTATGGCCATCACGGTGTTTAATGCTCATTTTTTGAGACGCGCTTCACTGTGGCCGTCATCTCTTTATTTTGACAAAGGGTGTATCTGCTCCTCCTCTAAAAAGCCCGATACCCCTCTTGTCTATTGTTCGCTATTTTGACAAAATGTGAGACCCGTGGGTATACTAAATATTGAACATAAATAGGTAACCTTATCAAACCCTGTTAATCTTATTACCCACACATATGTTGTTGAAATTCGAAAAGTTAATGAAGAATTAAGTAAACAGGAATATAGACACATTTGGGGTGAATTAAGTAAGTCTATCTTAGTACATCTGCGGTGGTTTTCGCTGAAAATGCGTTAAAAATACTTCGCATGCATGCCAAGACAGCTAAAGAGCTTCCAGTGACATTATTGTTCTGCGACGGCTAGCCGTTTTCCATTACCTACGTTTCTTCCCCGACGAAAAATATGTTAATATTAATATTTAATGTTAATATGAATAATGTTAATATTTTTCTATTAATGTTAATCGCAAAATGAAAGAAGGTTAAACCAATAGACCATGAAATCATCCTTGGTCATCGTATTTGAGAATTCATTCCCCGAGTTCATCATATAGGTAACACATTTCATTGCATAAAAACATATAATATTCCATATAATATTCTTACACGTACATAAAAGTAAAATACGCATCTCGGAGAATTTGATTCTTCTGTCGGAAGATTCATAGTTGATCTAAACATGTACGTATCTAGAAGCAAACGTAGACAGAGAATTATGATAGATCTAAACGAAAACGTAGATAGAAGAAAACTTAGATAGATAGATAGAAGAAAACTTATTAAATAGAAGGCTCGGTAACCCTGACGGCAATGGCTTCCCCATGAAGCAAAATTGTCACGCAGGAGGGGGTTCATCGTGCCCTATTCCTGGGCTATGACCCGCTGGAAAAATCTCAGTTTCATCCTTATTTGTTGTCGTATTATCCTCGTAGTCTTTATGAGGGGAAGTGTGCTTTGCCGTCTGAACAATTTCATGACCAGCTCTCGCCAACTTGTTATTCCCAGCAGCGTCGTTGCCAAGAACAACGCCCTCATTCCCCTTGCGGTTCACACTCAGGAGACAGCGGTTATTTATTACCACCGTGTTATATGAGTGGATAAACCTAGCGTCGCTCCATGAAAAGTCATCAACAAGAAGCAAGAGCAGAAGTATAACAGCAACAATGCGGGCCTTCATTTTTGAATGAATACAGAGAATCTACCACCTTGGAAGTGATCGAAGCACTACAGAGCTTCCTCAAAAGAGAACCCACGATCGGATGCGCTTATGTTGAATTGGCTGAGCTCTTAACGGTCATTTATATAGATATTTCTCCCACTGTTTTGCATTAACATAAGCATAGATGCTTCCGAATATACCCTGTCATATTGTACCACAAACAAGCAATATCTTTAGTGCTAAATTCTTGTTCTGAATGATATGAACCATTTGCCATACATCTTTTGCTGTTCATCCGTAAATTTTCATATCAGCTTTACTGCGGCCATTCGGTATCTGTCATCGAGATCGGATCTATAGCATAATAAACTGCATTTTATAATATATTGTTTTTCGAAATTATATACAGTTGGTACATTGGTATCTACAGTACACTACGTTTATGACAGCAAAGTCTTTGGTATCTATACGTCTATTTGAAGGATCTGTATTTACAGGCAACATGTCGCCAACTCGAGTTAGTTGCATAGGGTTGCTTTAACATAGATATTTCTCCCATATATTTGCATTAACATAGATATTTCTCCCATAGATTTGCGTTAACATAAGCATAGATGCTTCGGAAAATACCCTGTCTTATTGTATCTTCATGATCTGTATCTGTACGTGCTACTGGAAGGATCTGTATTTACAAGTAACATGTTGGCAGCTGGAATTACTCGCATAGAGTTTCATTAACATAGCATTTCACCCATATATTTGCACTAACATAATCATATCTATATATGTATTTCTCCCATAGGCTTGCGTTAACATAAATCATATATGGTTCGGAAGAGACCCTGCCATTTTGTACTACAAACACGCAATAATTTAAATGGTAAATCAATGATTTGAACTACTTGCCATACATCTTTTTCGGTTCCTTTGTAAATTCTCCAGATCGGGTTTATTGTGATCCTTCGGTGTTTCTCGTCCAGATCTTTTCCCTAGCATAATAAATAGCATTTTACAGTAATTTTTTAAGAAATCATGTAAAGTTGTGTTACTTTGGTATCTACAGTGTCGGTACCTTTATGACAACATACGTGCCATTGGAAGAATCTTTATTTACAAGTAACATGCTGCTGACTGGGGAGTGTGAATCTTGAACGGCCGTTGATGAGCCGAGAAATAGTGACGGAGTTGTTTATAATGTGATTTTTTGGAGATTTTGGTGACGGAATTTCGCGGAAGAAATTCAGATTAAATCTTGATTTGTTGCATTTAAAATGGTTTTTTAACTGCATATTTGGATTCAGCACCCTGAAAAACCAAGAAATTGAGATTAAATCTTGATTTGTTGCATTTAAAATGGTTTTTTAACTGCATATTTGGATTCAGCACCCTGAAAAACCTTTGGGACGCTTTGGTTGTGCAGAAACTAGCTATCAAACTTGTGATTCCAATAAATTGTTGCCGGATTTTGACTGGAAAAACCCACCAAAAAAACTTCCAAAAACTCTCATTATAAACCACTCAAATAGGGACCATTGCAACTATTCTTTAATGGTTAATAGTTGAAGCAGTGGTCGTTGTCTTTGGTGATTCCTTGCGTACATAGGGCACTTCTGATTAGCCTGACAGATTCACTTTCACAGATTCACTTTTACAGATTCACTTCTCCACATAGGGACTCGTGCGTCCAATCAATTGCTTTATGAAGTAATAGTTAAAGCTCTCTGGTTAACGATCGGTTTTAATGGCTCTCTTTTATTTTTATTCTATTATGTTTATGCTTTCCGCAATGAGTCTAAGCCTCACCGAGGTTGTTTATTAAGAAAAAAAAAAATACATTTATAATGGAATAAAATTATTTATTTATTCGATTAGAATTAGTAATTTTTATATTTATTATGAAATCTCGGATAAGAAAATTATGTTAGATGACTGTTAATATGGCAGTAAAAATATAAATATTTTAATAAACATTAAATATATAAATATGGGTGAAGTTTAATTTATAAATGAAATAATTTTTTTTATTAAGATTTGGTAATATAATTTTAAGTAAGAATATCTTTTTTTAAATATATTTTTGAATGCATAAATAGATTCAAAACCCTAAAAAAAACCTTAAGACATTCAAATTCTATAGATATATAGATTGATTATATTTTACCTATATATTTTAAGTTTCTTTATATATATGGAGCGATATATTTGATGCAAATTAAACTGTTGTTTTTACATGTTTTTAAATATATGAAGTTATTAGCTATTGTTAAGTATTTGTGTTAGACACATTTTAGAGTATGACATAGTTAAACATTCTTTACTATATTTTAGTAAGAAGTTTGACCATTATTAACAATGACTATCTATAATTTCCTATATTTGATCATGATTTCCTCTAATTCATTATGGTTTATTGTAGACCACTTATGGTTAACTTCAGTTAACTTGAATTGATTTTGATTTAATATGGTTGATTGTGTTTGAATTTGGTTATATATCTTTCATTATAATTAATTTTTGTTAATCATTGATTATTGTTGATTATAGTAAGCTCTCCAACCTCCACATATCCCTTTATGAATGTTAGAATTCTAAATGATCTAATGATGGATGGTTATTGTTTCTGTGATATTGGTATGAGGAGACTTTCTCCAAGGATTTGTTGTCATAAAAGAATGTACCAAAGGTGGTCATTTTTTATTTAAATATTATGATTTTAGTTTTGTTGCTATTAATAGTCATATCCATCATGGAGTATAAATCATAGGTGCTTCTAAGTTTCTTTCCAAGATGGTAATGACTCCTTATGAAAACAACAATATCATTACCATATAGAAAAAGAGTTATGACCATATCATTAAGCTTGGGTCAGCAACTCTTCTAGCTTATCAATTTATATGTCAAAAACTATAGGTGATAAGAGGCACAATTGCTTGACTCTAATATTTCATTTAATTTCCTTCCATCTACCCTCAATTGTCATAAGATTCTAAATAACATTCTCATACATATTTGTCATAATAACCCTAAACCCAAAATGAACTATTATTTCTTCTAGCCTCTTCCATAGCTTTCTTCTAGGAATAACATTTTTTTGTCAAAATCTTTTCTAAAGTAAAAAAATCATGAGAAGGGATCAGTTTTATTATTTTAGAATTCCATTATAAGTATCCTAAGAGTAACAAGATGCACCATGGTTGAGTAATGTCTCATAAAACTACATTCAAATTTGGCTAGTTTACCATGGATTTCAAACCAAAGGATAATCTTCTTTTCCAAAATAAGCTTATACAACCTAGCTAAATGTATTACTAACATAAGATCCTTAGATCATCATAAGATGTGCTAATGCAAATTATTTTGTGTTTATCAAGAATTTTTGTATATATTTAGACAATCATGTTCTGGATCTAGTGTAAAATTCTTGTTATTCATTAGGCTACATTGAATTGCTTATTTTCTACTTCAATTTCATTGATCACGCCCATATCTATCATGAATTTCCATTTATATAATTTTAATCTTATCAATCTCCACAAGAAGAATATTTTTAAGATCTACAGTCTTTCTACTGGAAGCATCTTCTTCCTGTTGTATATTTGAAAGGTTCCTATTTGTGAGATATTAATAGAACTCAATCTATTTCTGTATGGATATGCACATCAAGGTTGTGAATTTTGAGGTTGCATACTTGAGTTGCAATAATTTATAGATTGAAATTTAAGTGAACTTGAGCATGTTCCCTTGAGGTTGTATTTAATATTTTCTTACAACTATTCATGCACAAGCACTAGGAGTTGCTTTTACACTCATATTCTTATTTTTACACTAGATGTAATTTTAGGTGTCAATCCCATGGACCTTCTTATTAGAGTAATAAATTATTAATGTACGTTGTCTTCTCCAACATGCATATAATGAGTTGCATTGCATCTGTGAACTCACTTCACATTCTGACCCTAGTTTTGTTTAGATTGGAATATAATTTGTGCCTCTTATCTATCTTAGTTACAATTATTTAGTTATTTCTTTACTCAAAAGAAACGTGTAGTTTCCAAACTATGCATGTCCAAATATGCATGTTGTTATTGAATATTTGAATAATGAGCTAGTAAGGTTGAGTTCCTTACAATAGTGTATCTTCGAAGCGTTTTCCCCGTAAGGGTGAATTAAACAGCTCAACTAGTGGAAAAACCGCACCCAAAAATGAACTGCATGAGTAAATGTAGATGCGCAAAAATATTAATTTTAAAGACAATTTTAAAAATGCATAGTCTCAAACCATATGCATAGACTTGTCATTTCATGGGAAACTTCATGAAAATATACCTTTAGAATTTGATCTACGATGGAATCCTCTTAATTAACCATAAACTTTTGTTAACATTGATAGGATATCATGAACTTCTTTCTTGATGATTTATATAGTTTCCATTTATATACTTTTATTTTTTTATTTTTCCTCATATTGTCCATGAACTATGGAACAAAAACACTTCACATTTTATCTATTTTTGTTTGTGAGTTTCCTTATAAGTGTTCAACATCTCCTCCTTCATATATCATCATTTCTTAGGATCTCTATAAAAATAAACTTTATTCCATTAAGTTATGTCCTTGACTGGACTATCCTTACCAGCATTAGTTTTGAATTTTATTAAGCTATGTCATTGTATAACAATCATACCAATCATAAATTAATTTTTTTTATGAGTAGAATAATATGATAACCGTATCACTAAAATCCATCATTCCACTTTTGATGTAATAACCATACTTTACCATTATTACAAATTTGTTCATTCCTCCCACTCTACTATGAACATCTAAAACATCTTGAACCAATTTTAAATCATGGTATAGAGTATTTTTTCATTAAAAACTTCAGTTTGGGAAGAACTTCCACACATAAAATAAAAATCTACTCTTGGCATAATTCCTAACATTCAATAAGTAGGCATAATTAAAAAGGTAACCTAATTATGGTTGACCATTTGTACTTATTGGAATCATCATAATGTTTTTTGTTGTCATTTCTTTGCAGTTCTCTTTATTCCACTACAACAATGGAAGGTTCTATGTTATATAACATATTGCAGAATTATTTGTTTGCATATAATGTTTCATAGTTCCTTTCTCCCCACAATGCTACTATATCTATCCACAATACTTAGGCTTGAGAAATTAAATATAAGTGCAATGATGAAATCCCTTCTGCTTTATTCATTAAACTCGACTATACTCATTGTAACATATCTTAACTCAATTTTTAAATCATGGTAATTTGGTGAAAATTTTGAGTCGTCCATGCACGCAAGAATACCCATGCAGCTCATTGTAACCACACAATGAGCCATACATATATGTAAGCACATACATGTAATCACGTAATGAGTTTGGAACAATATACATTCATCATATGCAACATGAAGGATAAACATACATACTTCAAGAATAATGTAAATTATTAAATCCAGGGAGAAATTATTCATATACTTATGAGATGATTTATGCATAAAAAATAGCTCATATAATTATACACACACATATAGAAGTAACCATAATTTTATTACTGCATCCTAAAAGCCCTAAATATTCTTACTCGATATAAGGGACTTCTTATTTAGTAGAATAACGTCTTTTCCTAAAATACATTCCCTTCAAAAAATACCAATTGTGGGGTTTGAACCTACATGCAATTATGTGGAGATGTTCTTCAATTGGCCCTATTAACTTCTCGGCCTCTCAAAATTATTTAAGTAGGAATTCACGATGGCTTTTTTGGATGCCTGAAACAGAGACGTCCTATTCATATAGCTAAATCCCGTATAAGCAAAGAATTCTATGCTCCTCAAACCTCTAGTTATCATATAAAAAAGAGTCGAATTAGCTTACGTGACCAACAAATTGTTTATTTCCTAAGAGCATCCTTGTGAGCATATCCAGTTGCTATGAGCCTCCTCTAGATTGTGAGGAACCATAAATGTTTCAACCCCACCCACCAGGTTCCATATGTTCTACAATGCACAAATCAAGCTCGTATACTCTTAGCCAGGTATATAACTTTAGAATTGATTGACCTAGCACCACGAAAACTAGGCTAATATTTTTCACCTCCACAAGGAGGAGGAATTTAGCAGAGGCAATAGATGGGTTTTGTGAAATAGAAATAATAGAAATATTATACTATTTTATGCTTCCATCGATTTGAATCTGTAAATTTCATCCTATGTCACTGACTTTGTCAGATTTCCAGCTCTAGAGGTACACAATTTTTTCCCTATGTTTATCTGCTAGAGCCTTCCGAATAATGCCCATACATGCATTCCTCAGGAATTCTAGAAATTCTACCGAATTGTCAACAAGAGCTGAAGGTCGAAGCTTCATGAAGCTCGTTGACAATGAGGACATGTTTGGGTTTGTTTTGTATCAAAATTTGTCTCTCCTTCCCAATGAAAAACACTATGTTGGAGATTTTACCTCCCATGTTTCCCCGACATCAATATATCGCATTGATATAGAAGGTATTTTACAACATTCCAGACGATCCAAATGTAAAGGTAAGACAGAACTAATATGTGGTCATCTAGAAAAACTAGATAACTATTATCCAAATGAAATGTGTTGATGGCATGACAATCCAGATATCCATTAACCACTAATTCTTTTAAGGAGCTTGTTCATAAGGATAACCACTATCCCACAAGTATCCTCCTTATCGAAACATCTCCATTTTAGTGGATAAGGTGAGTAGACAGAGTAATATTGTAGCTCAAAAAAAGAGGAAATTGTTGAAATGGTAATTTCAACTGTTGTGTATTGTTTCCAGAAAACCAGCCAGACTTCCCCTCACCATTTTTCAAGAGACGGTGGCATTTCTCAAATGGCAGCGATAACACCCACCAGTAGCTACTTTACTTATTTGTCCTGATCCGATGCCCCACATTTATTCCCGTTCTTTTAAGCCACCGCCATTACCAACTTTTCACCCTTTAATTGTTTTTGTGTTCCCGAAGGAGGAAGATCAGATCCACCGCTATACCATTACTTCTAAACAACCGCATTAAAGAGCAGAATGGCCGAAAGTGAAAAGAACCAGCCCCGAGCCGGCCGTAGCATTTATCAGCTATGTGTCTCCACACAGCCAACTCAAGAAGCACAACAGAATGTCAGAAAGATAAGATTTCATTCATTATAAGCAGCAGAGACTCTGTCAGAGAGTTGAAGCGGTTGATGGACTGTTATGACCCCTATTGCACTATATATGTGTAGACACAACAGTTTAGATGATATAGAGAGAAGAGGAGAGCACGTAGTAGTGTGAAGAAAAATGCTTCCAGAATAGTGAAATGCACAACAGTGCATATTTGAATGTAATTTGTTCTGTGATTGTTTGTTG
Organism: Pinus tabuliformis; assembly: GCA_031772625.1. NCBI lineage: Eukaryota > Viridiplantae > Streptophyta > Pinopsida > Pinales > Pinaceae > Pinus > Pinus tabuliformis. The sequence continues at coordinate 1,072,181,180 of CM062807.1, read as the reverse complement.
TGAGAGAGCGTAGAAAACACAGCAACATGAAATATTTGCAGTTGTTCTGTTGAGAAAACAAAAGGCAATACGCTGCAGTGTGCATGTGCTAAATGAATATAAGACACAGATTGAAGTGCCTCTCAAGAAGGCATGGTGGAGAACCCCTCTGTTAGAAGGAGGATGTTATTTATGTGGAACTGAAGCATTCCTTGGTGAATCCCTCTGTCAAGAGGAAGATGTTTTTCAACATAGTCATTGGTGAATCCCTGTGTTAAGAGGAAGATGCTCTTCAACATAAATTGGTGAATCGCTCGGTTAAGAGGAAGATGTTTTGTAACAGAAATTTTGAAAATCCCTCTATGTGAGGAAGACGAATTTGTATCAATTGGTTTACTGTTTATAAATAGAAGTTTTATTTGCGCGTTGTTGTTACATCGTAACCAAAAAATAGTCTTGACGTCAAAATAGAGTGTTGCTGATACACCAGTTTCAGCGTTGTTGAAACACCGATGCTGAAACACTACAAACAACAACTGACAAAACTGCGTTACTGAAACACCGTATTCCGCAAATGATTTTTATTTCCGCTTTGTTAAAACAAAGTATTGTTCTATTTTTTTCAGTTTTGTTTTGAATTATCAGAAATTCCAACAGAAACATTAGTCTTGTCAATTGAATTAAACGCGACCTTCGTTATCTAAATCTACAACAAAAAGGAAAGATAGACGTACGACCATGTTTTCAATGGAATAAACACTATCCAAATGACTACTTTTAAGGTAACTCAATTAGAAATTACTCATGAACTCTTCCATATCAGTGGATAAGGTAAGCAAGAAAAATGACTTTGTGGATCGAAAGGGAACAATGGTCCTTAAGGTGATTTTATTCATCCCTGTAATTGGAAAGGTGTGGTTGTGTTTTAAATCACATAGTTTCAAAAGCTTCAACATACCCGCTGCTTTGGCCATAAACTACTAATGCCCGTCCCATGTAATATTATGTAATTACTTAACGGCATGTCCTCTTCGACTACCTAGGGATACTTCCTTGTTTTGGTTTCGTTTTGATCTTTATTCACGTAGGATATCGACCAATTTTCAATTATATTAACTCAAAAGCCTTCAACTTTAGTCTACACACTCATAATACGTTGAATGTACATCTATGATCAGCTAATCATGAATGTATGTTTATAGAAAGTTTCCCTTGAATGTCAAGGTGAGTATCTTTTCCTTCACTACTTATAGCCCTCTATGTTACTGGTCCTCAGACGAAACATACAGTTAGGCAGGCTCATTCTTTAGACTTTGCAGGATCTAAATCACCCACCCACATTTCATGCCATTAAGAGAGTGAGAGACATTAAATATCTGTTTTGGACCAAAGATAAAAATAACAGTTTCAGAAAATACTTTATAGGCATTTAATTTCTTTGAAACGACACTTGGAAACAAAAATTGGAAACGTAGGGAGCCTCTAAATTCCAATAGGGAAAGGTAGACCCAAGTTTCCAAAACCCTAGAAGAAAAATTAAACAAGAATGACTTATCGTATTTAAGTTCAATACCGACAGAGATGACAATGGAAAATCTTGCTTCAAGACATTACTATGCATAGATCCATTGATAAGGGAATTATATAACTGAGAGCCCTAATGTTGTCATAGATAACTGGTTTAAAGGCATAATATTGCTGTCAAAGTTTGGGAACAAATGATTTGTCTCATTTGTATTATGACAACAGAGACTATAATGACAAAATTTCACGTGGAGTGGCGATGTTGGTTCTTAGAAAGTTATGTTGATCTTGGATCGGTTTTCACAACAAACTCTGCCGCGTTCATGGTTTCCAGAGAGGCAGACAGTCGTCATAATTATTTTTAAAGCTTAGTCCATTATTATTTAAATGAATCGTTTTGCTTTCGACATGTCACAAGTGTGGTCATGGCCATCCTAAATTGAAACAGATGATTGATAACCCATACCTTAGTTCTTATGTGTAAATTCACCATTTCGACACATTTCATTACTAATCTTATCTAATTAAAAAATTCGATCGTCGAAGGAGAGTTGTAATACTTACTTACAACTATATAAAAAGAATAATCAGTCTATTTCATCCCCATGCATTCTTTACAACTACGAAATCATTAATCATCACAAGAATAAAAATTCGATTAGAATATATATAAATATTGCTTGGTAAAAACTCAGTATAGGCATCCAACTTGATTCTACCCTTCATTCTTCAATATCAAGTGATCTGAATTAGGGTTTCAGATTACTTCTATTTTTAAATGATCCTTTTGTAATTGGAAACAAAATTAGTTACATGTTGGACAAGAAATATAGGAGCTTTCTCTCCACATAAAAATATCATTGTAGTTATTTACAAATCCATAATTTCGAAGAACCTTAGTTCAAAATTACCTTTGGTTGTAAGCAATTAATATAATATTAACATGCAATGGCTTAAGAATTCTCCTCCAAACTATTTTAAGATTTAATTTCAACCTTTATGGCTTCTGGAATATTTTTCTGATAGCAATTTTATAACCAAAACCCTTTAGTGAAACCTATTATTTGTTTAGAACCTAAAGCTCATTCATACCTTATAGTGGTAGGTTGGTCCTTAGGACGCAATATTTGAACTTAAAGCTTCGATTCCATTTGTCACGTACCTCCGTAACTGAATAGGAACAATTACCTACTAGGCTCCCATTCCCCAATTTAAATTCGATTAAATTTAGATTCAATAGTCGTCACATGCATAATTATTCCATCATCTCATGAATATAGATTATACATGCACTTATACTCATACACTTAAAAATTCAAGAACATCAAGTGTAATGAACCATAAGATAACACAATGCAATTATAATCGTAAGTTTAAATATGCGACAATATAATGAGTAAGGAGACACATACAGAACATCCCAAGCAATTGAACCCAACTAGATTAGCTGAAGAAAGTCACTTGGAAAACCACACACTGCCACACAACCTAGAACTTGCTTCCTCGAACTCACCACCAAGCTGAGAGTTCTTTCCATGGATCAATTGCCTCTTGTCGATCCCTTTAATTGATATTTTATACCATCTTTCATGATATGGTTTTCTTTAGAGACATCTCGCTTTTATGGATATTTTTATCCATTTGCCTAGACGTTTGTCATAAGAGCTCACCTTTCTCTCCCATGAGTATTTTCCTCATAAAAGCTTTCCTTTCTCTCCCACAAGGCTTTTATGTTTTTCTTAAACTTAGCATCTTTCTCTAGCTAAGTTGCTTAATTGATATTTATCTGCAATCCAATAAGCTTATATATAATTTGATCTAGAAGTCTTCTCATGAAAGAGTTATCCATTCCCATTCACCAATGGGATTTCATTTGGCAAGAATCTTGTCTCTCGGTGTCTCACTTTCGAAGTGATTAAATTATATTTATTATTTATTTAATAATAAAGTATTTACTTTCATTGTTATACCTCACACCTATCGTTTCTTAGCTTAGGTCAACAAAGTGTTACATACAACGGAGTGGTGTTACGGAAAAATTGATAATCAAAGCAATATAAAACTAATTTTCGACACAACATTATATCATAGTCACTGCAATAGAACTTGTAAAAATATTGTATGAGATATAGAATCCCCCCTTGAAACCGATATGATGAAAATTGTATATATATATTTTTAAGAAGTAACTAATATATGTGAAAGGCATGGATACCCTCACCATAGAATAGAAGCTCAGCGTCCTCCTTTATCTTTGACAGATGCTCAACATATCCCACTTTCTAATTCTTCTGTGAATCATGGCCTCCCACCACAATGGAAGCAGGAGGGAGAGGAAAAGTTGATATATTGGGAGGATTCAACCCAAACACTAACGAAAAAAGGATAATAAGAGAAATTGATTGGATAAATTTTCTTTAAGGCTTTCTTAAAACAAAAAAGTCTTCATTATAGTACTTTTAAGTGACACTTCTATTTGCATGTGAAACATGAGCAATACATTCTCTAAGCAATATTTTAGCAATCCATCAACATAAACAAGAATCAAATTACTAGTAAGAAATCATAACACAAGATGTGATAATGGAGTTCATCTAGTTTTGATTACATCTTTGAGCCTTGGATAAACAATGGGGAGGCCTCTTCATTAGTATTTGTAGGAAGAAGATGAGTACAGAGTAAAATATCTATCAACACAAGGAATAAAATAGTATCTTCAGTGGAATCTCTCTCCAAAAAGACGTTCTCCTACAAAGAAATAGCACTCACAATACTTTTTCCTTCAACATGACAAAGGAATGACTTGTCACAAAAGTGGCATAAAATCATCCTCTTGAATCCACTAATCAGATTCAAATCAAGCTCATCATCATAATAGTTTTCTCAAAATTATAAGACCAATGGCTATAAACATGACTACTTTCTTACAAAGTGTCAACATGCGTCTCTTTCAACACTACACCATATTAGTTTTCGTGTAGTGGTTACAATGTTGAATTTCCAACAAAGATTCATATCTCATTCTCCTACTGTGGTATACAAAGATCATCATAACCTGCAACATGCATCCATCCTTATACCAAATTAAATACAAGCAAAGTGGCTAAAATGCATCATTATACATCTCTATCCAGCGATGGCCTAAAAATAGGCCTCTCAAATCCCAAAATAGATTGCGCCATTGTGATCCCTATGAAAAATCATGAAATTTTAGTATAAAGTTGACCCCATTACTATGTGTATTTTAAATTAATTGGTTACCATGTTATTTATCTCATCTTGTATGTGGATGATATGTTCGTGATTAAAAATGGCAAAGAAATTATCCAAGATTTGAATACCTGATTGTCCTCCAAATTCTACATGAATGATCTCGGTGCTAAAAACTATATTTTGGGCATGGAAATTAAATGAGATAAGGAAAAGAGGAATCTCTAGTTAAACTAGAGGAAGTATGTCGAGATAATATTCCAGATGTTTAATATGAATAATAGTAAATTGCTGAAGGTTCTTATTCATGTAGGTGTAAAGTTATTTGCTACACAATGCCCAAAGGCACAAGAAGAGGAATAGGACATGTCCCATTTTCAATATGCAAGTGCAATCGGTAGCCTGATGTATGCAATGGTATGTACTAGACCATACATTTCACATGTTGTGGGAGTATTCAAGAGGTTTATGTCAAAACTAGGGAAGGAGCATTAGACAACAGTGAAGTGGGTTTTCAGGTATTTGGGTGGCAGTAGTGATTTTGGACTATGCTACTAAGGAATAATAGGATTGGATAGAGTTTTGGACATCCGTGGCTTTGTTGATGCATACTAGGCTTGAGATCTGGATAAGAGAATATCTACCAGTGGATATGTGTTTAACACATTTGGAGGTGCAGTCAGTTTGATGAGTAAGGGACAATCTATAGTGGCACTGTCAACTATAGAGGCAAAATAAATGGCATCCAGTCATGCAAGCAAGGAATCAGTTTGGTTGCAGAGATTTTGTTCGTGCATGGGGTTAGTACAACGAGCTATAAGGATAGGCCTTGATCGGAAAAGTGCAATTTTCTTGGCAATGAACCATGCTTAGGATTCAATGATAAAGCACATTGATGTTCAATATCACTTTCTGAGGTATATGGTTGAGGACAAAAAGGTGTTCCAAGTAAAGGTGGACACTTTGAAGAATACTACAGATGCATTGACAAAGTCTATGAGTACTAATACTTTTTCTTGGTGTAGAGAAACAATGGGCATTAGAAGGCTAAACTAATTACTAAGCTCTCTTGTGACCCCTTGTGTTGAAAAGAAAAGAACAAGTGGGATAATGTTGGGTGTGTTATATTATTTTCATGACTAACCGGATGTGTGAAGATGAGGGGTTAGAAGGGGGTGGGTAACCCCTCCTATCTCGTAGTCTTGGTTTTGGGATCTAGGGGAAATCTCTGTGTATATCTGTTTTATGTTATATTCTCTCACCATTGTTTATTTTCTATTTTGAAGATTTTGTTTGGAGGTAATTTTTGTATAGGGTTAAAACCTTGTTCTACTATGGAACAACCCCCCCCATTTAAAAATAGCAATAGCTAAGTTTAGAGTTATAAATGGGGACCCTTTAAAATTTCTAGGCTTAGGATAATAATACCTAACTCTAAGAAAATACCTAGCAACACCTTCATATCCACACCACATATCATAAATCACACTTTTCCGCATGAATATCTTAAAACACCTTCAAAAGATTGTGATCTGTGATTAGGCCTCCCACTACGATTACCCAATAAACACCACCTTGTCATTTTGCGATCGCATTTCACACTTCACAAACTTTGCAAGCAAATTAGCTATGCGATCAGAATGATCGTTAGTGATTCGAGAAATGTGATATTTCAATATCCGCAATTGCATTTCACTTAATGCAGCTGGTGGCGCTATATTGTATCCCTTTAAAGATTGTGATGTGCGATTAAGAGCAGTAGAACGTGTGAAATAATAACATTTTAAATACCAATAAAAACGAATTGACAGGTCAATAAATATGTAGTGGCTCAATGAAGGAAAATCATTTTCCAGGTTATGGGTAGTTAACATCGAGTACCTCACCAAGCTTTTTTCGTCATCCAAAGTCATTTCACAGAAGCTCTCAATCTTAAGTACCTGATATCATCTGTGATGATATATCTTGTCTATTTTAGGTAAGCTACAAAAGACATGTCACTAAGAAAGGTGATGTGGAAACAAAGCAAGAAGACCATTGTTGAATCTGAGTTTACAGAGATGGTTCCTATCTTTGCTGATACAATTTGTGATGCTGCCGAAGGCACAATAGCTTTGTAAGTTATATACAATTCGCTGGAGGACGAACGTCCTAAAATAACTATTATGAGAGCAATAGATGACTCAACAAGGCCTTCAGGACTTCAATACAAAGATGCTTCTTTTTCTTTCCCTCATAGGAGGAACAAGAGCTAGAATGCTCCCATACACGGATATGATCAGGTGCGTGATCGAGAACATTATCATTGAAGATAAGAAATTTAAGAATTCAAGAATGGAGCTCATAGGGTAATTCGGGGTAGATGACTTCAAGAAAATGTACCACATTCCTGACCCGCAAGATATCTAGGACAACACATTTGTGGCTAACTTCACAAAGAAGAACCGAGACACCTTCAAGCTAATTCAAGGTTGTAGAGTGTTGGAAAACAAATTTGAATATGAAAAATCAGGTATATATGTAATAGTGTCTTTGGCAAATCCCTACAACTATGTAGCTACCATGCTATCTAGATTGTGTGGGCTACCCAATAATACTAATTTTTCTATAGAATAGATTCCTCTGATTGATGCCTGTGTTAATTCCCATATCATGAATTGGCCCTCAATCCTATCTGACAACCTAGCCACCACCATTACCAAATATCGACAGAAGAAATAATCCTCTTCAGATAACCTCCCTCTATTCCATTTTAGTGCCTCCATTATGGATGATATCTGTTTTTGCATGACATTTCCAACCATGGGTTACAAATGGACCTTACAGGATCCCTACCTAATCCATTTTAGTAATAAACAAATATGGGAATCGCATTACATACCTAACTTCTATAAGATATTTCATGTTGTTGTGTTTCCCCTAAATCAAATAATATTCAATAAGAAAGCCCCGAGGTTTTCCAAAGAAGCCGTAGCAGAACTACTTACTGTCGGAAAATATTTCATTGAAGAATGGTTCACCTAAACTAGGGCTTTTGGTATCACAGCTGATCCACATGTCCTTCCTTTATATGTTTCTAATAAATTATTAGCAAGAGAGATTGCCTACCAAATAGTGGTAAAGGGCTTGACTAAAGCTCTCAACGACGGAGAGATTTCTTACCTAATCTCCACAACGTAAACATGCTTCCAGTAATCCTCCATCAAACCTTAGACCTGTAATGGCTTTATACGCTAATGATGATCTGTTACGCATCCAATCTCCAAGCAATGAGATCCACTATTAGTGGGATATAGGGTCCACAAAGGAAGGGGAGTTACTCCATTATGGGAGGTATCAACACTAAATAGGCACTCATTCAAAGCTTGTTGGTTGGGATAGAAGCTATCAACTAAGCTTATAGAATTTAATTTTTATTTTTATGTACTTCAAGTCATGTTAGGTCATAGTGGAAGACAATGTGTACTTTTACGCAAATAATAATGGTCTTCCCTGTGTATGCGCAGGAAGTGACTAGGAAACTGTGAACATAGTGAAAATTATGAGGTTCTACCATAGAATATAAAAATTCCACTTTATTTGTGATGATTTAATTTCAAACTCTGTAGGGTAATTTTCCAAAACACGTGTGAATAGAAAAATATCCAAACCGATGGTCATTTACCTAATGCGATAAAATGATGTGTAACAGATTTCTCCCTAAGTGCAAAGTCATAAGACATATTTTGATGACTGAAGTGCTTTATCTTGTGAACGTATTTGTAAAATTACAAATTAAGTAATAAATCACACGCTCTTCGTTTGAGTCATCTTCATCAACTAGGACCATACTAATGGTAGCATCAGACGTTGCTAGGTATAAAAATTAATCTCGGTGATAATAGGAAGGATGCAAAAATGGTATATGGATCAATGCATATTGAAGTGTATGAAAGGATTTTTGAGCCACTTAATCCCAAAAAAATGGGACACCCTTTTTCGAAAGTTGAGTAAAACCCTTAGCGAACCTAGCATAGTTATAGAGAAATTGACGTAGAAAGTTTTCTTTCCCTTACAAAATTTGGAGTTGGCGAATATTGCAAGGAGGAGGTAAATTCAAGATAGCCTCAACCTTCAATGGATCAACACAAATGACTTCCTTTGAACAAGAAACCCTAGCAATCAACTAGATTGCACACAAAAAACACACTATGTGGATTCAATTGAATATTATAATAGCGACATTTGATGAAAATTTCTCTCAAATGCATTGGGTGGTCTTCCCATATTAGTGAATGAGTTGGGAAGTCATCCAAAAATGGTTTCACAATATTCTTGATATAATGAAGTACATAAGACATAGCCCTTTGAAATGTTGCACCTACATTCTTTAGACCGAATGGGAGCTTTCGATAGAAAAAAGTCCCTCATGTGAAAATGAATGTGGTTTTATGTTGATTACCTAGGAGTATGCTGATTTTATTTTAGCCGAAAAATCTTTCCATAAATGAAAATATTTCATTTTCGACACATTTGTCGATGAATCGATCGATATAGGGAGTAGGATAATTGTCTTTTGGATAATCGTTATTGATTTCCCTATAGTCGACACATTATCTAATGGTCCCTTGTTTCTTGTTAACATGCACGTTATTGGATATCCAATCAAATTAGGGAACCAGGTAGATAAAACCTACTTCGACCAGTTTTACGACTTCAACTTTAGTCTCAGTAGCCTTTCTTGGATGCACCAAACGTAATCGTTGTCGGATACTCTTGGCATCCAAGTAAGTCTTGACTTCATGTATTACAATGCTTGGATCAATTCCTGGCATTTCCTCATTGGACCAGGAAAAAATGTCATATAATTCTTGAAATAGGGCCTTATCAGCTCGAATGTCTTCGATTGAGAACGAGGTACCTATGTGAATATTTTCAACAATCCCCGTTTTAGCTGAGATGTCAATTCCAATGTTCATAGAACCCAGGCTAATATTTTTCACCTCGACAAGGAGGAGGAATTTATCAGAGGCAATAGACAGGTTCTGTGAAATAGAAATAATTGAAATATTACACTATTTTATGCTTCCATCGATTTGAATCTGTAAATTTCATCCTATGTCACTGACTTTGTCAGATTTCCAACTCGGAGGTACATAATTTTTTCCCTATGTTTATCTACTAGAGCCTTCCGAATAATTCCCATACATGCATTCCTCAGTAATTCTGGAAATTCCACCGAACTGTCGACTAGAGCTAAAGCTCGAGGCTTCATGAAGCTCGTTGACAATGAGGATATGTTGGGGTTTGGTTTGTATCAAAATCTGTCTCTCCTTCCCAATGAGAAACACTATGCTGGAAATTTTACCTCCCATGTTTCCCCGACATCAATATATCACATTGATATAGAAGGTGTTTTACAACATTCTAGCCGATCCCAATGTAAAGATACGACAAAACTAATATGTGGTCAGCTATAAAAACTAGATAACTATTATCCAAACGAAATGTGTTGATGGCATGACAATCCAGATAACTATTAACCACTAATTTCTTTAAGGACCCTTTTCATAAGGATAACCAATATCCCACAAGTATCCTCCTTATCAAAACATCTCCATTTTAGTGGATAAGGTGAGTAGACAGAGTGATATTGCAGATCAAGAAAAGGGAAACATTAGTCTTGTCGATCGAATTAAACGTGGGCTTCGTTATCTAAATCTACAACAAAAAGGAAAGATATACCAACGATCATGTTTTCAATGGAATAAACATTATCCAAATGACTATTTTTAAGGTAACTCAATTAGAAATTCCTCACGAGCTCTTCCATATGAGCGGACAAGGTAAGCAGGAAAAATGAATTTGTGGATCGAAAGGGAACAAGGGTCCTTAAGGTGATTATATCCATCCCTGTAATTGGAAAGGTGTGGTTGTGTTTTAAATCACATAGTTTCAAAAGCTTCACTAACGACAGATTTCACTGGTGCGTATTTTGAAAAACTCCTAAACCAGTAACTCCATTCAAGCAAAAGTTGGAAAGAAAAATCAGTTGGTAATACCATTATGTCTCTATGGCACATCATAGCCTCCCCTCTTTAGAGCTAGTGTTACTGACATCACTCTGTTTCAATCTATCGTAAGTGTCGTAGAGGGACATGACTCTTTCACAATTCATTGCTAGTTTTCCAACATAAGACGAAATTTTTGTACACGTTACGTAATCTATGAACAATTTGAAAGACCTTTATTTCTACATACCCGCTGCTTTGGCCATAAACTTCCAATGCCTGTCCCATGTAATATTATGTAATTACTGAGTGGCATGTACTCTTCGACTACCTAGGGATCCTTCATTGTTTTGGTTTCGTCTTGATCTTTATTCGGGCAGGATACCCACCAATTTTCAATTATATTAACTCAAAAGCCTTCATCTTTAGTCTACACACTCGTAATATGCTGAATGTACATCTATGATCAGCTAATCATGAATGTATGTTTATAGAAAGTTTCCCTTGAATGTCAAGGTGAGTATCTTGTCCTTCAGTAGTTATAGCCCTCTACGGTACTGGTCCTCGGATGAAAAATATAGTTAGGCTGGCTCATGCTTTAGACTTTGCATGATCTACATCACCCACATTCCATGCCAGTAAGAGAGTGAGAGACATTAAATATCTGTTTTGGGCCAAAGCTAAAAATAATAGTTTCAGAAAATACTTAATAGGCATTGAATTGCTCTGAAACAACACTTGGAAACGTAGGGAGCCTCTAAAGTCCAATAGGGAAAGGTAGACCCAAGTTTCCAAAACCCTAGAAGAAAAATTAGACAAGGACGACTTATAGTATTTAAGTTTAATACCGACAGAGACGATGATGGAAAATCTTGTTTCAAGACATTACTGTGCATAGATCCATCGATAAGGGAATTATATAACTGAGAGCCCTAATGTTGTCATAGATGACTGGTTAAAGGGCATAGTATTCCTGTCAAATTTTGGTTCTTAGAAAGTTATGTTGATTTTGGATCAGTTTTCACAACAAACTCCGCCACGTTCATGGTTGCCAGAGAGGCAGACAGTCATCACAATTATTTTTAAAGCTTAATCCATTATTATTTAAATGAATTGTTTTGCTTTCGACATGTCACAAGTGTGGTCATGGCCATTCTAAATTGAAATAGATGATTGATAACACATACCTCAATTCTTATGTGTAGATTCACCATTTCAACATATTCTATTACTAATCTTATCTAACTAAAAAATTAGATCGTCGAACGAGAGTTGTAATACTTACCAGCTGTATAAAAAAAATAATCAATCTATTTCATCCCCATACATTCTTTACAATTACAAAATCATTAATCATTATAAGAATAAAAATTCCATTAGAATATATATAAATATTTTTTTGGGAAAAACTCAGTATAGGCATCTAACTTGATTCTACCCTTCTTTCTTCAATATCAAGTGATCTGAATTAGGGTTTCAGATTACTTCTGTTTTTAAATTATCCTTTTGTAATTGTAAACAAAATTAGTTACATGCTAGACAATCAATATAGGAGCTTTCACTCCACTTTAAAATATCACTGTAGTTATTTACAAATATATAATTTCAAAGAACCTTAGTTCAAAATTACCTTTGGTTGCAAGAAATTAATATAATATTCAAATGCTATGGCTTCAGAGTTCTCCTCCAAACTATTTTAAGATTTAATTTCAACCTCTATGGCTTCTGGAATATTTTTCTCATAGCAATTTTATAACTAAAACCCTTTAGTGAAACATATTATTTGTTTAGAACCTAAAGGTGATTCATACCTTATAGAGATGGTTTGGCCCTTAGGCCACAATATTTGATCTTAAAGCTCCGATACCATTTGTCACATACCTCTGTAACCGAATATTAACAATTATCTACTAGGCTCCCATTCCCCAATTTAATTTCGATTAAATTTAGATTCAATAGTCATCACATGCATAATTATTCCATCATCTCATGAATATAGATTATACATGTACTTATACTCATACACTTAAAAATTCAACAACATCAAGTGTAATGAACCATAAGATAATACAATGAAATTATACTCATAACTTTAAAGATGTGACAATACAATGAGTAAGGAGACACATACAGAACATCCAAGAAATTGAACCCAACTAGATTAGTTGAAGAAAGTCACTTGGAAAACCACACACTGCCAACCAACCTAGAACTTGCTTCCTCAATCTCACCACCAAGCTAAGATCTCTTTCCATGGATCAATTGCCTCTTGTTGATCCCTTTAATCGATATTTTATACCATCTTTCATGATATGGTTTTCTTTAGAGACATATCGCTTTTATGGATATTTTTATCCATTTTCCTACAATTTTGTCATACAAGCTCACCTTTCTCTCCCATGAGGATTTTCCTCATCCCACAAGGCTTTTATGTTTTTCGTAAACTTAACATCTTTAAGTTTCTTAAGGGATATTTATCTGCAACCCATTAAGCTTATATAGAATTTGATCTAGAAGTCTTATCATGAAAGAGTTATCCATTCCCATTCACCAATGGGATTTCATTTGGCAAGAATCTTGTCTCTCGGTGTCTCGCTTTCAAAGCGATTAAATTATGTTTATTATTTATTTAATAATAAAGTATTTACTTTCATTGTTATACCTCAGACCTAGCTTTTCTTAGCTTAGGTCAACAGAGTGTTACATACAACATAGTTGTGTTACGGAAACATTGATAATCAAAGCAAGATAAAACTAATTTTTGACACAATATTATATCATATTCACTACAATTGAACTTGTAAAAATATTGTATGAGATATAGAATCCCCCCTTGAAACCGATATGATGAAATTATATATATATATATATATATATATATATATATATATATATAGATATATATATATATATATTAAGTATTAACTAATATAGGTGAAAATCATGGATACCCTCACCTTATAATAGAATCTCAACGCCCTCCTTTATCTTTGATAGATGCTCAACATATCCCACTTTCTAATTCTTCAGTGAATCATGGCCTCCCACCACAATGGAAGCAGGAGGGAGAGGAAAAGTTGAGATATTGGGAGGATTCAACCCAAACACCAACAAAAAAAGGATAATAAGAGAAATTGATTGGATAATTTTTTTTAAGGCTTTCTTAAAACAAAAAAGTCTTCATTATAGGACTTTTTAGTGACACTAATATTTGCATGTGAAACATGAGCAATACATTCTCTAAAAAATATTTTAGCAGTCCATCAACATAAACAACAATCAAATTACCAGGAAGGAATCATAACACAAGATGTGACAATGGAGTTCTTCTAGTTTTGATTACATCTGCGAGCCTTGGATAAAAAATGGGGAGGCCTCTTCATTAGTATTTGTAGGAAGAATATGATTACAAAGTAAAATCTCTATCAATACAAGGAATAAACTATTATATTGAGTGGAATCTCTCTCCAAAAAGGCATTCTCCTACAAAGAAATATAACTCACAGTAATTTTTCGTTCAACATGACAAAGGAATGACTTGTCACAAAAGTGGCATAAATATACTCTCACACATAAGTGGCATAAATGGTCCTCTCACACAAGGTGGCATAAAATGGACCTCTCACATAAAGTGGCACAAAATCATCCTCTTCAATCCACTAATCAGATTCAAATCAAGCTAATCATCATAATAGTTTTCTCAAAATTATATGACCAATGGCTATAAACATGACTGCTTTCTGACAAAGTGTCAACATGCCTCTCTTTCAACACTACACCATATTAGTTTTCGTGCAGTGGCTAGAATGATGACTTTCCAAAAAAGATTCATATCTCATTCTCCTATAGTGGTATACATAGATCATCATAACCTGCAACATGCATCCATCCTTATACCAAATTAAAAAAAGAAAAGTGGCTAAAATGCATCATTATACCTCTCAATCTATCGATGGCCTGAAAATAGGCCTCTCAAATGCCAAAATAAATTGTGCCATTGTGATCCCTATGAAAAATCATGAAATTTTAGTATAAAGTTTACCCCATTACTATGTGTATTTTAAAATAATTGGTTACCATGTTCTTTATCTCGTCTTGTATGTGGATGATATGTTCGTGATTGAAAATGACAAAGAAATTATCCAATATTTGAAGACCTAATTGTCCTCGAAATTCTACATGAAAGATATCAGTGCTGAAAACTATATTTTGGGCATGGAAATTAAATGAGATCAGGAAAAGAGGAAGCTCTAGTTAAACTAGAGGAAGTATGTCGAGATAATATTCCAGAGGTTTAATATGAATAATAGTAAATTGGTGAAGGTTCCTGTACATGTAGGTGTAAATTTATCTGCTAAACAATGCCCCAAGACACAAGAAGGGGAATACGACATGTCCCATTTTCCATATGCAAGTTCAGTCGGTAGCCTAATGTATCCATTGGTATGTACTAGACCATACATTTCACATGTGGTGGGAGTATTCAAGAGGTTTATGTCAAAATTAGGGAAGGAGCATTAGACAAGAGTGAAGTGGGTTTTCAGGTATTTGGGTGGCACTAGTGATTTTGGAGTATGCTACTAAGGAAGAATAGGATTGGACAAAGTTATGGACATCCGTGGCTTTTTTGATGCATACTGGGCTTGAGATCTAGATAAGAGAATATCTACAAGTGGGTATGTGTTTAACATATTTGGAGGTGCAGTCAGTTGGATGAGTAAGGGACAATCTCTAGTGGCACTTTCAACTATGGAGGCAGAATAAATGGCATCCAATCATGCAAGCAAGGAAGCAGTTTGGTTGCAGAGATTTTTTTCATGTATGGGGTTAGTACAATGAGCTATAAGGATAGGTTGTGACAGGAAAAGTGCAATTTTATTTACAATGAACCATGCTTATGATTCAATGATAAAGCACATTGATTTTCAATATCACTTTCTAAGTGATATGGTTGAGGACAAAAAGGTGTTCCCAGTAAAGTTGGACACTTTGATGAATACTACAGATGCATTGATGAAGTCTATGAGTACTAATACTTTTTCTTGGTGTAGAGAAACAATGGGCATTACAAGGATAAACTAATTACTAAGCTCTCTTGTGACCCCCTGTGTTGAAAAGAAAACAACAGGTGGGAGAATGTTGGGTGTGTTATATTCCTTCCATGACTAGCCCCATGTGTGAAGATGAGGGGTTAGAAGGGGGTGGGTAACCCCTCCTGTCTCGTAGTCTTGGTTTTGGGATCTAGGGGAAAGTCTCTGTGTATATCTATTTTATGTTGTATTCTCTCACCATTGTTTATTTTCTGTTTTTAAGATTTTGTTTGCAGGTAATTTCTGTACAGGATTAAAACCTTGTTCTACTATATAAATAACAATAGCTAAGGTTAGAGTTATAAATGGGGACCCTTTTAAATTTTTTGGCTTAGGATAATAATACCTAACTCTAAGAAAATACCTAGCGAAACCTTGCAAAACAAACTAAGGATGAAATCCACATCGTATATCGCAAATCGTACTTTTCCACATGAATATCTTAAAACACCTTCAAAACATTGTGATCTGCAATTAGGCCTCCCACTAAGATTACCCGATAAACACCACCTTGTCATTTCGAGATCACATTTCGCACTTCAAAAACTTCACAAGAAAATTAGCTATGCCATTAGAATGACCGTTAGCGATTTGAGAAATTTTATATTGCGATATCTACAATCGCATTTCGCTTAATGCATCTGGTAGTGCTATATTATATCCCTCTAAAGATTGTGATGCGTGATTAAGAGCAGTAAAACGTGTGAAACAATAACATTTGAAATACCAAAACAAATGAATTTACAGGTTAATAAATATGTAGTGGCTCAATGAAGGACAATCATTTTCCAGGTTATGGGTAGTTAACATCGAGTATCTCATTAAACCTTTCTCACGATCCAAAGTCATTTCACAGAAGCTTTCAATCTTAAGTACTTGATATCCTCTGTGATGATATATCTTGTTTATTTTAGGTAAGCTACAAAAGACATGTCCTAAGATAGGTGATGCAGAAACAAAGCAAGAATACCATTTTTGAATCGTAGTTTATAGTGATGGCTCCTATCCTTGCTGATACAATTTGTGACACTACTGGAGGCATAATAGCTTGGGAAGTTATTTACAATTTGCTGGAATATGAACGTCCTAAAATCACTATTATGAGAGCAATAGATGACTCAACAAGGCCTTCAAGACTTCAATATAGAGATACTTCCTGTTCTTTCCTTCATAGGATAGGAACAAGAGCTAGAATCCTCCCATACACGGATATGATCAGGTGGGTGATCGAAAACATTATCATTGAAGATAGGAAATTAAATAATTCAAGAATGGAGCTCATAGGGTCATTCAGGGCAGATGACCTAAAGAAAATGTACCACATACCTGACCTGCAAGATATCTAGGACAACACATTTGTGGGTAACTTCACAAAGAAGAACCCAGACCCCTTCAAGCTAATTCAAGGTTGTAGAGTGTTGGACAAAAAATTCGAATATGACAAATTGGGTATATATTTTATAGCCTCTTTGGCAAACCCCTACAACTATGTAGCTACCATGCTTTGTAGATTATATGGGCTGCCCAATAATACTAAGTTTTCTATAGAATGGATTCCTCTGATTGATGCCTATGTTAATTCCCATATCATCAATTGGCCCTCCATCCTATCTGACAACCTTTCCTCCATTATGGATGATATTTGTTTTTTCATGACATTTCCAACCATGGGTTATAAATGGACCCTACAGGATCCCTACCTAATCCATCTTAGTCATAAACAAATATGGGAATCACATTACGTACTTAAGTTCTATAAGATATTTCATGTTGTTGTGTTGCCCCTACATCAAATAATCTTCAATAAGAAAACCCCTAGGTTTTCTGAAGAAGCTGTAGCAGAACTACTTACTATGAGGAAATATTTCATTGAAGAATGGTTCAACTAAATTAGGGTTTTTGGTAGCACAAATGATCCACATGTCCTTCCTTTATATGTTTCCAATAAATTATTATCAAGAGTGTTGTGGGGAAAAGTATCCGATGCGGATGACCCTATCCCTACTCTAAAGGTGACAGTCTTTAGCAACAACTGAAAGTAAAGCTTTGATGTTTTCCTTTATGAAAGTACAGAGAGGGGGAAGAAATGATCAACCAACCTGGTATCCTTCGCTTAGTCGACCCTGATCCTCTCTCTTTGTCTCTTGTTCCCAGCTCCTTGCTCCCTTTGCCGGTCCAGCTACACACAAGCCCTGCACAAAACAAGAGAAGAAACTACAAGATACAAGTACTCATAACGGATGCATGGATTAGAGTGAATCAAATATACATGTAAATACAACACATCAATGCAATACAAGTATATAGGAGAACATGCAAAACTTTATTGATAGAAAGTAACAGGGTTCTGAGAAGGTTACAACCAATGATGGCTCCAATCCAGCAGCACCTCCCCAGCAGTAAGAACTCTCCTCTTCACCTCTAGTAAAACAATCACCCAATAGCTCTAACTGTAATCCAACAGCACCTCCTTGCTTAACACAAAATTCCAGCCTCCTTAGACCTCATAGAAGAGCTCTATATATAGGATAGAAGAAGAGAGGATGAGTCAGCTTGAGACTGACATGAAGCTGCCTTGTGTCCTCTCCCTCTTCAGTTAATCTTCAGTTCTTGAGTCCACTTGGAGATCCTTGGTTACACATGGTGATCAAGTACCTCTTACTCATCACAAGGCGAATCTGATGAACCAAGTGTCAGTTTGGAAGCTTCCTGGGCAGTTGACACCTTGCAGGATGACTGTGCCACTTGGCCAATCTCACCCAGCGCAGGTAGCCTTCATTGTTTTTGACTTCCAGCGCAGGTACAGAGTGGGACAGTTGTAATACAGCGCAGAAGCTCAGTTAAGCAGCTGACATGATCCAAAATAAGCCTGTTTTGAAGTGTTTTCAGGTGGAGAACTGATTGGAAGTGCTGTTGTTTGATGACCTTGTTCTTTTAGGGGTAAGAACAACATGTTTAGGGACTGAGGATCCCTGTAATTATCGACATTCCATGCTCCATGACGCAAGGCACAAAAATGTCTATAACAGTTTCCCCCTAAAGTATGAGGCCGTTTATCGGGTGAAATGCTTTATCTAGAGGATCCGAAGTTCGTTCCAGTGCTGAGGAGAGTGCCCTGTAATACAATACAATACAATACATTATTTTTCATTCATCATTATTCTCATGATCTAGCTGAGGCGGGCATTCCCATGCTCAGCTTTTATAAATACATTTTGGTACATATGACAGACGATCGTCTGAAGATAGACTGATAATTTTCCGCTGAAATTATCATCCTTTGAGTAGGATGATCATCTGCTGCAATGATGTACATGGCAAATGCTTTTATATTTCCTGAATATATATTGCAGCCCGGATGGATGAAACTAGATCTGGGGTCTTCAAACTCGTTCGATCTTCACTCTAAGTACAAGTCGATCCATGTGAGAATTGCGCTGAAGTCGAACATGGAAAGACATCGCTTGATTACCGGTCAATAATGAAAACCGTTAACAAGCGCGAGAAGAATCACCAATAATGACGATGACCCTCAAGGTACTGCAGTACAATTCACGTGGCGTGAATAAAGGACTTGGCGTCGAATGCCACGCAAAATCTTCTGGTCGAAGGTCATTGATGTATACCTGTCGCCGGAAGTGAGAAACTTGCCATTGAGGCATGCAAGCTTCAAAGTACTGATGGGGGTGTTCCTAGATCAACTTCTTGGATAATGAGCTGAAGTCGACAAGAAGCGATCCGTCAAAGGAGGGCCTTAATGAATCCCACATCAATGACACGGAACGGAGCTAATGACTTTAGTGGAGGTGAAAACAAACTGTGACATATGATTCAGGGTGGCGATCATGAATGGATGAAGGATAATGTATGGCAGTGGATGGGACACGGTTGACACTTTCAGAATGACCCCTCTTGAACATATAACGACACTGATGCGATGGATCGGTAGCATTACCCCAAATGTGGATGGTGTGGCGAGGACCATGGTGATGAGACCGGTGAATGAGACAACCCAACCCAATGTGATACGGAGGAAAAGTGTCATGTTCAAGAGTGACTTGCTACCATTAAACTTTGAATGTTCTCCCAATTTTTCCCCAGTCATTTCTGACCAGTACCTCTTTATTTTTGTCAAGCTTGAGGAGGATAACATATGCTTGTTCTATAACCTGCCCTTCGGGCAAGCCCATCGCTATGATTTAACGAGCCTAGCGATAGGGAAACTCGTTCTCGTCTAAAGACAAGTTTGTCGCTATTTAATCATTTTAACGAGTCTAACGACAAAGAAAACTCGGTCCTTTTCATTTTTAGAGAGTCTGAAAAGGTACAGAAAGTTAACTCCAAAATTCCTTTTTCGTCAGCAAATCCCTTAAGTCCGAAAAAGTATAAAACAATACAGAAGGGATGGCTGTTCGGTACTTTTAACGAGCCGAACCAGGCAAGCGCTCGATCCTTTTGTGCAATAATCCCTCTAGTCCAAAAAGATTAAAATTTAGAGGAGGGATAGCGTTCCGGTCATTTTAACGAGCTGGAAGGCCAAAACTCGGCAAACTTTTCATATTTTACGAGTCAGTGAAAAGAGCTGAAAGAAGACTCGTCTTTTGAGGAACGAGTGATAAACAGGGATAGCTACAGATTCCAGGTACAGGTTGGAATTTCCAATCACGGCAGTGTCACAAGGATGGCTAGGTGAAATCACTCTTCGCAGCTGTTTCTCAAAAGAGGTAAACACACAAATGGAAGTGAATGATCGGCCAAATGAACAGTGGAGGTGATGGATGAAAACACGATCAAGGTTCTTATGGCTGATGAATTTACGATCTCAAAAGGTTATTTACTGGTTCATTTTTTCATGAGCTTGAACTCTGGGGGAAACTTTTGCTCACACTTTTCTATTTTTTAACGAGCTTAAATTCAGGCCTAAAACTGCTCGGATTTGCGTTTATTTTTTAACGAGCATGAACTATATGCTAAAACTGCTCGATATACCAGTCATATGAAGAACGCCTCTCGTAAGGACCAATTTTTATAGAGCTTATGCCTTACCACAGCTGTGCTCATTTTTGGCAAATTTTACTTCTGCCCCACAGGCTTTCTTTCATGCAAGTTTGGAAACGGCTAATCTTAAAACCGGATAAATAACCGCCCCTAGCTTGCACTCCAGAAAGTTTGCATGCCCCCAGGTATAGGATAGAATTTCGAGGCTGCCCCTCCTCTCCCCTACTTCTGTTTTTCTTTGGGTGTTCACATTTACTTGTCATCTTGCTAATCTAATGCTAACGATACTTGTCTTCTCGTTATTTTTAAGGGGTCTTTGTTGGAAATAATACTGAGAGGGGGGGTGAATCAGTATTATCAGATCAATCAATCTTTTCAATTTCATACTCAGAAACATATACGCTACTTCAATTTAGTGAACCCGCGTGTACACGCTACTGTATCTAATGAAACTCGCGTATATCCAGAGATCTTATAATTCAGTTAGCTTAATCTTCAGTAAATGCATCAGATCATTATTAAGCATATTAAAGTAAACAGGTGCAGAATAACAGAACAAAACATCACACAAGAGCCACACACATGAACACAAAGATATAAGGTGGAAACCCAATGTGGGTGAAAACCACCTGCTGCAAGTCATCTCAATCTTCTTCTTAATAAGAAAATCCTTTTACAATATTTGTACTGGTGCAGTCTTGTACCAGTACGGGAGCTACAACCCCCTTTGCTCTTGTACTAGCCGATCCATTTACTAGTACACAGGCTGCTACCTGCTACAATGCTCCAAAGATCTCCTTTAGCTTTTGTACTAGCTTAGATACTAGTACGTAGGTGCTTGCCTACAATCTTCTCACCTCCAGGTACCACGTTTCATCAATTTTCAGACTGGATACACTGAAGCACAACACATAATCTGAAAGGCCACTTTTCATCCAATTTTCATACTGGACCCATAACTATCATTGAAGCTCAAAACAATCATCAAACTCTGAATCACTGAAACCCTGTTAACGACAGTCACCAGAACACAGAGCAGACACAGAACTCTGTAATAACCATCAGATCCATCTGCAACTTCAAATATTAAGATTTACAATGTATACGCTACTTCGATGAATCAAACCCGCGTGTATACGCGCTTTTATCAAAGCCAACCCGCGTACAGATCTAAAAATAATTTCTATCAACTTGCAGCTGTACCAGACATCAGTCATACTCATAACACTTATAGAACTATACATGCGTCAGTATGTAGATCTAGAATAAGCATCATAAAGATAGTTCATTTCAAACCATTTGATCCCGATCTCTCCTTAGATCTAGTTCTCCATCAACCGTTGAGATCTCTCCTTAGCTCAGATCAAGCAATGCATCATCAACCCATAACCCTGCATACTGGATCTAATGCTTCATCAGATATTCAAGACATTTTAGATACACTTGCCTAATGATTTCCTTCCCTTTATATAGCCTTAGGCCTTGTTCAATACCAAGAGCCAAAACCATAGAAATCCAATACCATCAACTTCAAAACTAGGGATCAACACGTCCGCCGAGATGCCAAGGTCCAAAACCATAGGCACAACTTCCAAGGAATAACCGCCATGGACCAAAGGTACTTTTCCTCATACACGCGCTTTTGCTGAAGCCAACCTGCGTGTACACGCGACTTGGGCTTAACGAACCTGTGTGTATGAACTTTCTCTTCTTCTTATAGTCTGATCATCAATTCCTTGTTGCTGACCTTCTGTACTATGATTTGTCATCAGTGAGGTTTGCCATCAAGGACAACACTTATCTCATAATGCCAACAATCTCCCCCTTTGGACTTGATGGCAAAGCTAACTTGTCACACTTATAACTATCATCTGATCCCTTTGAGTTGTCCTCCATCAGTCACATCTGATATTTCTTCTGAAGATTCATCATCTAATTCCTTTGAGCTGTCCTCCATCAGTCACATCTGATATCTCTTCTGAAGATTCACCCAGTTATACATAAGTGAGATATTCTTTTATGAGAGGGTTGCCATCAAGTACAACACATGCATCATAATGCCAACAATCTCCCCCTTTGGACTTGATGGCAACAACACTAAATCACTCTCCCCCTTTGACATCAAGGGCAAAGGGTGGACCAAGATATTCTCTTCCTTTGCTGAATCATTCCACTGTCCATACTCCCCCTGAGTACCTGCTGAAATCTCTGAATAATCTCCCCCTTTGTATATGCCAAGGTGTACCAATTTGTCCATGCTCCCTCTGAGTACATGCTGAATCTCTGTACCGCTGAAGTGTGTTGTTCATGCTCTTCCTGACTGTAGGCAAGATCTGTAAAAGATGTTCTTCAAGAAGAACATGACTCTATACATCATAAAAGACCTTCCTATCACCAAAGACTCATACATACATCCATCTCTCAACTAAGTGAGGATATACAAAAATTGACTCATCCACCCAACCAAGTGGGGATACATCAAAAGTTTACATATGACAACTAATCATATTGCATCAATCATCCCAGGCATAGTGGGGAAACCAAAATAGGCCGTTACATGACCTTGACACCATGAAAGAGATACCACAAAAGAGATATATGACATAGAGACGAAAGAACTAGACCAAGACTTATGAAAGTCACCAGCAGCATCTGATAATCACCATTCAGATCAGCAACCAAGAGATCCTTCTGTTCTCCTTTCGCCTTTGTTCCACTTGAAACCAACAACAAATGTGAACTAGAACCAAAAGCTTTAAGATAATGCCAACAATGCATCATTGGAAGATTATCTGCTCCCCCTGAACCTGTGCCAAATGATCTCTGTCGGACCCATATCATACTTTCTGCAACCAACATCTGTCCCTGCTGATTTCCTTCAAAACTACATATACGCGTCTGCATCCACATAAACAAGCGTATATACGCGGATAGTCCTTATCCAAGTCGCGTATACCAATTTCCATATCAGCAACCTGTAAATGTCCTGTAGAGAATAAGTCATCAACCTTTAACAAGGTATGACTGCATCAATTCATCCCTTTGAACAGAATTCAGAGTCATTCACATGTGTGAAACCACCATAGCCATTTCATCAAGCTCTACATGATCCAAGTATCATTACTTGGGAACATCTGCATCAATCAACACATGCAAGTATCAACCTATCATTATATAGATAAGAACTCATCACCATGTCTCCAACAAAGCAACCTTGAGTAGTCATCCATGTATCAGCACTATGTATCTTGAGCTCAAGCTCATTTGTCAAAACTTCTTGATATCATCAACAGCAACAATCCTTATTCACAAGAGTGCCTGCATCATAACTGTATGATTTTTATGTATATGACAACAGTAGTATATGAGTGACCCATCATCAAGTGAGGAAGATGTATATTCAAGCTTTGTACTTCTTCGTGTCCTTATGAAGATCACCATGTAAGCACCATATATGCATCATCAAAGAATCATCCATAAATCTGATCTGAACATCAACTATGTAACCCCAAGAATCATATGAGATTTTATCATAGACAACTCACAACCACATCATAGCAAGATATATCATTTAGCCATATAAGAATCATCACCAAGGATTATTAACCATAATGCCAACAATGAATTACTAAAGGCATATGCTCCCCCTCAACCAGTGCCATCTGTTAGGTCTGATCATGCATAAGCATCAAAACATCATCATCCTCAAGTTAGGATCAAAACACTTCTAGACATCATACAAGTAACAAAACATTTCCACACATCCTCAGCAGACTGTAACCAATAGAGCAAATAATAGACTGAATCATATCAGATCCTTTTTCTGATCCTGTCCCCACTGCTTTTCCTCAAACTGACATATACGCGACTTTGCAGTGTTTAACTCGCGTATATACGCGACTTCCCTTTAAGGAACTTGCGTATGAGATTCAAGACACTGAAGTTTTACACTTTCAGCTCCCTCTGAGTCTGATATGTCTGTGCTGTGCTGTGTCTCAGTACATTGTGCTGACTGTACTTCCTTCTTCCTCCATATCTTCAAGTGTGATGAGGTTTTCTTCTTTTGGTGTGATGTCCATCCTTTGTTCCTGCATTCCTTTGCTATATGTCCAAGCTTGTTACATGCATAACATCTTACATGTTTCATATTCCTCCTATAGCAATCAGCAGCTTTGTGACCAAACATATTGCAAGCAAAGCAATATCCATTAAAGTACCTTGAGTGTGATGATCTTTCTGCATGATGGTCTTGAACCCTTCTTCTTCTACATCTAGCTGCAACATGTCCAAGATTATGACATACATAACATTCAACATTATTCATAGGAGGAGTAAAGGATTTTCTTTGAAGAATCTCTTTCCTTGGTTGATGATGAGATGGATCTTTCATTTCTTCACTGATCACTTTAGATTTCTCTTTAGAGTTCCTTGCCTCACCTTGTGAGCTAGATTCACCTTCAACAGATTCATGAAAACCAAGACCGGTCTTTATAGCAGGAGACCTTTGACTACTAAGAATATCATCCAAGACTTTAGAACTATCTTGAAATCGTAAAAGCTTATCCTTTTCTTCTAGTTTACCTTTCAAGATATTTACCTCAACCTGAAGCTGTTCTTCCTTTTCAAGAGATTGCTTTTTCAAATCTTCTTCACTTTTCCTTCCTTCTTCCATTTGTTCCCTTAGTTTGAGAATCTCCTTTTCTTGTTCTTCATTCACATCCTGCTGCATTTGACGAACTCGGAAGGCACATTCTAGTTGAGATTTTAAGCTGGTGGCTTCGATTTCTTGTTTTGCAATAGCTTGGAGTAGATCTGTATTCTGCTTCTTTGATTCTTCAAGATCTCCTTTTAGTGAGAGGATTGTAGCTTCAAGATTTTCATAGTAGCTGGATCTATCTTTGAGTTTCTTGATGGTTGTGCTTCTTTCATTGACTTGTTTTCTTAATGATGTCACTTCATGCTGCAATTTTTGACATTGGTCTTCCTTGTCCTTGAGTAGCTTTCTTACCTTGTTTCCTTCTTCTAGTTGGGCCTTTAGTTTGGTAACTTCTTCTTTGAAAGCACATTCCCTTTTGTTCAATAGATCTTGTTGATCTTTAACTTTGTCTGTAAGCCTTCTAAATACTGCCTCTATTTGATGCTTTTCTTGCTCACCCATAAAAGCATGTTCAGTAGTTTCACTATCACTTCCATCACTTTCACAAGCAGGAACATCAGAGGATAACACATTCATACCTGATAATGATTCTGAATCTGATTCTGAATCTGAAGAACTTCTTATACCTAATCCCCAGTCGACTCTCCCACTGTCATAGTCCTTCTGAGATGTCTTCTTCTTCTTATGAGCCTTCTTCTTAAGCTTCTTTCCCATTGTTCCACGGATCTCCTTCAAGCGATCAAGCTTCTACCAAAGGACCTACTCCGATACCAATTGTTGGAAATAATACTGAGAGGGGGGGTGAATCAGTATTATCAGATCAATCAATCTTTTCAATTTCATACTCAGAAACATATACGCTACTTCAATTTAGTGAACCCGCGTGTACACGCTACTGTATCTAATGAAACTCGCGTATATCCAGAGATCTTATAATTCAGTTAGCTTAATCTTCAGTAAATGCATCAGATCATTATTAAGCATATTAAAGTAAACAGGTGCAGAATAACAGAACAAAACATCACACAAGAGCCACACACATGAACACAAAGATATAAGGTGGAAACCCAATGTGGGTGAAAACCACCTGCTGCAAGTCATCTCAATCTTCTTCTTAATAAGAAAATCCTTTTACAATATTTGTACTGGTGCAGTCTTGTACCAGTACGGGAGCTACAACCCCCTTTGCTCTTGTACTAGCCGATCCATTTACTAGTACGCAGGCTGCTACCTGCTACAATGCTCCAAAGATCTCCTTTAGCTTTTGTACTAGCTTAGATACTAGTACGTAGGTGCTTGCCTACAATCTTCTCACCTCCAGGTACCACGTTTCATCAATTTTCAGACTGGATACACTGAAGCACAACACATAATCTGAAAGGCCACTTTTCATCCAATTTTCATACTGGACCCATAACTATCATTGAAGCTCAAAACAATCATCAAACTCTGAATCACTGAAACCCTGTTAACGACAGTCACCAGAACACAGAGCAGACACAGAACTCTGTAATAACCATCAAATCCATCTGCAACTTCAAATATTAAGATTTACAATGTATACGCTACTTCGATGAATCAAACCCGCGTGTATACGCGCTTTTATCAAAGCCAACCCGCGTACAGATCTAAAAATAATTTCTATCAACTTGCAGCTGTACCAGACATCAGTCATACTCATAACACTTATAGAACTATACATGCGTCAGTATGTAGATCTAGAATAAGCATCATAAAGATAGTTCATTTCAAACCATTTGATCCCGATCTCTCCTTAGATCTAGTTCTCCATTAACCGGTGAGATCTCTCCTTAGCTCAGATCAAGCAATGCATCATCAACCCATAACCCTGCATACTGGATCTAATGCTTCATCAGATATTCAAGACATTTTAGATACACTTGCCTAATGATTTCCTTCCCTTTATATAGCCTTAGGCCTTGTTCAATACCAAGAGCCAAAACCATAGAAATCCAATACCATCAACTTCAAAACTAGGGATCAACACGTCCGCCGAGATGCCAAGGTCCAAAACCATAGGCACAACTTCCAAGGAATAACCGCCATGGACCAAAGGTACTTTTCCTCATACACGCGCTTTTGCTGAAGCCAACCTGCGTGTACACGCGACTTGGGCTTAACGAACCTGCGTGTATGAACTTTCTCTTCTTCTTATAGTCTGATCATCAATTCCTTGTTGCTGACCTTCTGTACTATGATTTATCATCAGTGAGGTTTGCCATCAAGGACAACACTTATCTCATAATGCCAACAGTCTTACGCAGTACTCAGACTTCCTGTCAGCCCACTTTAAACAAACAGCTATTCGTGACAATAGAAGAACACTACTCAAAGACAAAACATTGGTATTATTGAGGGAGGCTTGCCTCTTTCTTATTATCCGAAGAGTGGTTCTATTCGCTGCCGCAAATCAATCTCTTTCTTCGGCGGTGTCTATCATTGGGTTGTCCAAAGATGGTTACCCTCTGTTACAACAATACGGTCTCCTTCTTAGTTGACTGCCCCTGCTTATCCTTCAAAACATATGTTTCGATGGGCGAGGCTTGAATTTAAAGATGGTGACTACTTGTTACAATAAGGGAATTCCTACTTGGGCATTGCCCACTTTTTTAGACAAAAGGTGAATGATTCCCAAACACATAACTTTAACAAAAGATCATTATTCCAGAACAACCCCACTTCCTTCGGACGGGGTACGGACTAGTCATGTTCTTCTGCGGAAATTCTTCCTTATACCCGGAGTTTCTTCTGCCCGAAGCAGACCAGGGTGCATGCCCCCTGGGTCCTAGTCTTTCTTTCCGAATTACTCGCGCTCATCGCGAAGGAGGACTGGGGGCGGAGGCGAATCTTGAGTGAACAGACCATTTAGGATTGGTATTTGACTATTTGCGATGCGAGATCCCGGAAATGAAAGCTGGTCTACGAGCTTGACCACCCTTCCTTCGTGTGGAAAACACATTACTCTAAAGAGTGAGGAGACTATCGCTCCCATGCAATAAATATAGTCGCGTCCAAGGAGTAGGTTATAATCCAAGGGTCCTTGAACTACCAACACGTTCATCCTGACGGTCTTCCCTTTCAATGTAACAGGTACATCGGGGAGGATCCCTAATGGTCGACTGGTTCCTTTATCAAAACCTGAGAGATTTCTCAACTCAGGCAAAAGCGTTGGGGAACCCAGTGCTTTCCAAGCAACAGAGGAAAGGATACTCACAGACGCCCCTTCATCAATGATAGTACCAGCCATAATCATTCTATAGATCTGGACAATGATTCTGAATGGTACACTGGTTGGTAACCGGGGTCTGCCTAGTTGATTCCAATCAAAGGATACAACCAGGTTGCTTGGTGGTGGGACCGAATATACGGCCGGATACGACTCTGATGATGTTCCTTCCTGCGATAAAGGAATGGGCACATTGCCCTGATGCTCATCGGAGTCGGTGCTGATGAAAAGAACCTGGATGGTGTCATCCTTGTTCTCATCAGTGAGGGTATCGCATGAAGACGACTCTTCAGCGACGGTGTCATTTGAAGACAGGTCTTCGATGACAGAGTCATTGGATGATAGAACCTCTGAAGGAAGAACCGGGCCAACTGCCGTATCAACCTTTAGACTTTCGTCTGGTCTAGATTCGGTAGGTTCATTCTCAATGACCGACACTTCAGCTGACCACTTGAGTGGTTCAACTGGATTTTCAACTATCGAGGGATTAGGCGCGAGTTTTCGGTATCCAGGAGGAAGTTGCACCGGTGACACCGGGCGATCTTCCAAAACTCTCTTGGCCTCATCTAAGAATGGACATTTGTGGATGGCATGATGACCTTCACACAATAGACAGGGTGATCTTGGTCCCCTTCTTCGTCCTTCACTCTCGCTAGTTGACGGAATGCAATCAACTTGACAACCAGAGGTTGATGCTACCGGATTGTGCAACCTTGGGGACCAGTCCCTTAGTATCCGGGGAATACAAGGACAATCACGATGGAAGTGTATCCCTTTGCAAATGACACATGGCGTTTTAGGCCCGGTCGGTGCAGTGTGTGGGTTTTTGTCAGCTTTCTTCTGCTTGCCCCCAGTCGCCTTCGCCAGAGGCTCCTTCTGCTTCTTTTCTCTCTTCTTTTTTTCCTTCTTCTCCTTGGGAGGTTGACTTTTGCCAGCTCTACCTTGCGAAGATGAAGGATCAGAGGAAGTGTCATAAGAAGTGGAAGGCTGGTGGGTAGTTCTAGATTGTTCTGACTGTTGATTCGACTGCTCAGGATTAGTGGCGATCTGGACTACATTAGTTGAAAAGAGCCATACAGGGAGGCCGATTGTCAATCCTGGAAGCGACAATGTAGCCATATGAGGCGCACCAACATCTCCCCAAGAGGAGAAGGGATTTGGACTTCCGCGAAGGTTACTTCCTTGGTTGGTGGGTTCCATACTTTTTCAACTGAAAGATCAACGTGGGAATAACAGGTGATTATGTTCCGCTTTAAAATAAATTTTATTTACGACGCTTTTAGACACAAACTTGCTTTTTCATGTTTTAAGAGTCGAGAAAAAGCTAAAGATGACTCTGGTCTCCTTCGATGTATTAACGAGCCCGAAGTGACAAATGCTCGGGTGGACTTTTTCAGTTATAGAGTTTGAAAAAGGCCAAAAGAAACTGCTCTGGAGATCTAGGCAGAGGGTGTGCCAAACTTTTCGCGAAACCACAGAATACGTTTTACGGTACGGGTGGTCGATCTTCGTG
Organism: Pinus tabuliformis; assembly: GCA_031772625.1. Taxonomy (NCBI): domain Eukaryota; kingdom Viridiplantae; phylum Streptophyta; class Pinopsida; order Pinales; family Pinaceae; genus Pinus; species Pinus tabuliformis. The sequence continues at coordinate 1,072,150,972 of CM062807.1, read as the reverse complement.
AATGCTGTGTTCACTGCATCGCGATCAGTAGGGCGGCCGACACGGTTTCCTAAGGATAAAGGATAAAAACCTATAGGGGTCTCCCAATATACGCGACGGTACGCGGGAGCTCAAATCCGTATTAGTGCTATCGTCCCTCAGGAGGAATCACCCACCTTCGTAGAGATCGACAGTCACTATGTTTAACGACGCCGGAACACGTCTCTACCTAGACCTCTAGATGTTTGCGTTAAATTCCAAACCGTTGTTATGTAAATTGAGTTTATTTTAATGTTAATCTTTCTTAACAGTTTGCCTTTCAGGTTCGCCACGAGATGTATATATACAACTTCCTATATGCAATCTAAGAATGAGAAGCAAATCTTTTCAAACTTTCAACTTTGAAAACCTTAATCTACTTGAGGGAAAAGAAGGACACAACTTTTTCCACAGATCAAAGAACACACACTAAAATGCACACTTTCCTAAATCGTCAAGCACACAGTCAAATGCAAAATGCACAATGCATGTATTTCTTTTCGTTATCCTTAATGTTGATGCTAGACAAAAAGGAAACTGTTGTATAATTTTGAATCTAATTTCAAGTAGAAATAAACAAGCTTGTCCACAATCAAAAAGACACCTTATGATAGACTTGTTTAAACACAGGAAATGTATAGATTCAAACCATAAAAGTGAAGAGCAAACAAACTCAAACAGCCATGAACAGTAATAAAACTAGCTCATAAGATCACAAAGACACTTTACAGTTCAGGATCTAAGAGGTCACAGCTATACTGGTTCGCTTTTCACAATGGGAAACTGTAACTGAAACAAGAAATACTGAAAGAACATTCACAGTTTCATCACACAACTGAGGCGGAATAATGTCAAGGAGAAGTGGCTTACAGCAAGTACAATAACCAGCAAGCAATCAGCCAAAAACAAGTGCAAACAGGGCCAAGACACAATAGGAAGACTGAGCAAGACAAGGGCTAACTAGACCAGCGCAGGTTCTAGTCTGCCAATCTCACTCTCAGCGCAGTTCCCGAAGGGAGTACCTGCGCTGTAATGCAGGCTGCCTGTGTACAGCCTGCACTGACTCACGAGAGTTTCGTCTACAAAGTTTTCCGGGTCATAAAAAGCTCAAAAATGCACTGTTTTTGATGAAATAAAAAGCTATAGGTCAAGTACAGGCTAAGGTATGATCAAGAGGATGAAAAGGCTATCACAAAGAGTAAAGAGTCTTTTGTAGATTAGCTCTTTAAATCTTGAATCTGCTCAGCAAATGAGCAAGAGTAGCAGTCCCTCTACTTCGCTTTTGATATAGTCAAAAGCTTTTCGATTTGGTACTCTTTTCTTCAAGAAATGAATAGCAAAATACTACAAACACCAACAAGATACTAGGCTCCCCAGTGGAGTCGCCAGTTTGTTGTGGGGAAAAGTATCCGATGCGGATGACCCTATCCCTACTCTAAAGGTGACAGTCTTTAGCAACAACTGAAAGTAAAGCTTTGATGTTTTCCTTTATGAAAGTACAGAGAGGGGGAAGAAATGATCAACCAACCTGGTATCCTTCGCTTAGTCGACCTTGATCCTCTCTCTTTGTCTCTTGTTCCCAGCTCCTTTCTCCCTTTGCCGGTCCAGCTACACACAAGCCCTGCACAAAACAAGAGAAGAAACTACAAGATACAAGTACTCATAACTGATGCATGGATTAGAGTGAATCAAATATACATGTAAATACAACACATCAATGCAATACAAGTATATAGGAGAACATGCAAAACTTTATTGATAGAAAGTAACAGGGTTCTGAGAAGGTTACAACCAATGATGGCTCCAATCCAGCAGCACCTCCCCAGCAGTAAGAACTCTCCTCTTCACCTCTAGTAAAACAATCACCCAATAGCTCTAACTGTAATCCAACAACACCTCCTTGCTTAACACAAAATTCCAGCCTCCTTAGACCTCATAGAAGAGCTCTATATATAGGATAGAAGAAGAGAGGATGAGTCAGCTTGAGACTGACATGAAGCTGCCTTGTGTCCTCTCCCTCTTCAGTTAATCTTCAGTTCTTGAGTCCACTTGGAGATCCTTGGTTACACATGGTGATCAAGTACCTCTTACTCATCACAAGGCGAATCTGATGAACCAAGTGTCAGTTTGGAAGCTTCCTGGGCAGTTGACACCTTGCAGGATGACTGTGCCACTTGGCCAATCTCGCCCAGCGCAGGTAGCCTTCATTGTTTTTGACTTCCAGCGCAGGTACAGAGTGGGACAGTTGCAATACAGCGTAGAAGCTCAGTTAAGCAGCTGACATGATCCAAAATAAGCCTGTTTTGAAGTGTTTTCAGGTGGAGAACTGATTGGAAGTGTTGTTGTTTGATGACCTTGTTCTTTTAGGGGTAAGAACAACATGTTTAGGGACTGAGGATCCCTGTAATTATCGACATTCCATGCTCCATGAAGCGAGGCACAAAAATGTCTATAACAAAGAGATATTGCCTACCAGACAATGGTAAGGGGCTTGACTAAAGTTCTCAAAGACGAAGAGATTTCTTACCTAATCTCCACAACATAAACATACTTCCAACAATTTGCCCTCAAACCTCAGACCTGTAATGGCTTTATAGGCTAAGGATGATATGTTATGGGTCCATTCTCCAAGCGATGAGATCCACTGTTAGTGGGATATAGGTTCCACAAAGGAAGGGGAGTTACTCCATGATGGGAGGTATCAACACTAAATAGGCACTCACTCAAAGCTTGTTGGTTGGGATAGAAGCTACCAACAATGCTTATAGACTTTAATTTTTATTTTTATGTACTTCAAGTGATGTTAGGTCATAGTGGAAGACAATGTGTACTTTTACGCAAATAATAATGGTCTTCCCTGTGTATGCACAGGAAGTGACTAGGAAACTGTGAACATAGCAAAAACTAGGAGGTTGTACCATAGAATATAGAAATTCCACTTTATTTGGGATGATTTAATTTCAAACTTTGTAGGGTAATGTTCCAAAACACGTGTGAATAGAAAAATATCCAAACCGATGGTCATTTACCTAATGCGGTAAAATGATGTGTAACAGATTTCTCCCTAAAGTGCAAATTCATAAGACATATTTTGATGACTGAAGTACTTTATCATGTGAACGTTTTTTAAAATGACAACTTAAGTAATATATCACATGCTCTTTGTTGGAGTCATCTTCATCAACTAGGACCGTACTAATGGTGGCATCAGATGTTGCTAAGTATAAAAATTAATCTCGGTGATAATCGGGCGGATGCAACAATGGTGTATGGATCAACACATATTTAAGTGTATTAAAGGATTTTTGAGCCACTTGATCGCAAAAAAATGGGATTACCTTTTTCAAAAGTTGAGTAAAACCCTTAGACAACCTAGCATAGTTATAGAGAAATCGACGTAGAAAGTTTTCTTTCCCTTATAAAATTTGGAGTTGGCGAATATTGCAAGGAGGAGGTAAATTCAAGATAACCTCAACCTTCAATGGATCAACACAAATGACCTCCTTTGAAACAAGAAACCCTAGCAAACAACCAGATTGCACATAGAAAACACACTATGTGGATTCAAGTGAATATTATAATAGCGACATCTGATGAAAATTTCTCTCAAATGCATTGGGTGGTCTTCCCATCTTAGTGAATGAGCTGGGAAGTCATCCAAAAATGGTTTCACAATATTTTTGATATAATGAACTACATAATACATAGCCCGTTGAAAAGTTGCACCTACATTCTTTATACCCAATGGGATCTTTCGATAGAAAAACGTCCTTCATGTGAAAATGAATGTGGTTTTATGTTGATTACCTAGGAGTATGCTAATTTTATTTTAGCTAAAAAATCTGTCCATAAATGAGAATATTTCATTTTCGACACATTCGTTGATGAATTGATCGATATAGGGAGTAGGATAATTGTCTTTTGGATAATCCTTATTGATGTCCCTATAGTCAACACATTATCTAATGGTCCCATATTTCTTGTTAACATGCACGTTATTGGATAACCAATCAAATTAGGGAACCAGGTAGATAAAACCTACTTTGAGTAGTTTTGCAACCTCAACTTTAGTCACAATAGCTTTTCTTCAACGCACCAAATGTAATCGTTGTTTGTACGCTTGGCATCCAAGTAAGTCTTGATTTAATGTATGACAATGCTTGGATCAATTCCTAGCATTTCCTCATTGGACAAGGCAAAAATGTCATATAATTCTTGAAATATGGCCTTATTAGTTCGAACGTATTCGATTGAGAACGAGGTACCTATGTGAATATTTTCAACAATCCCCATTTTAACTCAGATGTCAATTCCAATGTTCATAGATATATTCCCCAAATTTGTTTCATATTCAAATTGAAATATTAAGATGGGTGATTTTGTACTATTTACTATATGAGGTGAAAACATATTTGAAAAATCATTCTCGTTTTTTTCAGGGATAGGTAGAAATAATGAACAATGATGGTGATCATTCCATGGAATTTCATCCAAGGTCATGACCTTTGTGATACTTTTGTTAGTTGGAAACATATTATCGAAAGGATCAGAGAATGAAACCGGTTCTAATCAAGGCAAAGGAGAATAATCTTCATTTATTGGATCCACTTGATCGACATCTACATACGCTAGGTCAGAAAACAATTGTAATTCCTGATAAGCCAATTCAGAAGGGCTCAAAAGAATCTCACTTCCATAGAAGGATGAATCAAACTCTAAGGAACTATCCATGGATTAGAATATTGTATAGTTCTTGATGTAATCATGTTTACCTTGGCAAAATTAGAACAAAAAATTTAGTGGAGGCGTCGCAAAGGTTCCCATCAATGATGAGTCTTTGAGTAAACCAATCTAATATCTTCATAAGGAGAATTTGTTTTTCCAACAAGAGGTATGCTACCTGTAGAGTTAGGGTCTAAAGTGTAGTAAGGAAACTGGTCTACATTGACAATTTTTCCCTTATAAGGAAATGGTATCATTTCAAATAGTGACGATACCACTACTGGCATAGCATAGCTCCATCTTCAACCAAGAAAAAGGTTGTAATCTAGCTGACCATCCACAACTTCAAGTTTGATTGCAATCATTTACCCACTATCTCTATGATCAAATTGTTTAGAATCCCATATGGACGAAAACCTCTTCCACCAAAGGCTTTAAAAGTGGTAGGCGATTGATTAATGGTTGGAGAACTTAAATCTTTCAACAAGAAATTAGCATAATGCACATAGAAGCTCCTTCGTCAACAACTGTAAGAAATACTCATCTAGTTTTAACAAAAAATGGAATTTGGATTGCCAGTTGATGAGGGAGTCTCAGGATGTGACTATCTTGTGACGTGGAAGAGGAAGATGTGTAATGAGAAACCATTTTTCTATCTTTAGGCAGAAATTGATCCTTCAAAACAACACTAGTCGGAGAACCTTTAATGAATTTAGAAACCTCTGCTCAATGTGGGTATTCCTTCATTTAGTGATCCTCATTTGAAATAAGGCAAGGATAGTGAGGTTTCATTTTTCATCAGTAGACTCAGTTTTAGCAGGCTTCTCCTTTGAAGGAGAATTTTGTTTCAACTTACCTTTCCCCTTCTTCTTATTCCCAGTTGATTTCATCTTGTGAGTAGATGATGTTATACTGTCGATCTCGGAAATAGTTTCTAGAGGAAGGATTTTAGATGGTGTATCTTGTATGGCCAAAGTTTAAGTATTTTAGAATTTTTCTTTTTCCCCTTAAAAGGATATATAACAGAACCTATAATACCATCAATGGAATTAGATCCTCATCTTATAGGAGAATTAATTATGGGTTCACCTGTGGGGTGAGGTAATTTTAGGATTCTTTTGAAAAAAATGCTAGATTGAGTGTAGACCAAGTCTAAGTACTTAGCATGAGAAATTAATTTCTCTTCCATGATGACACCTCCCTTGAAACATGTCCCATGATAATGAGAAGAAGATACTTTGTAAAGCATTCAACTAAAATTTTATATGGAATGAAAACCTTGACTAAGAGGCGTCTACGTCTCCATTTATGGATATGATTAGAGATGTGAGTTGACTTATATTGTTTTAAAGAATTAAATAGTTGGGTACCAGTATTGCAACACCTGGTTGCTGAAAATGGGTTAAAATTTTTGTTTCTAGGGAGTTAAAGTCAGGGAAAATTTTAAGAACCCCCCCCTAAATTTATAAATATAATAAATGGGCCAATCTCCATGGTATATAGGAAAAATGGAAGGAGATTTTATCAATAATATAATATGTATATATAATTTTTTGGCGAATCTCTCACCAGGCATGGCGAATATTTTACTCAATTAGAAAATCTTGTAAGATATTCACGAGTCTTTCACTAAATAATAAAACTTTGTAAAGTCCTAGTGAATCTTAGCATAAGCTACATGTTGGTTTAATTCCCCCATTTAAATAGGCTACATTCCAGGTGAATACCATGGGTCAATACCATGTGCCATTTTGGTGAATACCATGGGTCAATACCATGTGCCATTTTTATTTTTATTAATTCTAATATTAGGGTTAATAATGGTTTTTTGCATGGTATTAATAACAATCTAGTCCATGGTATTTGTCCCATAGTATTTTGGCCATAGGTTTCACCTAAATATAACCCATTTTTTGAGTGTTCGTAAATATAAGTGACTTTCGAGTAAATATAAAAAAATGTTTTATTTGTTTACCATACCTCTCGTTTATTTATATTTTTATTAATTTACCATACCTCTTTTACAAATATGGTATTTGGCCCATAGGATTCACTTAAATAAAACCTCTTTCTTGAGCCTTCATAAATAGAACGAGGGTTATGGACTAAATATAAAAAGAGGTTTTATTTATTTACGATACGTCTAGTTTATTTATATTTTTATTTATTTACCATACCGTTTCAGTAAGTATAAAGATACGTTTTATTTTTTTACCATACCTCCACTTATATTTTTATTTGTTTACACCGTTACATGTATATAAGGTGACTTATGGAGTAAATATAAAAAATGTTTTATTTATTTACCATACCTCTCATTTATTTATATTTTTATTAATTTACCATACCTCTTTTATAAATATGGTATTTGGCCCATAGGATTCACTTAAATAAAACCTATTCTTGAAAATGGGCGAATGGATTCACTTAAATAAAACCTATTCTTGAAAATGGGCCAATGGAAGGTTGTAAGTCCTAATTTCAAGGGCTAAATTTACCTTTTTTACCCTCTCCCTTAAAATAAGGTGGGCTATTTGAGGTGATTTGTAAAAATGTACTATGATACAAAATATTCACCCACTAAAAATTTAAAACCCCTTAATTTCGCCAAAGGGTGAACATTCGCCCCTAAAATTATCCTTGGTTAAAGTTATGGAGAAAAGCCTAGGAAAATGGATAAAAGGATCCATAAAAGAGAGACTCCACTAATGGAAACCATATCATGAAAGAGGGTATTAAACACCCATTGGAAAGATCAACATGAGGCAGTTGATCCATTGCAATAACCTCGACCCAGTGGTGAACTGGAAGAGTCAGTTTTAGGTTGGGCAGTGGTGCTTAGTTTTCAAAGTGGTGTTCTCTCTTCTAATCTAGTTGGATTCACTTTCATGGGATATATTGTATGTGTACTCCTCACTTTTTATGTTGTGGAATTTTTTAGCTCAGAGGTATAGATGTTTGTGTTATCTTTATTATGAAAACGATTGAATTCTTATTCATGTGACACTTATTGCATCCAAGTGTAGAGTTAGTAAGGGAAGTATAGTAGGTAGTTGGTAATACTCAGGTCCCAGAGCTATCAGACACATGCTTCTCATGGTAGATCCTGCATGCATAATTGGAATTTCCTATACTAACTTTGTTTATGAATGGATGTGCGAGATATCTATTGAACCTAAATTTGATGACCATGAAATTTAGTGAAGGAGCATAGTACACCTCTAACTTAATGTGATATCTATGCTTTAAATCGACAAATATTTATGCATGAGATAGTGATGCATGCAGAAGAGTTATGGCATGTGTATTCTATGGTTCAGGTTTTCCATGACATGCATTATACATCATAGGAATTTCATTGAATGAGGCTAGTTTAGGTATTTATGCATGTTGAATAAAGGTTAGGTTACTAACACTTTTGACTATGCCAATAGGACTATGATCATGATGCATGGCCATGATAGCTACAATAGACTTAAGATAATGGTCCATTAATGCTTGTGTGGAATAATCACATAATTTTATGGGTTACATCCCATGATTAGTTCCCTTCTCCAAATTATAAATTATGCTTGAGGGTTGATCTGATATATAAGTCTTACAAATGAATCCAAAGGTCCACATCATGGATCTAGTAAAGAATAGAAGGAGGAGGCAGTAAGGAACCCTACTACTGCCTCCTCCTTCTATTCTTTGAAAGTGCAAATGATTTGACGATTTCCCAACTAGACATTATTAATTTGGGTAGGTTGGATAAATCTGTAATCCTTCTCTCTCAATGTAATTACATCACATGAATCAACAACAAGTGGACCTTCTCTCTGAACATTATTACCTCACATGCACCGATGGAAAGTGTAGTCTGTGAGTGAATGCATGATAAGAATGTTGAGAGGGTGTGCCCCAACACAATCTCTAACACTTGTTTTTGCAAGTCTTACTTCTTGGAGTGAATGAAGAGGCAGGTGTTTTTTTTTTGTTTTAAATTAAAAACAACAACACCTTTAAAGAACATCATCAATTTCTTATTCCAGAGAAAACCATCTTAGGGACAGGTGTTTTCATTGCAATCCAATGTTTCTTTTCTATCCACTGATCTAGAAGTGGGTCAGGTGCGGTGGCTTGATGAGTCTCCATTTCCAAAAAATTTATGGCTGCCGAAATTCTCTAGTGATGCAGGTAGTGGGATAATGCTTATCCCTACATGTCACACGGAATCAGTCAAGAGTGCGGACACAACCGACCTTCCTAGAAGTCTAAGACATTCTAATGACAAACAAAACAAACTGGAGCTATCCTTCTCTAAACATGCATTATGATATGAGAAATCAAGTGTTTCGTTCTTACCTTTGTCCAAACGTTGTTGTAGAAGTCCAAGTTTTGTTGATCTGGATGAGCTCCTCCTTTTCTCCAAAACCTACAATCACCAACAATCAAAAAATTAAATAGCACCTGATTATAACATAAAACAAAGCATATTCAACATATAGACCAAGGAGTACCATAAATAACCCATAAACAACAAGTTATTGAGAAGAATGGACCAATTTGCATTAAAGGTAATCAAAAGGAACCATTACAACCTGAGCCTTGGTGTTGTGCAAGCTCCTTCCAGGGTCCACAAGAGTCTTCCTCTACTTTGACAAAGCTCACCCACTTCCAAATAGAACAAGTAAAGATGGCAATCTCTCCTCACAAGCTTCTAAATGGGAGTCCTAATTCCTGCAGCATTTACCCTTAGAAATGTATAGCTTTCAACCTCTCTCCTTCTAGCCCAATGCCTGTATTTATAGTGCTCAAGAGGAAGTTAATCAAGTCCACCATCAATGGGATAGTCCCCTCTTTGGATGGGATCACTCCCTTATTGATGGGATAAGTTCCTCTTTGGTAGGAGTGCATGAACCATCTGGAGGCGCTCAATACACATCAAACAACCTTCTAGAATGCTCTAGAAATGACCACAAGTAAGTTTTTGAAGATAAAACTTGCGCATTTTAACCTTTTCAGAGGGACGCACCTGCCCCTTTAGATACAGAGCGTCCTTGGACGCAGACCTTATGAACAATAGGTGCGTACCCGCAGGCAAGGTTTGAGAGAGATAAACACATTTATAAAGACTTTCTCTCTTTCTTGGAGTTTGACATGGATAGCAGAGGCATAAAACTTGCTTAAGAGGGTGACTGTTGATAGAGCGATACCAACTGTAAATAGCCATGGTGACATTTTTTAGTGTAACAGATTTCCCCCTAAAGTTCGAAGCCTGGAATAGATTAGGGTTTTGTATTATCTAGGAAGGGTGAAGCGCTTTATCATTTCGAGGATTATCTCGTGGAGAACCTGGTCAGAACCTGCAATTTTCAACACAAAATACATGTATAAGATTATATCATCACTGAGGTAGGCATTCCCATACTCAGATTAAAATTTTAACTAACAGACTAACTACACTGATACAGAAATGATTTTGCAGTACATCATAATCATAGACTTTTGTAGACACAATATGGACGCAGCCATATGTTTATGGTTAGTCTACTTAGATAATGAATACAAAACTCCTCGCAACCTGGATGGTAAAGATTCGATCCAGGGTCTTCATTCCTACTTCTCGAATTGGTACGATTCTAGCTATGTGAATAAATGAGTCGATGTCGAACATGGTAGAAACCACTTGATTACCAGTCGATGATGTAAACTGTTAACAAGCGTGAGAGAGACCACCAGTAATGTCAATGGTTCTCAAAGTACCCAGTACAATCCATGAGATGTGAATGAATGAGTTGATGTCGAACATTTCACGGAATCCTTCGATCGAAATTCAATGATGTAAACTGACGTCAAAGGCGAGAAACCTGCCATTGATGCATGCAGATTTCAAGGCACTGACGATTTCTAAGTCATCTCTCTAGATAATGTGCTGATGTCGATAGAAAGTGACCCGTTGCAGGCAAGCCCACAACACGAAATCATTGTTCAAGTTGAAGAAATGTTGCTGTAAGGACTGACTCAGGGATGGTCAAATGGATGACAAGTATTTTGCAGATGAAAGTTTTTTTTGCAGACCTCTTGGACACATAACGACACGATAGATGGTTTGGTGCTAAATAACTCAAATTTAATCCCCGGAACCCGGTTGAAGACTTTCAAAAGTGGTTTGATCAACTGTGAGGTAAAGGATTTCCCAACCCATGTGAATGAAAAGTGTCGTGTCCAAGAGTGGTAATAAAGTTTCTTCTGAGACAAAAGGTAACAAATAGGCTCATTCTTCTCTTTTTTCCCCCACCATTTCTGGCAAGTACCTCTTTATTTTTAACAAGCTTGAGGAGGATAACATATGCTTGATTATAAGCTCATCCTTCGGATGAGTCCAACCCAGTTTTGATTCGAACCCTAGGAAGGAGTGGTTCGTTCCTGTTTGTAATTAAACAGGTCCTTTACTGTGAAATGTTTAACGAGCCCAGTATAGGAGAAACTCGGCGTTTTTCAATTTTAGAGAGTCTAAAAAACTTAAGAAAACTCCAAGTTGAACTTTTTCGTATATTTGTGTCCCTCAAGCCCGAAAAAGTATAAAATAATACCTGGGGGAACCGCTTGATCTTGCGACCAAGGAGTACTTTCATAATTAGTGCCACTGACCTGAAAAGTAAAAAACGATCAAGGACACGTCGTTTTATTTCCAGTATCGAGTTTGAAACGACAAAAACCCGGCAACCTTTTCCTGTTTTTACGGTCAGAAAAGGGCTATAAGGGGACCGTCTTTTAATTCCGTTTTAACGAGTGTAAAAGAAACGCTCGGCAATCTTTTCATGTTTTAGGAGTCAGAAAAGGGCTTAAAAGATGACTCTGAGGTTTCACTTTTTCGTAAGTTTTAATGAGTTCGAAAAAAAGGATAAAAATGTACTCATGGTTTTCACTTTTTCGTAAATTTTAATGAGTTCGAAAAAGGGATAAAAATGTACTCATATGGCCGACTTTCATTTTAATTTACGAGCAGGAAAAGACGGAAAGAACTCGGCATTTTTCATTTGTTTTACGAGAATGAAAGATAGCAAAATAATCTCGAGATTTTCATGAGTTTAACGAGTCTTGAAAATAACTGAAATTGACTCGAGATGGGTTTCATTTTTACAAAAGCTTGAAACAGATAAAAACTATGCTTCGAAGTAGTTTCATTTTTACACAAGCTTGAAACAGAAAGAAAACTGTGCTTGATGCCCCCTAAGCGTAACTGCTAGAGCGCATGCCCCCCAGCTTCATTTCATTCAATCAAGTGGATGAAATGAAGGTTCATGAACGAGATCATTTGAAAGAATCAACCTAAAACTGTAAGAAAATTATGCAAAACACTGAAATAACTAACCTAAATACTTAACATTTACGAGATCTAGTCAATCTCTCGACTCAAATAGAGGAGGATTTGTTTCATTTTTTAACGAGCTTGACATAGGAAAAGAACTATGCTCGGATTCGGTTTCATGTTTACGCAAGCTTGAAACGAAAAACTATGCTTGTTATAAGTTCACATGCCCCCAACATAATGACGCAAAACGAGGTACTGACACAAGATAAGGAACTATGCTCGTAACTACTCTATACCATCTACCTAACAAAAACTTTACTCTAAAAACCTTGATTCATTTTTTAACGAGCTTGACACAAGACAAGGAACTCTGCTCTAAAAACCTTGATTCATTTTTTAACGAGCTTGACACAAGACAAGGAACTATGCTCATAAAATCCTTGATTCATTTTTTAACGAGCTTGACACAAGACAAAGAACTATGCTCATGACTACTTTCTATAATCTACCTACTTAACCTACCCTTGTTTCATTTTTTAAACGAGCTTGACACAAGACAAGGAACTATGCTCATAAAGTTCGCATGCCCCCAGCATAACGATGCAAAGCGCGGTACATGCCCCCCAGGCTTCATTGCATTCAACCAGATGGATGGAATGAAGGTTTACTTTCAATATTTAACTTGAAAAGGGAGTTGTTTCATTTTTAAGGGAGGTTGACACAAGAAAAGAACTATCCTCATACTTGATTCATTTTTTAACGAGGTTGACTCAGTAATAGGAACTATCCTCAAACCTGATTCATTTTTTAACGAAGTTGACTCAGTAACGGGAACTATCCTCAAAACCCTACTTTCTACAATCTATCTACATATCCTAAAATCTAGCTGATTTCATTTTTTAATGAGGTTGACTCAGTAAAAGAACTATCCTCATGCTCACTGATTCATTTTTTAACGAGGTCGACACAGTAAAAGGAACTTTCCTCGTAACATCCAATTTCATTTTTTAACGAGGTTGAGAGAGGAACAAACTATCCTCGTACTCCTTGTTTCATTTTTTAATGAGCTTGACACAAGACAAGGAACTATGCTCATGACTTCCAGTTTCATTTTTTAACGAGGTTGAGACTAGAAGAAACTATCCTCACACTAGCCTGTTTCATTTTTTAACGAGGTTGACACAGGAACAAAACTATCCTCGCACTCACTGATCATGTCTTCCAACTGGAAGAAAGACATGTCAATGGACACACCTTGATCATGGCTTCCAAGAGGTCTTCATCAGAAGGAAGAATAGTTCTCTGGAAGGAACACATGTCAAGGGACCCAAAAGGGATAAGAACATCGCGTTCATGTAATCCCATAGAGTTTTCCATGTCAATTACTGGATCTAAATCAAAGCAAGATGGCTCACTTACATCGGTAACTGAAAACATGGGACCAGTTGCCACATAATTAACCCGTGGCAGGGTAGATACCACTTGAGAATCAGGAACATTTAGGGCTGTCATATTATTGGTAGTTGAAACAAGACGAGGGAAAGAAAGCTGGTCTACAGTCACAATACTGCCATTGTGAGGGAAAGACATCATGCGAAAGAGTGTCGATACGACAACTTTCATTGCATAAACATAGTCTTGCCCAAGGAGTAAATTGAAATCCAAGGGTCCTCGAACTACCATAAGATCAATACAGACAGTTTTGCCTTCCAAGGTAATAGAAAACTTAGGAAGGATCCCTAAAGGTTCACTAATGGTTCTGTCAAAAGCTTTCAGATTCTGCGTAATAGGCGCAAGCTGAGGGGAACCCAAAGCTTTCCAAACAGTTGAGGATAAAATACTAACAGAAGCACCTTCATCTACCTGAGTACGATGTATGTCCCTACCACCAGCTTTGACAATGATTTGGAAAGGGATGGAGGAAGGAAGACGAGGTTCTGTCAGTCTATTCCAATCAAAGGAAAAGACCTCAGTGCTTGGAGGGGGTTCTGTAGAAACAGGTGAAGTGCCCCCCGGCATAGAAGAATCTGATGTAACAAGAAGAACCTGATCGGTATGAAATTCACTCTCCAAAGGGAAAGTGTGATCGACCGAATGTGAAATTGAATCAACCACTTGATCAACTAACGGATCATCAACCTGAGTGACATGAGTTTCACTCTCCAATGGAAGAGTGTAATCAATCGTACTTGAATTTAGATCAATCACTCCGTCAGTTGACGGTAGGTTGGGAGAAAGTTTACGGTAACCAGTTGGAAATTCTTGCTGTGGAACAGGAAGGTTTTCCAACAATGTTGAGGCTTCATCCATGTGAGGGCAAATGTGAGTTTGATGACTCCCTTTGCATAACTTACAAGGAAACCTAACTTTACCCTTTTTCCTAGGAACCTGACTATCACTGGTTGATGGATCAACGGAAAGTGGATGGGATTTTTCTGACCATACTTCCAAGACCTTTGGAATACTAGGACAATTGACAAGGAAGTGGTCACCCTTACAAAGCCTGCAAGGGTATTTGGGTTTACGATGCATGTCGGAGTTTTCCTCAACACAACTAACACTTACAACCATGGTTGGTTGGTTGACTTCTTTCTTATCTTGCTTCTTCTTCTTCTTCTTCTTCTTCCCTTTCTTCTTCTTCTTAGCCTCCTGGTTACTAGCGTCAAGGCTTTTACCAGGCGAAGAGGAAGAAATGGAGGAAGAAAAATTAGGCGAAGAAGGTAAAGGGTCAACAGAAGGTTGGTTATGTTGAGATGGTGAACTCTGTTGAGGTGAAGCATCCGGTTGATGCGGAATAATTGGAGTATTTTGGGCCAACGAAGTTGAAAATAACCATATCGGTAAACCTATTATAAATCCAGGTAATGACAAAGTATCCATATAAGGAGGACCAACATTTCCAAAGTAAGGAAAAGTACTAGGATTCTCATTAGGAGGGGTTCCTAGGTTGATAAATTCCGGAACATTTGCCATTATATTCAACTTCAGTGAATTTTATTAACAATTTAAACCTAAAATTAACAATTCACAATTCACACTTAACAACTAAAATTCACAATTCACACCTATGGTCTCTAAAAGTAAAAACAAACAAATTAACACGCGCTATCAAATCTAGGAGTCAAACCACACACAAACAGTAAGCTCTCCGGACTGAAAACACTAGTTGGTGATTAAGCCCAACCTCGCAGAATCCAGTACAGAAATAGTGGGTGGAACAGTTACCCCGACAACCTGCTTAATGAATAGACTGGACCAAGTTCCTCCACTTTAACCGTCTTGAGTGAAGTGAACCCCCCAGAAAATCCAAGTGAGTATAGCCGACGTCTGCTCCAGGTACAGTGGGATCTTCCCTCCACCGTCACCTTGGGTAGAATCCTAAAGATTATGGTCACTAAGGTTACCAACGGCAACAAGTACACCTGGGGGAACAATCTAAACTCCGACAGCACGCAAGGGCAGAGTAGCAAGCTCAATCCCCTTACCGGCTCCTTGACAATAATCCAAGGTTTACCGATAAGTGACCCCTGGCTCCTCGACAATGGTTAATCCGAGGTTTACCGTTTGTAATACGTACTGTCTGGCGTCGTTCCCAACGAGGGAGGATGGATCCCCTCACTGGTTCGGACATGAGCTCGTGCTTCTCCTTTAAGAGGAGCTTTCCCAGAGTGTAAATGTAACAATTGGATTTGATTCTATCACAAGATCAGCTACTTGTTTGGTTTTACTGTCTTGGAGAGTTAAGTACTCACCTACTCCAAGACACTAGCCTAAGCTATGTTGGTGCTTCAGAGCCCTAAAAATGTAAAAATTACTAGATGAATTTTAATTAAGCGCTGTGTTATTGAGGCTGTTATTACTCAAATGGGTAAATGGATACGAAACCAATGGTGTTATGACCCGACTCAACTGAATGCAATCGAATATGATAATGTAATCTTTTCAATTCGATGAATCCTAACTAAAGTAAGGAGAGAGTTTCCATTCACTTCCAACAATGCAAAAAATTGATCACTAAGAGAAAATATAACAAATTCTCTAATGCACTAATTTCATCAAGAAAAACTAATGCATATCAATTCCAAACCATTTTTTTTATTTTTGTGTAAATTCAAATCAAAGAAAACTGATCTAAATCTACGATTAATTTTTTAGAACGTAAACTATGCAATTGTAATCTATGCACAATTCACTTGAAAAGTATGCAAATGTAATCTATGCACATTTTTCATTCATATTCCAAAAATCAGAATTCTAATTATGCAAATGTGATCTATGCAAGAGAATTCTCAAACACAAGATGATTCTAATGTGATCTAAGAAACAATCAAGTGCAAGTCGAGAAAATTGGGTGAGAGTTCCAAAGATAAAAAAAAAACACTCAAAGGCGATTAACACTCATACACAATTTAGCAATGAGGGGGAAATTTTTTTGCAAAAACAGAAGTAAAAAGATGCAAAATTGTGAAAGGACTGAGAGAAACGTCCAAGTAATGACCAATGGAAATCAAATCAAGAATTTCTCAAAAAAGAGACTCAAAACACCCAATTGCTGAAAGCTTAAAAAAGGAATGCTAATGAAACAAGCTTAGGTGAAGATCTTTGACAAGAGACTAATGAATCTGGGCAGTAAAAACTAAGAAAAAACAAAAACTAAGAGCAAAAATGCAAAAAAATGGATTTTTCTCAAATTTTAGCAGGGGACGCAGGCAACCCGTTAGAACAGGTGCAGGCCCGCACTGTGCACACAGCAACAGTGCGTCCAGGGATGCACTGTGCAATACTCAGAGGGTGCGTCCTACTAGAAAATTCAAGAAAAACCAAAATGAATCTAACCCTAAGCTAACCCACCCAAAGACAAAGTCACAGAGCCAAAAACCAGAAAAATAAAACAATTTTCTCAGAGCAGAGTTCATAAAAGGAAAAGACTTTCACATCAATGGAGTCCCCAGCGGAGTCGCCAATTTGTCACACGGAATCAGTCAAGAGTGCGGACACAACCGACCTTCCTAGAAGTCTAAGACATTCTAATGACAAACGAAACAAACTGGAGCTATCCTTCTCTAAACATGCATTATGATATGAGAAATCAAGTGTTTCGTTCTTACCTTTGTCCAAACGCTATTGTAGAAGTCCAAGTTTTGTTGATCTAGATGAGCTCCTCCTTTTCTCCAAAACCTGCAATCACCAACAGTCAAAAAATTAAATAGCACCTGATTATAACATAAAACAA
This sequence comes from Pinus tabuliformis, assembly GCA_031772625.1. Taxonomy (NCBI): domain Eukaryota; kingdom Viridiplantae; phylum Streptophyta; class Pinopsida; order Pinales; family Pinaceae; genus Pinus; species Pinus tabuliformis. The sequence continues at coordinate 1,072,133,699 of CM062807.1, read as the reverse complement.
AGCATATTCAACATATAGACCAAGGAGTACATGAAATAACCCATAAACAACAAGTTATTGAGAAGAATGGACCAATTTGCATTAAAGGTAATCAAAAGGAACCATTACAACCTGAGCCTTGGTGTTGTGCAAGCTCCTTCCAGGGTCCACAAGAGTCTTCCTCTACTTTGACAAAGCTCACCCACTTCCAAATAGAACAAGTAAAGATGGCAATCTCTCCTCACAAGCTTCCAAATGGGAGTCCTAATTCCTGTAGCATTTACCCTTAGAAATGTATAGCTTTCAACCTCTCTCCTTCTGGCCCAATGCCTGTATTTATAGTGCTCAAGAGGAAGTTAATCAGGTCCACCATCAATGGGATAGTCCCCTCTTTGGATGGGATCACTCCCTTATTGATGGGATAAGTTCCTCTTTGGTAGGAGTGCATGAACCATCTAGAGGCGCTCAATACACGTCAAACAACCTTCTAGAATGCTCTAGAAATGACCAAAAGTAAGTTTTTGAAGATAAAACTTGTGCATTTTAACCTTTTCAGAGGGACGCACCTGCCCCTTTAGATACAGAGCGTCCTTGGACGCAGACCTTATGAACAATAGGTGCGTACCTACAGGCAAGGTTTGAGAGAACCTTCGTACCCAGAGATAAACACATTTATAAAGACTTTCTCTCTTTCTTGGAGTTTGACATGGATAACAGAGGCATAAGACTTGCTTAAGAGGGTAGTATGACTGTTGATAGAGCCATACCAACTGTAAATAGCCATGGTGACATTTTTTAGTGTAACACTACATTCCCGTGGATAGTATTTATCCTTAGAATGAAAATCTTATCTTTAGCATTGGTAGTTCTCATTATATAACCATATAATGGGCCAAGCAAAGACCGATGATATTTTAGTTAGATGAGGGAATGGCGAGATAGATGGTGTTGGGGATTTTTCTGGTAAAATCCCAAAAACAAACAAACTGAACACACATAGACAATGCTCTGTTTCTCTCCCGGATCTTTAACACAGGGAAGCTAAAAAAATTTCTGAGAACAGAGTATTACACACCCATAAAATATTTTGGATTCATTAAAATATAATGCATGATACAAACTTCATCCTCTTTCACTCAGAGGGATTTACCAAAAATACATTCAGCCAACAAAAATAAAACTCTGTCTCTTTCTGAGATTTTACACTGCTGGGTAAAATTCTCATTTTACATTCACTGCTGTCAAAAACATTTTACATATACTGCTGTAAAAATAATTTCACATATGCAGTAAAATTTGTACATTACATTCACAAAAAAAATTATTTGCTCACACCATACAAATCTTCGTTCCCTCTTCCCTTTTTTGAGTAACCAACAAAACTCTGGTTTTTATATTTCCCACTGCTATGTGTTATCACTCCTTGCTTCACTCTACGCACTGCTGTGTGATACATTACATGCCTCACACAATGGTCGACTCATAAAAACCATTTCTTAAAACATATGCGCTCCCCTTGTTTTCTTTCGCTACTGCGAGCTCACATTTTCACAATGGTCAACACACACAAAACGTTTTCACTCGTTATACAAAAATGAACCCAAAGTGAAAACATATATCAAAGCAAAAAGATTTTTAATATATTCGTTGACCTGCCCATACCTCCGATATATAAAAAAGCATTAAAATTTAAAACTCTTATCTACTTTCTACGGGCACAACAATTACATTATTATCGGCGGTCAACCAAAATTTTAATCCACGCAATGTATTTAATGCAGGCTTGTATGCAACTTTGATTGATGGACGACGGAGAACGATGAAGACAATCGGACGGCTGGAATGAATATCGGAAGGCCCCTTGTTACCGAACATTACGTTCCGATATGGCAGGTGGTTTTGCAAAAAGTGCTGGACGCGTGGAGGAAATTTGTTGGATCGGACTCGACTGTCCGGAAACTGCTTTCACCGCAGAAGCGGTCCGAAATGTCAAGTGGATTGGAGGAGCGGTTTTGGCATTGTACGTACGCAGTTGAAATTAGATTTCAACACTCCCCTTTAATTTCAATTGCTGGGCATTCAGTCATACCCAGAAACTTCCTCAAAAATTCGAAGCTTTTCTGATCCAATGGCTTTGTCAAAATGTCTGTAACCTATTCTTGACTCCTGTAATGTTCTAAGACAATTTCTCCATTGTTCACCAATTCTCTAATGTAGTGAAACCTTGTATCAATGTGTTTCATTCTCTTATGAAACACTGAATTCTTTGACAATGCAATAGCTGAGCTATTGTCACAAAAAATCACTGTTGCTTTTGCCTGCTCTTGGCCTAAGCTCCTTAACATTCTTCTCATCCAAACTGCTTGAAATGGTGCTACTGTAGGTGCCACATATTAAGCCTTTGTTGTAGACAACGCTACAATGGACTTCTTCTTGGAAGCCCATGAAATGGCTCCTGAACCCATATGAAAGACATAACCGGAAGTTCTTTTCCAATCATCTACACTTCCAGCCCAATCACTATCAGTGTATCTAATTAAATCTGAATGTTCTGAGACAGTATATAAAATGCCAAACATTTTTGTACCTTTAACATACCTCAGAATTCTTTTTGCTGCCTGCCAATGTGCCTCCTTTGGCCTCTCCATGAATCTGGAAATTAAACTAACAGCAAACATTATGTCAGGCCTAGTTGCAGTCAAATCCTTGCAGTATAAACTAGGATCAAAATCCTTGCTACTGTCCTCTCTGCTCAGTTTTAATCCCATTACTGTGGAAGTGATTGCTGCCTTGCACTCTTGCATGTTAAATCTGCCCAACACTTCATTTACATATTTTTCCGGTGAGATAAAAATTTCATTTTCATTTTGATCTACTTCTATTCCTAAGAAGTATCTCAGCAAACCCATGTCAGTCATTTCAAATTCCTCTTTCATGACTGATTTGAAATTCTCAATAAGATAATCATCATTACCTGTGAAAATCACATCATCAACATATAAGACAACAATTAGCAATTTACCATTCTTTTCTTTGATTTAGACGGTGGGTTCTCCTTCACACTTATCGAATTCATTATCCAATAGATAGGAATCTATCCTGTTGTACCATGCTCTTGGTGCTTGCTTCAACCCATAAAGAGCTTTCTTCAATTTGCACACTTTGTGCTCTTCACCTTTCTTCTCATAGCCTAGAGGTTGCTCAATATAAACCTCTTCCATTAACACTCCATTTAGGAATGCTGACTTCACGTCCATTTGGTAGACTTTCCACTTGTTTTGAGCTGCTATGGACAACACTGCTCTCACGGTTTCCATTCTTGCAACCGGTGCGAAAGTATCCTCATAGTCTCTCCCATACTGCTGCTTGTACCCTTTGACAACCAGCCTTGCCTTGTGCCTTTCTATCTTGCCTTCAGCATTGCTTTTGGTCTTGTAAACCCATTGGACTCCAATGACTTCTTTACCTTTTGGTACCTCAACCAAATCCCATGTTATGTTTCTTTCTATGGCGTTAATCTCCTCATCCATAGCTTCTATCCATTTCTTATCCTTAATTGCTTCTTCGAAATGAATAGGATCATCAACATGACAATACAAAGAAAACAAGGAATTCATTCCTTCATCATAAATGTCACTTAAATTCCTAAACTTCTTACCTCTTTCATTTGGTGTGAAAATTCTTGAAGATGCACTTGAATTTCCTCCTTGTGGTGTGCTTGGAGAAGCACTCTCATTTATCCTCAAGGGTGTTCCTTGCTGTCCTTGTGTTGGTGCTGCTGTTTGGGGATGTATTTCAGCCATCTCTTCATCATCTTCATCATGAGACAAACAGTTTTTAACATTCACTGTCTTCTCTATGCTTCCATCCCAAGCTTCCTCTTCAATGAATTGAACATCTCTGCTCATAAAAAACTTCTTGTTGGATGGGATATACAACCTGTAAGCTTTGGATTCCTCACTGTATCCAATGAAAATACATTTCTCCCCTTTGCTGTCCAACTTCCTCCTTAGCTGATCTGGAATGTGTGCATAGGCCACACATCCAAAAACTTTCAAGTGGGTGACACCTTGCTTTCTCCCACTCCATGCTTCTTCTGACACTTTGTTCATCACTGCTTTTGTAGGACACCTGTTCAAAATGTAAACTGCACAATTTACAGCTTCAGCCCAATAATCATTTGGCAAATGCTTTGCCTTTAGCATGCTCCTCGTTATATCCATGATGGTCCTATTCTTCCTTTCAGCAACTCCATTTTGTTGTGGGGTGTACCTAGGTGTAAATTGCTTGTGAATTCCATTTTCTCTACAAAAACGTAGGAACTCCTTGGAGATATACTCACCTCCTCTATCAGTTCTAAAAACTTTGATATGCAGCCAGTTTGGTTTTCCACAAGTGCTTTGAAATTTCGGAATTTTTCAAACACTTCACTTTTGTTTTTAAGGAAATATACCCAAGTTTTTCTTGTAAAATCATCAATGAATGTTAGAAACTATTGGCTGCCTACTAATGCTGGAGTTTGCATTGGTCCACATAAGTCTGACTGGAAAATCTCTAAGGGTTCCTTTTCCCTTATGCTTTTCCCTGATGGAAAACTTTCTCTATGTTGTTTTCCCAATATGCAGCCTTCACAAAGGTTGTCCAGTTTCTCTATCAATGGTAATCCTCTTACCATTCCTTTCCTACTCAACAAGTTAAGACCTCCAAAGTTGAGATGCCCAAATCTCAAGTGCCACAACCAATTTTCATCCTTTGGCACACTTTAGAAATCCTCTTGGGTAACTGTTGCAATTTCTCCTTTGTTTCTCAAATCTGCACTTATTCTAAGAAGGAACATCCTGTTCCTTGTCATCTTCACTTCAGCAATGCATCGTTTGCTGGGTGCTATATCCATGATGGTGCGTACATCATTTTCAAAGAAGACATTGTAACCCTTTTGAACAAGTTGTCCAATACTCAAGAGGTTACATCTCATTCTAGGGACATAGTAGACATCTGCTATGGTTTTCTTCTCACCCTTCTTTGTAAATATTTTTACCTCTCCTTTTCCCATAACAGAAATTTGGCTATCAGTTCCAAGTGTGACTTCTGATTTTATATTCTGATCTAAATCAGAAAAGAGGGCTATGTTTCCTGTCATATGGTTATTGCAACCTGAGTGTAAAAACTATATGTCTTCACTATTTGTTTCAGCCATGTTACAAGCTAACAATACATTATCTTGGCTAATGTTTTCCCTAGTAATATTTGCATTAGATCTATTATTCATATCATGTTGCTTCTTCCTACATTCACTGGAATAATGCCCATATTTTTTACAGTAATAACATTGGACATTGGATTTTTCATACCTTTTGTCCTTGAGCATGATGTTGTCGTCTTTGTTGGTTGCTACCTTGGCCTTGGTTCTGATTTGGATTGTTGCCCCTTCCTTGAGCATTTTCTAGACTATTTCTTCCACCTCTGTTTTGACTTCTGCCTCTTCCTCTCTTGTTTCCTCTGCCTTGACCTCTTCCTCTTCCAAAGGACATCTGGGTTTTGAAGGCTTGCTCTAGAGATGAGTTTTCATTCTACTCAACCTCTGCTCATGTGTTATCAGCGATGCATGAAGCTCATCAACTGAAAAGTTTGAGAGATCCTTTGTCTCTTCTATGGTGGTGACAATCACATCAAAATTTGAGGGTAGGACCCTCAATAGTTTCTCCACAATCCTCCTTTCTTCAAGGGTTTCTCCATGAGTCCTCATTTGTGTGACCAGACCAATTACATGTGTGAAGAATGAGTCAATGTTGTCTGACTCCTTCACGCTCAGATTCTCAAAATCTTTCCTCAGCAACTGTAGTTTTGTTGTCTTCACTTTCTCCATGCCTTGATAAGCTCTCTTGAGGGTTTTCCATGCTTCTTTGGATGTCTTAGCTGCTGCTATCCTTGGAAACACACTCTGGTCCACTGCTTGATACAAAAATACAATGGATTTTGCATCCTTCTTCCTATTGCTCTTCAGCAGATCTCTCTCTGCCTATGTCAAACTGTTAAACTCTTCCTCATCTACTGGTTCTTCAAACCCATATTCAACTAATTCCCATAAATCTTGAGAGATAAACAACGCTTTCATGGTTATGGCCCAATAGTCATAGTTTTTCCCATTAAACTGTGGGAGTTGGGTGTTAAACATACCCATACTAGTGCTTGTGCTGGCCATTCCTTGCATTCTTAGCTATGGTTTAAATTCTTGACTATGTGCTTAAAAACATTGACTGTTTCTTCAACAGCTACACAAAAAAACTTTGAGGAATACCTGAATCTTTTGCCTGAGACTTCACTCTGCTGGAGAAGTTGTTGCAGCAAAAGAACTCCATTCTTCAGCTTCTTGAACACCTTCAAAGAGCCTAAGCCTGCTCTGATACCACTGTTTGGGGATTTTTCTGGTAAAATCCCCAAAACAAACAAATTTAACACACAGAGACAATGCTCTGTTTCTCTCCAGGATCTTTAACACAGGGAAGCTAAAAAAAATTCTGAGAACAGAGTATTACACACCCATAAAGGATTTTGTATTCATTAAAATATAATGCCTGATACAAACTTCATCCTCTTTCACTCAGAGGGATTTACCAAAAATACATTCAGCCAACAAAAAATAAAACTCCGTCTCTTTCTGATATTTTACACTGCTGGGTAAAATTCTCATTTTACATTCACTACAGTGAAAAACATTTTACATATACTGCTGAAAAAATAATTTTACATATGCAGTAAAATTTTTACATTACATTCACAAAAAAAATTCTTTGCTCACACCATACAAATCTTCATTCGCTCTTCCCTTTTTTGAGTAACCAACAAAACTCTGGTTTTTATATTTCCCACTACTCTGCGTTATCACTCCTTGCTCCACTCTACGCACTGTTGTGCGATACATTACATGCCTCACAGAATGGTCGACTCATAAAAACCATTTCTTAAAACATATGTGCTCCCCCTCATTTCTTTCGCTGCCACGAACTCACGTTTTCACAATGGTCAACACATACAAAACATTTTCACTCGTTATACAAAAATGAACCCAAAACAAAAACATATATCAAAGCAAAAAGATTTTTAATATATTCGTTGACCTGCCCATACCTCCAACATATAAAAATAAAATAAAATTTAAAACTCTTATCTACTTTCTACGGGCGCAATAATTACATTATTATCGACGGTCAACCAAAATTTTAATCCACCCAATGTATTTAATGCAGGCTTGTATGCAACTTTGATTGATGGACGGTGGAGAATGATGAAGACAATCGGATGGCTGGAATGAATATCGGAAGGCCCCTTGTTATCGAACATTACGTTCCAATATGGCAGGTGGTTTTGAAAAAAGTGCTGGACGCGTGGAGGAAATTTGTTGGATCTGACTTGACTGTCCGGAAACTGCTTTCACCGCAGAAGCAGTCTGAAATGTCAAGTGGATTGGAGGAGCGGTTTTGGCATTGTACATACGCAGTTGAAATTAGATTTCAACAGATGGATGCATCATATTTTTCAGAAATTGAGTGCACCCAGGACAATGGGGAAGGGACATACCTTCTTCAATGTAAATTACGAGGCATAGATTCTTCTCGTGTGTCAAGGGACCTCGATTCAGTTCCACTCTTAGACAAAAGGGATTATGTGCCTTTAATTAGGTTTTGGTTGCAAAGGCGATATGCGTGCCAATCAATAGGAAAAAAAATGTCGATCGAACAATCATTTCTTAACCTGAAGAAAATGTAAGGTTGCAAACGGAGGATGCTCTCACAGTCATACCTCTTACCTCCACATGCACATTTTTTTTATTTGAAGTATAATGTGAGGTGTAATTTTGTATTAAATCTAGTTGTATAGATACAAGCCAGGATGATCTTGATACATAATCACTTAGCGCATCTTCTACTAGGTTGTAGATCCTGTATTAGTTGCCATAGAGGAAAATAAAGAAGTAGTTGTTGTTGGAGCTCTTTCTAAAAGAGGACTTATTTCCCAGTTATTTACATTTTACATCAATGCTCTCATGTAGATATTTTTGTTGTCTCAGAACATTGTGGCCCATATTTCATTTTCCACATTTTTACTCCACATTTTTATAACTTGGGTTGGAATAGAAAATCTAGGATTCAGTTTGCTAGGGGCAACGTTCATACTGAGCTTTTCTTGGTGGTTTCTGGTGATTTCTACACTCTTATATGTATATATATTGTACAACTCATCTTGCCACAACACGTGGATTGATGTCAGTTGTGAGGCCTTCACGGGACGGTGGTCCTACTTCAAGATAAATGCAACCTATGCTTTTATGATAATGTATGCCCCTTGAGATGAGCCCATGGGGGCTTCACTTGTGTAACCTCTGACATAGCACATGCATTCACGACATACTAAAAAATACCCTTAATTTGACTACATATTGGAAAATACCTTTAAAACTCACATTAATTAACCCCTTGCAAATACAAACCCAATACACGTTCGCAATTTAAAAAGTCCCTACTTCACTAGATATTGTAGGTATCCATTTTTTCATTAACTTTGAGCTCCATTTCCTATACCTTCCACTATAAAAACCCTTTACCCCCTATTATATTCTCAATATATTATGTCATTCTTTCCTCAATGTAAATCTCCCAATATGAATGCACATGGTATGGTATTGCTCCCCCAGTGAAGCCCCCGTGGATGAGCCTCATCATTTGGTAACTATATGGACATTAATACACCTCCAAGCTTATTGAAAGAAACTCTTCTCATAATTCCTAACATATTTTAATAATATTTTGCTTAATGAGATGAGAAAAAGTAAGATGTTGTGTCTAGTGTTCTAATGTGCATTGATTCCATGTTTTTGAGAGCAAATCATGGAAATATTTTCTAATTAAGGGTAGAAACTCAATTCAGACAAGGAGGAGATATTGTAGGAGATATATCCTCATTTAATTCTCACTCATTCGAATATTGCTCCATCAAATCACACTAGATCATAGTTGTAATCAGCCGACTCATGAAGATGAAAAGGTAACCGAGCCAGTGACAGTTAAGAGGTAGTTCATTTTGAGATTGGGAGGCAAGCTTTCCTAGATTTAAGGAAGTCGTTGGAAACTTTAGTTGTATAAATAAGGAAGCCTAGATCCTCATTAGGATTCAAATTTTTTACGTAAGAGCACTAAGCATTTTCGAGTTCAAGACTTGTGGAAGACATTGTTATGTAATTTTTCTGATATGATAATAAGAATGAACATTTCCTTGATGCAGCAATGACTTGAATTAGAAGGCTAAAGCTCTTGGGAAGGGCCCAACCCTAGTAGAAAAGGCTCCTCTTCTTGTACTTGTATGCTTAGCTAGTTCCATAGATTAATGGTTGAATTGGGGTTAGCATTATTTCATTGCAAGTAGTTGTGAATTTGATTAGTTTTCTTCCATTTGTGCATTGTTTTAAAAGTAGCTAAGAAAGATAAAGGAATACCAAAAAATGATAATATGTATGTTTTTCCTCACTCCTCCCTTCAGGGAACATGGTTTGAGGAAATAATTCCTATGCAGCCCCAAAAAGACAGACTTTAGATTTCTTATGGAATTTAGGGTTTTCTACTACTTAGGACAGCATTTTGTTAGTTTTCAAGAATAGGATTCAACTTTCATTTCTGATATCTTCAGCCTTTTATTAGATATCATAGTGTTTCACATTACTCTACAAGTATTTCCATGCATGAACTAGGTAACTAGATAATGAAATTCTGTTTTTTGAAGTTGATTGAAAATCTTTCTTATTTGACATGATTCATGGATAAATGCCAGCGATTGATGCAGTGTGGGAGTTTCAATAGTGTAGGTAGATCTCATGGCTAATAATCCCAACCTAACCTCATCCACCCATGAATACCAAAATCCACGAAGTCCATCAACCAATTCATCATTACATAAGAACAACTTTCCAGGGTTGTTGAGTAAATCCAGCCATCTTACAAATTCTGTTTTTAGCTCCAAAGATGTCCTAGCCACTGTCTTGCCTTATTTCTCCCACTATTCACCTTCCCTAAACCCTATACAACCTTCCAAAATCACTCCTCTTGCTCTCGGCGAGATCCTATAGGAATACAGGGGAACTTGTAGGAGCATTATGACATCCTGTATAAAGCATTAGGACATCTTGTAAGATGATCTGTAGTGGCGTGTTTTGAGGTCGAATTGTGTAAAAAGAATCTAGGAAGATAGGAGAAGACCCCTACTTGCCTCCCAAGCCACCTCACCTTTCACCACTGTCTTTAACCCACCTGCCACATCACCAAGAGGATTTGGAGTTCATATTTTTCACACAAAAAAAAGACAAAAAGGAGAAAAGAGTTATTGTGTTCATTTACATGTACATCAGTAGAGTGTTTCGTTATTTCAAATTACATGCCTAGGATAGTAGGATTACACACGTGTTAACTTAGCATTCTTTTGAAGCAAATCATCTTAGAAATTAGTTAGATGAGTGGTGTCTTTAAGCATTTGATTTCAGTCCTTCCTTACTACAATACAGAACATTTTAGTAGTGCAATTTTCCCCTTTCCTCATTGGTAATCAAGCTTCTTCTGAATCAAGAGGAGGCTGGTTTGAGAAACCATAGTGGTATATCACCATTTTAGCAGTGACAAAGATTGGACCCATCACATCTGCTTGTGCATACAACACTATCACCTCCAAGTTTGTACAAAGCTCGGGTTGATAAAGTAAAGTTGGTAACCCTAGGAGTTGCAACATTCTTGCTGCAATAGTTGTGTTCTTCACTTTTTGGCACCATTTCCAGGGAGGTGTCTGAGTAAGATGTGATTTATACTTTTTTTCTTCCATTTATTATCTCTGACATTATACTATTAGCTTCATTTATGCAAAAGTAATTCTAAGTTGGTTTGCTTTATTTTCCATTGTGTAAGTGAGGTTTCATTCAGCAATTAGTTTCCATTCAGATTGTTATTTCAATTCTGAAATTACTCTCAAAACTTAAAAAATCCACAAAAGAAAACAAAAATACTTATTTCATGCGTTGTAGGAATAGGGATAACTTAGGAAAATATATACCAAATACACCCACCACTTCAAATAGCCAATATTCCGTCTTCTTCGATAGCTATGAATTGGAGGACCCCTTAGGTAAATAGCCAGAGATATGTGAAGAACCTACAGGGGGAGAAGAAGAAGGAGAACCCATTCCAACTGACTTGATGGCTGAAAGTAGAAATGAGAGAGGACACAGAGAAAGATCTGAGGGTTGCTTTCCCATCAAAGAAACTAATGGGGATATGAAGATGAAAAACATAAGCCCCTCTGCTCTTCCACATTTCCATGGCTTGACCTCAGAATATCTAGATACTTTCTTTTTTGAGTTCAATGTCATATGCAAAACTTATGATTACACCATTGAGGAGTAGAAGTTGAAATTATTCCCATCCACTCTCAAGGATGCAAATTGGTGCTGGTTGATGGGTTTACCTGGGGATAGCAACACAACCTGGGCTCAGATGTAACAAGCTTTCAAAAACAAGTATCAAGACTACTACAAGTCCAAAGACACCAAAGAGGAAATTTTTAGGATGACCTTGGGGCGTGATGAATCCCTAGAGGATTATGAAGAAAGATTCCCACTTAGCTACAAAAGGGCCAGGTGCAGACTTGATCCTAAGTCATTGAAGCTAGTCTTCCTCCGAGGGGTAAAGGAATATCTTCTGCATACCTTAAACCTACTAGCAGGAGGGGAAATCTACCAGCTACCATATGAAGATATCAAGATTGTCTTTAGGAACCATTCTAGGGCAGCTAGGAAAAATGGTAGGGGTAGTTAACCAATGGCTAGCTCATCCTCTTCCAACACATCCATAAAAGGTGAAACTGGAAATATTATGGAAGATTTCAAGAGTGAAATGCTGCAAACCATTGCCCTATAAATGGACATTGTGCACATCAAGAGAAAGTAGGAGGAAGTAGAGAGAGAATTAGCCATTTTCTACCATAGATGCACAAGGAGGCACCTTAGGAATGAATTTCCATTAAACTTGATCAAAATATGCTCAGTTTGTGAAGAAAACCACTCTACAAACAAGTGTCCTTCTCTACCTAGACTAAATGATGTGTATCACAGAAGTGAAGGTGTGACTGAAAAAATTTACTACATAAATTAAAGGAGATCCCACGCGCCTTGGCCATAGCATCATGGCATGCAAGCGTCATCCCATGGATATTAAAACCCTAACCAGAACACATCCATTCCCTCTTGGGGGTCCCCTGCTCATCCCTCCTAGTCTACACCTCCTCCTTGATATTTTGATCCTTAGTACCATTCCCAACTGACCAGCCAGTGATTTCAACCATATATTCTGCCACAACCTCAGTAGAATGAAGCACCCTAGGGGTGGAGGCCCCCATACAACAATGCTCTAGATTTGTTCCCTTCACCTCCTAATCAACCACAAGTTTTACACCCTAATCCACCTAAACAACCTCAGATGCCTGCCCAGCCAAATCCGAACTCGAACAACAGAATAGCACAACAAGTATACAATGGATAGGCATCCTATCCTACTTACGTTGTGGAGATTCAGGAAATCAACCTAAGGCCTGGGAGAGTACTCCCAGACAACCAACCTCCATATCCACGTAGCGATAGTGAGGAAGAGAGAGAGAAAAGCATGCCTAGAGTGAATCCACCACCCTTTCTTGAAATATTAACTCATCCAGTATAACCTACCCTAGAAGAGAATGAAAATTTGGGTGAATTGAAAAATCTATGTGTCAAAATTCCACTTCTGCAAGCCATCAAGGATTCACATATTTACAATAGATTGATTAAAGAGAAGTGTTTCAAACATCCAGGGAGGTGAAAAAGAGACACCCCTACCATTAATGTCATTCGACAACTGTCCGACATAATGCAGGGGAAGGTAATTTTCCCAAAGTACTTGGACAGTGGAAACCCTGTAGTATATGTGTACATCAATGGCACCATTGTTTGACACACTTTGATTGATCTTACGGCTGGCATTAATGTAATAACTAAGGACATCATGCTCAATCTCAATCTCCAAGGCGCATTAAGAAAGACCAGAACAATTTTGCAACCTAAAAAGCGTTCCACAGTAACCCCTTAGGGGATTTTTGAGGATGCAATGGTCTCCATTAACTCCTAGGAGTACCCTACAAACTTCCTAGTTCTCCAGCATAAGGCCAAGCTTAGTGGTTATCCTCTCACACTTGGGAGGCCATGTCTAGCCACTGTCGATGCCTACATCAATTGTAGGGTTGGAAGTATGACTATAAAATATGGGCATTTGTCTAAGTAGTTGGTCTTGTACCCTCCTGCTTAGCCATCCTTATAACATGACTTACCTTTATGGATATAAGAAGGGGAAGAATATGAAATATACTTAGCCCAACTTTATACCCTAGAAACTGGCATGGGAGGAGGACAGTTGGATGAAGATTATTTTATTGAACACATACTCCAAAGTCCAACTCCGAGGACCTTGTCCTTAGAGAAACTAGTAAAGGAATCCAAGAGCAACCATCAAATTGATCTATGCTTAGCTGATTCAAACCATACCCATGTCAAAACAATAGAATTTAGCCTTGAAAGAACACTGAAAATCAACCCATATTTCTATACACCAAGAAGAAAAGTTGTGCAACATGCTAAGGGAACATCTAGATGTATTTTCTTGAAGTTACAAAGAAATGAAGGGAGTGCACCCATCGGGCTATACTCACCACATTTATATTAAATAAGGTTGCAAACCATTCCGATGACCCCAAAGGTGAAGGAATTCAGCTCTCAAGTATATAGTCAAAGAAGAACTACAAAAACCTATTGATGCAGGATGCATTTACCCTATCTCGGACTGTGAGTTGGTTTCTACTTTGGTGTTAGTTCCAAAGAAAAATGGGAATTGGAGGATTTCTTTCGATTAAAGAGTTAAACAAATCAACAAAGAAGGACCATTTCCCTCTACCTTTCATTGAACAAGTGTTAGATGGTCTGGCAGGGAATTTTTTTTTCTCTTTCCTAGATGGTTTAGTGAGTACAATCAAATCCATATTAGTCCAGAGGACCAAGATAAAACCAACTTCACCTATCCTTGGGGTAAATTTTCTTACACGCTCCTTCCCTTTGGCGTATGCAATGTCCCTACCACTTTCCAGAGGGCATTCCTGAGTATCTTTGCCAAGCTAGTCCATGATGTAGTAGAAATTTATATGGATGATTCTACACCCTATGGGTGTGATTTCGAGTAGGCTCTGTCCAACATGAGTAAGGTTCTGAACAAATGCATTGAAATGAACTTGTCCCTCAGTACCAAAAAGTGGGAGTTCTTGATGAATGAAGGGACTATTTTAGGTCATTCAATATCCCATAAAGGGTTGCAGGTGGACCAAATAAGATAGCCATTGTCCAAAGGGTACCACCTCCACAAAAATAGAGGGATTTCAAAAGTTTTCTAGGTTTAGATGGATACTATATGAGATTTATAAAATACTTCAACAAGTTAGCTTGTCCTTTATTTGGGTTATTGGCGAAAGACTCTAAATTTTTATGCTCAAAAAGTTGTCAAGAGGCCTTGGACAGACTAAAGGACAAGTTCACCACCACACCTATTCTCTGAGGCCCAAATTGGTCCCTTCCTTTCCATATACATGAGGATGCCTCTCACAAATCCATAGGAGAAGCTCTAGGCCAGATAGATGACAAGTTACCTTATGCCATTTACTTCATTAGTAAGAATCTGTCAAAAGCGAACTGAACTACACATTGACTGAAAAGGAGCTCCTAGTTGTTGTGCACTCATTGAACAAATTTAGGCATTACATTACAGGTTACCAAAAGTTATCACATATTGACCATGCTACAATTAAATAATTTATTAATAAACATTATGTAAATGCCCATATTATTAGATGGTTACTTTTATTACAACAGTTTGATCTAACTATTATTGATAAGCCTCGCAAGGAGAATGTGTCAGGGATCAAATTCTGAGAAGATGTGCCAGGGATGAGGAAGTCTTTGAAACACTTGTGACCTATCATGATGGGCCTTGGAGAGAATTCAAGGTGCTACAAGTTGGTTATTACTGGCCCACTTTCACCAGGATGTGAGGAGGTATACTAGTGAGTGTGATCGGTGCCAAAGGATGGGGAAACCTACCCCAAGAGATGAAATTCTTCTACAAACTCAAGTGAATTTCAATACATTTGACAAGTGGAGCATGGATTTCATTGGACCCATTGACCCTCCATCTAGGAAAAATCAGTACATCATTGTGTGCACTAACTATTTAACCAAGTGGGCTGAAGCCAATGCCATAAAAGTAGCAACAGAGGAGAATCTGGATGAATTATTAAAGGAAAATGTGTTTTATAAGTTCCATGCCCTATAGAACTAGTCACTGATCAAGGAATCCAGTTTACATCTCACATGACTGAAAATTTGGGAAGCCAGCACAAGATCAAACATAGAACATCCACTGCTTACCATCCACAAGCTAATGGGAAAGTGGAGGTAACCAACAGAGTGTTGGAAGGAATTCTGACCGAAGTGATTAGCAGCAACAGAAAGGAATGGGCAGATAGATTAGTTGAGGCCACTTGGGCCTACAATACCACTTGGAAGACTACAACTGGATTCACTCCTTATGAGCTAGTCTATGGGAAGAAGGCCCTCTTGTCCACTGAATTTGAATACAACACCTTAAGAATGGTAGCACAACTAGATCTAGATCTCACCAGGGCACAATAAGAGAGATTGATCAACTTGAATGGGTTAGATGAGTTTAGGATGTAGGTCATCCTACACACAAATGTGACTCAAGTTCAAAGGAAGATTTGGAATGACAAGAACATAAAGGACAAATAGTTTCAAGAATGTGATTGGGATTTGTTGTATGATTCCAGATACAAGGATTTTAAAGGCAAGCTAAGGACTATATGGTTAGGGCCTTATGTCATAGAAAAATTTCATGATATTGGTTCAGTACAAATAAGAACCATTGATGCAGAGGCTATCCCTTTACTTATCAATGGGTATAGATTGAAGCTTTACAAGAAGCCCACATCAAAGCAAGAATTCATCAATGGAATCAGCAAGAAAGTGATGGTGGTGGAGCAAGTCTCAACTTCCACCCCATCAAGTCCTTGAAAGAAAGAAAAAGGAGAAAAAAAATTAAAGAGACTCAGGTGAAAACCTCCATGAGGCACCTGAGTCCCACTGTTGGGTTGAAAAACTCTTGAGGTGGCCCAATGGTGTCTAAAAAATAAGAAAATAATAAAAATATCTCTGGGTGAGAACCTCTTTTGAGGCACCCAGGGCAAGCAACTAGGATGAAAACTTCTTGGAGGCAGACTAGTTTCTTTCATAAAAAAAACAAAGAGAGAGAAAAGAACAATTTTGAAAATGTTGTTTGCAGGTCAGTAGAAGGAGGATCAGAGCAACTTGAGAGGAGAATAAGGACCTATACAATCCATATTTTCATTCCTCCATCCCATATTCTTCATCCTCTAGCAATCCCTCCATTTATGAACTCCTCCAACTCAGTTTACACAAGCTTTGTGTTTTCTACATGATTCACTGCAATCATACATGATTCCATGAAAACCTACATGAGTTTCCTGTAGCAATTATAGTGGATTGGGAATCCAAAGAAAAGTTACTCTAGAGCAAGGGGATAATCAACATATGTCAAAAAATAAAATGATTACTCCACCACCTCATCACCATGCCTCTCACCACCATGTTACCCCTGCATTCATCCAATAAGTCACTTCCAAAAGGATTACAGTTCTCAGAGAAGAAAATAAAAATAGAAGAGGGTGAGAGCAGAGGAAAAGGGGACAATACCTTAAGGCTATACCTCTCACCTACCAATCATTAGACCCCTTATCTATCCATGAAAAGAATCCTTATGCTCAAGAAGTGAAGAAAAGAATGAGAGTTTAGGGGAGAGGCATCTATAGGACATCTTGTAGCTTTCCTGTAGGAAATCCTGTAGCAGGCTATCCCACAAAATGAAATTTCACAGAATTGCAGTCATCTTCAGCATAGATATCCCAATGTCAAGGAAGCTCCTCCAAGGCTTAACAACAATAGCAAGATCATTAGCATCACTTTTCAGTACCTACAAATCAAAGGAAACAAGCATCAAAAGAGGCTAATACAAAAAAATATGCACATAGACAACATAGGGACATCATTCTTCAACAAGAAGCAACATCAAAGCATCTTACCCAAAGGTATGCCATGTTTCTTACGTTCTCTCGTTAGCATGATATGATAAAAATTTTAGGATTATGCAAGAGTTTGTTTTATAATTAAAGGTGGCCAGTTAACTTCGCCACCTTCGGCTAGTCAACGAGGAGAAAACGGTTAGACTACTCCACACGTGGTAGCAATCAAATCAGAGGAAAAAGGAGATAAGGCCAAAAATGGTTAAATTACGAATGATCAGAGTGGGAGATGATTACGAGGTAAGGAGGAATGATGGAGTGATAGTGGGACCAACCGTCCAAAAGTAGGTTCTTGTATTGAGGTAGCCAACACGCCATCCCACACGATCACCCATATGACGAAATGAAAAACTGATTTCCATGCAAAGGAAGCATTTTCAATGTCGAGGATTCATCGAAACAAGGTTACTCTTGGCCTCTTGAAGTAGTATCTACAAGATAGATAGTAAAAATAAAGAAAAAATCCTCATTAAATCTCTCACCCACTAGAATTATGGAATTATACCCATACACGCCTCCATAATTACCAAGGGAAAAATGATAGGGGGTTTTAACAAGTGGGAACACACAAACATAGGAAGAATTCATCAGCACCCTAGTGTAGTAGAAATTTTGATGAGGCATAATGTGATGGGTTTCTTTGAAAGAATGAGAGGATACAATGATGAGATGACTAGAGACTTTGCTCGCTCACTCATACCCCTCACTAGGAACCATGCCACTACTATGGTGAAATGCCTCTCATTAGAAATCACCCCTAAAATCACATGTAGAGTCACCACACTTCCTTTAGGGTTGCCTTGGAGAAAAGAAGATAAGGGTAACAACACCTTTGCAAAGAAGAATTTTTTTTTGGAAGGGGAGGAGGAAATGGAGGATAAAAATGGGGTCAAAAGAGAAATCCTTCCATACCCTTGGAGTGAAGTTAGCTACCACCTCATTAGATATATATCATGTGAAGGGATATATAATGTGATATATGGATACCATTTCAGGATTCTCCAAGAACTGAGGTTTGGAGTGGACACACCTCCTCAAAACAAACTAAGTATACCCTACTTTATTCTTCAATCAATAATAGATACGAGCATGAAAGTGAAAGAAGAAAAATATCAACAACTAGCTCATCATGGGTTAATCAAACTTATCCTAGAAGATGCTATACAAAATCTAAGACTCCCTATTACATGGATCACTTTCAGAGACATGTAGGTAGGTGGTGCAATTCAAGCACTTGAATATGAAAACAACCCAACTACTAGTGAGAGGAATAAAGAAACAAAGGGAGAAAATGAAGAGGAAAAAGTGGAGGAAAAAGATGATGAGAAGGAGGAGGAAACTGAAGAAGAGACAGAAGAAGAAACAAAATAAGAAACATATGAATAGATTGAGGAATTGGAGGAAGAAGAGGAAGATAAAGACAAGGATAAGAAGGATAATGGAAAAGAGGAAACAAAAGGCAAGGAAGAATAGAGGTATACAGTTCAAGGCAAAGAAGAGGAAGAATAAGCAAGGGGATCCCATAACCCACTGAGAAAGAGGCAACAACTTCTCTTACTACCCTAAGTACACTTATCAAGCCAAAAGAGAAGAGACAGAGACAAACCCCATTGTACTTTAGGACAAGAGAAAACACAAGGATTAGGCAAAGAAGACCTCAAACACCCACCAAAATCCCTATTGTCATTGTAGAATCACCAAAGAAGCAAGAAAAGGTTTCTCCTCTTAAGAAAAATTAGGGAGAAGGATCATCAAGTCAAACCTCTCCCAAATATTGCATAAATTATGTTAGGAGGCATGTCACAAGGTCTACCTCATCAAAGGGAAAAGATCTCCTATAGGAGACATATAAGGACCTATAGGAAGCAGAGGCCACCGCACAGGAAACTCTACTAAACCTAAAGGAAAATCAGAAAATGGAGCAAGAGAACTTAGTCCACAACCCAACCTCAACCCTTAATATAGGTTCAATTAGGGGGGTAGGGTCATCCCATAGAAATTTTCCATCCCTTTATTCTTTCAGCTTGAAATTGAGGGGGTAGGGTCATCACACAGAAATTTTCCATCCCCTTATTCTTTGAGCTTGAAATGGAAAGGGAAAGAACGCACAGGTGGATGCAAATTGCCAAATATAAAGGAGTCGATGATGTAGGTCACATGGAGGAGAAAGTAAAGAAGATGGGCCGAGAACTGAGAAACATAAGGGACGGAGAGGCAATGATGAAAGCTTAGTTGGAAGTAGAGAATGCATGGCTAAAGGGACAATTAGAAGAAAGGGAAAGCCAGTTGGCAGCTATGGCCAGTTTATCCTCAGGGGCAATCCAATGCAGGATGCCAGAAAAGTCTTATGCCTTGTATATTAAGGAAAAATGGCTACAATTCTGAATCAAGACTTTAGCATAGAGAGGCACTATGTCTTTCCATGACTAAAGACACTTCACTGATCTCTGTGATCAATGCACCCTGGAATATAGAGAGAAAATGTCTGAGTTTTACCTACACCACTTGGCCTTGACAGATTTGAATCTGTGGGATCCGTATTCAAAACTATGGGACTTGTAATTGATGGCCTTAACATCATGGATGAATCATGAGGAGGAAAGTGCTACAAAGATGAATAAGGTAATGGAAACAGAAGAGACAAAACCTCAAATTATAAGAGCTGAGAAATCTAACCCAATGGCTATCATCAACACCCACAACCTGATTGAAAATTATCCTAATATTGCACCTAGGTACCTTGTTGCCCAAGAGTAAGTAGTCATAAAATTTGAAGACATGTTCAAGTTGTTAGGAGATGACAGCATGAAAGCTTGCCAAAGGAGATGGAACACCTTGCCCTACAACCTGAAAATCAAAGAATACCATTATCCTCAGAGAATGAGAGAGGAACTAAATAAAAAACCCATGTGCAAGCAAGCTCTACAAAGCCTCAAAGTTGATTGGATTGGCTTGAATCTCAGTCCACCACTGCTCTTAGGAATTTTGGAAGGAGGGAAGGAAGAGGAAGAAAGAAAGTAGTGGGAAGAGGCAGAGTGGAAGACAATATTTTATTCACAGGAAGAATAAACTACAACAAAAGCATGGGATGTGAGGGAGGCCACCAGAGCAATGAAGGACATGGATATAGATTGAGTTGCTTAGACAGTGAGCAACACTTTCAGTAGGGGGGTGATGATGAGCCTCATCATTGGGTAACTTTACGGACCTTAATACACATCCAAGATTATTAAAATAAACTATTCTCATAATTCCTTACATATTTTAATCATATTTTTCTTAATGAGATGAGTAAAATTAAGATGTTATGTTTAGTGGTGTAATGTTCATTGATTGTAGTTTTTTGAGAGAAAACCATGGAAATTTTCTCTCAAAAAAACCTCCATGAGGCACCTGAGTCCCACTGTTGGGTTGAAAACCTCTTGATTTGGCCCAATGGTGTTGAAAAAGGAAGAAAATAATAAAAAGATCTATGGGTGAGAACCTCTTTTGAGGCACATAGGGTAGGCAACTAGGATGAAAACCTCTTGGAGGTAGACTAGGTATTTTCAAACAAAAAAACAAAACAAAAAATTAAAAAAGAGAGAAAAGAAAAATTTTGAAAATGTTGTTTGCAGGTCAACAAAAGGAGGAGAAGAAGGACCTATATAATCCATATTTTCATTCCTCCATTCCATATTTTTCATCATCCAACAATCCCTCCATTTATGAACTCCTCCAACTTAGTTTACATAGGCTCCGTGTTTTTTACACGATTCCATAAAATCGTACAGGATTCTGTGAAAACCTACATGAGTTTCCCGTAGGAATTACAGTGGATTGGGAATCCCAAGAAAGGTGACCCTAGGGAAAGGGGATGACCAGCCTATGTCAAAAAATAAAATGTTTACTCCACCGCCTCATCCCCACTCCTCTCACGACCATGTTACCCTTGTATTCATCCAGTAAGTCAATTCCAAAAAGATTACAGTTCTCAAAGAAGAAAACACAAAAAGAAGAGGGCGATAACACAGGAAAAGGGGACAATACTTGAAGGCTATGCCACTCACCTACCAATCACTAGACCCCTTACCTATCCATGAAAAAAATACTTATTCTCAATAAGTGAAGAAAAGAATGAATGTTTAGGGGAGAGGTAGATAAAGGACATCCTGTAGGTTTCTTGTAGGAAATATTGTATCTGTCTATCCCACAAAATGAAATTTCATAGGGTTGCAGTCATCTTCAGCATAAAGATCCCAATGCCAAGGAAGCTCCTCTAGAGCTCAACAATAGTAGTAGGATCATCAGCATCACTTTTCAATACCTGCACATCAAAGGAAACAAGTATCAAAAGAGGCCAATACAAAAAATCATCCACCGAATACACAACATGAGGACATCATTCTTCAATAAGCAGCAACATCAAAGCATCTTACCCACATGTATGTCATCTTGCTTATGTTCTCTCGTTAGCATGATATGATAAAAATTGTAGGATTATGAAAGAGTTTGGATTATAAGCAAGGGTGGCCAGTTAACTTGGCCACCTTTGGCAAGTCAACGAGGAGAAAACAATTAGACCACTCCACACGTGGCAGTAGTCAAATCATATGAAAAAGGAGATAAGGCCAAAAATGGTCAAATTACAGATGATCGGAGTGGGAGATGATTACGAGGTATGGAGGAATCATGGACTAATAGTGGGACAAACTGTCCAAAAGTAGGTTCTCGTACTGAGGTAGCCAACACACCATCCCACACGATCACCCATATGAGGAAATAAAAAATTGATTTCCATGCAAAGGAAGCATCTGCAATCTTGAGGATTCATCGAAACAAGGTCAGTCTCGGCCTCTTGAAGAAGTATCTACAAGATAGATAGTTAGCATTTTGCAGCATAGTAGCACCTACAGGATCCTACAAGAAAACCTACAGGATCCTATAGGCAGACCTACAGGCTATAGAGTAGTCATCTATAGGATTATAAGTAGGCATTTAGGGAGGAAAGATCAGAGGTTGTTCTCATCAGATAGCAACCAGGAGGTAGGAGCTATACCTTCCCAACTTTTATAGTTAAAAATAAAGAAAAAATCCTTCATTTGTTTAAGGAATTTGCATTCTAGGGGAATTATATTGCAGAGTTATCATCTAAATCTCTCACCCACTAGAATTATGAAATTATACCCATACAAGCCTCCACAATTACCAAGGGAAAAATGATAGGGGGTTTTAATAAGAGGGAACCCACAAACACAATAAGAATTCATCAGCACCCTCGTGTAGTATAAATTTTGACAAGGCACAATGGGATGGGTTTCTTTGAAAGAATGAGAGGATACGATGATGAGGTGACCAGAGACTTTTCTCTCTCACTCATACCCCTCACTAGGACCCATGCCACTACTATGGTGAAAGGCCTCTCAGTAGAAATCACCCTTGAGGTCACACGCAGAATCACCATTGTTCCTTTAGGGTTGCCTTGGAAAAAAGAAGATAAGGGTAACAACACCCTTGCAAAGAACAAATTCTTTTTGGAAGGGGAGGAGGCAATGGAGTATAAAAATGGGGTCCGAAGAGAAATCCTTCCATACCCTTGGAATGAAGTTAGCTACCACCTCATTAGATATATATCATGTGAAGGGATATACAGTGTGATATATGGATACCATTTTAGGCTTCTTCGGGAATTAAGGTTTTGAGCAAACGCACCTCCTCAAAACAAACTAAGTATACCCTACTTTATTCTTCAACCAATAATAGATATGAGCCTCAAAGTGAAAGAAGGGAAATATCAACAACCACCTCATCATGGGTTAATCAAACTTATCCTAGAAGATGTTATACAAAACCTAAGACTCCCTATTACATGGACCACTTTCAGAGAGATGAAGGTAGGGGGCGGAATTCAAGCACTTGAATATGAAAAAAGCCCCAATACTAGTGAGAGGAATAAGCAAACAAAGGGAGAAAATGAGGAGGAAACAGAGGAGGAAACAAATGAGGAAAAGCAAGAGGAAACTAAAAAAGTGAGAAAAGAAGAAAAAAAATAAGAAACATATGAATATATTGAGGAATTGGAGGAATAAGAGGAAGAGAAGGACAAGGATGAGAAGGATAAGAGAAAAGAGGAAGCAAAAGGCAAGGAAGAACAGAGGTCTACAATTCAAGGCAGAGAAGGGGAAGAACCAACAGGGGGATCCCCATAACCCATTAAGAAAGAGGTAGCTGCTTCTCTTACTGCCCTAAGTACACTTATCAAGCCAAAAGAGAAGACACAAAGACAAACCCCATTGTACTTTAGAGCAAGAAAAAACACAAGGATCAGGCAAGGAAGACCTAAAACACCCACCAAAATCCCTATTGTCATTGAAGAATCACCGAAGAAGCAAGAAAAGGTAGCTCCTCTTGAGAAAAATTAGGGAGAAGGATCATCAGGACAAGCCTCTCCCAAATATCACATAAATAGTGTTAGGAGGCCTATCACAAGGTCTACCTCATCAAAGGGAAAAGGTCTCCTATAGGAGACACATAAGGATCTATGGGAAGCAAAGGCCATCGTACAGGAAACTCTACTAAACCTATAGGAAACTCAGAAAATGCACCAAGAAAGTATCACTCAGCAAGAAGTAAAAAAAGAAGACCCAGAACTGAGAGAACCTAGTCGACAACCCAACCTCAACTCTTACTATGGGTTCATTAAGGGTGGTAGGGTCACCCCACAAAAATTTTCCATCCCCTTATTCCTTAAGCTTGAAAAGGAAAGGGAAAGAACACACAAGTGGATGAAATTTTCCAAATCTAGAGTGGAGGATGTAGGCGACATGGAGGAGAATGTAGAGGAGATGGGAAGAGAACTAAGCAACATAAGGGTTACAGAGGCAATGATGAAAGCTCAGTTGGAAGCAGATAATGCATGGATAAGAGGATAGTTACAATAAAAGGAAAGCCAATTGGCAGCTATGGCCAGTTTATCCTTAAAGGCTATCCAATGTAGGATGCAGGCAAAGTATTATGCCTTGTATATTAAGGAACAATGGCTACAATCCCATATTAAGACTTTATCATAGAGAGGAACTATGCCTTTCCATGACTAAAGACAATTCATTGATCTCTATGATCAAAGTACCCTCGAATATAGAGAAAATATGTCTGATTTTTACCTACACAACTTGGCATTGACAGATTTGAATGTGTGGGAGCCATATTCAAAACTAAGGGACTTGTAATTAATGGCATTAGCATCATGGATGAATCATGACGAGGAAATAACTACATAGATGAATAAGGTAATGGAAAGAGAAGAGCCAGAACCTAAAATTATAAGAGCTAAGCAATCTAACCCAATGGCTATGATCAGCACCCACAACCTGATTCCAAATTATCCTAAGCTTGCACCTAGGTACCTTGCTGCCCAAGAGTAAGCGGTCACAAAATTTGAAGTCATGTTTAGGTTGTTAGGAGATGGAAACATGAAAGCTTTCCAAACGAGATGGAACACCTTGCCCTACAACCTAAAAATAAAATAATATCATTCTCCTCGGAGAATGAGAGAGGCACTAAACAAAAGACCCATGTGCAAGCAAGCTCTACAAAGCCTCAAAGTTAATTGGGTTGTCTTGAGACTTAGTCCACCACTTCTCTTAGGAATTTTGGAAGGAAGGAAAGAATAGGAAGAAAGAAAGTAGTGGGAAGAGGTAGAGAGGAAGGCAATATTTTATTCACAGGAAGAATAAACTACAGTAGAAGCATGGGATTTGAGGGAGGCCACCAGAGAAATGAAGGACATGGATATAGATTGAGTTGCTCAGACGATGAGAAACAATTTCAGTAGGGGGTTATGTGACCCTCATCACTGGGTAACATTATGGACCTTAATACACCTCCAAGCTTATTAAAATAAACTGTTCTAATAATTCCTTACATATTTTAATCATATTTTGCTTAATGAGATGAGTAAAAGTAAGATGTTATGTCTAGTGGTCTAACATGCATTGATTGTAAGCTTTTGAAAGAAAATAATGAAAATTTTGGCTAATTAATGGCAGACACTTGAATGAGACAAGGAGGAGAGATTGTAGGAGATAGATCCTCCTCATTTAATCCTCACTCATTCAAATATTCCTCCATCAAATCATACTAGCTCGGAGTTGTAAGTAGCTGAGTCGTGAAGATGAAAAGGGAGTCACGCTAGTGATAATTAAGAGACAGTTCATCTTGAGATTGGGATCCAAGCCTCCATAGATTTAAGGAAAATTTTGGATACTTCATTTGTATAAATAAGGAGGCATAAAGCCTCACTAGGATTCAAATTTTTTATGTACGAGCACTAAGCATTTTCGAGTTCAAGACTTGTGGAAGACATTGTTATGTAATTTTCTGATATGATAATGAGAATGAGCATTTCCTTGATCCAACACTGAGTTCACTCAGAGGGATGAATCTCTTGGGTTAGGGTCGAACCCTAGAAGAAAAGGATCCTCTTCTTGTACTTGTATGCTTAGTTGATTCCATGGATTAATGTTTGAATTGGTTTTAGCATTATTTCGTTGCAAGTACTTGTGAATTTGATTACTTTGATTCCATTTGGGAATTGTTGTAGAAATAGCTTAAAAGGATAAAGGAATACGAAAAAGCTTGTAATATGTAGGTTTGGACTCACTCCTTCCTGCAGGGACCATGGTTTGAGGAAAGAACTCCTATGCAGCCCCAAAAAAATAGAATTTAGCTTTCTTATGGATTTTAGGGTTTTCTGCTACTTATGCCAGCATTTTGTCAGTTTCCAAAAATAGGATTCAATTGTAATTTTTGATATATTCATCCTTGTATTAGATCTCATAGTGTTTCACATTACTCTACAAGTATTTCCATGCATCAACTAGGAAACTAGATAATGAAATTATATTTTTTGAAGTTGATTGAAAATCTTTCTTATTTGACATGATTCATGGATAAATTCCAGTGATTTTTGCAGTGCAAGAGTTTCAATAGTGCAGGGAGATCTCATGAGCAACAACTCTAGCCTAAACTCATCCATCCATGAAAAAAAAATATCCACTAAGTTCCTCAACCAATTCATCATTCCATAAGAACAACTTTCCAGGGTTGTTGAGCAAATCCAACCATGTTACAAACTTTGTTTTGAACTTTGAATAGGTCCTAGCCACTCCCTTGCCTTTCTTCGTCCATCCTTCACCATTCACTTCCCTATACCTTATACCACCCTCCAAATCACTCCTCTTGATCTCAACGAGATCTTGTAGGAATATGGGGGATCTTGTAGGAGCATTAGGAGATCCTGTAGGACTACCTGTAGCAGCTTGTTTTGAGGGAAAATTGTGTAAAAAGCATCTAGGAAGATAGGAGAATACCGCTACTTGCCTCCCAGGCCATCTAACCTTTCACCACTATCACTAACCCACCTGCCACATCACCAAGAGGATCTAGCATTCATATTTTTCACACAAAAAGAGGAAAAAAAGGAAAAAAGAGTTATTGTGTTCATTTACATTCATAATAGTAGAGTGTTTATTTATTTAGATTGCATGCCTAGGATAGTAGGATTACACACATGTTAACTTAGCATTATTTTGAATCAAAGCCTCTTAGCAATT
This sequence comes from Pinus tabuliformis, assembly GCA_031772625.1. Taxonomy (NCBI): domain Eukaryota; kingdom Viridiplantae; phylum Streptophyta; class Pinopsida; order Pinales; family Pinaceae; genus Pinus; species Pinus tabuliformis. Next base: position 1,072,106,850 of record CM062807.1, on the reverse strand, counting down.
AGTTAGATGAGTGGTGTGTTTAATCATTTGATTTCAATCTTTCTATGCTACAGTAGACAAGATCTCAGTACCACAAATTTCCCCTTTCCTGATTGATAATCAAGCTTCTTTTGAATCAATAGAAGGTTGGTTTGAGAAACCATAGTGGACTATCGCCAGATTAGCAACAAAAAAGAGTGGACCCAACACATATGCTTGTGTACAAAACACTGTCACCTCCAAGTTTGTACAAACCCCGGGTTGATAAAGTAAAGTTGGTAGCCCTAGGAGTTGCAGTGTTCTTGCTGCAATACTCGTGCTCATCACCTTGTAGATGGAGTATCTAAATGATTCCAAACCCTGTAAAATATTATCTCAATTATATAAAAAAAATTCACATAGTATCTTCGATTTTTTTTACAAGATGTCTTGAGTGTTGTTTTGAGATTTCATAGCTTGGAAATATGGTATATTCAAGGGCGGCTTCTTATATATGGATTTCTACCAAAACAAGAGGTCTCTGGGTTATCTCCCTGTTTGGAACATGTGACATTTCTTCGGATTTAAAATGATAGTAATATTATTAGATAATGATAAAGATGTTAACAATAAATAGATAAGTGTGGATGGGATATCCAAAGAGCAATAAGAAGGTAAATTTTTTTAATTGAGGATGTAACTAAAAACGTTGTTGCTTGAAAGCTCGATGAACCCGGTATATACCCTTGAATCTGTTGCTGTAGGAGGTAAGGTTTGACATTTATTTATCAAATAATTGATATGTATTCTACCTCTTTTAATACCCTCACTTATTTGATTATTAAATAAAGCAATTTAGACTCGGACTTCTTTTCTTTAAAAATATAAAAAATAAAAAAATAAAAAAAATAAAAAACAAATCCTAGGTGGAATTTGATTATATATTTTAGTGTGATACAATGAAAAGGGAATAGTCTAATTTTGTAAGCCAGGTTAACTTTATTTGTGCTTAAACAAAGGGCATGAAAAAAAAAAATCAATGTGCATGGAAATTTGTAGATTTCAGTGTGACTAACCAATGTTGCATGTATATATTAATATGGTGTACATTCTAGAAAGTGATATGGAATGAACAAATCCTTTTTTTGATGTTGACTAAGAAATATTTCATATTTTGTTTATATAGAGAACAACTATAGTTATTGGAAATATGCAGAATCCTATCCTAGAAGAACATTGATCCTTCATTTAACAGCTTCATGTGAAAATGGTTGAAACATGTTGGTCCATATTCAACATGACAAAAGTCAAAGATGTTTATATGCTTCCATTGTTGATTAATGTTATGTAGATTCAAGGTCACAATATTAAAGTGTCTCTCTTGATGCCCCATTGGGCTTGAAAATAACGAGTTATGGGTTGCAACATAATATTCTCTTGAATGTGTAAAAATTAATTGCTCTCATATGCATGTGCTACTGAATGCCTGTTTTCAAGTTTGAAAATATAGGGACTACAAAATGGAGTGCTAATTTGCTGGTAGCTATAGCCTATTGTAACCAATCTTGTCTAGGATCCTAAAAATGCTATTCTTAGCACAATTACTAAAATGAATACATGGTTAGTAGATAACTAAGTAAAAGCATGAGTATTGGATTAAAATTTTGATGAAATTTCGTGATATAGCCATCACATTATTCTACCCATATCAAAATCAAATTATGAGTTATATGGGTTCTAATTAAGGAAATAAAGCTATGCTTAAAATACCCTAAGAAAGGATGAGATATGAAAGGCATCTCTCTGTATACAGTATGAGACTAGGTATCTTAAAAATTGTCTTTCAATTTAATATTGTTGCGTTGATCAGTGCACATGAAGGTAATGATGTAATTCAGTTTGGATATGGTTTGTCAATGGATGAAACATTTTAATAAGAAAATGCTCCAAATACATAGTAATTGAGGGAACAAAACCTTACCATGTTATTATGCATATTTAATTAAACATGCGTAGTTTCGAAACTACAGTTTCCTTTTAAGTAAAGAAATATCATAACTGAGATATGTAAGAGGAATAAAGTATGTTCCAATCTAACCTAAAGTAGGGATGATATTGTGAAGTGTGTGCACAAATATAATACGACATATTGCATACATATTGAAGAAGACATCATACATTAATAATGGTAGGATAATAAGGTCAACGGGACTGACACAAAAAGTACCTCTAGTGTAAATACATAATTAGAGGTAAAAGCAACTCTTGGTGCTTCTTGTCTGATAGTAGAAAGATAATATTAAGCTTATGAGCACATTATCAAAGGATCACTCAAATATAATATGACTTAGAATGGGCAACCTCAAACTCCACAGCCTTAATGAACATATACATCTAGATATAGATGGGGTTTAGTAAATATCTCACCAAGAAGAATCATTAAGAAATATGCTTTGAACAGAAGGATAGAAGATCTTAAAAGTATACTTTTCGAGAATAGTGATTAGGGAATAATGATCAGTAGGTTTCTACTTAGCCGAGTAAAGTATACTTGCAGATTATATATGATGGTGCTTGATGCATTAGAGTAATTCAAAGAAGCATAATGAGTAACAAGAACGGTAGACTAGATTCAGAATAGGATGGTCTAAATTAATACGAAAATGCTTGGTAAACCAAAAGGGTTTCACATAATTACGGCTTATGATGATCAAAGGATTTTATGTTAGTAGTAAATTAACACATGCATCAAGTGAGATAAGAGAAAGGATAACAAGGTATATAATAGATTGTTTCTAAATTAATATGATGAATTCACTATATTGATGACTAAATGATAAAGGTAATCGAGATCGTGTATAGAATTGGGTCGATAAAATTCTATCCAACAATCTATTCAAATAGATTTGAAAATCACACAAATTGATGTAAATATTTTGTATCACTAATTCCTATCAAGCAATAATGGGAAGTTTTCTTGACAAATTCCATTGATAATGTTGTCTGGGTTGAATAGGAAAGTATAAGAATTGTTCCATAAACCATGTGGGAATTCATGTTAATAAAATTGATAATGTCTCTTTGGTTAAGGGTTATTTAATGTTAAAAAGAGGTTTTAACATGTAAATACCTTAGGATCACACCCTCATTCACATAGTGCATAAAAACTTAAAGACTCAATACAGAACTACAGAGCTAACTCAACAGATAGAGCTACAAGTACACTTGAAGAATGAATTGAAAACATTGAAACTTTCATTTATAACACATGAAGGGGAAATGAGGTTATACCTACACTAAATTATTCATGGAAAATAAGAGGTTGAGGTGTAAAAAAATCATATGACGTGATTAGATAAGAAAATCATAGTATGATTAAGTGGAAGTCATACTTTGTTATTGTTAAAACTTTGTCCAGATAACACATTTAATCCCAAAACTCAAAGTTATGGATATGATAAAGTTGTAGTATGCATGATTTATTCTATGACATTGTATTGCAACCACATGACACAAGAAAAATGAATTTCTAAACAAGAGCACTTGAATACTTTGACATAAAGATTTTGACTAGTTGCAGAAGATGAACAGGTCCAGGGAATTCCTTATTGTCCTATCGATAAATTGAGCACAGTTTGTTCCACTTACCTAAAGGTCATATAAATAAATGAAGGAATCTTTCGCATAATACTAACATGGTTAGAAACATGTGGATGAAGTATATGTCATGCAGGTGATGCTATGGGCATTGCTATGGTGTACCAGTGGTACAGATGGTACTATGGACAAGCGGTACATATGGTACTAGTATGAATAGATGTATTTCATAATAGTATATGACATGTTTGGCTGTGCGTGTGTAATACACATTATGTGCAGGTACACATGAAGACACTGGGTGATTGTCTGGTATGCAAACCAACTTGGGTGCGTACGGAAGAAGGAAACTAAGAAGTGATTCAAGGTTAATTATCAATGTTTTATTTTAGTTATATATGCATGTGAGTATGAGCCTGACCTATGAGGATTACATGTGATTTATAATTGATGGGCATAAATGATTTTGATGGTTATGTGTGAGCTAATGTGACATGATATTTTGTACATATTGTTTTAGCAAATGTGTTAGTTGATTTGTTGTATGCAGAGAAATTGCAAGAAGCAAGTGTTCGACAACAACAAAAAGGATTGGAATAATACAAGCGAAGAACATGAATTTCTTCAAATAAAATAAATGACAAGAAATATAAGATGTAGCTACTCAAACAGTAGTAATGTATCTCAAATTATGATATTAATTGTGGTAAAAATAATTGAGTTTTTGCATCTAAAATCTCTCATAAAATTGATTTAAACCAATGTTACAGGTAGAAAGGGAAGGAGATGTGATGGGAGAACTCCTTTGTAACAAATATATTTCTATCAGAAGATCTGCATTACATGGATAGACCATGGGAGCCTATAAATTCATAAACAACTACCTTTGAATGAGGTAAAAACATTATAGTATGTAGTAATGCACCGAGAATGGTGTAAATTTAACGGAGGGAGTATGTAACACCCCTCCCTTGTATGTAAAACTTTGCTAACCTAACATCAGAAAAGCTAGATTTAATGTGTAACAAGAAAAGTAAATACTTCATTATTAAATTAATAAAATACATTAATCACTTAGAAAAGGGAGACACCAATAGATGAGATTCTTGCCAGATCCCATTGGTAAGTGGGAAGGGATAATTCTTTCATGATAAAGCTTCTAGATTCAATTCTAGAAAAGTTGGATGGATTCAAGATAAATATCCATTGAGAAAAAATAAAAGCTTCGTGCGAGAGAAAGGAAAGATTTTATGAGGAAAATCATCGCAGGAGAGAAATGCGAGATTTTCTGAGAAAAACCTAGGAAAATGGATCAAACGATCCATAAAAGTGGGACACCGCTAATGGAAATGATATCATGAAAGAGGGTAGTAAATACTCATTACGGAGATCAACAGGAGGCAGTTGATCCATGGCAAGAACCTCAGCTCGGGGGTGAATTGGAGGAGTCAGTTCTAGGTTGTGTGGTGATGCTCAGTTTTCTAAGTGGTGTTCTCTCTTCTAATCTAGTTGGATTCACTTTAATGTGATATATTGTATGTGTTCTCCTTACTTTTTATGTTGTGGAATTGTTCATCTCCAAGGTATAGATGTTTGTGTTATATTTATTATGAGAATCATTGAATTCTTATGCATGTGGTTGTTATTGCATCCAAGTGTAGAGTTAGTAAGGGAAGCATAGTAGGTAGCTGGTCATACTTGGGTTAAGGAGCTATCAGACACATGTTTCTCATGGTAGAACCTGCATGCATAGGTGGAATTGCCTGTACTAACTTTGCTTATGAATGGATGTGTCAAATATCTATTGAAACTAAATTTGATCACCATTAAATTTAGTGAAGGAACGTAGTGCACCTCTAGCTTTATGTGATATCTCTGTTTTAAATCAGCAAATATTTATGCATCAGACATTGGTGCATGCGGAATAGTTATGGCATAATGCTTCAAATTGTATAGTTTATGGTTTAGGTTATCTATGACATGCATTATGCATCATAGGAGTTGCATCCAATGAGGTTGGTTTAGCTATTTATGCATGTTGAATAAAGGTTAGGTCAGTAACACTTTTGACTATGTCGATAGGACTATGATCATGATGCATGGCCATGCTAGCTACCGTAGACTTAAGATAATGTTTCTTTAGTGCTTGTGTAGAATAATCAAAGAATTTTATGGGTTGTATGCCATGATTAGTTGCTTTTTCCAAATTGTAAATTATGCTTAAGGGTGATCTCATATATAATTCTTATAAATGAATCTAAAGTTCCACATCATAGATCTGATAAGGAATAGAAGGAGGAAACAGTGTTATGGTTCCTTAATTTGATGTTGTTCAATTGTTAAGGATATGAGTATGGTTGCATGAATAATATTCGTTCATGTAATGATAGAACAATATTACTTGTGCGGATGGTTAAATCTTGACTTTATCCGAGACAAATTTTAAATGATGAGAACCTATTAAGAAATTCTAAGATTAAGCTCAAGGGATATGTTACAAATATGTGAGACTAAATTGTAGAAAAAAAAAATTATTATATCATTATCTCTTTAATATGCATTAATTACATCATCATTCGAGAGCCACTATAAATTTGATTACTCCTATTAAATTTTTTGAATTAAACATGATGAAGCACTAAGTTAAACTGAAGAGTGATTTGATAACTTAATGCTTTTGATGAAGCACTAAATTAAATCGAAGGCAGTGCTAAGTTTAAGCCATATAATAATAATAACTGTATAATTGACTTTTTTTTATATCATTTATATATATATATATATATATATATATATATATATTGTAACTATATGATGATGATGATGATGGTTAACGTTCGCTGAGACCAAATAATGATCTATCGGACCTAAAAAGACAAATTATTTATTTTGATTTAAGATTTTATTCCTATGCTCAAAAAGCTTGGAGAGAAGCCTCCCGAGTTCACTATAATTTTGGCATTGTAAAAGGCTAGGAAGGTCAGTATTGTAACAAAGGTTGTGAAATTGAGATCTAATATGGTTGTATGCAGGGCACTCTAAGAGGAAGTGGTTTTCATCCTCGATGCTCCTATTCTCACAAATATGGCAGATCCTTTCCATCCATGGTGTTTTAGGAACTGCCCAGCGGCCAGTTTCACTATGGAGCTCATGAGAATTCGTTCTAATCTTTGCTATATTAATTTTCTTTTTTGAGCTAGTCAGAATAGAGAGATACTTTTGATCTTCAAGGGTGGGGTTGATGACCTTCTTATAATAACTTAATTTTCTTTTAGACGCTAAATCTTTCTCACACCACAATTTTTCTTTGAACTTAGAAGTAACAATATCTTTAATGTTATTTATATTTTGCAAAGCGTCATTCTCATTGATCTCCCAATAGTTTAACGAGGCCTTTGTGTCCTTATGCCATCCTCGGTTAAGCCTTAGGTGATTTCTATTATTATTTCTCACTTAATTTACTCATCTCTAATAACAAAAATGGAAAAATGGAAAGTGCATTTTATATTTGTTAAACGTAACAGTCGAAAATTTTAAAAGTGTGTTTAATGTTTATTTTTTGGTACGCCCTTTACTATGGCCGTCACTATTTTTAGTGTTCATTTTTTGGGAGGCCCTTCATTGTGGCCATCATTTCTTTATATTGACAAAGCTTGTATCACTGAGGCCGTTGTTTCTTTATTTTGACAAAGCTTGTATCATTGTGGCCATCGTTTCTTTATTTTGACAAAGCTTGTATCACTGTGGCCGTCTACTCCTTTAAAAAGCCCTATACGCCTCTTGTGTATTCTTCGATATTTTGACAAAACGTGAGATCTGTGCGTATACTAAATATTGAGCATAAATAGGAAACCTCACATATGTTGTTGGAATTCGAAAAGTTAATGAAACATTTAATAAACAGGAATATAGAAACATTTGGGGTGAATTAGTAAGTCTAAAGATACACATTTGCGGTGGTTTTGTTGAAATATTAATTTCAACCGCATTTACTGCAGCGTGGTTTGGCAAAACCACCCAGACTTCCCCGCACCACCATTCGCAAAAGGTTGTTTTCGTGAGAGGGCCTCCGACACAATCCCTGCTGCCACGCGTCCAGTGTACAACTCCGAAACCACCAACTCCCCAAACGTTAAAAGTTGTTTGGCTTGTGTGAGGTTGGTGTGCGAATTGCGTGCGATCAAGTCAAAGAACAAAGATCTTATTCAACCTGCCAGAACATTAGTTTTGTTTTTACCGTCGTTTTTTTATTTATTGTATTTAATGCACTGTCATATTCATAGGTAAAAGTTGGTAAACGTTTTTAATTTTATTGTTTTTTAAATTTACGGAAGTATGGGTAAGGTATCGTAAGTGATATGTTTTGGTTTTGAAGTGTTGACTTGGTAACTTGAAAAAAAGCACACGGGGATGAAGGTGAGTTTCAGCTGCAGCAAATAACAAACCAGGAGAGCACAGCAGTGCGAACAAAAATTGTAAAGCATATGCATTGAAATGCATTGAAATGAAATGTATGGTGCTAGCGCAAATGTATTTTTTTTAATTGAATATGTAATGTGAATGATCAGGCGCTTCAATGTAATGAAAATTTCACACAGGGGTGAATGTGAAGGATTTCTTTTACAGCAGTAAATCCATGTAAATTTATTCTACAGCAGTAAATGTAAAAGCTCCTTTTACAGCAGTAAATGTGTATGAATATTTTACACAACAGTGTTAAAATAATTTGTAAAAGAGAGATAGAGTATTTTGTTTTGGTGAAAGTTCTTGTGTAAATCCCTCTGAGAAAGAGGAAGAAAATTGTATTAAGCAGTTTATAAATTAATACAAGTTTGTTTTGGCTTAGAAACTCTGTCTTGCTCAAAATTTTTTTTTGGGGCTTCCCTGTGCAAAAGATCCTGAGGAGAAAAACAGAGCATTGCTCTGTGTTCAGTTAATTTGTGTTTGAAATTACCAGAAATTTCCAACAGTGGTATCAGAGAAGATCCAGACTCTTTGAATGTGATAAAGAAGCTGAAGGAAGGTTTCTTTTGTTGCAACTGTAAATCTTCTCCAGGAAAGTGAAGTCTCAGGCAAAAGATTCAGGGATTCCTCAAAGTTTTTTTTGAGTTATTGTTGAAGAAACAGTCAGTGTTTTAAAATACACAGTCAAGAAATTGAAGCATAGTTGAGGATGCAAGGAATGGCTAGCACAAGCACTAACATGGGTATGTTTAACACCCAGTTCCCACAGTTTAATGGGAAGAACTATGATTACTGGTCAATAACCATGAGAACTTTATTTGTCTCATAAGATCTATGGGAGCTTGTTGAATCTGGGTTTGAATAACCATCAGATGAAAATCAATTCAACAACTTAACTCAGGCAGAGAGAGATCTGCTGAAGAGCAATAGGAAGAAGGATGCAAAAGCCATTGTATTGTTGTATCAAGCAGTGGACCAGAGTGTGTTTCCAAGGATAGCAGCAGCTAAGACATCCAATGAAGCATGGCAAACCCTCAAAATAGCCTATCAAGGCATGGAGAAAGTGAAGACAATAAAACTACAACTGTTGAGGAAAGATTTTGAAAATCTGAGCATGAAGGAGTCAGACACCATTGACTCATTTTTCACACATGTAATTGGTCTGGTCACACAGATGAGGACTCATGGAGAAACCCTTGAATAAAGGAGGATTGTGGAGAAAATACTGAGGGTCCTACCCTCAAAGTTTGATGTGATTGTCACCACCATAGAAGAGACAAAGGATCTCTCAAACTTTTCAGTTGATGAGCTTCATGCATCACTGATAACACATGAGCAGAGGTTGAGTAGAAATGAAAACTCATCTCTAGAGCAAGCCTTTAAGACACAGATGTCTTTTGGAAGAGGAAGAGGTCAAGGCAGAGGAAACAAGAGAGGAAGAGGCAGAAGCCAGAACAGAGGTGGAAGGAACAGTCTAGCAAATGCTCAAGGAAGAGGCAACAATCCAAATCAGAACCAAGGCCAAGGCAACAGCCAACAAAGAGGACGACATCATGCTCAAGGACAAAGGTATGATAAATCCAATGTCCAATGCTATTATTGTAAAAAATATGGGCATTATGCCAGTGAATGTAGGAAGAAGCAACATGATATGAGTAATAGACAAAATGTAAATGTCACTAGAGAAAACATCAGCCAAGATAATGTGTTGTTGGCTTGTAACATGGCTGAAAAAAATAGTGAGGACATATGGTTTTTAGACTCAGGTTGCAGCAACCATATGACAGGAAACATAGCCCTCTTTTCTGCCCTAGATAAAAATATGAAATCAGAAGTCACACTAGGAACTGATAGCAAAATTTTTGTTATGGGAAAAGGAGAAGTAAAAATATTTATAAAGCAAGGAGAAAGGAAAACCATAGCAGATGTCTACTATGTCCCTGGAATGAGATGTAACCTCTTGAGTATTGGACAGCTTGTTCAAAAGGGTTATAATGTTTTCTTTGTGAATGATGTGTGCACCATCATTGATATAGCACCCAGAAAACGATGCATTGTTGAAGTGAAGATGACAAGGGACATGATGTTCCCTCTTAGAATAAGGGCAGATTTGAAAAACAAAGGAGAAATTGTAGCAATCACCCAAGAGGCTTTCCAAAGCATGCCAAAGGATGAAAATTGGTTGTGGCACTTGAGATTTGGACATCTCAACTTTGGAGGACTTAACTTGTTGAGTAGAAAAGGAATGGTAAGAGGATTACCATTGATAGAGAAACCAGACAGCCTTTGTGAAGGTTGCATTTTGGGGAAACAAAAAGAGAGAAAGTTTTCCATCAGGTAAAAGCATAAGGGCAAAGACACCCTTAGAGATTGTCCAGTCAGACTTATGTGGACCAATTCAAAATCCATCATTAGCAGGCAGCCAATATTTCCTAACATTTATTGATGACTTTACAAGAAAAACTTGGGTATATTTTCTTAAAAACAAAAGTGAAGTGTTTGAAAAATTCCGAAATTTCAAAGCACTTGTGGAGAACCAAAGCGGGCTGCATATAAAAGTTTTGAGAACTGACAGAGGAGGTGAGTATATCTCCAAGGAGTTACTACGGTTTTGTAGAGAAAATGGAATTCACATACAATTTACAGCTAGGTACACCCCACAGCAAAATGGAGTTGCTGAAAGGAAGAATAGGACCATCAAGGATATGGCGAGGAGCACGCTGAAGGCAAAGCATTTGCCAAATGATTATTGGGCTGAAGCTGTAAATTGTGCAGTGTATATTTTGAACAGGTGTCCTACAAAATCAGTGTTGAACAAAGTGCCGGAAGAAGCATGGAGTGGGAGAAAGCAAGGTGTCACCCACTTGAAAGTTTTTGGATGTGCGGCCTATGCACACATTCCGGATCAGCTAAGGAGGAAGTTGGACAACAAAGGGGAGAAATGTATTTTCATTGGATACAGTGAGGAATCTAAAGCTTACAAGTTGTATATCCCATCCACCAAGAAGTTTTTTGTCAGCAGAGATGTTCAGTTCATTGAAGAGGAAGCTTGGGATGGAAGCATAGAGAAGACAATGAATGTTAAAAACTGTTTGTCTCATGATGATGATGATGAGGAGATCATTGAAATACATCCCAAAACAGCAGCGCCAACACAAAGACAACAAGGAACACCATTGAGGATAAATGAAAGTACTTCTCCAAGCACACCAGAAGGTGGAAATTCAAGTGCATCTTGAAGCACTTGCAAACCAAGTGAAAGAGGTAAGAAATTTAGAAATCTAAGTGACATTTATGATGAAGGAATGAATTCCTTATTTGCCTTGTATTGTCATGTTGATGATCCTATTCATTTCGAAGATGCAATTAAAGATAAGAAATTGATAGAAGCTATGGATGAGCAGATGAATGCCATAGAGAGAAACAAAACATGGGATTTGGTAGAGCTACCAAAAGGTAAAGAGGTCATAGGAGTTAAATGGGTTTACAAGACCAAGTGCAATGCTGAAGGCAAGATAGAAAGGCACAAGGCAAGGCTGGTTGTCAAAGGGTACAAGCAGCAATATGGAAGAGATTATGAGGAGACTTTCGCACCGGTTGCAAGAATGGAAACCGTGAGAGTAGTGATGTCCATAGCAGCACAAAACAAATGGAAAGTCTACCAAATGGACGTGAAGTCAGCATTCCTAAATGGAGTGTTAAAGGAATAGGTTTATGTTGAACAGCCTCTAGGCTATGAGAAGAAAGGTGAAGAGCACAAAGTGTGCAAATTGAAGAAAGCTCTTTATGGGCTGAAGCAAGCGCCAAGAGCATGGTACAGCAGGATAGATTCCTATCTATTGGATAATGAATTTGACAAGTGTGAAGGAGAACCCACTGTCTACATCAAAGAAAAAGATGGTAAAATTTTAATTGTTGTCTTATATGTTGATGATGTTATTTTCACAGGTAATGATGATCAGCTCATTGAGAATTTTAAATCAGTCATGAAAGAGGAATTTGAAATGACTGACATGGGTTTCTTGAGATACTTCTTAGGCATAGAAGTAGATCAAAATGAAAAAGGAATTTTTAGCTCACAAGCTAGATATGTAAATCAAGTGTTGGGCAGATTTAACATGCAAGAATGCAAAGCAGCGATCACTCTCACAGTAATGGGATTAAAACTCAGCAGAGAGGACAGCAACAAGGATTTCGATCTTAGTTTGTACAAGAGTATTGTTGGCAGCCTTATGTATTTAACAGCTACTAGGCCTGACATAATGTTTGCTGTTAGTTTAATTTCTAGATTCATGGAGAGGCCAAAGGAAGCACATTGGCAGGCAGCAAAAAGAATTTTGAGGTATGTTAAAGGTACTAAAAGTTTTGGCATCTTATATAATGTCTCAGAACATTCAGATTTAGTTGGATACACTGATAGCGATTGGGCTGGAAGTGTAGATGATCGGAAAAGCACTTCCGGTTATGTTTTTCATATGGGTTCAGGGGCAATTTCATGGGCTTCTAAGAAGCAGTCCATTGTAGCATTGTCTACAGCAGAAGCTGAATATGTGGCAGCTACAGCAGCAACATGTCAAGCAGTTTGGATGAGAAGAATGTTGAGAAGTTTAGGCTAAGAGCAGGCAAAAACAACAGTGATTTTTTGTGACAATAGCTCAGCTATTGCATTGTCAAAGAATTCAGTGTTTCATAAGAGAACGAAACACATTGATACAAGGTTTCACTACATCAGAGAATTGGTGAACAGTGGAGAAATTATCTTAGAACATTGCAGGACTCAAGAACAGGTAGCAGAAATTTTGACAAATCCATTGGATCAGAAAAGCTTTGAATTTTTGAGAAAATGTTTGGGTATGACTGATAACCCAGCAGTTGAAATTAAAGGGGAGTGTTGAAATACTAATTTCAACCGCATTTACTGCAGCGTGGTTTGGCAAAACCACCCAGACTTCCCCGCACCACCATTCGCAAAAGGTTGTTTTCGTGAGAGGGCCTCCGACACAATCCGTTGCTGCCACGCGTCCAGTGTACAACTCCGAAACCACCAACTCCCTGGACGTTAAAAGTCTTTTCGCTTGTGTGAGGTTGGTGTGCGAATTGCGTGCGATCAGGTCAACGGACAAAGATCTTATTGAACCTGCCAGAACATTAGTTTTGTTTTTATCGTCATTTTTTTATTTCATGTATTTAATGCACTGTCATGGTCATAGGTAAAAGTTTTTAATTTTATTGTTTTTTAAATCTACGGAAGTATGGGTAAGGTATCGTAAGTGATATGTTTTGGTTTTGAAGTGTTGACTTGGTAACTTGAAAAAAAGCACACGGGGATGAAGGTGAGTTTCAGCTGTAGCAAATAACAAACCAGGAGAGCACAACGGTGCGAACAAAAATTGTAAAGCATATGCATTTAAATTCATTGAAATGAAATGTATAGTGCTAGGGCAAATGTATTTTTTTTTAATTGAATATGTAATGTGAATGATTAGGCGTTTCAATGTAATGAAAATTTCCCAAGGGGTGAATGTGAATGATTTCTTTTACAGTAGTAAATCCATGTAAATTTATTCTACAACAGTAAATGTAAAAGCTCCTTTTACAGTAGTAAATGTGTATGAAGATTTTACACAACAGTGTAAAAATCATTTGTAAAAGAGAGATAGAGTATTTTGTTTTGGTGAAAGTTCTTGTGTAAATCCCTCTGAGAAAGAAGAAGAAAATTGTATTAAGCATTTTATAAATTAATACAAGTTTGTTTTGGCCTAGAAACTCTATCTTGCTCAGAAATTTTTTTTGGGGCTTCCCTGTGCAAAAGATCCTAAGGAGAAAAACAGAGCATTGCTTTGTGTTCAGTTAATTTGTGTTTGAAATTACCAGAAATTTCCAACAAGTTGTAGCTGAAAATGCAACCGACAAATACGTTAAAAATATTTCGCAATCATGCCAAGACAACTAAAGAGCTTCCAGTGATTTAACAATTAGTTTGCACTTTAAATTATTCTTGACATTCTTGTTCTCCGACTGCTAGCCGTTTTTAATGCCTATGTTTCTCCCCCGAGGAAAATTATCAGCCTGGTATGAATGATGTTAATATTTTTCTATTAATATTAATCGCCAAATGAAAGAAGGTTAAACCAAATAGACCATGAAATCATCATTGGTCATCATATTTGAGAATTCATTCCCCGAATTCATCTTATACGTAACACATTTCATTGCATAAAATCTTAACACACTATAATCCATATAATATTCTTACACGTACACAGAAGTAAAATACGCATCTTGGAGAATTTGATTCTTCTGTGGAAGATTCCACAAGTAGAGAATTATGATTGATCTAAACAAACATGTAAGTATCTAAAAGCAAACCTAGATAGAGAAATTATTGATCTAAACAAACATGTACGTGTCTAAAAGCAAACGTAGATAGAGAATTATGATTGATATAAAGGAAAACGTAGATAGAAGAAGACTTAGATAGATAGATAGAAGGCTCGGTAGTGAGAAGGGTTGGTGTTCTTCACCTAAAAGCCGAAAAAATTTCAACGATGTCAAACTATCTCAGAATATCCACGCGTCGTAGGGTTGGCGTAAAGCAAGCTGCAAATTCCGTGATTCAAAAAAACAATATAAGAGTATTAGTACCTAAGAGTCATTGGCTTAACCCAAAAGTAAGGGAAATAATCAAATCATGAAAATAAAGTGGGATCAAAATGCAATTAGTTGCGCCAATAGAGATTACGTCTAGAGAGCGGGTCGGATGGTATGTCGATGTTGAAAAAGTTACAATGTGCCAAACTGTGGCTTCGCACCAGCCAACATGATCAATGCACCTAGGTTGAAACGGGGAAGGAGAAAGAAAACAGAATAGGGAAATTTCTATAGAATAAAATAATATGCTTGGTGACTCCCTACGTGAGCGTCAAATCTAGAACATAGTTCCACTCAGTTCGTATGAGTAGGGACACAATCCATGGGATAGTCACATGGCTAGGCAATCGTGGCAAGTAATCAACCGTTTGTGTAGAATAACTCTAATATGTTGTGATTGACACCTATATCACAAAATACTTTGTAATGACAAAAGTGGCCGCGTCAATCTGATACCCACGTAGGAGAAATATACTACATATATGATAACATAACCATAAATTTATTACCTATAATGGAAATCGAAATTGACATTAGAGTTGTTAATGGTAATGGGAATGAAATATTTATGTAATAACATGGATAACACTTAGAATATAGAGTAAAGGTAGATGTAATTATAAACCAATATATTTAAGATAAAGATAAGAAACAAATAATCCTTTTTCCCATTCAATTCGAGTAGTGTTCTCAAGCACAAGGAAATAAATCCTTATCAATATTGAAATATTACCGAGTAAGTAACTCATACAACCCAAGTATAATAAATGAAAGAAATGAAACCGATTACCATCCTATAGCATATAGTGTTGATGTGAAAGATATATTCCTCTTACATATGCATTGTTATGTAAGCAAAGAATTAAGCTCCATTTCCTAAGTGCAAAGTGAGATTAAGGAATTTCTCAATGGAATATGAAACCATATATACCTTGTATGAGGCACATGGAATATAAGTGTAGTTATAGATATATAAATGAACTTATATGTCTGAACTAGCTAAGGAGTTTCTCATCATAGTGCAATTCGTTGTAATAATACCATAAAATATGAGAAGGAAATGGTAATGATGTTGTCGACCATTAGGAAGAAAAATAAAAATTATTATGAATGGGAGGTGTGACACTGGAAAATGTGCTCTGCTTTAAGGAACAGTCTTTCAACTCGTTGTCAAGCCGTAAAACATATTTAAATTTAAATTTCTTGTAAATCGAATTCTCTTCTGGATTAATCTCTATTAGGCACTGGCAAGGAATCTTTTTTTTCTTTTCATGTCTTGCATATGATTTATTATGATCATGTGTTACCTAACGAAGTTGGGACATATGGTTTGAAATCGTCATTTATCTTCGTTAGCTATTGAGAAATGTCTTCTGATACTACTCATAAAGGGTTTCTAAACATTGATTAAATCTCTCCTTACTTGTTCTTTTAGTAGATTTAATGTCTATGGTTATAATATATTTGTTTTAATATAGTTTCTTTAAATAAATGCTTTTGCTTTTTCTTAACTTATATCCTCATTTCTCAACAATCCCTTCACATGAAGGGTTTCTAAACATTGATTAAATCTCTCCTTACTTGTGCTTTTAGTAGATTTTATGTCTATGGTTATAATATATTTGTTTTAATATAGTTTCTTTAAATAAATGTTTTTCTTTTTCTTAACTTATATCCTCATTTCTCAACAATCCCTTCACATGTTTGGATATTTTGTGACTTTTCAATCATTTCCATGAGTATAGGTACTTAAGGAAATCTGAATATTTATAGTTTTTTTTTTTCACCTTTGCGTACTATGTTTTCCTTCCCTATGGAGGATTATATAGTATTGCTAGAACATTTACGCTACTCTAAACAAAGACATATATAACTACAAGGTGTATAGAGAACCAATTTGTATTCTGATTATTATGTTCCAGTTACCAGTGTGGGTATCTCGTGCAACTTGGAACTTTTAAGCATAACATAACAAGGCCCACGAACATACATTTCACCTAGCCCTGAGATAAGCGTCTTAATGTTCTTCCAAAACATATTATATATGCTTCAATCTAGATAAGCAATCCCTTTAGGGAATGGAATTCATTGATTTTTCTTTTTGTCCCCTATGGACAATGTTAACCAAAGATGATTTAGTTAATCATGTTGAATACAATTTCCCTCACATACTTCTAGGTTTCCTCTCCCTCTCAGGGCATGTGTGTCTTTATTTTCTATGTGTCAAGTAGATAACAAATATCCTTTAGTATTTCAGTTGGTTTAGCTCTAGAAGCATTCCTTAGGTTATTTTTCCAACCCACATTCAAATGGGATTCGATAGCCACATAGGTAATTGATTATGAATTCCATTGCTATATTCAGAGGTCGCTAGGTGTGGTGAATACTATTGATACAATTCACGCCATTAATTATCAATTGCATATAGTCCTTGATTAATGATTTATTCTTTTCATTAAACTGATAGCGATTGTATTTTAAACCTTTTCGTGCAGGGAAAAAAATGTTCTAATTGCAATACTTGTTTTATCCATAGAGCATCCTTCTGCATACAACCAAAAATTTAAAATTCTAAAAACTTTGCACAAACATACATAATAAATCGTGCATGCACATCACATGAGTCTTCCTATTCAATCAGTTCATAACAATCATTTCTCATTTCTATTCTACAAATTCATATAAATAAATAATCTAATGTTATACATAAAAAGAAAATAGAATTATATCTAACCATAAACTAACTTTTTCAGGAATATTTAGAAATTGAGAATGATCCTCCAAACAATGAAATGTCTCCACAATTCCTCTTGACCTAAGATCTTGTTTCCCTCTTAGAATTCTTGATTGCCTTAGAATTCCTGATTGATTACAGACGGTTTTTTATATATAGAATTTGTTTCCCTCGTAGAATTCTTGATTGTCTTCGAATTCCTGATTGATTCTAGGTGATTTTTTATATATAGAATTATTCTGAGTGTATTTTAGTAGTGTCTTCCTTTATGGTCTACCAACATTTTTGTCTAAGTCTTTTATTTTAAGCTTTTTTTTTTAAATATATTTTTTCTTTTATTTAAAAAACGTTTTTCTTTTCCAAAGGGCTTTATTCCACCCTACTTAGTATTTCTCTCCAACTAAGTAATTAACATAATATTTCTCTCACATTATGTTAATTTAATTTCTTTTATTTTTCTCTGAGGAATTTTTAGGAGACTTTTAGGGAAGGTCGATTATATGGATTTGGCCACCACAACTTTTTCCAAGTTAGCAAGAAGTCTTCTACACTCTAGTGCCATTTCCTAGATATATCCAAGCTATTTATTTATTTATTCAATAATATAATTACATCATGACATAATTCTTATCAAGGCTCCCCTCACCATTGCCACCAATAATAGTTCAATGTCCATAAATGGTAATTTTCTAAAAAGCATGGCCAGAGGGGTGTTACAAAATGTATTTGGATTAAAATTAGTAATTCATATAATTAAATTTTGGTTTCTATTTGAGCTAACCCTGTAGAACAGAGAGGAGACTAATTGACAAATGCAAATGTCTATGTGTGAGAGATAGATAGAAAAGTCTTTTTGAAGACTTAGGGGGATCAAACTCATTTGGGTAATTTGAGAATTGGGTTTTATGTATACCAGTATAGATCCATCCTAAGTACCAATCTAACATGACCCAAGAGGGATCAAATTTCTTCGCGTGCAAACTTCTTTAGAGTTTAAAATACAATGTTTTATTTTTCATTGTTTAAATTGTATTTTTAAATGCTAAATAAAGTATATATAGGACGAAATAAATGTTTTAACCAAAAAACTTAATTTTTCATTTTATATATATATATATATATATATATATATATAGTTAATTTACATTAAAGTATTTTACATTACATATAGATTGAGATACTTCATTTTTTTTTTATTATAACCGACATTATTTTTTTATTTACAACATAATTTTAAATTTTAATTTAAAAAAAATTAACAAACTTAAACCCCTCATACAAAATTGTAAAATAAAACTTTCAGCTCAACTAATCAATCATTAAAATGGCAAATAAAGATTTTTATAAAATATATAACAATCTAAGAATTATAATGCCCTTTTGAAAAACAAAATTTAACAAGTAAAATTGTGATCCACACATGTTTCACTAGTAAAATCCGGAAGTTGAGTTGATAGAGATATGTAAGACTGAATTAGAGGGAAAAAGAATTTCCTATATCATTGTTTCCTTAATATGCATTAGTTACATTATCATTCGAGATTCACCATAAGTTTGATTACTCTCATTCGAGATTCGCCATAAGTTTGATTACTCATATTAAAACTATTGAATCAAACATGATAAAGCACTAAGTTAAATGAAGAGTAATTTGATGCTTTTGAATTAAGCGTGATGAAGCACTAAGTTAAAGTGAAAAGTGATTGGATGCTTTTGAATTAAACGTGATGAACGACTAAGTTTAAGCAATATGATAATCATAACTTTATTATTGATTTTTTTTTTACAATAAAATTTTATATTACATATCAGTTATATATATTATTATATATATGATTATTATTATTATTATTTCTCACTTATTTTACTCATTTTAATAATAATAAAAAATAAAATGTGCATTTTATATTTCTTAAATGTAACCGTCTGAAATTTGAAAAGTGTGTTTTGGGTATTCTTCTATATTTTGCCAAAACGTGAGACCCGTGGGTATGTAGGTCACTAGAGATTGAACATAAATAAGTAACCTTATCAAACCCTGTTAATATCATTACCAGGCACATACGTGGTTGAAATTCGAAAAGCTAATTAAGAATTAAGTAAATAGGAATATAGACACATTTGGGGTGAATTAAGTAAGTCTAAAGATACACATCTGCAGTGGTTTTAGCTGAAAATGCAACCGAAAAATGCGTTAAAAATATTTCGCCATCATGCCCAGACAGCTAAAGAGTTTCCAGTGATTTAACAATTAGGTTGCACTTTTAAATTATTCTTGACATTCTTATTCTCCGACTGCTAGCCATTTTTAATTACCAATGTTTCTCCCCCGACGAAAAATATCAGTCGGCTATTCTATTGATGTGTATCGGAAAATGAAAGAAGGTTAAACCAAATAGACCATCAAATCATCATTGGTCATCGTATTTGAGAATTCATTCCCCGAGTTTGATCGAATAAAATCATCTTACACGTAAACACGTAATATTCCACATAATATTCTTACACGTACAGAAGTAAAATACGCATCTCGGACAATTTGATAACATAAGGAATTTGATTCTTCTGTCGGAAGATTCTACAAGTAGAGAATAATGATTGATCTAAACGAAAACGTAGATAGAAGAAAATTTAGATAGATAGATAGAAGGCTGGGTACGTATCGAAAGCAAACGTAGATAGAATAAAACCTAGTATCTAAAAGCTATCTTTGACGACAATTGCTTCCCCATGAAGCAAAATTGTCACGCAGGAGGGGGTTCAACGTGCCCTATTCCTGGCTATGACCCGCTGGAAAAATGTCAGTTCCATCGTATTTGTTGTCGTATTGTCCTAGTAGTCTTTTCGAGGGGAAGTGTGCTTTGCCGTCTTAACAATTTCATGACCAGCTCTACCGTTAGCTCTCGCCAACTTGTTATTGCCAGAAACGTCGTTGCCAAGAACAACGCCCTCACTCCCCTTGCGGTTCACACTCAGGAGACTGCGGTTATTTATTACCACAGCGTTATATGAGTGGATAAACCGAGCGTCGCTCCATGAAAAGGCGTCAACAAGAAGCAAGAGCAGAAGTATAACAGAAACAATTCGAGCCTTCATTTTTGAATGAAACCGAGTATCTACCACCTTGCAAGTGATCGAAGTACTACAGAGCTTATGTTGAGTTGGCTGAGGTCTTAACGGTCATTTATATATATATTTCTCCCGTAGTTTTGCATTAACATAAACATAGATGCTTCCGAATATACCCTTTGCTAAATTCTTGTTCTGAATGATATGAACCATTTGCCATACATCTTTTGCTGTTCATCAGTAAATTTTCATATCAGCTTTACTGTGACCTTCGGTGTCTGTCGTCGAGATCGGGTCTATAGCATAATAAACTGCATTTTATAATATATTTTTTTCGAAATCATGTACAGTTGGTACATTGGTATCTACAGTACAGTACGTTTATGACAAGTAACATGTCGCCAACTGTACGTCCAATTTGAAGGATCTGTATTTACAAGTAACATGTTGCCAACTGGAGTTAGTCGGATAGAGTTGCATTAACATAGATATTTCTCCCATATATTTGCATTAACATAGATATTTCTCCCATATATTTGCATCAACATAGATATTTCTCCCATAGATTTTTGTTAACATCAGCATAGATGCTTCGGAAGAGTCCCTGCCACGTTGTAATACAAACAACCAATAATTTCAGTGTCAAATCAACGATTTGAAGTTTGAACCACTTGCCATAAATCTTTTGTGGTTTCTTTGTAAATTTCCAGATTGGATTTATTGTGATCGTTCGGTCTCTGTCGTCCAGATCCTTTCCCTAGCATAATAAATAGCATTTTACAGTATTTTTTTTTTAAATGATGTAAAGTTGTGTTTATTGTAACCCTTCGGTCTCTGTCGTCCATATCCTCTCAATAGCATAATAATTAGCATTTTGCAATCATTTTTAAGAAATCATGTAAAGTTGTGTACCTTGGTATCTACCGTTTCGGTACCTTTATGACAATATGCGTGCTTTTGAAAGGATCTTTATCTACAAGTAAAACGCAGCTCACCGGGGAGTCTGAATGCTTCTACGGCTCACATTAAAACCTTTTATCTTCGACAGTCACTTATTTTAGGTACCAACTCCCAAAGCTAAGGAATCTTGCACGGCCGTTGATGGCAACTCTTTTTTAATGGTTAAAGATCCAGTTGACGCAGTAGTCATTGTCTTTGGTGATTCCTTGCTGACATAGGCACTTCTGATTAGCCTTACAGATTCACATGTCCACATAGGGACTCGTGCATCTAATTGATTGCTTTATGAAATATTAGCTAAAGCTCTCTCGGTAACGACCATTAAAATATTATTTATTTATTTGTTCGATTAAAATTAGTATTTTTTATATTTATTAAATGAAATCAATGTGGTTCATTATGTTTGATTTTGGTTAATATTTTTCATTTCTTTTTAAATCATTCATTATTGTTATTTATATTTATGGTAAATTCTCCAACTTCCACAAATAGTTTTATGAATGGTATAATTCTAAATGATCGAATGACGGATATTGATTCTCTGATATTTGCATGAAGAGATTCTTTTAGAAGTTGTTGTTATAGATTAATGTACCACAATCCATCAGTTTTTATTTAAATATCATGACTTTTGTTTTGTTGTTATTAATAGCCATATCTATCATGGAGTAGAAATTATAGTCTTTTGAACTTCTTTCTAAAATTGTAGTGGTTCTTTATGAAAACAACAATATCATTACTTTATAGAAAAGAAGTTATGACCATACCACTAAGCTTGACTCAACAACTCTTATAGCTAATGAATTTATATGCCAAAAATTATATGCGATAATGGACACCCTTGTTTGACTATAATATTTCATTTAATTTCCTTCAACGAACCCTCAATTGTCATAAGATTCTAAGTAACATTCTCTTACATCTTTGTCGTAATAACCCTCAATTCAAAAGAACTATTATTTCTTCTAGCCTCTTCCATAGCTTTCTTCTAAGAATAATATTTTTTTGTCAAAATCTTTTCTGAAGTAATAAAATCATAGCAAGGGATAAGTTTTATTATTTTAGCATTCCATTCTATATATCCTAAGAGTAACAAGACACTCCATGGTTGAATAATGCCTCATAAACCTAGCTTCAAATTTAGCTCTTTTACCATTGATTTCAAGCCAAAGGATAATCTTTTATTTGAATATAAGATTTTACAACTTGGCTAAAGTGTGTCTAATCACGATGTTTTTGTAATAAAAGGGGATTTTTTATCCAAACTCTTCAAGATAAGCACAATAGGGCTTTGCACCCTAGGATTAATGAAGACTTGCTTCTCTACTAACTTAAAGATCTTGTGTATGTGTGGGATGAGGATAGGTATCTTTATTTTAAATTTAATAGCTTCCAAGCCTTTAATGTCACTAAATTACCCATTAGATAGCTACTTAACTCAAAAATAAATGTCTTCCAAAGAAAATATGTCATCATTTCTAAAGGAATTAAAAATAGTGTCCATGGAATTAGGGGATACCTAGAGGTTTATAAGGTAAATATTTCGGTAAACGCTCTAGATTTCTTCTTATATAGTATAATTTATTTCTTTTAATAAGATATTTACATTTGTTGACCTTATCAAGTTTTAACATTTCATTAGTAGCATCCATAATATGTTTTCTCCAAAATTTACTAAAGTTAA
This sequence comes from Pinus tabuliformis, assembly GCA_031772625.1. Lineage (NCBI taxonomy): Eukaryota > Viridiplantae > Streptophyta > Pinopsida > Pinales > Pinaceae > Pinus > Pinus tabuliformis. The sequence goes on along the minus strand of CM062807.1, from coordinate 1,072,083,733 downwards.
ACTTAGAGAATTATAGTATATATAATATCCTTTCCTTCCTTTAATAATATCTTTCTATATATTTATCTTATGAAGTTTTAAGGTTTTTTATGAGTCTCTCTACTAATTCCCTAATAGTTTTCCTCCCAAATTTTGTAGGGTTGGACACAATAAGTACTCTTGCTTTCTACATATATAGTCTCTTTTTTCCTCCAATAAGAGCTTTATGTGTGTTTATCTTATCAATTTTTAAGGTTTTGAAAGGAGTAACCCTAATTCTAAGGTTAGAAAGTACTCTTGCTTTCTACATATATAGTCTCTTTTTTCCTCCAATAAGAGCTTTATGTGATGGCCCAGCCCTGGCGTTTGCTGACGTATGTAAGTCTGATGTGGAGGATAGCCACCCCGCCGTCTGTCACAGGTCCTCTCGACCCTTCTGCAATTAATATGGCCTAACTTCGGTTCCGTCCGGGCGTACCTCTGTATCAACTTCTGATCTGGAAATTTAATGCCGTCCCTTTCCACCGGTTGAAAGTGTCACTGCCGGTGCCCTCGGTCCAACGTTCCCGCCTTTCCTAAACCCTAAGTCTCCGGTTTAATAGCACTCTGCCATTTCATTGTGCCGGTTTACTTTGTTATGTTTCGCTCTGCTGGAGCGTTACCTTCTGGATAGGTCTATATGCGTTAGGGAAAGGGTTTCGGTTTCCTTCAGTGTTCTTGAGCGAACTCTGCTCTGCTATGATAGCTGACTCCTTCGTCGCTGCTGTTGGTTGCCCGAACCCGCAGACTCAGGTTAACCGTTCACTACTCAATTCTGTCGTTTGGAAATTGCTAACATAGGGATTGTCTTTACTGTAACATGTTTTCGAGTTTCTATTCTGGATATCTGACTGTATGCGATGATGCCAGGTTTCGTTCCTTCGCGCTCGGGGTTGGAGGAGTTCAACTCTGCTCCCAAGGTAATTTAAGGTTCTATGCCTTATTCGTTGTCTTTATCTGCCACTGTAACTTACGGATTTCTGCCCCTTTTCTTCAGGCTTGAGTTGGTAACTCGTTGCCGCTAGTTTCTCAAGCAAAACAAATGGGTAAGTCTGGAGTTCTGCGCTTTCCTTCCTTATTCCGTTTTGTTCTGTTTGTCTTCTCGTTTCTAACCCTCGCTCCTTTTACTTGCAGGTATTGGGAAGGGTCGGCTTCCGGGGTTTTGCCGCCTGCAACTTTGGAAACCCTCCGCCTCTCAAAAGGGTAGGGTCGTTCCCGTCTATACTTCTCTGTTTTAGTTATAGGGTACCAGGTTCGATCCTGGGTTTGTCCGCCTTTCGTTTTTGGTCCACAGCTGGGATATCCTGTTCTGTTGTATTCTTTGTACACGGTGTTGGTATATGTGTTTATTCTGGGCCGAGTGCTGTTTGCTCGAAATGTTTTGTAATAGAATTTGGGACTGTAAAAGAACTCGGTTTTTCTTCCTGTGCGATTGAATGATATTAAATTAAGAATACAGAGAAACAGTTTGTTTTTGGTACCTGGTTGTTTCGTTGTGGGGTTAGCACGTTCCGCCTTTGATTCAAATATGTGTTTGTTGTTGTGGCACTGTCGCGTCCTCTGATAGTTTCCCCTTTCAGTTTCTGCTAGAAACAAAAAAAACTCTGTGGCAGTCTCGTGGTCCTTGTTTGTTCTGTTCAGTTCTATAAATTGAATATTTTCACAGGCATTTACAAATGTATGGGTCACATGACAATGTACAGCTTTGCAAATATTAGATAAATAGTTAACTAGAACAAATGCTTTATTAGCTTGCAGACAGAGGGTTCAATTTCTGTAGTTGTTTACTTTTCTCGTTCAGAGGGGGTCTCCCTCATTACACTCTTTTCCTGCTTTTTATTCATCAACTCATAACCGCTTTCCTTGCGGTTGAACTATGCCATCCGGTTATGGCAACCGACTGACAGTTTACTCTAATAAGAATGTTAAGCAACTGTTTTAACTTCTAGACTACAACAAAACAAAATTACAACTAAGATGCTATGGTCGTTAACGACCTTCTAGGAAATTAAAATAAATAAAAAAACACAATGATTAACAGAAAGTAACAACCACCAGTGTAACGACCTGTCCACCTGGCATGTATTCCTTGTCCCGTAACTGGTCTCCCTCCATGAAACAGTTAACTGTCCGCTGTCCCCTAAGAGCTGGATGCTCCTGCATCAGGCTTCCGGGGTGACAAAAAGTCATGGCTCCGTTCCATGAGGTCGTCAACAGAATAGCCTGTTTTCTGGATCTGAGTCGCATTAAGCCACGAACTGTCCAATATTGGACGGTTCTTCCATTTGACCAAATACCGTAAATATTCCTTTCTGCGCGTGTGCCTAGCTACCTGTGTGTCCAGAATCCGTTCAATCTCGAGGGGTGGTGCCATGGGCATCTGTCTCACCCATGAACTTTCCTCATCATTGGTATCCTGCGGTGGTTCTGCTGCTACCTGGTCCTTCGAATCTGTGACATAAGGAAACAAATCTGCCACGTTAAAAATGGGAGAAATACCAATCCCTGGTGGCAATTGTATCTCATAAGCGTTCGCAGAAAATTTTCGAAGGATTTTACAGGGACCGATTTTCTTAAATTTTAGCTTGTTGTACTCCCGTTTCGGAAACCGCTCTTTGCGCAAGTACGCAAGGACTTCATCCCCAACGTTGAACTGTACTTCCCGTCGTTTTGAATCAGCTCGCTGTTTATACCTTTGACTGCTGTCCTGTAATTTCTGCTTGACTTGCTCATGCAGATTCTTCATTGCTTGAGCAAAATCTTCTCCATCAGCGCTTCGTTTTTCGAGCTTCCCCAAATCCCGTAATTCATGCACCCCTCGCGGATGCATGCCGTATAAAATCTGGAAAGGACTAAGACCAGTACTGCGATTTGGTGAGTCGTTATACGCGAATTTCGCCTGAGATAGTACTCGGTCCCATGTCCGGGAATTCTCACCAGTTAAACTCCGAAGTAAGTTCCCTAAACTCCGGTTTACAACCTCTGTTTGGCCGTCTGTCTGTGGATGGTAAGCCGAACTGAATTGTAACTGGGTGTTCAACTTCTTCCACAAGGTTCGCCAAAAATGACCGGTGAACTTCACATCCCTGTCGGAGATGATGGATCTTGGAAGTCCATGCAAACGAATAATCTCATTGAAAAATAAATGTGCTACATAAGTAGCATCGCTGGTTTTCTTACAAGGTATAAAGTGCGCCATCTTGGAAAACTGATCTACCACAACCATCACGGAATCAAGACCTCGTTGTGTCTTAGGTAAACCCAAAACAAAATCCATGCTAACGGAGTCCCACGGTCGGTCTGGAATGGGTAGCGGTAGATAAAGCCCTGTATTCTGACTGTGACCCTTTGCTAGTTGGCAAACTTTGCACCTACTCACGTACCTTTGCACGTCTCGCTGCAATTTCGGCCAAAAATAAAAATGTCGTACCTGAGCAGTCGTTTTATCTATACCAAAGTGTCCAGCCAAACCCCCACTGTGTTTTTCCTGAATAATGTTATCCCGCATAGAACAATTGGGAATACATAGCTGTCCTCCCTTAAACAACAACCCTTCTTGTAGATTATAGTCCAACCACATGCTGTTGTTCCTCAATAGAGGGTTTTGGCAAGCCTCAAAGGCTTCCTTAAAGTCAGTATCTGTGGAATACAACTCCTTCAGGTGCTCAAAGCCTAGAACCTGCACTGTAGCCTCCTGCAAGAGTAGTATCCTTCTACTCAGTGCATCTGCCACCTTGTTTGCTTGCCCACTGATATGTTTCAGTACAAACGTAAAATTCTGTAAATATTCCACCCATGCTGCATGCTTGTGGTTCAACTTATGTTGCTGCATAATGTACTGTAACGCAGAGTTATCTGTAAACAGAACAAACTCATTACCCAACAGATAGTGCCTCCAGTGTTTTAACGCCTGGACAATTGCATAAAATTCCTTGTCATAGGTTGAGTATTTCTGTCTACTCTCGTTCAGCTTTTCACTGAAGTATGCAACTGGTCTATCCTCCTGACTTAATACTGCCCCAATGGCTGTATTACTGGCATCACAACGAACCTGAAAAGGTTTGTTAAAGTCAGGCAGCCTCAATATCGGCCTTTCAGTAATCTTCCTCTTCAAAGTCTGGAAACCTCTTTCCGCTGCCTCAGTCCAGTGAAATGGCTGATTTGTCTTCTTGATCGTATCCAACATAGGTGCACAAATCTCGCTGAAATTCCTGATGAATTTCCTGTAGAAGCTCGCTAATCCATGAAAACTGCGGACTTCAAATAAACTTCCCGGTGAAGGCCAGCTAACTATAGCTGCCACCTTTTCTGGGTCCATTTTCAGCTCATTTTCTGCAATTACAAAGCCCAGATATATTAACTCCTGCTGAAAAAAGTACACTTTTTCAGATTGATCAGCAGTTTATTCTGCTGCAACTTCCTCAACACATCGCGTACATGCCTGAAATGTTCTTCTTCAGTTTTACTGAAAATCAAGATGTCGTCCAAGTAAACTATCACAGATTTTCCAATAAACTCCTTCAGCACTTCATTCATCAAACGCATGAACGTACTAGGAGCATTGCTCAACCCAAATGGCATCACCAACCACTCATATAAGCCTTCGTTCGTCTTGAAAGCTGTCTTCCACTCATCTCCTTCTCGAATTCGAATCTGGTGATATCCACTTTTTAAGTCAATTTTCGAGAAATAAGCTGCCCCACTCAGACAATCCATCATGTCGTCCATTCTTGGTAAGGAAAATCTGTAACGAACTGTAATTTTATTTATGGCTCTAGAATCTGTGCACATTCGCCATTCACCTCCCTTCTTTGGAGCCAGCACGGTTGGTACTACACAGGGGCTCATGCTCTCTCGAATCAACCCTTTGTCTAATAACTCCTGGACCTGCTTCCTGATTTCCTCATGGCCCTTAGGACTCATTCGATAAGCTACTTTGTTTGGCAGACTTGCCCCTGTTATAAAGTCAATGCAGTGACTAATACCTCTCTTGGGTGGGAGTTCATCCGGAAGGTCATCCACCACGATGTCCCCAAATTCCTGCAACAGCTTCTGAATTTCCTCGGGCAAATCTGAAATCTGTGTATGCAATATCACCGCTTTTGGTCTTCGTATGACAGCAAAATTTACTTCACTGTCCTCCATCTGTTTTATAAATTCTTTTCCGCCCATCAGCAATGCCTTCACTCCACTGGCTTCTGCGGTATTTTCCTCTTTGATGGGTACAAGCGTGTGCTTGATCCCATCTTTGACAAACCTGTAACAATTGGTTTTTCCATCATGGACTGCGCTCCTGTCAAACTGCCAGGGTCGTCCTAACAAAATATGACAGACATCCATCGGCATAACATCGCAGATGATTTTGTCTTTGTACTTGCCTATCTGAAACTCCACCTCACACTGTTCATCCACCAACAGTTGGTGTCCCTTTTGCAGCCATGACACCTTATATGGAGTGGGATGTTTCAGCTTTTTCAGACCAAGTTTTTCCACCATCTCTACCGCTACCAATTTGTCGGTACTTCCACTATCGATGATCAGCTTGCAGCACTTGCCCTGTGACTTGCAAACAGTTCGGAATAGAGCTTTTCATTGATCAGGTTCTGCAATTTCTTTTGTTGGTTTTAACAACACCTTATTCAATACCAAAGCCTCGCCTGTCTCTGGGGCATTTTCCACTTCTTGAGGTGCTGCTTCAGCATCCTCTGAATGAGAAACATAAGCTCTTCTTCCACCTACAGGTTCACCCTCAGGACAGTCATATGATTTGTGTCCCAACTTATGGCAACGATAGCACTGGACAGTTCCCCTGCCCCGACCACTTCCTCGCCCTTGCTGAGTTGGTTGTCCTCCTCTAGTGCTATTGTCCCTCTCTCCTATGCCAGCAGACTTAGAGCTGCTGCCTTCTTCGTTGGAACCTGCACTTCTACCTCTTCCAAAAACCTTACCTTTTCCCCTGCTAGTTCCACCTCCTCTCCTGGCGTTTTGCTTCCGGTTAATTTTCTCCTCTGCCTTCAGTGCAAACTCGTAGGCTTCATCCAATGTTCGGGGTGAAAGGATACCGATTTCATCCAGTATTTCCCCCCTCAAACCATTCACAAATCTGGCTGTTTTTTCTAGGGTATCTTCCACATACCCTGCCCGCAAATTCAGTTTATAGAATTCCTCTGTAAATTCTTTAACAGTCATTCCTCTTTGTTTCAAGCTCTGCACTTGTCTGTATAACATAATTTGATAATCCTTTGGCAGAAATTTTTCCTTTAGCTTGGCCTCCATTCTGGCCCATTTCTTTATAGGTGGTTTCTGCTGTCTTTTCCTCTCTGCCTGAACGCTGTCCCACCACAAGGACGCATGTCCTTTCAGCTTCGTGGCAGCGAACTTCACCTGTTTGTCCTCACTGGTTTCCTCAAATTCAAAATATTTATTTACTTCGCTTAACCAATCTAATAATACATCTGCAGATAGGCTCCCGTCATAGGTGGGCAGCTCATGCTTAGGCTTATGACTAGATAGCAAAACCGACTTTAATATCCGTAATTCTGGTGTTACCCCCTCAAACTCATCTTCAGGTTCTGCCACCTCTTCATCGCTGTCATCTGCTGGGTTTCTCCTTCCCCCAGCTTCTAGCACTGCTAATCTATCTCTCAAAACGCGGATCTCTTCGCGAAGTCCCTCTTCCGCTATCCTTCTGATCGCTCTTCCTCTTCCTCGTCCTCCTCTACCACCTTCCATTCTACCTACTGTCCAACCTGCTCTGATACCACTTTTGATGGCCCAGCCCTGGCGTTTGCTGACGTATGTCAGTCTGATGTGGAGGATAGCCACCCCGTCGTCTGTCACAGGTCCTCTCGACCCTTCTGCAATTAATATGGCCTAACTTCGGTTCCGTCCGGGTGTACCTCTGTATCAACTTCTGATCTGGAAATTTAATGCCGTCCCTTTCCACTGGTTGAAAGTGTCACTGTCGGTGCCCTCGGTCCAACGTTCCCGCCTTTCCTAAACCCTAAGTCTCCGGTTTAATAGCACTCTGCCATTTCATTGTGCCAGTTTACTTTGTTATGTTTCGCTCTGCTGGAGCGTTACCTTCTGGATAGGTCTATATGCGTTAGGGAAAGGGTTTCGGTTTCCTTCAGTGTTCTTGAGCGAACTCTGCTCTGCTATGATAGCTTACTCCTTCGTCGCTGCTGTTGGTTGCCCGAACCCGCAAACTCAGGTTAACCGTTCACTAATTAATTCCGTCGTTTGGAAATTGCTAACATAGGGATTGTCTTTACTGTAAGATGTTTTCGAGTTTCTATTTTTGGATATCTGACTGTATGCGATGATGCCAGGTTTCGTTCCTTCACGCTCGGGGTTGGAGGAGTTCAACTCTGCTCCCAAGGTAATTTAAGGTTCTATGCCTTATTCGTTGTCTTTATCTGCCACGGTAACTTACGGATTTCTGCCCCTTTTCTTCAGGCTTGAGTTGGTAACTCGTTGCCGCTGGTTTCTCAAGCAAAACAAATGGGTAAGTCTGGAGTTCTGCTCTTTCCTTCCTTATTCCGTTTTGTTCTGTTTGTCTTCTCGTTTCTAACCCTCGCTCCTTTTACTTGCAGGTATTGGGAAGGGTCGGCTTCCGGGGTTTTGTCGCCTGCAACTTTGGAAACCCTCCGCCTCTCAAAAGGGTAGGGTCGTTCCCGTCTATACTTATATGTTTTAGTTATAGGGTACCAGGTTCGATCCTGGGTTTGTCCGCCTTTCGTTTTTGGTCCACATCTGGGATATCCTGTTCTGTTGTATTCTTTGTACACGGTGCTAGTATATGTGTTTATTCTGGGCCGAGTGTTGTTTGCTCGAAATGTTTTGTAATAGAATTTGGGACTGTAAAAGAACTCGGTTTTTCTTCCTGTGCGATTGAATGATATTAAATTAAGAATACAGAGAAACAATTTGTTTTTGGTACCTGGTTGTTTCGTTGTGGGGTTAGTATGTTCCGCCTTTGATTCAAATATGTGTTTGTTGTTGTGGCACTGTCGCGTCCTCTGATAGTTTCCCCTTTCAGTTTCTGCTGGAAACAAAAAAAAAACTCTGTGGCAGTCTCGTGGTCCTTGTTTGTCCTGTTAAGTTCTATAAATTGAATATTTTCATAGGCATTTACAAATGTATGGGTCACATGACAATGTACAGCTTTGCAAATATTAGATAAATAGTTAACTAGAACACATGCTTTATTAGCTTGCAGACAGAGGGTTCAATTTCTGTAGTTGTTTACTTTTCTCGTTCAGAGGGGGTCTCCCTCATTACACTCTTTTCCTGCTTTTTATTCATCAACTCATAACCGCTTTCCTTGCGGTTGAACTATGCCATCCGGTTATGGCAACGGACTCACAGTTTACTCTAATAAGAATGTTAAACAACTGTTTTAACTTCTAGACTACAACAAAACAGAATTACAACTAAGATGCTATGGTCGTTAACGACTTTATAGGAAATTAAAATAAATAAATAAAACACAATGATTAACAGAAGGTAACAACCACCAGTGTAACGACCTGTCCACCTGGCATGTATTCCTTGTCCCGTAACTGGTCTCCCTCCATGAAACAGTTAGCTGTCCGCTGTCCCCTCAGAGCTGGATGCTCGTGCATCATTATGTGTGTTTATCTTATCAATTTTTAAGGTTTTGAAAGGAGCAACCCTAATTCTAAGGTTAGAAATAGAGAGGTGCAATAAATTATCTTGCTTCATACTTATATCAATTCTATTATTATGATCATATTAACGACTCATATTTCCATTATTCTTCTTATATAGCAAAGAGGGTTGTAGAAAAACTATAATAGATATTTTTAGTGTTATTTTTATAAGATAAGATGTGTAAATACTTATTTAAATCCTTTAAAAATAGATCCATTTTACTTTTTTTAAAAGTAGGTGCCTTTGACTCTCACTCTCATGCATATGCCTGTTTTTCATGGCCAATTTTAGAGTTAAGGTTAAATGTCTATGTGGCTCATAGTAATTTAAAAATGTCATATTTTACAATTTATTTGGATATCCATGATATTACCTTAAAAACCATAAATACAACCCATTTACATGGATTTGGCTACTTAGTTATGCCATTGTAAATTATAGGATCTTTAGAATTATAGAGTTTGAATTTTTTGTTAGATCTTCTGATTTTTTTTTAATCTACAAGCTAAAAATGGGAACTCAAGTAGCCAAAGAGGATTAATGCTTGCATAATTACTTAGAAGAATAGGTTGGTTAGATATGATTCTATTGTTAAAGTCTCTTCTCTCATAAAAAGAGGATATTACCTTCATTACTTAGATTGTGAATATCCTCCTTTAAATTGTTATAAGGGAAATTCTTATCGAGATTGTTTTTCTTGTAAAAGCTAAAAGTGATAGGTGAGAAATAAAAAATCCACTTATGAAGTCAGTGTGAGAGACATTAGTTTTATATAATAAGTTATTTCTCCTATCCCTCTACTAGAGGAGTTCTTGTTCCAACTTAACCACAAAATGATTAAAATGATCATCTTCCTAACTTTCATGTAAAAAAATGAAGAGTAAAATATATTTTTATTTTTATTAAAATTAACATATATGTGTGTGTTCACATCGACAATACCTTTATATTTATTTCCTATATGAAGAGTGTGAAGATTCATGTACTTAGACACTATTCATACTAAAAAATACCTCAAAGTTCTTTAAGTAAGAGGATAACAACATTCTCCAATCAGTTGAATTAAAATTAATTGACAAAACTAAAATATGTATTACTTACATAAAAAAAATCAAAATATGTCTATGATGTTAGAAAATAAAGAGAATATTATAATTTAGCTTTTATATTTTATAATTTATTTTTGTCCACTAAAATAATATAGTGTAATTGTAAATAAAATACTGATTTTATACTGTATAAAATATATTTTTTATACATAAATAAACTCAATATCTACTAATAACTCAAATTTTGTAATTTCAACTAATTTTAAGTTAAATTTAAAATTAGTAAAAATATAATATAAAACCATAATATAATTTAAACATATTCCAAAACCTAAAAATAATAATTTAAATTTGTAATCTCAACTAATCTAAAAATAATAACTTAAATTTGTAGATTTGTAATTCGTACCGATTCCAATGAAATTTCAATATCAATTAAAAGAAAACCATGGAAAACGATTTAATTTCAATATCAATTAATAAAACGGTGGGAAAACGATTTAGAATCTAGTAGCCCACAGGGCCTTATGAATGCCCATTTAGTGCTTCATGGACTTCACTACAGAATGTACGATTTAGAATCTAGTAGCCGACAAGGCATGATAAATGCACATTTAGTTCCTCATGGACTTCACTACAGAATGTTTGACTCAAGTATGGACATGCCATTATAATGGCTCATTTAATGCTTCATCGATTTTATTATAAGAATGTTTGACTCATGGATTTTTGGTTTAAGTCATTTAAAGGTTTAATTTATGCACTATATATTTAATATATCATCTATTCTTTAATGCTTCGTTCTGCCACTATATCAAAAAATATAAACCTTAAAAGCTTTTAAGGATTTAAAAATAAATTTAGAGAGACAACTTCATCCTACGTAGTCAAACTTATATAATATAATGCGAAAATATAAACTATAGAATGGATGACTATCCATAGAATTCCTATATAATTATTTTAATGCCAAAACAAATATAGTTCTTCATGGAATTAGTAATAGGGGAAAACGCCCTTCGTACGAGCATAATACGGAAAAGAGCGATATGTTTTTCATCCAATGGGCCATGGCACGACAACCCTCGTGGCCGTTAACAATTCTGTTTCATAGAAGGGGGAAATAAAATAATGGTTATATTGCATAAAACAATGTTTTCGTATACATTTTTTTTAAAGTATACATTGTTATTGGTATGAATCAAGGAAGAGACACTCCATTGTTTTCTTGGGAATGGATTTCGAAATTTGTGGCAACCAAACCACTACACAGTGTTTGCAAGGTCACGTTGTTTTAATATACATGTAGGCGTACATTTGGATACATATGAAATGACTATCAATCGAGTCTTGGCATAGGATTTTTGCCTATGAACTCGATACTGCTAATATGTGATTGGCAGATAAAGATGGATAAATACGTCCATATATGTCTTGACATTACGTGATTAGTAGATTGAGAGGAATAAATACATATACGGAGACAAGAATCTTTTTGTTTAAAAAAGTTCGAATTAGTTTACATGGTTTAAATCATAGTTTTTAACTATGTCAATTTCATGTAAAGTAATTGACATGGTTTAAGTCATAATTAATGTTGACATTTAATTATAGGGATTGGGTGAATAACTGTAAATAGTATAAATAAATAATAAAGGAAATGGAGAGTCATTGGAGGATGAAACTGAACAATCACTCCCTCTTATATATACTGCCTAAATAAATAATACAATCTCATTTTGACGAATTACCTCCTGATGACAGAGTATACATCTTATTATAATTAATATATTATTATTTTTTATTAGAATTTAAAAAAATTAAAATGAAACTTTCTTTGATAAGATACTCCCTTGTTTTATTTTCAATATTAATCATTTCTGTCTATTTAAGATAATTTAAAAAAATGGAAGATAGAATGTGGAAAAACATATAAGTAAAATATAATAATATAAATGGCAAAACCTTAAAACTAAAATGTGATTTAAAAAATAAGATACTAGTAACTGGTAGGCTTCAAGTGATCTTCATATATCAACGAATTTATGTCAATCATTGTTCTTTTTCGATCCAAATTTATTCAACAATAACTATGTCTAAAGATTTCTTTAGGGTCGATCACAAAAAAAATGTTTTTAATTAAATTCCAAACAAATAATTATTATAGTTACGATAATAACTATTGTCCAACTAACCACTAGCTATTATCCAATTAAATTAAAACACTGAAAAAAAATATATTTTAAAATATTTACAATTTTTTAAATATAAAATGTAATTTTTTAATACAAAAGTTTCCATTCATCAATAAGAAATTTGGAAAGAAAAAAAAATTGTACTATAATATTTTAAATACAAAACTTGTAAGTCTACCTTGGCATAATGCCCTCGTGCTCATTCATAGAAAAGAGAATTATAAGGTGTTTGGGAGCATCTTGCCCTTTGTTGAGCCTGGCTGTTGAGAATATCAAACCAAATGTCTTCTGCCTTCGCTGATTGTGTTGTTTGGTAAGCCTATTTGCTGAGAATAACAACAGGGTAGTTTGAAGTCTTACTAGATAAGATTTGAACTGTAACTGGATACGGAGAACCGCGCTCACGGTCAACTTCAACTAATTTTATAAATAAAAATTCCGTATTGTATTGAAATCAACCTATTATGTTGCGAACAGAATTGTATCAACAAATTACTTCAACTAATTTTATAAATAAAAATTCTGTCTTGTATTGAAATCAACGTATTATGTTGCGAACAGAATTGTATCAACAAATTTTCAAGGGAATACGTCCGAATTTGGGAATTATGGTTTAAACATCTGGGGTACACTAAAATAAACTAAGAGAAACTGAAATAAACATTATTATGTCAATAGAATGTGTTTACATACCTGTTGAACTCGTGCAATCACCACAATATAAAGGGGGTTTTAAGACAATATTTAAGATAATATTTGGGTAAATTGTCTTAACTTGAGACAAAACAAAATTTGTCTATTATCTTAAATATTGTTTTTAAGTGGGTGTTTCTAATTAAATTGTCTTAAAATGTTGTCTCTATAAAGGCAATATATAGCATTGATAAAAATGCAATGTTTGTATTAATAAAATAAAACCCACTGGTCAGCTCTACCAAAGAGAGTCTGAACCAGGAGAGTCTGGCTCTGCAGAACGCTCTACATTGTTCATGCACATTACACATTAAATAGAAAACATGGTTTTATGGAAGTTAGAACAACATCCTAAGAAATAGAAACTAATTCCTATCCTGAGGTTATGTGAACCAACTCTACCCATTCTAGGATATTCTCCATTATCTTCAATACTCCCCCTTCATGGAGAATGGGTTCACAAGTATTCCTAACGTCTCCTTAAACATTTGAAACTTTATTTTTCCAAGAGGCTTAGTGAAAATGTCTGCAACATTATCGCATGTATTACAATATTTCAGATGAATTTCTTTGGATTGCACTTTCTCCTTGACAAAGTGGAATTGAGTATCAATATGTTTAGCGTTTTTGTGAAACACCGGATTATTGGCCAACTTGATTGAACTCTGATTGTCACATTTGATTGTTGTTGCAACTGTCTGTTCTTCCCCAACATCCTAGAGAAGTCTCTGCAACCAAACCGCCTCACACGTTGCTGGACTGGCTTGATACTCTGCTTCCGTTGAGGACAAGGAGACTGTGTTTTGCTTCTTTCTGCTCCATGTGATCACCCCAGATCCAAGATTGAATGCATAATCTGTTATAGATCTGCGATCATCTACATTTCCAGCCAAATCTGAATCTGCAAATCCTGCCAATCTAACATCAGAAGAGTCAGTGTAAATAATTCCATAATCTACAGTACCTTGTAGATGCCTCAAAACATTCTTTGTTGCATTCCAATGGCTTTCAAGTGGCTTAGGCATAAATTGGCTTAGCACACTGATTACATAAGCCAAATCAAGTCTAATGGTGGTTAGGTAGATTAGACTCCCAATCAGTTTTCTGTAAAGTGTTGCATCCGCCGCTTTTGAGCCATCCTCACACTACAATTTGATGTTCTGCTATAATGGTACCAGTGCCAGCTTACACTGATCCATTCTAAATTTTTCTAACAATCCTTTGACATACTTTGCTTGGGACATAAATGTTTGACCTAAATCTCTCCAGATTTCAAGACCTAAACAGTACTTGAGTTCACCAAGGTGCTTCATCTCAAACATCTATGACATCTGTTGCTTGATTTCATCAATTAGATATGTAGTATCACCTGTAATTGTCAAATCATCTACATATAATGAAATCAACACTACGCACCCTTCTTCATCTTTCATGGTGTAAATATTAGGGTCATTCTTACTTCTATTGTATCCAGCTTGCAGAAAAAATGAATTAATCTTTTCATACCACGATCTGGGAGCTTGTTTTAGTCCATAAAGTGCTTTCTTCAATCTACAGACTAAATGTTCTTTTTCTTTCTGGAAAAACCCTTCTGGTTGCTCTAGATAAACCTCTTCTTTTAATTCTCCATTCAAAAATGTAGACTTTACATTTAGTTGGTGCATCATCCAATGTTTCTTAGTAGCTAAAGCAATTAACATTCTGATGGTGTTCAATTTAGCTACAAGGGCGAAGGTTTTTTCATAGTCTATCCCTTCTTTTTCTGACTACGCCTTTGCTACCAACCTAGCTTTTAGTTTTTCTATGGTTCCATCTGCATTAATATTTGGTTTATATAACCATTTACAACCTATGGTCTGTTTTCCTCTAGGAAGTTCAACCAATTACCAAGTGTTATTTTTGATTATTGAATCATATTCTTGTTCCATGGCTCTTTTCCATTCACTACATTCATTTACTTCTTTATTACTAGACGGTTCAACCACATTCATCATATTAGTTATAAAAGCATTTTCCATATATCTTGTAGGTATTTGATCTTTCCTACCTGATCTCCTGAGTGGTGGGGTGGTGGTTTCAAACCTTATTTGATCATCATTTACTTTTTCTTCTTACTGCTACTGCCACTGTTGTTGTTGTTGCTGTTACTGCTGTTGTTGTTGCTGCTGCTGTTGTTCATCCTCTGCCTTTGTTTGTTGTTGACCTTGACTATTCTCTGCTTCTTCTTCCTCAAAGTACGGAATGTCCCATCCATCATAGTGCTCATCAGATTCTTCATGATCCTGCTCATGGAATTTAACATCTCTACTAACAAAAGTCTTGTGAGTAGAGGGATTAAATAATCTGTATGCTTTATATGATGAACAATACCCTACAAAAGTACATTTGATGGATTTTGAATCTAATTTTCTTCTATATTCCTTTGGAATGTGGGAAAATTCTTTAGATCCAAATATTCTTAAGTGTTTTACTGCAGGCTTATATCCATATAATGCTTCGAAAGGAGTTTTAGACTCAAGACTTGTTATAGGACTCCTATTTTTCTAATAAACTGCAGTATTCATTGCTTCAACCCAAAAACCATTTGACAGATTCTTACCTTTCAGCATACCTCTAACACATTCCACCAGTGTTCTGTTCTTTCTTTCTGTTACTCCATTATGCTGTGGAGTATGGGGTACTATGAACTGCTGCAAAATTCCATGATCTTTACAATATCTGATAAGCTCATCCTTCTTGTATTCTCCCCCTTGATCAGAACAAAGAATTTTTATTTGTTTCAGTGTTTTTCTTTCAATCATATTTTTAAACTGCTTAAAGTATTCGAACATATGACTCTTCTTACTTAAGAAATACACCCAAGAAAACTTCGTATAGTCATCAATAAACAGTAGAAAATACAGTGCACTTCCTAATGATTTTGTTTGCATGGGTCCACAAAGGCTTGTGTGCACTAATTCTAGTATATCCATCTACTTCTTTTTTACTCGAACTGGGAATTCTTCTCTATGCATTTTTCCTAATGTGCAGGCATCACAATCATTAGGAACTTGCTTTAGCATAGGAAGATCTATTACCATTTCCTTCTTTTGTAGTAACAACAAATCATTGTAGTTGATGTGGCCAAATCTTTAATGCCATAGGTCTTCTGTAGTCAGGATCACCACTGTCAATTCTCGAACTAGTGTAGGTCTCACATCCAACTTGTACAGTCCTCCTGTTTAGATTCCTATAGCAATTGTTTTCATGCCATCTAGCATATCTTTAATGTAACAGTTAGATTTTAAAAAGCAACTTTCAAATCTTGATCTATAATCATAGATATAGAAATCAAGTTCTTTCTTATACCAAGCACATACATAACATTATAGATTTGTTTGATATTACCATTAAGTAGAATAACAAAAAGTTTACCGCATCCTTTGATTTGATGACTTCTGTCATCGCCTCTTCTGTCATCACCTAGGTAAATTTGTGTGCCTTCGTTGATTTCTTTAAAATCTTGAAGCTAATGCTTATTCCCTATCATGTGTGTTGATGCCCCTGAATCTACATACCAAATGTCTGCAACAACATTTTCATCACGATCTGCGATAAACAATCTGAAATTCTGCACTTGACCACCATTCGCAAGATGACCTGCATGTCTTTTCAGCTTCTGTTGTTCTTCATGATATTTCCTTTTCCTACACTCCCTGGCAATATGACCCAATTTTCCACAAGAAAAACATTTAGTTTCAGAGTAGTTTTTATTGGGGTGCATACCTTGGGTTATATTTGGCCGTTTCTGTGAACTTGCTCCATTTTGCTGTTGTGGACTCCCTTTCCCTTTGAAGTAGTTTTTCTTCACCATCAATGCAAGATTGGCACTCTGGGGCTTCAATGTCGATCTTCTTTCTTCTTCCTGCATTAGTATTCCTGTCAGCTCTTCAAATTTCGAGATCTTCTCTCTGGCATTTATCCCAGTGATGAAAATTTGGTAATCATCAGTGACACCATTCATTGTAATGGTTACAAGATCTGTATCATCAACTGTATGACCAATGTCTCATAATTTTTTTCAGATCCTTGATCCTTGCTACAAATGAAGCAATTGTTTCATTCTCCTCCATCTTCATGGATAGGATCTTACTCTTGAGGAACAGAAGATGATTTGAATTCCTAATCTCATACAACTCCTTCAGAATTCCCCATATCTCGTTAGCTAACGTACCTTCTCTGATGTGCGGTATAATGCAGTCTTTCACTGACATCTTTAACATTGTCCTTGCTCTACTTTCTCGTTTCTTCCAATCTGGGATCGATGCTGATCCAGCCGCGGGCCTCGGCTCATCCCCATTCATAATCGTCCAAGCACTTTGCGCTTCTAGCAGAGTCTGCATCTTGAACTTCCAATTTTCATAATTGGAACCATCGATCTTGTTATGCTTGTTCATGCATGCTTCAAATATATTGTTATTCATCTTGGTTATTTGAAAAAAAAATCGACAGGTAAAAGATGTTAAATTTACCCCAGATCTGTGATAGAGACAGATCACTGTTCTTCAATGTTGTTTGATCTCGCAGCACACCCACTGATCACCGTGGCTTTCTTCCCAACCTCCAAGAAGCCTTCTGTTGTCAGCTACAACCTTGTTATTGGCTTCCCCATGCCACTTCCCTGATTTATATGATCGTCGCAGATATACGCCCAATATCCGAGATTGTCACAGCTATACATCAATTTTCTGAGACGTTATCGTAGTTGTACGCCCAATATCTAAGACGATCGTAGATATAAATCAGTTTTCTAAGAATGTCACAGATGTACACTGAAAACCTGCGATGGTCAAAAAATAAAAATCGCGAGAAGTGTAATAGTGTTATCATCGTGCCTATCCACTCAAAACCTGTGACAATTTCGGTTTAGTCACACCCACCAGATAGCGTACAGGTTCCTCAGCCTTGATGCTTTGATACCATGATAAAAATGACAATGTTTGTATTAATAAAATAAAACCCACTGGTCAGTTGTACGAAAGGCAGTCTGAACCAAGAGAGTCTGGCTCTGCGGAATGCTCTACATTGTTCATGCACATTCCACATCAAATAGAAAACATGGTTTTAGGGAAGTTAGAACAACATCCTAAGAAATGGAAACTAATTCCTATCCTGAGGTTACGTGAACCAACTCTACCTATTATAGGATATTCTCCATTATCTTCAACAAACACAAACATTTTTGTCTCTCTATAGACAATTTCATTTTTGTCTCTCCAAAGACAATTTCATTTTTGTCTCTCTCGAGACAATAGTTGGAATTAAAGACATATTATCTTTATAAAGACAATGTCTTTGATCTTGACTATTGTCTCTTAAGAGACAATAAAAATTTACATTCAAAGATAATACATGATCACTTTTGTCTCTTTAGAGATAATATAAAATAATGAATCTAGAAAAATATCTCACCATTGAAATAAACCAATATTAAAAGCATTTAATTAAAAATAAATTACAATTTCATTGATTAATTCATATTAGGACACAGTGGAATCGAACCACCAACCTACTTCCTATAAAGCAGGTGCTCTACGATTGAGCTAGAACCCTTTAAAGAATTATGTGAGAATTATGGTAGTCCTTGAAATTTCATATATAGGCATTGATTTTAAAACTAGCAATTGCAACAAGAAGTGCAAAGGAACGCCGATAAAAGTGGGAATGTGGAAGCCAATAAGCAAGTGAAATATTTAGAAATTACAATTACATAAAACTTAAAGACACCATATAAATCCATTTTACCCCACGTTGCTTACCTAATAAAAGTTTTGGAGTACCTATTCCAACATTTTATAGGCTACTTGAAAAGAAAAAAAGAAAAAGACACAGAAACCAATGTGACCCGCAGCTAGAAATTTATCAACAATTGCAATCTTCTTGGAAGGAAGTAGGTCAATATTACTCCAAGCTTGAACTTTTCTCTCTTAAAACTGAGCTATTATCCATCTCCAACAACCAAACGCTGAAAAAATACAATTGAAACACTATTTACCGAAGGACCTGCCCTAATAAGAAAGAGTCTCCCCAAGATTCATAAGCTTTCATTTATGATTCAGCCAAATAGGGGAATGATTCAGCCAAGTAGGGGATTCATCTTGGCCAAAACAAAACCCTATTTTTTCCTTTCTAACAACTACACTTTCTCCTTTTTCAAAAATGTCCTAGTAAAAATTAGTACCTTCCATAAACTATTGAATCAAAGAATGTGTTAAATTTGAGCCATTTGCAAAGTGGAAATTTGGGTATATTACAATACATATCCTGAAATTTGATATCATATGGATAACTTACGTAAGGGAAATAATGAAAATATTTTACAAGTGAAGTTTCTAAGGCTGAATTTCAATTCTCCAACACCTTTATTAGAGGTAATAATACTTCGATATTTTCTCCAAAGAATATCTAAAATTCAAATAATGAGGTGGAGATTGCAAGTCACCTTTAAACTGGCGTTCATCACTCATTCCAATGACTAAAATGGTCTATATATCAATGCATGTTTTGTACATAGTAAAAGTGGCTAGCTTTTAGGAGCTCTTTTTGGTGGACAAATTCTTGAACTAGCCCAGTGATCTTACAAGGGTGTGAAAGGCTTGACCTAACACTCAATCCATTCCCTGCATCCCATCAACATCTAACACCATTTTGTGATCTTTCTTCAAGAAGGTATCCAATCTTGAAAAAGCTAAATACCTTCCTAAGATTGTATCTAGATACAACAAATCTTGTTGCTCTTTGCTTTTTTGTTCGACAAAGAGAAGAAAATAAATAAAATTTAGAAAAAACTATATTCTATAATGGTAATTGTGTCCTCCATCTCCAGGTAACAAGATACTACAAATAAAAGAGAATAGTGGGGCATGAAACTAGATCACAATAGTGCTTGCCAACACCAAGGCTGGCACTACCAAGCAAATACAATTTACATTACCAACTTCTTCTCAGAAAGATTGGTTGGGCTTTAAAATAGAGGTCTCTAAGAACATCTCACTAGATAGAATCCAGATGCAAAAATCATGCACAGAACAAGTAAAACAAAACAATTCAACAAGGTCACTTATATGCATTACTGGTAGTGAAGCAACATCTCAATTTAAACATACCATCCCTTTAACAAGCTCCATTTGACCCCTCCTGAACGTATTCTCCAACAGCCACTGCAAGTTCACAAAGGAAATGAAGATACCATAAGGGAGAAAATATATTTCTCCTCACCAAATCATTAACACACAAGCTAAAATCAAGAATACGATTTTGCATAATTAACTTCTTGTATTCTTCTGAAGTGAACACCATTCAATTAGAGATTTTTACCTCGGCACAAAATACATGAACCCAATGGCCATTAGTAGTCCTCTTAAAATCACCACTCAAACCACCACATAGAACACAGTCCATACCACAACTAGGCATACCATGGTTAGCTACATTTGGACGTCTAATGCCTTGGAGTTGGTATTGCTAGTTTAAAGCTTCACATGGCCGATAATACCATCCTCCAAAATAATTCCTTAAAATACCATAGTAATCTTCGTGAACTGCAACCTACAATATAATGTTGACATGAAAATTTTAAGATACCCACTATAATCCACTGTAAAAATATTGTTGTAAATAGAGAGATAAAAACAAAATAGAGGAAGGAATAGATGGATTACCGAGTAGTAATTGTAAACACAAATCGTTTTTGATCGAGTAGATTCTGGAAATCTACAAATATCGCACAAAAGAGATTCTTCTTTTGGTGAGATAGATGACAATTGGTAACAATCAAAATGCCTTTCCAATGAACTTTTGCAACAAGGGGCCAGGACATTGTCTCTTTAGCTCGCAACATTGTCTGAGAAGAAGAGCTTGAGCATCCAAAAATAATGTTCTCTTTATACAATCAGAGAAATATTACCAGAAAGCTAAATGTATCAAAAGAAAGATGAAGAATCGTGTGCTAAGCAAGTTCTCTGATAAAAAAGTTTAACAGAGTTAAAACTGCCATTCACTAAAATTTAAATAGAAACCTAGGAAAAAGACTTCTAAAAAAAATCTCAAACAAATGAACAACGTATATTTACTATTTTCCTAGGTACTTATAATTGTATTTTATGAAACGAACAAACAACATACATTTACCATTTTCATAGGCACTTGTGTATGCCTAAAATCTTAATAATTGCCACTGCTCCTACATGACACAATTATTTGATATTGACCACTTCACATTTAAAAAAACATGATATTCAATTAAGACATGCCATAATTTTGTTCATGACAGGAATGTCACTTAAAAATGAATAAATATTTTGTAAAATACATTCTTCAATATCAAACCATATAATCCATTGCCCACTATTCTGTGGCATCAAATCAGTTCTGGGACAAGCATGACTTCAAGTAAACCTTAGTTGTCTTGGTTGAAATAGAGGATCAATTGCACCGTACAATCTTAACTATCAATCAAAGACAAAGTACACAGTTTAGTCCCTATGCTGGAACCAGCTAGAAATCAATATCCTTAAAGCCCCTCCCTCTCGAATATTATTATCTACAGATGATACAAATGAATTTGAGATATTCTTGGCCCTCGGATGTTTTTTTAGTTCCTCCTTATTTGTTTCTACTGAACACTAATAGGTATTTTAGAAATTTACACCACATTGTTGTGTGTTTGATGATGATCTTTTGTTTGTTATGAAAGGATCTATCCTCACCCAAAGCAGGGAGAATCTGGACGCAAGAAGAACTGACCAAACAATAACTATTGTTGGTGTCCGGTTCTGCCGACCCATTAATCCCTTGTGGAATGGATAAAGATGAACAATCACCCACAGAGAGAAAAAGAGTTTTCCAAGCAATGGAGCCCAAGATTGATAACCACTATTAATAGCTTGGGAAACACCTACTACTACACCAACAACATTTACCACAAGCAAAGTAGTTGTAGGGATGAGAATACTGGTCCACTTGAAAACATAACTCTCAGCAAATTCACCATCTTCATTTGAAGACATTGATGTGACAGTAAAGTTTGTGTCAATCCCCGCAAGAAATTTTAGTAACCCTTGAAAGCTGGAAAACAAATGTGCTCATACACCTCCAATAACCCAAAATTGCTCACTCCTCCACCATTCATCGATGCCAACTGTACTCCAACATAGCTCTAGAATAACAGTTGTAAAAATGGAAATAGAATATAATATGAAGAACACACTTGCAAATTTGCTAATTTGCAGATCAAAATAAATATAAAAAATAGGGGAAAAATGTGAAGCATTGTATGAGAAAAAAAACCAAAAAAAATCTAAAAGACAGGTTGTATTAGAGGTGAGTAAAGCTTGACCAGATTAAGGTCAGTAAGGGTTGACAATCTTACCTCGAGAATGATAAACTTCCCTACAAGAAGACAAACAGCTGGCAGGGTACAATATGCAACCAGTGGGAGGGATGTGAGAGGATAAACTATGGTATCGATGTATGCCAGCCTCTGCAATTGGTGTAGCCATACCAAATTGGACAATGCTTGCTTGGTAAAATTTCAACAGAACCTAGGGCCAATCAGAACACTTGATTCAAATGACCTGAAAGATTGACTGGTGTAGCTCCCTTGAATGCAGGATGTGCAAGCATGCAGTATATTGAAATCTAGCCTGAAGCATGCATTTTAAACCCAGTCAAAATATCTTCTGTGACAAAACCATAAATCCACCCAATCTGCACAAAATATGAGAACCCATTCATATTAGATCTTTGCTTCAAGAACAATTTCCTAGTGGTTGGTTGCCTAAACAAAATTTTGCCTTATTCTGAAGAGAATTTATGCACATTCAGAAAAAATGTTTATACGAATTCACTATGGAAAAAACTAATTCAACGAACTAAAAAAAATCCACAACATCATCAAATAGATGAAGATTCACCTCTACTCATACCTCTTTTCCCCATTCTGACTTGTCTTCATATCCATAGCTGATAACATGAATGGCTTCTTTTAATGAAGAAGCAGGATTCACAGATTGTGGAAAACCACCATTTTCCACGAGGTTAGATTGAATAAACACTAGTGATTGACCAAATATTTTCTATAAGCTCCTTTGGGACATGCACAATGATTTCTCATCATCAAATCCTGCAATACGCAATTTCAAAGAAGGGTGAGGGCAAACAATGTTTAAGGGTAAATGAGTTGCCAAAAAAAACAAATCACTAGTTTGGACATGGACTCACCTTCAACACCCTCTTCTATGTCTTCCAAACTAAAGATGGGTATAGTAGATTCAGTTCGCTTACTTCCCTTCTTATTGTCATCATACCTTTTGTTTGATTTTCTGCTCTTCTCTCTAGATCCCCAGAAACATCTCAGAAAACATGCTGGTTCAACATCCTTCTCAGTGAGAATATGATCATAACCATAGAGTGCTTGTCTATTAAAACAACACCCTGTACCCACATAAACAGGCCCTTGGATACCATCGAAACCTCTCAAGGTGATCTGCAAAGATTTCAGAATTAATATGCCAAGGTGAAATTATACGAAAATTTTATAATTGCATATAAGAAAACATTTTGGGTGTTGATAAATGACTACATCAAAGAATAGAGTGTTACGATTAGCATATCAATCATGTCGATCTCCGAGAAAACTATACATAGCAAGTTTTTATCCCAAGAACTAGATCCATTATAAAACACATTGCCTCACGAGTAGCTTTGATGTTGTTTATATAATGATCACAATCAAGGTTCAACTGAAAGAGGCCATTTGTGAGGACAACAGACACTTGGACCTAAGTGGAGCAATGGTTAACAATCATCAGTGTTGGCATAATAACTAATGAATTTCATACGAGGAAATGAACAGAAAAAGAGAGATGTGTACATAGCTAGGAATATACCAATGCATTAATTGCACTGGCTTTCTTGTGGTGTTGGAAACCAAGCCTCTTTTCATGGGATACATAAACTAACCATGGCAATTCATTGCAAAAATTGTCAACTCCCCCTGATTCAGTCACTGATGGCAGCTACAAAGCATTTTCAAATGGTGTGCTAGTAACAACCTTATCATTATCTTTTGTAATCTCACGATTTGTCCATGGCGTACTAAATTTTGGTCCAAATAATGTGTATAAGCAAGGAGATATATCATGGCCCTCAGTATGTCCAAGCATCTTCAGTGGTGTGTTCAATGATTCCATCCTCTGTTCCAATGCAGGTGATGACAAATTTTGTGAAACAAATTGTTTACTTATCTCCTGAAAAGAAAAAATGAAAAAATGTCATACATATAGTGCACCAACTGTGTACTATGTTCCTTAAGATGAATTTGATAAAGAAGATTGAAAAATATGAAGTTCATACATACTTTAGCTTACCTTTTCAAAATCCTTTGTTGTTGTTTCATTTTCTTTATGTAGATTCTGTAGCTTCCATAAACTAAGTTGTCCCACCAGCTTAGCATGACTCTCCTTCAATGAACTGTGCATAGCCTCATCACTTCATATGGATTGCCTTGGCCTGTAAACATAAATGGTATCTCTGGTTTTCTCTGTGCCTCCATTACGTTTTGAATTCATCAAACTTCTGGAAGGTGTACCATAGAATGACTCTGGTAGTTGTCCTCGTAAATCCAATTGCAAAATTTGCAATCTATTGTTCAAAGTCAGTATTTTATCTACAAGATTGGTGCTTTTTGAATCTCCTTTACTAGGAACATTCATGTCATCCAAAATAGTAGAATCCTCAGCTACTTCTCTAGATTCTACAGGATTTTATGTGAGGAGAATAGTTTCAGAATTCCTTGTCCCTTCCAAAACCATAGCATCTTTCTCCATGACAAACACATGGTGTCAAAGTGGGACATGTGGTGATAAATATTTAGTCTCTGATATCACATCATTTTCTATAAGCTTAAGCTTTTTCACTGGGGTATCATATTCTCATCCCTCAGCATGTTCAAGCCTCTTCAATGGCTTATCCAGGGAAGGTTTCTGATTGCACACATCCTTGTCTTCTAGAAGAGATTCAATCATACTTAAACAAGGGGATATATTGTAACTTTTTCTAAGTTCTAAAATTTTAGATGGAATAATGGAGTCTAGGCCAAATAAGGTGCTTAAATAAGGAGATATATTATATCCCTCCATAACCTTAGGGATCCTCAATGGAGTATCCAACTTGGAAGGTTCTTGCTTGCTCACCACAATCTTTATATTTTCTCCAACATTGAACTTTTGGTCTATCCAGCTTCCTGGCCATTGTTTCCCTCAATTTTGGTAGTGTCAATGAATCCCTCTTGTTTTCCATTCTTGTCCATATCAAACAATTGTTCTCTAATTGGAATTACATCAGTTATGCCATTAAAAATAAAAATGCTTTCCTGGCATGCTCCATCTTCAACTTCATTCTTTTCCACAACTATATTATATTCCTATGTAACCTCAGGGGTCTTCAAAGGATTATCCAATTGGTAAATTTCCTGCTTGCAAGCAGCTTCTGTAACAATCTCTGAGATATCTTCTGGAAGAGAATCATTAATACCGGAACAAAATAATGCATCATTACTCTCCATAAGAGTAGTCTAATCTAATGGATCACTAAAGTCCAGTCCAAACAAACAATTCAAGCAACAAGATATATCAAGGCCTTTTGTAAGCATAGGCATCTTCAATGGAGTATCCATGTTAGAAGGTTCCTGGTTGCTGGCCACTGTATCTACTTTCACAAGTTGTATATTTTCTCTGACTTTGAATTCTTGTGTCTCTTCAGCTCTGTTCTGTATAGATTGTTCTTTCTCGTCGTCCTCTTTTGCCTTAATTTTGTCAGGGGAAATGAATCCCTCATGTTTCTCATGGTTTTCCATATCAAACAATTTTTCTTTAATTGGACTTGCATCAGTTATGCCATCAACAATACTAATGCTTTCCTGATATGTTTCATCTTCAACATCATTCTTTTCCACAACTACATTGTAAGATCCATGATCCACTTGATCACCATCTGTTAAGGGAATTTGAACATTGTTGGTGATTTTCTCAACTACATATTCCTCCTTTTGAGGAGTTCAACCATACAACTCATTGAGGTTATAAGACTCATTTCCATTGTCTGAAAAGTTGTCTTGATGCACTTCATCCTTTGAACCTTGAATGTTCTCATATGTTCCTTGAAGTTCATTGGACATATCTACCTGTTTAGGATTTTTCACTTTCATCCACACTGCATCAGGAGAGCCATCATTTTAATTTTGAAAGATGGTTTCTTCAACATCCTGAGTTTTATCCATTGAAGCAAGTTCATAATGGTCCTCTCTTTGATATACAGAGTCATGAAATCTTTTGCTGGTTTTTGGATCACTCAATTTATCTTCTTCAGCTTCACCATTAACCAGTAAGATGTGACTTTGCTGAACATCATTTAGAACTAAAAGCTCCTCTTCACTGCATTCCCCAGGCTCTTCACCTTCACTATATGATGCCAGCTGTGACAGATTTTCTAGCGACAAAGCCTTTGGTATGAGTTTGAATTGATGAGCACTATTCAAATTGTCTGCATCAAATTGAAGCTTATTTTTAAATTCTGGAGTGTTGCCACAATCCATTGATTCACCTTCATAAGCTTCATTCTCATAAAGTTGTTGGCTATCATCTTCCTCCCTTTGAGGACCATTCAACTCATCAAGGCCAAAACACACTCTGCTTTTGTCTGAAAAATAAGACTTGATTTCATGAGTTTCATCCTTCACAGCCTCTTGAGCTTCCTCATTGTAGTTCTTAGGAGATATAGTTTCTTGAGCATTTTGAGTTTCACTCTTGGAAAATTGTTCAATTTTCTCCTCTTTTTCAACTACAAAGACTTGATACCATTAAGTGGTTTTTGAATCATCCAATTCATCCTCTAAACCTTCATCATTAACAAGTGATATGGGACTTTCCTGAAGATACTCTTTACTGCATTTTTCATCGGCTTGAGCTTCACTATTTGATGCCTGCTACACTAGACCTTCTAGAACTTGATCCTCTACTAACAAATTACCTTTTTGCTTACCTCCAACTAAATCCACAATCTGCTCTTCATCGACAGTTTCTTTAGCAATGTCCAACTCATGTGATTCATCTTCATTATATATGTCTCCTAGTAGTGGACTATTTGCCAAATCTACATTTGAAATTGGAATCTTCTTTTCCACGTCATAGTTTCCAAGCTCTGGCTTTTTGGACGCAGTATTACATTCTAGTCCAAACAAAGTGACTAAATAGGGAGATGTATTATATTCATCAGTAACCTTAGGGGTCTTCAATGGAGTATTTAACTGGGGCATTTCTTGCTTACATGCCTCTTTTGTAAGACTCTCTAGGAGTTTTTCTAGTACAACGTCATCTGTTCCTAAACAAAGAAACATGTCATTAGTGTCTGTAGGTTTGGGCTTGTATAAAAGAGTACAAGAGTCATTACATCAGAGGTAAGAACCATACAATTCATCAAGGCCATAAAACTATTTTTCATTGTCTGAATAATGAAATTTGTCTTCATGAACATCATCCTCAATAGCTGAGTTATGAGGTTGTAGACCAGCATCTGAAACTCGAATATTCTCATAAGCTTCTTGAGGTTCATCGTATGATGAATGAATCAGTTGATGATCTCCAACTTTCAAAGAAATTGCATCAAACAACATGGGACAACCATCATTTTGGCTACTGTTATAATTCTTATGTGATCTTCATTCTTCATCATCGTGAGTTTCACTTTTGGAAACCTGTTCAATTTGCTCTTCTTTTTCAACTACATGATCTTGATATCTTTCAATTGCTTCTGAATTCTTAAACCCATACTCATGAGTTTCATTATTAACAAGTGAGATGGGATTTTCCTGAACAAAAGTAGCTGAAATGTATTGTATGGTGCATTCTTCACCATCTTGAACTTCACTGGATGATGCCTGTTGTGGTAAAATTTCCAGAGCTTGTTTCTCACGGAGAAGTTCAGATCGATCACCCTCATTCCAATTACCTGCATTAACAATCATGTTCATTCAAATTCTTGGTTGTTGCTGAAATCCATTGATTCAGCTTTATGAGATTTGAGAAGTAAGATAAAGTCCACTCACATTCTTCATTATTGTTTGGTTCATCTTTAAAAAGAAACTTGTTATTTTGCAAACTAACCAATTCTCATCAGTTTAATACTTTACTAGCACATGGCCATTTTGCATACCTGCAATGGAATCTTCAATCTTCTCTTCATCGACAGTTTCTTTAGCAATGTTGAAGTCATGCGATTCATCTCCATCATCTGTATCAGCAAGAAGTGGATTATCAATTTGCAAATATATATTGAAACTCGAAACTTCTCTTCCACACCATATATTTCATTACTTAAGAAGCAAGTAATTAATATGCAGACAAACATCTAAAACTGGATTCTTCTCTTTTACATCACTCTGGTCAATTAATAATTTTATTTATTCAAATTCTTGGTCGCAGCTGAAATCTATTGATCCAATTTGATGGGATTTTTCAAGTAAATCAGTTCAAACCCCAAATGAACATAGTTGTCTAGTGAAATCCCAAGACCAGTTCAAGACTATGTTGTTATTTATTTGGTTTAATATTCAATCCTATAATTAGCAAAGCTCACTGATATTACATAAATAATTCAAATACCTGGTTGATTGGGATCAGCATAGGGGACCGAGTGAACACGCTTTCCATCTCCACTACCAGTGACTTGCACATGCTTGGGGGAGACATCTTGAAACTCCCCAGATGGAAAGTGTGTCATAAACTCAGTATTGAATCCATTTTCCCATTCAAAAACAAATTTTAAATAATAAAAAATTACAACCTTAACCATAACCATAATCTTATAACCAAAATTAAAAATCAAAACATAAAATAATTAATCTAAAGCACATAAAAATAAGTTTTTGGAATTTTGGTCATGACATAGCCTATAAGATCCTATGATACTAATGAATTTGAATTTAGTCATCTGTGTAGTGTCGATACTCATGCCCAACCAGACCATTATCGACCATGCTTTGATTTATAACTAATAATGGCCCATCTGAAAAGCTATTACCCCTATTTTTTATTAATGGGTGTCACCATATCAATATTATTGAAAGAAGTCGACACTATGAGATAAACATTCATTTATGCCTGCTGGATAATCGAGTCTAAAATAATGCAAAGAAAACTAGGCTTATGGCAACAATTTTGAAAAGGCTGCCACTAGCAGATTTGAAATAATTGTCAGATGGAAAATCTGTGAAAAAGACTCAAAAGTGACTCCACCTCATCTAATAGTAATTTCAAGTGGTCAATGACTATTTTAGTTCAACATAGAGTCCCATGCCTAAATTTATTAGGCTAAGGCTTTTGGCAAAGCAAAAAGAAAACTAAGATGCATTGAAAATGATTGGATGGGATGAGATTAAGTCAAGTGAGTTGAGTTGAAAGGTCAAATAACATAGAAAATAAAATTGAGCTATAAACAAATTCAAGCAATCCATGCTTGAAATTTTTTTCAAAGTTGTGTTGCTGCTGCAAAGATCTATGCAAAGAATGAAGCAAAACTATTTAAAACAAACATTAAAAAGGATGATTACTTTATAACCATTTTCCTTATTGAGAGAACCATAAAAACCAAAGTGAAAATATTGCCATATATCTCTGTCACAGATATTACATAATCAACTTCATACGAAAGTAAACTTTAAATAAAATATAGAAAGCCTAATACCAAATGGTTACTAGTCTAACCACAAACTTCCAGCAATCACCATAAGGGCATTTGAAGTTTTAACATAATTTCTTGCTATCCACAATATTAATCACAAGATGTAGCTAAATTGCGATAAAGGCCAAGGAAGCAAGAGCATGCGTAGATTTCACTGAGCAACGATTTAACACAACAATTTAAATGACTATTAATATACAAGAATTTTCCTTAATGAGTCAACCATGGAAGCCAAAGCCAGAACATTGCAATAGATATTTGTCACAAATGACTTGCACATGCTCGGGGGAGACATCTTGAAACTCCCTAGAAACCTACCAAAATGCATTACAATTACAATTACAATTAAATCCATACAAGCTAAATTGATTGTAAATAGTAGCCCATACAGTCACATTTCAGGTCCCAATTCCAACCGCAGATGTAGCTAAAGGAGAATGACAGTGCAATTTTCTCAGAAGTTATTAGACACTATACCAGTTGACCATTTGTGAGAAGAGGAATTGGAGTCTGAGGATCCACCTCGAAGAGGTAACTAAATCAATCTCCTCCCCTTGCCCATGCATCTGCCACTGCATCATCGCTTCTGCCCTTTGTTGCCTGTCATCTCTTCCACCACGAGTGTAATTGAACTCATTCTCCAAATCATCAACATCGTCTTCTTCCTCATCACCTTCCACTCTTGGAATCCCTATGGAAAAACACCCAATATTAAATACAACTATTAGTTACTACCCAGACGCTGCTAAGCAGACAACCAACTGGACTAAAATGCCCATAATCTAGATCTGCAAAAATGCCACCATCATTTGTGCAGTATATCCTTTGTGCAATGTGGGGCTACCATGACTGTTGGCATTATGTTTTCTGGTATGACTGTATGTTACAAATGTTGTACTTGATGGCAACTCCAGTGGTAAGGCTCTCAGTTTGATAAAAATTAAGAAGGACGCAGGCAATAGGTTCAGAAAGTGCGCCCCCGCAGGTATACCATGCAGAAACCGCGTCCAGGGACGCCGGCCGGCCGTTCAGGGGGTGCGTCCACCCAGTACACACATTTCAAGACAGAAAAAGCACGTGGGGGTTTCTTGTGTGGTATCTAGCCGACGGTTTTGTGTTTCTATGGTGTCGGCTCGTGGTATTGTTCCATGTTTTGGGGAGGAGCTTGCCTATATAAAGCAAAGGAGTTCATTTGGATTTATTATCGTCTTTGGTTGAATATATTTTGGTGAGATCTAGTCCAGATCTATGAGGGCGAATCTTCTAATGGACTGTGATCTCTATGGCGCATGATCAGATCTGCAGATCTGACTGTTTGGGCTAGTTCTGAAGTCTTCATATCTTTTATATCTAAAGGGACGCAGGTTCAGTGAAGGGAAAGTGCGCCGAGACGCAGTACAGTAAGGGCTCAAGTGCGTCTCTGAAGCGAAAGACGCGGCGCGATAGTATTATTGGATGCGTCTCTGAAGCAAAAGACGCGGCGCGATAGTATTGTTGGGTGCGACGGTACGCAGAGCAGTTTAAAGGAACATTGCGTCGGCACGCAGAGCAGCAGAAGGTAAACTGCGTCCATTCGCAGGCCACAGAAAGGAAAATTGCGTCCCTGACTTAAGATGATCTGTTGACTATATTTTTATGTTCATAAGGTGTTCTGGGTTAGTTCTGTGATTACTGATCTGATAACTGTAGTGGACTGTAACTATTGTATACTTGTTGATCATTTGATTCTTCATGAAAAGAAGTAGGGGGTTGTAGCTCCCTTCCAGGAGAGACTGGAAAACGAGAGAGTTGTAGCTCTCTGCAGGTTGCAGCCTGCGTACTGGTAAAGGACTGCACCAGTACAAAATCATTGTAAAAGAATTTCTAAATTGAAAGAAGATAGAGACATATTGCAGCAGGTGGTTTTCTCCCACAATGGGTTTCCACCTTACATCTTGTGTTCTTTGGTGTGGCTGTCTATTTTCTTTGTTCATGCTCATTATTTTATGGTACTGATATGCAAGAATAATTCAAAAGATCAAATAAAGAAGATTTGTTAAATTGCTAGATAATACTGATTCACCCCCCCTCTCAGTATTATTTCCAACAATTGGTATCAGAGCAGGTCCTTCAGAAAAGCTTGATCGCTTGAAGGTAGATCGTTCATCATGAGCAAATACGAGAGAGAAGCATCAATCAGGCCACCGGTTTTTGATGGGACAAACTTCAATTATTGGAAGGTAAGAGTTACTGCATATCTTCAATCTCTTGGTACAGAAGTTTGGGACATTGTAGAAACAGGCTATGCTTTTCCTTCAGCTACTCCTACAGATCCAGCTGAGAAAAAGAAGTATGAAACAAATGCAAGAGCAGTCAGTACTCTATTAGGAAGTATATCCCAAACAGAATTCATGAAGGTAATGCACTTCAAATCAGCAAAAGAAATATGGGACAAAATGATCACGAGCTATGAAGGAGATGAACAGGTAAAACAAGCTAAACTTCAAACTCTCAGGATTCAATATGAGACTCTCAAGATGTATAATGATGAAAGTGTGGCTAATTATTTTCTTCGGGTAGATGAGATTGTTAATTGTATGAAAAATTTGGGTGAAGAAATAAAAGAGCCTATAGTAGTTCAAAAGATTCTAAGATCATTATCCCCCAAGTTTGAATCTAAAGTATCTGCAATAGAAGAAAAAGAAAATCTCCGTGTTCTCACTATGTCTTAGCTACATGGAATTCTAACTGCTTATGAAATGAGAAAGGGAGGTCCATCAGACAGAAGGGAGGCTTCTTTTAAGGCATCAGGCAAAGAAGATCACTATGAAGCAAGCCATGTTCCAGAAGAAGAGGAAGAAGAATCAAATTTTGTCAGAAATCTTCAAAGGAGTTCTGGAAGGTTCAGAGGTAAGCTACCTTTCAAATGTTTTGCTTGTAGAAGAGTAGGTCATTATGCTGCAAAATGTCCTTATAAGGATAAAGGAAAGGAACCAGCTAGATGGAACAAGAAACAAAGTGCAAATAAGAAAAGCTACTACACCCATGAAGATAGTGATGGCTTATCAAACAGTGATGAAGATGAACAAGGTAATAAATATAGGTTGTTAATGGCATTTGAAGATGATGATTATGAGGATGCTGTAGATGTGGATAACCTTTATGATGAAATTACTAGACTCAAGAGATGTATAGAAGAAAAGAACATGATCATTGATACTCTACAATTTCAAATTGATGAAAAGGAAAAACATCTTGAAAAATTAGAGGGTGAAATTGTTGGTCTTAGAAAAGAAATTGAGAAAACAAAAGCTATTAATCTCAAGTTCGTCAAAGGATCTGAAACCTTGGATGAGATTATCAATGTGCAGCGGTCTCCTCTAAATAAGACAGGTCTGGGCTATAATGGAGAAACTTCTCAAGCATCCACTTCAAAAAGTTATCTTGATGCAGCAAGAAGAAATGAGCAAAAGCACAATGAAGATCATCAGGTAAAGCAGGGACAAACTTCAAACAGAAACTATCAGGGGCAATCCAGCTTAAGGGTGAACAAAAGCCACAACCAGCCACAGGTAAAATCTTCCCAGTTTGGTTCAAGAATAGATGAAAATAGAAATTACAATCAGTTGGCTGGTAGATTCAATAACCGCAGAAGCTTCTTCAATGGACAATGCTTTTCTTGCCATAACTTTGGTCACAAAGCAGCTCAATGTGTTGCGTATAAAACAATCATGACTAGGGAAGCTCAAAAACAAAGAAGTATGACAGGGATTACAAAAAAGACCTATAACAGCTTTTCGGCTCTTGAAAATGAAGTTGAATGTTCTATTTGCAATAATTTTGGTCATGAAGACTTTGAATGCAGAAGCAGGTTTCAGGAAAGAAAGGAACAAGAGCAGAAAAAGGAACAAGCCTCAGGCACCAAAACATGGAGAATAAAGGAACCTCAAACAGAAATATGTGGGATAGCATTTTATGTAGAAGGACAGGAAAATCTATGGTACATTGACAGTGGATGTTCGAAGCATATGACAGGTGATAAAGAAAAACTTGAGTCTTATTCTATTTTAGAAAAGGGAAAGAAAGTCTCTTTTGGAAATGATACTCCTGCAACTATAAAAGGAAAAGGTATTGCTCCTTTAAAAGAAGATGTTAAGGCTGGAAATGTTTTGTTTGTTGATGGATTGAAGCATAATCTACTAAGTGTCAGCCAGATGTGTGATCAAAGAACCGAGGTTATATTCAGATCAAATGGATGTCTTGTTCGTGATCTTGATACAGGTAAAACAGTTCTCAAAGGGAAAAGAACTCCAAATAATCTATACATATTTGAAGAAGGACAACAACAATGCTATCTAAGCAAGGATGAAGAGCACTGGTTATGGCATCGAAGGTTGGGACATCTAAGCTTCTCACAAATAAGGAAAGCATGCAAATATCAGGCAGTTCGCGATCTTCCAGATATCAAAATTCCTGACAACACCATATGCAGATCATGTCAGTTTGGAAAACAAACCAGGACTAACTTTCCAGAGAAAGAAGGATCAGCTAGCATGCCTCTTGAGCTAGTACATACAGATGTATGTGGACCATTCAGGAAAAGAACACCTAGAGGAGAGGAATACTTGATATTATTTATTGACGATTTCTCCAGGTTTGTTTGGTTAGGACTTATGAAGCACAAAGATGAAGCATTCGAAAAATTCAAATCCTTCAAAGCCTTGGTTGAAAATGAATCAGGTCACAAAATTAAGTGCCTTAGATCCGACAGAGGTGGGGAATTTACTTCAAATGAATTTTTCGATTTCTGTGATGAACATGGGATAAGGAGAGAATTCTCTACAGCTAGAACTCCTCAGCAAAATGGAGTTGTTGAAAGAATGAACAGAACAATCCAACAAATGGCTCGTGCTATGCTTGATGAATCAGGAACTCCCGCAACTTTCTGGGGTGAAGCTGCACATGCTGCGGTTATTATTCTGAACAACACTCAAACTCCTCATGAGCTCTGGAGTGGTAAAAATCCTTCGGTAAAGCACTTCAAAATCTTTGGGAGCAAATGCTATAT
The DNA here is from genome assembly GCA_031772625.1 of Pinus tabuliformis. Classification (NCBI taxonomy): domain Eukaryota; kingdom Viridiplantae; phylum Streptophyta; class Pinopsida; order Pinales; family Pinaceae; genus Pinus; species Pinus tabuliformis. The sequence continues at coordinate 1,072,049,279 of CM062807.1, read as the reverse complement.
CAAGAATACTGAGGAGCAGCTTGGCAAACTTGATCCTAGAGCAGATGAAGGCATTCTTCTTGGCTATTCTCCACATAGCAAAGCATACAAATTCTACAATAAAAGACTTGGCAGAATTGTTGACAGCATTGATGTAGTGGTTGATGAGAAGGGATACATTCCTAGGCAAATACATCGTGAAGACATCGAAGAAGATGAAAGCTACCCTCAAAGACAGAATGATGAAGAAGAAGAACCTCAAGAAGAATCTCAAGAAGAACCTCACGAAGACGCAGAAGAACGAACAAGAATAGAAGAAAAGACTCCATCCAGATATGTTCAGAAAAACCATCCAGAATCTCAGATCATGGGACAGAAAGAAGCAGGTATAAGAACTAGAAGAACAGTTGTAGAAGCTTCAAGCTATTTGGCATTACTCTCCTCTACTGAACCACAAAATGTGAAAGAAGCATGCAAAGATGAATGTTGGGTGAAAGCAATGGATGAAGAACTTGAGCAAATCGAAAAGAACAACACTTGGGAGCTGGTTCCTAGACCAAAGGATAAGAATGTTATCGGAACAAAATGGGTCTTCAAAAATAAATTGAATGAAAATGGAGAAGTAATTAGAAACAAAGCCAAACTTGTTTGTAAAGGGTATGCGCAGCAAGAAGGAATAGACTTTGAAGAAACTTTTGCTCCTGTTGCAAGACTTGAGGCCATCCGAATGTTCCTTGCTCTCTCAAGTTTTCAAAACTTCAAAGTATTTCAAATGGACGTGAAATCAGCCTTTCTGAATGGAGATTTGGAAGAAGAAGTGTACATTGAACAACTAGATGGGTTCATTCTTGGAAATGATCCAAATCTTGTATGCCGATTGAAAAAGGCTCTCTATGGTCTCAAACAAGCTCCAAGGGCTTGGTACTACCGGTTGGACAAATATCTTCATCAACAAGGTTTCTCAAAAGGTTCAGCAGATAGCAATCTGTATATAAAAGTTGAAAATGACAAATTGCTAATACTTGTTGTGTATGTAGATGACATTATTTTTGGGAGCAATGAAGAAGCTATGAGTCAAAGCTTTGCCTCGGTCATGCAGAAAGAATTTGAAATGTCCTTGCTAGGAGAACTGACATATTTCCTTGGTTTGCAAATCCAACAAAAGGAAGGAGGAATCTCTTTATCTCAAACCAAATATCTCAAGCAGATTTTGAAGAAATATGGCATGGAAGATGCAAAACCTGTATGTACACCCATGGTCACAGGATGTAGTCCCAGTGCAAATGATGAATCTGCAGCAGTACATCAACCAACCTACAGATCTATGATTGGAAGTTTACTATATTTGACAGGTACCCGACCAGACATCATGCATGCAGTTGGAATAGTTGGAAGATTTCAGGCAAATCTGAAGGAGACTCATCTTCAGGCAGTAAAGAGAATTTTCAAATATCTTCAAGGGACTCAAAATTATGGCTTATGGTATCCTAGAGATACAGATCTTACTCTTCATGCTTATACAGATGCAGATTGGGCCGGAAGCGTGGATGACAGGAAAAGCGCAAGTGGTGGTGCGTTCTTTATGGGTTCCAGACTGGTATCTTGGTTCAGCAAGAAACAGAGTTCGATTGCCTTGTCTACAGCTGAAGCGGAATATGTTGCTGCTGCATCTTGTTGCACTCAACTCCTTTGGATGATGCAGACTTTGCAGGATTTTCAAATCACTTGTACACCACCTATCCCCATCTTATGTGATAACACAAGTGCAATCAGCATCTCAAAGAATCCGGTCATGCATTCAAAAACCAAGCACATACCAATCAAGTACCATTTTCTCCGGGAACAAGTGCTTGAACAAAAAGTCCAGTTGGAGTATGTTCCTTCCAAGGAACAAGTTGCTGATATTTTTACCAAACCATTGCCCAGGGACACGTTTGAATACCTCAGGCAAAAGCTGGGGGTTGTTGATGCATCATCTTGTTGATCCTTGGTGGTACAGGCTCAGGGGGAGCACATAATGCATTGTTGGCATTATGGAGAAGGAGATCTTGGAAATAGCTGCAATATGTCTCTATATCTTTCATGGTGGTGCGTTGCTACAGATCCGGTTCATATTCAGGGGGAGCATGTGCTTAGGGGGAGCATACCCTTTGTTCTTGATGTCAAAGGGGGAGAATGAAGCTGAAGTTTGTGAGGTTGCCATCAAGTCCAAAGGGGGAGATTGTTGGCATTATGTTTTCTGGTATGACTGTATGTTACAGATGTTGTACTTGATGGCAACTCCAGTGGTAAGGCTCTCAGTTTGATAAAAATTAAGAAGGACGCAGGCAATAGGTTCAGAAAGTGCGCCCCCGCAGGTATACCATGCAGAAACCGCGTCCAGGGACGCCGGCCGGCCGTTCAGGGGGTGCGTCCACCCAGTACACACATTTCAAGACAGAAAAAGCACGTGGGGGTTTCTTGTGTGGTATCTAGCCGACGGTTTTGTGTTTCTATGGTGTCGGCTCGTGGTATTGTTCCATGTTTTGGGGAGGAGCTTGCCTATATAAAGCAAAGGAGTTCATTTGGATTTATTATCGTCTTTGGTTGGATATCTTTTGGTGAGATCTAGTCCAGATCTATGAGGGTGAATCTTCTAATGGACTGTGATCTCTATGGCGCATGATCAGATCTGCAGATCTGACTGTTTGGGCTAGTTCTGAAGTCTTCATATCTTTTATATCTAAAGGGACGCAGGTTCAGTGAAGGGAAAGTGCGCCGAGACGCAGTACAGTAAGGGCTCAAGTGCGTCTCTGAAGCGAAAGACGCGGCGCGATAGTATTATTGGATGCGTCTCTGAAGCAAAAGACGTGGCGCGATAGTATTGTTGGGTGCGACGGTACGCAGAGCAGTTTAAAGGAACAGTGCGTCGGCACGCAGAGCAGGAGAAGGTAAACTGCGTCCAGTCGCCGGCCACAGAAAGAAAAAATTGCGTCCCTGACTTAAGATGATCTGTTGACTATATTTTTCTGTTCATAAGGTGTTCTGGGTTAGTTCTGTGATTACTGATCTGATAACTGTAGTGGACTGTAACTGTTGTATACTTGTTGATCATTTGATTCTTCATGAAAAGAAGTAGGGGGTTGTAGCTCCCTTCCAGGAGAGACTGGAAAATGAGAGAGTTGTAGCTCTCTGCAGGTTGCAGCCTGCGTACTGGTAAAGGACTGCACCAGTACAAAATCATTGTAAAAGAATTTCTAAATTGAAAGAAGATAGAGACATATTGCAGCAGGTGGTTTTCTCCCACATTGGGTTTCCACCTTACATCTTGTGTTCTTTGGTGTGGCTGTCTATTTTCTTTGTTCATGCTCATTATTTTATGGTACTGATATGCAAGAATAATTCAAAAGATCAAATAAAGAAGATTTGTTAAATTGCTAGATAATACTGATTCACCCTCCTCTCAGTATTATTTCCAACAATGACTTGCTAAACACCAAAACAAAAAAAAAACAAAAATATATATGTTGACCTTTGTGTCTCTTGTATTTGGTCTTTCATTGAGGATAATACTGGTTTCCATCCTTACTCTCATATTCATAGCAAGGCCTACAAACTGGGAATCCACACTCATTACACGTGACAAAGAGCAACCCATTTGTTGTCACACCAACATTATCTCCATAGATCTGGCATACTTGGCTACTCAAGTGCTTTAGAGGCTTTGCCTACACACCAATAAACACCTAGTCTCAATTACTCAAACTAAACAAACTTAAGTTGAAAAATCAAATCTACAACTTGGGCCACTCTTCTTTGCGCTACTCTGCTGAATCAGGGAGACCATTGATAGCCTAATATAGGATCATGTTAGGGTTTGACCTAGTCAACCATTCATTAATCTTTAAGTCATGGGATCTGAGTCTGTAAATCCTGCAACCTTGCATCGTATTAGCATTATTATTGAATACCAAAAGAGAAGGTTGATTGAGTTGTCTCGTGTGCTCATGATAATGGTTCCATTCTCATTAAATTGCACGGTCAGCTTATTGTGTTTATTTTGATTCTGTTTTAAGTCCGAGCTCAGTTTAGCTTGCACTTTTGGGAACCCAACTGCCATAATTTTTCTAAGGTATTATCGGGCCAAAAATCAACACAATCTCATTTCTCAATTGCACTCCCAAGCCGAATCCCTATCAGGGGTTCTCTAGAACAAGCTATAATTTAGGACTGTTTTCAACTGAAAATATATGTTGGTACTTTGATAAAACTAAAATGAACCGTCCTAAGATAATATATTTTCAGATCCAGGTCCAAAATTTTCCATCTAGCATTACCTCTGGTTAATATCTAAACTAAAAACCAGAAACCGTGGCGAGATATGTTCCAAAACGGTGGAGGAACCTCAAACTCTACAGAAGCAGCAGGGGGGTTAATGTTGTTCTACTAAGCTTCCCATTGCTCAGATATTTAAAAGTAAAAGAAATCACAGGAATCCCACATCTATTAACAATCTAAGCTTAATTCCTTATGCAAATCCAAAAGGATACAAGCCCAAATTCTAGATCCAAAAGAGAAAAAAGATAAATTCTAGAAACTTACACCAATCTCTGCATCGTGGCGAATCAAAACCAACTCATTCCTCTTGTGAGAACCTGCAATCATACCAGTGCTAGCCTCCATAGTGTGACTCTCAGGTTAATCTCCCGATCTGAATGCTTTTGTTTTATGAAATCTCAATGCTTTTGTTTTATGCAATCTCAGGCAATGTTTCAAAAAAATAAAAAAAATTGCAGTGGTGGGCAGAACCCATATCCACATTGCGCTCAACAACTCTACACCAAACTATGCATAACCCTTAGACCCCTTCTATTCCTAATACCACTTCATAAAATGAACCAAAAATATGTTTGACGCTTCTCGTGAATTAGAAAAACAATTAAAAAACCCATAAAATTTAGGCTCTTCGCTCGCGGGTCTGCAAATCTAGCTCATTAATGATTTTATATATGATTATTGAGATTAATTATAGCTTTAATTTACGTGTTTTAAGAAAAATTATATATTAGTAAACTTGTTAAATTACCATAATAAAATATTAAAAATATAAAAATATATGTTTTAATTTTTATTCTAAATTATGATTATAGTTAATATATGAAAAGTTAACTCATTTGAATTTTATGAACTAAATCATAATTTTGATTAATATGGGATAATTATACATAAAAAAATAGGAAAAAAAAGGTCATGCTTTTACGAAACATGTCATACTTTCAATCATGCTTTTACGAAACATGTCATGTTTGTATTTGAATTTTGATTAGTATGTGATAATTATATATTTGATATTTTTCAAAAACAAACCATACTTTAATTTTCTCTTTTCAATCATGTTTTTACTAAACCTTTCATATTTTCAATTATGTTTTTACCAAACATCTCATATTTGTATTGGATATTTATTGGCAAACACATTTTCGAGTTTAGCTCATAGCCCTAACTAATGTTTTATATTTGCATGTACAACCTTCTTGTAAAGTTGTGAACACCTTATCCCATTAATTTTAGGTTGTAATTTTAGTTAGCACAGTCTACTTGTGTATTAAAAGTTTTAAGGATATACACATTATCTTCTTTATTTTAGACCATAATGATCATTAATATGTCAAATTTACATAAAACCCTATTAATAAGTCAAAAACCCATGCTAAAAACACTTATCATAATCTCGTTTTAGGTTACAACCCTAGCCAACACATTGGCATTGAATATAAAATATCTTTGTAAATTTATATCAAAAATCTTAATTAATATAAAAAAATTATAAAACTCCATTATTAAAACAATTATAATAGTTCTTTATTTTTAAGTCACAACCCTAACCAACACATTCGAATGGCATATAAAATGTCATTATAAATTCATTAGCAAAATGGGTGGAGAGGATAACATCCCAGTGTGCCAATTACTAGGTCGTTCTACTAGGAGACAAAGAGATTTGAAATCAAGACCCCTTCCTAAATAAAGTAATGTTTAACTAAGTGAGCTAGTGCCAATTGTAAGACAATAGAATAAGGACTCAACCAATTGAGTTAACCCTCAAGGTTAACCGAGTGGTTAAGACGGGACATTAACTCCCTCTCCACCTAAGTTCAATTCCTTGAAATGACATGTTAAGCATGTTGTGATGAGGTTAGAGGAATAGGCGGCCCCATAGAGTCACTATTTTTGTGGTCAATATGAGACGTCCCAACTCTTGCTAAGTCATATATTCTTTGTATATTTGTCTTATAGGCAGATCGGATATACTCTTAGTGGTATAGTGGCAGTTGGAAGGTTTAATCCTAGGGCTAGCCTAGATCACACCAACGAGTTACCGATCCATTGTGGTAAAAAAAAAAAAAAAAGCATCATCATTATGAATTACCCTCGATCGAGGTGAGAGTCGAGAGGAGGAGCACGATGGGATTCTTACCACCAACACGCAAATTTTGACGGTACAGTGACAGTGGTGGCATGGCCATCCTCACACAAACCATATCATGCATAAGATGTCAAGGAAATTAAGTCATAGAGGAAGAGGGTATTCTGTGTATTTGGATTTGAATCTGTTCAGACTTGTAGCAACTAGAAAACTTGTTTCCTCCACAGGCTTTTAGTGGCATAGGCATCTCTCTAGGGAAGTTCTCGGAAATGGAAGTTGCACCCAGGCTCAGGAAGTTGAAGGTGTGACACCTCCTCTCCTTCTCAGTCCTTCCTCGTATGTTCAGATTGTCTTCCCTATGAATTCAATGCTTTCTGTGATATATATGTTTTGTATATGGTTGGGGATGGTCGGTCCAGACAAGACATTATGGACTAATGTAGAGTTTATCCCTCCTATGATTGGATGGGATGGGGTTCACCCTCTTTCCTGCATATCGGGGGTCAGGAGGCCTCTTGACGGGAAGCCCCTGACTGATTTTTTTAATCCCGACTACCTAGGAGCTTGGAGAACTTAGGATATGGATACTTCCCAATTTTTTATAGGCAAGATAGAGCCTTACATTTCTAACTCTACTTCCATGCAATTTATGAGAAAGGCAATTTTTGACTGGTTTATGGGTGATATTTCTTATTCTCATGAGGAATTCATGCATCAACCATAAAAGAACCTTTAAGAGAATTAGGATGGGTTCATAATTCAAATCCATGAAGATAATGAGGATATGTTCATTAAAGTGAGGATTAATGGTTTTCTCTGTTTTGTTTATGTTCTTGTAGATCCTTCAGGCTCCTTAGTTAGATAGACTTGTGGGCTCATCCATCCTGGGAATCCTCCCGATCAATTTTTTGTAATTTGCATCGCAAGACTTGTAAGTCGGAGCCCCGCCTTATTGGTACATTTTAATTATCCATACAACAATAATCAATTGAAGTTCATGGCTCACCCAACCACACACCGAGGTCGCACTCATAATGCAAGTCGGGGGTGACGTCAAGGATGAGGCCATGGGAGTGAGAAACCTTGTGCTAACAGAGGTCAAGGACATGTTACCAGAACTTGATTCATATTAGCAACTTCCAGAGCATACAGAACTAATACCCACCCCTATGCCCACCACACGATTGATGAATGGGAAGTAAAGGTTGTTAGCCAAGTCAACGACCAGTCTTATAGGAGTTGGGGAACATGATTTTCGAACTAGGCCATACCCGTGGTTGCTGCTCTTAGTACCAACAATCTTTATTTATATTTTGGTTGATGAAGACCCTTCTAGCGAAGGCTTTGATAATGAGTATTACAAGCATTTTAGGTCCTACAGATGAAATTCAAGAAATTCATAAGGAATTTCAGTTAATTCAACACCAAATCCAACAACAAAATGCTTTCCTTGCATGCATAGAGAAACATATCCTTTGCTTGCCTCAAACTGAGTTGTTGGGCTCCAACGCCAAAGACCTGACACTAGTTAAATCTTTTGATGATTAGCTTGGGAAATACATGTGTATGGTTATTTTGTTGTTTTAGTATAGTTTCAGTAAAGATTAAAGAAATATTAATAATATTCGATACCAACTAATACAAAAAACAAACTCATGGAGTTATGTACTCTATGGTATGTACAAGTATTATTACACCAGAATGTCATGACTAATCACCAATGAAATTATTTTATCAGGGCCCCTTAATATTGTGGTAAAAACTTAGCGAGAAGAATTAATGTGGAACTTCAAAATTTTAAATTTTTTTATTGTGACTAGGTTAGGTAGGAAGCGCCATGTGAGATCCTGACAAAAATATCAACAGATTTGAGTGAACAACTATCTCTTTCACTAGGTTTCCCAATTGAGGCCCTAAATTTCGTCGAGGCCTGGTTAAACCCTAGCAGTCCATTACAAACTTTTGGACCTATCAACATCAACTCTAATGTTCAGAGGAAGATATTGTTGCAGTAGTAGCTGAAGAGATGACCATGGCATGGAAGCAAAGGGTTTCAAGAAACAAAGAACTGATACCCAGTAACATATTTAATTATATATATTCAGTTGCCACATATGAACAATCAAAATCTAAAGATTAAAGAAATATTAACAATATTCGATATCGACTAATACAAAAACCAAACTCATGGAGTTATGTACTCTATGGTATGTACAAGTATTATTACACCAGAATGTCACGACTAATCACCAACGGACCTATTTTGCCAAGGTCCCTTAAGATTGTTGTAAAAACTTAACGGGGAGAATTAAAGTGCATCTTCAAAGTTTAATTTGTTTTATTGTGACTAGGTTAGGTTTTATTAGGTTAGGTAGGAGGTGCCATCTGGATCTAGATAATAATACCAACAGATTTAACCAAACAACTATCTCTTTCAGCAGGTTTCTTGATTGAGGCAATAAATTTCATCGAGGTCTGCTTAAACACTAGCAGCCCATTATAAACTTTCGAACCCGTCAGCATCAACTCTAATGTTCAGAGCCTTCAGGAAAACATAAACTTTTGAGCCTGTCAGCATCAACTCTAATGTTCAGAGTCTTTGGCGAAGAATTGCAATTTTTTGGGGCCTTGACCATACATGTTTGTTGTGATCAACCCTTAAGTTTTCCTTTGCTTCTCTACAAAATTAAGTGTGCCATGCAACTCTTAAAGTAAGTTTGATACATACACAAATTAAGATTGTATTTGCTTGTTCGATTTGTGTGAAAGTGTTTCCTCTTTAATGGTCACATGATTGGATCTAAAGGAAATTAATGTATGTAAACCTTCATATCTTAACTAGCAGGGAAAATTTTAAGAACCCCCCCTAAATTTATAAATATAATAAATGGGCGAATCTCCATGGTATGTAGGAAAAATGGAAGGCGATTTTATCAATAATATAATATGTATATATAATTTTTTGGCGAATCTCTCACCAGGCATGGCGAATATTTTACTCAATTATAAAATCTTGTAAGATCTTGGCGAGTCTTTCACTAAATAATAAAACTTTGTAAAGTCCTAGTGAATCTTAGCATAGGCTACATGCTGGTTTAATTCCCCCATTTAAATAGGCTACGTTCCAGGTGAATACCATGGGTCAATACCATGTGTCATTTTGGTGAATACCATCGGTCAATACCATGTGCCATTTTTATTTTTATTAATTCTAATATTAGGGTTAATAATGGTTTTTTGCATGGTATTAATAACAATCTAGTCCATGTTATTTGTCCCATAGTATTTTGGCGGTAGGTTTCACCTAAATATAACCCATTTTTTGAGTGTTCGTAAATATAAGGTGACTTATGGAGTAAATATAAAAAAATGTTTTATTTGTTTACCATACCTCTCATTTATTTATATTTTTATTAATTTACCATACCTCTTTTACAAATATGGTATTTGGCCCATAGGATTCACTTAAATAAAACCTCTTTCTTGAGCCTTCATAAATAGAACGAGGGTTATGGACTAAATATAAAAAGAGGTTTTATTTATTTACGATATGTATAGTTTATTTATATTTTTATTTATTTACCATACCTTTAGAGTAAGTATAAAAAGACGTTTTATTTATTTACCATACCTCCACTTTACTTATATTTTTATTTGTTTACACCCTTACATGTATATAAGGTGACTTATGGAGTAAATATAAAAAATGTTTTATTTATTTACCATACCTCTCATCTATTTATATTTTTATTAATTTACCATACCTCTTTTATAAATATGGTATTTGGCCCATAGGATTCACTTAAATAAAACCTATTCTTGAAAATGGGCGAATGGAAGGTTGTAAGTCCTAATTTCAAGGGCTAAATTTAACTTTTTTACCCTCTCCCTTAAAATAAGGTGGGTTATTTGAGGTGATTTGTAAAAATGTACTATGATACAAAATATTCGCCCACTAAAAATTTAGAACCCCTTAATTTCGCCAAAGGGCGAACATTCGCCCCTAAAATTATCCTTGTTAAATAGTTAAAGCATTTAATGGAGAGCATCCCTTGTCTCACAAACAAGGGGTTCTCATATGTCAACTTGGTAGCTACCTGCATTATAACTTAATATTAAATAATATTCTTTTTTTTTTCTATTAATATGAATGCTTCTAATATTTAATATATTGTTAAGGAGATTACCCCTCGACAAATTAGTGAAGTATTTAGTATTGGATGAGAGTGTTGTAAGGCTGACATTTTGGCTACCATGGGTTAAATTTTGTGTTTGTATTATGTCAATGCAAAACTAGATTTCACACCTCTCCAAGAATCAATCAAAATCATTTACACATACCAATAAATGGCATTCATTATATGGTTAAAGTACTGGTTGGGAGGAGTTCATTGTTAGATACATCCAAGGGTTTCCAAGCTGGAGAAACAAGGGCACCTGTTTGATTTATGGGCTAATGTTTGAAAGATTTCTACAAGGAGAGAAGTTGGTGGGAGTCCTTATGGCAAGGCCCTACACCTCTTCCTTTATTTCTTAAATTAGGCTTGAAATAAGTGATTATAGATATATGATACTTATAATATGTAAACCACTTACAACACAACAATATTGAACATTTGCATGAGACCTAACTTAATTTATTTTCAATATATTTTTGCTTTAAAAAAGGCAATATATGCTACCATGATGCAATACAATGATTCACCAACATTGGGCACCAAACAAATGACTTGGACCATGGATGTTATGTACGATGACAATCATCCACTATAAGCTATGATTATTAGCAACTTTGACACCCTTCATTTATGGTTACTCATTCAACATGCTCATGAAATTTGAGATTATTGGACATTGTTAACATGCTTTGGTTAACACAATCTTGTATGGTGTGAGGTTCTTTCCTACAAAGACATCTTTCTAATACCCCTTACAACAACATTGCTTCACGAAAGGCATTTGACATTGCTTTGTATTCTTTCCTTTGTATATGAGAAAGAAAATAAATGTTACTTCTCCATTATCCAAGGTAATGCTCTTGATTACAAATTGAATAATGTATCATGACATTGCCTTTCTCTCTTCGTGTGAACTTTCTCAATTACCATCTAGATACCTTCTGAGATAAAAATCAATGTATGTATTGTATTTGGTATTATGTCAATTATTCATTTTTTATGTCTTAATATTGTGTTAATGGCCTTCCAATGCATGGTTAGTCTTGAATTAAAATTTTAACATGGAAAATCCCAATTTTTCAATTTTGGCAATCAGAGGCATAGTGCAGGGACAACGTGTATCCATCTTGGTGGACAGTGGGCCAACACAAAATTTTCTTGATGCACAGTTGTGGAGAGTAGAGGTATTCATAGATTGATATATATCCTGATTAACATGGGTGAGAGAGGATGCCCATGCTTAACCTCTGTTGTCTTCTTGATTGTTGGTTCGATATGTTGAGGATATGGTTGATGGGACGAATGTTGAGGATATGGTTGATGGTTCGATATTGAAGTCAAAATCCTCCCTTAACCCTTTAGCCAAAAATATGTCTCCTCAAGTATCTCCAATAATATCCTATGAAGAGTCATAACATTTAACTTGGAATTATGGCCCACCATGATCATCTAATAATTAATTGAAATAGCACTAGACCCCAATTTAGGGATTGGGTGGATCATATGGTGGAACTATGCTAGTGGGAGCCCTAAATAAATGACTTGAAACCCCCTTGATTTTCTACCTTGATGGCATTAATCTCCCAAATTTCTTGTTGCATACACAAGTCCTAGAAAAAATGACAAGGAAGATGAGAGGAAGTTGACAAGGACATTAGGTTGTCCTAGAACATCATAAAGTGCATCCACATGGATGAAAATGGAATGGGAATTAAGGTCATAAATTACACTAGAGTGTTAGAGAAATATGGTGCATCAAAATATTTTTGGAGTGTCCCAAAGGGAAATATACAATTCTTGTCTCCTCTAAAATACAATATGCATTTATTGTGGTGATAATATCCACAAGATTCTTAGAACTAGTGGTATGGTGTTTGGGCATGAATGAATATGCGGCAAATAAATCTAATTATTTTGACTCAATGGCATGAAATAGGTCATGGGGCCGAATCAAAATTTCAAGGGACATGTCAAGGATCTCTGGTGAAATGGGGTTAGCAGCCAAAGGCTACCTTCCAAATAAATTAAGGAGAGTAGGGCATATTTGTAGGAGGCCAACTCAAGAAACCATAAGTAAGAAAAGGGGGAAGTATCTAACAAATATGATTAGAGTACGCATCAAAATCCCCATCCTTGAATGAAATGGTGGTTTACACAGGGCTCATGAGAGAATATGGGATGGAGGGTAGATTGGCATGGTCAGAAAATGAGAGAAGGGTTTTATCTACTAAAGGAATATGGGATGGAGGTTATGTCTAAGTTTAGGGAGGCTTTTAGCTTTTTTGACAAGGATGGAGGTGGATGTATCACAACAAAGGAGCTTGGGATAGTAATGCATTCTTTGGGTCAAAACCCCAATGTATATTGGAAGTGGTCCAAATGTTTTATATTCAATAATCCAGTCTCGAATACAATCAACCACAAAAGAGTAGTTCTAATTTGCCTGTAAATGCAACATATTAAATACACCATTCCAAATTGATTTTGCTAAGGAAAATCAAAGAAATAGATGAGTCTAGTCATCCATCACCTCCATAGAAAGTAAACAATGACCAGGCCCACTCTGTCCTTTATGACACATTGTCCCATGCCAAGATGAAACTGGAAATATACATTTACTAATATTCTTAGGCAAAGCGAAAATATGAAGCCAATATACAGAGATGCTTTAAAGGACTGCTCGAACTAGGGTCAACTTTCCTCCTAGGGAGAGCCACTTGTGTGCCCATGATAAAAGTTTACAGTGGATTTTCTCTATAAGTCATCTCCAATCCTTAATTCCATAACAATTAGGTTGGAGCATAAATCTAAGATATTTAAAATCTGCATCCAATGCAGTGGAGATAACACCAAAAAGACGATAAATCTCTTGTACCAATGCATCATTTGGGTAAGAAGAAATCATATGAGATGTATTATTATTCATAAGGAGTCTAGAGACCGATCAAAAGAGGTCAATATATGAAGTAGTAACACATCATCAACAAATATCAAAGGAGTGACTATGACTTGTCTACCTACACATTTGTAGCCAAAATTATATTTAACCCATCTACCTCCACACTTGTAACCAAAATTACATTTAATCCATCTACCTCCACACCTGCAACCAAAATTACTATCCTTGTGAATTTTGTGACTAATTCTTCCACAATCCAATCTTTTATCCTCAACGTCTTATTCTCGCAAAAGTTGTCATAGATACTCTGAAGTAGGCATATTTTCTACTAACAAATATTCTCTAATTTGCCTCCACCATCCTCGTAGAAATTATGGTGTAGAGTTGCAACTACTTATGAAGTTTTAATCAAGATAACAAGGCACAAACATATTCTACTGCTCTCTGGAAGTTAATTCATAGTTTAGAACAAAAATTTCATACATGCAATAAGAAATAACACACATGCACACATAATTTTTCCTGGAAAGAAATATGCTAAAAAACCCAATCTCTGCTTGCGTTAATACGATGAATAGAAATGTATTGCAATTTATTTTCTCAACTGAGCACAACCTGCAATTGAATAACCTGTCTCTTTGCTCATTGAGAAGATCTAACCCAGACTTTGTAAATTTCTACCTCTGTTCAAGCCCATATTTCCTTGCGCAATTCCTTGAGAAATTGGGCCCCTATTATATAGGAATTTTTACAAAATGGACTGCGAAATTCACAAGGATGATAATCTAATTGCATGCAACACTTGTACACTCAAGGTTAGTCTACAATTGATGTTACACTGCCTTATAATCTCCACCATAGTTGGGGAACTAGAATTCTCCATGCACTAGCTATTTTGTGTTGATTGATCAATTAGCTGGATGATCATTGAGTTTGACTAAAGTCCCACTGCACAATTGGCCTTCCACTAGTATGGGCTCTGAAATGTTCCATGATAATTGCACATTCTTGGGGCTTGGTTTTGAAGGCAAAGTCCAACGTTGACTCTAAACTAACTATGATCATTAATAACCACTTGGTGAATGCTTTTAGTCAACTAGTAAACCAATCACACTAGAATTTGAAACCAAATAGGTCAAAATGAAAGTTAAGTATGTCAACACAAGAGTTCAAAAATAGCTTGAATTTGGTTACTTGTGCCTACTAGGGAGATATTTCCATTAAATGAAATCATAACACAAGAAGCAATACAATAGAGTATAAGTGATCAGAATGATGACGTTACCAAAGATGTAAGTTAAGGACTAGGAAATTTATGGTGATCATGGTAATGATAGATCTCGAGCACAACATGATAATGTTTTGGAGAGGGAAATATCATTATGGAGGGAGGGATTTAGTTTCTAAAAGGGTCTCAACTCAATCTACCCAGTTGGATGGGTTGTTTATCTCAGATACAATGAGATTGGTTAAATTCATCTTTTTAGGTTCATGAGGGTAGGAGAGGGAGGCGAAATAGAGATGGGAAGGTTAGCAGTCCTCCACAAGGAAAATATGTGCTTGCATGTAAAGGTAAAGGGAGTGATAGGGGGGTAATTTGATTCAAAGCAAAGGTGAATTATGCTTCCCTGAATGCACATCATGAGACTGTGTTTAAGATTCGCCATTCTGAAGCTGCAAGAAGACTAGAGTGTGAGCACAAGAGAGAAGCTAAACATATTGTGGGTTGTGAAGAGGGCCAAGAAGGCACTTTATGGTTCTTCCTCTTTTACATTGGAGACACAAGATTTAAGAGTGTTTACAAGGTAGTAGTAAAGATGAGATGGATTGTCAAGCATGCGTTAGCATGGGTGTTGTTGGACTGTCACAATCGAGAAAATGATCTAGTGGATAAAATGAATGTTTGCCGACAAAGAAAATTTCAATGTTGAGGAGCAAATTGGGAGGGGTAGTTGATGGTTCCCTAAGCTAGGTCAAGTGCTTGCAATGTATTAAAGATCAAATTATGCTACAAAGTCTCATGAGGAATATGATTATGCAATAAATGCACCTAAAAAATTGGAAGTCAAAGTCTAGGACTCATTACAAAGAAGCGGTTCAAACAATCACCACTAAGTTTTGAATGGGATCTAAAATTCGACTTTCTCAAAATTGAATGAAGTTCGAACCACTGTGAAACAACCTAAAATAATTAATGTTAATATTAAAAATTTAAGTAAAAGTTGGCATTATCCTTATCTTTCCTTTTCAAAAAGGAAAGATAAGGAGAATGTCAACTTTTACTTTAACTTTAAAAATTAAATATCACTATTAATTACTAGGGTTAGGTTTTGTAGGGCCCTCGGTTAAGATACTTTTTTTACTTTTAAGTATTCTTTATTAAAAAATTATTATTTGGTGGTCATTAGCTATGTTGCACTACATTATTCAAAATTGGTCGGTTTATTAGAGAACTAGTGACTTTGGTGTTTTAAAGTCAGTTCAATACACCACCAACCTTAGCCAATCTGAAACACCAAACTAGACAAATACAACTCTAAAACCATTGGGACCAACCAATTCCACTAATTCTAGGCTAGTTCCAATAAGAGTGTGCGCTTCTCATCTTCCTCTCAAGTCATTTTGTTGGATCCTTTCAGTAATGGTGATTTGGAGAGTGGCATAAACTGTTGGATTGTTGTGAGCAAGTAAGATAATAAGTAGTTATGCCTTGGCAAATAGAAATTTGAAAGGACCTAATATAGACATCCCAAAACATATTTAGTGAGGACGTGCATGCAAGGAACTATTACAGACCTCCCAAGATACTTAGTGAGGATGTGCATGACCAAAAAGCATCATAAAAAATTATCCACCCTCAAAAACCCTGCCCAAAAAATTGAAGTGTGGTGTAAAACAAATTGTTGGTAGGCTATTAATGCTACCAACAATCATTCCCTCTCTAATTTCACAAGAATCTCCTATTCAAGCTACCTCCTCCATTATGGTTATAGCAAGTTCTTGCAACTGTGTGAGCTATAAGAAATTAAAACTGGCTTGGAATCTCCACCAATCTTAGGGAAATTCACTTCTCTTCATGCCCCAACTATTTTGGGTTGATTGATCAGTTAACTAGATGATAACCAATTTTGACTGATGTCCCACTCTTTAAATGACCTTCCACTAGTTCCTCCAAATGTTAGAACTTGTTTAACTGACAACAACTTGAGATAATTGACCTTTATTGCTACAAATTAGCAATCGCATATGCAGGACTGAACACTAACTCCACCAACTCGAATTTACTGAGTAAAATAGGTGACACAAGCCATGTCACACAAGTTAACATCATGCAAGTTGTCTGTTGATGTGGAAATTCGAATTTGTTCAATTTAATCAAGGAAAAATCAAATTGAGAATTTCTTGTTGCATTTTTCAACACATAGTTCAATGGAATGTATTACTTTCACTATGAACTTGGCATAGTTCACATGTTAAGTTCATAAGTTTTTGGACTGATGTGGTTCTATGTCTTGTGTGTATAAATAATAGGTGTCCGTCTCTTGCTATTAGAAATAATACTCCCTATGAAATGTGGTATGGCCACATTCCTTTGGTGAGGCATCTCAGGGTTTTTGGTTCCTCCTTTTATGCCTTCATACCTAAGGAATAGATTAAAAAACTCAGTGTAAGTAGTCACAAATGTATCTTCTTTGGGTAATCATACCTCCAAAGCATACCATCTCTATGATGAAGTGAATAAGAAGTTTATAATATCTAGAGATGTGATCTTTCTTGAGTCTTCCAAGATTGACAATGTTGTTGAGTGGAAGCTTAATCATTTGGATATATTCAAACATGCAAAGTATTTTCAAGAGTTTGATAGTGAGATTCCACATCTCCTTCTCTTAGCTCTATACTTTCTATGAAGAGCCTTGAAGAAATCAGGTTGAAGGAAATTCCTTCCCCTGCTTTGTCAGGAAAGAGCTAAGAGACTACTGGCAGCAGGTGGCCAAATCTGTCAAGAATTTAGGGTACATGCAAGATAGAAAGTAAGGATTAATGGAAAGGAGTAATGAAAAGGAGTGTACTAACTATATACATATCATCAAACATATTTCATCCCACTTAGGATGCCTTGCATCGTGCTTGGTTAGTCATAAGATCATGTTGGTCACAACCTTCATAGCTTAAATAAACAAGTGGTAATACTCTTCATCTTCTAAGCTATGCAATAAACAAGTGAAAGGGAGCAAGAAACATAGAGGAAACACATGGAATGACTTTTAGTTCTTGCAACCATGCATTTCATTGAAGATAGAATGATACAACAATGATAAGCAAACTTTTAAGCTACAGTAAGAGGTGTATTTCAAAATATATCTTTTCTTTTCCATACCTAGCCTCCAAAGGGTTATGCATCAGATGGAGTCTTTAGGTGGTCCTGATATTCTATCATACCTTGGGTTCCTCGGTCTGCTTATTTTTCTCCTCAGCTCCTTGAGAGTCATCTATTATGTCATCTTTCTTCGTGGCCTGTGAGAGACATAATTGTGTAGTTTCAGCGGGAAGTGAGTATTGCGGGATGAGGCCCTGGGAGGACACATTTACACATTTTTCGGATGTAAGGCACTGCTATGGGATGAGGTCCTGGGAGGACACATCTACGCAATTTCAAGATGCAAGGCAGAGTAGGTAGTCAAGGGACAAAACTGCGTAGTTTTTGGAGACAGTGTGTTCCGGCTGAGGGAAGGAAACTAGAGGAAACCACTGCGCAATTTTGAATGGTAAGGAAGGTTGGGATTTATGGGCATTGCACAGTTCCAACAAGAAAGGGAAAAGCTTGAGGGTTACATATGTGAGGTGTGTAGTTCAAGAAATTTGGATGAGGCTAGGTTGCTAAGGAAACTCCGAAATTTAGCTAAGTATGGGATCAGTGGAACTGATGTGAACAATGATAAAACTTGACTATGATCACATACTTGAAAAACATAGCGATACAACATAGACCATCCAGAACATATAACACATACTTCACTTAATGCAACAACCTTTGTGGCAACTTACGACAAGTGTAGCTCCGATTATATACTTTGGGAGGATAAAGGTGACACTTGTGTAAGAGTGTGTGAAATGAGTGTGAAACATGTCTATGTGGTGAGGACAACACATTCTCATAAAGATTTCCCCTTGAAGCAAAACAAACCTCCCTTTGCATGACAAGCGATTACCGCTATGCCCAAAAATGACACATTATATGTAAAGATAAAAGCATGAATGACTATTAAGATCGAAAAGGGGAGCTTGAGATCATCAACTTACCAATAAGTGACTAAGGAATGATCGATCACAATATCCATAGTAGGCTCTAAAATTTAAGTGCAAGCCAAAATTTTGGAGGGTGTTGCAGCCTCTACAACAGAGCCTTCACCTTCTTGCTAGCTTCTTTTTCAACCAGTGTCTTGAATTCTATGAACTTGGAGAATGTCTCATCTTTATTCCATGTGAAGAAGATCCAACACTTCCGTGAGAAGTCATCAATAAAAATGACAAAATATTTGTGCCTGATAGCGTAGGTTGTTGAGAAAGTTCCATAAACATAATAGTGGGTCCTTTCTAGCACTGCATGTGCCTTGTTGTCCCGATCATGGAATGTGGATTTTATGTACTTCTGCAACGTACATCCTTTGCATATATCCTACTACTTAAGTGCTCCTTTAGGGAGGCTAGTCGTTATTTGTTCTATAATATTTGAGGTACCATGATGTAAATGACCAAGTATTTTGTGCCAAAGTTCATCGACATCGTGACCTTCACTTTCTCTGCCTTAATGCTTAATGTAGCACAATTTTCCACATCTATCTTATACAGGTTCTTCACACGAACCCTGACCAGCTTCACCTGCCCAGTGGCTATGTGTCTCAGGAAGGCTTTTCCTTTGTTAAATATCACTTCACAACTATGGTAAACCAACCATTTGGTGAATGCTAGTAGACGAACCCCTAATCCTTTACCTTTAGCTTTTTTTACTATCGCCTCATATTGAAAATTTGAAGACAAAATATTTCTTTTCTCTTAAAATTGTCTTAATATCCCCCTCCATGTAGCAGTCACGAATGCAACGATAGACAAGTTGTCTCTAATCATATCAACATATATGAAAGGGATAGAAGAGGAACTGATGTCCGAGAAATCTTGTCAGTAAAACTTGTTGCATTCTTCTTAGTCGACTACCCCAACAAAATAAAGAGCCCAACAAATCATTGTCTTTATATAAGATAACATGAATGGTAAGTAAAATAACAACCTCGGTATAGGCGCAAGACGATAGTTTCCTACAAGCTGGCAGACTTAAGGTGCACTGTGAGAGTAAATTTTGCAGTTGTTAGATAATACTGTCTTAAACTGATATGTTTGTGTCTTAATTTTTAGTTGTATTAAATAGGTTTGATCTAAAGTGGTCATTGTCTTAAATATAAAGTTTTGTCTTAAACTATTTTGTCTCAAACTGCTTTTGACTTAAATATAATGTTTTGTCTTAAAATAATTTTGTCTTAATTTTTTTTTGTCTTAAATTAATTTTTTCTTAAACTATTTTTGTCTTTAAATGTTTGTCTCAAACTAGTTTTGTCTTAAATATAAAGTTTTGTCTCCAAATATTTTCCTTTTAAATACAAAGTTTTCTCTTAAAATATTTTTGTCTCAAACTGCTTTTGTCTGAAACTATTTTTGTCTCAAATTTAAAGTTTTGTGTTAAAATATTCTTATCTCAAACTGTGTTTGTCTTAAAGTTTATATTTAAGACAATCCAATTAATATTAAATTTTAATGTAAAATAACTAAAATAAAAAGTTATTTTTTGATACAAAAGATTTCTTTTGTCTTAAAAAAATATCTTAAAAGTACCCTTATATACCCTTGTATAATAGTGAATGATTCTAAAATAATCCAATATAAACTCTGGTTATTCCTGTTACGTTTAGTTTCAGTTTCCCCTAGTATTTTCTGATTACCGGTAATGGAAACAGTGATACGGTTGCATCTCGAGTTCTCACTAAGCTACCTGTCGAATTTTCAAGCGTGATTAAGGTATCTGAGGTTACTTACGCACTACTAGAGTTAAGGGGTCGTCGTGCGCTTAAAAGTTCATGACACCAATAAGACCACCCCATTAAACTAACGCCCCGCACAACAAAATTTCAATTTCAAAGAAATATATACGTGTTTGAAATGGGTTTAGTTAAAGAATCGACGTTTAGAATTTTCAAGCGTGATTAAGGTATCTGAGGTTACTTACGCACTACTAGAGTTAACGAGTCTTGGTGCGCTTAAAAGTTCATGACACCAAGAACACCACCCCATTAAACTAATGCCCCGCATAATAAAATTTCAATTTCAAAGAAATATATATTTGTTTCAAATGGATTTAATTAGATAATCGACGTTTAGAACTCTAAACTGTGGTTCATCTCTAGGATAATATGAAGCGGGGAAAAGTGAAAAGAGAAAGTAGAATATAAATATGAATGATAAGGTAGAAAAGATGATCAAACAATAAAAATCTTAGATATCATTTTTGGGATTCAACTGCGTTAAGTAAGTCATTCAAAGTATGACCATTTCCATGAGAGGTAGTCGTAAAGTGACTAATTTCTCATGATTTTTGAATAGTTCACTTAGCACTCATTGCATCGGGTGATGCTCACAGGGGTGAAGAAGTGGGATTGAAACTAGTGAAATGTGGAGAACGAATCACATAGCATCAATCATCACTTCCGGGGCTTGCACCCCGTAACCAGGACTTCCCAGGAGGTCACCCATCCCAGAACTCCTCTGGCTCAAGCGCGCTTAACTGTGGAGTTTTTCCCCACAATCAAGCCCACTTAGCTTGCTACACCATTTGCAAAACCTTAGCAAGTATTGTGCCTCATGAACCATTCAGGTAGAGATCCCTTGACTCTTTTTGAATTCAAGTATGGGGGATTTACGCAGTGCATTATATTAGATATCATTTTTGGGATTCAACTGCGTTAAGTAAGTCATTCAAAGTATGACCATTTCCATGAGAGGTAGTCGTAAAGTGACTAATTTCTCATGATTTTTGAATAGTTCACTTAGCACTCATTGCATCGGGTGATGCTCACAGGGGTGAAGAAGTGGGATTGAAACTAGTGAAATGTGGAGAACGAATCACATAGCATCAATCATCACTTCCGGGGCTTGCACCCGGTAACTAGGACTTCCCAGGAGGTCACCCATCCCAGAACTCCTCTGGCTCAAGCGCGCTTAACTGTGGAGTTTTTCCCCACAATCAAGCCCACTTAGCTTGCTACCCCATTTGCAAAACCTTAGCAAGTATTGTGCCTCATGAACCATTCAGGTAGAGATCCCTTGACTCTTTTTGAATTTAAGTATGGGGGATTTACGCAGTGCATTATATTAGATATCATTTTTGGGATTCAACTGCGTTAAGTAAGTCATTCAAAGTATGACCATTTCCATGAGAGGTAGTCGTAAAGTGACTAATTTCTCATGATTTTTGAATAGTTCACTTAGCACTCATTGCATCGGGTGATGCTCACAGGGGTGAAGAAGTGGGATTGAAACTAGTGAAATGTGGAGAACGAATCACATAGCATCAATCATCACTTCCGGGGCTTGCACCCGGTGACCAGCACTTCCCAGGAGGTCACCCATCCCAGAACTCCTCTGGCTCAAGCGCGCTTAACTGTGGAGTTTTTCCCCACAATCAAGCCCACTTAGCTTGCTACCCCATTTGCAAAACCTTAGCAAGTATTGTGCCTCATCAACCATTCAGGTAGAGATCCCTTGACTCTTTTTGAATTTAAGTATGGGGGATTTACGCAGTGCATTATATTAGATATCATTTTTGGGATTCAACTGCGTTAAGTAAGTCATTCAAAGTATGACCATTTCCATGAGAGGTAGTCGTAAAGTGACTAATTTCTCATGATTTTTGAATAGTTCACTTAGCACTCATTGCATCGGGTGATGCTCACAAGGGTGAAGAAGTGGGATTGAAACTAGTGAAACGTGGAGAACGAATCACATAGCAGCAATCATCACTTCCGGGGCTTGCACCCGGTAACCAGGACTTCCCAGGAGGTCACCCATCCCAGAACTCCTCTGGCTCAAGCGCGCTTAACTGTGGAGTTTTTCCCCACAATCAAGCCCACTTAGCTTGCTACCCCATTTGCAAAACCTTAGCAAGTATTGTGCCTCATGAACCATTCAGGTAGAGATCCCTTGACTCTTTTTGAATTTAAGTATGGGGGATTTACGCAGTGCATTATATTAGATATCATTTTTGGGATTCAACTGCGTTAAGTAAGTCATTCAAAGTATAACCATTTCCATGAGAGGTAGTCGTAAAGTGACTAATTTCTCATGATTTTTGAATAGTTCACTTAGCACTCATTGCATCGGGTGATGCTCACAGGGGTGAAGAAGTGGGATTGAAACTAGTGAAATGTGGAGAACGAATCACATAGCATCAATCATCACTTCCGGGGCTTGCACCCGGTAACCAGGACTTCCCAGGAGGTCACCCATCCCAGAACTCCTCTGGCTCAAGCGCGCTTAACTGTAATATAAATCTTATTAATATAAATTAAAGGTCATTAAATTATGTATATTAATATAATATTTACGTAATATAAATTAAATATTATAAAGATCATATAATTATGTGTATTAAAATAGGTCAAATATATTATTGATTAATACACTAATATTTAATGGAAAATAATAATTTTTATGGATGTGTTTAAAAATATGGTAGGTTGTTAG
Organism: Pinus tabuliformis; assembly: GCA_031772625.1. Lineage (NCBI taxonomy): Eukaryota > Viridiplantae > Streptophyta > Pinopsida > Pinales > Pinaceae > Pinus > Pinus tabuliformis. The sequence goes on along the minus strand of CM062807.1, from coordinate 1,072,026,028 downwards.
TTCAATGTTAATAATAAAATTAAATAATGTATGAGTGTTAAGTTGTGAATAATGTGTTTTTTTGAATTATAAAGAAAAATATTAAATAATAAATCAGGGTGAGGGTTTTTTAATTATTAGGAGAATTAAGGTGAGGAGGTTGGTAATATGATGTTTTAGATGTCAATGTAGGGATCAAATTTTTACTAATAGTCCATCTTTCATCGTTATTGAGGCTTTTCAGATGTTTACTAATTTCTATAGCCTCTCCAATTTTTTTTTGGATGTAGTGGTCAATTTTGGCAAGGATTCTCATTTGTTCGATAAAAATTTGACGTATGGTTTTATTGGAGTGTTATGCAAGAGCAGAATTTTTTGAACTATTATTTTTAATGTCAAAATAATGTTCTTGGATTCTAGTTTTGATAGATCAACCCACCTCTCCAACATAAGGAACCCCACAAGAACATGGAATTAAATAAATGCCTTTCTCACATTTGGGGTCAAGGAGATCTTTAACATACATGAGACAACTCCATATGGTATTTAAAGGTTTGAAGGTGGTTAAAATATTGTGTCTCTTTAGTATGTGGGAAATCTTGTTTGTGGTTCCGAGGATGTAAGGAATGTTTACTTTGCCAAAAAAATCATTCTTGTTTTTATTTTTATGACAAGTTTCTTTGTTTGCCTTTTTAATAGTCTTGATAAACAGTAAGTGACCTCTCTAATATTGTTTGTTTCAATCAATCATAAGCTAAGGAAGGGTAATATTTTTTTATTGTTTGTTACTATATTTCTCTGAGGTCTAGGGAGATTCATCTTCTCCGCAAAAGGGATTAGTCTGCCTCACAATTTGGCAACTGCACTAGGGATTGTCTCTCTCTCCATAATTCTCTTTGTTATGGCCTTTGCTCCTTCTGTTGTAGACCTCTCTAAGTGTTTGGAAACGTTAAAAATATCGTTTTGATGATTTATTTGGCTTGTTTTTAGTTTTTCTAAAAATTTCTCATTGTGCGCACTTTAACTTTAGGCACAAAGCATATTTTTGTGCACTTTTCTTTTCAAAACACTGTGTATACACATTGGATTGTTTTATGACCTACGCACATACGTGTATTTTTTAAGAAGTTCAGTTTTCTCCTCATCAAGTTTAGATATTTTTTATTTTTCATGTTTAATTACACGTGTTTACCTTCTGGAAATCGCCTCCTAATTTTTTATTTGACTGTCTGGGTTGCTTTTTGAATAATTCTTTACTTTTACAATTTAGGGTTTGAAGTTTGATCTGTTGAACTACTAATTAATCCATGGAAGGGCTATTCATTGCTAGATAGTTTGAGTCTGACGTATTTTATGTTAAAACATCACATTAGGTACTTTGTGTTTTGAATTGCAAAGTTTCATTAGTATTAGGAAAATTTAGGGTTTCTCAAAAGATCAATTGTGGTTGGAAGTTTGTTTTTTTTCCAAAGTGATTATTGATTATTTATATCTATAAGAGAACATAATATTCTACTTACAGTGTTTTGTAACTCATTACGTCAAATTGAAATTATATCATGTGTATGTTGAAGGAATAATTCATTTATTGTTTGTTGGGTATGCAAGAAGTTGATAAGATAAAATTTTGTTTCTTATAGCTTAGATATTGAGGAAGTTAGGTTTGATTTCTTGAAGAAGAGCCAATAATCATGTATTTTTCATTCTCTTTAATTTTTGTCTTAAAAACGATTCATTGATTCTTGTATTTTTGAAAATTTAATGAAACTCTTCCCTTATTTTAGTTACAATTCATCGAAAGGAAAATATTACAATTTTGTGTTCATTTGCATTAGTTTTTGAATCAAGTCATAATTCCATCAATTTTACGTCCATTACCTCTGAGTAAGTAACAAATCTTAAAATGAATGCTAATAAAAACAATCTAGAATTTTTTGTTATTTTAGGGCTCTTTTCCACCTACATTAGATCAGGTTGTAGGGCTTCGTAATATGGAAGTGAGTTAAATTTCCAAATATGAAAACAAACATTAGCATCTTGCAATAGCGAATAAAGCCATTTACTGCAATTTGGTTTTGGGAAGCTCCCCTTACAAAGGAGTCAAGCACAAGATCATATCGAACCAAGTGGAGTGATCGACCCCACTTCATTTGTTACAGTACAGTGATTTACACATATTAATAATGGTGTTGAAAGGTACTTGGAAGACACTTGGAAGTAAACCTCAAATTAACCATGTTGAGGAGATTTCAAGGGGGTTGATCTTTGTTACTCCGCCCTTGCGTGTACTTCTGATTGTGACTATCGCCTTGGGTTAAATTGGTTTATGTGGTAACCTTAGAGACCATAATATTAGGGCTATTTCCTGAGGTGACAGTGGAGTGGAAGTCTCTGTTGTACCTGGAACAAATGTTGACTAGACTCACTTCAACCTTTTCAGAGGGTACTCTTCATTTGAGATGGCATAAATGAAAATTACTTGGACCAAATTGTGTACATAAAGCAGTTTATTAGCGTAACTGGTTCCACCCGCACTATCTTTGGCTACTTTTCACATTGATCTCTATGATGTTTGATTTCATCACCAACTAGTGATTTCACTATGAAAAGCTTGTTTTCATGGTTTGATTCCTTATATTTACTAGCAGATGTTATTTGTTTTTTTTACTGCTTATAGACCTTAGGTGTGGATTTTTATTTAAAATTATTAATATTGACAATAAATTGATCTAATTTAAATATAATGGTAATAATGCTGGAAGTTACAGATAAAGAATCCACTTTTAACGAGAACCCTAATCCCCTCCCTGATGTTGCAAATATCGATCCTCCTTATATGGCTATGTTGTCACTTTCCCGATTCACGATAGGTTTACCAGTGTGTTTTTTTTCAACTTATTTGATCCAAAATACCAAAACTCTTCCACCTCAACTAAGTTCATCATCTCAACATCACCGACCTAATGTTAACCCTTTACATTCTTCACCCAACATGTCCTCTACTCCTTCTTCTTCTTCGCTTCGTAAAAGCCTTGATGCTAGTAACCATGTAACTAATAAGAAGAAGAAAGTGAAGAAGACGATGAAGAAGAAAGATAAGAAATATGTCAACCAACCAACCATGGTTGTAGGTAATGGTAATGTTGACGAAACTCTGAATATGAATCACAAGCCTAGATACCCTTGCAAGGTTGGTAAGGGAGACCACTTCCTTATTGATTTCCCTGGTATTCCTAAGTTCTTAGAAGTATGGTTAAGAAACTATTATCAACTTATTGTTGATTCATCAATCAATGATTGTGAGGGTCCTGGGAAAAAGGGTAAAGTTCAGTTTCCTTGTATGTTATAAAATTATATTCGTCATAGTCACCCTTGCCATCATATGGACAAAGCCTCAAAATTGTTGGAAAAAAATATTGTTTCACCTCAAAAACTTCCAACAAGTTACCATAAAATTTCTCTCAACCTGTCGTCAGTGGACAAAGAGATCGATCTATTTCCAGGTACAATCAAACCCACTCTTCCATTTCAGATTGAAACATATATCACTCAGGTTGTTGAACCATTGGTTGATCGAGTGGTAAACTTGATACCATCTTCAATTGATCCCATTCTCCTTTTAGAGAATGAATTTAATACTGCTCAGGTTCTTCTACACATGAGGGTATTTCACCTGTTTCTATTGATCCCCCCCCAAGTCACAAGGCTATTTCTTTTGACTGGAATAGACTGATAGAACCTTGTCTTCCGTCTTCCACCCCTTTCCAAATCATTGCGAAAGAATATTATAAGAATGCATGGCTCTCAAATGTAGATGAAGGTGTTTTTGTCATTATTTTATCATCATGTGCTTGGCAAGATTTGGGTTCCCCTCAGCTTGGGCCTGTTACACAGAATATTTTGGATTTTAGCAGGATCATTAGCGAGCCGTTAGGGATCCTTCCTAAGTTACCTATAATTTACTCTCGAAGGTAAAATTTCCTGTATTGATCTTATGGTAGTCCAAGGTGACTTGGATTTCAATTTTCTCCTTCAGCGAGACTATGTCAATGCTATGAAAGTTGTCTTGTCAACACTCTTTCATGTGATGTCTTTTCCTCACAATGGAAAAATTGCGACAATTGACCAGATTTCATTCGTTCATCTTGATTCGACTACCAGTCATCCGACATCCCTCAATATTACTTAAATGCAATATGTATCCACCTTGCCATGGGCTAATTATGTGGCCACTAGTCCAATGTTTTCAATTACCAATGCAAGCGATACTCTCACTATTTGCTCAACTTCTTAATAATGACTTAGATCCGATAATTGACATAAGGAACCTTATGGGGGAATGTGAAATGGGTTTTCTTACCCCTTTTGATTCTCTTCACATGCATTACTTCGAAAGAGTTATTCTTCCTTCTGATGATGATCTCTTGGAGGCCATGGTGAGGAAGTATCCCTTGGCATCTATTTATTCCAAATGGAATGCATGAAGAAACCCTTGAGGATAGTTCTTTTACTATGTCAAACTCATTAAAAAATTAAAAAAAACCCCATGGATAGTTTTTTTTACTGTATCAACCTCATTCAAAAATGAAATAAATGCCTGGATGAAATTTCTTTTATTGTGTCAACCTTGTTAAAAAATGAAACAAATACTTGTGAGGATGGTTCTTCCACTATGTCAACCTTGTTAAAAATAAAACAAGTGCCTAAGAGGATGATTTTATTACTATGTCAACCTCATTTAAAAGCTGAAGCAAGTGATTGTGGGGATGGTTCTTCTGTTATGACAACCTCTCTAAAATATGAAACTAACTCTCAACATAGTTATATTTCAAGATTGTTAAAATATGAAACAAGCCCCTTTTTAAACTGAGTATTTTATGTGATTTTATCAATAAACCTTTATTTCATATGCTTGTACCATTTAATTAAGCAAATAAAACAAGTCTTGAGGGCCATGCGACTCTCCATGGGTACATCATAATTTTTTTTTGTGTGCAACAGATTATTTTTTGAGCATATTTATATGATTTCCTATTACTTTTCCCATTTATCTTGCATTACATTTTATTATTGATGCATTCACATTTGTAAACATCTATAATAAATTCAAAACAATACTCATCCATATATTATACAAGATAGACTAAAATAGAAGTAGCAGTTTTCATTAAGTAAAATGTCTGTAAAAATTGTGGTTTTGCAAAAATTTCATCCAACAACATGAGGAACCATGGCCTTTATTATCCGAACATGCTCATACATCATCAAAAAGGAAAATCTAGCCCTAAGACTAGCAGCTACACACGACGATCATGATAGCAGACAACAACGCGAGCTACTCATTGTAGCAAGCAACTAATAGGTCCAAGAACACCCATAGGGTGCCTCTGATAGCAGAGAGGCAAGTGATTAGTCCTGACATTCGAGATGTCTAGGGTCAACCTCTCAAGGTCGTTCTCCATCTTAGTCAATGCCTATGCTACGTCTAGGTTCTACACTATGAGAGCTACTGGCTACTTACTACACCTATCAAACCTATATAGACCTCCTAGTCTCATGAGGACCATCTGCATTATCATTTGACACAATTATTTTTGGATGCTAGAAAGCAAAAAAAAATTATAAAATTACAAAATAACCAAAGTGTGAAATTTTTACCTAGGTAACCCCACTACATCCTAGCTAGCAGTGGCATATCTGGATCACAAGTGTAATCCATGCCTACATATGGAAAATATTCAGTCATGATCATTTGATTTTCCATCATCCAAAGAAATTAGGAGCATATCGTATTGTTTGGCCTTCGCCACCTTTGTGCCGTGCCACTAGTGTGCCCCACTTCAACATGCGAAGGTCTCGAGGTCCTCCTCTCTCTTTGGATACATATGGAGAAAGAAGGGGGGTCCTCTCTAGAGCAAGCGAGATGAGAAGGGCATCATACCCAAAATTCTAAAGTGTTATGAAGACAAATCCCTCTTGCGTACAAGAGAAATCTCCCTAGACTTCTAAGAACCCTAGTAACAAGCACACAATTGTAGCTACCTTTCTCAGAGTTTTGATCATTTGGAAGAAGTAGAATGAAATATGGCTCAAGTCCATCAAATATTTTTATCACATGCTCTTTGATGCTCCAAATTTCCTCTTGTTACTCCCAAAAACTTCTCTGCAATGTTATGAAAGAGATCTGTAAAGATAGAGACAAACAAGAGATCCAAGCATACACCATATAATCAAAGACATAAATGAATCAATTAACCAATTATACATATGAACTGATCAATAATGCAACCAAAACTCATATAGGTTATCGACGAATGCTCCAAGCTAAATCGATAGAGATGTAACTGAGAAATAACAATTGCATATATTCATAAAAGTAGAGAAATCCTTACCGCCATGTAGACTTGATGTAGCAAGCCCTTTCTACAATCTCCAAGCCTCTCCCTTGCAAGACAAGTCTTCCAACGTAATCTCCACAACATAAACCTACTTCTAGCAATCCTCCCTCAAACCTCAGACCTGTAATGGATTTATAGGCTAAGGATGAGAAGTTATGGATCCATTCTCCAAGGGATGAGATCCACTATTAGTGGAATAGAGGTTCCACAATGGAAGGGGAGTTACTCCATGATGGGAGAGATCAACACTTCATTCGAAGCTTGTTGGTTGGGATAGATGCTACCAATAATGCTTCTAGACTTTACTTTTTATTTTTATGTACTTCAAGTCATGTGAGGTCCTAGTGGAAGACAATGTGTACTTCTACGGAGATAATAATGGTCTTCCTTGTGTATGAGCAAGAAGCGACTAGGAAACTACGAACATAGCCAAAATAATGATTTTCTACTAGAGGATCTAGAAATTCCGCTTTATTTGGGATGATTTAATTTCAAACTCTATATGGTAATGTTCGATAAGACATGTGTGGCTAGAAAAAGATCCAAACCGATGGTCATTTACCTAATGCCATAAAATTATGTGTAACAAATTTCTTCCTAAAGCACAAAGTCATAAGACATGTTTTGATGAATGAAGTGCTTTATCATGTGAAAGTTTTGGTCGAATTACAATTTAAGTAATATATTACATGCTCTTCATTTGAAGCATCTTCCTGAACTAGGACCATACTAATGGTGGCATCACACGTTGCTATGTATAAAAAATAATCTCGGTGATAATCGGGAGGATGCAACAATGGTGTATGGGTCAACGCATATTTAAGTGTATGAAAAGATTTTTTAGAAACTTTATCCCAAACAAATGGGATGCCCTTTTTCAAAAGTTGAGTAAAAACCATAGTCAACCCAACATAGTTCTGGATAAATCGACATAGAAAGTTTTCTTTCCCTTACAAAATTTGGAGTTGGAAAATATTGCAAGGAGGAGGTAAATTAAAGATAGCCTCAGCCTTCAATGAATCAACAAGAATGACTTCCTTTGAAATAAGAAGCCCTAGCAATCAACCAGATTGCACACAGAAAACACACTTATGTGGATTCAAGCGAATATTGTAATAGCGACATCTCATGAAAATTTCTCTCAAATGCATTGGGTGGTCTTCCCATCTTAGCGAATGAGCTCACAAGTCATCCAAATGTTGTTTCATAATATTGATGATATAATGAACTGCATAAGACATAGCCCGTTGAAAAGTTGCACCTTCATTCTTTAGATTGAATGGGAGTTTTCGATAGGAAAAAGTCCCCCATGTGAAAATGAATGTGGTTTTATGTTGATTACCCAGGAGTATGTTGATTTTATTGTAGCCGTAAAATCCATCCATGAATGAAAATATTTCATTTTTGGCACATTCGTCGATGAATTGATTGATATAGGGAGTAGGATAATTGTCTTTTGGACAATCCTTATTGATGTTCCTATAGTTGACACATAATCTAATGGTTCCTCATTTCTTGTTGACATGCACATTATTGGATACCCAATCAATTTAGGGAACTGGGTACATGAAATCTACCTTGACGAGTTTTGCGACCTCAACTTTAATCGCTGTAGATCTTCTTGGGTGCACCAGAAGTAATCGTTGTCTGATAATCTTGGCATCTGTGTAAGTCTTGATTTCATGTATTATAGTGCTTGGATCAATTCCTGGCATTTCTTCATAGGAACGGGAATAAATGTCGCATAATTCTTGAAATAGGCCTTTATTTGTTCGAATGTCTTCGATTGAGCACGAGGCACCTATGTGAATATTTTCAACAATCCATGTTTTAAATGAGATGTCAATTGCAATGTTCGTAGATATATTCCCCAAATTTCTTTCATATTTAGATTGAAATATTAAAATGGGCGATTCTATACTATTTACTATATCAGGTGAAAATATATTCAAAAAATCCTTCTTGATTTTGTCAAGGATAGGTAGAAATGATGAATGATGATGGTGATAATTCCATGGAATTTTATCCAAATTCATGACCTTTGTGATACTTTTGTTAGTTGGAAACATATTATTGGAAGGATCAGAGAATGAAACCGGTTCTAACCAAGGCAAAAGAGAATAACATTCATTTATCATATCCACTTGATCAACATCTACATATGCTAGGTTAGAAAACAATTGTTCTTCCTGATAAGCCAATTCAAAAGGGCTCAAAGGAGTCTCACTTCCATAGGAGGATAACTCAAACTCTAGCACTATCAATGGATCAGGAGATTGTATAGTTCTTGATGTAATCATGTTTACCTCGGAGAAATTAGAGGGAGAATTTAGTGGAGGCATCGCAAAGGTTCCCATCAATGATGAGTCTTTGAGTAAACCAACACCAATATCTTCATAAGGAGAATTTTTTTTTCGAAAAAAGGTATGCTACCCACAGAGTAAGGGTCTAAAGTGTAGTAAGGCAACTCGTCTATTTTGACATTTTTTCCCTTATAAGGAAATTGTATCATTTGAAATAGTAAAGATACGACTACTCACATAGCATAACTCCAACTTCGACCAAGAGAAATGTTGTAATCTAGCTGACCATCCACAACTTCAACTTTGATTGCAACCATTTTTCCCACTAACTCTATGAGGAAATTGTTTAGAGTCCCATATGGATGAAAACCCCTTCTGCCAAAGGATTTTAGAGTGGTAGGTGATTAATTAATGGTTGGAGAACCTAAATCTTTCAGCAAGAAATCAACATAATGCACATAGAAGCTCCTTAATCAACAACTATTTGAAATACTCGTCTAGTTTTAACAAAAAATGGAATTTGGATTGCTAGCTGATGAGGGAGTCTCAATCTATGACTCTCATGATCAAATAAAATTAAGTTAGAATCCTATGGATCAATATCTCCTATGGCTGACAATAAAATCTTTCATTATTTCGGGCATGTTTGCAACACATCTAGAGCTAACATTGCGGAAGGTGACATAGCCAGGTCTTCAACAATGTTGTAATTTTGTGCAACTCTAGCATGTGGGTTGAAAGTTGCTTTCTGAAGCACACCTTTGGGAGAAATTCATATCATCATATTAGGATTTAGCTTCCCGATCTATAATGGTTCAGAAGGAGAAGGAGGAATTGAATTGGAAGGTTGGCCAAACGAACTAGCTTCATTTCCATTTTCAAAAGGATGCTTGGATCAATAACCTTTAGATATCGTAGCTACCATAATTTCTTGTGAAGACATCATCAGGATATCTTGTGATGTGGAAGAGGAATATGTGTTATGAGAAACCATTTTTCTATATTTAGGCAGAAATGGATCCTTCGAAACAATGCAAGTTGGAGCACCTTTAACAAATTTAGAAAGCTTTACTCGATGTGGGAATTCCTTCGTATAGTGATCCTCATTTCAAATAAGGCAAGGATATCGAGTTTTTTATTTTTCATCAGTAGGCTCAGTTTTAGCAGGTTTCTCCATTGAAGGAGCATTTCGTTTCAATTTACCTTTCCCCTTCTTCTTATTCTCGATTGATTTCATCTTGCTAATAGATGATTCTATAACGTTGATCTCGAAAATAGTTTATAGGGGAAGGATTTCAGATGGTGTATCTTGTATGGCCAAAGTCTGTGTATTTTTAGAATTTTTATTTTTCCCGTTAAACTACTAGAAAAAATAACCTATAATACCCATAATGGAATTAGATCCTCATCCTGTAGGAGATGTAATAATGGGCTCACCTATAGGGTGAGGTAAATTTAGGAATTTTTCAAAGAAAGTGCCACATTGAGTGTAGACAAAGTCTAAGTACTTAGCATGAGAAATTAATTGCTCTTCCATGCTGACACCTCCCTTAGAAACATCTTCCATGATAACAGGAAGAAGAGACTTTGTAAACCATTCAACTAAAATTTTATATGGAACAAAAACCTTGACTAAGAGATGTCTATGTCTTGATTTATGGATATGATAATAGGTGTGAGTCGATTTAGATTGTTTTAAAGAAGTGAATACTTTGGTATGAGTATCATAATGAGCTGGTTGCTGAAAATGGGTTAAAAATGTTGTTTTGGGGGATTTAAAGTTATGTAGAAAATCCTAGGCAAATGGATAAAATGATCCATAAAAGTTGGACGCGACTAATGGAGACCATATCATGAAGGAGGGTATTAAATACCTACTGAAAATATCAACAGGAGGCAGTCGATCCATGGCAAGAACCTCGACTCAGGGGTGAACTAGAAGAGTCAGTTCTAGGTTGGGTGGTGGTGCTTAGTTTTCCAAGTGGTGTTCTCTCTTCTAATATAGTTGGATTCACTTTCATGGGATATACTGTATGTGCACCCCTCACTTTTTATGTTGTCGAATCGTTCAGCTCAGAGGTATAGATGTTTGTGTTATATTTATCATGAAAACGATTGAATTCTTATGCATGTGACTCTTATTGCATCCAAGTGTAGAGTTAGTAAGGTAAGCATATTAGGTAGTTGGTAATACTCAGGTCAAGGAGCTATCAAACACATGTTTCTCATGGTAGAACCTGCATACACAATTGGAATTTTATGTACTAAATTTGTTTATGAATGGATGTGTGAGATATCTATTGAAACTAAATTTGATCATAATTAAGTTTAGTGAAGGAACATAGTACACATCTAAATTTATGTGATATCTATGTTTTAAATCAGAAAATATTTATTCATGAGCGAGTGATGTATATAGAAGAGTTATGGCGTAATGCTTCAAATGGTATAGTCTATGGTTTAGGTTGTCCATGACATGCATTATACATCATAGGAATTGCATCCAATGAGGCTAGCTTAGTTATTTATGCATGTTGAATAAAGGTTAGGTCAGTAACACTTTTGACTATGCCGACAGGACTATGATCATGATGCATGGCCATGCTAGCTACAATAGACTTAAGATAATGGTCCATTAATGCTTGTGTGGAATAATAAAATTATTTTGTGGGTTGCATGCCATGATTACTTCCTTTCTCCAAATTATAAATTATGCTAGAGGGTTGATCTGATATATAAGTCTTATAAATGAATCCAAAGGTCCACATCATGGATCTGGTAAAGAATAGAAGGAGGATGCAGTATTACGGTTCCTTACTTCGATGTTGTTCATTTGTTAAGAATATGAGTATGGTTGCATTAACAGTATTTGTTAATGTAATGACAGAATAATATTACTTTTGATGACCGTTAACTCTTGACTTTATCCAAGGAAATTTTTAAAGGATGAGATCCTAGTAAGAAATTCTCAAATTAGGCTCAGGGGGTGTGTTACAATTGGTATCGGAGCTTTAACCTTTAAACATTTAGGCCTATGGACCAATCCACCCCTATCAGATATGATGGGTTGTAGATTTTGTTCCAATGAGTTTTAGAGTAATGTCTTAAGGCATTAAAACTCATAATCGTTGTAATAAAATGTTAACATTATTTGTTGTTGGGGCATGGTGAATCAATAACATATATATATAGATATCGGGGTTGTGAAAAATGATGAATTTTGGTATGGCTAAAGGTTGATATTTTAGTAATAAGTGAAATCTTTATTGCTTCTCGAGCATGTAACTAATTGTGTTTTCAAATTGTGTAAAGGAATTAATTAAAAACTGAAGAATATCATCCCTTTCACCAACCCTTCATCCTATCTAATTACAGAACACCACAAGTCGAGTAAGTGAGTGAGGGACGAAGCCAAAAAATATCATTTGTGCTCCACATGTTATATAAGCTTCTTGTTTAATACGAAATACTACGTTAATTATTAGAATTGATTCTATTAAATTCATGTCTATGGAGATGGATGGATACAGGTTGGGGAAAATACTAGAGTTAGTGAAACCACTACTATCATAACGTACAACCAACTTTGTCCTAACAAGAAATCATAATCCACAGTCGACATTAAACCTGTTTATATGAACATAAGAATAAAGTAGTTAGTTATGTAAATAAAGCGGTTGATGGGTCAACAAAAGTAACGTTGCACCATATTCGATCGACCCAACCGATTCATCTCCTATGCAAAGGAGATAAAATTGGTATGCGGATGGGGAGCTATGTAAGAGGCACTGCATTTCTCTACAAAGGGTGGCTTTTTTTAGGGAATCATATCAAATACGTAGTCCAGGCCTCAACACTGCTCGAGAACACACAAATCATCGAAGATATAGCCAACAGATTAGGATCATAACTCTATTCCAAAAACCAATAGAACACGAGATCTTTTGATAGTTCAAGGCATTAGCTCTTCAGTTGTGGTTGCAGATCTCTTGCCCTTTGAAAGTGAAAATGATTTGACAATTTCTCAACTAGAAATTATTAAGTTTGATAGGTTGGATCAATCTGTAATCCTTCTCTCTCAATCTAATTGTGTCATATGCGTCGATGACAAGTGGACCTTCTCTCTAAACATAATTACCTCACATGCATTGATGGAAAGTGGAGTTTATGAGTGAATGAATGATAGGAATGTTTAGAGGGTGTGCCTCAACACAATCTCTGGTGTTGGATTTTGAGAGGCTTACTGCTCGGAGTCAATGAAGAGCTGGGTGTTTTTTTTTTAATTAGAAACAACAACACCTATAAAGAACAACATTAGTTTCTTATTCTGGATAAAATTATCTTAGGGACAGGTGTTTTCCTTTCAATCCAACGCCACTTTTTTATCCACTGATCTAGAAGTGGGTCAGGTGTGGTGAGCTGGTGAGTTTCCATTTCCAAAATAGTTATGGCTACCAAAATTCTCTAGTGATGCAAGTAGTGGGATAACTCTTATCCTTACATTCCCATGGATATTTTTATCCTTGGCATCAAAATCTTATTATTATCATTGGTAGTTCTCATTATATAACCATACAGTGCACCAAGCAAAGATTGATGAGAGTTGAGTTACATGAGGGAATGGCGAGATAGTCAAACACATCATATTTTTGAGCAATTGAGTGCACCCAGGACAATGGGGAAGGGACATACCTACTTTGATGTAAATTATGAGGCATAGATTCTTCTTGGGTGTCCAAGGACCTCGATTGAGTCCCACTTTGAGACAAAAAGGAGTCTGTACCTTTAATTAGGATTATATTTGCAAAGGTCATTGGCGCGCCAATCAATAGGGAAAAAAACCACTAATCAAGCAATCATGTCTTAACATGAAGAAAACATAAGGTTGCAAACAGAGGATGCTCTCACAGTCAATACTTTTGACCTCCACATGCACATTTTTTTTATTTGAAACATAATGTGAGGTGTAGCTATGTATTAAATCTAGATGTATTGATACAAGCCAGGACGACGTTAATACGTCATCACTTAGGGCATATTCTACTAGGTTGAAAATCCTATATTGATTTCCAACGGGTAGAATAAAGAAGTCGTTGTTGTTGGAGCTCTATTTGAGAGAGGAATTATTCCCCAGTTATTTACATTTTCCATCAACACTCCGATGTAGAGATTTTTGCAGTCTCAGAACATTGTGGCCCAAATTTTTGTTGCAACATTTTACTCCACATTTTGATATCCTGGGTTGGATTAGACAAGCTAGGACTCGGTCTGCTAGGGGCAACGTTCATACTGAGCTCATTTTGGTGGTTTCTGGTGATTTCTACAGCCTTATATGTATATATATTGTACAACTCATCTTGCAACAACACATGGATTGTCATCAATCGTAAGGCCTTCATGGGACGGTGGTCCTATGATCCGAATTGGATCCATGAAGAATAATTGAAAGAACCATGGCTGTACGAAGTCGGGACAGACTTCGAAGAATTGAGAGCGGCGATCAAAAACACCTCTCAACCAGTGGAAATTGGCAGCTAGTGTGGAATGACGAGGACCTCAGTCAAAGCGCACTCACCGAGGCCCATGGAGACTGCGAGGGAGGCAAAACTAGCCCTTGGGGACCTCGTATCAGAAAACGGAGGGAGTTTTTAATGCGCGATTAGCGCTAATTGCGCATCGTTCGGAAAAAAACCTCAAAATGGAGAGGCCCCGAGCACTTGGTCACGTGGGAGTTGGGAAAATCATGGGACAAAATGCTAAGAGATAAAGGCGGGACCCACTCCAAAAGTAGTGGTATTAATTAGAGGCATCCGTGGGTGGTAAGCAGTTTTGGTGGAAGCGGAGCGATTCCACTCAGCGCTCGATGCCTGGCAAGCGGAGGAGAGAGAAAACCGCCACTCATCGTGCGCTAACAGACGAGCAAGTCCACCACGCGAAATGAGCGGATGGCGTTGGATCTGGGGGATCCAGATCTGACGGTTGATATCGCGCCTGACGGTAAGACTAGATTTAACGAGGGAATAAGCCGCAATTTAGAAGAATCTGAGGTCCGCTTTGACTGCCAAGGTGGCGGAAGACTCATTCCACAACGTAATCAAAGAATTGAACTGATGAAGTAGGCTGGTGCAGTTTGCAGGAGGACAAGTGGCCACTCCCTGTGAGCCCGATGATGACGCCGAAACAGGGAACTCCAAGCGAAGCTGTAGCAGGTGAATCGACGGAGGGGAAGAGGAATTGAACCACCATGAGCCTGAATGGCTTTAAAGCCATGAATAGAGAACAGAAAGGACACGGAGAGGAACACCGAAGACAGAAGACAGAGAAGAGAAGAACTAGTGAAGCAAAAAGCAGAAAGAAGATAGAGGGCCGAGCTGACCAAAGGCAGTGTCAAGCACCAGAGAGCTTGAGTGATTCAAGCCATCCCTGAGAGGATCTGTTAGACCAGAGAGGTCAAAGAGCTAGCAAGGAAAAGAGTCTGTGTACTCTAGTGGCTTGGGGAATCCAAGAACCACCCTGCCAAGCCAATCTGTTTCAGGAGACTCATATTGAGCTCCTTCATTGTAATTCTCTGCTTCAAGACACAATAAAAGAAGGTCACCACTAAGAGCTGGACCAGAGATGTAGCCCTGGAGGATAGGGTGAACTCCTTATTAATTTCTTGTGTTC
Source organism: Pinus tabuliformis (assembly GCA_031772625.1). Lineage (NCBI taxonomy): Eukaryota > Viridiplantae > Streptophyta > Pinopsida > Pinales > Pinaceae > Pinus > Pinus tabuliformis. The sequence goes on along the minus strand of CM062807.1, from coordinate 1,072,010,682 downwards.
TTGTATTTGCTTACTATATTTCTCTGCTATTTTCCATTTCAAGTGTCTGTGTATTTGCAATCTGATCAATTTGTTGCTTAAATAACATAGACACACACACCAGCACATGAGTATGTAATACCTTCATTTAATAAATCTTTAACTGAGGTCACCCATAGGGTGATTATCAGATCAAGTGCTCTCAGAGCTCTAGGCTATAAGGTTAGACAAGCTTGTGTTGGTTTAGCTGTTGAATGCTCACTAGATCAAAGGTCAAATTAGGAGAAGGAGAGTTGATTGAAACTAATCCTAAAATTTGGAGAGTCTGTCATCGGAAAACAATGTCAGAGGAAGGTTCTGTGGGGACAGACCCTCAATTCATAAAAAGTTTCCTAGCTATAAAGTCTATGGTATAAGAAATGTATAGGGACTTTAGAAAGCATAAGGATGAAGATTCATCAGGATCTAAACAAGACAAAGAAGAAGATGAATCTCATTCCCATGACCACTCAAAAGGAAGAGGAAAGAGGAAAACTTCTTCACACCTCCTAATAGCCCTGTGCATAATAAGAAAGCATCTTTGATCAGGCTAGATGTTAAATTTGACTTGCCTATATATGATTGAGAGCTAAATGCTGAAAACTTGGAAAATTGGATTAGACAAATTGATGTGTGTTGCAAAGTACATAACATCGATTCAGACAAGAGCGAAATTCAGCTGGCAAGCCTATCCCTAGGAGGCACTACCTTGGTTTGGTGGGAAGGCAGAACCCAAGCTGACATGAAAAGACATAGTAAGACTATCTCTTTTTGGAGTGACTTTGTGACTTTGTTTCCGTAATCAAGAAGTAGTTCTACCCATTGACCTACATGCAACAAGCCATGATGAGTTGGCAAACTCTTTGGTAGTTGAAAGGGCAAAGTGTGCAAGGGTACACTCAAGAATTTAGAAAGAGAGCATTGATTCGAGGGATCTCATTAGACTCACCAGAGAATATTTTGAATTACATTGGTGGTCTTCACAGCTACATGAGGCATACCATCCTCATGTTTAATCCCAGTAGTATAGATGAGGTATCTGTACAAGCTACTCATCTAGAGGCTAGAGGAAAGAATGGAAATCCAGAAGTTGGGGGACCATCCCAACCCACTGCAAGCCAGAGCAAGGAGAAAAGAAAGCAGAAGTCGAAAGAAAGGAAGGCAAACATTGTACAGAAAAGCAAAGATTCATGCACTCACTATAAAAAGGATGGGCATGATGATGAGCATTGTTGGATTCTACATCGAGAGCTTAGATCTAAGAAGTCTGAGGGCAAGAAGAAGAAGACTGGTGCAGCTATTCAGTAAGATTTGGGGTCAGACTCGGGAGATGAAACAATCATTGCAGCCATAGGTATAAAAGGTTGTCTGCTTTAGAGAATGCTGAAATTAAGAACCAGGTGCTAGAGTTTCTCGAGAAGGGGTTCATTAGGCCTAGCACATCACCATGTGGGTCACCAATCGTTTTGGTGAGAGAGAAAGATGGCTCGTGGAGAATGTACATTGACTACCGAGCACTGAATAAGATAACAATCAAAAATCATTATCCCCTTCCTCACATAGATGATCTTTTAGATCAATTGAAGGAAGTTGTTTATTTCACCAAGCTAGACATGGACAGTGGATACCATTAGGTCAGAGTTGTAGAACAAGATGCATGGAGGTCTGCTTTCAAAAAAAAGCATGGATTGTATGAGTGGCTAGTTATGCCTTTTGGCTTGACCAAAGCCCCTGCTACTTTCATGAGATTAATGAATGATGTACTTAGGCCTTTTCTTGATGATTTCGTTATTGTGTATCTGGATGACATTCTGATTTTTAGTAAAATGTGGGAAGAACACTTAAAGCATGTTAAGCAGACATTAGATGTTTTGAAAAGAGAAAAAATTTATGTTAAACTCTCAAAATGTGAATTTTGCAAAACATCTCTAAATTATTTGGGTCATATAGTAGGGGGTGGTGAATTGAAAATAAATCCCTCGAAAGTGGTAGTCATTGTAAACTGGCCTAAACCCAAGTCTGCTACATAAGTGAGAAGCTTCTTAGGAGCAGCACAATATTGGAGGAAGTTCATTTCTAACTTTTCCTCAATTGTAGCTCCCTTACATGCTTTAACAGGATTGAGCAAGTTGTTTCAGTGGGGAGGCAAAAATCAGAAAGCCTTAAACACCTTGAAAGAAAACATTAGTACAACACCTATACTAGCTCTACCTGATCTACAAAGACCATTTGAGATCCAAACAGATGCTAGTGACTATGCCATGGGAGCAGTGTTGACACAGCATGGTAAACCCATATGTTATCATTCTGAGACTTTTAATCCTACAATAGTTAACTATCCTACATATGATAAAGAATTGTATGCATTAGTTCAGAGTGTGAAAAAGTGGAAACATTACTTAATGGGCAAAGAGACAGTAATACATACTGATCATCAACCACTTCAATATCTACACTCCCAAACTAAGTTGCAACAATCATGACATTACAGGTGGATGGGTTTTCTACAACAGTTTCATTTAGTCATCAGATATAGAAAGGGCATACATAACAAAGTTGTAGACATGTTATCTAGGCCCATTATAAATGCATCTACTATACCTAAGCATAATTATGTACTACATGAAAGCTACATTGAACAATATGCTCAAGATATAGACTTTAAAGATGTATATGCAACTTTGAGTCAAGGAAAAAGAGTAGAAGAATTGGATTATCATGTAAAGGACCGACTCTTATATCATTGTGGGAAACTCCACATTCCACAAACTGAGAGAATAAAGATAATTAGAGAATCACACACTTCTCTGATATCAGGTCACTTTGGGGTAAGTAAAACAATTTCACAGCTACAAAGATTTTTCTATTGGTCGAAAATGAATGAGACAGCTTCTAGATATGTAAGAGGGTGTACTATGTGTGCCAAAAGCAAGCACTGTAATAGAAAACTAGGCTTGTACACTCCATTACCAGTTCCTTCTCACCCTTGGGAAAGTGTTTCCATGGATTTTGTTGGAGTAATTCCTAAATCTAGGAAAGGTCATGATTATCTATATGTTGTTGTAGATAGGTTCAGCAAAATGTGTATTTTGATACCTTGTAATAAATAGATTACAGCTAAACAAACTAAAAAAAATGTTCTTTGAACATGTATGGGTTCATTTTGGATTACCCACTTCCATTGTATCTGATCGAGACACCTGATTTGTGGGGAAGTTTTGGCCAAGTCTGTGGGAACTAATGGACACCAAATTGAAGAAAAGCATATCTTTTCATCCACAAACTGATGGCTCGACAGAAGTAGTTAATAGGACAATGATCCAGTTACTCAGAGGATATTGCAACAAACATCTTAAGCTTTGGGATGAACATTTGTGTTATATGCAGCATGCTTATAATAGAGCAAAACACTCTTCTACAAAGAGATCTCCTTTTGAGACCTGTTTTGGTTTCACACCAAGGTTTCCTTTCGATTTTGTCTTTGGTAAAGATACCATAGTTGATGGACATAGTGATGTGGACAAGGCAACTAGGTTCATTGAATGGATCCAAGAGATCCACCAGGTAGTACAGGAATAACTAGAATAGAGTCAAGCTAGATACAAGGCTGGGCATGACAAGCATCAGATGGAGCATAGCTTTCAAGTTGGTGACCAGGTCTGGCTATATATCAGCAAGGACAGGATGCAAGGTGAAGGTAAAAAGCTAAAGTCTATTAGGTATGGACCCTTCAAAATACTTGAGAAGATTGGTGAAAATGCTTTTTTCCTTGATCTACCAGCTTACATGCACATCTACTCAGTCATAAATGTAGATTGCTTGAGATTGTTTGAACCGTCTCTAATTGAGGATCCTTAAGAGCAGAGTCAATTGCCTTCTATTGATGACCTGCTACCTGAATATCTTAATGAATTGCAGGAAGATACAGTGTTGGACAGGAAGGTGAGGATGACGTGCAGAGGAGATGTTGAGTACCTCAGAATTGGGTTCAAAGGTTCAAATCCGAGCAGTGAAAAATGGATTGAGATTGGACAAGTGAGACAGTAGTACCCTCAGTTAGTCGATGTTTGAAAAACCAACATTTGGTGGTCTAAAAGCTTTTGAGTGGGAAGGTCGTGATCCGAATTAGATCTATGAAGAATAATCGAAAGAACCATTGTTGTACCAAGTCAGGACAAACTTCAAAGAATTGAGAGCAGCGATAAAAAACACCTCTAAACCAGTGGAAGTTGGCAGCCAGCGTGGAACGATGAGGACCTTGGTCAAAGCGCGCTGACCGAGGCCCATGGAGACTGTGCGGGAGGAGAAACTAGCCCCTGGGGACCCCAGATTGGAAAACGAAGGGAGTTTTTGATGCGCGATTAGCACGCAGGGAAAAAGCCCTCAAAAAGGGGAGGCCTCTAGCACTCGGTCCCGTGGGAGCTGGGAAAACCATGGGAAAAAAGGCTAAGAGACAAAGGCGGGACCCACTCCAAAACCGGTGGTATTGATCAGAGGCATCCATGGGCGGTAAGCAGTTTTGGTGCAAGCAAAGCGATTCCACTCAGCACCCGACATGTGGCAAGTAGAGGAGATAGATAACCGCCGCTCATTACATGCTAACAGACGAGCAATTCCACCATGCAAAATGAGCGGATGGCGTTGGATCTGGGGATCCTGATTTGATGGTTGATATCGCGCCCAATGGTAAGACCGGATTTAACGAGGAAGTAAGCCGCGATTTAGAAGAATCTGAAGGTCGCTTCGACAGCCAAGGTGGCGGAAGACTCATTCAACGACGTAATCAAATAATTGAACCAACAAAGTAGGTTGGTGTAGTTTGCAGGAGGACAAGTGACCACTCCCTGTGAGCCCGATGATGACACCGAAACAGGGAACTCCAAGCAAAGCTGCAGCAGGTGAATTGACAGAGGGGAAGATGAATCAAACCACCATGAGACCGAATGGATTTAAATCCATGAACAGAGAACAGAAAGGACACTCGGAGAGGAATACCGAAGATAGAAAATAGAGAAGAGAAGAACGAGTGAAGCAAAAAGTAGAATTAAGATAGAGGGCTGAGCTGACCAAAGGTAATGTCAAGCACCAGAGAGCTTAAGAGATTTGAGCCATCCCTAAGAGGATCTGTCAGACCAGAGAGGTCAAAGAGCTGGCAAGGAAAAGAGTCTTTGTACTCTAGTGGCTTGGGAAATCCAAGAACCACCCTGCCAAGCCAATCTGTTTGAGGAGACTCATATTGAGCTCCTTCATTGTAATTCTCTCCTTCAAGAGACAATAAAAGAAGGTCACCACTGAGAGTTGGACCAAAGATGTAGCCCTAGAGGATAGGCTGAACTCCTTATTAAGTTCTTGTGTTCTTATATTTGCTTACTATATTTCTCTAATATTTCCCATTTCAAGTGTCTGTGTATTTGCAATCAGATCGATTTGTTGCTTAAATAACATAAACACACACACACCAGCACATGAGTCTGTAATACCTTCGTTTAATAAATCTTTAATTGAGGTCACCCATAGGGTGAGTATCATATCATCCTACTTCATGATAAATGCAACCTATGCTTTTATTCTAATGTACGCCCCTTGTAGATGGAGTATCTAAACTATCCCAAACCTTATAAAATATTATCTCAATTATGTCATGAATTTTCACGTAGTCACTTTGATTGTTTTGACGAGATGTGTTGAGTGTTATTTTGAGATTTCACAGCTTGGAAATATGGTACATTCAAGGATGGGTTCTTATATACAGATTTCTACCCAAACCAGAGGGTGTTATGGATTCTCTTCCTGTTCGGAACATGCGACATTTTGTCAGATTTAAAAGGATAGTAATATTATCAAATAATGATAAATATGTTAACAATAAATAGATAAGTGTGAATGCGCTATCCGAAGAGCAATAAGAAAGTGAGTTTTTTTAATTAAGGATGTAACTGAAGACGTTGTTGCTGGAAAGCTTGATGAACCCAATATATACCCTCAAATATGTTCCTGTAGGAGGTAAGGTTTGAAATTTATTTATCAAATAATTGATATGTATTCTACCTCTTTTAATAACCTCACGGATTTGATTATTAAACGCAACCATTTTCTTAGCCTTGCCACTGAGACTACATAATGCACAATGTCTCCCAGGTCGTGGCCCAGACTGAATTTTGCATTGCACAATTCGAGTCATCAAGCTTCCACATTCACTGTTGGGACTGCGTAGTGAGTAATTTTCATAGTCATTCACTCATCCCAATTAGTCAAAATTGTGCAATCCATCTCATTAGATGCCCTAATTTCTTCTTTGTCATGTTATGACATTATATTTGCAAGAGTTAATGTTTACTTACCATGAGTGTCCTTTTTGTACCACAAGTACCATACTTGTGAATCACTTCTCTCCAATAGTCATTGTACTATGGCACTAAAGAGAGTTTCGTCAAGAGAAACTAGGCTTAAAGAAGAACTGGGAAAGAAATTGAATAGGCGCTAGTTAACTTTCCAATATATGCGGACACTTAATTGTTCATAGAAAAGGAGTCAACATCGACATGGCAGCAAGTCCACCAATAGTAGTAGAAGGGAACAATCCGGTACAAGATCAGGGAAAGATGAAGTTGCTAACATAATATAGTGTGAATAAAGCTAGAGAGGGAAAGTAGATTCAATCTTCATGCAGGCAGCTTTGGTAGAAGAAGCAAAAGGAAGCAGAGGATACAGAAAATAGAGAAGAGGAAGAGAGAAAAGAGATCTTGTACGTAGTAAAACTGAGATTGCAACTAAAAGAACAAGAACTGAATAAGAACAAGAGCTGAGGAAAGAACAATAAGAGAAGTAGGAACATCAATAAGAAAAAAGGCAAGACGTGATGACAGATTAAACAATGGCCATAAAATTCGAAGAGTTGGAACCACCAACAACAGAGGAGGAGAGTGAACAGATGCAAAATTGGGAGCTTTCTGAGCAGATTGAGCAATTGATCGAAGTGACAGACATGGATTTGGAACAAGAGCCACAAAATGAAGACATTGACCTTATGTTGAGAGCACTAAAGGTCATCTCTTAGTCTCCACCACCTACAGTGTCAAACATGTCCCAAGCAAGCAAGGAGATAATGTTCTCCTTCATAATGATGCGGTCATGGATATGTACAATCTATCGTTTGATGATCTACAGAAGAGGATTGTACAGGTGCACATAAGGCACTTTCTAAATGATCACACATCACCTACATTCATTAAGGAAATGTTGGTAGTGTTAGACACTAGGAAGCATCCATCTACCTTGTCGAAGCTAACTAGGCCTACGCAGGAGTGACAAGCTCAAATGTTAAGTACTTGACAGTCAAGAATGAATAACTGGCAAAGAACTTACAAGCTACTAGGAAAGAGGCAGAGAAACTCCCAGCATCAATGCAAAGTGCAGTTTTCACAATAGGGAAGATCAAGAAAGTGATACTTTCTAAAGTATTAACATTTGGTGATACCTTGCATAAGTTCTATAACGGATTTGTCACCAAGCATAAAGTAGTTATCCATGTGCATGGCCTAAAAAAATAGAGAAAAGAGTTATTTCAAACTCTCAAGAACATACATGATGCCATCGCCCATGCAAAAGAGTGAAAAATGCAGTACAACGGGGCCCCACTTGGCTTAGAATAGAAGATGATGCCATAGGTAGGGCTGGACAAAGTGAATGTATGAATGTTAATCCAGAACTACTAGTAGCTTGGCCCATTCACCAACAGCATACAGGCCTCATATGTGTAGTTGTACAATAGTTTGGATGTCATGGTGAGAAAGTACATGATTTAATCAATCGGTTCCCTCATCGATGCTAAACCCAGGAACCAATTCCAACTAGAGATCGATGAGTATGTGGATCAGCTAAGATGAGAGGCCACCAAGAAAGACTAAGAGATGAACACACACAACATGGAGAAGTGCATCGGTGGTCTCGTTAAAGTCAAAACCATGTTGCTCATGCTCTAGAACAAGTTGGATATAGGTTCCAAGATCATATACCTGGATGCCAGGGAGACAAGAGTTCGCTTCCAAAAGGACACCATCAAACTGTTTGGGGACACCATCATGCAGTAACAAGCTTGGAATAAATATATGACTGAGAAACACCAAGCGAAGGTGTCTGAGTTGGTCTTTCCCCAAACATCATAGTCATAGTGTTTTATCTTGTAAGGTTGTCTCTCGCCTATTTTGTCTTACATGGGTACATGCGGAAAATGTAATATTATTTGTAAATATGTTTTAAGTGAGATTCAAAGCATCATTAGTTGAATGTGAAAAGTCATCATATTATGTAATGAGTTACTTGTAAAGAAGTTGAAAAGTCACGACGAAGTGAAATAGTCATAAAGTGGAATGTCAAGGGTCACCTCACCCTTTGTTATAAATAGAATCTCGTCACTCATAGAACAGGATTTTGGGAGCCAAGATTTTGGCTAGGATTACACTTAGAAAAGGCTTGGGAGTATTGTGACGATCCTTGGATTCTTCACAATGTAGAGTGAGTATACGTCTTTGGAGGAGCAGGTGTTCTTGATTTTAATGTTCCACTATTAGGGCTAGTGGTTGTCAATGGTGTATGTATGGATGGAAATTTTACTTATAAAAATAATATAAGAGTCAACATGCTTTCATGCATATGTATGAATCTTGTTGAATGTGTATTTCTGGATTAACATGTCACTTTATTTTGTGGACTATTCCACATTTTATCTTGTGATTTAATTCTGATCATGTTTTCCTTGCAAGTTGTGTACTATTACAGACTTATAAGGGGCGCACTTCCTTTTACCTTTCATGTGTCAGAACCTTCATGCATCATAGTTAACTCTCTGCAGGTTCACAGACTTGTTCTCACCTAAAGTTGTCTTACTTATCTCTGCACACTACCACAGTCAAGGAATTACACTACTACCTACTACTCGGGCTCCTACTCCAAATGGTTTGAGGTGTAGTTGGGACTTCATATCAGGGAGATCGAATGTCGACAAGTCTAGCATTGTCAACATTTATGGCCCTAGAAGGACAATGAGATGACAAGTTGATCCATTGAAGTATATTTTGAATTTCCATGCCCATTTCATGATGCCTTCCACAATCAAATTCACAATATGCTTTTACAAAGATATAAAATTACAAGTGTCAATGAACATAATCGATGACTTGTCACATCTTACTTTTAGTGGAGAGGGTGAAACAAATTTTCTTGAGCATATTGAATGTTTTCTTCAATTTTTCATTGAGCAAAACATCTCCCTTGAGGATGTTGCCTCTAGGTTGTTCATTATCACGTTTGAAGGGTGTGTAATGTAGTGGTGTTACACATTGATCGATGCATCCATTCTCTTTTGAAACACTTTTTCACATAAATTTCTGATGCTTCTGGCAGATATGATCATGAACATCTGTGCCAAAAAATTTCATAATTGCAAAAATCACCTGATGAATCGTTATGCCATTTTCACAATCATTTTGTACATATTTGGTGTGAATTTAAAGAAAATGAAGTTGATTGGGATATCTTAATCGAAACATTTCTACATCTTGTTCAAATTTAATTAACTTCTCAATACTTAGAATGTTTCAAGTCACTCCTAGCTTATTGCGAGGCTAGAGCTTCCAAATTTGTGACGGACAAGGTTGCTGTTCAAAGTAGCCCCCCATCTGCTTCTCATCAAACAACTCTAGTGCTGTGGGTTGAGGTGGAAAAATACAAAATTTGTCTATTGAACTATCACGTTCTCTTCCCATCTCACATGCTTAGAACCCCTATGCAATTTTCAACTGCAAGTGTGATGTGTGTGATGAAGTGTTTTCCCCTGTATTCAATGAATTTGCCCATTCTCTCAGCACTCAATTTGATTTTTTCTAGATGAATTATTGTTGAGAATAATTATGTTGAAGCAAACAAGTCATCAAACTCATCTTCCTTATGCAAGAATTTATTAACTTTCATCTGAGTGGTGAAATTGAAAGCAACCTTCTTTGGGTCAGATTGTCTTTTAGGGATAATGGCTAGACTCAAATCCTTTGTTTTTTTTACTTCTTTCTCAGCATTTTTAAAATCATGTAATGAGTAAGTGTCACAGCGAAGAGGAAAGGTAGGCCACAACTATTTCTCGGAGTCTTTAAGATTTCTAGTCATCCCTTTTTCTACTATCTGGTAGGCTACCTCCCTGGCTAAAAGCTTATCTGGAATGTAAAGTGGAAGGACATGAGGATCTGTAATACTACCAAAAACCCTAACATAGGTAAACGTATCTTCCTTGAACCAACTGCCGATTGAGGTTAAATCAATGCTAGCCTCGTCAGACAACCGAGGAGCAGGTTTATTAAAGATGGCTTGATGGATGGGTAAAATGAAACCATGACAAATATTGTATAAATGATTCTTGTATTCAGACTTCCATAAGTATTTATGGTAAATATGAATGGGGGTTGGGTCCTAAACAGTCCATTTCCAACCTAGTATGGGAAAGTCAGAATTAAAACAAATTGTGTCAACTATGTAAGCACTCATATGGAATGGGGGCACGACTTGGGTAGTGAAAAATATGTTCTTTCTATAATCCAATATTTGACTAGCTATTTTGTCCAATAGGATAGTTTCCCAATCCATGACAAAGGAGTTTATCACTGCTTCTATCAATGGAACCATCTCAATAGAAAATCTAGCAGAGCCAGGGTTTCCAAAGAGTCTACACATCATAGCAGCAGCATAACAATATGGAGATGCCAAGGAGTCCACAGAATACATACCAAATGATACATGTTTGTTCTTGTTAGGAAAGTGTCTCCATTGCTTAATAGGGTCTGATCCAATGTGATTCTCCTTGGCAAAATCTTCCAAGAATGCTTTGTTGTAGTGTCGATGGAAATCCTACAGGTGATACATTCTCTTGACATCTTTTGGTTTGAAGGATCCAAACATCCTTCCATCAGCTGTGAATAAATCTCTATCTGTTATGTCAATGCTCTTGACTACCCATCTTACCATATCATTATATGGTAGAATATTTTCACAGGCCACTATCCGATGGAGGAAAGAGCTGGCTAAATCATTGAGCGTGTTTTCTGATTTATCAATTCCATCAGCTGTCGCTTCTTCCTCTATCTCCTTCGGATCTTCATTTTGAAGAAAAGTATATATGCCTTCCCATGAGGTCTTTCGAAAGCCTAGACAGGTGGTATCTAAGATTAACGCTAATTTTCCTTGTCCTTAATCCACTATAAGGAGAGCCTTTGCCTTTTTGAGTTCTCTTAGACATCTTAACTACTTGCGTGATTCTGGATTTATAGTGCAAAATGAGAAGAGGAGCGTGATAGGCAAAAAACTCTGAGAGGATTCAATACAACTAATTACAGACTAAAAGAAGTTATGCGCATCAAAAGATCTCATACAGTACATAGTCACAAAGGATGAAATCCTTAAAGGATTGTAACCATAATTGCCTCTAAATGCATTACCGTATCCCATTAATGTGAACTTTAATGCCAAATTAATATATGTTGCATCATTAGTTTTCCAATGGCCCTTTTAGAACAGGTGTCACAACTCTGCGATTCTACGATTAGTGATTGTATTATTTTAATAAGTGTAGAGCCATCACATATCACAAATCAAGAGTTACAAGCACTATGTCCGAAAGAATTCCTTGTATTGTTGCGATTGCGATGAGCGATGAGCTGGCAGGTTTGTTTCAAACTTGGCAAATCATGTTTCTCTTTATACTTGATTTACAATTATATCGCGAGTGCTCATAGTATATGGTACTTATTTCTATTGGGAGCATGGTATGCGATATGCAATTATGACAGTCACATCACATCGCAAAGTTTCAACTAAATAATTTCAACGTTTTCCTATGGATTGGCACGATACGATATGTGATAGCCTTATCGCATCACAAGGTTTCAACGGAATGCCCTAACTTATTGCTCAGGATTACCGATATGTGAAATGTAATAGTTATATCACATCGCATGTTTATAAATGGATTTTTCAATTTAAAACTTTGCGATGAGGCATTTGTGATCACTTTGAACACATCGCAACTTTTCAAATGGATGTTCATTGGTTTTAAGCAATTGCGATTTGCAAGGAGCGATTCCATACACTCACAAAGAAAATTTTATATGAAAAGTATGGAAAATCTATTTTACTCAAAAGGTTTTATTGCTTTTTATATCCTAAAGGGGACCTATTTCTGATTTAGCATCTTTATACTAAGATTAAAAATTTGAAATGGGGGGGTTGCTGTTTACCACAATAGGCTCACAATGTGGCAAGGCACCATGACATAACCGCAAAATGTCTCCCTTGCTCTTTTCGTTCATATTTTTCTATGCATTCATTCAATCTTCAAAAGTATTGGTTTGTATTGTTTTATCTTTCTTTTCTATTGTTTTTCTTGCATATATTTCTTGTTAATCATGTTTTCACCTACATGGGCCAACTAGTGCGCCGATGGCTACATTGGAAATATCACTTCATGTGAGTTGGCCTATGGTTTGGTTAGGTTAGAAGTAGGAGTAGTGTTTTGTTTTCCTTTTTTCTTTGGACTTTATTACCTTTTCTTCTTCTTATTGCTTCTTTCATTTGCTTGGTTGCTTTTTCACTTGTAGGTTAGTTTCCGCACGAAATCGTGTTTGGATTCTTAGACAAGCAGGGGAAATCCAAGAGGAGCTTGTAAAACTATCAACACTTGGTTATCTATCTATTTTCTCTCTTTATTTGAATCTTACATTTCTTCTAGTCAATGATACCTAGATGGAAAATACGTCCCTTTTCATAGAGATTCATGGTGAAAACACGATGCTTGCACTCTTAATTAATATCACCTACTCTAATCGATTTTCTATATTCGGTTAACCCTTGACAACACAATAAAATGGAGTAAGGAGAGGGGTTAAAACTTAATTAGTAGGCCAAACATATATATAAATATCCTTCTCCGAAGGGACAAACTCGTATGCTCTCAATAAGTCAGGACCCCTCTTCCGCCTCATGAAATAAATAAGCACCTATGCACAATTATTTGAAAAATGAAAAAATGAAAAATATAAAATAAATGAAAAAGAAGAGAAAAGCTTATGGTGTTGAGATTTGAAGCAAGTAACACCATCGGGGTACTGTCTAGGCTCACTGGAAGCGAAAAAATGCTTGTGTTCCTGAAGTGACTCCACTGGGCTACTATCTAGGCCTACTAGTAGCAGAGCAACACCAGAGATGAAATTAAAACTTTGAAGGTATAAATTACTTGTGCATCAATATGCCAATCATCTCCAATAAAAAAAACTCATTTTGACTTAGCTTGGAATGTGTATAGTCGATAAAGAGGATGATAGGGTCGAAAACTTTAACTCAAGCCAATGAAGAAGCCATAATAATTGAAGAGTTGAACAATACTTCTGGAAGAGTTAGACTCACTTTGCATGATACAAGGTGCACAACGAGAGATGGATTTCTACTAGTCTGTTGCCAATGTTATAGTGACCACCACCACCCTCCAAAAGTTTTCCTATGCTTCATTTTGGAGCCTCCCTTCTAAATCATAGCGGCTCATCTTCCATTGATCTAGTTACTTTGGATTTTTAATCCTCATCCTTTTCATCTTGTCTTGCTTTTTTCTTACTTGGTTTACCATCGAACCCACAAGATGATCTCATGACTTGGTTTTCATCTAGTTCTGGGCTTGCCTCAGAGAACTACACAATCCTCGAGGGCAACTAACCTTGCTCTCAGGAATTGCGTAGTCCAAGCTGACAGTGAGCCTTCAACCAAAGAATTGTGTAGCATCAGATGACAACCATCCTTGAGAATGGAAACTTTGCAGAGCATTAAGGGTAGCCTAGAGCCACTTAGCGTAGAAATTTTGCAAAAGCCTTTCTATGCTCAGAAACTGTGTAGTGCATGAGCCATAGAGTTGTCCAATCCTTCCTAAAACTGTGAAATCTTCCATGAAATGAATGAAAGGCTTCCCTATGAAAAATAATGAAAAATAAAGTGAAAGAAGTATCCCTAGGAAGCAGGTATCTATTATTAGTTTCCTGAAGGTGGCACATTTCTATCCTTAGAAGATTATGCCAAATGTCTTGGCTATCCTCGATCTCAGGCATGCACATCATAAATTCTAGTTTTCTCAATTATATATAATGGATGCCTCTATATCTCATTTGTAAATTCAATCATCAAGCTATAGCATTCCTAAGGAGATCAAGGAGCCTTCAGAGCATTGTCATCTCTTTTCCAGGTGAGTTTTGCATTTATCATGTTTTGGCACTTTTAAGTTGCTTTTTGTTGTTTATCTTGTGTGAGTGGTGTTTCACTTGTTTCTTTGCATCAAATTTGGTGTTTTAAATTGTTTTATCTTATAGAAGTCATTTTTTTGAGTTATAGATTGCCTTTCCCAAGTGTCACATGAGTTTTCCTGTTTTTGCACCAATGGTCGTTTTCGTGGCAACTCTCTTCACATGCTTTAGTTTCTTTCAGTTTAATCAATTATTTCACTAGTATCACATGCATGCATCAACACTTAGTTAGATCTTCACCCAAAAACACATCATCCTTTAGATCTACTTGATTTTCACACTCACCATGGGCAGATTTGGTTTCCCCTTGACCAGATCTCACACTTCAATCAACACATTGTGCAATCTGGGAGCTCAAGGCCTTTGCCTTGGATTCTAGAATTGCGCAAATCCTTTCTTGGCTTGTATCCAACTATGCACTATGCAACTTCAATATCTAGTCTCCCATGATGACCACTTAGAATGTGCAATTTGTAGTCTCTCACAGGTCATGGCTGAGACTAAATTACCCACTGCGCATTTCCAGTCATCAAAATTCCACACTGGCTGTTGGGACTATGTAGTACACAGTTCCCATTGTCAGTCAGTCACCCGTGTCAGTCAAAATTGAAAAATCCCTCTCATCATATGTCCTGATTGTTGCTTGATCATGCTATGAAGTTAGATTTGTAGGAGCTAATGTTTTCTTGCCATGATTGTCCTTTTTGTCCCATAGGTACCACGCTCATGAAGAACTTCTCTCCAATAGCCATTGTACCATGGAACCAAAGGGAATTACTTCAAGGGAGACCACTGAAAGAAGTAACGGGGAATAATTTTAGAAAGCGTCAATTAAATTTCCAGTCTATGAAAACACTTAATTATTCATAGAAAAGGAGTCAACACTAACATGGTAGCAAGTCTATCAAAATGCAACAATCCGGTACAAGATCAAGGAAAGAGGAAGTTGCTAACATAATACAAGGAGAAAAAAGTTGCACAGTGAAATAAAATTCAATTTTCATGTAGCCAACTTTACCATCAGAAGAGAAAGGAAGGAGAGGATGCAAACAACAGAGTAGAGGAGGAGAGAAAACGAGGGCTTGCAGGTAGCAGAGTTGAGATTGCAACAAGCAGAAAAAGAACTGAAGGAATAGCGAGAGCTGAGGAGGAAAGAATAGAAAGAGAAGCAGGAAAAGGAAGAAGAGAGAAGGTAAGGCATTATGATGGAGGAAATAATTCCCATATGGGTTGAAGAGTTGGAACAGCCAGCACAAGAGGAGGAGAGTGAAAAAATGTAGGATCGAGAGCTTGCTCAGAAAATTAAGCAGCTGATCAAAGTGACTTACATGGAGTTGGAGTAGGGGACACAGAATGAAGACACTGACCTTATTCCAAGAGCACCAGAGGTCACCTCTCTATGTAACGTACCTCTTAAGCCTACCCTGAGAATTAGCTACTAGGCTCCGTTAATTTAAAATTTTTCCTCGGTTACAGTTAAGATTCAACCATCATTACGAGTATAGTGACCTCATCATCACATGCACAAGGATATTCCTTGCAACTATATCCATGATCCTAACTACTGAACAATATCAAAGCAATGATATTACATATTCTCTTGAACCACCTTTAGGCATAAACTACAAATTGGATAAGAGAATGAATCATAGTGTGCAAACCATAACTTCTTCGATGACTCCACACAATCATTAATAGAACATTATCTTGCAACTACCTCCACTAACATGGTCACGAATCATAATTACAGTGCTACCGACATGATCAAAGATATTACTGTCTCAACTCTTATGCAATAGGGAGGAATATCTAAACTAGCTTCAACGTATATCATAGATAACTAGATCCATAGACTACATCATACTATATTGTTCCACATGCCCAAGGTCTCATGCATAAATATCTATCCAATTACCCATTAGAAGCACACTATGTTCCTTTACTAAACATAATGATGATCAAGTTCAGATTCAATAGATGTCTCACACATCCATATATGCTCAGCTCACAACAAGATGAATATAAGTATTTCTGCTTATGCATAATGGCCCATGCAGATTCTATCATGAGTAAGATAGCTCCATGGCCCAAGAAATAACAACTACCTACTATGCCTCTCCCCACTAACTCTATTCTTTGATGCAATAGGAGACACATGCATAAAATTGAAATCATTTACTTTAATACAGATAACACTACCATCTATGCATCTGAGCTGTATGACTCTATCACATAAAGAGTAAGGAGTAGACATACAATATTTCCCATGCAAGTGAATCCACATATAATAGAAGAACGACACCACTTCAACTACTTTGTCACATGAATGCATCTAAAATCATCTCATAAACGTTATCTACTCATGTATGTTAGTCACATGCAATTAATTTAACCATTTTCATGGCTAGGAAACTTTATCTCATATGCAATTAAATTTCAACATGGAGGATAAGAAACCAACATAAATAACATCCCACGCATATGAATCCAACTATATCAGAAAAGAGAGAAAACATCACTTGGAGAGCAGAGTGCCACCACCCAACCATGAATCACCTCTGATTCCCCCCGATCCGAGGTTCTTGCCATGGATCAATTGCCTGCAATTGAGATCTGTAATGGGTATTTAATACCCTCTCTCATGATATGGTTTCCATTAGCGGCGTCCCGCTATTATAGATTTTTTATCCATTTGCTTAGGCCTTTCTCAGAAAAGCTCGCCTTTCTCTCTCATGAGGCTTTTCCTCATAAAATCTTGCCTTTATCTCCCACAAAACTTTTATGTTTTTTCTTTATGGATATTTATCTCCAATCCATCTAGCTTATCTAGAATCACATTTAGAAGCTTTATGATGAAAGATTTATCCTATCCCATTCCTCAATGGGATTTGGAAAAAATCTCTTGGTGTCTAGTTTTTCCAAGTGATCAATTTATTAATTATTTAATAATGTATTTACTTTTCATAATACACATCATAACTAGCTTTCCTTAGCTTAGGATTGTATTAGTTTGATCCACAAGGGAGGGGTGTTACACTCTGTCCCCACCACCTCTAGTGTCAAAACCTCTCATGAGAAAGCAAAGAAATATTGTTCTCCTTGATGATGATCCAGTCATGGATGTGTACAATTTATGATTTGATGAGTTGCAGAAGAGGATTGTACAGGCGTAGAGGAAGCACTTTCTGGATGATCATGCATCACCTGCATTCATCAAGGAAAGGGTGGTAGCACCAAAAACCAGGAAGCATCCAACGTTCCTTGTCAAATCTAACATGGCCTATGTATAAGAGGGAAGCTCAAATTTTAAGTACCTAATGGCCGAGAATGAATAACTGGTGAAGAAATTGCATGTTTCCAAGAAAGAGGCAGAGAAACTCTGAGCGTTAATGCAGAATGTAATTCTCTCAATGGGGGACATGAGGAAAGTGATACATGCCAAAGTATCAATATTTGGTGATACCATATGGAAGCTCTATGACAGATTTGTCACTGAGCGTAAAGAAGTTGTCTGGGTGCATGGCCTACAACAATGGAGAAAAGAGTCTATTAAAACTCTCAAGAATAGACATGCTACCATTGCCCATGCATAAGAGTGGATGAAGTGGTACAAAGGGGCCCTGCTTAACTTAGCGAAGATGATGAATCCACGGGCATAACTAGAGAAACTGAAGGTCTAAATGTTCATCTAGAACTACGAGCAGCTCACCCCATTCATTAGTAAGATACAAGCCTCATATGGGAAGTTGTACAATAGTTTGGATTTCATCACAAGAAAGCACAAGATCTCATCAATCAATTCCCTCACCGATTCTAAATCTAATGACCAAGTCCAATAGGAGATTGAATAGTATCTGGAGTAGCTGAGATGACAGGCCACTAGCGAAGGCATGGAGCTGAATGCACACAACATGCAGAAGTGCATTGGTGGTCTTATCAAGGTCAACATCATGGTTCTCACGCTTCAAAATGGGTTGGACATAAGTTCCAAGACCATATATCCAGATTCTAAGGAGGAAAGAGTGGGCTTCCAAAAGGACATCATTAAATAGTTTGGGGACACCATCATGCAATAACAAGCTTGGCATCAATATGTGACCCAGAAACACCAAGTGGAGGTTTCTGAGTTAGTCTTTCTCCAAACTTCAGAGTCATAGTGTTCTGTCTTGTTAGGCTATCCCTAGACTACTTTTTCTTACATGAGTACATGCAAAAAATGCAATATTATTTGTAAATATGTTGTAAGTGAGATTCCAAGTGTTATTAGTGGAATGTGAAAATTCATCATGTTATGTAATGAGTTAATTGTAAAGAAGTTGAAGAGTCATGAGGAAGTCAAAGAGTCACAAAGCGGAATGTCAAGGGTCACCCCACCCTTTGTTATAAATCAAACCTCATAACTCATAGAACACGCTTTTGGGAGCCAACCTTTCGGCTAGGCTTAGGCTTAGAAAAGGCTTAAAAGTGTTGTGAAGAGCCTTAACTTATCCATAGTGTAGAGCGAGTATACTTCTTTGGAGGAGCATGTGTTCTTGACTGTAGTTTTCCACTATTGGGGCTAATGGTCATTAATGGTGTATGTATGGATGGAACATTCACTTATAATAATAATATCAGAGCCAACATGCTTTCATGTATATGTTGTTATTGTAGTTGGACTATTCTGGTTGCTTTACCAATGTGTGTTATTTAAATTACACGTTTTCTTATGAATTACTTTGTATGAAATTGTACAAATCCTATTGAACGTGTGTTGTTGAATTAACCCATCACTTTAATTTTTGGAGTATTCGGCATTTTACCTTTTAATGTCATTCCGCTCATGTGTTCCTTTTAAGGTGCGTACTATTACAGGTTTCTAAGGGGAAAACTTTCTTTTCCCCTTCGTGTGTCAGAACCTTCATGCATTGCACTTGACTCTCGACAAGGTCACACACTTGCTCTCACCTAAAGTTATCGTACTTATCTTTGCATGCTACCATGGTCAAGGCATCACATTACCACCCACTTCTTGGACTCCTACTCCAAATGATTTGAGTTCTAGTTGGGATTTCATATCGAGGAGATCCCCTAAATGTTTGCAAGTCTAGCACCATCAACAATAAATCTATACATTGAGAATAAAAACTCATTGTGTGTTGAATTATAAGAATGTGTAGTAGATGAAACATCTTTTAATAAAGAAAAAGTTTTATTTGAAAACTAATTAAAATTTCATATTGTTTGTGATTAAGTATTGTTGAGTGTAGGTGAGTTTGAGTGGCTTTCGTTGATGACAATTGAGATTAATTTTAACCCAATTTCTACAGAATGATCTACATTGAGTATGGTTTATTTGTATTTAATTTTTTTTGTTTTAATTAATTTTATTGGGATTTCCTTTATTATGCGTATTTATATGTGACTACGGTTAACCTTACAAGTTGATTATTCCTCAATATGATTTAATTAGGCAGCACTAAGGTATTTTTATTTTTGAGATTATTTATGGTTAATATTAATCAACTATGGTTGAGTTTAATTTTTTATGATGAATTATAGTTAAGTACGGTTGGAAATTATTAACTTTAGTTTACTTTCTTTATTGTGGCATTCAATATGGTTTATTATATTTTACTAAAGATTATTACTATTCAATTTTATAAAGTAAAAATAAATTTGATTGATTATGGTTGAGCATTCAAATATTTTGTTTACTATAATTAATTTTAATAGATTTAAATATTTATTAATAATTACAATTAACTATACTTATCTAGCAATAACATGTCACATTTCATTATAAAAAGGAAATATAATGATATAAATATATTTAAAAATAAATAAAATAATGACTGATTAAAATTTAAAATTAATGAAATTTTATAATAAAATGATTGAAATTACAAAAATAGAAAGCTAGTTAAGTCATTGAATTTTTCCTTAATACTACATATGATTCTAATGTTTAATAAATGGCTCACTCCAAAACATGTTATTTCAAATCTGAAACCCCTGATATTCTTATTGTTATAATAAAAGCTGGTCTCCTTGCCTTTCCATTACTTACTTTACCTATGAGAAAGTTTTGTATATTTAAATTAGTTTAAACAAACTTATCGTGGTAGAATGTACTACAAAAATCTCAATATCAAAGTTAAACTGTAAAAACTCTCACCTTATCTTCCAACCCCTCTCTTAGTCCCTTCACAAAGATGGTGATATCACACTCTATTTTACTATGCATTTCCTAAGATGCATCAATCCAATCTATTTAAGAGTGGAATCCATTCTATTTAATAGTGGAAATGACCATGGAAAGGGTTCATTCCAAAATGTTGTGCTATGCATATATAGCTAAAACTTTATCTAGAGAAATAAATATGGCATCTTGTTCAAGACTCTATGAAAGTGGTGATATCACAATCTAAGAAACCCCTTTTTTATGAATGTGATTATATATAAAAAAAATGTTACATCAAGAAGTTCATACACTTTAAAAATATCCTACTACACTTTTGGTGTCACATGCCAAAATTGTTCAATGGCTTTTCTTTTTCCCCCTTTCTCCTATGTACATCTACCTAACCTATAGAGTTATTGATTATAACTAGAGATAAGGCCAAATCCTCATTTATTTAGAAATCTCCATTGTTATCAACTTAGTAGAGCATGAGATCACTTTATTACTATTTGAATAGTCAAACAAATGGGGAAATTTCTTCCCACTAATAGTAGACACAATTAAAGCTGATAATCCTTTATTATTGTTGGAGGATTTTCCTTAACAAAGGGATGATGCAAATCCACAAGGGGCTATACTGGATCTTGAGAAGTCGAGGTGTTAGTAGTTTGCTTCTACTACTAAGCACAATCCATCTTATGCCTTATCACTTTCTTTGCATTATATTTTTCCTTCTAATCCCTCTAGACATTATTAGACTTTCTCGAATTTTAGTTGGAAATTTTAAGCATAACAAGGTCCACGAACAACCATTTCACCTCGTCCTCGGATAAGTATCTTATTGTACTTCCATAAAATATTCTATATTCTCTTATCTAGATAAACAATCCGTTCCGCAAATGTAATTCATTGATTTTTTTTTGACACCTATGGACAATGATTAGAAATATGATCTAGTTAATCATGTCGAATACAATTTCCCTCAATTTTTATTATTTCATTTATAGTACTAAATGCACGGTTTTATCTAAATACTTCTAGATTTCATCTCCATTTTAAGGCATGCATTTCTTTATTTCTTATGTGTCAAGTAGATAACCAATATCCTATAGTATTTCAGTTGGTTTAGCTCTAGAAGCATTCCTTAGGCTATTTTTCCAACCCACATCCAAATGGGATTCAATAGCCACATAGGTAATTGATTACGAATTCCATTTCTATATTCAGATATCGGTAGGTTTTGCGATTACTATTTTTACAATTCATGTCATTAACTACCAATTGCATATGGTCCTCGATTAGTGATTTATTTTCTTCATTATACCAATAGAATTTGTATTTTAAACCGTTTTTCCTGTATAACAACAATGAATTCTACTTGGAAGACTTGTTATACGTGTAGAGTATCCTTACGCATATACCGAACAATTTAAAATTCTAAAATCTTTGCATAGACATCCACAATAAATCCTACATGCACATTGTGACTGTCTTCCTATTCAATCAATTCATAACCATCATTTCTCATTTCTATTCTACAAATTCATATATTACAGTGTTAGACATAAAGGGAAATATATTTTTATCTAACAATAAACCAACTATTTGGGGAATATTTAGGAACTGAGCATGATCCTCCCAACCATGAGTTTTCTCCACAGTTCCTCTGAGATAAGATATTCTTGTTGTCCTCACTAGTGGGTTTTTTTAAATAGAATTCTTCTGAGCAGATTTAGTAGCACTTGCTTTAATTTCTGCCAACATTCTTGTCTAGGTCTTTTGTTTTTAGTTTTTTTTTATAGAAAATATATACTTTTATTTTTCTTTAAAGCACATTTTTCTCTTCCACGGTGCTTTATTCCACCCCACTTAGTATTTCTCTCCAACTAAGTGATTAACATAATATTTCTCTCCCATTATATTAATTTAATTTCTTTTATTTTTTCCCCAAGGATTGTTAGGAGACTTTTAGGGAAGGTCCATTATATGGACTTGACCACCACAACTTTTTTGAAGCTGGAAAGAAGTCTTCTACACTCTAGCACTCTTTCCTAGATATTTCCAAGTAATCTATTTATTAATTCAATAATATAATTACATCATGACATAATTCTCATCATGGCTTCCCTCGCCATTACCACCAATAACAGTTCAATGTCCAGAAATAGTGATTTTTTAAAAAGCAAGGCCATAGGGGTGTTACAAAATGTACTTGAATTAAAATTATTAAATCATATAATTAAATTTTGGTTTCTATGAGATAAACTTGTAAAACAAAGAGGAGACTAGTTTACAGATGCAAATGTCTATGTGTGAGAGATAGATACAAAAGTCTTGTTGAAGACCGAGGGGGATCAAACTCATTTGTGTAATTTGAGAATTGGGTTTTATGTATACCAATATAGATCCATCTTAAGTACCGTTCTAACATGAGCCCAGTTCTTCATGTGCAAACTTTTTTAGAGTGTAAAATACAATGTGTTATTTTTCATTTTTTAAATTGTATTTTTGAATGCTAAATAGAGAATATATAAGACCAAATAAATGTTTTAACCATAAATCTTATTTTTTTCAAAATATATATATAATTCCTTTTAAATGATATATAATTATTGATTTACATTAAAATATTTTACATTCACCTCTAGATCCAAACACTTCATTTCTTTTATTATAGCGGTATTATTTTTCTATTTAAAATATAATTTTTTATTTTAAAAATGGATGGACTAACGGAACCTCTCAGCTCGACTAATCAATCATAAAAATGGCAAATGAGGATTTTTATAAATTCGATAATGATCGAAGGGTTGTAATTTCCTTTTCAGAAACAAAATTCAACAAGTTCATTATGATCAAGAGATGGTTCACTCGTCAAATCCGGAGATTGCATTAAAAAAGATATGTAAAACTGAATTGTGGAAAAAGGTGATTTCTTATATCATTGTTTCTTTAGTATTTAGTATGCATTATCATTCGAGAGCCACTATAAATTTGATTACTCCTATAAAAACTTTTGAATTAAACATGATGAAGCACTCACACTGAAGAGTGATTTAATGCTTTTGAATTAAACGTGATTAAGCTAAGTTAAATTTAACGCATGGTTAAATTTAAGGCGTAATAACTCTATTTTTAATTTTGTTTGCCAACTAAATTTTATAGTACATAACATTTATATATATATATATATATATATATATTGTTACTATATATATGATTATTATTATTATTTCTCACTTATTTTACTCATTTCTAATAATAATAAAAAAATGAAAAGTGTAGTTTATATTCGTTGAATGTGTGTTTAATGTTCATTTGAAAAGTGTGTCTAATGTTCATTTTTTGGGACGCCCTTCACTCCTTTAAAAATCAAGATACTCCTCTGGTGTATTCTTCGATATTTTGACAAAACGTGAGACCCGTGGGTATGTATGTCACTGGATAGTGAACACAAATAAGTAACCTTATCAAACCCTGTTAATCTCATTACCCGCACATATGTTGATGAAATTCGAAAAGTTAATGAAGAATTAAGTAAATAGGAATATAGACACATTTAAGGTGAATTAAGTAAGTCTGATACACATCTGCGGTGGTTTTAGCTGAAAATGCAACCCATAAATGGGTTAAAATTTAAAGTATTTCGCAATCATGCCAAAAGAGCTAGAGAGCTTCCAGTGATTGAAAGTTGGAATCGGTTGTTGAATCACAATTAGCTTGCACTTTTAAATTATTCTTAACATTCTTGTTCTCCGACTGCTAGCCGTTTTTAATTACCAATGTTTCTCCCCCGACGAAAAATATCAGTCGGCTATTTTATTGATGTGAATCAAAAAATGAAAGAAGATTAAACCAAATAGACCATCAAATCATCATTGGTCATCGTATTTGAGAATTCATTCCCCAAGTTCATCTTATACGTAGCATATTTCATTGCATAAAATCATCTTACACGTAAACACATTATATTCCATATAATATTCTTACACGTACATAGAAGTAAAATAAGCAGCACGGAGAATTTGATTCTTCTGTCAGAAGATTCTACAAGTAGAGAATTATGATTGATCTAAACGAACACGTAGATAGGAGTATCTGTACGTCCAATTTGATGGATCTGTATTTACAAGTAACATGTTGCCAACTCCAGTTAGTCGCATAGAGTTGCATTAACATAGATATTTCTCCCATATATTTGCATTAACATAGATATTTCTCCTATAGATTTGCGTTAACATAAAGCAAAGATGCTTCCGAAAATACCCTGTGTTGTTGTGCCTTCATGATCTGTATCTGTACGTGCTATTGGAAGGATCTGTATTTACAAGTAACATGCTGCCAGCTGGAATTACTCGCATACAGTTTCATCAACACAGTCTTTTCTCCCATATATTTGCGTTAAGCATAAGCATATCTAGATAGGTATTTCTCCCTTACATTTGTGTTAACATAAAGCTTAGATGCTTCGGAAGAGTCCCTGACCTGTTGTAATACAAACAAGTAATGATTTCAGTGGTAAATCAACGATTTGATCCACTTGCCATACATCTTTTCTGGTTCCTTTGTAAATTTTCAGATCGAATTTATTGTGATCCTTCGGTCGTCCAGATCCTTTCCTAGCATAATAAATAGCATTTTACAGTATTTTTTTAAAAAATCATGTAAAATTGTGTTTATTGTAACCCTTCGGTCTCTGTCGTACAGATCCTCTCCATAGCATAATAATTAGCATTTTACAATCATGACAACATACGTACATTTCGGTACATTTATGACAACATACGTGCTTTTGGAAGGATCTTTATTTACAAGTAACATGCAGCTGACTGGCGAATCTAAGTTCTACGGTTCACATTAAAACCTTTTATCTTCGACAGTCACTTATTTTAGGTACGAACTCCCAATGCTAAGGAATCTTGCACGGCCGTTTAACGCACGGCCGTTTAACCAGTTGTCTATAACGTGACTTTTTTGAAAGTCTTTTCGGCGGGTTTTTCCGGTCGAAATCCGGCAGGAATTTATTGGAATCGCAAGTTTGATAACTAGTTTCTGCACCATGAAAGCGTCCGAGGGGTTTTCGAGGGTGCTGAATCCAAATATGCAGTTAAAATTATGTGTAACAGATTTCTGCCTAATGCCATAAAATTATGTGTAACAGATTTCTCCGTAAAGCGCAAATTCATAAGACATAAGACATATTTTTATGACTGAAGTGGTTTATCATGTGAAGGTTTTGGTCAAATTACAAATTAAGTAATATAACACACACTCTTCATTTGAATCATCTTCCTAAACTAGGACCATACTAATGGTGGTATCACACGTTGCTAAGTATAGAAAATAATCTCGGTGATAATCGGGAGGATGCAACAATGTTGTATGGGTCAACTCATATTCAAGTGTATGAAAATATTTTTGAGCAACTTCATCCAAAATAAATGGGATTCCCTTTATCAAAATTCGAGTAAAAACCTTAGTGAACGCAGCATAGTTCTAGATAAATTAACGTAGAGAGTTTTCTTTCCCTTACAAAATTATTTGGTGAATATTGCAATGGAGAGGTAAATTAAAGATAGCCTCAACCTTCAATGGATCAACACGAATGACTTCCTTTGAGACAAGAAGCCCTAGCAATCAACCAGATTGCACACAGAAAACACACTTATGTGGATTCAAGTGAATATTATAATAGCAACATCTAATGAAAATTGTTGTCAAATACATTGGGTGGTCTTCCCATCTTAGTGAATGAGCTGGCAAGTCATCCGAATATGGTTTCACAATATCCTTGATATAATGAACTACATAATACATAGCTTGTCGAAAAGTTTCACTTGCATTCTTTAGACCGAATGGGAGCTTTCGATAGGCAAAAGTCGCCCATGTGAAAATGAATGTGGTTTTATGTTGATTACCTAGGAGTATGTTGATTTGATTGTAGCCAGAAAATCTGTCCATAAATGAAAATATTTCATTTTTGGCACATTTGATGATGAATTGATCGATATAGGGAGTAGGATAATTGTCGTTTTGACAATCCTTATTGATGTCTCTATACTCAACACATAATCTAACGGTTCCTCATTTCTTATTGATAGACATGTTATTGGATACCCAATCAATTTAGGGAATCGGGTACATAAAATCTACTTTGAGGAGCTCTGTGACCTCAACTTTAATTGCTGTAGATTTTCTTAGATGCACCAGAAGTAATAATTATCTGATAATCTTGGCATCTGGGTAAGACTTCATTTGATGTATTATAATGGTTGGATAAGTTCCTGGCAATTCCTCATAAGAACGGTAAAAAATGTCGCATAATTCTTGAAATAAGGCCTTATCTACTCGAATGTCTTCAATTGAGCATGAGGCACCTATGTGAATATTTTCAACAATCCCTGTTTTAATTGAGATGTCAATTTCAATGTTCGTAGATATATTCCCCAAATTTCTTTCGTATCGAGATTGAAATATTAAAATGGGCAATTATGTACTATTTACTATATTAGATTGAAACATATGTAAAAAATCCTTCTCAATTTTGTTAGGGATAGGTAGAAATGATGAATGATGATGGTGATCATTCCATGGAATTTCATCCAAATTCATGACCTTTGTGATACTTTTGCTAGTTGGAAACATATTATCAAAAGGACAAGAGAATGAAACCGGTTCTAACCAAAGCAAAGGAGAATAATATTCATTTATCGTATCCACTTGATCAACATCTGTAGACACTATGTCAGAAAACAATTGTACTTCCTGATAAGCCAATTCAAAAGGGCTCAAAGGCATCTCACTTCCATAAGAGGATAACTCAAACTCTAAGGCACTCTCCATGGATTAAGAGATTGTATAGTCCTTGATGTAATCATGTTTACCTCGGAAAACTTAGAAGGAAAATTTATCGGAGGCATCACAAAGGTTCCCATCAAGTATGAGTCTTTGAGTAAACCAACAACAATATCTTCATAAGGAGAAATTTTTTTTCTGACAAAAGGTATGCTAGCCACAGAGTAAGGGTCTAAAGTGAAGTAAGGAAACTGGTCTACTTTGACAATTTTTCCCTTATAAGGAAATTATTTCATTA
The DNA here is from genome assembly GCA_031772625.1 of Pinus tabuliformis. Lineage (NCBI taxonomy): Eukaryota > Viridiplantae > Streptophyta > Pinopsida > Pinales > Pinaceae > Pinus > Pinus tabuliformis. Next base: position 1,071,983,084 of record CM062807.1, on the reverse strand, counting down.
GAAACAATGATGATACCACCACTCACATAACATAGCTCCAATTTTGACCAAGAGAAATGTTGTAATCTCGCTGACCATCCACAACTTCAACTTTGATTACAACTGTTTTTCCCACTAGCTCTATGACAAAATTGTTTAGAATCCCATATGGACGAAAACCTCCTCCACCAAAGGCTTTTAGAGTGGTAGGTGATTGATTAATGGTTGGAGAACCTAAATATTTCAACAAGAAATTGACCTAATGCACATAGAAGCTCCTTAATCAACAACTATATGAAATACTCCTCTAGTTTTAATAAAAACTGGAATTTGGATTGCCAGTTGATGAGGGAGTCTCGGGATATGACTCTCATGATCAAAGATAATTAAATTAGAATCCTACAGATCGATATCTCCTATGGCTAACAATAAAATCTTTCTTTGTGTTGGGCATGTTTTCAATACATCTAGAGCTAACATTATGGAAGGTAACACAGCCAGGTCTTCAGCAATGTTATATTTTTGTGCAGCTCTAGCATGTTGGTTGAAATTTGATTTCCGAAGCACACCTTTGGGAGACGTTCCTATCATCATATCAAGATTTTTCTTCCCAATCTATAATGGTTCAAAAGGAGAAGGAGGAATTGAATTGAAAGGTTGGCCAGACTAACTAGCTTCATTTCCATTTTCAAAAGGATGCTTGGATCTGTAATATTTGGATCTCGTAGCTACTAGAACTTATTGTGAAGACATCATTAGGATATCTTGTGATGTGGAAGAGGAATATGTGTTATGAGAAACTATTCTTTTGTCTTTAGGCGGAAATACATCCTTCAAAACAATACGAGTTGGAGAACCTTTAATGAATTTAGAAACCTCTACTTGATGTGGGCATTCCTTCATATAGTGGTCCTCATTTCAAATAAGGCAAGGATATCGAAGTTTTCATTTTTCATCAGTAGGCTCAATTTTAGTAGGTTTCTCCTTTGAAGGAGCATTTTGTTTCAATTTACCTTTCCCCTTCTTCTTATTCCTGGTTGATTTCGTCTTGCCAATAGATGATTCTATAACGTTGATCTCGGAAATAGTTTATAGAGGAAGGATTTTAGATGGTGTATCTTGTATAGCCAAAGTCTGAGTATTTTTAGTTTTTTTATTTTTCCCCTTAAATTGCTTGATAACAGAACGTATAATACCATCAATGGAACTAGATCCTCATCTTGTAGGAGATGTAATAATGGGTTCACCTGTAGGGCAAGGTAAATTTAGGATTTTTTTGAAGAAAGTGCTAGATTGAGTGTAGACCAAGTCTAAGTACTCAGCATGAGAAATTAATTGCTCTTCCATGATGACACCTCCCTTGGAAGTGTCTTCCATGATAACGAGAAAAAGAGAATTTGTAAACCATTCAACTAAAATTTGATATGGAATGAAAACCTTGACTAAGAGATGTCTACATCTCGATTTATGGATATGATCAGAGATGTGAGTCGACTTAGATTGTTTTAAATAAGTAAATAGTTTGGTACCAGTATCATAATGAACTAGTTGCTGAAAATGGGTTAAAAATGTTGTTTCCATGAAGTTAAAGTTATGGAGAAAAGCCTAGGCAAATGGATAAAAATATCAATAAAAGTTGGATGCCACTAATGGAATCTATATCGTGAAAGAGGGTATTAAATACCTATTGAAAATATCAATAGGAGGCAATTGATCCATGGCAAGAAACTCGACTCAGGGGTGAATTGGAAGAGTCAGTTCTAGGTTGGGTGGTGGTGCTTAGTTTTCCAAGTGGTGTTCTCTCTTCTAGTCTAGTTGGATTCACTTTCATGGGATATAATGTATGTGTACTCCTCACTTTTTATGTTGTGGAATCGTTTAGATCAGAGGTATAGATGTTTTTGTTATATTTATCATGAAAATGATTGAATTCTTATGCATGTGACTCTTATTGCATCCAAGTGTAGAGTTAGTAAGGGAAGCATAGTAGGTAGTTGGTAATACTTGGGTCAAGGAGCTATCGAACACATGTTTCTCATGGTAGAACCTGCATGCACAAGTGGAATTGCCTGTACTAACTTTGCTTATGAATGGATGTGTGAGATATCTATTGAAACTAAATTTGATCACCATTAAATTTAGTGAAGGAACATAGTAAACCTCTAACTTTATGTGAAATATATGTTTTAAATCGGCAAATAATTATGCATGAGATAGTGATGCATATAGAAGAGTTATGGTGTAATGCTTCAAATTGTATAGTTTATGGTTCAGGTTGTCCATGACATGTATTATACGTCATAGGAATTGCATCCAGTGAGGCTAGATTAGTTAATTATGCATGTTTAATAAAGGTTAGGTTAGTAACACTTTTGACTATGCCAACAGGACTATGATCATGACGCATGGCCATGCTAGCTACAATACACATAAGGTAATGGTATATTAATGCTTGTGCAGAATAATCAAAGAATTTTATGGGTTGCATGACATGATTACTTCTTTTCTCCAAATTATAAATTATGCTTGAGGGTTGATCTGATATATAAGTCTTATAAATGAATCCAAAGGTCCACATCATTGATCTCGTAAGGAATAGAAGGAAGATCGAGTATTAGGGTTCCTTACTTTGATGTTGTTCATTTGTTAAGAATATGAGTATGGTTGCATTAATAATATTTTTTCATGTAATGGTAGAATAATATTACTTGTGACAACCATTAAATCTTGACTTTATCCAAGCAGAAATTTTAAAGGATGAGAGCCTAGTAAGAAATTCTTAAATTAGGCTCAGGGGGTGTATTAGAAATGGCATCGGAGCTTTAAGTTCAAACATTTCAGCCTATGGACCAATCCACACCTAGCAGATATGATGGGTTGTAGATTCTATTCCAATGTGTTTTAGAGTAATTTCTTAATGCATTAAAACTCATAATCGTTGTAATTAAATGTTAAAATAATTTGTTGGAGGGGCATGGTGAAGCAATAACATCTCTATATATATATGTATGTATTGGGGTTGTGCAAAATGATGGATTTTGGTATGGCTAAAGGTTGATATTTTAGTAAGAAGTGAAATCTTTATTTCTTCTCAAGCATGTAGCTAATTATGTTTTCAAATTGCCTAAAGCAATTAATTAAAAACTGAAGAAGATCATCACTTTGACCACACTTTCATCCTATCTAAGTACACAACACCACAAGTCGAGTAAGTGCGTGAGGGACCAAGACAAAAAAATGTCATTTGTGCTCCACATGTCATATAAGCTTCTTGTTTAATACGAAATACTGCATTAACTATTAGAATTGATTCTAATAAATTCATGTCTATTGAGATGGATGGATACGGGTTAGGGAAAATACTAGAGTTAGTGAAACCACTACTATCATAACGTACAACCAACTTTGTCTTAACAAGAAATTGTAATCCACAATTGAGATTAAACATGTTTATATGAACATAAGAATAAAGTAGTTAGTTATGTAAATAAAGTGGTTGGTGGGTCAACAAAAGTAACATTGCATCATATTTGATCCGCCCAACCGATTCATCTCCTATGAAAAGGAGATCAAATTGGTATGCGGATGGGGAGCTATGTAAGAGGCACTGCATTTCTCTAAAATGGGTGGGTTTTTTGAGGGAATCATATCAAATATAATGTCTAGGCCTCAACACTACCCAAGCACACACAAAAAAACCAACACATAGCCAAGAGAGTAGGATCATTGCTCCATTCCAAAAACTAAGAGAACATCAAATCTTTTGATAGTTTAAGTCATTAACTCTTTAGTTGCGGTTGCAGATCTGTTGGCCTTTGAAAGTGTAAATGATTTGATGATTTCTCAACTAGAAATTATTAAATTAGATAGTTTAGATCAATCTGTAATCCTTCTCTCTCAATGTAATTACGTCATATGTGTCGACGACAAGTGGACCTTCTCTCTGAACATAATTACCTCACATGCATCGATGGAAAGCGGAGTCTGTGAGTGAATGCATGATATGAATGTTTAGAGGGTGTGCCCCAACACAATCTCTGGCACTGGTTTTTGCAAGGCTTACTTCTCAGAGTCAATGAAGACGCAGGTGTCTTTTTTGTTTTAAATTAAAAAAAAACAACACCTTTAAATAACAACATCATTTTCTTATTCTGGAGAAAATCATCTTAAGGACGGGTGTTTTCCTTGCAATCCAATGCCCCTTTTCTATCCATTGATCTAGAAGTGGGTCAGGTGTGGTGGCCTGGTGAGCTGCCATTTCCAAAATAATTATGGTTGCCGAAATTCTCTACTGATGCAAATAGTGGGATAATGCTTATACCTACATTCGTGTGGATAGTGTTTATCCTTAGCATCAAAATCTTATCATTACCATTGGTAGTTCTCATTATATAGCCATACAATGTGCCAAGCAAAGATCAATAAGAGTTGAGTTAGATGAGGGAATGGCGAGATAGTCAGACACATCATATTGTTGAGAAATTGAGTGCACCCAGGAAAATGGGGAAGGAACATACCTGCTTCGATGTAAATTACGAGGCATAGATTTTTCTTGGGTGTCCAGCGACCTCGATTGAGTCCCACTCTTAGACAGAAAGGAGTATGTACCTTTAATTAGGGTTTTAGTTGCAAAGGTGATCTGCACGCTAATCAATAGGAAGCAAAACCATCGATCAAACAATCACATCTTAACCTGAAGAAAGCGTAAGATCGCGAACAGAGGATGCTCTCACAGTCAATACCTCTGACCTCCACATGCACATTTTTTTTATTTGAAACATAATGTGAGGTGTAACTGTGTATTAAATCTATTTGTATCGATACAAGCCAGGACGACATTGATACATCATCACTTAAGGCATCTTTTACTAGGTTGCAGATCCTGTATTGGTTGCCATATGGAATAATAAAGAAGTCATTGTTGTTGGAGCTCTCATTGAAAGAGGAATTATTCCCCAGTTATTTACATTTTCCATGAACGCTCTGATGTAGAGATTTTTGCAGTCTCAGAACATTGTGGCCCATATTTTTGTTGCAACATTTTTACTCCACGTTTTGATAACTGGCATTGGATTAGACAAGCTAGGATTCGGTCTGCTAGGGGCACCATTCATACTGAGCTTGTCTTGGTGGTTTATAGTGATTTATACATCCTTATATGTATATATATTGTACAACTCATCTTGAAACAACACATGGATTGGCATTAGTCACGAGGTCTTCACAGGATGGTGGTCCTACTTCATGAAAAACACAACCTCTGCTTTTATGCTTACGTACACCGCTTGTAGATGGAGTATCTAAACTATGCCAAACCTTGTAAAATATTATCTCAATTATGTCAGGAATTTTCACGTAGTCGCTTCGATTGTTTTGACGAGATGTGTTGAGTGTTGTTTTGAGATTTCACAGCTTGGAAATATGCTACATTCAAGGACGGGTTCTTATATATGGATTTCTGCCCAAACCAGAAGTTGCTCTAAATTCTCTTCCTATTTGGAACAGGCGACATTTTGTCGGATTTAAAAGGATAGAAATACTATTAAATAATGATAAATATGTTAACAATAAATAGATAAGTGTGGATGGGTTATCCGGAGAGCAATAAGAAAGTTAGTTTTTTTAATTGAGGATGTAACTGAAGACATTGTTGCTTGAAAACTTGAGGAACCTGGTATATACCCTCGAATCTGTTGCCGTAGGAGGTAAGGTTTGACATTTATTTATCAAATAATTGATATGTATTCTACCTCTTTTAATAACCTCAGGGATTTGATTATTAAACACAACCATTGAGACTCAAACTTCTTTTCTTTAAAAATATAAAAAAAAATAAAAATTTAAAAAAATACTAGGTGGAATTTGATTATATCTTTTAGTGTGATACAATGCAAAGGGAATAGTCTAATTTTATAAGAAGGATTACCTTTATTTGTGCTTAAACAGAGGGCATGAAAAAAACAAAATTAACGTGCATGGAAACTTGCAAAATTCAGTGTGACTAACCAATGTTGCATGTAGATATTAATATGGCCTACATTCTAAAAAAGGATATGGAATGAACAAATTTTTTTTTCATGTTGATTAAGAAATATTGGATTTTTTTTAAGTGCAAATAAGTAGTATAGTTATTGGAAATATGCAGAATCCTATTCTAGCATAACATTGATCCTTCATTTAACAACTTCGAGTCAAAATGGTTGACTCATGTAAATACATATTCAACATCACAAACTCAAAGTTGTTTATAGACTTCCATTGTTGATTAATGTTCTGCAGATTTAAGGTCAGAAGATTAAAGTGTCTCTCTTGATGCCCCATTAGGCTTGAAAATAATGAGTTATGGGTTGCAACATAATATTCCCTTGAATGTGTAAATATTAATTGCTTGCATATGCATGTGTTGTTGAATAACTAATTTCAAGTTTGAAAATATATCGACTACAAAATGGGGTGCTAATATGATGGTAGCTATAGCCTTTTGTAACCAGTCTTGTGCCAAAACCTAAAAATGCCATTCTTAGCACAATTACTAAAGTGAATACATGGTTAGTAGAGGACTAAGTAAAAGTATGAGTATTGGATTCAAAGTTTGATGAAATTTCATGATATAGTCATCACATTATTCTACCCATATCAAAATCAAATTATGAGTTCTATGGTTTCTAATTAAGGAAATAAGGCTATGCTTAAAGGACCCTAAGAAAGGATGAGATATGAAAGACATGTCTTTGTATATAGTATGAGACTAAGTACTTGATTTTTTTTCAATTAATATTGATGTGTTGATCAGTGCACATGCAGGTAATGATGTAATTCACTTTGGATATGGTATGTCAATGGATGAAACATTTTAATAAGAAAATGCTCATGATACATAGTAATTAACGGAACAAAACCTTACAATGTTATTATGCATAGTTAATTAAACATTCATATTTTGGAACCTATAGTTTCTTGTTAAGAAAAGAAATATCATAACTTAGATATGCCAGAGGCATAAAGTACATTCCAATCTAACCTAAAATAGGAATGAGATTGTGAAGTGTGTGAAAAAATACAATACAACATGCTGTATACATATTAAATAATACATCATACATTAATAACGGTAGGATAATAAGGTCAATGGGATTGACACCAAAAGTACCTCTATTGTAAATACATAATTAGAGGTAAAAGCAACTCCTGGTGCTTCTTCGTTGATAGTAGAAAGACAATATTAAGCTTATGATCACATTCTCAAAAGATCACTCAGATTTCTAATATGACTTAGAATGCGTAAACTCAAACTCCACAACCTTAACGAACATAAACATCTAGATACAGATAGGGTTCAATGAATATCTCATCGAGAAGAATAATTTTGAAATATGATTTGAATAGAAGGATAGAATATCTTGAAATTATACCTTTCGATAAAACTGATGAGGGAATAACGATCAGTAGGTTTTTACTTAGCTGAGTAAAGTATTGTTTCAAACTAGATTTGATGGTGGTTGATGCATTAGTTAACTTCAAAGCAGCATAATCAGTAACAAGAATGATACACTAGATTCAAAACATGATGGTCTGAGTTAATAGGAAAATGCTTGGTAAACCAAAAAGGTTTCGCATAATTATGGCTTACGATAATCTAAGGATCTTATGTTAGTAGTAAAATAAGACATGCATCAACTAAGATAAGGGAAAGGATAACAAGGTATGCAACAGATCGTTCCTAAATTAATATGATGACTTCATTATATTGATGACTAAATGATACTGGTAATCAAGATCGTGTATACAATTGTTTTGATAAAATGCTATCCAACAATCTATTCAAATAGATTTGACAATCATACAAATTGATGTACATATTCTGTATCACTAATTCTTATCAAATAATATTGAGAAGTTTTCCTAACAAATTCCATTGATAATGTTGTTTGGGTTGAATAGAAAAAAACAAGAATTATTGCATAAACCACGTGAGAATTCATGTTAATGAAATTGATAATGCCTCTTTGTTTAAGGGTTATTTAATGTTAAAAAGACGCTTTAACATGTAAATACCATAGGATCACACCCTCATTCACATAGTGCATAAAAACTTAAAGGGAGTGGAATTGAAAACATTGAAACTTTCATTTATAAGTCATGAACGGGAAATGAGGTTATACCTACACTAAATTATTCATGGACATTAAGTGGTTGAGGTGTAAAAGGAGAATATGACGTGATTAGCTAAGAAAATGTAGTATGATTAAATGGAAGTCATATTTCGTTATTGTTAAAACCTTGTCCATATGAGGAATTCAATCTCCAAACTCAAAGTTATGGGTATGATAAAGTTGTAGTATGCATGATTTCTTCTATGACATTGTACTGCAACCACATGACACAGGAAAAGAGAATTTCTAAACAAAATAACTTGAATACCTTACATAAATATTTTCTCTCGTTGAAGAAGATGAACAGGTTTAGGAAATTTCTTATTCTCCTATCAATAGACTGAGCACAGTTTGTTCCACTTACCTAAAGGTAATATAAATAAATGAAGGAATTTTTCGCAGACTACTAACATGGTTAGAAACATGTGGGTTAAGTATATGTCATGCAGGTCATGCTATGGACATTGGTATGGCGTACCAGTGGTACAGATGGTACTATGTACAAGTGGTACATATGGTAGCAATATGAATACATGTATTTCATAATTATATATGACACGTTTAGCTCTGTGTGTGTAATACACACTATGTGCAGGTACACATGAAGACACCGGGTGATTATTTGGTATGCTAACCAACCTGGAGTGCGTACAGAATAAGAAAGCTAAGAAGTGATTCAAGGGTAAGTATCAGTGTTTTATTTTAGTTTTATACGCATGAGAGTATGAGTCTGATCTATGAGGATTACAAATGATCTGTAATTAATGGGTATAAATGATTATGATGGTTATGTGTGAGCTAACTTGATATGATATTTTTTACATATTGTTTTGGAAAATGTGCTAGTTGACTTATTGTATGCAGAGAAACTACAAGAAGCAAGTGTTCGACAAGAACACAAAGGCATGGAAGAATGCAGGGGAAGAACATGGATTTCTTCAAATAAAATAAATGACGAGAAATATAAGCTGTAGCTACTCAAATAGTCATACTGTATATCAAATTATGATATTAATTGTGGTAAACATAGTTGAGTTTTTCCATCTAAAATCTCTCATAAAATTGACTGAAACCAATGTTACAAGTAGAAAGGGAAGGAGATGTACTGGGAGAACTCCTTTATAACTGATGTATTTCTATTCGAAGACCTGCATTAAATGGCCAGACTATGAGAGCGTGTAAATTCTTAAACAACTACCTATGAACGAGGAAATAACATTATAAGATGTAGTAATACACCAAGGATTATGTAAATTTAAGGGGGGGAGTATGTCACACCCCTCCCTTGTATGTAAAACTTTGCTAACCTAAGCTAAAAAAAGCTAGGTTTAATATGTAACAAGAAAAGTAAATACTTCATTATTAAATAAATAAAATAAATTAATCACTTGGAAAAGTTAGACACCAAGAGATGAGATTCTTGCCAAATCCCATTGGTGAATGGGAAGGGATAATTCTTTCATGATAAAGCTTCTAGATTCAATTCTAGAAAAGCTGGATGGATTGGAGGTAAATATTAATTCAGAAAAACATAAAAGCTTCACAAGAGAGAAATGAAATCTTTTGTGAGGAAAAGCTTCGCGGGAGAGAAAGGCAAGATTTTCTGAGAAAATCCTAGGCAAATGGATAAAAATATCCATAAAAGTGGGACACCACTAATGGAAACCATATCATGAAAGAGGGTATTAAATAACCATTGCAGAGATCAACAGGAGGTAGTTGATCCATTGCAGGAACCTTGGCTTGGGGGTGAACTGGAGGAGTCAGTTCTAGGTTGGGTGGTGGTGCTCAGTTTTCCAAGTGGTGTTCTCTCTTCTAATCTAGTTGGATTCACTTGCATGGGAGATATTGTATGTGGTCTCCTTACTTTTTATGTTGTGGAATCGTTCAACTCAAAGGTATAGATGTTTGTGTTATCTTTATTATGAGAATGATTGAATTCTTATGCATGTGGCTCTTATTGCATCCAAGTGTAGAGTTAGTAAGGGAACCATAGAAGGTAGTTGGTAATACTTGGGTCAAGGAGCTATCAGACCCGTGTTGCTCATGGTAGAATCTGCATGAATAAGTGGAAATGCCTGTACTAACTTTGTTTATGAATGGATGTGTTAGATATCTATTGAAACTAAATTTGATCACCGTTAAATTTAGTGAAAGAACATAGTACGCCTCTAACTTTATTGATATATTTGTTTTAAATTGACAAATATTTATGCATGAGGCAGCGATGCATGCAAAATAGTTATGGCGTAATGCTTCAAATTGTATAATTTATGGTTCAGGTTTTCGATGACATGCATTATGCGTCATAAGAATTGCATCCAATGAGGCTAGTTTAGCTACTTATGCATGTTGAATAAACTTTAGGTCAGTAACACTTTTGATCATGATGCATGGCCATGCTAGCTACAGTAGACTTATGATAGTGTTCTATTAATACTTGTGTGGAATAATCAAAGAATTTTATGGGTTGGATGCCATGATTAGTTCCTTTCTCCAAATTGTAAATTATGCTTAAGGGTGATGTCATATATAAGTCTTATAAATGAATCTAAAGTTCTACATCTTGGATCGGGTAAAGAATAGAAGAATGATACAATATTATGGTTCCTTACTTTGGCGTTGTTCAATTGTTGAGAATATGAGTATGGTTGCATGAATAGTATTTGATCATGTAATGATAGAATAATATTGCTTGTAAGGACAATTAAATCTTGAGTTTATCTGAGGGCAAGTTTTGAAGGATGAGAGCCTAGTCAGAAATTCTCAAATTAGGCTAAGGGTTATGTTACAAATATGTGAGACTGAATTGTAGGAAATGAGAATTGATTATATCACCCGCACATATGTTGTTGAAATTCGAAAAGTTAACGAAGAATGAAGGAAATAGGAATATAGACACGTTTGGGGTATATTAAGTAAGTCTAAAGATACACATATGCAGTGGTTTTCGCTGAAAAAGTAACCGACAAATGCGTCAAAAATATTTCACAATCATGCCAAGACAGCTAAAGAGCTTCCAGTGATTTAACAATTAGGTTAAACTTTTAAATTATTCTTGACATTCGTGTTCTCCGACTGCTAGCCGTTTTTAATTACCAATGTTTCTCCACCGACGAAAAATATCAGTCGGCTATTCTATTGATGTGAATCAAAAAATTAAAGAAGGTTAAACCAAATAGACCCTCAAATCATCATTGGTCATCGTATTTGAGAATTCATTCCCCCGAGTTCATCTTATACGTAACACAATTGATTGCATAAAATCATCTTACATGTACACAGAAGTTAAAAAAGCATCTCGGAGAATTTGATAACATAAGGAATTTGATTCTTCTGTCAGAAGATTCTACAAGTAGGGAATTATGATTGATCTAAACGAAAACATAGATAGAAGAAAAGTTCGAAAACGTACGTATCTAAAAGCAAACGTAGATGGAAGAAAACTTAGTATCTAAAAGCAAACGTAGATAGAAGAAAACTTAGTATATAGAAGGCTGGGTAACCCTGACCGCAATGGCTCCCCCGTGAAGAAAAATTGTCACGATGGAGGGGGTTCATAGTGCCCTATTCCTGGGCTATTACCTGCTGGAAAAATCTCAGTTCCATCCTTACTTGTTGTCGTATTATCCGTCTTTATGAGGGGATGTGTGCTCTGCCGTCATAACAATTTCATGACCAGCTCTACCGGGAGCTCTCGCCAACTTGTTATTCCCACAAACCCTGTGCTAAATTCTTGTTATGAATGGAAGGGTAGATGCTTTAGAATATACCCTGTGCTAAATTCTTCTTCTCAATGATATGAACCATTTTCCGTACATCTTTTGCTGTTCTCCGTAAATTGTCATATCAGCTTTACTGCGACATTCGGTGTCTGTCATCAAGATCGGATCTATAGCATAATAAACTGCATTTTATAATATATTTTTTCGAAATCATGGACAGTTGGTACATTGGTATTTACAGTACACTACGTTTATGACAAAATAGTCTTTGGTATCTGTACGTCCAATTTGATGGATCTGTATTTACAAGTAACATGTTGCCAAATCGAGTTAGTCGCATAGAGTTTTATTAACATAGATATTTCTCCCATATATTTGCATTAACATAGATATTTCTCCTATAGATTTGCGTTAACATAAAGCATAGATGCTTCGGAAAATACCCTGTCTTCGTGTGCCTTCATGATCTGTATCTCTACGTGCTATTGGAAGATTCTGTATTTACAAGTAACATGCTGCCAGCTGGAATTACTTTCATACAGTTGCATTAACACAGTTTTTTCACCCATATATTTGCATTAACATAAGCATATCTAGTTAGGTATTTCTCCCTTACATTTGCGTTCACATAAACCTTAGATGCTTTGGAAGAGTCCCTGCCATGTTGTAATACAAACAAGTAATAATTTCAGTGGTAAATCAACGATTTGATCCACTTGCCATACATCTTTTCTGGTTCCTTTGTAAATTTCCAGATCGGATTTATTGTGATCCTTCGGTCTCTGTCGTCCAGATCCTTTCCCTAGCATAATAAATAGCATTTTACCTTATTTTTAAAAAAAATCATGTAAAATTGTGTTTACTGTAACCCTTCGGTCTCTGTCGTCCAGATCCTCTCCATAGGATATTAATTAGCATTTTACAATCATTTTTAAGAAATCATGTAAAGTTGTGTACCTTGGAATCTACAGTTTTGGTACCTTTATGACAACATACGTGCTTTTGGAAGGATCTTTATCTACAAGTAACATGCAGCTGACTGGGGATTCTAAGTTCTACGGTTCACATTAAAACCTTTTATCTTCGACAGTCACTTATTTTAGGTACGAACTCCCAAGGCTAAGGAATCTTGCACGGTCGTTGAGGGCAACTCCTTTTTAATTGTTAAAGATCCAGTTGGAGCAGTGCTCGTTGTCTTGGCTGATTCCTTGTTGACAAAGGCCACTTCTGATTAGCCTTACGGATTCACTTCTGCACATAGGGACTCGCGCATCTAATTGATTGCTTTATGAAATATTAGTTAAAGCTCTCTCGGTAACACCGTAGTCTTTAAAGCGACTTTTTGAAAGCCTTTCCGGCAATTTTTTCCGGTGAAAATCTGGCAGTAATTTATTGAAATCCAAGTTTGATAACTAGTTTCTGCACAATGAAAGCGTCCCAGGGGTTTTTCAGGGTGTTGAATCCGAATATGCAGTTAAAAAACCATTTTAACTGCAACAAATCATGATTTCATCTCAATTTCTTCCACCGGATTCCGTCACCGGAATCTCAAAAAGTCGCATTATAGACAACTCCCTCGGTAACTCCTTGCTCACAAATGGCACCTCTAAATAGCCACAGATTCGCTTGTCCACATAGGGACTCGTGCATCTAATTGATTTCTTTATGAAATATTAGTTAAAGCTCTCTTAGTAACGACCGTTTAAAAATTATTTATTTATTTGTTCGATTATAATTTTTTATATTAATTAAATAAAATCAATGTGGTTGATTATGTTTGATTTTGGTTATATATTTTTCATTATATTTGATTTTTTTAAATGATTGGTTATGGTTAATTATAGTAAATTTTCCAAAGGTTTGTAGGTAAATGAAAATTGGGATTGCAAGATAGCTGGAAAATGGTGGGGGAGGAGCACCGGCAAATAGCTGGGATTACAAGGTTTGCAGAGGTTGTTTTCCATGGAAGGATGCAAAGGAGAGAGCTCCACTCCCTCCTACAAGCAAGCTGTGGTCAGCAGGGGTCAAAAACCAATAGAAAATGATAGAGGTCCTTCAGAAGGAAGGAAAAGGAATAGTGAAGAGGAGCAAGATGGTACTAAATCAAGGGAGAATAATAACACTAAGGAAAATGAGGAAGAAGACAAGGAACAGGGAACAAAAGATAAAGCACAAAAAGGACCATGTAAACCCAAAGCTGCGATCACACCCAAAGTAGTTTTAAATGGTCCTGCTCTACAAGCGCAAAAGGACCACATGCGGACATATGCAATCATTTGTAAATTCATGGGTTTATGGTTCACTGAAAAAGCTTTACAAATGTGGATTAAATACCACTGGAAACCAAAAGGAGGCATAGACCTATATCTAGGGTCAAAGGGATTCTTCACTGTGGTCTTTGCAAATATTGAAGATAAGGACAGAGTGTTTTAAGGAGGGCCCTACTTTTATGTAGCAGTAGGCCTCTATATGCGACCATGGATTATGAATTTTGCCCCGGAGCATGAGACTTTTACCTCGTTCCTGGTTTGGGTAAGACTCTACTCTCTACCTCTTGATTACTGGCAAATGGATATCCTTATCTGCCATAGGAAATAAGTTAGGGCTTTTTGTCAAAGCTTCTGAGGCCACTACAAGGGGAAAATATACTTCCTTTGGAAGAATATGTGTGGAGGTGGATGCCTCTGGAGCTCTACCAGATGAGGTAATCTTAGAAGTGTTTGAAGAAGAATGGGTACAAACAGTATATTATGAACATAATCCATTCAGATGTCGCAAATGCCATGAGCATGGGCACCTATTCAGAGATTGTCCTCTCAGTAAAATAGAGAACAAGAGTAAAGCTAACATAATGAAAGATACTGAAGCCTTTCACAAAGTGGTACATAAAGGAAAATGAGGCAAAATGGGGCCAAAGCTGCATCAAACAGAAGAGCAATAGGCCAGTCAGAATAGGTTACAAGTACTAGAAGAAGAAAAAGTGATCATAAAAGTAGATCAGGCAAAGGGAGGAAGTCCAGTGGAGGAGGAGAAAGAAGAAGATGGTGAACAAACAAAGTTATTAATAAACAAAAATAAACTATGATGAGTGATGTAGAACTGGAGATGGACCAGGAAATGACCCAGAGTGAGATGGAAATGGAGGACCATGAACTACAGGAGACTCTTGATAAAGAGAACCTAGATCTGGAAGGATTCTTGAAACAAGGAACCAGGGAGGGGTAGACTCGTTACCTCCAGAGGAGTTCAATAGAGTTTAGTAGCTATTTAAATGGAAAAATCAGACCAAAGGGCCGAAGAGGCAAAGAAACAACGAAAGGCAAGGCGATGAAGGTGTGAAAACTATGAAAACCACACCAGGATTAGCACCTACAAACCCAGGAAAGAAAAGAGGCCAGAAAAAGCAGAACGAGATTTTGATGGAATGTGGAAAGCAAATGATAGATTCAAGTAAGATGAAAGACCTAACCATCTACTCCTATACAAATCTTTAGTAATCATGTTCACTTCTTGGAATATCAGGGGTCTACGCAGCAAAAGAAAACAAAGATTACTTAGTAATATAATGAAACAAGCAGCTCTAGATGTGATCTTCATTCAGCAAACTAAATGTTCCATTCAAAAAATAAAAGAAATTCATAGCAGATGGCTCAATCGATTTGAGTTTCCGGAAGTCAAAGCAGAGAATACAGCAGGAGGCATGCTCACTCTTTGGAACCCAAAAAAATTAGCATAATAGATGTTGAGGCATCTAGGGATTATTTATCAGTGGTCATTCAGCTTGTGGGAGATAAGGAAAAATACCTGGTCACGAATGTGTATGGCCCCCAAAGAATGGATGATAAAATCAGGTTTCTAGATTCTCTGGAGGATCTCAAAGATAGACATGCAGGAATACCATGGATCTTGGGGGGTGATTTCAACATGATCAAGTCACTTTCAGAGAAAAAGGGGGAACCAGAATTCTAAGCAAAGACTCTGTGGCATTTCAAACTTTTATAGATAATATGAAGCTAGTGGACATTGTAACGAGTAATGGTCTCTTTACTTGGAAGAATAAAAGAGGAGGACAGTCTCGGGTGGCCTCAAAATTAGATAGATTCATAATCTCAGATCACTGACAAGGAAATGATAGCAAGAGTTCTCCCCTTTGGAGGCTCAAATCACTGGCCAGTTCAACTGGAGGTTCAGGACATTGGTACCCCCAGGAATAGAGCTTTTAGATTTGAGAATATCTCACTCTCCCACCCAGATTTCGTGAGCAACATTTCCAACTGGTGGTCAGAATATCTGAATATTTAGGGCAAAGGAATGTTCCTTCTTCAAAAAAGACTAAAACACATCAAGCTCAGGCTCAAAGATTGGAACAAGAATGAATATGGAAATATTTTTGAAGCAAAAAAATTTGTTGAAGGTAAAATGCAGGAACTCAACCAACCCCTTATTACGGATGGCTTTGATAAAGTCAGAAGTGATCAAGTTACCAAATATCATCAAGACTGGGAGAATTTACGTAAAAAAGAGGAAATATTTTGGAGACAAAAATGTAGAGTTCAATGGCTAAAAGAAAGAGAGCGAAACACTAGATTTTTCCATAGATCCACTATGACGAATAGAGCTCACAATAGGATTTCTTCGATCAAGGATGAGGGAGGTAATATTCTCAATTCTCATGAAGAAATAGAAGCTGTGTTAGTTCAGCACTTTCGAGGTATAGCAAAGGAAATCATTTCAGATAGAGAACATTCCATCAGGGGCTTAACAAGACATATATGTTATAGACATTTTTGTGCCTAACAGCATGAAGCATGAAATGTCAATAATCTAAGGGATCCAAAGTCCCTAAACATGTTGTTCCTACCCCTAGAGGAACAAGGTCAGCAAACCACAACACTGAATATCAGTTCTCCACCTGAAAACACTAAAAAACAAGCTAATTCTGGATTATGTCAACTGCTCCACTGAGCATCTGCGCTGAATGTCAACTGCTCCACTGTGTACCTACGCTGAATGTCAACTGCAAAGAAGGCTACCTGCGCTGGGCGATTTTGGCCAAGTGGCATAGTCATTCCTCAAAGTGTCAATGCCGAGGAAGCTTCCAAAATGACACTTGGATCAAAGAATTCGACTGGTGATGAGTAAGAGGGTCTAGATCTCCAAGTGGAAGCAAGAACCTCCAAGTGGACTCAAGAACTGAAGAATAACTGAAGTGGGAGAGGACACTAGTCAACTTCATGCCAAGCTCAAGCTGACTCATCCTTTCTCCAAAACTCCTATATATAGAGCTCTCACATGAGGTCTAGGGAGGATGGAATCTTGTGAATGTAAGGAAGTGCTGTTGGTTTGAGTATAGAACTATTGGGTGATTTGATTTGAAGGAGGTGAAGAGGAGATTTCTTTCTGCTGGGAGGTGATGTTGGATTGGGCCTTTTATGGTTGTATCACTTCCTGAACTTTACTTCTTCCATTAATAAAGCATTTGAGGTTCTTCTATATGCATGTGTCTCAATGGTGTATTGTTATGCTTGTGTATTTGATTTATTCTAATCCTTGAATCAATTATGAATGTATGCTTCTTGTAGTTTCCCTCTCTTGTCATTTTGCAGGATCTTGGTATAGCTGGGCCAGTGAAAGAGCAAGGAGCTGGGAGCAAGCAGCAAGGAGAGAAGATTGGATCAATCATTAGCGGAAGACATCGGTTAGTGGATCTCTTCCCCCTCTCTCTTACATCTCATAAAGAAGTAATCTCGAATAGCTTTGCTTTGATTGTTGCTGAGGTACTATCACCCTTAGAGTGGGATAGGGTCATTCCGTATTGGATACTTTTCCCAACAACAAATTGGCGACTCCGCTGGGGATCGTATCTTGTTGGTTGTTTGTGTTTTTTCTATTCATTTCATAAACACAGGGAGTATCGAATCGAACTGCATTTGGAGCTTTCAAATGCAAAGTAGAGGGTAGCTACTCTAGCTCAGTTTCTGGGCAGGTTTATGATTTGAAGAGCTGATTCACAAGGACTCTAAATAGCTCTTAGTGATAGCTTTTCATCCTCCTTTTCATCCCTTAGTGTGTACTTGATTGATAGCTTCTGATTTGGCCAAAAACTGTGAATGTTTGAGCAATCTGTGACCCGGAAACTGAGAAAAACGAAAGTTTATCTCTTCAGTGCAGGCACTGTGAAGGCAGTCTGCATTTCAGTGCAGTTCCCGAAGGGGCTACCTGCGCTGAAGGTCAAACTGCCAGTGTACTACCTGCGCTGAACCAGTTTTGCCTAGTGCTACTGGGTTTCCCTCCTGTTTATTGCCCTGTTTTCACCCTTGTTTTGTAGCCTGTTATCAGTCAATGTACCTATCTGAAACCAACTTTCCTTGCCACTATTCCACCTCGATTGTATAAAGAAACTGTATTTGTTCTTTGTGTATTTCTTATATCATTTGCAGTTTCCCATAACGAAAGTTAACTAGTCTTGTTGTGGCCTCTTAGATCTAGACCTGTGATTAAGTGTCGTTTTGATCTTAAGAGTTAGTTTGTTTGCTGTTCATAGTTGATTGAGCTTTTGCTTTTGTCATATGGTTTGAATTTATACATTTCTAGTGTCGAAACAAGTAAATCTTAAGGTGTCTTTTGATTTTGGACAGGCTTGTTTGCTTTCACTTGAAATTGAATTCAAAGTTATACAACAACTTTCTTTTTGTATTACACCAACATTAAGAAAGAGAAAAGAAATACTTGCATTGTGCATGTGCATTATGACAGTTTGCATGTCGATTTAGGAAAAGTGCATTAGTGTGTGCTCTATGATCTGTGTGAAAAGATGATGTCTTTCTTTTCCCTCAGTAGTTAAGATTTTCAAAGTTGAAAGATTGAAAAGCTTGCTTATCATCTTAGACTGCATTCAGGAGTGTTATCATACATATCGTGGTGATCCATAAAGGCAAACTACTAAACAAGATCAACCTTAAAATAAATTGAATTTACATAACAACGCATTGAAACATAACGCAAACACATAGAGGTCTAAGCTAGATACGTGTTCCGGCGTCGTTAAACGTGATATCTTAGCGTTGAATGGTTGGGTGATTCCTCCACGTTGAAGCGATAAGTATCAATACGGACTTGCGCTCCCACGTACCGTCGCGTATATATTGGGAGACCCCTATAGGAACAAAGCCTTTATCCATAGGAAGCCGTGTCAGCCGCCCTACTGATCGCAATGCAGTGAACACAGCATTCACGAAGATCGACCACTCGTACCGTAAATCGTATTCTGTGGTTTTGCGAAAACTTTGGCACACCCTGTGCCTAGAACTCCAGAGTAGTTTCTTTTGACCGTTTTCAAACTCTATAACCGAAAAAGTCCATCCGAGCATTTGTCACTTCGGGCTCGTTAAAACATCGAAGGAGACTAGAGTCATCTTTAGCTTTTTCTCGACTCTTAAAAAGTGAAAAAGCAAGTTGTGTCTAAAGCGTCGTTATAAAATTTATTTTAAAAGGAACATAATCACCTCCTATTCCTGCGTTGATCTGTAGGTTGAGAACATGGGACGCACCAAGCAAGGAATTCCACATGATGGAAATCCTAGTCCTTTCTCCTCTTTGGGAGAAGTAGGTGCGCCCCACATGGCCACATTGTCGCTTCCAGGACTGACAATTGGCCTGCCAATTTGGCTATTCTCAACCAGTGTAGTTCAGAACACCATGGTTCCTGAACAGTCGAGTCAATAGTTAGATGAGTCTAGAGCTGCCCACCAGCCTTCTACTTCCTATAACTCTTCCTCCAATCCTTCATCTTCGCAAGGTAGAGCCGGCAAAAGCCAAGCTCCCATGGAGAAGAAGGAGAAGAAGAAGAGAGAGAAGAAGAAGAAGGAGCCTAAGGCGACTGGGGGCAAGCAAAAGACATCTAACAAAAATCCACACACAGCACAAACCGGGCCTAAATCGCCATGCGTCATATGTAAAGGAGACCACTTCCATAGAGATTGTCCCTGTATTCCCCGAATACTAAGGGACTGGTCCCCTCGTCTGCACAATTCGGGAGCATCAACCTCTGATAGCCATGTTGAATGCTTACCGTCAACCAGCGAAAGTGAAGGTTCAAGACAAAGAGGGGGAGCAAGATCCCCCTGCAGACTGTGTGAAGGCGATCACGCCATCCACCGTTGTCCCTTCTTAGACGAAGCGAAGAGAGTTTTGGAAGATCGCCCGGTTTCACCGTTGAGACTTCCTCCTGGATACAAAAAACTCGTGCCAAGTCCTTCGTTGGTTGAAAATACAGTTGGCTCGCTCAAGTGGTCAGCTGAAGCGTCAGTCATTGAAAATGAACCTACTGAATCCAGACCGGACGAAAGTCCAAAGGTCGAAACGGCAGTTGACCCGGTTCTGCCTTCAGAGGTTTCATCTTCAAATGACACCGTCAATGAAGATTCATCTTCAAATGACACCCTCACTGAAGAGAATAAGGATGACACCATCCAGATTCTTTTCATCAACACCGACTCTGATGAGCATCAGGGCAATGCGCCCATTCCTTTATCGCAGGAAGGAACATCGTCAGGGTCATATCTGGCCGTGTATTCGGTCCCACCACCAAGCAACCTGGTTGTGTCCTTTGATTGGAATCAACTAGGCAGACCCTGGTTGCCAGCCAGTATACCATTCAGAATCATAGTCCAAATTTACATAATGGTAATGGCTGGCACTATCATCGATGAAGTGGCATCTGTGAGTATCGTTTCCTCTATTGCTTGGAAAGCACTGGGTTCCCCGACGCTTTTGCCTAAGATAAGAAATCTCTCGGGTTTTGATAAAGGAACCAGTCGACCATTAGGGATCCTCCCCAATGTACCTGTTACATTGAAAGGGAAGACCGTTCAAATGAACGTGATGGTCGTTCAACGACCCTTGGATTATAAGCTACTCCTTGGAAGAGACTATATATATTGCATGGGAGCTATAGTCTCCTCACTCTTTAGAGTAATGTGTTTTCCACACGAAGGAAGAATGGTCAAGCTCGTAGACCAACTTTCATTTGCGGGATCACGCATCGCAAATAGTCACATACCAACCCTCAATGGTCTATTCACTCAAGAAATGTCTCCACCCCCAGTCCTCCTTCCCGATGAGTACGAGTGATTCGGAAAGATGGGACTAGAACCCAGGGGGCATGCATCCTGGTCTGCTTCGGGCAGAGGAAACCTTGGGTATAAGTAGAATTTCCGCGAAAGAATATGACTAGTCCGTACCCCGTCCGTGGATGGAAGAGGGGTTGTTCTCGAATAGGATGGGAAAATTATCCAATACGGAATGACCCTATCCCACTCTAAGGGTGATAGTACCTCAGCAACAATATACCTAGGCTGGTGTCTAGAGAGGACAATATCAACCTTAATAGGCCAATGACTGAAGAGGAGGTTAGTGAGGTCCTCAAAGAAATGCAAAATGGTAAGGCGCCAGGCCCTGATGGTTTCAATGTGGATTTATTTAAAGCTTGCTGGAATATAGTCAAAAAGGATATTCTGAATGTAGTAGAATATTCTAGGATGAATAGAACTATTTTGAAGGCACTCAATACCTCCTTTATCTCCTTGATCCATAAACAGGAATTGGCTCAATCTCCTGATAGGTTTAAACAGATAGCTTTGTGTAATGTGGTTTACAAGATAATATCCAAGGTTGTGGCCAATAGGCTCAAACCTCTTCTTCCTGCCCTAGTTTCTCTAGAACAATCTGGATATGTGGAAGGTAGAAAAATTCTCAATAACATCATTCAAGCACATGAGGTGGTGCACTCTCTGACTAGAAATAGGAAGGCTGGAATGATCATGCAATTGGACATAGCCAAAGCTTATGATAAGCTGAATTGGACCTATATCAGGAAATTTCTTATTGCTTTTGGGTTTGATCACAACTAGGCTAGATGGGTCATGGCCCTAGTTACTTCTTCCAGCTTTTCAATTTTGGTTAATGGTTCTCCCTCTGAGACTTTTATTCCTTTAAGAGGCCTGAGGCAGGGACACCCACTCTCTCCCATTCTCTTCATCCTCATGATGGAAGGACTGGGTCGGTCTATCAAGCATGCTAAATAAGTTGGTAAGATCAAAGGTCTACAACTTTCAGATAATGGACAGGATTTGACTCATCAAAAATTTGTTGACGATACCATGCTGTAGGGAATCCCTAAGGTCAAAGAAGCTCTTATGTATAAGCAAATCCTGAGTGACTTTGCCATGGCTTCAGGTATGGAAGTTAATCTTTCCAAATCTAAGATTGTTCTCTTTAATACTAATATTGCTATTCAGAGGAATATCTCCAGAATTCTAGGCTTTCGAAGGGAGATCCTCCCATCAAAATATTTGGGAGTTCCTCTAACTACTAAACCTTTGCACAAGAGCATTTGAGAGCCATTGATTAATAAGGTGCAGGATAAAATCAGGAAATGGACTATTAGATCTTTAAACTTGGCTAGTAGGTTGGTGCTCACAAAATTTGTTCTTCAATCAATCCTAGTTTTCATGCTATCATCACTCCCTACACCAAAAGGGGTCTTGCAACAATTCAGATCCATACAAAGAGACATTCCTTGGGGTAAGGGGAAGGAATGAAAGAAATGGGCCTTGGTTGCCTGCGATAAAATCTGCAAACCTAAAAACAGCGGGGGACTTGGATTGGATGATCTAGAGATTCTTAGTAAGGTTTTAGGGACAAAATTATGGTGGCACTGGGTCAAAGATCCAAAGTCTCAGTGGGCTAGTATTTGGAGACAAAAATATGCGAGCTCTTGGCAAAATAGTAATCACATAAGAATCTATGGAAGTATAAAGGGCTCACACATTTGGAATAGGGCTTGGGAGAATAGAGGACTAGTACAAAAAAAACAGCTTCTGGGAAATCGCAGAAGGAAATCTAGCTTTATTTTGGGAGGATAAATGGCAGCAAGAACCTATACTATTAATAGAGGAATTTTTGGATCTCAAGAATGAGATAGAAACCCAAGGGATATCTAAGGTAAAATATTTTTGGGGATCAAATCAAAAGTGCAGGAAAATGGAGAACCTGGCGGAACATTGATTAGAGGGATGACAACCCCTTGAAAGAAAAAGAAAATGAGCTTATGAATTTGTTGGAACAAAGGAAGATATTAGTGATAGGAGGGCATAACCAACTTAGATGGGGCAATAATAATGAGGGTTCCTTTAATTTTATGGAGGCAAAATTCATACTCCTTGAGTTGGATTCCCATGTACCTGATCTATGTGGATGTTGGTGGCCACCAACCTATCCCATTTGGACCCCCACAACTATCTCTTTCAGTTTTTTAGTTTCCAAATTGTAGCAAAGTTTAGTATTTTTATCAGTTTTTCGGGTACTGAACTTCCGGAGCCGTTTTGGGACCCTATAGTTCTCTGATAGATCTTTCTAACGAACTATTGTACATGTCAAACAGAGATCAGATGCCAAAGTTACGGCCCTGGGAAATTGATGTACCAATTTATCCAAATGGATCCTTCAATTTGGCGTTTCATCTTCTAGGGTTAGGTTTTGGGATGTGAAGGGTTTTCCATTGTTTCTCAACAATAAATAGGCCTTCGAGCCTCATTGTAACATAGTTCAGAGGCATGTAGCTGCCACATATCTTCTCAGAGATAAGCTACCATCGCCCTAGCTAGTTTATTTCCATTTCTGGTTGTAAGCATATTTCAGTATTTTCCATTAATGAAATGAAGTATTACTTCCGCTGCATCTTTGTGTATATGGTTATCTTTGTATGTTGTTGCGTTCCTGTTTAAATTTGGATTAGTGGTATCAGAGTAGTTTGGTTTTTCTCGGTTTTCCCTTAGATGTTCCCAATGAGGTCGGGATATAAGGAGTTAGGGCTTGAACTGGCCAAACATTTACAAGACCAGCCTCAAAAATCTCGACGGCCTCCCATGGCAGATGAGAGGAAAGATCAGGGGGCAGGAGATCATATCAAATTCTTGCTCGAAGAAGCCCTCGAGTGGCAAAGGAACGCGATGATGGATAGCTTTGCGCAGATCCTTCAGTGGCTACCTAGAGGTGACACATCAGCTTCCAACAGCTACTCTGGAAACACCATAGCGTTTAAGGTACAAATTAATTTTGAAATCCCCATATTCGTGTGTCAGATAGGCACAGATGCCGTAGATAAATGGTTAAATCTACTGGAGGGTTATTTTTCTGTTCATGAATTTTCTAGTCGGGAAAAGAATGTTTTCACTCTTCTCAAAGCAGCACCCCACATCAAGGACTAGTGGGAAACCTACTGCGAGCAGAAGGATCAAATTACGGGCTCACTATTTTTAGCTGCACCCACTTGGGATTCATTCCAGGATGCTGTCAAGGAGCAGTACTACCTAGTCAAAAGCTACGAGGACAAATACATAAAGTGGACCACGCTGTGGCAGGCATGAGACCAAGATGTACGAGAGTTCGCAAACATTTTTCATACCCTTCACACACCGTTGGGTATCAAAGATTCTGACCTACATCTGTTACTCAAATACTGTGATTGCCTACATAGATACATCCAGGAAGAGTTGGAGTTCCTAAACATCTCCTCGCTCGGCACGGTGTATCGATACGTTGTCAAAGTCGAGCAAAAGATCAAATAGAAGAAGCAAGACTTTGGATCTGCAAATCTGAAGACCAAAGGACAAAGCTAAGGTCGGGAGACCTAAGACAACCCGTCAAAGCCACAAGAAAACAACGACACCATGAAGTCGAAGAAGGACACAGGAAAGTGGTGTGAGTTCCACAAGAGTCCCACTCATAAAACAAGTGAGTGTTGGACCAAGCAGTCGCTGGTGGCCGAGTTGAAGGCTTCAGAATCAGATGCATGTTCTAACCTTGAGCCAAAACCTGACAACGGGAATGGCAAAAGGAAGCAGATCATTGATATGGAGCCCAACGTCACTATTGCCACCACCAAGATTGAGAAGAATGAGCCCAAAGATCCAGAGGAGGGGGAATGTCTTTTCCACTCACAGATGTGGGTGAAGGGTTTGCCGCTACAATTCATTGTCAACAGTGGCAGCTAAAAGAACCTCATTTCAGCAGAGGTCCTGAAGTGGTTAGGCCTACCGACTACACCACACCCGCAGCTGTACAATATCAGGTGGCTTCATGAAGGACAAGATCTCAAAGTCCGCCAGCAGTGTCGCCTTCCCTATAGCGTCAAGCCCTTCAAAGAAGAGGTATTGTGTGATGTTACACCTCTGGATGTTTGTGATGTACTATTAGGCCAGGCATACTTGTGGAGGCGACATGATGTGTATGAGTCAAGGCCTTGTGCTTTCAGTATTTCTTTGAATAATTTATTATAAAGGATACCAGAGGTAGCCCCACCTACTGCCGCCTCTTTGATCACTGCCAATAAAGCTATAAAGCTCATCTCACAGACTAGGAAATTTATTTTATGTATGGTTCACTCCCAAATTAAGGGGAAGATTGTTGCCACATCCATGACCCCTGCGAAGGGTTCCTCCACGCAGTAGCGGCATCAACAGAGGGATATGGTCATGAAAGAACATAGGAACAACTTCTTCTCACCCATAGGGCTGCCACACAATTTTCAGGTGGGCAACAAAGTCTGGTTGCATTGAAAGAAAGAACGCCTTACCAGAACCCATCAGAAGCTCAGACAACTCCAACATGGTCCTTACAACAGTGCCAAGGCTGTGGGGAACAATACTTTGGAGCACATCATTCCTCCATTCTTTTGGCTGCACCAAGTGTTCAATGTGGACCATCGTCGACCATGCTTCCCACC
The DNA here is from genome assembly GCA_031772625.1 of Pinus tabuliformis. Lineage (NCBI taxonomy): Eukaryota > Viridiplantae > Streptophyta > Pinopsida > Pinales > Pinaceae > Pinus > Pinus tabuliformis. Next base: position 1,071,957,441 of record CM062807.1, on the reverse strand, counting down.
ATTAATGGACACATCAGAGATTGCAGGACAAGTTCAACAGAAGGAGGAACTCAACGCAATGGGGACCATTGCTTCCTAGGGGGGGGAATGGTCTACGTGGATGTTCGTGGCCACCTACCTATCCCATTTGGATGCCCACAAATATCTTTTTCAATGTTTCAGTTTCCTAAATTGTAGCACATTTTATTATTTTTAGTATTTTTTCGGGTCCTAAACTTCCGGAGCCATTTTGAGGCCCTAAACGACATTTTCTGGTAAATCTGAGAGCAACATGGGTTCATGGACCGATGTTTCTCTTCACAAAATTATATTTCATGAATAGATCTTTCTAACGAGTTATTATATGCGTTAAACAGAGATAGAGTGCCAAAGTTACGACCTGAGGAAATTCATGTACCAATTTACCCAAACGAGGCCCACAATTTGGCGTTTCATCTTCTAGGGTTAGGTTTTGGGATGTGAAGTATTTTCCATAGTTTCTAAACAATAAATTGGCCTTCGAGGCTCATTGTAACACAGTTCAGAGGCATGTAGCGACCACATCTCTTCTTAGAGATAAGATACCATCGCCCTAGCTAGTTTATTTCCATTTTTGGTTGTAAGCATATTTCAGTAATTTCCATTAATGAAATGAAGTATTATTTTTGCTACATCTTTGTGTATATGGTTATATCTGTATGTTTTTGTGTTCGTGTTTAAATCCAGATCAGTATTGGACATGATTTGGACGAACCTATGGAGGCATCGAGGCTGGATGAAGATCAAAATTTTCAGGTGGCTGGTTTATCATAAGAAAATTTTGACTTGGGATAACATAAGGACGAGGGGTGTTCTGGGGCCTTCCAGATGCCAGCTGTATGAATCCCAATAGGAAACAATGAAGCACCTTCTTAATTGTTAGGTCAGGCAGTAACTCCTCAACCAAAAATTGATTTGTGTTTATTCCTTCAGATAGGTCTTCATTAAATACATGAGGGAGAGACTGTTCAGTTCATCTCTCGATGACTGTTCATATTACTTATTTATCTATTTACATTATATTCACCAAATCATGAGGATTAGGTGTTAACATTCCCCCCCTTAATCTGAAGGGATGTTGGTGAGTCCATTATGAATTTTTCAAGCTTTTCTCTTCCAAGCGCTTTGGTGAAGATGTCTGCAACTTTCTCATTTGTAGGACAATGACAGAGATGGATTGTTTTCGCCTCAACATGATGTTGAATCAGATGATATTTACTATTGATGTGCTTTGTTTGATCATGGAACTTTGGGTTCTTGGCTAACTTTATTGTAGAGGTATTGTCAATCATGAGTTGAGTTGATTTTACTTGTTTTACCTGCAAATATTCAAGAATTTTCTTGAGCCACACAATTTACTTGTTGGTTTAGCTCTTTCCACATATTCTACTTCTGTTGCGTAATCTACTAGAACTGATTTTTTGCATGATCTCCAGGTGACAGCTCCTGATTCAAGACTCATAGCATATCCTGAAGTAGATACCCTATTTCTTTGTCTCCATCGAAGTCTGAATCAGAGTATCCAATCAAGCTGAAGTCGTCCACCTGTGTATACTTGATTTCAAAGTCTTGAGTTCCCTTCAAGTACCTTAGAACTCTTTTTGCAGCAGACCAATGTCCCTCACAAGGCTTTTGCATAAACCTGGAGAGGATTCCAACAACAAATGAAATGTCTGGTCTGGTAGTAGTTAGGTAGTTGAGACTTCCTACAAGCTATCTATACTTTGTTGCATCCTGAAATTCTTTTCCTTCAATAGATGTGAGCTTTAAGTTTTGTTCCATTGGAGTAGTAAGAGGATTGCATTCTGTCATGCCAAACCTATTCAACAAATCCCCAATGTATTTCTTTTGAGAAACAAATATGGAATTCGGATGTTGGGTAACTTCAATGCCAAGATAGTAATGAACATAGCCCAAATCAGTCATTTAAAAACATTTCCCCAATTCCTTCTTTATGGATGCAATGTAGCTTTCATTGTTCCTTTTCATCAAAATATCATCTACATATACCACAAGATATACAACTATTTTTCCAACTTTCTTGACAAATAAAGTTGCATCATCAAGATCATAATGTTTGAAATTGAGTTTGAGAAGATGCTCAGTTAGTTTTTCATACTAGGGTCGCAATGCTTCTTTGAGGCCATACAAGGACTTCACAAGTTTTCATACTTTATGTTCATGTCCTTTCACAGCAAATCCTTCAGGATGAGACATAAAAACATTCTCTTTTAGATCTCCATTTAAGAAAGCAGTTTTTACATCCATTTTATGGACTTTCCAACCTTTCTAAGCTGGTCATGTAAAGAGTGTCCGGATGGTAGCCCATTTTTCCATGGGGGAAAGGTATCCCCATAATTTACCCCTTCCTTCTGTGCAAAACCTTTTGCCACAAGCCTAGCTTTGTGCTTTTCAAGTGAGCCATCAACTTTATACTTGTTCTTGTAGACCCATTTGCAGCCAATTGGTTTGGTTCCTAATGGAGGATCAACCAGCTTCCAAGTGTCGTTCTTTATGAGGGCATCATACTCCTTTTGCATTTCTTCTTTTCATTCATCATGAGAAGCAGCTTCTTTGAAGGAAGTTGGTTCAAAATCTGTAGACAAGTTCAATTCACAATCATAACAAACATCCATATCAAGTGGTGAATTAGAGTCATCCACATCACGTCCATTTTTCCGGTTTTAATTTCTAGTTCCCATCTTTCTAACTTCATCAGGATGAACACTTTCAAGTGTCTTTGTTAGCCACTTTGGGGGACCTTTCTCAGATGGTCCAGGCTGCACCGTTGATTGAGTTGGGACTGAAGCAAGATTGAGTCTCCCAATTCTATCAATCACATTACTTAAAGCATCATCTATTGTTGGAGTTTCATGCTAGGGAGAGTGTTCTTCAGAACAAGATTCCACATGTTGATCTAGTATAGGAATCCTCCTTTCAAGGTGTGGAATATGATTATCAAATTCTTGAAATGATTTTTCTTTTGCGAATCTATCCAAGCGATCAAGTTACCACTCAACAACATTGTCAGTTATGGATGATTCAAGAAAAATTACATCTCTAGATACAACGAACTTTTTATTTACTTCATCATAGAGACAATATGCTTTGGAGGTTTTTGAATACCCGAGGAAGATACACTTATGACTTCTAGCACCAAGTTTGTTTCTATGTACCTTTGTTATCAAAGCATAACAGGTGGAACTAAAGACCCTGAGATGCTTTGCTAAAGGAACATGTCCATACCACATTTCATAAGGAGTCTTGTTTCTAATACCATTATATGGATATCTATTCTTTATATATGCAGCACATAGAACAGCATTAGCCCAAAACATTATCTTTACATTTTTGAAGAAGAGCATGGATCGTACCATATTTAAAATTTCCCTATTCATTCTTTCAGCTACACCATTTTGTTGGGGATTATAAGGCACAATTGTTTGATTTTTGATCCCATGTTGGTTAAGATAGTTTTCAAATTCATTTGATGTGTATTCTTCTCCATTATCAGTGTGAATAGACCCAATATGAGATTGTGCATCATTTTCAATCCATTGATGAAAGTTCTTGAATGTTTGAAAAGCATCAGATTTGTTCTTCAATAAATAAACCCAACACATTCTGGTGTAGTCATCAATAATTGCCATTATATATTTGTTTCCATTTGTAGAAGGAACAGGAATTGGACCACATAAATCTGAATGAATGAGTTCAAGTTTTCTATGTGCTCTTGAATGTGAATCATGAAAAGACTGTTTGCTATGGTTTCCTAGAATGTAAGCATCACATTGCTTAAGTTTCCTAGGAATTGCAGGCAAACTAGCAATACCATTTTTCTTCAACAAGCAGAGGTTGTCATAGTTCAAATTTCCCAATCTAGCATGCCATAAAAAACTTGATGGAAGTGTACCTTCTTAATGATGAGAATTGTATGAGAAATGTTGTGCATGAGCAAAGGTTCCTTACAGCTTGAGAAGCCTTTCTTCTTCTATTCCCCTCATGACAAGTGAGTGGTCATATGCTTTTCTTACCTCAAGCTTGCCATCAAACATATGAATGGAGTGACCTTGCTGGAGGATGTGGACCAAGGACAAAAAGCTTCTCTTGAGCTATGGGAGATATGGAACATGATGCAAAAGAAAGTCTGGAAGACCAGGCAGTTTAAGCTTGATTGTGCAAATCCTTGATGGCTTGATTTTTGACTAGTGTGCAAAGTATACTGCTCCATCAACATTGTTAGTGAAATCTTCAAAAAAGTCTTTTCTATGAGTCATGTGGCAGGTTTCTCCTGAATCAAGCAACCAATCATTTTTCCAAGAAGAAAGTGAAGCATTAAACAAATATTCATTTACTCCAATGTTACATTGTGCTACAACGTAGTGAGTGGATTCAAGTGCTTTACTTTTGTCTGTATCATCAGTTTTACCTTTCTGTTGGTTTCTTTTCTGCTCAATTTTGTCCCATGGTAGCTTGCATGTAGAGGCATCATGTGATCCATTTCTTTTGCAGTGAATCCAGTGAAAATTTGCCTTTTCTCTTTGAGAGTGTCTGCCCCCCCGCCTCTGAAATATCTTCCTCTTCCTCTTCGACCACGTCTTCCACTGGAAGAATCTTGAGCAGGATGCTTTTCTTTATGAGAAAGGCACACAACCTCTTCAGAAGATTCAGGGCTGACTTCTTTCCAAAAGCTTTCTCTCTTTCAACAAACTTTTTCACAAGAGAGTCAAAGGTGATATCTTTGAGATTACCATTTGCTTGTAATGACTCAAGATAATTGGAGTAAGTAGGATAAAGTACCTTGAGAAAAGTGATAAGAGGAATACCCAATTAAACCTTAGTGGATTTGATGTCATGCATTATAGACTTTACTTCAGATGCAAGAGCAAGAGGATCATTATTTTGCATTTCAAGAGTGAAGAGTTTAATCATGATTTGAACAACTTCAAGTGTAGAATGTGAGTCATAGAGTTCTTTCAGCTTTTGTAAGGCTTCAAAGGCAGTTGAAAATGACGAAATATGGCGACTCACCTCTTCATTTATAGATGTTGCAATTAATGCATAAGCTTCGCTATTCTTGTTTTCCCAAATGACAAGCTCTTTATCTGAGGTAGGTTGTACTGGTTCATTGTCTCCATCTCTGACACACACTCCTTTCCACATCTCATTGAAAATTAGGGTGTGTTTTATCATCCGTGACCATTCAGGATAGTTCTGCCTACCAGTGAGAACTATTCCCACAATAGAATTGATTGAATGCATATTGTAAAAAAACGTTTGCTGGTAAAATATTTGTGTACTATATTTTAAAAAAATACTTCTTCTGTCAAAACGTGCTTTTGATTTTTTATTTTAGGAAGAGCTAAATCCATATGGTTATTGCAACAACATTTAACATTTTCTTAAAAACACACAGCCAGTGATGTGGTGTGGGAAAACAGTATGGCTACCGGTGCGCATGTATTAAAATGATGTAAAAAATATCCAAAAACCACAAAATTATTCAACACGCCTTTTGGAGAACACTCAACAGTATTACGTAGAACAATGCATTCATGCAAACATAATCGGATACATGTTTCATAAGTTATAAGAACCTGCCAAGCACCAGATTATAAGCCTGATATGATGTATAAATCTAATTAAACATCAATTATATCAATGCGTCAACCTACAAAAACTGTCACAAGTTACTCGTCTTCCTGGCTACGCAACTTAGCTAACTTGTTAGTCACCAGAATATCAAGTTGTGCAGCACGTTCTACAATTTCTTTCCTCTTTAATGATGAAACATTGTGTGCGATTTCAGCACAGTATGTCCTATTGTGCATCATAAGAAGGTCTAGGTCATGAACATTGTGTCCAAATCCCTGCGGCTGCTCCAGTCTACCACAATTTCTCTGCAGAAACAAGAGGCAGTGGAACTGATTCTAATCTCAGCCACATGCATTTGCCACGGGTGAAACCGGGGCCGTCATTTAATGAGGAAGGAAAAATGAAATTCCAGAATGATGATGCTACTCGTAGCTACTAAAAAAATACCATTCATCATACCATTCATCAGTCGAACCAGGGCACCGCTCGAAGGGCTCTTCAGAGAAGGATCATATGGAGCATACCAAAATTTTCATGCATTAGAGTTCACATTCATTAAAGGAGAGGAATGCTCCCGTTGTTGTAGCAGAGGAACATTGCAACAGAGGAACGTGGCAGAGAATTCACGCCACTGTGTGGAGCAACGTTCAGGCCACTCCGTGGAGTAGCGTTCAGGCCACTGTGTGGCAGCAACATTTTGTATGCAACGTTTATGGGCAGCGTATGGACAGTGCTTTTGAATGGAGAGCAGAGGAGCAGAATAGGGAGTTACAAAGGGCATAAAAGCTAAAAAAATGGAGTTGGCTCTGATACCATGTCAGGCCAAGCAGTAACTCCTCAACCAAAAATTGATTCGTGTTTATTCCTTCAGGTACATCTTCTTTAAATACATGAGGGAAAGACTGTTTAGTTCATCTCTGTATGACTGTTCATCTTACTTATTGCAGTTTCACCTCCTGGTTGTGGGATTCTTTTGCTTCTATTTTCCAACAAACCGACAGGGACCAAGGGAGTATTATCAATACCCTAACAAATTGGAGACGTAACTTTTCAGATTATGAATTTCTAGTCACTCCTTGGGCTCTTATGCCAGGTTTCGTTATAGGGAATGTCTGGAAAGAAAGGAACAAAATAATCTTCAAGAATGAAAAAAGTCCCTCCCAACGCCTTTTTGAGCAGATCTTAAGCTAGATTAAGGAGATGGTTGGAACTACTATGTGGAACCCCACCTTCAAAGGCCAAATTGCGGATTTTTCGTCAGCTAGGTATGCGGGGCTCATTCCTCAGGACCTGGATAGAAAGGTAATGAAGATGGATACCAAACATGATTTTTGGCACCCCCCTAGGGTTTTTTGAAATACAATGTTGATGGGGCTTCAAAAGGAAACCCGGGAACTACTGGCTTTGGAGGGGTGTTAAGGGATGAAAATGGAAGCACTCTTTTCATCTTCCATTGCCATTTAGGAAGAGCCACTAATAATATGGCGGAACTAATGGCTATGGAGCAACGTCTTTATTTCATGAAGCAGGATAACCGCCAAAATGTGATTGTTGAAGCTGATTCTAAACTAATTATTAACTCAATCAAGAGAATCAGTTGTGGCACAGCTCCGGAAAATGTCTCTAAACATTGGAGGCTGATCCAGGTTTTTCAACGGATTTGGCTTCACCTCCAGTGCCTGCGCACAATTAGTTTTAATCATGTGCAAAGAACGACCAATAAATTGGCAGATATTCTAGCTAATCAAGGACTTATCTGTACCGAGAGCGTGGTCATAATGGAGTGGCAAGAGGTGCCTCAGAATAGATTAAAGGCATCTCGTCACAACCAAGATGATGAAGATAGGATGGTGTTTCGAAACAGAGCTATGGAGGTGGGGTCGAGATGACTAGGTTTAATTTGGTTTCACTGCCTTTTTCACAATCTGGTCCTAGCGGAATGCAGATCACTATCGACCTCCACATCCCAGGTAAATATAGACTCGGGTCAACAGAGGGTTGGCGCGATGGTTGGCATAGTAGAATTAGTGTGAGGGGCCAGAATCTCGGCTTTCTCGGCAGTTGTAATACACTTGGTTTGCTTTCAATGGACACATTACCTCTCTTAGGGCGGTATATGGTATATCGCATGCATTTTAAGCTAGAAGTGCTTTTGACGAAATGGGAGCGATTCCATTCATCAAGCTACACGTCGTCGAGGGGAGGGACTAAAAATTGCCCTCATCATGCGCTAATGTTCAGTGCTTTATACCCATGCCATATGAGCTTTGGTTTTCAGATTAAACAAGGTCGATCTACGATTAGGAATGATCGTGCATGTATGTGGGTCTAGGGGGTTAAGTGCAACACTTCTAGGTATCGCGATATATTTGACGGTCGTTGGATCGGGAGAGTAGATTGGACAATTGAGATTAAAGATGCAAGTTTGGACGAGGAATATATCCCGTATTTGTTTCATTTCATGGCAGGAATCGATGACTTGAGCATGTTCAATAGGTTCATGGGTTATTTCCTCAGGTGGACCCGATATCCTTTCAGATTTCCCCTTTTTTCTCTTCGGGCATGATATTAAATGTAAAGTGGGTGCTTGGTGCCAACCCGATTTAAATCTCATCTATTGGATTTTGGTGGGATGATCGAACGATCTTAACATTTTCTGTCTTTTGAAAGTTCTAAGGTGTTGTTGGTTGGATTCAATGTTTCGGCCTTTAGCTTGTTGCCCTTGGCCCACAGTTCCTTGTGGGCTCTTGTATTTTATGTAATTTATTTTCCATATTAATGAAATAGAATGTACGACTCTTGCTTCAACAAAAAAAAATTATAGTAAATTTTCCAACTTCCATATATTGTTTTATGAACGTTATAATTTTAAATGATAGAATGATGAATATTGATTCTCTTATATTTGTATGAGGAGATTTTCTTAGGAGTTGTTGTCATAGACTAATGTACCACAACGCATCATTTTTTATCTAAATATCATGACTTTAGTGCTGTTGCTATTAATAATCATATCTATCATGGAGTAGAAATCATAGAGACTTTTGAGTTTCTTTCCAAAATTGTAGTGGCTCCTTATGAAAACAACAACATCATTACCTTATAGAAAAGAAGTTATGACAATACTACTAAGCTTGGCCCAACAACTCTTCTAGCTTATGAATTTATATGTCAAAAATGGTATGTGATAAGGGACACCCTTGCTTGACTATAATATTTCATTTAATTTCCTTCTGCCAACCCTGAATTTCTAACCCTCATCTCAAAAGGAACTATTATTTCTTCTATCCTCTTCCATAGCTTTCTTCTAGGAATAATATTTTTTTGTCAAAATCTTTTCTAAAGTAGAAAAGTCATAGTGAGAGATAAGTTTTATTATTTTAGAATTCCATTCTAAGTATCTTAAGAGTAACAATATTCTCCATAGTTGAATAATTCCTCATAAACCTAGCTTCAAATTTAGCTATTTTACCATGGATTTCAAGCCAAAGGATAATTTTTTTTTTCCGAAATAAGATTTTACAACGTGGCTAAAGTGTGTCTAGTCATGATGTTGTTGCAATTAAAGGGGATGCTTTGCACCCAAGGATTAATGAAGCCTTGCTTCACTACTAAATTAAAGATCTTATGTATGTGTGGGATGATGATAGGTCTCTTTATTTTAAATTTAATAGCTTCCAAGCCTTCAATGTCATTAAATTCCCCATTAGATAGCTGCCTAACAAAAAAATAAATGTCTTCCAAAGAAAATATATCGTCATTTATATAGGAATTCAAAATAGAGTTTGTGGAGTTAGGGGATACCTAGAGGTTTATAAGGTAAATATTTTAGTTAACGCTCTTGATTTCTACTTATATATTATAGTTTATTTCTTTTAATAAGATATTTACATTTGTTGACCTAATCAAGTTTTAACATTTCATTAGGAGCATCCATAATATGTTTCCTCCAAAATTTACTAAGGTTAAACTTAGAGAATTATAGTAGTAGCTCTTGCTTTCTATATATATAATATCCGTTCATTCCTTTAATAATATCTTTATATATATTTATCTTATGAAGTTTTAAGGGTTTTTTAGCAGCCTCTCTACTAATTCCCTAATAGTTTTCCTCTGAAATTTTGTAAGGTTGGGCACAATAAGTACTCTAGCTTTCTACATATATACTCTATTTTTTCCTCTAATAAGGGCTTTATGCATGTTTATCTTATCAATTTTTAAGGTTTTGATAGGAGAAACCCTAATTCTAAGGTTAGAATTAGAGAGGTGCAATAAATTCTCTTGCTTCCTACTTATATCAATTCTATTATTATGATCATATTAAGGACTCATATTTCCATTATTCTTCTTATATAGAAAAGAGGGTTGTAGAAAAGCTTAATAGATATTTTTAATGTTGTTTTTATAAGCTAAGATGTGTAAATACTTATTTAAGTCCTTTAAAAATAGATCCATTTTACTTTTTTGAAAAGGTAGGTGCCTTTGACTCTCACAATTCTCATGCATATGCTTGTTTTTCATGGCCAATTTTAGAGTTAAGGTTAAATGTCTATGTGGCTCATAGTCATTTAAAAATGTCATATTTTACAATTTGTTTGGATATCCATGACATTACTTCCAAAACCATAAATACAACCCATTTACTTGGATTTTGGCTACTTAATTATGCCACTGTAAATTATACGATCTTTAGAATTATAGAGTTTGAATTTTTTGTTCGGTCTTCTGATTTTTTTTTAATCTACAAGTTAAATAAGGGAACCCAAGTAGCCAAAGAGGATTCATGCTTGCATAATTACTTAGAAGAATAGATTGTTAGATATGATTATAGAATTAAAGTCTCCTAAGAAGAGGATATTACCTTCATTACTTAGATTGTGAATATCCTCCTTTAAATTGTTATAAGGGAAATTCTTATCTAGATTGTTTTTCTTATAAAGCTAAAAGTGATAGGTGATAAATAAAAAATCCCCTTATACTAAATGTACCTATTGAAGGGGTCTATGTTATCAAGCCTAGTGTGAGGAGACATTATTTTTATATAAGAAGTTATTTCTCCAATCCCTCTACTAGAGGATTTCTTGTTCCAACTTAACCATAGAGTGATTAAAATAATCATCCTCCTAACTTTCATGTGAAAAATGAAGAGTAAAATATATTTTTATTTTCATTAAAATTAACATTTATGTGTGTGTCCACATTGAAAATACCCTTATACTTATTTCCTATATGAAGAATGTGAAGATTCATGTACTTGAGGCACTATTCATACTAAAAAATACCTCAAAGTTCTTTAAGTAAGAGGATAACAACATTCCCCAGTCAATTGAGTTAAACTTAATTGACAAAACTAAAATATGTATTACAGACATAAAAAAATTCAAAATATGTTCATGATGTTAGAGAATGAGGAGAATATTATAACTTAGCTTTTATATTTATAGTTTATTTTTGTCCATTAGAACAATATATTGTAATTGTAGATAAAATGATAATTTTATACTATAAAAAATATATTTTTGAATGCAGAAGTAAATTCAATATGTGCTAACAACTCAAATTTATAATTTCAACAAAATTTTACTTAAATTTAAATTGAATAAAAATATAATATAATTTTTTTATATAATTTAAACATATTTGAAAATGTAAAAATAATAATTTAAATTTGGAATCCCAACCCATCTAAAAATAACAACTTAAATTTGTAAATCCGGCGAATTCCAATGAAATTTCAATATCAATTAAGAAAAACCTTGGAAAATTATTTAATTTCAATATCAATTAAAAAAAGGTGGGAAAACGATTTAGAATCTAGTAGCCGGCAGGGCCTTGTGGATGCCCATTTAGTGCTTCATGGACTTCACTAGAGAATTTACGATTAGAATCTAGTAGCCGACAGGGGCTTATGAATGCCCATTTAGTGTTTCACGGACATCACTACAGAATGTTTTACTGAAGTAGTGGACATGCCATTATAATGGCTCATTTAATGCTTCATCGATATTATTATAAGAATGTGTGACTCATAGATTTTGGGTTTAAGTAATATAAAGGTTTAATTTATGCATTATATATTTAATATATCATCTATTCTTTAATGCTTCATTCTGCCACTGTATCAAAAAATATATTTAGAGACATAACTTCATCCTACATACTCAAACTTATATAATATAATGCGAAAATATAAACTATACAATGGATGACTGTCCATAGAATTCCTATATAATTATTTTAATGCCAAAACAAATACAGCTCTTCGTGGACTTAGTATAATACGGAAAAGAGGAAAAAGAGATATGGTTTTTCATCCAGTGGGCATGGCATGGCACGAAAACCCTTCTGGCCATTAACCATTCTATTTCATATAAGGGGTTAATAAAATCAGTGGCTATATTCCGTAAAACAATGTTTCGCAGTATGCATTGTTATCGGTATGAATCAAGGAAGAGTCACTACATTGTTTTCTTTTTATGAATGGAAGAGTCATTACATTGCTTTCTTAAAAATGGATTTCAAGTTTTGTGAGAGCCAAACCACCACACTATAGGAATGGAGGAGTCATTACATTGTTTTCTTAAAAATGGATTTCACAAATCAACCACCATAAAAATGGATTTCACAAATCAACCACCACACTATAATATTTGGAAGGATACGTCATTTTAATATACGTGTATGTGTATATTTAGATATATATAAAATCATTATCAATTAAGTTTTGGTATAAGATTCTTGCCTATAAACTTGATAATGTTAATATGTGATTGGTAGATTAAGATGGATAAATATATCCATATATGTAGTGATAAGTATTTTTCTCACGAAAAAATTCAAAATAGTTGACATAGTTTAAACCACATTTTTTAAATATGAATTTGAATGAAAAAATAAAATGTATGAAATTCAATACTGGGAAAATTTCAGAGTATATATCTTATTAAAATTAAAATGAAACTTTCTTTGATAAGAAATTTTCTTTGATAAGATCCAAAACTTTTAAAAGTAAAATGTAATCTAAAACATGAGATACTTGTAATTAGTAGGCTTCAAGTGATCTTCATATACGAAAAAAATTTATATCTTAATCACTGTTTTTTTTCCATCCAAATTTATTCGACAATAAGTATGTCTAAACTTTATTGTCTAAATTTTTACCTCACAAAAAATAACCTGTTTAATTAAATTCCAAACAAATAATTATCATAGCTACCCTAATAACTATTGGCCAACTAACCACTAGCTATTATCGGACTAAATTATAACCATGAAAAAAATATTATTTAAAAATTTTTAAATGTAAAATTTTATTTTTTAATACAAAAGTTTCAATTCTTTTTTAATGCCCTCGTGCTCATTCATAGAAAAGAGAATTATAAGGTGTTTGGGAGAATCGTGCCCTTTGTTGAGCCTAGCTGTTCAGAATAGCAAACCAAATCTCTTCTACCCTCGCTGCTTGTGCATTGATGAAAGGAGATTTATATGTTGTTGGGAAGCATCGTGCTGTTTGGTGAGCTTATTTCCTGAGAATAACAACAGAGTAGTTTGAAGTCTGACAAGATAAGATTTGAACTCTAACCGGACACGGAGAACCGCGCTCATTGTCAACTTCAACTAATTTTATAAATAAAAATTCCGTATTGTATTAAAATCAACGTATTATGTTGCGAACAGAATTGTATCAACACATTTTCAAAATTTCCCAGGGAATACGTCCGAACTTGGGAACTAGGGTTTAAACATCTAGGGTACACTAAATAAACTAAGAGAAACTGCGGTATGACCAGATATTATTATATGAATAAAACGTGTTTAGATACCGGTTGTAGTCGTGCAATGATTCTAACATGGTTCGATATAAACTCTGATTATTCATGTTACGTTTAGTTTCAGTTTCCCCTAGTATTTTCCGATTACCGGTAATCGAAACAGTAATACGGTTGCATCAGGAGCTCTGACTAAACTACCTGTCCAATTTTCAAGCGTGATTAAGGTATCTGAGGTTACTTAGACACTACTAGAGTTAAGGAGTCTTGGTGCGCTTAAAAGTTCACGACACCAATAACACCACCCCATTAAACTAACGCCCCGCACAATAAAATTTCAAAGAAATATATACTTGTTTCAAATGGTTTTCCGGATCCATGTCATAATTTTGGTGAGATAATCGAAGTTTCGAATTTCTAACTCTGGTTAATTTTTAGGATAATATGAAATGTGGAAAAGCGATTAGAACAAGGTAGAATATAAATCCGAATGATAAGGTAGAAAAAATGGCAGATAATAAAAACCCTAATTTTTTTTATTAATATATAGAATGTGTGTTATATAGTGTTATTAATTAAATTATCAAAGCTCATTTAACTATTAATTATGCGTATTAATATAAATTAAATATTATAAAGATAATATAATTATGTCTATTAAAATAGATTAAATATTTTATTGATTAATATATTGATATTTATTGATTAATATATTGATATTTAATGGTAAATAATAATGTTTATGGATGTGTTCAAAAAACATGGTAAGTTGTTAGTTAAATGTTAATAATAAAATTAATTAATGCATGAGTGTTAATTTATGAATAATGTGTGTTTTTTGAATTATAAAGAAGAATATTAAATAATAAATGGTGAGGTTTTTTTAATTATTGGGAGAATTAAGGTGAGGGGGTTGGACATATTATGTTTTAGATGTCAATGTAGGGATCAAATTTTTACTAATACTCCATCCTTCATCGTTATTGAGGTTTTTTGCATGTTTACTAATTTCTATAGCCACTCTAATTTTTTTATGGAAGTAGTGGTCAATTTTGGCAAGGATGCTGTTTTTTCGATTTAAATTTGATGTTTGGCTTTATTGGAGCATTATGCAAGAGAAGAGTTTTTTGAAAGATTATTTCTGATGTCAAAAGAATGTTCTTGGATTCTAGTTTTGATAGATCGATCGGTCTCTCCACCATAAGGAACCCCACAAGAATATGGAATTAAATAAACACCTTTCTGACATTTGGGGTCAAGGAGATCTTTAATAGACTTGAGACAACTCCATATGGTATTTAAAGGTTTGAAGTTGGTTAAAATATTGTGTCTCTTTAGTATGTGGGAAATCTTGTTTGTGGTTCCAAGGTTGTAAGGAAGGTTTACTTTGCCAACAAAATCATTCTTGTTTTTGTTTTTATGACAAGTTTCTTTGTTTGCATTTTTAATAGTCTTGATAAACAGTAAGTGACCTCTCTCATATTGTTTGTTTCAATCAATCGTAAGCTAAGGAAGGGTAGTAGTTCTTTCCTGTTTGTTACTATATTTCTCTAAGGTCTAGGGAGATCTGTCTTCTTCGCAAAAGGGATTAGCCTACCTAACAATTTGGTGACTCCACTAGGGATCGTCTCACTCTCCATAATTCTCTTTGTTATGGCCTTTGATCCTTCTACTTTATACCTCTCTAAGTGTTTGGAAATGTTAAAAATATGGATTTTATGATTTATTTGGCTTGTTTTTAGTTTTTCTAAAAAATTCTCATTTTGTGCACCTTAACTTTAGGCATAGAGAATATTTATGAAACAATGTATATACACACTAGATTGTTTTATGACCTAAGCACATACTTGGAATTTTTGAAAAGTTCAGTTTTCTCCTCATCAAGTTTAGAGATTTTTTTATTTTTCATGTTTGATTACACGTGTTTACATTCTAGAAATTGACTCCTTATTTTTTATTTGATTGTCCGGGTTGCCTTTTGAATACTTCTTTACTTTCACAATTTAGGTTAAGTTTGATCTGCTAAATTGCTAATTAATCCATGGAAGGGCTAGTCATTGCTGGATAGTTTGAGTCTGCCCTTTTTTATGTTAAAGCATCAGATAAATTACTTTGTCTTCTGAATTGCAAAGTGTCATTAGTATTAGGAAAATTTAAGGTTTCTCAATAGATCACTTTTGGTTGGAAGTTTTTTTTTCTTTCGGAAATGATTGTTGATTATTTATTTCTATAAGATAACATAATATTTTGCTTAGCTTGTTTTGCAACTCATTACGTTAAATTGAAATTATAGCATGTGTATGTTGAACGAAGAATTCATTTATTGTTTGTTTGGGTATTCAAGAAGTTGATAAGATAAAATTTTGTTTCTTACAGCTTAGATATTAAGGAAGTTAGGTTGCATTTCTTGAAGAAGAGCCAAGAATCATGTATTATGCATTCTCTTTGATTTTTGTCTTGAAAATGATTCATTGATTCTTGTATTTTTGAAAATTTAATGAAACTCTTCCCTTCTTTTAGTTACAATTCATCGAAAATAAAATATTACAATTTCATGTTCGATTGCATTTTTTTTTGCGTCAAGTCATAATTCCACTAGTTTCACGTCCATTACCTTTGATTAAGCAACAAATGTTAAAACCAACGCTAGTAAAATCAATCTATAATTTTTTGTTATTAGGGCTCTTTTCCAACTACATTAGATTAGGTTGTATGGATTTGTGATAGGGAAGTGAGTTAACTTTCCAAATATGAAAATAAACATTAGCATCTTGCAATAGGGAGTAAAGTCATTTACTGCAATTTGGCTTTGGAAAGCTCCCCTTACAAACAAGTGAAGCACGAGATCATATCGGACCGAGTGGAGTGATTAATCCCACTTCACTGGTGTCGAAAGGTACTTGGAAGTCACTTGGAAGTAAACCTTAGATTAACCATGTGGAGTAGATCTCAAGGCGATTGATCTCTGTTACTCCGCCCTTGTGTGTACATTCGATTATGACTATCCCCCAGGTTAATTTGTTTTATGTGGTAACCTTAGAGACCATAATATTAGGGCTATTGCATGAGGTGAAAATGAAGCAGAAGTCTCTGTTTTACCTAGAAAAACCATTGACTAGATTCACATCAACCTTTTTGGAGGGTATTCTTCATTCGAGATGGCATAAATGAAGACTACTTGCACCAAATCATGTACATAAAGCAGGTTATCAATATAACTGGTTTCGCCCACACTATCTTTGGCTACTTTTCAAATTGATCTCTACGATGTTTGATTTCATCACCAACTAGTGTTTTCACTATGAAAAGAATGTTTTCATTGTTTTATTCCTTATATTTACTAGCGCATGTTATTTGATTTTTTTACTTTTTATAGACCTGAGGTGTGGATTTTGATTTTCAATTACTAATATTGATAATAAACTGATCTAAGTTGAATCTAATGGTAATAATTTTGGAAGTTACTAATAAATAATCCCCTTTTAACAAGAACCCTAATCCCCTCCCCAATGTTGCAAATATCGGCCCTTCTTATATGGCTATGTTGTCACTTCCCAGATTCACGATAGGTTTACTGGTGTGTTTTTTCAACTTCTTTGATCCCAAATACCAAAACTATTCCACCTCAACTAAGTTCATCATCTCAACATCACCAACCTCATGTTGACCCTTTACCTTCTTCACCAACATGTCCTCTTCTCCTTCTTCATCTTCGCTTTGTAAAATCCTTGATGCTAGTAGGTAGGTTATTAACAAGAAGAAGAAAGGGAAGAAGACGATGAAGAAGAAAGATGAGAAATATGTCAACCAACCAACCATGGTTTTAGGTAATGGTAATGTTGAGGAAACTTCCAATATAAATTACAAGCCCAGATGCGCTTGCAAGGTTGGTAAGGGGTACCACTTCCTTATTGATTTTCCTGGTATTCCTAAGGTCTTGGATGTATGGTCAAAAATTATTATCAACTTATTACTGATCCATCGACCAATGATTGTGAAGGTCCTAGGAAAAAGGGTAAAGTTAGGTTTCCTTTTAGGTTATGAAAATGTATTCATCATATTTACCTTTTCCCTCATATGGACGAAGCCTCAAAATTGTTGGAAAAAGATATTGTTTCACCTCAACAACTTCCAACATGTTACCGTACACTTTCTCTCAACCTACCATCAATGGGCAAAGTGATTGATCTAATTCCAAGCATAATCAATTCCACTCTTGCGTTGGAGATCGAAACATATATCACTGAGGTTGATGAACCATTGGTTGATCAAGTTGTCAACTCGATATAATCTTCGATTGAACCCATTCTCCTATTAGAGTGTGAATTTAATACTGCTTAGGTTCTTCTACACATTGGGGTATTTCAGCTGTTTCCATTGATCACCCTCTAAGTCATGAGGCTATTTCTTTTGATTCGAATAGACTGATAGAACATTTTATTCATTCTTCCACCCGTTTCCATATCATTGTGAAAGAATATGGTAAGAATGTACAATGAACACATGTAGATGAGGGTTCTTTTGTCATTATTTTATCCTCATGTGCTTGGCAAGATTTGGGTTCCCCTCAGTTTGGGCCTGTTACATAGAATATTTTGGATTTTAAGAGGACCATTAGTGAGCCTTTATGGATCCTTCCAAAGTCACCTATAATTTACTCTTGGAGGTAAAATTGTCTGTATTGATCTTATGGTAGTACAAGGCCACTTGAATTTCAATTTTCTCCTTGAGCGAGACTATGTCTATGCTAGGAAAGTTGTCGTATCGACACTCTTTCATGTGATGTATTTTCCTCACAATGGAAAAATTGTGACTATTGACCAAATTTCATTTGTTGATCTTGATTTGACTACCAGCTATTGGCATCCCTGAATGTTCCTTATATGCATGTAGTATCCACCCTACCACGGGTTAATTATGTGCAAGGAAAATTTTAAGAACCACCCTAGATTTAAATGTATAATAAATGGGCTAATCCCCATGATACATAGGAAAAATGGGAGGCGATTTTATCAATAATATAATATGTATATATAATTTTTTTGGCAAATCTCTCACCAGATTATATTATCTTGTACAGTGATGGAGAATTTTTCACTGAATTATAAAATCTTGTAAGATCTTGGCAAATCTTTTAATGAATAATAAAACATTGTGAAGTATTGGAGAATGTTTTTTTAAAGTATGAAACCATATATGATAATAAAATAACATATTCATTAAACTATAATATACTAACATACATGTTTGGAAAAAAGAAACATAATTTTCTCTTCCTACAAACAATGTTCCAACTTTTAGTGGTCGTGTTTGTCAAGGTTATTACAATACACTCTTTCAGATCTTTCTATTAGTTTTGATAATATTCCACAACAAAGTTCCTGTAGGTGTTGATATTGACAATGAGTTCTGTCAAGGTAGGAGAGATTAATCGTTTCTCTACAACTTTTGTCAAGCTACCACTTTTTTCAAGTTATCAAATTTCTTTCTTATTCCATAGAATCCAACTACGAGATAAAAAAAAAAAAACACATCAAGTTTGTTTACCCCAACACACCAACAAGTAGCAAGCCCCAACTATATTATATAAGAAAGTATTAGGTATCCCAAAGGCTTGAAGGGGATCTAATTGAAAGAAGTGACCATTGTGAGAATCCTTCCAATCAATATATGAATATATAAATGTAGATTTATTATTATTTTAATCGGAAATCTTAAATTAAATAATAAAATTTAATTACGTCTCTCCCAATCTAAATTGCTTATTAGCATAACTCACTAACCTCATAGGTCTCGTATTTTTTAACAGCCTTGTAACATGTAGATTAATTTCCTTTTCGGTGAATAATCTCCACCTTTTAGGAAAACATGGTGCAGTGGCTCCAACCCCTATAGATCATTAGGACAAACTAAGAATAGCACAGAAGATGAAAGGTTGTACAAACCAACTTATTTTTCAAACAACTAATCCAACGTCAATACCTAAACTTTTTCATGAAGATATCATATTGAGAATGTTTGAAAAGTGGTGAAAAATCTTCTACGAGGGTGACACGGAAAGAGTGATAAGGTTTATTAATGGAGATATTGGTATTTTTTACTAAATTTTGTGAAGTGACTAAATGTATCTTTAACCATTCACCTTAAGATGTTTACACAATATAATTTCCTATGTCTATTTAATATCTCCATTATCATAAAAACCAATCTATATCCATCTTAACTCCACATCTACCACTCTTAGGGGGGTGAAATCTATTTATCCCTTTGAGCACTTGGTAGACCCAGAATTAAGATGATAGAATTTCCGCTTTAAATAGTCCTTGCTCACATGAATACAATGGTATTAACATGGGTCAATACCATGGGTTATCATAGACCTGGAGCTTAAAAATTACTATTAGTAATTTATAAAAATTATTAAAATTAATAATTTATTTTTATTTTATTTTTTATTTTAACCAAGTTAAAATGTTTAACATACATTAAATTACAACATCCATTTTTACTCTTGATCCACCGAGCCCAGAGAGGGATCAAATATTTTTTCACTCTATGCTAGTTTGCATATCATGAAATTCGATCCCTCTCGAGGCTTAGTAGATCCAGAGTAAAGATGGATCTATGCTAGTTTAATTTCTCCATTTAAATAGGCTACATTCCACGTGAATACCATGGTTCAATACCATGTGCCATTTTTATTTTCATTAATAATAATATTACGGTTAATAATGTTTTTTTGCATGGTATTAATAATAATCTAGCCCATGGTATTTGTCCCATAGTATTTTGCCCATAGGTTTCACCTAAATATAATGCATTTTTTGAGTGTTCTTAAATATAAGGTGACTTATGGAGTAAAGTATAAAAAGATGTTTCATTTATTTACCATACCTCCACTTTATTTATATTTTTATTTGTTTGCACCCTTGGATGTATATAAGGTGACTTATGGAGCAAATATCTATATATATATATATATATATATATATATATATATATATATATATATATATATATATATATATATATATATATATATATATTATTTACCATACCTCTCATTTATTTATATTTTTATTAATTTACCATACCTCCTTTATAAATATGGTATTTGGCCCATAGGATACACTTAAATAAAACCTATTCTTGAAAATTAGGGCAAATGGAAGGTTGTAACTCCTAATTTCAAGGGCTAAATTTACCTTTTTTGACCCCAATCCCTTAAAATAAGGTGGGCTATTTGAGGATATTTGTAAAAATGTACTATGATACAAAATATTCGCCCACTTAAAACCACTTAATTTCGCCTAAGGGCGAACATTCACCCCTAAAATTTTCCATGATTATGTGGCCACTAGTCCCACGTTTTCATTTACAGGTGCAAGAAAGCCTCTCACTATTTGCTTGACTTCCTATGACTTAGATCCGATAATTGACATAAGGAACCTTATGGGGGAATGTGAAATGGATTTTCTTGCCCATTTTGATTCTCTTCACATGTATTACTTCCAGAGAGTTATTCTTCCTTCTGATGAAGGTCCCTTGGAGGCCACGGTCTGGAAGTATCCCTTGGCATGTATTTATTCCAAATGGAATCCATGAAAAAACCATTGAGGATAGTTCTTTTACTATGTCAAATTCGTTAAAAAATAAAATAAATACCATGAGGATAGTTCTTTTAATATATCAACCTTGTTAAAAAATGAAATAAATGCCTTTGAAGAAATTTCTTTTATTGTGTCAACCTTATTAAAAAATGAAACAAATACTTGGGAGGATGGTTCTTCTACTGTGTCAACCTTGTTAAAAATGAAACAAGTGCCTGAGAGGATGCTTTTGTTACTATGTCAACCTCATTTAAAAGCTGAAGCAAGTGACTGTGAGGATGGTTCTTTTGTTATGTCAACCTCTCTAAAATACAAAACAAAGTTTGAGCATAGTTCTATTTCAAGCTTGTTAAAAAATGAAACATGTCCCCTTTTAAACAGAGTATTTTATCTGATTTTATCAATAAACCTTTATTTCATATGCCTATACCATTTACTTAAGAAAATAAAAAACGTCTCGGGGGACATGTGCCTCTCCATGGGTACATCATAATTATGTTTTGTGTGAAAAAAAAAAAAATAGCATACTTTTATGATTTCCTATTACTTTTCCCATTTATCTTGCATTACATTTGATTATTGATGCATTCACATTCGTAAACATCTATAAGAATTTCAAAACAATACTCATCCATATATTGTACAAGATAGACTAAAATAGAAGTAGTAGTTTTCATTAAGTAATGTGTATGTAAAAAGTGTGGTTTTTACAAAAATGTCATCCAACGACTTGAGGACCCATGGCCTTTATTATCCAAACATGTTGATACATCATCAAAAAGGAAAATCTAGCCCTAAGACTAGCATATATGCATGATGATCATGGTAGCAGACAACAGTGTGAGCTACTCATCATAGCAAGTGACTAATAGGTCAAAGAACCCACATAGGGTGCTTATGATAGGGGAGAGGTAACTAATCAATCCTATCATCCGGGATGTCTAGGGTCAACCTCTCAATGTTGTGCTCCAGCTCAGTCAATGCCTCTGCTACGTCTAGGTTTTACACTACGAGAGATACTGGTTGCTCACCATGCCTATCATACCTGTGTAGACCTACTAGTCCCACCAGGACCACATCTGCATGATCATTTCACAAAATTATTTTTTAATTCCTGAAAAAAATAAAAAATTCAAAAATTAGAAAATAACGAAAGCACGAAATTTTTACTTAGGTCACCCCACTACATCCTAATTGGCGGTGGCATATCTAGATCACATGTGTAATCCATGGCTACATATGCAAAATATTCAATCATGATCATTTGATTTTCCATCCATCCAAAGAAATTAGGAGTATATCATATCGTTTGGCCTTCACCACCTCCGTGACATGCCATTAGTGTGACCCACTTCAAAATGCGAGGGTCTCAGGGTCCTCCTCTCTCTTTGGCTACCTATGGAGTGAGAAGGGGGATCCTCTCTAGAGAAAACAAGATGAGAAAGGCACCATACCTAAAATTCTAGAGTGTTATGAGGAAAAATCCCTCTTGCAAACAAGAGCGATCTCCCTAGTCTTCTAAGAACACTAGTAACAAACACGTAATAACTACAACTACCTTTCTCTAATTTTTGATCATTTGGAAGAAATAGAATGAAAGATGCCTCAATTCCCTCAAATATTTTTATCACGTGCTCTTTGATGCTCCAAATGTCTTCTTGTTACTCCCAAGAACTTCTCTGTAATGTTCTGAAAGGGATCTAGAAAGACATAGACAAACAAGAGATCAAAGCATACACCATATAATCAAAGTGGTAAATGAATCAATTAACCAATTATACATATGAATTGATCAATAATGCAACCATAACTCATATAGGTTATCAAGGAATCCTACAAATCAAATCGATAGAGATGTAATTGAGAAATAACAATTTCATATATTCATAGAACTGGAGAAAACCCTTACCTGCATGTAGCCTTGATGTAGCAAGCCCTTTCTGTAATCTCCAACCCTCTCCCTTGCAAGACATGCCTTCCAACCTAATCTCCACAACATAAACCTAATTCCAGAAATCCTCCCTCAAACCTCAAACTTGTAATGGCTTTATAGGCTAAGGATGAGAAGTTATGGATCCATTCTCCAAGGGATGAGAACCACTATTAGTGGGATAGAGGTTCCACAAAGGAAGGGGAGTTACTCCATGATGGGAGGTATCAACACTAAATAGGCACTCATTCAAAGCTTGTTGGTTGTGATAGAAGCCACCAAAAATGGTTCTAGATGTTACATTTTATTTCTATGTACTTCAAGTCATGTGAGGTCATAGTGGAAGATGATGTGTACTTCTACACAGATAATACTGGTCTTCCCTATGTATGTGCAGGTAGTGACTAGGAAACTATGAACATAGCGAAAATCAGGATTTTGTACCACAGGATCTAGAAATTCCACTTTATTTGAGATGATTTAATTTCAAAGTCTGCAAGGTAATGTTGCAGAACACGTGTGGATAACAAAATATCCAAATTAATGGTCATTTGCATAATGCGATAAAATGATGTGTAACAAATTTCTCCCTAAATCGCAAAGCCATAAGACATATTTTGATGACTAAAGTTCTTTATCATGTGATTTTTTGGTCAAATTAAAACTTAAGTAATATATCACATTCTCTTCATTTGAATCATCTTCCTGAACTAGGACCATACTAATGGTGGCATCAGACATTGCTAAGTATAAAAATTAATCTCAATGATAATCGGGAGGATGCAACAATGGTGTATGGGTCAACGCATATTTAAGTATATGAAATGATTTTTGATCCACTTCATCCCAAATAAATTAGATTCCATTTTTAAAAAGTTGAGAAAAACCCTTACTCAACCCAGCATAGTTCTAGATAAATCGACATAGAAATTTTTCTTTCCCTTACAAAATTTGGAGTTGGCAAATATTGCAAGGAGGAGGTAAATACAATATAGCCTCAACCTTTAATCGATCAACACAAATGACTTCCTTTGAAACAAGAAACCTTAGCAATAAACCAGATTGAACACATAAAACACACTTACGTGGATTCAAGCGAATATTGTAATAGCGACATCTGATGAAAATTTCTCTCAAATGCATTGGGTGGTCTTCCCATATTAGTGAATGAGCTGGCAAGCCATCTAAATATGGTTTCAAAATATTCTTGATATAATGAACTGCATAAGACATAGCCAGTTGAAAAGTTGCACTTGCATTCTTTAGACCGAATGGGAGTTTTCGATAAGAAAAAGTATTGTATGTGAAAATGAATGTGGTTTTATGTTGATTACCTAGGAGTATGTTGATTTCATTGTAGCCGGAAACTCCATCCACAAATGTAAATATTTCATTTCCAGCACATTCGTTAATGAATTGTTTGATATAGGGAGTAGGATAATTTTCTTTTGGACAATCCTTATTGATGTCCCTATAGCCAACACATAATCTAATGGTTCCCCATTTCTTGTTAATAGGAACATTATTGGATACCTAGTCAATTTAGGGAACCGGGTAGATAAAACCTAATTTGAGCAGTTTGGCGACCTCAAAGTTAATTGCAGTAGCTTTTCTTGGATGCACCATACGTAATCATTTTCTGATACACATGGCATTTGTTTAAGTCATGATTTCATATATTATAATGCTTGGATAAATTCCTAGCATTTCCTCATAGGACCAAGAAAAAATGTCGCATAATTCTTGAAATAGGGCCTTATCTATTCGAATGTCTTCATTTGAGAATGAGGCACCGATGTGAATATTTTCAACAATCCCTATTTTAATTGAGATGTCAATTGCAATGTTCGTAGATATATTCCCCAAATTTCTTTTTGTATTCAGATTGAAATATTAAAATGGGTGATTGTGTAGTATTTACTATCTCAGGTGAAAACATATTTGAAAAATTATTCTCGATTTTATCAGGGATAGGTATAAATAATGAATGATGATGATGATCATTCCATGGAATTTCATCCAAAGTCATGACCTTTGTGATACTTTTGTTAGTTGGAAACATATTATCGAAAGGATGAGAGAATGAAACCGGTTCTAACCAAGGAAAAGGAGAATAATATTAATTTATCATATCAACTCGATCAACATCTACAAACGCTAGGCCAAAAAACAATTTTACTTCTTGATAAGCCTATTCAAAAGGGCTCAAAGGCATCTCACTTCCATATGAGGATAACTCAAACTCTAAGGGACTATCCATGGATCAGGAGATTGTGTAGTTCTTGATGTAATCATGTTTACCTTGGCAAAATTAGAAGGAAAATTTAGTGGAGGAATCACAAAGGTTCCCATCAATGATGAGTCTTTCAATAAACCAACACCAATATCCTCATAAGGAGAATTTGTTTTTCCGACAAAAGTTATGCTACTCGCAGAGTTAGGGTCTAAAGGCTAGTAAGGCAACTGGTCTACTTTGACAATCCTTCCCTTATAAGGAAATTGTATCATTTGAAACAGTGACAACACCATTACTGACATAACATAGCTCCAACTTCGACCAAGAAAAAGGTTTTAATCTAGCAGACCACAACTTCAACTTTGATTGCAACTATTTTTCCCATGAGATCTATAAGTAAATTGTTTAGAATCCCATATGGACGAAAACCTCTTCCACCGAAGGCTTTCATAGTGGTAGGCGATTGATTAATTGTAGGAGAACCTAAATCTTTCAACAAGAAATCAACATAATTCATGTAGAAGCTCCTTCATCAACAACTATATGAAATACTCATCTAGTTTTAACAAAAATTGGAATTTTGATTGCCAGTTGATGAGGGAGTCTCGGGATATGACTCTCATGATCATAGATAATTAAGTTAGAATCCTACATATTAATAGCTCCTATGGCTTACAACAAAATCTTTCATTGTGGTAGGCATGTTTTCCATACATCTAGAGCTAACATTGTAGAAGGCAAAATAACAAGGTCTTCAACAATGTTGTAATTTTGCGTAGCTCTAGCATGCGGGTTTAAAGTTGACTTCTGAAGCACACCTTTGGTTGGAGGTCATATCATCATATTAGGATTTGTCTTCCCGATATATAATGGCTTAGAAGCAGAAGGAGGAATTTAATTGGAAGGCTGGCCAGATGAATTGGTTTCATTTCCATTTTCAAAAGGATTCTTTGATCAATTATCTTTGGATCTCGTAGTTAGCATAACTTCTTGTGAAGACATCGTCAGGATATCTTGTGATGTGGAAGAGGAAGATGTGTTATGAGAAACCATTTTTATGTCTTTAGGCGGAAATGGATCCTTCAAAGCAGCACGAGTTGGAGAGCCTTTAATGAATTTATAAACCCCTGCTTGATATGGGCATTCCTTCATATAGTGATCCTCATTTCAAATAGGGCAAGGATACCGAGGTTTTCGTTTTTCATCAGTAGGGTTAGTTTTAGCAGGTTTCTCCTTTGAAGGAGGATTTTGTTTCAATTGACCTTTCCCCTTATTATTCTCAGTTGATTTCATCTTGCCAGTAGGTGACTCTATAATGTTGATCTCAGAAATAGATTCTAGAGGAAGGATTTGAGATGGTGTATTTTGTATGGCCAAAGTTTGAGTAATGCTAGAATTTATCTTTTTCCCCTTAAGCTGCTAGATCAAAAAACCTATAATACCATCAATGGAATTAGATCCTCATCTTGTAGAAGATGTAATAATGGGTTCACTTGTAGAGTGAGGTAAATTTAGGCTTTTTTCGAAGAAATTGCCAGACTGAGTGTACACCAAGTCTAAGTACTTGACATGAGAAATTAATTGTTCTTCCATGATGAAACCTCCCTTGGACACATATTCCGTGATAATAGGAAGAAGATTCTTTGTAAACCATTCAACTAAATTTTTATATGAAATGAAAACCTTGACTAAGAGACATCTACATCTCCATTTATGGATATGATCAGAGATGTGACTCGATTTAAATCATTTTAAAGAAGTAAATAGTTTGGTACTAGTATCATAATGGACTAGTTGTTGAAAATGGGTTAAAAATGTTGTTTCCAGGGAGTTAAAGTTATGGACAACGGCTTAGGTAAATGGATAAAAAGATCCATAAAAGCGCGAGGCCACTAATGGAAACCATATCATGAAAGAGGGTATTAAATATCCATTGCAAATATCAACAAGAGGCAATTGATCCATGGAAATAACCTCGACTCAGGGGTGAACTGGAAGAGTTAGTTCTAGTTTGGGTGGTGGTGCTTAGTTTTCCAAGTGGTGTTCTCTCTTATAATCTAGTTGGATTCATTTTGATGGGATATACTGTATGTGTACTCCTCACTTTTTATGTTGTGGAATTGTTCTGTTAAGAGGTATAGATGTTTGTGTTATATTTATTATGAAAATGATTGAATTCTTATGCATGTGACTCTTATTGCATCCAAGTGTAGAGATAGTAAGGGAAGCATAGTAGGTAGTTGGTAATACTTGGGTCAAGTTGCTATCAGACACATGTTTCTCATGGTAGAACCTGCATGCATAAGTGAAATTTCCTGTACTAACTTTGTTTATGAATGGATTTGTGAGATATCTATTGAAGCTAAATTTGATGACCATTAAATTTAGTGAAGGAACATAGTACACCTCTAACTTTATGTGATATCTATGTTTTAAATCGGCAAATATTTATGCATGAGGCAGTGATGAATGCATAAGAGTTATGGTGTAATGCTTCAAATTATATAGTCTATGGTTCAGGTTTTCCATGACATGCATTATAAGTCATAGTAATTGCATCCAATGAGGCTATTTTAGTTATTTATGCATGTTGAATAAAGGTTAGGTTAGTAACACTTTTGACTATGCCGGTAGGACTATGATCATGACGCATGGCCATGACGGCTACAATAGAATTAGGATAATGGTCCATTAATTCTTGTGTGGAATAATCAAAGAATTTTGTTGGTTGCATGGCATGATTAGTTCCTTTCTCCAAGTTATAAATTATGCTTTAGGGTTCATCTAATATATAATTCTTGTAAATGAGTCCAAAGGTCCACATCATGGATCTGGTAAAGAATAGAAGGAGGATGCACTATTAGGGTTCCTTACTTTGATGTTGTTCATTTGTTAAGAATATGAGTATGGTTCCATGAATAATATTTGTTGATGTAATGGTAGAATAATATTACTTGTGACGATGATTAAATATTGACTTTATCCAAGGAAAATTTTAAAGGATGAGAGCGTAGTAAGAAATTATCAAATTAGGCTCAGGGGATATGTTGCAAATGGTATCAGAGCTTTAAGTTCAAACATTTCGGGCTATGGACCAATCCACCCCTATTAGATATGGTGAGTTGTAGATTCTATTCCAATGAGTTTTAGAGTAATGTCTTATGGCATTAAAACTCATAACCGTTATAATTAAATGTTAAAATTCTTTGTTGGAGGCGCATGGTGAAGTAATAGAGTGTGTATATGTGTGTATATATATATATATATATATATATTGAAATCAAAGATAAATTGGGGTTGTGCAAAATGATGGATTTTTGTATGGCTAAAGGTTGATATTTTAGTAAGAAGTGAAAGATTTATTGCTTCTCAAGCATGTAGCTAATTCTATTATCAAATTGCATAAAGGGATTAATTAAAAACTGAATAAGATCGTCCCTTTGACCAAAATTTCATCCTATCTAAGTACACAACACCACAAGTCGAGTAAGTGTGTGAGGGATGAAGACAACAAATAAAATTTGTGCTCCACATGTCATATAAGCTTCTTGTTCAATACGAAAGACTGTGTTAATTATAAGAATTTATTCTAATAAATCCATGTCTGTGGAGATGGATGGATATGGGCTGGGGAAAATACTAGAGTTTGTGAAACCACTACTATCATAACATACAACCAACTTTGTCCTAACAACAAATCATAATCCATAGTCGACATTAAACCTGTTTATATGACCGTAAGAATAAAGTAGTTAGTTATGTAAAAAAAGTGGTTGATGGGCCAACAAAATTAATGTTGCACCATATTCGATCGACCCAACCAATTCATCTCCTCTGAAAAGGAGATACAATTGTTATGTGGATGGGGGCACTATGTAAGAGGCACTGCATTTCTCTAAAAAGGGTAGGTTCTCATAGGGAATCATATCAAATATGCAGTCCAGGCCTCAACACCACCCGAGCACACACTCATCATCGAAAACATAGACAATGG
The DNA here is from genome assembly GCA_031772625.1 of Pinus tabuliformis. NCBI lineage: Eukaryota > Viridiplantae > Streptophyta > Pinopsida > Pinales > Pinaceae > Pinus > Pinus tabuliformis. Next base: position 1,071,928,289 of record CM062807.1, on the reverse strand, counting down.
AGTAGGATCACAGCTCCATTCCACAAACAAAGAGACCACCAGATCTTTTGATAGTTCAAATGATTAGCTCTTCACTTGTGGTTGAAGATTTGTTTGCCTTTGAAAGTGAAAACGATTTGACGATTTCTCAACTAGAAATTATTAATTTGGATAGGTTGGATAAATCTATAATCCTTCTCTCTCAATGTAATTGTGTCATATGCATCAACAACATGTGAACCTTCTGTCTGAACATAATTACCTCACATGCATCGATGGAAAGTGGAGTCTATGAGTGAATGCATGATAGGAATGTTGAGAGGGTGTGCTCCAACATGATCTACGACGCTGGTTTTTGCAATGCTTACTTCTCATAGTCAATGAAGAGGTGGGTGTTTTTTTGTTTCAAATTAAAAACAACAACACCTTTAAAGAACAACATCAGTTTCTTATTCCAGAGAAAATCGTCTTAGGGACAAGTTTTTTCCTTGCAATCCAATGCCACTTTTCTATCCACTAATCTAGAAGTGGGTGAGGTGTGGTGGCTTGATGAGTTTCCATTTCTAAAACAGTTATAGATGTTAACTAGTGATGTAGGTAGTGGGATAACGCTTATACCTACATTTCCGTGGATAGTGTTTATCCTTAGCATCAAAATATTATCTTTATCATTGGTAGATCTCATTATATAACCATATAATGCGCCAAGAAAAGATTGATGAGAGTTAAGTTAGATGAGGGAATGGAGAGATAGTTAGATGCATCATATTGTTGAGCAATTGAGTGCACCTAGGACAATGGGGAAGGGACATACCTGCTTTGATGTAAATTACGAGGCGTAGATTCTTCTCAGGTGTCTAGGGACCTAGATTGAGTCCCATTCTCGGACAAAAAGGAGTCCATCCCTTTAATTAGGGTTCTGGCTGCAAAGGTGATATGCACGCCAGTCAATAGAAAAAACTGCCAGTTGAACAATCACGTCTTAACCTAAAGAAAATGTAAGGTCACGAAGGGAGGATGCTCTCACAGTCAATGCCTCCAACCTCCACATGCATAATTTTTTTATTTGAAACATAATGTGATGTGTAACTGTGTATTAAATCCAGTTGTATCGATACAAGCCAGGACGATGTTGATACATCATCACTTAGTGCATCTTCTACTAGGTTGCAGATCCTGTATTGGTTGCCATAGGATAGAATAAAAAAGTCATTGTTGTTGGAGCTCTCTTTGAAATAGGACTTATTCCCCAGTTATTTACATTTTCCATCAACACTCCAATGTAGAGATTTTTGTTTTCTGAGAACATTGTTGCCCATATTTCTGTTGCCACATTTTTACTCCACATATTGATAACTTGGGTTAGAGTAGACAAGCTAGGATTTGGTCTGCTAGGGGCAGTGTTCATACTGAGCTTGTCTTGGAGGTTTCTAGTGATTACTACAACCTTATATGTATATATATTGTACAAATCATCTTGAAACAACATGTGGATTAGCATTAGTCATGAGGCCTTCACGGGATGATGGACCTAATTCAAGATAAATGCAACCTCTGCTTTTATGCCAACTTATGCCCCTTGTAATGAGCCTCATAATTGGGAAGTATATGGACCTTAAGACACTTCTAAGCTTATTAAAATCAACTCTTCTCACAATTCTTTACATCTTTTAATCATATTTTTCTTAATGAGATGAGTAAAAGTAAGATGTTATGTCTAGTGGTCTAATGTGCATTGATTGCATGTTTTTGAGAGCAAATCATGGAAATTTTGGCTAATTAAGGGTAGAAACTCAAATGAGACAAGGAGGAGAGAGTGTAGGAGATAGATCTTCCTCATTTAATCCTTACTCATTCGAATATTCCTCCATCAAATCACACTAGTTCGGAGTTGCAACCAGACGAGTCGTGAAGATCGAAAGGTAGCCAAGCCAGTAACAACTAAGAGCCAGTCCATTTTGAGATTGGGAGCCAAGCCTCCCTAGATTTAAGGAAGTTGTTGGAGACTTTAGTTGTATAAATAAGGAGGCCTAAAGCCTCATTAGGATTTAGATTTTTTATGTAAGAGCACTAAGCATTTTCAATTTCAAGACTTGTGGAAGACATTGTTATGTAATTTTTCTGATATGATAATGAGAATGAGCATTTTCTTGATGCAGCACTGAGTTGACTAAGAGGGCTAAAGCTCTTGGCTTAGGACCCAACCCTAGCAGAAAATACTCCTCTTCTTGTACTTGTATGCTTAGTTGATTCCATATATTAATGGTTGAATTGGTTTTAGCATTATTTCATTGCAAGTAGTTGTGAATTTGATTAGTTTGCTTCCATTTGTGCATTGTTGTAGAAGTAGCTTATAAAGGTAAAGGAATACCAAAAAGCTAATAATAGGTAGGTTTGGCCTCACTCCTCCCTTCAAGGACCATGGTTTGAGGAAAGAACTCCTATGCAACCCCAAAAAGATAGAATTCTGATTTCTTATGGAACTTAGGGTTTTCTGCTACTTAGGCCAGTGTTTGTCAATTTTCAAGAACATGATTCAATTATCATTTATGATATCTTCATCCTTTTATTACATCTCATAGAGTTTCACATTACTTTACAAGTATTTCCATGCATGAAGTAGGCAAGTAGATAATGAAATTCTGTTTTCTGAAGTTGATTGAAAGTCTTTCTTATTTGAAATGATTCTAAATGCTAGTGATTGATACAGTGCAAGAGTTTCAATAGTGCAGGAAGATCTCATAACCAGCAACCCCAGCCTAACCTCATCCATCCATGAAAACCAAAATCCACTAAGTCCCTCAGCCAACTCATCAATCGATAAGAACAACTTTCCAAGGTTGTTGAGCAGATCCAACCATCTTACAAACTCTGTTTTGAGCTCTGAAGAACTCATGGCCACTCCCTTGCCTTACTTCTCCCACTATTCACCTTCCCTAAGCCCTATACCACCTTCCAAATCACTCCTCTTTATCTCGGCCAAATCTCGTAGGAATACAGGAGATCATCTAGGAGCATTAGGACATCCTGTACGATGACCTGTAGTGGCTTGTTTTGAGGCTGAATTGTGGAAAAAGTATCTAGGAAGATAGGAGAAGACCATTTCTTGCCTCCAAATCCATCTGACCTTTCAATACCATCTCTAACCCACCTTCCACATCACGAAGAGGATTTAGCATTCATATTTTTCACACAAAAAAATGACCAAAAGGAAAAAAGAGTTATTGTGTTCATTTACATGCACATTAGTAGAGTGTTTGGTATTTCATATTGCATGCCTAGGACAATAGGATTACAGACATGTTAACTTAACATGCTTTTGAAGCAAAGCCTCTTAGAAATTAGTTAGATGAGTGGTGTGTTTAGGCATTTGATTTCATTCTTTCCATACTATAGTAGAAAATATTTCAGTAGTGCAAATTTACCCCTTCCTAATTGGTAATCAAGCTTCTTTTGAATCAATAGAAGGCTAGTTTGAGAAACCATAGTGGTCTATCACTAGCTTAGCAGTGACTAAGAGTGCGCCCATCACATCTTCTTGTCTATACAACATTGTCACCTTCAAGTTTGTACGAAACCCGAGTTGATAAATTAAAGTTGGTAGCCCCAGGAGTTGCAACAATATTACTAAAATACTGGTGCTCATCATTTTTTGATGTCGTTGTCGAGGAGTTGTCTAAGCAAGATGTGATTTATGTTTTATTTATTCCATTTATTATCTTTGAAATTCTACTATTAGCTTCATTTCTGCAAAATTAATTGTAAGTTGGTTTGCTTTCTTTTCCATTTTGCAAGTGTGGTTTCATTTAGTAGTTAGTATCCATTCAGTTTGTTATTTTAATTCTGCAATTAGTCTCAAGACATGAAAAATCCACAAAACAAAATAAAAAGACTTCTCTCATGCCTCAAAGGAATAGGGATAACTTTGGAAAATTTCTACCAAATACCCCCACCACTTCAAATATCCAACCTTCCCTCATCTTCACTAGTTGTGAATTGGAGGACCCCTTAGGTGAATAGCTAGAGATATTTGAAGAACCTAGAGGGGAAGAAGAAGAAGGATAACCCATTCCAATTGACATAATGGCTGAAAATAGAAATGAAAGAGGAGAAAGAGAAAGAACTGAGGGTGCCTTTCCCATTAGAGAAACTAATGGGGATACTAAGATGAAAAGCATAATCCCCTTTGCTCTTCCTGATTTCCATGGCTTGACCTAAGAAGATCTATATAATTTTTTGTCTAAGTTTTCTGTCATATGCAGAACTTATGATTACACCACTGATGAGTAGAAGTTGAAATTATTCCCAACCACTCTCAAGGATGTAGCTCTATGCTGGTTCATGTGTTTACCTGGGGATAGCATCACAACCTAGGCTCAGAGGCAACAAGATTTCAACAACAATTATCGAGACTACTGCAGGTCCAAGGGCAAAAAATGCACCAAAGGGAAATTTTTAGGATGATCTTGGGGAATGATGAATCCCTAGAGGATTATGAAGAAATATTCCAACTTAGATACAAAAGGTCCAGATGCACACTTGATCCCGAGTCACTGAAGCTAGTCCTGCTCCAAGGGGTAAGGAAGATCTTTTCGAATCCTTAAACCTGCTAGCAGTAGGGGACATCTAGCAGCTACCCCATGAAGATATCAAGACTGTCTTTAGGAACCATTATAGGGAAGCTAGGAAAAAGAGTAGGGGTGGTCAACCACTGGCCAACTCATCCTCTTCGAACACATCCATGAAAGGTGAAATTGGAAATATGCTGGAAGATTTCAAGAGTGAAATGTTGCAAACCCTTGCTGTTAAATTGTAAACTAGGGCCAAACTCCATGTGGGTTAGCTTATTTATGGCAGCTGATATTTTTATTGGATCCCTCTCGTCGAGAGGTGTAGGATTGATCCAAAGATCATCCGATTCCGATAAGTATTTATGGAGATATGAATTTATTTTGTTTATGTAATTATTATCAAGCCGACCAGCACTTATGTAGGCTCTAGAAGCCCAACCGTTGTGTCTATTCATCATCCTAGCTTTAGTATAAATAGAAGAGTTTTGATGTCAATTGGCACACGTATTCTTAAGGTGATCTCCTCTCCACGTCTGGGTTTTTGGAAGGAGAGAACCAAAAGATACGCTGGCCCAAGGGTGATGCCCTAACCGTAGGAAGCCGCAGGCATATGAGGATGAGCAGCAGACAGAGTCGGATATGAGGCACGCGGGCCCTAATCTATAGTGGATCTAGCAGCATGCAATACGTGAGTTCATGTACTGGGGTGATACGATATCCGCAAGTGATGGCACATATATATACTTGCTGGTCATACACTGTTCAATCAGGGATACATACGCTGTAACAGAACGCAAGTCATAGTCATGGTTACACGCAGTTCAACGCTCTCATGGAAACTCAACGATGTTATGAATATGTTGTTATGTATACACAAAGTATGATATCTTACGCAGTCATGGAATTTACATACACGTTGTTATGTATACACAAAGTATGATATCTTACGCAGTCATGGAATTTACATACACGTTGTTATGTAGCCGCAGAGAGACTGATATAATATGAATGTATACATTGTTCTTTCATGGAGTAAAACGCTGGACAGTCATACATAGTAATGTAAATGCTGGATGCTGGGCATTAAATGTAAAAGCTGAACGCAGTCATATAATACGCTATGTATGGGTATGGAACGTTGTCATACCCTAGATCTGGCAACGTGGTTGTCATAGATCTGGCAGCATAAGATGCGTGGATCAATATATATATATAGACGCTCTTATGGGAATGAAGATATATTGAAACGCATACATGTAAACGTCTCATACATGAAACACAATCACTGTGGACAGTCATACGCAGTATACATGAAACGCAGACATTGGAACGCAGTCATACATTCGAAAACATACATACGCTGTAATATCTACGCATAATCTGATCCATGCAATCCATATATTGTAATATCTATGCGTAGTATGGTAACTCCATGCAGTCCATACGCCGTAATGAACTCAATATCTACGCACAGTATGGTATACACAGTGCATATGAGAAGTATAATATATACACGCTGACAAACACGCTAAACATTCAATGCAGATGTAGAGACTCGAATACGCTGGCATCGGGGACACTCAAGAAATATGTTTATGTAGTAAGGGAAGCAACAGTCATAAGGACATGAGGCCACAGTCAAGCTGCAGGGTAAGCCACAGTGGGAGCCACAGTCAAATATAAGGGTGCCTGATATATACATTGTCATCTTTGAGGGGCAGCAATGATGATACAGTTGTAACCATCTTCAGTGGAATTGTGTCAGCAAAATCAATGTCATGGCATGGCATGACATAAAAGACACTCTATGCAGAATATGGACAGCGTCATGTAAGTATGGGCACAACCATGGAAGATGCAACATGATAAGCAACACAGATGAGAGCAGCTCAGTCATCTAGGTCCAGCACTATGATGGGGCAGCATGGTGCTACACAGTAAGGTGTGGCAAATGGACGAGATGGAGCACTACGATGATAGGTGAAGAAGTCACCTTGGAGAATCAGTTGAAGTAGAATGTCTTCAACTGATCTCATCGTTATACAAAATGATCTATGCTAGATCTAGATAAGTCAAAGTGTTGACTTCTGTTGTAAATGTACTATCTCTCTCTCTCTCTCTCTCTTTCTCTGCTGAACTTTGAAGATAAAGAAGATTTGATCAAAGGGTTTCCCCACACATTGTGGGGTTTGTCCCTGGCTCGCGCCATATCTTGTGTCCTCTTGTCTTGGCTTGTCTTCTGCGTTTTATATTTATGTTCTATCTGCAGTTTATCATAATGCTGATGTGATTTCTAACTGTGAAAATTTAAATAAATTGCTCTAGCATAGAACATACCTAATCTTAACATGGTATCAGAGCTGAGGTGAAGACAATGCCAAAGCAAGAGTGAAAGAGCAATCGCCGAAGACAATTGGGACAAGACAAAAGGATCAATGGGTTCCTCATAATTCACCTAGGGTGAAGTCAAAGCAGAGAATGTTATCAGAATGACGCAGCGGAAGATTCTGATGGTCCATCTTAAGATCACTTCATTGGGAAGTTCGGATCTAAGGGTGGAAGGAAAGGCAGATGCCTTGTTGAAATAAGTTTGGTCGTTATGCGAAGGAGTGTCTGAATGGCAGAGACACATCCCTTGATGAAGATAACAATCATTCCTTGGACATCTTCAATGATCGAAAGAATGACTGGTAATGCAGGTCATCAAGGAAATGGTCGACTCTTCCACGAAAGCAAGGAACCCCAAAATCTCTTTTATGTACCTGATCGAACCTGATGTCCATCTCGGAAATGGAAGTCAAAGGTTGCAGGGTGGCACTTATCGATGGAAAGGTACGTGTTTGAAAATAGATCTTTTAAAGATGTTTTTGAGTTCAGGGTTGTATCAAGTTGCAGGAAGTCCATTGGGGACCATGTCCATTGACTCAGCTCTAGAGGTCTGTGAGTCAAATGGTGACTAGGATGCCTGAATTCAAAAGGAAGCATGAAAGTACATGTCTGAAATGTACCAAAGGAAAATAGTATAAGGGTACCATTCCCCTCATGCAGCAGGTTCACAGGTTTGGAAAAACCCGAGGAGTTTGAGAATCATGATCAAGGAATCTCATGTATACAGGTAGAAGAAAGCCCTCTATGGCTTGAAGAAAAACACCTCAGGCATAATATGAGAGGATTGATAGCTGTCTAATGCAGCTGAGATTCACTAGGAGTGAAACCGATCCAAACCATTACTCGAAGGTTGTGGATGATAAACCTCTCGTACCGGCACCTATGTCTGACAGGTGCAGACCCTCTCATTTATAGGAGACAGAGGGAGTTGGATTCTGAATGTGGGAAGATAAGATGCAAGCTTGTGACTTCCTCGAGGACCTTAAATTTAAGAAGTTATATGGTAATAATGTCGGACCAGATTTGGAAATGCCTCTGAGTTTCATAAACTCATTCGCATTGATGTTCTTGGAGAACCTCCGTCCAGACATCTGTGTTGCAGTTAGCATGGTGAGCTCATATTTGGTTGAGCCTCACTAGATTGGTGCCAAGAATCTTCTAAGATATCTTCAGGGCACAATCTCTCATGAATTGAGATACACTGCCGGAAATATGAAACCACATGATTATTCGAATGATGAGTGGGCAGGAAGTATGGAGGATCACTAGAGCACTTCTCAGTGCTGTTTGGAATCTGCCTTGATATCCTGGATGAGCAGGAAGCAGAAGTCGGTGACTCTGAGCACCACCAAGGTAGAATACATTGTTGATAGTATGGCCTTCTGTGAGGCAGTCTGGTTGCTGAAGCTCTTCAGTGAGCTGTTTGTACACATGATGAATACCATTGTGAATCTCTGTGACAACCAGAGATGGGATTTGATTATTGAGGAATCCTGTATTTGACAATTGCTCCAACAGATAGACATCAATTACTGCCTTATCTGGGATATGGTAAGTCGATGATCAAGAAGGCTCCATCACACTGAGATGATGTACAGAATAGAGCCCCGAGGAAAGATCAAATTTGTGATTTTCCCGAACGACTTGGAGTCGTCGAGAGACCTTTGTAAAAGGGTCCTGCATGCTGCATACATTGAGCTCTAGGAGCTTTGGGGGGCTTGTAGTTCTATTGGAGCAACATACGACCACAGGGTGACTCACCCTCCCCTGGTGGTGCGCACTAAAACAAGATGATTCGCTCTCTTGTGGGACAAGATGATTCGCTCTCTTGTGGGACAAGATGATTCGCTCTCTTGTGTAGCAGGATGATTAGTTCTCCTGTGAGGCCTGGATTGATGTGTTCTCCATGGCGATTGTAGCAGGATTGATGTGTTCTCCTGTGAGGCCTGGATTGATGTGTTCTCCATGGCAGCCTGGATTGATGTGTTCTCCATGGCGATTGTAGCAGGATTGATGTGTTCTCCTGTGAGGACAGGATTGATTAAATTCTCCTGTCGAGGCATCCTACCCATGCAGTCTGGGACTCATGGGAAGTACCTCTCATCTGATCAATGAGCAGCGAAATGAAGTTAGGGACCATAGTAGTACCGATGGACGCATCGTTGTATCTACCGTACTCCCTACGCTAGGATGTCCTCCATTGATCTGGGGTCAATGATACTGGTCTGGGACCAGTGGTAGGAGTTGTACATGCTATGACGTTGACTTTGGGTCGGCTGAGACTGGTCTGGGACCAGTGGTACATACTCCGAGACTGACTTCGTGTCAGTGCAATACTGGTCTGGGACCAGTGAGAGTGGTACATACAATGACGCTGACTTCGGGTCGGTTGAGACTGGTCTGGGACCAGTGGTACACTCTCTGAGACTGCGATACTGGTCTGGGACCAGTGGTAGGAGTGGTACTTACTACGAAGCTGACTTCGGGTCAGTTGAGACTGGTCTGGGACTAGTGGTATGCACTCTGAGACTGACTTCAGGTCAGTGGAGAATGATATGACTCATTCTCGATCAATTCTTCTTCTTCATAGTTCAGCGGAGATGAGCAGAGCAGAGCAGAGCCAGCAGCGCTGAGAAAAGCAGAGCTGAGCAGAGTAGTGCAAGGCACTAATGGCAGAGATAGTACAGTCTTACATATGGATCAGCGGATGGAGTTCTCCCTAGTTGAGAGGGAGTGTTAAATTGGCAACTAGGGCCAAACTCCATGTGGGTTAGCTTATTTCTGGCAGCTGATATTTTTATTGGATCCCTCTCGTCGAGAGTTGTAGGATTGATCCAAAGATCATCCGATTCCGATAAGTATTTATGGAGATATGAATTTATTTTGTTTATGTAATTATTATCAAGCCGACCAGCACTTATGTAGGCTCTAGAAGCCCAACCGTTGTGTCTATTCATCATCCTTGCTTTAGTATAAATAGAAGAGTTTTGATGTCAATTGGCACACATATTCTTAAGGTGATCTCCTCTCCACGTCTGGGTTTTTGGAAGGAGAGAACCAAAAGATACGCTGGCCCAAGGGTGATGCCCTAACCGTAGGAAGCCGCAGGCATATGAGGATGAGCAGCAGACAGAGTCGGATATGAGGCACGCAGGCCCTAATCTATAGTGGATCTAGCAGCATGCAATACGTGAGTTCATGTGCTGGGGTGATACGATATCCGCAAGCGATGGCACATAGATATACTTGCTGGTCATACACTGTTCAATCAGGGATACATACGCTGTAACAGAAAGCAAGTCATAGTCATGGTTACACGCAGTTCAACGCTCTCATGGAAACTCAACGATGTTATGAATATGTTGTTATGTATACACAAAGTATGATATCTTACGCAGTCATGGCATTTACATACACGCTGTTATGTAGCCGCAGAGAGACTGATATAATATGAATGTATATGATGTTCTTTCATGGAGTAAAACGCTGGACAGTCATACATAGTAATGTAAATGCTGGATGCTGGGCATTAAATGTAAAAGCTGAACGCAGTCATATAATACGCTATGTATGGGTATGGAACGCTGTCATACCCTAGATCTGGCAGCGTGGTTGTCATAGATCTGGCAGCATAAGATGCGTGGATCAATATATATATACGCTCATATGGGAATGAAGATATATTGAAACGCATACATGTAAACGTCTCATACATGAAACACAGTCACTGTGGACAGTCATACGCAGTATACATGAAACGCAGACATTGGAACGCAGTCATACATTGGAAAACATACATACGCTGTAATATCTACGCATAATCTGATCCATGCAATCCATATACTGTAATATCTATGCGTAGTATGGTAACTCCATGCAGTCCATACGCTGTAATGAACTCAATATCTACGCACAGTATGGTATACACAGCGCATATGAGAAGTATAATATATACACGCTGTCAAACACGCTAAATATTCAATGTAGCTGTAGAGACTCGAATACGCTGGCATCAGGGACACTCAGGAAATATGTTTATGCAGTAAGGGAAGCCACAGTCATAAGGACATGAGGCCACAGTCAAGCTGCAGGGTAAGCCACAGTGGGAGCCACAGTCAAATATAAGGGTGCCAGATATATACGTTGTCATCTTTGAGGGGCAGCAATGATGATACAGTTGTAACCATCTTCAGTGGAATTGTGTCAGCATAATCAATGTCATGGCATGGCATGACATAAAAGACACTCTATGCAGAATATGGACAGCGTCATGTAAGTATGGGCACAACCATGGAAGATGCAACATGATAAGCAACACAGATGAGAGCAGCTCAATCATCTAGGTCCAGCACTATGATGGGGCAGCATGGTGCTACAGCCTACACAATAAGGTGTGGCAAATGGACGAGATGGAGCACTGCGATGATAGGTGAAGAAGTCACCTTGGAGAATCAGTTGAAGCAGAATGTCTTCAACTGATCTCATCGTTATACAAAATGATCTATGCTAGATCTAGGTAAGTCAAAGTGTTGAATTCTGTTGTAAATGTACTATCTCTCTCTCTCTCTCTCTCTCTCTCTCTCTTTCTCTGCTGAACTTTGAAGATAAAGAGGATTTGATCAAAGGGTTTCCCCACACATTGTGGGGTTTGTCCCTGGCTCGCGCCATATCTTGTGTCCTCTTGTCTTGGCTTGTCTTCTGCGTTTTATATTTATGTTCTATCTGCAGTTTATCATAATGCTGATGTGATTGCTAACTGTGAAAATTTAAATAAATTGCTCTAGCATTGAACATACCTAATCTTAACACTTGCCCTATAGATGGACATTGTGCACATCAAGAGAAAGCAAGAAGAAGTAGAGAGAGCATTAGCGATCTTCTGCCCTATATGTAGAAGGAGACACCCTAGGAATGAATGTCAATTAAACTTGATCGAAATTTTCTTGGTCTGTGAAGAAAACCACTCCATAGACAAGTGTCCTTCTCTACCCAGACTAAAAGGTGTGTATCATGGAACTGAAGGGGTGACTGAATAGCTCTATTACATAAATCAAAGGAGAACCCACGGGCCTTGGCCATACCAACAAGGCATGCAAGGGTCATGCCATGCATATTACAACCCTAACTAGAACACATCCATTCCCTCTTAGGGAACCCCTGCTAATCGCTCCTGCTCTACACCTCTTCCTTGGTATTTTTCACCTCAGTACCATTGCCAGCCAACCAGCTAGTCATTTCAGCCATATACTTTTCCACAACCTTAGTGGAATGCACCACCCAAGAGGTGGAGGCCCCCATAAAAAAATGGTCCAACTTTGTTGCCTTCACCTCCTACTCAACCACAAATTTTACACCCTGATCCACCTAAACAACCTCATATGCCTGCCTAGCCAAATCCAAACCCGAAAAATAGACATCCACAACAAGTATACAGTGGAGAGATATCCTATCCTACTTAGTTGTGGAGATTCAGGAAATCAACCTAAGTTTTGGGAGAGTACTCCTGGACAACCAGCCTCCATCTCCACCTAGGGAGAGTGACGAGGAGAGAGAGGAAGTCATGCTTAGAGTGAATCCACCACCCTTTCCTGAAATATTAACTCATCCAGTCTAGCCTACCCCAAAAGAGAATGAACTTATAAGTGAATTTAAAAATCTGTGTCAAAATTCAACTTCTCCAATACATCAAGGATGTACCTATTTACAAAAAATTGATTAAAGAGAAGTGTTTCAAACATCAAGGGAGGCGAAGACAAGGCATGCCTACCATTAATATCATTGGACAATCGTCCAACTTAATGTAAGCGTAGGTAATTTTCCCAAAGTAGTTGGACCCTAGAAGCCCCGTAGTAAATGTGCACATTAATGGCACCATTGTCCCACACTCTTCCATTGATCTTGGGGTTGCCATTAATGTAATGACTAAGGACATCATGCTCAAGCGCAATCTCCAGGGTGCATTAAGAAAGACCACAATGGTCTTGCAACTTGAAGACTATTCCACAGTAGCCCTTGAGCAGATTGTTGAAGATATGATGGTCTCCATTAACTCCTGGGAGTACCCTACAGGCTTCCTAGTTCTCCATCCTAAGGCCAATCTTAGTGGTTAACAATGTAAACTTTGAAATGGGAACTATAAACTCAAAACGGGAACTCTGGCCAAAAAACCTCGAAAAAACATCAAAAACAGTGCTAAAAACGAAAAGTGTTGATACTGGAATAACACCCTTTTTTTCTTGGGTAAATTTTCAACATGTTTTAAACATGGCAGTGAAGACCAATTTTTTGTGCAAAAATTGTCCCAAAAACACTCTCAAAACGGAAAGTGTTAACGCTCGGAAAACACTTTTTTTTTCAAAAGTAAAATTTCAACATTTCGAAATAATGGCTTAAAATATTTTATCATGACCCTGAAAAACATTAAAATTTAAAAAAAATAATGGAAAAAGAAAATAATAAATAAATAAATTAAAACAATGAAAAAACACAAAACAAAACAAAAAAAGTTAAAAAAAATTATCTCACAAACCCTAAAAGTATTTGGAAAAGAAAACTATATATATATATATATATATATATAATTAAGTAAGTAAAAATAGAGAAATTGAAAAAAAAAACACTAGCAAAAACTAGGAAAAGATAAATAAATTAAAAACAAACTAGTTAAAAAAAAAGAGAGAATTAACGAAAAAAATTAAAAAAACTAGTAAAATTAATATTTAAAAAAAAAAACAAAAAATAAACTCAAATTAAAAAAAAAAAACAAAAGGAAAAAAAAAAGAAAAGAAAAGAAACAGAAAAGAATATGAAAACTATTAAAAAAAGACCAAAAAAATATTAAAATATTAAAAAACCAAAAAGATTTTAAAATTTAAATTATTTTTTTAATAAATTTTCTTTTATAAAAAAAAAAATTATTATTATTATTAATTTTTTTAAAACCATATTTTTTTTGATTAAAAAAAAAATTATTAAAAAAATTTTAATTTTTTTTGAAATGAATTTCATTTTTTAATTTAATATTTAAAAAATTTTAAAAATTATTTAAAAAAAAAAAATTAAAACCTTTTTTTTTATTAAAAAAAAAATGGGCATGTCCTGCACACTCCCCCGCCACCCTTGGTGGCGTGTTTGTGGGCTAATGGCCTGCACTCAAGCCCCTCCGCCCACGGCTGCGCCACCACGGGCAGCGGGGGAGCGGGCGGGCCATGCCCATTTTTTTTTAATAATAAAAAAAAATCAATAAAAAACGTTTAAAATTTTTAGATTTTATTTTTAAACAATTTTTTTTAATTTTAAAATTTTAAACTAAAAAATGAAATTCGTTGAAAAAAAAAATAAATTTTCTTTTACTGATCTTTTTTAAATAAAAAAAAATTGTCTTAAAAAAATAATAATAACATTATTTTTTTAATAAAAAAAATTGTTTAAAAAAAAAAAAATTAATTTTAATTTTTTTTTGGTTTTTTTTACTATTTTCATATTTTTTTCCCCGGATGCGGGTGAATAGGGAGGCGATCAGTGTGATGGGACAGGGGTGGTGGGAGGCAGCTCGACACCTGCCCACCCTGTACGTGAAGAGGAATGTGAATCGGGGGAGGGCAGCCTGGCATACATGCCATTACATTCTCCCGTTAAGTGCTACAGGATCCGCTGTTATTGCGTCAGATCTCGCATGTAGTGACCTGCAAGCGATGGCGGCCTCCATCAATGAGGCAATTATTGTGTGGGTTAATCGAGAAAGGGAAGACAATTATAAGGAGGAGCAGGGTAATGCTAGCACGATGCAGATAGGTGATGAGTTAAGCTGGGTCATCTCTGTCAATTCTGAGCCTGAAGCGGAGTTGTTGTGTCTGTTTTGTGCTAATTCTCTCTGGGGCGCTGGCCAGAGTTTGGGCTCTAGGAAGTGGCCTCTGTTTTCGAGTCTCGGGTGCATTGGTCCTGTTTCGAGTAAAGATTTTGGAAAGGAGGGGGGGGACTTCGTAATAAACTGCCTCTCCGCTCCCGTTGGCTCTGAGGTTTTTAGTCTCAAGGTTGGTGGCATTCCCTCTGTTATGTTATCCGGCTCTGGAAGGAGGCCTCTGTATTCTTCCTCCCTTAGCTCGAACCTCCTGGACATTGGCCCTGTTCTGAGCGTGGTTGTTCGGTCATCTCCCACCTCTGTGGGCTTTCAAGGTTTCAGTGTGGTGTTTGGTGAATATCCATCTAAGGCCCCTCCTATTATGGCTCGCCTTCGACAGAGAATGGGTTGTCGTCGAGGCCAACCCAGGCGTGCCCACAATGACTCCAGTTCGGACTCTCCGGGCACCAACGAGCTGTTCACTGGGCGTTATCCGAGTACCCATAGTGGGCGAGGAAGGCGTCACGCATCCAATCTGCCTCCAGGGCCACCCTCGACAACTAGTTCTGCCACTTTTACTTTCAACAGTTCGCTTCATCGTCCACGGGTCACTGCACATATCACGATGATGTTCTACAAAACCACGTAATTGGAAGGCACTGATAGTCATACGGGAGGTTCGGGAGCTGCTGATGGTCCTCCCCCTGCATTCCAGCTTAGCATTGGTATGATGCGACAGCCTGCACGAGTGGAACCTGGGAGAGGTATTCATGACACGGAGATGCAGCCTGCCGATCCCGGTCCCTCTGCTCAGTTTAACGCTCCTGCTGAGGATGAACAGGAATTCGGCTGGTGCCGAATTGTGGAGGAACAGCCTGATGAGTAGCATGCTTCTGTTGGAGGTAATCCTCCTTCTTTTTGATCTAGTTTTGGATATCCTCGGCTGCTTCTTAGTCATCTGGGTTTTGGGTCTCTTCCGGCTGCTGACGAACGGATCTCCTGGTTTTGTTTGGGATGTATGGGACTCTATGGGTGGTTTTGTTTTGGTCATGTGTTTCTTCGCCTCTGGAAGGAGGCTTAAGTTGGTTTTTTTTGGAATGATGGCTCTTCTTCAGAGCAATGTACTGACTTCGGTCACCCTGTAAATACCTTCTCTTCTACTTAATAGAATTAATTTTACATAGAAAAAAAATATTTTCATATTTTTTTGGTGTTTTTTTAAATGATTTTCATAAATTTTTGTTTTTGTTTTTGTTTTGTTTTGGTTTTTTATTTTTTTTTATTTTATAATTTAAGTTTATTTTTGTTTTTTTATTATTAATTTTATTAGTTTTTTAATTTTTTCGTTAATTTTTTTTTTTGAACTAGTTTGTTTTTAATTTTTTTTCCCAGGTTTTGCTAATGTTTTTTTTTTTTTATTTCTCTACTTTTACTTATATATATATATATATAATTTTGTATTTTTTTTTTTCCAAATTCTTTTATGGTTTATGAGATAATTTTTTTTAACATTTTTTATTTTTTATTTTTGTCTTTTTTTCTATATATTTTTATATGTTTTTTAGCGACAATTATTTCATGTGGATTGAAAATTTAGTTAACGATGTATAAATATGTAGAATATTGAAAATGAAAAATATCGACCTTCTTCTTTAAATATGCAAAACAATAAAAACCTCACTACAAAAAAAAAAAAAAAACAAGAAAATATGAAGAAGAAGACAACTTCCAAAATTATTAAATTTAAAAAATAATTATTTACATTTCATACATTATAAAGTTAAAAGAAAAAAAAAACCTTTTAGAAAAAGGGCATGGTGTAGTATTACCGCTTTTTAAAATCAACATCAAAATCACCATCATTCTAAAATGCAATGTACATAAAAAATTTATAATGCCAAAAAGTATGCTTTAAAAAAAACATGTGTGTTCTGCATCACCCCTTTTCAAAATCGGGTCGCTTTTTCGCTATCTCTACAAAACAGGTAATAGTATCGGTTCCCGTTTCAAAGTTTACATTCTTGTTTATCCTCTCATACTTGGGAGGCCGTGTTTAGCCACTACCAATGCCTAAATCAGTTGTAGGTCTGGAAATATGACTATAAAAAATGAGCATCTATCCAAGAAGTTGGTCTTGTACCCTCCTTCTTAGCCATCCTTAGAACATGACTTGACTTTATGGCTAGAAGAAGATGAAGAAGATGAAATATACTTAGCCCAACTTTATACCCTGGAAACTGCCATGGGAGGAGGACAGTCGGATGAAGATGATTTGATTGAACACATACTCCAAAGTCCAACTCCCGGCACCTTGTCCTTAGAGGAACTACTAAAGGAAGCCAAGAGAAACCATCATATTGATCTATGCTCAATTGAATCAAACCCTACCCATGTCAAAACAATAGAATTCAGCCCTGAAAGAACTCTAAAAATGAACCCCTCTCTTTTTGTACAACAAGAAGAAAAGTTGTGCAACATGGTAAGTGAACATCTAGATGCCTTTGCTTGGAGTTACAAAGAAATGAAGGGAGTACACCCCTCAAGGTGTACTCACCACATTTATATTAAAGAAGGTTGCAAACTAGTCTAACAACCCCAACGTAGAATGAATCCAGCTCTCAAGGATATAGTCAAAGAAGAACTGCAAAAAATATTGGATGTAGGATTCATTTACCCTATCTCGGACAATGAGTAGGTTTATCCTTTGGTTTTGGTTCCTAAGAAAAATGGGAAGTGGAGGATTTGTGTCAATTACAGAGAATTAAAAAAAGCAACAAAGATGGACATTTCCCTCTATCTTTCATTGACCAAGTGCTTGATCGCCTGGTAGGGAAAAAGTTTTTCTCTTTGATAGATGGGTTCACTGGGTACAATCAAATCCAAATTAGTCCAGAGGACTAGGATAAACCACCTTCACCTGTCCTTGGGGTACTTTCGCTTATAGGGTCCTTCCCTTTCGCCTATGTAATGTCCCTACCACTTTCCAGAGGGTAGTCCTGAGTATCTTTGCTAAGCTAGTCCATGATGTAGTAAAACTTTATATGGATGATTTTACAATCTATGGGTGTGATTTCCAGGAGGCTTTGTCCAACCTGGGTAAGGTGCTGAACAAAAGCATTGAAATGAACCTGTCCCTTAGTCTCGAAAAATGTGAGTTCTTGATGACTGTAGGGACTATTCTATGTCATTCAATCTCCCAGAAAGGGTTGTAGGTAGACGCAAATAAGATAGCTATTATCCAAAGGGTCCCACCTCCGTAAAAATAGAGGGATGTTATAAGTTTCTAGGTTTAGCTGGATACTATAGGAGATTTATAAAATACTTCATCAAGTTAGCTTCTACTTTATTTGGGTTATTGCCAAAAGACTCTAAATTTTTATGGTAAAAAAGCTATCAAGAGGCTTTGGACACCCTAAAGGACAAGTTGACCATTGCACCTATTCTCCAAGGCCCAAATTGGTCCCTTCCTTTCCATATACATGTTGATGCCTCTCACAAAGCCATAGGAGCAGCTCTAGGCCAGATAGATGACAAGTTACCTTATGCCCTTTACTTCATCAGTAAGAATATGCCAAAAGGCGAAATAAACTACACAGTGACTGAAAAGGAGCTCCTAGCTATTATGCATTCATTTAAAAAATTTAGCCATTACATTATAGGTAACCAAACATTTGTGCATACTAACCATGATACAATTAAATAATTGATGAATAAACCTGATGTAAATGTATGGATTATTAGATGCTTAATTTTATTAGAACAGTTTGATCTAACTATTATTGATAAGCCTAGCAAGGAGAATGTTATTGCAACCTTTTTATCCAGATTGACTTTTCCTGCAAGGGATTAAGGAATGGTTAATGATCAGTTACCGGATGAACACTTATTTGCCATTTTAGTATTCTCCCCATGGTTTGCTAACATAGAAAATTATCTGGTGACTACACATTGTCCACCAAATTTGTCCTCCAAAGAGAAAATAAATATTTTGAGGAAGAGCACCCCATTCACTTCGATTGGGGGAACCTCTTCAAACTAGGCCCAGATCAAATTATGAGAAGATGTCTCAGGGAGGAGGAAGTGTTTGACATCCTTCTGACGTGTCATGATGGACCTTGTGGAGGTCACTTTACAGCCAAATGGACAACATTCAAGGTGCTACAAGCTGGTTATTATTGGCCCACTCTTCGCCAGGATGTGAGGTGGTCTACTAGTCAGTGTGATCGGTGCCAAAGGATGGGGAAACCTACCCCAAGGGATGAAATTCCTTTGCAACCTCAAGTTACCTTCGAGCTATTTGACAAGTGGGGCATGTATTTCATTGGACCCATTGACCCTCCATCTAGGCAAAAGCGGTACATCACTGTGTGCACTGACTATTTATCCAAGTGGGCTAAATCTAAGGCCATCAAAGAAACAACAGAGGAGAAAGTGATTGATTTCTTAAAGGAAAATGTATATTATAACATTGGGCACCCTAGAGAACTGGTCACTCATCAAGGCAGCTAGTTTACATCTCACATGATTGAAAATTTGTTAAGCCAGCACAATATCAAGCATAGAAGATCCACTCCTTACCACCCACAAGCTAATGGGAAAATGGAGGTAACCAACAGAGCTCTAGAAGGTATTCTGAACGAAGTGATTGGCAGCAACAGGAAGGACTAGATAGATAGATTAGTTGATGTCACTTGGGCCTATAATACCACCTAGAAGACCACAACTGGATTCATTCCTTATGAGCTACTCTATGGGATGAAGGCCCTATTGTCCATTGAATTTTTATACGACACCTTAAGAATGGAAGTGCAACTAGATCTAGATCTCACCAGGGCACCAAAAGAGAGATTTCTCCAGCTGAATGGGTTAGACGAGTTTAGGATGCAGGCCCTCCTACACACAGAGGTGACTCAAGTTGAAAGGAAGATTTGGCATGACAAGAACATAAAAGACAAATTGTTTCAAGATGGTGATTGGGATTTGTTGTATGATTCTAGATACAAGGGTTTTAAAGGCAAGTTAAGGACTAGATGGTTAGGGCCTTATGTCATAGAAAAATGCAATTATATTGGTTCAGTATAGATAATAACCATTCATTCAGCGGTTATCCCTTTACTTGTCAATGGGTACAGATTGAAGGTCTACAAGAAGCCCATGTCAAAGAAATAATTCATCAATGGCATCAGCAAATGATGGTGGTGGAGAAACTCTCAGCTTCTACCCCATCAAGTCCTTGAAAAAAGAAAGAAAGAGAAAAAAATAAAAGAGACTCATGTGAAAATCTCCATGAGGCACCTGAGTCCCACTGTTGGGTTGAAAACCTCTTGAGGTGGCCAAATGGTGTCAAAAAAAAAGAAGAAAAGAATAAAAATATCTCTGGGTGAAAACCTCTTCTGAGGGACACAGGGCAAACATCTAGGATGAAAACCTCTTGGAGGCAGACTAGTTGTTTTCAAAGAAAAAAACCAAAAAAAAGAGGGAAAAGAAATTTTTTGAAAATGTTGTTCGCAGGTCAGCAGGATGAGGATCAGAGAAACTTGAGAGGAGAAGAAGGACCTATACAATCCATATTTTCATTCCTTGATCACATATTCTTCATCATCCAATATTCCCTCCATTTAGAAACTCCTTCTTCTCCATTTACATAAGCTTTGTGTTTTCAACAGGATTCCCTGAAAACCTACATGAGTTTCATGTAGGAATTACAGTGGCCTGCGAATCCCAACAAAAGTGACCCTAGAGAAAGGGGATGACCAGCCTGTGTAAAAAATTAAAATGTTTACTCCACCACGTCATCACTATGCCTCTGACCACCATGTTACCCCTGCATTCATCTAATAAGTCAATTAAAAAAAAGATTACAATTTTCAAAGAAGAAAAAACAAATAAAAGAGGGTGAGAACAAAGGGCAAGGCGAAATACCTGAAGGCTATACCTCTCACATACCAATCACTAAATCCCTTCTCTATCCTTGACAACAATCCTTATGCTCAAGAAATGAAGAAAAGAATGAAAGTTTAAGGGAGAGGCAGCTACAGCACATCCTGTAGGAAATCTTGTAGTAGCCTATCCCACAAAACGAAATTTTAGAGGGTTGTAGCCATCTTCAACATAGAGATCCCAATGTCAAGGAAGCTCCTCTAGAGCTCAGCAATAACAATAGGATCATCAACATCACTCTGCAGTACCTGCACATCAAAGTAAACAAGCATCAAAAGAGGGCAACACAAAAAAAATATGCAGCAAATACACAACACAGGGACATCATTCTTCAACAACCAGCAACATCAAGCCATCTTATTCGTAGGCATGTCATATTTCTCATGCTTTCTCATTAGCATGATATGATAAAAAATGTAGTATTATGCAAGAGATTGTTTTATAAGAAAAGGTGGCGAGTTAACTTGGCCACCTTCGGCCAGTCAATGAGGAGAAAATAGTTAGACCACTCAACGCGTGGAAGCAATCAAATCAGAGGAAAAAGGAGAAAAGGCCAAAAATGGTTAAATTATGAATGACTGGAATGGGAGATGATTATGAGGTAAGGAGGAATTATGGAATGATAGTGGGACCAATAGTTCATAAGTGGGTGCTCGTACTTAGGTAGCCAACACACCATCCCACACGATCACCCATATGAGGAAATAAAACACTAGTTTCCATGCAAAGGAAGCATTTTCAATCTTAAGGATTCATTGAAACAAGGTTTCTCTCGGCCTCTTAAAGCAATCTCTAAAGGAGAGATAGGGAGAATTTTGCAGTGTAGGAGCACCTACAAGATCCTATAGGAAAACCTACAGTATCCGACAAGGATACCTTTAGGATACATAACAGTCATTTATAGGATTATCAATGGGTATTTAGGGAGGAAATATTAGAGGTTGTCCTAATCAGACATTAACTAGGAGGTAGGAGCTATACTTTCCCATCTTTTCCAGTTAAAAATGAAGAAAAATCCTCCATTTGGTTAAGCAAGTTGCAGTCTAGTGGAATTATAATAGAGATTTATCATTTAAATCTCTCACCCACTAGAATTATGGAATTATACCCATACAAGCCTCAACAATTACCAAGGGAAAAATGACAGGGGATTTTAACAAGAGGGAACCGACAAACACAGTAAGAATTCATGAGCACCCTCGTGTAGTAGAAATTTTCACAAGGCACAATTGAATGGGTTTTTTTTGAAAGAATGAGAGGATACGATGATGAGGTGACCAGAGACTTTGCTCTCTCACACATACCCCTCACCAGGACCCATGCCACTGCTGTGGTGAAAGACCTCTTAGTAGAAATCATTCATGAAGTCACAAGAATAATCACCACACTTCCTTTACGGTTTCCTTGGATAAAAGAAGATAAGGGTAACAACACCCTTGCAAAGAATAAATTATTTTTGGAAGGAGGGGAGGCAATAGAGGATAAAAATGGGGTTAGAAGAGAAAGCCTTCGAAACCCTTGCAATGAACTTAGCTATCACCTCGTTAAATATATATCTTGTGAAGGGAGATATAGTGTGGTGTATGGATACCATTTCAGGCTTCTCCAAGAACTGAGGTTAGTAGTAGACACACCTCCTCAAAACAGATTAATTATACCCTACTTCCTTCTTCAATCAATGATAGATATGAGCATCAAAGTGCAGGAACAACCATCTCATCATGGGTTAAACAAAATTATCCTAGAAGATGATATACAGAACCTAGGACTCCCTATTACATGGACCAATTTCAGAGACATGCAGGGGGGGGGGACAATTCAAGCACATGAATATGACAAAAACCCCATTGCTAGTGAAAGGAATGAAGAAACAAAGCGAGAAAATGAAGAGGAAATAGAGGATGAAAAAGATGAGGAAAAGGAAGAGGAAACCGAAGAAGAGGTAGAATAAGAAACACAGGCCTCCTAACATAAGTGGGGGACCCTATGTTAGGTTGGGCGGACCCACCTATGGTTTTGTGCGTGATTTTTGCACATGTTTTTAGGACGCAATTGTTTTTCAGTGAATAGTATTGGATGCGATGGTTTTTTGGTGCATGATATTGGACGCAATGGTTTTCAGTCCATGGTATTCGATGCCATGGTTTTCGGTCCATGGTATTGGATGCTTCAGCAAGTATAAATATGTATTATAACATTGAAAGGAACATGATGAAAAATCAAGCTGATAGTCCCGATTTTGGTATCTAGTGGGAAAATCTCTGTGTATATGTGTTTTATGTGTCATTCTCTCGCATTGTTTATTTTTCTGTATTTTAGAATTCCTATGTAGGTAATTTCTGTACGGGGTTAAAACCTACATTTGGTATTAGAGTTGTTTTTGGCTTTAAGGGGATGCCTTTGTTGCTGAGGGTTTTTTCTCGGGCCTATGGTAAACCCTGTTCAGTGGAAGATCTGCGAGATCGATTCTGGTGGTGAAAGAAGACGGCGAGTGGTGGAAAGATAGAGATCGACAAATTTAATGCTAAGAGTTTTTAGTTGTGGAAACTCAAGATGGAGGATCTGTTGGTGGATAAAGATCAGTGGATCATGGTAGATCCAGGTACTAAACCAAAGGGAGTGACCGATGAAGAATGGAAGAAGTTGGATCGGAAGGCAAAGAGCACAATACGATTGTGTGTCTCAGATTCAGTATTGCGGAATGTATCAGGGGTAGCTATGACAAAGGCTTTGTGGGACAAGTTAGGGACTTTGTACCAATCTAGGTCTCTGGTGAATAAAATATTCCTGCGGAAAAAAATGTATAACCTGAGGATGAAAGATGGAGACTCAGTGACAGAGCATCTGAATGCTTTTAATAGTATGGTAAGTAAGTTAGCATCTATTGATATTAAAATTTCAGATGAAAATAAGTGCATCAATTTGTTGTGTTCTCTACCAGATTCTTGGGATAGTCTGGTTATTGCAATAGGTAGCAATGGAACTGCCTTGCATTTTGATGAAATAGTCTCATTCGTGCTGACAGAGGAGATGAGATGGAAAAATATGGAGAGCCAGAATGGTGATGCCTTGTGTATACGAGGATGGTCCCAGAATAGAAACAAAAATAAGTAATTGAGTGGGAAATCTAAATATGCAGGAAAACCTGTAAAGGTGGTGTGCTGGAAATGTGGAAAGGAAGGGCACTCAAAAAGGGACTATAAATATAAAGCTCATGATAAAGGAAAGGGATCTGATGATGCTCCTTCTATAGAGGCGAGAACCACCTTAGATGAAAGTGGGAATGTGTACTTGGCTTCTTCAAGTAGACATGTAGATCATGAGGCATGGTTGATTGACTCAAGTGCATCCTTTCACTTCACTCCCCATAGAGAGTGGTTCTACAAGTATGAGAAATATGATGGTGGTGATATCTTCTTGGGTGATGACAGGAAGTCTAGAATCATTGGTCATGAAAAAGTAAAGGTGAAGTTGCAAGGTGGAAGCGTTAGAACACTTCCGAGTGTTCTACATATTCCTACATTGGCCAGAAATTTGATTTTTGTAAGCAAGCTTGATGATGCAGGTGTAAAATAGTGTTCGAGAAGGACACTTGCAAGATGGTTCAGGGAGCACTCGTATTGATACGGGGAGTTCGGACTGGAACTCTGTACAAGCTGCAATGTAGCACTGTTGTTGATGGGTGCAACAGTTCTGTGGTTCCTGAAAGTGGAGCAGAAAATCTAGTCATCTCTGGAGAGAGGAGCATGCTATGGCATCAAAGGCTTGGACATATTGGAGAGAAGGGCCTTTAGATACTTCATGGTAAAGGTATGGTAGAAGGTATGAGTAATAGCTCTCTGGATTTTGATTTTTGTGAAAATTGTGTATATGGGAAGTAGAATCAGGTGAGTTTCCCCTCTAGAAGTAAGAGGGAAAAACATATATTAGAGCTTGTGCATAGTGATGTGTTTGGACCTGTGAAGGTTCCATCACTGGGTAAGTCTGTGCACCATGTATCATTTCTAGATGACTTCTCAAGGAATACATGGATATATTTCCTTAAGAAGAAATCTGAAGTCTTTGACAGGTTTAAAAAATTCAAGGCTTTGGTGGAAAACCATACAGAGAAGAAGATAAAGGTGCTGAGGACAGATAATTGTGGAGACTTTTGCAGCAAGGAATTTGAAGAATTCTGTAAGAACTGTGATATAGCAAGACAGAAGACTACTCCATATACACCTCAGCAAAATGGAGTTGCAGAAAGAATGAATAAGACGTTGATGGAAAGGGCAAGAAGCATGCTCAGTTGTGCCGAGTTAGGACAAGAATTTTGGACAGAGGTGGTGGATATTGCATGTTACCTGGTCAACAGGTCACCTTCATCAGCATTGGAGGATAAGACTCCACAAGAGGTATGGACTAGTAAGAAACCCTCTGTTTCACATCTGAGGGTATTTGGATGTGATGCATATGTACACGTTCCAAAGGAGAAATGAACCAAGTTGGATAGTAAATCTAAAAAGTGCATCTTTATTGGGTATAAGGATGGTTTGAAGGGCTATAAGCTTTGGAACCTAGTAACAAGGAAGGTTGTGTACAACTGAGATGTGGTGTTTAGAGAGGTCAAAGATGTTATTAAACGTGAAGTCCAACCAAAGGAACGTGAGAAGATAGAGTTTGAGCTAAAGGAGGAAGAATTATACTCTACAGTAGAGGAGGAATCAGAAACTGAAGAGGAACAAACTCCGGGTGTAAGAAGATCGGCTTGAGAAAGAAGGCACACAAAAAGGTATAGTACATCTGCTCTGTGTTCAAATTTTGATTTATCTATTACTGATGATGTTCCCAGAACTGTGAAGGAAGCAGTGGATTCCAAGGACAAAAAACTTTGGAAAGACGCCATGGATGATGAAATGGCATCTTTGCACAAAAATGAGGCTTGGGATCTAGTGGAGTTGTCGGCTGGAAGGAAACCCATTGGTTGCAAATGGGTGTTCAAAAAGAAGAAAAATGTAGAATGAAAAGTGGAGAAATACAAAGCTCGATTGGTAGCAAAAGGTTATTCCCGGGCGCTGGGAATTGATTTTGGTGATATTTTTTCTCCTATTGCCAAGGTAACTTCTATTAGATTACTTTTATTTGTTACGGATGCTTTTGATTTTGAGGTAGAATAGATGGATGTGAAGATAACAATTCTTCATGGTGATCTAAAAGAGGAGATCTACATGAAACAACATGAAGGCTTTGTAGTGAAGGGTAAGAAAGAACTGGTATGCAAGTTAAAGCAGTCTTTGTATGGGTTAAAACAATCACCAAGGATGTTGTATCAGAAATTTGATACATTTACACAGGGACTTGGCTTCACCAGAAGCAAAGCAGATCATTGTGTGTATTTTAGTTAATTGGTGACCGTGTTATTTATTTGGTCTTGTATGTGAATGATATGTCACTGGTTGGAAATGACAAAGAAATTATCCAGGATTTGAAGACCCAATTGTCCTCCAAATTCGACGTGAAAGATATTGGTGCTGCAAACTATATTTTGGGCATGGAAATTAAAAGAGATCAGGAAAAGAGGAAGCTCTGGTTAAACTGGAGGAAGTATGTCGAGACAATATTGCAGAGGTTTAATATACAGGATAGTAAACCAGTGAAGGTTCCTATTCCTATAGTTGTAGAGTTATCTGTTGAACAGTGTCCCAAGACACAAGAAGAGGAAAAGGATATGTCCTGTGTTCCATATGCAAGTGCAGTCGGTAGCCTGATGTATGCAATGGTCTGTACTAGACCAGACAGTACACATGCAATGGGAGTATTGAGCAAGTTTATGTCAAAACGAGTAAAGGAGCATTAGACAGTAGTGAAGTGGGTTTTCAGGTATTTGCATGGCACTAGTAATTATGGTTAGTGCTACCAAGGAAGACCAGGATTGGACAACGTGTTGGATATTCGTGGCTTTATTGATGCAAACTGGGCTGGAGATCTAGATTAGTGAAGATCTACAAGTGGGTATGTGTTTAACCTATTTGGAGGTGCAGTCAGTTGGATGAGTAAGAAACAATCTATAGTGGAACTATCAACTACATAGGCAGAATACATGGCAGCCACTCATGCAAGAAAGGAAGCAGGTTGGTTTTAGAGATTGTGTTCAAGTATGGGGTTAGCACAAGAAGCTATAAGGATAGACTGTGACAGCCAAAGTGTAATTTTATTGGCAAAGAACCCAGCATATCATTCAAAGACAAAGCACATTAATGTTCAGTATCACTTTGTGAGGGATATGATAGAAGACAAAAAGGTGTTGCTGGTAAAGTTGGACACCTTAAAAAATACTGTAGATGCATTGAAAAAATCTGTTAGCTCTAAGAATTTCTCTTGGTGTAGAGAAACAATGGGCATTTCAGGGCTGGAAAAATGACTAATCTCTCCTGTTGCCCCTTGTGGAAAGAAAACAACAAGTGGGAGAATGTTGGGTTGTCTTATATTCTTTCCACGTAGTTAATAGGGGGATTGTACAATACCCGTAACCCCACTTTATGGGGTCCAGGGTAGCACCCTGGAAAATTTTGATTTTGGACCCTATGTTAGGTTGGGCCGAACCACCTATGCTTTTGTGCATGATTTTTGCACATGTTGTTTGGATGCGATGGTTTTTTAGTCCATGGTATTGGACGAGATGGTTTTCGGTCCAGGGTATTGGATGCGATGGTTTTCGGTCCATGGTATTGGATGCTTCGGCATGTATAAATATGTATTATAACCAAAAGGGAAGAGACAAAGACAAACCCCATTGTACTTTAGGACAATAAAAATCACAAGGATCAAGCAAGGAATACCTCAAATACCCACAAAAATCCCTATTGTCAGTGAAGACTCACTAATGTAGCAAGAAAAGGTAGCTCCTCTTCAGAAAAATCAGGTAGAAGGATCATCAGGACAAGCCTCTCCTAAATCTCCCATCACTTATGTTAGGAGGCCTGTGACAAGGTATACATCATCAAAGGGAAAAGGTCTCCTACATGAGACATAGAAGGACCTACAAGAAGAAGAGGCCATCCTACATGAAACTCTGCTAAACCTACAGGAAACTCAGAAAATGGACCAAGAAGGTTTCACTCAGTAACAAGTAAAAAAGGAAGACCAAGAACTGAGAGAACCTAGTCTATAACCCAACCTCAAATTTTACTACATGTTCATTGAGGGGGATAGGGTCACCCCAGATAAATTTTCCATGCCCTTATTCTTTGATATTGAAAAAGAAAGGGAAAGAACACACAGGTGGATGTAAATTTCCAAATCTAAAGGAGTGGAGGATGTAGGCCACATGGGGGAGAAACTAAAGGAGATGGGTAGAGAACTGAGCAGCATAAGGGATAGAGAGGCAATGATGAAAGCCTAGTTAGAAGTAGAGAATGCATGGCTAAGAAGACAATTACAAGAAAGGGAAAGCCAGTTGGCATCTATGGCCAATTTATCCTTAGAGGTAATCCAGTGCAGCATTCCAACTAAGTCTTATGACTTGTATGTTAAGGAACATTGGCTACAATTCCAAATTAAGAATTTAGGACAGAGAGGCTCTATGCCTTTTCAAGACTAAAGATAATTCATTGATCCCTATGACCAAACCACCATGGAAGATAGACCAAAAATGTCTGATTTTTACTTACACGACTTGGCCTTGACAGATTTGAATGTGTGGGACCCAAATTCAAAACTAGGGGACTTGTAATTGAAGGCCTTAGCATCATGTATGAATCATGAGGAGGAAATAGCTACAGAGATGAAGAAGGTATTGGAAAGAGAAGAGACATAACCTCTGAGGATAAGAGTGGACCAATGTAACCTAATGGCTGTCATCAACACCCACAACTTGATTGTAAATAATCCTAAGCTTGCACCTAGGTACCTTGCTGCCAAAGAGCAAGCGGCCACACATTTTGAAGACATATTCATGTTGTTTGGAGATGACAGCATGAAAGCATGCCAAAGGATATGGAACACCTTGACTTACAGCCTAAAAATTAGAGAATACCATTCTCCTCAGAGAATGAGAGAGGCACTAAACTAAACAGTCATGTACAAGCAAGCTCTACAAAGACTCAAAGTCAATTGGATTGGTTTGAGACTTAGTCCACCAAAGCTCTTAGGAATTTTGGAAGGAAGGAAAGAAGAGGAAGAAAGAAAGCAGTGGGAAGAGGTAGAGAAGAAGGCAGGATTTTATTCACGGGAAGAAGAAGCTGCAACAAAAACATGGGATGTCAGGGAGGCCACCGGAGCAATGAAGGACATGGATATAAATTGAGTTGCTCAGAGGATGAGAAACACTTTCAGTAGGGGGGTAATGATGAACCTCATCAATGGGTAACTATATGGACCTTAATACACCTCCAAGCTTATTAAAATCAACTCTTCTCATAATTCCTTACATATTTTAATCATATTTTGCTTAATGAGATGAGTAAAAGTAAGATGTTATGTCTAATGGTCTAATGTGCATTGATTGCAGGGTTTTGAGAGAAAATCATGGAAATTATTGGTAATTAAGGGCATAAACTCAAATGAGACAAGGAGGAGATATTGTAGGAGATAGATCCTACTCAATTAATCCTCACTCATTTGAATATAGCTCCATCAAATCACACTAGCTCAGAGTTACAACAGTTGAGTCATGAAGACCAAAAGGCAGTCGAGCCAGTTCATCTTGAGATTGGGAGCCAAGATATTATGTCTAGTGTTCTGATGTGCATTGATTGTAGGATTTTGAGAGAAAATTGTGGAAGTTTTGGCTAATTAAGGGCATAAACTCAAATGATACAAGGAGGAGATATTGTAGGGGATAGATCCTACTCATTAATCCTCACTCATTCGAATATTCCTCCCTCAAATCACACCAACTCGGAGTTACAAGCAGCCGAGTCATGAAGACGAAAAGGAAATCAAGGCAGTTCATCTTGATATTGGGAGCTAAGCCTCCCTAGATTTAAGGAAGACGTTGGAGACTTCAGTTGTATAAATGAGGCCTAGAGCCTCACTAGGATTCAGAATTTTTATGTAAGAGCACTAGGAATTTTCGAGTTCAAGACTTGTGGAAGACATTGTTATGTGATTTTTCTGATATGATAATGAGAATGAGCATTTTTTTGATCCAGCACTGAGTTAACTAAGAGGGCTAAATCTCTTTGGTTAGGGCCCAACCCTAGCATCAAAGACTCCTCTTCTTATACTTGTATGCTTAGTTGATTCCATAGATTAATGGTTGAATTAGTTTTAGCATTATTTCATTGCAAGTAGTTGTGAATTTGATTAGTTTGCTTCCATTTGTGCATTGTTGTAGAAGTAGCTTAGAAAGATAAAGGAATACCAAAAAGCTAATAATAGGTAGGTTCGGCCTCACTCCTCCCTTCAAGGACAATGGTTTGAGGAAAGAACTCCTATGCAGCCCCAAAAAGACAAAATTCAGATTTCTTATGGAATTTTAGGTTTTCTGCTACTTAGGCTAGCATTTTGTCAGTTTTCAAGAATATGATTCAATTGTCATTTCTGATATCTTCATCCTTGTATTAGATCTCATAGTGTTTCATATTACTTTGCAAGTATTTCCATGCATGAGGTAGGAAACTAGATAATGAAAGTTAGTTTTTTAATGTTGATTGAAAATCTTTCTTATTTGAGATGATTCATGGATAAGTGCGAGTGATTGAGACAGTCCAAGAGTTTCAATAGTGCAGGGAGATCTCATGACTAGCAACCCCAACCTAACCCCATCCATCCATGAACACCAAAATCCACTAAGTCCCTCAACCAATTCATCATTCCATAATAACAACTTTCCAGGGTTGTTGAGCAGATCCAACCATCTTACAAACTCTTCTTTGAGCTCTTAAGAATTCCTAGCCACTCTCTAGCCTTATTTCTCCCACTATTCACCTTCCCTAAACCCTATATGACCTTCCAAATCACTCCTCTTGCTCTCGGCCGGATCTCATAGTATTATAGAGGATCCTGTAGGAACATTAGTACATCCTGTAGTAAGCATTAGGACATCCTATAGGATGACCTGTAGCAGCTTGTTTTGAGGTCGAATTGTGGAAAAAGCATTTAGAAAGATAGGAGAAGACCCCTGCTTGCCTCCTAAGCCATCTGACCTTTCACAACCATCTCTATCCAACCTTCCACATCAGGAAGAGGATTTAGCATTCATATTTTTCACACAAAAAAAGGACAAAAAGGGAAAAAGAGTTATAGTGTTCATTTACATGCACGCCAGTAGAGTGTTTGGTTATTTTAGATTGCATTCCTAGGACAGTAGGATTATACAAATGTTAACTTAGCATTCTTTTGAAGAAAAGCCTCTTATCAATTAGTTATATGAGTGCTGTGTTTAAGCATTTAATTTCATTCTTTCCTTACTACAGTAGACAAGATTTTAGTAGTGCAAATTTCCCCTTTCCTCATTTGTAATCAAGCTTCTTGTGAGTCAATAGAAGGTTGGTTTGAGAAACCATAGTGGTCTATTGCCAACTTAGTAATGACAAAGAGTGGACCCATCACATATGCTTCTGTATAGAACACTGTCACCAAAAAGTTTCTTCGAACCCTGGGTTGATAAAGTAAAGTTGCTAGCCCTAGGAGTTGTAGCATTCTTCTTGCAGTACTGGTGCTCATCACCATGTAGATGGAGTATCTAAACTATGCCAAACCCTATAAATATTATCTCGATTATGTCAGGAATTTTCACGTAGTTGTTAGGACTCCACTATGTACCATTTTTGCTATATATTTTGACACCACTCTACTCTTATAACCATGAACTTCATTGTCTTTTTCATCTACTTTATCCCAAGGTATATAGAAACCTCTTCTTTATTATATGTTTAATCTGTCTTACATTTAATTCCGCAATACTCTTATATTTTATCATTAATTGAAGTGTATTGTTGCTAACAAAAGTCCAAAGATCGCAGATAAGTTATATGCCTTGTTGGGAACAAGAGGCCGTTGCTAAGACAGCTGACTCCGTTGCTGAAACAGCTGACTCTGTTGCTAAAACAGCTGACTTCGTTGCTGAAACAGTTGACTCAGTTGCTGAAACAGCCGTCAAGCACGCAAATCCCGTTATGCGTAATTTGCGATTCTGGAAGAACTTTTTCTGGAATAGTAGCAGCAGAACGAGGATACGGTTACCTGGATCATCCTGAAGATAGCACTTTTATTGTCTCGGTTGTAACAGCATCTTTTTTTGAAAGAACAGAATAGTCCTGTTTTGGGAAAGAGAACAGAACCGAGATAATGTAGATTTGCTCTCATGTAAATTGTAAAAGATGTCTCCTCTTTAAAAAGAGGAGACATCATCATTAGAGGGGGGTTGAATTGTAAGTTACAGGAGAGTACTGTGTGAGAACCAGAGCTAGTCTCCTTCTGTAATGTATCAGTTACTTTGACAGATGAATAAAATCTTCTTTTGAGCGTTCCAATTTAATTCTTTCTCCTGGGGAATCTTGTGAGAAGGAAAGGGCCCGCCTTCCTCACAAGATTCACCCTTTTGGTTCCTGTAGTTTGTTTAATTCTTTGTGTGTTTGCACTTCCCTTAATTCTGTTGTTGGACACTAGTTACACAGTTTTGCAATACTCTGTTTCTTTAGCGCTACATGTAATGAATGATGTTGGGAAGCATGTGCTGAAGATTCCTGCATAAAGGAATAGGATCTTGCTCCCATTGATTGCTTTCCTTTGCCTGCAGTGTGATTAGAAGCAAGAGGACAAGTGCTGAAGGTTCCTGTTCATGGGAATAGGGTTTTGATCTCTTGAAGTTACTTTTCTTACAGTGTGTTTAAGTGTCAGGCATTAGGTGCTGAAGTTCCTCACCAAGGGATAGGGTCCTGTTCCTGCTATGGTTGAATGGTTTCTTTCCTTATAGATTGATTTTCCTTTGCTGAATTGTAACTGTAACAGAGAAATCATTTCTGCTATAATTTAATTGACTTCAGCTTTGATTAAGTAGAGTGTGAATTAGTAGATTGATGAGATTAATAATTGTGTGTTCTTTTACTACAACATTGATTCTGCTTTTGAAATTGAGCATATCCAGTGCGTTATTATCTTTGAAATAAAAAGACCTTCTCGGGTTGACAATTTATGTGGAGCTTGAATTGTGAAAACAATTAAAGCGACCAACATTTTGGCGCCGTTGCCGGGGAAGGTAATTATAGATTTCAAAATCATTCATCTTTTTCTTTTTAATGTGCAGATTGTATGAGAGGACGTGGAAACCAGAAGAAAAATAACCGCACAGGTGGCAAAGACTGGGGAGGACGAAAAACTTTTATCGACAAGATTGTATCAAAGGCTGAATCATCACAGAGATTAAGTTCCCGAAAATCAAAATCTCAGCGTTCCCCTCAGTCAGATTACAAAACAGAGGAAGTTGTGGGTCCTGAAAATACAGAAGAACCAGCAGTCAGTACTGAAGAGTCAGAGGAAAGTGTTAGCAGATCAGCAGAGCACATTGAGGAAATAGTAGAAAGCGTTGGACGACCGGTAGAGAACATTGAAGAACCGATAGAAGATTCTGACGATCGAGAAAGTGCAGTAGGAGGGCCAACAATGGAAGATAACAATGATGCTTTCTTTGGAGGAGGACGTGCAGGTCCTGAAGAAGAAAGAAGGGATGAAAATTCCCTCTCTACCTTGGGATTTCCCATCAGTGATCTCCCTGCAGGAACAATGAAAAATATTCCATTGTCTGCTCTACCTAACTTTCATGGTTTATCCACTGAGGATCCTAATGAATTTCTTTTTGAATTTGATATATTATGCAGAAGTTATGATTATGTTACTAATGCTCAAAAGTTGAAACTGTTTCCAGCCACCTTAAAAGGGAATGCTTTAAGATGGTTCATGAGCCTTGGAAGTCAGGTAATCACAACATGGGAGCAGATGAAACAAAAATTTCTGCTTAAATATCAAGACTACTGCCGGACGAGAGAGAAGAAGGATGAACTATTCAATATGGCACAAAAGTCGGATGAAAGTCTGGAGGACTACATAGAAAGGCTGCAGTACAACATACAGAGATCTGATCATCCGGATATAAGTAAGGAAATTCGTAAAACAATATTACTTAGAGGTTTAAGGGATGATTGTTTAAATATGTTAAATATGCTTGCTAAGGGAGATATATCTAAGGAATCATATGATGAGATTTGTGAACTTGCTAAGAGGTGTTCTAGGGGAGCTGCAAGAAACAGAATAAGAGATTCCACCTATTCAAGAGTGCAGAAATCAGCCAATGGAGGAGCAACAAGAGCAGAAATAGGTAATTTACTTGAAGAATTTAAAACCGAAATGTTAAGTTCTTTTTCTTCGCAGATTGACACATTGCAGGTTAAAAAGAAGCAGGCCGAAGCAGAAGCAACTCTGGCTGTCTTTTGCTCGAAATGTAGAGACAAACATCCACTAAGGGAATGCCCAAGAGACAAAATACCAATTTGCACCCTTTGTGAGAAAGATCATGAGACAGAACAATGTCCATCTCTACCAGGAATAAAAGCAGCATTGCAGCCAATGG
This sequence comes from Pinus tabuliformis, assembly GCA_031772625.1. Classification (NCBI taxonomy): domain Eukaryota; kingdom Viridiplantae; phylum Streptophyta; class Pinopsida; order Pinales; family Pinaceae; genus Pinus; species Pinus tabuliformis. The sequence goes on along the minus strand of CM062807.1, from coordinate 1,071,894,022 downwards.
AAGAAGAAGCTGAAGCTGTTTACCTGCTAACTCAAAGAAGACAATGGCAACCAAAAGGACAAGGTATGAACTCTAGTATACCATTTAATCGTTGGAACAATTATTCTACTTTGGGCCAAACAAGTTACCCCCCCTTCAACCAAATGCAATACCCACCTTTCAATCAAATGAATTTCCCACCCATGCAAATGCAAAACCCTCCCTTTGTTGATCCTTCAATGTGGACTCCTTGGCCTCCACAGCAGCCACCTCCTTTCAATCCTTGGAATCCAAATTGGAATAGTCAATCACTCCCATATCCAAACCAATTGCCTCAATTCCAACAACCACTCCCTCTGCCATCAAATGCTCTGCCAAATAACCAAATGAGACCCCAACTACCTGTGCAACCAAATCCTAACCCCAATAATAAAGTTGTGCAAGTCATTGATATTCAGAATCAGTCTATATTTCCTACTATGCAATGTAATGATATTCATTTGAGATCTGAAAGAATAGTAGAGCCTATTATTGATGACATAACTTCTTCTGATTCAGATAAAAATGAAACCGAGAAACAAAAAGAAGCTCAACCACCTCCTAACAAAAATGTTGAAATAACAGAACCACCATTCCCCGAGCGTTTGGTTTTAACCAAAACAGCTGAAACACCTACTTTTAATTTTATAGGGGAATTGCAAAATTTGTATATTAAAATTCCACTGTTACAAGCATTAAGAGATGTACCAATTTATGCCAGAACATTAAGGGATATTTGTGTTAAGAAACCTGGTAGGAAAACCAAGGATCCCCTTACAGTACATGTGATGGGAGACTTGTCTGCATTAATGTCCGGAAAAGCTCCTCCTGTAAAATATGGTGATCCCGGCCATCCTACTGTCACAGTTCAGATTGGTAAAACAATGATTCCCCGAGTTCTGGTAGACTTAGGTGCAACAATTAATACAATGACTCTGGAAACTTCACAATTGTTACAGATGAATAACACAATCAGAGATACACCCACCATTTTAGAGTTAGCTAACCGTTCCACAATTAAACCAGAAGGAATTGTTGAAGACCTACTCATTTCAGTTGAATCCTGGAAATATCCAGCTGATTTTGTTGTATTGCAGACTAAAACAAAGCTGGGGGGACATCCCTTAATTCCAGGAAGGCCATGGCTGGCCACAGCTGATGCATTTATTAGTTGCAGATCTGGTTCAATGACAATTTCCAATGGTTATGAAACAAAACAGTTAACTCTTTATCCTCACGCTACGCCAGTAGTTAATAATGAAGATTCTATATGGATGGATTATGATGATAATGCTGTTCAGCCTATTCTAACTATAGGACAAGCTTTAACTCTTAAAGACAATACAGAGGATGAGATAATCAATAATTTTATTTGTGAACCTTCTTCTGTCATTGCTGAAACACACAATCAACTAACTGCAATTTTTGAAACTGATGCTTAAGAAAAGATTGAATCTGAAGATTCATCTCAGACTTTAACCACGATCTCATCTAAAAGCATAACAGTTGAAATTGAACCCGGAAAGACATTAAACATTAATCCTGATCTAACAGATGCTGAAACACAACAATTAATGAAGTTATTGCATGAATATAAGGAGGCATTTGCTTGGGATTACACAGACATGAAAGGTATTTCCTCTGAATTATGTACTCATCGAATTTACATTAAAGAGGGATGCCGACCTGTTTATCAACCCCAAAGACGAATGAATCCTAATTTACGAGAAATTGTTAATGAAGAACTTCAAAAATTGCTTAATGCAGGGTTTATATACCCCATATCTGACAGTGAATGGGTTTCTCCATTAGTAATCATCCCTAAGAAAAACGGGAAATGGAGGGTATGTGTCGACTATAGAGCTTTAAACAAAGCTACTCAAAAGGATCACTTTCCCTTACCGTTCATTGATCAAGTGTTGGACAGTCTTGCAGGGAAGAAATTCTTTTCTTTTCTAGATGGATTCAGTGGGTATAATCAGATAAGAATTGCACCCCAAGACCAAGACAAGACCACTTTCACCAGCCCCTGGGGAACTTTTGCCTATAGAGTTCTTCCATTTGGGTTGTGCAATGCACCAGCAACTTTTCAAAGAGCTGTTATAGGAATTTTTTCCGATATGCTGAATGATTCTATGGAAATATTTATGGATGATTTTACCCCTTATGGTGTGTCTTTCGAAGAGGCATTACAAAACCTTGAGAAAGTACTTAAAAGATGTATACAAGCTCACCTCTCCTTAAGTACCGAAAAATGCCATATGATGATGAGTGAAGGAATAGTGCTTGGACATTTTATTTCATCTCAAGGTATTCAGGTAGATCCATCTAAAATATTGGTCATTCAGAATCTTTCTGTTCCTAAAACTCAAACTGATGTGAGAAGTTTTCTAGGACATGTTGGTTATTACAGGAGATTTATTAAAGATTTCTCTAAAATAGCTTCTCCATTATTTGTATTGCTTATGAAAAATGCTGAATTTAAGTGGACTAATTCTTGTCAGAAAGCTTTTGAAGAACTAAAGCATCAGTTGTCTACTGCTCCTATTTTGAGGGGGGCTGATTGGAATCTTCCTTTTCATATATCTTCTGATGCTTCAGACCTTGCTATTGGAGCGGTTTTGGGACAAGAGGAAAATCATCTTCCTTATGCTATATACTTTATCAGTAAGAATATGACCCCTGCTGAGCTTAACTATACAGTTACCGAGAAAGAATTTCTTGCAGTAGTCTATGCCATTAATAAATTCCGACACTATATCACTGGTTATTCTACTTTTGTGCACACTAATCATTCAGCTATTAAATACTTAATGAACAAATCTGTCACAAATGCTAGAGTTACTAGATGGCTACTATTATTGCAGGAATTTGATATCACAATTGTAGATTGGCCTGGTAAAGAAAATGCGGTGGCTGATTTCCTTTCACGGTTAAAAACTGACAATGATATTCCAGTAGATGATAGTTTTCCTGACAAATATTTGTTTGCAGTTTCTACTCACTCTCCATGGTATGCAGATATTGCTAATTATTTGGTTGCAGGAAAACTACCAGCACACCTGTCATATAGAGAAAAGAGAAGAATTGTTCAACAAAGTGCCAGGTACAGCTGGATAAGCGGGTGTATTTTCTATACCGGGTTTGATCAAGAGATCCGAAGATGCATTAGAGAAGATGAAGTGTATGACATATTGAAAGCTTGTCATGATGGCCCTTGTGGAGGCCATTTCGCTGATAAGAGAACAACACACAAAATTCTGAGGATGGGTTACTATTGGCCCTCATTATTCAAGGATGCAAAGAAATATGTAAGGGCTTGTGACAGCTGCCAGAGAATGGGTCAACCCAATCATAGAGACCAAATGCCATTAAACCCCCAGGTAGTTTCTGAACCATTTGAAAGATGGGCCTTGGACTTCATAGGACCCATTAACCCTCCATCCAATCAAAGAACCTATATATTAGTCTGTACAGACTATATGACTAAGTGGGTGGAGGCCAAAGCACTTATTAGAGCCAATGAAGACGTTGTCCTAGCTTTCTTATTTGAAGAGATTTTCACTAGATTTGGAATTCCTAGAGAGCTAGTTACTGATGGAGGACCTCCATTCAATTCTCATGGTTTTAAATCTACCCTTCACAAATATCATATTCAACATAGAATGACTACACCATACCACCCCTAGGCCAATGGGCAGGTGGAAAGCACAAACAAAGTTTTAGAAGCCATTCTAACTAAAAAAGTGAAGGACAACCGAAAGGATTGGTCCCAAAGGCTCCCTGAGGCATTATGGGCTTACAGGACTACTTGGAGAAACACTACAGGTTTTTCTCCCTATGAATTGGTTTATGGTAAAAATGTTGTTTTTCCTATGGAATTTGAAATTAAAACTTTAAGGACTGCTTTAGCTGTTAATCTTGATTTGACTGATGTGCAGACAGCTAGATTGCAGCAACTTCTGGAGTTGGATGAAAAGAGATTAGATGCCATTCATCAAACAAACATGATACAGCAACAAAGGATGAAGTGGCATGACAAAATTATCAAACACAAGCAGTTCCAAAAAGGTAATTGGGCCTTGTTGTATGACTCTCGGTTTGAAAATTTTCAGGGTAAGCTACGTACACGCTGGCTTGGACCATATGAAGTAGATGATGTTTTTCCTAACGGAACGGTAAGACTTGTAACAATTGATGATGCTAAAACACCTCTACTAGTCAATGGCCATAGGCTCCGTCTATATAAGCGCCCTGTTTCTAAAGAGGATTTCAAGACTGCTTGCATGACTAATATTCATTATCTTTTTCTAGGGGAGTCTTCTGCTCCTCACAGCACTTAATTTTCTGCACTATATTTTTAGTATTAGATTAGATTTAGCACTAATAATCCCTATCAAGGATTGGCATATTACAATTGAATTTTGCAGATTCTGGAAAAAGAAATAAAGAGGACAGATTCATCATGAGAAGATCTGAAGCCTTAATCACAGAAGCTTGTTCCCATCATTTTACCCTTTTTCCTAAGCAATATCCCTCCATACCCACATTATTTCCATTATTCCCACTCCCACCACCCCTGAAATATCCTCCTTCAGTCAGTATTTCTCACCCCCTTACTGCTGAAATTATCCCCTATCAAATATTTTCTCCATTTACAGACCTATGTCATTTATCCCATTTCTCTGATTTTTCCCGTTGCTGAAACACCTGTTTCAGCAACGTATCATTGATTTTTCCCGTTGCTGAAACACCTGTTTCAGCAACGTATCATTGATTCTTCCCGTTGCTGAAACACCTGTTTCAGCAACGTATCGTTCATTTTTCCGTTGCTAAAATACCAGTTTCAGTAACTTGTTATCATCAAAACAATATTTCTCTTTGCTGTTATATAAGCTTTTTGGTTCTCCACGATCATACTTCAAATCCTTTTGGCGAAAAATTATTCAGCACGCACCAGATTCAATTACACTCCTGTTCTAAACTTCAGAGAAATCTACAGATTCTTCCATGTACATTAAAGCTATTTTGAAGCAACCGACACTTCGAATTATTAAACCAAAGGTAAAAATGTAAGGTATGAGGTTTTAATGTAATTCGGTTAAATCATATTAAAGAGAGGATTTCATTTATAATGATTACATATCTTCACACGTCCAATCATTATTATACCATACGTAGGGGGGGGAATTCCAAAAATAGAACAATCATTTCGCATTAACCGAGCTGCCGTCCGTTGTCATATCTATTTCTGCCGTCATTTAGACCATGCAGCCTCTGTTGCAACAACTAGCGCGATCAGGGTCTGTGTTTACTGTGTCGGTGCCTCTGCGGATAACTCAAAACTACAGCCATGGGAGGGTCGGCCGTTAGACATGAGCCCGACTCCATAAGTCTTCTTCAATTGTTTCTCGAAGTCTATCAGATTTTCCAACAAGCGGGATGGACAGTATATTTTGAAAGGTTGGGAGAATTTAACCAGGAACAAGTCTTAGAATTTTGCACAAAACCTTCAAGACAATTTTTCAGTGGTCCAAGTGGTTCGCATTTCAGTGACAGAGGATGACATAGTTCAGGTATCAGGGTTGCCAGCTGAGGGTACTCACTGGTTCAGCAGGAAGCAGGTTGTTCTCAACGCGCAGCAAGAATTTCTGCGCCCAGATGAGCAAGTGGAACCCAGAGGCCGTGGGGTTAGTCTGCACTCACTTCCTCAACCATGGCCATCAGTGGCAGAGTTCATCAAACACTACTTAACATGTGAGGGGCGTTATCAGGTAGTGTACAATCATGATTTTGTTTTGATGAATCATTTGAGGAATGGACGACTGATTAATATCCCCTATTATCTGCTTGGTTGTATTAAAAACATGTCTTATTATTGTAAACGAGCTAAATTCCCAACGTTATCCCTTACCCATCACCGTTTATGCCAGTTGTTGATACAGAGGGGTTTTGCTCAGCAAAATCCCCCTCTGCATGCCCCGCCTGAAATTCCCCAGCCGCCTGAAATTCCTCAGCAGGCCCCAACGCCCCAACCACCCGAAAGTTCTCAGGATATTCCGGAAATTCCTCAGCAGGACCAAACGCCCCAACCATCCGAAAGTCCTCATGACGTTCCAGAAATTCCTCATGAAGAACAACAAGAAGAAATTCCACATTCCCCAGTTGACCCAACCCCGAGCTCGCCTCATTTAGCAGAGCCAACTGTCCCCACTATTTCGGTCCCTAGCGACGACTCTCTAACACCCCCTTCCCCACCCGCTAAGAAAAAGAAGAAAACCCCAACAGTCGCAGTCTCCAGACCACGGACAAGGTCCACATCTCAAATTCTTACCTCTCTGAAAAACCCTGTCCCCAGAAAGAAACCCTCCCTTTCAAAGAAAAGGAAAGGCAGTGATTTTGCTGCCTTCCTACCAAAAAGAAAAAGGAAAACGACTGTTGAGACAAAACTCACCTCCATTTCCCCTGACCCTGCCACTATTCTACTAAAACCTTTATCCCCATCCCAAACTTCCCAACCCGTCTCGTCCGGAGGCACTGCCACACAAGAACCAGTGCCCCGGGATAATATGACATTGTCTATGGCTCAAGAAGTGACTGCTCCACAAGAACCAGTCACTTGCCCAGTGACTGAAACACAAGAACCAGTCACTGAGGTACAAGAATACACCAAGCAGGACGATAGTGGGAAATCACCAGTGACTGAAACACAAGAACCAGTCACTTGCCCAGTGACTGAAACACAAGAACCAGTCACTTGCCCAGTGACTGAAACACAAGAACCAGCCACTGTGGCACAAGAACCCATCTCTTGCCCAGTGGATGAAACACAAGAACCACCCACTGTGGTACAAGAACCAGCTACGACTGTGCATCAACAAAATATCCCAACAGAGTCAACCAGCACACAAGGTTCACATACTATGACATCTCTATTGGAGGAGAATGAATTCCTGAAGTCTGAATTAGAAGCTTACAAAAATGAACTAACCATGGCTCGAGAGGCTTTTGAAAGAGAACTGAATCTCCATACATTAGCACACGTAGCCTCAATGCAAAATAAGGAGCCATGTAAGGAATATATGTGCAAGGAGTGTGGCAGCATTTACCAGGATGCAGGCTACAAAATAGTCAAAATTCAGCTATCTGAGGCATCTACGTCAGATGGAATAAAAGAGGAATGCCCTACTGCTCCACAAGAACCAGTAGGGCCCTCTATAAAGCAAGAAGAAGAAATCAAACCTCAGATATCCCGTCCTTTGCAGGTTGATGCAGCCATCCAGACAGAGGAAACAACGTCCCAACCCACTACTTCTGATGCCAAGACACAGACTCTGCCATGGAATCAATTGGAACAGATGAACAAATGGAAGAAGCAATATGCTGAAGAATAAGATATAATATTACGACAGCATAAGTTACAATGGCAGAACCATGTATATGCCAACTGGGATAGTTGGGACCAAATAATGCAAGAGCACAGGGAGTATAAAAAGGAAGCCAGAGAATCTAAGGCAAAGATAGCCTTGATGTTTTCATTAGTCAAGAAGTTGATGGCTACGCGCAAACCCTCTGTAAACTACTCTCTCTTTCTTTCTGAACGATTAGTTTATTTCCAATTAAAAGCAATAGCAAATGGCAGACCATATGAATTAATGACTTCAGAGAAATTTGTTGAGACCTTTAAGGAGGCCCCTGAGAGTGACCAGCATTTGTTGTGCGAACTCTACCTGCATAATGAGGCCATTCCCGAAAATAGGAAAGTTAATATTATTCCAATTGCAGGAGATATACAAATCAGGGCATTTGCTTCATTTTTGTCTAACCAGCTCACTTGGCAGACTGCGTTCACTGCAAGCAGTCATAATGAGGAGAATAAACTCCTATGGGTTAGACCAGAGCCTTTAGGCCCAGCCATGTTCATCGCACAATATTATGAATTCTTGCAGAAGCCAGGAATGAACGAGTACATGCAGCAATTACAGGCTTCAATACTTTTTAAGTGTCAACAGCACATTAGAATGAAGGGTACTGCTGCATTGAAGGCCAATGATATGTTTTGTCAGCAGTCATGTAAGGAAAGACAGGATTATCACCCTTTTAACCCTCTCAATCTTCAAGTTGCATTATCCAGGGTCCCTAAGTACATTGATTGCATTCAACATTGTGGAGTAAACTGGATCGGGTATCATTTCCGTTTTCCAATTTTATGGCTACCTTCAGACAAATATCAATGTCATTACCAGTTGACTGACAGAGATGAATCCTTGGCATGGCAACATTTGCAGAACAACAGCGGATTCCGAGCTCCTACAGATGCCACCTTCTCCAGCTACTGCTTGAGTAATTTGCATGCTCAGTCCCAGTACTCAGACTCTGATTCAGACTAGGGGTTGCCTGAGGACATGCAACATTTTTAGCTGGGGGGGATGTTAGGACTCCACTATGTATCATTTTTGCTATATATTTTGACACCACTCTACTCTTATAACCATGAACTTCATTGTCTTTTTCATCTACTTTATCCCAAGGTATATAGAAACCTCTTCTTTATTATATGTTTAATCTGTCTTACATTTAATTCCGCAATACTCTTATATTTTATCATTAATTGAAGTGTATTGTTGCTAACACAAGTCCAAAGATCGTAGATAAGTTATATGCCTTGTTGGGAACAAGCGGCCGTTGTTGAGACAACTGACTCCGTTGCTGAAACAGCTGACTCCGTTGCTAAAACAGCTGACTCCGTTGCTTAAACAGTTGACTCAGTTGTTGAAACAGCCGTCAAGCATGCAAATCCCGTTATGTGTAATTTTCGATTCTGGAAGAACTTTTTGTGGAATAGTAGCAGCAGCACGAAGATACGGTTACCTGGATCATCCTGAAGATAGCACTTTTATTGTCTCGGTTGTAACAACATCTTTTTTTGAAAGAACAGAATAGTCCTGTTTTGGGAAAGAGAACAGAACCAAGATAATGTAGATTCGCTCTCATGTAAATTGTAAAAGATGTCTCCTCTTTAAAAAGAGGAGACATCATCATTAGAGGGGGGTTGAATTGTAAGTTACAGGAGAGTACTGTGTGAGAACTGGAGCTAGTCTCCTTCTGTAATGTATCAGTTACTTTGACAGATGAATAAAATCTTCTTTTGAGCATTCCAATTTAATTCTTTCTCCTGGGGAATCTTGTGAGAAGGAAAGGGCCCACCTTCCTCACAAGATTCACCCTTTTGGTTCCTGTAGTTCGTTTAATTCTTTGTGTGTTTGCACTTCCCTTAATTCTGTTGTTGGACACTAGTTACACAGTTTTGCAATACTCGGTTTCTTTAGCGCTACATGTAATGAATGATGTTGGGAAGCATGTGCTGAAGATTCCTGCATAAAGGAATAGGATCTTGCTCCCATTGATTGCTTTCCTTTGCCTGCAGTGTGATTAGAAGCAAGAGGACAAGTGCTGAAGGTTCCTGTTCATGGGAATAGGGTCTTGATCTCTTGAAGTTACTTTTCTTACAGTGTGATTAAGTGTGAGGCATCAGGTGCTGAAGTTCCTCACCAAGGGATAGGGTCCTGTTCCTGCTATGGTTGAATGGTTTCTTTCCTTATAGATTGATTTTCCTTTGCTGAATTGTAACTGTAACAGAGAAATCATTTCTGCTATAATTTAATTGACTTCAGCTTTGATTAAGTAGAGTGTGAATTAGTAGATTGATGAGATTAATAATTGTGTGTTCTTTTACTACAACATTGATTCTGCTTTTGAAATTGAGCATATCCAGTGCGTTATTATCTTTGAAATAAAAAGACCTTCTCGGGTTGACAATTTATGTGGAGCTTGAATTTTGAAAACAATTAAAGCGACCAACAGTAGTTACTTCAATTGTTTTGATGAGATGTTTTGAGTGTTGTTTTCAGATTCCACAACTTGTAAATATGGTTCATTCAAGGACGGGTTCTTATATACGGATTTCCGTCAAAATGATAGGTCACTCTAGATTCTCTTCCTGTTTGGAAGATGTGACATTTTTTCAGATTTGAAAGGATAGTAATACTATTAAATAATGATAAAGATGTTAACAATAAACAGATAAGCGCGGATGGGCTATCCAAAGAGCAATAAGAAAGTGAGTTTTTTTAATTGAGGATGTAACTGAAGATGTTGTTGCTTGAAAGATCGATGATCCTGATATATACACTTGAATATGTTGCTATAGGAGGTAAGGTTTGACATTTATTTATCAAATAATTGATATGTATTCTACCTCTTTTAGTAAACTCAAGGATTTGATTGTTAAGCAAAACCATTCAGACTCATACTTCTTTTCTTTAAAAATAAAAAAAAATCCTAGGTGGAATTTGATTATATCTTTTAGTGTGATACAATGCAAAGGGAATAGTCTAATTTTATAAGTTAGGTTACCTTTATTTGTACATAAACAAAGGGCATGGAAAAAAAATAATAACGTGCATGGAAACTTGCAGACTTCAGTGTGACTAACCAATGTTGCATGTAGATATTAGTATGGCCTACATTTGAAAAAGTGATATCGAATGAACAAATCTTTTTTTTCATGTTGATTAAGAAATATTGCATATTTTTATTATCGAAAGAAGAACTCCACTTATTGGAAATATGCAGAATCCTATTCTAGAAGAACATTGATCCTTCATTTAATAGCTTCAAGTCAAAATGGTTGAATCATGTTGATCCATATTCAACATGATAAAAGTCAAAAATGTTTATATGCTTCCATTGTTCATTAATGTTCTGCAGATTAAAGGTCACAATATTAAAGTGTATCTCTTGATTCCCCATTGGGCTTGAAAATAATGACTTATGGGTTGCAACATAAAATTCTTTCTAATGTGTAAAGATTAATTTCTCTCATATGCATGTGCTGCTCAATGCCTATTTTCAAGTTTGAAAATATAGGGACTACAAAATGGGGTGCTAATCTGCTGGTAGCTATAGCCTACTGTAACTAGTCTTGTGTAGAAACCTAAAAATGCCATTATTAGCACAATTACTTGAATGAATACATGGTTAGTAGAGAACTAAGTAAAAATATGGGTATTGGATTAAAATTTTGATGAAATTTCATGATATAGTCATCATATTATTCTACGCATATAAAAATCAAATTATAAGTTATATGGGTTCTAATTAAGGAAATAAAGCTATGATTAAAAGACCCTAAGAAAGGATGAGATATGAAAGACATGTCTTTGTATATAGTATGAGACTAGGTATCTTAAAAATTGTATTTCAATTTAATATTATTGTGTTGATCAGTGCACATGTGGGTAACGATGTAATTCACTTTGGATATGGTATGTCAATGGATGAAACATTTTAATAAGAAAATTCTCCAAATACATAGTAATTAAGAGAACAAAATGTTACCATGTTATTATGCATAGTTAATTAAACATGCATAGTTTGGAACCTATGGTTTCCTGTTAAGTAAAGAAATATCATAACTGAGATATGCAAGAGGCATAAAGTGAATTCCAATCTAACCTAAGCTAGGGATGAGATTGTGAACTATGTTCAGAAATACAATATGACATACTGTATACATATTAAAGAATACATAATACATTAACAATGGTAGGATAATAAGGTCAATGAGACTGAAACCAAAATTACCTCTAGAGTAAATACATAATTAGAGTTAAGAACAACTCCTCGTGATTCTTGGTTGTTAGTAGAAAGACGATATTAAGATTATGAGTACATTCTCAAAAGATCACTCAAATTTATAATATGACATAACATGGGCAACCACAAAATCCACAACCTTAATGAACATATACATCTAGATACAGATGAGGTTCGGTGAATATCTCACCGAGAAGATTCATTAAGAAATATGCTTTGAATAGAAGGATAGAAGATCTTAAAAGTATATTTTTTGATAAAATTGATGAGGGAATAATGATCAATAGGTTTCTACATAGCTGAGTAAAGTATACTTGCAGATTAGATATGATGGTGCTTGATGCATTAGAGAAATTCAAAGCATCATAATGAGTAACAAGAATGGTATACTAGATTTAGAACATGACGATCTGAATTAATAGGAAAATGCTTGGTAAACCAAAAGGGTTTCACATAATTATCGCTTATGATGATCTAAGGATCTTATGTTAGTAGAAAAATAACACATGCATCAAGTAAGATAAGAAAAGGGATAACAAGGTATGCAATAGATCATTACTAAATTAATATGATGACTTCACTATATTGATGACTAAATGATACTGGTAATCGAGATCGTGTATACAATTGGTTTGATAAAATTCTATCCAAAAATATATTCAAATAGATTTGATAACAAGACAAATTGATGTACATATTTTGTATCACTAATTCCTATTAGGCAATAATGCGAAGTTTTCCTGACAGATGCCATTGCTAATGTTCTTTAGGTTGAATAGGACAACATAAGAATTGTTTCATAAACCACGTGGGAATTCATGTTAATAAAATTGATAATGTCTCTTTGTTTAAGGGTTATTTAATGTTAAAAAGAGGTTTTAACATGTAATTACCCTAGGATCACACCCTCGTTCACATAGTGCATAAAAACGTAAAGGGTGTGGAATTGAAAACATTGAAACTTTCATTTATAACTCATGAAGGGGAAGTGAGGTTATACCTACACTGAATTATTCATGGACAATAAGAGGTTGAGGTGTAAAAATATCATATGACATGATTATATAAGAAAATAATAGTATGATTAAGTGGAAGTCATATTCTGTTATTGTTAAAACCTTGTCCAAATGACAGATTTAATCCCAAAACTCAAAGTTATGGGTATGATAAAGTTGTAGTATGCATGATTTCTTGTATGACATTGTATTACAACCACATGACCCAAGAAAAATGAATTTCTAAACAAAGGAACATGAATACTTTGACATAAAGATTTTCACTGGTTGCAGAAGATGAATAGGTCCAGGAAATTCCTTATTCTCCTATCAATAAATTGAGCACAGTTTGTTCCACTTACCTAAAGGAAATATAAATAAATGAAGGAATTTTTTGCATAATACTAACATGGTTAGAAACATGTGGATGAAGTATATGTCATGCAGGCGACGTTATGAACATTGGTATGGTGTACCAGTGGTACATATGGTACTATGTACAAGTCGTACATCTGGTACTAGTATGAATACATGTATTGCATAATAATATATTACATGTTTAGTTGTGTGTGTGTAATACACACTATGTGTAGGTACACATGAAGACACTGGGTGATTGTCTGGTATGCCAAACAACCTAGAGTGTGTACATAAGAAGGAATCTAAGAAGAGATTCAAGGATTAGTATCAGTGTTTTATTTCATTTTTATATGCATGTGACTATGAGCCTGACCTATGACGATTACATGTGATCTATAATTGATGGGTATAAATGATTTTGATGGTTATGTGTGAGCTAACGTGATATGATATTTTGTACATATTGTTTTGGAAAATGTGCTAGTTCACTTGTTGTATGCAGAGAAACAACAAGAAGCAAGTGTTCGACAAGAACACAAAGGCTTGGAAGAATGTAGGGGAAGAACATGCATTTCTTCAAATAAAATAAATGATGAAAAATATAAGTTGTAGCTACTTAAATAGTAGTATTGTATATCAAATTATGATATTAATTGTGGTAAACATAGTTGAGCTTCTGCATCTAAAATCTCTCATAAAATTGATTGAAACCAATGTTATAGGTAGAAAGGGAAGGAGATATGTTGGGAGAACTCCTTTGTAATATATATATATATATATATATATATATATATATATATATATATATATATATATATATATATATATATATATATATATATATATATATATATATATATATATATATATATATATATATATATATATATATATATATATATATATATATATATCTATATCAGAAGATCTGCATCAGATGGCCAGACCATGGGAGTGATCTAGGTGGATATTGGTGGCCACCTTCCAATTCCGCTTGGACCCACAACATTTTTTCTTCTAGTTTTTCAGTTTCCTTAATTTGTAGCACATTTTACTATTTTTAGCAGTTTTTTGGGTCCTAAACTTCTGGAGCCGTTTTGAGGACCTAAACGACGTATTTTTGGTAATCTACTGTTAGTGGTTTTTTAATGAATTCAACTTTTCCATCATAGTCCTCAGAGAGATCATTCCAACGGGGTATCATGCGTGTCAAACAAGGATAATATGACCAAGTCACGACCTTAGGAAGTTGGTTGTCAAACTAACCCCAATGGGGCCGATAAACTCTTGGCATTACAACTCCTCGGGTTAGGGTTTTGGTTGTTTACAGTTTGCTCTTATTGTTCAATAATAAAGAGGCCCTTGAGCCTCATTGTAAGGCAGCTCACAGTCATGTAGCCAACACATCTCTTCTTAGGGATATGATACCATTGCCTGAGCTAGTTTATTTCCATTTCTGTCACTATGCATATTTTAGTATTTTACATTAATGAAATGAAGTATTATTTCAGTTGCATATCTGTATTTATGGTTACATCTGTAATTTTTTTCATTGCTGTTTAAATTCAGATCATTGGTATGAGAGTGGTCTTCTCTTTCTCTATTTTTCTTTGCATGTCTCCAACGAGGTTGGGATATAAGGAGTTAGAGCTTGAACTGGTCAAACCTTTGCAAGAGTAGCCTTGCAAATCCCAACGACCTCCCATGGCGGATGAAAAGAAAGATGAGGGGGCAGGAGATCCTATCAAAATCTTGCTCGAAGAGGCCCTCAGGTGACAAACAAACTCGTTGATGGACAAATTTTCCCAGATCCTTCAGTGCCCACCCAGGGGTGACACATCTACTTCCAGCAGTTACTCTAGAAGTGCCACACCCTTTAAGGTAAAATTTAACTTTTACATTCTCACATTGGAGGGTCAAATAGATGCAAATGTTGTAGATAAATGGTTAAAACTACTAGAAGGGTATTTTTTGTTCGTGATTTTTCTGGATGGGAAAAGATTACTTTTTCTCTACTCAACGTGCCCCCAATGTTAAGGATTGGTGGGAAACCTACTACGAGCAGAAGGATGAAAGTATGACCTCACCATTTTCAGCCGCACCCACCTGGAATTCATTCCACGATGCCATCAAGAGCAGTAACACCATGTCAGAAGGTATGAGGATAAATACATAAAGTGGAAAACGTTGCAGTAGGGAAGGGACCAAGATGTGATGGAGTTTACCAATATTTTTCATACCCTTCATGCAAAGTTAGGTATCAAGGATACTTAGCAGCATTTGGTACTCGAATACTGTGACTTCCTACACAAGTACATCCAGGAAGAGATGGAATTTTGGGACCTCTCCTCGCTCAGAATGATGTACAGATGCACTATCAAGATCAAGTAGAATTTTATATAGAAGAAGCAAGACTTTCGATCTACGAATCTGAAGCAAGGGAAAGGTGCCCCCAAACCACAGAATAAAGGACAAAGCCAAGGCAGGGTGACCTAGAACAACCTACCAAAGCTACAAGAAAAGAACAACACCGCGAAGCCGAAGAAGGACATGGGAAAGTGGTGTGAGTTCCATAAGAGCTCCATTCACAACACAAGTGAGTGTCGAGCCAAGCAGTGACTGGTGGCTGAGCTAAAGGCTTTGGAATCAAATGCATGTTTCAACTCAGAGTCCAAATGTAACAAGAGGAATGATAAAGGGAAGTAGATTATCAATGTGGGGCCCAACACCACAGTTGCTACCACGAAGATCCAGAAGGAGGAACCCAAAGATCTAGAGGAGGAGGAGCGCCTCTTCCACTCCTAGATGTGGGTAAAGGGTTTCACACTACAGTTCATTATCGACATTGGGAGACAAAAGAATCTCATTTTTGCGGAGGCCGTGAAGCGGCTAGGGTTACTGACCACATCACATCCCCAACCGTACACCATCGATTGGCTTCACCAAGGACGAGATATTTGTGTGAGCCAACAATGTCGGCTTTCGTATAACATGAAGCCCTTCACTGATGAGGTATTATGTGATTTTTCTCCCCTTGATGCTTGTGATGTATTATTAGGCCAACCATACTTGTGGAAGTGACATGATGTGTATGAATCAAGGCCTTTTGTTGCTATTGTTGCTTTGGGAAATAAGTTGTACATGATATCGGAGGTAGCACCACCTACCACCATCTCTTTGGTTACTATAAAATATTGTAGTAAGCTCATTTCCAAAACTGGGAAATTTTTTTTCCTAAAGATATGCCCTCAGGGAAAGAAGAAGATGATGGCCACAACCTCCAGACATGCCCCTCTGCACGAGAACTACAGATGGACAAGGTCATCGAGGAGTACAAGGACATATTCACCTCCCTTGGAGGGGTTCCTCTGCATTGTGAGGTCAAGCACTCCATCGATATGACCCTAGGTGCGCCGCTGTCCAATTGACCAATCTATCAGCGCTCCATTTTCGATAATGATGAAATCAAGATGCAGATTCAGGAGTTGCTACAGAAAGGTCACATCCAACCAAGTTCATCACCCTGTGGGAGCCTAACCATATTGGTACAGAAGAAGGATGGGACTTGGAGACTCTGTATTGACTATGAGGTGGTGAACAAGATCACTATCCAGAATAGATACTCGATCCCACAGATTGATGACCTTTTAGACCAACTTAAGGGGATAAAATATTTCAGCAAGATCGATTTGAACTGAGTATATCACCAAGTACCAATCAAACCCTCTGATGTGTGGAAGACTTCCTTCAAAGCCAAGGAGGGCATTTTCGAATGGTTGATTATGCCTTTCAGGTTGACGAATGTTCTTGCATCCTTCATGAGGCTGATGGATGACATCTTGTGGCCATTCACCAACTCCTTTGTAGTGGTATATTTTGATGACATCCCAATCTTCAGCCAGAGTTGGCAAGAGCACCTCCACCACATCTGACAGGTTCTCCAAACATTGCGACAACACAAGTTATGTGCCAATTTGGAGAAATACAGTTTTGGCATGACCCAAGTTTAGTATATGGGATACATTATCAATGAATGGGGGGTTTATGTGGATCCATCCAAGATCCAAGTCATTCAGGATTGGCCATCTCGAACCAATCTGATAGAGCTTCGCAGCTTTCTAGGTCTTGCCAACTTCTACCGCAGGTTTGTGTTCGGATTTTCTCATATCACTTGGCCCTTGAGTCAAGTCACCAAGTGAGGAGCGGAGGAAAAATTCTTTTGGTCTGAATCTCAATAGAAGGCATTCATAGAGTTGAAACATTAGCTTTGCTCACCACCAGTGCTCACATTCCCAGACTTGCAACAACCATTTGAGATCGAGACAAATACCTCTGATTGTGCTATTGGGGCAGGCCTTACTCAACACACGCATCCATCGACATATCACAATGAGACACTTTTAGACACAGTCTTAAAGTATCCCACTTATGACAAAGAGATGTATTCCGCTGTGCAGGCCTACCGATAATGGAAGCGTTACATTTTGGGGAAGGAAATCGTCATCCACATAGACCATCAGCCCCTACAGTTCATACAGATGCAAGGAAAGTTGCAGAATGATCGCGATCAGAAGTGGTCCACACACTATAATAATTCCATTTGAATATCAAGTATAAGCAGGGTAGCACCAATAATGTTGCAGATTGCCTCAGTCAACCATCGATCATGGTGTTAACCACCGTGCTCAACTCTTGTTGGCATAAGACTCTTGATTGCCCACTTCTCTACAAAAACGACCCAGAATTTGGCCACACATACCAGACACCCTTGCAGGGTCAGCATGTTCCATATTTTCACCTTCAAGATGCCCTGTTATGCCACCTAGGTCACCTTTGTGTTCCTTCAAGCGAGCGTGCCAAGATGAATTGGGAGGAACACTACAGTCATGTTGCTAGGAATTTTGGGGTCAAGAAAATGGTGGCAGTACTACAAAAGTATTTCTATTGGCTGAATCTTTGACAGGATGTTGGGAAGTACATCAGATCCTGCATTGCCTGCACCATTTCCAAATCAACCATCAAGAAGGAAGACCTCTATACTTTGTTGCCTACCCCTAATCGACCTTGGGAATCCATATCCATGGATTACAGGTCAGGCATTCCTTCTACTAAACATGGAAACGACTATGTTTTTGTTGTCATCGAAAGGTCCTTGAAGATGGCTATTATGGTAGCTAGAAAGAAGAATATCACAACAAAAGCCACTACTAAAGTCTTCATTAAATGAGTGTGGGTACACTTTGGGATCTCATAGTGTATCATCTCAAATCGGGACAATAGGTTCCTTTGTACATTTTGGTCTAGTCTTTGGTTGATGTTGGACACCAAACTCATTGAGTCCACAATTTTCCATCCCCAAATTGACGGTCAGACAGAGGTTGTCAACAGGATGATCGTACACATTATGTGCATGTACAACTCAAAGAATCCATGCACATGGGATGAGAACCTCCCCTATGTTCAACAAAACTATAATCGGGCTCTCCACAGCTCGACTGGCCACTTCCTTTTCAGGTGGGCTTGGAATTCCAGCCACTATGTCCCATTGATGCGGCCATGAAATTTGTAGCTAGTCAGGTAGATTCGGCTCATGTCCAGTCTGAAATAGATAAGGAAAATAACTTCATTGTGAACATCCAACATGTCCGTTAGTAGGTCCACGACAGTATAGGGAAATCAAATGCAAAGTACAAGCAATGACATGATCAACATCGAGTGCCACACAAGTTTTAGGTGGGCGACAAACTCTGTGTTGGGTTGTGTTATATTCTTTCCATGACTAGCCCACATAGTTAACCGGGGGTTAGAGGTGGGGCAAAGCCCCCTTCGTTGAATTGATTATGTAGCAGGGGGGGGGGGGTGGGTCAGAGGGGGTTTGAGGCATACTCGTAACCCCACTTTATGGGGTCCAAGGCAGTGCCCGGGAAAATTCTAGTTTTAGACCTTACGTTAGGATTAGCGGACCCACCTATTGTTTTGTGCATGATTTTCGCACATGTTTCTTAGAGGCGATGGTTTTCGGTCCATGGTATAGGACACGATGGTTTTCGGTCCATGGTATTGGATGCTCTGGCATGTATAAATATGTATTATAACATTGAAAGGAAAATAATGAGAAATCAAGCTGGTAGTCCCAGTTTTTGGATCTAGGGGAAAATCTCTGTGTATATGGGTTGTATGTGTTATGCTCTCGCATTTTTTATTTTATGTGTTTTAGAATTCATATGTAGGTAATTTATGTATGGGGTTAAAACCTACATTTGGTACCAAAGGAGTTTTCGCTTCAATGGGATGCCTTTTCTGCTGAGGGGTTTCGCTCGGGCCTATGGTAGACTCTGTTCAGTGGGAGATCTATGAGGTCGATTCTGGTGGTGAAAGAAGATGGCAAGCAGTGGAAAGATAGAGATCGAGATATTTAATGGTCATAGTTTTGAGTTGTGGAAACTGAAGATGGAGGATCTATTGGTGGATAAAGATCAGCAGATCATGGTAGATCCAGGTACTAAACCAACGTTAGTGTTTGATGAAGAATGGAAGAAGTTGGATCAGAAGGCAAAGAGCACAATACAATTGTGTGTCTTAGATTCAGTATTGCTAAATGTATCAGGGGAAGCTACGACAAAGGCTTTGTGGGATAAGTTAGGGACTTTGTACTGATCTAAGTCTTTGGTGAATAAACTCTTCCTGTGGAAAAAGATGTATAACATGGGGATGAAAGATGGAGACTCAGTGACAGAGCATCTGAATGCATTTAATACTGTGGTAAGTCAGTTAGAATTTGTTGATATTAAAATCTCAAATGAAGATAAGTGAATCAGTTTATTGTGTTCTCTACCAGATTTGTGGGATAGTCTGGTTATTGCAATAGGTAGTAATGCAACTACCTTGCAGTTTGAAGAAATAGTCTCATCCTTGCTGACGGAGGAGATGAGACGGAAAAATATGGAGAGCTAGAATGGTGATGCCTTGTATGTATGAGGACGATCCCAGAATAGAAACAAAGATAAGTCATCGAGTGGGAGATCTAACTCTAGAGGGAGATCTAAATATCCAGGAAAACCTGTAAAGGTGGTGTGCTGGAAATGCAGAAAGGAAGGGCACTTCAAAAGGGACTGTAAATCTAAACCTCTTGATAAGGGAAAGGGATCTGATGATTCTCCTTTTGTAGAGGTGAAAACCACCTCAAATGAAGGTGGGGATGTGTACTTGGCTTCTTCAAGTACACATGTAGATCATCAGGCATATTTGATTGACTTAGGTGCATCCTTTCACTTCACTCCCCATAGAGATTGGTTCTGCGAGTATGAGAAATATGATGGTGGTGATGTCTTCTTAGGGGATGATAGGAAGGCTAGAATCATTGGTGGTGGAAAAGTAAAGTTGAAGTTGTAAGGTGGAAGGGTTAGAACACTTCTGGGTGTTCTACATATTCCTACATTGGCTAGAAATCTGATTTCTGTAAGCAAGTTGGATGATGCAGGTGTAAAGACAGTGTTCGAGAAAGATACCTGCAAGATGGTTCTGGGAGCATTGGTATTGATGCGGGGAGTTCGGATTGGAACTCAGTACAAGCTACAAGGTAGCACTGATGTTGATGGGTGCAACAGTTCTGTGGTTCCTGAAAGTGGAGCAGAAAATCTAGTGGTCTCTAGAGAGAAGACCATGTTGTGGCATCAAAGGCTTGGACATATTGGAAAGAAGGGCCTTCGAATACTTCATCGTAAAGGTATGGTAGAAGGTATGAGTAATAGCTCCCTAGATTTTGATTCCTATGAAAATTGTGTATATGGGAAGCATAATCAGGTGAGTTTCCCCTCTCGTAGTAAGAGGGCGAAACAGATATTAGATCTTGTGCACAGTGATGTGTTTGGACATGTGAAGGTTGCATCACTAGGTAAATGTGTGTACTATGTATCATTTATAGATGACTTCTCAAGGAATACATGGATATATTTTCTTAATAAGAAATCTAAAGTCTTTGACAGGTTTAAAGAATTTAAGGCTTTAGTGGAAAACTAGAAAGAGAAGAAGATAAAGGTGTTGAGGACAGATAATGGTGGAGAGTTTTGCAGCAAGGAATTTGAAGAATTCTGTAAGAAGTGTGGCATAGCACGGCAGAAAGCTACTCCATATACACCTCATCGAAATGGAATTGCAGAAGGAATGAACAAGACGTTGATGGAAAGGGCAAGAAGCATGATCAATGGTGCCAGGTTAGGACAGGGATTCTGGGCAGAGGCGGTGGATACTACATGTTACCCTGTCAATAGGTCACCTCATCAGCGTTGAAGGATAAGACTCCAAAAGAGGTATGCACTGGTAAGAAACCCTCTCTTTCACATCTGATGGTATTTGGATGTGATGCATATGTACATGTTCCAAAGGAGAAACGAATCAAGTTGGATAGTAAACTTGAAAAGTGCATCTTTATGGGGTATAAGGATGGTTTAAAGGGTTATAAGCTTTGGAACCCAGTTACACAGAAGGTTGTGTACAACTAAGATGTGGTGTTAATAGAGGTAAAATATGTTATGAAACATGAATTCCAACCAAAGGAACCTGAGAGGATAGAGTTTGAGCTTAAGGAGGAAGAATCAGACTCTACAGCAGAGGAGGAATCAGAAGATGAAGAACCACAAACTCTAGGTGTGAGAAGATCAATTTGAGAAAGAAGGTAGCCGGAAAGGTATAGTCCATCTACTTTCTGTTCAAAATTTTCTTTATCTATTATTGATGATGATCCCAGAACTGTGAAGGAAGTAGTAGATTTAGAGGACAACAACCTCTAGAAAGAGGCCATGGTTGATAAAATGGCATATTTTCACAAAAATGAGGCTTGGGATCTGGTGGAGTTGCCGTCTGGAAGGAAACCCATTGACAACAAATGGGTATTCAAGAAGAAGACAAGTGTAGAAGGAAAGGTGGAGAAATACAAAGCTCGGTTGGTAGCAAAAGGTTATTCGAGGTGCCGAGAATTTAGTTTGGTGATACTTTTTCTCCTGTTGCCAAGGTAACTTCTATTAGATTGCTTTTATCTATTTTTGCTGCTTTTGATTTTGAGGTATAACAAATGGATGTGAAGCCAACATTTTCTTCATGGGGATATGGAAGAGGAAATATACATGAAGCAACCCGAAGGCTTTGCGGTGAAGCGTAAGAAAAACTAGTATGCAAGTTAAAGAAGTCTCTGTATGGGTTAAAACAGTCACCAAGGATGTGGTATCAGAAATTTGATACATTTATATAGGGACTTGGCTTCACCAGAAGCAAAGTAGATCACTATGTGTATTTTAAATTAACCGGTGACCGTGTTATTTATCTGGTCCTGTATGTGGATGATATGTTGCTATTTGGCAATGACAAAGAAATTATCCAGGATTTGAAAGCGCAATTGTCCTACAAATTTGCCACGAAAGATCTTGGTGCTGCAAACTATATTTTGGGCATGGAAATTAAAAGATATCAGGCAAAGAGGAAGATTTGTTTTAACAAGAGGAAGTATGTTGAGACAATACTGCAGAGGTTTAATATGCAGGATAGAAAACCAGTGAAGGTTCCTATTCCTGTAGGTGTGAGGTTATCTGCTGAACAGTGTCCCAAGACACAAGAAGAGGAAGAGGACATGTCCCGTGTTCCATATGCAAGTGCAGTTGGTAGCCTGATATATGTAATGGTCTGTAATAGACCAGGCATTGCATATGAAATGAGAGTATTGAGCATGCTTATGTCAAAACTAGGGAAGGAGCACTGGACAGCAGTGAAGCGGGTTTTCAGGTATTTGCATGGCACTAGTGATTATGGTTTATGCTACCAAGGAATATCAGGCTTGGACATAATGTTGGATACTCATGGCTTTGTTGATGCAGACTGGGTTGGAGATCTGGATCAGAGAAGATCTACAAGTGGGTATGTGTTTAACCTATTTGGAGGTGCAATCAGTTGGATGAGTAAGAAAAAATCTGTAGTGGCACTATCAACTACAGAGGTAGAATACATGGCAACCACTCATGCAAGCAAGGAAGTAGTTTGTTGCAGAGATTTTGTTCAAGTACGGGTTTAGTACAGGGAGCTACAAGGATAGACTGTGATAGCTAAAGTGCAATTTTCTTAGCAAAGAACCCCGCATATCATTCAAAGACAAAGCACATTGATGTTCAGTATCACTTTATGAGGGATATGATAGAAGACAAAAATGTGTTGCTGGTAAAGGTGGACACTTTGAAGAATATTGTAAATGCATTCACAAAATCTGTGACCTCTCAGAATTTCTCTTGGTGTAGAGAGACAATGGGCATTTCAGGGCTAGAAAGCTAACTAAGCTCTCTTGTGACCACCTGTGGAAAGAAAACAACAAGTGGGAGAATGTTGGGTTGTGTTATATTCTTTCCACGACTAGCCCACGTAGTTAACCCGGGGGTTAGAGGGGGGGCAGAGCCCCCTTCGTTGTGCCGATTGTGTAGCGAGGGTGGGTGGGGGGGTGGTCACAAGGGGTTTGAGGCATACTCGTAACCCTACATTATGGGGTCTAGGGCAGCGCCTTGAAAAATTTTGGTTTTGGACCCTATGTTAGGATGGGCAGACCCACTTATGGTTTTGTGTGTGATTTTTGCACATGTTTTTTGGACGCGATGGTTTTCGGTACATGGTATCGTACGCGATGGTTTTCGGTCCATGGTATTGGATGCTTCGACATGTATAAATATGTATTATAACATTGAAAGGAAAATAATGAAAAATCAAGTTGGTAGTCTCGGTTTTGGGATCTAGGGGAAAATCTATGTGTATATGTGTTTTATGTGTTATGTCCTCGCATTGTTTATTTTCTGTGTTTTAGAATTCGTATGCAGGTAATTTCTGTACGGGGTTAAATCCTACAGTTTCGTTGCATTTGAAAAAGGAACGCCTTACTGGAGCCTATCGGAAACTCAGACCACTATGATATGGTCCTTACACCATTACCAAGGCTATGGGAGACAATTCATTTGAGCTCAGCATTCACCCATTCCTTGGCTTGCACCCAGTGTTCAATGTGGACCACCTACGACCATACTTTCCACCATTACTAGACACATCTGATATTGTAGAACAACTCACACAAATAGAGTTAAATACGGGTTGCATGGAACAAGCTTCAACTGATCGGATCATGGGCATGCAAATCAAGCACACTCACAAGCAGAAAATCCAACTGTATCAAGTTGTCAAAGTAGGCCACCTCCTTCGCTATTGCAAGTGGCTCACCAGGGACCAAGTTCAACAAAAGTTTCCTCATCTCGTGCAGGAACTCAACGCAATGGTGACCATTGCTTCCTAAGGGGGAGGAATGATCCTGGTGGAGATTAGTGGCCACCCACCAATTACACTTGGACCCCTTTCAATTTCTTTAATTGTAGCACAATTTACTATTTTTAGCAGATTTTCAGGTCCTAAACTTCAGAAGCTATTTTGAGGTCCTAAACGATGTTTTTTTGGCAATCTACTGGTATCAATTTTTTTAGAGAATCATCATTTCCATTGTAGTCATCAGAGAGATCTTTCCAATGAGGTATCATGTGCGTCAAACAGAGATAATATGACCAACTCACGACCCCGGGAAGTTGCCTATCTAACTAACCCCAACGGGGCACATAAACTCTTGGCATTACATCTCCTTGGGTTATGATTTTGGGTTTTTAGGGTTTTATACTATAGTTCAAACATAAAAAGGCCCTTGAACCTCATTCAAAGGCAGTTTAGAGGCATGTTGCCACCACATCTCTTCTCAAGGATAAGCTACCATAGCCCAAGCTAGTTTATTTCCATTTCTGTTACTAGGCATATCTAAGTATTTTACATTAATGAAATGAAGTATTATTTCTCCTGCATCTCTGTATTTATGGTTATATTCTTAATTTGTTGCATTCCTATTTAAATCTGGATCATTGGTATTACAGCGGTCTTCTCTTTCTTTGTTTTTCTTTGGATGTCCCAATGAGGTAAGGATATAAGGAGTTAGGGTTTGAACTAGTCGAACCTTTGCAATACCAGCCTTGCAAACCTCGATGGCCTCCCATGGCAGATGAAAAGAAAGACGAGGGGGCAAGAGATCCTATCAAATATTACTTGAATAGGCCCTCGAGCGACAAAGGAACGCGATGATGGACAACTTTACCTAGATCCTTCATCGGCTACCCAGGGGTGACACATCTACTTTTGGTAGCTACTCTAGAAGTTCCACACCCTTCAAGGTACAAGTTAACTTTGGCATTCCCACATTTGAGGGTCAGATAGATGCAGAAGCTATAGATAAATCGTTAAATCTGCTAGAAGCGTATTTTTCTGTTCATGATTTTTCCAGATGAGAAAAGATTACTTTCACTCTGCTCAAATCTACCCCACATGTCAAGGACTGGTGGGAAACCTACTACGAGCAGAAGGATGAAAGTACGACCTCACTGTTTTTAGCCGCACCCACTTGGAATTCGCTCAGGGATGCCATCAAGGAGCAGTAATACCATGTCAAAAGCTATGAGGATAAATACATAAAGTGCACCAAGCTGCGACAAGGAAGGGACCAAGATGTGTCAGAGTTTACCAATATTTTTCGTACCTTTTGCACAAAGTTGGGTATTAATGATACTGAGCAGCATTTGATACTCAAATACAATGGATGCCTATAGAGGTACATCAAGGATGAGATGGAGTTTCGATACTTCTCCTCGCTTGACACAATGTATCGTTACACTGTCAAGATCGAGCATAAGTTTAAATAGAGAAAGGGAGACTTTAGATATGAGAATCTCAAGCAAGGGAAAGGTGCCCCAAACCGCAGAACAAAGGAAAAAGCCAAGGCAGGGTGGCATAGGACAACCCGCCAAAGCCACAAGGAAAGAACAACACCACAAAGCCAAAGAAGGACATGGGAAGGTGGTGTGAGTTCCATAAGAGCTCCATTTAGAACACAAGTGAGTGTTGGGCCAAGTAGTCACTTGTGGCTTAGCTAAAGGCTTCAGAATCAGATGCATGTTTCGACTCCAAGTCAAAACCCAACAGGAGGAATGACAAAGGGAAGCAGATTATTGATGCAGATCCCAACACCATTGTTTCCACCTCGAAGATCCAGAAGGAGGAACCTGAAGATCTAGAGGAGGACGAGTGCCTCTTTCACTCCTAGATGTGGGTAAAGGGTTCCCCACTACAGTTCATTATCGAAAGTGGGAGCTAAAAGGATCTCATTTTAGCAGAGGTCGGGAAGTGGTTAGGCTTACCGACCACAACACATCCCCAACTGTACACCATTGGATGGCTTCACAAAGGATAGGATATTCGTCTGAACCAAAAGTGTAACCTTCCTTACAACTTCAAGCCCTTCACTGATGAGGTATTATGTGATGTTGCTCCCTTTGATGTTTGTGATGTATTATTAGGAAAACCATACTTGTGGGAGCGACATGTTGTGTATGAATCAAGGACTCATGCTTTTATTGTTACTTTGGGGAATAAGTTGTATATGATACCAGAGGTAGCACCGTCTACCACCATCTCTTTGGTTGCTACAAAATAGTGCACTAAGCTCATTTCCAAAACTGGGAAATTTTCTTTCCTGATGATACACCCTCAGGGAAAGAAGAATATGGTGGCCACAACCTCCAAACAGGGCCCCTCTACACAATAACTACAGATGGACAAGGTCATGAAGGAGTACGAGGACATCTTCACCTCCCCCATAGGGGTTCCTCTACATTGTCAGGTCAAGCATTTACTCGATCTGACCCGAGGTGCACCACTGCCTAATGGACCAAGCTATCGACGCTCCGTTCTAGAGAATTATGAAATCAAGAGGTAGATTGAAGAGTTGTTGCAGAAAGGTCACATCTGACTGATTTCATCACCCTATGGGAGCCCAATCGTGTTGGTACAGAACAACGATGGGACTTAGAGACTCTGTATTGACTATCAGGCACTGGAAAAGATCACTGTATGGAATAGGTACACAATCCCACATATTGATGACCTTCTAGACCGACTGAAGGGGGAAAATATTTTAGGAAGATCGATTTGAGGTCAAGATGCCACCATGTGCCAATCGAACCCTCTGATGTGTGGAAGACTACCTTCAAAGCCAAGGAGGGCCTTTTCGAATGGTTGGTTATGCCTTTTTTGTTGAAGAATGCTCCTGCAACCTTCATGAACCTGATGGATGACATCTTGTGAGCATTCACCAACTCATTTGTAGTGGTATACTTGGATGACATCCTGATCTTCAGCCATAGTTGGGAAGAGCACCTCCACCACATCTGACAAGTTCTCCAAACACTGCGACAACATGAGTTATGTTCCAATTTGTAGAAATGCAATTTTGGCATGACCCAAGTTCAGTATTTGGGATACATTATTTATGAACGAGGGGTGCATGTGGATCCAACCAAGATCCAAGTCATTCAGGATTGGCCACCTCCAACCACTTTGATAGAGCTCCACAAATTTTTGGGTATTGCCAACTTCTACCATAGGTTGGTGTTGGGATTTTCTCATATCACTTGGCCCTTGACTCAAGTCACCATGGGAGGAGTGAAAGAAAAATTCTTTTGGTTTGAATCTCACAGAAGACATTCACAGAGTTAAAACATCACCTCTGCTTGGCACCAATGCTCACATTACCAGAATTACAACAACCATTTGAGATTGAGACAAATGCCTCCGACTATACTATTGGGACAATCCTTACTCAACACAGGCATCCAGTGGCATATCACAGTGAGAAACTTTCAGACACAGTCTGGAAGTATCCCACTTATGAAAAATATATGTATTCCATTGAGACAGTCTACCAACAATGGAAGCATTACATTTTGGGGAAGGAAATGATCATCCACACAGACCATCGGCTCTTGCAGTTCATACAGACGCAATGGAAGTTGTAGAATGATCGCCATTAGAAGTGGTCCACATACCTGTAACAATTCCATTTGAATATCAAGTATAAGAAGGGAAGCACCAATAATGTTGTAGATTGCCTCAGTCGACCACCAATCATGGCATTAACCACCGTGCTCAATTATTGTGGACACGAGAGTTTTGATTGGCCACTTCTCTACAAAAGCGACCCAGAATTCAGACACACATACCAGACACTCTTGGAAGGTCAGCATGTTGCAGATTTTCACCTCCAGGATGCCCTGTTATTCCACGTGGGTCACGTTTGTGTTCCTTCAAGCGAGCATGCCAAGATTATTTGGGAAGCACGCTACAGTCGAGTCGCTGGACATTTCGGGTTCGAGAAAACAGTGGCAGTACTGCAGAAGCATTTCTATTGGACGAATCTTGGATAGGATGTCAGGAAGTACATCAGATCATGCACTGCCTGTGCCATTGCCAAACCAACCATCAAGAAGTAAGACCTCTATACACTGTTGCCTACCCCTAGCTGACCTTGGAAATCCAACTCTATGGATTACATGTGAGACCTTCCTTCCACTAAACATGGAAATGATTGTGTTTTTGTGGTTGTCAATAGGTTCTCGAAGATGACCATTATGGTGGTCTGTAGGAAGAATATCACAACAGAAGCCACAGGTAAACTCTTCTTTGAACGAGTGTGGGTACACTTTGTTATCCCATAGACTATCATCTCAGATCAAGACAGCAGGTATCAGAGCAGGTATTAGCTTTTTTCTTACTTCGTTGTTTTATAGTTTATGTTGTTTTTGGGGTTTTGTTCTTGTTGGTTTGCTAAAGTGTTTAATGCAAATGGAAATCCTATTATTCTAAGGTCTTAAGAATACTTTTAAAAGTCAAGTATGGATAGAGATTTTAAGACAAGGTTTATGTCCCTTATGGTAACTTCCAAAACTTAGCACTTCAAAAGATCTCAAAACATGTTATTTATGAAATCAATACTTGAAAAAAAGTGTAAATATGCAGCTACTTAAATAAATAAATAAGTAAAAGATGA
This sequence comes from Pinus tabuliformis, assembly GCA_031772625.1. Taxonomy (NCBI): domain Eukaryota; kingdom Viridiplantae; phylum Streptophyta; class Pinopsida; order Pinales; family Pinaceae; genus Pinus; species Pinus tabuliformis. The sequence continues at coordinate 1,071,865,057 of CM062807.1, read as the reverse complement.
AATATTGATAATGAAATCACTGTCTCAGTTTCCCATCCAATTCCAGAAATAAAATCTAAACTATTGCATTCAAACAAACCAAAAAATACAGACTAATGAAAGTAAGATCAATTTACTTCACTTATAATTCGATAGCTCGCCAAGTAGCTTTTTAGGGTTAAGCCATGGCTCTGAAGATAACGTAAAATAACATGAAAAATTAATATCTAAATTACCTACTTGCATATTAATGAAAGCAAAATCAAATTACTTCACTTATAATCCAATAGCTCACCAACTAGCTTTTCGGGGTTAAGCCATGGCTCCAGAGATAACGTCAAATAACATGAAGAACTTGATATATAAACTACCTACTTGCAAAATGAAAGTAAGATCAAATCATTTCACTTATAATCCGATAGCTCGCCATGTAGCTTTTTGGGGTTAAGCCATGGCTTCGGCGATAATGTCAACTAACATGAAGAATTTGATATCTAAACTAGCTAATAGCAGCAAACAAATCTCACTAAAATCAAAGCATAACAACTAAAATTTAAAGGCTAAAAAGTTCAGTAGAGAAGCAAGTCTCAGACCACTACTTGATGTAAAAACTACTTAAAAAAGCTTGAGCAAAAACTAATAAGAAAATAGAATAACATGTAAAGAAAAAACTAATCTACAATCAACCGGTTGAACACACTTGCATGAATTAGAATTGCATGAATGGAAAATCTAAACTATCAAACTTGAAAGCAATAAAATGACATATTTGAATGAAATCAAAGCAAAACTATAAAGAAAAATCTACTCTACCTTACATTCTAATATGCTCCATGACATCTACTTAACATCTCCTTCCATGTTGAGAACATCAAAGCTTTATTCAAATTCTTCAAAATTACAAAGTACAACAAAGCTCTCCAAAGCTTTCTAAAGCCATCAAGGAAGAACTACAAACTCTAAGCTAAAGAACTAAAAAGCCAAGCTAAGCTAAGACTAACAAATAAAGTAGAGAGATCTCCTATTTATACAAAAAGATGAGAAGCCATCTCATTAATGAGAGTCCATGAATCTCTCCCTCTACCTCTAGAGTCCTAATCAAAATAGAAACTGATAAGACACATGTCTTCTTAGAGTTTCAATACAATTAGGAGATGTCACACATATCCTCATGATCCCATGATTCTCTCCACTCAAATTACAATTTGGCCTTAGGGTGCCACATAAAGGTCCTCTAGAAGCCTCTTTTTGACCTATACATGTCAACAATCTCCATCCACTTGTTAGGTATAAGAATATACACATTATTTTCTAATTTTTAACCACAAATTCACTTAAAACGGCTAAGAATTAATCAAGTTTGGAAAAACATAAATGTGGCCCAATGATAATGAAAGTGGGATGAATGTAGTGACATAGGAGGTGAAATGGAGGTAATATAGTGGACATAATAGTGAATGTCTAATGGAAATGAATGACATTTTCAAGACCCAACATACCCCCCAACTGAAGCTATTACATGTCCTCATGCAATATATATTACATTAATGCTTTTGATCCTTGAGCTTTGGCTTAACTTTGCATGATACCATTTGATAACTTCATATTTATGAAAAGTGTTTTACTTGAATTTCAACATGGTTGGTTCTTGTGTTACAACCATTTTTTTTTGGTTGCATTCTATTTTGATATTTGAACTTTGTGTAATGATATTTTGATTATTGTTGCAAAGTATATCTTTATTTCATTGCATGATGGTTGGTTCTTGTGTGACAACCATGATTTTGTTTGTATCCAATTTATCGTTTAAGCACTTTTTGAAAAGCCATTGTATGCTCATAATAACAATGTAATAGATAATATATGTTGGATGTATGTGGGCTCTTGAGTATGATATGGACATGGAAAGATATGAAGATGAATGAATTCCCCCCCAACTGATGGTATTGGCAATTTTATGAAATGAGGGGAATTCTATGGTGAAAAAGTTAGAAAATGATGTACCTTAACTTACCCTTTGGAATGGATGAGTTGTATGTGTGGTGGCTGCAAAATTATAATCATATTCTTCTTCAAGTGGCTGAACAAGAAAAGTCATGGATAAAGAGTTAAGATGACTTTTTATTGCTTCTACTAAAACTTCCTGAATCGGCTCCAAAATGTTGGAAATAATAGTCTTCATGTCTTCAAAACTTGTTGGCACAATTCCTACTATGTGAAAAGATGTTCTGATGTTGAAAATAGCAGGAAATTGTTGATTTAGTGACCATTAATGGATGCCACTAGTCAACACGAGAACTTTCACCATTGATGACAATGTAAGTCAAGATGCCCAAACACATCCTGTTAGGTACGAATGAATTTTCCGATGTCGAGTCACCTACAAGATCTGACGAACAAAGGACATTAATGTATTCCCATTGTTTGTCAGTATGAGAACTTGCCATTAAGGCATGCAAGCCTCAAGGTGTCTTTACAAGGAACTTAGAGTCAAAGGACTATGGACTCAATAATTTGCATTGAAGCAGGGCTTATTTGTGGAATGAAAATGACAGGAAAGGGAAGATGAAAATGGAAGACGGAAATGGAGACAAGAAATGGTAATGGGCAATAAGCATGTGAATGAGCCTCTTTCTTTTATTTGTGGGTTATGAATGGACAAAAAGAGATGGAAAGTGTATGTGAATGTAAATGGAAAATATGGAGGAAAATGAGATGAATGGTTTATTATGAGGTATGGATGTGATAGAAATAATAGTATTTCAAAAATTTTCAAGTGTTTGGATCTGATTTTGCATCACCATATTTCCTCTTTGTTGTTGATCATCCTCTTATGAAACAAATTGGTCTCTTAGAGAGACACCATTCTCTTGTAGTCATTTGTCCTTCCTCCTAGAACCTGAAAAAAATTAATACATTTTCTGCAATGGAATGTAAGATTATCAAAGGAGAGAGGTGATCAATTTCTCTAGTTATGATATTTACACACAAAACTAAGAATTTGTATTAATGAAACAAGTTCTAAAAGGAAAAATCAAAAGAATTTATACCTATTTTGGAATTAGTGCCTCAGGTTGATGTTGCTTCTTTTCAGCAATTTATTTCATTATTTGACGTTTCAAACTCGAATGATGGATTTCTCATTGTGTAGATCTTGTTGAGATCTTTCCAACGATACTTGAATCATCAAAATCTGATTTTGTATGAGAAAGTTAGGCTGATTTGAACAATGAGGTTTTTCAGCTGCAAATTGATGTTTAGCTATGAAATTGGACTTTAGTTGCGGAATTTGCACAGTTTCTGTAGCTAAAAATCTTAAATAAAAAGTTAGCCATTCATCTTTCATCATCAGTCCAAAATTAATCAATACCTTCATAAAAGTGAGCAAATAACTTATTCATTTCATTGATTCAAAAGTATGATTATTTCTTGACAGGCGGCGACTTAGTGTGGCAACTTAGTGTGATGACTTAGTGATAACACACACCTTGACTTCCCTTTGACCAAGGTCTTTTTCATGGACTCAGATCAATTGAATAGGACACCATCCATGTACTGACATTTTCTGAGCTAACCATGTGGTTTTTTCGTCTCTTGACACCTATAAGCTATAGAAGTATGAAAATGGCTGCGAAATTGCCAGTTAGCTATTAAATCAGGTTGCATTCTATAGCTAAAACATAGTCAACGATCATTTTTATGATTTTAGTTATTGGAAAAGAGATTTTATGCAGCCAATTACCAGGTAGAGAGAGCCTAAGCTCACAGTTGGTGCAAAAGACCAATTATTCATGATCTGCTATATATTTTTGTTTAATTGTCTTCACTGTCTACCTGAAAAATAAAAAACTTTGTAGATGGTATATGAAGCAAAATAGTTTTAGTGATAAAAATATATCAGAGTAATGGAAATGTATGATCTCTTCAACAAATTAATGACTGCTACAACAATCATTTGACACATATCCCTGACTGCAAAATGACCCAATGGAGGATACTCAGCAAAGGTTTCAAACTTGACGGCAATGTGGCAAGTGTGGCAATCCAACACAGGGGCATAACCAGATTCATACTAATAACCTGTGCGGTAAAGTTGGCAGCTTCCTTTGTTGGATGCCATGTAACCATGCTTAAGATTCTTAACTCCTGGCATTGAATACTTTGCCACATCCATCCATCGGCTATGAAGAGTCGTATTCAACTTGTTCACATTAACCATTGTCATGTTCGATCATGTTGTTAAACGGGAAGTAACAGAACAGGTACATACAGGTGGCAAAAAGTGGGAGACATGTAATCATGTTTAAATGCTAGCACACAGTTGATTCCTAATTGGAATTCCCTTCCCCAGACAGTCAAATTAAACCAAACTACTAGTTTATTATTTCAAATTCTGTTTTTTCCTCTCGCAGCCTGCAAAAATGGGCTTCAAAGAACTGCGAAAATCTCCCATACCACTTCAAATTTCTTAAAATGATTTCTCAGTTATCTAATTAACCCTATTGCTGAAAAAACCCATGTTTTATTATTTGCAAATTTGTCTATGTTTGGCCAGATCATGCAATTGAAGTTTGACGTTTTTCATTGTTTTGTGTTTTCCTGAATGATTGTTTTTACTATTTTGCATCTTATGAATTGCTGCATTCGTTTTTTTTTTGTTGATTTGCAATTTGAACACAGGGAAATAACAAATGAACAGTATTGAAATTTTCAAGGACATTGGCGTTGTTTCATTTGTTATGAACAGGTATTTTGACTGTAAGTGATGGAATGTAAGTGATGGTTTCACGGAGGTGGAACGGTTGTATGAGCGGAAGATGGAGGAGGATTGCGGAGAAAACCAGTAGTTGCAAAATGGAAAGAATACAGGGCATGCAATGAAAATGAGTTCACGGAGCATAGGCTTGTATAAACAGACCCTGAACTTGCAATCGTAAACTCAGTGTGAGAGTATGGAAACAAAGTGAGTCTGACAAAATTTTAAAATAAAATGTTGCAGAGTGGATGTTAGCAAATTCATAAAATGACTATGGAGTGGTGTATTGGATTGAAGAAAACAAAATTTCCTTTATCCTCTTATGAAGATCCGAAGTCCCGAGAACAGAAATTAAGAACAAAAAATATTTTGTTCTCTCGGACTTGCCAATTGATAGATCACTCCACCATTTCTCAGTTTGCAAGATAGGAAGGAATTGCTGCAAGTGAACCTCTGAAATATCTATCATCGCAGAATTTCATAAACTTCAACAATTCACGTGTGCTCTATGTGGCGCATGTATGTGACCTTCAACTTCACAGTTGGATACCTTGATATTGTTGCAAATGAATTGGTAGTTCTATTGATATTTCAACACAATGGGTTGTTAATGACTTTTCTACAAGATATCCAGTTAATCCTGCATACCCTTTATTTGAAAACCAGATCAACAGAAGTCCAACTAGATTCCAAAAACACAGAGTTTTTATTTTGACACAACAATCCATGCAATTTGATTTATTTGATATTTTCATTTTTTTTTAATGTTATTGCAGGTTTGTTTCAAGGCCGAAGCTCAAATAGGAATGCAGATTTTCTATTGAGGCCACAGTGGAAATTGGAATTGGAGATAGCCATTGATTGTTTTTCTTTTTTTTATCTGAAATTGTGAAATTTTATAAGAAGGATTAATGATTTTCAATTTCAGGGAGCAAAGACTTCAAGTAAAATATACTAAAAACAGAACTTTGACTAAGGTCTTAAGTTGATTTTTTATCAATCTGGGCTGGGTGACTAGGATAGGATCCATGTCGGGACAATTCTAGAGATGCCCATGTGGTTGGTTTCTTCATTGGATGCTTGTAACTTGCTAAACCTTGAAATTAGCTGCAGAATTCATAGTTAGCTACGGAATCAGACTGCATTCCGCAGCTAATTTGCATAATCTTATTAAATTAGGACACAATGTTTTGAGGAACAGTACAAACCATAACCAGTCAGTCATGGACATCTGAACCTATCAAAGCAGTTGGATTTTTATTATTATTATTTTTTTCATTTCAATTTTTTTTAAATTGAATCAATTGAAATGATGAAGTTTATTTTTTCTTCTTTCTTTTTTTAAATTTTTTTTATTTTACATAACAATTCTTTTTCTGATCCTCCAGATCACAGAAAGTTCCAGAGGAGAGCATACTCAAGAATTATTGAATTTTTTTTAAAATGTAAGAAATAAGGTCTCCTAATTACACTTCCCCGGTAACGACGCAAAAATGCTTAGTCAATTTAACATCTTAAATTGCTCTACATAAATTATCAATCCGGGTATTGTAAACTGATGAAGTGTGGTGCACCATATGTGCTTAATTAACTTTTTTCTTACTTCGTTGTTTTATAATTTATGTTGTTTTTGGGGTTTTTTTATTGTTGGTTTCCTAAAGTGTTTAATGCAAATGGAAATCCTATTATTCTAAGGTCTTAAGAATACTTTTAAAGGTCAAGTATGGATGGAGATTTCAAGACAAGGTTTATGTCCCTTATGGTAACTTCCAAAACTTAGGACTTCAAAAGATCTCAAAACATGTTATTGATCAAATCATTACTTGAACAAAAGTGTAAATATGCAGCTACTTAAATAATAAAAAAGATGAAACACTAATCATGAAATCACTGTCTCTATTGTCCATCTAATTACAGAAATAAAATCTAAACTATTGCACTCAAACAAACCAAAAATTGCAGACTAATGAAAGTAAGATCAATTTACTTCACTTATAATCTGATAGTTCGCCAAGTAGCTTTTTGGGGTTAAGCCATGGCTCTCGAGATAACGTCAAGTAACATGAAGAATTCATATTTAAATTACCTACTTGCAAATTAATGAAAGAAAAATCAAATTACTTCACTTATAATTCGATAGCTCGCCAAGTAGCTTTTTAGGGTTAAGCCATTGCTTCGGAGATAACATAAAATAGCATGAAGAACTTGATATCTAAACTACCTACCTGCAGAATGAAAGTAAAATCAAATAACTTGACTTATAATCCGATAGGTCGCCAAGTAGCTTTTCGGGGTTAATCCATGGCTTCGGAGATAATGTCAAATAACATGAAGACTTTGATATGTAAACTAGCTAATAGCAACAAACAAATCTCACTAAAATCAAAGCATAACAACTAAAATTTAAAGGCTAAAAGGTTCAGCAGAGAAGCAAACCTCAGATCACTACTTGATGCAAAAACTACATTAAAAAGCTCGAGGAAAAGCTAATAAGGAAATACAAGAACATGTAAAGAAAAAATTAATCTACAATCAACCGGTTGAACAAACTTGCATGAATTAGAATTGCATGAATGGAAAATCTAAACTATCAAACATGAAAGCAATAAAATGACATACTTGAATGAAATCAATGGGAAACTACAAAGCAAAGTCTACTCTACCTTACATTCTAATATGCTCCATGACATCTACTTCACATCTCCTTCCATGAGGAGAACATCAAAGCTTTATTCAAATTCTTCAAAATTACAAAGTGCAACAAAGCTCTCCAAAGCTTTCTAAAGCCATCAAGGAAGAACTACAAACTCCAAGCTAAAGAAATAAAAAGCCAAGCTAAGCTAAGACTAACAAATGAAGGAGAGAGATCTCCTATTTATACAAAAAGATGATAAGCCATCTCATTAATGAGATTCCATGAAAATCTCCCTCTACCTCTAGAGTCCTAATCAAAATAGGAACTTATAAGACACATGTATTCTTAGATTTTCAATACAATTAGGAGATGTGACACATATCCTCATGATCCCATGATTCTCTCCACTCAAATTCGAATTTGGCCTTAGGGTGCCACATAAAGGTCTTCTAGAAGCCTCCTTTTGAGCTACACATGTCAACAATCTCAACCCACTTGTTAGGCATAAGCATATGCACATTATTTTCTAATTTTTAATCACAAATTCACTTAAAAAGGCTAAGAATTAATAAAGTTTGGAAAAACATAAATGTGGCCCAATGATAATGCAAGTGGGATGAATGTAGTGACATAGGAGGTGAAATGGAGGTAATATAATTGACATAATAGTGAAAGTGTAATGGAAATGAATGACATTTTCAAGACCCAACAACAGGTTCCTTAGTACATTTTGGTCTAGTCTCTAGTCGATGCTGGACACCAAACTCACTGAGTCCACAGCTTTCCATCCCCAAACTGATGGCCAGAAATAGGTTGTCAACAAGATGATCGTACACATTCTGCGCATGTACAACTCAAGTTATCCACGCACATGCGATGAGATCCTCCCCTATGTTCAACACAGCTATAATCGGGCTCTCCACAGCTAGACTAACAACAACCCTTTTCAGGTGGGCTTGGCATTCCAGACACTATGTCCCGTTGATGAGGCCATGACATTTGTAGCTACTTAGGTAGATTCGGCTCATGTCCAGTCTAAAACAGATAAGGGAAACAACGTCATTGAGCACATCCAACATATCCACCAGCACGTCCATGACATTCTAGAGAAATCAAATGCCAAGTACAAGCAATAACATGATCAACATCGGGTGCCAGATAATTTTCAGGTGGGTGACAAAGTCTAGTTGTCTTTACAAAAGGAATGCCTTACCGGAACCTATTGGAAACTCAGACCACTGTGATATGGTCATTACACCATTACCAAGGTTGTGGGAGACAATGCATTTGAGCTTAGCATTCCCCCATTCCTTTGTCTGCACCCAATGTTCAATGTGGACTGCCTAAGGCCATACTTTCCACGATTACTAGACACATTCGACATGGTAGAACAACTCACACCAACATATTTAAATCCAAATTGCAAGGAACAAGTTGCAACTGATCGGATCACGGACATGCAGATGAATCACACTCACGAGCAAAATATCCAACTGTATAGAGTTGTCAAAGCAGGCCAACTCCTTCACCACGGCAAGTGGCTCACGAGGGACCAAGTTCAATAGAAGTTTCCTCATCTCATGGAGGAACTCAATGCAATTGGGACCATTGCTTCCTTGGGGGGAGGAATGATCTAGGTGGATATTGGTGGCCACCGGCCAATTCCACTTGGATCCCGACCATTGTTTCTATCAGTTTTCCAGTTTCCCTAATTGTAGCACAATTTTCTATTTTCAGTGGTTTTTTGGGTCCTAAACTTCTGAAGTTGTTTTGAGGCCCTAAACAATGTTTTTTTGGCAATCTATCGCCATCGATTTTCAGATAAAATTGTATTTTCTGTCGTAATACTCGGAAAGATCTTTCCAATGGGCTACCATGCGCATCAAACGGAGATAATATGACCAAGTCATGACCCCAGGAAGTTGGTTGTCCAAGTAACCCCAACGGGGCCCATAAAATCTTGGCGTTACATCTCCTCAGGTTAGGGTTTTAGTTTTTTAGGGTTTTCTCTTATTGTTCAATAATAAAAAGGTCATGAGCCTCATTATAAGGCTGTTAAGAGGCATGTAGCCACCACATCTCCTCTCAGGGATAAACTACCATTGCCCAAGCTAGTTTATTTCCATTTCTGTTACTCGGCATATTTCAGTATTTTACATTAATGAAATGAAGTATTATTTCTGTTGCGTCTCTATATTTATGGTTATATTTATAATTTGTTGCGCTCTTCTTTAAATCTGGATCAAGAAGCCTGTAAATTCAGAAACAACTACATGTGAACAAGGAAATAACATTATAAGATGTAGTAATACACCGAGGATAGTGCGAATTTAAGAGGGGAGTACGTAACACCCCTCCCTTGTATGTAAAACTTTGCTAACCTAAGCTTAGAAATGTTAGGCTCAATGTGTAACAAGAAAAGTAAATACTTCATTATTAAGTAAAATAAATAAATTAATCACTTAGGAAAGAGAGACATCAAGAGATGAGATTCTTGCCAAATCCCATTGGTGAATGAGAAGGGATAATTCTTTCAGATATAGCTTCTAGATTTAGTTATAGAAAAGCTAGATGGATTGGAGATAAATATCCATCGAGAAAAACATAAAAGCTTCACGAGAGATAAAGGAAAATTTTTATGAGGAAAAGCCTTGTGCGAGAGAAAGGCGAGATTTTCTGAGAAAAGCCTAGGAAACTAGATAAAAAGATCCATAAAAGAGGGACATCGCTAATGGAAACCATATCATGAAAGAGGGTATTAAATACTTATTACAACGATCAATATGAGATAATTGATCCATGGCAAGAACCTCGGCTTGTGGGTGAACTAGAGGAGTCAGTTCTAGGTTGGGTGGCGGTGCTCAGTTTTCCAAGTGGTGTTCTCTCTTTTAATCTAGTTGGATTCACTTGCATGGGATATATTGTATGTGTTCTCCTTACTTTTTATGTTGCGGAATCGTTCAACTCAGAGGTATAGATGTTTGTGTTATATTTATTATGAGAATCATTGAATTCTTATGCATGTGACTCTTATTGCATCCAAGTCTAGAGTTAGTAAGGGAAGCATAGTAGGTAGTTGGTAATACTTGGGTCAAGGAGCTATTAGACACATGTTGCTCATTGTAGAACCTGCATGCATAAGTGGAATTACCTATACTAGTTTTGTTTATGAATGGATGTGTCAGATATCTATTGGAACTAAATTTGATCACCATTAAATTTAGTGAAGGAACATAGTACACCTCTAACTTTATGTGATATCTTTGTTTTAAATCGGCAAATATTTATGCATGAGATAGTGATGCATGCAGAATAGTTATGGTGTAATGCTTCAAATTGTATAGTTTATGGTTCAGGTTATCTATGACATGAATTATGTGTCATAGGAATTGTATCCAATGAGGCTAGTTTAGTTATTTATGCATGTTGAATAAAGGTTAGGTCAGTAACACTTTTGACTATGTTGATAGGACTATGATCATGATGCATGGCCATGCTAGCTACAGTAGACTTAAGATAATGTTCCATTAATGCTTGTGTGGAATAATCAAAGAATTTTATGGGTTGGATGCAATGTCACATGATTCGAGTTCAACAATGATTAGGTTCGGTTTGTGCTCGAATTTTTTTATGATGTTCGGATGAAGTTCGCGATTAGGTTCGTATATATATATATATATATATATATATATATATATATATATATATATATATATATATATATATATATATATATATATATATATATATATATATATATATATATAACCAATTAAGATAAAATAGTAAGAAATCAACATTAGTAAACATCAAAAATGCTATTACGGACATGGAAACTACAAGGATAAATTACAAACTTGAGTTGTGACATGAAGTTATGAGTTTTCATCTGTAGACTTGGTCAGAGCTATGAAGTTCGATGAAGTTCGCCAAACCTCAATTTTTTTTAAGACTCGCCTCAAACTTAAATTTCTTCGAACCTTGTGACATAGGTTGGATGCCATGATTAGTTCCTTTCTCCAAATTGTAAATTATGCTTAAGGGTGATCTCATATATAAGTCTTATAAATGAATCTAAAGTTCCACATCATGGATCCAAATAGAAGGATGATGCAATATTATGGCTCCTTACTTTGATGTTCTTCAACTGTTAAGAATATGAGTATGGTTGCATGAATAATATTTATTCATGTAATGATAGAATAATATTACTTGTGACTACGGTTATCTGAGGCAAATTTTAAAGAATGTGAATTTACTAAGAAATTCTCAAATTAAACTCAATAGATATATTACAAATATGTGAGACTAAATTGTAAAAAAAGAGAATTTATTATATCATTGTCTCTTTAGTATGCATTAATTACATTATCATTCGAGAGTCACTATAACTTTGATTACTCTTATTAACTTTTTTGTTTTTTTGAATTAAACGTGATAAAGCAGGAAATTACACTTAAGAGTGATTTGATAACTTAATGCTTTTGATGAAACACCAAGTTAAATTGAAGGCATGGCTAGGATTAAGCCACTTAATAATGATAACTTTATTATTGACTTTTTTTGTCTATTAAAATTTATACTACATATCGTTTATATATTTTATAACTATATATGTGATTATTGTTATTATTATTTCTCACTTAATTTACTCGTTTCTCATTTAAATAAAATGGAAAGTGTATTTTATATTTGTTAAACGTACCAGTCTGAAATTTGAAAAGTGCGTTTAATGTTTATTTTTTGGGACGCCCTTTGCTATGGCCTTCATTGTGTTTAATGTTCATTTTTTGAGACTCCCTTCACTGTGGTCGTCATTTCTTTATTTTGACAAAGCTTTTATCTGCTCCTCCTTTAAAAAGCCCTATACCGCTCTTGTGTATACTTCGATATTTTGACAAAACGTGAGAACCGTGGGTACGTAGGTCACTAGATATTGAACACAAATAAGTAACCTTATCAAACCCTGTTAATCTCATTACCCGCACATATGTTGTTAAAATTCGAAAAGTTAATGAAGAATTAAGAAAATAGGAATATAGAGACATTTGGGGTGAATTAAGTGAGTCTAAAGATAGACATCTGCGGTGGTTTTAGCTGAAAATGCAACCGATAAATGCGTTAAAAATATTTCGCAATCATGCCAAGACGGCTAAAGAGCTGCAAATGATTTAACAATTCGGTTGAACTTTTAAATTATTCTTGACATTCTTGTTCTCCGACTGCTAGCCGTTTTTAAATACCAATGTTTCTCCCCCCATGAAAAAATATTACAAACAAATATTGCATATGGCTGAGACTATTTTGGAATACGCCGTTTGAGGATGAGATGTATTAAATTTTGGCATATAGTTTATTTCAAAATGATTAATTGTGAATTATATGTTTTAAATTTTGAGATAGAGTTTAGTTTACAAATATATTTCATCAGTTAGGGTTGGGGTTTTATAAATTATATAGTAATAAAGTTAAAATTAAAATATTTACTTATAAAAAAATTTAAGTTAAAATTTACTAGTCTAACAGGTAATGTTTTGGTTGGAAAACAGTGCAAAGTTTTGGTGGGAAAAAAGTGGAAATTTTAGTTTGATTTTGATACAATTTATTGGAAATTTTCAAAAACTCAGATTACAATTATCAGAACTTTGAGTAGTTGGAAAACAGTGGAAATTTCAATATGATTTTCATAAAATTTATTGGAAAATTTTGAAAATTCAGATTATAATTGTCAAAATTTAGAAACCATTAAATAAATAACGGTGAATAATGTTGAACAGAATAGGAATGTAATCATGGCTGTCAAAAAAATGGACAAGACCACAGACGAGTTGGGAACCATGAAATGGATAACGGTGGATCAGCTTTACTGCTGCCATTCGGTGTCTGTCCTCGAGATCGGATCTAGGGCATAATAAACTGCATTTTATAATATTTTTTTCAGTTGGTACATTGGTATCTACAGTACAGTACGTTTATGACAACATAGTCTTTGGTATCTGTACGTACTATTTGAAGGATCTGTATTTACAAGTAACATGTTGGCACCTCGAGTTAGTAGCATAGAGTTGCATTAACATAGATATTTCTGTCATATATTTGCATTAAAATAGATATTTCTCCCATAGATTTGCGTTAACATAAGCATAGATCCTTCGGAACATACCTTCATGATCTGTATCTGTCCGTGCTACTGGAAGGATCTGTTTTTGCAAGTAACATGCTGCCAGCTGGAAATACTCGCATAGAATTTCATTAACATTGCTTTTTCACCCATATATTTGCACTAACATAAGCACATATATATATCTCCCATAGGTTTGCGTTAATATAAATCATATATGCTTCGGAAGAGACCCTGCCATTTTGTACTACAAGCACGCAATAATTTTAATGCTAAATCAACGATTTCAACCACTTGGTCCTTTGTAAATTTCGAGATTGGGTTGATTGTGATCCTTCGCTCTCTCTCGTCCAGATATCGGAAGGATCTTTATTTACAAGTAACATGCTGCTGACGGGGAATTAAAATGATTAAAATAATCACCCTCCTAACTTTCAATTAAAAAAGAGAGAGTAAAATATATTATTATATTTATTAAAATTTGCATCTGTGTTACCATCGAAAATACTCTTATATTCGTATTTTCTATATGAATAATGTCAAGATTCATATACATAAGGCACTATTCATATTCAACAATACATCAAAGTTTTTTTATGTAAGAGGATAACAACATTCCCCCATCTTAAATTTATTTCACAAAATATGTATTATATAGATTAAAAAAAAAAATCAAAATATGTCTATAATTTTTAGAGAATAAGAAGAATATTATAACTTAGTTTTCATATTTTATAATTTATTTTTGTCCATTAGAACAATAAAACAATTGTAAATGAAATACTAATTTTATACCATATACATTATTTTTTTGAATGCATAAATAAATTGAATATTTACTAACAACTTAAATTTATAATTTTAACATTTTTTTTGTTAAGCTTGGCAGGACGTTTCATTTTCTATTTATAAGTGGCAAATTTACACCACATAGATGAGCTAGGTGGCCTCAACTTGTCTGATGGGAAACCAAGTCTGTTGGCCACCTATCCTCGTTATAAGCCATTCAAAAATAATAAATTTTCAGTCTTTTTTAACCAAGCTAAGTATGTTTCAGTTTCATGACAAGACGTTATATGTCTATCTATCATAAGCATGCATAATGTAGAGTAAATGCTACCCACATAAAGAACAAAAGGAACCAGATTAACCAACTCTTCTTATTGCTCTTCCGATGCCGATTCCTCTGGTGCCGGATCCTTGATAGTTTCCGTAGGCATTTGAGTTAATTCAATGATGCATGTGATGTGCCTTTGAACTCTATCCAGTCAGATGTCCTGCTTGTGGAGCTGGAATTGGATTCGCTGCAAATCCTATTTGTAGTTGGGCATGTCTTGGAGGGTCAAAGCCATCCCCACCGATATTTGTTCCATGGCCTTCCCCAATAGGTTTTTCATAAGCCAATAGAGATATAGTGTTTTCTTGAATTGGGTCATGCTTCCCCTGGTATTCACAGGATCCAGGACTAATGTCCTCCAGTTCTCTATCTCCTCCTTTGTCTCACTATTTTGCTTAATTTCTTCCTCCCATTCTTCCAAGAGATTACAGATTCCTACATCCATTCCCTCCCAGTATGTCGCAATGGCTTCACTAATAAGATGTTCAACAAACTTCCTTCCTCTTTGCATTTCCAATGTGCTTGGATCTTTGGCCTTTGTAGACTCCCTCCCACGTTTGCCACGACCCCTTCCTTTCGTTGGACGAGCCATCTCCACTCTGTTCGAAACCTATTCACAGAAAAGAGGTGTTAACCTCTGTCTTTGGTTCTTATTGTCAGCGTTCTCCCAAATCCTTGTCCTGATCCAATTATTCTTAGTGTAGTTCACAGGTTGGGTGACAGCATGGTTGGAAGACAAGGCCAGTCTCCTTATCCTGTCGAGCTTCTCTCTTCTACCTTCACAGTGACACTCATACCCGAAATGGTTGATGGTTCCCTCTCTCAGCCATGTAAGAATCCCCGTGCACTGGTAAGCCTTCCCATTCCCCTCTGTCG
Organism: Pinus tabuliformis; assembly: GCA_031772625.1. Taxonomy (NCBI): domain Eukaryota; kingdom Viridiplantae; phylum Streptophyta; class Pinopsida; order Pinales; family Pinaceae; genus Pinus; species Pinus tabuliformis. Next base: position 1,071,849,573 of record CM062807.1, on the reverse strand, counting down.
AATCAGCCTGCGCCACTCCTATGCTCTTATTATACCCATCCATTCCCCCTAGGGACCTAATAGGTTTCTCTGCATGTCTCCTATTCCCCATTCCACATATCCTACCAGGGTGGCCTCCGCTATTCCTCCCAATAACCCATAATTTTAACTGTTTATCCTGTTCCTCAGTTATCAGGTTGTAATCTACCCATCCCCAGTACACAACCTCTCCCATTTTGCCTCAATTAGTGCGCAGGGTCACAATGCTACTCTCAAAAGGGGCTCCCAACCACTGGCCAGGTAAATTCTTGGATGCCTTATAACTAAGATGCAGAGCCAAACAACAACCATGCAAAGCCTACGACACTTTCCCCAGCAAGTCCCCCAATTCCCCTTCCCAGGTTTCTCCCAATCCCTCCATCAAAAAATAAACCATGTCACCATTGTAAGAGGGTTGCAGGGCCATGATACATACCCGTTATTGCTCGTTAGATGTTGTCGATGGTGCCAACATCTTCTTGCTCTTGTGCTCCAGCTCCAAACTCTGCAAACAATAATACAATTTCCCCTCACATGTATTCCCTTAACTGTTGCACTTACCTCCTCGTCTGTGTCGTGTCTGCCACATTTTCCACCACCCTTACATGTACTCATGCAAAGGGTCATCACACCCATCACCTTGAGCGTGTGGGGGGAAGTGGGTGGTACCTTTCCTTTACTCTTCATAAATATCCACCATCCCTACCATCCTCTAGCACACATACCAATCAGGGTTTTGGTTGTTTGGGTTCCCATTTTCTTGGCTTTGCCTACAATCTTCGTCCATTGTTTCCTCCAGGGCTTTAAACCTTTCATCCCTGGGCTGTGTCGGCAATAAGTTTTCCAACGAGCCATTTTGCTGATTGCATCCCCAGTTGGCACGAAATTTAGCCGCTTTATTCCCTTCTCTTCTTACATGTTGGACGATTATATAGTGAAACTTGTGGATGGGCTCCCTTATCTCTTATATAAGGCGCAATTTCCTCAAACTTTGGCTTACTTTGTCCCATGTGGTGGCATTGTTTAGTTTCGCCAGAGTGGTTGTGACTAGACTAAAGTCTCTTTCCACCACAACATTTCGGTATCCCATTCTTACAGCTATTCAAAGTCCTTGACCGGCTGTAGAAAATTATGCCTCATTGTTGCTTGTTATCCCACACGAGTCAGCATAAATGAGTCGCATGTTAGCTTGACTGTCTCGGAAGATGCCACCAAGGCCTTCTGCTCTCGGGTTCCCTTTTGAGGCCCCGTCAAAATTAAGTTTTATGAAACCTTCTTTAGGGTAGTGAATTAAGCCCGAGAACCTATATCCATCCTATCTTTTTTCCAAGCATTTGGGGCCAACATTTCCATTGTTAGCTTAAGTTTTCGTAGGTTTCTTGCTTCTTAGGGGGGAACTTGCAAATATTCATGGCTCCATTGTTATGCTAATATAGTTTCTATGATGTTTCTAACTATTCCTTCCCACCTGATCTTGGGTTAATATTTTATTTTTGAATACTCTACGGTTTCTTTCTTTCCATATGGCCCATAGGTTTAAGCCTAAATCAAGGCCCCATGCTTGGTTTAATACTGGACTTGAGAAAATATTGTTGTGCCATAGAAGGATTGTTTCCTTTATGTTGTGGAAGTCTTGATCCATCCTTTCAAAGACTCCTTGCATCTGACCCCATTTCTATTCCGAAAACGGATAGGAATTCAACATAGGCTCCATATCCTCTCTGTTTTTTTGACACAACCAGCATAGGGACGGGCCCTAATTTCCCCTATTCAGAGGTTGGCCCTAGGTTAGTATCCTCCCTTTGCATACCAACCATAGGATTTGTGCTACCTTTGGCCACCACCCCACCTTCCATATTTTTTTTCCAAAGAAGTCCTTGCTCATCTTGAGCTTGTTCTGCTTTTAAGTCATACACTTCTTTTCTCTCAAAGGTGTGTTTCATGGGGTGGCCCCATATCAGAAAGTCTGGGTCATTCCTAATCGTTATTTGTCTCGATCTCATTTATTTTTCGAACTCTGCCCATTGCTCTATCTCTATACCCTGACGCCAATCTTCCTTCTTCTTCTATCTCCTCTAGTTCCCTGTTCCTTGCTCCTCTTTCCAAAATTGCTCTACATATTGGATGTTGTTATCATTGGTAAATCTATATATGTCTCTGAGGTCTTGCCTATCTATTAGTCTTTCTCTTTGCTGCCATGAGTCCTACCAAAATCTTGTTGTTCTACCATTGCGAATTTCCCAAAAAGCATGCTGGTTTATAAGGTCCCTATTTTGGCTTGCCAAGTTCCATATTGTCGATCCTTTGGGGGGGTCTCTATACCATAGAATATCCTCTGTTCTCTCTGCCATGTTATACCTTCTTGTCCAAATTTTCTTCCATACATCCCTTCATCCTCCTAGTCATATCCACCATAATTTTTCTCCCATTACTTGGTTTAATGTGTAGGGGTCTCTGAAGCCAAGCCCTCCTACCAAGATATAAGGACCCATTTCTTTGTCTATTAAGCCCCTCCTCATAGAAATTTTTTGAAGATATCGACCATTTGGGTACATGCCCCCTTAGGCGCCGCCATGCCTAGAAGTTGGTATATGGGAATCGACTGGAGCACTGCTTTTAGGAGGACAGTGCTGCCTACAAGTTTAAGGAATGTAAAGTCCTAACTACTAAGCCTTCCTTGTAGCTTCTGGAGCATATGATGTCAACATGAAAGTCTTAGAGCGTTTTTCTGATAAAGGCATGCCTAGGTATTTAGTGGGGAGGTTGCCACTACTGAACCCGAAGATCCTAGCAAGACAATTCTTAACATTCCCTTGGGTGTTGAAGAAGAAGGTACATGATTTTTCATTGTTTATTTCTGTCCCCGATGCCATCATGCAGGTGTTTAAGATTTATTTTATTCGATGGGCTTCTCTAAGAGATACTTGGAAAGAAAACATGATATCATCAACGAATTGATTATGGGTTATGGCTAGATCATTCCCCCAAATCCTCAAGCTTTAATCCTAGACTCTTGGGCTTCACTTTTAATGTATCAACCTAGACATTGAGCAACAATGATGAACAGGAGAGGTGACAATGGATCTCCTTGTATCAAACCCTGGGAAGGGTTAAAGGTTTGGGTAGGGGTCCCGTTCAGTAGAATAGGGATGACATGGGTGGATATCATGGCACTGATCTAGTTTATCCATCTGTGGTCAAATCCATAGGCTCTAAGGATGCTCTTCAGACTCTCCCAGCTTAACCAACCGTAGGCCTTTGATAGATCAAGTTGAATCATCATTCCAACTAATTTTTTTTCCTTGAGGGAATGGACAACCTCTTGAGAGGTTACCAGCCCATCCAAGATTTTCCTTCCCTCGACAAATCCTGTCTGCTCTGGGGATATGATATTCGGCAGGAGAGGTTTTAGCCATTTAACAATAAGAGTGGCTATAATTTTATATATGAAATTACATAGGGATATGGGGCAGAATCCCGAAGGGTATTCCGATTTCGATGTCTTGGAATGAGAGTTATAAAAGTTTAGTTTAGGCTGGGGAATACCTTTTGATTTTGCCTTGATTCCCCCATGAATTCAAGTATGTCGCTTCCCATGAACTGCCATGTAGCTTGGAAGAATTCTACTGTAAAACCATTCGGTCTGAGGGCCTTGTTTTTATTCATACCCTTGACAATTTCTTACACCTCTTCCAAATTAGTTGCTCTAATCAATGCAAGGTTTTGGTCCTGAGTGACCGTATGAGGTATATGATTGCTTTCATTATGTCTTCTTGTGGTTTTGATAGGAGATCTTTGAAGTGGTTTACTAGTAGCTCCTCCATCTCCTCATGTTGTACTCTACGGTTCTCCTCTTCATCTTTTAGGGAGAATATTTTGTTGTTCTAGTAATGTTGGACCATGGCGTTGTGGAAAAATCGGGTATTACACTCCCCTTATCTTAACCAGTTCACCCTCGATTTTTGTTTCCATAGGATCTCTTCCTATTTTCTGCTTTCCTCTAGTTAACTTATTAATTGGCTCGCCTATGTTGCTAACTCTTCTAATATCCCTTCCTAGATGATTTTTTGTTGCAACTCTATTATTCTCTGATTCAGTTGCTTCTGGTCCTTCATGGTATTCCCAAATTCTTCTTTGTTCCATTTCTTTATTTTCTTCTTGATTTCCTTGAGCTTTAATTGGAACGTATGCATGTAGTTCCTCCCTTGCTGATCCCTCTGCGTCCACCAAGCCTCAATTTTTTTAATGAGGGCTAGGTCTCTTAGCCAGAAGGCTTTGAAGCTAATAGGTCAATTTTCAGGCTCATTTTCAGATCCACTTCCAATCGTATCGATTAGTGGTCTGATCCCATCCCAGGAAGAATTGAGGCTTCTATGAATATGTCTCTGCTGATAACCTGCTCAGATATTAGGAATCTATCCAATCTGGAAGCAATTTGGTGATTCCCTCCTCTTCTGTTGTTCCATGTGTGCACCCCATTGATTGTTGGGATGTCTACTAGGTGTTGCTCTGCTATAGTGTCACCAAATATCTCCATGTCTATGTCCATTCTTCTCATACCTCCCTTTTTATCTGCCAGGGAAGTGATCATGTTGAAGTCTCCTCCCACCACCCACAGGTCATCCAGGTATATACTTCTCATTTTTGCTAAGTTCTGGAGGAAAGCCCTTCTTTCTCTCAGGATATGGGGTCCATATACTCCTGTGAGGAGCACCCAATCTTTCGATCCAATAACTCTAAATCTGTTTGGGAGGATTCTCGCGATACTGACCATCTTAAAACCATATTTCTCCTGGATTCCATATGATCACCAACTCTCCTGCACTGCCATTTGCTTTTTAGCCAATAACCTCCTACTAGGGTTTGACTTTTTCCAAAATTCATTTCAGTTTGCTTTCAAAGATTTTAGTTTCCTGTATTATCATTATACTTGGTCTATCTTTTTTCAATTTCTCTTTGGGGTATCTCTACTTTTATCTGCTATTGAGGCCTCGTATGTTCCATGTTGTAATAATAATTTCAACAGTTTTGGGGGTTGTTGAAAGACCTTTGATAATGGCACTACTCTCCCTGAGTTTACTAATAGTTCCCCCACCATCTGGATGGATTCATTCAATGGTATTCTACCTTGTTTCTTCCCCCCTTTTCCTATGGTTCTTGGTTCTTACATTTGTCCGCCTTGAGACCCTAGGTGCTCTAGTTGTGCGGTAATAATAGTTCCTTGTTTAATATTATATTTATGTAAGGTTTCCTTGTAGAGATGCTTTTGATCCTCTGGGATAAAGTGTTCATCTAGATGTCTCCACTCCTGTAGTAATTGTTTCATCACTTGCTATTCCACACTGAGATATTCTTTATGGGTGTCGATCTCTATTGGGTTTTGCTTTACCATTTGCATGGTATTCTCCTCTCTTTTCTTTTCAACTATTTCTTTTCTCTTTTGCTTGTTTCCTTTAGGCTCCTTTGTTTTCATGCTTTCCATCTCCTTGGTATGCTCCATTCTTGTCTCCCCAATTTCGTAGACCTGAAGGTTGGAGAATATGTTATGCATGTGGTACTCTTTCTCATTTTTTATTTTCTTTCTAATTCCTTGTTGGTTTTTGGTTTCTTTTCCTTCTGTGCACCTCTTAAAATCCATCCCCATCATCTCTTTCCGTTCCCTCTCTTGCCTTCTTCTTAGTCGACTGGTTTTTTGGGTTATTTAACGGGAAAGCTCGATACAGGTGGCCATATTCATGACACCTCGTACATCTAAATGGGATATGCTCGTGGTCAAGGGGGTTTTTCCATATCTCATCATGATATTATAGCTCTATGTAGTCTGGTAGCGGCTGAGTGATATTCATGTACACACAAATTCTTGTATAGGAGGTTTACCTACCTTTTCTTGTCAAGTCTGTCACTTTGACGAAGGTTCTGATTCAGTTGCCTATTCTTTCCAAAATTTTGGCGTCCCAGAATTCCATTCATAGGCCAAAGAGCCGTACTCAGATGGGTGCTTCCATAAGTTGTTTTTGGTATGGGTTATAGCATTCCTCCTAGTGTCTCATAAATAGACTAACATTATTGAAGAAATACGTCCCATCTTCGAAAAACAAATCCTTGTCTTCTAGGTTGGAAAAGATTACAGAGAAGAATTCTTTTGCTGCCAAATTGAGGTCTGTGTGCCCCTATGGTTGCCATCGTTGCTGAATCCATTTGATCAATTCCTTCTCGGTTGGCCAAGCCCCAATAAACTTACATATCAAGGCATGGTCCTTCATATATCTTCTGTATTCCTCCAGTTTGTTGTTTGGTATCACAAATTGGGGTTTCTTGGTTGCTCTGGGTAGGCATTTTCCTCCCAAGCCCGCTTGCCATTTAGCTCCCAAAACCGGTATCCCTTTCCCACAATTTTCATTGCCTCTAGTTGCGCCATGATGGTTCGTCTCCCCTGCAGCAACGTTTTGGTAGGAGGGGATCTCTCCCCCTTGCCATACCACTCATTTCTACTGTCAGCAGTATTCTTTGTCACTTTTCTCCTAGCATTTCTCAAACTACAATGAATGCAGGTTTTTCAGGCAAAGTCTATGACAAGCAAACCATAGCTGCTTCCACTCTTCCTCAACTCTCCTCTCCCAGGTTTTTCTCCTCGCCTATAATTTTAACAAATTTTAACTTAAATTTAAGATTAATATAAATATAATATAAATTTTTCATAGCATTTAAACCCATTTCAAAACTTAAAAACAATAACTTAAATTTTTGATCCCAAAAAATACTTCAAATTATAATTCCTATGAAATTTCAATATCAATTAAAAAATCCATGGGAAACTATTTAATTTCAATACTAATAAAAAAAATGGCAGGGAAACGATTTAGAATAGTAGTCGACAGGCACTTATGAATGCTAATTTAGTGCTGTATGAACTTCACTACATAATGTTTAACTAAAGTAGTGGACATGCCATTATAATGACTCACTTAATGCTTCACAGACATTATAAGAATGTATGACTCATAGATTTTTGGTTTAAGTCATATACAGGTTAATTTATGTATTGTCTATTTAATATATCATTTATTATTTAATGATTTTCTAACACCCCTCCATTATATGTAACATTCTGCTAACCTAAGCTAAGAAAAGCTAGGTCCAAGGTCTAACAATGAAAGCAAATACTTTATTGTTAAATAAATAAAGATAATTTAAAATGCTTGGAAAACGAGACAACAGGAGATGAGGTTCTTACCAAAAAAAATCCCATTGGTGAATGAGAATGGATAATTCTTTCATGATAAGACTTCTAGACCCAATTCTAGATAAGCTTAATGGATTTGGAGATAAATATCCATTAAGTTACTTAGTGGTTGAAAGATTCTAAGTTAAGAAAAAACATAAAAGCCTTGGGGAGATTAAGGCAAGATTTTATGAAGAAAAGCCTGAAAGGAGATAAATGCAAGGTTTTCTAGGAAAGCTTAGGAAAATGGATAAAAAGATCCATAAAAGCGAGACGTCGCTAATGGAAACCATATCATGAAAGAGGGTATTAAATACCCATTGAAGAGATCAACAAGAGGTAGTTGATCCATGGCAAGAACTCTTAGCTCGAGGGTGAACTGGAGGAAGTTAGGTCTAGGTTGGGTGATCGTACTTAGTTCTCCAAGTGACTTTCTTTAGCTTATCTAGTTTGCTTCAATTTATTGGATATAATGTATGTGGCCCATTACTCTTTATGTTTTCACATGTTTAAACTTATGTTCTATCTCAGTTTTAAGATGGTGAATAATTATGCATGAGAAAATTATGTATGATGAATAATTACATTTTAACGATTGAAATTGTATAGCACATGGTTCAGGTTATCTATGTTATGCATTATGCATCATGGGGTGAATTGCATCCACTAACCATCATTTAGCTATTTATTCATATTGCATAAGATATATGTTAGTAATACTTTCAACTTGCCAATAGGACTATGATCATGATTTATTGCAATGCTATTTATAGTATATTCATGATAACATTCCATTAATGCTTGTGTTGAGTCCTCAAAGGAATGAAGCCCGAATGCAATAATATTATTAGATTCATTGCCATGATTAATTATTTTCTCCAAGTTGTAATGTATGCATAAGTGTGGACTTGTAATGTAAGTCTATTAATTGAAGCTAAAAGTACACATCATGGATCTAGTAGAGAATAGAAGGAATTGGTAGTATTGTGCCTAGGGGTACGTGACAAATGGTACTGGAGCACTAAATTAAAATATTATTGCCTAAGGGTCACCCCACATCTGAAAGATATGAAGGAGTTGTACGTCCTATTGAAAGGTTTTGTTATAAATTGCTAGAAGAAAATATTCCAGAATCCATCAAGGTTGAAATTAAATCTCAAAATGATTTATTGATGGAGGATTTTGTGGCAAGAACATATATAATATAATATATATTAATATTATATTGATTACTTAAAATCAAATGTAATTATGATTAAGGTTGGTTGAAATAATGGTTATTGAAATAGCTAAAGGGATATTTGAATAAAGAGTGAAGTCTCCTATGTTACTTGACAATCATGTAACTAGTTGTGTTTCCCATTTGCTTAAAGGGATCACTTAAATAAAAAATTATTCCATCAGATCATTAGATAGTCAAGGAAGAAGGGTAGAATCTGTCAAAGGTTACATGCCTATACTGAATTTTCAAGCAATATTCCGATCATAATTTTATTCTTATAATGATTTTGTAGTTGGTAAAGTATGTGAAAATGAACTGATATATATCATCACAAAGCTTGTATCATGATATACAAAGGAATATATATTAAAACATTGAAATCAAGGTGATATTATGATAGACTATGTTTAAAGATCATAAAAAGGCGTTGAAAGACGAATACCAAGGTACTAATAAAAGGTTTGATTAACATTGGAAAGGTCATATTTATCCACATATGCAAGCTTAAATCATCACTGTAAAGTTTCTACATAAATTATTTCATGTGAGAATTATATGTACGACCATGGACACATTTACATAAAATGAGAAAGTGTTTGTATTGTAAGTTACAATATTATATATTTTTATGCCTCTCCCCTTCATTACGTAATGTTGGCAAAGAAGGAGACTCAGAAACAACGAGTGGCGAGGAAGTATACTGTAAATTCATACTTCGTGTGGCGATGATTTTCTTAAAGAAATTATGGTGACTCAAACCTATCTCTCTCAATCGATTGGACGCGCTAGCTACCCGATTCAGGTATAATGTTGGTCTTACCGAGGTTTGTCATGGGCACGACCATAATCAAACCAATTCTAGAATAACTCGTGCATGATGCATCAAATGAATTTGATGCCCTCAGAGTGTTAATTTGCCTATATATCAACATACATTAAAAATGGATATAAGTCAAGAATCAAAATAATATGGTAAAACGAGGATTTACTGTTATATAAATTATAAAATAAGAGTTAACTTGTTGGTAATTATAATTGACAACACTGAAAATCTTTTTCCACAGCTATGCTAGCAATATCTGGGTTCATTTTCATGTAGACCATCACTCAGGAAGAATTCGGAGTATATGCCCTCAAACACGGAGATTCGACAGAGTGCAGAACTCCAATGAATTAGAAGAATGAGTTACAGCTTAGTGAAGTAAATGTAAAAGATGAAGGTGGCACACCTGGTTATGGAAATTGTAGGAAACATGTGTTTTTTGTATAATTAAAGCACAACAACACCTTCTATTTGTTGGAGAAGATCATCTTAAGGACGGTTGTTTCCCTCTTGATCCACAATACCATATATCTGCTTGCTTCATTCATTGATCTGGAGACATGATTTGCCCATAAAAGAAGTCAGAGTGGATAATGTTATCCCAATATTCACATTGATAGCTTATTGTTAACATGTATGCTCGATCGGTTAGAAGGTTCTCACTTGTCTGCTCGATCGAATGGAAGTTTCTCACTTGGTAGAGCTAGCAGAAGATAAGCATATATGTACTTCCCTACGGGGGAGAGAGATTTTCACCTCTTTCTTTTAGGAAGAACTGACATCCGCAATTAATCCCCTCTCATTTATCTGGCATGGACTAGTTTCACTCTGTTAGAGTTTTCTTCTCAATACAGGCTTGCAGTATCTTATAAAAATATGTATGAGAGTCTAAACACTTTCCTGTAAAATCTGAGATGCCATGGCAGCTAGTCTTGGCATTGTCTTGTGTTTTAATAAAATTTGTTGAAGCCATTTTTCGGCAAGAAAGTCGAAGCACTTGGAACATAAACATTCACATCATTTTCATTTTTGGGGATGTTAAAGATCTGAACATCTTGATTGCTACAAATGTTTTGCTTCCTGGTTTTCATGGAATTTGGTGAAGCTGATGGAAAAAAAAATAGAATTAACGTGGTAATAGGCATAAACAACAATGACATAACCATCAAGATCTCTACGAGTACACTAATAATTGCAAGTATTTTATTTTAGAGTCTACACATTTTCCACATTAATGTCAACTCGATAACCTTATGGAGCAACTGCCAATCAAATACATAGATGGGCAGAGAGGAGAGTCAGGCTAAAGAGCGAATTTTTCCATATGGCTTGGTGCTAAATTATTTGTGGTGGAGTTGTCATACATCCTTATGCGACATTACAGTTTCTACAGGTATTCACCAATATTCGATGAAATTTTACGGGAAAATTTTCCCTCCAACATTGCAAAGTTTCGTTAAGCCTATGAAGTTATTCGAAACGGATATGGGAGCTATCGAAACCATTCAATTGATGAGTGTTTATACCCTGTTCACTACACCCTATTCCTTTTACCAATTTTTATTACATATGGAACAATGGCATGTATTGTGCTTATGTTGTGGCTCAGTCCATTCGCAAGCAGGAGACCGCTTAACCATCACCTTGAGTGTAGAGAAGCTTGGTAGGAGTAATGAGGGGCTGGTGCTTTGACCAGAATAGTTTTACCATAGTTAATATACCAGTACCAGTACAGATGTGATCAATGGTCTTGGTAGGGATCCTCCAAAATGATTGAGTCAGAAATGTCCATTAAACTCTCCCATAACGAATGCATTGTCCTAGAAGTGAAAGGAAGCACGTTTGATGCAGGAGGGGAATTAAGGGTTGAAAGAAGAAGCTCATGGAGTGCTAAAGAATCTGACCCAGAACGTGAAGCCTAGATTCCGTTATAGTTTCAAGCAATGTTTGGGAAAGAGGCAACCTTGAGTCGCAGGAAACCGGTAAGGTGAAAGGTGCAATAATTAAATTATGAGTTGTTTGTTCTTATGCATTACGCATACCTTCTATTAATTAACTCCTCGAAGTTGTGTAATTACATTATATGTTCAACCTTTCTTATTTTTCATGGGATGCTTACATGCATGTGCTTACATACAATGTATGGCTCTTAGTATGATGGCACGCATTTGTGTAATTCGTATTCGATTTTTTGACTGAGGCTCAGATCTTGTAGCATGTAAGCTTGTAATTCTCATTTCATGTGGTTTGCACTCCTTGTGGCATAGATTCACTATGGAATGGACATCGTTTAAATAGTGACACACATGTATTAAACTAAAAACTGTGACTCGTTCTTCTTAACATTCCATGATTCACATTGCTTGCTATCGGAGGCACCTTAGAACCTCACTAACTTGCTGTGAATATATGTAGTTCATATTAAACATATATGACATTTTTTGTCTCTATATACTATCCGGCATGGCTATATTTTGTGGCTCAATCTAGTGGGATCATTATACATAGGAAAATGGCACCGATCTAGATATTAGCGATCACATAGATCATATTCTTCTAGACTAGAGATTCTCATCACTCTTCAATAAACCCATTATGCAAAATTATTTTATTGTAATCAAAATTACTGTAATTAGTATCCTCTCTCAATCGTTCGAGTTTGAGAAAGTTGGATTTAATCCTTGCAATTTAACTTAAGTTTCTCAAGTCTAAGTATGGTATTTCATACACCATAGTGGATAGCTAGAGTAGCATTATGGAGAAGAGAAAACCAGAAAAGTTAGGTGGGAATAAATAATTCTGCAATGCAATTATATAACGTAGAAACTTGAAGTGATGTGATGGAATTTAGAGTAATAGAAAGAAATAACAACAATTCACATGTTAATTAATTTCCATAAGTAGAAATGGAAAATTGGTCACTGTTCTATTTTTCCTAATTATTAAGTGTTGTAAATTATGTAGAAGGTAAATTTTTATTTCATTATATGTTCCCCAAAACTTAAGTTATTGTTGAATTCTCTTAGGAGGGCACAAGGACTCTATACCATGATTTAAAAGTGGTTTAAAATAGTTCTACATGATATACCTTGTTTTAAATGTTCATAGTCGAGCTTGATGAATGAACAAATTGCAAGGTATGATCTTTGTATTAAAAGTTTGGATAAGGAATTCTAGTGATGTGGTCATCATGGGTTATAAATATAAATGTAAGTGTTGAAATGAGTAATGATGGATAAATAAAGTTGAATACTATGTTTAATTGTGTAGCAATAGGTCTCTTCTTCGATACCATCACCATATTACTTTACTCATATGAAAATTAAATTATGAGTTGCACGATTACTGTGCAAGGACATAGCTTAATAGAATGTGGATTATAGTTATAAGAGATCTCAAGGGAATAAAATTTGAACTCTTATGAAGTAAATGGAAAACAAAAAAGATAAAATGACAAGTTCCATCTCCATAGATCATGGTCAACATGAAGAAAGATTAAAATAAAAGCATGTAAATGGAAGTTCTATATATGTCTTCAAAAATTGATGGTTAATTAAGTGGGTTCCATCCTAGAACAAATTCTAAAGATTTTACTCATGAAAGATAGATCCTTGTACAAAGTATGAGACTATGTAATTTTATTATTGTCTTTTGATTTAATATTGTTGTGTTGATTGGTGCATCTACATGTAATGATGCAATTCATTTTTGATATGGTTTTGGATGAATCATTTAATTCACCCTTAGTAGGAAAATGCTCCAAATACACACTATTGGAGGGAACTAAACCTTACCAGGTTATTATTGAGATAGTTAATAGCAATATGCGTAATTAATTGGACTTGCATAGTTGGAACGTATAGGACTCTTTGAGTAAAGAAATATCCTAATAATTCTAACTAAAGTAGATAAGAGGCACAATTATACTCCAAACTAGATGGAACTAGGGTCAAAGATGTGAAGGAAATGAACAAATGCAGTACAACTCACTCTATACATGTTGAAGGAGACATCATACATTAATAAATTATGACTCTGATAAGAAATTCAATGGGACTGAAACCAAAAGTACATATTGTGTAAATACATAATGGGAGTGTCAAAGCAAGTTCTGGTGCTTCTCAGTTAATCGAAGAAAGAAATATTAATCTTAAGAGCACATTCTCCAAGGCTCACCCAAATTGTAATGTGTAAAAATTTGCAACATAAAGTGTGCAACCTCAAACTCCACAACCATAATGTACATATCCATCTAGATATATACATGGGGTTCTATTAATATCTCACAAATAAGAACCTTTCAAGAAGATGCTTCTAGTAGAATGATTGAATATCTTGCAAATATACTTCTTGTGGAAAGTGATAACGTAAAAATGATTAGTGTGTTTCTAATTTATATGAATGAAGTATACTTGCAGATTATATTTGGTGGTGCTTGATGCATTACAGAAATTCAGAGCGACATAATGACTAATAGGAACTATACACTAGATTTGGAACATGAGTGGTTTGAATTAATAAACCAATCTTTAGTAAGCCAAAAGTTTTCACATTAATATATATTTTGGTAATCAAAGGATCTTAGGTTGGTAGTAAAATAATGCATGCATCAAGTAAAATGGAACGTATAAAATGTTCTAAATGAGAAAGAAAGAGGATAGCAAAGCATGCAACAACTTGTTCCTAAATTAAGAAGATGATGGCTAAGTGGCACTGGTAATCAGGATTGTTGTGCACAAAGATATTGGGATCTAGCGAGCTGATCAATTAATTTACAATCATACCAGATGGGATGCATATGTTGTACCACTATTTCCTACCAAAAAATATTGGGAAGTTTACCTATGAGATTGCATTGATAGTGTTGGCTCGTTTAGAATAGGACAACATAACAATTGTTACATAAACGACGTAGGAATTCATGTTAATGAATTTGATAATTGATAAATGAGTTATATTATTTTGTTTTCCAAGGGTGATTTAATGTTAAAATGAGGTGTTAACATGTAAATTTCGTAGGATCCCACATTGGTACACATAATGCCTAAAGACTTAGAGGGTGTGGAATTGAAAATATTGTAACTTTCATTTATAACTTATGTATGGGAGGTGTATGTACTTGCATACTGATTGTTCAATTGGTTTTGGACATACACTGAATTATTCATGGCCAACAAGGTGTTGAAGGTAGTGTTAAAAAGAGCAACAAGAAATCATATGACATAACTAGTTTATGTGTAGAGTACTTTTGAGTACCAAACAATTATTTTCCTAAAGACAAGGCTAAAAGTTGTTACTAGAAATCAAGTATAATACTTAAGATCATACTAGATTACAAGTTTTCTTTATGATTGGGTGGAGGTCATATTCCTGTATTATTAAGACCCAGTTTAGTGATCGAGTAAATTTCAAAACTCAAAGTTATTGGTATGATAAAATTTTAGTATGCATGATTATCTCTATGGTACTATTTTGCTGAAATTATCCTACAACCACAAGATACATGAAAAGGATTAGCTAAATAAAATAACTTGAATACTTTGATATAAAAATTATTTACTTATGCTCTAGTTGCAGAAATTGAATAGGTCCATGAAATTCATTATTCTCGAGTCGACAGACCGAGCACATTTTGATCGGACTTGCCTAAAGGTAATATGAATAATTGAAGGATTTTTTGGCATAATACTAACATGGTTGAAAACATGTGGATGAGGTATATGTCGTGCAAGTGATGTTATGGACATTGGTATTGTGTACAAGTTGTACAGGTGATATTGTGTACAAGCGGTACATATGGTACTGGTATGGATGCATGTAGTGTAGTTGCACATGGTTGAAGAGAAGGAGTTGGGTGATTGCGAGGTGTGGCAACTAATCAAGAATGCATAAGTAAGAAAAAGGTGGAAACTAAGATTTGGACTTGGGAACTAGGGATAAGTATCTATATTTTGTTCAGTCTTAGTATACTTATGACATATGAGTCTGCTTTATAATTGTTACATATGAGTTATGATTTGGATGGTTATGTTTGAACTAACCTGACATGATATTTTATACATGTTAATTAGTCAAATGTGCTAGTTTGACTTGTTGGGACTAATGCAGGGAAACTGTAAGAAGAAAGTGTTTGGCAAGAATTCAGAGGCATTAGAACAATGCGTTGGAATAACATGCATTTCTTCCATGGAAAGCAACATAACCCATAGTTACTCAAATAATATTACTGTATACCAAGTTATGATATTAAGTATGGTAAACAGAGTTGAGTTTCTGCATCTAAAATCTCTCACAAAATTGATTGAAACAAATGTTACAGGTAGCAATGGAAGAAGATTTTCTGGTAGAACTCCTTTATAATCAATATGTATATTGGAAGATCTGATTGAGATGTCCAGGCAATGGGGCCTATAAATTCAAAAACAACTACCTGTGATCGAGGAAATAATACACTGAGGACAATGTAAATTTATGGGGGGGAGTATGTAACAGCCCTCCATTTTATGTAACACTCTGCTAACCTAAGCTAAGAAAAGCTAGGTCCAAGATGTAATAATGAAATCAAATACTTTATTGTTAAATAAATAAATATAATGTAAAACTCTTGAAAAATGAGACACCAAGTGATGAGATTCTTGCAAAATAAAATCCCATTGGTGAATGGGAATGGATAATTCTTTCATGATAAGACTTATAGATCCAATTCTAGATAAGCTTAATGTATGTGGACATAAATATCCATTAATTTACTTAGTGGGATAAAGATTCTAAGTTAAGAAAAATCATAAAATCCTTGTGGGAGAGAAAGGCAATATTTTATGAAGAAAAGTCTTGCTTAAGATAAGGGTGAGATTTTAGGAAAAGTCTCGAAAAATTGATAGAAAGATCCATTAAAGCAGGATGCCGCTAATGGAAACTATATCATGAAAGAGGGTCTTACATACCCATTGAAGAGATCAATAAGAGGCAGTTGAACCATGGCAAGGACTCTTAGCTCGGGGATGAACCAAAGAAAGTCATTTCTAGGTTGGGTGGTGGTGCTCGGTTTTCCAAGTCACCTTCTTCACCTGATCTACTTTGCTTCAATTTCTTAGGATGTACTGTATGTGGCCCCTTACCCTTTATGTTGTCACATATTTAAACTTATGTGCTATCTCAGTTTTTAAGATGGTGAATAATTATGCATAAGACAACTATTTATGATGAATAATTATGTTTTAAGGCTTGAAATTATATAGCTTATGGTTCAGGTTATCTATGATATGAATTATGCATCATGCAGTGAATTACATCCACTAAGGCGCGCTTAGATATTTATTCATATTGCATAAGATATATGTTAGTAATACTTTCGACTATGCCAGCAGGACTATGATCATGATTTATGCCAATGCTAGTTACAGTTATTCATGATAACATTCCATTAATTCTTTTATTGAGTCCTCAAAGGAACGAAATCTGAACACAATAATCTTATTAGGTTCAATTCCATTATTAATTCTTTTCTCCGAGTTGTAATGCATAAGGGTTTATTTGGAATGTAAGTCTATTAATTGAACCTAAAAGTCCACATCATGGATCTAGTAGAGAATACATGTAATTGGTAGTATTGTTCCCAAGGGGTATGACAGAGCTTTATTATGACATTATATTAAATAAGATTAATATGCAGAGTTGTTGTTTAGTACTTCTTTCTTATCTAAAAATTAATTTGTAACACCCCTCCCTTGTGTGTAAAACTTTGCAAACCTAAGTTGAGAAAACCTACGTCTGATGTGTAATATGAAAAGCAAATACTTCATGAAATAAATAAATCAAATAATCACTTGGAAAAAGAGAGACACGAAGAGATGAGATTCTTGCCAAATCCCATTGGTGAATGGGAAGTAATAATTATTTCATGATAAAGATTCTAGATTTAATTATAGGTAAGGTAGATGGATTGGAGATAAATATCCATTCAGAAAAACATAAAATCTTTGCAAGAGAGGGAGGAAATCTTTTATGAGGAAAACCCTGGTGGGAGAGAAAGGCAAGATTTTTTGAGATAAGCCTGGGCAAATGGATGAAAATATCCATAAAAGTAGGACACCACTAATGGAAACCATATGATGAAAGAGGATATTAAATACCCATTGTAGAGATCAACAGGAGGCAGTTGATCCATGACAACAACCTCTGCTCGGGGGTGAACTAGAAGAGTCGGTTCTAGGTTGTGTGGTGGTGCTCTTTCCTCTAATCTAGTGAGATTCTTTTGGTTGGAATATGTTGTATGTTTACTCCTTACTTTTTATGTTTTTAAATCATTCAACTCATATGTATGGATAGTTTAGTTATCTTTATTATGAGAATGATGGAATTATTATGCATGTGACTCTTATTTAATCCAAGTGTAAAGTTAGCGGTAGAAGCATAGTTGGTAGTTGTTAATACTTGTGCCAAGGAGACATCTTACTCATGGTAGAATCTACATGTGATCCTTATGCATAAGTATAATTTCTTGTACTAACTTTTTTTATGAGATGATCATATATGAATTATGAGATATCTATTGAGTCTAAACTTGATCATCATTAAGTTTAGTGAAGGAACATAGTATGCCTCTAACTTATGTGATATCTCTAGGTTAAATTGGAAAATAGTTATGCATGACACATTGGTGCATGTAGAAAAATTATGGAATAATGCTTCTAATAGTATAGTCAATGGTTTAGGTTATCCATGCCATGCATATCATAATAATTGTATCCAATGAGGCTATTTTAGCTATTTCTACCTATTTCATAAGAGTTATATTAGGAACACTTTTGACTATGCTTGTAAGACTATGATCATGATTCATAGCAATGCTAGTTACAATCGACTCGAAGAAATTCTCCATTAATTCTTTTGGGGAGTCATTGAATATTTTTATAGATTGCGTGCTATGATTAATTCCTTTCTACAAATTTTAAATTATGCTTAATGGTTGATCTGGCATACAAATCTTATCAATGAACCTAAAAGTCCACATCATGGATCCACTTTTGGTGTCGTTCAATTGGTAAGAATATGGGTATAGTTGCATGAATAATAGTGATCATATAGCGATAGAGTAATTATACTGATGGCGACGATTGAATATTAACTGTAAAGGAAGAAAATGTGAAAGAATGAGAACCTAGTAGTTAATTCACTGAATAGGCTCAGTGGGTATGTTATAAATAATATCGGAGCTCTAAATTCAAATAATGCGGCCTATAGGCCAATCCACCTCTATAATGTAGTAATGGGAGCCAAATAAGAAGTTGCATGGAAGGGTTTGATTATAAAAATTTATAAGAAAAATAACCCAAAATTCAAAAAGGGTGAAGTTAGATCTTAAAATTTAAAGCATATGAATATCATATAGATTTCCTTCCCTCGAAGTAAATTAAGATTCCTTAAGGATGAATCCAATTATTAACATGGTTCATCGAAGAATCAATAACATATATATGTTAATCCACTATTAATCCACTATATATAACATGTTATTATTTCAAAGAATTTAAAATTAATGGGGGTTTCTATGCATTTTGTAAAAAGTGCCATCCTCGTATGATAAGGGTTTTAATTCTTTTATTATGTGGCATCGTGGGAAGATGTTAAGGAATCCAAATTTTACACCATCTATGGTGTATATCAAGACAAGTCATCTTTGAAGATACCACCCTCGCAAGAATTTTGTATTGGGTCAATTCTAAAAGAAGTTGTGAAGGACTTCCACCAACCTTACCTCAATTTGCTATCAAATTAAGGTGCACCTCTTCTAAGGCCTACTTTTTAAGGTTGGGTAATTTTGGTATATATATTAGTGTATATATTGTTTAATTTGGAATGGAATATAGAATAAATGACGTCATCCATAATGCTACTAACACTGAGATAAAATCAAAGTTGTGCGTTATCATGGAGGCTGCCGGGCGCGTAGTGAAATATGCACGTTGTGTTATGGGATCCTGAAATTGGGAATTTGTTCTGTCATCCTTCCACATCGAACAGAAAGATGAAAGGAGTTAACCTTATGTTATAAGATATACATACAACTAATCGCCATAGAATAAATAACGTCGAAATCTACAAACACTTCCATGTCCCAGAGAAGCAAGTTCAAGCTAGAACTGGAATCTTTCTTGAAACTCAGCTAACCAATTTTGATGGAGTTTCATATTGTTCATAGTCAGAACCTTCGATAAATCCAACCCCACTGCTTTCCGTCCGTGGAAACCTCGTTCGCTCACTAAACCAAACTCCACTCCGTTCCATGCATGATCTTGTCATTGCTCAAGTATGAGGTTCTACTATTCAAACCAAACCAAAAAAGACTGAGCATGGTTTCCGCCGAACCAAAGAAGAAGTTGGTGATGAGAATTTTGTTGAGAAGCTCCTTGATGAAAGTGGAGAGGAATACATGGGAAGAACTACCATGTGAACTCCAAATTGAGATGGGGACGAGGCTTCTGCGCAAGTTATGTAGACTGCGAGGTGATGGTTCTTTTTTTTTGGAGAGAAGTCTAGCTAATTAAATTATTTTAATAATATATATAATTACAAGGAGAGTAGTCATATGAAGACATGTGATTCACCATAATTTTTCTTCTCCCTTGTCGTTTGGCACTTGATGTGTTGGTCATTATCCTTGGTGTGATGTTTTATCCCTCATGCACTGTCGCTTCTTCTTTTATTACGTTAGAAGTTTTTTCGAATATAATAGAATGGAATGTACGCCAGTTTGGGTGTCTCTAGACCCATGTTTTATGGGTAGTTTTAATGCAACAATGCCTTCCCAATTAGAGGATGGAGAAAATCACATCGATGACTGTTGTTTCCTTTCTCGAATGTTGTCTTTCCGGTTTCTTTAATGCAGATTTGGAGGCGTTAAATGGTTGACTGAGTTGGCCACCAACATAATGGATTTGGATAATGGTTATCCTCACAGGCATCAACACCCTTAGTTGGATAGAGATTATCCTTAAATCACATGACACACAACCTTATCGGTGTGATGAACACAGGCATGGAAGGATAAAAGCCGGAAGGGTGGATAATGTTTATGCCGAATTTGACTGAGTACTCTATCTTTCGATGCTTTGAAGCTATGCATAAATGAGTGAGCAATCTCGATACTCAGGATGAATTGTCTAGTTATTTGGAAAATTACAAATTGTTCTCCGGTAGTGTGAGTGTTCATTTTGTAAAGCTTCGCCATTCACAGGAAGATCAGTGCAACAATTGTCTATATTCACAACGATGCTCCCAAGGATGCGTCTTGTATGAGGTTGTTGAGACCATGATGGTTTAGACAAATTTCCCTTGCCCGGATTTTTTTTAACGAGGGTTGTTTTTATCATGAGGTCTTTTCAACACCACCCAAAGCTCTCGGGTTCGACTGATTTATTTACAACTGTGATAGAACAATATGGTATAAATTTGGATCCTTGAGTTTCTCAAGGACAATATATCTACTCTCTTTGTTCGGTAGGAATCCATATTGAAAATTTATTTTAAATGGTGGAAATTTTCTCAGAATTACGTTATAATAAATCTGTGGTGCTCTAAAAATTTATTTCGATTGTCATTGCTCTTTTGAAAACATGTGTGGCATCAAAGAAGTTGGGTAAAATTGTTGTAGTCTTGGAGATAAGAAATACAATCCTTATAGTTATGTATATGACAAAGATCGTAACTGTTGAAATAGAGGACAAAACTGGACATGATTTTGTTTTGTAGCTTCCCTAGTGTATTTAAATTCATTATCGATTCCAAGGACATAGAATTCAAAACTGCCCTATGTTACAACATTTGGTGTGAAAGAAAACTACACATAACAATATGTACCAGTTATATAAGTTATTTCGTTCCATGCATAAAACAGACGAATGTGAAGAATTATCTTTGAAAGGAATATTCGGGAGATGATAACATGTATATGCTTACTTATGGCTATGGATTGCATGTAGGGCTTAATTGTGTGGTTACAAGGAGTTGCTCTAGTATGTTTACATGCATAGAATGGTGCTAAAGTGAGGAGTAATACAAAAAGGATAACCTACAATTAACATGTTGATTAATGTTAATAAGTTACCTTTATTGCGTTCAATCATAGATGAGAATCTTAAAATTTTTATTTATTATATATTGTGAAAGTTTTCAAAATTCAAGCTACTGTTAAAATGCTCTTATGATGACACAAACACTTTATCTCGTGATTTAAAAGTGATACTTTCATCTTTATAAATATGCATAGCAGAGTTGAACAATTTGGTAATATTGGTGAAGTATGGTGCCATACCAACAATATTAGTGAGATATCCATTTAGTTCACAGGCAGAAATCTCTGAAAGAAGGATATATATATATATATATATATATATATATATATATATATATATATATATATATATATATATATATATATCATGAAAATTATGGTGGTAAATAAGTAATTTTAAAAATATATTTATTGTATTAAAAGTTTGATAATATGGTCATCATGTTATTTCACTCATAATAAAATAAAATTATGAGTTGTGAGATTGCTATACAACAGCATGGCTTAATAACATTCCAACTAATACCTCAAGGGATAGTCCAGTCAAGGACATAACTTAGTGGAGTAAAGTATATAAATCCTAAGAAAGGATGATTATATAAATGAGGAAATGTTAAACTCTAGTAAGGTAACTCAAAAACAAAAAGAGATAAAATAGCAATTGTTTCCTTTCATAGGTCATGGGAGGGGTGTTATAGGCTCTTATGGCCTTACCCTCTGATGCAAATCTTTTGATATATATCAGTTACAAGGAGCACATCTCCTCCCCTCGCTACTTATAACATTTGTTTCAACCAATTTTGTGAGAGATTTGAGATGCAACAACTCAACTATGTTTACCACAGTTAATATCATATTTTGATATATAGTATTACTATTTGAATGACTATGGCTTATATTTCCCTCCATTTATTGTGGTTGAAGAAATGCATGTTCTTCCCCTACATTCTTCCAAGCCTTTGTGTTCTTCCCTGACAATTTGTTACCTAAGTTATTTCCCGGTAAGCTCTTCCATCAATTCATCTTGTCTTTCACTAATACAGTCATGCCTCCTAAGAGAAAAACTCAAGATAAACATGTTAATCCCTTGATCCCTTCCTCCATAGATTTAGATAGCATCCCTTTAGCCGACAGGGATTATAGGATTAATTAAAACCAGTGTGACTGTGACTTTTTGGAGTTATATTGCTGATTAGAAGACAAACATGCAGATAAAACTAACGAAATTGGGCTCTAGGAGTCCAATATTACCCATTACATCTTCCCTATGATATTCAAAGTCCCAAAATTCACCAGAAAATGTCAGGCATATTATGTCCCTGCACAAAGAGCTATCATGGCCCCATCTGGTGATATTCTCTTTACCACTACGGCCCAATCCATAGACCAAAAAATGCTAGCTCCCTCTCTGGAAAATAATACTTCTTTCTCCTCAAAAGCCCTCACCCAGCTTTATCAAAAGCTGGATTTCACTACCAGAGCCAAAATATTTGAGATATTCTTGCCTGAGAATGCACAGTTACATAAGAATAATTCCCCATAACCTTCCTCCATCTTCCCTGATCAAGCTAAGAAAATTATATCCATAATTTCCTATATTTTGGGTTATTATTCTAATCAGTGGGTTGATGAGCCCATTTTAGGCTTCCTCTCCATATTTTCCACAGAGAGTAAGCCATCCATTGTATTCAATTTCAGTCAATTCTTGGCTGACAGAATTCATTAATAGTTTCTAAAATTTCCCACAGAGAAGGTGTTTAATTACGCCTCTATTTTAATCTATATGTTCCTTTACTATCAGGAAAATAAGTTCAATTGTGCAATGGAGGAGCTTGGCAATGCAGGAAACCAACAACCAATGATATTTTGGACATAATTGGTCCTGAAAGAGTAGTAGGAGTTCTCTTACAGATAGTTTATTAAGTAATTTGTTCACCCAGCCATGAACATCCTTAACAATTCAATACAGCCCAGAATCAGTGAAGATATCAAAAGCATTTTCCATCTAACATATCATGCTAAGACTAGAGATTGGTATTTATACAAAAATTACATAGAAATCAAGGTTTATGGTTGCGAATTAGCAGCATATAAACTCACTAAATACCTCCCTGTGAGGATTTTTTCTGTGACGTATATTAGACAAATGTTAAATTCTAATGACATTAATTTTGTAGTGGCCAAGGAGAAATCATAGTTTTGAATAAAGATACATGTGTGTTCATTTATATGTAATACTAGGACAATAGGTGAAGAAGAAGCCAAGATGCTTAAATAAATGAAGTTCAGCCTAAGTTTTACATTGTCTTATAACCCTTGCAGCATTATTTCAAAGCTCAGGGTAGAAAACAAAAGCACTCCATACATCCATACTTCCAGTCCTAAAATAAGGATGTATGCAAATTAGTTGGAATGGATAGAAAACACCATGCGGGAAGCCTAAGAACAACTATTTTCTACTTCCAGTTTGCAAAGTCCCACTCCTTAGGAAAAATCAAGAAAATGACAAAGAGAGGAGGGATCATCATCAACAATTGGAATTGAAGCGAAAGAGTTTAGGATTAGTTACAAGAAGAGGGAAAAATTGACTCCTAGAGCAAAGGTGGACAAAGAAACAAAAGAGCATGTTGCCATCATAATTACAGACTCATCACCTATAAGCAACAAATTTGTAACATCTTCTACTGGACCTTCATCATCACAAGGTTAGAAGGAATCTAAGCTAGAGTCACATAATGCCCAAACAGAGAAGGAAAAGACAGTTTTTGATAGGTATAGGGAGATTAAGCTTAAGAATGAGATTCTAAATAACAATACCTATAATCAGTTTTGGAAGCAGACCTCCAGCTCACAGAGGAGATTGTTATCAATGTTTGATATAGAGCAGGGAGAGATGAAGATGGCTTTTCTTGAGGCCCAAATTCCACAGCCAAAAATAGCAGTAGACTACAAGACCACTACCTTTGAGTTCAGCACCAAAGACATTCATCCCATTGATCAAATGTTGATGCATAGGTAGACTGGTGAGATGATATCTTGTACTTTAACTAACACTACTATGTCATTGTGCAAGTTGCAGGTTCAATCTTAGTGGAAAATGGACAAGTATCCTCCTTATCCAAGGATAATAGGATGAAGTGTTTGGAGGACTTGGTGGTAAAGATAGGATATGATCCCAAGCATGTTAATGTTGTAGAGGAGATCATGAAGAAGAAGAATTTGGACATTGCAACATTGAGAAAATAACTCAATCTACCAGCCATAGAGGACCCATTGAGCAAGGCCATTGAAGAAAATGAGGTAGAAAAGGCTGACATGATGAATCTGATTATAGAGCAGAACATGCATATTAGACAGATGGAGGAAGAAATGGAGAATATTATAAAGGAGAAAGAACAGAGTCAGAAGATGGCCATTGTCCCCCTAGATCCCATACCCATTTCTAAGCTGCCAACAACAGGAACAACCACTGTAGCTACTTCTTCCACTCATACAACAAGTGTTGAACAAGTGACCAAGACACTGGAGAACGTGTCAATCCAGTCCAAAGAGATTAAGACTTTGCAAAATCATCTCAAAGCTTTAAAAGTATAGAAATCCAAAGCTAAAGCTTCTCGTATTATTGAATTGTAGAAATAACAGAGATTGTTGGAGAAGTTACAGAAGGTAGAGAGGGATACCTCAATTTGTCAGACCTTGGCCCAAGCAAAGGAAACCATTTGGGTGAGTATTCTAGACTCTATGAATGAGATTTGGCCATCTATCCAAATCATATTTCAGCAGAAGGAATTGATAGAAAAAGCTACAAAAGCCATTGTTTAGGGAAGGGAGAAGCCTGGAGAAATGCCCACACAAGCCTCCAACATTATCAGATTCCTGAACTCTAATTCCAAATATGAACCTAAAGAATTAGGAATCAGTGACAGAACTGCAACTATTTTAGAAGTCAAGAAAGTCTTGACTAAGAGGAACCTTATTGATCAGTTGGAAGAAAGATGCGAAACATTTGAGCTGGGAGTAAACAGGTTCTGCAACAGAATTGAAGCATTGCTCTAGAAAGGGCAGCCGAACATTTATGTAGTAAATGATAAATTGATCACTCAAGAGGAATGTGTCATGGAGATGAAAGAAATGGGCAAAAGAAGTATTAAGGTTAGTGGGATAAAGGGAAGTATGACAACAAAGGAAATTTTAGAAACCATGTCAAATGATTTCTACATACAGAGTGAGGTAAAACATGTATTTATAGTGAAACCAACCTTTTCCAAATACACAGAAGTAGATGAAGTTTACTGGAGGGTAATTAAATTGACCATACCTGATGAAAAGAGATGGGACGATTTTTGTGATTTACTGGACTGAAAAGTAATTTAGGAGCTGTAAGACAACGACCAACACATCAGCCAACATAACCATCAGCTCATCAAAGCAACACTGTTTCAAGTCAACTCGGCAATCGAATCCACAAAAACAGAGCCACCTTTCCATCCATCTATATACATGGCTTGTTTTTTGGCCAGGAATAAGTCATATTGTTTGAAATTAGTTTAGTAATACATTGTCAGTTGGACAACGATTTTGTAAATGATTTTGTAATTATTAGTATAAATACTTCATTTTTTGAAGCATTAAGGGTTGATTTCTGAATATAATTTCCTTTGCATATTGTAATGCTTCAAAGTGTTGGAGCATAATTAATACAAGGACCTTTCACAGGATTCATGTAATGTACCAAATGGTGATGTGCTTCTTCTATTTATTTGTTTAAACAATGTTTTTATTTCTCTATTATTCTGAATATATGAATTATTTAACAAAAATTGTGATGAATAGGATTTGTTATTTAGAGCACCCTATTCTAGCTATTAATAATTTTAATGTTTTCCACTGATGTTAAATTAAAACATTCTTAATTTCTCCTTAATTTCTACTGAAACTTACACTTATGCTATTTCACGATCCATTTAATTTTTGAAAAGATTGAGATAGTGCAACATAGCTTGCTTTGTGAAACTCCTCTAAAATTTGATGCAAATCCAGTTTAATTGATAGACTCCATAGTCCAATGGAATTATAACAGTTAAATAAACCAAACCAATCAAATAAAAGCAATCAGTACAATCATAACTGGCCTGAAATTCATATAAAACAAGGCTAAATTTAACAAATATATCCTCTCTGAAGCTCACAAGGCTAGATCCCAACTTCCAAAGTGGTTTTGATGTTGTCCTATGTGTTTACCCCGTCAACCTCAAAAATCCAGAATGACAACATAGTGGTGATAATACTGTGGAAGAAAACTCTTTAAATTGAAAAATAATTATTCCCTGGTATTCCATTAGTGTTTCTATAAATTAAAGTTTATATATCATTATGAAATACATGATACGAGGTTGTTATTTTGTATATAGTTGACTGTGTTTTTAATTTTCATTTTATTAGTTGTGCGATGTATTTTTATAGACCTTGCTCCCGAAAAATTTTTCACTAGAGCTCACCCTAATCCCAACCCTAATGAATTTGTAGATAATCTAGAGAAATTGGTGAGAAAGAAAATTATTACAGAGAGTCGAGGTAGTAATAGTCCTTTTTCTAGGTTCAATTCTCTTCGTGGGAGTAGTTCTTTGTCAATACCTAACTCTCTTCCAGAGAAATTTGCAACTATTCAAGATATAGAGTTTGATTATCCTTTCCATCATAGTTTTTTTAAACCAAAATCTAAGACTTTTGTAGATCAGACTGCCATTGACAAAACCATACAGTAACCATATATACCCGAGAACTAGCCTTTTGAAACAGATCTTGATCTTGAATCCATACAACAATTTGATAAGTTACAGGATTTAGTTTCGATTTTGAACCAAGTCATTGATGAAGCTTATATTCAACAATCCATTGAATTTTCATCTTTAACACTTGTAGTAGCTTCTTTTTCCAACTAATCTTCCCAGTCTATTAATCTACAAACCCCCTGGTACTAGTAATTTCATAGTCTCTACTTCTTCACTTGTGATACCCTAGACTGTTATTCCTACTATCCCCGTAGTTATTACAACTACACCAACCATAGGACAATATTTGGGTCAATATTTTAGACTAGCTATGGCAGGTAGGTAAGCAAATTTGGTGTTACTAGGTTAGCTAAATGTTATGCCGGGTGATTACCAATCTAAAATTCTGACCTTTGACAACACTGGTTCTCATACTGCTCAGCAGCAACTGGATAGAATGAATGATATGTTTGACCTTTAAGAGGTAGATGAAGCTGACGTAAAAATGAGATTGTTTGCCCAAAGTTTAGGAGGTGATCTCCAAAAAAGGTTTGGGAGTTTACCTGCAGGAAGTATAACCAACCATGATGCATTCCATCAAACTTTCTCAGCTAGATGGGAAATCAAGAAAAAACCACTTCAACTCTTAAATTAATATAAAAGGCTGAAAAGAATACCAAATGAATTTGTGGAAGAATATTGTTAACGGTTTAATACTATTTACAATGCTATTCCTACAGACATCAAGCACTCCCCTGGCCAAGCTTTAATTGATTTCCTGATGGTTTCGATGTAGACATGGAATATCAACTTAGGGAGAGAGACCCACAACCTTAGAAGAAATGCAATATAATGCTATAAAAGTTGAAGCTAACATCTTATCCAAGAAGGCCAAACTAAAATCTAAATGCAGGGTTACCATTAAAGAAGAGCCTTACACTTCTGTCGCTGATCATAAAATTGATAACTTAGTGAGGGTAGTGGAAAAGATGATGCAAAGAGTAAACATTAATGGCCAAACTCAAGTGGGAGAGAACCAAAATACTCCTCAAAAGAGAAGGCAAAACTTTAAAAGGATTGTTCCCCAAATCAAACAACTAGAACAAAAGGGACCAAACCAGCAGGTTCGACCTCCTTTTCATGAAAGCTACGATGATGATGATGGTAATATGATTAAAGATATGGATGATAATGAAATAAATCTAATTGGAATAAATGATGATGAAACAATTTTTCTCACTCAAGAGGAGCAAGAACTTTTTCTCCTAGCTCAAACTGAACTAGTTTCTGAAGAATCAGATGAATAAAAAAAGGTTTTGAAAATGCCATCATGGAATTCCATAGGTAGTATAACCTCAGGAGAAAAAATAATCCATACCATCTCAACAGTAAAAACTCACATAATCGAGCTAAAAAATACTCTGAAACTGACTTGAGGAAAACCACAGAAAGTCTTCCTAAGAAAACTGTTGATAATTCTGGTAAGAAGAAAGTAGAAACTCGTGTTAAAAAGAGAGTTGATAATGTTTCTAAAACTACTCAAACAGATATCCCAACCACCAGTCAAGGAAAAGAGCCTATATTAAAATAAATTACAGATCAATCTAAACATCCCAACTTGATTAAGATTCAAACATCATTCAACATTGAGAATAAATTAGCAAAACTGAAAA
Organism: Pinus tabuliformis; assembly: GCA_031772625.1. Lineage (NCBI taxonomy): Eukaryota > Viridiplantae > Streptophyta > Pinopsida > Pinales > Pinaceae > Pinus > Pinus tabuliformis. The sequence continues at coordinate 1,071,820,771 of CM062807.1, read as the reverse complement.
TTCATATTCTTCTAACAGAGTTAATGAACAAAAACATGTATAGAGCCCAAGTAATGAAAGCTCTAAACATAAGGGAAAACACAGACTTTGTAAATCTAAATGATGACCAGCCTGAACTCTTATTTGGACTGGAAGTCAAGGGAAAATGACAGGAGGGAGGAGTTCCTCCAATCTATGTTAGCTTGAATATTCTTGACAAAAATCTCCATAATGCTATGTTAGATTTAGATGCTTCCCACAATTTAATTCTTAAAGTGGTTATGGATAAATTAGGACTTGACATTACCAGACCTTATAAAGAATTGTATTACTTTGATTCTAGAAACGTAAAATGTATAGGTCTCATCAAATACCCATGTGTTACTTTAGCCCAAATCCCTACTAAAAGAGTAGTAATGGACATAGTGGTTGCTGATATTCCCCCTTGGCATGGCAAGTTGTTGTCACACTCAAGGGGAGAAAAATTGGAAGGTACCCTACATATGGATATGACCTTTTCCACCATACCACTTTTTGGGAAGAAAAGAATATGATATAGGGAAACATTGATGAAGTTCATGGTGAGTAGTGAAGAGAAGCCTCACAACAATCCACTTTACTCTATCCATGCAGATTTAAACTCTTTCATTATTTATAATGATGGAGACATTAACACTCAAGTGATCAATGTTGAAACTGAAATTTCTAAAATAGATCCAAACCAAACACAAAAAATAGAAATAAACACTCTTCTTGAACCTCCTTGGAACATGAGATTTGATGGTTATTGTAGCAAAGATGGTTCTAGAGCAGGATTATGGGTGGTAAACATGGGAAACAATCATGCAGAGGGTCACTCATACAAGTTAAACTCTGAATGTACCAATAACATAACAGAGTATGAAGCCCTTATATTAGGATTGTAGTTATTGAAAACATTAGGTGCCAAGAGAATGTCCATTCAAGGGGATGCTGAATTAATTATAAAAAAAAAGTTAAAGGAGAATATTCAGCTAAATAGCCTAGAATCAGAGTATACAGAAATGATGTGCTTGATTTTCTAGAGAGTTTTCTGGAATATGACCTTTCTGTAATTCCTAGAAAACAAAATATCATTGCAAATAGTCTGGCTCTTTCCGCCAACTCCTGTAAAATGCCTCACCCCAACTGAGAATATACAGTGGAAGTGAAACATCGACTAGTTGTACCAGATAATATGAAGTATTGGCAGGTGTTTGATAGTGATAAACAAATTGAAAGTTTTCTGCAATCAAAAGATGAATTTCAACATAATAGTATAGATGTGGATTCTCAATTAGAAATCAAGAAGTTTTACATTCTAATCTAGAAAGGCAATTAGAAAACCCAGATGTAAATACACCCATAGATAAAGTTTTAAATCAATTACAATTTCCTGAAATAGACCCAGAAAAAGAAGAGTTTGAAACACTCCAGCTAAAGGATAATGTTTTTCTTAGAGGCCTAGTTCCACTGGAAGAATTATTTGATTTCAATGATGTGCCTAAGAAGCCAAAGATTGAGCCCACAGGAGAAGTAGTACAAGTCTGTAACATAGGTAGTGAAGAAGATCCCAAAATCATAAAACTCTCTAAATAACTCCTAGTTGCTGAAAAACGAAAATAGATTGCTTTATTCAAGGAGTACAGTGATGTTTTTTCCTTGAGCTATGAATATCTTAAACCATATGATACAAGATTATACAAAAAAAAATCTAATTAAAGAGGATCATAAACAATTTAAATGATAACTTGGAAGAATAAATCAGTTCTGATGCCTTTAATTGAGAAGGAAATTAAGAGAATGTATGACTCTAAAATCATAGTTCCTCTTACGTACTCTAAATGTGTTTCCAATATTGTGCCAACTAGGAAGAAAAGAGTTGAAATCAGATTGTGCATAGATTTTAGGAACCTTAATAAAGTCTCCTTAAAGGACAACTATCCTTTACCAAAAATGGATCATATTCTATATAAGGTAGTTGGGTCTTCTAGGATTTATTTACTAGATGGCTTCTCAGGTTATAATCAAGTTTTAGTTCACACTGATGATCAAGATAAAACAAACTTTAGTACTCCATGGGGTAACTTCATGTATGTGAAGATGCCTTTTGGGTTAATGAATGTTGGAGCCACATTTCAAAGAGCAGTGGATATTGCTTTTGCGGATGAACTTGGCAGGTTTATAGTGATCTATCTAGATGACATCACTATTTATTCTAAAACTGATCTGGAGCATTTGGTACATCTGAGAAGAGTATTTGAGAAATGTAGACGGTTTGTAATTTCATTAAATCATAAGAGAACATTGTTTTTCCTTGAAGAGGGAAAACTTTTTGGTTATATCTAAGGAAGTTATTTAAATTGATCCAAAACGATTCAAGCTATTCTGAAAATCAGTCATCCTAGAAACATTAAAGAACTTCAATCATTTATTGGTAGAATAAACTTCCTAATAAGATTCATTCCTATCCTTGTAGAACTTCTCAAAAGTGTAACAAATATGCTAAAAAGAGATTCAGAAATAATATGGAACATTAAAGCTAGGAAATCATTTGATCAAGTTAAGCAGGCTTTGATAAAAGCACCAATCCTTATCAATCCAAAATTTACTAAGGATATTATAATCTTTTCATCTTATTCTGAACATATTGTTGCCACTGTCCTTTTACAGAAAAATGATGAGGGATTTGAACAACCCATTGCTTTCTTTAGAAAGGCTTTAAGGGATGCTTCACTCAAGTATAATATAATGGAAAAACAATCCTTTGCATTGATAAAATAAATTAAATATTTCAAAGTGTATATCCTCTATTCTCACATAATTTCTTATGTACCAAATGTTGTAGTTAATGATATTTTAAACCAAAATAGACTAGATGACAAAAGAGGCAAATGGATTGCCATTATTCTTGAGTATGACATGGAAATCAAGCCAACCAAGCTTATCAAAGGAAAAGGATTAGCCAAATTGATGGCTGAATCTAAATTTAATGCTTTGGATATTAACTTTGTAGCTGCATTAGATGATAAAGAGGAACAAGCGACTCCACAATTAGATGAGGCTTTCATGACCTCACCCTGGTACGCATACCTCCTTTTTGTTTTATTCAATTTAAATGCTCCTCTTGGTTTAAATAAGACAAAGGCTATATTTATAAAGTTAAAAGCAATAATTTTTTTCATTATAGATAATGCTTTATATTGGAAATATGTTGGTGGTGTTGTACTAAAGTGTTTGTTGAAAGATGATGTAGAAAGAACAATGTAAGAATTCCATGAAGGTGATTGTGTTACCATCTCTACTGGAAAACCATCACTAATAAGATCCTTAGAGCTGGTTTTTACTGGCCTTGCCTTTGCCCAGATGTTCATAAGAAGGTAACCTCTTGCCATAAATGCAAAATATTTGAGGGAAAGAGAAAGTTATTGCCTCTATTTTTGAAGCCTATATCTGTTGAAAGTCCTTTCCAATAATGGGGATTGGATTTCATTGGAGAAATACATCCACCATCCTCTGCCCAACGGAAATGGATCCTCACTGCTACTGTCTACTTCACCAAATGGATTGAGGCAACACCTTCCACACTAGCCACAACTGCTATTATCATCAAATTCTTAGAAACCAATATCATGTCTAGATTTGGTTGTCCAAACAAGCTCATTACACATAATGCTGCAACTTTTAGATCTAAGAAAATGATAGATTTCTGCAACAAATAGCATATTACTTTGGGACATTCAACTTTTTATTACCCACAGGGTAATCGGTTGGTTGAATCTTCAGATGAAAGTTTGGTAAACATTATTAAGAAGTTGTTAGAAGAGAAACAAAAGTCATGGCACAACAAGTTGATAAATGCACTTTGGGCTGATAGGCTCACAACAAAGAAATCAAATGTCATGTCACCATACCAATTGGTTTATGGAATGGATGTTTTTTTTCCATCCTCTTTGGGAGTTCCAGTCATGAATATAATTCAGGAATTGCAAGTTGAGCCAAATGACATCCATAGGAGAATTGATCAGACAATCCAATTGCAACAATCCAGGGAAGAAGTATATAATAAGGATTAGGTCTTCTAGGAGAATATCAATAAGGTTTTTGATAGAAGAACCAATGCAGATGACTTCAATTTTGGGTGATAGAGTTCTAAAGTGGGATTCGAAAAGAGAGGAAAAAGGAAAACATGCAAAATTCGATAATCTATGGACATGCCCTTATGTCATTTATGGTTTCAGAGGACACAATGCCTCTCAAACATCTAGATGGGACAGAAATGCCTGGTGGACCTGTGAATGGGAGAATGTTGAAGCACTCTTTCTCTGAGCAATAGAAAGTTTTCTAGCATTAATCATTGTCTTTATTATTTTGATTGGGTGACCTATTAACAAAAGTTTAAGCCCGTAGAGAAGGCCCTAAGATTCCATTGATATGTTACCATAAGTATTGCAACAAAGGAAATCAGGTGTGGATCTTGCTAAAATAGAACACTCAAGGCTAGTGATGAAATGTTCTTGGCACCTCATAGGGAGAGTGCCATCCCCAATTGGAGCCACTATTAGTGTCCAATAATTTATAGGATCTCAAGGTACTTGAGTATTGTATCTCAGCAATCTTATATTATAAATAATTTCGAATCGGCCAAGGATTTCCAAATAAAAAAGAAAAATAGAATAAAAAATGAAAACAGGGTATAAAATTGAAAAAAGGGAAAAAAACAAAAATATTCAAAAAGAATTAAAAATAGAACCCCGTTAAAAGAAAAACAAAAAGAAATAATACTAAAAGTGTTGCAAGTCTAAATGCCACTACTGATAGTTAATTTTCTTCATCATTGTTAAAGAAAGATTGTATGTAGCTTGTTCGAAATGCCACAATGTCTAGATACTTGTTTAATCATACAGAGTAATCATGGTTAATTTTTTTAAAATTTCTGTAAATAAGGTTAGAGAATAAATATTTTCCCAACAGTCTAATCTAGGTAAATCAGTAGTTAGGTAGAAAACGATATTGATTCAACTGTTTAATCTGAATCAATGGGAGAAATAAGTGATAGGATTTAGATAGTTTTCATTCTGCATAAAATAAAATAATGTGGGTTTTCTATTGTAAGTGCACCCTTCAGAAAAAAAAAATGAAATGTTAGCTTAGTTAAGGGTAGTTAAATTAGTTGTTTTTATAAATATTTTCCTATGCCATTTTATCATAAGTTAAAGGACATTGTAAAAAGGGAAAAAATGTACATGATAGGATAAAGTGTTTTGTATATATATTTCACCTTCCGCCTTTATCTTATGTCAAAAATGAGAAAGCGTAAAGTGCATATTGACAAATATTTTTGTCATTTATGGCTAATCAACAATGCCGTCAGGGAATCAGGAACATTTCCCCATCATAATCCATGGTTCGTATTGTTCTTCAACCCCCCTCTCCATCCTGCATTTACCATCAGGGCAGGGGGGTTTGGAAAGGTGGTTTCTCCCATCGGGTCCCATCCTAACATGGAAACCTCTCTTGATTTCGCACCTTCCCAATGCAATCCCACTTACTATTCACTACCCCCTCTTAAACCACCTATTCTTTCCCTCGCTTCACCGCGTCCCCACCACGACTCCTCTACCAGTCTCCTCCTACCAAGTCGCCTAGCTGTTGTCCAATTTAATGCACTCTTAGAGAAAACAACCATTCCGCATTAAATTCATACTTCCCAAGTAACCATTAAAAATTAACTGTCCCACGCCATTTCTAACGAGACTTTCGTAGCACGGTTTAAAATGTTATAAGACCATTGCTTTCATCCCTTCCACTACTTATTTTCTGTTATTCACAGTTTTATACGAAAACCTTTCCTAGAGCATTCCTTTGACCATGACCATATTGAAATTGATAGTTCTCTGTCTCCTTCACCTGGCAATTCGTTACCCAAATTGTTTTCGATTAAGCTCTTCTATCAATCCATCTTGTCTTTCACTAATACAGTCATGCCTCATAAGGGAAAATCTCAAGGTAAACATGTTAATCCCTTGATCCCTTCCTCCAAATATTTAGATCACATCCCTTTAGCCAACAGGGATTATAGGATTAATGAAACCCAATGTGACTTTGACTTTTGGGAGTTATACCGTTGGTTGGAAGACAAACATGCAGATAAAACTAATGAAATTGTGCTCTAGGAGTCCAATCTTCCGCATTACATCTTCCCTCTAGCACTCTAAGCTCCAGATTTCACCAGAAAATGTCAGACTTGTTATGTCCCCACCCAAAGAGCTACCATGGCCCCATTTGGTGACATTCTCTTTATCATTACTACCCAGTCCATAGACCAAATAATCCTAGCTCCCTCTATGGAAAATAATACTCCTTTATCCTTAGAAGCCCTCACTGAGCTTTATCAGAAACAAGATTTCGCTACTAGAACCAAAATCTTTGAGATCTTCTTGCCCGAGAATGCGAAGTTACTAGGGAGAATCCTCCATACCCTTCGTCAATCTTCCCTAATCAAGCTAAGAAACTTATGTTGATAATTTCCCATATTTTTGGTTATTATTCTGATCAATGGGTTGATGATCCCATTTTAGGTTTCCTCTCCATATTTTCCATAGATAGTAAGCCATCCATTATATTCAATTTCAGCCAATTCTTGGTTGACAACATTGATGAATAATTCCTAAAATTTCTCACATAGAAGGTGTTTATTTATACCTCTATTTTAATCTATATGTTCCTTTACTATTAGCCATATAAGTTCAATTTTGCAGTGCAAAAGCCTGATGATGTAGGAAACGAGTAGCCATTGATCTTTTGGACATCATTGTTCATGAAAGAGCAGCATGAGTTCCCTTACAATCAGTTTATTGAGGAATTTGTTCACCCATCCATGAAGATCCTTAACAGTTAAATATATCCTAAAATCAGTGAGATATCAAAATAATTTTGCATCTAGCAGATCAAGCTAAGACTGGAGATTGGTATTTATACCAAAATTACACATAAATCAAGGTTTATGGTTGAGAATTGGCACCATATAAACTCCCTAAATACCTCCCCATGAGGATTCTTTCCCTGGAGTATATTAGACAAATGTTAAATTCTGATGACATTCATTTTATAGTTGCAAAGAAGAAATCATAGTTTCAAATAAAGACATAGGTGGGCCCATTTATATGTAATACTAGGACAGTAGGTGAAGAAGAAAAAAATATTCTTAAAGAAATGAAGTTCAGCCTGGGTTTTACATGGTATTATGACCCTTGTGATATTATTTGAAAGCTCAGGGTAGAAAAGAAAATAACTGCATACATCCATACTTCAAGGCCTGAAATAGAAAAGTATGCAAATCAGTTGGAATGGACAGAAAACACCTTGTAGGAAGCTTATGAACAACTCTTTTCTACTTCCAGTTTGTACACTCCCACTCCAAAGGAGAAATCAAGCAAAAGACAAAGAGAGGAGGGATCATCAACAACAACTAGAAGTGAAGCCAAAGAGTTTAGGATCAGTTACAAGAAGAGGAAAATATAGACCCCTAGAATAGAGGTGGACAAAGAAGCAAAAGAGTAGGCTTCCATCATAATTATAGACTCACCACCTGCAAGAAACAAATTTGTAACATCTTCTACTGGACTTTCATTATCACAAGTTCAGAAGGAATCTGAGCTAGAGTCACATAATGTCCAAAAAAGAAGGAAAATACAATTTTTGATAGGTACATGGAGATTAAGCTTAAGAATGAGATTCTTAAGAACAATACCTATAATCAGTTTTGGAAGCAGACCTCCAAATGAAAAAGTAGATTGTTATGAATGTTTGACAAAGAGTATGGAATGATGTAGATGGCCTTTCCTGAGGACCAAATTGCATATCCAAAAACAATAGCAGAGTACAAGAGCACTACCTTTGAGTTCAGCACCAAAGACATTCATCCCATTGATCAAATGGAGATGTATAAGAAGGCCGGTGAGATGATATCTTCTACTTTAACAAACACTGCTATGTCATTGTCCAAGTTACATGTTTAATTTTCTAATGTTCAATCTTATTTGAAAATGTTGAAGGTATCCTCCTTAGCTAAGGATAATAGGATGAATTGTTTGGAGCACTTGGAGGTAAAGATACGATATGATCTCAAAGATGTGAATGTTGCAGACGAGATCACTAACAAGAAGAATTTGGACATTGCAATATTGAGAAAAAAGCTCAAGCTTCCAGCCACAGAGGACCCATTTACCAAGGACATTGAAGAAAATGAGGCACAAAAGGCTGACACGATGAAGCTGATTTTAGAGTAGAACATATAGTTTAGACAGATCGAGGAAGAAAGGGAGAAGATGATAAAGGAGAAAGAACGGAGTTAGAAGATGGTCATTGTCCACCTCGATGCCATACCCATTTCTTAGCTTCCAGCAACAAGAAAAACCAGTGCAGGAATGTTCCACTCATACAACAAGTGTTGAATAGGTGACCAAGGCATTGGAGAACTTGTCAATCTAGTCAAAAGAGATTAAGAATTTTCAGGATCAGCTCAAAGCCTTAGAAGTACAAAAAGGCAAAGCTGAAGCTTCTCGTATTACTGAAATGCAGAAATCATAGAGATTGTTGGAGAAGTTGCAAAATTTAGAAAGGGATACCTCAATTGTTTATACCTTTTCCCAAGCCAAGGAAACCATTTGGATGAGTATTTGAGACTCTATGAATGAGATTTGGCCATCTATCAAAATCATCTTTGAGTAGAAGGAATTGATAGAAAAAGCTACAAAAACCATTGTTTAGGGAAGGGAGAAGCTTGGAGAATTTCCCACAGAAGCCTCCAACATTATCAGGTTCCTTAACTCTAAGTCCAAATATGAACTTGAAGAATTAGGAATCAGTGATAGAACTTCCACTATTTTAGAAGTCAAGAAAGTCTTGACTAAGAGGAACCTTATTGATCAGATGGAAGAAAGATGTGAAACATTGGAGCTGGGAGTAAATAGGTTCTGCAATAGAATTGAAGCGTTGATCCAGAAAGGGTTGCCCAAAATTTATGTAATAAATGATAAATTGATCACTCAAGAAGACTATGTCCTGAAGATGAAAGAAATGACCATAAGCAGTATCAAGGTCAGTCGGATAAAGGGTAGTATGATAGCAAAGGCATTTTTAGAAACCATGTCAAATAATTTCTACATATAGAATGAGGTAAAACATCTTTTTACAATGAAACAAACTTTTGCCAAATACACACAGGTAGATGAAATTTACGAGAGGGTGATTAAATTGACCATACCTGATGAAAGGAGATGGGAACTGTTTTGTGATTTACTAGACTGAAAAGTAATTCGGGATTAGTAAGACAACGACTAGCACATCAGCCAGCACAACCATCAGCACATCAACACAACACTGTTTCAAGTCGACTCAGCAACTAAATCCACCAAAACAGAGCCACCTTTCCATCCATCTATCTACGCAGCCTATTTTTCTACCAAAAATAAACCATATTGTTTGTAATTAGGTTAATAATACATTGTCGGGTTGACAAAGATTTTGTAAATTATTTTGTAATTATTAGTATAAATACTTCACTGTTTGAAGTATTAAGGATTGATTTCTGAATATAATTTGCTCTACATATTGTAATGTTTCAAAGTGTTGGAGCATCAATAATACAAGGTCCTTTCACGGGATTCATGTGATGTACCAAATGGTGATGTGTTTCTTTTGTTTATTTGTTTGAACATTGTTTTTCTTGCTCTCTTATTTTGAATATATGAATTATTTAACAAAATCTGCGATGAATAGGATTTTTTATTTAGAGGAAACTATTATGGCTATTAATAATTTTCATGTTTTTTGCTGAAGTTAAATTAACGAATTCTTAATTCGCCTTGATTTCTATTGAACCTTACACTTCTGCTATTTCACAATCCATTTAATTTCTGAAAAGATCTAGATAGTGCAACCTAGCTTGCTCTGTGAATCTCCTCTGAATTTTAAAGCAAATCTAGTTTAATTGACAGACTCCATAGCCCAATGGAATTATAACAGTTAAATCAACCAAACCAATCAAATAAAAACAATCAGTACAGTCATAACTAGCGTAAAATTCATATAAAACAAATATAAATTTAACAGAGAGATCCCTCTCTAAAGCTGGCAAGGGTAGATCCTAGCTTCCAAAGTTGTTTTGATGTTGTCCTATGCGTTTACACCCTCAACCTCAAAAATATAGAATTACGACACCGCTAATGGAAACCATATCATGAAAGAGGGTATTAAATATCCATTGTAGAGATCAACGGGAGGTAGTTGATCCATGGAAAGAACCTCTGCTCGGGGGGTGAACTGGAAGAGTCAGCTCTAGGTTGGGTGGTCGTGCTTCATTTTCCAAGTGGTGCTCTTTCTTCTAATCTAGTTGGATTCACTTGCTTGGAATATGTTGTATGTTTACTCCTTACTTTTTATGTTGTTAAATCATTCAACTAATATGTATGGATGGTTGACTTATATTTATTATGAGAATGATGGAATTCTTATGCATGCGACTCTTATTGCATCCAAGTGTAAACTTAGAAGTAGAAGCATAGTAGATAGTTGTTAATACTTGTGCCAAGGAGCTATCTTACCCATTGTATAATCTGCATGTGACCCTTATGCATAAGTATAATTTCTTATACTAACATTGTTTAAGAGATGATCATATATGAATGTTGAGATAGTTATTGAATGTAAACTTTATCATCATTAAGTTTAGTGAATGAACATAGTATGCCTCTAACTTATGTGATATCTGTGAGTTAAACTAGAAAATAGTTATGCATGAGACATTGGTGCATGCAGAACAATTTTGGAATAATGCTTCTAATAGTATAGTCGATGGTTCAGGTTATCCATGCCATGCATGTCATAAGAATTGTATCATATGAGGCTAGTTTGGCTATTTCTGCTCGCTGCATAAGAGTTATTTCAGTAGCACGTTTGACTATGCCTGTAATACTATGATCATGATTCATAGCCATGCTAGTTACAACCGACTCAAAGAAATGTTCCATTAATGCTTGTGGGGAGTCATTGAAGAGTTTTATAGATTGCATGCCATGATTAATTCCTTTCTCCAACTTGTGAATTATGCTTAATGATTGATCTGACATATAAGTCTTATCGATGAACCTAAAAGTCCACATCATGGATCCACTTTTGGTGTCGTTCAATTGATAAGAATATGTGTATAGTTGCATGAATAATAGTGATCATATAATGACAGGGTAATTATACTGGTGACAATAGTTGGATATTAACTGTAAACGAAGAAAATTTGAAAGAATGAGAGCTTAGTAGTTAATTCGTTGAGTATGCTTAGAAGGTATGTTACATAATCGATAATTAATTTAGATTAATTTAAATATTTATAGAGTTAAAAACCTATTAAACCATGTATATATAAAGTATGCTACAAAGTAAACATAAACCCCAATTTAAAATAGGTTTATATATAATATCTTATTTATATCTCTTAAAATTAAATTATTATTATGTAAAAAATTATATTAAAGATTATAAATATATAAATTTTGAAATGCAACATCAATATTTTTCGTATAAAAAACATAAAAAATAAATTAATTAAACATTGTTTAAATAAATTCGTTATAAATAAAATATATTTAAAAATAAATCTAGATACTTTATGCAAATAAATTAATTTAAATGAATATTGTAACTAAAAATATGTGGTTATTTATTTTATATTAAATTCATTATCCAATTATTAGTTAAAAAATTATAAACTATCAAACTAAATATAATATAATATAATATGAATGACTAATAACTATATTTAGTGTTTTGCATATTTTTATTAGTAAAAATAAATGTTTAAAAAGTGAGATGTAAAAATAAATTATTAAGCATAAATATTTAGATTTGATAGGTGCACTCCTTATTAAATGTTATGACACTTGGTTTGTTACTTTATACAAACACAATTCATTTTCATAAATATTTAGATTTGATAGGTGTACTCTTTATTAAATGTTATGACACTTGGTCGCATACAATATTTTTTTGACTTTTTGTTTTTTAAAACTAACATAATTAAAGAATCCAACATTATTTACAAACACATAATTAAGGTCCCTTTTAAATGTTGAAGCTCCCTTTGGAGCATTATCTCCAAACAACCAAGATTTTTCGAAAATGACTTGGAAAACAAACTAAGAAAAACACTTTTAGCTAATTTGCATAGTAAACGAAGATGAAATTAACTAACTATCAGTCTTTGAATATCCCAACATCCACCAAAACCATGTGCTAAAAAAGATCACAAAATACCATCACAGTGGGCCTAACAAATATCACTCTTTCACATAAGCAACTTTACCGTAATATTGCCCACATTAAACTTGAGTGGGAAAATCCACTTCTATAATCTATCTACTCCAATAATTATCGAAGAATTATCTTAAAGGTACCCATTCCGAACAAGGTATGCCCTTATACATGCCATTTACACATTTCATCTCATTTTTTATATATTTTTTAATTGTTGTAATGCTCTCCTCTTCATTTATGGTTTTTGTGAATATTTCCTCTCATTCTCCTTACTTTGCAATATACATACATAATCTCCCATCCACAAGAAAATCACAATGGATCCATGCATGTTCATCAATACATAATCTCCCATCCACAAGAAAATCACAATGGATCCATGCATGTTCATCAATTTTTGCACTGGATGATGCTCTGGCATATTTATTAGCACATTTATCTCAATTTCAACCCCAATGATCATCTACAAGCCATGATTGCTTAGCTCAGATACTATTTTTAGAAACAAAATAGTAGGAAAGAAATACTGTTAAAAAGGTAATACATAGCAACAATAAATATAAACATACATATCACGATTTACCCTAGAAAACCACAAAATTGGAGAAAAGTCTACCAAAAATAGCTTAAATGAAACCATACCTTGACTTAAAATAAATCAATTCATCAACATCTTTACATGGTCAAGCGAACCCTTAACTCAACTTGGGCATTTTTTATTCTGACTATGTTAAGCCTAGGTCGGACCTATCCCATTTATTAAATGGAAGAAGATCTATACACACACAATGGGATGCTTATCATTAGGATTATGTGAGGCTTGGGAACCTAGAAACCCCATGGGAAGTTTAATTCCTCCATAATGACTTCCATCATCAACCCCTCCTTGTGAGATTTTCTCAACTTAAGAATATTAAAATAAAGAATCTATAAGTCTTTTAAAGGTTTCATCACATCAAATCAATCTCTTATAATGTGTTGAACACCAAAACAATGTTCATAATCCCATCAAAATGGACCTAACTACTTTGACTCTTTCACATAGTCAAGTTTATCTAAGATTTATTGAGATAAGAAATACAAAGTACACTTTTCTACTTCATTTTCTTTAATTCAAAATTTTATATTTGTATAAATTTTGAATTTTTTGAATTTATTAATTTAGAATTATATAAATATATTAATTATGTATTGAGATGGAATATATTTAAGTAACCCAAATTTTTATTCAATATTATTTCTTTTGGTAAAAGTGAAATACAACTATCTTTTCATAAATTACTAAAAATAATTGAAAATAATGTTATAATTGAATTTAGGCTTTTGTCATCCATATTATGAATAGATTACTATGGAATGTGAAATCAATGGGAGATTTCCTTTTCTTGACGTCCTTATTTCAAAGAAGGGTGATGGATCATTCTCACACTAGGTCATTCAGAAGAAAACTCACACGGGATAGTATCTTCACACTAAGTCCCATCATTTCCCTGCTCAAAAGTTGGGTGTTCTCAACACTTTAGCTACTCGTGAATTTAGAGATTCTAATGAAAGCCATCTTGAAGATGAGAAAACCCATCTCCTCAAGGTTTTCAAACATATTGGTTATAATAAGTTCCAATGTCTTGGGGATTTACTTAAAGCTGAAAAGGGTTCCAAGATTAAAAAGGAACTCAATGATTGGTTTTTTGGGGTACACCTTCCTTTTATACAAGGGAACACTGGCAAGATTGCAAGGATACTAAGAAAGCACCAGGTGCCCTTAACCTCTAGGCCCTTTAACACTATTCAAATTTCCCTAAGATGTGTAAAATATCTAGTGGATGTTTATGTAATCCCTTGTTCATGTGGAAAACGATATTTTGGTGAAACCGACCACTCAATAAATAAGAGGATTCATGAACATGCAGAATACATCATACATGGGAGGACCCGCTCCTCATCATTAGTAGAACATCCTAAAAAGGCAAAACACGACATCTACATTGAAGACACTTGAGTCATTGCCAAGATAGATCATTTCAATCACCCCAAATTTAGGGAGCTATAGAGATTGAAAGGAGGCCAAGCAATCTGTGTAGAGATGATGTCTGAAAAATTAGCAGTCGTTGGATCCTTCCCATTTATTCTTAAGTTTATATATATATATTTCTAATTTCTTATTTTTTGTAATTTATTTGTATTTTTATCTTGACTAGTAATAAAAGATTAAATATTTTTTTGATTATTTAGGTTTGACCTAATTATTATTCTTACTTTTATTTTTAGAAGTTCATTTCATTAAAAAATTCCCTTTGATTAATTATTTTCCTTAATTCACTATTAACAATTATATTCTAATAATTATTTCTTTATATTACAATGTTATTTATTTAGTCAAATCTAAGTGTTATATTATAAGGGTTAAATCATTTTCTTTTCATCTATTTAATTTGATGCCAAGATCATGTTCTTCATCTTGTTTTAACAATGAAACACATTGGATGGTTCAAAATGGTTTGAAACGGCTCGACAAAACATCCATGTTGTGCTTTTTATGAAAAGTTTCCCTAATTTTTAATAATATTATATATAAAAACAAATAAATAAAATTAATATAAAAATAAGAAAGAAATATTATATTATATTTTTGAAATATAATTTTACAATTGTATATAAAAGAAAGTATAATTACATAAATATAAAGACACGATATTAATTCTATATACAATTACATTCACAATTCTTCCTGAATAATAAATGAAATTATTCTTCAAGAATAGTATACGCCCTCATACTGAAACAAGAAGATTAGTAAGCAACAAATAGCCATGAGAATCGAACTAGGGTCATGTAGGACCCTCAGACATCTAACTCTCGGAGTGGTACTTCTCCACTAGAAAACAACAAAATGGAAATGAAACTAATAAAGTGACACGCGAAATAATATTAGTGTAACTACTTCATGATCATAATTGTTTGATGCCCAAAAAATAAATTGCCACTATTAAAATAATTCAGCACAATTTTCATGTGATGGTCCAGCCTCCGTAGGTGAGGTGTACCACGAGTAATGACATTAAAAGTAATGAAAAAACCCTTAAATCCGACATGCGAGCCAAAAACTATGGAAGCAACATTTAAAAGCTCCATGTGAATGACCATGAAACCAAAAATGAACGATGTTGTTAGACCATAGTAAGTTGGGTGTATATGGTTGGTGACTTTAATATAGAACTATAACATTATGTGAACCCAGGTTATCAACCCGAAGAGGGGCATTTTTCATCAACCAGAACAATATATAGTGCATGATGAAATTTCCATAGAAGAGGAACATTTACAATGAAGGAAAATAGTAAGGGGAAAGGAAACCATTTTTAATATGGAGGAGTTAATACAAAGAAAAAAACTTAAAAATGCCGGTACTTATAACTATTGTATCAACATTTCTAAGTACTTAAGAGAAAAGTTACCATAGTAATATTATTTGCAAGCAAATATAGTAAAAAAAATATAAGTGCATGATGAACTTTCCATAAGAAGAGGAGCAATATATAAGTGCATGAAAGTTCTAGGTTATCAATCCTAAGAGGGGCATTTTTCATTCATAAGAACAATATATAGGTGCATGATGAACTTTCCATAAGAAGAGGAACATTTATAACGAAGGAAACGATTAAGGGTGAGAGGAAACCATTTTTAATATGGAGCAGTTAATACAAAGAAAAATACTTAAGAATGCCAGTAATTATAACTATTGTATCAATATTTTTAAGTACTTAGGAGAAAAGTGACAATAGTAATATTATTTTCAAGAAAATATAGTAAAAAATATAAGTGCATGATGAACTTTCCATAAGAAGAGGAACATTTACAATGAAGGAAAAGAGTAAGGGTGAAAGGAAACCATTTTTAATGTGAAGGAGTTAACAAATAGGAAAAAAAACTTAAGAATGTCACTAATTATAACTATTGTATCAACATTTCTATGTATTTAGGAGAAAAGTGACAATAGTAATATTATTTGCAAGCAAATATAGTAACAAAAAATAAATGGTGTGAAAATTGGCGATTGTTACAAGAAAGGAAAGGCTAGGAGACCTATTTTTATCATCACAATAAGGGTATATTGGGCTTGAGATTTGATATAATACTTTTTGGGGTGATGCATTTATCAAACCTTCGAATCATATGTAACATTAAGGAAAATTGTAATGACTTAATTAGCTTTTATTTTAAAGATTTGAATCATTTTATTATAAAATTTCATTAGTTTTCACTTTTTTTTCTAACTTGTTGCAAATATATTTATGTTAATCAAACAAAAGATACTTCATAGGTAGATACATGTTATCTATCCTTTTCTAATACATTCACTAGCATAAAACAATATGAATTTTATGCCAAGAGAGACAACATTACAAAGGCAAAAGGATCATGTACCATTATCCCTTACAATGAAAAGAAATGGCTACACCACTACAATCTAAACACTCATTTGACTAGGATGAATATAGATTCAAAAATAGATTTATCCTTTGTGAAGAAATTCTAATCAACCATTCTGTCCCAAAATAACCAACCACCATGCTAACTAGTTGTGGTGCCAAAATCCTAAAGAAGGAAATTCCTTCAACAAGGAGCAAATATCCAACGTGCTAGAGAAAAAAACAAGCCAAAAACTAATCGGCCCATATACACAATACAAAACTATCAAAATATCATTAAGCCCATAGAAGAGATAGGTTGCAATATCAATCATGCCCTCCTCACAAATAACACCTGGACACCATAAACAAGAAATGCAACTATCTAGCTCCAAGCTTTGAGAAACTAAACAAGAGAGAGACCTTTCCCAAAGGAAATGCAGGAAAAAATACAAAAAGAGAATATTGGATCTGTTGTTATAGCAAAACCTGTAGTGTTAGTAAACAGATGCATTTTCAGAGTTAATGGATCCATGAGAGGAGGTTAAGCACATGTCACAAAACATATGTGGAGTTTTGGTTTATGTAATGTCCAATAATCCCCCCCGCCGGCGTGAACTGATTGTGATTCAAACCTGAGACCTTTGGCTCTAATACCTCTTGTTGAAATCACGATTGTTGTTACACCAAAATCGACAGGTGTTAGTAAACAAACACATCACCAGAGTTAAAAGATCCACAAAAGGCAGTTAAGTACATGTCGCATAATGCACAAGGAATGTTGTTTTATCCAATGTACAACAAAGACCAAGGAGTACCAGTGTATTTTTTCCATAAAAATGAAAAGAGATGGTCCACCTGAAGAGAAGCTACTACTACCATGGCTAAGGTACATAATAGAAACATCAGTACCTAGGGCAAGAAAAAAAACCAACATATACCCATCAAGTTCTAAATTGAGAGCGAAGAATAACCATCGATAGCAATGTAACACGAATAGAAAAATAGTGATAAAAAACCTTTCACAAAAGGAATTAATCATGAATCGATGAAATGATATTGAGGTGTTGAACGTTATCAAAAGGTGGGTAAATATGATCACCAAGTGGGTCTATGAGATCATCAGAGGAAGAATCCAACACATCAAACCTTTCCACCCGAGTTGGTATACAATCCACATTACGAAGACAAAATCATTGATATTTCAACAGTAGCTCAATATCATCTAGTCCAGAGCAAATTATAACTTAGAATATGTTGATCTTTAATATTAAATATGCAACTTATCAATTTGTTGATGCAAAGTGATAGAGCCCAAGAAATGGAACCTCTTCTTATGAAATCTACCTACGTCTGGGACCCTTTATAGATCTCAACATGTCCTCTAGATACCAGAATCATAATGGTAGGGTCATTCCTCGGTCTCTTTTTCCTGCAAGAGAAGTTTTCTCCTTACCTCAGGAGGAACTGCATCAAAAAATATTCCAACAAAATCAAATTCAAAAGGTCAGGTTTGCTTGAAGCCAACATTACCCATACCACCCCTCTTACTCATCATTCCGTGACAAAGAGGCATGATCACTAAGACATGAGAGCATATTATACAAGTACAGAAACCATGACCAACAAAACAAGATTATGAATAAACAACAAAACCTTTCTCCCCTCACCACAAAACCAACAAATCATCCCTCGAGCACCATAACGGAGGGCCAAATTCAAGCAAATAACTGAGTTTATGGCATCTCAAAGTCAGAGAACTCTGAACACCCCAAAACCAAGCCATACTATGATAAAACCCAATACCTAAACTCAAAATTAGATCAATTTCCTCCTCATAGAACATAATGTCCTACTGAAATTGGGATTAAAACAAAATAAGAGGAGTAACCTTGAAATAAGTATGAAGGGTTCCCAAAAGAGAAACTATCTTAAATACAACGGATTATACACTTTTCCAAGCATGACAATCCCCTTATTAAATGTAAAGACACAATTAAAAATAATCGGGTTGAAGACTAAATACATGAAGTTTATACACTAGTTGCAACCCCAAAAAGCTCGTTAGAGACAATAGAAAAGGTATAGCACAATAGAAATCCAAGCAAAAATCTTACTAAATTCAAGGAGACACTGGAGAATAACAAGATTAGCAATGTGCAAAGATAATTAGTGAAGCAGGATCCACAATACCTCAATATGCCTTAGCGACCTTCCTAGTTAGGAAACACTTGAAGGAGTGAAACCAAACTCCTAATGAAACCTAGTTGCACCCACATGCAACAGATACAAATTTAATGGTGACACCAATCAAGATGATGTAAAGGAGGGCGGGGATGTGGCCTCACCTCCTTTTACAAAAGGTACATAACTCCACCACGCTAAAGACACAAACCAACATTTATAACGACTAGACCTATAGTCATGTTCCAATGCCCTCCACCAACCTTTTTGCATGCCATAACAAATTTGAGGCATTTGTAGAGAGGAATATCCTGACAAGGAGGCTTCGTTAGAACTTGTAATAACACACCATTAAGGGATTAGTTTTGAATTTTCATAAATCTTTATTTTATGTATTTTTAAATATCTTTATATGAACCAATTTCATATTTCTTTTTATTATGGAATATGAAGTATCAATGCTACATCATTATAGAAAATTATAATTATTATTAAATAACTAAATCTTTTTAAATTTAATTATAGTCAACCAATCTAAACGTAATCATCCATAATGAGTGAGCATCAACAATAATCAATTAAAATAATCTTATTTTATAAAAGTGAATAGTTATAATCTCTAGTCAAATCTAAACAAGGATAGTTAAGGTCACAATAAACAAAAATTAAATTATACTTAACTATAATTCATAAAAAAACTAAATTCAACTATAGTTAGTTATTGTTAACCATAATTAATATTACTTGCACTTAAGTAAGTTTAATCATAATCAAGTATAAAAAACCATAATAAAGAAAGCCGAATTAAATTAATTAAAATAAGAAAAAAAGTGAAACACAAACCATCATGCTCAATGTAAATTATTGAAGACACGACTATCTTATAAATTTAGTGATACAAATATGTAAATCATTCCAGGCACCACCATCTTATAAATTTAGTGATACAAATATGTAAATCATTCCAGACACCATCTTATAAATATAAATTTAGTGATACAGGCCTAGATCCATGCTAACTTGAAACCTATCCTCCCTAGGCTAACTTGAAACCTATCCTGCAACTAGACAGATCAAATCACGGATAAATTTAGTGATACAAGCCTAGATCCATGCTAACTTGAAACCTATCCTGCCCAGGCTAACTTGAAACCTATCCTGCAACTAGACAGATCAAATCTCTAGCCGTGGAAGAAAAAATTAGAACAAAAAAATTAGAATACTTGGGTGATTGTTTCTCTTTCTCATTGTTTGGTAGCAACAATAGCAATCAGTTGATACAAATAAAACTTCTTGCCTTCTGATGGTTACATAGATCCCATAAGGGTTCTCTACCTTAAACCGATCATTGGCTGGCCGGCCACGTTTACGACCACGGTTACTCTCGGGCTGAGGAATTTCATTAAGATGTCCTCGCCTTCGTCTCTGAGTACGGACCCTGTTGTCACACAAAATTTAAGAGAGAATTGAGCAGGGGACTTAGAGCGCCTCTCAAAGAGATTTGCGAGTTGGGAATTAGAGATTTGAACCCCTTCTTCCGGAAGCAAGGTTAATATTTTGAATTTAATTTTTTTTTTTTTTTTATCATTTTCTATTTTTTTTTAATACATAAAGGTATTAAATATAAAAATATAATTAATAAATAAATAAAATTCAATCAAAAATATTTTTTTTCTATGGAATAGGAAAGTGCTTCAAATTTGAATGGTTTAATTACATAATTTTGAAACTTAATGTTCTAATATAAAATATTAAAATTTAAAAACTTGTTTAATGTGTAAAATTCAAATGTAACATATTGAATTTATTTTTATATTGGAAAAAATATTTTTAAACCTAAAATATCAGTCATGCCTGAAATTTTATAAAAACATATTTCAACTAAACTTATAAAGTATTAATTATTACCTTTTAATTTTATTTTTATTTTCAAATATATTAATATACATAAATATAAAATATTAATTATTTTTTTTTAAATAATATTAACCCAAATATTACATTTCACGACAGTGGTATCCAATCGATATTACAATCGTCGAGCATGAGCTAAACAAAACTCTAAGTTCAACCCAGTATTCTTTAAACACAAATTTTGAATCACTAAAATAGACGGAAGTGAAAGTGTTTGAAATTTTGGATCAATAAAATAGTGGGGAGTGAAGGTGTCCTTCGCGTTCTTCATGTTTCTTACTTTACCTGTGGCATTCATGTATTCATCCACAATTTGACAAAGCGTCCAATCCTCCTTGGTTTATTGAAGGACAAAAATCCTCAAACGACTGTGCTTTTTCTGGGCTTCGACCAAAGCCTCAGAGTGATCGATGTTTATTGGTTCCTCAGCATGCATATAAATAAAGAAATAAAATATTGTCACGCTTAATCACGCTTGAAAATTGGACGGGTAGTTTAGTCAGATCTCGAAAATAGTAGGGAAAACTGAAACTAAACAGAACATGAATAATCAGAGGTTATATCGAACCCTCTTAGAATCATTGCACGAGTTCAACGGGTATCTAAACACGTTTTATTCACATATTACTATATGGTCATAGTACACTTTCTCTTCGTTTGTTTTGGCGTCCCCTGCAACCCTACTGTATAAATCATATCAACTACCTTGAATTCACTCGCAAGAAAAATACGTGTCACCACATATATGGACGTATTTATCCATCTATATAGCGAACTATACTAATTGAAATAGGTTATCTTTACCAACCTCGCACATAAATTGATAGAGTATAAAACTTATAAACCATACTCTGTTACATATGATGTCCCCCCTACATTTCCTTACCAATGAAGCATATCGATTTTTCTCTAGTGAAGAATCAGGGAAAGTTTCATCTTATTTGGCCTCATGCCGAGGCAAGTATGAGGACAAACTTAGGATAAGAACAGAAAAACTGCAATTTTCAGGTTCATAGTATCATACTAAGTAATCTTAATATTAATTCTAAACATTTTATTAATTCATTGTTTTTCTCAACTAGGCATACAGGTTAGCGAGCATATAAGATTTTAGGAATGGATGGACACCCAACACGCTGCACGGAGTAGCAGCTTGATTCGTCACCGCGTGTCTTACTTCGCAGCTCGCTCTGATTTACCACTTTGGGTAGATTAGCTTCTAGTGCTATTGGTGAAATTTCCTTTCGCTCTCGTCGACCATGATTTACTACTTTCTCTGTTGCTGTTCAAATAAGGAATTGTTGAAAGGGGGGCGTGAGTCTGTGATTAAGGAACTCCTTTTATTTTTCTGATGATGCTTACAGTCCCTTCTTGTGGTCTCTAAATTGTGGGTGCATTCATTCATAAAACAGTGAACCAATAATATTTCAGACACAAATGGCAATCACATTAGCAACACACATTTCACACAATTTTTTTCATGTTGAAGCCTAAAGGGAAAAAACCACTAATTTGTTGTTTGTTTTATGATGTAAATTAAGCACCTACTTAATTGCATTTGTTTGTTTGTGAGCATCCACTGACAAGAGGCCTCGACCCCCTTTGTTTAGCAGGAACCAACTTGCCAAGAGGCACCAACCTCTTCAGTATGCAGGGACCAAGCTGCCCTTGCCATTGTTATACTATTTCATACAATTTTCAATCTGAAAACAAAGGCATACAATCATACAAGATAAATACCAATAAAAGGTTGTTTGTAGATTCAACTTATGCACTCTACTTTTTGTGCTCACTTGCAGTAGATCTCCTCTTGCTCTCGCAGCGAAACTTCCTCTACGCTCTACCTTCAATGTCAAGGGATCTTCACTAACTGCTCCTCAACACCACCCTTGCAATTATCCACACAGTTCTCTAGCTCTTCCCATCACTTGGTTACACTGTGTATTCTAAAGTGCCTTAGCCTCTCTGCTTCGATGCACACACTCACAAAACTGCTCTCTCGCTCATATGCTCTCTTCCCCTCACATCTCAATGGAAGTTCTCAGTTTTGTTCCTATTCTGCACTAGGCTTGATGTAGTCTTTGTCGCCATCCACACTGCCCGAGAGTGTACTCTTGGCATGACACTCCACTTTTCTATTGCATAACTCTTTACCAATTATGTTGGTATTTTAATACATAAGAATGGGCTTTATTCACTACACCATCTCTGTATGTGACTCTCCATAGTCGAGATTTAATTTTTGTTCACCTGCACATTCCACTGAAACTCCCCATGCCTATTCATGGCTCATAGAGATTGAGTGTACCTATGCATGGCTTCTCTATTTTTCATTAATATCTATAATACATACACGGGATATCTCCAAAGATCAACTCCTTATTCGTCATTCAAACTCTAGCTGTCGGCCCATACACCTTTAAGGCTACATGTACCCTTATATTAGAGATTTCATGTTGCACCTTTAAAATGGCATTATGTTTCAAAATTGTCAATTGCTGACCTCAGATATGACAAGCCCCTTTTTCTTAACCCTTCCCACATTTCTAACCATAGGACCAGGGACTGCGGTCTGGTGCTAAGGCCTTTTGTTCCTACTTGGGGGCTATTTCTTCTTAGTAATGTGTTCTCTACCCCTAGTTCTTTAAGTTCCTCTTGACCGTTGGCCAACCCTTATATTGGACCTCCCTTATCGATGGTTTTCAATAGGGTTTTTTACTTTGAAGTCAGATATGAGGTTTTGCCGATCATCGATAACCCTCTGTGTTCATCCCTAGCCCTTGGTTCTTTAATTCTTTGTGACTACGTGCCAACCCTTATATCCGAACCCCCTTATTGGCATTTTTCAATTGTTACCAAATGCTGGTAACCACAATCCTCTGATCACCGACTTTTGATGTAACATGATCACTGCCACATGGCACTTCATGACTGGCGACGTGTGTCACCTAGGTATGGCTCATTAGGTCACCCAAAATGGTTGAATATGCATGCCACATGTCCTTTCGTACCGCCACCTCATGTTGACGTCAGCTACCACTTGGCCTTATCAGAGCCACTCATATCCTACCATGTGTCCTCATCGGAACCAATCACGGGTTGCCATATGTCCTTATAGGAACCTACCTGATGCTGCCATGTGTCCTTATCGGAGCCCATTGTATGCCACCACATGTCCTGCTAAAGGAGAGAGAAACAACCTCACCCAGCTTTCATTTTGCGATGAATTCCTTTGTTGTTTCTCTTTCGACATTCTTGGCAGCTTTTAATCACAATTAGTATTCGATCAATATCGCAACATTTTAAAGGGTTCACACTTGGAAAGTTTCGATATTACGATAACCAATATGCGATACACCAATGTGCCGATGTTTGATCTTTCGATCTGTTGATATGCGATACAACCTGCTCCGATGTTGTGACCTTCAATTGAAATCATTGATTTCCACGGATCATCGATCTTTGATATGGTTGTTGGATTGCTAACCTCCTATCGTCGATCACTTATAATGTGATGTGTTGATGTGCCGATATGCGATCATCGAGGTTGCGAATGCCGACTATGCCGATATGACTGGTTTCTGATCTTCTTCTCTCCGATATCCTAAATTGTCGATTCTACGATTGTTGATATTCTGGATCGCTAACCTCCAACCACTGATGCACCGAAATTCCCAAGTGCGAACTTGCAATTGCGATCATCGATATGTCTAGCGTCACTGATGTGTGATCATTGTAATTGCTAGTCCTCTGATCTACAATTTTTGATATGTCTAAATCACTAATGTGTGATCAACGATATCATTGGGTCTCCATTCCGTGATTATCAATATGCCTAGGTCACTGATCTATGATTGCAATTTTTTATTTTCCTCGATCGATGATCTCTGATATGTGATATTCCCCCTGCCTAAGGCTTCAAAGCCCCGAGTTTCATCAAGTCATAACGTTTGAACCAAGAGTCCATTTTCAGACTTCCACATACCATTGGAAATCTCTTCTACAGAACATTCCCATGGAAGGGATATGATTTAGTCTATGAGCCCATTTTCTATGTAAAATATGGCTCCAAAATCTTTGTCTAGTTTAACATCAACTACCATGATGCTCCTTCAGTAAACCTGTAGCTACCATGGAGTTCCATCCAAACATCCAATCATCATGTTGACCGTTGTTTGAAATCAATGTGAACACTTACACAACCACCTATACACCATCAAATGTCACAACTCCTATCTTCCACCACCTTCTAAAATGAAGTAATTTGGAGGGAAGAGTCACAACTCCTATCTTTTGCCTAAGATAATGAAATGCTTCCCTTTCCACTAGCTTAGTAAAGATATGGCCTAGTTTCTCTTTAGTGGGTGCATATACAAGTTTGGAAATGTTGGCTGCAACCTGTTTCCTCAAGAAATTTTACTTGATAGGAATATGCTTAGTCATTGAATGCATGACTGGATTTCTAGAGATGATTATCGCACTTATGTTGTCACACATTATTGGAATGGTATCATATAGATCTACATGTATATATTTCAAGGTTTGCTTCATCGATATAATCTGCATATAGAAAGTAGCAATAACAATAGACTCTACTTCAGAAGTTGATAGAGAGAGACAACCCTATTTCTTATTGACCCACGACATGAGGCATTCACCTAGAAAGAAAGTTACACCAAAAGTAATCTTCCTGTCATCAAGACTTCCCACCCAATATGCATTTGTGCAGGTTTTCAAATTAAGGTCTTCACTATTAGAATACCACAATCCATACTCTATTGCACCTTCAAGATATTTGAAGATCCACTTGACATCAACAATATGACCTTCTCGTGGAAAATCCTGAAATTTGGCCACAATCTCCACTTATTGCATCATGTTTGGCCTTGAAGCTCTCAGGTAAAGTAATCGTCCTTTCATTGACTTGTAGTTAGTTAGATTACTGGTAGCATTCCATGGACCATCTTCTTTGCACAACTTACAACCTATGGTCATGGGCATGCTGAGAGGTTTTCAATCTTCCACTCCAAATTTCTTTAGAGTTTCCTCGAGAGTAATTTGCAGACCCAAGAAGAAGGAAATTTCTCCAATGACAGACATTTCAAACTCTATTTCCATACAATTATCAAATCGTTGCCCCAACTGTTCCACATCGTTGCTGAATATTATATCATCCACATACATAACCATTATCAGTAGATGGTCATATTCACAGTTTACATAAATATTAATGTCAATTGTTGGACTTTCTTAAACTATTGTTGGTGAAGACACCTATCCAGAAATTCATACCAAGCTTTGGGGGCCTATTTTAAACCATCAGAGGAGAGCATAAATCCTTTTAGTTTCTCAATGTAAACCTCTTATTCTAAATCTTCATTGACAAAGGTAGAATTCACATCCATTTGAGATACCTTAATATTATTATGGATGGAAAGAGAAAGAAATATTATTATAGCTTCCAGTCGAGCTACTGGTGCAAAGGTATCTTCAAAATCTACCCCTTCTATTTGGCCATACCCTTTGCATACCAATCGAGATTTGTTCCTAATTTTTTAACATTCTTCATTCTGTTTGCTCTTGAAAACCCACTTTGTTCCTATAATATTTTTCTCTCTTAGCCTTGGAACAAGATCCTATGTATCATTCTTTTCAATTTGGTCAAGTTCTTCATACATGGCTTTCACCTAGAACATGTCTTCACTTGCTTGACAAAGGCTCTTGGGTTCTATCTGTGACAGTAGAGCAAAATTTTCATAACTTGTACTACCCACAAGTTTCCTTTTGGTCTTGACAACTTATCGTTGATTTCCAAGAATCTGAGTCTTGGGATCTCCTTTCTGTACATACTTGGAGGGTGTTTTTTGCCTTGAAGATATGCTTGCTTCCTTGCCTTCATTGTATGTATATTTTTCATTCAGATTGACAACCCTCAAATCTGAACTTTCGTCATCATCTAAGTTCAAATTACTTTAATAGGATTCAGGTTGTGATCCTACTTCATCAACTACTAATTCAATACAATCCTATATCTTCCTTTTCTTCTTTTTGTAACGCTTGTGTCCTTTTGTTCGAATAAAGTATCCAAGAAATATTCCTTTGTTAGCACATGAGCCAAAATTCCCAATTTACTTTTCATTCCTTTTAATGAAGCACGTGCTCCCAAACACCTTGAGGTGTTTAATTGATGCAAGTATTCCCTTGCATAACTCATATGGTGTTCTATTACTATCAGGCATGAATTGAGTTCTTGTTTTATTCTTCCTCTCTACTACTCCATTTTATTTAGGAGTTTCAGCTACTGTGTACTGCCTCCTAATGTTGCGTTCTTCACAGAATTCCCAAGATATCTTGAGGTGAACTATCCCCCTCTATCTGATCTTCAAAATTTTCTCTTCATATTGTTCTCATTTTCTACCTAAGATTTAAAATTCTTGAAATGCTTAAATGTTTCTAACTTTTCTTTAAAGAGTGCAATCAAAGTAGCCTTGGTGAAATCACTAATGCGAAATAGGAAAAACCTCTCTCCTTTTGAGGTTTTTTCTCTAGTTGGACCACATATATATGTGCGAATAAACCCCATAGGTGTAGATGAGGAGAAATATTTTTATTTCAAATGAGTCCTAGTGTACTTGACAAAATGACATGACTTACAGATTGTGTTATCATGCTTTGATAATCTAGGTAATCCTTTCACTACTCTTATCTTTCTTATGTCAATCTATCAAAATACATGTGACCGAGCCTCTTGTGGCACAAACGTGCTTCACTCATTTTTCTTAAATGACAGTTGACCTTTGAATCATCAAACACATATATGTTATTGTGGTTCTTGGTTACTTGTCCCACAAGTTTTCCATCATTTATGTTGTGGATCTCACTCTCTTCAGATTTAAAAGTCACATCACGGATATTGTGACACATCTAACTAACACTGAGGATATTGTTCTTGAGACCTTCCACATATAACACATTCTATGCTTCTATCTTTTGATCAAAACTTAGTAACCATTTTACCTTGATTCTTTCTACATCATTGTTTCCAAAAGTGACATTGCTTCCTCTGTCTTTTTCTTTTAGCAACATAAATTGGATTTTTTCCCAAGTCATATGTTTGGAACAATCACTATCCAAATACCATTTGTTTTCTTGACTATGAGCTGATAAGGAGAGTCCATATTGCATGCTCTTTATGATCTTTAGTTTCCAACTACCTTTATCCTTTTACATCAGTGTATGTCTGCCATTTTGGGACTTATACAGGTATTCAAACTTACTTCTACCCTCACGAGCTTCATGCCCAAAATTATTGCATTTGAAGCACTCTACTTCACATAGAAAGGGAGAGAACACCTTCTGATTTTTTAGAGTAAAGTTTCATGACCTAGATATCTGATGCATATTATTATTACGCACCTCCCTTGTATATTAAACTATTGTACAACTAAGCTAAGGAAAGCTAGGTGTGATATGTAATATGAAAATAAAATATGTTATTAAATAAATTGATAAATAAATCACTTGGAGAGTGGAGCACAAAGAGATGAGATTCTTGCCAAATCCCATTGAGGAATGGGATAGAGGTAAATCTTTCATGATAAACCTTCTAGATGTGATTCTAGATAAGTTTGGATGGATTGGAGATAAATATCCATCAGTTGGATCAGAGACAAATATTCATCGGATGGATTGGAGATAAACATCCATCAAACATAAAATATTTTTGGGAGATAAAGGCAAAATTTTATGAGGAAAATCCTCGTGGGAAATAAAAACGGGCGTTTATGAAAAAGATCTAGGCAAATGGAAAAATCAATAAAAAATGGACACTGCTAATTGAAACTAAATCACGAAAGAGGGTATTAAATACCCATTGCATTGATTAATTAAGGGAAGTTCATCGATGGCAATAACCTCGGTCGGGGGGAATCAGAGGTGATTCATGGTTGGCTGGTGGTGCTCCACTCTCCAAGTGATGTTTTAGGTTGTTTCATGATGTGTGGAATGTTTGTATGTTGTTTTCTTCTCTTCTCTTCTCTATTATAGTTCCAATTTGCTTATGAGAATATTGCTTAAGTTTCTTTTCCATGAGAATGTTTAAGTTAATTACATATGTTTATGTATAAGTGTATTAGTAGATTTACTGTTATTTCCCTCCATTCTTTTTTGATTCACTTGTATGGTATATGTTTCATGTTAATCCTTATGTATTAAGATGTTAATCATACATTTCAGTTAAATGGATTGCTTAAATTACTCCTATATGGAAATGATGGTTTAAATAATGCATGTGAGTCTCGTGTGATATCTTATTCATTTCAAGATTATTATGATCATCTTTACCTTGAATAAGGAAGGATAACATGCTCTAGTGTGTTGCAAATGTTCACGCATGTGGAACAGTTACAGAGGAATGTCTCCCTTAGTTTTGTTAAGGATTCACCTTGATATATGTGCTACATAATGAAGTTAGATGCTCTTGTATACTGCATAAGGAATTGACAGTATGCCATGTTGGTTATGCATATATGGACCTATAAGATATCCCGTGAATTTAACTAGAATGTAGATATCTGGTAAATCTAACTTGATTATCACCGAGTTGACAAGGATACTTAGTATACCTATAATGAAATGATATGTCTAGTGTTGTGTCATAACTCGGTAAATTTTTATGCTTGTGGAATGGTTGTAATATGTATAATTGTATGGTCTAGGAGACAATTTATCTGTACCATGCATGTTTTAAGACTTGTATCTACTTATGCTAAACTAGTTAGTTATGCATGATGAAAGAAAGACTATAATCATGATGTATGGCCATGATAGCTACAATAGAGTTAAATTAAGGTCCGTTAATGTTACGTGTATTAATCAAGGGATTATTATGGGTTTCATGCTATGGTTAGTCCTTTCCTACAACTAATAAATCATGTTTAATATTGATATGACACATAAGCCTTATGTATAGACTTAAAATTTCACATCAAACCACTCTATGGTCAAATTGATAAAGACTATGGAGTATGTTATATAAATAATAATGATGATATAATGATGGACTAAATATACCCTTGGAAAGGGTTGAATCTTAAGGATAAATAAAGAAGGAAAAAAACTCAACAGAATGGGAGCCTAGTAGCTAAATTCCAAGGTATGCTCAAGAGGTTTGTTACAAATGGTATCAGAGCATAGGTTAAAACACTGAGCTTGATGGACCAATTCACCTCAAAAACATTTTTATTGACAAGTTTTAATCTAAAATCTATAAGGTGAAGTTTAAACTTAGACTATGTTTGTTGGCGTTAAGGGAAATTAGCATAAATCTTGGTTATTAAAGGATCAATAAAATGTTCTATTTCAAAATATTTAAACCAAAGAGGGTTTTTTGTCAATATGGTCCTTATTAAAGATATATTGAAATTATTAAGAGCTAAAATTGATTAACTTAAGAGCTAAAGAAGTTCGCTTTTTTGATACAATGTTACGAGTCAACTTGGGCTACTTTCCTTAGGTTGTAATATATGAATTATGTTTAAGAAAAGGATATAATTATTTACATACTCCAATAATATATAATAAATAAGTACAAATTTATTAAAAAATAGAAATCCATAAACTAAAAGTATTTCTTATGGGTAAGAAATTATTCGGTCAAATCAAACATATATACACGAGTTTCTCTAAATTAGAAGGGAATTCATGATCTTGACATAAGCCTCTCCTTTGTTTCCTAAGTCAGAAGTGGTATGTAGTATATGGACTCTGGTGAACCTTCCTTTCGGTGCCTTCTGGGTGTGGATGGTGCTAGAGATTATTGCACTTTATGCATAACTTGTAACTTTGAGTTGATGACATGAATGTGTGCCTTGAGGAAAAATTGAAATAAAATATTCTTCTTTCCTCAAGTATTGATTGGCTTTGGGAAACTGATATCCATAAGCCATGACAATCCTTGCCTCTGCTCTGCACAAAGATAAGGAATATCGTCATTATCACCTTCTTCCACCCTTCGATTGCGACCAACTATCTCGTCCAAATTAGCCTGGGCTCGTTCATTTTCTCGGGTTGCATATGAGTTCTAACGTTGCCACCCCATTTTCCTTGTAGTTATTTTAATTTCCACAACAATTATGCCCAGCAACAAACAAATCCACATCAGAGCAACTGACTTTGTCTGTATTAAGGCTTGTAGTAAACTAATATCCACCATTCAATAAATTGACCGAATTATATAATAATGACAAGAGATAATGAAAATGAGTACAATTAAGTAGCCTTTGATATCAGTAAGTGGCTTCTCATGTTCAGCAGAGTGTCCAATAGATCCTTTGGACCGTCACTTGCATCCTGTTGGGAATTTTTCTGGTAAAATTCCTAAAATAAAAAAAATACAGAACAGCACACAGAGAACAATGCTCTGTTTCCTCCACAGGATCTTTAACACAACGGAAACCAAAAAAACTATTTATTTGCAGCTAACAGAGTTTTCACACACACCACAAATTTCTATTCATTAAAAAAAACTGCTCTTACAAAACATTGATCTTCCTCTCTCTCAGAGGGATTCACAAGGAACTTCCAGTTCCATACAAAAAATACTCTGTCTCTCCGGAGAAATACTCTGTCTCAGTTTTTAAATTAACACACTGCTGTGAAGAATTACATACATTGATTTTTCTCACGCTGCTGCGTGTTCGTTTTTTTTACTTCGCACTGTTGTGCAGTACAATTCCCTTTCAATGACAATTTACTTCACCTCTGCACTGTTGTGCCTTCTTTATAAAAAAAACTTTTCTTCATGCTGCTGCGTGGGTTACAATACATTATAAATCGAATACAAAAACATTACATATATATGACAACAAAACAAAACAAAAGAACTTACATCAGTTTTCACTTGCCATGATTCCGTAAAACAATAGAATTAAATGTTTTTACCAGCCTTTACTTGTGCCCATACTCCCGCTGAAACAAAATTAAAAATTTCATCAAAACTTACCAACCCACAGTAAATAGCATTTACTGTTTTACTGTCATTTATTGGCGGTAAGTAAAACTTTTACTTCACGTAAAATTTCATTTAATGTTGGCCTGTACTTCAACCATTGACTTCATTTAAATCGCATCGCAGAAATCACATTTGGCGGAACACAAAAAATGGAGCACACACACATGGTGCGATCTACGATATGCGATCGGATCGCATCGCACCATCGCAATCAGGGAAATCAAGTGAACAGACGAAGGCTCCAAGCATACTTGCTATTTGCGATCTGTGATCTCATCGCATCACAAATCAAATAAACCTGCGGTTGAAATTATATTTCAACACTCCCCTTTAATTTCAACTGCTGGGTTATCAATCATACCCAAACGCTTCCTTAAAAACTCAAAGCTTTTCTGATCTAATGGCTTGGTCAGAATATCTGCAACCTGTTCCTGAGTGCTGCAATGTTGTAAAACAATTTCTCCATTGTTCACCAATTCTCTGATGTAGTGAAATCTTGTATCAATGTGTTTCGTTCGCTTGTGAAACACAGAATTCTTGGAAAACGCAGTAGCTGAGCTATTGTCACAAAAAATCACTGTTGCTGTAGCCTGCTCTTGGCATAGACTTCTTAACAGTCTCCTCATCCAAACCGCTTGACATGCTGCTAGTTTTTTTGAAATGAATAAATATTGAATAAATAATGTTTATTAATAGATATTTGACCATTAGGTTTAGTAAAAAATCATGGG
Organism: Pinus tabuliformis; assembly: GCA_031772625.1. Lineage (NCBI taxonomy): Eukaryota > Viridiplantae > Streptophyta > Pinopsida > Pinales > Pinaceae > Pinus > Pinus tabuliformis. The sequence goes on along the minus strand of CM062807.1, from coordinate 1,071,788,213 downwards.
CTTTATCAACCCTATAGGTAATAATATATTTACCTAAGGGCTTATTTACCTTTAATTTTCTTATTAAAAAGTATTGAACCATTATTGATTATTTGACCATTAGGATAAATTATGATGCACCAACAATATTAGTTATGCTATTGGACTTTACCTAATAGATCTTAGTTCTAGGAATAATAATGTTTTAATACTTTGTTTGAAATTATAAATTATTAATATTCTTTAATAAACATATATTATTTTATATAACTTATTATTTTAATGAACTTTTATATTTAATAAGAAATATGATATATTTTAAAGAACTAAATTATAAAATAATAATGATCTATTAATTGAAGTAATATTAAATATAGATTATTTATTATATATTATGAGATATAATGACCATTATAATTTAAATAATATTATTTTGGATTCTCTTAATATTTGAGATATTAATATATCTAATTTAAATTAACATATGAATTCCTTTATTTACCTAATTTAGCTATTTATAGAAATATTAATTAACGAATTTGGTGGTTGACCAGGATCATTGGGTCAAAATTAGCCGTTAGCATTATAGCTGTTGGAGTCTCTGCACACTCTATTTAATCAAGCATAATCCAGATTTGTTCTTCAACTTTTCCTGATGATGAACCACACCGGTTGGTTCTGAACGCGTCGACAAAAGATTGGTTATGTGATTTTGCCGAAGATATCTAAACAATGCTGCTGTTGTAGCTGCCACGTACTCTGCTTCTGCTGTAGACAACGCTACAATGGACTGCGTCTTAGAAGCCCATGAAATGGCTCCTGAACCCATATGAAAAGCATAACCGGAAGTGCTTTTCCGATCATCTACACTTCCAGCCCAATCGCTATCGGTGTAGCCAACTAAGTCTGAGCTTTTTGAAAAAGTATAGAAAATGCCAAATCTTTCTGTACCTTTGACATACCTCAGAATTCCTTTTGCTGCTTGCCAATGTGCCTCTTTTGGCCTCTCCATGAATCTGGAAATCAAACTAACAGCATACATTATGTCAGGCCTAGTTGCAGTTAAATACATAAGGATGCCAACTATGCTCTTATAGAAGCTAGGATCAAAATCCTTGCTGGTGTCCTCTTTGCTGAGTTTTAATCCCATTACTGTGGGAGTGATTGTTGCTTTGCACTCTTGCATATTAAACCTGCTCAACACTTCATTTACATATTTTGCTTGAGAGATAAAAATTCCATTTTCATTTTGATCTACTTCTATTCCTAAGAAGTATCTTAGCAAACCCATGTCAGTCATCTCAAATTCTTCTTTCATGACTGATTTAAAATTTTCAATGAGGTAGTCATCATTACCTATAAAAATAACATCATCAACATACAATACTACAATTAAAATCTTACCATCATTTTATTTGATGTAGACTGTGGGTTCTCCCTCACATTTGTCAAATTCATTTTCTAGTTGATAGGAATCTATTCTACTGTACCACGCTCTTGGTGCTTGTTTCATCCCATAAAGAGCTTTCTTCAATCTGCAAACTTTGTGTTCTTGGCCTTTCTTCTCATAGCCTAGAGGTTGTTCAATGTAAACCTCCTCCTTTAACACTCCATTTAGGAATGCCGACTTCACATCCATTTGGTAGACTTTCCATTTGTTTTGTGCTGTTATGGACAGCACTGCTCTCACGGTTTCCATTCTTGCAACCGGTGCGAAAGTCTCCTCATAATCTCTCCCATATTGCTGCTTGTATCCCTTGACAACCAGCTTTGCCTTGTGTCTTTCAATTTTGCCTTCAGCATTGCACTTGGTCTTGTAGACCCATTTGACTCCAATGACTTCTTTACCTTTTGGTAGTTCAACCAAATCCCATGTCTTGTTTCTTTCTATGGCATTCATTTCCTCATCCATAGCTTCTATCCATTTCTTATCTTTAATAGCATCTTCGAAATGAATAGGATCATCAACATGACAATACAAGGCAAATAAGGAATTCATTCCTTCATTATAAATGTCACTTAAGTTTCTGAATTTCTTACCTCTTTCACTTGGTGTGCAAGTTCTTGAAGATGCACTTGAATTTCCTCCTTGTGGTGTGCTTGGAGAAGCACTCTCATTTCTCCTCAAGGGTGTTCCTTGTTGTACTTGTGTTGGCGCTGTTGTATGGGGATGCATTTCAGCCATCTCTTCATCATCTTCATCATGAGACAAACTGTTTTTAACATTAACTGTTTTCTCTATGCTTCCATCCCAAGCTTCCTCCTCAATGAACTGAACATCTCTGCTCACAAAGAACTTCTTGGTGGATGGGATATATAACTTGTAAGCCTTGGATTCCTCACTGTATCCGATGAAGATACATTTCTCCCCTTTGCTGTCCAACTTCCTTCTTAGCTGATCTGGAATGTGTGCATAAGCTACACATCCAAAAACTTTCACGTGGGTGACTCCTTGCTTTCTCCCACTCCATGCTTCTTCCAGCGCTTTTTTCATCATAGCTTTTGTAGGACACCTATTCAAGATATATACTACACAATTTACAGCTTTAGCCCAATAATCATTTGGCAAATGCTTTGCCTTCAACATGCTCCTCGCCATATCCATAATGGTCCTGTTCTTCCTTTCAGCAACTCCATTTTTCTGTGGGGTGTACCTTGCTGTGAATTGCTTGTGAATTCCATTTTCTCTGCAAACCCGTAGGAATTTCTTGGAGACATACTCACCTCCTCTGTCAGTTCTCAAGACTTTAATACGCAGCCCACTTTGATTTTCCACAAGTGCTTTGAAATTTCAGAATTTTTCAAACACTTCACTTTTATTCTTCAAGAAATAAACCCAAGTTTTTCTTGTAAAATCATCAATAAATGTTAGAAAATATTGGCTGCCTGCTAAAGATGGGGTTTGCATTGGTCCACATAAATCTGAGTGGACAATTTCTAAGGGTGCCTTTGCCCTTATGCTTTTCCCTGATGGAAAATTTTCTCTGTGTTGTTTTCCCAATATGCAACCTTCACAAAGGCTGTACGGTTTCTCTATCAATGGTAATCCTCTTACCATTCCTTTTATGCTCAACAAGTTAAGACCTCCTAAGTTGAGATGTCCAAATCTCAAGTGCCACAACCAATTTTCATCCTTTGGCACACTTTGGAGAGCCTCTTGGGTAACTGCTGCCATTGCATCTTTGTTTCTTAAATCTGCCCTTATTCTGAGAGGGAACATTCTGTTCCTCGTCATCCTCACTTCAGCAATGCATCGCTTGCTGGGTGGAATATCCATGATGGTGCATACATCATTCTCAAAGAAAACATTGTAACCCTTTTGAACAAGCTGTCCAATACTCAAGAGGTTACATCTCATTCCAGGAACATAATAGACATCTGCTATGGTTTTCTTTTCATCCTTCTTTGTAAATATTTTTACTTCTCCTTTACCCATAACAAAAATTTTGCTATCAGTCCCAAGTGTGACTTGTGACTTCACACTTTAATCTAAAGCAGAAAACAAAGCTATGTTTCCTGTCATATGGTTGCTGCAACTGGAGTCTAGAAACCATATACCTTCACTATTTGTCTCAGCCATGTTACAAGCTAACAATACATTATCTTGGCTGATATTTTCTCTAGTGATATTTGCACTAGATCTATCACTCACATCATGCTGCTTCTTCCTACATTCACTGGCATAATGCCATATTGTTTTACAATAATAACATTGGACATTGGGTTTTTCATACCTTTGTCCTTGAGCATGATGTTGTCCTCCTTGTTGGCTGCTGCCTTGACCTTGGTTCTGATTTGGATCACTACTTCTTCCTTGAGCATTTGCTGGATTGTTCCTTCCGCCTCTGTTCTGGCTTCTGCCTCTTCCTCTCTTGTTTCCTCTGCCTTGACCTCTTCCTCTTCCAAAGGACATCTGGGTCTTGAAGGCTTGCTCTAGAGATGAGTTTTCATTTCTACTCAACCTCTGCTCATGTGTTATCAGTGATGCATGAAGCTCATCAACTGAAAAGTTTGAGAGATCCTTTGTCTCTTCTATGGTGGTGACAATCACATGGAACCTTGAGGGTATGCACCTCAATAGTTTCTCCACAATCCTCCTTTCTTCAAGTATCTCTCAATGAGATCTTATTTGTGTGACCAGGCCAATTACTTGAGTGAAGAATGAGTCAATATTGTCTGACTCCTTCATGCACAGGTTCTCAAAATCTTTCCTCAGCAACTGTAGCTTTGCTGTCTTCACTCTCTCCATGCCTTGATAGGCTGTCTTGAGAGTTTGTCATGCATCTTTGGATGTCTTAGCTGCTGCTAACCTTGGAAACACACTTCCATGCACTGCTTGATACAAGAAGAAGAGGGCTTTTGAGTCCTTCTTCTTGCAGCTCTTTAACAAATCTTTCTCTCCCTGAGTTAATGCATTAAACTCATTTTCATCTGCTGGTTGTTCAAAACCATCCTCAACTATTTCCCATAAGTCTTGGGAAGCAAACAAGGCTTTCATTGTTATTTCCCAATAGTCATAGTTTTTACCATCAAATAATGGGAGTTTCATACCCATGCTATTGCTGGTGTTGGTGCCAGCCATTTTTTCACTCTTAACTATGCTTGAAATACTTCACTGTGTATTTAAAATAATAGACTGTCTTCAACAGCAACACAAAAAAAACTTGAGAAATACCTTGGATTCTTTTGTCTGAGACTTCACTTTGCTGGAGAAGTTGCTGCAGTAAGAATCCTTCCTTTAGCTTCTTTGAACCCTTCAAAGAGCCTGGATTAGCTCTGATACCACTGTTGGGAATTTTTCTGGTAAAATTCCAAAAACAAAAAAAATACAGAACAACACACAGAGAATAATGCTCTGTTTCCTCCACGGGATCTTTAACGCAGCGGAAACCAAAAAAAATATTTATTTGCAGCTGACAGAGTTTTCACACACACCACAAATTTCTATTCATTAAAAAAAACTGCTGTTACAAAACATTGGTCTTCCTCTCTCTCAGAGGGATTCACAAGGAACTTCCAGTTCCATACAAAAACTACTCTGTCTCTCCTGAGAAATACTCTGTCTCAGTTTTTAAATTAACACAGTGCTGTGAAGAATACTTTGTTTCTCACGCTGCTGCGTGTTCCTTTTTTTTACTTCGCACTGCTGTGCATTACAATTCCCTTTCAATGACAATTTACTTCACCTCTGCACTGTTGTGCCTTCTTTGAAAAAAAAAAACTTTTCTTCACGCTGCTGTGTGGGTTACAATACATTATACATTGAATACAGAAACATTACATATATATATGACAACAAAACAAAACAAAAGAACTTACATCAGTTTTCACTTGCCATGCTTCCGTAAAACAATAGAATTAAATGTTTTTACCAGCCTTTACTTGTGCAACAAAATTAAAAATTTCATCAAAACTTACCAACCCACAGTAAATAGCATTTACTGTTTTACTGACATTTACTGGCGGTAAGTAAAACGTTTACTTCACGTAAAATTTCATTTAATGCTGGCCTGTACTTCAACCATTGACTTCATTTAAATCGCATCGCAGAAATCGCATTTGGTGGAACACAAAAAATGGAGCACACACACATGGTGCGATCTGCGATATGCGATCGGATCGCATCGCACCATCGCAATCGGGGAAATCAAGTGAACAAACGAAGGCTCCAAGCATACTTGCGATTTGCGATCTGCGATCTCATTGCATCGCAAATCAAATAAACCTGCGGTTGAAATTATATTTCAACACATCCATGGCCTTGTTTTTTGTGCCCATGTGATCCTTTGTTTTTTGTGCCATGCCCTGAGGATCCGACCACTGAAGAAAGGGAAAGTAGTCCGCCAAAGTGGGATATCCTCCCGCCACCATCAATTTCTCTCAATTGTTTCAAACTTTTTGAAGTCAGGAGAGTGGGGATTTGAACATGTGTTTACCGAATGCCATGAAACTTAGGTTATGTATGGAAGCAGCGGCACTGAAGAAATGAGGGAGAGCTGTTCCTTCCTTTGAATTTAGATGAGGTTTTAGAAACAACAAAATGACAATGAATGTTTGGATTTTGGGGTTGTTTTAAATTCAGTTAATTAAACAAAAAATGATGACTTCTGATTTCAATTAAATAAAAGTTTGGGTGCATCATCCTTGTATAAGGTTTTATTTCTCATACACTTCCGAAGCCTTTTCTATTTTCAGGAGAGGTCGATGGAATGTATAAACGATGCTTGGGGTGGATCGAGACCATGTTGTAAGAGAAAAATCCACAATGCGTGCCAAAAATCACAAAGAAAAGGCCGCAATACTAAGGGTACCTATTTTATTACTGAATTGGAGTTATGTGAATAAGAAAATTCATCTTGAAGACGTGGGTTGGGGTAATGATTACCCAAACCCCTAGTTGGATTAAGTAAATCATTTCTTTTTTTTCGAAAATAGGAAAAATCTGGAAAAGGGGATAATGCTTATCCCCACCTCCCATGGAGTAATCTATCCTCCAAAACAAAGAGGCCAGTCATAAATGAGTAAGAAAGTTCGATCTCTATAGATATTGACATGCTCGGTAGATAGAATGGGTTTGGAACTTAATAGTGTTGACAAAGAATCAACATCAATGTATGCAAACTGTGGGAGTAGGCACACCACTGTTTCATGACTCCGTGTCACGGGTTCCTAGGTAAGGTTGCGTAACATTAGCTTCAAATCATGATTATCTGAATTTCTTTCTATTATGAAGTATCAGTCGACTCCATTTAGTGAGGAATCACAGTTGAACTAGCAACATGATGAAAATATGAAATCTGTAAGTTCTCTTTGCCTCCACTTGTCACTTCTATTTTTTTTGGTGTGTTTCCAATAAAATATGTTTATATTATGAACATGTCTTTACACATTTTCTAATGGTGGATGAAGTATTCTATAGAGAGAATACTGGAGGAAGTTTTTGTTACAACCAAAATGCACTTGATTTATATTTTTTGGGAGGTATGAGGCGTCTGGGAATAGATTTATGTTCATGTTTTGAAGGGGAAAAGGTGTTTATAATCTTAGCCTTCTATTAAAAAGTCTTCAATTATAAATACCTCTTTAGATATGTCTTGTCGATGACTGAGTAAACTGTGGTGTGAAATGCTTTCAGTATCACGGTCGAGTGATAGATTTAAAGATTTCTATGGAATGGAATTAAAAGAAACTATAATGTTGTTTATGTTGTTTATATTATAATAGATCCCGATGCACCTAAATCCTTCCAAATTGATTGAATGTGGTTTAGAAGCTGCCCATTTAAATGCTCTTTGCAATTTCATGGTTGACAGTTTTATATATATTTTGCTAAGTTTGTTTTCTGGAGGATATCTTTTGCTTTGGTGTACATTCATAGACATTGAGTAAATATATATGGCTCAAGGAAGAGAGAGTTTTATGGAGTAACCTTATAAACAAGTGACTAATGTGACCGCTGTTTTTATGACAAACCATTCAACATTCTACGAAGGGTTATGAGGGTTTTATATTTCTTTTCTGGGACATGGAATATTTCAGGAATCACTTATCTTGATTTCTGTTTAGAATTCCACTGTAAATTATGTCGAGGTGAAATACAAAAGTTCATATAATTTGGATTCTTAGTCTTGAAATCCCCCTCAGTAATTTCTATGGTGCATTGAAAAATTGTGTCCTTTTATCTAGGAGAGGCTAGATAGTCGCCCAATGCTGTAGTGAAATTGATTGTTTCAATGCATTCAGAGACTGTTTCTAAATTTACACAAATCATATAAGATACTTGGGTATTTATATTTTCAATGACCAATATTGTGTTTTACGAGAGATACGATTACAATATTTTAATATTCTTCTATAATACTACAAAAGCATCTACATTTTCCAGGAATCGACATCATGCAATGAGAGAGGTTAGAATATTCCCTATTATTGAAGCATATTTTTTTTTTTCTTGAATGAACATCTAATGCAATAATTATACTATTGTATCTTATGATCTCCTAATGATATTGTAAATTTGTCTAAAAATCCAAAGGGAAATTATATATCTTATAAGAGGTTGGGGTTAAATAAGTGGGTTCCACCCTAAGTACTATACAATGGTAAAGGTTTCCATGAAATAGTGTTAAGATTGTGAGAACATGTTATAGCCTATGACTATGTAATTGCACAAATTGTCTTTCAATTTAATTCTTTGATTAAAGAATCTATATACAATGCATTTGGAATGTGATTTGTTCTTTGGTTGGAAGAAAGTGTGATTAAGGGAAATCTAATTTTAACATGTTATTATATACCATTACCTATGCCTAGGATATGCATAATTTTACTTAGAAGTGTCCTTGGGTACAAGGATATATATAAACCATGGAAAGCAATAGGAAGCAAGTTCTAATGCTTCTTGATTGATAATAAAAAAATTGTGTTAAGCTTATAAGTACCCCTTAGCCAGTATAAAATTTTGCAACTTAAGGGTGTACCTTAATTTATATATTTGTGGAGATACAGAAAAGATGTTGGGGGCAATACCTAACAAGCAGGAACCTTTCCAGTTTAGGAATTGAGACACATCCTGGAATATAAAATTTAGAAAGAAAACACCGTTAAACTTCTCATTTTGACAAGATTTCTAATTGACAATTAGCAATGATTATGTTATAGTCTTCATCACAAGCTAGTACTAGTAGATAATTAAAGGTTGTTAATTATTTCTACCTTGAATGGTGGAAGAATTATCTATTACTTGCAATGTCATGCAAGCATGACGAATTTAACTTTTTCATCCATGAATGAGATTTTGAGTTGTTTGAACTAGATTAAGGTAGTATTTTACCATACATGCATGGGCTGTTATGTGCCAATGGTAAATTCGCAAAATATGCATGAACAAATTATGATGATGTCGGAAAAACTTATAATTAGGTTGTTATTGCAGGCTATGTGCCATAATGAACAAGTGGATTTAAATTGATGATGTTAAGTTTTGAATTGATGCCATGCAATGATGCATATGGACACTATAATATGATCTAGATTAGATAAATAATATTATTTCTCTGATAATGATGATGGTATAAAGTCATGAAGGTATAGAACAATCCAAAAAATCTTTGTGATTTTATATTAGTGATGGGTACCAACATTACCCAAATGTGTCATCTAAAGCAGTGCTAAAGTGGGAAAATAACATGGTTTGTAATATTAAAAGCTATAAATTTAAACTATGAATTTAATGACACGATTGGAAGGACAAGTTTATAACAGAATAATTTACTAATTGACATTCATGAACAAACATAGTCATCATATTTATACAAAATTAATCTTGTCAAACAGATAATCCATATAGGAGAAAAATATGCCTGCGTGGCTTACAAAAAGAACTTGTTGGGGAAATTTAATGAGTTTCGTGGTTGTACCTTAAAATGTGATGGAATCACAAATTCCCATAGTTAAGATATAAGTTAAGCCTTATCTAAAATAAAGTTGAAATTAATTAATTCAGTAAGTAATAAATTGTTGATAGAGGACGTTATCAATTGAACGTATTTAAATTTGTAAACTGTATGGTTGCCATGTATGGGAAGAGGGTAAATAAAAATACCAACTCATGAATGTAATATAGAAATAAGCTATTTTATCCTATCTATATTTGAAATCAAATTGAGTTGTATGATTTTCTGTGGAAAAACATAACTTAAGGAAATAAAGTTATGTTAGAAGATCCTAAGAAGGTTGTTTAACCATATGAGATGTAAAAGACAAGGATGGGTTGAATATGGGACCAATTATCTTAACACTGTCTTTCAAATATATTATGACTTCTTTAATTATTTCACATGCAAGTTATGATATATGTATAACAAAAGATTTTTGCACAATTATCACTCATAATGATCTAAGAATCTGATGTTAGCAAGGGAGTTGTATGCAGGTGCATACTATTTAGCCATAATGTTTAGAACTACATGAACCAACAAGGTGTTGGAAAAAGGAAATTATATGGCCTTATTAATTAAGAACTAACCAAATTTGTTCTGATGGGCATGAGACTTCAGGTATCTATGATAGATAGAATATCATAGTCTATTTTATGATGTATTTCATTTTTATTAAAAAGCTGGTACATGTGACAAAGAAAAACCCCAAACAAACAGAGTGGGTATGATTGAGTGATGGTCGATAGGATGACCGTTATGATACTATTATGATGTAACCACCTAACATATGAAAATGATTGCTAAATAATGGAACTTAAACAATATGATAAAAAAATTCAATGGAAATGAACCATGTTCATGAAAATTCCATGTAAACTGAGCACAATTGTTCTATTTACTAGAGCAAGATAAATGAATGTTTGGCATGCTACTAACATGGTGAAAAAGATATGTGGATAAAGTTTATTTCATGCAGGTGATACCATGAGTATGGTATGATGGGTTGTAGCACAGATGGTATTATGTGCAATAGTACATACAATACCCATATGACTACATGTGTTATATGATTGAAATATGTTATGTATATCGGTGCGTACAATACACTTTGTGTGCAGGTATTAATAAAGACATTGGGTAGATGTTTGGCAAGGAAACTAACCTAGAGGTTGCACAAAAGAAGAAAAGTTAAGAAGTGGTTCAAGGATAAGTAACCATGGTTAATTGCAGTTTTGAATACATATGATTATAATGAATATATATGATGAATATATATAATGAATATATATGGTTATGTGAACTAATTTGTTATGACATTGCAAGTATATGGATGTGGAAAATATGGTAACTGATCTGTTGTATGCAGAGAAACTGCAAGAAGTAGGTGTTCAAAAAGAACACAAAGGCTTGAAAGAATGCAAGAAGAGAACATGCATTATTCAGATAAAATAAACAATGAGCAATAATTGCTTTAGTAATATGAGTAATAGGTCATGATATTGAGCATAGTTAAATTTCTGCATCTATAATTTCTCACAAATTGTTTGAAAACAAATGTTACAGGTAGCTGTGGAAGGAGATGTGCTGGGAGCGCTCCTTGTAACCAATGTATATTAGAATAATTTCATCAAATACCAAAGACATGAAAGTTATGGGTTCAAAATCCAACTACCTATGAAAGAGGACATGGTGTAGTGATACACTGAAGACTGTGTCAATTTTAAGGGGAGCAATATGTAACACCCATCCCTTGTGTATTGAACTATTGTAAACCAAAGTTGAGGAAAGCTAGGTGTGATATGTAATATGAAAAGAAAATATGTTATTAAATAAATTAATAAATAAATCACTTGGACAGTGGATCACCAAGAGATGAGATTCTTACCAAATCCCATTAAGGAATGGGATAGAGATAAATCTTTCATGATAGAGCTTCTAGATGTTATTCTAGATAAGCTTGGATGGATTTGAGATAAACATCCGTCAAACATAAAAGCTTTGTGGGAGATAAAGGAAATATTGTATGAGGAAAAGCCTCATGGGAGATAAAAGTGAGCTCTTCCAAAAAAGGCCTAGGAAAATAGAAAAATAGATAAAAGCGAGATGCCACTAATTGAAACTAAATGACGAAAGAGGGTATTAAATACCCATTACATTGATCAATTGAGGACAGTGGATCAATGGCAAGAACCTCAGCTTGGGGGGAATCAAAGGTGATTCATGTTTGGGTTGTGGTGCTATGATCTCCAAGTGATGGCTTAGTTGGTTACATGATGCATGGAATGTATGTATGTTGTCTTCTTCTCTTCTTTGTTATAGTTCGAAGTTGCTTATGAGAAAATTGCTTAAGTTTCTTCTCCATGAGAATGTTTAAGTGAATTACATATGCTTATGTATTAGTATATTAGTATATTTACTGGTATTTCCCTCCATTCTATTACGATTCACTTGTATGGTATATGTTTCATGCTAATCCTGATCTATTAAGATGTTAATCATGCAGTTCAGTTATATGGATTTCTTAAATTCCTCCTTTATGGAAATGACGGTTTAAATAATGCATGTGAGTCTCATTTGATCTCTTATGCATGTCAAGGTTATTATGATCATCTTTACCTTGAATAAGGAAGGAGAGCATGCTCTAGTGTTTTGCAAACGTTCATGCATGTGGAATAGTTACGGAGGAATGTCTCCCATAGTTTTGTCAAGGTTTCATCCTGATCAATGTCCTACATAATGAAGCTAGATGTTGTTGTGTACTGCATAAGGAATTGATAGTGTGCCATGTTGGTTATGCATATATGGGTCTATAAGATATCACAAAGTTAACGAGGGTACGTAGTATGCCTATAACTAAATGATATCTCTAGTGTTGTGTCATAACTCGGTAAATGTTTATGCTTTCGGAATAGTTTTAATATGTATGGTCTGAGAGATAAGTTATCTATACCATGCTTGTTTTAAGACTTGTATCTACATAAGATAATCTAGTTAGTTATGCATAATGAAAGAAAGACTATAATCATGATGTATGGCCATGATAGTAGAGTTAAATTAAGGCATGTTAATGTAAGGTCAATTAATCAAGGGATTATTATGGGTTTCATGCTATGGTCATTCATTTCCTACAACTAATAAATCATGCTTAATATTGACGTGACACATAATCCATATGTATAAACTTAAAATTTCACATCAGAACCACTCTGTGGTCAAATTCATAAAGACTATGGAGTCTATTATATAAATAAAAATGAAGATATAATGAGGGACTAAATAAACCCTTGGCAAGGATTGAATCTTAACGATAAATAAAGAAAAAAAACTCACGAGAATGGGAGCCTAGTGGCTAAATTCCATGGTAGGCTCAGGAGGTTCGTTATAATTATATCTGGGAATTTCATCTCTTTATACTTTGATACTTCAACAACAATGGCTTTATGTCCAAAGATGACACTTATAAAAGTAACCATAAAACAAATAGGCACATCTATTGTTGGAAACATTAAGAGAGTGTGTAGGAAAATACCTTGGTAATCTCATTGATTGTTTCGTTCCTCATTAATGATTTCCTCTTTGCAAAACTACGTTTGCATCTCCATTATCTATTTCATGATACCTCTTCTCATGGCTTTGTGATTCTTCGGATCCTGTGGACCTAAATTTTATCTTCCCAATAGAATATTCTTGTCTCTTAGAGTATCCCAGACTAATAATGATTCCTGAGGGCCATTAACAATTAAGGATATGGTTTAGTCTTCTTGTCCCTTCAACAAATTTCTCATTTAGACCCTTCTATAGTCTTTTATTTTTGAAGGTCAGTTCTTAGAGAGACAACCTATACCTCAAGAAACTAACAGTTTTCTTCCCATTCTTGAATTAGGTCTCGAAGCACCTGTTCTTTTCATTTTGCCTCCTCGAGCTTAACTTTCAAAGACAAAATATCATATTTGCATATTTGAGAGATCATTTCCCTTTTTGAGTTGGGAATTTCTTTTTCAATTGGTTGTTTTTGTCTTCCAACCTCTCACAGTTTCCTTGTTCTCCTTTTAGTAGAAGGGCTAGTTTGTCCTTTGTCTTGATAGCTTCTTCAAGATTTTATTTTTGATAGGAAAACTCCACATTATCAGACTTATATATTACATTCTTTGCATGCTATAAATGTTCCTTCAACTGCTTATTTTTCTTCCTTCCTTTCTTCAACTCGTCATGGGTACTGATGATCCAGGAACACAACAAATTGCAGAGATAACCATAAACATAGAGATGTAGCAGAAATAATAATTCATTTCATTAATGTAAAATACTGAAATATTCTTACAATCATAAATGGAAATAAACTAGCTAGGGTGATGGTAGCTTATCTCTGACAAGAGATGTGGTGGCTACATGCCTCTGATATATGTTATAATGAGGCTTAAAGGCCTATTTATTGTTGAGAAGCAATGGAAAACCCTAAACATCCAAAAAAATAACCCTAGAAGATGAAAAAACAAATAATGGGCCTCATTTGGGTAAATTGGTACATCAACTTCTCGGGGTTGTAAATTTGGCATACAATCTCCATTTGATGTGCACAATATCTCGTTAAAAGATCTATTTAGCAACTACAACTTTGGGAAGAGAAACATCGGTCCTTGGACCCATGTTGCTCCTAGGTTTCCCAAAAAAAGTTGTTCAAGGCCTCAAAACGGTTCCGGAAGTCCAGGGCCCGAAAAAGTGATAAAAATAGTAAATTGTGCTACAGTTAAGTAAATAGAAAAGCTGAAAGAAACAATGGTGGGGTCCAAGTGGACTTGGTGGGTGGCCACTAATATCCACCTGGATCATTCCTCTCCCCTTGGAAGCAATGCTCCCCATTGCGTTGAGTTCCTCCATGAGATGAGGAAACATCTGATGAACTTGGTCCCTGGTGAGCAACTTGCCCTGGTGAAGGAGTTGGCCTTCTTTGACAACTCGATATACTTAGATATTCTGCTGGCCAGTGTGCTTGATCTGTCTGTTCATGGTCTGATCAGTTGCAACTTGTTCCTGGCATTTGATTTCTCCAGAATGTCATGGACCTACGGGTGAATATGTTGGATATGCTCAATGAAGCTATTTTCCTTATCTGTTTCAGATTGGACATGAACAAAATCTGCGTGAGTAGTTGCAAATGGCATGGCCACATCAATGGGACATAGTGGCTAGAATCCCAAGCCTACCTAAAAATGTGTGTGGCCAGTCGAGCTGTGTGGAGCCTGGCTATAGTTGTGCTAAACATAGGGGAGGCTCTCGCCCCATGTGCGTGGGTGCTTTGAGTTGTACATGTGCATAATGTGTATGATCATCCTATTGACATCCTCTGTTTGGCCATTAGTTTGAGGATGGAAGGCTGTGGACTTAGTGAGTTTGGTGTCCATCATCGACTAAATACTTGACCAAAATTGTTACAGCGAAAAGTGTCTATGCAGAACTGTTAATCCCACTAATGCGTGGTAGCTACCTTAGAAACAAACAAGGTAAAACTACTTTCATTTTCCTTTATGAAGGATAGATGAGAGAAGAATAAAGGAGACCAACCTCTGTCTTGCGCTTGGTTCGTTGTTCGATTCCTCTCTCTTCTAATAGTCTTTTGCTACTTGCTTCCTTGTATACCCAGCTTTACAAAGTACCTGTAGAATCAAATCAGCATAACACTATACGAGAACATGGATCTATCATCATAAACAATCTAGGATCAGACGTAAATTGACCATACAAATGCACAAAACATTGATTACACAAGAGTATGGTGGAAAACTTGAATAGCTTTATTGATAATCAAGAAAAAGCCAAGAGAGTTATAACCAGTTGTTCTGACCCAACATCATCCTCTCAGCAAGTAAGCCCTTCTTCACCTCACGCAAAGCTTAGATCACCCAACACTACGATGTTGCCTCAAGAAACCAACAACAATTCTTTACAAGATGCAAAATTCGAGCCTCCTGGATATATGGGATGAGGGATCCATATATAGATATCTGTAAGGGAGATGAGTCAGCTTGTGATTTGATTAGTATCTTCCCTCTAATAGTTCTTGCTTCCACTTGGAGATTTATGATCTCTTACTCATCCTTGGTCGAATTCAGAGAGGTAAGTGTCACAGGAGAAGTTTCTGGAAGATTTCATGCTTCTCCACATCACGGATTGACACTGCCATTTGTCTCTTCTCGCCCATCGCACCCCATAGAAGGGATTTTTGAACCGCAACGCACCCACTGAGTGTACTTAGGTGAGATGCAACGCACTTTGCCTATGGAGTAGGTGAAATGATCCTGTTTTGACCAGTTCTGAGTAGTTTTTCATGGAGAACTTCTGGGAGAAGTTGTAATCAGTTGACCTTGTTCCTTTAGGGGTTGGAACAACACTTTTACAGACATAGGAGCCCTTGGTTTGTGGACATTTTATGCTCGGGGTTACAGTGCCCAAAAATTCTATAATAGTTACCCCCTAAAGCATGAGGTCGTTAATCTTTTTGATGTCGAGTGAAATGCTTTATCATGAGGATCCGAAGTTCTTTCAAGCTCGAAGGAGACCTGTAATAAGATACAATGCAATACATTATCTTCATAATATTTTCATGATCTAGCTGAGGCAGGAATTCCCATGCTTAGCTTTATAAATCCATCCTCATGTACATAGGATAGACAATCGTCTAAGTGTAGACAGATGATTCTGGTAGAGCCATCATCCCTTTGATTGGATGATTATCTATGCAGCAACGATGTACATTTGATGTCTTTATTTTCCTGAATATATATCGCAGCCCGGATGGATGAAACTAGATCCGGGGTCTTTAGTCTCTTTCGATCTTCACTCAAAGTACAAGTCGATCGATGTGAGAGATGTTATGGAGTCTAACATGGAAAGACATTGCCTGATTACCAGCCAATGATGTAAGCTGTTAACAGGCATGAGAGGAATCACCGATAGTGATAATGACCCTCAAGGTACTGCAGTACAATTCACGTGATGTGAATAAAGGACTTGGTGTCGAACACCACGCAAAATCTTTCGGTCGAAGGTCATTGATGTAAACTTGTCGCTGGAAGTGAGAAACTTGCCAGTGAGGCATGCAAGCTTCAAAGTACTGAAAGGGTTGTCCCTAGATCGACTTCTTGGATAATTAGCTGATGTCGAAAAGAAGAGATCCGTCATAGGAGGGCCTTAATAAATCCCACATCAATGACACGGAATGGAGCAAATGATTTTAATGGAGATGAAAATGGTCTGGTGATATAAGGTTCATGGTGGCGGTCATGAAATAATGGAGAGTAAATGTATTGCAGCGGGTGAGACACAGGTGAACTCTCTGAGTGACTTCTCTTGAACATATCAGTGAGACTGACATGATGGATTGGTAGCATTGACCCCAAATGTCAATGGTGTGATGTGACCATCGTGATGTGACTGGTGAACAAAACAACCCAACCTGACTTGGATGCGGAGTGAAAGTGTCATGCTCAAGAGCGACTTGCTACCAACAAAGTTTTTTCAAGTTTTCTTCCCATTTTTCCCGAGTCATTGCTGACCAGTACCTCTTTATTTTTGTCAAGCTTGAGGAGGATAACATATGCTTGTTCTATAATTTGCCCTTCGGGCAAACCCATCGCTATGTTTTAACGAGCGTAGCGATAGTGAAACTCGTTCTTGTCTGCTACGGACAAGTTTGTCACTATTAGGTTTTAACGAGTTTAACGACAAAGATAACTTGGCCCTTTTCAATTTTAGAGAGTATAAAAAGAGACGTAAAGGAAACTCCAAAAAATCCTTTTTCGTCATCTAATCCCTTAAGTCCGAAAAAGTATAAAACAATACGGAAGGGATGAATTTTCAATACTTTTAATGAGCCGAACAAAACAAGCGCTCGATCTTTTTGTGTAATAATCCCTCAGGTCCAAAAATATTAAAATATAAAGCAGGGATATCACTTCTGGTCCCTTTAACAAGCTGGAGAGGCCAATGGCTCGACAATCTTTTCATATTTTATGAGTCAGTTGAAAAGAGCTTAAAGGAGACTCGTCTTTGAGGAACGAGTGATAAAATTGTGTGGCAGCTGATTCCAGGTAAGGTTTGGAATTTTCCAATCACGGCAGTGTTACAAGGATGGCTAATAGGATCACTCTTTGCAGCTGTTCCAAAAAACGGGTAAAAAATCTAATGGAGGTGAATGATCGGCCAATACAGAGTGGAGGTGATGATGGGAACACGACCAAGGCTTTAAAGGTTGAAGTACTATATTCACGATGGTTATTTACCGGGAATTGGTTCATTTTTTATTGAGCCTAAACGCTGGGTGAAACATTTGCTCATTGCTTATGTCTATTTTTTAACAAGCATGAAGTCCGCGTTAAAACTACTCGATATATCCAGTCGTCTAATAAGGATGTCTCATATATAAAAACGACAAGTTTTCAAATCTTTGCCCCACATCCTTTCTTTATACAAGTTAGGAAACGACCAATCCTACGAATTTAAAGGGTTAGAGGACCTACAAATTTAAAAAACAAATAGTCGCTCTTCGCTTGCACGCCAAAAGGTTTGCATGCCCCCAGGTATAAAATAGAGTTTCAAGGTCACCGTTCAATCCACTAACAAAACATTTGTTTTATCAGGAAAGGTTTACCTCTTTCAGGTTACCAAAGATTGTTTTATCTGCACCGCAAACAAAACACTTCTTCGGCGATGCCTACTGAAATAGACAAAGGCGAGTGGCACAAACACTTCCACCCACATAACATTGTCAAGGGAATCTTATTCCAATCTAATCCTTTTTTCCAATTATCGACGGGAGTGTCAGACTAGTCATAATCTCTCGTGGAAACCTATCCTATACTTGAAGTTTTCCTGCCGAAGCAGACCAAGGTGCATGCCCCCTGGGTTTCAATCATGTCCCTCGAATCACTCGCGCTCATCAGGTGGACGAACTGGGGATTGAGACATTCGTTGTGTGAAAAGACCATTCAGGGATGGTATATGACTATTTGCTATGCATGAAATGGGGAATGAAAGTTGGTCTATGAGCTTGACCACTCTTCCTTCGTGTGGAAAACACATTACTCTAAAGAGTGATGAGACAATGGTTCTCATGCAATAAATATTGTCTTGTCCAAGGAGTAGATTATAATCCAAGGGTCCTTGGACTACCATTACGTTCATGTGAATGTTTTTTCCTCTCAATGTTATGGGCACATTGGGAAGGATCCCTAACGGTCGACTGGTTCCCTTGTCAAAGCCTATTAGATTTCTCATCTCAAGAAAAAGCGATGGCAAACCAAGCGCTTTCCAAGCAGTCGAGGAAAGGATACTCACACAAGCCCCTTCATCTATGATGGTACCGGCCATAACCATTCTATATACTTGAGCAATGATTCAGAATGGTACACTAGCCGGTAAACGAGGTTTGCCTAACTGATTCCAGTTGAAGGAAACAACTAGGTTGCTTTGAGGTGGGACCGAATAGACAGCTAGGTACGACTATGACGAACTTCCTTCCTGCGGTAAAGGAATGGGTAAATTGCCCCCATGTTCATCGGAGTCTGTGTTTACGAAAAGAATTTGGACGGTGTCATCTTTGTTCTCTTCGGTGACTATATCATCTGAAGATGGAACCTATGAAGGCAAGACCAGGTCAACTACTGCCTCGACCTTTTGACTTTCATCTGGTATGGGTTCAGATGGTTTATCTTCAATGATAGACACCTCGGCTGACCACCTGGGCTGGTCAGCCGGATTTTCAACTAGTGGTGGACTCAGCAAGATTTTCTTATATCCAGGAGGAAGTCGTAACGGTGAAACTGGACGATCATCCAAAAATATTTTAGCCTCATCTAAGAAGGGACAACGGTGGATGGAGTGATCGCCTTCACACAATTTACAAGGAAATTTGCACTTTCCTTTTTGTCCAGGGCTTCACTTTCACTAGTCGATGGTGTGCTTTCAACATCATCATTAGATGTTGACGACACTGGGTTGTGCAAACGAGGGGACCAGTCCCTTAAGATCTGAGGGATGTAGGGACAATCTCTGTGAAAGTGGTATCCTTTGCAAATGACACATGGTGATTTAGGCCTGGTCAGTGCAGTGTGTGGAATTTTGCTAGACGACACTTGGTTGCCCCTTTTCGCCTTTGGCTCCTTCTTCTTCTTCTCTTTCTTATTCTTTTCCTTCTTCTTCTCAAGTACTTGATTTTCGGCTTTACCAGCCTCATCAAGCGAAGAGAAAGGAGGAGAGGAAGAATTGGACGAAGTAGAGGGTTTGAGGGTAACTCTGGAATTATCTAGTTGCTGACTCGATTGTTTAGGAATTGCAGTGTTCTGAACGAACGAGGTAGAGAAAAGCCATACGGGAAAACCAATCGTCAATCCTGGAAGTGACAATGTGGCCATGTGGGGTGCACTAACATCTCCCCAAGAGGAGAAGGGACTAGGATTTCCTCCAAGGGGAACTCCTTGGTTGGTGGACTACATTTTCTCAACCTAAGACCAACATAGGAAAGGTGGTGATTATTCCATTTAAAATAAATTTTAGATGCTTTGACACAACTTGTTTTTCCAATTTTAAAGAGTCGAGAAAAAACAAAAGATGACTCTAGTCGCCTTCGATTTTTAATGAGCCTAAAGTGACAAGTGCTCAGATGGACCTTTTCCGTTAAGGAGTCTGAAAAGGAATGAAAGGGATTGCTCTGGAAATCTAGGTAGAGCGATTACCAAACCAATCGCAAAACTGCAGAATATTTTTTACCGTACGACAGTCAATCTTCCCGAAGGCTGTGTTCAATGCATTGCGATCAATAGGGCGGTAGACACGGCTTCCTATGGATAAAGGATTAAGCCTATTGTGGTCTCCCAAAATATACTCGACGGTACGTGGGAGCACAAGTCCGTACTGGCACTTATCATCTCAAAGTGGAGGAATCACCCAACCAACGGTGAGAACAACAGTTACTAGGCTTTACGACGCCAGAATACGTCTCTAGCCTAGACTTCTAAATGTTGTGCGTTAGGTTCCAAAGCGTCGTTAGATTCATTAAATTTATTTTATAGTTGATCTTGCTTAAGAAATTTTCCTTTCAGGTTCACCACGTGATGTAGATGTACAATTCCTAAAATGCAATCTAAGATGATAAATAGTCTTTTTATCTTCTTTGTGCAATGAAAATCCTAGCTACTAAGGAAAGAGAGACAATATTCTTTCAACAAAGAGCAAAGAGCGCACCTATCCTAAATCAAACCAATCAAATAGTCTAAATGCAAATGCACATGCATGTATTTGTTTTCAACCTTTTTAATATGTGAATGATAAAAAGAAAGTTAATGCGCAAATCTAAATTATTTTTCAAAGTGACAATTACTAACAAGTTTCTTTTCAAAATCAAAATGAAGACAATGATGAGACTTTGCGATTTGGAAATGAAATCTTGTTTTTGAAACTAGAAAAACTACTAATTCAGATCAAATACAATAGTAACAGGGTAATCTACTACCAAGAGCAATCAGACTCTCTTCTATGATTGAAAATGACACTTGCGACACTTTCAAATCAAGAAACGACAGTACAATTACGTTACATTTTTGCAAAGGAGAACTGAAAATGACTCAAAAAATACACAAAAACATTTACAGTTCTTTGCACAATGGAGGCGGAATAACTGGAAGGAAAGGGGTTTCAAACAGACATGTATTGACTACAGCCAGCAAAATTCTTGAATAGATATGAAAAGAGTGAACAGAAACCAAAATTCAGGAACAATGCCTAGTCTAATCAGCGTACATATAACACAGTGAATTTGAAATGCAGCGCACCTACTACAGTCGAGAAGTGTGTTGAATTTGAGATTCACAAAACAAACAGTGCGCTGGACCAGAAACGAGACTTTCCTTGGGTTCTGGGTCACAGTTTGCAGTTCAGTTCAGGGATTTTGATAGAGCAAGTGGTAATCAGTAAATCAACAACAGGGGTAGATCTAAGGAGGTTACTAGAGCCACCACAAGGTCAATTAGAGAGTTTGTAAATCCATTGTTTAATTCATAAACAAAACCTAGAGATTGACTGAAGCAACATTTATCTACTTTGCATTTGCATAGAAAATGCAGTTCGAAAGCGACCTGGCTCGACTTCAGGCTCCGTCTGTAAGTTTATAAAGTAAACAAATGTAGATTGACAAACAACCTAGTCGCTCCCCAAGAGAGTCGCCATTTTCTTACAGGGAAAAGTGTCTATGAAGAACTACTAATCCCACTAAGGCATTGTAGCTACCTCAGAAACAAACAAAGTAAAACTACTTTCATTTTCCTTTATGAAAGATAGATGAGAGAAGAATAAAGGAGACCAACCTCTACCTTGCGCTTGGTTCCTTGCTCAATTCCTCTCTCTTCTAATAGTCTTTTGCTACTTGCTTCCTTGTATACCCAGCTTTACAAAGTACCTATAGAATCAAAGTAGCATAACACTATACGAGAACATGGATCTATTATCATAAACAATCTAGGATCAGATGTAAATTGACCATACAAATGTACAAAACATAGATTACACAAGAGTATGGAGGAAAAATTGAATAGCTTTATTGATAATCAAGAAAGAGCCAAGAGAGTTACAACTGGTTGTTCTGATCCAGCATCATCCTCTCAGCAAGTAAGCCCTTCTTCACCTCATGCAAAGCTTAGATCACCCAACACTATGATGTTGCCTCAAGAAACCAACAACAATTCTTTACAAGATGAAAAATTCCAGCCTCCTGGATCTCTGAGATGAGGGATCCATATATAAATATCTGTAAGGGAGATGAGTGAGCTTGTGATTTGATTAGTGTCTTCCCTCTGATAGTTCTTGCTTCCACTTGGAGATTGATGATCTCTTACTCATCCTTGGTCGAATTCACAGAGGCAAGTGTCATAGGAGAAGTTTCTGAAAGATTCCATGCTTCTCCACCTCGCGGATTGACAATGCCATTTGTCTCTTCTCGCCCATCGAACCCCATAGAAGTGCTTTTTGAAATGCAATGGACCCACTGAGTGTACTTAGGTGAGATGCAACGCACTTTGCCTATGGAGTAGGTGAAATGATCCTGTTTTGACCAGTTTTGAGTAGTTGTTCATGGAGAACTTCTGGGAGAAGCTGTAATCAGTTGACCTTGTTCCTTTAGAGGTTGGAGCAACACTTTTAGGGACTTAGGAGCCCTTGGTTTATGGACATTTTATGCTTGGGGTTACAGTGCCCAAAAATGTCTATAACAAAAATTTACTGAGGAATTTGTTGTCCCGACCTGAGATGATAGTCTGTGGCATCCCAAAGTGTACCCACACTCGTTCAACAAAGAGTTTAGCAGTGGATTCTATTGTGATATTCTTATTTCAAGCCACCATAATGGCCATCTTCAAGAACCTCTCGATGACCACAAAAACATAGTCGTTTCCATGCTCAGTGGAAGGAAGGCTGGACTTGTAATCCATGGAGATTGATTCCCAAGGTTGACTAGGGGTAGGCGATGGGGTATAGAGGCCTTGCTTCTTGATGGTTGGTTTGGTAATGGCGAGGTAGTGTATGATCTTATGTATTTCCTGACATCCTATTGAAGATTCAGCCAATAGAAATACTTCTGCAATACTGCCACCATTTTCTCAACCACAAAATGCCCAGTAGCTTGGCTATAGTGTGCTTCCCAAATCATCTTGGCACACTCACTTGAAGGAACACAAAGGCGACCTAGTTGGCATAACAGGGCATCCTGGATCATAAGTACCCTTTGGGTAAATTGGTAAATCAACTTCTTGGGGTCATAACTTTGGGATACGATCTTTGTTTGATGCACGCAATATCTCGTTAGAAAGATATATCTGAAAACTACAAATTTGGGAAGATAAACATCGATCCTTGGACCCATGTTGCTCCCAGTTTTCCCATAAAGCATCGGTTAGGGCCTCAAAATGGCTCCGGAAGTTCAAGACGCAAAAAACTGCTAAAAATAGTAAACTGTGCTACAATTAAGGAAACAAAAAAGCTAAAAGAAACAATGGTGGAGGTCCAAGCAGACTTGGCAGGTGGCCACCAATATCCACCTAGATCAACTAATGAGTTCCCCTTAAAGGTTTGCTAGTCCTTATTATTCCTCTTCAGAGTCCATAATACCCTGTTTTTGGGAGTCTGTTTCCTATTCTAAGGCTGGCCATAAGGCTCGCACCTGACTCAATGCTCATCTTCCCCAAGGAAGACATCCAGTATGGTACTCAATTACTCCCGGAATCTCAAAAGGGTGGCCCACTCCCTCCACAACTACTAAGTCACACAACCCAAGGCATCGAAGTCCTTACGTCCCCAACAAACTTTGGCATCCCAATCCAATACTAGGCACCTAGCCTACAATATTAGGCACTTGGCCTCCTCAAGATGGCCCCATAGCCCCTCAAGAGCTATCCATCAAGAGCTATACAAGACAAAGGAACCGGTGGCATATGTAGTGTTCATTGAGTATGTCCCCAACCCATATGGTGTTACGTATTTTCCCTTGCAAGTATGGGCTCCCACATGATCATCAAATACACTCGCCCTCTTGGCCCATTTGTGGAGATCTTATCAGTCACCACATCTCAACATGCAATGATGCATTAGTTATAACATCATAGTATCATAGAAAATAATCCACATGCCAACTCTTGCATGTCATCATGATAACATAGCATCATTGTTAATCACCACATTATGAATCGTAAAGAACTACATGCTCATGCATGTCATAAAATTTACATGCAATCACCACAAGCTTCATACCTTGAAATATCATCATAATGTATAACATCAGAGATACTCATGACATCACATAATAAATGGAACCACATGTCAATATAACCTCATAACATAACTCCATAAATACGAGAATCATATATTAGAATATCTAAACTAGTTGACACATTTGACAAAATAAATCTAGAATATATGTCATTATTTGTTTCAATTTCATCAACTCATCATACTATTTTCCTTCATCCCTTCATTGCACCATTGATCCCTTTTTGAGAAGTAACATCATCGTAACAAAGTTAAACACTAATTTTAAATGTGGATACGCAAATTGTTTTGCAATAAATTATGTAATATCCAATTAACAAATTCCAAGCATTACCTTGAGTTGATGTTTGTGCATGTTGTTTTTATCAACATAAAAAAAAACTTAGTAGCCACATAAGTCTTAATTGATATTTCTATTCCTATCCCCACCACACCATACACTTATACACATACATAACCATATATTTAAATGTTACATTTTCTCACCATACTAATATATTTATCTTTGAATCTTTTTATTTTAATGAAATAGTTATTATTCTATGAAAAATAATTATATTTTATTTTTAAATATATATTTATAATGTTAAAATTAATTTCACTTAACATATATATATATATGATATTATTATTCTCATCATTTAAAAAAATATAATTCAATTTTCTATAAAATTTAATACAAAAACTACATATACAGAAAAAGAGAATGTAATTTCAGATGTACTCACATAACCAAAAATAAATAAATATTAACACACATTTTAAACATTAAATATATAATATACCCATGTAGATATTTCATTAATGGATTGATGCTTCTATTTAAATACATTTCACCTTATTATGTTATATCATAATAAGGCCATCGAACTCCAAACCATGTTAATTGGTAAAGTCTCCAATTCTTTTTTTAAGAAGCGTCAATGCCTACTCATGTCTATTAACATTTATAGCATGAGCTTTGCATGTCTACCAACAATTATAGCATGAGATTATTATTTTTGAAATGTTAGTTATAGATATGTATGCATGGTATTTAAGGATACGGGTTATATGTTCGTGTGATTAAGAAGATGGTTTTAAAATCTGTTCGGCTATTTCTACACAGTTTTGAACTTTGTTATCAATATATGAATTATTATTTTTAATTATTAATTGGAAAAGAAGAAAATAAAATTCGTTTCATTAAATGAAAGATTAAGTCTCCTCACTTATCATAGTTTTTAAATTATGGATAGGAAAATATGATTGGATGGATACTCCTTGGGTTTTGAGTTTTGGTTTCCAATTTTAGTTATTTATAATGGGTTTTGAGTTTTCGTTTCCAATTTTAGTTATTTATAATGAGTTTTTTTAAGTTATATTCAAAATATTTTTTTGATTTAAAAACAAATCAAAAGTTTAAGATAACAACCAAATAATTTTTAGTTATTTGTTACAGATTATAAATAATTAATTTAATATAACTTTTAATTTAAAAAATAAAAATAATAAAACTTAAATTAAATTACTTTTTAGTTGAAATTAGGACAAATAATATTATATATGATTTGGATATATATATTTCATTAATATTATCTTATTTTTCATTTTTTAATTAATTATCAAATATTATTTATAATTATTAGTAAATAAGAACATGAAATCCGAAAAATCCAATAGAATTTAAACCTTGTTCTGATACCATAACCCTGAAATTAAAACATGCAACTAATTAGATCAATTATGGGATTTATAATCAACATACCCCTCTTCAACTAATTAGCATATAATTTTTAAGAAAAGGAGCAAAAGAAACTTACCTGTACCGATAACATTCCTTACTTGTGATTTCAGAGTTGAATGTTATTTGCATCCTGCTAATCGCAACAAAGTTTTGGGGATGAATCTCCACCCAATTGTAGGCTCAGTTGCACAAAATTCTTCTGCAACTGGCCACCCTCGAGCGCTCAATCAACGTACTATTGCCAGGAAATCCTTTGTTTCACCACACTTTTCTCCCAAGGGAATCGATAATAGAATGATGGAATGATCTCTCATCTTCCTCACCGTCTATTAAATAGAGAAAACATTGGAAGGGAACCCACATGCACACATTCCATGTGTCAACATGTAACTTTTACTTTTTTATTTTAAGATTTCCTTAAGTTAAATTTTCTCTTAATTTATTTCTTTCTTATTTTACTGATTTTTACTTTGTGATAACTTTACGTATTTTTACTATTTTTATAGTTCTTTTAGTTAACTCTTTCTTTTTTTATTTTACTTTTTGTTAACTTTACTTTTTATTACTATTTTATAGTTTTACTTTTATATCTACTTATTTAGAACTCTAGTATTGTTATTTACTATTTATTTATATAATATTATTACATTTCTTTATTATTTATTATCTATTTACTATTATTATCTTTTGTTTATTGTTTATTATTTATTTGATTATAAATAATATTATATTATATTATTTATTATTATTATTAGGGGAAATTACATTATGGTCCCTTCTTATGCTCTTTAACTTGTGAGAGAATTCATTCATAAAATAGAGAACTAATAATATTTTAGACACACATATTCAAATGGAAATCACATGAGAATCACAAATTTGACAGAGTGTTTTTCACGTGGAAACGCAGAGGCAAAAAACTATGAATTTGTTGCTTGTTTAATGATGTAAGTTAAAAACACACTTAATTACATCTATTTTTTTGTGAGAAACCACTCACAGGCGGCACCAATCCCCTTTGTTTAGCAGGCATCAACCTGACAAGATGCACCAACCTCTTCAGTATGCAGACATCAACCTACCCTTACCAATGTTCTATTATTTCATACAATTTTAAACTGAAAAAGAGGCATGCAATCGTACAAGTAAAATACCAACAAAAGTATGTATGCATATTCAACTTTTGCAATCTACTTTCTGTGCTCACTTACAACAAATCTCCTCTTGATGCTCACAACAACACTCCCTCCATGCTTTGCCTTCACTGTCAAGGGCTCTCCATTGACTTCTTAACACTACCCTTGCAATTCTACACATAGTTCTCAAGCTGCTCTCGTCGCTTAGTTACACTGTGTATTCTTAGGTGCCTTAGACTCACTCCTCTGATGCACACAATCACAACACTACTCTCTCACACATATGCTCTCTATCGCTCATAGCTCAATGAAAGTTCTGAGTTTTTTTCATGTGTTGCACTAGGATATATGTAGTCTTTGTCGCCATCCACACTTCCCAAGAGTGTACTCTTAGCATGAGAATCCATTCTTTTATTGCATTACTCTTTACTAATTTTGTCACTGCATTAATACGTAAGAATGACATTTGTTCAATTCACCATCTCATTATGTGACTCTCCATGTTGAGGATTTAATTTTAGTCAACATGGAAGATCCATAGAGAGTCCTTGTACCTATTTATGGCTCACAGAACTTGACTATACCTCAACATAGCTTCTTTGTTTTTCATTTATATCTATAATATGTGCACGCAATATCTCCAACGATCAACACCTATGTTCCTTATTCAAACCTGCAGTTTCTAACCCATACACCTTTAGGGTTCCCTATAATGTTATATCGAAGCTTTCATATTGTAGCTTCACAGTGGTGCTATACTTTGAAACTATCGATTGCTGACCTCTGATATCACAACCCCCTTCTGCTTAGCCCTTCCAACATTTCTAATGATACGACCAGGAACTGCGACCTCGTTCTTAGCCTTAAGGTGCTAAGGCCTTTTATTCCTTCTCAGAGGCAACTTTTGCTTAGTAACCTGCTCTCTACCCCTGTGACTTTAAGTTCCTTTTCAACATGGGAAAACCCTTATATTGAAGCCTCCTTATTGGTAGTTTTCAATCGATGTTTTTACTCTGGAGTTGTGATATCCATTTTTGTCGATCGTCGATTGTCAACAACCCTATCTGTTCATCCCTAGCCCTTGGTTCTTTAATTATTCATGATTGCATGACAACCCTTATATCAGAACCATCTTATTAGCTTTTTTCAATTCTTACCAAGCGGCAATAGCCACGACCCTTCAATCGCCAACTTTTGATGTGACATCATCACTTCCACATGACACTTCCTGAGTGGTGACATGTGTCACCTAAATATGTCCCATTAGGCCACCCAAAATGGTCGAATATGCCTGGCATGTGTCCTTATGCACAAGAATGTCATGTTGGCATCATCAGCTAGTTTGCCTTATCATAGCCAATCAGATCCTACCATGTGTCCTCATTGAACCAATGAGCTCTTACCATATGTCCTTATCAAAACACATGAGATGCTACAATGTGTCCTTATCAGAGCCCATTATATGCCACCACATGTCTTGCTATAGGAAAGAGAAATGACCTCGCCCACCTTTGCTTTTGTGATGAATTCCTTTATTGTTTCTATTTCATCAATCTTGATGGCTTTCAATAGCAATTGGCATTTTATCAATATTGCAATTTGAAAGGGCTCACACTTGGAAAGTTTTGATATTGTAATCAACAATATGCGATACACTAATGTGCTGATCTCTGATCTACTTGTATTTTGGTATGTGCTATAGTCTACTCTCATGCTGAGACCTCCAATTGCGATCATTGATTTCCCTGGATCGTTGATCTCCAATATGGTTGCTCGATTGTTGGCCTCTGGTTGTTGATCACCGAAAATGTGATGTTAATTCACTGATATGCAATCCTTAATATGGCTTGATTGTTGGGGTTGTGAACGACAACTGTGTTCATATGGCTGTCCTCCGATCTTTCAATTTCTGATATGCTGAAATGTCGATTCTTCGATCATTGATATTCTAAATCACTGGCCTTTGACCATCAATGCATTGATACAACCAAGTTCCAACCTCCGATTACAATCGGTGATATATCTGGTGTTGCTAATGTGTGATTTTCGATGTTGATGGTGCTCTGATTTATGATTTCCAATATGCGTAGATTGTCTATGTGTGATCGCAGATACCATTGGGCCTATGATCTATGATTTCCAATCTGCGTGGCTTTCTGATCTCTGATTGCTATTGCCAATTTTCCTAGATCATCGATATCCAATATGCGACATTCCCCCTTCCCAAGGCTCCAGAACCCTAAACTTCAGCAGGTCATAAATTTTGAACCAAGAGTTGATTTTTGACTTTAACATATCATTGGAAATCTCTTCCAGAGAAAATTATAATGGAGATGGTCTAATGTAGTCTTTGAGCTGATATAATACCTCAAATATGGCTCTAAACTCTCTGGCTAGTTTAACACCAACTAGCATGATGATCCTTTAGTAACCCTATAGCTACGATGGAGTTCCATATAAACACCCAACCATCATGCTTACCCTTGTTTTACATCAATGTAAACACTTACGCAACCAGCTATACACCTACAAATGTCCAACAAAAGCCACCCTTGCCCCAATCTTGACCTTAAGCATTTCTGGCATTTCTAGGAGAACCATCAACATTTTCTCTACTAACTTCTCCTTGGATGTATTCAACTGATTAGATATTTTAACCGGCTTCTTATTCATTGAATTGATCTACTTCTTCTCCATTCCCAAGATCCATGTCAACTGAGGTTTCAGGTAAGGAGCTTCATGCTCTCCTTTTACGTTGTGTCCACTTTCATGGATGAGGTTCTTCATAATCAGAAAAATATTGTTTCAGGTCTTCACCTTCATCACCATCAATAGCTGAGATTATCCTATGGAAATTTCTTCTATTCTTCATTATGTTGTTTAGCTTACTCTAACCCTGGACACCACCAAATTTACCATGAACTTTTCTGACAAAATTTGCTGCATTGGCCTTTGGAGTCCTCTGTCGTCACTTCATAGCTTCTGACTCTTGTCAAAATATATGAGAAATACTAGCTTGGATATGTCAGAACAATTTAAAAATTACATGGGCATACCGTCTGTCTAATGTTAATGTAGGGAACATAGGCATTGAATTGATCAGTCGCATGTCATTTTGCGGAGTTGTGTTCGAGGATTTCCATTAAGGGGCATTCAGAAAAAAATTAAGGGGTTACTGATGTTTATATTATGATGGAGAAACAGGAAGGGAAGAAATGTAGTATTGTTATATTGTTGAGGACCATAATTATCAAGGAAAGAATTAAGGTGGGAAACACAGTTTATATGACGGTAAAGTATTTCCTTATAAGTCGATGGTTTGCAAAGTAGTTGCAACTCCTACTGGCCTACATGTACAAATATGGAAGGGTTCATGGATGAAAATAGAAACGGGGTTTCAGAAATACCCATGAAGTTATGCACCATGGCTTTAAAATTCATAGTGTCAGTGTTAAACATGCTCTCTGTGCTCACCACCAAGGTGTTACAAAGGACGAGATGACAATGTGATAAAGAAATATTGTAGTTTGTTATAGAAAATGGCAGCTCGTAAGAGAAGAACTTGGGGGCACTTGATGTGCTTGATGCTAGTGTTCATAAAATCTAAAGGAATGTTCTAGATATGGTGGCACAAGTATTAAATCCAAGACCATGTACCCACTCAAACGTCTAAGTATTTATTTTTTAATTTCTTAATTTAAACATTTTTTATTTTCTTAACTTGAACATAACATTATCTAGGTTTTCATGCATGGAAGGTGTCTACATGACAATCTTTCGAAGTTGAATAAAGGTTAGTTCAGGGTAGTGCAAGAGTTTTGCAGTATGTGATGGTGCACATGAAAGGGTTGGTAGAAATTTCAATTTCATTTGGAGGTACTATGGATCCAGTAACATATTTGGAATTAACATCTATTGCATTGTTGGGGTCTAATACCAATGAGAAGTTGAGGACAACCAATACCAACATAAACATACTGGAGAGAAACACAACAATTTATTATCCACTTGCAATACTAATAGATACTAGATTTTCCCCTTTACGTTATCTATCTATAAAGAATGACAGGCCGATAGTCCATCAATTGATCCCTCCTTGACATAGGGAGCTAACTTCTAAGAAATCAATATCATAATCAATACATGGATCTAATAAATAAAGACATTTTTTTGTCAAGATTAATACATGGAGCATGATGGTGAGGGCGATACTTAGCTATGTCATCTCTCTTGACTTTCATTCCTGAAGACCAATATAAGGTATACTACCAAAATCTTCCTTCACAATCTTAATTAGAAGTTTACATGTTTTATTACAAATCTTATCCATTAGGAATTCCATTGGATATCATGCCAGATGTACGAATGGTAGCATTTTTTTTGAAGTACTCATCTTAGTACTTATCTTTTTGTTATTATGTCAAGAGGTTAAGTATCATATTATTAATCCTCTGATTTTTATGTTAATGTG
Source organism: Pinus tabuliformis (assembly GCA_031772625.1). Classification (NCBI taxonomy): domain Eukaryota; kingdom Viridiplantae; phylum Streptophyta; class Pinopsida; order Pinales; family Pinaceae; genus Pinus; species Pinus tabuliformis. Next base: position 1,071,756,653 of record CM062807.1, on the reverse strand, counting down.
AAAAAGGCTTCATCCCATTCATGTGCTCTGGAAATTTCAAATAATTAAGAATATTCTTATGTACACTAAAATTTTCTTGTAATTAAGAATCTTTATCAATACATCCATGTGTAATATAGTATGCAATTTCCATATAATTGGCGAGGATTGGAAACTGAGTTGGTTCAATTTTATTATGGAAAGGGGACTTTTGTGATAGGTATATTTTAATTACTGTCTGAGTAATCTTTGGTTTTTCCTTTCTATTACATTATGAAAGCATTGCAGGACACATTACTATTATGTTAGTAATATTGTATCAAAAATTCTTGAGTTAGGAACCAATGTCCTCGTTAATTAAACTTTTGTATTATGCTCTGAAAGCCTATTATATAAGTCATACGCATTCTGATCCTCTTAGTATGATAAAGGCATAAAAATTATCGTTAAAATATATGAAATATAGTTTCTATAATTTTGAATAACTTTTTGTAATTTTTTATAATGAGCAGATTATTTCTCATTTTTATGGGCTTTACTCTCACACCAAACATTGTAGAAGATCATTTGAGTTCGAGTTCATGGTACTGATAATAGGTTGAGAGATATATGTAAGTCGTTTGTTCTCTTTTCTGACCGGTTAAGTATTTCTCATCATTTGCAAGAAGGACCAGGGACAAAGGTATGAAGTACAATTGAGAGTTCGATCATAAAATCCTATTACATCCCTATTATGTTAGTTTGTGCTAGTGCCCATATATATTTTCGCACATACATGAATAACACTAAGTTTTAATGGAACTCCTCTCTCCTACACAACTCTAAAAAAGTTTTTTTTCTCTGTTTGTACAATCAGTGGACATGCAATTTTATTTTTGTTTCTATGTGCAGTAGGGATTTTTTTAAGGGATAACAGTTCTAGATTTCGTTTTTAGAGAAAGTGGTGATTTCATCAAGTCTTCTATCCATTATAAATATCCATATGAGGATAGATTTCTATGGAATGGAGATTCCCAGAAGGAGGAAATTGTCCTAGCAGTTGAGTGTGATGAGAAAAGGGAGACTGCACAAAATGTTTGTCCCTTGATTCTATGGATAACATTATTTCTTTTTTTCAGTTTACTAAGGCTAAAATAGAGGTATATTCTTTTATTCTTATAGGTTATCCTTCCTCAAGAGGATTTTCTTCCTCCTACCCATATGTGAGTTACAGTTCTCCTACTGTAGTTTCCCCAACAATCCAACTCATTGTAGAATTTAACCAACATTCTCTACTTTCACCCCAAATTAGCCTGTCTAATGGCTCTACAGAGGTATTAGCAAGAAGTACCATAGGATAGATACTCTTGTAGAAAGAAAAATATCAGTCCTCCAGTGTTCAGTTTTCTACGGTATCGAGTACTTGTAGCTCTATTGACCATGGCAATTTCGTTTCAAAGGAAAATACCACTAAGGATTCATTTTCTCCCATTCCTACATATACACAAAAGGTTAGTATGATGCAAAGAAGCTTCAGTAGTCATTCATTGGATCAATTAAGGAATAATCCTAGAATCAATGAGGCTTCATTTCACCCCCAATTTTCTATTGTATATACTTTTTTTGCACAATTTCCATGCACAAGCGATAGGTTGCAGCCCTTGTTGTCTAACCTATAAGGCATGAAAATCAGGTGTTCCTCAAGGTCAATGCATCGAGTTTTCAACAGATGAGATATACAAGTTTACAATTTATTGTTCTATTTCCTTCTTTCTTCTGGATTTGAGTTGTAAAAGGTTAGGACCTAAACATAATTCTAAGATTTTTAGGCACCCATGTCCTCACTGTATCGTGGGTGCTACACACTGGTCACTTGCAAAAGAAGGTAGCATTATGTTGTTGGGAAATTTTACGAAATTTCCTTTGGTTTTTCTATAAGTGTTCATAATGTTGAATTTGGAAATTGGTGTGCTAATTTATTGTTTCATCTGGAAAGGTTATGTTTGTTTTCATATTTCATGGATTGAATTCTTATTTATTTCAGAAGGTCGGGTTTAGTTTACATGCTTGGTGTACTAGCTCATTGTTTCATTTCGGAAGGTGAGGTTTATTTTTGTAATTTTGTTAATGTTGCTGGATTGTGTTTGCGTTTTTGGTTTTAAGAATTGATCCACTTCAAAATATACATAGCAGCCTTGATCCCTTGAACTATTTTGCACTATGGTGATTAGTTTGTGTTTGGATTCCAATTCAATATACTATTGTAACTGTGTTGTTTTGTTTATTTTTTATTTTGAATTCTTCATTCCATTTTACTACAAAGACTCTTGGATTTTCTTGGATGTATCTTTTAACCTTTTTCGGTTCCATTGTGTGGAAAAGTTTTATTAAACTCTAAATATGAAAATCTAAAACCACTTCATTCTGGATCGAGTGTTGTTGTTTTTATTTGATTTTGAGTGGGCTTTGTTTATTTTGGAATTTGGCTACTTGTATTTTTGGCTTCTCTTGAGAATAAATATCGACAAGAAGAAAAAAAATGACTCTTTTATTCCATTGCAACACAAGGGCGGTTGTTTTTCACTATTAGTTATGTTCGACCTTGGACTCTTCATTTATTTTTAGAATTTGGGGACATCTGCCCATATTGGTAGATGATTTGATTTGATCTTTTAAATGATTCACAAGAATTGTTTATGCAATTTTTCTAAGCTGTTATATTACTCTTTGTAATTAGGTTCATATTTACCATATTTCCCATTGTACAATTGGTTTATTTTGGTTTAGTTTCCCCTATTGAATTAATGTTGGCTATTAGTTTCTTGTTGAATTTATTGCACTTATTCTACTATTTTCTTCATTTTAGGATGACTATGCAGCAAGGATACTGACGAGTTGGCTTCTTCTATAGTCCCAATATTCTTCATCACTTGGGTGATGATTTGTTTATTCAAGATTCTCTTGAGTAGTTATGTAATTTGGCAGGTTCATTCATTAGTTTGGAAACTGGGAAGGATTACAATTTTCATTCTATTAGTAGAATAATTATGTCAACTTTTGTGCTTGAGATATTTTGTTATTTTATCCTTTCAGTATGATCTGGGGCCTTTTAATATTTCAACATTTTTGTATTATTCCAGACAAGAAATGTGATGCAATTGAACCATGGGTCTCGAAGCCCTTTAACATTTGGAACTTCAAGTTTTAAAGAAGCAGGACTTAAAGGCAATATCTAATTCAATAATCAAACCAACTTCTTCTGTAGACAACTTGACTAGCAGAAAGAAAGAATGAAATTTAACACTCTAATTAATGTTCACTGCTAACAAGCACTTTATAAAAACAGGTGATGACACTACCACCAATCAAGGGGCAACTCTAGCCTTAGGATGTGATATTTTTCTAAAAGAATAATTGGAAGGAATATATATATATATATATATATATATATATATATATATATATATATATATATATATATATATATAACTCCACATATAAATATTAAATAGAATGCTTGGATAGGCAATTTTGCACTTGGCACAAGTCCTGAAAACTTCTATGAGTTTCCAATAGTAGAGAACTTCGTAACCGCCCACCATAGCTCAACCAACATCTACAACCCTTATAGGGAAACCTACAAAAATTATAATATATTGTCAATAATGGGATTCAAGCCCATGTCCTTCCCAACTTGTTAGGAACAATTGTACGTTTGTGGCAGTTGGTGGATTCTTCCCTTGAATCCAGCTTCTCAAGAAATAACTCTAAATATAACTGAGTCTGGATAAGAAGCCGATCCAATTTTTTAAATAACACGGGATCTATCAGTGGAATCCCATTCCTTAATTAATTTTCAATTTCCTTCATTTCTCACTCAACTTGCTCTTCATATTTCTCGTAACTCAAGAGCCTCAAAGGATTGCCAAAATTACATTAGTCAGTTTGTATGTGTATTGTAGTTCATTGTATATTTTGTCGAAAGTCAATTGGAGTCATGGTTCATGAGTATTAATCTCTTAGATTTTTTAAGGACGCTTATTACAATAGGCATATTTGTTGCTACAACAATAGAGGGAGTGTGAGTGTACCTTCATTACATGATTAGGAGGAGCATGATCAGTTTTCAGAGATTGCATGGTATTTGCTAGACCTATTGGCAGCAAAGTTCCTTGTTCCACATGCTTATCTTGCAGGATACTTCTTTGGGTTGGATTAGTATGGTGTTTAGTGTGACAGAGGGGGACCTTCTCTCATCTGACACATTATTGGCATTGTTCTTCAATGTTCATATAGCCCTTTTCCATTTATGTCAAAGGGGGAGAGATTTGGATTGTGGAGATCAACTTCAGAGTTTCCAATTTAGTGTTGGACATTGTATGGAGATCAACCTCAGTTGTTGGACATCAAATGGAGGTTGAAATCAATTCCAAAGGGGGAGTTTGTTGGAATTAATGTCAACAAGGCCATGGTGTTGTTCAACATATGTGTTATGTCTACCTGATTATGTAGTAGTCCTCTTGATGTGTGCTGAGTGTTTGGATTTATAGTCATTTTGGTTGACATCGGTGTGAACATAATTATGACATAACCTAGTGGAGGAATGGGAGGTTGAGTAGAGATGGATTCCAGCCATGTTGTGTTGGTTGAAAAGGATGTTGCTGTAGGAGTTTGGATTATTGATACATGTGTTGCATATGCTTCTACATGTCCTGGAAGAATTGGGATTGTTGCTACGTATGTTGATATGTTATTTCATGAGTTGGAGGTGCATCTATAGGTGTTGGAGGTATTTGGATGACTTTATGCTACCTTTGTGGGCTTTGAAGATGTTGCTATAGGTATTTGAGATGTTTGGACAAGTTTCCGTTGCTGCTTGAGGAGATGGAGGTGTCAGTGTTAGATGAGGAATTTGAAAGACTAGGGAATACATGAAATTGGCTTGTTACAGATGTTTTTGGCCTATGTTTTCAGTTACAAACTTATTACAAAGGCTTGGAGGTGTGTTTAGAATATGTTGAAGGTGTCCTTGAATTTCAGCAGAGTCTTGAGATGATTTGATTGAGTTTTCCTTCATCCTCTTCCCTAGTCACATTGATGATGGGTCATCAAAGCGATTGAAAGTTTATAGTCACTGGATGGAAGGACCGTGGGAGTGAATGAGGAGGTGCAATTGAATTTGTGTAGTGTTTTTTGTGGGAGTAAGCCTTTTCTCTCGCTTTTTTCTACATTCCTCACGCAACTCAACTAATTTTTGTATTATAGCGACATTCTTGATCAAAACCTTTTGGCGTATAATTATAAACATTAGTGGGGCCACTAGAAGCTAATGAAAATTGAAATTATCAAAAGGCAAGTGGAGTTAGTGGTTTGATCACGTCAATGAGATGAATCTAGATCAAATTAAGCATATAAACAAGGATTGGGGAGCTCATTAGTTCTTGGTAATTAATGAGTTGAGCACCTCAGTTAATATATATATTAGAGATATTGCAATGATAGTTTCGTTGGACAGGTTATGTGTTGAGTGAGTGTGAGTCTGGAGGATTGTGTACAAATTTTGTGATTGTTGTGTGATGTTGTTTTTCTCAAGTAGTTTTATAATGTTGCAACAGTTAGATTAAGTATATCTTAGCCATATTTTGTGTAGCTAGTGAGAAGATTATTACAGTTTGATTGCAGGAGTATTTCGAGAATTTTTTTGCAGTTTTTGTGAAGAAGTTGCGTGGAGGGTTTGGTTGGAGTTTGTGGTGCAAATTTAGTCTTTAATTGTAATCCTTTAAGACATATTGGTGTGGTGCTCATGTTGAGGGGTTCTCATTTCTAGTTTGAAATATTTTGAAATGAGAACCGAATAAAAAAGTGGAGTAGGGTGATTCCGCTGAATTCAATATAAGTGAACAATTTTCTCAATACCCTGGTGGTTGGCTAGTTAATAATAAATTGGGTGAGGCTCGTTGGTCGTAGATTTTATTGTTAGTTCATGAGTATCCAAGAGAGGGTCATTAAACATGGTGGCCTTAAGCAGATCATTGTCTATAGATCCACATGAGCAAGTATCTCAATTTGATGGTAGCTAGCTATAATTCTATGTAAAGAATTTTCTTGACATAATAGAATATTTGGTCAGTGGAACAACATTGGATAGTTTTTTTCCCTAGAGAGGGTTTTCCATGAGACATATATGTGTCTATTGTGCAGATTTCTTTAATGGTTTCATGTCTATATTTGATGATCTAATATATGGTTTTGTATTCCAGTTTATGCATGTTTAAAGGAATGATAATTTGGAGAAAAATATGTAAGTTCCTTCACTACTGATTCATCACCCCTTCTCAGTAGTGATCTAGTTTCCAACATAGGGAAGGCAAGCAAAATCAGATTCAAATTTATGTTTTTTTGTAGCACATTTGGTGTGGTCCCTTCAAAAGAGAGGAGATGATAGTTTTTTGTTCCAATGAAAGTTCCAATAGTTAACATCCATATTGAAATTATATCTAGTTAAATTAAAGTAAGCCTCAATGAAGTGTCAACCCCAGCCTTGAATAGATCAAGACTCACAGGGTCGAAGTGGAGAAGTTATCCAACTTGAGAATAAGTTTTATAGTGAAGTGCATATAAAATTTGGGCTCTGCCTTTAAATAAATAAAATTGATTTTCAAGAAATAAAAAGACTCGACATCGATGGAGACTATTTCCACAAACATTAAAAATAATTAAAAAAGAGAAAGTTGGGTAAAAGTGAGAGAATCGCCATCATATTTCATTTTCCAAACATCTATGCTAACTTCATAGAGTGATGAATAAGATGACATATTTATTTCTCTAGATAACATTTTTGCTACATTTTCATGGCATAGCATCCCAAAATAAACCATTTCTTTTTCCATTTGCACTATTAAATGGATTATATTAATGCATCTTATGGAATGCAAAGTAGAATGGAGTGTGAAATAAGGTACTAGTAGAGGATCGAAGATAAGGTAAAAGAGTGATATTTATGCTTCTACATTTTAACTTTGAAATTGATAATTTTGTTTTCTACTACAATAAATTTGTTTAAACTCATGTAAATATACAAAACATTGTCATAGATAATGTAAAAAAATGTAACACGCTTATGGATTTTCTAGTTAAATATTTACATTTTTTAGACATTGAATTAGTATTAGATTTGATGGCTATGGAATCCATGATAAGATTTATGTGACGATGTAATTATTATATTATTTTTGAGTTAAAGAATAATTTCTTGGAAATATTCAAGAAAGAATACTAGATCTTAGAAGATTTCTTGACAACTGAGAAGGAAATTTTGGTTATCAAGTCCACATGATAGACCTTCCCTAAAAGTCTCCTAAAAATTCGTAGAGAAAATAAAATAAAATAAAAAAAAAACAATGAAATCAACATAATGCAAGAGAGATTATGTTAATCATTTAGTCTGAGAGAAATACTAACTGGGGTTAATAAAGCACGGTGGGAGAGAAATACATGCTTTAAAGAAAAAGAAAAAAATATATTTCGAAAAAAAAGCCTATGCAAAATACTGGTGGAACTTAAAGAAAGACACTAATAAAAATATGATGGGAAGAAATTTATAAAACAAACCACCTAAGAATAAAAGAGGTTTTTGATTCTAGAGGGCAACAAGATCTTACCTCGACGGGAACTGGCATAAGCAATTCATGGTTAGGTGAAACATGGTTAGTTCTTGAATATTCCGTAAGCAATCTATTATGGTCAAACAAAATTTCCATTCTATGCCATGTGTTTTTATTTGATTTGATTAACTATATAATGCATATTGAAGGATGATGCATGAAATTAATTGCATATGTATTGGTTGCATGAATATAGAACTTGTTACAAGCCTATTTAATTAATGAAAGATATGATAGCAGAAGTGTTATAGATTAGACATTACATACTTATCATAGTTTTTCATTCATGTATGAGTTATACCCATGTGAATTATATTCAGATAAAATTCAAATCGAATATATGATTATCAAAAAATTATATGAGTAGATGCCTACGACAGAAAGAAATTATTTCTATTGGAGGGAGCGAATGCATGCGTAGAATAGATGACAAACATTAGACAGATAAGTTTATTTAGTTATCTAAATTTATAATCAGTGCTTTAAAATTAGATAAGAGTGAAGTACTTGACCATGTGTTTGATAGATATAAAATAAAGTAGTTATGGAATATTAATGTCTCTCTTATTTATTAATTAAACAATAATTTCTGCTTGTGAGTCTAGATGATGAGACGGGCTAGCTGTAAATTGAAGAATTAAGTAGATTTTATCCAATAATAAAGGAATGTATAATGAAAAATGAAATATTTAAATCTTATTGGTTACAATACTCTAATATGATATACTATCATAGTAGTAATCAAAATTGTATAGTTCTATTATATAAGAAAGGGATTGAAATAAGATTTTAGGTAAATATAAGAGTATTTTCCATGTGAACATACATATACATGTTAATTTTAATGAAAATGTTAGTTATATATATATATATATATATGAAATTTAGGATGATGATAATTTTAATAATTTTGTGATTAATTTCGAACAAGAAATCTTCTAGTACAAGAATTGAGGGAATAACTTTTTATATAAAAATAACATCTCTCTACACTAGCTTCATAACATAGACCTTCTTAATAGGTACATTTAGTATAAGGGGATTTTTTATTTTTCACCTATCCCTTTTAGCTTTTATTAGAAAAACAATCTAGATAAGGATTGCCCTTATAATAACCTAAAGGAGGATATTTAGAATCTAAGCAATGAAGGTAATGCCCTCTTCTTAGGAGACTTTAATGCCAGAATCACATCTAACCAAGTTATTATTCTAAGTAACTATTCAAGCATTAATCCTCTTTCGATACATGAGTTCCTCGATTTAACTTGTAGATCAAAAAAATAAATCAAAAGACATAACAAAAAATTTAAACTCTATAGTTCTAAAAAGCTTATAATTTGCAAAGGCCTAATTAAATAGCCAAAATTCAACTAAATGGGTTATATTTATGGTTTTGGAAGTAACATCATTGATAATATCCTCATTCAAAGATTACATCATATCCAATATCCAAACAATTCTAAATTATAACATTTTAAATTATTATGAACCATCATAGACCTTTAACATTAACTCTAAAATTGTCGATGAAAAAAACATATGGGTGAGAATTGTGAGAGTTAAAGGAACCTAAATTTTGACAAGAATAAAATGGATCTACTTTTAAAGTATTTACACATATTAACTTATAAAAATAGCTTTAAAAATTCTATTATAGCTTTTCTACAACCCTATTTTCTATATAAGAAGAATAATGGAAGCCTCTATGACAGTTCCTTACATAAAGTCTTCTCATTAGATTATTTAGAATTATAACATTCTTAAAGGGATATGTGGAGGCCAGAGAGCTTATTATAATAAAAAATAATCAACGATTAACAATAATTAATGATAATTAGCCCACAAGGCTTTGGATTGAAGGTGAATGGGTGCACTCTCAAGGCACTCCTTGTGATAGGTCACTGGTTCAAATCCCTCCTCGGTGCTTACCTACCCAAAAAAAAACAATAATCAATGATAATGAAATATATATAACCAAAATAAAACATAATTCAGCACATTAAATCCAAATCAACTCATGTTAACTAAAGTTAACGACATATGGTCTACAATAAACCGTAATAAACTAGAGAAAATCATAGCAAAAAAATAGGAAATTATAGTCATTGTTAATAGTGGTGAAACATCTTAATAAAGTATAGTAAGCAATATTCAATGGTGTCATACAACATATATTTAATTTGCATCAAATATATCAATCCATCTATATCGAGGAGCCTAAAATATATATGTAAAATATGATAACATATATATATATATGTGTGTGTGTGTGTGTGTGTGTGTGTGTGGGTAGTCTAACTTAAAGACTAAATGACCTTATTTAGGACATCTTTTCTACTTGTTTTATTAAAAATCTGATAGATATTTTTAAAAACTAGAGTTTAAGTTGTTTAATCTATTTATACATGCAAAAATATATTTTAAAGAACAAAAGAAACCATTCTAACTTAAAATTGTTTCACTAGATTCCAGTAAAAGAAATTATTTTATTAATAAATTACACTTCACCTATATTTGTATTTATATATGTAGCATTTATTAAAATATTTATACAAATAGGTTATCTAACATATTTTTTATATATACTTCCTATGCTAGATTTCGTTCAGTAGATATAAAAAATATTAATTCTAACAGACTAAAATAAAAAAAAAATTATTTCATTATAAATGGATTGTTTTCTATTTCTTTAATAAACAAACTGGCAAAGGTTTAGACTCAATGCAGAGAACATAAATATAGTAGAATATATAAAAGAGAGCCATCAAAGCCGGTGGTTACCTACATATCTATAACTAATATTTCGTAAAGCAATCAAGTTAGATGCATGAATCCCTATGTGGACAAAACGAATCTATAAGGATAATGAGAAGTGCCCTATGTCAGCAAGGAATCACCAAAGACAATGACCACTGCTTCAGCTAGATCTTTAACCATTAAAAAATAGTTGCAATGGTCACTATTTCTGATTCATCAATGGTCGTGCAAGATTCCTTAGCTTTGGGATTTGATACTTAAAACAAGGGAAGCTGCGAGGCAACAAGTCCCTGCATCAAGTTGAGCCTGAAAACTAGTTACTTGTAATTGGGGAAGAAACCTTCGTTCATGGTTTAGGCAGTGGTTATGTGTTGGGTCCCTATAATACTAGTGATTACCCCATTACTATTGTATTTATACCCCTTATTTATATTGTTGTGCCCCTATTACCCCCATGTTGTTATTTATGTGCCCCATGGAATCCCTCTATTGTTATTTTTGTGCCTTTATATTATTATTGTTAGGTCGACTGGATTATATTGTGACTCCTTAGACTCCTATATATAGAAAGGAGGTTTTTTCATTTGAATCATCGAAGAATTGTTCATTTATGTAATGTAAAGGAGGTTGCCCACTTGAAGAGGCTAAATTCTAAGCCGTTGATCTATCTTTTCTATATTTTCTTGAGCTAGTTTCATAACATTTGGTATTAGAGCTTTGGATTCTAGGGTTTCGCTGCTCCAAACAGGTCATCATGGAATTTTCGCTATAACTTTTTTTTTCTGTGACATTTCAGAAGTTGCAAAAAAAACGCATTTGAGAATAAATAGCGCTGAACCTTGGTTGCAAATTTTAGAGCTTTTAGCGTGATATTTATGGAGATATGATCTAAGGAAGTTGGTCTTTTTGCAGACTCCTGAATTACATTCAAAACAGGTGACCTGGGGAAAATCATCATAACTTTCTCTCTGGGGATCGGATTGAAATTTCATAAGAAGGTACAAAAAGAGGACGGACTGTAGTTTCTTGTACGAATTTTTCAGATCCAAAGGTCGAAACTGTGACTTGTGCCACGTCGTACAAGTTTGCTCTACTGAACTAGTCTATAAGCAAGTCACTGTGGGAGATTTCACATAACTCTTCTTTGGAGAATCCATTTTGGGTCAGACTTGTGGCATTGGAAAGAGGACACAGAGGGCTACTACACCTCACAAATTCAGAAGTAGATGATTGGAAAGTACAGAGACACATGATAGGCAATATCAAGCTCCTACAAAGTGAAAAAAGGTGCGTAGATTTTCTTAAATTTTTGCTTAAGCTTGGTTTGAAAATTTATTTTGAAGGAATTCAAAGGGCATAGTAGAGCATTATTATCGATAACTGATTCCCCGAGGAAAAAAATGCAAACACCTAGTAAGGAACCTGAAAGCTCTAGCATGACTCATGAAGAAGAGGAAGAAATGCAACATGATATATCAAAATTACAAGACCAAGTGAAATAAACTGTCCCTTGCACAAAAAGGAACAGAATCTAAGATGGATGGTTTAAAGAAAGATGTAGAACTAATATGGATGGTTTAAAGAAAGGTGTAGAAGCTAAGATGGACTGTTTAAAGAAAGGCGTAGAAGCTAAGATGATTGACGTGGAAGCTAAGATGGATGATTTGAAGATGGATTTGAAGAAAGACATGGACGAATTGAAGATAAATATGAATAATTTGCTACAAGAAATGGTCCCTAAGGGTGAAAGGGTACTAAAGGAAACTCATGATGAGAACAAAAGAAATGTTAATCATTATTCCATGGACGCTAATGTTGGATTGAAGACTCACCATATTCCAAAAATCGATATGAGGAAGTTTGATGGCAAGGATCCCACCACATGGATATTACAGATGGAGCAGTTCTTCGATCTCAATAAAGTGCAAAAAACACGAAAGGTACGTATGGAAACTGTATATTTGGAACCAAATCAGTTTGTATGGTATCAATGGCTTTGCTCTCGTAAACAATTTATCACTTGGGAAATTTTTACGGAATAATTGATAGCACATTATGAAGATACAAAAATCAACACATTTTTTAGCCAATTGATAAGTCTCAAACAAAAGGGTTCAGTAATGGATCACATTGAGGAGTTCCAAAAATTGAACATAAGGGTAAAAGATATTCTAGAGGAGCATAGGATTGATGTGTTGATATGGTCTTTAAAGGATAATATCCAACATGGTGTTCGCCTTTGGGAACCTGATTCATTAGAGAAGGCATTCAGGTTAGCAAGAAAAATGGAAAACAAAATTATGGCAACCAAGAAGCATACCTGTTATAGACATTTTTGTGCCTTACAACTCTAAGCATGAAATGTCCATAAACTAAGAGATCCTAAGTCCCTAAAAGTGTTGTTCCTACCCCTAGAGGAACAAGGTCAACCAATTACAGCTTCTCCTAGAAGTTCTCCACCAGAAACTGCTCAGAATCATTCAAATCAGGATCATTTCAGCTGCTCCACTAGCTAGCTGCGTTGCATAGCACCCCAGTACACTAGCTAGGTGCATTGCAACGAACCTAAATGCACTACCAGGGTGCGCTGAGCGGGAAATTCCAAATGGCAGTGTCATTCCGCGAGGTGGATAGACAATGGAAGCTTCCAGAATCTTCCTCAATGACACTTGCCTCACTGAGTTCGACTAAGGATGAGTAAGAGGCTCTCAGTCTCCAAGTGGAAGCAAGAACTGACAGAGAGAAGCCACAAGTCAAATCATAAGCTGACTCATCCTCTTTGCATACATCTATATATGGATCCCTCATCCCAGAGATCCAGAGGCTGGAATTTTGTACATTGCAGAGAATTGTTGTTGGTTCTGAGATTGAGATCAGTGCATTGGGTGATTTATGCTTTGTTGGAGGTGAAGAAGGGATTCCTTTGCTGGGAGGTTGATGCTAGATCGGGACTCACTTGGTTGTATATCCTCCTGGATCTTCTTGTTATATCAATAAAACTATTTGAGTTTCTCCCACATGCTTGTGTATCATTGATGTTTTGTTGCATTGGTATGTTTAGCTTAAATCTGATCCTAAGCTATTTATGAACATAAATCCATGTCTTTGTGTAGTTTTCCTCTTCTATGATCTTGCAGGAACTTGGTGAAGCTGGTCAAGTGAAGGAGCAGGTAGCGGGAAGCTGTCAACGAGGAGAGAGATTGGATCAAAGGACTAGCGCAAGACACATATTAGTTCATCCTATTCCTCTTCATTTACAGTTCATAAAGAAGAATACGAAAGTAGTTTTCCTTGTTTGTTGCTAAGGAACTGTCACACATTAGTGGGATAGGGGCGTTCTGAGTAGACACTTTTCCCAACAACAAAATGGCGACTCCACTGGGGAGCGTGTCTAGCTAGTTTGTTTTTGTTTCTCTTGTTGTTTGTTTCATAAACACAGAAGTAGCAATCGAACTGCATTTGCCATTATCAAATGCAAAGTAGACACCTGCTACTTCAATCCACTCACTGGATTTGTTTATGATTTGAACAGCTGATTCACAAATGGTCTGATTACCCTTTGTGATAGCTCTTAGTCCTCCTTTAAATCATCGCTCTGATTGTACCTTACTGATTGCTTTTACTCGGCCAAAAACCATAGATTAAACTGCAAACCGTGACCCAGAACCCAGATAGAAGTCTCGTTTCTGCCCCAGCGCAGGCTCTGTGAAGAGGTTCTGCATTTCAACGCAGGTCCCGAGAGTGGTACTTGCGCTGCAATTCAGTTTCTCTATGCAACAAGTGCGCTGATCAGCCTTTGCCCTGTGTAGCTGAGGTTCTTTGCTTCATTTTGTCCAGTTTTGTCTCTGATTTTTGCAGCCTGTTATCAGTGTGTGTACCTGTCTGAAAATTCCTTTTCTTTGCCTTAATTCCGCCTCCTTTGTACAAAAAGACTGTAGATGTTCTTTGTGTGTTTGTTACATCATTTACAGTTTTCCATTGAAAAAGTAGAATAGTCATACTGTCGTCCTTGGATTTAGATCTGTCGTAACTGTCGATTTTGATCTTAGGAGAAAGTTTCTTTGCTGTTGACAGTCGATTATGCTTTTACTTTTGCCTTTGGTTTGAATTTGTCACTTTCTAGTGTCGAAACGAGTGTTTATTTCAAAATCATAAAGTGTCGTAATCTTCTCTACCTTTTGATTTAGAAAAAAAGCTTGTTTGTGTTTTTCACTTGAAAGAAAATTCAGATTTGTACATCAACTTTCTTTTTAGGCATCAATATTAAGAAAGTGAAAACAAATACATGCATATGTGCATTTTCATATTGATAGTTTATATGGCTTGATTTAGGAAAAGTGCATTTACAGTGTGCTCTTTGCTCTTTGAGAAAGGATTGTGTCTTTCTTTTCCCCTTGTAGCTAGGATTTTCATTGCTGAAAAGAGATAAAAGCTTGCTTATCATCTTTAGATTGCATTTAGGAATTACATCTACATCTCGTGGTGATCCCAAAAGGCAAACTTCTAAGAAAGATCAACTTAAAATAAATTGAATGAATCTAACAACGCTTTGGAACTTAACGCACAACATAGAGGTCTAGGCTAGAGACGTGTTCCGGCGTCGTAAAGCCTGGTAACTGTTGTCCTCAGTGATGGTTGGGTGATTCCTCCACTGTGAGACGATAAGTGCCAGTACGGACTTGTGCTCCCACTTACCGTCGAGTATATATTGGGAGACCCCTATAGGCTTAAAACCTTTTATCCATAGGAGGTCGTGTCAGCTGCCCTACTGATCGCAATGCACCGAACACAGCATTCGGGAAGATTGACTGCCGTACCGTAAAATGTATTCTGCAGTTTTGTGATTGGTTTGGTACTCCCTATACCTAGATCTCCAAAGCAGTCCCTTTCATTCCTTTTTAGACTGCTTAATGGAAAAGGTCCATCTGACACTTGTCACTTCAGGCTCATTAAAAATCGAAGGAGACTAGAGTCATCTTTTGTTTTTTCTCGACTCTTTAAAATTGAAAAAACAAGTTGTGTCTAAAGCATCTTAAAATTTATTTTAAACGGAATATTCGTACCCTTTTCCTACGTTGATCTTAGGTTGAGAAAATGGAGTCTACCAACCAAGGAATTCCCCTTGGTGGAAATCCTAGTCCCTTCTCCTCTTGGGGAGATGTTGGTGCACCCCATATGGACACCTTGTCGCTTCCAGCACTGACAATTGGCTTGCCGGTCTGGCTCTTCTCAACCAATGTCGTTCAGAACACCACTATTCCAGAACAATCGAATCAGCAGTTAGACCAGTCCAGAGTTACCCACCAACCTTCTACTTCCTCTAATTATTCCTCTCCTCCTTCCTCTTCGCTTGATGGGGCTGGCAAAGCCAAAAGTCAAGTTCCTAAGGAGAAGAAGGAAAAGAAGAAGAAGGAGCCAAAAGTGAATGGGGACAAACAAGTGTCGTCTAACAAAAATCCACACACTGCACCGACCAGGCCTAAATCGTGATGTGTCATTCGCAAGGGAGACCATTTTCACAGAGATTGTCCTTGCATCCCTCGGATACTGAGGGACTGGTCTCCCCGTTTGCACAATCCGTTGTCGTCAACCTCTGATGGCCATGTTGAAAGCACACCGTCAACTAGCGAAAGTGAAGCCCTAGGACAAAAAGGGAGAGCTAGATCTCCCTGTAAACTGTGCGAAGGCGATCACGCCATCCATTGTTGTCCCTTCTTAGACGAAGCTAAAAGAGTTTTGGATGATCGTCCGATTTCACCATTACGACTTCCTCCTGGATATAAAAAACTCTTGCCGAGTCTTTCGCTAGTTGAGAATCTAGCTGGCCCGCTCAAGTGGTCGGCTGAAGCACCTATCATCGAAGATAAACCGTCTGAATCCATACCAGATGAAAGTCAAGAGGTCGAGATGACAGTTGACCCGGTCTTGCCTTCAGAGGTTTTATCCTCGGATGATACAGTCGCTGAAGAGAACAAAGATGACACCGTCCAAATTCTCTTCATCAACACACACTCCGACGAACATGGGGGAAATCTACCAATTCCCTTACCGTAGGAGGGAAGCTCGTCAGAGCCATACCCAACCGTCTACTCGGCCCCACCTCCAAGCAGCCTAGTTGTCTCCTTCGACTGGAATCAACTAGGCAGACCCCGTTTACCAGCAAGCATACCATTCAGAATTATCGTCCAAATATATAGAATGGTCATGGATGATACCATCATAGATGAGGGGGCTTCTGTGAGTATCCTTTCCTCTATTGCTTGGAAAGAGCTTGGTTCGCCACCGCTTTCGCCTGAGATGAGAAATCTGACAGGCTTTGATAAAGGAACCAGTCGACCTTTAGGGATCCTTCCCAATGTGCCCAAAACATTGAGAGGGAAGACAGTTCAAATGAATGTAATGGTAGTCCAAGGACCCTTAGATTACAATCTACTCCTTGGGTGAGTCTATATTTATTGCATGGGAGCCATCGTCTCCTCACTCTTTAGTGTAATGTGCTTTCCGCACGAAGGAAGAGTGGTAAAGCGCGTGGACCTACTTTCATTTCCCGGATCACGCATAGCAAATAGTCATATACCATCCCTAAATGGTCTCTTCATGCAAGAAATGTCTGAACCCCCAGTCCGTCCTCCCGATGAGCGCGCGTAATTCGGAGGGATATGACTGAAACCCAGGGGGCATGCGTCCGGGTCTGCTTCGGCAGGAAAACTTCGGGTATAGGGTAGGTTTCCGCGGGAGAATATGATTAGTCTGTACCCCGTCTGTCAGTGGAAGAGGGGTTATTCTAGAAAAATATTCTCTTGTCAAAGTTATGTGAGTGGCGCTCGTCTCTGCTCACCTTTATTTATTTCGGTAGACATCGCCGAGGAAGTGTTTCATTTGTAACGCGAATGAGACAATCTTTGGTAACCTGTAAGAGGTAGGCATTTCCTGATAGAACAAATGTTTTGTCTGCAAATTGAGGGGTAACCATGAAACCATATTTTATACCTGGGGGCATCCAAACCTTTTGGAATGCAAGCAAGGGGCGACTATTTATTTTTTAAGTTTTTAGGTCCTCCCTTTAAACCCGTAGGCTAACCCTTTAAACTCGTAGGATTAGTCACTTCCTAACTTGCATAAAGAAAGGATGTGGGGCAAAAATCTAAATGTTGCCGTTTTATATGAGACATTCTTATCATATGACTGGATTATCGAGCAGTTTTAGCACATAGTTCAAGCTCGTTAAAAAATAAACATAAGACCGAGCAAGTGTTTCAATCCGCGTTTAAGCTCGTTAAAAAATGAAATATCCTCCGGTAAATAACCACCGTGAATGTAGCATTATCAGCCATTAAAGCCTTGGTCATGTTTGCACCGTCACCTCCACTTTTCATTGGCCGATCATTCACCTCCATTTGATTTTTTACCCATTTTGAGGAACAACTGCGAAGAGTGATTTCACTAGCCATCCTTGTGACACTGCCGTGATTCGAAAATTCCAAACCTTACCTGGAATCAGCTACTACCCATTTTATCACTCGTTCCTCAAAAGACGAGTCTTCTTTAAGCTCTTTTCATCTGGCTCGTAAAATATGAAAATATTGCCGAGTTTTGGCCTTCCATCTCGTTAAAGCGACCGGAAGTGCTATCCCTCCTCTAGATTTTAATCTTTTTGGACCTGAGGGATTATTGCACAAAATGATCGAGCGCTTGTGTTGTTCGGCTCGTTAAAACTATCGAAAATTCATCCCTTCTGTATTGTTTTATACTTTTTCGGACTTAAGGGATTAGATGACGAAAAAGGAATTCCGGAGTTAACTTTATGTACCTTTTCAGACTCTCTAAAAATGAAAAGGACCGAGTTATCTTTGTCTTTAGACTCGTTAAAAAGATTAATAGCGACAACTTGTCTTTAGACGAGAGCGAGTTTCACTATCGCTAGGCTCGTTAAAACATAGCGATGGGTTTGCCCGAAGGGCAAATTATAGAACAAGCATATTTTATCCTCCTCAAGCTTGACAAAAATAAAGAGGTACTGGTCAGCAATGACTGGGGAAAAATTGGGAAGAAACTCAAAGAATCTTTACTGGTAGCAAGTCGCTCTTGAACATGACACTTCCACTCCGTGCCTAAGTCGGGTTGGGTTGTTTCATTCACCGATCACATCACCATGGTCACGCCATACCATCCACATTTGGGGTGAATGCTACCAATCCATCACATAAGTGTCACCGACATGTTCAAGAGAAGTCATCGAGAGAAGTCACCCGTGTCCCATCCACTACCATACATTATACTTCATTCCTTCATGACCGCCATCCTGAACCATGTATCATTAGATCGTTTTCACCTCCATCAAATTCATTTGCTCCGTTCCGTGTCATTGATGTAGGATTCATCAAGGCCCTCCTTTGACGAATCGCTTCTTGTCGACATCAGCTCATTATCCAAGAAGTTGATCTAGGAACACCCCATTCAGTACTTTGAAGCTTTCATGCCTCAATGGCAAGTTTCTCACTTCCGGCGACAGGTATACATCAATGACATTCGACCGAAAGATTTTGCGTGGTGTTTGACACCAAGTCCTTTATTCACACCACGTGAATTGTACTGCAGTACCTTGAGGGTCATCATCATTATCGGTGATTCCTCTCGCGCTTGTTAACAATTTACATCATTGACTGGTAATGAAGCGATGTCTTTCCATGTTCGACTTCAAAACATTTCTCACATGGATCAACTTGTACTTCGAGTGAAGATCGGACGAGATTGAAGACCCCAGATCTAGTTTCATCCATCCGGGCTGCGATATATATTCAGGAAAATAAAGACATTGAAATGTACAGCATTGCAGCACAGATAATCATCCTACCAAAAGGATGATGACTTCATCAAAATCATCAGTCTACCATCAGACGATTGTCTGTCCTGTGTACATAAAAATGAATTTATAAACCTGAGCATGGGAATGCCCGCCTCAGCTAGATCATGAAAGCAGTATGAAAATAATGTATTGTATTGTATCTTATTACATGTCTCCTCCTAGCATTGAAAGAACTTTGGATCCTCCTAATAAAGCATTTCACCCGATAAACGGCCTCATACTTTAGGGGGAAAATGTTATAGACATTTTTTTGCCTTACAAATCTAAGCATGAAATGTCCATAAATCAAGGGATCCTAAGTCCCTAAAAGTGTTTTTCCTACCCCTAGAGGAACAAGGTCAACCAATTACAGCTTCTCCCAGAAGTTCTCCACCAGAAACTACTCAGAATCAGTGTAATCAGGATCATTTCAGCTGCTCCACTAGGTAGCTGCATTGCATAGCACCCTAGTACACTAGCTAGGTGTGTTGCAACACACCTAAATGCACTACCAGGGTGCGCTGAGCGGGAAATGCTAAATGGCAGTGTCATTCTGCGACGTGGACAGGCAATGGAAGCTTCCAGAATCTTCCTCAATGACACTTGCCTCATTGAGTTCGACCAAGGATGAGTAAGAGGCTCTCAGTCTCCAAGTGGAAGCAAGAACTGACAGAGAGAAGCCACAAGTCAAATCATAAGCTGACTCATCCCCTTTGCATACATCTATATATGGATCCCTCATCCCACAGATCCAGAGGCTGGAATTTTTTACATTGCAGAGAATTGTTGTTGTTTTTGAGATTGAGATCAGTGCATTGGGTGATTTATGCTTTTTTGGAGGTGAAGAAGGGATTCCTTTGCTGGGAGGTTGATGCTGGATCGGGACTCACTTGGTTGTATCTCCTCCTGGATCTTCTTGTTATATCAATAAAACTATTTGAGTTTCTCCTACATGCTTGTGTATCATTGATGTTTTGTTGCATTGGTATGTTTAGCTTAAATCTGATCCTAAGCTATTTATGAACATAAATCCATGTCTTTGTGTAGTTTTCCTCTTCTGTGATCTTGCAGGAACTTGGTGAAGCTGGTCAAGTGAAGGAGCAGGTAGCGGGAAGCTGTCAAAGAGGAGAGAGATTGGATCAAAGGACTAGCGCAAGACACAGGTTAGTTCATACTATTCCTCTTCATTTACATTTCATAAAGAAGAATACGAAAGTAGTTTTCCTTGTTTGTTGCTAAGGCACTGTCACACCTTAGTGGGATAGGGGCGTTCTGAGTAGAAACTTTTCCCAACAACAATACCACTCACAACTATAAAGACGGAAGTGTTGTTGCCCCTAGTCTTCCACAACCTATAAGGTTGACACCACAACAATTGGAAGAAAAAAGAGCAAAAGGGCTTTGTTACAGTTGTGGTAGCAAATATACTAAAGGACATAAGTGTGCTAAGAAGAAATTATTCTACATAGATTGTGAAGAGGAAGAAGAAAAGGAGCAAGAAAGGTCAAAAGAAGGAGATATACTCCAGGAACAAAGCCTAGATGAAGAACAAATAAATCCGACCATATCTTGTAATGCATTGGTGAGAATTACCACTCCTCAAACCATCAAGATAGAAGGACAAATCAAGAAGAAAAAGGTAATAGTGTTGATTGATTCAGGAAGCACCCACAATTTTATTCATTGTAGGGTAGCAAAAGAATTGAATTGCTTCCTATATCCAGCACTAGAGTGTCAAGTGATGATTGCAAATGGAGGAACAATAAATTGCTCTAGAAGGTGCCATAATATCAAGCTAACCATGGGAGAATATGTATTGACTAGCCCAATGCTTGCCATTCCAATGGGAGGTGTTGATGTTGTACTAGGAGTCCAATGGCTACAATCCTTGGGTACAATAGCTTTTAATTTTCAAGACCATTTCATCAAATTTTCTACGGAAGGAAAGGAAGTTGAATTAAGGGGTATTGTAGGGAAACCAGGAAAGATAATCAACTCTAATGGTATGACAAAGCTTCTAAAAAAGGAGCAAAGAGGTGTAATTGCACAATTATGTTCGCTAGATGTTTCCACATCGGAATCATCTATTTCTCCAGATCTCCAAAAAGTCCTGGACAATCATTCCAAGGTATTTGAGACTCCCAAAGGTCTCCCACCTATGCGTGATCATGATCATGCTATCCATCTGATTCCAGGAAGTGTTCCTCCAAACATCAGGCCGTACAGATATCCCTATGTCCAAAAAAGTGAGATTGAACGTATGGTTGCAGAAATGCTAGAGGCTGGTATAATTCAACCAAGTCAAAGTTCCTTCTCTGCTCCAGTAGTATTGGTGCACAAGAAGGATGGATCATGGCGCATGTGTCCAGATTATAGGGAGCTCAACAAGCTCACTATTAAAGATAAGTTCCCCATTCCTGTCATTGATGAATTTCTGGATGAATTGCATGGATCAATTTAATTCACCAAGTTGGATCTTCGTTCGGGATATCATCAAATCAAAATGAAGATTGAAGACATTCCAAAAACGACATTTAGAACTCATGAGGGTCATTATGAATTTTTGGTCATGCGTTTTGGCCTTACCAATGCACCTTCAACATTTCAAGGCTTGATGAATTCAATTTTCAAACCATTCCTTAGAAAATTTGTGTCAGTATTTTTTGATGATATACTAATCTACAGCAAGTCTTGGAAGGATCATGTTGAACATGTTGACAAGGTGCTACAACTATTGGAGGAGAAACAATTATATGCAAAAAGATCCAAATGTTTCTTTGGAGTCCAGGAGGTGGAATATTTGGGTCATATTGTATCTCGTGAAGGCATTAAGGTAGACCCTAGCAAAATTAAAGCCATTAAGGAATGGAAAATCCCCACATCCATAAAGCATCTGCGAGGATTTCTTGTGTTGACATGGTGTTATCGCAAATTTGTTAAGAATTATGGGAGAATAGCAGCACCTCTAACAACATTATTGAAGAAAGATGCATTTTCATGGACTCCGGAAGCAACAAAGGCCTTTGAACATCTTAAAGAGGCAATGTGCCAAGCACCGGTCTTAGCTACACCGGACTTCACAAAAATCTTTATTGTGGAATGTGATGCTTCAGGAAATGGAATTCGTGTTGTTCTAATGCAAGATGAAAGACCCATTGCTTTTGAAAGTCATCCAATCAAGGGAAATTTTTTAAGCAAAGCTATTTATGAGAAGGAAATGTTGGCAATACTCCATGCACTTAAGAAATGGTGACCCTACCTAATGGGAAGACACTTCAAGGTAAAAACGGATCATGATAGCCTTAAATAGTATTTAGAACAAATATTATCCTCTAAAGAGCAACAAAAGTGGGTCACAAAGATGTTGGGTTATGACTTTGAAATCATCTACAAAAATGGGAAGCAAAATGTGGTGGCAGATGCACTCTCAGGAAAGGATGGGGATGTGGAAGCATTGTTGTGTGCCATTTCTATTATCCAACCAGATTGGATAAATGAAGCAAGGAAGGAATGGAAGAATGATGAAGAAGCGTGGGCACTTATTTGAAAGCTACAACAAGATTCCAGTACGTCTGATACATTTAGCTGGAAAAATGATTCGTTATGGTACAAAGATCGCTTATAACTCTGTAAGAATTGCCAGCGAAAACAAAAGATTCTTATGGAATTACACACTTCTCCCTTAGGAGGGCACTCAGGATTTTTAAAAACTTACCACAGGGTTAAGAAGGAATTTTTTGGGATGGCCTTAAATTAGATATTCAAAAGTTTGTGGCGGAATGTTTGGTTTTCCAACAAAATAAAGTTGAAACAATTAAGACACCGGGTCTATTAAAACCTTTATCCATTCCAAGCCAACGTTGGGAGGAGGTTTCAATGGATTTTATCACAGGTTTACCCAAATCTGAGGGAAAGAGTGTAATCATGGTAGTTGTTGATAGACTTACCAAGTATGCATACTTTTGTGAATTATCACATCCATTTAATGCCAGTACAGTTTCTACAGAATTTATGGAAACAATTCAAATGCTACATGGAAACCCAAAGATTATTGTAAGTGACGAAGATCCCATTTTCACTGGAAATTTTTGGACATAATTATTTTCTTGTCTTGGTACTCAGTTAGCTCATAGCTCATCTTATCATCCTCAATCTGATGGGCAAAATGAGATAGTAAACAAATGTTTGGAAGGATATCTTCATTTCTTTGTCTCTGATAAACAGACACAATGGGTCAAATGGTTGCCTTTGGCTGAATGGTGGTATAACACTTCCTTCCATACAGCAACAAAAATGACCCCATTTATGGAACTTTATGGGTACCAACCACCATCCATCACGTCATATTTAAAAGAAAATTCTAAGGTTCAGGTAGTGGAACATCACATCGAACATCAACAACAAGTCCTCCAACTCTTAAATGATAACCTTGTGTTGGCACAAAATAGAATGAAACCACAGGCAGATCAACATCGCAGTGAAAGAAGTTTTGAGGTAGGTGATTGGGTATTCCTATGGCTACAACCATACAAGCAAGTGTCCTTAAATCAAGCTAAGAAGGATAATAAATTATCATCAAAGTATTATGGTCCGTACAAGGTGTTGCAAAAGATTGGTACTATGGCATACAAATTGGAGCTTCCTGCAGCTTCTCAATTGCACCCAGTTTTCCATGTTTCATGTTTAAAGAAGGTTATAGGTGACAAGCTCCCAGTTCAAACAATATTGACAAAACTTGATGAGGAAGGAGAAATTATATTGGAACTGGAAGCAGTCACAGAAACAAGAACTCGACAGCTACGAAATCGATCAATTTCAGAGTATCTTATCAAGTGGAATAACTTATTCGCTGAAGATTCCACATGGGAGGATGAGAATTTTATGCAGAAGTATCCAGAACTACTCAAGTGTTGAGGACAACACTTTTTTGAAGGAGAGGGGCATCTTGGGTCCCTATAATACTAGTGATTACCCCATTACTATTGTAGTTATACCCCTTATTTATATTGTTGTGCCCCTATTACCCCCATGATGTTATTTATGTGCCCCATGGAATCCCTCTATTGTTATTTTTGTGGCTTTATATTATTATTGTTAGGTCGGCTGGATTATATTGTGACTCCTTAGACTCCTATATATAGAAAGGAGGTTTTGTCATTTGAATCATCGAAGAATTGTTCATTTATGTAATGTAAAGGAGGTTTTCCCCTCGTAGAGGCTGAATTCTAAGGCGTTGATCTATCTTTTCTATCTTTTCTTGAGCTGGTTTCATAACATTATGATGGATAGAGGTTGGTAGTGCTCTCCTAGTGCAGAGAGCCAACCCCTGGAGCTCACCCCTGACAGATGGAATAGAGCTGACCGCAAAGGCTAGAGTTCGTTATTATCCTTAAATAAGAGACAGAGAAGCACTTTTTATGCAGAAGGAAGGTCTTGACTCATACATTGGTTCATGAGGTAGTGTATGCACACAAGGCAGGGAGGTTCATCAGGAGGATGAGCTGATATCTCCAGTTATAATAGTTGAAGTTCTTTTACGATAGCCCCTGTGCTCAGATCTAGGCTTTTTGAGTTTGAGTGATACAGAAGGGTTGTAAATGAAATGATAGATACAGAATACTTCGATAGCTACTTTCACAGTTTCTTCGCCCACCACCAAGCCCCTGATGCAATGAGGTTGGACCAGGCGTTATTCTCCCTTATAGCTACAATTAGCAAAGTGACCTTATGTAAGTGGAATCTCCTTAGGTAGTGGCACAAGTTCATGGCATTGGACGCATACCAGACAAGGGACGCATGCCATGTTATTTTCTATTCTTTATCAATATAAAGTAACATGGGGGTCCTAGCCGATGGATTCCTCATTGGGGTTATTAACCTGGAAATTCTTAGTCAATATATATGCCTTTTTTAGCGTTTCTTGACTAGCTATGTTTTAAAGACCGGTAGTCCAGGATTGAAGGATTGGATTCCTTAGACAAAATAAGCTTCCAATATCTAAGTTGATAAAATTACAACAAATAAGCTTGGCTTATGCATTGACATATCTTACAATCCGACCTATTCATGGAAGGGCCTAGTGAGACAAGGAGCTAGTCAACCTTAGCTAGTCACCCAACCAGATACAGATACTTTCATAGCATAGATAGAAGGTCACTGTATTTTTCCTAGCTATAAGGTAACAACCAACCTTACATAACCTTCCTTGCTCACATTATGATAAGCTTGGCTTATGCTGACATAAGGAACCAAGGATAGGTTGGCCTAGCTAAGCTTGACAAAAGCATAAGATAAGCCCTACCTAGATAAGCTTGTATTACCCTAGATAAGCTTGGAATAGATAAGCCCCAGATAAGGAGGCTTACATAAGGTCACTTTATTTGGAGCTATTCACACATCTGACAATCCGACCTATTCACGGAAGCAAGAAAAATGATGCAGGGGCCAATTCATAGCATTTGACATCAGTGAGAGAGGGAGGGATTGTTGCACATATTTGTTTTTTTTTCTTCTTCTAGTAGTCCATACATTTGAATAATTGCAGACTGTTAGGTGCACTTCTAATTTAACATGGAATACTAACTTGCATCTACTGCTAACATCAAGCATCTGTCAGGGCATAGTAGATCACAGATACTTATGGACCAGCTCGTGGGTCCACACCAAGAACAAACTGTGCCTAGGCACTTTACACTCCTAGGTAGGATCAGAAACCTTAATGGATGACACCCATGTTTATGAATAAAACACTGCAATAGAGCAAATTGCAGGTTATACTAAATGTACATGTAGTGAGCTACCGATTAAAGGGAGAATTTATGCTTTAGGAAACTTGATTTGTGGAGTTAAAGTATTTAAATCCTGCAGTGGGTCATTGGCTGAAGCTTCTGTGTGCATGTTAAATAAAGCACTATTTTGAGCTTGAAAAGAAATTAAATCTAAGATCAGACTAGTTGTTCCCCTTTCTCAGAATGGTAGTGACTAGAGTTGGAGATATGGTGTCCCTTTTTCAATATAAAAAGTAGGAGAATTGTACAAGATGATGATCCCAGATCTTCTTTAGAAACTAAACATAAAAACTACTAGAATCTTGAAGATGATGAATGCAAATAGATTATAAGTATGCAGGCTTTATATAGCATGAGATTTTCCTCCAAAATCAGTCTCCTTTCTCTGTTCAACGTAGATTTAGTGTCCCTATGTAAAGGAAGTCCTCATAAAATTACTAGGGAGAGTGAATAGTTAGATGTTAAATTAAAATAGGCTACAGCTGAACGAGACAACATATTAGTACAAAATTCCAAGAACTGATTGGCACCTGGAAGACTTTCAGCCTCCCATCAAAGTGTAGGGAGAGAAATTTCTGAAAACTTTCTGAAAACTTGAAATATTTGCTGTGTCATGAACCAAATATTTATAAACATGCAATCGGTCATGTGACCCACTCGTGTAGACAGAATGACATCTCCATTTTGCATATTTTGCGATCTACTTTATGCCCATGTGTTTAGAAAATACAAAATAGGTTGTCAAACTAATGGTATCTACGCCTTAAGGATTATGTCGATGAACTACTTAGTACTTACCACAGGGTCACATTGCTTGTGGACATTACATGGACAAGGCTCATAAAGTCATGTAAAAAATGATTTGGAAGACTTTCAGCCTCCCATCAAAGTGCAGGGAGAGAAATTTCCAGTGCTTTCATTTACATCTCTACACTTTTTTCTAAACTCTTGCCTACAAGGGGTAGACTCTTACAAACTGATTGTCTAACTGATTACAGACATGCCTGCAAAGTTCAATCTTCATTTGCATCCCTTAAAATTCACACTGGTTGGAATTTGAGGGAACACATATTTTCTGAGGTTGAGCATGGGGCACCTTTTATTTTTCTTTGCCTAATCACGCAATCATTGAATGGTCTATCCTAGTGCTGCTAAATTCCTGTGCACAGTCATGGCCAACCTTCTATATTTCTCATCAATGTTATGATACAGAAGCTAGAGAGTAAAAGCTAACAGGTCTTATGTTGAGGCTACTATTCACAAATTTAAGTGCAAAAAAGGAGAGAAATACACCAATGGTATGATTCAGAGCAAGGAAACTCTGTTTTTATTATTTTAAGAGTTTGCCATCTATTTCCCCTAAGATCTAATACCTCCCTCGAGAACAAACCTAGACACCTGGAATCCTCACACCATGATATCTATCTCAACAATGCAGCAATCAAGTCATTGCTACCATCCTGCACACAGTGGAAAAACGGGCACTCATTCCTGCAAGGACCTAGGCACTCATTCCTGCAAGGACCTAAATGTCATATAAGGACCTCTGTAATAATAATGAGGAGCTGAATATGACATACTGAGTTCCTGAAATTAAGCAACCAAAAAGGGAAAGAGAACTATGAGTATCCATATTTGAAGCCTGTAAACATGTGCCCATACTACGTCATCCAAGACAAGAGGAGCAACCAGGAAATAATGATTGGTAGAAATTTTCAAATATGTATTTCAACAAATTTGAGAGGATAAATCATTATACGATATTTGAAACATATGAATATGTTGATCATAGCTTCAAAGGACTGTGACACAAATGCAAACAGCTACGGTGCTACTAGAGAGTGACAAAGACGCCTTTTGAATATTTGTGAAGCCTATTTTGAACTTGAAAAGAAATTAAATCTAAGATCGGACTAGTTGTTCCCCTTTCTCATAATGGCAGTGACTGGAGTGAGCCTGCCTATGCAAGCTTGGTAATGAGAACATGGTCGGTAGAGTAAATAAACAAAAGGTACAAGACCAATCAGACACATACCTATCGAGGTGTACATTTGCTTAATGAAAGGTGGAGCATATCCAGTAGATACAATAGCATTCAGGCTCCTAAATGCCCGTTAATGCAAGACCCAGCAAGAGAAAATGGTAATCGTAACTTGCCAGGGTGAAAAAAAATACCATTGCCAAGATGAAAGCTGAAATCGTACACAGCCTAGGTTACGTAAAAAACTAAACCCTGCAGAGGCTAAAATATATCAAAAGAATTTTTAGTTCAATCCATACTACTTACATTATAGAGCGAAGCTTCAAGGTCTTTAGAAATGGAAAGTTTGCATGGTTGGGGAATCCTGATCTATAAACCCCCTTATCTACCATTGCAAAATTCAATGGAGGGACAAAACTACAAACCAGTCCTTGTTTTTGGCACATCAAAGCCGCCTCATTCCTTGACCAAGCTCTGCCTGTAGCTACTTCGTCACTTGGTTTTAATTGCAATTTCATCGTGTAGCAAAGATGAACTCTTCACACAATTGCAGGGCATGGATAACATAATTTCTAGCTATCCTTCCACCTCATATCCCTTAACTTCCCAAAAGCAATATTTTCATTTACTTGCGAGCATTTGTATACAAAACCACCATAACCCATTTCCCAACAATGAAGAACTGAGATTTTGGAAATTGGCACTAAGAATACTTAGAAATAAACTTTACCATTTCGATGTTTTGACAATATTGTATCAAAACCCTCCATAGCCCACTTCCCAGCAATGACAGAGATTTTGACAACACTGACAATAGACACAATAGACACAGAATACATAAAAAGTACGCATACCGTTTTGTTGTTTTTCACAGTACTGCATACAATCCTACCATAACCCACTTCCCCAACAATGAAGCACAGAGATTTTGAAAATGGTCAGTAAGATTACTTTGAATTAAACATGTTCTTTTGTTGTTTTGGACAGGACTGCGTACAAACCCACAATAAGTCACTTTTGCAGTAATGAAGCACAGAGATTTTAAAAATGGGCATTGGGATACTAGTTATCAAAACCTACATTTTTGTTGTTTTGGACAACATTGCAAACAAAGCCACCATAATTGGCTTCCCTGAAAAAGAAGCATCGAGATTTTGAAAACAAGGTGGTAATAAAAAGAGAAAACTAATAATTAAAAGTTATATAAAAAAATTATTAACTAAAATAATATAACAATTAGAATATATAAAAATATAAAAGTCGTTGCAGCTGGACTTCATGCTACCGCATGAATACCAAGTGTCACCTTACATCCATGTACCTGGCTGTGGGCAACGGGGGAGGTGGAAGCCAGGATGAATAGGCAATGAATCCTTTAGTAGTGAGTAGTTAGAATGGATAGATATCGATTTGCATAGAATCAAAACAACCTGGCTTTTAAGCCGTAGCTTCCTGCTTGCTGGTCTCGACTCGATCAATCGAAGAGGTTGGTTGGTAAGGATCATTAGCAGCAAAGAGTTTGGGGCGGGATATCGATTTGCCTAGAATCCAAACAACCATAGCTTCGTGCTTGCTGGTCTCAACTCGATCAATTGAAGAGGTTGGCTGGTAAGGATCAGTAGCAGCAAAGAGTTTGGGGCGGGCTTCAAAACCGGGGAACAGCTGAACAACAATCTTGAGCTGCTTGGTCGCCCTTGCTTAAGAGGTTTAAACGAGTCCCCCAGTTGATTGAAAGAAAACTTAAGCACCTGTCTTAAAGCTATCAGAACTCCTATAGCGGTAAGGTAATCCGAAGGATTTATGTTGCCCCCTGTCTTACAAGAATGAAATAGAGGTGTGTTCGCTTCGCTTTGGGATATCTTCAAATGCCCTCTGGGAAATCTCATCCCCTCCAGTATCAGTCAAAAATCCAAGCGCGGAGACATACATATTCCTATTGGGATTACGTATAACCTATATGGGCATAAATGGGACCATGCCAGTTTACCTTCCCCTTCCTACGATCGAGGGGGCCATGTCGACTCAGTAGTTTCACCACCATCTCGTACAGATATGTATCCAGCACCAATGAATGATCCAGTTGCTCACCGAGCACTTGTAGCGGGGGCTAAGCCATCAAAGCCATAAGTGGAGGCAGAGGTGAATGCACCAATTCGAGCATAAGTAGTGCCCGCAAGCGCGCTGCGTTGAATGGGAAGATCTGAAATGGGCCATCAAATTGCGAGCTATGCTTTGCAAGGTGTTGACTTTGCCCCCGCCTTCCCACCACGGGATAAGGTGAAACTCCTGCCTATGCCTCTATTGCAGCTCTGCATCTCGTACAGATATGTATCCAGCACCAGTGAATGATCCAATTTCTCACCTAGCACTTGTAGCGGGGGCTAAGCCATTAAAGCCTAAAGTGGAGGCAGAGTTATTGTGGGACGAAACATGACACCTCCCGTGAAATGGGGACGAAACATGACACCTCCAGCCATGCATGTACACCTGCAACACCTGATGCACAACACCTCGTAACATGGTCAAATAGCCTAACTTGCAAACCATTGTGCTAATAATTTAGCCTAACCTGCAAACAATTGTGCTGATAATCCAAACTAATGTCAACATTAACATGAAACCATTGACAGTTAGTAATAATAAACCGGGCCTAAAGCAAAATACGCTATGCTCCAGCCTCTTCGGCCTCGGGAACAGGCCAAATAAGATGGCAAACCTTCAGTTCCAAATAAGACTTTGGTTATCGTGGCACAACCCGTTTAAGAACTTTGTCATAATCACCGTATAAGAGAGTTGAACAAATTGAAACTAATGCTAAAGCAAGCCTTTTCGATTACTATAGTCCCTGCCCATTGCCAAATGACAGGGACTAATAAGTAATTGCCGAAGATAAAAGATTTTAATGTGGACCGCGGAATCATTCATGACTCCCCAGGCAGCAGCATGTTACTTGTAAATAAAGATCCTTCCAATAGCACGTATGTTATCATAATGCTACCGAAACTGTAATACCAAAGTACAGAAGTTTACATCATTTCTTAAAAATTATTATAAAATGCTAATTATTATGCTATGGAGAGTATCTGGTTGACAATGACCGAAGGGTCACAATTAACCCCAGATGGAATTTACAGGTGAACATCAAAAGATGTATGGCAAGTGGTTCAAATAATTGATAAGAATTAGGGTTAAAATTATTGCTTGTTTGTAGTACAACAAGACACGGAATTTTCCGAAGCATCTATGCTGGTGTTAACGCAAATCTATGGGAGAAATATCTACGTTAATGCAAATATATGGGAGAAATATAGGTATGCTTATATGTTAATGCAAATATATAGGAGAAATATCTATGTTAATGCCACTCTACGCGACTAACTCAAGTTGGCAGCATGTTACCTGTAAATACAGATCCTTCAAATACCACGTACAGATACCAAAGAATGTGTTGTACTAACTGACCTGTTGATACCAATGTACTAACTGTACATGGTTTTGCAAAAAATTATTATAAAACGCAGAATATTATGCTATAGATCGGATCTCGAGCACAGACACTGAAAGGCCGTAGTAAAGCTGATATGAAAATTTATGGATGAACAGCAAAAGTTGTAGGGCAAATGAGTGGTCTACGGAGGCTGATGAGTTGACTTACTTATCAAAAAGTGCTAGGAATATGTATAAAAAAATTTCAAAAAAGTTATGCAGTCCTGAATCATTTTTTTGATATTTTTGATAGTGAAAATAGATTCAGCACCATCAAAATATTATAAAGCACCCAAAATATTTAAGATTAACAATTATAACTAAAATTAAAAAAAATTCTTATAAAATATTATGAAAATATAAGTGAAATTTCCATAATTTTTAAACCAAAAAAGCAATCTAACCAACAATTAATTAAAATATAACTAGAATTTCCATAATTTTCAAAGTAAAAAAACAATCTGATTAGCACTTAAGTTATTGCTGGTTTGTGTACATCATGACACGGAATTTTCGGAAGCATCTATGTTTATGTTAATGTAAACCTATGCGAGATATATCTATATATGACCACTAAGAGCTCAACCAATTCGACCTAAGGGCATTTTTTCTTTTTGAATTATCTTTTTAGGAAGCTCTGTATTACTTCGATATATTCTCTGTATTCGTTCAAAAATGAAGGCCCGAATTGTTGCCGTTATATTTCTGCTATATTCCTATTTACTTAATTCTCTATTAACATTTCAAATTTTTATTCACAATTACATCCGAAAATTTTCTTCAACTACACAAATATTTTTATATATATTAAAAACAATATGAGATACATATAAATAACCTAATTACACTAATTTAAAATAAATAAATTATATATATATATATAACATGAAATTAATATCAAAATTTTAACATAACTTTATAATACTTATATAAATTATTTAAAATTCATATTATTAGATTACATGATGTTCCCTACGAAAATATTTTTCAATCTCAATCAAACATGATATATACACATTATTTTAAATATTTTTTACAAACTATTAAACTAAGTCTAAATTTATGAAAAAGGACATTATTAAATTAAATGCATTTCTCTACCATAAATATATTTTAATCTCAATAAAACATGATCAATAAAAATTATTTTAAAAATTATTTACAAACTATTAAATTGACCTTAAGTTTATGAAAATGACATTGAAAATCCAAATTATTTATAAATAAAAACTTAAAATTGAAAGTGTACTCTCATTTGATTTTTCTTAAAACCATATTAAGTTTCGTTGATCTACTGCCTTTGTTTACTACATTTGTTGTGAAATACATATACATATAGTCACCTTGCTTTCACTATGCTTATAGACAGAGGTAGGAAAACAAACTTATTTATGCCATGGAATTCTACACGTGCTGATTCAAAAACCTAATGATTTAGAAGAACTACCTGGGAAAATTTATTGAAAGGCAAGCGTAAGCTATCAGCTGATTGCATTACATGGACCTTCTATTTCATTTTGAGTAGTTTCGGAGTTTCCGAGATTGTGGTAGTACTCCATGGATATCAACTAACGCATTACATGGATTTTCTATTTCATTTTGACTAGTTTTGAAGTAGTGAAGATCGTGGCAGTACTCCATTTTTGCTTGATCGACTGCAATGTATTCATCCACTTCCCGAGCCAACAAAAATGTTTATATTTTCCTATATACTTCCCTTTAAATTTACGGATCACTGTTTCTCTTGGTAAATTGTTTGTTACATTAACCCAATCATCAAGTTATTCCCATTAAATTGACAGTTCTCTGCTTCCCTCTGTAAATCGTACGTAGTCATCATGAGATTGAAGGTCGATTCATATGACTGATAGTGGGTGCATGCTCGCCTACTTTTCCTCTGCTTTTTGAATACGACCAACTCTTGAGTTTGCTTTTTGTCGTCATTGATTTGTGTAGACCATAGAGTGTAATCTCTTCCACTGCCATAAAGTTATCTTTCGTAACAACAAGTTTTTGTTTTCACGCTGCTTGTTTCCATGCATTTCATTTCTATCATATTACTTCACTTATATTTGCCTTAACATTAATTCAACTTCGCATTCGCGTTCTTAAATATATGGAAGGGTATATATTTATTTTAATCATTTTAATCATGATATATGCAATAAATCTTTTGTAACAGTTTCGATTTAAAATATACAAATAATTACATCAATTTATATGATTAATAATTAACATCTAATTATTTAACTATTTGACATAGATTTTTCAAAAAAACGAGTAGAGACAAATTCCCTATATCAAAGACATTCCTTACTTGTGCTTTTGCAGTTGAATGCTCTTTGAATTATGCTAACGACAACAAAAAATTTGGGGATGGCTCTCCACCCAACCATAAGTTCACCTGCACATAATCTTTCTACAACTAGCCACCCCCGAGCCCTCAATCAACGTCTTGTTGTCCCTCAATCAACGTCTTGTTGTTAGTGAATCATTTGTGTCACAACATTTTTATCCCAAGAAAATGGATGAATCTCATTCTTGTCTATTAAATAGACCAAAAAATTAAAAAAAGGGACCCCATGCACATATTCCATCTCTCCACATACAACTTTTATTTCTTTATTTTAAGTTTTACTTAATTTAATATTTCTCTTAATTTAATTCTTGCTTATATTATTCCTTTTTACTTTTTCTTAACATTACTTATTTTTACTATTTTTATAGCTTAATTTTTTATATATTTATTTTAAAATATAGTTTATTATTTATTATTATTATATTCTTCACATTATTTATTATTATTTTATTTTCTTTAATTTCTGGCTAATTATTTATCATTATTATCATTTTCTATTGTTTATTATTGATTTACTTATATTTTAATATTTAATATTTACTATTTTTATTATTATTATGGGACATTACATACTCCCCCACTTTAAGGAACTTTGTACCAAAAGTAGGTTGAATCATTTAACATTTTATTTATTTAGTTATTTATTACTTCATGTTTGCCCTACTCCCTCTGTTGAACTAGTATAACTAGCACACATCGAAAGATTCCACAACAGCCAAAAAATCTCAAGGAATCTCTGTCATTTTTCTCATTTTCATAACTAGGCATAAGCCTCATCGGTCTGTACCATAGCCCAATGATGTCCTCAAGTCACGTGCTCGTCTCCAACCTCAACTGCCCAAGGCAGACACCCATCTCAGTACTCTATGCAATAGTAATCTAGGCATCTTGAAAGGTTTACCCACTCCCTCCACGCTCACTAAGGTGTACAACCACAAGCATCAAAGTTCTTTCACCCCCATTAGACTTCGACATCCCAATATATTATTAGGCAACTCATCTATAATATTAGGTACTTGGCCTCCTCAAGATGGTCCCATAGCCTCCCAAGAGCTATACAAGATAAAGGAATCACTACCATTTGTAGTGTTGATTGAGCATGTCCCCAACCCATATGGGGTTACGTATCTCCGCTCGTAGATATGGGCTCCCACAACATCATCAAATAAACCAGCCATCTCGGCCCATTTGTGGATTTCTTGTTAATCACCACATTTCAACATGTAATCAGTGCATTAGTTCTAACATCATAGTATCATAGAAAATAATTCTTATGCCAATTGTTACATGCCATCATGAGAATATAACATCATTGTTAATCAGAACACTTTGAATAAAATGAACTGCATGGTCATGCATGTCATAAAATATGCATTCAATTGTCACATGCTTTAGATCATGAAATACCATCATAAGTTATAACATTAACATATATGTATCCAATATATATCATAGCATCCCATAATGGTTGGAACCACATGGAAATATAACCTTATACATTAACATCGTAAATATGAGAATCGTTTCAATACATGTCAAATATAGAGCAATAATACACCATAAGCATCTTTATTATTTTTCACAAGAAAAATTAATTTTATTTGTTTGTACAAACAATGAATACCATCTATGAACTAAAATTATTCAACATCCATTTAGGATCAAATATGCAACTAGTTTGTTGGTGGCATGGCTAACTAGGCAGGTGGAGTTCGTGATAGTAAATCCACCACCTAGACAAAATGGATAACTGTTTATATATATATATCTGCCTCTTTTCAATTCCAATGACAAACCTCTTAGTTTATATTATTGATACATCTACATGATCAATAGAAATTATAAAAATAAATTCCTTATCGAAATATTATTTGAAAGCTCGGTAACCAATACTACCCTTCTTTCTTTGGTATCTGCAGATCTGAATCAGGGTTTGTACTACCTATGTTTTTAAGTGATCCCTTTGTGCAATTGGAAGCATATATAGTTATATGGATTTGAGGTAGTATATGGGATTTCACTTTTCATTACAATAACAAACTTCAGCTATTCCAAAATTCATAAATTCCATAACCTTAGTTAAAATTTACCTTTATTTCTAACTAATCAAAATAATATTCACATACTATAGCTTCAATGTCCTTCTCCCAACTATCTTAAGGTATAATTTCAACATTTATGACTTCTGTAATATTTTTCTTATTGCAAATTTATAATTGAACCCTTCATTGAAACTTCTTATGTGTCTAGGACTTAGTTTAGGACCTACACTCGTTCATATCTTACAGAGGTGGATTGGCCCTTAGGCCGCACTATTTGAATTTAGAGCTCTGATACCATTTGTCACATACCCTCGTTCCCTTAATTTTACAATTTCATACTAGGCTCCCATTCCAACATTTAACTTCGATTAAATTTCGATTCAATAGTCGTCACACGTATAATTATTTCATCATCACATGAAAACATACTATTCATGCAGCTCTACTCATACTTTTAAACATTTGACAACATAAAAAGTAATGAACCATAAGATAGAAAAATGGAATTATACTCCTAAGTTTAAAGATATGACACATAAAGTGTAAGGATCCACGTACAGAACATCCCAAGAAACTCAATCCAACTATATTACCTGAAGAAAGTCACTTGGAGAATCGAGCACTGCCACCCAACCTAGAACTATCATCTACCAGTTCACCCCCGAGATCAGAGTTCTTGCCATGGATCAACTGCCCCTTGTTGATCTCTTCAATGGGTATTTAATGCCCTATTTCATGATATGGTTTCCATTAGCGGCATCTCACTTTTATGGATCTTTTTATCAATTTGCCTATGATTTTCTTAGAAATGCTCATCTTTCTCTCTCGCAAGGGCTTTTCTCATAAAATATTTTCTTTGTCTTCTGCAAGGCTTTTACGTTTTTTTAAAATTAACATCTTTCTCTAGCTAAGTATCTTAATGGATATTTATCTCCAAATCCATTAAGCTTGTCTAGATTTTGATCTGGAAGTCTTATCATGAAATAATTATCCATTCCCATTAACCAATGGGATCTGGAAAGAATATCATCTCTTGGTGTCTATATTTCCCAAGTGATTAATTTATTCAATAATAAATATTTACTTTCATTGTTACATATGAGACCTATCTTTTCGTACCTTAGGTCAACAGAGTGTTACATACAATGGTGGGGTCTTACATAAGGAAAAATCTCATTACGTATTCTGATTGAAAAAAACCAATTTTTAATCTTATGGTAGACAATATTTGAATCGTCTAACACCAAAATAAATGGCTCAAGATGGTATACATTGCATGGGAAGGGAATTCTTCTTAGAGGGAACACATTACAGCGTAAAGATATGAAGTTATGAGGTATTGTTAAGTATTCTTATTATTGTATTCTTATATTTTAGTAAGATGTTTCACTACCATTGATAATATTCAGAGTAATGATTAAAATAGTATATAAGTAATTTTAGCTTGTTGGTTTTTGAGTTTTATTAAAATATTTTCTCAATAATATTCTCCTTGTTTGGAAGTTGTTTGATGTTATGAGCACTATTTATATGGCTTGTAATTTAGCTTTGTAGTGTAATATACAAATTGTTTTGAGTGAATTTGTGCACCATGACTAATCCTCAAATTTCTAATTTGGTATCAAAGTCCATATGCGATTGAATCCTTTAAGGGATAGCCCAAGAAAATGGAAGAGAACTAAGGTTTTATTTAGTGGTACATACATAGGATAGTGTGTGAGAGTGTTTAATTTCTATCGTCGTGTGCGATGTGATGAACAATTTCTTAGTTTGAATGTGCAAATTATTTGTTGGAAGCTATGTAGGACCCTGCTTGCAGTGCTTCACTCTGCAATGCGACTCATTTATAGGAATTTATGTAGCAATTATATCATGATAGATGTTGCGATTGTGCTTTTGATCATAGTTGCTATTTTGTAGTGATTTAATGTGGCACGAATTAGAGACGAGGGTTTCTGTAATAATTTTTATCAAATTTTATCTTCTCATGTATGTTCATGTGCACTTTGGATTATTGGAGAGTATGGTATTTCTCTGTCCATAGTAGAATATGGTATATCAACCATTAACCAATGCCTAAGGGAATTACCATTTTATACAGTAGTCGAGGTTTTAGGGATAAATAAATCTCAACCATAAAACACCTTTACCATTTCTTTATGAAGACTTGTTATTCTTGTCGATAAAACTTATGCTATATAGAGCATTGCCTCAGAAATTTTCATTGTGACTATTGTGATGATTCCTAGATCTGTTATTTCTACTATTAATATGAGATCAATCCCTTTAAAATGAGATTTCTTTTTTCGTGTTATCATTTCTTGTAATTTGACTAAGTTGGTTCTTCATTTGCAAAAGGTTCAACACCTACGACCTGTACAACTTATTGCAGGCCACCACCATGTACATAGCACTGCATACTTTGGACTCGAATGATGCTACACATGCACATGAGGGTGTTCTTCGGATACAATGGACAAAGAAACTAGTCTCCCACATGGCTTTGTGACTCTTGCAAAATCTACGGTTGATGGAATTTTCCATTAGTGATCTACACGTTTGGGAGGAAATATGTTGTAATGTTGACAATTTCTAGAGTCATTTTTTTGCTACATGATTGGGTGGCTTTATGCATGTAGCTTCAGTTTGTTTTGGTCAATTTATATTTCATATTTTTTTTGTGTACAAAAATTATAATATACGAATACCACTTATTGAATATATTACCACAATTTAAAATAATGTTTCTTACTAGTTTCAATGTAGAGAAAACATATTTGCTAGTTTGATTATGTGAGTTTGTTATATCTTGATGGGTCGTGTTGTGCTTCGAGCTTCAAGAGCATCAATTATAGGTTGTGTTATGATATCCTCATGTGTGTGAAAAGGTTATGTTTTATGGTGAAATTTTAAGCACATCCAATACCTAGACAACTATCCTTGATAATTGTCAGGCACAATGAGCTATGTCCTCTCACAGATGGTAGCTCGTCAATAGGATGACTCACTACTTGGCTACATTTTGTTCAGTTACAACAATTTATGTAATTTGGCAGAATAAGGTGTGTCGAAATTGTTGATCATGCAAGTTCATAAAAGATGGTCTGGGGCATTTTTGTTTTAAATGGAGTTCAAGTGATAGATCGAAGATGAAGTGGTGAAGAAAGAGTGGAATTTCTGAGATTCCAGAGTGGATGTCAGTGTTGATGAAAACCAACCAGAAAAATGTGACTATATGTAATTTATGATTCTAGTAATAATATTTGTAATGATGGAATGTATGCAATAAAGGGGGGACTTTGAATAATTCTTACAGTAGTATATAGGTAAGTTTAGTTTATTCATTTTTTAGTTTTGTTGAGAGATTTTCTCAACAATATTCCCCTTGTTTGGAATTTTTTAGATCTCATGAGCACTATTTATGTGACTTGTAATTTGGATTTGTAGTGTAATATACAAATTGTTTTGAGTGAATCTATGCACCTTGACTCATCTGGAGATTTCTATTTGATTATCTATAATTTCTTATATGTGAGTATGGCTTCCTCTAATTAATTATAGTTTATTATAGGCCACTTATGGTTAATTTTAGCTAACTTGAGTTGATTTTGATCTAATTTGGTTGACTATGTTTGATTTTACTTATATAAATTTCATTATAATTGATTGTTGTTAGCCATTGACTATTGTTAGTTATAGTAATCTATCCAACCTCCATATGTTCATTTATGAATGTTATAATTCTTATTAATCTAATGATGGATATTGATTCCCCTGCAATTGTATGAGGAGACTATCTCCAAGGAGTTGTCATAAATTAATGTACCATAGGTGATCTTTTCCTATTTGATTGTCATCATTTTTATTTAAATAACATGAATTTAGTTTTTTTGTGATTAATAGTCACATCCATCATGGAGTGAAAATATTAGAGGATTTTTAGTTTCTTTCCAAGATCATAATTTCTCGTCACAAAACAACAATACGATTACCATATACAAAATAAGTTATGACCATACTAGTGAGCTTGGGCCAACAACTTCTCTAGCTTACGAATTTATTTGTCAAAAAGGGTAGGTGATAAGGGACACCCTTTCTTGAATCTAATATTTCATTTAATTTCCTTTAACAAATGCTCAATTGTCCTAATATTATAAATAAAATTTTCATAAATATTCATCATGAAAACCCTCAACTCAAGATCAAACATTAGTTCTCCTAACTTCTTCCATAGGTTTATTCTAGGAATACTATATTTTTCTCAAAATAAGTTCTAAAGTAAAAAGATCAGTAGAACAGATCAATTTTATTATTTCACCATTCCATTATAAGTATCCTAAGGGTAAAAATATTATCCATGCTTGACTAATGTGTCCTAAACCTATCTTCAATTTTGACTCTTTTACCATGGATTTCAAGCGAAAGGATAATCTTTTTTTCCAAAATAAGGTTGTACAACCTCGCTAAAGTGTGGCTAATCACAAATATGTTGTAATTAAAGGGGATTATTTGATCCAAACTCTTCAAGATAGACACAATAAGGCTTTTCATCTAAGGATTAAATAAGAATTGCTTCACTACTAAATTAAAGAGCTTGCGTACGTGTGGGATGAGGATAGGTCTCTTTATTTTAAATTTTATAGCTTCCTAGCATTCAATATCCTTAAATTCCCCATTAGCTAGGTACTTAACTCAAAAATAAATTTCTTCCAAAGAAAATATATCATCCTTCATAAGAGTTTTAAAAATGGTGTTCGTGGAGTTAGGGGATACATAGAGATTTATAAGGTCAATATTCTAGTTCTTCAACGGAACCAAATGACGTTGTTTAGCTTTGTAAATCGTAATCTTCTTAAAAAAAATTCTAGAGTTATAGTAAGAGAGGTGCAGTAAATGCTCTTGATTTCTACTTATATACTATATTTTATCCTTTAATAAGATATTTAAATATATTTCCCTTATCAAGTTTTATGATTTCATTATGAGCATCCCTAATATGTTTCCTCGAAAATTTACTCAGGTTTAACTTAGAGAAGTACAGTAATAGATCTTGATTTCTGCGTATATAGTATCCTTTTTTTACTTTAATAATAACTTTTTATATTTATTTATTTTATTAAGTTTTTAGGTTTTTTTAGGAGCATCCGTAATTTCTCTCCTCCAAAATTTTGTAAGGTTAGGCATAGAGAGATGCAATAACTAATATTTCTTTATATATATATATATTATGTTTTCTATCCTATAATAAGAGCTTTGTACATATTTATCTTATCAATTTTTAAGGTTTTGATGTACGATAACCTCTAATTCTAAGGTTATAAGTAGAGAGGTGCAATAACATCACTTGTTTCCTACATATATAAATTCTATTATTGTGATCATACTAAGGACTCTTATTTCTATTATTATTTTTATATAGAAAAGAGAGTTGTAGTAAAACTATAATAGATGTTTTTAATATAATTTTTATAATATAAGATGTGAAAATACTTATTTAAATCCTTTAAAAATGGATCCATTTTACTCTTGTCAAAACTTAGGTTGATTTGACTCATAATTCTCATTCATATTGTGGAAGGAGCTAGTTGGGTTAGCCGACTAATCAAATATGAAGAAGGCTAGTTGGCCTAGCCAACTAGCGTCATTGTAAGAAGATTGTAATATGAAATATGGATAAATAACGATAGATTAGATAGTGTGGTTAATCCGATAGTTAGACTCTTGTAACTATCTATCAGTCTATATATACTTGTCAATATAACAATGTAACATATATTCTTCATATAATATAGAATACATATATGGTTATGTCCCAATTATTGTGTCTTATCTCTTTACATGCCTTTTGAATATTTACTTATGTCTATATACTAGTAACAATCCACACTATTCGCTAGATTAGAACATTGGTTTCATTGGTGGTAGAAAGCACCTGAGTCCAATATAACATGAGAGCATAAATGTTAACCCTATACAAGATACAATTATTGTGGGAAGCGAAAATCAATAACTATTTGAAAAGTTATGCGAGAAGGAATAAAAAATTTATAACGGAAACCAGGGCCAACTTCTTCACAGAATCACATGATCGTTTTACTGAAGGATCTCCAATAGAGATTAAAAAATACATTGACAATGTTACTCATTAAAAACCTCAAAATAAAATTGACACCTGGTTGTTATTCAAATTATCAAATGGGTATTGAATAGACCTAGATGAGTGGCTTGAGTTGATCTTAGAGGACTATTAGGAAGAGAAAGCGCTATAATCTCAAACATCCATCGAACATATAAAAATTGGATTCCACAAAAATCTACAGGACGAGTACTTTTCCACAATACAAACTCTACTACATAAGTTCCTTTTAGAGAGAAGTGTAGGGCACAATTTGACTAACTCCCACCATTAGCAATTCTAGCAAGTACCAACTAGAAACAGGACTAGGCGAGTTGGCACAAGTTTCTAGACACAAGTGTAAAGACACGAAAGAAGCATGAGATTATTTTCTAAGAAAATAAGTAAATAAGTATGTCCCACAGATACTCCCTCACAAACTGACACTAGTCTGGTCGACATAGGGGGGATAGAAGATCATGAGGAATAAAAAGGAAAATAAAGGAATAAAAAATAAGTTGAAAATGTATTAGATCCAATGAAAATGGAAGAGAAGAAGTCCTTTGACAAGAAAAAGAAACAAAAAAAGAACAGACCAAATAGTGACCAACAATAAAAGTGATCGACTGACATACAAAAATTATCAAGGTACCTTAGAAAAATGTCGATGAAAAAAATTAGAGAACAAGAATACTAGAAGAAAATAATGTAGAATCAGGAGCACAAGGGCAAAGATGAATGGGAATCCTCAAAATAGTTGAGAGGCATAACACCACCTGCCCTGTCAGAGAATGAAGGTTTGCTAATAAATCCAAGAGAGCAAGTAGATGTTATGGAAATAGATAATTCTTGTCTAGCAATAAGAAGGTATCCAACATGATCTATTTTGAGTCTGAATATAAGAGAATTTCTTCAGTCATGGAATTATTCTAAAATACCTTCAGTCTGGTATACCAACGACCAACAAAGAAACCCTCAAGAAAACTAAAATTCTACTCAAAACAAATTGAATAATTATGATGAATTAGACCAAATACTTCTCCAACTATCTAGCCTCACAATGATACCCCCTCTATCGTAGCTCATATGTGTTGAAGGAAAATGAAAAGCATAATTGGTTGACAGAGCATCACAACCATAAACATCTTTATTCATAGAATATATAGATACGAAATATCAAATTGACGAATTGTTATATCAAATCATCAGCGTAGGAGAAGAAAGTAAAGGCCTAAGCTCTAATGATGAAAATAATGATCAGTTTCACCCAAATTCACATGATCCAACTAAGATGGGACTAAATCATATACCCATTTATGAAGGGGCTGAAGGTTGTTGGATCCCATTTTTGTCTTACATTTATTTATTCCTCTCATGCTTTGGATTGGATAAAAGAGTACTTTCGAAGAGTATTAGTTACTTCTTTGATTTAACAGGATTTCAATAGCATTAATGAGAGTTTAATTAAGGTTTGTATGTTGCAGGATTAAAACTGGTTTGATTATACTTTGGGATGTACCTGCACCAGTGAATTTATGTGCCTCCACCATTGCGTTTACATGCCTGCACCATTTTATGGCTTCCTACACTATGTTGAACCCAAACCTGGTCTTATGTATATTCATGAAGGCAATGATATGACTAAGTATTTTACTGGAAGTGGATTTGCACTTGTCCATGAAAACTCTTACACTGATATCATCATTTTTGAAGTTGTACCTATATTCAAACCCTCTAGTTCATGGGGCTCGAATTGTGGCAAATGTTATTGGCAATCCTATGATAATATTTCTGCTATGTCTGTGCATTATGGATTGTTGCAAAAAAGGGACTATCTTCATTAGTTATAAACAAACAAGTACCCGGCTCAACACACTATAGCATGGTCATATATTTCATATCAAATCAGTTGTTGCTGGGATCACTATTACAGCCTTTTGTATATAGAGATTATGAATTTAGTAATAGTGGGCTAAATCT
Organism: Pinus tabuliformis; assembly: GCA_031772625.1. NCBI lineage: Eukaryota > Viridiplantae > Streptophyta > Pinopsida > Pinales > Pinaceae > Pinus > Pinus tabuliformis. The sequence continues at coordinate 1,071,712,678 of CM062807.1, read as the reverse complement.
TATTCTGTCTATTTCAAAGGGCTCCTACATTATCAGGCATAGTGTTGGGAGTGCACCTTGTATTTTAGGCAATGCAGTTGATTGTAATTATTACCGTGGGAAAATGTAACTAGAGGTAGATGTTGATATAGGTTCTTCAACTATTGCTAATGGAGTGTTGCGTTTAGATTTGGGAGTTTTACCAACATTAGATGGTAACAAGCATCCAAACGCTGAAGTTATGGTGCAAGAAAGCGAAGTTAGGAATGATGAAACAAGAAAATGGAATATAGCAACATGAAAATTAGAGAAAGAGGACTCGGAATGCACACATTTAACTATGCAAAGAGAGAACTCTGGCCTCAGGCAAAGGCTTAGTGAAGCATAATGTTTATATAGGAATGAAGTTGGCAATCATTGGCCTGAAGATAAATTTTCCCCTTCCGATATCTTGTCTTGCCAAACTTGTGCCCATCACGGCCCACAAAACATGTATCTCTCGCATCAGGTCGCTCTCCAGCTAATATGCCTATGGTTCCTACTGAATTCCCTTCACCAGAACTACCACAGAATAACCAAGCTATCCCCAAAGCATGTCTAGTAGTAGATCACCTTAAATTTTAGAATAGAATGGTAGCCACATCAATGCTGGAGTCAACGCAATGCCATGTCGACATCTATTCCAAGTGGTTATGACACAGCATTGCGCCCATCCTACATGGAGCCCGTTAACATCACCGTACCAGGAAAAGAACAATGATTAACCATAATTGTCCTTGTTTCGACATTCAATTGCAAACTAATGTTATTCATGGAAAATTGTTATAATCAATGATCTACCTCTTATGTTTTTTTAATTATCTGTTGAAAAGCCCTAAATTTTAAATCAATGCATATATAAGATTGAGAAACTACCTAAAGCAGGAGTCAGTCAGTTAATCAATTAATTAGACAGTAAGGAAGGAAATCAATCCAGCTAGGGATACAACGCACGAAGGGAGCATGCAAGAGGGAAGATGAGCTATCCCAATGTAGCATCATGCGTCTATCACCAATGGATCACTCATCTTGTCTTGCTGGAGTTGAGCATTCTATGCTTCATGTAAATATTGTTTTTCAGGAGTTAATTAAAGCCATTTTTATCCATGCTTTGCTTATTCATTTATTGCACCTAATGATTTTGATTACTGCGTGAACGAGGTTAAGCGACGATGTGAGTTGGCTAGGTTGGATGTCAAACCAGCTCAACACTGCTCTACAATTCTAAACTAATTGGCATTTATATTATTATTTATTGTGTAACACTTTTAGTCTCTGGGGAGGCGCTCAGGGGATTGACCTTGGTGATCTGCCGCATTTGTTTTTTTTCCTTCACCTAGTTTCTCTTGCAATTTTATGTTCTTCAAATTTATTTCTTTCATGCACTATTGCTTTCATGTTTCTTATTTTCTTTGATGTTGAAAGAACTCCCCACTCTACCTATACACCATTCATGTGCTAACGAATGTACCAGTTGGCCTGCTAAAAATAGGAAAATGGTATTTTAAGGAATCATCTAATGAGGAACCTTTACGCTGCTACAGAGACATACAATTCATCCAATGAAGAGTTAACAATTGAAAAATCTAATATTTTGATTAAACATAAGAATGATATTATTAAATATTTGATTTCAAAATTGGATGATTTGCAGGAAGAGTGGGAGCAGGATGAAAACACACCGCTTATCTTTTGCGCCAAATGTAGAAAGAAACACCTCCTTGGAAAGTGTCCACTTAGTAGCCTGAAAATTTGCAAAATTTGTGAAGAGGATCATCCAACGGAACATTTCCCATCACTACCAATATTACTGCAGGTACTCAGGAAATCAAGTAAAGAATCAAATCGACTACCAAGTATAACTCAAAACCCATTATCGTTTGATACTTTGAATAATGCTTATTTTGGTAAGCAATCTCATCAACATGTTTATAATCCTGCATTTTCATGGAAAAATTGTAGTCCTCCTCTAATCAAATATCCTACTTCATGGTCGTAGTGGCCCTCTCCTTGGCCCTCATCCTTGAGGTAGATATCTCCACAACCTTAAGAATCGTTTGGATCCTTATCTCTAGTGCAATATCCCATGAAAATTAAATCATATGAGCACCAAGTACAACCACAATTTCTTTCCAATGAACCATTAAGTTATCTTCCCCAATGGTCTCAGTCACATGTGCAACCTTACCCTAGCCTCAATCCATACCCTACCCCTTATCCTAATACTTACCCTACTCCTTATCGTTACCCATAACCTAGCTCTCATTCAAACCCTAATCCGTACCCTAACCCTAGTCCATGCCCTCATCCATACCCTAACCCTAGTGTATACCCTTATCCATACCCTAGACCTAACCCTAGTCCAAACCCTAATCCAATCCAAACCCAAGCCTTAGTCCAAGCATTAACCAAAACCCTAGCCCAAACCATATCATAAACCCTAATCGAAACCATGAGGTTGAACAACAATTGGCACCACCTATTCTTCTAGTTGATTCCCATGTTGAAAAAAATACCACATCTTCCATGTTTGGAAAGGGATTGAATTTGGAAACTTCCCTCATTACCACAAAATATTCACCCTAGGAAGTTATCATTCAAATACCACCATAAGAGAAATCTTCCATTGGAACTTGTTCTGAAAATGGTGTTGAAAATCGAAACCCTAGAATCTCTTTCAACCATTCTTTTCAATTTGAAAATCAAATATTTCTGCCTGAATTTGAGGGATTTATCTTTTTTCTTTCACCAGATTCTTTGTGCCTCCAAGAAAATGACTATCAAACTGTGGCAGACTTGCATCAATTGGAGAATCATACATATGTGGATTCCATTGAATCCTGGTTTTGAGCAGTCATCCAGCCACCTTATTTCCTCATCACTTAGAAAATCTTGGTACCATGTCAATTGAAGCAATTAGTCTCTCACGCTTTGGTATGTCTTGAAGTCTATTATTTAAAACTAAGTAGGTGTATAATCAGTATTTTGTTACACACATGGCTTCATTGGAAGTATGCATTCACATAAAGGTGATATTTATTTCTTTAAAAATAAGGTAGGATAATAGGATAATAATGAATAAATATGTATAACAACACTCTTGAACTTGTGATTCCCTAAAAGCACAACTTTTTGAAATTTCTATTATCATGTACTCTGATGGTAAGACTTGTCAGAAGAAATTTACACTTAATACCTCATATTTTAAAGTGACTTTGATTATTGATCAATATGTCAGTGAAGTAATGTTATATGATACATGTAATACTATTTCTTATTCTAACAAACTATCATCCCGAAAACATTTTCAATTTCCTCTTTGAAGGGACCGGTGAAAAACCTCCTACAGTGGAGCAGGCCTACAAAACTCTAATAAGCTTTCATAAAGAACCCTGAAATGATCAACTCAAGGGATATTTTTGGTCATTGTCCGAGATGTTTTTTTAAATAAGTTGTTAGGGTAGCATGACCAACCAGTAAAGAATAGTAATTAAAAAATTTTCACTCCATCCTTCACTCTTAAGGAGTAGATTTTATTCCCCACCTATTAAGTAACCCATATGAGGTTAATCATAATCAGAGTTTTTTCTAAGAAACATAAACGAGTTAATTGAGGGATAGGAGGTCTCATTGTGAGATGACCTACTATGATCATGGGTCCTAAGGAGAATGACATTATCTCACTGGTCACCAAGGCAGGGTAATGGCTTTCAGTTGAAAAAACTGCAAGATGAGAGGTCTCATCGAGAGCCGGCTTTTTCATTCTTGATTAGTTCTCATGAATGGCACTATCAATAACTAGTAACCAAGCCAGGAAAGTGGCCTTCAATTAACTTCTAAAAAGAGAAAAAGTAAAGTGGTCTTAAATGACTCTGAATCTATATCTAATAGGTGGGAGAAAACCATTTCGTAAGGTTAAAAGATACCCTTGTCGAGGCTATGAACGCCTGCTAGCAGTAGGGCCATGCATGTGGTATTAAAGTTGACCCTACACTATAATTTACTTGGTTTTTTTCTTTCCTTGAACTCACTATCAATCTCTTTGAGAATGGATTTAAAATCCTTTTGTTGTTATAACTTGGAGTTATATCTTTTTGGAATGATTGTTATGGGTATGAGGACCCTTAATGCAGGTAATTGACTGTGCCCAGGCAAGAGGAGCTTCACCTATACATGGATAATGGTAAAATGGTCACTATGGGAAGGTATTACTATGTCTATTTTTAACACCATTCTTTTAAATCATGTCACTCACATTTATAATGACGATTTTAAAGTGTAACTTCTAATCAAGGATGTCTACGAGATATTCTTTTGGATATTTTAAAAGTTAGCTATTTTATTCTAGTAATAACACCATCCGTACAATTTAGTTTCTATGGCAGTTTTCATTTTAGGTTTTCTTGAAATTAGTATAAGCGAATAAAGAGTCCAGCAAACACTATGTCAGGGAAAATTTTAGGGGCTAATATTCACATATGGGCTGATTTTCCATTGTTGTTAAAAAAAAAGATTTGCCAAATCCCATTTTTTATTAAAAATGATTCGCCCAAATTTTATAAGAAAAAAATATTTTACCTTAAAAATCACCAAAATTTTATAGAGACAATATAACATCACTAGAAGTTTGAATATTTTTATAAAATATAACCAAGCATGTTATCATTTGCATATAATGGATTAGTAATATTTGCCAAGGTTTCTAATCTTTAAGATAAATATCCATCCTTCAAATTTTCCCTGCACTCTATTTTAGAGCAATATTTATCTAGTGCAGGAAAAGTTATGACGAAAAATTGTAGGAACATCATTTTCAATGCCTACAAATGTTTCAATTTTTGTTTTTTGCAAGGAAGTAATAGTACTATATTTCCTTGAAAGAGGACATGCAAGATGGCCAACATGGGGGAATGTTGGGTCTCAGTTTTGCCTTATTTTTATTTATTTATCTCATGCTTTCAATTGGATAAATGAGTATTTGTTACTTCTTTATTTTAACATGATTAAAATAGCATTAATGAGAGTATAATTAATGTTTGTAAGTTGCAGGATTAAAAATAGTTTGATTATACTTTGTGAAATGCCTGCATCAGTGCATTTGCGTGCCTACACCATTGCATTTACATGCCTGCACCAATTTATGGCTTCCTGCACTATGCTGAACTCAAACCTAGTATTATGTCTATTCATGAAGGCAATGATGTGACTAAGAATTTTACTAGCAATGGATTTGCACCTGTTTATGCAAACTCTTACATTGATATCATCATGTTTGAAGTTGTGCCTATACTCAAACCCTCCAGTTCATGGGGCTCGAATTGTGGAAAATGTTATTGGCAATCCTATGATGCTCTTTCTACTATCTATGCGCATTATGGATTGCTGCAGAAAAGGGACTATTTTCACTGGTTATAAACCTCCAAGTACCTGATTCAACACATTATAATATGGTAATATATTTCATATCAAATCAGTTGTTGTCGGGGTCACTATTGCAGCGTTTTGTAGATAGCGATCATTAATTTAGGAATAGTGGACTGAAGCTTATTCCATTTGTTCCAAAGGGTTCCTCGATTGTCATGCAAAGTGTTGGGAGTACACCTTGTATTTTGGGCAAGGCAGTTCATTGTAAGTATTATCGTGGGCAAAAGTACCTAGAGGTAAATCTTGATATAGGTTATTCAACTATCCCTAATGAAGTGTTGGGTTTAGCTTTAGTAGTTTTGCCAACATTGGATGGTATTGGGCATCTAGACGCTGAAGTTGTGGTGCAAGAAAGCAAAGTTAGGAATGATGAAACAAGAAAACAAAATATAGAAACATGAAAAGTAGAGAAAGAGGACTCAGAATCCACAATTTTAACTATGCAAACAGAGAACTCTCGCCTTAGGCAAAGGCTTAGTGAAGCATAGTGTTTATATAGGATTGAACTTGGAAATAATTGGCCTGAAGATAAATTTTCCCCTTTTGATATCTTGTCTTGCTAGCCTTGTGCCCATCACGATCCACAGAACATGCATCTCCCACATCAGGCTACTATCTTGATAATGTGCCTACGGTTCCTCCTGAATTCACTTCACTAAAATTACAATAGAGAAACCAAGCTATTTCCCGAACCATGTCGAATAGCAGATTACCTGAAAGTTTAGAATAGAATGGAAGCCACATCAATGTTGGAGTCAACGCAATGCCATGTCCACATCTACGCCAAGTGGTTATGAGATAGAATGGTGCCCATCCTACGTGGAGTCCAGCAACATCACCATTCCAGGAAAAGAGCAATGATTCACGAGAACTGTCCCTGTTTCAATATTCAGTTGCAAACTAATGTTATTCACGCAAATTGTTATGATCGATGATCTTCCTCTTGTGTTTTTTTAATTAGCTGTTGAAAACCCCCAATTTGTAAATCGATGCCTATATAAGATTGAGAAATAGCCTAGAGATGGTGTCAGTCACTTAGTGAACTAATTATACTATAAGGAAGGAAATCGATCCAGCCAGGGACACAACGCACGAAGGGAGCGCGCAGGAGGGAAGAGGATCTTCCCCAATGTATCATCATAGGTTTATCACCAGTGGATCACTCCTCTTGTCTTGCTGGAGATGAGCATTCTCTGCTTGATGCAAAGATTGTTTTTCAGGAATTAATTGAAGAAATTTTTATCCATGCTCTGTCTATTCATTTCTTGCATCTAATGATTTTGATTATTGTGTGAACCACTTTAAGAGAGGATATGAGCTGGCTAGGTTGGCCACCAGACTAGCTCGACACTGCTCTACTATTCGAAACTAATTAGCATTTAGATTATTATTTACTATGTAACACTTTCAGCCTCTTTTACTTCTTCAAGTCAATGTTATTTAATTTGCTATAACAGTTTCCTTTCATCTGCAAATTTCATTGGTTTTCTGCATTAAGAAATTATTCCTGTACTTGAGATTTGTGGTTACACTTGGGATATTTCTTCATATCAAATTGTGTCCCTTGAGTTGTTCTTATTTGCAAGATCTACTTATACGTTCATAAGCTATCATTTATCTATATTGCAGAACATGAAAACAATGCGAGTGATTATGGTTTTGAGGTACTGACATATTCATCTAAACTATGCTTACAAAAATCATATATTACTTGTATGCCACAGAGCTAATATTAATGAAAGAAAATTGTGTCATGTTGAAAACAATAATATTTACTTTCCATTAAACTTCTCAACAATTCTCCATGATTTATTTTCAGGGACAAGGAAGGTGAGATTCATATTAATTTAATTTCCTTCATAAGTTTATTTACACAGTAAATTTCCTTGACTAACTTTACACAGAATTAGTACAGGTAGAATTAGTGCACGTAGAATTAGTGAAAGCAGAATGGCTTTTAATTTCTTTTGAATTTATTCAAGAATTTACAATCTTTTTGTTATTATGTCGGCACTGCTTGATTTCTATTTTAGGTTTCCCTTCTATTCGCTCGTAATTAGAATTTCCTTTCGCATTGTTAATTACCTTTTATTTCCCGCATCATTTAATTGTTTGGATTGGTGTTTTCTTGAATTCTTTGTTAGTGCAATATTTCATTTATTGATGAAATTAATATGCAAGATAGACTAGCATTTATTTTTCACATTGCCAGGGCCTTTCTCTGGCATTTCCAGTGCTGTTTCTCGATGTTCATGAACTTTCCAGATTGAAAAATTAAATTTTGGTACATTTATAAGCCCTACACTACACCCAACAAAGATCCAAAGAGATAATGGTTTTTTTGCAAAAAAACTAGACCGTAAATGAAATAAACGTCTAACACAAGCAAATGGTGCAATGTGCTACGACACTAAGCAAACAAGCCCTGACATGGTTCATGAAATTAACAAAAAAACAAAATAAGATCAATGATGTGATGGAGGAGGATCTAGAATTAGCCAGCAATGTGATGGTTTGTTCACATGTTGTAGCTAAATGAGTTGAATTTCACTGACCTGAGTGGTCAAAACTCAGTTTTGGTAGAGAGGGTTGGATCTCTCAAAAATGATCTTTACTTCATTATTGTAATAGTTAGGAAATTGGCTTCTTTTAAAATAAGGGATAAGCTGTTAGCATAGGTGTGTAATAGAGCTTAAAAATAGGGATTTGACTGTTAGATTGATTAAAATAGAGATCGAGTTGTTAGTACAGTTAGAATAGGATTTGACTCATAAAAGAGAAAAAAATGTAATGGAAATGGATTAGCTAAGATGATTGAGATTTGAGTGAGAGGTGAGAGTTGAGTGATAGATAGGATTTTTGAGATTGAGTTGGAGGTCTGATAAATTGTTGTAATTGAGTCGAGAGGGCCAAGAATCTGTAACTACTATTAAACTGTAGAAATTGATTCAGAGTGCATCTATGTGTTAATTCTGGTGAAGACTCTCGTTTACCTCTATGAATCTATGTTTTGTAACATAACTAGGTATTTTCTATGTTTTCACACTTTAATTTTAAATCTCAGTGATTATTTGTTGATCATAGTCATTTAGTATTAATGGCAAAGGAATTGACCACAGGGATAGAAGAGTACGGAGTTACTGGACCATCGTTGAAGTCCCACACTTACTCCTAGTCATCAATCTCAATGTCAAACTTTTAGGTCCCAGTCAACGGGGGGAGGGTTAGGCTTGTATTTAACCTGTGTATTAATTGAAGACCCGCAAGCCATATGATTTGATGGCCTTTGATATCCAATGGATATCGGGACATAAGGAGATCAGACTTTAACTTCAAAGTCGGACCCAAACATTTAAAGAGCAAGGATTATATTCCTTATCGGCTTTGTAAGGGAAGTTAAGTGTCACGCAAGTTCCCTGGCCAATATCGTTGTGAACCATTGGATCCAGCACACTTTGATCAATGGTGGAGGATCAATGGATTGTTTTGTTGATCGATGTGAGTGATGTCTGTTAGATCTGGAGAGAATTTATTCACAACATAGTGTGATGCATTGTTTCTAAAGGAAAGTGAACGTGGGATGACGTATTTAAGGAAAAGTAGGACCCTCAGTGTAAAGTAAGCACGTACAGAATCTGCTACAACGCATCTGATTGGTTATAAAGTAAGAAATAGTCTATTTTTAAGGCTCCCACCTTGTTTTCATCAGCCTCCTACATCATTTTGGTATCAGAGCAAGATATTGAGTTGAATACAGTAAACATGCCGCCGACGAGAGGAGTTCCATAGGTTGAGGAAGACCTGAGGCAATTTCCATTCTGTTGGAGGAGATCTGGAGTCTACGTACAAGGATGGACAAAATGGAGACTACTTAGAGGAGAACACCTGATGATGGAGTTACCAGTGATGCAGAAGAATCTTTTGAGGAAGAAGAAGAGGAGGAAAATGAAACTAGCAAAGTTATCAAGATGTTGGCTAAAGTAGGTGGAAAACCAAAGGTGTAAATTCCTGTGTATCAAGGGAGTCTCAATGCAGAAGAGCTAATGGATTGGATTAGTTCATTGCAGAAACATTTTGACTATGAGGAGTTTGATGACAAAAAGAAGGTGAATTTGCAGTTACTAGATTAAAGGGTCATGCAGTTATTTGGTTGGATTAGCTAATAACATCAAGAACAAGAAAATGAAAGTCCAAGATCAAGCAATGGGATAAAATGGTGAGTAAAAGGAAGGATAAATTTATGCCAAAATATTATTGGTTAAATCTTTGTTATAGAATTTAAGGAAAAAAGGAATGTCTATTAAAGAATATACAATGGAGTTTATAGATTGAGTATTAGAGCAGGACATGTAGAGGATGACATGGAGAAGGCAGCCAGATATATCAATGGCTTAAGATATGACATACATGTTGAGATCAACTTGTTGAGTCTGAAGACCATTGAAGATTCCTATCAAGCATGTTTGAAGTCAGAAGAGAAGATGTTGAGAAAACAAAATCAGAGGAATAGAGGGAAAAGTTTAGTAAGAGGTAGAGGAACTACTAGACCAAGGTTTTAGCAACGTCAGAATGAAGTAGGAAGTTCAAGTAGCAAACCGACACAGAGGGGAGATTTTAATAGAGGAATATTTGCACCCAGAGTAAGAGATATTAAGTGTTACACATGTGGATAATGGGGACATGGATCATGGGAATGTCCTCATAATAGAACAATAGGTTAGAGGAAAGTGAATGTGGCTTAGGTGAAGCAAGAAACACCTCAAATTTTAGAAAAGGAAGAATCCCCTGAAGTAGGAGAATCCCTATTGTTGAAAACAGAATTTCTTGAAGCAGAGAAAGAGATTGGAGAACCAGCTCAGAGGAATATTTTACTCAGAACTACTTGAAAATCCAAAGGTAAATGTTGTAAAGTGATAATTGATAGTGGAAGCATTGATAATCTTGTTTCTACAGAAATGGTGGATAGGCTAGGATTAGTGAAGACAATACACCATACTCCTTGCAATGTGTCATGGTTGCAGAAAGGATATTAGATTATTATGACAGAACAATGCAAGGTAGATATACGGATTGGTACTTATAAAGATGTGATATTGTGTGATGTAATGCCAATGGATGTATGCCATGTATTGCTAGGAAGACCTTGGTAATTTGATCAGAAAGCTATTCATGATTGGAGGAAAAATAATTATACTCTAGAGAAGGATGAAAATAATCATACACTGCTGCAATTGAAGGATGAAGATGAGAAAGGTGAACCTGGAAACAATGTTATGCTGATGAGTGGGAAGGAGCTATTGCAAGAGGTTATAAAAGGTAAAGAAATTCATTTTGCTGTCATAGGGAGACCTAAGGTAATTTCAACTTCCACAAACTTAGATGATATACGTGAAGAAATAAAAACTTTGTTGAATGATTTTTCTGATGTTATTATGGTTGAGTTTCCAAATGCATTGCCACAAATCGGGAGTATTAGTCATCATATTAATCTACTACCAGGAGAAAGTTTGACAAACAAAGCAGCTTACAGGTTAACTCCTCAAGATAATGCAGAAGTTGGAAGACAAGTGCAAGAACTAATGGATAAGGGACTAATCAGAGAGAGTCTTAGTCCATGTGCTATACCAACCATACATAGTCCAAAGAAAGGAGGTGAATGTCGTATGTGTATAGATTCAGAACCATAAACAAGATCACCATCAGGTATAGATTTCCTATACCATGCATAAATTATTTGATGGATTGTTTGAGTGGGTCAAAGTATTTTAATAAAATAGATCTAAAGATTGGATATCATCAAATAAGAATTAGAGAAGGAGACAAATGGAAGACTACATTTAAAACAAACAATGGGTTGTATGAGTGGTTAGTGATGCCTTCTGGAATCACTAATGCACCTAACACGTTCATGAAATTGATGAATGAAGTCTTGAAGGAATATTCAGGCAAGTTTGTTACTGTTTATCTTGATGATATTCTAGTTTTTAGTAAAAGTAAAGAAGAACATCTAGAGCATCTTAAATTGTTTTTAAGAACTTTGAAGAAAGAGAAACTACTAATAAATTTGAAGAAATGTAGTTTCATGAAAGAAGAATTCATTTAGCTGGGATTTGTAGTTTCTAAAGAAGGATTGAAAATGGATCCCAAAAAAGTAAAAGGAATTTGGAACTAGCATATTCCAAGGAATATATTTTAGGTATGAAGTTTTCTTGGGCCTGCAAGTTTTTATAGAAAATTTATTAGAGGTTTTTGTCAGATTTGTGCAACAATTCTTGAAACAATCAAGTATACTAATCAGCCATTCAAGTGGATAGAAGAAAAAAACAATAATTTTATGTTACTGAAGAATAAAATCATAGATAAATGAGTTTTAGCTTTACTCGATCTTGAAAAAGTATTTCAAGTTGAAACAGATGCTAGTGAAGTTGCAATTGGAGCAGTTTTGAGTCAGGAACATAGACCAATCGCATACTTCAGTGAGAAATTAAATGAAGCTAACAAGAATTATTCTTCTTATGATAAATAATTTTATGCTATTATACAAGCCTTAAAAAAATGGAGACATTATTTGCTATCAAAGGAGTTTATATTGTATTCTAACAATCATGCATTACAGTTGATAAAAAACCAACCAAAATTGAACCAGAAACATGTCAAGTGGGTAGAGTTTTTGCGGAGCTTTAATTTTGTGATAAAGCACACAAGTGGTAAGTTGAACAAGTTGTTGATGCTTTAAGAAGGATAAATTTCATTGTGCAAGAATTAAAATTTGGTGTTGTAGGATTTGAAGAAATGGTTGAAATGTATAAAGATGATGCAGATTTCAAATATATTTATTCCGCACTACAAAATCCAATAGTTCATAACAGAAGTCAATGGTTAGATTATCTTATCCAAGGAGGCTTATTGTTTAAAGGCAACAAGTTGTGCATTCCCAAATTTTCTATGAGGGAAGACATAATAAATGAGAAACATAGTGGAGGATTATCTGGTCACTTTGGACAAGACAAAACCTTTTCTCAGGTAAATAATTTTTACTATTGGCCAAAGATGTAGACTGATGTTAAGATATTTGTTGAGAAGTGCAGGATATGTCAGCATGCTAAAGGGAGAAGCTAGAATATAGGATTGTATCAGCCACTACCAATACCAAACCAACCATGGGATGCAGTTAGCAAGGATTTTGTTTTGGGGTTACCTAAAACTCAAAGGGGGAATGATTCCATTTATGTTGTGGTAGATAGATTTTCCGAGATGGAAAATTTCATTGCACGTAAGAAGACTAGTGATGCAACACATATTGCTAATGTATTCTTTTCTGAAATTCTAAGATTACATGGATTGTGTGTAAGTATTATGTCTGATAGAGATAAAAAGTTTGTAGTACATTTCTGGAGAACTCTTTGGACAAAACTAGGTGCAAGTCATAGCTTCAGTTCAGCATACCATCCTCAAACAGATGGAAATACCGAAGGGGTAAACAGAAGCTTGGGAAACATATTAAGAATTTTAGTGTATCAAAATCCTATGCAGTGGGATTTAGCACTAACGTAGGCTCAGTTTGGTTATAATTACACTCCAAACTGAAGTACTGGAATGAGTCCATTTCATATTATTTTTTGGATGAATCCAAGGGGCGCGTATGAGCTCAGAAATTTGGGTAAACAGGAGACAAGAAATGTAAATTCTAAAGAGTTTGCAAAGAAGATGTAGAGAGTACAAGAATATGTCAAAGGAAGATTGTAGGAAACCAGTAGAAAATACAAACAAAGAGTCGATATGAAAAGAAGAGATAAAGAATTCCAAGTGGGAAATTTAGTGATGGTGTATTTGAGGAAAGAAATATTTCCTCATAAGACTTATAATAAACTAAAAATGAAAAAGATAGGACCCTGTAGAACTATAAGAAAGTTTTCAACTAATGCTTTTGAAATTGAATTGGCAGAAGGAATTGGAATATCACCTATCTTCAATGTTGCATATTTGTATCCGTGCAAAGAGACAAAGACAAAGCTACAGGAGAAAACTACAGAAGATTAAGTTCAAACTTTGAACTGGGAAGAACAACTGCCAAAGACAGTTAAGAAAGAGGTGGAAGTTGTTTTGGAGAAAAGAGTATCCAAAAGAACCAGAGGACATGTTTATTTTAAATATCTAGGTAAATAGAAAGGAAATCCAGTGGAGGATGCTAGTTGGTTGACAAAATCAGAGTTGCAAAAGTATGGAGTAAACCCTGAAAGTCTGAGGGATGATTATTTTCTTCCCCAAGAGTCTGATGCAAAAGCATCTGGACTTAGCCAGCAATGTGATGGTTTGTTCACATGTTGTGGCTAAATGAGTTGGATTTCACTGACCTAAGTGGTCAAAGGTTAGTTTTGGTAGAGAGGGTTGGATCTCTCGAAAGTGATCTTTACTTCATTATTGTAATAGTTAGGAAATTGTCTTATTGTAAACTAATGGATAAGTTGTTAGCATAGGTGTGTAATAGAGCTTAAAAGTAGATACTTGGTTGTTATATTGATTAAAATAGAGATTGAGTTGTTCGTACAGTTAGAATAGGATTTGACTCATAAAAGAGAAAAAAATGTAATGTAAAGCAATTAGCTAAGATGATTGATATTTGAGTGAGAGGCGAGAGTTGAGTGATAGATAGGATTTTTGAGATTGAGAAAGAGCTCTAATAAATTGTTGTAATTGAACCGAGAGGGCCAAGACTCTATAACTACTATTATATTGAAGAAATTGATTTAATGTGCATCTGTGTGTTAATTCTGGTGAACACTCTCGTTTACCTTTGTGTGTTAATTCTGGTGAATACTCTCGTTTAATCTCTGTTTTGACACTTTAATTTTAAATCTTATTGTTTATATGCTAATCACGATCATTTAGTATTAATGGCGGAGGAATAGACCATAGGGATAGAAGAGTACGGAGTTACAGGATCGTGGGTAAAGTCCGACGCTGACTCCTATCCATTGATCTTAATGTCAAAATTTTAGGTCCCAGTAAACTGTGGGGGTTAGGCCTGTATTTAGACCATGTGTTAATTGAAGACCCACAAGCCATAGGATTTAATGGCCTCTAATATCCAATAGACATCGGGACATAAAGAGATCAAACTTTAACTCCAAAGTCGGACCCAAAATTTTATAGACCCAGGATTATATTCCTTATTAGCTCCATAATAGCGGTTAAGTGTCACGCAAGTTCACCGACTGATATCGTTGTGAACTGCTTGATCCAACGCACTTTGATCAATGGTGGAGGATCAACAGATTTTTTTGTTGATCGGGGTGAGTGATGACTATTAGATAAAGAGAGAAGAGATTCACGGTGTAGAGTGAAGCGCTATTTCTAAAGGAAAGTCAATGTGGGATGACATATTTTCAGGGAAAGGTAGGACCCTCAGTGTAAAGTAAGCACGTACAGAATCCAATACAGTGCATATGATTGGTTATAAAGTAACCAATAGTCTATTTTTAAGGGTACCACCTTGTTTTCGTCAGCCTCCTACGTCAGGATGAGATCAAAATGAGTTTCCTCACCTTCTTTAAAGCCTAACATTTTAATAATTTGGGAGAACAAATCTAAAAGAAATAAAATAGAGATCAAATGAATTTGTTCATGAATATGATAAGCTCTTTAAATACTTACTAAGTCAGATTACATACACTAACGACAGGAATATACTAGTAAAATGGTATATGGCTGGACTATTTCAGAAAATCCATGGGCCACTTTGAATGCATGAAATCGAGACATGTGAAGAAGCTCTCAAAATAGCCTAGTGAATTTTGCAAGATGATGAAAATCAATCAGTCAATTCACTAAACAATAAGAAAATTGAAGATAGATTAAACCAACTACAAAACTCTCTTCCGCAGTTATCTCACCAATAGAACCATGTATGGTGCGCTAATATCCATATTGAAGCACATACCAAAGATACATGTAGATTCTTATACTATTTTGACTAAGACCTTAAAAGGATACAAACCAATGTGTATTGTGACATCTATTAAACTACGTCTAACCACTCCAATAAATATTTCTAGTATAGCCTAAAAAATTCTAAACCAAAATGGTGTGCAATCTGTGAAGACAATGTACATTCCACCCAGGAATTTCCATTGAATGTAAAAACTAAACCCAATTATCATGATGTATATCATAAATAGGCCACTGAAAAATGATCCAAACAACTTCCATTCGAGTATAGAGGATGAGGTTGAGGAGGCGATGGTGGTCAACAAGGGATTTACAACAATAGAGGTCATGGTCGAGGGTAAGGTCGTGGGAGGTTTTACTGCTATACTTGCTCAAAGAAAGGACATTTCATGAAAAAATACCATTTAAAATATAAAATTGACTTATTCTTATGCAACATGTGTGGTACGGATGACAACTCGCTAGAAGACTGTGCAAAAATCATGTAAAAAGTTTTAAATAAAAGATCCATTAATTTATTGCAAGTTGTCGTGAAGCATGAGATATTGAACTAGAAAAACCTTCATGTATTTACAAGGTCAGGAGCTTGAAGAGATAACGATGATCAAAATAAGTAGTTGATCTCACCTGTCAAGAATTAAATAAAGTATCTAGATGTACAATAACAAAATAAAATAATGTATCGAGTAGTTGAATTGTTTACAATACAAAGTCAATATCAAAGTATATCTAAGAACCTAATCTTAGAAGAATTTCTTAAGATTCTAAAGGAAGAAAAATCTCTTGCCCGACTTGTTGAACTATTGAATATGTTTAAAAATTATAACAAAAAAACAAAAAGAGGAAGAAATGTGAGACAAATTTCTCATGGTAACTAGACAAATGAACTTGGCAAATAATTTGACATTGAAATAAATGGTTTTATCATTAAACAAGTATTTATTGACTTCGGATATTAAGTAAATATTTTACCGAGAGACACACAGATGGACATGGGATGACCAATTCTACATAGAACAACTAATTATCTTAAATTGGTTGACCAAAGATTCATTGAACTAATCAACACACTACAACAAGTTCAAACATCAATAATGGGTATCCCAACAATAGTTAGCATTGAAGTTATCAACTTAGTCGATGACATTACTACTTGTCCAATGCTAGTTGTCCAACTATGGAGATGAAGAATGAAGGAGAATATATCACTAGAAAAAGATAGAATCAAATGAAAAGGAAATAAAAAATGGATTATCATTCCTTTAGATCCTTGTGAAGGAAGTCCTTGCGTAGAGTCTACCGATGAAGGAGCTGAAATCATAAAATTGTACTAATTGCTACATGATAAGCATGATAATCGGCAACCAAATTATCTGGAAAAAATCTTAATTAGATCTCATATTTCAATACAACATAAATCAAATAGTGTATTATATGAATGACAAATCGAGAATTATGAATCAAAGGAAAGTGAGTGTTGGGCTAAACAAGCTATCCCAACATCAAAATTTTGGCCTTGTTATTCTATTGATGTTGTACCAATCATACGAGAAAATAAATAATCAGAAACATCATCCTTACCCTTGATTGATTTAAAAATTGACTCTAGTTCTCAAAAAGAAAGGACATCTCGGTTACCCATGTAGAAAAAGTAATGAAAGAAATTGGTGAACAAGGACGAATGCATAATCGAGTGCAAAAATTTATTGGTGAGGCAACAACATGGTTGGTTACACATTCACCCCTAATTCAGAGCTACATGACTCCAACCTCTTATTTTAATGAGATATTTGGATGGATAAATTTATCTGCAAAATAAAATATACCAACTTTTAGTGCTGGTTAGGATCCGACTGAACACATGAATCTCTGCGAATCAGAATCAAGAAGAATCAGATATAGGATGAACATGTCTTGCGACACATGTTCCCAAACACATTGTATATATTTCAAAAAAGTGGTACAGTCTAGAAGAAGCAAGGGTCCAATCCCTTCAATGGAAGGAATTAAAATAAAACTTCATTAAAGATTTTGAGTTTCAGCCAAAGGTGGAAGAACTAAAGGATGCAGTCCAAAAAATTAAAGAATTTGTACTATAAAAACCAGTTGATCCAAAGAATTTAATGAGTAATTCATTAACCAACAATTAATTTTCCTTTAATTGTGATCACAAGGAAACCAATTGGTTAGAAATGGAAGAATCACCCATTGTTCGCCACAATTTTACCTTGAATAAGAAACATCTAGAAGATTCTATGAACATTCAATCAATATACAAAGTCGATAAACAAGATATAGATAAAACAGAAAAGGTATACTTCCCATCAGCATATAAGGAGATCAAATTCGGGGACCAATAACTTGATGAATCTAAGGCCCCCGAACAAATGGACACAAAATTTAAAATAAAAGAAGTAGACATATCAAATAGCAACCGACCAAAAATCGCCCACGTGATGAATATTGGTTGCAGAAACAAATATTGTAATTTGTCAACTTGCTTAAAGAGTATAAAACTGTATTAGCTCGAGATTACAAATATTGAAAAGGGTTAGTCAAAGAAATGGGAGAAATAAAGATTAATCAGACCCTAGGAGAGAAGGGAATAAAGAAGAGACCGTATAAACTAGATCATAAATACAAGCCTATTGTATAATAATAAATAGAAGGAATGCTCGCTTCTGGTATAATATACCTGATAGAAACATGAGAATGGGAAGGTGCTATGCTTTTTCAACCAAGAAAACATTACCCAACAAGGCTATGCATTGGCATTGACTATCATGGATTAAAAAGGCTAACACTCATTGATCCATTTGCAACTCCCTTCGCTGATGATATCATTAATGAAGTAGCATGAGATGAATGTTATTACTTTACAAAAGGATTTTGGAGGTACAATAAAGTACCCATAGCAGAGGAAGACCAAGAGAAAACAACATTTGTAACGAAATTCAGCTCTTTTGCATATAAGTAAAAGTTGTTCGAGGTGAAGAATTCACTAACAATATTATTCATAATTATCATCAAAGCATTCTAGGAATATATTTTTAAGAACATGGCAATTTATTTTGATGACTAGACAATCTACACACTATTAGAGGACAATATTCAGTGGCTAAGGTTAATGCTCGCAACATGTAGATAGATACCGTTGTCTCTTAACATAAAAAAATTCATTTTTGCAACTCCCATTGGAATACTACTTGGTCACATCGTCTCAAATGACGAAATTAAAGTCGATATGGAAAAAATAAAAGTAATTCTAGACATGAAACCCCTATATAATCAGTAGAATATTGAAATACTTCTAGGACACATAAGGTATTATAGAATATTCATTCTAGACAAATTATCATGACACACAAGTTGACATGGAAATAAATGGTTTTATCGTTAAACAAGTATTTATCAACTTCGGATCTCAAGTAAATAATTTACCGAGAGACAAATGGATCAGCATGGGATGGCCAAGTCTAAACAAAACAACTAATTATCTTAAATTGGTGGAACATAGATTCATTGAACTAATCGAAACACTATCACAATTTCAAACATCAATAATGGGTATCCCAATGGCAGTTAACTTTGAGGTTATCAACTTAGTCAACGACATTACTACCTGTCCAACATTAGTTGTCTAACTATGGAGATGAATAATGAAGGAGAATATATCACTAGAAAAAGATAGAATCGAATTAGAATGAAATAACAAAAGGATTATCATTCCTTTATATCCTTGTGAAGGAAATCCTTAGGTAGAGTCTACCAATGAAGAAGCTGAAATGAGAAAATTGTACCAATTGCTACATGATGAGCATGATAATGTGCAACCAAATGCTCTGGGAAAAATCTTAATTGGATATCCTCTTTCAATACAACATAACTCAGATAGTGAATTATATGAATGACAAGTCGAGAACTATGAATCAACAACACTGAAACTCAAAATCAATCACCACTGCACTACAACCACCAAATACATATGCATCAACTAATCATTGAAACTCAATCATCAATCTCTGGATTACCCACAACTGAATCATTGAAAGCCCATCATCACTGAAGCAAATAACAATCAATCAATCTGAACATTCAGAATACTTTCATCAAAACACAATTACCAGAACATAGAGTAGAACCTAGAACTCTACAACAACCACTAGAACTAAATGCAAATTCAAATATCATATTTGATAGTGTATACACTACTTTGATGATTTGAACCAACGTGTATACATACTTTTACCAAAGCAAACCAACGTACAGATCTGAAAATGCTAACTTAAAACAACACAACTATTTCAGACTTTAGTCATACCCAGATAAAAACATTTTCAGTGTAAATCTCGCGTTAGCATTTAGATATAGACTATCCATGATGAAATCATATAATAATAATTCATTTCAGATCCTGATCCATCATTACATCTCATCCCTCATCAACAGCTAAGGTTCATCCTTAGTTCAGACTAAGCAAAGCACCATAAACCCATAACATGCATATTTTATTTTGATCACACTCTTCATAAGATATTCATAAATTTCACATCTAGCCTAATGATATTCTCCTCCTTATATACTCTTAGGCCTTTCTCAATACCTTGGACCAAAACCACTTAGGACCAATACCTTGGACTAGATACCTAGGGTCAATACCTTGGACCAAATATCTCAGACCAAATACCTTGGAGCAATACCTTGGATCAAAATACCTTGGACCAAATACCTCAGACCAAATACCTCAAACCAAATGCCTTGGATTAATACCTTGGACCAAAATCTTGGTTTTCCAACATGTATGCACTTTTCCTTCTGTGAAAGTGCATATATATGTATACAGTCCTTTTGTTCTATTAACCCGTGTGTATACACTTCTTGGACAAAGTGAACCAATGTATAATTCTTAAACCACTCTCTTTCTTCAATCTCTAGAGTCTGATCTATAAGTTAACCTGTTGCACTATGAACTGTGATCTGTTTGGGTTGCCATCAAGGACAACACGTATATCATAATGCCAACAATCTCCCCCTTTAGACCTGATTGCAACAACAACACCAAGACACTTTCCCCCTTTGACATCAAGGGTAGAGTGCATACCAAGATATTCTCCCCCTGAGTACATGTTGAATTCTCTTATTAAGCTCCCTCTTTGTACATGTTGAGTTTCACTAAACCGTCCATGCTCCCCCTAAGCACATGCAGAGTCCGCAATGAATATTTTTCAAAAAAATAACATGACTCTATAACTCAACTAAGTGAGTATGACCTTCCTATCACAATGACTCATATATACATCAATCTCCCAACCAAGTGTGGATACACCAAATGTTTATACATGAGTGAAATAGAAATTATTACATCATCCTTCCCATGCATAGTGGGGCTACAAATTAGGTCTTTTCATGACCTTTAGATCAGATGATATACATGACATTTATATCAAGGACCAACAATCTAAACAAGACCATGATAGTCATTAGAAACTATCGTACACCATATATGATCTACACCATTAGCATCTTTCAACAACATCAAGATCAACAACATGTATATGTACATCATCAAAAAAGTCATCTGAATCAAAACAACTATGTGGATCAAGCACTATACGCATCTTCAAGTACCAAGATTGTCTAATATAATGGAAACAATGCATTATTAGAAGCATATTCTCCCCTTGAACATGTGCCAACTGTTCATTGTAAGATCTGATTATTGCAAATATCAGTGAGAATCGTCAAGGCATCATCATTAATCAAATATACATAAACTTTTTTAGCACCTTGTGAGCACCAACATATTTCCACATATCATCAGTAGATTGTAGCCATGATCAAACAGAGCAGATAATTGGCTGAACCATATCAGACTCCTTTTCCTGAGTCTATCCCACTGCTTTTTCTTCAAAACACCATATACGTGATTATCCAGGTTCTAACTCGCATATATATGTGACTATACTTCATGAAACCCACGTATAATAACCTTCCTCTGAAAAAAATGGATTTAACAATAGCATGATGCAGCAACTACTCCGAGCTTTTGATTGAGAAATTCAAATGTTTCTCTGGGTAGTGGTTTAGTGAATATATCAGCAACCTATTCTTTGGAGGGAACATACTCTAATTTGACTCCAATTTGACCTTTTGTTGAAGCACTTTTTCTCGTATAAAATGGTACTTTAAAGAAGTCTGATTTTACATCCAGTTGATATACTTTGAATTTTTGAAAACTAGAAAGAGTAAGAAACATCCTTATGTCTTCAAGTCTAGCAACAGGTGCAAATGTTTCTTCAAAATCTA
Source organism: Pinus tabuliformis (assembly GCA_031772625.1). Taxonomy (NCBI): domain Eukaryota; kingdom Viridiplantae; phylum Streptophyta; class Pinopsida; order Pinales; family Pinaceae; genus Pinus; species Pinus tabuliformis. Next base: position 1,071,690,982 of record CM062807.1, on the reverse strand, counting down.
TACCTTCTTGTTCGGCATAGCCTTTACAAACAAGTCTTTCCATGTTTCTAATTACTTCTCCATTTCCATTCAACTTATTCATAAATATCCATTTTGTTCCTATAATATTTTTATCATGAGGTCTAGGAATTAATTCCCAAGTATCATTCTTTCCAATTTTCTCAAGTTCTTCATCCATGGCCTTGACCCAACTGTTATAGCTCCAAATCTCACTCTTCTGGTTTGTGATGCTGTACTCATGGCCTAGGGCAACCCCTCCTTCCAGACTTGGTCCTAAAATTAAAAAAAAAATGTTTTATCCCTTATACGCGACATTGCACTGAGTTAAACGCGTGTATACGTGGGTATGTGTATAGCCAACCTGTGTGTATGTATTAAAACACTTAAAAAAATATAACACTCCTTATTTTCAGGCAGAGATCGCCGGTTTTACCTGCTGATCACTTGTTACTGCCCGTGGCCCAACTGTTCCCAACCAACTCCTAACTAAAAAACTATTTTGGAGATGGTATAAAAAGACCTCAAAGGGAAGGGGGGGAGAGAGGAGAGAGAAAGGTTATTATGCTGAGATTTTTCCCTTGACCAGGTCTGAAGTCCCTTCTGCCTTCTTCACTTCCCCCATTTTGTACAGGAAACCTTTGTTTCCTTGTGTGTTGATGTTCATCCACTATTTATGACATCATGGAGAGAGTCATGGAAGGAGTTTGTTAGAGGCTTGAGGCTGGAACGGATCCAGAAGGAAGCTTTGCTTGGAGCCTGCTGAAGGTGACTCAGGTGAAAATATTCCTTTTTATGTACTTTATTTGTCTATAATAAAAGAAGCACATGTCTTGGTTCCCAAAATGAATCTTTTTTATGTTAATGATATTCATGTTTAAAATTCATATATAAAAGGTTGTTTGGATTTCATAACTAACTACCTTTCTTTATAACATGAAGATGGTTTCTTTATTAGTTTTGTCCCTGTACTGATGTGTTCTTTGAATTGGTTGTTTTGCAGGACAAAAGAGAAGCAGGGAACTCCAAGCAGGGTTTGGACCCTAAGGGCCTTCTCAAACATAGGACCAAAGGTACGTACCCTTATCATAGAATTTTCTTACAATAGCATAATGGCTATATGAATGCATGTTTCTTTGAATAGATAACTTTCAGTCTGCTAGGGTGTCAACCCCAAAATCCCTAGGGGAACATTTCCCTCTATCAGAATTGGAAACTCCGCTGGGGACAACACTCTTGTTGTTCCTAGTTTGGTTGTTTTCAAGCCAATCATGGCTCAACTGCCTTGTCTGCTTGTTGTTACTGTCTGGTCTGTTCTTGAACTTTAAGCTTTGCCAGTTTCTTCAGTTTGTTTTTTTTATTTTTTTTGAAGCTTTTCATATACGTTGTTTTTATTAGATACAGAGGTGTATATACGCTTGTTTCTTTGAGTGAACCCGCGTATACGCAGGTTTCCTCAGACACAGTCGCGTATACACGCAATCTGTACTTCAGTACAGTCGTGTATATATTGCAATTTTCAAGATTTATAAATCTTTTTAGTCTCTGAAGGTTTGTTTGGTGGTTTGAGTTAGTCTGAAACAGTCATTTTCCAATATCAGTTATTTGTTTTACAGTGAGCAACTCGTTCTGAATTCTCTCTGATTATAAGGAGTATTGGTCTTGTTTTTTTGTTGATTGCAAGCGTTATCATTTTTTGCTAAAGCGCGCAAGATTTCTTGCTAGGAATCTGTTGAAGCCCCGAAAATTGGGTCGACAACAAGGGGGATACCCACCCGGTCCGGACCTTGGTTGGCAGCTCCTTATCCGTTTGGTATAGCGGGTCCGAATGGAGATAATGGGACCAGTTTCCCAATTTAAGGGTGTGTGTGTGTGTGTAGAGTTGGATGATGCTGATCTAAGAGTACTTAAAGCTAATTTAACTCAAACTTCTAAACTAACTCTATGCTATTGTAATCTAATGAGAAACAACACATCTAATCTACGCTAACCCATGGTGAATTTCTTCTATTATGCGATCTAAAAAGATTTCAAACAATAACTGGTAATAAATATCATTCAGCTATCATAAAAATAGAAATCGATTAAGATAAACTACTTTGCATAAAACGTTAGGCAAAACAGTTGTGAACAACATATCGCATAATAAGTTATTCATATATCAGACATAAATAAATGACTCCAGCGTACAAAAGTGCCAAATGGTAACTCATACATTCATGCAGTAGCATATAAACAACTAAAAACTGTATATTACTTTAAGAATATAAACAGAAACAGTCAAGAGATAAAAGTACCATTTATGACTGGTTCCACTCATAAGCTTCAAGCAACAATGATTTATCTCTCCTTTCTCTAACATCTACTAAGAGTACAGAAGTGAAACATCAGTAGCAGATATCAAATGCAAGCACTCATAAACCTTGATCCATCCATTCATCAAAACCCCCTCCGAGGGTGCAAAAGTGCATGTTTTGAGGACAAGTTTTTTGACAAATTTTTGGACCCTTCTCCTAATGCCTGAGAAGGGTTTAAATACTGCTAACTAATTAACTTAATTACATAAATTTAGGATACGGTTTTAAATGACCGTGCTTCTGCTAAAGAAAAACTATTTCTAAAAATTGAATCTAATTCGTAACCATTTATGTATTTGCTCCTTAGTGCTGCAAGCATGCAACATTCGCCTGGGAAGAGTCGGCTGGTCGCCCTCTGCTTTTGTTTGAGCTATGGGAATAGAAATAACAAGCGCTGACACCACTTTCTGGTAAACTAGAAGATATTTTCGAGAATCTTCCTCTGGCTGGGTGCATTCACTGCGTGTATACTTGGTAATAACACAAATTTCTCTCAAACTGATTATGCTTTTGCTATTTCGGTTTTCGGCCTTGCGAATGACTGAATAAGTTAGGGACTTTTCTCTCTGAACAATTTTCTGCATCGAAAACTGCCTCCGTTCTTTGTTCCAAGCTTTTCTGATGCGTTTTCCTTCTTTAGCGCCATTTTTCTTTTTGCTTTACTGAGCATAAGCTTCAAGATCTTTTGTAAACATGTTTCTTTTGTGCGCTTTTGACTCTGGGCATTGGATGGCCTATTGACATCAGAATCTATTGAGTGATACTCTGGGATTTGTGGTCCTGTTGCATGCGGCATCCATTTATGAAGGGATCTCTTCTCTGTTCTCCGAGCATTTGATGCTTTCCCCTTTTCCTTAGATGTTTCCTGCACATTGCTTCATGTTATTTCCTGTCTTACAGTTTACGCAAAGGAAAAGAGTAATGATAATAAGGATTGACATGAAAGCTTTAAGATCTTATGAATGCATAATCATGACACCTATAACGAACTGACTCTTCGAAAAACACAAAACTGTCCTTCTTGAATACTTTGGTGTACATTCATTAATTTCTTTTAAGGCGCGCGCCCAATTTTGGTTTACGGACAGCTTTCCTTGAATACTGTGTTGAGGAAAATTTGCGATGGGTGATTTCTGCGACTCGCATCACAACATCGCGGATCGCGTCGTCAGGATGTGTCATCGCAGAAATTCATGATCGCATTTATCGCAAATCGCATTCATCGCAAATCGCAGTATTGCAGATCGCAGATCGCGCTTAGTCATTGAATCATTGTGTGCTGCTTACGCGATGTTGTGATATGCGACGTCGTATATCGGCTGTCGGAGATTTCTTAAGATTTTTCTTTTAAGAGCGCTTCATAATGTATGCGATGCGATGAATTTCACGTCGCTTCTTCGCAGTTTATTATGCTCATAAGAAAATGTTTTATTCTCTTCTTGCGATGCGATACAGTTTTAAGGAGTTGAATACAAAAATTTTGAAAAAATGTTTTTTGGATTTTTTATTAAGGGTCCCCATTTCTTTGGTGTTATTGCTAATACCAAACAAAGAGGGGGGTTGTTGGTGGCTACAACAATGGCGATTCACTGGGAAGAACCAGTTATCTCTGCTTTTCTATTGAATTTTAACTTCCAAAGCAGAAAAATTTTCATAATTCTAAATTTTGTTATGGACAGATAGAGTACATTATGCCTTATCCTATCAATGATATTTTGTTTCATCCTTTTTCTATTCCAATTGTTTGCTTCCTCAGACTTTGTCCTTGCATTTACATCAGCCATTACTTGGTCTTTTAAAGATAAAATAAGGTCTTATCTGTGTGTTGGCTTTTAAAATATGCTCATTTGTCGTAGGTAGAGCCTCTGCTGCCAGCAGGCGTCCATAGCCTCGACAGGGTTACCTGTTACCCAGTAATGATCCTTTATCCTGCTTAAGGCTATTTACAACTTTTCAGAGAAAAACACATTTTGACACTTTTTCCTTTTTTACTCTCTAAAGAACAATGTCTTGGCTTGGTGGCCAAATTATGACACAGTCATTCACTTGATTTACACTTTTGCTGAACAAGCTGGCTCGTGATGAGACCCCTTGTCTTTTGATTGCAACAATCTTGAGTCATTGCCCTGTTTTGGTGGACAGTATTGGCAAAGTCAGCAAGTTATAATATCTGTGATCATGATAAGCCCGCTCGTGATGAGACCTCTTATTCTTTGAGATATAGTGTTTTCTCAAATTGTTCCCCTAAATGCTGCGATTTTCTTTAGCAGGGAGGAAATCATTCTTTTTCCTTAAGAAAGCTCTGGACGACAATAATAGAGTTTGAAAACAGCAGTTTTACAGAGAATATTTATTTTGTTATTGATACCTTTCATTGTGCTGATATAAAACAATTTCTTCGCTAAAGGTTGTTTTCATCAAATTTTTTGAAGTTGAGACTAGTATCATATCTACGCTAAAGTAACTCTATCTGTCAATAATAAAGATCAGATTTTTTGAAAAATTTTACTACTTGTACAAGCGAAAAAAAAAAAAAATCTGATAGAGAATTGGTGTCTTTTTCGTGAGCCCCTGTAGTAACCATCTACAACTGGTTTTATTATAAAAAAAGAAAAAAGAAAAAGAAAAACTAAAACTATCCTACAGAATAGAAGAGTAATCTTCTATGGAAAATATATTTTAAGGAGTTTTCCATTAATAGGCAAAGAATCCCTTCTACCTGCTAAATGCTGCAACACAAACATTGATGGGCCTATGACTTCTACAATCTGAAAAGGACCAAGCCACATCTTCTGAAATTTTGTATGTTTGCCCTTTTCTTCATGAGCCTTATCCCATTTCAAAACTAGATTTCCCATCTAAATTTTTTTTCTGGTCATTATGCTTGAATCAAAAGAGGATTTTATTAGCTCTTGGTGATGAGCATGGGTTTTCTTAGCTTGTTCTCGTCGTTCTTCTAACTTAATTATTTCCATTTGTCTTAATTGTAAGGAGGAAGTAGATACTTCATCGATGTATTGTACTAAAGACAAGGAGGGGATCACTAAGTGAGTTGGGAGAACCACTTCTTTCCCATAAACTAAATTAAAGGGAGAAGTGCCGATTGAAGCTTTCTTCGTTATTCTATCTGCCCATAAAGCATTTACCAAAGTTTTGTGCCAATTCTTTTGGTTCTGGTCAACTGTTCTTTTAATAATCCTGATTAGGTTTCTATTTGTTGACTCAGCCAATCCATTACCTTGCGGATAGTAGTTGGACGAATATTTTAGTTTGAACCCTCTTTTAAGTGCAAACTCAGTCATTGCATTCCCAGAAAAGTATGAGGCATTATCAAACATTAAAGCTGTTGGCAATCCAAACCTAGCAATTATAAATTGATCTATGAATTCAATGATGCTTTCAGAATTAGCTGTCTTGAGAGGAACTGCTTCTACCCATTTAGTAAAATAATCTGTTGCCATGAGGATGTATCTATGCTGCTTAGAAGAGTGAGGAACGATCTCACCTATTATGTCCAAGACACACTGACTGAATGGTTGATCAATGTTTATCGGCTGTAGTGGCATGGACGGTTTCTTCTGTCTCCCTGCAGTAGTTTGGCAGACTTGACATTTCCTCACATAACTGTGTGACTCTTTGAACAGCGTGGGCCAATAATATCCTGCACGTAAGATTTTATGTGCAGTAGCATCTCCAACATAGTGTCCGCCTGCTGGTCCATCGTGGAGTTCCTGCAAAACCTTTTCGGCTTTAGTTTTCTCAAGACACCTAAGAAGAACAGAATCGTAATTCCTTTTAAACAGAACATCATTTATGAGCTGATATTGTTTAGCTTTCAATCTCAGAGCTCTTTTCTTGGTGTGATCCAGGTGTGATGGAGCATACCCATTCTTAAGATAATAAATGGTGTCAGCATATAATGATTCTGCATTGTTTAGGCTTACCTCATACATTTGTACCTCTTCAGATGAATTTTCAGGAATTTGCGATGCTCCAGCCAACATTTTGCAGAAGCCTTGACCTCTCACAATGCTTGTTGGTTTGATCTCAAGGTCGTGTTCTTGTAAAGGAGTGATACAATTTGCTCTTTTTTCACCCACATCCTTCTGTATTAGAAGATTTCATACCGCTGGAAACAGTATTATGACCTTAGTATGGGTTTTAAGTAAGAAATGTCTGAAATATTTGACCGCTTTGAAAACAGCATATGCATGTTTCTCCACGTCTAAATAGTTGAGTTCAGCACCTTGTAAAATCGATCTAAAAAATGCGATTGGAGCTTCCGCTTTCTCTTGATTTGCTTGAGTTAGAATCGCGGCATATGATTTCTTTGAGGCAAATGTGTATAAGATAAAAGATTCTGAAAAATCCGGGGTTGCTAAAGATGGAGCGTTAATGATAGATTGTTTGATCAGGTTGAATGCCTCATGCTCATCTTGACCCCATTTAAAATTTGAATTCTTTTTAATCATGGTTTGCAAAGGAGAAACAATTCGTGAAAAATCTGGGACAAACCTCTTCACAAAATTGATTTGACCAAGGAAAGATTGCATGGCTTTTTTATTATGAGGTAGGGATATTTCAGAAATTTCTTTGATTTTGTCAGGCTCAAAGTGAATACCAGATTTTGATACAATGAGTCCTAGAAGTTTTCCTTCACTTAATGCGAAAAACGATTTCTTTGGGTTAAGTGAAATCCCATACCTTAAACATCGTTGAAAGATTTGTTTTAAGTCTTTGAGATGGTCGCTTCGCTTCTTGGAGTACACTGTTATATCATCCAAATAAATTAGTATAGATTTATTGACTAAACCCTTGAATGCGATGTCCATGGCTCTCTGAAATGTAGCGCTGGCATTGATCAAACCAAATGGAATCTTCTGATATTCGTATGTGCCCAATTTAGTTCGGAATGTAGTTTTTAACTGATCACCGGGATGTACTAGCACTTGATTGTATCCTGAAAATCCATCCAAAAAAGAGATTAGTTATGAGCCTGCTACTGCCTGTAATACCTGCTCCATAGGTGGGAGGGGAAAATTGTCTTTTTGACAGGCTTTCTTGAGATTCCGAAAATCGATGCAGATTCTAATATCTCCGTTTTTCTTTCTAACGGGTACCATATTGGAGACCCATTTGGAATGTCTGACGGGGAAAATTATTCTGGCTTTTAATAACTTATTTAGCTCAGTTTTTATCTGATTTTCTAAATTGGGGTGGATTTTTCTAAGTTTCTGTTGGACGGGTTTTTCGTTATCAATCATAGGGATAGTATGTTGAATGGTAGAAGTGTCGTATGTCTTCAGGTCATCGTAATTCTAGGCAAAAACATTTTTGTATTGTCTCAAAAGACGAATATACGCTAGTTTTTCTTCAGGGGCTAGGCCGTGGCCTAGATTAACATTTTTTGGTTTATCATCGATTCCCAGGTTTAATAATTCGTAGTTCAGAGTTGAACTGTAGAGCTTAGAATTGGTAGACCTTTTAAACCGACTTTTCAAAAAATATAAGTCTTCCAACTTAATCACTGATTTAGGTATAGCATTATCAATGCTATCTTGTTGTATTTGTCAATCGTGATGGTCTTCGTCAATTATTTGATTGGAGTAGGATCCTTCAGAAGTGAGGAAATTTACAATATCAGGATCGTCATTGAATACTCTCCAATTTGTAATGTTGTCAGGGATGGACGGTCTAAAGATTAATTCTATTGAGAATCTATCTGGACTAAAATCTTCGGAGGGAATAAGTCTAGAGGCTATGTTAGCTAAAAGGTCTGCACTCGCATTTTGGAGTCTTGGGATTGACGCAATATTGAATGCTATGAAATGCTCAGTTAGATCTTGTACTAAAGATTGATAGTGTTTCAAATTGCCTGATAGGCAATGTATGGTGTTACGTACCTGTTTGACTACAATCTCAGAGTCTCTGAAGACTTGAAGATACTTGACGTTCAGCCCTATTGCTTTGTATAGGTCTTGCACCAAGGCCTCATATTCCGCTGTATTGTTTGTGCAATCGAATTCAAGTCTGCATGTAAGCATGGTCTTATTTCCTTCTGGGCTAATGAGAATGCATCCTGCTCCTACTCCTTCGTTAGATTTAGAGCCATCAAAATATAATTTCCAAAACAGAGATGTATTTACAGGTTTGTCTACAAAATTAACACACTTTGAATTATCAGTTTGGGAAAAATTTTCGACTTGGGACAAAACAGAATTTTCTAAGTAAGGTGATATATGAGCATTGAAATTTCCGAGGAAAGAATCTACCGAGTAATTCCCTATGATACTATTGTTATATGCTATTGCTTCATTTTCTCCCTCCAATTCCGTCACTATGTACTTCTGGTGTAACTCTCGTTCAACCTTTATTTGATTCGGTTTACCATTGTAGGGTAACCACATGTGCGACCAGTCGGTTGAGAAGTATCCATGGAGTTTTTCGGACCAAACCCTGCTAAGAATTAAGCCATAGAATTCTGGGATATCAGCTACTGGAATGTCAATAACCTGACATACCTTCGGGTTAGATGACAATCTTATGGTCACTTGATTAAGTTCACCAATCACTTCGACTTGAGATCGATCAAGTTGAACTATGCGCACTGTGGATTTTTGTGGTTGAACATTCAACTTGGCACATATTGATCTGGGTAAAATATTCGTTGAAGCACCGGAATCTACCAAACAATTGTGCACATTTTTATTGAAAATCTCATAAGTGAGAAGAAAAGGGGGAGTGTGAGACCTTGATCTTCCTCCAATCAAGACGATGTCATTTGGATCAATCTTATTGATCGTGTTGGTTGGAGGTCTTCCCATGTTTTGGGAAGCTACAGCTGTAGGCAAAGATGTAGTAGGTACAGCATGTAATTCTTTCATCATTATCTTCTGTTGATGTTTCAATTTGCTCAATTCATAAAGAGTGATATTAACCCTAGTCTTTTTCATGTCATCAATAATATTGTATTCCATTTCATCTGACACTATCAGTGTTCTTGATGGAGGTGTTTGATCTGGTTGGACTGGGCTAGATTGAGTCACTTTAGCAGTCGTTTTCTTTGTTGCGACTTTATCTTTTGCTGCAGGGCTTGCGCCCTTCTGCTTAGGGGTAGTTTGGGGAAGATCAAGTTGATTTTTGCTTCGTGTGCTAACTGGAAATGCTTCTTGATCTTCTTCTTGTGGGAGGATGAAATCCCACATCCTTGTAGTTCCACAACTTCTTCGTCATCGGTTTGCCCTTCAGTGGTACTCTCTTCTTCTTCCTCTTCTTCGGATTCGACATTTGAGATAGCATTGGGTGGTTTCACATCCATTGAAGGGCCTCTTTTAAAAGCTCTGTAAGGCTTTTTTGAAGAAGTTTCTGCTACTTGTTTTTTTATGTCAATCATCTCATTGGACATGGTCTTTAATACTTTTTCAATCCTTCCAAATTGAAAGGATCTTTCATTTGTTTCTTCTTGGAGTCTTCCTTGAAGGTGACTTTTTTAGATTTGTGTTCCTCTATCGGAAATCTCTTTTCCAGGGCTACTACGCGTTTCTCTACTGCTATCGCTTCTGTCAGGTTTTCAACTAAGGTTGTTTTATTCGCCCTATCCATGAACATTGCTAAGTTTGATGGTAAGGCCATAATATACCATTCACATCGTACTTCTTCACTGGGTTGGAAAGCAGTGGGAATTTTTTTGAGGATTTTATTGAACCGTAAATTGAAATCTTTGATGGGTTCTCTAGCCTCGGCTTTAAGATTGGATAGGTCATTGATTAATGTTGTCGTTGATCTGTCATCACCAAACTTGGTAAGGAATTGAATTTGAAAAATGTCCCAACTTGTGATAGACTCGGAAGGTAATGAAAAGTACCATGACCCGGCTGTTCCTTGCATTGTATAGGGAAAAAGCCGAACAACAACATCCTCGTTGGTAACTCCGTTGAGATTTACAGAAAGCATGAAATTGTTAATGTGCTCTTCAGCTAGCATGCCTGTTTCTGGATTGAATTTGGGTAGCCATTTCTCAGGATGGGCCAGTATTTGGCTCAGGGGTGGAGGCATTAAAACTGCCCCAGGATTGTTCCATGGGGACTGGGCCATCGTTGAGCCGCTAGTAAATGAAAGTGCAGAGGATGATCCCTGACGCTGGGAAGATGAAGATATTATGATATTAGATGATTGAAGAAGAGGGGTTGTGGAAGATGGATGAGTGGTTTGGAATGAAGATGTGGGTGGCTAACTTCACGGTGAGGGAGTTGAAATGGACAATGTAGATGAAAGAGTCTCACTGTCATACTCTTGTGGTGTTTTCCTTGCTCTTTTCTTGGTGGGGAGAGGGAATTCAGTTGGCTGGATGCCAAATTTTTCACTCTTTAATCTGGTCAGGGGATGAGCAGGATTGTATTGTGAAGTCATGCTGCTTTGAGATTTATCAGACCTCTGTGTAGAAAGAGAAAATCCCTGGAGTTTTCGAATCAGAGTTTGAACTTCAGGGGGTTCAATCGTAGATTGGTCTGAAATATTAGGGTATGTAGCAGCTGTTAATACTCGAGCGACCTCTGACTCTGGATTTAAATGTACTGGTGAAGTCGGGGGAGTTGATGAGGGCGATTTACTCTCAGAATGTTATTTAGATTTTGATTTAGGTGCCATTCATAGTTCGGGCCCTCCTTCTAGCGCCAAATATGTTGAAGCCTCGAAAATCGGGTCGACAACAAGGGGGATACCCACCCAGTCCGGACCTTGGTTGGCAGCTCCTTATTCGTTTGGTATAGCGGGTCCAACTGGGGATAATGGGACCAGTTTCCCAATTTAAGGGTGTGTGTGTGTGTAGAGTTGGATGATGTTGATCTAAGAGTACTTAAAGCTAATTTAATTCAAACTTCTAAACTAACTCTATGCTATTGTAATCTAATGAGAAACAACACATCTAATCTACGCTAACCCAGGGTGAATTTCTTCGATTATGCGATCTAAAAAGATTTCAAACAATAACTGGTAATAAAGATCATTCAGCTATCATAAGAATATAAATCGATTAAGATAAACTACTTTGCATAAAAAGTTAGGCAAAAAAGTTGTGAACAGCATATCGCATAATAAGTTATTCATATATCAGACATAAATAAATGACTCCACCGTACAAAAGTGCCAAACAGTAACTCATACATTCATGCAGTAACATATAAACAACTAAAAATTGTATATTACTTTAAGAATATAAACAGAAACAGTCAAGAGATAAATGTACCATTTATGACTGGTTCCACTCATAAGCTTCAAGCAACAATGATTTATCTCTCCTTGCTCTAACAGCTACTAAGAGTACAGAAGTGCAACATCAGTAGCAGATATCAAATGCAAACATTAATAAACCTTGATCCATCCATTCATCAAGACCCCCTCCGAGGGTGCAAAAGTGCATCTTCTGAGGACAAGTTTTTTGACAAATTTCGGGACCCTTCTCCTAATGCCTAAGAAGGGTTTAAATACTGCTAACTAATTAACTTAATTACATAAATTCAGGATACGGTTTTAAATGACCGCCCTTCCACTAAAGCAAAGCTATTTCTAAAAATTGAATCTAATTCCTAACCATTTCTGTATTTTCTCCTTAGTGCTGCAAGCATGCAACATTTGCCCGGGAAGAGTCGGCTGGTCGCCCTCTGCTTTTGTTTGAGCTATGGGAATAGAAATAACAAGCGCTGGCACCACTTTCTGGTAAACTAGAAGATATTTTCGAGAATCTTCCTCTGGCTGGGTGTATTCACTGTGTGTATACTTGGTAATACCCCAAATTTCTCTCAAACTGATTTTGCTTTTGCTATTTTGGTTACAGCCTTGCGAATGACTAAATAAGTTAGGGACTTTGCTCTCTGAATAATTTTTTTCATCGAAAACTGCCTCCGTTCTTTGTTCCAGGATTTTCTGATGCGTTTTCCTTCTTTAGCGTCTTTTTTCTTTTTGCTTTACTGAGCATAAGCTTCAAGATCTTTTGTAAACATGCTGCTTTTGTGCGCTTTGGACTCTGGGCGTTGGATGGCCTATTGACATCAGCATCTGTTGAGTGATACTTTGAGATCTGTGGTCCTGTTGCATGCGACATCCGTTTATGAAGGGATCTCTTCTCTGTTCTCTGAGCATTTGACGCTTTCCCCTTTTCCTTAGATGTTCCCTGCACATTGCTTCATGTTATTTCCTGTCTTACAGTTTACGCAAAGGAAAAGAGTAATGATAATAAAGATTGACATGAAAGCTTTAAGCTCTTATGAATGCATAATCATGACACCTATAATGAACTGACTCTTCGAAAAACACAAAACTATCCTTCTTGAATACTTTGGTGTACATTCATTAATTTCTTTTAAGGCGCGCGCCCAATTTTGGTTTACGGACAACTTTCCTTGAATACTGCGCCGAGGAAAATTTGCGATGGGTGATTTCTGCGACTCGCATCGCAGCATCGCGGATCGTGTCGTCAGGATGTGTCATCGCAAAAATTCATGATCGCATTTATCGCAAATCATATTCATCGCAAATCGCAGCATCGCAGATCACGCTTAGTCATTGAATCATTGTGTGCTGCTTACGCGATGTTGCGATATGCGACGTCGCATATCGGCCATCGGATATTTCTTAAGATTTTTCTTTTAAGAGCGCTTCATAATGTATGTGATGCGATGAATTTCGTGTCGCTTCTTCGCAGTTTATTATGCTCATAAGAAAAATTTTTATTCTCTTCTTGCGATGCGATACAGTTTTAAGGAGTTGAATACAAAAATTTTCAAAAAATGTTTTTTGGATTTTTTATTAAGGGTCCCCATTTGTTTGGTGTTATTGCTAATACCAAACAAAGAGGGGGGTTGTTGGTGGCCACAACAGAATCTTGGTTTCTCTGTTTCATCATGGTAGGAAGATTGAATTCAATCTTTGTGTTAATCTTGCTTTTGGTGACTTTTTGTTTGCTTGACAAAACCGCTTTTTGTGACCATCCACTTCTTTGTTTCATGAAAGTTGTTGATTAACACTTTCTTGGAATTTGTCTTTTTGATCTTTTGGTTTTTGTTGCCAAAGCTTTCATTGCTGCTTTTGATTGTTAAGAGCAATTTTAAACACATTTATTTTTGTTGAGTTTTCATCCATTGAGTGATATTGATTCGCAAAAGTGTTTGATTTCCTATTCTTCAATCACAAGTTTCAGTGTTGTTGAGAGTATTTTTTGAAAAGACTCTTTTCTTTTTTGCTTTGAAGAAAATCTTTTGAAAATCTTAGTTTTGCTTTCTTGAACTTGCTTTTCATTTGGTTTCCTTTTAGTGAAGTGAAAGTGCTTTATGTTTGTCTTAGAACTTGTTTTTAGTGTTTAGACGAAATGAATGGTAGCATCTCATATTCCATCTAGACATTGTAAGTGGCAAGATAAAGATTGATAAGCAAGCAACTTTCATTTTTTCTTTTAGAGTAGTCTTAAATCTTGCATCCACATATAGTTGTTGCATTAGGATATATTTGCATCCCCATTTTAGGCATACATAGCTTTGTTAGCTTTTGTGAGTGTGAAGTGGGAATTAACGAAAAGAAAAGAAAAATTTGTTTTGTTAGAAGTACCTCTGAACCCTATAGAAATTGCTCTTCATCGAATAACGAAAAAGTGCATGTGCATGTAGTTAAGTTTTTATTAATTTATTTTGCGTCAAAAAACACCACTAGTTTCACTTCCGTTACCATGTGACTTAAAGAACAGCCTAATAAAATCAAGCGCTAACTAAAATTCACTAGAACTTTTTGTTTTAGTCAGTCACACAAACAAGATTAGGATTTTAGGGCCTTGGATTAGGTGAGTGGAGAGTTAACTCTCCAAGGCCATATAAACGTCAAACATAGGATTCTAAATAACGAGAGAAAATCCAATAGCGTTAGGAAGACCAGGAAAGCTCCAGATCTGGGAGTTAAGCACGAGTGTCTGTGAAGACAGGGAAGAGAGATACCCCCTCTCCTACGTGTCCGAACTTACCTCACGACTGTTCCGCCTGGATTTTGTGACGAGTTGGTATCCATAGTTGCTACTCTAGGGAACTACACAGGTGGCTACGGAGGGGAATCCCGTGGCACCTGAGGTTGACGTTGCATCACTCTCGACAGTACTACTGAAAAGGGCACCCTTGCGAAGCTTGGGGGCTTGCAGCGGCACAGGCTGTTGTTAGGAGGTCAGCGTAACTTCCTCTGATACCTTCGCTGATAGGACTGGGCCCTCATCATCCCAGACTATCTTCGGAAGGCCCCTTAATTCACTTTCTCATATTTTGGTGTCCAGTATTAATCACCCGGAGCGGAAATACTTGGAAGTTGTTTGACTGGCTGTATCTTTAGGGACTTTATAGTGTGTGCTCTATGCTCCTAGTTGGCCTAGCTTTCAATTTTTGAGTCTTTAGTTAGATCATAACAAAAAATTCAAAGTGGCTGACCGATCTCCAAGACGGTCTCGAAGACTTCGTGGTCTTTCGCCACCAAGTTTAGAGCCTTCTCCTAGAAGGCGCAGAGGCAATACTACCGGTGGGTTCCATCCCACGCTGGTTGATGCATTGGGGATTGATCCTCCTCTTGGGGGCATTAGCGGCCAAGCAATGCCTGGCACTTCTGAACAAGAGAGAGACACTCTAGTCCTTTCTCAAGTTCACTTTCAAGCGGAGAATAACATAGATGTAGAAGAACTTTTAGAGTCGTTAGCGGCTCCAAATTCTCCACTACCATCTAGTCATCCAGACGTACTGCAATACGTTGGGACTCCAACGCATAGACCGTCAAGTCTAGGTTACGCTACGCGCTTACCATCGATGACCACTACTGGAAGCATGGCTTCTACAAGTGCTACGACTATGCAAACCCCAACATCGGTGCAAGGGGGAGGAACCATTTCCATCTCCTCTGCTTCCTTGTTTGGATCTTTTGCTAGCACATCTTTAGTTGGGTCTACCTCCATTCCGTCCACGAGTGGAAATGCCCAAAACAATGCATTTGGTACTGGATTCTTCCCATTCGGCACCCATTCACAGGGTATTCCATCGGTTCCATTTAGTGTCTCTACGTCCAGGATGGGCAGATCGGCTTCATTCCACGGTTTTCCTTTTGGAAGTGGTCATATACCACATTCCAACCTGATGGTAGGATCCATGCCTTTTTCTTCTGTAGGATAAAGCAGCAATCCTTTCCAAGGTTGGAATAACCCTGGGGTTAGTAGCGCGGGAACTGGGAATCCATTTATTGGCCAACAAGGGAATGGGTCGTACTCCACGGGAATCCGTATCAAGGGTTATCAACTCCTTACAATCCTTTAGGAGGAAACTTTGTTGGTTATGGAGGCTATACGACCGGATTTGGTCAAACTACGAATTTTGCTGGATCACAAGGCTTGCCTTTTGGTTCAGCCGGTTCTACTGGTTACTTCGGGCAGCCTAGTGCCTCTCAAATTCCAGGACAATCTTTTCAGAACTTTGGGAGTTCTACCCAGTCTGGGTGGAATCCCCAAGGTCCTCCTAGGCTTCCGTTTCTAGCAACGTTAAACTTGCCAAATCTCACTAAGTTAACAAATGACCCAATCAAGTACAATCCAGCCTGGCCTCCGATCCCAACCAAACTCCCTTCGGACATTCTAAAATTCGAAGGGAAGAGTGGTGAGGACCCTGGCGACCATGTAACCACATTCCATTTGTGGTGCTCATCTAACTCGATTAGGTTGAGACTTTTTCAGCGCACCTTGACTTGTAATGCGGCCAAATGGTATATAGAGTTTCCAGGGGGCAGCTTTACATCGTTCGCTGACTTAGACAATATTTTCTTAAATCATTTTCAGTTGCCTGTCTGCTATGATGCTGGAACTGAACTTCTGGCCACCTTTCGTCAGGATAAGGCAACCCACATTTCTGACCATATTCAGGAATGGAGACGGAGAAAGAGACTCATTAAAGCCGAAATCCCTCCGGAGTACCGTCTCGAGTGGTTTTTGAAGTCTTTACAACCCGACATCTCCAAGGATGTCTCCATGTCTGGAGTCTATTCTGAGGCGCAAGCCATTTTTAGGGCCCAACAATTAGAATTGATCTACTCTCAGTCTGGGATCCTACAAAAACACTTGCCAGATGGTCCTGGGTCTAAGGTTGATCTAGCTAAGTCGAAGCCAGGTCCGCACGCGGATGGTATCGTTGGGTCAGTAGACACAACTACCGTGAACTTGTTGAATCAATTACAACAGTTGTCCTTGCAAACTGCTTCTAACAACCAAGTCACATCGTCTAATCCTCTCGCTTCCCAAACATATTCAATAAATGCCGTCCAATCTGATAACCCCAAAGGAAATGAAAATTCCAATGGGAAAAAGAAAGGACGAGGTAAGAAAAAGAACCAGGATGGGAAGCCTGATGCAAATAAATCTGGAAACAATGCTGGTGGTGGTAGAAATGAATCGAGAAAGAAAGTCAAGTTTCCATGCAAATTGTGCAGTGGAGACCATCTAATTCATCTCTGCCCGAAGATTGAAGATGCTCAGTGCTTGTTAGTACAGCAAGGGACTTCTAGTTCTCAAGCTGTGTTAACCAACCCATTTCCCCAAGCGCAGCAAATTCTTGCTGGCGCGAGTTCAAACCCTGAAACCTCCACAGGGGGCAACCAGGAAGGGGACAAGTCATCAAATGTTTTCATGATGGGTGCTCACGCTAATGTGATCACACGGTCACGCGATTATGGTGAAGGTGAAACTTCCAAGGGTAAATAATTTCCCAAAACTAATAACCCACTTCATATTGAGTGACCTTCTGTCGAGACTATACCTCGGGTACCGAAAGGTTCCACAAAACGCGCGACTATCAACCCTAATATTAGGGCAGCCCAGAATTACTCCATTGTTGAGGATCTGGCTCAGAGTCCACGTGCTATGTCCGCTTTAGAGGTTCTCCAGTCGTGTCCTGCTCAACGAGGTGCCTTGCTATCGGCAATGGGGGAAGTGGATCCAAGGAATTCTTTAGCTCTCACTTTTGATATGAGTAATTTCAAAAAGAGACTTCCTCATCACATGGTTTTCTAGATAAAGTCTACCTACTAGAAAACGAATATTTTTCGGACGGTTATAGATGAGGGAGCTTCCACGTGTGTCATGTCTATGTCATGCTGGAAGGCCATTGGATCACCGTCAGTTGTTCCTCCACCTACCCTCTTGACAGCACTTGATGGTCATTCTCATAGGCCATACGGGATTATCCCGGCCTTTCCTATATGTGTTGGAGGAAAGGTCGTTAATATTGAAGTAGAGGTCATAGATGCTAACCTATAATATAATCTCCTCGTAGGAAGGAATTGGGTCTACGAAATGGATGCTGTTGTTTTGACTCTATTTCGTGTCATTTGCTTTCCTTATGAAGGGAAAATCGTTAAGGTTGACCAATTGGACTATTGCCCAGTTGATCCTCAAGCAGCCTCTGACTTTACTATTCCTTTAGTGGGTAACCCTCGTCCACCTACTGAGAGTCTAGGAGTCGGGATGTACTCTTCATTGATGGGTACGTTTAATCTTCCCCCTCCTACAGCTGGGATAGATACAATTTCATCCTCCAGGGATCCTTTACGGAGAGAGTTTGTTCAAACTCCTTATTCTTCGAAACCTGGAACCTTACCTTCATCTGTGACCACATCAGGTGACGACAAGGTGGGTGGAATAGGATCTCATATGTCTGCAGTAGAGCTTAGATGTGAATCTATCGATAACTCTGTAGATAACCATTATAGTTCTTCCTCTAGGAAAGAGATAGATGGTGATGTGGCTCATTTTCGGACCCTCAATTCCACCTCTGCATAGGATTGCTTGGATATTGTTTTTCCATCGGATGAAGTGATATTCGAAGCAATGAAGACTGTAGATCAACCTTTGGAAGATTTACATCGTCGGTTACACTTTCATTCCCCTGTGCATGAAGTCGAATCTCGGTCCTCCAGTTCAACTAGCGATGTTTGTACGGTCCCTTTGGCTCCAACACATTCATTTTCCAAAGGGAGTATATTGATTGGTTCGATCATCGTACCTATAAAAATCCCTAGGAGTAACTCATCGGAGCCCCTTGACAGGCTCCACCAAAGAAATACTTTGCTTAGTTTTGGCCAGGCAATGGCTTCTTTGTACTTTATGTATATTTGTACATATATCGTCGAGAGTTTTCTAATATCAACACTTTTTGGTCTGCTGTGGCAAGTGTTGACGGATGATTTGGTCTATTTTGGGTTCGCCGATGGTGCTAGTCGGCACACTCGAAATCTTGCTTCCGCAGCTTGGGCACTTTATTATCCAACTGGTCAATTGATGGCATCAAGAGGCGTATGTATCGGTCTTGCTTCAAACAATATGGCCGAGTATACTGCTATTATTAGTTTATTATCCGAGGCAATCTCTCATGGGATCGAATCGTCGGTAGTGTACCTTGATTCTCAATTGATAGTGTCTGAATTAAATAACATTTATCGGATACGGGATCCATCTTTATCGCCAGTATTTAAGAGTGAGTTTGTTGCAAAGATTATTTATTTATATTAATTATTTGCACATTCCAAGGTCTCATAATTGGTTAGCTGATTCTATCGCTAATCAGGAATTAGACTGGCACATCAATCATTCATCATAATAAAATCAAGCATCAAAAAGTCAAACTGTATATATATATATATATATATATCGTAAAACGTCTCGAGTGTACATATGTGTGTCCAAAAAATATACAAAATTGGGACTCAAATTCCCATAATCATGTCTGGCATATCTAATGCCTCAGCTCAAGATGAGCGTCTAAGTATGTCACTATAGCATTTGCCACACACCGAAAAATGCAAACCCAGTCACGTGGCATGCCAACCACATGACGCTGCATATCCTCAGGAAGGTCCTCTATGACGGCCATCAGTACTCAGCAGCTCAATCTCGCCAAGTGTCGCTGGACGTTGTTTAGATTCCGTTCTGTATCAGCAGCCGCTTCTTCGGCTCCTCGGCCGCGCCGTCCATGCCGCGGGAATCCATCTGGTCGTACCGGCCCGATGTCTAGAACATGATCATCATATCAGTCATTTGAACCTCATCAAATTTTTTTTTCCAAAATTCATCATTATGTTTGAAAAATCCAAAAAATCATAAAATCAAAAAAATCTTACCAATCTCGCCCCATGCTGCATTCGGTGGTAACACTAGATCAAGATCTCCTCGGAAATCTAGCCCAGCATAGGGGTAGTCATCCACGGCGATGATCTGCTGATCCCACCAGGTGAAGAAGTCATCGTCAAAGGCAGTCCTTGGGACCTCCCCACCCACCAGATGTTTCATCAGATCAACCCACTGGCCCATGTGTGGATCGCGTGTGGTGCTGATGGAAACTGCTACCCTGGGGCGGAGTGCGGGAACCTTCTCAAAAATGAAAGTACACAAGATGCTCCCATATCCAAGGTTTTTAGTCTGACCCCTCCTAATAGAGGTGAGCTAGCTCTTCATGTTGGCCAGAAGAGGAGTACACCAATCGAACACAGTAGTGAGACAGTCAACTTCCACGCTCATGTTTTGTCGTGACGCCTGATGCAGAGAGGATGATACATTCACTCGAGCCATGGTGAACAGGATTATCCTAAGTGATAAACTCGCCACATGTGTAATGGAAATCTGGCTCCCAACCTTCTTGGGATGTCCCGGGCAGTATATTTGTACATAGTCCTCTATCGAGAGGCCACTCTGTGTCCTGCTCCGGGACTGTACTACCTCTCCTCTTCAGGAAAGGCCCATGAGAAAATAGATATCCTCCACTTCTACCCTGAGCGGCATCTGATCGATCATAAAAGCTTCCTCATCAACATCCCAATAATCAATGAGCATCTCAAGCAGACGCGTGTTCGCTTTCATATTTGGCAATTTGAAAAATTTAAGCAAACCGCATTCCCGTAGGGCATCTAATGCTTTTGGACTGTTCATAACTTCATTATCTACCACTGCGTGCTCTCGTTCATGCCACGTGACAGACATCCTGAGAAAAAATCGATTTAAGACCGTTAATTTTTGTTTAAAAATGGTTCGCGGCGTATACGCGGGTCCCTGTGCACACAGTCGCATATAGGGCCCGCGTGTATGCGGGTTCAATATTACCAACCTGCGTATACGCCGCAAGGAAATTTTGGACAAAAGTTCAACAGTGAAACATCAATCAAAAATATTAAAACCTGTCACAATCAATTGCAAGCTAAGTATAAGAGTTACCTGGAGGTTTTTGACGAATTTGAACGGTTGAATCTAGCTATGGGAAGTTTGCTCCTTTTGCTCCAAATCCTTTGCTCTCAAACTCAAATGGTAAAAATGGTGAGTCCAAAATGCTTATTATAAGTTTTGAAAATGCAAATTTTTTTCAAAATTTTATTTTGTTTGGCCTCATGTGACTTTTAACTTGGGAGCTCGGAATGTCGAGATTGGTCTATTTTTCAGGACATTTTGGACGATTTTCAGTTTTGAGACGGTTCCATGACTGCTGAACCGTCATGGCAGGTATCGTGTTCTCATTGGCATATAGGTTAGGGACACCATTTTTCCGTTGCATTATGCATACTAGCCTCCATTTGACCGATACATCTACCATAGGGTCGATCCCATCGTGTTATGGTTCATAAGCCATCTTCACTCACCGATTCTTTAAATCATGACACGATGGTAGAGCCATCCTTTACATGGGCATCCTAGTTAGCACCTCACTGACATTTGTTGCTCATGTTGCTCCGATTTGAGTAGGCTTGGGAGTCCTCTGTAGTCCCGCCATGACTTATGCGTTGAAGACTCATTTCTCTTAGCTTCTCTGCTTTGTTCTGGCCTTGTACCCTAGAGGCTCCTTTGTGTTGAGTTGTACTACTGCATTACATGTTGACCACTTGCACCTTTTGGCCTAGAGCCGGCTTCACTTGGACTCATGTTTAAGCCAACTTTTGACCATGACGTCTGCAAAATCAACCTTGCATACCTTTGACTTCTGCAGCTTGACACACCTTGACCCGTGGAAGGAACATACCTTTGAGTGTCACTGACCAGTTTTCACCTCCCTGCATTGAGCATAGGAACGTTCCTTTCCCAGGAACTAGATCATTTGTTTCACCGACACTCGTTCTTTCCACTGTACCATAGCATTCTTTTATTCTTTTTCCGACTTAACAGAAAAAGAAAAAAAAATTAAATATCCCAAAAAAGAACTGGAACGGGACATTATTTCCATTTATTTTTGGCAGCTAGAGTCAGTCGTGTCGCCCTTGAACAAAGCACTCAAAACAAAGTCTCCTCCGTATGGGTGGGATTTAGTTTGACTTAGGTACGCCATAACCTTGTTATTGAGTCAGTTCTCGACCGATTGGTTGTCTCTTCCAATCATATGGATGGTTCGTTCGTGCCTCCTGCATGGCGAACATATACAGAGTCATCATATGCTGCCACATAGTCACATTGAAGTCATGGTTTTGTTCAAGGGAAGTTAGCCTGAGTCGGCCTCTCTGCGGTGTTTCTTGACTCATTTTTCAGTCGACCATCCCTGGTTGTCTGTGTCATGTCTATCATCACATCAGTTATATTGGTCCTTTACTCATGCCGGTTTGAGAAGGTCCCTATTGACTTCTTGCTGGCGGGTCTTGTCCTTATCGACGACGACATCTTGCTCTGAGGAGAGGCCTAGAGCTGCACCCTTTCCCTATTTTCATTATTGATAGGTTACCTTGTGCTCAACATCGATCAGTGTCATGGGTCTTTGACTGAGTGGTTTCCCTTGTGTTCGACATCAGCTTACATTATCACACATTAGGATTCGTGCAGTACCTTGGTTTCCATTTGACCCTATTAGTGGATACCTCGCATCTGTGTCAGCTTTCATTATTGGTTGGTTCAAAGGGTTTCTGCCGTGCGCTAGCCACATCTTGTGTATGCCGGAAACATACTTCGGTTGGGTTACTACATCTTTTTCATCTGATTCCTTCCACATTATTGGCGTACGGGCTACACTCGCACTAGATTGATGAAGGATGCCTTAATGCCTTCCTTCTAGCGGATCTTTCCCTATTGACTCCGACTCATTGCTCTGGGGCAAAGATCTGGAGTCCATTTGGCAGTACCTTGGGGTTTGCAGTCATTAGTGGCAGATCCTTCGCTATCAACAGTGGGAAACCATCATTGTCTCCTGATCGATAGATTCTTACAGGTGTTCGACTCCAGCTCATCTATTCACACTTGTTAGATTGTACTGGGTACCTTGACGCTCATTATCATTATCGGTGAGTAGTCTTGCGTTTGTTAACGGTATACACCAATGACCGGTAATCAAACGATTTCTCACATGGTCGACTTCAGATCATTTATTCCCATGGTGTAGAAACGTACCACGGCGGTCGGTGAAGACCTCAGGTTGTATCAGCATTCATTGGTTCACTTGACAGTTGCTCCTGTTCCTGCTAGTTGATACCACTCCACTTTATATGTTGCAGTCAGACATGGCGACATTCTATATGCTGGCACCTGAGTTTGCAGTGTAGTACCATCCTATTCCATCATCTTCATTTGGTACCTTTTGGGGAACAGTCTTTGATATCAGTGATCCGTTGCATCTTTCAGCATCATTGACAGTCTTATATGTGATATTCAGACATGTACTTGTTCATTATGATCAGATGATCCATTATGTATCTTTCAGTCATCTATACTTGTATACTTAGTGGATCCACTTGTACTTGATATGCGGACATGCTTTACCTTTTCTGAGCATGGGTATACCCACCTTAGACAATGTTTCTTTCTGATCTCCTTTGGTGGCTTGGCAGGCTGAGTTCTCGTGAAGTCCTCCTTGGTTTTTCACAAACTTCCTTTCCATGTACTTGCATAATATATTTCGGCCATCATGTACCCCTTCTGACCTCATATATTAGGGGGCATCTGTTATAGCTCCAAATCTCACTCTTATGGTTTGTGATGTTGTACTCATGGCCTAGGGCAACCCCTCCTTCCAGACCTGGTCCTAAAATTTAAAAAACAGTGTTTTATCCCTTATACACGACATTGCCCTGAGTTAAACGCGTGTATATGCGGGTATGTGTATAGCCAACCCGCGTGTATGTATTAAAACACTTAAAAAAATATAACACTCCTTATTTTCAGGTGGAGATCGCGGGATTTACCTGATGATCACCTGTTAGTACACATGGCCCAACTGTTCCCAACCAACTCATAACTAAAAAACTACTTTGGAGATGGTATAAAAAGACCTCAAAGGGAAGGGGGGGAGAGAGGAGAGAGAAAGGTTATTATGCTGAGATTTTTCCCTTGACCAGGTCAGAAGTCCCTTGTGCCTTCTGCACTTCCCCCATTTTGTACAGGAAACCTTTGTTTCCTTGTGTGTTGATGTTCATCCACTATTTATGACATCATGGAGAGAGTCATGGAAGGAGTTTGTTAGAGGCTTGAGGCTAGAACGGATCCGAAAGGAAGCTTTTCTTGGAGCTTGCTGAAGGTGACTTAGGTGAAAATATTCCTTTTTATGTACTTTATTTGTCTATAATAAAAGAAACACATGTATTGGTTCCCGAAATGAATCTTCTTTATGTTAATGATATTCATGTTTAGAATTCATATATAAAAGGTTGTTTGGATTTCATAACTAACTACCTTTCTTTATAACATGAAGATGGTTTCTTTATAATTTTTGTCCCTGTACTGTTGTGTTCTTTGAATTGGTTGTTTTGCAGGACAAAAGAGAAGCAGGGAACTCCAAGAACGGTTTGGAACCTAAGGGCCTTCTCAAACGTAGGACCAAAGGTACGTACCCTTATCATAGAATTTTCTTACAATAGCATAATGGCTGTATGAATGCATGTTTCTTTCAATAGATAACTTTCAGTCTGCTAGGGTTTCAACCCAAAAATCCCTAGGGGAACATTTCCCTCTATCACCAAAATTCATCTTTGTGGGCTTGATTTACATTTTGAGCTTCGGTGGAGGATAGTAATTCTAGATAGCTTGAGGTCCCTGTAAGAGTTCTTCTTCTCTGTACACCAACCCCCTTTTCTCCTAGAATTTGAGATTCTAGATGATTCTTCTAGACATACCTAGATAGAGTATTTTCCATATCTGTTGTATCTTCTTCTGGTGCTTCATTAGTTTCCTCTTCAATATCATTTTGATTTGATGTGGGAAAGAAATCCCCATCTTCCTCATTGTCATATTCCTCTGTTGATTTCATATGTTCTGGATTTCTACACGTTTCATCAACTACAACATTAATGCTTTCAAAAAAAAATTGAATTCTTTTATTATAACATTTGTATCCTTTAATTCTGGAAGAATAACTAAGAAGAATATGTTCATCTGCTCTGAGTTCAAATTTACCGAGTTTTTCATCAGTCCTTTTGATAAAACATTTTCTTCCAAAAACCTTAAAGTATTTTATAGTAGGAGGCTTACCATGCCAAAGCTCATGTGGAGTTTGAGTTTTATTTACCCAACCATTTGATTTGTTGAGAATAGTCATGGCAGGAAAAGTAGATTCACCCTAGAATGTTGCAGGAGTTCCAAATTCATCTAGCATAGCTCAAGCCATTTGTTGAACTGTTCTATTCATCCTTTCTACCACCCCATTTTGCTGAGGAGTTATTGTGGTGGAGAATTTCCTTTTTATTCCATGTTGTTCACAAAAATCAAAGAATTCATCTGATATGAATTCTCCCCCTCAATCAAATCTGAGACATTTGATTTCTCGATCTGATTCATTTTCAACCAAATATTTGAAGGCTTTAAACTTTTTAAATGCTTCATCTTTGTACTTTAGAAGACATATCCAACACATTATGGAAAAATCATCAATAAACAAAATAAAGTATTTTTCTCCACGAGGTGACTTTTTCCTTATTGGTCCACATAAATCAATATGGATCAGTACAAGAGGTTTACTTGCTAACCCTTCCGTTTAACTGAAGTGAACTCTAGTTTGCTTACCGATTTGAGATGGTTTTCATATGGTATTTTCTAGGATGTTTATATATGGAAGATCACAAACTGCCTTGAGCCTACATGCTTTTCTTATTTGATAAAAGCTTAGGTGTCCCAATATTCTATTCCACAATCAGTTTTCATCTATTTTTCTTAGATAGCATTGTTGTTGTCCTCCTTTGATTATGTATAAGTTGTTTGGAGTTCGTGTACCTTTGATCACAGTCTTTCCTGTATCAAGCTCACGAATGACACATCCATTTGATCGAAACACCACTTCATTTCCTTGATCACACATTTAACTGAAACTCAACAGGTTATGCTTTAAACCATCTACATAAATAAAATTTCTAGCTTTAACCTTTTCTTTCAATAAAACATAACCTTTACCTTTAATGATAGTTGGAGTGTCATTTCCAAATGAGACATTCTTTTCCGTTTGTAAAGCATTATATGAGTGAAGTTTCTCTTTATTGCCTATCATGTGTTTGGAGCATCCACTGTTGATGTACCATTGATTTTCTTGTCCTTTAGCATGAAAATCTATGCCACATCTTTCTAATTGATATTCCTTCTTTCTCCATATATTGGGATAAAATGATGTTCTCCTTTAGAAGTGTTAGCCGAAATTTGCTACTGCATTCAGATTCTTAAAGACCAAAGTTGTTACAAATCAAGCATTCTTTTTCATTTTTAAGAGAAGAAAAGTTATTATAGGAACTCTTCTTGATTCCTATTACACTCCTTTGATTTCGTGCTTCTCTAGTGATGATGATTTTGTAAGCCAAATATTGAGTAGCCTTGTGCCCAAAGTTATGACATGAGAAACATTTCCCATTAAAGATGTTTCCGCGACCATCAGATCTTTTGAAATTGTTTACCTATTTGTTGTGGCTTCTATTTATATTCATCCTTGGAATAAATTGAATATGATTTACTTGATGATTTGTTTTATGCCTTTTCTAATGATTAACATACTATTCACTGGTCTTTGCTGCATCAAGATAGCTTCTGGTGGAGGTTGACGACTTCTGCGATTGAGATGATTCTTTAGTATATCCAAGACCTATCTTTATCAGAGGAGAATGCTGAACTTTGATAATTTCATTTAATGTTTCTGATCCTTTAGCAAATCTAATATTGAGAGATTTTTCTTTCTCAAGATATTTTCTTAGAGCCACAATTTCATACTCTATATTTTCATTGTGTTTTTCTCTTTTAGCAAGTTGGCGTTTCAAAGTATCTATGATCATATTATTTTCTTCTAAACATGTTTTGAGTTTAGTGATTATTCATGAAAGTATTCCTCTTCTAATGCATCCAAAAAATCATCACTGTCATAAACCATGAGAAGTCTATAATCTTGTTTAGTTTCATCTTCATCACTATTAGATAAACCATCACTATCTTCATGTGTATAGTAACTCCTATTCACAACCTTTTTCCTATTTTCTTTTGCATATTCCTTTCCTTTTTCATATTTATCTTTATAAGGAAATCTGGTAGCATAATGACCGACTCTACCACAGGTAAAGCATTTGAAAGGTAGCATACCTTTGAACCTTCCAGAACCCCGTTGAAGCTTCTTGACAAAATTTACCTCATCTTCATCTTCTGAAATGTGTCTTGATTCATTGTGTTCTTCCTTTTCTTTTCCTTTTGGTGAAGCTTTAACTGCGACTTCTTTAATATTTGATGGACCTCCTTTTCTCATCTCAAAAGCAGTTAGCATTCCGTGAAGCTTTGTCATAGTGATATTCTACAGATCCTATTTTTCTTCTATTGTAGACACTTTTGATTCAAACTTAGTAGATAAGGATCTCAAAATTTTCACAACTACGGTTACTTCCTTTGTTTCTTCACCCGGATTCTTCATACAATTAACAACCTCATCTATATGTAAGAAGTAACTAGCTATACTCTCATCACTATGCATCTAAAGAGATTCATATTGAATTATGAGAGTTTGAAGCTTAGCACGTTTTACCTGAGAGTCTCCTTTGTAGCTCTAAATGATTTTGTCCCATATCTCTTTGGCTGATTTGAGCTGCATGACTTTGAAAAACTTTGATTGTAACAAACTTCCCAATAAAATACTGAAAACTTTTGCATTGGTTCCATATTTCTTTTTACCTATCGTGTCTGTAGGAATTGATGTTGGAAATTTATATCCTCCTTCCACAATTTCCCAGATATTTGTTCCAAGAGATTGTAGATAGGTTGTGGTTTTTATTTTCGAATAAGCAAAGTTTCTCCCATCGAAGATTGGTGTTCTGATGGATCCCATGCTTTCATGATTATTCATCTTGATGGATATTCCTTCAAGTGATCAAGCTTCTTCTAAAGGACCTGCTCTGATACCAATTGTTGGAAATAATATTGAGGGGGGGTGACTAGTATTAGTCAAATCAATAAACTTTTCTTTTCATATTCAAATTTATATATGCTACTTCAATGAAGGTAACTCGCGTGTACAAGCAACTGTCTTTAAAGAAACCAATGTATATCCAACAAACCTATGATTCGGTTAATTCATCATATGTTGATATTTAATCAATTCATCAGTACCTCATTAACCATGTGTAGTAAGAAAAAAAGATCATCACACATAAGCAACACACATGGACACCAATATTTAAGGTGGAAACCCAATGCGAGACAAAACCACCTGCTACTGTATTATTTTAATATAATAAAAACATGTTTACAATATTGGACTGGTGTAAACTCATACCAGTATGTAGGCACCCACCTATAGAAGACTACAACCTTCTCTCGTTCTCCAGCTTCTACTTTAAGGGAGCTACAACCCCCTGGCTCTTGTACTAGCTAATTCATTTACTAGTACGTAGGCGTCAGCCTACAGAAGGCTACGACCTCCACTTCTTCCTCCAGGGATCGTGTTTCATTATTTTTCAGGCTAGATACTCCTGGAACACAACACCAAGATCTGAAGGCCTTGTTTCATCCAATTTTCATACTTGACCCATCAACAACATTGAAATTCAAAATCAATCACCACTACAATACAACCATCAAATACATCTGCATCAACCAATCACTGAAAATCAATCATCAATATCTGAATTACCCACAACTGAATCACTGAAAGCCCATCATCACCGAAGCAAATCATAACCAATCAATCTGAACATTCAGAATACTGTCATCAAAACACAACCACTAGAACACAGAGCAGAACCCACAACTCTGCAACAACCACGAGAACCAACTGCAGATTCAAATATCATATTTTATAATGTATATGCTAATTTGGTGAGCCGAACCAGTGTGTATACACGCTTTTACCAAAGCGAACCAGCGTATGGATATGCAAATGCAAACTTAAAACAACACAACTATTTGAGACTTTAGTCTTAGCTATATCAGAACATTTTCAATGTAAGTCTCACGTTAGCATTTCGATCTAGACTATCCATGATCAAATCATATAATAATAATTCATTTCAGATCTCGATCCATCATTAGATCTCATTCCTCATCAATAGCTAAGGTTCATCCTTAGTTGAGATCAAGCAAAGCACAATAAACCCATAACATGCATATTTTCTTTTGATCTCACTCTTCATAAGATATTCATAACTTGCACATCTAGCCTAATGATCTTCTCCTCCTTATATACTCTTAGGCAGTTCTCAATACCTTGGACAAAAACCACTTAGGACCAATACCTTGGACCAAATACCTAGGATCAATACCTTGGACCAAATACCTCGAACCAAATACCTTGGACCAATACCATGGATCAAATTACCTTGGACCAAATACCTTAGACCAAAAACCTTGGATCAATACCATGGACCAAAATACTTTGGACCAAAACCTTGGTTTTCCAACGTGTCCATGCTTTTACTTTTGTTAAAGTGTGTGTATATGTATAGGCTCCTTTTGTTATGTTAACCCATGTGTATACACTGCTTGGAAAAAGTGAACCAACTTATACATATTAAACCACTCTCTTTCCTCAATCTTTGGAGTCTGATTTGTAAGTTTACCTATTGCACTATGAATTGTCATCTGTGTGGGTTGCCATCATGGACAACAACTGTATCATAATGATTCTTACTCTCTTTGTGTTATTCATTCAGTTGTTTATGAGAAGAGTTCTTATATTTCTTCTTCATGAGAATGTTTTATGAATAATGTATGATTATGAAGATCATGTTATAGATAATTTGTTTATATGAATCTAAGGGTTCTCAGTATTGATCTGATAAAGCATAGAAGAATAGTTTGATATTACGAGGTTGTTTAGACTATTAAGAAATGAGTATGGTAACATGAATAATATTGGTCCATGCCACGATAAATATGGACAATTAGATCTTATCTGTAGAAATAAAAAAAATTTTGGATTGCGAGCCTAATACGTTATTATTTCGAGATAGGCCAAAGAGTTATATTACAGAGAGACTCGATAGAAGAGCCTATTACGACCAGGGTTATATATCTCACTACAAAGGTAAAGATTTATGAGTGAAGTCTTCTGAGAGAGGAGAATTGTAAGTCATGCTCGAAGTAGAGGGATGATTCAACATTGCCTTGAGTCAGACAATGAAATGCTAGAAATAGCCCGAATTTGAAAGCTAAATGGAGTTCATGGCAAGTTTGAATCTCCTACAAGGAACTACAATAGAATTTGATTAGTCGACGAAGAATAATTCCGTGGAGTGGATTGTAGTGAACGAGATAAGATCCTCTTCATTTTAGTCTTTTTTTTTAAAGGGATAAAATAACCAACTCAAACATGCTCACTTCACTTGTCGTGAAGGAGCGCCTATTTTGGGGGTTCATCAAAGGTGGAAGTAAATATAAGTAATTAAACTTAAGCTTTTCTCTAAAGTGTTGAATATGTTTCTTGCATGTGGAAAATGATAAGAATTAAGGCTCTCATCTAGAAAATGAGACTACATATAAATATGTTTTTTGGTAAAAAAAATATAACTATTCTTGAATTTGATACTTTCATAGAGACAAGTAACTTGCGAAATAAAAAATTTACATGAAAAAGATCAAGAAGTGAGGATTAAAAATATAGGATGGATTGTAGAAACTCATTTTCTCACCATGGAAATTGAGGTGAGTAATAAATCTTGTAGTTTTCTTGAAAAGAAAACAATGGTTTTGTGCTTATTCGTGGTAAAATATTTCCATGGTGTTGGCAAATATTAGTTATTTAATAAATCGATGGAAAATATTCCCATGGATTCACATTCCCAAGAGAGTTCTTTTGAAAAAAATAATACTTAGTATTGAGCAAATATAATAACCTATGCATAGGTCAAATGGATAGAGATAATATAAGTCATCGGAATCTTCTTTGGAAAGGCTATGGTTTTCTTGTGCATGAAAGATAAGTCAATTTTGTTAATTCCTTTGCTAGAATTTCCAAAAGTTACCAGTTTTGGTGGGTAAAAATATAAATGATTTGTGTGTTGTATTTTGGATAGTTTGATTTAATTGCCTTCTTTAATTCATAAAAGGTTAAAATTATTGTTATTTTTAAAAGGCTTTCCTAGTTCTTCTGCCCAGAATAAAGGTTGATTATGATACTTTGTTGAAAGCAAATGCATGAGAATTTTGTTATGTTACTTTCTTGAAAAAAATCCATGATAACTTTCTGCATAACAGATAGAGAAACTATGTTGGGTTATTGAAAATATCTATGTGAAAAGAACACATATGTAGAAGCGAAGAGACAATAGTTGACTACATGCATGGATTTGTAGAACTATTATGTCATATCTTTTAAAAGATAAACACGGACTTGTGTGTAGAAAAGAATAAGTATTATGCGATATCCTTGAAATTAAAACAAGTAATTACTTGCAATGAATATGCTAGCTTTCATTTGTAAAATACATATATGCACATGCAAGAAATAATGAATAACACATTCTTTTTTCTTTAGAGCAACAGATGTCTTTGTGCATACAAAAGATTTTATAAGTAACTCTACATTGGGAAAGATATTTTTCACAAAGGGATTTGCATTTTCATGCAAAATAATGATGTCTATCATGTTAGCTTTTCCTTATAAGGGGAGATGTTTTTTTATCTATTATAATAATATCTATTGTATTGGCAAGATTACTCAGTTACATGCACAAGGAAAAAGCTAAGGGGTAGCTCTCTTTTAATAGGTTTTAATCCAATTACATGCACAAAAAATAAAGAGAATTTTCTAGCATCCTTTAAAAGAAATGGATGGTTACAGTGGTTTCCTTTGGATATGAATGTGTGTTAGTGTGAGAATTATTATATTAACCTGGTAATTATTTTGAAATTCTTGATAATTATTTGTTTATACATACACCATGTTCTTAGAAGAAGCATGTTCTGATATTATATCTACATCTCATGTTAGCACATGAATATATGTTAAAATATCATTTTTAAAGACTAGTTATTGATTGATTAATACTCTATCTAATCATGTTACCAAAGCTTGTTGATGACACATGAAAGGATGGTGACTTGTGAAAAAGAAAAATTATCTTTAACATTGTGGCAAATAAATAACTAATGGTCCATGATGATGAGTATAAGTTGCAGGATGGTCCACTAATGGGACAATCATGCAACAAGGATATAGATAGTGGTGATTTGTGGGAAAATGATGTCATGATGAATGTAATAGGTTTTAGTTAGCCATGTTGTATATTAATTATACTTCATTGTAATATTTTATAACAATGGATAAGGGATGGACTCCCTTATAAGCCATTGAGTCAGGGGTGAACTCCCTCATGAGAACTTAATAATAAAATTAAAAGTTTCCTAGTTTTCAACCTACGAGGTTTTAGGGTATATCATTGTTCAATGATGTGATTACTTTAATTTTGATTCCTTGCATAATGTGATGTTGATAATGTCAAGTATGTGATTAAATAATGTCGGTAAAGGAATCATGAAATCAATGCAAGGTTACATCATATAGTTTATGTTATTATACTACAAGAGTGGTTGTTAATGGTTATGCAAATTATTATTTCTCTAGTAAAGCTACTTTGTGTACTAATGAACATTCTATCTAATGGTTAACGAGTAATCCAAAATACTAATTTGGATAATTACATGTGGTAATTTGTGTAAAAAATTTCTAACTCCCTGCATTTTTCATATGAGGTTACCAAGGTATGTTACAAAGATATTTGTGAAATCTATAATCAAACTAAGTTTAGCAAAGAAAAATACCATATCAGTCTTTTCACAGAAGATGAC
Source organism: Pinus tabuliformis (assembly GCA_031772625.1). Classification (NCBI taxonomy): domain Eukaryota; kingdom Viridiplantae; phylum Streptophyta; class Pinopsida; order Pinales; family Pinaceae; genus Pinus; species Pinus tabuliformis. Next base: position 1,071,658,381 of record CM062807.1, on the reverse strand, counting down.
TTTCCTTTCTATTTCATTAACAACTCATATATTATTATTTATTCTATGAACAATAGATTTCATAATATATTAGTTTAAGCAATTGATATCCCTGATTTCTACTTCAAGTATATTCATGGTAGCAGGCGGCTAGAAAAATGAAAAAAAATAATCACTAAATCATTGAAAGAAAAAGCATCCCTTATCGAGTTAAAATAAAATAAAAATGATGAAGTTTATTAAGAACAAATGGATCAAGAGATTTTATCCCTCTTGGTGCTTGATAAATCTAGAGTTAAGATGGATCTAGGATGGTTTCAATTGTGTGGTGCCAAAGAAAATATAATGAACATATGATTAATTTTATCAATACTATGTAACTTCATCTAATATTAATATAATCATTTTTAATATGCCAAATATATCTCAAATTAATCTAGTCATTTTAATTGTAAATTTTCTCATGTTGAGATGATAGATATTGTTAATAACTTTAATGATGAAATACAAATTTTGAATGTAAAGTGAAAATGTGATAGTGTTAAATGATAGAAAAAGTGAATAATAAGAATATAATCAATTATAAATAGTCTTCATTATGATTAATATCAAACTATTTTCCTCTACTATTCTTATTGTCACCCTTGTTACTTTCATCATCTTTTCCTATCTATTATATGAAAAGGATAGGTTAAATCATAATCCATTTAAATATTTAGCTTCAACTATTGTAGTAAACATCATACCTTGTTTGTGTTTCTCTCCAATATTAATAGGTTGAATTACTATAACACAAAAATCAATGTACATTGTCAATAATGTTTTGTTCTTACACAAAATCAATGCATAATGTTAATCCAATGAATTTAAAATTAATATACCTTCATACATCCAATTGAATCAAATCATAAATCAATGTCTACAACGAAGTCAATGCATCTGCTACAAGCAACCAAATAAGATTAGAAAAGAACATTTATAGTCAAATCAATGCATCTTGTGGAAGGAAGCAAATAAGATTATAAACCAACATCTACACTCAAATCAATGCATCTAGTGCAAGTAATAAAATAGGATTAAAAACCAACATCTACACTTAAATCAATGCATATAGCACAAGCAATCAAATAGCATTAGAAATCACCAGGTACACTCAAATCAATGCATCTAGTGCAAGAAATCAAATAGGATTAGAAATCACCATCTACACTGAAATCAGTGCATTTAGTGCAAGCTATCAAATAGGATTTGAAATCATCTACATTGAAATAAATGCATCTAGTGCAAGAAGTCAAGTATTATTAGAAATCAGCATGTACATTGAAATCAATGAATCTAGTGCAAGCAATCAAATGGGATTAGAAATCATCTACATTGAAATCAATGCATCTAGCACAAGCAATCAAATATAATTAGAAATCGACATCTACAATAAAATCAATACATATAGTGCAAACAATTGAGTAGGATTATAAATCAACATCTACACTGAAATCAATTCATCGAGTGTAAGAAATATTCTTCCCTCTCTCCGCCGCCCATCTATATCTATAACTACATCCATCTCTCCTCCTTTGTCTCTCTATCTCAATCTCCCAAACACACATGCTCTCTCACTCAATATATATCAATCTATAATTCCCTCCCTCCCTCTCTCCATCTCTCTCTTCTTTCCTCTCTTTACATTCTAACTATATCTAGATATCTCCCTTTATTTCTCTATATCACCTCCAAAACATGCACTTTATTTCTCTAATCTATATATCTATCCCTTTGTCCTTATCTTCATCTCTCACTCTCTCTATTCCGCTTCTATCCCTCTCCCCCACCTCTGTCTCTCCTCCCTCCTACTATCGTCTCTCCCTCTCTCTCCATCTTCCTTATCAATCCCTCTCTATCTCTCCCCACCTTTCTCTTTCTATTTCTTTCTTCCTAACTCCCTCTCTCTCACCCTCCAAATCCATCTCTATTTCCCTCCCCCTCTCCACTCTCTAACATCCTCTCTCTCTAACAAATTTAATATATCTCTCCCTTTTTCCTCTCTCGTCTTTGCCCCATTATCTTCATCTCTCCTTATTTGTCTCTTTATCTCACCCCAAAAAATACGCTCTCCCTCCATCTCTCCCTTGTGAGTATCTCTCTCTTTACTTCAAACTCTCTATGTATTTATTCATCCCTCCCTCTCTCCCCCTTCAACTCCATATCCCTATCCCTCCCTCTCTCATCCTCTCTCCCTCCCTCTGTCCTCTTGTCTCTCAAGTTTTCTCTTTCGTAATTCCTCTCTCTTCTTTTCTCTCCTACCTCCCTCTATCTTCCCCCACCTCTCTCTCTCTCTCTCTCTCTCTCTCTCTCTCTCTCTCTCTATTTTCCCTACAATACTCTCTCTTCACCCATATCGATCTCACTCTCTCTCTCTTTTCCCTCCAATCCCCTCTCTTCCCCATCATACACACACTCTCTCTCTGTCTCTCCAAATATGTTACTATATCCCTCACTTTCTACTTCTCTCTACTTCTCTCCCCCCTTCTCTCTATCTCCCATTATTTTTCTCTTTATCTCACCCCTAAACACACATTCTCTCTCTCTCCATATCTCCCTTTTCACACCGTCTCACTCTCTCCACTTCTCGCTCTCTATGTCTTTCTTCTTCCCTCCCTCTCTCCCCCTCCAACTCCATCTTTGTATCCATCCCTCTCTCGTCCTCTCTCACAATTCATCTCTCTCCCTTTTTCTACTACCGGTCTCTTTGTTCCCCCATACATCTCTCTCTCTATGCCCTCCAATCCTCTCACTATCTCCATTCCTCTCTCCTTCTCTCTCTCCCCCCTCCATCTTTGTTTCCCCCTCTCCCTCTCTTAACCTTCTCTAACTCTCTCACTCATATCCCTCTCTCTCTTTTCATTCCTCCTCTCGCCTCTCCTTCACTTTACCTCCATCTCTCCCTGGTCACACCCCTATTTCTCTACGTCTATCACTCTATGTCTTTGTTATTCCCTCCCATATATATCTAGAGTTAATATATATTACAATATAACAAATTTAATATTGTATTAACCCAAGGTTATTAAATTTAATAATATTAGTATTATAATATATTAATATGAATATTATAATTAGTAATAATAATATTATTAATCCTTTAATATTAATATTACGGTTAATATTTTTTTTTTGCATGTTATTAATAAGAATTTGGGCCATGGTATTTGGCTCATAGGCTTCACCTAAATAAAACCTCTTTTTTGAGTGTTAGTAAATATAAAGAGGTTTATGGAGTAAACATTTGTAACAAACCTCCTTAGCCTACCTGAGAATTTAGCCTTAAAGACTCATAAATTTAAAATTTTGGGTTCATTCACAGCTAAAGATTTGCCCCTCCTTGCAGATCTTGTCTTCGAAAATTACCTCAACCATATTATTACTAGGCCATAGTACAATTTTCTCATTAATTGTTTTACTGGCTCTCTTAAATGGAACCTTAGATTCATTAACATCTTAGATGCATGTGATCGACCATTGAACTTATGATGGTAGTCATTCTATCAACATATCTAGGTAAATTTTCACCAACAATAGTGGACATTAATTTCATGATCATTATAGTGTTGTAGACCAGTATTTCATTCCCATGCATACTAGTTATACATGCAACACAGATACTTAACCCATTAGTCATAGAATAAGATACATATTCCTCAATTGGAGAGTTTTCATAAACAGATATTACTTTAGAGCATTATGAGCATACCATATCTCTATAGTGGATGTAATACGATAAGTTAGAGAATCCACAGTCATCTCACATATTCATACATAATCTCAGCATAACCCATATTGCTTCCGCTATTAACTCTATTCTTAGATGTAAAAGAGGTCATATGTATAATACTGCCATCACATTCATAGTAACCCATTAGCACAGGTAATCTAATTATGTGCAATATGCTACCCTGCATGGGTATTAAAATTGTCAATTCATTTAATGTACTTCTACTGATAACTTCACACTAGAAAGCCACATGCAAGTCGATCATGAGAAGTTTTAAGCAGTGACACCAGTATCAACAACTAATTACCCTGATACCACCATTTCTCATACACATTAAAGGTCACATACATAAGACACAAATAATACCTTATGTATACAACTGGGCTTCGTGGGTCAACCATTTCAATGGTAGGAAATCAACGTAGAGATAAGAAATCAACCATCAACGCATTTGGACTAACTGTTTTATTTTCATAATGAGTAAGGATTAATATAGAATCCATACAATGTAAGAGAATCTCATGAGAGTAGAGGAAAACACAATTAAGTCTATTAATACATAAACCTATGTAATTCACACGACCTTCTAATGGTGAGGAAACTTGGGAAATCATCTCATAGAAAAACTGGAATAATAATAGAAACTTGTGAAAATATTGTCGTAAACAAATTGGAAACTATAATTGAGAGAGCAAGTAAGAGTCAACATACAACCATTCTAGGAAAATGACACCAACTAAATATCACTTGGAGGGAGGAGCACCACGACCTAGCCATGAATCACCTCTGATTCCCCCCCCCCCCCCGAGCCGAAAATCTTGCCAAGGATCCACTGCCCTCAATTGATCGATGCACTGGGTATTTAATACCCTCTTTCATGATTTAGTTACCATTAGCGGTAGATCTTGCATTATGTATTTTTCCATTTGCCTAGGTATTATCCGGAAAATATCGTCTTTATCTCCCATGACGCTTTTCCATATAAAATATTACCTCTTCCACAAAGATTTTATGTTCGATGGATCTTTATCTCCCATCCATCTAATGGATATCTAATCCATCCAAGCTTATCTAGAATCAGATCTAGAAGCTTATCATGAAAGATTCATCTCTATCCCATTCCTCATGGGATTTGGCAAACATCTCATCTCTCTTGGTTCTCCACCCTGCAAGTGATTTATTTTGTTAATTTATCTAATAGCACATTTTCTTTTCATATTATATATCACCTAGATTTCCTCAACTTATGTTTAGAATACTTTAACCCACAAGGGAGGGTATCAAACCTATCTTTCCTCAGCTTAGGTTTAGAGACATTTAACACACAAGGGAGGATATCACACCTAGCCTTAACTTAGCTTAGGTTTACAATAATGTAGTACACATGGGGGGGTTGGTTGTTACAATATAAATAGAGGTTTTATTTATTTACCATATCTCTGGTTTATTTATATTGATATTTATTTATCATATATCTTTTATTTACCTTGGTATTTGGCCCATAGGCTTCGTTGGGAGGGTGGAGGGCAAGGGTTACAATATAAATAGATGTTTTATTTATTTACCATATCTCTCATTTATTTATATTGATATTTATTTATCATATATCTTTTATTTACCATGGTATTTGGCCCATAGGCTTCGTATATAATTAGATGTTAATTTCTAATCCTATTTGATATATTTTTATTGATTTACCATGCCTCTTTATACTTATTTTATATTTATTTATTTACCATGTCTCTTTTATAAATATGGTATTGGGCCCATGGTATTAATAATTTTTTTCCCCATGGTATTTGGTCGATAGCCTTCACCTAAATAAAACCGTTTTCATAAATATAAAGAGGTTTATGGAGTAAATATAAAAAAATGTTTTATTTGTTTACCATACCTTTCATTTATTTATATTTATATTTATTTACCATACCTCTTTTTTGAGTGTTAGTAAATCTCCTTATCCTTTATATTTATATTATGTTTATACATAATAATAATTACATTGATTTTTAAATAGGGCCTATATGAGATTAAAAATGTTAAATGTTAGAGACTATGTTTATGTTCACATTTATGTTTAGGTTTACATGTTTATATATTTATGTGTTATGAGTATAAGTTTTTACATGAGATCTACCCCATACAGGTTGAGATTAAAAATATTAAATGTCAATCACTATGTTTATGTTTACATTTACATGTTTACATATTTATGTGTTTATGAGTTTAAGTTTTTACATGAGATCCACCCCATTGTAAAGGCACAATTAAAATTCTAGAAGGCTTATTCCAAAATAAAAATTCCTATCAATATAACTACATTTTTCATTATTTAATTATCTAATAATTTAGTAATACTAAATCTCAATTTATAGTAATAAAAATAAAAATATATTATTCATTATTTAACATTTCATCTTTTAATAATATTATAACAATATATCATTATTAACAAATTAGCTTTCTTATTTTATTAATATTTTAATAATTTTTTGTTGTATTCAAAATGTTAGAGATGTACTATAAGCATTTAACTTGGTAAATATAAAGTAAAAATTAAAATTAAAATAACCCAATGTTAAAGTAAAAATTCTAAGTTATTATTTTTATTTTTGTTATTTTTTGTTGGGTAGTTAAGATAAACGTAGTTTTTGAGCTAGGATTATGAGAACCCATGCTATTGAGCTATGATATTCATGTCTAATATATGCTATTTAAGGGGGAAAAATTTTGTTAATTTTTGTTGGGTAGTTGAGATAAACTTGACTTGATCAAGTTGTCCATAATTTTTGAGCTCAAGGTTTATGAGAACCCATAGTATTGAGTCATCGTATTCATGTGGAATATAGCTTATTTAAGGGGAAAATTATACAATCTTAGATCCATCTACTGTACATCTACCAACCCTTGAGAGAGATCAAATCTATTTACATAAGTGATTTGATCCCTATGTGCTTGGTAGATATAGAATAATGATAGATCTAGGTTAGCTTAGACTGAATGATTTTCTTCCAAATCTATTTATATTCTTATATAGTAGAATTTGTGTGATGCTCAGAATATTCATGATATAGTGTTTTCAAAGCCCCTTATAAATTTATTTATTCTCTTCAATACTAGGGTTTCTCTCAAAATATTCATGATATTCATAAATCATCATCATTAGCTTCGCATTCATAGATGAAGCTCTAATCTACACTTTGTCTAAAAAATTATGGACTTATGGTGTTGGGTCCCTATAATACTATTGATTATCCCATTACTATTGTATTTATACCCCTTATTTATATTTTTGTGCCCCTATTACCCCCATATTGTTATTTCTGTGCCCCATAGAATCCCTCTATTTTTATTTTTGTGGCTTTATATTACTATTGTTAGGTCGGCTGGATTATATTGTGACTCCCTAGACTGCTATATATAGAAAGGAGGTTTTGTCATTTGTATCATCCAAGAATTGTTCATTCATGTAATGTAAAGGAGGTTGCCCCCTCAAAGAGGCTGAATTCTAAGGCGTTGATCTATCTTTTCTATCTTTTCTTGAGCTGGTTTCATAACATTTGGTATCAGAGCTTTAGATTCTAGGGTTTCGCTGCTCCAAACAGGTCATCGTGGAATTTTCGCTATAACTTTTTTTTCTGTGATGTTTCAAAAGTCGCAAAAAAAACACATTTGAGAAGAAATCGCGTTGAAGCTTGGGTCCGAATTTCAGAGCTTTTCGCGCGATATTTGCGGAGATATGATCTGAGGAAGTTGGTCTTTTTGCAGACTCCTGAATTACATTCAAAACAGGTGACCTGGGGAAAATCGTCATAACTTTCTCTCTGGGGATCGGATTGAAATTTCATTAGAAGGTACAGAAAGAGGACGGACTGTAGTTTCTTGTATGTGTGTTTTAGATTCAAAGGTTGAAACAGTGACTCGTGGCATGTCATACAAGTTTGCTCTACTGAACCAGTCTAAAAACAAGTCACTGTGGGAGATTTCACATAACTCTTCCTTGAAGAATCCAATTTGGCTCAGACTTGTGGCATTAGAAAGAGGACACAGAAGGCTACTACAGGTAGAAATTTCAAAACTAGATGATTCGAAATTACAGAGATACATCAGATTCAATATCAGGCTTCTATAAAGTGAAAAAAGGTGTGTAGTTTTTTTTTAATTTTTGTGTAAGCTTGGTTTAACGGAATTCAAAGGGCATAGTAAAGCATTATTATCGGTAACTGATGCCCTGAGGAAAGAAAATGCAAACACCTAGTAAGGAACCTGAAAGCTCTAGCATGACTCATGAAGAAGAGGAAGAAATGCTACATGATATATCAAAATTACAAGAACAAGTGCAACAAATGTCACGCTCACAAAAGCTAACAGAAGCTAATATATGTGAAGTGGAATCTAAGATAAATGGTGTGGAATCTAAGATGAAGGGCATGGAAGCTAAGATGGATGATTCGAAGACAGATTTGAAGAGAGACATGGCAGATTTGAAGATAGATTTGAAGACAGACATGGAAGAATTGAAGAAGTTGCTACAAGAAAGGGTCACTAATGGTGAAAAGGTAGTAAAGGAAACTCATGATGAGAACAAAAGAAATGTTAATCATGATTCCATAGACACTAATGTTGGATCGAAGAATCACCATATTCCAAAAATCGATATGAGGAAGTTTGATGGCAAGGATCCCGCCACATGGATATTACAGATGGAGCAATTCTTCGATCTCAATAATGTGCAAAACGCACAAAAGGTACGTATGGCAACTGTATATTTGGAACCAAATCAGTTTGTATGGTATCAATGGCTTTGCTCTCGTAAACAATTTATCACTTGGGCAATTTTTACGGAAGAATTGATAGCACATTATGAAGATACAAAAAGCAACACTTTTTTTAGCCAATTGATAAGTCTCAAACAAAAGGGTTCAGTAATGGAGCACATTGAGGAGTTCCAAAAATTGAACATAAGGGTAAAAGATATTCCAGAGGAGCATAGGATTGATGTGTTCATAGGGTCTTTAAAGGATAATATCCAACATGATGTTCGCCTTTGGGAACCTGATTCATTAGAGAAGGCATTCAGGTTAGCAAGAAAAATGGAAAGCAAAATTATGGCAACCAGGAAGCATACCACTCACAACTATAAAGATGGAAGTGTTGTTGCCCCTAGTCTTCCACAACCTATAAGGTTGACACCACAACAATTGGAAGAAAAAAGAGAAAAAGGGCTTTGTTACAGTTGTGATAGCAAATACACTAAAGGTCATAAGTGTGCTGAGAAGAAATTATTCTACATAGATTGTGAAGAGGAAGAAGAAAAGGAGCAAGAAAGGTCAAAAGAAGAAGATATACTCCAGGAACAAAGCCTAGATGAAGAACAAATAAATCCGACCATATCTTGTAATGCATTGGCGGGAATTACCACTCCTCAAACCATCAAGATAGAAGGACAAATCAAGAAGAAAAAGGTAATAGTGTTGATTGATTCAGGAAGCACCCACAATTTTATTCATTGTAGGGTAGCAAAAGAATTGAATTGCTTCCTATATCCAGCACCAGAGTGTCAAGTGATGATTGCAAATGGAGGAACAATAAATTTCTCTGGAAAGTGCCATAATATCAAGCTATCCATGGGAGAATATGTATTGACTAGCCCAATGCTTTCCATTCCAATGGGAGGTGCGGATGTTGTACTAGGAGTCCAATGGCTACAATCCTTGGGTACAATAGCTTTTAATTTTCAAGAACTTTTCATCAAATTTTCTATGGAAGGAAAGGAAGTTGAATTAAGGGGTATTGCAGGGAAACCAGGAAAGATAATCAGCTCTAATGGTATGACAAAGCTTCTAAAAAAGGAGCAAAGAGGTGTAATTGCACAATTATGCTCGCTAGATGTTTCCACATTGGAATCATCTATTTCTCCAGATCTCCAAAAAGTCCTGGACAATCATTCCAAGGTATTTGAGACTCCCAAGGTCTCCCACCTATGCGTGATCATGATCATGCTATTCATCTGATTCCAGGAAGTGTTCCTCCAAACATCAGGCCGTACAGATATCCCTATGTCCAAAAAAGTGAAATTGAACGTATGGTTGCAGAAATGCTAGAGGCTGGTATAATTCAACCGAGTCAAAGTTCTTTCTCAGCTCCAGTAGTATTGGTGCACAAGAAGGATGGATCATGGCGCATGTGTCCGGATTATAGGGAGCTCAACAAGCTCACTATTAAAGATAAGTTCCCCATTCCTGTTATTGATGAATTACTGGATGAATTGCATGGATCAATTTACTTCACCAAGTTGGATCTTCGTTCGGGATATCATCAAATCAGAATGAAGATTGAAGACATTCCGAAAATGGCATTTAGAACTCATGAGGGTCATTATGAATTTTTGGTCATGCCTTTTGGCCTTACCAATGCACCTTCAACATTTCAAGGTTTGATGAATTCAATTTTCAAACCATTCCTTAGAAAATTTGTGTTAGTATTTTTTGATGATATACTAATCTACAGCAAGTCTTGGAAGGATCATGTTGAACATGTTGACAGGGTGCTACAACTATTGGAGGAGAAACAATTATATGCAAAAAGATCCAAATGTTTCTTTGGAGTCCAGGAGGTGGAATATTTGGGTCATATTGTATCTCATGAAGGAGTTAAGGTAGACCCTAGCAAAATTAAATCCATTAAGGAATGGAAAATCCCCACATCCATAAAGCATCTGCGAGGATTTCTTGGGTTGACAGGGTATTATCGCAAGTTTGTTAAGAATTATGGGAGAATAGCAGCACCTCTAACAACATTATTGAAGAAAGATTCATTTTCATGGACTTCGGAAGCAACAAATGCCTTTGAACATCTTAAAGAGGCAATGTGCCAAGCACCGGTCTTAGCTACACCGGACTTCACAAAAACCTTTATTGTGGAATGTGATGCTTCAGGAAATGGAATTGGTGCTGTTCTAATGCAAGATGAAAGACCCATTGCTTTTGAAAGTCGTCCAATCAAGGGAAAGTTTTTAAGCAAAGCTATTTATGAGAAGGAAATGTTGGCAATACTCCATGCACTTAAGAAATGGCGACCCTACCTAATGGGAAGACACTTCAAGGTAAAAACGGATCATGATAGCCTTAAATACTTTTTAGAACAAAGATTATCCTCTGAAGAGCAAAAAAAGTGGGTCACAAAGATGTTGGGTTATGACTTTGAAATCATCTACAAAAAAGGGAAGCAAAATGTGGTGGCAGATGCACTCTCAAGAAAGGATGAGGATGTGGAAGCATTGTTGTGTGCCATTTCTATTATCCAACCAGATTGGATAAACGAAGCAAGGAAGGAATGGAAGAATGACGAAGAAGTGTGGGCACTTATTCGAAAGCTGCAACAAGATTCCAGTACTTCTGATACATTTCTGGAAAAATGATTCATTATGGTACAGAGATCGCTTATACCTCTGTAAGAATTCCCAGCTAAAACAAAAGATTCTTATGGAATTGCACAATTCTCCCTTAGGAGGGCACTCAGGATTTTTAAAAACTTACCACAGGGTTAAGAAGGAATTTTTTTGGGATGGCCTTAAATCAGATATTCAAAAGTTTGTGGCGGAATGTTTGGTTTGCCAGCAAAATAAAGTTGAAAAAAATAAGACACCGGGTCTATTACAACCTTTATCCATTCCAAGCCAACGTTGGGAGGAGGTTTCAATGGATTTTATCACAGGTTTACCCAAGTCTGAGGGAAAGAGTGTCATCATGGTGGTAGTTGACAGACTTACCAAGTATGCACACTTTTGTGCATTATCACATCCATTTAAAGCCAGTACAGTTTCTACTGCATTTATGGAAACAGTTCAAAAGCTACATGGAAACCCAAAGATTATTGTAAGTGACAGAGATCCCATTTTCACTGGAAATTTTTGGACATAATTATTTTCTTGTCTTGGTACTCAGTTAGCTCATATCTCATCTTATCATCCTCAATCTGATGGGCAAACTGAGATAGTAAACAAAAGTTTGGAAGGATATTTTCGTTGCTTTGTATCTGATAAAGAGACACAATGGGTCAAATGGTTGCCTCTGGTTGAATGGTGGTATAACACTTCCTTCCATACAGCAACAAAAATGACCCCATTTACGGCACTTTATGGGTATCAACCACCATCCACCACATCATATTTAAGAGAAAATTCTAAGGTGCAGGAAGTGGAACATCACATCGAACATCAACAACAAGTCCTCCAACTCTTAAAGGATAACCTCGTGTTGGCACAAAATAGAATGAAATAACAGGCAGATCAACATCGCAGTGAAAGAAGTTTTGATGTAGGTGATTGGGTATTCCTATGGCTACAACCATATAAGCAAATGTCCCTAAAGCAAGCTAAGAAGGATAATAAATTATCACCAAAGTATTATGGTCCGTACAAGGTGTTGCAAAAGATTGGTACTATGGCATACAAATTGGAGCTTCCTGCAGCTTCTCGATTGCACCCAGTTTTCCATGTTTCATGTTTAAAGAAGGTTATAGGTGACAAGATCCCAATTCAAACAATATTGCCAGAACTTGACGGGGAAGGAAAAATTATATTGGAACCGGAAGCAGTCACAGAAACAAGAACTCGACAGCTACGAAATCGATCAATTTCAGAGTATCTTATCAAGTGGAAGAACTTATCCGCTGAAGATTCCACATAGGAGGATGAGAATTTTATGCAGAAGTATCCAGAACTACTCAAGCGTTGAGGACAACACTTTTTTGAAGGAGAGGGGCATGTTGGGTCCCTATAATACTATTGATTACACCATTACTATTGTAGTTATACCCCTTATTTATATTGTTGTGCCCCTATTACCCCCATATTGTTATTCCTGTGCCCCATAGAATCCCTCTATTGTTATTTTTGTGGATTTATATTATTATTGTTAGGTCGGATGGATTATATTGTGACTCCCTAGACTCCTATATATAGAAAGGAGGTTTTGTCATTTGTATCATCCAAGAATTGTTCATTCATGTAATGTAAAGGAGGTTGCCCCCTCGAAGAGGCTGAATTCTAAGGTGTTGATCTATCTTTTCTATCTTTTCTTGAGCTGGTTTCATAACATATGGACTTAAGAATTCTTTTAGTGTAGAAGACTAGATTTCACAAACTAATTTTGAAGTACTTCCATATTATGTAGAATATTGTATAGATAAGAGTTTGATTTTTAAATTTAGTTCAAAAGACTCTTTCTCATTTTTTCTATTAATTTGAATGTATGGCTTATTTATTATTAGGTTTTTACCAAATCATTTGGTTTAATATTTTATATTAATGGTTGTTGTTTAGTTATTTTTTTCTTTCCCTATTTTTTCAAATTGGTCATTTTAGAATTTGTTTTTTATTAGTGGTAAACAACGAGGTGTTTTTTTTCTTGTGATAGATTTATTTTTATATTTGAAAGGAATGTGTTTTATTTTAAATATTATAAGTTGTGATAATAGTTGTTGATTAAAAAAAATTGATGGGGTGATAACCTTGTCACTAACCATTTGAAAGGAATGGGTTTTACATTAAATATTATAAGTTCTTAATTTAATATTTACAATACTTATTGATATAAAAAAAATCAATGGGATGTTAATATTCTTATTAACTCTTGATAAAATATAATGAAATAATGCCAACTTGAGCCCAATATTTGTTATGAATCCTGCTCAAAAAGATAGGAAAGATAGATCAACGCCTTAGGATTCAGCCTCTTCGAGGGGGCAAGCTCCTTTTACATTACAGAAATGAACAATTCTTAGATGATTCAAATAAAAAAACCTTATTTCTATATATAGGATTCGTAGGGGTCACAATATAACCAAGAGGACCTAACAATAATAATATAAAGGCACAAAAGTAACAATAGTGGGATTCAATGGGGTGCAATAATAACAATATGGGGACAATAGGTGAACAACAATAACAATAACGGATACAATGGCAATAGTAATGGGGGAATCACTAGTATTATAGGGAGCTAACATGCCCCTCTCCTTCAAAAAAGTGTTTTCCTCAACACTTGAGTAGTTCTGGATGCTTTTGTATAAAATTCTCATCCTCCCATGTGGAATCTTCAACATGTAAGTTCTTCCACTTGATGAGATACTTTGAAATTGATCGATTTCATAGCTGTGGAGTCCTTGTTTCTTTAATTTCTCTAGGTTCCAATATGACTTTTCCTTCCTCATCAAGTTCTGGAAATATTGTTTGAACTAGAACCTTGTCACCTATAACCTTCTTTAAGCATGAAACATGGAAAACTGGGTGCACTTGGGAAGCTACAGGAAAATCCAATTTGTATACCATAGTACCAATCTTTTGCAACACCTTGTACGGACCATAATACTTTGGTGATAATTTATTATCTTTCTTAGCTTGCTTGAGGGACATTTGTTTATATGGTTGTAGCTGTAGGAATACCCAATCACCTACACCAAAACTTCTTTCGCTGCGATGTTGATCTGCATGTTGTTTCATTTTATTATGCGCCAAGGTGAGGTTATCCTTTAAGAGTTGGAGAACTTGTTGTTGATTCTTGATGTGATCTTCCACTGCTTGAAACTTAGAATTTTCTCTTAGATATGATGTGATGGATGGTGGATGATATACATAAAGTTCCATAAACGGGGTAATTTTTGTTGCAGTATGGAAGGAAGTGTTATACCACCGTTCAGCCAGAGGTAACCATTTGACCCATTGTGTCTATTTATTAGATACAAAGCAACGAAGATATGCTTCTAAACATTTGTTTCTATCTCATTTTTCCCATTAGTTTGAGGATGAAAGATGAGCTATGACCTAACTGAGTACCAAGACAAGAAAATAATTTTGTCCAAAAATTTCTAGTGAAAATGGGATCTTTGTCGCTTACAATAATCTTTGGATTTCCATGTAGCTTTTGAATTGTTTCCATAAATACAATAAAAACTGTACTCACTTTAAATGGATGAGATAATGCACAGAAGTGTGCATACTTGGTAAGCCTGTCAACTACAACCATGATAACACTCTTTCCTTCGGACTTGGGTAAACGTGTGATAAAATCCATTGAAACCTCCTCCCAATGTTGGCTTGGAATGGATAAAGGTTGTAATAGTCCTGCGGTCTTAATTGTTTCAACTTTATTTTGTTGGCAAACCAAACATTCCGCCACAAATTTTTGAATATCTGATTTAAGGCCATCTGAAAAGAAATCCTTCTTAACCTTGTTGTAGGTTTTTATAAATCATGAGTGCCGTCCTAAGGGAGAGGTGTGTAATTCCATGAGAACCTTTTGTTTGATTTGGTAATTCTTACATAGGTATAACCAATCCTTGTACAATAAGGAATCATTTTTCTAGCTAAATGTATCAGATGTACTAGGATATTGTTGTATCTTTTGGATGAGTTCCCACACTTTCTCATCATTCTTCCATTCATCCCTTGCTTTGTTTATCCAATCTGGTAGGATAATAGAAATGGCACAAACAAATGCTTCCACATCCTCATCCTTTCTTGAGAGTGAATTTGCCACAACATTTTTCCCTCTTTTGTAGATGATTTCAAAGTCATATCCCAACATCTTTGTGACCCATTTTTGTTTCTCTTCTAAAGATAATATTTGTTCTAAAAAGTAGTTAAGACTATCATGATATGTTTTTACCTTGAAGTGTCTTTCCATTAGGTAGGGTTGCCATTTCTTAAGTGCATGTAGTATTGCTGGCATTTCCTTGTCAAAAATAGCTTTGTGTAAATACTTACCTTTGATTGGATGACTTTTGAAAGAAATGGGTCTTTCTTCTTGCATTAAAACATCACCAATTCCATTTCTTGAGGCATCACATTCCACAATAAAGGTTTTTGTGAAGTCCAGTGTAGCTTAGATTGGTGCTTGGCACATTTCCTCTTTAAGATGTTCAAAGGCCTTCGTTGCTTTTGGAGTCCATGAGAATGCATCTTTCGTCAGTAATGATGTTATAGGTGCTGCTATTATCCCTTAATTCTTAAGAAACTTGTGATAACACCCTGTCAACCCAAGAAATCCCTGTAGATGCTTTATGGATGTGGGGATTTTCCATTCCTTACTGGTTTTAATTTTTCTAGGATTTACCTTAACACCTTCATGAGATACAATATGACCCAGATATTCAACCTCTTGTACTCCAAGGAAACATTTGGAGATTTTTGCATATAATTGTTTCTCCTCCAATAGTTTGAGCACCATGACAACATTTTGGACATGATCCTTCTAATACTTGTTGTAGATTAGTATATCATCAAAAGATACTAACACAAATTTTGTAAGGAAGAGTTTGAAAATGGATTTCAACAAACCTTGAAATGTAGAAGGTGCATTAGTAAGGCCAAAAGGCATGACCAAAAGTTCATAATGACCCTCATGAGTTCTAAATGTTGTTTTTTGAATGCCTTTAGAGTCCATTCTGATTTGATGATATCCTCAATGAAGATCCAACTTGGTAAAGTAAATTGATCCATGTAATTCATCCAATAATTCATAAATCACAAGAATGGGAAATTTATCTTTAATAGTAATATTATTAAGCTTCTTATAGTCTGGACACATGCACCATGATCCATCCTTCTTATGAACCAATACTACTAGAGTAGAGAAAGAACTTTGACAAGGTTGAATTATCCCACCCTATAGCATTTTTGCAACCATACGTTCAATTTCACTCTTTTGGACATAGGGATATCTATAAGGCCTGATGTTTGGAGGAACACTTCCTGGAATCAAATTGATAGCATGATCATGATCACGAATAGGTGGAAGGCCTTTGGGAGTCTCAAATACCTTGGAATGATTATCCAAGACTTTCTAGACATATGGAGAAATGGATGATTTCGATGTGGGAACCTCTAGTAAAAATAATTGTGCAATTATGCCTCATTGTTCTTTCTTTAGAAGCTTTTTCATTCCGTTAGAGCTGATTATCTTTCCTGATTTCCTTGTGATATCCCTTAATTCAACTTCCTTTCCTTCTGCAAATAATTTCATGAAAAGTTCTTGAAAATTAAAATCTATTGTACCCAAGGATTGTAGCCATTAGACGCCTAGTACAACTTCAGCACCACCCATTGGAATGAAAAGCATCAACCTATTCAATACACATTCTCCCATGGATAGCTTGATGTTATGGCACTTTCTTAGATCAATTTATGGTTCCTCCACTTGCAACCATCTCTTGACACTATGGTGCTGGATCTAGGAAGCACTTCAATTCCTTGGCTATCTTACAATGAATAAAATTATGGGTACTTTCGGAATCAATCAACACTATTACCTTTTTCTTGTTGATATGCCCTTCTATCTTGATATTTTGAGCAGTGGTAATTCCATCCAATGCATTACAAGATATGGTCAGACTCATTTCTTCTTTTTCTAGGGTTTTTTCCTCATGTATATCCTCTTCTTTTGATGTTTCTTGTTCCTTTTCTTCCTCCTCTTCACAATCTATGTAAACTAATTTCTTCTCAGCACACTTACGACCTTTAGTGTATTTGATATCACAATTGTAACAAAGCTATTTTGCTCTTTTTCCTTTGATTTGTTGTGGTGTCAACCATGGAGGTTGTGGATGGCTAGGGGCAGCAACACTTCTATCTTTATGATTGTGAGTGGTAGGCTTCCTTGTTGCCATAATTTTTCATTCCATTTTTCATGCCAACCTAAATGCCTTCTCCAATGAATCTGGTTCCGAAAGGCGAACATCATGTTGGATGTTATCTTTTAAAGTCCCTATGAACACATCAATCCTATGTTCCTCTGGAATATCTTTTACCCTTATATTCAATTTTTGGAAGTACTCAATGTGCTCCATAATTGAACCATTTTGTTTAATATTTGCCAATTGGCTAAAAAAAGTGTTTCTTTTTGTATCCTCATAATGTGCTATCATTTCATCCATAAAAAATAGCCCAAGTGACAATTTGTTTATGAGAGCAAAGCCATCGATACCATACAAACTGATTTGGTTCCAAATATAAAGTTGCAATGCGTACCTTTTGTGTGTTTTTCACATTATGGAGATCTAAAAATTGCTCCATCTGTAGTGTCCACGTTTCGGGATCCTTGCCATCAAACTTCCTCATATCGATCTTTGGAACATGGTGGTTCTTCGATCCAATGTTAGAGTCCATGAAATCAATGCTCTCGTTTGGTGGGAAAGCAAAGTGCAAAGCAGCAAGAATGTTGGTAATATTTATTCCTCTTGGCCTAATTTCATTTCTGCATTAAAGGCACAATTTTATTCGTTGGGTTACATGCAAAAATCTTTAATGAACTGGCAGTATTTAAGGCAAGGCAAAGGTTAGGATGTTTAGAGTTTCACAGAAGAATTTAGGAAGCAAGCACTAAATTTGGGTATTGCACTTGATACACCTGAAATTGTAACTAAATGCATTGGATCGTTACATAATTATATTAGGCATTAATTTTTATTGCTTGAACCAACCACCATTGATGCGACCAACATAAAGGCCATCCACATTAAGAATAGGGGAAAATATGACAGAGATGACCAATCAAAGAGAATGACAATAGTCAAGAGAAGGGGAGCACAACCCTTTGTACACATTGTGGGAAAGAGGGGCATGATGAAGAGAATTACTAGAAGCTGCGCCCTAATTTGAGACCTGAGACGAATGACAGAAATGGGAAACAAAATGCCATCACCACCATACAACAAAGCCAAGATTCTGAGTCAGATGAAGATGAGAAAATCACAACTACGGGATTTGCACGAGGTAGGCCCGTTGACTTGGGGTCTAACTCCAGTTATGAGACAAATTTTGCAACCTTTGGGATTGTGACAGGAGGACCCATAGATTTGGGGTCTGATTCTGGCTATGAATCAAGGATTTCAACCGATATGACAAAAAGGACACTTCCCTCATCAAGACTCTAAGAACTTGAAGAGATCAATCATTGCATCCAAGCAGAGAATGTTGAACTAAGGAGGCTTCTATAGGGGGCGACGGATGAAAACCAAGCCAAGGATGAGGCCTCGGAACAGCCGCAACATAGCTATCGGGAGATAAAAAGTGATTCTTCAATTTCATATGATTTTCATGATGATGAGTTTGCTGCTTTTGAAAAATGTACTACAGGGATTGGATCCAAACTAATGAAGAAAATGGGATATTAAGGAAGGGGCCTCGGCATCAAAGGCCAAGGCATCATGAATCCCATCAAATTCAAGGAGTTGCCACATTATGCAAGACTCGAATATATCTGAAAGGAGATGGAGAAAAGCTCTGATATAGCCAGCAATTAGCCAATGACAGATGATGAAATTCCTTCCTCACAATCCAACGATAGTGAGGGCTCCATGAGCACCTTTTCGAGGAAGACCAAGGGGAAGCACCCTAAGGCCACCCTAAAATTTTGGAGGAGATCAGCAAACATGTTTTTCAAGACAAGGAGAGAAGATTTTTTTGAAGAGGGTGATTTTGGTCCAATATCCGAATTGGGAAAGTTTTATATCGATTTTTCACCTCCCGGAGATGAGAATCCAATGATGGTGTCGTTTTTGCAGCAGAGCTCTCCAATTTTCAGTGAATTTTTCAGCATGGAGGTATAATGCTCCATTTTTGTAACTAATTAATGTAACTACTTTTGATGCCATCCATTGATCGAGTAGGGCCTAGAGATGTAGTACAGGAGGGATGAACTCCATTACCAAGTTCTTGTCTTCTTGTCTTCTTATGCTCTTCTTCTTCTTTCTCTCACATGTGCACATTTAAAGTTTCTCTTTGGTTAAGCTACAAACTATATATGTAATTATTTAAATGCATCTATAAACAAAAGATAACCTGGATCAAGCATACCCCCTCTTTTTCTTCTCAAGCTTATAATTTTTCTTTATGGCTTCCACGAGAGCCAAATCGCCACTTTTTCTTGCTATCATTGTAGGGTTTGTTCCCTTATAGGGAAGCCAAGAGATTCTATGGATGAGATCCATTGTGATGGGAATAGGATCCTCCAGCCATAAGTACCCATCATGCACTAGACAAAGCAGTTGCCTGATGAAAAAAATGGAGATGGGCACGCGGTGAAAGTGTGGTATGCACATCAGATGAAGCAACCCGACCTTCAGCACACTGCGTAGCCATTTTCATGGTTGTAATGTGATCACCAGATGCTCCTTATTGTGTTTCATCAGACTCTCCATCTCTAAGTGTGGGAACTTCTTCCTATCCGCGAGGTCCCAGTCTTCAATTTTTAGGGTGGGTATGCATCCTAGGAGCTGACCCTCAAAGGTAATTCCATCAGGGAGGAGAAGGGTCTAGAGTGCACTCTTCGTTACATAGCACATTTTGGTTGGACATCCACCTCCACATCTTCTTCTTCCTCTATCTCAGCAATCAGAGCCTATAAGTCCTCCTCCTCTTCATCTATCTCAATGGTGACAGCCTTGCCCTTTCCCTCCATTGATAGCTTACTGAACCACGGATTCCTTGGGGACATGCGAATTTGTCCCATTGACTGCTTATATTTTCTCGGTCTTGGCATCCAAGGTGATTTCAGGATTTCTAGCTCAATCCCAGTATCCTCAGGAATATCGTGTACCCTATGGGTTGGCACAGCCTCGCCGACAGTTCCTTCTTCAAAGCCCAAACCTCTCCTCGTATCCTTCATCTTGTCTATAGTGTATGTGGTCTGTTGCAAACTTAGGGGCTCAAATATGGCTCAGTGCTCAACACTCTATGTTCTATTCAACTGCTCAAGTCTCAAGTGAACAGGTGTTGCCTCATGGCTAGACCCTAGAGTTTTATAGCACCTTTTGAATACAAATTCAACTGTTCCCCCGAATTCCGAGCCATCAATGCTTTCTTGGCGGCAGATTTTCCAAAATCTTGCCCATAACTACTGTCTTAAATGTCCACCGCCAACTCCATTTGGCCTCAAACCAGACATCTCGTCATGAACAGTTCCATCAACGGTCACTTCCCAGCCTACCCGTGCAGTAGCGCAGTCCTCTGTGCACGGGCGCGAACCTTATGACATGTTGATTCTGCATGCACCTCCCTTACTTCGCACCTCCCAAATAGACTCGTTTATAGTCCCACGCTCTCTTTCAACTGCCTGGAGTGCTAGGACTATGCTTCCTAAGGCTAGTCAGGTGGTAGCACCACCTGTGCAATGCTTCAGCTCGCCTTCCAGTATAGTCCACAGAAAATCCTCAATCACCCTTGCGACAGCCGGTGCCATGCATTCTATCGTATGTAGTGCGCTCTGTTGGTTACTGCATTTGGTGAGATGCAGTCATAGTCATGGCAGCAGAGTCATAAATTCTCGGCGACAGTCTTCTAATTCAGTGGTATGATCATTCGCACCTTGCCTTGCCATCCTTGGTTTATCGACGAGACATTCTTGCTTCATCACGTTTTCTCTTGACCATTGCGTCCATCAAAATGATTTTCTTCCTTAGTTTTACCAAGTCTTTTTTGAGTTCCTAAAGTCGAAGGTTCCCTCGTCGAATGGCTTCCTGAAGCCTTATGTGTTTGACCTCGCGTAGCTATGTGATTTCTTTGTCCTGGGCTTCGCTCACTGTCACATCTGCGGGTTCTATTACGTGTGCATTCCTCTTTCATTCTCTTCACAAATTACGATCCCTGCTCTATTCCGGACCTTTGGAATCATTTCCGCGGTTAGGCTTTTGCTCATGGTTCTATAGGCCCATTGAACCATTGGTACATGTAGGTCCGAATCAGTGAATTTTTCCTGGTGAACCCTGTTCAGTGCTTCGCACACCCTATCGAATGCTTCGTCATGGATAATCCTTGGTGCACTTTGCCTTCTCGGGTGCTACATTTTGTTATGATTCTCTATTCTATGAGTGGGGTGCACTTGTGTGGGCTGCATGTCATATGTCTGTACCCATCAGGAAAGGTGGGCATGCAAGTTGTTCTAACCCTAGTAACTGGCTCTCATCCTTAGCAGGGGTTTTCCAAATTGTAGGTGCATCATCCTCTTGCATCCGTGCCAATCCTCAAAACTTCTTTGATGTGTACCCCACCATCTTCCGGGTGTTGTGTGCAATGCCCATTTCAGAGCATCGAACCACTATTGTTCTGGTACTGTGCTTTCAAATTTGTTCAGGAATTCATCCAATGCTGTCAACCCATCATACATAGGTAGATCCCTTGCCTTTGTTGTCATGTAGTGTAGTGATCTCATCATTGTATTATAGTTGAGCGTTGTTACTTTTTCCAGCCGATTCTACCATTGTTCTATTTCTTCATTAGAATCTGAAGTGCAGGAGCTTTCGTGCTCCCACGAAGTCCATCCATATGTAGTCAGATTCACCCAATCATGCTCTCATGCAGTTATCTTGTAGATGAAATCGATATCGTCATCACTATCATCATTGCACATCGGTTCAGTGTATCGCATTCCTTCGGCTGGATCTAGTCATACTACTACACGTAGTGACTTTTTCTCATAAATCATTTTTGCGTTTATTCAGGTTTATGACTCCATTCATATCGGTGGCCTAGTCTATTCCTAGTAGCACAGGATAGGGATTACTGTCTTCAACAATCTCTATCACTTCCAAATCTGCCTGTGCGCTCACACCTTCAATATCTACTATTGCCCTTTGCAATCTTCCCATGGGCAAGATCTTCTGTTGGTTTGGCATTCGCAACTGAATAGGAGACCACTGTAACATGGGTCTGCTCATGTGTTCCCAAGTTTGTTTTGGTAGTACATTCGCATCTGATTCGAGATCCAAGATTACTTGATCCATTTCATATTCGCCGATTTGCGCAGACAACCTCATTTCCCTTCCTGTGTGCAATGCATGCTTTCCAAGTTTCAGAACCATGCGCGGTTCTCTTGACCCTGCGCACCTAGTGATAAGTTCATGTAGTCCTTTTACTACCTTGCATGCATGTAGCAGTTTCATGCATGTCTCCAGAAAGGTTGTGAGCATTGAAGGATCCATCCCTAGTTCTAGTTGATCCTTACTACCTGAAGTGGAGGCCTCCAAGAAGCTCTTCTTAGCTTCCATGAATGTTTCCTTTGCGCATTCTAAATAAAATTTTGGTTCCATTATAGGAGCCTTACGAACCCATGAACTTTCTTCTGACTGCTTACCTTTATCATCACTAGTGGTCATACTGCTCCTGAGCATCATGTTTACGTTCAGGTCTTCTTCGCGTGGTTCGGAACTCATCATCTACAAAGTCTGATTCAGAGGGGGCTGGAGTACCCCTTTTCACGCATCCTCGCTATCAACGAAGGGCAGTCTTTTGCCTCATGATCAAACTGAGTACAGTACAAACATGATGTCCTTGTCAAGTTTGTACATTTGTGGGCATAGTGCCCTCGCCCTTTGGAATTGTAACAGATTAGTTGTCTGTGACCCATTTCTAGTCTCATTCCACCTTGACCTGGACCGCGCCCCTGAAATCTAGTGTGTGCCATTCCTGCATTTGGTTCGAGGGCTCACGTTTCAATCTACACCCTGTAGGCAGGAGTCTGATCCATCATTAGTTCGTAGCTTCTGCAAGTGCGTTCATCGTGGCCTACCGACCTACAGAAATTACAAAACAATTTTTGGGACATCTGCGTATACTTTTGCAATAGATAACAATTATCCATAGTGCATTTTCCTCCTATCTGACAGATTCCACACCATAGTGTAGGTGCCGTGCTGGGTCCTGCTTTCACCTTAGGTATTAACGACATCGTCCCTCCTCCCACCAAGAAATTTTCGAACACTGGACAATGGTCCTTGTCATGTCCTTCGCCTTTGAATTTCATGCACCATACCTCCTCACGCGCCTTTGGCCGAGGTGTCCTATCCTGTTTCAAACTTTGCATCTCTAGACATAGATTTTGCAGTTACGCATGGATTTGTTGGACTCCTAGACCATGGTCTTGTATAGGGGTCTCATGTAATCTCATTGCCATCTCCAAAGCTTCAGCCTAGGTGGAAAGTTTTTTCTATGACAATGTCGTCCTTAGATGCGGTGTTAGTGACACTACAAACCATGCGCCGTATTGTCCATCCATCAAAGTCATATTGGATTCACGAATCATACCCTTCAGTCTTTGGTCCAAATGCCAGGGGGTCTCACCTGGGAGCATCACGATCTCCTTAAACCCGATAATTGACTTTGGCCTGAAGAATTCTGTTTTCAGCGCGATCTAGATTTATGCAATTCCTGCATTTGGATGATCATTAGAATGCTTGATGTACCAAGTTAATGCATGATCCTCTAGCGCGCTAACCAGCATAGCCTTTTTTATATTGTCATCCACAACTCCTTGTGCTTCCCATACCGCCCTTACCACGAACTAGAATTGGTTAAGATCTTCATTCCCTACTCCTCTTAATACTGGTAGTTTGATCACGTTCGCCATACTGAACTGTTTTGGTGGCAGAGGTGGGGTGGGTGGAGATGGAGGGGAGGGGGCTGAGATGGGTGGCGGCGTAGGTGGGGGTGGTAAGCATGGAATTCGCTACCTTATCAAACTGATCACACTTCTCGGAGAAAATTTCATGAGCTCTTCCTCACTTTCCCACGAGGGTGAAATTAAGGGACTGGTGTCTAATTCTTCACTACCTCCGCTTATGTAGATCTTACCACTTCGTGTAGCCCCAAACATTAATTTATTCCCATATCTCGCTTTTCACACAATAGCATCTTAATCCAAGTGTTCAAAGATTTAATATACTTACCTCATGGTCCTTTGAGGAAGCCTCACTCCACCTCAATGTAGCTGACAGTCATATCTACCACGAACTTAGTGATAAATCCTCCTATAATTCGGTCGAGCCAATGGTCCACAGCTCACGCGATCTTATCTCCTGATGCTTCTAATCTGCACACTAATTCTAGAGACCACACGATTGGTTTGTCAAGACTACACCTTCTTTGACTGTTTGCTAGCTTCGCGATCCACTCATATAGCTTAGAAGAAAAGGATACAAAGAAAATTTCATGTATTTCCATATATAAGTAGCGCTCCAACTACTGTTCCTTCGATACTCACGGATTCTAGTGATTCGAACTCGTGAATATTCTTGTCCAACCACTCTTCAATTTATTTCTTCATTGGATTCCATTGACATGACATTAGACATCCCTTATGCAGATCTCGATCCCAACAATTGAACCATTTGTTGGCTTGTATGGGCTTGACCTAGGTTCAAAGGTGATTTAGCCAAAAAAATCTTCGTACTACGGGCCCTTTCGGCAAGAGTCCGTGGATCGCGGACTGAGGTCTCACCCAAGTAGTATGGGAGGGTGCTCAAACCAGGTTTCCACACCTTGGGGATGTTTGATAAACTCTGGCGGTACGCAGTTTGACCCTACACGCACGTGTCTACATGCATCTATTAGTTCCACGCAACCCATGATGCTG
The DNA here is from genome assembly GCA_031772625.1 of Pinus tabuliformis. Lineage (NCBI taxonomy): Eukaryota > Viridiplantae > Streptophyta > Pinopsida > Pinales > Pinaceae > Pinus > Pinus tabuliformis. Next base: position 1,071,633,226 of record CM062807.1, on the reverse strand, counting down.
CCTTCATGCAGCCCTACTCGGGGCGCGATCCGTATTATTACCCAAGCTCTTTACTCTTAATGTTATATACCTAGGGGGGATAATATGGGGTACAAAGGGAGGTACCCAAGGTAATAGTGTAATAATGGGATGGGCCATAGTAATAAATAACGTGGTTAACCCGCATCATGTAAGGGACCACAAGTAGTTAGTAATAATGTAATGGGCCCTTGGTATCAGTTCGATGGTATGAGGGAACCATGGTAATAACCCATGGTATTATATGTATGAGGCCTATATAGAGGTTAGAGACTCCACATGGAGGAAGGTCAAGGATTATTGTATGAACAAGCATATGCCTTGTGGAGTGTTCTCCTTCCTTAAGGAGTGAATGTATGGTGTTGCCCTACCTTAATGGTTGATCAATAAAGAAACATTTTTATTCTATATTTCTATCTTGTTATTTCTTAGGTATATTTTTATTTTCATATATTTCGATATCAAAGCTATAACAAGTGGTATCAGAGCACTTTCTTCGGCAAAAGCGGAGAATATTTTTCTTTAATTTTTTGCAGGATTTTTGGGGTGGTGAGTTTGCAAATCAGATTTGTACATTTTGGGACAAATATGCAAAATCTAATTGTATATCTGGATTCTTTCTTAAAAAATACCCGATTTAAAAAAACAATTGGCCAAATCGGAGTTCAGATGAAGGAAATATCGTTGATTTAATAATCAGTGGTGTTGCAGACAATTTTTTGGGGCAGCAAGTTTCTGGTGTAGATCTGGACGTCCTGGTGCAAGATCTATAAAATTTAATTGCAGATCTGAATTCTTTGTGAAAAAATACCCGATTTAAAAATAAAAAATAAAAAATAAAATCAGTCGAATCAGAGTTCGGATGAGGGAGATATCGTAGATTTAAAATCAGCTGTTTTTTTCAGAAATTTTGGTGCCGGCGGGAGAGTTGCAACACAGATCTTAAATTCCAGTGCCTAGATCAAGATTTCTATCACATGGGCAGATGCAGAATGGTTGTTCCATTTCCAAAATTAGGTCATAATAGGGATTCTGAGCAATGTTGACGGAATTGTGGCCATTTCAAATTTTCTCCAAATTTTTTTGTGATGGCAGACCTAGATTAGAGGAACGTGTATAAATTTGATGGCTATCATCTAGCCAGATGGCTAGCACAAATGGAGAAATATTTGAGTGTGGGAAAAATGTACTTGAACCACGAAAGATGGCAATGGTGGCAGTGTCATCAAAAATGCCATCCAAGGACAACTACTTGGCAGATGTTCAAAAAAAATATTCGTGATCACTTTGACCGTAAATCTAACCTTGTGGATAAGCTCACACAGACAGACACAGAGCCTATCAAAGATTTTATTTTTACAGGAAAGAAGGAAACCAAGCAACCTAAAGGGTTATTTTCTGCTGGTATCTCCTTATTATAGGTTCATGGATTGATTCAGAAAGAGAAGATCATTATTTCTATAAATCCTAGTGGCAAGCATAATTTTATCGTTGTTAATTTGGAAAAAAAATTGCAAGTTCCAGGAAAAGACATTGAAAACACATAGGTGGACGATGAGGATGTTCAAGTGTATAGGGATTTGAAGATTTCTATGGATAAGTATGTGTTGCATGGTGATTTTTATACTTCAGAGATGGATAATATGGATGTTGTTTTGGGATACCTGTTGATGGAATCAGTTGTTACTATAAATATTAACGTGTAGAAGAAATTCCTGAAGCTCTGGTATAAAAAGAAGAAAATTACGTTACAGGATATTTCCATTAATAAACAGGTAGAGTCCAAGGAGGCTGAAGTAGAAGATTTTCTAGGGGTTGACATAACAGATGATGACCCAATGATGATTGACAATCAAACACAAAGAGAGGTTGAAGCAGAAAATGTTACAGGTGCTGATACATCGGATGAGGGCTCAGTAGTTGAAGTAATATTGGAAGATAAGCCACCACAATAGGCACCAAAACATAACAGTCAGGCTCCAGTAAGGGATGAATTAAAGAAAAAGACATTGTGGGTTAAAACTTCAACATATCATCACCCACATCACCCTGCAAGACAACAACCAACAAGATGGAAACCAATTAGCCATAAGGACAACAAGCCTCGTAGGACAGATAGAGAGGAGTGAAGATCCACCTACTACACATCAACACAAGAGATCTACCATGGTAAACTTCCATCTCAAGTGAGTGAGGCACTAGTGAGATCGAGGGTTCACCTTTCTCTTGGATGGCTAGATGTATGTGCATGGTACCAGCGGACTACTCTTTTGAGTAGATCTTATTATTTGTGTTCTTCCCATGTTTTGGTGGCACAACATGCTAAGGGGAGTGGAATATTATATACCTAGGAGCGATAATATGGGGTACAAAGGGAGGTATCCACAGTAATAATGTAATAATGGGATGGGCCATAGTAATAAATAAGGTGGTCAACCCATATCATGTAAGGGACCACAAGTAGTTAGTAATAATGTAGTGGGCCCATGGTATTAGTTCGATGGTATGAGGGAACCATGGCAATGACCCATGGTGTTGTATGTATGAGGCCTATATAGAGGCTAAAGACTCCACATGGAGAGATGTCAAGGAATATTATATGAACAACCATATGGCTTGTGGAGTGTTCTCCTTCCTTAAGGAGTGAATGTATGGTGTTGCCCTAACTTAAGGTTTTTGATCAATAAAGAAGCATTTATTTATTTCTCTCTTATTATTCTTGGGCTTATGTGTATTATCTTATATTTTATGGGTTAGATCTATAACAAGTGGTATCGACCAATTTTTTTTTTTTAAATTGGGTATTTTTCACAAAGAATTTAGATCTGCAATTAGATTTTGCGGATTTTACCCCAAAATGTGCAGATCTAATATGCAAACTCACCGACCCAAAAAATTCCTGCAAAACAAAAAAAAAATTCTCCACTTTTGCCCAAGTAAGTGCTCTGAGACCACTTGTTATGGATCTAACCCAAAAATATATGATAATAGAAATAAACCAAAGAAACAATAAGAGAGAAATAGATAGAAAGAATCATTTCATATTATTTATAGGTTTATTTGCATTGTCTTATATTTTCATATCAGATCTATAACAAGTGGTATTAGAGCACTTTCTTGGGCCAAAGTGGAGAATTTTTTTTTATGTTTTGCAGGAATTTTTTTGATTGGCGAGGTTGTAGATCATATATGTACAATTTAGGGGAAAATATGAAAAATCTAATTGCAGATCTGAATTCTTTGTGAAAAATACCCGATTTCAAAAAAAAATCGGCCAAATCGGAGTCCGGATGAAGGAGATATCACTGATCTAAGAATCAGTGGTGTTGCAGAAAATTTTTCAGGGCAGTGAGTTTGCAGCACAGATCTAGACATTCTAGTGCAAAATCTACAGAATCTAATTTCAGATCTAGATTGCTTGTGAAAAATTACCCAATTTCAAAAAAAAAATCAATCGAATCGGAGTCTAGATGAAGGAGATATCGCTTATCTAAAAATCAGTGGTGTTGCAGACAATTTTTCAAGGCAACGAGTTTGCGGCATAGATCTGGACGTTCTGGTGAAAAATCTACAGAATCTAATTGCAGATCTAGATTTTTTGTGAAAAATTACCCAATTTCAAAATGAAAAATCAGTCGAATCGGAGTCTGGATGAGGGAGGTATCGCTGGTTTAAAATCAACTCTTTTTTTAGAATTTTTGGTGACGGGAGGAGAGTTGCAGCGCAGATCTGAAATTATAGTGGATGGATTAGGATTTCTATCACATGGGTAGATGCAGAATGGTTTTTCCATTTCCGAAAATAGGTCATAATAGGGGTTATGAGCAATATTGACGGAATTGTGGCCATTTTAAATTTTCACGAAGTAAGCGAAATTTTTTCAAAATATTTTTCATGGCGGATCCTAATTTTACGGCGGAAGATGATAACCCTACTATTGAAGAATTCATAAAAAGAATAAAGTTCAAATATGGGGTATTTTGGAGGCTATAGTACCGCTTAATTTGAAACAAAAGGCTGACATATGGTGGAACTCACTTGGCATCAAATAGTTGTCCAAATTTTCGTATGAAGAATTTGAAAAAATCCTTATGGGCAAATGGTCTCAAGCTAGAAAACAAGATAAGGGGAAACATGTGGGGTTATTTCCTACTGTTATATCCTTATTGCAGGTTCATGGATTGATTTAGAATGAGACGATTGTTGTGTCTATAAATCCTAGTTGCAAGCAAAATCTCATAAATGTCAACTTGGCAAAAAATTACAAGTTCCAGCAAAACACATTGAACACACATAGGTGGACAATGAGGATGTTCAACTATATAAGGATTTCAAGATTTCTATAGATAAGTATGTGTTGCATGGTGATTTTTATACTTTAGAGTTGGATAATATGGATGTTGTTTTGGGATATCCTTGGATGGAATCCATGGGCACTATCAATATTAATGTGTAGAAGAAATTCCTGAAGCTCTCGTATAAAAAAAAGAAAATTACATTACAGGATATTTCCATCAATAAACAGGTAGAATCCACAGCGGCTGAAGCATAAGATGTTCCAGGGACTGACATATCAGATGATGAGCCATTAATGATCGACAATTAAACACAAATAGAGGCTGAAGCAGAAAAGGATATAGGTGTTGATACATCAGATGAGGGCTCAGTGGTTGAAGTAATATTGGAAGATAAGACACCACAGGAGGCACCACAACATGCACTAGATAACAGTCAGGCTCCAGTAAGGGGTGAATTAAAGAAAAAGACACCGTGGGTTAAAACTTCAACATATCATCACCCACATCACCCTGCAAGAAAACAACCAACAAGATGGCAACCAATTAGCCACAAGGACAACAATCCCCACAGGACGGATAGAGAGGAGCGAAGATCCATCTACTACACATCAACACAGAAGAGCTGCCAAGGTCAACTTCCATCTCAAGTGAGTGAGGGACCAGTGAGATCGAGGGTTCACCTTTCTCTTGGATGGCTAGATGCACGTGCATGGTACCAATGGACTACTCTCTTGAGTAGATCTTATTATTTGTGTTCTTCCCATGTTTCGTGGACAAAACATGCTAAGGGGGGTGGAATGTTATATACCTAGGGGGGATAATATGGGGTACAAAGAGAGGTACCCAAGGTAATAATGTAATAATGGGATGGGCCATAGTAATAGATAAGGTTGTTAACCCATATCATGTAAGGAACCACAAGTAGTTAGTAATAATGTAATGGGCCCATGGTATTAGTTTGATGGTATGAGGGAACCATGGTAATGATCTATGGTATTGTATGTATGAGACCTATATAGATTTGCCCCTCCTTGCAGATCTTGTCTTCGAAAATTACCTCAACCATATTATTACTAGGCCATAGTACAATTTTCTCATTAATTGTTTTACTGGCTCCCTTAAATTGAACCTTAGATTCATTAACATCTTAGATGCATGTGATCGACCATTGAACTTATGATGGTAGGCATTCTATCAACATATCTAGGTAAATTTTCACCAACAATGGTGGACATTAATTTCATGATCATTATAGTGTTGTAGACCAGTATTTCATTCCCATGCATACTAGTTATACATGCAACATAGATACTTAACCCATTAGTCATAGAATAAGATACATATTCCTCAATTGGAGAGTTTTCATAAACAGATATTACTTTAGAGCATTATTAGCATAGCATATCTCTATAGTGGATGTAATACGATAAGTTAGAGAATCCACACTCATCTCACATATTCATACATAATCTCAGCATAACCCATATTGCTTCCGCTATTAACTCTATTCTGAGATGTAAAAGAGGTCATATGTATAATACTGCCATCACATCCATAGTAACCCATTAGCACAGGTGATCTAATTATGTACAATATGCTACCCTGCATGGGCATTAACATTGTCAATTCATTTAATGTACTTCTACTGATAACTTCACAATAGAAAGCCACATGCAAGTCGATCATGAGAAGTTGTAAGCAGCGACACCAGTATCAACAACTAATTACCCTCATACCACCATTTCTCATACACATTGAAGTTCACATACATAAGACACAAATAATACCTTATCTATACAACTGGGCTTCGTGGGTCAACCATTTCAATGATAGGAAATCAACGTAGAGATAAGAAATCAACCATCAACGTATTTGGACTAACTTTTTTATTTTCATAATGAGTAAGGATTAATATAGAATCCATACAATGTAAGAGAATCTCATGAGAGTAGAGGAAAACACAATTAAGTCTACTTACACATAAACCTATGTAATTAACACGACCTTCTAATGGTGAGGAAACTTGGGAAATCATCTCATAGAAAAACTGGAATAATAATAGAAACTTGTGAAAATATTGTCGTAAACAAATTGGAAACTATAATTGAGAGAGCAAGTAAGAGTCAACATACAACCATTCTAGGAAAATGACACCAAATAAATATCACTTGGAGGGAGGAGCACCACTACCTAGCCATGAATCACCTCTGATTCCCCCCCCGAGCCGAAAATCTTGCCAAGGATCCACTGCCCTCAATTGATCGATGCACTAGGTATTTAATACCCTCTTTCATGATTTAGTTACCATTAGTGGTAGATCTTGCATTATGTATTTTTCCATTTGCCTAGGTCTTATCCGGAAAATATCATCTTTATCTCCCATGACGCTTTTCCATATAAAATATTACCTCTTCCACAAAGATTTTATGTTCGATGGATCTTTATCTCCCATCCATCTAATGGATATCTAATCCATCCAAGCTTATCTAGAATCAGATCTAGAAGCTTATCATGAAAGATTCATCTCTATCCCATTCCTCATGGGATTTGGCAAGCATCTCATCTCTCTTGGTTCTCCACCCTGCAAGTGATTTATTTTATTAATTTATCTAATAGCAGATTTTCTTTTCATATTATATATCACCTAGATTTCCTCAACTTATGTTTAGAATACTTTAACCCACAAGGGAGGGTATCAAACCTATCTTTCCTCAGCTTAGGTTTAGAGACATTTAACACACAAGGGAGGATATCACACCTAGCCTTAACTTAGCTTAGGTTTACAATAATGTAGTACACATGGGGGGGTTGGTTGTTACAATATAAATAGAGGTTTTATTTATTTACCATATCTATGGTTTATTTATATTGATATTTATTTATCATATATCTTTTATTTACCTTGGTATTTGGCCCATAGGCTTCGTATATAATTAGATGTTAATTTATAATCCTATTTGATATATTTTTACTGATTTACCATGGTATTTGGCCCATAGGCTTCGTTGGGAGGGTGGAGGGCGGGGGTTATATAAATAGAGGTTTTATTTATTTACCATATCTCTCATTTATTTATATTGATATTTATTTATCATATATCTTTTATTTACCATGGTATTTGGCCCATAAGCTTCGTATATAATTAGATGTTAATTTCTAATCCTATTTGATATATTTTTATTGATTTACCATGCCTATTTATACTTATTTTATATTTATTTATTTACCATGTCTCTTTTATAAATGTGGTATTGGGCCCATGGTATTAATAATTTTTTTCCCCATGGTATTTGGTCGATAGCCTTCACCTAAATAAAACCATTTTCATAAATATAAAGAGGTTTATGGAGTAAATATAAAAAAATGTTTTATTTGTTTACCATACCTTTCATTTATTTATATTTATATTTATTTACCATACCTCTTTTTTGAGTGTTAGTAAATCTCCTTATCCTTTATATTTATATTATGTTTATACATAATAATAATTACATTGATTTTTAAATAGGGCCTACATGAGATTAAAAATGTTAAATGTTAGAGACTATGTTTATGTTCACATTTATGTTTAGGTTTACATGTTTATATATTTATGTGTTATGAGTATAAGTTTTTACATGAGATCTACCCCATACAGGTTGAGATTAAAAATATTAAATGTCAATCACTATGTTTATGTTTACATTTACATGTTTACATATTTATGTGTTTATGAGTTTAAGTTTTTACATGAGATCCACCCCATTGTAAAGGCACAATTAAAATTCTAGAAGGCTTATTCCAAAATAAAAATTCCTATCAATATAACTATATTTTTCATTATTTAATTATCTAATAATTTAGTAATACTAAATCTCAATTTATAGTAATAAAAATAAAAATATATTATTCATTATTTAACATTTCATCTTTAAAAATATTATAACAATATATCATTATGATTATATAATTATTTTTTTTAACAAATTGACTTTCTTATTTTATTAATATTTTAATAATTTCTTTTTTGTATCACAAATGTTAGAGATGTACTCTAAGCATCTAAGTTGGTCAAAATAAAGTAAAAATTAAAATTAAAAGAACTCAATGTTAAAGTAAAAATTTTACGTTATTATTATTTTTTTGTTAATTTTTGTTGGGTAGTTAAGATAAACGTAGTTTTTGAGCTAGGATTATGAGAACCCATGCTATTGAGCTATGATATTCATGTCCAATATATGCTATTTAAGGGGGAAAAATTTTGTTAATTTTTGTTGGGTAGTTGAGATAAACTTGACTTGGTCAAGTTATCCATAGTTTTTGAGCTCAAGGTTTATGAGAACCCATAGTATTGAGTCATTGTATTCATGTAGAATATAGTCTATTTAAAGGGACAATTTTTTTTAGATCCATCTTAACTCTAGATCTACGAACCCACGAGAGAGATCTAATCAATTTACATATTAAGTAATTTGATCCGTATGTGCTTGGTAGATATAGAATTAAGATGGATCTAGGCTAGCTTAGACTCAATAATTTCCTTCCAAATCTATTTATATTCTTAGATAGTTGAATTTGCGTAATTCTCATAATGTTCATGATATAGTGTTTTGAAAATCCCTTCTAAATATGTTTATTCTCTTTGATACTAAGGTTTCTGTCAAAATATTCATGATATTCATATATCGTCATCATTAGCTTTCCATTCATAAATGAATCTCTAATCTAGACTTTGTCTAAAAAATTATGGACTTATGGTGTTGGGTCCCTATAATACTATTGATTATCCCATTAATATTGGAGTTATACCCCTTATTTATATTTTTGTGCCCCTATTACCCCCATATTATTATTTCTGTGCCCCATAGAATCCCTCTATTTTTATTTTTGTGGCTTTATATTACTATTGTTAGGTCGGCTGGATTATATTGTGACTCCCTAGACTCCTATATATAGAAAGGAGGTTTTGTCATTTGTATCATCCAAGAATTGTTCATTCATGTAACGTAAAGGAGGTTGCCCCCTCAAAGAGGCTGAATTCTAAGGCATTGATCTATCTTTTCTATATTTTCTTGAGCTGGTTTCATAACATTTGGTATCAGAGCTTTAGATTCTAGGGTTTCGCTGCTCCAAACAGGTCATCGTGGAATTTTCGCTATAACGTTTTTTTCTGTGACGTTTCAGAAGTCGCATAAAAAACACATTTGAGAAGAAATCGCGTTGAAGCTTGGGTCCGAATTTCAGAGCTTTTCGCGCGATATTTGCGGAGATATGATCTGAGGAAGTTGGTCTTTTTGCAGACTCCTGAATTACATTCAAAACAGGTGACCTGGGGAAAATCGTCATAACTTTCTCTCTGGGGATCGGATTGAAATTTCATTAGAAGGTACAGAAAGAGGACGGACTGTAGTTTCTTGTATGTGTGTTTTAGATTCAAAGGTTGAAACAGTGACTCGTGGCACGTCATACAAGTTTTCTCTACTAAACCAGTCTAAAAACAAGTCACTGTGGGAGATTTCACATAACTCTTCCTTGAAGAATCCAATTTGGCTCAGACTTGTGGCATTGGAAAGAGGACGCAGAAGGCTACTACAGGTAGAAATTTCAGAACTGGATGATTCGAAATTACAGAGATATATCAGATTCAATATCAGGCTTCGATAAAGTGAAAAAAGGTGTGTAGTTTTTTTTTTAATTTTTGTGTAAGCTTGGTTTAACGGAATTCAAAGGGCATAGTAAAGCATTATTATCGTTAACTGATTCCCTGAGGAAAGAAAATGAAAACACCTAGTAAGTAACCTGAAAGCTCTAGCACGACTCATGAAGAAGAGGAAGAAATGCTACATGATATATCAAAATTACAAGAACAAGTGCAACAAATGTCACGCTCACAAAAGCTAACAGAAGCTAATATATGTGAAGTGGAATCTAAGATAAATGGCGTGGAATCTAAGATGAAGGGCATGGAAGCTAAGATGGATGATTCGAAGACAGATTTGAAGAGAGACATGGCAGATTTGAAGATAGATTTGAAGACAGACATGGAAGAATTGAAGAAGTTGCTACAAGAAAGGGTCACTAATGGTGAAAAGGTAGTAAAGGAAACTCATGATGAGAACAAAAGAAATGTTAATCATGATTCCATAGACTCTAATGTTGGATCGAAGAATCACCATATTCCAAAAATCGATATGAGGAAGTTTGATGGCAAGGATCCCGCCACATGGATATTACAGATGGAGCAATTCTTCGATCTCAATAATGTGCAAAACACACAAAAGGTACGTATGGCAACTGTATATTTGGAACCAAATCAGTTTGTATGGTATCAATGGCTTTGCTCTCGTAAACAATTTATCACTTGGGCAATTTTTACGGAAGAATTGATAGCACATTATGAAGATACAAAAAGCAACACTTTTTTTAGCCAATTGATAAGTCTCAAACAAAAGGGTTCAGTAATGGAGCACATTGAGGAGTTCCAAAAATTGAACATAAGGGTAAAAGATATTCTAGAGGAGCATAGGATTGATGTGTTCATAGGGTCTTTAAAGGATAATATCCAACATGATGTTCGCCTTTGGGAACCTGATTCATTAGAGAAGGCATTCAGGTTAGCAAGAAAAATGGAAAGCAAAATTATGGCAACCAGGAAGCATACCACTCACAACTATAAAGATGGAAGTGTTGTTGCCCCTAGTCTTCCACAACCTATAAGGTTGACACCACAACAATTGGAAGAAAAAAGAGCAAAAGGGCTTTGTTACAGTTGTGATAGCAAATACACTAAAGGTCATAAGTGTGCTGAGAAGAAATTATTCTACATAGATTGTGAAGAGGAAGAAGAAAAGGAGCAAGAAAGGTCAAAAGAAGAAGATATACTCCAGGAACAAAGCCTAGATGAAGAACAAATAAATCCGACCATATCTTGTAATGCATTGGCGGGAATTACCACTCCTCAAACCATCAAGATAGAAGGACAAATCAAGAAGAAAAAGGTAATAGTGTTGATTGATTCAGGAAGCACCCACAATTTTATTCATTGTAGGGTAGCAAAAGAATTGAATTGCTTCCTATATCCAGCACCAGAGTGTCAAGTGATGATTGCAAATGGAGGAACAATAAATTTCTCTGGAAAGTGCCATAATATCAAGCTATCCATGGGAGAATATGTATTGACTAGCCCAATGCTTTCCATTCCAATGGGAGGTGCTGATGTTGTACTAGGAGTCCAATGGCTACAATCCTTGGGTACAATAGCTTTTAATTTTCAAGAACTTTTCATCAAATTTTCTACGGAAGGAAAGGAAGTTGAATTAAGGGGTATTGCAGGGAAACCAGGAAAGATAATCAGCTCTAATGGTATGACAAAGCTTCTAAAAAAGGAGCAAAGAGGTGTAATTGCACAATTATGCTCGCTAGATGTTTCCACATTGGAATCATCTATTTCTCCAGATCTCCAAAAAGTCCTGGACAATCATTCCAAGGTATTTGAGACTCCCAAGGGTCTCCCACCTATGCGTGATCATGATCATGCTATTCATCTGATTCCAGGAAGTGTTCCTCCAAACATCAGGCCGTACAGATATCCCTATGTCCAAAAAAGTGAAATTGAACGTATGGTTGCAGAAATGCTAGAGGCTGGTATAATTCAACCGAGTCAAAGTTCTTTCTCAGCTCCAGTAGTATTGGTGCACAAGAAGGATGGATCATGGCGCATGTGTCCAGATTATAGGGAGCTCAACAAGCTCACTATTAAAGATAAGTTCCCCATTCCTGTTATTGATGAATTACTGGATGAATTGCATGGATCAATTTACTTCACCAAGTTGGATCTTCGTTCGGGATATCATCAAATCAGAATGAAGATTGAAGACATTCCGAAAATGGCATTTAGAACTCATGAGGGTCATTATGAATTTTTTTTCATGCCTTTTGGCCTTACCAATGCACCTTCAACATTTCAAGGTTTGATGAATTCAATTTTCAAACCATTCCTTAGAAAATTTGTGTTAGTATTTTTTGATGATATACTAATCTACAGCAAGTCTTGGAAGGATCATGTTGAACATGTTGACAGGGTGCTACAACTATTGGAGGAGAAACAATTATATGCAAAAAGATCCAAATGTTTCTTTGGAGTCCAGGAGGTGGAATATTTGGGTCATATTGTATCTCATGAAGGAGTTAAGGTAGACCCTAGCAAAATTAAAGCCATTAAGGAATGGAAAATCCCCACATCCATAAAGCATCTGCGAGGATTTCTTGGGTTGACAGGGTATTATCGCAAGTTTGTTAAGAATTATGGGAGAATAGCAGCACCTCTAACAACATTATTGAAGAAAGATTCATTTTCATGGACTTCGGAAGCAACAAAGGCCTTTGAACATCTTAAAGAGGCAATGTGCCAAGCACCGGTCTTAGCTACACCGGACTTCACAAAAAACTTTATTGTGGAATGTGATGCTTCAGGAAATGGAATTGGTGCTGTTCTAATGCAAGATGAAAGACCCATTGCTTTTGAAAGTCGTCCAATCAAGGGAAAGTTTTTAAGCAAAGCTATTTATGAGAAGGAAATGTTGGCAATACTCCATGCACTTAAGAAATGGCGACCCTACCTAATGGGAAGACACTTCAAGGTAAAAACGGATCATGATAGCCTTAAATACTTTTTAGAAAAAAGATTATCCTCTGAAGAGCAACAAAAGTGGGTCACAAAGATGTTGGGTTATGACTTTGAAATCATCTACAAAAAAGGGAAGCAAAATGTGGTGGCAGATGCACTCTCAAGAAAGGATGAGGATGTGGAAGCATTGTTGTGTGCCATTTCTATTATCCAACCAGATTGGTTAAACGAAGCAAGGAAAGAATGGAAGAATGACGAAGAAGTGTGGGCACTTATTCGAAAGCTACAACAAGATTCCAGTACTTCTGATACATTTCTGGCAAAATGATTCGTTATGGTACAAAGATCGCTTATACCTCTGTAAGAATTCCCAGCTAAAACAAAAGATTCTTATGGAATTGCACACTTCTCCCATAGGAGGGCACTCAGGATTTTTAAAAACTTACCACAGGGTTAAGAAGGAATTTTTTTGGGATGGCCTTAAATCAGATATTCAAAAGTTTGTGGCGGAATGTTTGGTTTGCCAGCAAAATAAAGTTGAAAAAAATAAGACACCGGGTCTATTACAACCTTTATCCATTCCAAGCCAACGTTGGGAGGAGGTTTCAATGGATTTTATCACAGGTTTACCCAAGTCTGAGGGAAAGAGTGTCATCATGGTGGTAGTTGACAGACTTACCAAGTATGCACACTTTTGTGCATTATCACAGCCATTTAAAGCCAGTACAGTTTCTACTGCATTTATGGAAACAGTTCAAAAGCTACATGGAAACCCAAAGATTATTGTAAGTGACAGAGATCCCATTTTCACTGGAAATTTTTGGACATAATTATTTTCTTGTCTTGGTACTCAGTTAGCTCATATCTCATCTTATCATCCTCAATCTGATGGGCAAACTGAGATAGTAAACAAATGTTTGGAAGGATATCTTCGTTGCTTTGTATCTGATAAAGAGACACAATGGGTCAAATGGTTGCCTCTGGCTGAATGGTGGTATAACACTTCCTTCCATACAGCAACAAAAATGACCCCATTTATGGCACTTTATGGGTATCAAGCACCATCCACCACATCATATTTAAGAGAAAATTCTAAGGTGCAGGCAGTGGAACATCACATCGAACATCAACAACAAGTCCTCCAACTCTTAAAGGATAACCTCGTGTTGGCACAAAATAGAATGAAATAACAGGCAGATCAACATCGCAGTGAAAGAAGTTTTGATGTAGGTGATTGGGTATTCCCATGGCTACAACCATATAAGAAAATGTCCCTAAAGCAAGCTAAGAAGGATAATAAATTATCACCAAAGTATTATGGTCCGTACAAGGTGTTGCAAAAGATTGGTACTATGGCATACAAATTGGAGCTTCCTGCAGCTTCTCGATTGCACCCAGTTTTCCATGTTTCATGTTTAAAGAAGGTTATAGGTGACAAGATCCCAATTCAAACAATATTGCCAGAACTTGACGAGGAAGGAAAAATTATATTGGAACCGGAAGCAGTCACAGAAACAAGAACTCGACAGCTACGAAATCGATCAATTTCAGAGTATCTTATCAAGTGGAAGAACTTATCCGCTGAAGATTCCACATAGGAGGATGACAATTTTATGCAGAAGTATCCAGAACTACTCAAGCGTTGAGGACAACACTTTTTTGAAGGAGAGGGGCATGTTGGGTCCCTATAATACTATTGAATACCCCATTACTATGGTAGTTATACCCCTTATTTATTTATATTGTTAGGTCGGATGGATTATATTGTGACTCCCTAGACTCCTATATGTAGAAAGGAGGTTTTGTCATTTGTATCATCCAAGAATTGTACATTCATGTAATGTAAAGGAGGTTGCCCCCTCGAAGAGGCTGAATTCTAAGGTGTTGATCTATCTTTTCTATCTTTTCTTGAGCTGGTTTGATAACATATGGACTTAATAATTCTTTTAGTGCAGAAGACTAGATTTCACAAACTAATTTTGAAGTACTTCCATATTATGTAGAATATTGTACAAATAACAGTCTGATTTTTAAATTTAGTTCAAAACACTCTTTCTCATTTTTTCTATTAATTTGAATGTATGGCTTATTTATTATTAGGTTTTTACCAAATCATTTGGTTTAATATTTTATATTTATGGTTGTTGTTTAGTTATTTTTTTCTTTCCCTATTTTTTCAAATTGGTTATTTTAGAATTTGTTTTTTTATTAGTGGTAAACAACGAGGTGTTTTTTTTCTTGTGATAGATTTATTTTTATATTTGAAAGGAATGTGTTTTATTTTAAATATTATAAGTTGTGATAATAGTTGTTGATTAAAAAAAATTGATGGGGTGATAACCTTGTCACTAACCTTTTGAAAGGAATGGGTTTTACATTAAATATTATAAGTTCTTAATTTCATATTTACAACACTTATTGATATAAAAAATATCAATGGGATGTTAATATTCTTATTAACTCTTGATAAAATATAATGAAATAATGCCAACTTGAACCCAATATTTGTTATGAATCCTGCTCAAAAAGATAGGAAAGATAGATCAACGCCTTAGAATTCAGCCTCTTCGAGGGGGCAAGCTCCTTTACATTACACAAATGAACAATTCTTAGATGATTCAAATAAAAAAACCTTATTTCTATATATAGGAGTCTTAGGGGTCACAATATAACCAAGAGGACCTAACAATAATAATATAAAGGCACAAAAGTAACAATAGTGGGATTCAATGGGGTGCAATAATAACAATATGGGGACAATAGGTGAACAACAATAACAATAACGGATACAATGGCAATAGTAATGGGGGAATCACTAGTATTATAGGGAGCTAACATGCCCCTCTCCTTGAAAAAAGTGTTTTCCTCAACACTTGAGTAGTTCTGGATGCTTCTGTATAAAATTCTCATCCTCCCATGTGGAATCTTCAACATGTAAGTTCTTCCACTTGATGAGATACTTTGAAATTGATCGATTTCATAGCTGTGGAGTCCTTGTTTCTTTAATTGCTCTAGGTTCCAATATGACTTTTCCTTCCTCATCAAGTTCTGGAAATATTGTTTGAACTAGAACCTTGTCACCTATAACCTTCTTTAAGCATGAAACATGGAAAACTGGGTGCACTTGGGAAGCTATAGGAAAATCCAATTTGTATACCATAGTACCTATCTTTTGCAACACCTTGTACAGACCATAATACTTTGGTGATAATTTATTATCTTTCTTAGCTTGCTTGAGGGACATTTGTTTATATGGTTGTAGCTGTAGGAATACCCAATCACCTACATCAAAACTTCTTTCGCTGCGATGTTGATCTGCATGTTGTTTCATTCTATTCTGCGCCAAGGTGAGGTTATCCTTTAAGAGTTGGAGAACTTGTTGTTGATGCTTGATGTGATCTTCCACTGCTTGAAACTTAGAATTTTCTCTTAGATACGATGTGATGGATGGTGGATGATATCCATAAAGTTCCGTAAACGGGGTAATTTTTGTTACAGTATGGAAGGAAGTGTTATACCACCATTCAGCCAGAGGTAACCATTTGACCCATTGTGTCTATTTATTAGATACAAAGCAACGAAGATATGCTTCTAAACATTTGTTTTCTATCTCATTTTTCCCATTAGTTTGAGGATGAAAGATGAGCTATGAGCTAACTGAGTACCAATACAAGAAAATAATTTTGTCCAAAAATTTCTAGTGAAAATGGGATCTTTGTCGCTTACAATAATCTTTGGATTTCCATGTAGCTTTTGAATTGTTTCCATAAATACAATAAAAACTATACTCACTTTAAATGGATGAGATAATGCACAGAAGTGTGCATACTTGGTAAGCCTGTCAACTACAACCATGATAACACTCTTTCCTTCGGACTTGGGTAAACGTGTGATAAAATCCATTGAAACCTCCTCCCAATGTTGGCTTGGAATGGATAAAGGTTGTAATAGTCTTGCGATCTTAATTGTTTCAACTTTATTTTGTTGGCAAACCAAACATTCCGCCACAAATTTTTGAATATCTGATTTAAGGCCATCTGAAAAGAAATCCTTCTTAACCTTGTTGTAGGTTTTTAGAAATCATGAGTGCCGTCCTAAGGGAGAGGTGTGTAATTCCATGAGAACCTTTTGTTTGATTTGGGAATTCTTACATAGGTATAACCAATCCTTGTACAATAAGGAATCATTTTTCTAGCTAAATGTGTCAGATGTACAAGGATATTGTTGTATCTTTTGGATGAGTTCCCACACTTTCTCATCATTCTTCCATTCATCCCTTGCTTTGTTTATCCAATCTGGTAGGATAATAGAAATTGCACAAACAAATGCTTCCACATCCTCATCCTTTCTTGAGAGTGAATTTTCCACAACATTTTTCCCTCTTTTGTAGATGATTTCAAAGTCATATCCCAACACCTTTGTGACCCATTTTTGTTTCTCTTCTGAAGATAATATTTGTTCTAAAAAGTAGTTAAGACTATCATGATATGTTTTACCTTGAAGTGTCTTTCCATTAGGTAGGGTTGCCATTTCTTAAGTGCATGTAGTATTGCTAGCATTTCCTTGTCAAAAATAGCTTTGTGTAAATACTTACCTTTGATTCGATGACTTTTGAAAGAAATGGGTCTTTCTTCTTGCATTAAAACATCACCAATTCCATTTCTTGAGGCATCACATTCCACAATAAAGGTTTTTGTGAAGTCCAGTGTAGCTTAGATTGGTGCTTGGCACATTGCCTCTTTAAGATGTTCAAAGGCCTTCGTTGCTTTTGGAGTCCATGAGAATGCATCTTTCGTCAGTAATGATGTTATAGGTGCTGCTATTATCCCTTAATTCTTAAGAAACTTGTGATAATACCCTCTCAACCCAAGAAATCCCTGTAGATGCTTTATGGATGTGGGGATTTTCCATTCCTTACTGGTTTTAATTTTGCTAGGATTTACCTTAACACCTTCATGAGATACAATATGACCCAGATATTCAACCTCTTGTACTCCAAGGAAAAATTTGGAGATTTTTGCATATAATTGTTTCTCCTCCAATAGTTTGAACACCATGACAACATTTTGGACATGATCCTTCTAAGACTTGTTGTAGATTAGTATATCATCAAAAGATACTAACACAAATTTTGTAAGGAAGAGTTTGAAAATGGATTTCATCAAACCTTGAAATGTAGAAGGTGCATTAGTAAGGCCAAAAGGCATGACCAAAAGTTCATAATGACCCTCATGAGCTCTAAATGTTGTTTTTGGAATGCCTTTAGTCTCCATTCTGATTTGATGATATCCTCAATGAAGATCCAACTTGGTAAAGTAAATTGACCCATGTAATTCATCCAATAATTCATAAATCACAAGAATGGGAAATTTATCTTTAATAGTAATCTTATTAAGCTGCTTATAGTCTGGACACATGCACCATGATCCATCCTTCTTATGAACCAATACTACTAGAGTAGAGAAAGAACTTTGACTAGGTTGAATTATCCCACCCTATAGCATTTTTGCAACCATACGTTCAATTTCACTCTTTTGGACATAGGGATATCTATAAGGCCTGATGTTTGGAGGAACACTTCCTGGAATCAAATTGATAGCATGATCATGATCACGAATAGGTGGAAGGCCTTTGGGAGTCTCAAATACCTTGGAATGATTATCCAAGACTTTCTAGACATATGGAGAAATGGATGATTTCGATGTGGGAACCTCTAGTAAAAATAATTGTGCAATTATGCCTCATTGTTCTTTCTTTAGAATCTTTGTCATTCTGTTAGAGCTGATTATCTTTCCTGATTTCCTTGCGATATCCCTTAATTTAACTTCCTTTCCTTCTGCAAATAATTTCATGAAAAGTTCTTGAAAATTAAAATCTATTGTACCCAAGGATTGTAGCCATTAGATGCCTAGTACAACATCAGCACCACCCATTGGAATAAAAAGCATCAACCTATTCAATACACATTCTCCCATGGATAGCTTGATGTTATGGCACTTTCTTAGATCAATTTATGGTTCCTCCACTTGCAACCATCTCTTGACACTCTGGTGCTGGATCTAGGAAGCACTTCAATTCCTTGGCTATCTTACAATGAATAAAATTATGGGTACTTCCGGAATCAATCAACACTATTACCTTTTTCTTGTTGATATGCCCTTCTATCTTGATATTGTGAGGAGTGGTAATTCCATCCAATGCATTACAAGATATGGTCAGACTCATTTCTTCTTTTTCTAGGGTTTGTTCCTCATGTATATCCTCCTCTTTTGATGTTTCTTGTTCCTTTTCTTCCTCCTCTTCACAATCTATGTAAACTAATTTCTTCTCAGCACACTTACGACCTTTAGTGTATTTGATATCACAATTGTAACAAAGCTATTTTGCTCTCTTTCCTTTGATTTGTTGTGGTGTCAACCATGGAGGTTGTGGATGGCTAGGGGTAGCAACACTTCTATCTTTATGATTGTGAGTGGTAGGCTTCCTTGTTGCCATAATTTTTCATTCCATTTTTCATGCCAACCTAAATGCCTTCACCAATGAATCTGGTTCCCAAAGGCGAACATCATGTTGGATGTTATCTTTTAAAGTCCCTATGAACACATCAATCCTATGTTCCTCTGGAATATCTTTTACCCTTATATTCAATTTTTGGAAGTACTCAATGTGCTCCATAATTGAGCCATTTTGTTTAATATTTGCCAATTGGCTAAAAAAAGTGTTTCTTTTTGTATCCTCATAATGTGCTATCATTTCATCCATAAAAAATAGCCCAAGTGACAATTTGTTTATGAGAGCAAAGCCATCGATACCATACAAACTGATTTGGTTCCAAATATAAAGTTGCAATGCGTACCTTTTGTGTGTTTTTCACATTATGGAGATCTAAAAATTGCTCCATCTGTAGTGTCCACGTTTCGGGATCCTTGCCATCAAGCTTCCTCATATCGATCTTTGGAACATGGTGGTTCTTCGATCCAATGTTAGAGTCCATGAAATCAATGCTCTCGTTTGGTGGGAAAGCAAAGTGCAAAGCAGCAAGAATGTTGGTAATATTTATTCCTCTTGGCCTAATTTCATTTCTGCATTAAAGGCACAATTTTATACGTTGGGTTACATGCAAAAATCTTTAATGAACTGGCAGTATTTAAGGAAAGGCAAAGGTTAGGATGTTTAGAGTTTCACAGAAGAATTTAGGAAGCAAGCACTAAATTTGGGTATTGCACTTGATACACCTGAAATTGTAACTAAATGCATTGGATCGTTACATAATTATATTAGGCATTAATTTTTATTGCTTGAACCAACCACCATTGATGCGACCAACATAAAGGCCATCCACATTGAGAATAGGGGAAAATATGACAGAGATGACCAATCAAAGAGAACGACAATAGTCAAGAGAAGGGGAGCGCAGCCCTTTGTACACATTGTGGGAAAGAGGGGCATGATGAAGAGAATTACTAGAAGCTGCACCCTAATTTGAGACCTGAGACGAATGACAGAAATGGGAAACAAAAGGCCATCACCACCATACAGCAAAGCCAAGATTCTGAGTCAGAGGAAGATGAGAAAGTCACAACTACGGGATTTGCACGAGGTAGGCCCGTTGACTTGGGGTCTAACTCCAGTTATGAGACAAATTTTGCAACCTTTGGGATTGTGACAGGAGGACCCATAGATTTGGGGTCTGATTCTGGCTATGAATCAAGGATTTCAACCGATATGACAAAAAGGAAACTTCCCTCAGCAAGACTCTAAGAACTTGAAGAGATCAATCATTGCATCCAAGCAGAGAATGTTGAACTAAGGAGGCTTCCATAGGGGGCGACGGATGAAAACCAAGCCCAGGACGAGGCCTTGGAACAGCCGCAACATAGCTATCGGGAGATATAAAGTGATTCTTCAATTTCATATGATTTTCATGATGATGAGTTTGCTGCTTTTGAAAAATGTACTACAGGGATTGGATCCAAACTAATGAAGAAAATGGGATATTAAGGAAGGGGCCTCGGCATCAAAGGCCAAGGCATCATGAATCCCATCAAATTCAAGGAGTTGCCACATTATGCAAGACTCGAATATATCTGAAAGGAGATGGAGAAAAGCTCTGATATAGCCAGCAACTAGCCAATGACAGATGATGAAATTCCTTCCTCACAATCCAACGATAGTGAGGGCTCCATGAGCACCTTTTCGAGGAAGACCAAGGGGAAGCACCCTAAGGCCACCCTAAAATTTTGGAGGAGATCAGCAAACATGTTTTTCAAGACAAGGAGAGAAGAATTCTTTGAAGAGGGTGATTTTGGTCCAATATCAGAATTTGGAAAGTTTTATATCGATTTTTCACCTTCCGGAGATGAGAATCTAATGATGGTGTCGTTTTTGCAGCAGAGCTCTCCAATTTTCAGTGAATTTTTCAGCATGGAGGTATAATGCTCCATTTTTGTAACTAATTAATGTAACTACTTTCGATGCCATTTTTAATAAATGAAGGCCTCCCCATTGATCGAGTAGGGCCTAGAGATGTAGTACAGGAGAGATGAACTCCGTTACCAAGTTCTTGTCTTCTTGTCTTCTTATGCTCTTCTTCTTCTTTCTCTCACATGTGCACATTTAAAGTTTCTCTTTGGTTAAGCTACAAACTATATATGTAATTATTTAAATGCATCTATAAACAAAAGATAACCTGGATCAAGCATACCCCCTCTTTTTCTTCTCAAGCTTATAATTTTTCTTTATGGCTTCCACGAGAGCCAAATCGCCACTTTTTCTTGCTATCATTGTAGGGTTTGTTCCCTTATAGGGAAGCCAAGAGATTCTATGGATGAGATCCATTGTGATGGGAATAGGATCCTCCAGCCATAAGTACCCATCATGCACTAGACAAAGCAGTTGCCTGATGAAAAAAATGGAGATGGGCACGCGGTGAAAGTGTGGTATGCACATCAGATGAAGCAACCCGACCTTCAGCACACTGCGTAGCCATTTTCATGGTTGTAATGTGATCACCAGATGCTCCTTATTGTGTTTCATCAGACTCTCCGTCTCTAAGTGTGGGAACTTCTTCCTATCCGCGAGGTCCCAGTCTTCAATTTTTAGGGTGGGTATGCATCCTAGGAGTTGACCCTCAAAGGTAATTCCATCGGGGAGGAGAAGGGTCTAGAGTGCACTCTTCGTTACATAGCACATTTTGGTTGGACATCCACCTCCACATCTTCTTCTTCCTCTATCTCAGCAATCAGAGCCTATAAGTCCTCCTCCTCTTCATCTATCTCAATGGTGACAGCCTTGCCCTTTTCCTCCATTGATAGCTTACTGAACCACGGATTCCTTGGGGACATGCGAATTGGTCCCATTGCCTGCTTATATTTTCTCGGTCTTGGCATCCAAGGTGATTTCAGGATTTCTAGCTCAATCCCAGTATCCTCAGGAATATCGTGTACCGTATGGGTTGGCACAGCCTCGTCGATAGTTCCTTCTTCAAAGCCCAAACCTCTCCTCGTATCCTTCATCTTGTCTATAGTGTATGTGGTCTGTTGCAAACTTAGGGGCTCAAATATCGCTCATTGCTCAACACTCTATGTTCTATTCAACTGCTCAAGTCTCAAGTGAACAGGTGTTGCCTCATGGCTAGCCCCTAGAGTTTTATAGCACCTTTTGAATACAAATTCAACTGTTCCCCCGAATTCCGAGCCATCAATGCTTTCTTGGCGGCAGATTTTCCAAAATCTTGCCCATAACTACTGTCTTAAATGTCCGCCGCCAACTCCATTTGGCCTCAAACCAGACATCTCGTCACGAACAGTTCCATCAACGGTCACTTCCCAGCCTACCCGTGCAGTAGCGCAGCCCTCTGTGCACGGGCGCGAACCTTATGACATGTTGATTCTGCATGCACCTCCCTTACTTCACACCTCCCAAATAGACTCTTTTATAGTCCCACGCTCTCTTTCAACTGCCTGGAGTGCTAGGACTATGCTTCCTAAGGCTAGTCAGGTGGTAGCACCACCTGTGCAATGCTTCAGCTCGCCTTCCAGTATAGTCCACAGAAAATCCTCAATCGCCCTTGCGACAGCCGGTGCCATGCATTCTATCGTATGTAGTGCGCTCCCTTGGTTACTGCATTTGGTGAGATGCGGTCATAGTCATTGTAGCAGAGTCATAAATTCTCGGCGACAGTCTTCTAATTCAGTGGTATGATCATTCGCACCTTTCCTTGCCATCCTTGGTTTATCGACGAGACATTCTTGCTTCATCACGTTTTCTCTTGACCATTGCGTCCATCAAAATGATTTTCTTCCTCAGTTTTACCAAGTCTTTTTTGAGTTCCTAAAGTCGAAGGTTCCCTCGTCGAATGGCTTCCTGAAGCCTTATGTGTTTGACCTCGCGTATCTATGTGATTTCTTTGTCCTGGGCTTCGCTCACTGTCACATCTACGGGTTCTATTACGTGTGCATTCCTCTTTCATTCTCTTCACAAATTACGATCCCTGCTCTATTCCGGACCTTTGGAATCATTTCCGCGGTCAGGATTTTGCTCATGGTTCTATAGGCCCATCGAACCATTGGTACATGTAGGTCCGAATCAGTGAATTTTTCCTGGTGAACCCTGTTCAGTGCTTCGCACACCCTATCGAATGCTTCGTCATGGATAATCCTTGGTGCACTTTGCCTTCTCGGGTGCTACATTTTGTTATGATTCTCTATTCTATGAGTGGGGTGCACTTGTGTGGGCTGCATGTCATATGTCTGTACCCATCAGGAAAGGTGGGCATGCAAGTTGTTCTACCCCTGGTAACTGACTCTCATCCTTAGCAGGGGTTTTCAAAATTGTAGGTGCATCATCCTCTTGCATCCGTGCCAATCCTAAAAACTTCTTTGATGTGTACCCCACCATCTTCCGGGTGTTGCGTGCAATGCCCATTTCAGAGCATCGAACCACTATTGTTCTGGTACTGTGCTTTCAAATTTGTTCAGGAATTCATCCAATGCTGTCAACCCATCATACATAGGTAGATCCCTTGCCTTTGTTGTCATGTAGTGTAGTGATCTCATCATTGTATTATAGTTGAGCGTTGTTACTTTTTCCAGCCGATTCTACCATTGTTTTATTTCTTCATTAGAATCTGAAGTGCAGGAGCTTTCGTGCTCCCACGAAATCCTTCCATATGTAGTTAGATTCACCCAATCATGCTCTCATGCAGTTATCTTGTAGATGAAATCGATATCGTCATCACTATCATCATTGCACATCGGTTCAGTGTATCGCATTCCTTCGGCTGGATCTAGTCATACTACTACACGTAGTGACTTTTTCTCATAAATCATTTTTGCGTTTATTCAGGTTTATGACTCCATTCATATCGGTGGCCTAGTCTATTCCTAGTAGCACAGGATAGGGATTACTGTCATCAACAATATCTATCACTTCCAAATCTGCCTGTGCACTCACACCTTCAATATCTACTATTGCCCTTTACAATCTTCCCATGGGCAAGATCTTCTGTTGGTTCGGCATTCGCAACTGAATAGGAGACCACTGTAACATGGGTCTGCTCATGTGTTCCCATGTTTGTTTTGGTAGTACATTCGCATCTGATTCGAGATCCAAGATTACTTGATCCATTTCATATTCGCCGATTTGCGCAGACAACATCATTTCCCTTCCTGTGTGCAATGCATGCTTTCCAAGTTTTCGAACCATGCGCGGTTCTCTTGACCCTGCGCACCTAGTGATAAGTTCATGTAGTCCTTTTTACTACCTTGCATGCATGTAGCAGTTACATGCATGTCTCCAGAAAGGTAGTGAGCATTGAAGGATCCATCCCTGGTTCTAGTTGATCCTTACTACCTGAAGTGGAGGCCTCCGTGAAGCTCTTCTTAGCTTCCATGAATGTTTCCTTTGCGCATTCTAAATAAAATTTTGGTTCCATTATAGGAGCCTTACGAACCCATGAACTTTCTTCTGACTGCTTACCTTTATCATCACTAGTGGTCATACTGCTCCTGAGCATCATGTTTACGTTCAGGTCTTCTTCGCGTGGTTCGGAACTCATCATCTACAAAGTCTGATTCAGAGGGGGTTGGAGTACCCCTTTTTCACGCATCCTCGCTATCAACGAAGGGCAGTCTTTTGCCTCATGATCAAACTGAGTACAGTACAAACATGATGTCCTTGTTGGGTTTGTACATTTGTGGGCATAGTGCCCTCGCCCTTTGGAATTGTAACAGATTAGCTGTCTATGACCCATTTCTAGTCTCATTCCACCTTGACCTGGACCGCGCCCCTGAAATCTAGTGTGTGCCATTCCTGCATTTGGTTCGAGGGCTCACGTTTCAATCTACACCCTGTAGGCAGGAGTCTGATCCATCATTAGTTCGTAGCTTCTGCAAGTGCGTTCATCGTGGCCTACTGACCTACAGAAATTACAAAACAATTTTTGGGACATCTGCGTATACTTTTGCAATAGATGACAATTATCCATAGTGCATTTTCCTCCTATCTGAAGAATTCCACACCATAGTGTAGGTGTCGTTCTGGGTCCTGCTTGCACCTTAGGTATTAACGACATCGTCCCTCCTCCCACCAAGAAATTTGTGAACACTGGAGAATGGTCATTTTCATGTCCTTCGCCTTTGAATTTCATGCACCATACCTCCTCACGCGCCTTTGGCCGAGGTGTCCTATCCTGTTTCAAACTTTGCATCTCTAGACATAGATTTTGCAGTTATGCATGGATTTGTTGGAATCCTAGACCATGGTCTTGTATAGGGGTCTCATGTAATCTCATTGCCATCTCCAAAGCTTCAGCCTAGGTGGAAAGTTTTTTCTATGACAATGTCGTCCTTAGATGCGGTGTTAGTGATGCTACAAACCATGCGCCGTATTGTCCATCCATCAAATTCATATTGGATTCACGAATCATACCCTTCAGTTTTTGGTCCAAATCCGAGGGGGTCTCACCTGGGAGCATCACGATCTCCTTAAACCCGATAATTGACTTTGGCCTGAAGAATTCTGTGTTCAGCATGATCTAGATTTATGCAATTCCTGCATTTGGATGATCATTAGAATGCTTGATGTACCAAGTTAATGCATGATCCTCTAGCGCGCTAACCAACATAGCCTTTTTTATATTGTCATCCAAAACTCCTTGTGCATCCCATAGCGCCCTTACCACGAACTAGAATTGGTTAAGATCTTCATTCCCTACTCCTCTGAATACTGGTAGTTTGATCACGTTCGCCATACTGAACTGTTTTGGTGGCAGAGGTGGGGTGGGTGGAGATGGAGGGGAGGGGGGTGAGATGGGTGGCGGCGTAGGTGGGGGTGGTAAGCATGGAATTCGCTACCTTATCAAACCTTATCAAACTGATCACACTTCTCGGAGAAAATTTCATGAGCTCTTCCTCACTTTCCCACGAGGGTGGAATTAAGGGACTGGTTTCTAATTCTTCACTACCTCCGCTTATGTAGATCTTACCACTTCGTGTAGCCCCAAACATTAATTTATTCCCATATCTCACTTTTCACACAATAGCATCTTAATCCAAGTGTTCAAAGATTTAATATACTTACCTCATGGTCCTTTGAGGAAGCCTCACTCCACCTCAATGTAGCTGACAGTCATATCTACCACAAACTTAGTGATAAATCCTCTTATAATTCGGTCGAGCCAATGGTCCACAGCTCACGCGATCTTATCTCCTGACGCTTCTAATCAGCACACTAATTCTAGAGACCACACGATTGGTTTGTCAAGACTACACCTTCCTTGACTATTTGCTAGCTTCGTGATCCACTCATATAGCTTAGAAGAAAAGGATGCAAAGAAAATTTCATGTATTTCCATATATAAGTAGCGCTCCAACTACTGTTCCTTCGATACTCACGGATTCTAGTGATTCGAACTCGTGAATATTCTTGTCCAACCACTCTTCAATTTATTTCTTCATTGGATTCCATTGACATGACATTAGACATCCCTTATGCAGATCTCGATCCCAACAATTGAACCATTTGTTGGCTTGTATGGGCTTGACCTAGGTTCAAAGGTGATTTAGCCAAACAAATCTTGGTACTACTGGCCCTTTCGGCAAGAGTCCGTGGATCGCGGACTGAGGTCTCACCCAAGTAGTATGGGAGGGTGCTAAAACCAGGTTTCCACACCTTGGGGATGTTTGATAAACTCTGGCGGTATGCAGTTTGACCCTACGCGCACGTGGCTACATGCATCTATTAGTTCCACGCAACCCATGATGCTGCCTTCATGCAGCCCTACTCGGGGCGCGATCCGTATTATTACCCAAGTTCTTTACTCTTAATGTTATATACCTAGGGGGGATAATATGGGGTACAAAGGGAGGTACCCAAGGTAATAGTGTAATAATGGGATGGGCCATAGTAATAAATAACGTGGTTAACCCGCATCATGTAAGGGACCACAAGTACTTAGTAATAATGTAATGGGCCCTTCGTATCAGTTCGATGGTATGAGGGAACGATGGTAATAACCCATGGTATTATATGTATCAGGCCTATATAGAGGTTAGAGACTCCACATGGAGGAAGGTCAAGGATTATTGTATGAACAAGCATATGCCTTGTGGAGTGTTCTCCTTCCTTAAGGAGTGAATGTATGGTGTTGCCCTACCTTAATGGTTGATCAATAAAGAAACATTTTTATTCTATATTTCTATCTTGTTATTTCTTGGGTATATTTTTATTTTCATATATTTCCATATCAAAGCTATAACAAGTGGTATCAGAGCACTTTCTTCGGCAAAAGTGGAGAATATTTTTCTTTAATTTTTTGCAGGATTTTTGGGGTGGTGAGTTTGCAAATCAGATTTGTACATTTTGGGACAAATATGAAAAATCTAATTGTAGATCTGGATTCTTTCTTAAAAAATACCCGATTTAAAAAAACAATTGGCCAAATCGGAGTTCAGATGAAGGAGATATCGCTGATTTAATAATCAGTGGTGTTGCAGGCAATTTTTTGGGGCAACGAGTTTCCGGTGTAGATCTGGACGTCCTGGTGCAAGATCTATAAAATTTAATTGCAGATCTGAATTCTTTGTGAAAAAATACCCGATTTAAAAATAAAAAATAAAAAATAAAATTAGTCGAATCAGAGTTCGGATGAGGGAGATATCGTTGATTTAAAATCAGCTGTTTTTTTCAGAAATTTTGGTGTCGGCGGAAGAGTTGCAACACAGATCTTAAATTCCAGTGCCTGGATCAAGATTTATATCACATGGGCAGATGTAGAATGGTTGTTCCATTTCCAAAATTAGGTCATAATAGGGATTCTGAGCAATGTTGACGGAATTGTGGCCATTTCAAATTTTCTCCAAATTTTTTTGTGATGGCAGACCTAGATTAGAGGAACGTGCATAAATTTGATGGCTATCATCCAGCCAGATGGCTAGCACAAATGGAGAAATATTTCAGATTGAATTACATCATGGATGATGAGACTCAACTGAGTGTGGGAAAAATGTACTCGAACCACGAAAGATGGCAATGGTGGCAGTGTCATCAAAAATGCCATCCAAGGACAACTACTTGGCAGATGTTCACAAAATATATTCGTGATCACTTTGACTGTAAATCTAACCTTGTGGATAAGCTCACACAGACAGACACAGAGCCTATCAAAGATTTTATTTTTACAGGAAAGAAGGAAACCAAGCAACCTAAAGGGTTATTTTCTGCTGGTATCTCCTTATTGTAGGTTCATGGATTGATTCAGAAAGAGAAGATCATTATTTCTATAAATCCTAGTGGCAAGCATAATTTTATCATTGTTAATTTGGAAAAAAAATTGCAAGTTCCAGGAAAAGACATTGAAAACACATAGGTGGATGATGAGGATGTTCAAGTGTATAGGGATTTGAAGATTTCTATGGATAAGTATGTGTTGCATGGTGATTTTTATACTTCAGAGATGGATAATATGGATGTTGTTTTGGGATACCTGTGGATGGAATTAGTGGTTACTATAAATATTAACGTGTAGAAGAAATTCCTGAAGCTCTGGTATAAAAATAAGAAAATTACGTTACAGGATATTTCCATTAATAAACAGGTAGAGTCCAAGGAGGCTGAAGCAGAAGATTTTCTAGGGGTTGACATAACAGATGATGAGCCAATGATGATTGACAATCAAACACAAAGAGAGGTTGAAGCAGAAAATGTTACAGGTGCTGATACATCGGATGAGGGCTCAGTAGTTGAAGTAATATTGGAAGATAAGACACCACAATAGGCACCAAAACATAACAGTCAGGCTCCAGTAAGGGATGAATTAAAGAAAAAGAAATTGTGGGTTAAAACTTCAACATATCATCACCCACATCACCCTGCAAGACAACAACCAACAAGATGGAAACCAATTAGCCATAAGGACAACAAGCCTCGTAGGACAGATAGAGAGAAGCAAAGATCCACCTACTACACATCAACACAAAAGATCTACCATGGTAAACTTCCATCTCAAGTGAGTGAGGCACCGGCGAGATCGAGGGTTCACCTTTCTCTTGGATGGCTAGATGTATGTGCATGGTACCAGCGGACTACTCTTTTGAGTAGATCTTATTATTTGTGTTCTTCCCATGTTTTGGTGGCGCAACATGCTAAGGGGAGTGGAATATTATATACCTAGGAGCAATAATATGGGGTACAAAGGGAGGTATCCATAGTAATAATGTAATAATGGGATGGGCCATAGTAATAAATAAGGTGGTTAACCCATATCATGTAAGGGACCACAAGTAGTTAGTAATAATGTAATGGGCCCATGGTATTAGTTCGATGGTATGAGGGAACCATGGTAATGACCCATGGTATTGTATGTATGAGGCCTATATAGAGGCTAAAGACTCCACATGGAGAGATGTCAAGGAATATTGTATGAACAGACATATGGCTTGTGGAGTGTTCTCCTTCCTTAAGGAGTGAATGTATGGTGTTTCCCTAACTTAAGGTTTTTGATCAATAAAGAAGCATTTATTTATTTCTCTCTTATTATTCTTGGGTTTATGTGTATTATCTTATATTTTATGGGTTAGATCTATAACAAGTGGTATCAGCCGATTTTTTTTTTTGAAATTGGGTATTTTTTCACAAAGAATTCAGATCTGCAATTAGATTTTGCGGATTTTACCCCAAAATGTACAGATCTAATCTGCAAACTCACCGACCCAAAAAATTCCTGCAAAACAAAAAAAAAAATTCTCCACTTTTGCCCAAGTAAGTGCTCTGAGACCACTTGTTATGGATCTAACCCAAAAATATATGATAATAGAAATAAACCAAAGAAACAATAAGAGAGAAATAGATAGAAAGAATCATTTCATATTATTTATAGGTTTATTTGCATTGTCTTATATTTTCATATCAGATCTATAACAAGTGGTATTAGAGCACTTTCTTGGGCCAAAGTGGAGAATTTTTTTTTATGTTTTGCAGGAATTTTTTTGATTGGCGAGGTTGTAGGTCATATATGTACAATTTAGGGAAAAATATGCAAAATCTAATTGTAGATCTGAATTCTTTGTGAAAAATACCTGATTTCAAAAAAAAATCGGCCAAATCGGAGTCCGGATGAAGGAGATATCACTGATCTAAGAATCAGTGGTGTTGCAGACAATTTTTCAGGGCAGTGAGTTTGCAGCACATATCTAGACATTCTAGTGCAAAATCTACAGAATCTAATTTCAGATCTAGATTTCTTGTGAAAAATTACCCAATTTCAAAAAAAAAATCAATCGAATCGGAGTCTAGATGAAGGAGATATCGCTTATCTAAAAATCAGTGGTGTTGCAGACAATTTTTCAGGGCAACGAGTTTGCGGCATAGATCTGGACGTTTTGGTGAAAAATCTACAGAATCTAATTGCAGATCTAGATTTTTTGTGAAAAATTACCCAATTTCAAAAAAACAATCAGTCGAATCGGAGTATGGATGAGGGAGGTATCGCTGGTTTAAAATCAACTCTTTTTTCAGAATTTTTGGTGACGGGAGGAGAGTTGCAGTGCAGATCTGAAATTATAGTGGATGGATTAGGATTTCTATCACATGGGTAGATGCAGAATGGTTTTTCCATTTCCGAAAATAGGTCATAATAGGGACTATGAGCAATATTGATGGAATTGTGGCCATTTTAAATTTTCACGAAGTAAGCGAAATTTTTTCAAAATATTTTTCATGGCGGATCCTAATTTTACAGGGGAAGATGATAACCCTACTATTGAAGAATTCATAAAAAGAATAAAGTTCAAATATGGGGTATTTTGGAAGGCTATAGTACCGCTTAATTTGAAAGAAAAGGCTGACATATGGTGGAACTCACTTGGCATCAAATAGTTGTCCAAATTTTCGTATGAAGAATTTGAAAAAATTCTTATGGACAAATGGTCTCAAGCTAGAAAACAAGATAAGGAGAAACATGTGGTGTTATTTCCTACTGGTATATCCTTATTGCAGGTTCATGGATTGATTTAGAAGGAGACGATTGTTGTGTCTATAAATCCTAGTTGCAAGCAAAATCTCATAAATGTCAACTTGGCAAAAAATTACAAGTTCCAGCAAAACACATTGAACACACATAGGTGGACAATGAGGATGTTCAACTATATAAGGATTTCAAGGTTTCTATGGATAAGTATGTGTTGCATGGTGATTTTTATACTTCAGAGTTGGATAATATGGATGTTGTTTTGGGATATCCTTGGATGGAATCCATGGGCACTATCAATATTAATGTGTAGAAGAAATTCCTGAAGCTCTGGTATAAAAAAAGAAAATTACATTACAGGATATTTCCATCAATAAACAGGTAGAATCCACAGCGGCTGAAGAAGAAGATGTTCCAGGGACTGACATATCAGATGATGAGCCATTAATGATCGACAATTAAACACAAATAGAGGCTGAAGCAGAAAAGGATATAGGTGTTGATACATCAGATGAGGGCTCAGTGGTTGAAGTAATATTGGAATATAAGACACCACAGCAGGCACCACAACATGCACTAGATAACAGTCAGGCTCCAGTAAGGGGTGAATTAAATAAAAAGACACTGTGGGTTAAAACTTCAACATATCATCACCCACATCACCCTGCAAGACAACAACCAACAAGATTGCAACCAATTAGCCACAAGGACAACAATCCCCACAGGACGGATAGAGAGGAGCGAAGATCCATCTACTACACATCAACATAGAAGAGCTGCCAAGGTCAACTTCCATCTCAAGTGAGTGAGGGACCAGTGAGATCGAGGGTTCACCTTTCTCTTGGATGGCTAGATGCACGTGCATGGTACCAATGGACTACTCTCTTGAGTAGATCTTATTATTTGTGTTCTTCCCATGTTTCGGGGACAAAACATGCTAAGGGGGGTGGAATGTTATATACCTAGGGGGGATAATATGGGGTACAAAGAGAGGTACCCAAGGTAATAATGTAATAATGGGATGGGCCATAGTAATAGATAAGGTTGTTAACCCATATCATGTAAGGAACCACAAGTAGTTAGTAATAATGTAATGGGCCCATGGTATTAGTTTGATGGTATGAGGGAACCATGGTAATGATCTATGGTATTGTATGTATGAGACCTACATAGAGTCTAGAGACTCCACATGGAGGGATGTCAAGGATTATGGGGGATAATATGGGGTACAAAGGGAGGTATTCAAGGTAATAATGTAATAATGTGATGGGCCATAGTAATAAATAAGGTGGTTAACCCATATTATGTAAGGGGCCGCAAGTAGTTAGTAATAATGTAATGGGTCCATGGTATTAGTTCGCTGGTATGAGGAAACCATGGTAGTGACCCATGGTATTGTATGTATGAGGCCTATATAGAGGCTAGAGACTGCACATAGAGAGACGTCAAGAAATATTGTATGAATAGGAATATGGATTGTGGAGTGTTCTTCTTCCTTAAGGAGTGAATGTATGGTGTTGCCCTACCTTAAGGGTTTTGATCAATAAAGAAGCATTTATCTATTTCTCTCTTATTATTCTTGGGTTTATTTGTATTATCTTATATTTTCTGGGTTAGATCTATAACACTTAACCTATTATTACTGATTACTTTAACTTACCCGTGTAAATCTAGTGATAATTAACAGTATATCCAGTATTCATATAAGTGCACGTGATAAACAAAATAGTATAAATGTATAAAATGCAATATAAAAGAATATGCACAGAAATTGGAATCAACTTCTCTTTATTCATTCAAGGTTACAGACTCGACACTGTCCTATGCACTCAGCTACAAGGATCTACGCACTCAGTTGCGGACTCTACTAGGCCTCTATGTACTCAGCTGCAGAGCCTCTTCCTACTACTACGACCCAATACCCTTAAACTCTTACTTTATGCTCGAACCATTTGTATTCATCTATCCCCTTCTTCGCTATCTTTACAACTTAGAGCCTCGCTCTATTTATACAATCCCATGGTCCGCGGACCATGGGTAGGCCAAGATGACATTACATTACATTACAAAACTTAGGGCATACAACCCTGTGACTCAACCTATACTTCACACTTTGCGCCGACAATTCACGAATTCTTACAACATATTTGACCAAAACTTAGGCTTTAAGGCCCAAAATGTGCTGTGGGGGCATTCCATGCCGAACCCCATGCAGTGCAAAATCTATAATGTCCTCAAGAAATACATCTTAAAATTACTGAAAAATTGGGTACCTTCTCAACACATCTACATCCTCAACCTCTTACCCTTGTCACTTGAAATGTGTATTACAAGCATCACACAACATTTTCTGCAACTACGCTTAGCCTACATAGCAGTAACCATCCTCATTGATGTAATCTTCTTCTTCCCTTGAAAAGTCATAATTTCCCCACTATCATTCACTTTGGTTCTGTGAAGGTATATCCAATCCATACCAAAAAGCATAATATATGATCCCAATGGAAATACATTCAAATTTATTGTTGTAGGCATACAATTTAACTCAAACGCACAAGCTCTTACCCAATGGTGAACTCACTTCTTTGTACCTATAGCAAACTGTACCATATAATATTCCACATGCACTTCTTTTCTCAAATAACACTTATCCACCAGGTCAGGATTAATATAAGTATAGTTACATCTAGGATCAATCAAAATAGAAACAACTTGATCACAAAGCTTACTGTTCATCTCAATGATCGATGCCTGATGATCTGCCTACTTGTGGTCCACAGATGCATAGATCCAAAGAATGTTATGACCAAAAGCACCAATTTTATGTGTCTCCTAAGTACTGTAAATCTAGGGTCTACCACCACTGTGATACTGAGGAAATCTCACTTACAATGATCCATACCATATATCTAGCACTGCAATGATTCCCTACCACTACCTCTAGCTTGCTGCTCTCCATGTCCCTTTGCAGCTATATTGAATCACTTATAAGGAAGTGCATTTTCTTTCTCACTTGCATATTGAGGTATTCCCCTCTTTGGTGGTCATTTTCCTTTACCTTTCTCATTTCTTTTTGAGTCATGTTTGGGCTCAACTTTGCACTTTGACTTCTCATAACAACGCTTCAAATTTCGGATGGCCTCCTCCAATGATTTAGGCTCAAAGAACTCAATCTGGTCTTTGTATGAAACTGCTAGTCCACTAATGAATCTCTAAAGCTTGGCCTTCTCCTCCTTGAGGTAAGGAACATATCTCAACAACTCCAAAAATCGGCCAGTATACTAATCATCTATCATATAACCTATCTGCAAGTCATAAAACTCTTTAGCTCTATCATCATAGTACCTATTAGACAAGTAATTCTTCTTAAACGGACTTTCAAATGCATTCCAAGTCAAATCCTCCTCATTTATACCTTTGACATTCTTCATGTCTTCCCACCAAATATCTGCTTTACCTTTGAGACTCGAAGTGGCTATCTTTGCCTTCATGTTTTTTGAATAATCATGTAATTGGAAGAATATCATCATACCCAACAACCATGCTTCTGCATGTTGTGATTTCTTCATCTCTCCATCAAAAGGTAGGTGTCTTTTCCTTCTTAAACTCATTTGAAAAGTATCCCCTATCACTCATCCTGTAAGGAAGATAACGATGACGATCATGATGCCTATCAGAACTAGAATTGGAATAGTACCTATGTCAATCACCTCTCCTATCCGGAGTGTCCAATAGCATGCCATCTCTAACTGTGTCAGATCTATCTAACCTATGTCTTGTAAGAGACCTACTTACATATTCCCCATTAGTTTTGTCCTCATGTCCATGGCTGATCGGAAGCGGTCCCCATCGCTGCAAATCTGACAAACTTTGAAGTAGTATCACGTTCACCTCTACTTGTTTCTCTTGTGCCTGAATGATTTTCTCATTATCTTCTTTGCAACTCCTTATTTCTTCCTTCAGGATTCTCAATGTGTCTCTCAAGTCAGAAGAGTGCCCCACACCACGCTGCCCATCTGATGCATAGGGAGATTCTATGTATTCTACCACCTTGCTAGCCATTTGATCTATTTCCTGAAAGGCATATTATGTCAGCTAAACCAAATCGCAATAAACCAACGTAC
Source organism: Pinus tabuliformis (assembly GCA_031772625.1). NCBI lineage: Eukaryota > Viridiplantae > Streptophyta > Pinopsida > Pinales > Pinaceae > Pinus > Pinus tabuliformis. The sequence continues at coordinate 1,071,597,715 of CM062807.1, read as the reverse complement.
CTCAGCATAATTTGGGAGGATACCTTGTTTGCAAGATCATCAAATCACATCAAGTTCCTCATGAAAACATTACTATGATCATGATCAACATGATGAAATGAAACATGCACATGGAATGCAAGTGTAAGAGATGAACATGAAACAACATGTATGCATGACCAAGCACCTTCACCCAAGGAGAGTGCAACCATGCTCTGATACCAATTTGTAACACCCCCTCCTCCAAGGTCCACCCAAGCAACCAAACAGCTGGGGTAAACATGTGATGAGAAAGGTTACTATAAGGGATTCGACTTCCTTGGTGACCTTAAGGAAATGCAATTGACAAAACATATCAAACAAACCCATACACATCAGCAACAACACGCTCAGGAGACATGTCAGCCACCCAGACATCCTATCCCTGAGTCCCACTAATGATTTAAGCCTTTTAACACCTGGTCTCTCTCATGTTATAGGCATGACAACATCCAACAACTAAAAGTCTCTCTCATAGGCATATGTGGCAACGATTCTGTACTTTTCTCAACAGGCCTGTTCTGGCGACCCCGCGATTTGAGCCACTTTTCTAGCCTAGAATCTTGTCTCTACCCAAAACTTGCTACAACCTTAAGAATCCATCAAATACATGATGAAAATGCTGATAAATCAAAAATCAACCTCAGGACTAGGCCTGAGCATCCCCAACCGGGACTGACATTCTGTCAAGAATTTGGCATCAATGGAACTTACAGGTCTAGAATACAAGACATAGCATAAATGACTAAAAGAACTTATGAAACATAACTAGAAGGATTTCCTCCTTTTCCATTGAACTACTATATCATCAATTAGGTCTTGCATACATCCATTTAACAATTACAAGTAAATACATGAATTAATAATGGCATGAACAAGTCATTTAACCATGCTTATAACCACCATATAACCATATAAATATCATAGATATGAAAACAATTAAATCCACATATAAACAAGTTCAAAAGTAAGAGAACTTAGCTTTTCTCTTTAATCATAGGAAAATCCCACGAGGTTCGGGATTTCCACGTACCATTCCACCATAGACATGGATGAACCAAATCTGTGTCTCAACAAGTCACCCCGGTGGCATACTCCAAGCATAAATGTGTGATCTCATAGAACAACCAATCCAAGAACAACCAAGGGATTCCATAGGTTATACCACCTCCACCCTCACCAAACCATGATCACATAAAAAATGGTGCTCCAATCACAACCGAACCGAACTTGGAATGCTATCTAGAATCCATCACTATCCTTGAGGTATTTCCCATCTCCTTGTCTCTCAAGATTTACCGCGATCTAATCACATATCACTAGGCCCTAAACTAAGACAAGTCTCTCAAGCTTTACCATAATCTAAACCTGGATCACTAGGCTTTAAATCAAGACTTCTCCCTCAGGCTTTACTATGTATCTCGCCAAAACTGGTCAATGGATTCCTAGGCCTTTGGGAATGAACCTTGAGACCACCTCCGCCACGAATTCTGAAATCCATCCAGTAAACAAAAGCTCAAAACCGAGAAAAACATCTCAACACCATGGAATCCGGAAAAAAGTAAAGGCTAGGCTAAAAGACACTATCATAACCTGCCAAAACCATGCCACTGACAGGAATAGAACCATACACTAACATGCAAAATCATGCATGTCCAAACCAGCTAGGAAATCACACATGAGAAAGTTTACCTGCAATTATTCCTACTAAAATTTCTTGATCCTTCTCTTCTTTCTTGATCCTTTCTTTCCATCCTTTCCCTTTGCTTGCTTTTCCTTTCTTGATACAAAGCTAGAGTGCTCCAAGAAAACTCTAAGTGACCAAGAGTGAGAGAGAGAGAATAATGACACAGCTCCAAACTTGAACTCACAAAAAGTTAGCAGAAGCTTTTCCACTGATCCTTAAAAGGATTTTTGTTAATGAGGCCTCTAATTTCTTCATTTTCCATTATTTTCCTTCAATGTCCTCCTCACATGTAACTTGTGACCTTTCACCTTACTTTTCTCCTAATTTCCTTTAGTTTCATAAATAGATGTGCCAAAAATGTCATTTTTTCTTTTAATTCCTTTTCCCTAGCCTTTGCCAATTTTCCTCAACTAAAACACACATTTAGTGATGCCCACTAGGATATCTTTGCCCAACATTCATCTTGGAATAAGTGTCCCTTAACCGTGGTCTATTTTGCCTTTATTAACTTTTATTACATGAACTTTTCACGAGGGTTGTTATAGTTTTATTCCTAAAAACTAAGTCTTTTGGATTTCTTTGTAGTTTACTATATTGGGTTTCTTAATGGCATACATTACACACATTCTATTGTACTTGTATTTAAATAGAAGTCATATTTCCGGAATCACTTCATTTCATTCATATACCACTGAGGGTTTCGATGTACACTACTATTTTTTGGAGAATGAATGATATAATTATGCTATGGCATTTTAATTGGTTCCATGGAACAATGTATATAGTTTATAAAAATATTTACTCTTTTCTCTAAATTCAAATCAATATGAATCAACCGTGCTTATGTTTACTTCTGTACATGTGGATGGAAAACATAATTTTCTCACAATTTCTTTTACTTTGTAAATGAGACTTATGCATTGTGCTCTATGTTGATTTCCTATTGGGTCCAAATTTTCGACTCTTAAGATTTTCTTTGCTTTAGTAAGTAAGAGGGTCTCCTATGACAGTGAAATATGGCCATAGAGCTCTTACTAGGGCTCAATTTTTTGTTTTTGTCATCTTAATACATCTCAGCTCACACCCAGTCATATCTTAGGTGATTAATTAATTTGGCTCTCCTTGCATGCTTCTTATGTGTATGTATCATTGTACATGCTTGATTATTTAGATCAAATTTGTTAAACTAACTTGTAGAATTCCTCTACGCCCCTACACCTGGGTGTCTCAACCAGAAGCAGCTCCCAGTCGTGTAGGGTAATGGTCATGTTGGTTTGTATGGAAACCTTTCCCAGTTTATAATTTTTGGCCTCATGTTTCACTCCACTCACAGAATCCAGTATAGTTCAGTAATGCTCGAGTAATAATAACTTGGGTATTTTTCTCTCATTCCTTTTCGTATTTTTCCTTGACTATAGTAACTATGATAACATATCCTTCACCCAATTTCCTAGCGGTCAGGGTATCTTTGTCCTATACAAATATAATCGGTTACCGTTATCCATGACTATTCTGTATACAGGTAACATATATTAACTAGATGGACGCATGCAGTAATGTATACTATACAAATGAATAACCAATAGAAATTCCGAGGAAGAACATGCAAACAGATTGTCACATACAGTAATGTATACTTTATAAATAAATGACAAATAAAAATTACCAAAATTTAAATAAATAACATGCAACGCTAGTTTCCTATATCTACTATTTAACTTGTTCCACCTACCACCCTAGTCACACTAGACTTTTATATATATATATCGTTATTTGCATAACATAAATTAACCATGACAATTTCCATTTCTTAGCCATTCAAATTATAAATTTAACGAATTACATGACTTCGAAAATTTGTAACTAATAGTGAACAAGAAGACCTCAATGCATCAAAATTATTTGCACATATCACCAGCATAACTTTTCTAACCAAACAATAAATGAAATGTCTAACCATGTATTGTCTGGAAATTCACTTAGGAAAACCACTATCCACCCAACCTTCAACTACTACCGCCAGTTCCCCACGAGCCAAGACCTTCTTGCCAATGAATCCACACCCTTGATGATTCTAGTCAAGGTGTTTGTATGCCTTACTTCCCTAGTAGATTTTTGCTTAGCAGTGCCCCGCTTTCTAGGGTCTTCCAACCTTAATAGCCTACTCTTTTCTATCTCTTTTGCTTTATCAAAAAAGGTACCTTCTAGGGTCTTCCAACCTTAATAGCCTACTCTTTTCTATCTCTTTTGCTTTATCAAAAAAGGTACCTTCCCCTTTTCTTTAAAGACTGCCTTTTTCTCCCACAATGCTTTATTCACCCTTACTCGGTGTTTTTCTCTACACGGAGTGATTTAATAGATTTTCACTCCAATCGTATTAAATTTGATTTATCAACTCCTAGGGATTCTTAGGAGTGATTTTAACGGAAGGTTAGTCTTGATTTTATCCATCAACCTTGGTTTCTCGATCTTGGCAATAATATATTTAATTCCAGTCTTTCTTTCCCAAGTAATTTTGAATCTTGTCATTTTCGTTAATAAAATTCATTATTACATATTCATAATTTATTGTTTATTCTAAGTCTAGTTCAACATAAAAATAATTCAATCTAAAAAGATATTTACATAGAAGCAAAGGGGTATTACAACAGAAGAATGGAAGAAAATGTACCTTCATCATAGCAAGAAAGGTGTGTAGAATTATTTGTCTTGTGTAGATATCCCTTTCAAATTCAACAATGTGTCATCTTCCCATCCTATCGTAATGACCTTATTGATTAAATACCTCCGTATTTCAACTATTGAATCAAACATGTCAATGGAATGGTATTTCTCTCAAATGTGTATAATATAAAATAAGTTCCTTTGCAAATCAAGAAAATAAAGAACATCATTCAAAAGAAATTCTAGAATCCAAGCCTAACTATGCTAATTCCTATCCATTTAAAAATTACATTGTGCCCTTTACATTGTCATATAATAAGATAAATAAATGTTTTGAAGCATAGTGTAGAAAGTAGAATTATCATTAAATGTTAAGAAACCAAACATCTCTGTAGGAATCAAATGAGCTTTTCAACAAATCTTCACTTATGTTAATATTGCAATGAGCAACAACTAGATGATCACATTCATGTGATTGACTTTAGTTTTCATTTTGTTCTTGTTTGTTTTTAATCTTCTCCCATGGATCTTTGCATGTCTTTTACCACATTGAACACAATGAAAATCAGACCTCTCAGCTTGATTGTTCCCATCCCCACCTTTGTCATTCTTATTTATGCATCTTATCTTGCTATCTTCTTCTTTAGAAGAATCATATGATCGATTCTTCTCTAACTAGATAATCATATTCATGTGCTTTACTTTAGTTTTCATTTTGTTTTTTTTGTTTTTCTAATCTTCTCCCATGGAGATTTGAATCTCTTTTACCACATTGAACACAATGAAAATCAAACCTTTCAGGTCGATTGTTCCCATCCCCACCTTTGTCATTCTTATTTCTGCATCCTATCTTACTATTTTCTTCTCTAGAAAAATCATATGATTGAGTCTTCTCTTTTTGAACGAGGAATACAATCACTCCATTGGGCTCAAAAAATTTTCACACCAAGAAGCTTTGATATATTTAATACGATGACCTACTACTTCACTTATAGTTGATATATCTAATAGGATGACCTACTCCTTCACTTATAGAACCATAAGTTTCTTTATCTTTATTTATGCATACAGAAAACTCCTTATTAACCATAGGTTTGATAGGTTTGTTATTATATCATAAAAATAATTAAAGATAAAAATATACTCTACTCTCTTATTTTTTTCATGACATTTTGGATTGTTCTTTCTGGCCATGAACATCAGACCAATAATTAATATAACAGTGATTTATAAAAAATAAAATAAAAAAATAATAGAAAGTAGTCCACGTGGGGATATAGAATAACAATTTCAACAATAAATTTGATGATCTTCACCATAACTCGAATACAAACTTCTACATCAATTCTCAGGTTTGAAAGGATGCCAATGGTCTTGGAAATATGCCAATGCTCAAACATCAATTCTCAGGTTTTAAAGGATATGCCAATGCTCTTGGAAATATGCCAATACTCAAATTCGCAGGTTTGAAAGAATAGGTCAATGGTCTTGGAAATGTGGCCATGCTCAAATTAGATGGCTAAAGTCCCATACTTTGACATGCCAAGTTTTCCAAACCTCAGTTTGCTTTAATTCAGGTCCTAAACCTCGTTTGCTTCAATCCATGACTTAAGTTTCGCATCAGAAATGGGAGCCAAGTTTTCAATTGTATCTGTAAATGAAATCTGGAGCCCCAATATATCTCCAAGAACTGTACAATCCTTCAAAACAACGCAGAATTGTTGAGAGATGACTGAACTAGAAAGCATTGCCAAGGATTACAGAGCTTCCGTGCTTGGGATTGGTCCCCTGAACTGCGCGCACGTTGAAATGGGGTTATTTCACTTTATGTTCGAACATTTTTCTCTTCGTACACTAAGCCACCTTCGCTTTATTCGATCCAACTTAACAATTAGATGTAAATCTCAATGAATAAACACAGTATTTTGATACACAAGAATAACTCATTTCAATGAATAAACACAGTACTTTGATACACAAGAATAACTCATTTCAACGCGACCATTTCATTTGCATTTCATTTAGAAATATATCAAACAGAAAGATTTTTCAATTACGATGGATTTGGGGTGCGTATGAGAGATATTGATAGGGATCCTATTTTCCTTCAATCCGCAAAGATAATCTATATCAAAGTGATAATGCAGCAAAATCCATTAGGTTAACGTCAATCAATTATTCGAGATTGGGTTTATCGCTGACGAAATCCACTATCCCGAAAAAATATATAATTTAACTTCAACATTTCACAAAATTTTTTCTTCCAGAACACCTAAATGTTGTCCAATTACATGATACGAAAAGTAGTCTAAACAGTAATATATTATCCTAAGGAAACAGAGGTTGAAATAACGGAAAAACAGTTCGAAGAAAAGTAGATTTTGAAAGGCCTACACACATGAGCATTAAGCTCTCTGCTATACTTGTACAGACATCATCGGTAGAAAAACAGTTCCACGAAAACTACACTTTGAAAGGTTTGCACACATGAGCAGGAAACTCTCTATTCGACTTGTACAGATGTCATCGGTAGAGTCCCCACGAGTGATTCACAACAGTGAACCCGCCGTCAACGACAAGGTTATGCCCACTAACATATTTAGACTCATCGCCGGCCAGGTACAGACCCGCCTCCGCAATATCCTCTGCTTTAAGAGTGTGTCCTTGTAAATTTGCAATACTGTCGCAGAAGCCCTCCATGGTAGCCTTATCCTTTTCAGAAATTGAGGAGGCGTCCCCTTGTTTGAAATACTGGACTGCAAGAGCCGTGGCCACGCCATAAGGGGAAACAGTGTTCACTCTGATCCCGTATTTTCCAAGCTCAGCTGCGCCATTTTTAGTCAATCCAAGGATTGCATGCTTGGATGCTGTGTAGGAGTAAGGAGCAGCTCCTCCCAGAATACCCGCCACGCTGGTTGTAGAGATGATGCACCCCTTCTTCCGCGGGATCATCACGCGGGCGGCGTGCTTAATGCCGTGCATCACTCCTTTCACGTTTACATTCATCACTCGATCGAATTGCTCCATATCATACTCTGCTACGCTCTTCACCAAAAAGCTGTCGTTAGTTCCAGCGTTGTTATACATAATGTCCAGTTGACCATACTTATCCATGGCCACATCCACTGCCGCGCTCACATCTTCTTCTTTGCTCACATCGCAGTGCACGTAAGTTGCCACAGCGGGAGAAAGGGATTCCTCAAGCTTTCTGCCAGCTTTCTCTGCAACGTCTGCGATTATGACTTTCGCTCCGTGCTTTGCGAACAGCCGAACAATGGCTTCTCCTATGCCCGCTGCCCCGCCCGTTACTATTGCAACTTTCCCTTCCAATCTGCTACCACCATGCAATTCATCAAATTAAAAGATCATATATACTTTCAGAAAATTATTCTTAACAAATTGCAAGCAACGAAAAAAAACGAGAGATATTATGAATGCACAGTGCGACTTGTTCTCATGTTGCAATTACCGTCGCTCTCCATTGTTGCTGAGATTTCGAACAGAAGCAACAGATGGATTAGCCTGTCCGTTAGACTCCATTGTTCGATTGGGCAGCGAAATTGAAATTGATCGATTAGTCCGTAGCTGCTGCCTCTCGATGCTGCAAAATAAAGTAGGGACAAGTTATAGAAGAAGCTGGATGGATGTGTATTGTGCGGGTAGTGAGCCTTATTTATACCCTCAAAGATCAAGCTTTGCAGTTAATTGCGTGCAAATTTCTCGCTGAATATGGCTGGTCACATCCAATTTAATATTTCAGCCAATTATTCAATAGGTTATAAGTCGTAGTTGCCATTCACGTGTTTGACAAAACGAAAGATTCCATGGCAACTCGCTCATGTATTGGACAGCCAGAGGTTGCACTGAAAGGTGCAAAACTCTCCAAACCGGACAGAAGATGATGTCAGCAAACTATTAACGTCTCGTGGTCAAAAACACATGGTTTGACTGACTGAAATATCTATGCACGAGATTTAATCGATGCATTAATGTGAGCAATTCGATTAGAAATACATATATTATTAAGAAAGAGTCTTGAATCTATGCACGAGCTTGAATCTATACATTAAACTATTACATAATATAATTAAGGTTTAACTGAAACTTGAACGACTCGGCCAAGCCGGTTAGACGGATGATGTCATCCAACTAAATTTTCGTAGTAAGAAAACGTCGACCGATTTACTTATAAGGCGTTCCTTCTGATAAGAATTTCTTTAGCCTATCTATTATCAGTCTCTCTTGTTGGATTATATGTTAGATGATTCGAGGATGTTGAGTGGTCAACAATTTCTTTACTCTATCTATTATCATTTTTTTTTATTGGATTATATGTTAGATGATTAGAGGATGTTCAGTGCTTTGATCAAGTGAAGATAGGTAGTTGGAAGGCGTTCCTTCTGATAAGAATTTCTTTAGCCTATCTATTATCAGTCTCTCTTGTTGGATTATATGTTAGATGATTAGAGGATGTTGAGTGGTCAACAATTTCTTTAGTCTATCTATTATCATTCTCTCTTATTGGATTATATGTTAGATGATTAGAGGATGTTCAGTGGTTTGATCAAGTGAAGATAGGTAGTTGGAAGGAAGGGTTATTAAACTTTAACTCTTTTGCGTTGTCTTGTTGTATCTTTTCTTACTCCAAGGCTAGAATGCATGAGGAAGGAAACAACTTACAGTTAATTGTTCCAGGTCAACAAGAACCATTCTAATTCTATGAAATTTCCAAGCACAATCCCCACAAAATAGGTTCATATTCTAATGTAGCCCTTTTGTCCCTTCTTACTTGATGACTGAAATGCATGAGGAAGGAAACGACTTAAAGGAAATTGTTCTAGGTAAAGAAGAATCATTCCATCCCTATGCAAATTCCAAGCACAATCCCCATAGAAGAGGTCTATATTATAATGTCTACCCTTTGATTTTCAATGGACAATGATTATTTGGATTGGAATATGGATTGTTGCGGGAAGAAACAAATGAGATGATACAAAACAGTCGCTAAGATTGTCATTGGGGCTAGAGTTCTCTGTTCTATCAATTGAAAGGTTGGGGAACTGCAGTTTTTCAAAGGAAAAATCCTCACGGGTTATGAGAAAAGCCTCTTAAAGGAGTAAATAGGGGATTTGAAGGAGATCTTCACAAGGTTCGATCTCAACTCAAATCGAAGCCTGGCATAGATAGAGCTGGGGGGATTTATGAGATCTCTGGGATTAAAGCCCAATGGAGATTAGATAGATGCCCTCATAAAACATGTGGACACAAATAACAATGGGATGATAGAGTTCTTGGAACTAGTGAGCCTAATCTCCCCCTTTGTAACGATAGAGGTCTCTAACAACCAAGAGTAGCTCATGGAGCTCTTCTACTCCTTTGAAAGGGACGATAATGGCTACACCATGGTTTTGGAGCTCATGCAGTCCATAGCCAAGATGGGCTACACCCTGTCTTTTTGAGAGTTCACAGATGATTTTCAAGGTCGATATAGATGGGGATGAAAGAATAAGCTTCGCAAAATTCAACGTTGTTGTCACTTCAACTTCGGTCGATTACCTCAAAGCACCTTTGATGTAAATAAAAATAGGGTTTGTGTTTTTGTCTCTATACATATCTGCATTTCATAACTTGTAATTATTATGTTATATGGTAGGAAATTTGTTTTGTCTTACCATTCTTTTGTGGATTTCTATGGGCTAGGGTAGAATTTTGGTCCATTGTTAAATTAATTTCAAATATTGTTATGTTACAGTAGGTAGGCCTAGGGACAAAGAACCAATGATTTATTCTCTATCAATGTTGAGTTGCCCACTTCCTTTTGTGACAACCCTTGTGAAAATTCCATGTAAAAATATATAAATACCACGGATGATGGGACACACATTCCAAGATGAATGGTGGGAAAGACATCCTAGGGGGTGTTCATTTGGTTGTTTATGGCTAAGGAAATTGGCAAAGGCAATGCCTAAGGCATTAAAGAGGTAAAAAGGTATTTTGGCACATTTATTTATGAAAATAATGGAAATTAGGAGAAAAGGAAAGTGAAAGGTCACATGTTTCATGTGATGAAGAAATTGAAGTAAAATAATGGAAAATGAAGAAAATAGAGGCATCATTAATAAAAAGGCTTCCGAGGATCAGTGGGCAAGACTTGGTTAGTTTAGCTTTGGAGCTCTCTCGTTACTCTCTCTCTCTCATACTCATGGACACTTAGAATTTTCTTGGAGCACTTTGGCATTGGAGAAAGAAAGGAAAAGAAGGCAAGTGGAAGCAAAGATCAAGTAGGGAAAGGCAGGATCAAGAAGCTACAACAACCTTCATTGCAGGTATCAATTTGCATGTGTACTTTCCTTGCTAGATTTGGCATGCATGGGATTGCATGAGTATTTTCCTTGCTAGATTTGGCATGCATGGGATTGCATGTGTTTCTTTTCTACCATGGCATGGGTCTTGCCAAGTGTGACAGTATTTTCAGCCTAGCCTTGGCGTTTCCTGATAGCTTTGATGAGGTGGGTTCTCTCATGCATTTTGTGGGGGATGGTCAAATTGGATTCGAAGCTGAGTGGGGTGTGTCTCCGAATTGACAAACACATGGTGGTAGTGGTCCCTGAACTAGACTAAGAATGCATGAAGCCACTAGCCTAGTAACCCTTGAACTGGATTATGGGTTGCGGTAAAGCCAGATTATGTGCCTTGGTGGGCCAAGGAATCCTTGCTGGTGAATGGCGGGATATACGATAAAGCCAAGAGGTGGATTTTCTCTCCATTGGGCCTAGTGATTCTGGGATGGAATGCACGGTAAAGCCTAGAGAGTATGTCTCAGTGTAGGGCCTAGTGATCCCTGGATCAGATTGTGGATGCACGGTAAAGCCTGAGAGACTAGGAGGCACTCAAATTCCTCACGGTGTAGGCAGAGAACTGTAGTGGCATCCATATTAATTGGTGTTTTTGAGGTGTTTTATGAGTCCCACATTCATGCTTGGAATATGGCACGGGGGTGATTGGCTGAGCAGAGACTTGGCTCAGCTAATGTATGGTCGGGTGGAATGTAATAGTTCCATCACTAGTTGGTTCATTGCATTTATTAATGAAAAATTCATTCCATTGATTTTCACGTGCAAATGTACTATATATATGGATTTTGATGGCTGATATGTTTATTGTATTTATGTTCCTATTATGTTTTTTATATGCACATTTATCCTGTACGGCGTTACAGAATGGTATCAGAGCTTCCAAGTTCAAACACTTGGACTGGATGGGCTCTATCATAGGTGAAATGAAGAACAAAGGTTAAATTTTAGACCTTTCTGTCATATCTATTATAACTTTTCTTATGTGACATATTAGAAGTTGAAAATTTGTCCATATTGAAGGTAAATTCCATTGATAATGTGGTGAAAAGTTCAGATATTGGTTCACAATACTTTACGAATTATGATTCTGGGAATATGACCTTCCTGAATGCACCTTTAAACAGGTCATGTTGGAATTTTTGAAATAATGTATCTTCTGTAGGCTTTCAGAAGCTGAAAATTTGTCCACATTGGGGGCACATACCACTGATTATTTTGTAGAAATTTGAGATATTGGGTCCCAATATCTTAGGAAATATGAGTAGAGAGAGTCGAGCCTTATGAATTCTCCTAAAATCAGGCCTCAAACAGGTCACGCTGACATTTCTGTTATAACTTTTCTTCTGGGCACTCTCAAGAGCTAAAATGTTTTCCACAATGAGGGGAAATCCCATTGATATTGTGATAAAAAATTTAGACATTTATTTGCTATAGTCTAGGAGATATGACTAGTGGAAGTCGAGATTTATGGATACTCCTAGAATTGTGCACCAAATAGGATTGTGTTGGTATTTTTGTTATAACTTTTCATCTATGAATTCAGAGAAGTTGAAACTTGAAGCATAGTGAGCTAAAATACCACTGGTCATATGGTTCAGTTTCCATAACTTTTTCTACTACAGTTTTAGGATATATGCATTGAATCATTTTCTATATTAGTTTGCGTGCAAAGTGTTTGATGAAATGTTTAAATGGTTCAATGATTAATTTCATACAAACTATTTGATAAAATGCCCCAATGAGTATGTTGCTTGTGTTGGGTTTGGAGCATGATTATTTAGAGGTCTTTGTTTCAGTAGGATGTATACCTGCGGAAGATTTTACACCCCTCCACGAGGGGGGTTGCGGGGGCTAGCGGGGGTTCGGGGCAGTGCCCTCGAAGCTAAAAGAAAATTTAAAATTGCCTTGTAAAAGTATAGTAATTTCTAGGCAATCTAGGCCTTTCATTAGGCAGATTATCTGATGGTAGAGCTTATGTTTAGTTTAGGGTTTTTTGCCCTAGAAGGCAACCCCTCTCTTTGTATGAGGGTATTGTATTGAGGCTGTGTAATAGGTGTGTATTCTCTGAGCGAGAACCAAAGAGGTGACACTGTGAGAGAAAACAGAGGATATTATAGCGGATCTGTTGTAGGTTGTGTCTCTTCATTTTGCTGGATAATAGAAAGGAAGGAATGGCTATTCGAGGTGGACGTTGCCCAAATTAGGTAAACCATGTATATCTGTGTTTCTCTGATTTTATGTGTTTATGTTTTTCTGCATATTATATGTCTTGCATTTCTTTGTCATATGTATATTTTTTCTAATAGTTTGTGGTTGGGGATAGTATTGGTGTGTAATAGTATTATTGTAGTTGATATATGCTTAGTTGTGTGCAAAGAGTTTGCTATATTAGTTTGCATGTAAAGTGTTTGAAGAAATTCTTACATGCAAATGTAATAGTATAGTAGTTGTTTGAAGAAAAATGTAAAAGTATGGTAATTGTTTGAAGAAAATGTTAATTTTTTGGATGGGATAGTATTGTAGTATGATAATATGGATGTAGTTGATCTATGCCTATTTGCATGCAAATAATTTGAAGAGTTGCATGCAGGGAATTTGAAAGGTTGCATGCAAGGAATTTGAAAAGTTGCATGCAAGGAAATGGAAAAGTGACATGTTTTAAGTTATTATGTTATAAGTGGAATAAGTGCAATGTTTTGACCTAATATCATACAAAATGTATGAGAAATGAAAATCAATTTCTTTTAAAGTGTGGCTAAATTTAGTAGAGCTTTGGAGATCCCATTTCCGTAATGGACATTGGAGATCCAGCCATTATAGTAACTTCCTCCTTCTACTTTAGTGTGGACCGTGGATAGTAAGGGGGTATGATTATAGGTTGTTAATATTGGTGAATTCTGATTTCAAATTAATAGAGACGATGTCTTGATTTTTGGAACATGTGACTGAATGTGTATGAATTATATGTCACTTACATGTTGATTTCATGATACCTACTTACATCCTTATATGCTAGGTTACATTTTTGAATATTTTGATTACATGTATCAGTCTTGTAGGTTTATTGCAAGAATTGATTGCATATGTTCGACTACATGTGGCTATGCGTATTGGTAGTTAGTTTGGCATTGCTTATGCATATTGTTGGTTGCATGTGGCAATGTGTACAATGGAGTAATGGTTTGTGTTATGCATGTATAGTAGGTAAAATATGCCTTGTGAAGTCATGGTATGCAAGTTAGGTCATCATAGTGCTATTGGACGTTATGATGCTAATGTGTTGGCTGAGATAGAGTAGGAGATGCAAATCATCATAATGAGGTTGCGCATTTCACTTTGGGGTAAGAGCAGATCGTCATACAAGTATTTTATGTTTGGCATGTAGGTATGTAAGTTAAGGATTTTTATATGCATTAGGTTTATATAAATTAGGTTTATGTACATGTATTTTGATGTTATGGTTACATTCATGATAGATGTTGCTTATTTAATGTAGTTATATGCACATGTGTCAGATAATCAAGAATGATAGTAACCTATAGTTGTATATATTTGTATTGTTGTTTTATATTAGATAACCTCATGATTATGCTATATGTTGTTGATGAGTATGTTATAGGTTAACTTGTTGATTGTTATACGAAAGTTTGCTTGATCATTCGGTTTTATGTTGTTGATGAGCATGATATATAGTTTATTGTCGTTATATGTTATTAACTTGATCATTATAGTTATTTCATTGAGATATTGATGTTATAATTTGGATTGGTCATATGCGTGATGGTTATGTTCATTGCCTTAAAGATCTTGATGTTATATGTATTGTGTTAACATGGTTTGACCTATGCAGATGGTTATGGTTGCGATATTCTGGTATGAACTGACATATTTGTGATATGGTGTCATACTAATATAGATTGAATTTTCATATGTGCGAATGATAATTTTGTATGAGTTTACAACGTGAACATGTTAGTTAGATATTGGTATGGATATAATGATTTTATGAGTGCTTGAGTTGACATTTTGTAAACTTATATCTCGCTAACTAGATTTATTATGCATACAAGATAGCCTCCCCTAAGGTACACTAAGGTATGAGTTTTCTTATGTATTATACTTGGTGTTTCATAGTTGATTACATCATCTATTTGGTATTTGAGCATTTGGTGCCTATTAGGTCGTCTAATTGATTTATTTAACATGGTATGTTTGCGAGTTGGTTGAATGTTTGATGAATTGCATAATATGAGTATGTGTTCCAATTATTTTGTTTTAAGATGATTTTACTAACATATATGTGTTGAGACAGTTGATATATACTTGAATGTAGTTGATAGTTGTAGCATTATGTCTAATGACTATGGATTATGACATTATTGTTTGTAAAATTTTATTTCAATTTAATAAATATGATTGTCTTAATATTTGGAACATGTGGTTGACATGTGTGCGCATGATGTAGGGAGTTTCATGGAAAGAGAGGTTGCCATGAAATCTTGAAGAAGGCTCAGGTTGAGCTTTCCCTGGGAACCATGGGGATTGAGTCATGGTGTCAGTCTTGTGCTTTTTGTCTTTTGAGCTTGATTTGCGGTTTTGTTTATGTCTGGTGCAAGGCCTTGCCACTTTGTTGTAGTGTCATATCGTTATGGGCTTTCGTGGTCTTCTTCATGGTTTCTTCTTGTCTTCTCTTTTATTGTTTTGAGTCTTAGGAATTGGTTGGGAAAGAGGAAACTTGATGGAGATCAGGGAGAGCTGTGTGGTACCCGAAATGTAATGTAAGATTCACATGAAGCTCGGTGCATGAGTAAGCACAGTGGAAGTTAAGGCTATGACAGTCAATTGGACTAGTTGGGTCCATTGTGGTAAATGGACAGTAGTAGTATATTCATGAGAAAAGTAACAGGAAAAGGTAAAGTAAATGGATTTGAGGCGTCATATGCCTTGGCTATGTTGCAAATTTTTGTTCTCAATGTTGTGCATGTGTTGCAAGAATAAAAGAAGTTCTTTTAACCTTGACCTTATGTTATCTGGAAATTTTATTATGATCATGATTATGTTGATGTTTATATATATGTATACATGTATGTATGCATGTATGTCATTGTCTAACAGGATCATGATTGTTTTATGATAATGTTTATATGTGTATCTATGTATCCATGTATCTATGTTACTGTCTGAGAGTGTTGTCAGGGATCATTATTGTGGAGGAATAATTGCTTATGCAGGAGAACGACATGAAGAGGTTCCTGGTATTATGAGGAATCAATTGAGAAGAGTAGTCATGACAAATATAAAAGGTCAATATCATGTGGATATGATTCGATATTGTATACTTGTATTATGCTTATGTCTATGTTATGACAGGTAATGTTGAAGGATACATCAACAAGGTGAAAGGAGTATGGTCTGCGACATGCTAGGATAATCATGGATGACATACCAGAAGTAAGGTTTCTTGGTAAGGACAGTGTGGTTTTGGATGTGTGGTACTATTGTTGAGCATACGTTGTATATGTTGTATATATGATGTGTGCATCTGTGGTGTTTTGTATACATAGTATGTGTACATGTTATTTACGCAATGTTATGTACAAGATGGTACAAATAGGGTCGTGTGAATATTGCATGTGGGGTGTTTTATACACATTGTACCGTCTTCATGATGTATATTCGGTGTGTGTGCATATGGTGCTCTATGCATGTTGGATATGCAGTGCTATGTACAGATAATTCTATGTACATGTTGGGAATGCAATTCTATGTAAAAGTGGTGCTACGTGCATCTTGTACATGTGGTGCTATGTACATATGGTGTGATGTGCATGATTGTACGAGTGGTGCTATGTGCATGTAGTGTTGTGTACATGTTGTACAAGTGGCGGTGTGTATATGTTGTACAAGTGGTGTTGTGTGCAGGTGATGCTGTGTACATCTCTTGCATGTGGTGTTGTGTACATGTGGTTTCGTGTACATGTTGTGTGTGGTACTGTGTACATATTGTATTGTGTATTGATCAGGTGCTCATGTCCTAAGTGTCGTAAAATGATCAAAATTTAAATTGCTTAGAACTAGTTCAAAGTTGAATGACTGGAAAGTGCTCATCTTCCCAATTCTGGCACCACAAACGGTTCGAAAAACGGTCGCCGTATGAGGAAGTTATGGCAAAAAGAAGAATTTGTCCATAACATTAGAAATGAATATTCCGTCGGGCACGAAATCCGAGGCAACCACCAAACATTATATGTAACTGCAGTTAAGTTGGTGGAATTTTGGCAGCAATGCCAAATTTGGTGGATCCGCCATAATTGGCGGAGCTAACTGGAGTTAACTAAAGTTAGCTGGAGTTTTTCTAGGGGCAAACTGGAGAAACTTTAAATGGCCATAACTTTGGCTAGGAAAGTCAGTTTTGGACGATTTTTTTTTTGGATTTAGGGTATTTTCAACCTTCTGAAGCCATTGGTGCAGGGTTTGGAGTCGTGAAAGTTCTAGGAGCCACCAGGGCTCAATTTTGTGAAGACTGGATAGGGTTGTAGGTATCCATTGGAGGTGATCCAATAGTCAATCCTGAAGGATTAAAGTGTTCTGAATCCATTTTTACCATCTATTTCTCCTGTAGATGCTTTTATTCAGTTGTATTTTCAATTTGAACATTTAATAAAAACAAGGACAAGCTCGGTTGGGAGCTTTGGACCCAGCAGATGTAGCCCTGGAGGGGGTGAACTGCTTTATCAACTTCTTTTGGATTTGTGGTTGATGTATTTTGCAGATCAAATTCGTTTTAATGTGTTAAATAGTAAAAGGAAATAACTCTGCTATGCTTAAATGGGTCATGAGCAGATGAAAATTTCATGTGTTTTCTTTCTGCAAGACATGGAAATCTTTTAAACATGTTTAATTCTGAATTGAATACCTTGCAAACAAATTTCAAGTAGTTTCAAATTCAGATCAAGTTGGTATCAGAGCTCAGGGTTTTTGTGCAAAGATCTTCTAACTATCTTGCAAAGTATTGATGCTTACCAGGTTGAAACTTAAAAGAGGGGAAGGACAGTTGACTAGAGAACAAGAAATCCTCAGTCAAGGAAGGCCAGAGAGCCATCACCTCCACCTTCAATTTCACCCTCAAGAGCCTCAGCAGAAGCTTCAAGGATGTCTGAACATGAAGGAGAAATTCCTATAGAGACAGATCCAAGAGAAGAAGAAAGAGTCTTCAGAAAGGCTTTCTTGGACCTCACTGAAATGGTGAGGATATTGTACCAAGAAAGAAATGAGAAATTGGTTGGAGAAGGGTCCAAACATCCACATGAAGGAGAGGGCTCTTCAGGAGGTAAGAAGGATGATGATCATTCCAAGAAAGGACATGGAGGAAATGGTAATCCACCAACCCTATCTTCACCTTCTTCCTCTTCATCCTCGTCTTCTTCTGTTTATAAGCATAGATCCTCTGGAAAAAGTCCTTTTTTGAAGCTTAATGTAAAATTCGAATTACCTATGTTTAATGGTGAAGTGAATGCAGAAAAGCTTCACAACTGGATTAGGTTGTTGGAAGTTTACTTGAGGATCCAAAATATGCATGATGATGCCACAAAGATTCAGTTGGCTTCTTTGGGAATGGATGGAGCAGCACTGGTCTGGTGGGAGGCCAAGACTAAAGAGGAGATAAAAAAATTTGGTAAGGTTACCTTAACATGGCCTGAATTTCTGTTAGCCATTAAAAAACAGTTTTATCCTCTTGCTCACATGCAGAAAGGCATTATGAATTGGCAAAATTTCAGACAACTTAAGGGTCAGAGTGTCCAAGACTACACCCAAGAATTCAGGAGAAGAGCTCTCTTGTTAGGGGTAGATTTACAGACCCAAGAAACCTTGCTTAAATACATCGATGGCTTGCATAGCTACCTTAGACACACCATCTTGATGTTTAACCCTACTAGCCTGGATGAGGTTTGTGTCCAAGCTACCCATTTAGAGGCAAGGGGAAAAAACACATTTGAAGAGGGTAGAAACAAGCCCCCCAAGGGGAAAAACAAAGAGAAAAACTCCAAGGCAAAGAGCAAAAAGAATGCATCTGTCAAACAGGAGAGTGAGAAAGTGATCTGTAAACATTGTTCTAAACTAGGCCATGAGGAGAAAAACTGTTGGAAAATATATCCTGAAAAAAGCCCTCAATTTAACAAATCTAAAGGGAAACAGAAAATTGCTGCTACTACATCTACACCACAAGATTTAGGGGAAGATTCAGGTGATGAAACCAAAATTACAGCCATGGGTTTGAAAAACTTGAAGGGAAAAGAAGTTGAAACTCAAGCAAGCACTAGTACCTCAAACTGCCATGTACAAGCTCCTAATGAGGAAGAAAGAATTGCACTGTTTCATGTGAGGATGATTTCAAAACATACTAAAATTGACACACTTTTTCATAGTGGGTCACAGGCAAACCTTATATCAGAGGACTTGGTCAAGCAACTTAAACTTGAGACTGTTCCACATCTGAAGCCATATCCACTTGGATGGATTTGCAAGGATGCAAATTTACAAGTTTCAAGAAAGTGCACATTGCGCTTTGCAATTACTGCACATTTTATTGACACAGTTGAACTTGATGTGGTACCTTTTGATATAGCAGGAATTGTTTTGGGAAGTCCTTACTTGTTTGACAGGAAAGCTATCTTTCATCGCCATGAAAACAAATATCATCTGTTCAAAGATGGCAAGGAGTTCAATGTTAGAGCTCATCGCAAGAAGACAAAGATAGCAATGGTGAATGCAGGACAGGTAAAAAGGCTGGTTAATTCAAGTAAGAATTTTGTTCTTCTTATGATTAAGCCCAAGGTTGATGTGAATCATGAGTCATTTGACAATTGTGATCCAAAACTTAAATCGGATATGTATGATGTAGTTGATGCATATCATGAGATGTTT
The DNA here is from genome assembly GCA_031772625.1 of Pinus tabuliformis. Taxonomy (NCBI): domain Eukaryota; kingdom Viridiplantae; phylum Streptophyta; class Pinopsida; order Pinales; family Pinaceae; genus Pinus; species Pinus tabuliformis. The sequence goes on along the minus strand of CM062807.1, from coordinate 1,071,578,065 downwards.
CAGGAGCCAACAGGTTTTCCTCCTAAGAGGGAGATTCAACATGAAATCCATTTGCATCCAGATTGTACTCTTCCAAACATAGGCATGTACCGCATGTCTATTATGGAGAATGCTGAAATAAAGAAGCAAATTAAGGACTTGTTGTACAAGGGTTTCATAAAGCCAAGTACTTCGCCATGTGGGTCACCGATTGTATTGATTCCAAAGAAAGATGGCACTTGGTGTATGTGTGTTGATTTCAACGCCTTGAACAAGATAACGGTAAAGAATCGTTACCCACTCCCAAGGATAGATGATTTTCTAGACTAGCTGAAAGATGCTCGATATTTCACTAAGCTAGACTTGCACATTGGATATCATCAAGTAAGAATTGAAGAAAGTGACATTTGGAAGATAGCCTTTAAAACCAAACAAGGACTCTTTGAGTGGCTTGTGATGCCGTTTGGTTTGTGCAACGCACCTGCAACTTTCATGCGGGTAATGGATGATGTCTTGCATCCTTTTCTTGATGATTTCGTTATTGTCTACTTAGATGACATCTTAATTTTCAGCAAGTCTAGAGAAGATCATGTCATGCATGTTAGAAAAGTACTTGATGTTTTGAAGAAGAATCAGTTATTTCTTAAAATGTCAAAGTGTGAATTTGGAAAGACTTCTTTGGTTTATTTGGGACACATAGTAGGAGGAGGTTCTTTGAGAATTGATCCTGCTAAGATTGAGGCTATTGTGAAGTGGCCTACTCCCAAATCCATAACAGAGGTAAGAAGTTTTTTGGGTGCAGCTCAATATTGGAGGAATTTTATCTCTAAGTTCTCTTCTATAGCAGCTCCTATGCATGCAGTGACAAGTGTGAAGCATGCTTTCCAATGGGGAGGCAAGCAGCAAAAAGCTTTCGAATCTTTGAAAGAGAAGATTAGTTCAGCTCCAGTCCTTGCATTATCGGATTTGAGACAACCATTTGAGATACAAACTGATGCTAGTGATTATGCTATGGGTGCAGTTCTTCTACAGCATGGTAAGCCTATTGATTTTCATTCTGAAACTTCTAATGGTGCTGTTGTAAATTATCCTACATATGATAAGGAGTTGTATGCGTCGGTACAAAGCGTCAAAAAGTGGAAACACTACTTGATGGGCAAAGAAACTGTTATACATACCGACCATCAGCCCTTATAGTACTTGCAATCACAAATCAAGTTACAACAGTCACGACACTTCAGATGGATGGGCTTCTTGCAATAGTTCCATTCGTTAATAAGGTATAAGAAAGGTACTTTGAATAAGGTTGCTGATATGCTTTCAAGGCCTATTATTGGTGTTGTTACTTTACTTAAGAATGATTCCATTGTACATGATAGTTACATAGAACAATATGCATCTGATGAAGACTTTAAAGATGTGTATGCTAACTTGAGTGAACGAAATCATGTAGAGGAAAGTGACTATCACATCCATAACAATTTGCTGTTTCATTTGGGCAAGTTGTGTATAGCACAGGGGGAGAGGATAAATGTCATAAGAGAAGCTCATTCTTCTCTTATTGCTAGCCATTTTGGTGTGAGCAAAACAGTTGCACATCTACAAAGGTATTGCTATTGGCCTCACATGGTAGATTATGTTTCAAGGTTCATAAGAGGTTATTCATTATGGCTACAAGCAAGCATAGCAATAGGAAGCTTGGTTTATATACTCCTTTGCCGGTACCTTCTAGACCATGGGAGAGCATCTCTATGGATTTTGTAGGAGGTTTGCCAAAATCTCGAAAGCAACATGATTATTTATATGTAGTAGTTGATTGTTTCAGCAAAATGTGTATACTTATGCCTTGTAAGAAAACTATAACTGCTGAAGAAACTGCTGAATTATTTTTTCATCATGTATGGATTCACTTTGGTTTGCTTACTTCCATTATTAGTGACAGGGATTCCAGATTTGTGGGGAATTTTTGGTCCCACCTATGGGAGATGATTGACACAAAGTTGAAGAAAAGTACTTCTTTACATCCGCAAACAGATGGACAAACCGAAGTTGTGAACCGAACCATTGTGCACCTCTTGAGAGGTTATTGCAGCAAGCATCCCAAGCTTTGGGATGAACATTTGCACTACATACAGCATGCTTACAATCGTGCCAAGCACTCTTCCACAAACACCTCACCGTTTGAAGCTTGTTTTGGTTACTTGCTAAATTCACCTCTTGATTTCATTCTTGAGAAAGATGTTGCTATTGAGGTACATAATGAAATTGAAAAAGCTCGTTCATGCATTGAAAGAATTCAGCAAATACATCAGCAAATTCAAGAACAGCTTGAGAAGAGTCAAGGCAAGTACAAGGAAAGACACGACAAGCATAGAGTCGATCACAAGTTTCAAGAAGGAGATGAGGTATGGCTGTATGTTAGTAAGGAAAGGATGCAAGGAGAAGGTAAAAAGCTGAAGCCTATTCATTATGGTCCATTCAAAATCCTCAAGAAGGTTGGAAATAATGGTTTTCAATTAGATTTGCCTTCCTACATGCAAATTTATTCTGTTGTCAATGTGGAGAACTTACGTTTGTATGAACCTCCTTTGATTGCTGATCATGAAAATGCTGTTCAGCTGCCATCTATAGAAGATTTCTCGCCAGAATTCTTAGATGAGCTGAAAGAAGATACAATCCTTGACAGAAGGACACACACTTCAAGGAGGGGCAGTGTAGATTATGTTCGGGTTGGTTTCAAAGGCAGCAAACCGAACAAGGCAAAGTGGATGGAGGTGGATAGAATGAGGGAGCTATACCCTCACCTCTTTAACAGGTAGTTGAAGGCTTTTGCGGTCCAAAAGCTTCCCAATGGGGAGGCGTGATCAGGTGCTCATGTCCTAAGTGTCGTAAGATGCTCAAAATTTAAAGTGCTTATAACTGGTCAAAGTTAAATTACTGGAAAGTTCTCATCTTCCCAATTCTGGCACCTCAAACGGTTCGAAAAACGGTCGCCGTATGAGGAAGTTATGGCAAAAAGAAGAATTTGTCAATAACATTAGAAATTTTAATTTTAAAAAAAAAAATAAAAAAAGGAATATTCCGCCGGACACGAAATCCGAGGCAACCACCAAACATTAAATCTAACTGCAGTTAAGTTGGCGGAATTTTGGCAGGACCGCCAAATTTGGCGGACCAGCCATAATTGGCGGAGCTAACTGGAGTTAACTAAAGTTAGCTGGAGTTTTTCTAGGGGCAAACTGGAGAAACTTTAAATGGCCATAACTTTGGCTAGGAAAGTCGGTTTTGGACGATTTTTTTTTTTTTTTTTTTGGTATTTTCGACCTTCTAAAGCCATTGGTGTAGGTCTTACAGCCATCTGAGGTCATTTGCAGAGGTTTTGGAGCTGTGAAAGTTCTAGGAGCCACAAGGGCCCAGTTTTGTGAAGACTAGACAGGGTTGTAGGTATCCATTGGAGGTGATCCAATAGTCAATCCTGAAGGATTCAAGTGTTATGAATCCATTTTTACCATCCATTTCTCTTGTATATTCTTTTATTCAGCTGTATTTTCAATTTCATAATTTAATAAAAACAAGGAGAAGCCCGGTTGGGAGCTTTGGACCCAGCAGACGTAGCCCTGGAGGGGGTGAACTGCTTTATGAACTTCTTTTGCATTTGTGGTTGATTTGTTTTGTAGATCAAATTCATTTTAATGAGTTAAATAGTAAAAGGAAATAACTCTGCTATGCTTAAATGGGTCATGAACATCTGAAAATTTCATGTGTTTTCTTTCTGCAAGACATGGAAATCTTTTAAACATGTTTAATTCTGAATTGAATACCTTGCAAACAAATTTCAAGTAGTTTGAAATTCAGATCATGTACACATTGTGAAAGTGGTGTGGTGTACATGTGGCATTGTACACATTGTGCAGGTGTTGTGGTGTACATGTGATGTTTTTAACATGTTGTGCAAGTGGTGCAGTGTATAGGTGGTACTGTGTACATGTTGTACATATGGTACTAATGTACGTGTGGTATTGTGTGAATATCGTCGATGTTGTATTATGGGCATGCGGTATTATGTATATGCATCATGTAGTCATGGTATTGTGGTTTGTGTACTTGTGCAATACTCTGTTTAGGTACATGCATTGGGTGGTATTTCACATCGGGTATAGATGGATGCATTATATTGTATACACTAGGTGTAGGTGTAAGTGTTGTATGTCAGGTGTAGATGCATGTATTGCATGGTGTGGTATGTCGTGTGGTTGTATGTGTGTGATGCACACTATGTGTCTATGCACATGGTTTAGGAGAAGGCATTAGGTGTTTGTCGAGCGTAGCAACCGATCCATAGTGCGTATGGAACAAAGAACAACAGAAGAAATAAGGATCAGTGAAGGATGAGTATCAATATGTTATTCCAGTCTTAATATGCATGTGATTTATGATTTTGATATATGATGACTATATGTGATCTATGATTTTTTTTTATGATGGTTACATGTGATTTTCATCTATGATGGTTGTGTTTGAACTAACCTGAAGTGATATCTTTATATATCTTGATTTGGTTAAGTATGCTAGTTTGACTTGTTGTGACAAGAAGTGAATAGGATTGCAAATGTACCTTATTGACAAGCTACCAATGAGGTATGATGCAAATTTATTTCAATTATTTTAAATCTAATCGAATTTATGTGCTTGGTACATGAATAAATGAAATTCTTAGTTGGGTGGTTGAAAGCAACTGCAAGAATTAGCAATAACAGCAAAGGAATTGGAACATGCAACAACATGCTCGTAAAGTATTGAGGAGTATGGCCATTGTGGGGCACTCATACCCAATGGTGTTCATTTATTGCCATGAGCATGCTATGACCGATATGGTAGTTTTGAGGCAGTTATATGCCTTGGTCTTTGAATCTTTTGATGTGAGGCTGCCTTGCCAAGGGATGGACTACCCAAGATGGGGGTGCCAGAGGAACTTGGAAGGTGAGTGACTGCACAGAAGAGGTGACCAGATTCCCGAGTGATTGTGTAGTAGAGAAGGGAAGGTCACAAATGGATTTGTTTTGGTAATTATCATTTCCAGATGGAATCAGATGCACATTGGGAGTGCGCCCTGGAACAATGAGCTAGTAATTGTTCGTTGAGAGGACAAGTGACGCGGGATTATAGTGCTATACATTGGATGGAGATTTGAGTTTGCAGTGGATTCTGGACTTCTTGGTAAGGAATTAGATCTTGGTATTACTTTGAGGGTGGAGGTGTGAGCCTCTGGATTCCCTTGTTGATTGATATGGGAATCATATCCTTTATTTGTTGGTTAAGAAAATGTGTATGTATATATGTGTATATCATTGTAAATATTGTAATGAGCTATGTTATAAAGCTCCAATATATGGTATGGTTTTATCTGGTCATATTGTCATCATGTTTTGATTTTGAGTAGATTTTTCAGTGTAAATACTGCAACGAGCTGTGTTATAAACCTCCATGGGCTGTATGTTTTGTTTTCAGTAGTCATGTTGGTTATAGGTGTCATTGAACACTGAGGACGATGTTCTCCCAAGGGAGAGGGTTCTGTAACAACCCTTGTGAAAATTCCATGTAAACATATATAAATACCACAGATGATGGGACATGTATTCCAAGTTGAATGGTGGGAAACACATCCTAGGGGGTGTTCTTTATGGCTAAGGAAATTGACAAAGGCAATGGCTAAGGCATTAAAGAGGCAAAAAGGTATTTTGGCATGTTTATTTATGAAAATAATGGAAATTAGGAGAAAAGGAAGGTGAAAGGTCACATGTTGCATTTGAGGACGAAATTGAAGGAAAATAATGGAAAATGAAGAAAATAGAGGCATCATTAATAAAAAGGCTCCTGAGGATCAGTGGGTAAGACTTGGTCAGTTTAGCCTTGGATCTCTCTTGTTACTCTCTCTCTCTCTCTCATACTCTTGGACACTTAGAATTTTCTTGGAGCACTTTGGAATTGGAGAAAGAAATGAAAAAAAGGCAAGAGGAAGCATTGATCAAGTAGGGAAAAGTAGGATCAAGCAGTCACACCAACCTTCATTACAGGGATCAACTTGCATGTGTATTTTTCTTGCTAGATTTGGCATGTGTGGTATTTCATGTGTATTTTCCTTGCTAGATTTTCACTGCATGGGATTCCATGTGTACCTTTTCTACCATGGAATGGGTCTTGCCAGCTGTGACAGTACTTTCAGCCTAGCCTTTCCATTTCTTGATAGCTTTGATGAAATGGGTTCTCTCATGTGTTTTGTGGGGGATGGCTGGATTGGATTCGAAGCTGAGTGGGTGGATCTCCAAATTGACAAACACATGGTGGTAGTGGTCCCTGAACTAGACTGAGGATGCATGAAGCCATTGGCCTAGTAACCCCTGAACCAGACTGTGGGTTGCAGTAAAGCTAGATTGTGTGCCTCGGCCAGCCTAGGAATCCTTGTTGGTGAATGGCAGGATATACAGTAAATCCAAGAGGTGTATTTTCTATCCATTGGGCTTAGTGATTTTGGGATGGAATGCACAGTAAAGCCTGGAGAGTATGTCTCGGTGTAGGGCCTAGTGATCCTTTGATCAGACTGCGGAGCCATGGTAAATCCTGAGAGACTAGGAGGTACTCAAATTCCTCACGGTGTAGGCGAAGAACTCAAGTGGCATCCACATTGATTAGTGTTTTTGATGTGTTCTATGAGTCCCTCATTCATGCTTGGAATATGGTACGGGGGTGATTGGATGAAGAGATACTTGGCTTAGCCAATCTATGGTCGGGTGGAACATGGTAGTCCCATCACTAGTTGATTCATTGCATTTATTAATGAAAAATTCATTCCCTTGATTTTCATGTGAAAATGTACTATACATATGGATTATGATGGCTGATATGTTTATTGTATTTCTGTTCCTATTATGTTTTTTATATGCACATTTACCCTATAGGGTGTTACACCTTTAGACCAAGGCCCGAATATGAGATATTTGGGGGCTATATGCTTTTTATATTTTATGTTGTGAATGTATCATTTTCAATGAAGTGTGAAGTGCTAGTGTTTCATTCATGTATTATGGGTTGGTTTGTTGTTTTGGCATTCAAGTGGCATCAATTGTACCAGACCTGCATCTTAGCAAGGAAATGGCATTTTCCTTTTTAAGAGGCAATAGTTTCTACAACCTGTGCTAAGAAAACATAGGAAAAACCCAAAATCAAAAAAATTCCTTAAAATCGTTTGTTTATGGCATTGGTGGGTTCTGCTATTACAAAAATGGATTTGTTTTACCTCAAAATTTTGGAAAACACTTTTTCTCTTTATACATAGATTGTATACATTATTTGTTCCTAACAGTTGAAGATAGAAATAAGTTTGAGAGTGAAAAAGTGATTTTGGATGAGTTTGTGATTGCGATGAGCGATTTTGATTATCCATTTGACAATATTCTCATAAATCCTTTGAATAACCACAACATTCCAAAGCTCTTTGGGAGGGGCTTGGAATGAAAATGGATTCCTTAATATTTTTAACATTAATTAGGGTTAGAACCAAGGCTCTACCTGTTATAGACATTTTTGTGCCTCGCAGCATGGAGCATGAAATGTCCATAATCAAAGGGATCCAAAGTCCCTAAACATGTTGTTCTTACCCCTAGAGGAACAAGGTCAGCAAACCACAGCATTTCAAATCAGTTCTCCACCTGAAAACACTCAAAAACAAGCAAATTCTGGATCATGTCAACTGTTACACTGGCTACCTGCACTGAATGTCAACTGCTACACTGGCTACCTGCACCGAATGTCAACTGCTACACTGGCTACCTGCGCTGAATGTCAACTCCAACACTAGCTACCTGCGCTGAACGTGTTTGGACAAGTGGCAGGCTCATTTCTCAAGGTGTCAATCGCAACCTCAGGTCAGTGCCTCCTTATCTGGAGTGACTCAGGATCAAACAAGTACTGTGACTCCTCATCTTGGTCAATCATCTAATATTGGGCATCAGCAAATGGTCCAACAACCAGAGCTGGTTAGAACTCAACAACTGCAATTCCAGCAATCATATCAAGGACCTGAGCAACAAGTCTTTGTAAGTAATGGGCAACCATACTATAATGGTTATACCCATCAACCTTGTCAAAGTTGCCAACATTATGCTGGTATGCAAAGACCCACTGCTCAGGCGATTCCATCTTATCCTGGATATGCTTCGCCTAACCTGAATCAACAGTTGCCCTTTGTAGCAACTCTAGAATTACCAGATCTAAACCGGCTGACGAATGATCCAATTGCTTATGCCCCTTGGTGGCCAGCGATTCCACACAAACTTCCATCAGACATTCCTAAATTTAATGGAAATCCTGGTGAAGACCCGTCGAATCACGTGATGACATTCCATCTATGGTGTTCATCAAACACCCTGAATGATGATTCGATAAGACTTCGCCTTTTTCAGAGGACGTTAACGGGTCCAGCGGCAAAATGGTATATTGAATTACCTAGAGCTTCGTTCGACAACTTCAGTACCTTAGCTACAACCTTTTTAACCCATTTTCAATTACCGATAAGGTATGAAACGGGAACAGAACTCCTTACCAACTTCAAACAGACAACGGCCACTCATATATCTGATCATATACATGAATGGCGACGTCGTCGTAGGATGGTAAAAACATATGTTCCCGATCAGCTATTAGCTGAATGGTTTATAAAGTCATTACTTCCGGCCATAACAAAAGATGTGGCCAAAGGGGGAGTCGTAACAGAAGAGCAAGTTATAGCTCGTGCGCAATATCTAGACTTGGTTTATACTCAGTCTGGCACGCTCTACGACAAAATACCTGACGCCCCTAGACCGGAATTCTCAATTCCTCCTCCTCCTAAATCAAACAATGACTCTCACGCCGGTGATGACGTGATTGGCAAGCACAAAATTTACAGTCAAAATGCAAATGAAAAACTTCTTGCCTCAAAAGTAAATGCCATGTCGACCGACAAGGGCAAAAAACTGAAGCAACTAGGGGGCAAGAAGAAAAAGACAGGAAGAAAAAGGAAACCCCCGGCAGGGTGTCATATATGCGATGAGGATCATTGGACGAAATATTGTCCACATATAGCTGAAGTTAAGAAACTCTTCAAGAGTTCAAAAACCCCAGCAGTATTGACTGATCCGTTTCCTAATCCAAGTCAAAATCTGGTTGCTAATCAAAATGCTTCCGGATCCCAAGTGCTTATGTTGTCTACCTCGAAGCAACAGAATAATGCTTTGACAAGGAGTAAAGATTACGGGAATCCAAAGCTGTCGAACAACAAGGTTAATGAACGACCTAGTAGTTCAACAACAACTTTGACCGAAGTTGTGCCACCCATTGTTCCTGAGCCAATGATAAAGTCGCCAAAGGGAGTAGTACACAAATCGACATTTAATCCTCGTGCCAAAGGAGCACAGAATTATAATATAGTAAAGGACCTGGCCCAATCGTCGTCCACTATGTCGACACTTGAAGTACCACAAAATTGCCCCTCCCAAGAGCAAGCTTTATTATCAGCAATAGGTGGGATTGGCCCAATGGATTCCAATCTTGTGGCCTTTGATCATAAAGGATATGACCCTCAGTTACCAGCTCAACTAGCTTTCCTTATTCAAGTGAAAGCCCTCAACAAAACTGTTCATCGAACAATTATTGATGAGGGGGCATCTACATGTCTTATGTCGATGAGTTGCTGGAAAGATTTAGGCTCACCACCCTTGTCGAAATCGTCAACGATGTTAAAAGCATTTGATGGACGATCATACACCCCAAACGGGATTTTAAGTAACTTGCAAGTTGAACTGGGGGGCAAAACAGTAGGAATTGATGTTGAAGTAATTGATGGAAACCTCTATTACAACATCCTACTAGGAAGGCCCTGGATCTATGCCATGGCCGCGGTTGTGTCGACCTACTTCAGGAAGATTGCATTTCCCTTCCAAGAAGGAATTACAATCGTTGACCAACAAACTTTTCTCCCCAACAGTTCACAAGTTACAGGAAGCATTCCAATGATCCATGGAAGGAATCATTTGCTTCAAAATATCGGAATAGGTCTCCTAAAACACCCTGCCTTAATGGGTACTTTTGCCCTACCGCCTCCAAGTAATCTGGCGGGAGTGGCCACGGTGGAAACCTACAAAATGAAATCTAATCCAATCTTCTGGTTGGATTCGAAAGATTCCTAAATATTTTGTCGGCTTCGAGGATAGTTCCTAACTCATGTCAACCTCGTTAAAAAATGAAATAAGGAGTACTGAGGACGGTTCTGATCTTGTGTCAACCTCATTAAAAAATGAAACAAATCCCCGAGGTAAACCTTCATTCCAACCACCAAGATGAATGCAATGAAGCTTGGGGGGCACCCTCCTTTGACATGCGTCATTATGATGCTGGGGGCATGCAAAAGAATCGAGCAGTTTTTGTGCAGAAGTTCATGCTTGTTATAAAATAAACGTAAATTGTGAGCAATCTTTCCCTAGCAGTTCAAGCTCATCCAGAAAAAATGAACCGGTAAACAACCTCGAGAAATGTAACCTTTGAAAGCCATATTAAAAGCCCTTGGTCGTGTTTATATGCCATCACCTCCATCCGTTCATTTGGCCAATCGTTCACCTCCATATGTTTGTTTACCCATTTTGAGGAACAGCTGCGAAGAGTGATTTCACTTAGCCATCCTTGTGACGCTGCCGTGATTGGAGAATTCCAACCTGTACCTGGAATCTGCTGCTATCCCTGTTCATCACTCGTTCCTCAAAAGACGAGTCTTCTTTGAGCTCTTTTCACTGACTCGTAAAATATGAAAAGTTTGCCGAGTTTTGGCCTTCCAGCTCGTTAAAGCTACCGGAAAGCTATCCCTCCTCTAGATTTTAATCTTTTTGGACCTGAGGGATTATTGCACAAAAAGATCGAGCGCTTGTTTTGTTCGGCTCGTTAAAGCAACCGAAAATTCATCCCTTCTGTATTGTTTTATACTTTTTCGGACTTAAGGGATTAGATGACGAAAAAGGAATTTTGGAGTTAACTTTTCGTGCCTTTTCAGACTCTCTAAAAACGAAAAGGACCGAGTTTTCCTTGTCGTTAGACTCGTTAAAATGATTAAATAGCGACAAACGTGTCTTTAGACGAGAACGAGTTTCCCTATCGCTAAGCTCGTTAAATCATAGCGATGGGCTTGCCCGAAGGGCAGGTTATAGAACAAGCATATGTTATCCTCCTCAAGCTTGACAAAAATAAAGAGGTACTGGTCAGAAATGACTGGGGAAAAATTGGGAGAACATCAAAGCTTAATGGTAGCAAGTCGCTCTTGAACATGACACTTTTCTTCCGTACCACATCGGGTTGGGTTGTTTCATTCACCGGACTCATCACCATGGTCTTCGCCAAACCATCCACATTTTGGGGTAATGCTACCGATCCATCGCATCAGTGTCGTTATATGTTCAAGAGAGGTCATTCTGAAAGTGTCAACCATGTCCCATCCACTGCCATACATTATCCTTCATCCATTCATGATCGCCACCCTGAATCATATGTCACAGTTTGTTTTCACCTCCACTAAAATCATTAGCTCCGTTCCGTGTCATTGATGTGGGATTCATTAAGGCCCTCCTTTTACGGATCGCTTCTTGTCGACTTCAGCTCATTATCCAAGAAGTCGATCTAGGAACAACCCCATCAGTACTTTGTAGCTTGCATGCCTCAATGGCAAGTTTCTCACTTCCGGCGACAGGTATACATCAATGACCTTCGACCAGAAGATTTTGCGTGGCGTTCGACGCCAAGTCCTTTATTCACGCCACGCGAATTGTACTGCAGTACCTTGAGGGTCATTATCATTATCGGTGATTCCTCTCGCGCTTGTTAACGGTTTTTCATCATTGACCGGTAATCAAGCGATGTCTTTCCATGTTCGACTTCAGCGAAATTCTCACATGGATCGACTTGTACTTAGAGTGAAGTTCGAACGAGTTCGAAGACCCCGGATCTAGTTTCATCCATTCGGGCTGCGATATGTATTCAGGAAATATAAAAGCATTTGTCATGTACATCATTGCAGCAGATGATCATCCTATTCAAAGGATGATAATTTCAGCAGAGAATTATCTGTCTATCATCAGACGATCGTCTGTTCTATGTACCAAAATGTATTTATAAAGCTGAGCATGGGAATGCCCGCCTCAGCTAGATCATGAAAACAGAATGAAAAATAATGTATTGTATTGTATTGTATTACAGGGCACCTCTCAGCACTTGAATGAACTTCGGATCCTCTGGATAAAGCATTTCACCCGATAAACGACCTCATACTTTAGGGGGCAACTGTTATAGACATTTTTGTGCCTCGCAGCATGGAGCATGAAATGTCCATAATCAAAGGGATCCAAAGTCCCTAAACATGTTGTTCTTACCCCTAGAGGAACAAGGTCAGCAAACCACAGCACTTCAAATCAGTTCTCCACCTGAAAACACTCAAAAACAAGCAAATTCTGGATCATGTCAACTGCTACACTGGCTACCTGCACTGAATGTCAACTGCTACACTGGCTACCTGCACTGAATGTCAACTGCTACACTGGCTACCTGCGCTGAATGTCAACTCCAACACTAGCTACCGGCGCTGAACGTGTTTGGACAAGTGGCAGGCTCATTTCTCAAGGTGTCAATGCCCAGGAAGCTTCCAAAATGACACTTGGATCAGGGAATTCGCCCAGTGATGAGTAAGAGGTTCTTAAACTCCAAGTGGAAGCAAGGATCTCCAAGTGGACTCAAGAACTGAAGTATAACTGAAGAGGGAGAGGACACTAGTCAGCTTGAAGCCAGCCTCAAGCTGACTCATCCTTTCTCCAAATCTCCTATATATAGAGCTCTCTCATGAGGTCTAAGGAGGCTGGAATTTTGTGCAAAGCAAGGAAGTGTTGTTGGTTTACAGTTAGAGCTATTGGGTGATTGCTTTTATAGAGGTGAAGAGGAGATTTCTTGCTGCTGGGGAGGTGCTGCTGGATTGGAGCCATTGATGGTTGTAACCTTCTCAGAACCTTTTACTTCTATCAATAAAGCTTTGAATGTTCTCCTATATACTTGTATTGCATTGATGTATTGTATTTACTTGTATATCTGATTCACTCTAATCCATGCATCAGTTATGAGTACATGTTTCTTGTAGTTTCCCTCTCTTGTTTGTGCAGGATCTTTGTGTAGTTGGGCCGGCAAGGGAACAAGCAGCTGGGAGCAAGGGACGAAGAGAGAAGACAAGATCGACAAAAGCGAAGGATATCGGTTGGTCAATCTTTTCTTCCTTCTCTGTACTTTCATAAAGGAAAATATCAAAGCTTTACTTTCAGTTGTTGCTAAGGAACTATCGCCCTTAGAGTAGGGATAAGGTCATTCCGAGTCGGATACTTTTCCCCACAACAATACCTGAGCAGCTTCGCAATGTAGACCACTTCATGTTGATTATGCATATAACATTGGATTTTGGCTTGAGAGATTTCATAACTATTGTAGCTACTACAAGAACCTCCAAATTTTTTCTCATCCTTTGATTTTGGAGCGTTCCCTTCTATCCACGGGAGCTTATCATTGATTGTCATCAAGTATTCACGGTATGATCAAGACATTCCTTTTCATGTTGTGCTTGTGATGCATTAATCCCGGTTTGATATGTTTTGGACACAAGCTATCCCTTGACGTGATTTTGCAACATTTTTTGTCTTACCTCCATAAAATTAACAACCTTGGAAGACAAGCTAACCTTAAGGATTTGAATTTCACAATTTAGACAGGAAGGTCAACCTTGAGCTCAAACACTGCACAATTCTAGGAGACAAGTCAGCCTTGAGTTTAGAAATTGTGCAAAGCCTCCCGCGAGCTAAAAATTTCTCAATTCATTGAGTCAATAAGTTTCTGAGTTCTTGGGAACGGCACAATCCTTCTTAGCAGTGTAAATGGTTGGTTTCCTGATATAGGAAAAAATTAAAAAGTGAACATGATAAAAGGAAATCCCTAGAAAATAGGGAGTGGATAATTAGTTTCCCGATAAATGACACAAGTCGTTACTTTTTTACTTTTGCTGAGTGTTACTTTCTCCTTGATTTTAGGCATGCATGTCATAAACCAAAATTAGCCTAAATCCATATAATATATGCCCCTAGAGCTCATTTTTACATTCGATCTTGGAGCTCTATCCTTCCCAAGGAGATCAAGGATTCTTCGGTCGAGTTTGTGGCACAATTCTGGGTGAGTTCTTCTTTTGTCGATTTTTGTTGTTTTTCTTCTGTGAGTCCTGTTTTTCTTGTTTATTTTCATGGTTGTTGGAATTTTAACTTATATTAGCTTGTACAAGTGTTGGTTCAGTCTTTTATTCACCTTTTACAAGTGTCGCATCAACTTCCTTATTTTTTCCTAGCAGTGGTCATTGTTTCGATGACTCCCTATTCATCTTGATCTTCTGCACTTAATCTTCATTGATTTATATTTTCCTAGTCAGACCTACACTCTAACTTGCACAATCACTAAGACCTACCTCTTTCCCATCCTCTCTCCAAGAATATTTTCCATTCACTTGGCTAGCAGTTACCTTGCTCAGCTTGGAATTACATAATCCCAAGAATCAAGCTTCATGATTGGCCTCGACAACTACACAATGTGTAGTACCTAGCTAGACCAACTACACATTTCACAGTTCTAGGGATCAAGCCTCACCCTTTTCCATTGAGGTTGTGCAATGCGTAGTCTCTCCTTGAGTTTTCCCAGCCTGAGACTGTTCATTGCAAAGTCTCAGGCCTTAAGCTACTCCCGTGGATATTTAGACTACGAAATGTGTAGTTCTTGGAGCCAACCTCTGCCCTCAGCTTAGGATTTGCATAATTCTTCCCTCCAGTCCTATGATTGCTTCATTAATCTTGTTGTGTGAGTCTTTTTGCTAAAGCTAATTCATGTTTTCCATGAGTGATTTTCCTCCTACGGGTATTGTAGTTGTTGAGCACTTCTCTTCCTCAATTACTATCATCATGGCACCAAAGATAAATGCTTCAAAGAACACCACTGAAAGTAACATTGGGAAGGCAGTTGAGAGTACTCCAATGAACTTGCCAATTTTCGCAGATACTCAACCGTTCATAGGAAAAGAGTTATATATCACATGGCACAAAGGAAATGAAGATTTCTCAACAAGAATATTCAAAGCGGATCTTGAGTACCGACAAGTGTATATAAATGTCCAAAATTTAGGGTTACACAAGGTTATATGTAGGTACCTGACTTTCCCATGTGGAGACATCTTCAGTTGGATACTTTCGCATATAGATTCCAAGACTATGACTTTTAATAGTGCCAACAGAAGAATGCTTACGTCTTTTGTGGCACTGGATTATCATCTCATGTACCATTTCCCGGAGCCGAAGTCACTTATGGATTCTTACTTCTATGTTGCCACCAATACTTGAGCATAAAGGAGGTTGTCAAAGGTTGGGTGAAAGAGCCAACAAAGTTCCGTCAGACACCCACCAACACCTGCAAGAAAAAGTATCTTAGGAAGGATTATCATTAATTGATAGTTTTTTGTTGTAGTATCTATGGTCAAGAGAGTACTGAGGCCTTCCATGAAGGGTGGGAATTTTTGGTGAACCAGATCGTGAACAAATGAAAACCATTCAACTAGTCAGACTTGTTGCTCAACAACTGAAGATCCATGTAGCTAATGCCCAGAATCATCCCAAGGGAAATTAAGCTAGATTTTACATGTCTTCCTACCTACTGGATGAAATTTGCGCTCATAATTCATTTCTTGGCATGAGTTGGACCTAGACACCAAGTGAGTCTGCCATGCACATCTACTACAAGTTGCTATCAGAGTGCAACCACAAAGAATTAATGGAAGGGTTGGCCGATCACTATCTCATTCTGTTATACAAGTCAGTCTTTGAGGAATGGCCACATTTCATGTCACGTTAGGCAATGGAAGCAATTTCGGGGATAGAAGATTGGTTTTCCTCACTAGATGACACTTTCCTCAGAGTGTGTTGCGAAAATAAGTCGCCACATGTTATGCCGAGGTATGACACTAATAAGTTAGTCATGCAAGAAGTTTCTTACCATATTACCATAGGGTTATCAATAGTTATCCATAGGTTGAACAAACCACCTTGGATTGTTCTTCCTATGCAGATTGGATTGTATGAGATCAAGAATCTTCAAGTTACACACAATGAATGTAAGGAGATTGGAAAATTCGCATTCGGTCATTCGAATTCAATCTGTATGAATTAGGAATGCTTGTAAATACCAATAAAAGGATTTATTTTCAATGGCCAAGAGGGACCTTTCACAAACTTGAGGAGGAGGCATGGTATAATTGTTATAATTCCTCTAAGTCCCGTGAACCAATCAACTTCACTGAAACATCATAGATTACTCTAAAGAAAGAAGTCACTCCAAAGGAAATACTAGTGAAAGGTGCAACCCAGTGTGTGAGAAGCGAAATAGGAAAGTTACACATAGTCTAGTGGAAGAGCACAACCACAATATGAAAGCTTACCCAATCATATTTAAAGTGGCCATAGCAGTGGAGAAGAGGAGGAAGCAAAGGAAGCAGGAGGAAGAGATGAAGCAGAGGAAGAACACGAGCAGAGGAGATTGGAAGAAGAAATTAAAAGACAAGAAGAATAATAAGAAGAACCAACATGGAAACAAGCTACGGAACAAGAGTAGAAATGACTACCAGAAGAGGATAGTGAACAATTGCAAGAGAAGGAGATCGCTTAATAAATTGACACGTTAATTGTCATTCAAGTCATGGAGGTGGAACCAAAGCCATTGAATAAAGAAGTTGACTTGATTTTTAGCACTCAACAGGTCATCATTCAGTCTCCCCCTCCTCCGGAAGTAGAGAAAGCTCCAAGCGAGGAAGAGGAAATTATTCTTCTTTATGAGGGTCTCGTTATGGACACATACAGTCTAACTTACGATGAACTTCTGAAGAAGATTGTACAAGCACGAAAGAAACATTTTTCAGACGATCTCGCATCTCCTGCATTCATAAGAGAAAGGGAGATTGTGATAGACATGAGAAGGAGTCCAAAGGCCATTTTCGCATCCAAATTGGCCTTCACATGTGGTAAAATGTCAAATATGGAGTATTTGATGGCTGAGAAAAAATAGTTGGAAAATAACTTATAGGCTCTGAGGTAAGAATTTCAGCAACTCTGAGCAAAGGTTCAAAACAGAACTCCCACACAAGTTTACCTAGAATAACTTAAGGAATCCATACTTGGTGAAATATCAGCATTGGGAGAAATAATACGGACCTTGTATGAAGATCTTGTCCCCATACATAAAGTAGTGGTACACTTGCACGCAATGCAATAGAAGTGTAAGTATAATGTTAAAGATCTTAAGGTTTTCCATACATGCATCGATACTATTAGGTTCCTATACCAATAGGAGTCATAGTTTTGAATGACTAAGGTTAAGCCTTGTAATATGTACATACCTTTGCTTTTTTCAAATGTTTTCCATATTGAAAATATAAAAAACGAAAAGAAGGTATCTCCTAAAAGAAAAATCAAAGGACAAAAGAATAAGAAAAGGTCCAAAAAAGTGAAAAATATGAACCCCAAAAACAAAAGACCATGAAAGTATGCAAGTCAAAATGCCGCTACTGTTTACTTTTATACATAATAATGATTGTGTGCAGCTTATTATTCAACGACAATCCATGGTAATCAAACTATTTAATCTTGATTATGCGAAGCTTTAAATTTCATGTTAATAGTTAGAGAATCAAATGTGACCAAAATGTTTAATCTTGGTAGATCCGTAGATTAGGTAGGGTAAAATAAAGGTGCTCACTAGTTTAATCTGAGCCCTTAGATGTAATAAGGTTAGATTTAGTTGGTTTACTATTGTAAAGAAAAAGAAAAATATTTGATAAGGGTTTGCTAGCCCAAATGCACCCTAATAAAGTGAAGAAAAAATGGTAGCATGAATAGATGGGTAAGTAGAAGAAAGGTTGCAAAATTATGATGATTGATTAGAAAAAAGCACATTTATCATCTTTCAACATGTATTTCAAATGTGAATGGGAAATTAAGCATGCAAATGGATTTCAAAGTAAAATAATTCACTTCCTCCATTAATCTCACCTTTTACTTAACTAATTCCCCCTAATAAAGTTCAAAGTTCTCAAAGACCTTTAAGTCAAAGAGGTTCAGAGAATTTCTCTAACTTTTGGAGGGACCAGACCCTCGGCTCAATGAGTTATGGATACCAAGTACAAAATTCCCCTCATAAAACTTCATGCCACCTTCATTTCATTATTTTCCTTGATAAAACCCCTTTTCCTAAGGTTAAAACACTATTGGCCTAGGGAAAGTAATCACCCCATGTAAACCCCTTTTTTCCCCAAAAACCCACACTTTTTTTTTAGCCTAAGTTATAGACAAATCATAGAAAATAAGTTATGCTTAGCGCAATTCATTTCCACCGTTTTCATATTAACTTCTAACTTTTATATATTAATTCCTGAAAATCCACTATCCCGTATATATTTAACTCCTCTATATCAATTAACCCCACCCATTAGTTTAGTTATAAACTATATTACTACCCCTTATCCCTCAAAAAATATTAAAATCCTGCCCTCAGTCATTAATCCCACCTTATATCCATCATTAACCTCGATACCGCCGCACTTAAGCACCCACTAGGCCCCTCATTAACCTCCACGTGCAATCGCGCCTCGACCACCGTTCGATCTAAAGGCCTAGATCCAACGCCCCATAAACCATTTCGGGCAGGCTCATCCGCCAGACGATACACACCCGGAAAAGTTGTTTTACACGACACTGCCCTAGAAACGTGCCAATCATTGAGTGGTATCGGACGGCCCGTTCCAAAAACCACCCGACACCCATAAGCAGTGCAAAATTAACCGCTCACTGCCTCCCCGCTACCCGACAAAATGACCATTGTTCACCCCGTAGCCACCAAAGCTGACTTTTTGCGCATAAAGGAAAAAAGTCCCAAACCATTTGTTTTCACTAGAATTTCAACTGTAAACCTCTGTACGCATGCACACCACTTGCAAACATCGAAGCCGTCAACCCACGTCCAATTGCACTCCAAATACATCGCAAACCACCTAGTCAACCGTGCAGCTTCCAAAAGCACCCTACAATTAATTTCAGCAACCGATTATCCTTCTCATAGTCCATTTGCCTCAGTCTCAGGTACTTAAACCCTAATTCACCATGTGCCCTGGTAATTTCAAGTTAGACAAGTCATTGAGTATTTTATTAAACTTAATTAAAATTACTCCAATAAACTCCATACTGCACCTTGTTGGATACTCAAACCCTAAAACTACCAAACTACATCTGCTAACCCCAATTCAACCTTGAACAAACCTAATTCATATCCACAAGAACCAAATTATGGCTGCCCCTACTGCATAGAATGTTAGACATGTCTCCATGCCCCATTTGGACCTGGACCACCTTCCCTTAGCTGGTAGAGATTTCTAGATAAAATATACCTTTGTTATAGAGCTCTTGCTCAAGGTACATTGCCGAAGTAGAGACAGGTTCTTGAACCATGCTGATGAGATTGGCCTTTGGGAGTCAAATTTGCCCAAATACCAGTTCCCCCAAGTCCATATTTTTCCTGAGATTGTACATATGTGCTATGCTTGTTACGTCCCTAGTCATAGAACCATCACGTCTCTTGACCTAAAAGTCCTTTTCACCATCACTCCTGAGTCCATCAATGAGATGCTACAGCTCCAACCAGGGCAAAACCTAACTCCCATCTCAATTGGAGACGTGTTGGACTTATATCCCAAATTCAACTCTGCAATATTGGCCCAATTGATCCAAACCTTCATCATAGATGATGAGCCCCAATTTTTGGTACAATTTGGGCTCATATTGGCCTACTTACCTTGCTCAACCATTCACATTTTACCACTTATGCATTCATTTCTTAGTATATTCGTGTTGTTTGTAGGAAGAAGGGCAGGCATTATATCTATGTGACTAATACATGATGATTTCAGGTTCTTGGCATTAAAGAGAGCAAAAGACCACACAAAAGGAGACAAGGAGACATCAAAGGTGGCATTGCATGTTTATAGGGAGGTTTTCTACAGCTTTAAATGACTTCCCTCGTGCTTTTCACCTTAACTCCGAGCTCTAACAGCTCTCCCCACTGAGCTCAAAGGCAGCCAACACCTTCTACAGGATCAACAGTTTTACAGCAGTTTGACTCTCAGTTGGACAGCCAAGCTCCACGAATGAAGGCAGCCAGCTTGATCCTCATTTTGTATAAATATGGAGGCCGTAGCCTTTGTTAGAAGCTTTTTGAACTTTTGGAATTACTATTGTAATCTCTGAGCACGAGTTACAGCTTGGTTTTTGTTATTTTGTAAGCCAGTTTTGGCATGGCATTAGACTTTTGATTATGAATAAAGACAAGCAGATTTGGATCTAATTCTGAGTTTTTAAGGGAGCTATAGCTCTCAGGTTAGGGCCTAACCCGAGAGCAATAGACCTCCTCTGTGTTGTAGTGCTATTTGCCTTTCGTTCCAGCACTTTGTTTCTTTACTTTGACATGCAATTCGAATTTACAGTCTGCTGATTTAGTTTTTGTGTGATTGAGTAGGATTAGCTTATGGTTACTTTTCTTTTAATTGTTTAGATTCGGATAGGAGGTTTGTAATACACAGGAGCTCCAAGAAAAAGGTTGCTAGAGATCACTGCCATCTTTGTTTGGGGATTGGGGTGCAGTCCATATCAACCACCAAAAAGAAACGCAGTCTTTTACTTCCATGCAAGCTACAACATAATCATTTCCATTGAAGATCCATCCATGCACTTTTGATATTGAACCATACTTCTACATTTTTCATTCCATGCACAGCTTCTTTTGTCAGTTTTACATTGGTGTTCATAGGTTTAATGGCACAGGTATCATAGGTTAATGAATTCTCGTTTTTGGTGCAAGACATAAGTCATTTGTTTCATTTACACTGCTCCATATCATTCCACTTCCTTCTTCTTCTTCTTGACCTCTCCTCCACCCACCTACTCAGCCTATGTTCAGCTCGTTCACCTTCCAACTCATCCATTACCACGTAGCTTCATCCTTTTGACCTTTTGTTGATCCCATCCTTCTATCCACCAACCACTTCGTGCACTCATTATTTGTCCTATTTCTCTGCCCCTGAGTCATCACAAGTTCCATCTCCACCTTACCTATCCACCCAAACCATTCCTTCCCTTCACCATCACCAAAACTTCCACTCACAACACATCCTGTAGAAGTTAGCAGATTTCGTGTAGAATTCCCTGAGTTTCCTGTAGGATCCCCTGCAGACATCCTGTAGGAGCCTGCAAACTTGGTTGTCGAGCATCCAAACGTTGTATACTTCTATAGACTGATGCTAAGGATCCCCTGGGACCTCTCCTAGCCCCCCTGATCTTTCCCAAGCTTTCCTTCCTTTCGCACCACCTCTGCACAACCAAACGCTAATAAGAAACAAAGTCATCATCACTCTAACCAATTAAGCAAAAATCCAAAAACATGTTCTTTTCAATCAAAGTAGTTTAAGTTCATGCATTTCACATCATTAGAAGTAATGGCATCATTTCCAGACACTTGCACTCCACCCATTGCATCCTAGAGGTTAAGCTAGTCAGATTAGGGTTTACTAGGGTTTCCATGTTTAGATTGGCTTTCAGTTCATTTTTGCAAAATAGATTAATTTCCTTTAAGATAGCCTTCGTCCATCATTTAGCAAGATTCTTCTGAGAGCATAAAGAAGTCGTCTTGAGCACTAGCGGACTTGTGCCAGCTGACCAAGTGACAGCTGCGACAAGAGCTAGTACTTGTGCATACAGCACCGTCGCTTCCAAGTTTGTACGAACTACCGAGTTGATAAAATTAGAGATAGGAAGCTCCAGGAGTTGTAGCATTATTGCTACAATACTGGAGCCCACCATCTTTTTGGCGCCGTTGCCGGGGAAGCGTCAGAGTATTAGTAATTGTTGCTTTTCTTCTATTTTCTTACTCTTGCGTTCTGCTAAGTAGTTTATTTCATTTCCATTCTGCAAAAGTAGCATAGATTAGCATTTCCTGCTTTCATAGATTAGCATTTCCTGCTTTCATAGATTAGCATTTCCTGCTTTCATAGATCAGTATTTCCTGCTTTCATAGATTAAAATTTCCTTTCTGCAAGCGTAGACTAGCATTTCCATTCTTGCAATTTCATTTGAGAAAAGTAGATTAGTTCTTTCCTGCTTTCAGTTTAATTCTGCATCTTTTATAGTTAGTTGTAGATCAATCTGTTTCAGTTTTGCAGGTACCAAAGAAAAAAGCAAAAATAATCAAAAGAAAAAGAAAGCCTTTTCCCTTTCATGCCTCGTAGGAACCGAGATAAATCAGGCAAATTCCTACCAAACACCCCCAACATATCACTGAGTCACCCTTCTCTCTTCTTTGGTGAGAGTGACCCAGAAGAACCTATAGGTGAACATCCAGAGATATACAAAGACCCTATAGTAGAAGAAGAGTTAGAGACCACTCCATCTGAAGCTATGGCTGACAATAGAAGAGAAGATGAGAGAATAGAAGGTGCCTTCCCCATCCGAGAGACCAATGGAGAGATGAAAATGAAGAACATTAGCCCCTCCGCCTTACCTCACTTCCATGGTCTGACTACTGAAGATCCTGATACCTTCCTGTTTGAGTTTGTTGTCCTTTGTAGAACCTATGACTATACTGAAGATGAGCAAAAGCTTAAACTCTTCCCTTCAACTCTTAAGGATGCAGCATTACGCTGGTTCATGGGCTTACCTAGGAATAGTATCACCACTTGGGCTCAGATGCAGCAAGCTTTCAATACCAAGTATAGGGATTATTGTAGGTCTAAGGAAACCAAGGGAGAAATCTTTAGGATGACCA
Source organism: Pinus tabuliformis (assembly GCA_031772625.1). Taxonomy (NCBI): domain Eukaryota; kingdom Viridiplantae; phylum Streptophyta; class Pinopsida; order Pinales; family Pinaceae; genus Pinus; species Pinus tabuliformis. The sequence continues at coordinate 1,071,555,091 of CM062807.1, read as the reverse complement.
TGGGAAATGATGAGTCCTTAGAGGATTATGAGGAGAGGTTCCAACTAAGCTATAAGCGGGCCAGGTGCACACTTGACCCTGAATCCCTCAAGTTGGTCCTGCTCCGAGGAGTCCCTGAAGACCTCTTAGATACCCTTCACATGTTAGCTGGGGGGGACATTTACCAACTGCCTTATGAGGACATCAAGACTGTGTTTAGAAACCACTCCAGGGCAGTTAGGAAACGAGGTAGGGGAAACCTCCTCTCAACTAGTGTCCCTTTCTCCAAACATGAGCTTGCAAATCAATTAGAAGATCTCAAGAGTGAGGTGAGACAGACCATTGCCATGCAGCTGGACACATTCCGAATCCAGCAGAAGAAAGAAGAAGCTGAGAGAGCCTTGGCTGTCTTCTGCCCTAGGTGCACAAGGAGACACCCTAAGAACGAATGCCCATTGCATTCGGTTGAAGGGTGTTTCGTTTGTGAGGAGGACCATCCCACAAATTAGTGTCCAACCTTACCTGGGTTTAAAGCCATGTACCAAGGGACAGAAGCTCCCACTGAACCTCTCTATTACCTCAACCAAAGGAGGCCACAAGGATCTAGACCTTATTAGCAAGGGATGCAAGGGGCACCTCAAGCTTATTACAGCCCCAACCAATCGACTCCTATGCCTTCCTGGGGTCCCCCTGCTCATCCTTCATGGTCCATGCCTCCTCCATGGTCTTATCCACCTCAGTACCCCACTCAACCTACTTCTCATTCATATCATTCACATGCCCAGCCTCAACCTCAGTGGAATGCACCTCAGTCGAGGTGGAGGCCCCAGTACAACACTCCTCCTGCCATTTTGCCTTCACCACCGGTTCAACCTCAGCCATTACCTCCTGCTCCTCCAAGGCAACCTCAAATGCCTGCTCAACCGAACCTGAACCCTAACAATAGACAGGCCCAGCAGGTATACACTGGGGAAACCTCATGCCCTACCTATGCTGTGAAGATCCAGGAGATCAACCTTCGATCTGGAAAGACTCTACCAGATCGCCAACCTCCTCCGCCAGAAGATGAGGAAGATAAACAGGAAAGTGAACCAAAGGCTATTCCACCCTTTCCTGAGAGACTAACAGCCACCACACAACCCAACCCAGAGGAGGATGAACTTCTGGGTGAGCTCAAGCAGTTGTGTGTGAAAATACCACTTCTCCAAGCCATCAAGGATGTGCCAATATACAAAAAACTGGTTAAGGAAAAGTGCTTCAAACACCCAGGCAGGCGGAAGAAAGATGCTTCAACCATTAATGTCATAGGACAACTGTCTGACCTGATGCTAGGACAAGTCATCTGCCCAAAGTACCTAGATCCCGGAAGTCCTGTAGTAGATGTCCACATCAATGGCACCATCATACCTCACACCTTGATTGATCTAGGGGCTACCATTAATGTGATGATCAGGGATACCATGCTCAAACTCAATCTTCAGGGTTCCTTGAGGAAGACCTTGACAGTACTGCAGTTAGCAGATCGCTCCACCGTGACTCCCGATGGGATTGTGGAGGATGTCTTGGTCTCCATTGACTCTTGGGAATACCCTGCAGACTTCCTGGTTCTGCAACCAAAGGCAAAGCTTACTAGATATCCTCTCATTTTGGGAAGGCCTTGGTTAGCTACTGCAAATGCTTACATAAGTTGTCATGCAGGAAACATGACCATCAAAAATGGTCCCATGTCCAAGCAGCTAGTCCTATACCCTCCTGCCCAACCCTCCTTAGAGCATGACATACCACTCTCGTTGGAAGAAGGAGAGGAAGAAGAGGTGTACTCAGCACCTCTGTGCACCTTAGATACCACTAGAAGAGACCCCCCAACCGAGGATGACTTGATCGAGACCTTGATCCAGAATCCACCTTCCAGTGCACTACCCTTAGAAAAATTGGTGGAGGATGCCCAAGCTAGCACCTTAGTGGATCTTTGTACAACCAACCCTGTTACTCCCAGAGTCAACAATGTGGAGTTCGGCCCTAAGAAAGCATTGAAGATCAGCTCCTCCCTATCTCCTTCCCAGGAAAAGGAGCTGTGTAGTCTGTTGGCCAACCACCTAGATGCTTTTGCTTGGAGCTATAAGGAAATGAAAGGAGTCCATCCTTCGGTCTGTACCCATCATATATACATCAAAGAGGATTGTAAACCGGTTAGGCAACCCCAGCGGAGAATGAATCCAGCTCTTAAGGACATTGTGAAAGAATAATTGCAAAAACTGTTGGATGCAAGATTCATCTACCCCATCTCAGATAGTGAATGGGTGTCCCCTTTGGTGTTGGTTCCCAAGAAAAATGGGAAATGGAGAATCTGTGTGGACTACCAAGAACTGAACAAAGCTACCAAGAAAGACCATTTCCCTCTACCTTTCATAGATGAAGTGTTGGATGGACTGGCAGGAAAGAAGTTCTTCTCTTTCCTGGATGGTTTTAGCGGGTACAACCAAATCCAAATCAGCCCAGAAGACCAAGATAAGACCACCTTCACTTGTCCTTGGGGTACCTTTGCCTACCAAGTTCTTCCCTTTGGGCTATGCAATGCTCCTGCTACCTTCCAGAGAGCTGTCTTGAGCATCTTCTCGGAGCTGGTCCATGGTGCAGTGGAAATCTATATGGATGACTTTACTCCTTATGGGGCCAACTTTCAGGAAGCATTGTCCAATCTGGGAAAAGTCCTAACCAAATGCATTGAGATGAACTTGTCCCTTAGTCCTGAAAAATGTGAATTCCTAATGACTGAAGGGACCGTGCTAGGCCATACCATTTCTTGCCAAGGGTTACAGGTGGATCCTAACAAAATTGCTCTCATCAAGAGGGTTCCACCTCCTCAAAAGGTAAGGGATGTCCTGAGTTTCTTAGGATTAGCAGGATACTACCGGAGATTCATTAAAGATTTCAGCAAGCTAGCCTCGCCATTGTTTGGCCTGTTGGCAAAAGATGTGGAGTTTAAATGGGCTGACGATTGTCAGAGGGCTTTAAATGAATTGAAGGACAAGTTGGTGTCAGCCACAATCCTGAGAGGTCCAAACTGGGCCCTACCTTTCCACATCCACACTGATGCCTCGAACAAAGCCATAGGTGCATCTTTAGGACAGGTTGAGCAAAAACTTCCATATGCCATTTACTTTGTTAGCAAAAACTTGTCCAAAGCTGAGCTGAATTACATTGTAACCGAGAAAGAATTCTTGGCTGTGGTCCATGCACTGAACAAGTTCCGACATTATATTGCTGGCTATCAAACCTTTGTACATACAAACCATGCTGCAATTAGATATTTAATGAATAAACCAGATGTGAATGCTCGTATTATTAGATGGTTACTTTTATTGCAGCAGTTTGATTTGACCATTGTTGACAAACCAGGTAGAGAAAATGTTGTTGCTGATTTTTTATCTAGATTGGATTTGTCTGCAGATGAGGATGGAATGGTGGATGACCAGATGCCCGATGAACATCTGTTTTCTATTTCAATACTCTCTCCATGGTTTGCTGATATAGCAAACTACCTTGTTTCAGCACAGTTCCCCCTGCACCTATCTTCCAGAGAGAAGAGCAGAATCATCAGAAAAAGTGCCTCATTTACTTGGATCGGGGGCAATCTGTTCAAGCTTGGCCCCGATCAGATCTTAAGGCGTTGTGTAAGGGAGGAGGAAGTCTTTGATATCCTCCTAGCTTGTCATGATGGGCCTTGTGGAGGACATTTTGCAGCAAAGAGAACTGCCTTCAAGATCCTACAGGCAGGCTACTATTGGCCCACACTTCATCAAGATGTCAGAAGATATGTCAGCCAGTGTGACCAATGCCAAAGAATGGGGAAACCGACCCAAAGGGATGAGATGCCTCTCCAACCTCAAGTGACTCTTGAGCCATTTGAGAAGTGGGGCATGGACTTTGTGGGCCCAATCAACCCTCCTTCGACGCAAAGGTCTTACATCATTGTGTGTACTGACTATTTGACAAAGTGGGCAGAGACTAAAGCAATCAAAGCAGCAACAGAAGAAAAGGTGGCCGAGTTCCTAAGAGAAAACATCTTCTATAAGTTTGGCTATCCAAGAGAGCTAGTCACTGATCAAGGGAGCCAGTTCACCTCCAACCTGGTTGAAGATCTACTAGCTCATCACAAGATCAAGCATAGGACTTCCACCCCTTATCACCCTCAAGAAAATGGGCAAGTGGAAGTCACCAATAGAGCATTAGAAGGGATCTTGACTAAGGTAGTGAGCAGCAGGAGAAAGGACTGGGCAGATCGCCTGGTTGAAGCCACATGGGCTTACAACACCACTTGGAAGATCACCACTGGCTTCACACCTTATGAGCTGGTCTATGGGAAGAAAGCTTTGCTATCCATCGAGTTTGAATACAACACTTTGAGGATGGCAGCTCACCTGGACCTAGATCTCAGCCATGCACAACAAGAAAGGCTAGTGCAGCTGAATGGCCTGGATGAGCACCGAATGCAGGCCCTCCTTTACTCAGAAGTGGTTCAACTTCAGAGAAAGGTGTGGCATGACCAACATCTCCATGACAAGCAATTTCAGCCTGGAGATTGGGCTTTGTTGTATGACTCCAGATACAAAGATTTCAAAGGGAAGCTGAGAACCAGATGGCTACGGCCATATTCAGTGGAAAAATGTCATGACAATGGATCTGTGCTTATTAGGACCATTGATGAGGAAGCCATCCCCATGCTTGTCAATGGGCATCGATTGAAGATCTACAGGAAGCCTCCCTCAAGACAAGAGTTCATCAAAACTATGGAGAAGGCAGTGTTGGTCATAGAGAAGGGTTCTGCCTCTGCTTTGGGCACACCCTGAAGAATCTAAAAAAAAAAAAAAAGGGAGAAAAATTATAATAAAGATCCTTGGGTGAAAACCTTTCTAAGGCGCCCAAGGCAGGTGGTAGGGGTGAAAACCTCACTAAGGTGCCCCTATTGTCATTTCAAAAAAAAGAAGGAAAAAAGGTTGGAAAAAGATCCTTGAGTGAAAACCTCTTTGAGGCGCTCAAGGCAGATGGCAAGGGTGAAAACCTCAATGAGGCGCCCCTGTTATCTTTCAAAAAAAATAAAGAGAAAGAAAAAAAGAAAAAAAGAAAAACAAGGTCAGCATATTCATTATGTAAAATTGCATGCAGGTGTTCTAGGGAGGAGAGGAAGCCTCTCAACTCAAAGCCAAGGGTCCTCATCATGCAGCAAGGACACCTCACCAGCACCTCCTCGAAGAATCCTCATTTTCTCCAAGGTATGTGCAATTTTATTCCAGCTTGAGTCTTCTACAGGAAGACGCAGATTTTCTACAGGAAAATGCAGAGTTTCTACAGGAAGATGCAGATCTTCTACAGGAAGGTGCAGACTCTCTACAGGAACACATTCTTTCTACAAGAAACGCTGTATTTCTACAGGAAGCTTCCTGTAGAAGCTCAGAACGGGCCAGAATTCATTTCATAAGGCGATCTAACGGCTAAGGATTGGTTTGGACGCATGCATGCCATGGTTGTCAACCATGCACATTGTTGTTATCTCGCTCCACCGTCCTTGTCGACATGCAACCAGGTACCTGCACCAGCAAAGCAGATCGATGAGTCTCGAGGAAAAAAGCAACCTGTAAATGGAAAAAGCGTTAGAGATCTCACACCATATTCATCACAGTCAGCCCGAGGCCCCGAGAGCACGATCGTGAGGCCATCCATCGTCGTGCAGCATGCACCCAAGGAGGAAGAACTGTTCCAAGACATCCCGCGGGAGTCCTGTAACAGTTAAACCTGCTAGAGTGGATACCATTCACCACGCAGGCCATCTGAAAGGAAACGTGGGCACATGCAACTGAAGCATCCCATCCATCGACGACAGCTCATGAACATCGACCTCCGGGCCTGTGTAAGTCCGCCAGCAGCAGGTAAATCGACTCATTAGCATCCAAAGAGCCGAGACATCGTGTACAGCCACGCAGGTAAGTGTCTCGACCCTTCCTTCCATCAGACTACATGAATGATACTTTGATTGATTGCTTAGGTGTAAAGGTGAATTGGTTGAGCGAATGTGTGGCCATTTGGCCGGCCACGTCGGCCAGTTAATGGTCTAGTTGGATGTGTGGGTGGCGGCCATGACAAAGATAATGGGCAACATGCACGTGAGAGAAATCCCGTTGAGGAACCGAGTACAACAGAAGAGGCGGCGACAGATCCGCGGGAATTGATGCGGGAGCAAGTGAACGCACAGTTGAATGATGGGGTGACGTCACCCAACGGTCCGGCGGGGACAACTCACCCCTGCGGCACGGATTCCGCCGAATTTGAAATCTAATCGGCTCGATCGCATTCATGCATTTATCACCCACCGGTTTGAACTCGAGCGGCTATCCTGATCCTTCTGCAGTGTGATACGCTGAGCTTTTGGCTATCAGAGCGATTGAGAAGAACGCTCAAGGCGCAGACCGACTGTAGTCTCTCCTGAAATCTGCGCGCTGCATTCTACAGGATCGCTGTCATTCTACAGGAATGTTGCATTCTACAGGAACACTGTCATCCTACAGGAACATAGTCTTCTACAGGGAAGTGGGTCCCTCATGTAAAAAGGTGGCCAATTAAAGAGGTAACCCTAGACTCTTCATGAAACTGGTTATTAAAGGTGGCAAGATTGTCGTCCACAGTCCGGTCATAGAAAAAAACGGTGAAATTGTTGTCTGTTGTGCCTATACTGTCATTCTACAAGATGTCGAGTAATTAAATGGTGTTAAAGTTCCTCAGGGATAAGTTTGTGGGTTATGTGCATGATATCCTACGCTCTGTCTCAGTAAACCAAAACCTCTTCCACAATCACAACCTCTGGTTAACAAAACTGTGTTATCATGCCGGGTGGGTTTATTATACGAGAACCCACTGATTCAGCCAAATTAAGGGAAAGCCAGGGGGTGGTAGAGCTCTTCACACGAGCACAATGGATATCTTTTTGTGATAAGCTGCAGGGTTACGATGATGAAGTGGCCGAAGAATTTTTGCAGGCTCTGAAGCCGAAATCCAAGACACTGGCCACAGTGAATTTCAGAGGTCTAAGCCTCAAGCTCACCCCGCAATATATCAGTCGGATCACTGAACTTCCGATGGTTTTGCCATGGGATAAGGAAGAAAGAAAGTTGAGCCAGCAAGCCAAGAAGGAATTCTTTCCACCTGAGGAGGAATTCTCAGAGGACAAAAATGGGGTGCGAAGAACCAGCTTGCTGCCACCCTGGAATGAAGTCAGTTTGCAAATCATGAAATATATAACTTGTGAAGGTCGTTTTAGCATCGTGTATGCATATCACTTTCGGTTGCTCGCTGAATTGAGGCACCGGATTGATCTTCCTGTAGAACAAAAACTGAGCATCCCTTATTTCCTGTTGCAGTCTCTAATGGAGTGTGCCACAAAGCTAAAAGAGGGCATACCAGATCAGATAGCCCACCATGGGCTGATCAAGCTTCTTGTGGAGGATGTGCTGCATTCATATAAAGTTCCCCTCTCATGGGAATCCTTCCGGAATTTGACAAGAGATGGAGACATTAAAAAGTTGATTGAAGAAACGAGGTCCTCCAGCAGTGAGGAACAAGAAGCAGTGGCTGAGGGAAAGAGAGAAAAAGGCCAGAAGACCCCGACCACAGTGCAGAAGAAAGAACAAAAGAAGAAGCACGAGGAAAAGGATGACAAAGAAGAAGGTGGCACACCCATCTTGTTAGCAAGAGAAAAGAGGCTAAAGAGCAGAATGCACAAAGCTGAGGTGGTCCACGTCAGCCCAAGTACCTCATCAGCACCTGCAACCAAAGCAAAAAGCAAAACTCAGGCAGGTAAGCAAGAAAAGGTGGTGACACCCGTGTCTACAGGAAAGCAGAAACAGGCTTCTACAGGAAGCCCGAAAACAGAGACAAAGGCTTCTACAGGAAGCCCGAAACTGGAAAAAGGGGCTTCTACAGGAAGCCCGAAAATCATTGAGAAACAGGCTTCTACAGGAAGCCTGAAGACAGAGAAAGGGTCTTCTACAGAAAGCCCGAGAGTGGCTAAAACCGGGTCTTCTACAGGAAGCCCAAAATTGGTAAAGAAAGGATCTTCTACAGAAGGCCCGGAAGTGGGCAAAGCAGGGTCTTCTAGAGGAAGCTCGAAATCTGAAAAGAAGGGGCCCTCTACAAGGAGCTCTGAGAAAGCAAAATGCAAGGAAGAGAAGGCTGGTATTCTTGAAAAGGAGGCAGCAACTGCGCTGGCCGCCCTCAGTACACCTCCAAAGTCGAAGGAGAAGAGAGAGAGGGAGACCCCTCTACCATCTGAAGCCAGGAGAAGTAAGAGGATAAACACGGGCAAGCCGCAGCCTCCACCCAGCAGCCAAACCATTTTAGGGGATGTCCCTACTTCACCCAGTGCAAGAACCCCCTCTAAAACATCAGCCACCCCCGAGAGGGGAAGCCCAAAAATAACTTCCTGGACACGAAAAATAGGCCAATCGCCTTCCAAAGCCTGGCTCAAGGAAATGGAAAAGGGGGAAGAAGCGCCACCTTCGTCACCACCAGGGGCAGAAAAGGCAGGGCCACCAAAAACAGGAAAGGAAGAGCATGCTTTGGGCTCTAGTTCTCGGCCAAAGATGAGGAGCCAGAGCAAGGTTGCTCAAGGATGAGCAAATAGTTTAGCTGGGGGGTGATGATGAGCCCCAATTTTTGGTACAATTTGGGCTCATATTGGCCTACTTACCTTGCTCAACCATTCACATTTTACCACTTATGCATTCATTTCTTAGTATATTCATGTTGTTTGTAGGAAGAAGGGCAGGCATTATATCTATGTGACTAATACATGATGATTTCAGGTTCTTGGCATTAAAGAGAGCAAAAGACCACGCAAAAGGAGACAAGGAGACAACAAAGGTGGCATTGCATGTTTATAGGGAGGTTGTCTACAGCTTTAAATGACTTCCCTCGTGCTTTTCACCTTAACTCCGAGCTCTAACAGCTTTCCCCACCGAGCTCAAAGGCAACAAACACGTTCTACAGGATCAGCAGTTTTACAGCAGTTTGACTCTCAGTTGGACAACCAAGCTCCATGAATGAAGGCAGCCAGCTTGATCCTCATTTTGTATAAATATGGAGGTCGTAGCCTTTGTTAGAAGCTTTTTTAACTTTTGGAATTACTATTGTAATCTATGAGCATGAGTTACAACTTGGTTTTTGTTATTTTGTAAGCCAGTTTTGGCATGGCATTAGACTTTTGATTATGAATAAAGGCAAGAAGATTTGGATCTAATTCTGAGTTTTTAAGGGAGCTATAGCTCTCAGGTTAGGGCCCAACCTGAGATCAATAGACCTCCTCTGTGTTGTAGTGTTATTTGCCTTTCGTTCCAGCACTTTGTTTCTTTACTTTGACATGCAATTCGAATTTACAGTCTGTTGATTTAGTTTTTGCATGATTGAGTAGGATTAGCTTATGGTTACTTTGCTTTCAGTTGTTTAGATTTGGATAGGAGGTTTGTAATACATAGGAGCTCCAAGAAAAAGGTTGTTAGAGATCACTGCCATCTCTGTTTGGGGATTGGGGTGCAGTCCATATCAACCACCAAAAAGAAACGCAGTCTTTTACTTCCATGCAAGCTGCAACATAATCATTTCCATTGAAGATCCATCCATGCACTTTTGATATTGAGCCATACTTCTACATTTTTCATTCCATGGACGGCTTCTTTTCTCGGTTTTACATTGGTGTTCATAGGTTTAATGGCACAGGTATCATAGGTTAATGAATTCTCGTTTTTGGTGCAAGAAATAAGTCATTTGTTTCATTCACACTGCTCCATATCATTCCACTTCCTTCTTCTTCTTCTTGACCTCTCCTCAACCCACCTGCTTGGCCTCTGTTCAACTCGTTCACCTTCCAACTCATCCATTACCACGTAACTTCATCCGTTTGACCTTTTGTTGATCCCATCCTTCTATCCACCAACCACTTCGTGCACTCATTCTCTGTCCTATTTCTCTGCCCCTGAGTCATCACAAGTTCCATCTCCACCTTAACTATCCACCCAAACCATTCCATCCCTTCACCATCACCAAAACTTCCACTCACAGCACATCCTGTAGAAGTTAGCAGACTTCCTGTAGAATTCCCTGAGTTTCCTATAGGATCCCCTGCAGACATCCTGTAGGAGCCTGCAAACTTGGTTTCCGAGCATCCAAACGTTGTATACTTCTGTAGACTGATGCTAAGGATCCCCTGGGACCTCTCCTAGCCCCCCTGACCTTTCCCAAGCTTTCCTTCCTTTCGGACCACCTCTTCACAACCAAACCCTAATAAGAAACAAAATCATCATCACTCTAACCAATTAAGAAAAAATCCAAAAACATGTTCTTTTCAATCAAAGTAGTTTAATTTCATGCATTTCACATCATTAGAAGTAATGGCATCATTTCTAGGCACTTGCACTCCACCCATTGCATCCTAGAGGTTAAGATAGTCAGATTAGGGTTTACTAGGGTTTCCATGTTTAGATTGGCTTTCAGTTCATTTTTGCAAAATAGATTAATTTCCTTTAAGATAGCCTTCATCCATCATTTAGCAAGCTTCTTCTGAGAGCATATAGAAGTTGGATTGAGCCCTAGCGGACTTGTGCCAGCTGACCAAGTGACAGCTACGAAAAGAGCTAGTACTTGTGCATACAACACCGTCGCTTCCAAGTTTGTACGAACTACCGGGTTGATAAAATTAGAGATAGGAAGTTCCAGGAGTTGTAGCATTATTGCTACAATACTGGAGCCCACCAATAGAAGAGAAGTATACCCCCAAACACCCCCCTCCTTATGTAGCAACTAAATTTTCTCCTTGGGGCCGACATATTGTTTCCATGATATCTTGTACTTTGGGTTACTCCACAAGTGAGTACAATGATGAAATCATCCTAGCTTTCATGTCCATCTATACCCCAGGACAGCCTCCTACAACCATTTATGACTGTGCCACATTCATAGCTGACAAAATGCATGAGCAGCTCACAAGAATGGGAAATGAAAGGGTCTTTAAGTACTCCTCAGTACTATACCACATGTTCCTTTACTTCCAAGCAAATAAATTCCCACTTACCTTGCAAAAGTTGGACACCAAGGGCCAACCAAGATCAGGAATCTTCTGGACCCCATTGATTCACCAATATTGCTCCCCTATTCATACAATGAATTCATAGATTCCTTTTTCCATCCTGTGATGACCATGCTCAGTGGAACCCCTCCACCAAGAATCAGTCCTGAGATTAGGAGATTCCTTCATCTAAACATCAATCATTAGGTGGGAGATTGGTGCTTGTACCAAAACCACATTGAAACCAGGATTTATGGGTGCCAGCTTGCCCCATACAAACTACCTAAATACCTCCCAATGAGATTGTTTACCCAAGAGTACTATAAGCAGATAATCAATTTAGATTAGGTAAGCTTTTTCAAAGCTAAAAAGAAAACCCAACCCAAGATCAAAGACCAATTGGGTCCTTTTATTTGCAATAGCAGAGAGGCTGGCAAGGAGGTAGACCTGATCCTTCAGAGACTAAAATTAAAATTATCGGAACTTCTCGCTATCCACGAGGTCCCAGTCTTCACTTTTTAGGGTGGGTATGCATCCTAGGAGCTGACCCTCAAAGGTAATTCCATCGGGGAGGAGAAGGGCCTAGATTGCACTCTCTGTTGCATCCAGATCCTTTGGTACCTTAGCTTTCCCTTTTCGCGGAGGGACATACTCGAGTAATTTTTCTACACAGTCAACATAACCGGATCAACCTACTACTATTCCACAACATACTTACCACCTACCACCTTGGCGTATTCACAACCCTTTAGAGAACGAACGGTTCGATTTACTCACTCCATGCTCCTAGGATGAAGGTATAAAGTCAAGGTAAGGGTAAGTTTGTATCATGCCATGCTATCCCATCCCGGGTTGATAGTGGTACCTCCTTAAGATTATTCCTAAAGGCAAGTGTGATAAAGCATATCCTAGCAGTCTGAAGCCTATGCATCCAACGCAACGAGGTTTTCTGACCACCACATAATCCAAGCCAAGCCATCCGGGAGTTCAACGATATCTGATAAAGGTAAACCAACCCTATCAGGACCACCCACCATCCATCCCCGCACCCCGCAGTAGCATGCTACTAAGAGTCCTCGGCTAATCACCCACCATCCATCCAGCCGCTCCGCCATTGTAATCCAACAATTGTGCATGGGTAGCAAGGGAAGCTAGCTAGAAAGGTCCTCTCCCTCCTACCTTTTCCTCCTACCTCTATTATATATGTCATTATCTCTCTTATCGGTCAATAATGACATATATAATATATGCTTTTTCATCTCCCTCCTACCTTTTCCTTGGGAATATCATACTTGGTCCTCAAACCCTAACCTCATACCTCTATCCTCTACCTATCTCTACTCTAACCTATCCACCTCTAGCTCGAGACTCTATACGTTCAGTTCAATCCATCCAATTACCTCTATCTCTACTCTCTACCTTACCTACATCCTCATCTATCAGCCTTGGGAACCTCATCAACCTCATCCTCTCCTTATATTGAGAGCGATGGCGGCCTTTTAGTCGAGAGTTCGCTTTCATTTTACTTATTGGGTGGGGGGGGGCTTATGGTCGAGCCTGCTTGCGCATCCTTACCGTCAGACGACGACAGAAGGAAGCCCTTACCGCCAGAAGAAAGAGTTTACCTTCACAGGCGAGTCACCATCACAACTTTACACATCCACCCAGTACGGTACTACAACACGGTACGTCACGGAATGACCATGTGAGGCACACTGCCTGCTAATCGATACTACTTGCTGCTTACCGAAGGGAAGTCTCTTGCTTACTTACGCTAAACATACCTAGGGATTTGAATAAATGATAGGACACAGTGGACCTACTTCTCTCTTGCTGCTTGCTGCTGGACGTATCAGAGTGGCCGGGGGGGAGGTGATACTTAGAAACCATTCCCCAAAGTCACCCATTGCAGCCAAGTTGACAACAGGCCGAGGTTGAGCCTAGTTCCCAACAGATGACGAGAAGGACCACATCAATGGCTTTCCCACATCAATGGCCGAGAGGCACTTTGATTCAAAGCCTTACTGGCTTTCTATCTGTCTGAAAGGGAAATGTAAGTCTGGGTGGCTGGAATGGGCATTGGAAGAAATGGCTGGCAGAAATGGTGGGGGGAAAGCTATCAATCAATTTGTGGGGGGCTAAAATACTAGTTCTGCTCTCTGGGATATCACATCTGACTTGATTCCTCTTACTGGGTCTAGGTTGGGATTCGTAAGCCCTGCAAAGGTGCTTTCAGGTTATAGTGGCTAGAAGAGGATGTTGAAAGTAGCAAACCTGGATATGAGATTGAACTAGTGGAGAAAGTAATTCAACAGCAGATCATGTTATAGTTCTTTGTTCGTTTCATTCTTTCTTTGGATCAACGCCTTTTCCCTTCCCGTCATATCATTGAAGGTTGGTGGAGTCCTTAAGGTGGCTACTAGATAAGTTGGAGTGGGCTAGGGCTTAATATACATATTAATCTACTGCTGGCGAAACTAGCACTGGCTTTGGAAAAAGCAAGGATGCGTAAGCAGGCTTGAGGTTTGAGCGCTCTTCCCTGAGACCAGCTAATCACATCACTACCATCCATACCATCATCACTACCATCCATACCATAACTATCAGCCCAGCATACCAGCATCCAGCCCATCATCACTACCATTAGACCTATCATCCCATCCCATGTGGGTTTATAATCACGACAAGCTTGGTTGGACATCCACCTTCACATCTTCTTCCTCCTCTATCTCAACAATCAGAGCCTATAACTCCTCCTCCTCTTCATCTATCTCAATGGTGACAACCTTGCCCTTTTCCTCCATTGATAGCTTACTGAACCACGAATTCCTCGGGGACATGCGAATTGGTCCCATTTCCTGCTTATATTTTTTTGGTCTTTGCATCCGAGGTGATTTCAATATTTCTAGCTCAATCCCAGTATCCTCAGGAATATCGTGTATCGTATGGGTCGGCACAGCCTCGCCGACAGTTCCTCCTTCAAAGCCCAAACCTCTCCTCGTATTCGTCATCTTGTCTATAGTGTATGTGGTCTGTTGTGAACTTAGGGGCTCAAATATCGCTCAGTGCTCAACACTCTATGTTATATTCAACTGCTCAAGTCTCAAGTGAACAGGTGTTGTCTCATGGCTAGCCCCTAGAGTTTTATAGCACCTTTTGAATACAATTTCAACTGTTACCCCAATTTCCGAGCCATCAATGCTTTCTTGGCGGCCGATTTTCCAAAAGCTTGCTAATAACTACTGTCTTAAATGTTCAGCGCCAACTCCATTTGGCCTCAAACCGAACATCTCATCATGAACAGTGCCATCAACGGTCACTTCCCAGCCTACCCGTGCAGCAACGCAGCCCTCTGTGCATGGGCGTGAACCTTATGACATGTTGATTTTGCATGCACCTCCCTTACCGCGAACCTCCCAAATAGACTCTTTTATAGTCCCACACTCTCTTTCAACTGCCTAAAGTGCTAAGACTATGCTTCCTAAGGCTAGTTAGTTGGTCGCACCACCTGTGCAAGGCTTCAGCTCGCCTTCCAGTATAGTCCACAGAAAATCCTCAATCACCCTCTCGACAGCCGGTGCCGTGCATTCTAGTGTATGTAGTGTGCTCCCTTGCTTACTGCATTTGGTGAGATGCGGTCATAGCCATGGCAGCAAAGTCATAAATTCTCGGTGATAGTCTTCAAATTCAGTGGTATGGTCATTCGCACCTTGCCTTGCCATCCTTGGTTTATCGACGAGACATTCTTACTTGATCCCGTTTTCTCTTGACCATTGTGTCCATCAAAATACTTTTCTTCCTCAGTTGTACCAAGTATTTTTTGAGTTCCTGAAGTCGAAGGTTCCCTCGTCGAATGGCTTCTTGAAGCCTTATGTGTTTGACCTCGCGTAGCTATGATATTTCTTTGTACTGGGCTTCGCGCACTGTCACATCCGCGGGTTCTATTACATGTGCATTCCTATTTTCATTCTCTTCACAAATTACGGTCCCTACTCTATTCCGCACCTTTGGAATCGTTTCCACGGTTAGGGCTTTGCACATGGTTCTATAGGCCCATCGAACCATTGGTACATGTAGGTCCCAATCAGTGAATTTTTCCTGGTGAACTCTGTTCAGTACTTCGCACACCCTATCGAATGCTTCTTCATGGATAATCCTTTGTGCGCTTTACCTTTTCCGATGCTACATTTTGTTCTAATTCTCTATTCTATGAGTGGGGTGCACTTCTGTGGGCTGCATGTCATATGTCTGTACCCATCCGGAAAGGTGGGCATGCAAGTTGTTCTGCCCCTGGTAACTGGCTCTCATCCTTAGCGGGGGTTTTCCAAATCGTAGGTGCATCATCCTCTTGCATCCATGCCAATCCTCAAAACTTCTTTGATGTGTACCCCACCATCTTCCAGGTGTTGCGTGCAATGCCCATTTCAGAGCATCGAACCACTGTTATTCTGGTACTATGCTTTCAAATTTGTTCAGGAATTCATCCACTGCTGTCAACCCGTCATATATAGGCAGATCCCTTGCATTTGTTGTCACGCAGTGCAGTGATCTCATCATTGTATTATAGTTGATCGTTGTTACTTTGTCCAGCCGATTCTACCATCGTTCTATTTCTTCAGTAGAATCTAAGGTGTAGGAGCTTTCGTGCTCCCACAAAATCCTTCCATCTGTAGTCAGATTCACCCAATAATGCTCTCATGCAGTTATCTTGTAGATGAAATTGATATCGTCATCACTATCATCGTTTCACATCGGTTCAGTGTATCGCACTCCTTCGGCTGGATCTAGTCATACTACTACACGTAGTGACTTTTTCTCATAAATCATTTTTGCGTTTCTTCAGGTTTATGACTCCATTCATAGCGGTGGCCTAGTTTATTCCTAGTAGCAAAGGATAGGGATTACTGTCATCAAAAATCTCTATCACTTCCAAATCTGCCTGTGCGCTCACACCTTCAATATCTATTGTTGCCCTTTGCAATCTTCCCATGGGCAAGATCTTCTGTTGGTTCGGCATTCACAACTGAATAGGAGACCATTGTAACATGGGTCTGCCCATGCGTTCCCATGTTTTTTTTGGTAGTACATTCGCATCTGATTCGAGATCCAGGATTACTTGATCCATTTCATATTCGTCGATTTGCACAGTCAACCTCATTTCCCTTCCTATCTGCAATGCATGCTTTCCAAGTTTCTGAACCATGTGCGGTTCTCTTGACGCTGCGCACCTAGTGATAAGTTCATGTAGTCCTTTTACTACCTTGCTTTCATGTAGCAGTTTCATGCATGTCTCCAGAAAGGTAGTGCGCATTGAAGGATCCATCCCTGGTTCTAGTTGATCCTTACTACCTGAAGTGGAGGCCTTCGTGAAGCTCTTCTTAGCTTCCATGAATGTTTCCTTTGTGCATTCTAAATCAAATTTTGGTTCCATTATAGGAGCCTTGCGAACCCATGAACTTTCTTCTGACTGCTTACCTTTATCATCACTAGTGGTCATACCGCTCCTGAGCATCATGTTTACATTCAGGTTTTCTTGGCGTGGTTCGGACATCATCATCTACAAAGTCTGATTCAGAGGGGGCTAGAGTACCCCTTTTTCATGCATCCTCGTTATCAACGAAGGGTAGTCTTTTGCCTCATGATCAAACTGAGTACAGTACAAACATGATGTCCTTGTCAGGTTTGTACATTTGTGGGCATAGTGCCCTCGCCCTTTGGAATTGTAACAGAGCAGTTGTCTGTGACCCCTTTCTAGTCTCATTCCACCTTGACCTCGACCGCGCCCCTAAAATCTAGTGCGTGCCATTCCTGCATTTGGTTCGAGGGATCACGTTTCAATCTACACCCTGTAGGCAGGAGTCTCATCCATCATTAGTTTGTAGCTTCTGCAGGGGCGTTCATCGTGGCCTACCGACCTGCAGAAATTACAAAACAATTTTTGGGACATCTGCGTATACCTTTGCAATAGATGACAATTATCCGTAGTGCATTTTCCTCCTATCTGATCGATTGCGCACCATAGGGCAGGCGTCGTGCTGCGTCCTACTTGCACCTTAGGTATTAACAACATCGTCCCTCCTCCCACCAAGAAATTTGCGAACACTGGACAATGGTCCTTGTCATGTCCTTCACCTTTGCATTTTATGCACCATACCTCCTCACGCGCCCTTGGCCGAGGTGTCCTGTCCTGTTTCAAACTTTGCATCTCTAGACACAGATTTTGCAGTTACACATGGATTTGTTGGACTCCCAGTCCATGCTCTTGTATAGGGTCTCATGTAATCTCATTGCCATCTCCAAAGCTTCAGCCTAGGTGGAAAGTTTTTTCTATGACAATGTCGTCCTTAGATGCGGTGTTAGTGACGCTACAAACCATGCGTGGTATTGTCCATCCATCAAAGTCATATTGGCTTCACGAATCATACCCTTCAGTCTTTGGTCCAAATCCCAGGGGGTCTCACCTGGGAGCATCACGATCTCTTTAACCCGATAATTGACTGTGTCTCCGACTTTGGCCTGCAGAATTCTGTGTTCAGCGCGATCTAGATTTATGCAATTCCTGCATTTGGATGATCATTAGAATGCTTGATGTACCAAGTTAATGCGTGATCCTCTAGCGCGCTAACCAACATAGCCTTTTTTATATTGTCATCCACAACTCCTTGTGCTTCCCATCTCACCCTTACTATGAACTAGAATTGGTTCAGATCTTCATTCCCTACTCCTCTGAATACCTGTAGTTTGATCGCACTCGCCATACTAAACTGTTGTGGTGGCGGAGGTGGGATGGGTGGAGATGGAGGGGAGGGGGGTGAGATGGGTGGCATCGTAGGTGGGGGTGGTAACCATGGAATTTGCTACCTTATAAAACTGACCACACTTCTCGGAGAAACTTTCATGAGCTCTTCCTCACTTTCCCACGAGGGTCAAATTAAGGGACTGGTTTCTAATTCTTCACTACCTCCGCTTATGTAGATCTTACCACTTCGTTTAGCCCCAAACATTAATTTATTCGCATATCTCGCTTTTCACACAATAGCATCTTAATCCAAGTGTTCAAAGATTTAATATACTTACCTCACGGTCCTTTAAGGAAGCCTCACTCCACCTCAATGTAGCTGACAGTCGTATCTACCATGAACTTAGTGATAAATCCTCCTATAAGTCGGTTGAGCCAATGGTCCATAGCTCACGCGATCTTATCTCCTGATGCTTCTAATCTGTGCACTAATTCCGGAGACCACACGATTGGTTTGTCAAGCCTACACCTTCCCTGACTTTCTGCTAGCTTCGGGATCCACTCATACAACTTAGAAGAAAAGGATGCAAAGAAAATTTCATGTATTTCCATATATAAGTAGCGCTCCAACTACTGTTCCTTCGATACTCACGGATTCTATTGATTCGAACTCGTGAATATTCTTTTCCAACCACTCTTCAATTTATTTCTTCGTTGGATTCCATTGACATGACATCAGACATCCCTTATATAGATCTAGATCCCATCAATTGAACCATTTGTTGGCTTGTATGGGCTTGACCTAGGTTCAAATGTGATTTAGCCAAACAAATCCTGGTACTACTGGCCCTTTCGGCAAGAGTCCATGGATCGCGGACTGAGGTCTCACCCAAGTAGTATGGGAGGGTGCTAAAACCAGGTTTCCACACCTTGGAGATGTCTGATAAACTCTGGCGGTACGCGGTTTTACCCTATGCGCACGTGGCTACACGCATCTATTAGTTCCATGCAACCCATGATGCTGCCTTCATGCAGCCCTACTCGGGGCGCGATTCGTATTATTACCCAAGTTCTTTACTCTTAATGTTATATACTTAGGGGGCATAATATGGGGTACAAAGGGAGGTACCCAAGGTAATAGTGTAATAATGGGATGGGCCATAGTAATAAATAAGGTGGTTAACCTGCATCATGTAAGGGACCACAAGTAGTTAGTAATAATGTAATGGGCCCTTGGTATCAATTCGATGGTATGAGGGAACCATGGTAATAACCCATGGTATTGTATGTATGAGGCCTATAAAGAGGTTAGACTCCACATGGAGGAAGGTCAAGGATTATGGTATGAACAAGCATACGCCTTGTGGAGTGTTCTCCTTCCTTAAGGAGTGAATGTATGGTGTTGCCCTACCTTAATGGTTGATCAATGAAGAAACAATTTTTTATTCTATATTTATATCTTGTTATTTCTTCGGTATATTTTTATTTTCATATATTTCCATATCAGAGCTATAACGAGTGGTATCAGAGCACATTCTTTAGCAAAAGTGGAGAATATTTTTCTTTAATTTTTTGCAGGATTTTTGGGGTGGTGAGTTTGCATATCAGATTTGTACTTTTTGGGACAAATCTACAAAATCTAATTGTAGATCTGGATTCCTTCTTAAAAAATACCCGATTTCAAAAAACAATTGGCCAAATCAGAGTTCAGATGAAGGAGATATCGCTGATTTAAAAATCAGTGGTGTTGCAGACAATTTTTTGGGGCAGTGAGTTTCCGGTGTAGATCTGGATGTCCTGGTGCAAGATCTATAAAATTTAATTGCAGATCTGAATTCTTTGTGAGAAAATACCCGATTTAATTAAAAAAAAAAAAAAAAATCAGTCGAATCGGAGTTCGGATGAGGGAGATATCGTTGATTTAAAATCAGCTCTTTTTTTCAGAAATATTGGTGCCGACGGGAGAGTTGCAACGCAGATCTGAAATTCCAGTGCTTGGATCAAGATTTCTAGCACATGGGTAGATGCAAAATGGTTGTTCCATTTCCAAAATTAGGTCATAATAGGGATTCTGTTGAATGTTGATGGAATTGTGGCCATTTCAAATTTTCGCCAAATTTTTTTGTGATGGCAGGCCTAGATCAGAGGAACGTGTATAAATTTGATGGCTATCATCCAGCCAGATGGCTAGCACAAATGGACAAATATTTCAGATTGAATTACATCATGGATGATGAGACTCAACTGGGTGTGGGAAAAATGTACTCGAACCACGAAAGATGGCAATGGTGGCAGTGTCATCAAAAATGCCATCCAAGGACAACTACTTGGCAGATGTTCACAAAAGCTATTCGTGATCACTTTGACCGTAAATCTAACCTTGTGGATAAGCTCACACAGAGAGACACACAGCCTAGCAAAGATTTTATTTTTACAGGAAAGAAGGAAACCAAGCAACCTAAAGGGTTATTTTTTGTTGATATCTCCTTATTGCAGGTTCATGGATTGATTCAGAAAGAGAAGATCATTATTTCTATAAATCCTAGTGGCAAGCATAATTTTATTAAGGCTAATTTGGAAAAAAAATTACAAGTTCCACCAAAACACATTGAACACACATAGGTGGACGATGAGGATGTTCAACTGTATAAGGATTTGAAGATTTCTATGGATAAGTATGTGTTGCATGGTGATTTTTATACTTCAGAGTTGGATAATATGGATGTTGTTTCGGGATATCCTTGGATGGAATCCATGGGCAATATCAATATTAATGTGCAGAAGAAATTCCTGAAACTCTGGTATAAAAAGAAGAAAATTACATTACAGGATATTTCCATCAATAAACAGGTAGAGTCCACAGCGGCTGAAGCAGAAGATGTTCCAGGGACTGACATATCAGATGATGAGCCATTGATGATCGACAATTAAACACAAATAGAGGATGAAGCGGAAAAGGATATAGGTGTTGATACATCAGATGAGGTCTCAGTGGTTGAAGTAATATTGGAAGATAAGAGACCACAGCAGGCACCACAACATGCACTAGATAACAGTCAGGCTCCAGTAAGGGGTGAATTAAAGAAAAAGACACCGTGGGTTAAAACTTAAACATATCATCACCCACATCACCCCGCAAGACAACAACCAACAAGATGGCAACCACTTAGCCACAAGGACAACAATCCCCGTAGGACAGATAGAGAGGAGCGAAGATCCATCTACTACGCATCAACACAGAAGAGCTGCCAAGGTCAACTTCCATCTCAAGCGAGCGAGGGACCAGTGAGATCGAGGGTTCACCTTTCTCTTGGATGGCTAGATGCACGTGCATGGTACCAATGGACTACTCTTTTGAGTAGATCTTATTATTTATGTTCTTCCCATGTTTCGGGTACAAAACATGCTAAGGGGGGTGGAATGTTATATACCTAAGGGGGATAATATGGGGTACAAAGAGAGGTGCCCAAGGTAATAATGTAATAATGGGATGGGCCATAGTAATAAATAAGGTGGTTAACCCATATCATGTAAGGAACCACAAGTAGTTAGTAATAATGTAATGGGCCCATGGTATTAGTTTAATGGTATGAGGGAACCATGGTAATGATCTATGGTATTGTATGTATGAGGCCTATATAGAGGCTAGAGACTCCACATGGAAGGATGTCAAGGATTATGGGGGATAATATGGGGTACAAAGGGAGGTACTCAAGGTAATAATGTTATGATGGGATGGGCCATAGTAATAAATAAGGTGGTTAACCCATATCATGTAAGGGACCACAAGTAGTTAGTAATAATGTAATGGGTCCATGGTATTAGTTCGATGGCATCAGGGAACCATGGTAATGACCCATGGTATTGTATGTATGAGGCCTATATAGAGGCTAGAGACTCCACATGGAGAGATGTCAAAAAATATTGTATGAGTAGGCATATGGCTTGTGGAGTGTTCTCCTTCCTTAAGGAGTGAATGTATGGTGTTGCCCTACCTTAAGGGTTTTGATCAATAAAGAAGCATTTACCTATTTCTCTCTTATTATTCTTGGGTTTATTTGTATTATCTTATATTTTCTAGTTTAGATATATAACACTTAACCTGTTATTAACCGATTACTTTAACTTACCCGTGTAAATCTAGTGATAATTAACAGTATATCTAGCATTCATATAAGTGCACGTGATAAAAAGAATAGTATAAATGTATAAAATGCAATATAAAAGCAGATGCACAGAAATTGGAATCAACTTCTCTTTATTATTCTTCATTCAAGGTTACAGACTCGACACTGTCCTATGCACTCAGCTGCAAGGATCTACACACTCAGTTGCGAACTCTACTAGGCCTCTATGTACTCAGCTGTAGAGCCTCTTCCTACTACTATGACCCAATACCCTTAAACTCTTGCTCGAACCATTCGTATTCATCTATCCCCTTGTTCGCTATCATTACAACTTAGAGCCTCGCTCTATTTATACAATCCCATGGTCCATGGACCATGGGTAGGCCAACATGACATTACATTACATTACAAAACTTAGGGCGTACAACCCTATGACTCAACCTATACTTCACACTCTGCGCCGACAATTCGCTAAGTCTTACAACATATTTGACCAAAACTTACGCTTTAAGGCCCAAAACGTGTTATGGGTGGATTCCATGCCGAACACCATGTAGTGGAAAATCTATAATGTCCTCAGGAAATACATCCTAAAATTACTGAAAAATTGGGTACCTTCTCAACACATCTACATCCTCAACCTCCTTACCCTTGTCACTAGAAATGTGTATTACAAACATCACACAACATTTTCTGCAACTACGCTTAGCCTACATAGCAGTAACCATCCTCACTGATGTAATATTCTTCTTCCCTTGAAAAGTCATAATCTCCCCACTATCATTCACTTTGGTTCTGTGAAGGTATATCCAATCCATACCCAAAAGCATAATATATGATCCCAATGGAAATACATTCAAATGTGTTGTTGTAGGCATACAATTTAACTCAAACGCACAAGCTCTTACCCAATGGTGAACTCGCTTCTTTGTACCTGTAGCGAACTGTACCATATAATATTCCACATGCAATTCTTTTCTCAAATAACACTTATCCACCAGGTCAGGATTAATATAACTATAGTTACATCTAGGATCAATCGAAATAGAAACAACTTGATCACAAAGCTTACTGTTCATCTCAATGATCGATGCCTGATGATCTGCCTACTTGTGGTCCATAGATGCATAGATCCAAAGAATGTTATGACCAAAAGCACCAATTTTATGTGTCTCCTAAGTACTATAAATCTAGGGTCTACCACCACTGTGATACTGAGGAAATCCCACTTACAATGATCCATACCATATATCCAGCACTGCAATGATTCCCTACCACTACCTCTAGCTTGCTGCTCTCCACGTCCCTTTGTAGCTGTATTGAATCACTTATAAGGAAGTGAATTTTCTTTCTCACTTGAATCTTGAGGTATTCCCCTCTTTGGTGGTCATTTTCCTTTATCTTTCTCATTTCTTTTTGAGACATGTTTGGGCTTAACTTTGCACTTTGGCTTCTCATAACAACGCTTCAAATTTCGGATGGCCTCCTCCAATGATCTAGGCTCAAAGAACTCAATCTGGTCTATGTATGAAACTGCTAGTCCACTGATGAATCTCTAAAGCTTGGCCTTCTCGTCCTTGAGGCAAGGAACATATCTCAACAACTCCAAAAATCGGTTAGTATACTAATCATCTGCGATAGAACCTGATCATGATCAACATGATGAAATGAAACATGCACATGGAATGCAAGTGTAAGAGATGAACATGAAACAACATGTATGCATGACCAAGCACCTTCACCCAAGGAGAGTGTAACCATGCTCTGATATCAATTTGTAACACCCCCTCCTCCAAGGTCCACCCAAGCAACCAAACAGCTGGGGTAAACATGCGATGAGAAAGGTTACTATAAGGGATTCGACTTCCTTGGTGACCTTAAGAAAATGGAATTGACAAAACATATCAAACAAACCCATACACATCAATAACAACACCCTTAGGAGACATGTCAGCCACCCAGACATCCTGTCCCTCTGTACGACTAATGATTTAAGCCTTTTAACACCTGGTCTCTCTCATGTTATAGGCATGACAACATTCAACAACTAAAAGTCTCTCTCATAGGCATATGTGGCAATGATTCTGTACTTTTCTCAACAGGCCTGTTCTGGAAACCCCGCGATTTGAGCCACTTTTCTAGCCTAGAATCTTGTCTCTACCCAAAACTTGCTACAACCTTAAGAATCCATCAAATAGATGATGAAAATGCTAATAAATCAAAAAGCAACCTCAGGACTAGGCCTGAGCATCCCCAACCGGGACTGACATTCTGTTAAGAATTTGGCATCAATGGAACTTATAGGTCTAGAATACAAGACATAGCATAAATGACTAAAAGAACTTATGAAACATAACTAGAAGGATCGCCTCCTTTTCCATTGAACTATTATATCATTAATTAGGTCTTGCATACATCCATTTAACAATTACAAGTAAATACATGAATTAACAATGGCATGAACAAGTCATTTAACCATGCTTATAACCACCATATAACCATATAAATATCATAGATATGAAAACAATTAAATCTACATATAAACCAATGCAAAAGTAAGAGAACTTAGCTTTTCTTTTTAATCATAGGAAAATCCCACGAGGTTCGGGATTTCCACGTACCATTCAACCATAGACATGGATGAACCAAATTTGTCTCTCAACGAGTCACCCCCGTGGCATATTCCAAGCATAAATGTGGGATCTCATAGAACAAACAATCCAAGAACAACCAAGGGATTCCATAGGTTATACCACCTCCACCCTCACCAAACCGTGATCACATAAAAATTGGTGCTCCAATCACAACCGAACCGAACTTGGAATGCTATCTAGAATCCATCACTATCCTTGAGGAATTTTCCATATCCTTGTCTCTCAAGCTTTACCGCGATCTAATCACGTATCACTAGGCCCTAAACTAAGACAAGTCTCTCAAGCTTTACCATAATCTAAACCTGGATCACTAGGCTTTAAATCAAAACTTCTCCCTCAGGCTTTACTATGTATCCCGCCAAAACTGGTCAATGGATTCCTAGGCCTTTGGGAATGAACCTTGAGACCACCTCCGCCATGAATTCTGAAATCCATCCAGTAAACCAAAGCTCAAAACCGAGATAAACATCTCAACAGCATGGAATCCGGAAAAAAGTAAAGGCTAGGCTAAAAAACACTATCATAACCTGCCAAAACCATGCCACTGATAGCAATAGAACCATACACTAACATGCAAAATCATGCATGTCCAAACCAGCTAGGAAATCACACATGAAAAAGTTTACCTGCAATTATTCCTACTAAAATTTCTTGATCCTTCTCTTCTTTCTTGATCCTTTCTTTCCTTCCTTTCCCTTTGCTTGCTTTTCCTTTCTTGATCCAAAGCTAGAGTGCTCTAAGAAAACTCTAAGTGACCAAGAGTGAGAGAGACAGAGAATAATGACACAGCTCCAAACTTGAACTGAAAAAAAAGTTAGTAGAAGCTTTCCCACTGATCCTCAAAAGAATTTTTATTAATGAGGTCTCTAATTTCTTCATTTTCCATTATTTCCTTCAATGTCCTCCTCACATGTAACTTGTGACCTTTCACTTTACTTTTCTCCTAATTTCCTTTAGTTTCATAAATAGATGTGCCAAAAATGTCATTTTTTCTTTTAATTCCTTTTCCCTAGACTTTGCCAATTTTCTTCAACTAAAACACACATTAAGTGATGCCCACTAGGATATCTTTGCCCGACGTTCAGCTTGGAATAAGTGTCCCTTAACCGTGGTCTCTTTTTCCTTTATTAACTTTTATTACATGAACTTTTCACCAGGGTTGTTATAGTTTTATTCCTAAAAAATAAGTCCTTTTGGATTTCTTTATAGTTTACTATATTGGGTTTCTTAATGGCATACATTACACACATTCTATTGTACCTGTATTTAAATAGAATTCATATTTCCGGAATCACTTCATTGCATTCATATACCACTGAGGGTTTCAATGTACACTACTGTTTTATGGAGAATGAATGATATACTTATGCTATGGCATTTTAATTGGTTCCATGGAACAATGTATATAGTTTATAAAAATATTTACTCTTTTCTTTAAATTCAAATCAATATGACTCAATTGTGCTTATGTTTACTTCTATACATGTGGATGGAAAACATAATTTTCTCACAATTTCTTTTACTTTGTAAATGAGACTTATGCATTGTGCTCTATGTTGATTTCCTATTGGGTCCAAATTTTCGACTCTTAAGATTTTCTTTGCTTTAGTAAGTAAGAGGGTCTCCTATGATAGTGAAATATGGCCATAGAGCTCTTACTAGGGCTCAATTTTTGGTTTTTGTCATCTTAATACATCTCAGCTCACACCCAGTCATATCTTAGGTGATTAATTAATTTGGCTCTCCTTGCATGCTTCTATATGTGTATGTATCATTGTACATGCTTGATTATTTAGATCAGATTCGTTAAACTAACTTGTAGAATTCCTCTACGCCCCTACACCTGGGTGTCTCAACCAGAAGAAACTCCTAGTCGTGTAGGGTAATGGTCATGTTGGTTTGTATGGCAACCATTCCCAGTTTATAATTTTTGGCCTCATGTTTCACTCCACTGACAGAATCTAGTATAGTTCAGTAATGCTCGAGTAATAATAACTTGGGTAATTTTCTTTCATTCCTTTTTGTATTTTTCCTTGACTATAGTAACTATGATAACATATCCTTCACCCAATTTCCTAGCGGTCAGGGTATCTTTGTCCTATGCAAATATAATCAGTTACCGTTATCCATGACTATTCTGTATACAGGTAACATATATTAACTAAATGGACGCATGCAGTAATGTATACTATACAAATGAATAACCAATAGAAATTCCTAGGAACAACATGCAAATAGATTGTCACATATAGTAATGTATACTTTATAAATAAATAACAAATAAAAATTACCAAAATTTAAATAAATAACATGCAACGCTAGTTTCCTATATATCGTTATTTGCATAACATAAATTAACCACGAAAATTTCCATTTCTTAGCCATTCAAGTTATAAATTTAACGAGTTACATGACTTAAAAAATTTGTAACTAATAGTGAACAAGAAGACCTCAATGCATCAAAATTATTTGCACATATCACCAGCATAAATTTTCTAACCAAACAATAAATGAAATGTCTAACCATGTATTGTCTGGAATTCACTTAGGAAAACCACTATCCACCCAACCTTGAACTACTACCGCCAGTTCCCCACGAGCCAAGACCTTCTTGCCAATGAATCCACACCCTTGATGATTCTATTCAAGGTGTTTGTATGCCTTACTTCCCTAGTAGATTTTTGCTTAGCAGTGTCCCGCTTTCTAGGGTCTTCCAACCTTAATAGCCTACTCTTTTCTATTTCTTTTTCTTTATCAAAAAAGGTACCTTCCCCTTTTTCTTTAAAGACCGCCTTTTTCTCCCACAATGCTTTATTCACCCTTACTCGGTGTTTTTTCCTACACTGAGTGATTTAATAGATTTTCTCTCCAATCATATTAAATTTGATTTATCAACTCCTAGGGATTTTTAGGAGTGATTTTAAGGGAAGGTTTGTCTTGATTTTATCCATCAACCTTGGTTTCTGGATCTTGGCAATAATATATTTAATTCCAGTGTTTATTTCCCAAGTAATTTCGAGTCTTGTCATTTTCGTTAATAAAATTCATTATTACATAATCATAATTTATTGTTTATTCTAAGTCTAGTTCAACATAAAAATAATTCAATCTAAAAAGATATTTACATAGAAGCAAAGGGGTACTACAACAGAAGAATGGAAGAAAATGTACCTTCATCATAGCAAGAAAGGTGTGTAGAATTATTTGTCTTGTGTAGATATCCCTTTTGAATTCAATGATGTGTCATCTTCCCATCCTATCATAATGACCTTATTGATTAAATACCTCCATATTTCAACTATTGAATCAAACATGTCATTGGAATGGTATTTCTCTCAAATTTGTATAACATAAAATAAGTTCCTTTGCAAATCAAGAAAATAAAGAACATCATTCAAAAGAAATTCTAGAATCCAAGCCTAACTATGCTAATTCCTGTCCATTTAAAAATTACATTGTGCCCTTTACATTGTCATATAATAAGATAAATAAATGTTTTGAAGCATAGTGTAGAAAGTAGCATTATCATTAAATGTTAAGAAACCAAACATCTCTGTAGGAATCAAATGAACGTTTCAACAAATCTTCACTTATGTTAATATTGCAATGAGAAACAACTAGATGATCACATTCATGTGATTGAATTTAGTTTTCATTTTGTTCTTGTCTGTTTTTAATCTTCTCCCATGGATCTTTGCATGTCTTTTACCACATTGAACACAATGAAAATCAGACCTCTCACCTTGATTGTTCCCATCCCCACCTTTTTCATTCTTATTTATGCATCCTATCTTGCTATCTTCTTCTCTAGAAGAATCATATGATTGATTCTTCTCTAACTAGATGATCACATTCATGTGCTTTACTTTAGTTTTCATTTTGTTTTTTTTTTTTTTTCTAATCTTCTCCCATGGAGATTTGCATCTCTTTTACCACATTGAACACAATGAAAATCAACGTGAAACATTGAACACAATGAAAATCAAACCTTTCACGTTGATTGTTCCCATCCCCACCTTTGTCATTCTTATTTCTACATCCTATCTTACTATCTTCTTCTCTAGAAAAATCATATAATTGAGTCTTCTCTTTTTGAACGAGGAATACAATCTCTCCATTGGGCTCAAAAAATTTCCACACCAAGAAGCTTTGATATATTTAATACGATGACCTACTCCACTTATAGTTGATGCATCTAATAGGATGACGTACTCCACTTATAGAAGCATAAGTTTCTTTATCTTTATTTATCCATATAGAAAACTCCTTATTAACCATAGGTTTGATAGGTTTGTTATTATATCATAAAAATAATTAAAGATAAAAATATACTCTACTCTCTTATTTTTTTCATGACATTTTGGATTGTTCTGTCTGGCCATGAACATCAGACCAATAATTAATATAACAGTGATTTATAAAAAAAAATTAAAAAAATAATAGAAAGTAGTCCACGTGGGGATATGGAATAACAATTTCAACAATAAATTTGATGATCTTCACCATAACTCGAATACAAACTTCTACATCAATTCTCAGGTTTCAAAGGATGTCAATGGTCTTGGAAATATGCCAATGCTCAAACATCAATTCTCCGGTTTTAAAGGATATGCCAATGCTCTTGGAAATATGCCAATACTCAAATTCGCAGGTTTGAAAGAATAGGTCAATGGTATTGGAAATATGGCCATGCTCAAATTAGATGGCTAAAGTCCCATACTTTGACATGCCAAGCTTTCCAAACCTCAGTTTGCTTTAATTCAGGTCCTAAACCTCGTTTGCTTCAATCCATGACCTAAGTTTCACATGAGAAATGGGAGCCAAGTTTTCAATTGTATCGGTAAATGAAATCTGGAGCCCCAATATATCTCCAAGAACTGTACAATCCTTCAAAACAACGCAGAATTGTTGAGAGATGACTGAACTAGAAAGCATTGCCAAGGATTACAGAGCTTCCGTGCTTGGGATTGGTCCCCTGAACTGCGTGCACGTTGAAATGGGGTTATTTCACTTTATGTTCGAACATTTTTCTCTTCGTACACTAGCCACCTTCGCTTTATTCGATCCAACTTAATAATTAGATGTAAATCTCAATGAATAAACACAGTACTTTCATACACAAGAATAACTCATTTCAATGAATAAACACAGTACTTTGATATACAAGAATAACTCATTTCAACGCGACCATTTCATTTGCATTTCATTTAGAAATATATCAAACAGAAAGATTTTTCAATTACGATGGATTTGGGGTGCGTATGAGAGATATTGATAGGGATCCTATTTTCCTTCAATCCGCAAAGATAATCTATATCAAAGTGATAATGCAGCAAAATCCATTATGTTAACGTCAATCAATTATTCGAGATTGGGTTTATCGCTGACGAAATCCACTATTCCGAAAAAATATATAATTTAACTTCAACATTTCACAAATTTTTTTCTTCCAGAACACCTAAATGTTGTCCAATTACATGATACGAAAAGTAGTCTAAACAGTAATATATTATCCTAAGGAAACAGAGGTTGAAATAACGGAAAAACAGTTCGAAGAAAAGTAGATTTTGAAAGGCCTACACACATGAGCATTGAGCTCTCTGCTATACTTGTACAGACATCATCAGTAGAAAAACAGTTCCTCGAAAAGTACACTTTGAAAGGTTTGCACACATGAGCAGGAAACTCTCTATTCGACTTGTACAGATATCATCGGTAGAGTCCCCACGAGTGATTCACAACAGTGAACCCGCCGTCAACGACAAGGTTATGCCCACTAACATATTTAGACTCATCGCCGGCCAGGTAGAGACCCGCCTCCGCAATATCCTCTGCTTTAAGAGTGTGTCCTTGTAAATTTGCAATACTGTCGCAGAAGCCCTCCATGGCAGCCTTATCCTTTTCAGAAATTGACGAGGCGTCCCCTTGTTTGAAATACTGGACTGCAAGAGCCGTGGCCACGCCATAAGGGGAAACAGTGTTCAATCTGATCCCGTATTTGCCAAGCTCGGCCGCGCCGTTTTTAGTCAATCCAAGGATTGCGTGCTTGGAGGCTGTGTAGGAGTAAGGAGCAGCTCCCCCCAGAATACCCGCCACGCTGGTTGTAGAGATGATGCACCCCTTCTTCCGCGGGATCATCACGCGCGCGGCGTGCTTAATGCCGTGCATCACTCCTTTCACGTTTACGTTCATCACGCGATCGAATTGCTCCATATCATACTCTGCTACGCTTTTCACCAAAAAGCTGTCGTTAGTTCCAGCGTTGTTGTACATAATGTCGAGTTGACCATACTTATCCATAGCCAGATCCACAGCCGCGCTCACGTCTTCTTCTTTGCTGACATCACAGTGCACATAAGTTGCCGCAGCTGGAGAAAGGGATTCCGCAAGCTTTCTGCCTACTTTCTCTGCAACGTCTGCGATTATGACTTTCGCTCCGTGCTTTGCGAACAGCCGAACAATGGCTTCACCTATGCCCGCTGCCCCGCCCGTTACTATTGCAACTTTCCCTTCCAATCTGCTACCACCATGCAATTCATCAAATTAAAAGATCATATATAGTTTCAGAAAATTATTCTTAACAAATTGCAAGCAACGAAAAAAAAGAGAGATATTATGAATGCACAGTGCGACTTGTTCTCATGTTGCAATTACCGTCGCTCTCCATTGTTGCTGAGACTACGAACAGAAGCAACAGATGGATTAGCCTGTCCGTTAGACTCCATTGTTCGATTGGGCAGCGAAATTGAAATTGATCGATTAGTCCGTAGCTGCTGCCTCTCGATGCTGCAAAATAAAGTAGGGACAAGTTATAGAAGAAGCTGGATGGATGTGTATTGTGCGGGTAGTGAGCCTTATTTATACCCTCGAAGATCAAGCTTTGCAGTTAATTGCGTGCAAATTTCTCGCTGAATATGGCTCGTCACATCCAATTTAATATTTCAGCCAATTATTCAATAGGTTATAAGTCGTAGTTCCCATTCACGTGTTTGACAAAACGAAAGATTCCATGGCAACTCGCTCATGTATTGGACAGCCAGAGGTTGCACTGAAAGGTGCAAAACTCTCCAGACCGGACAGAAGATGATGTCAGCAAACTATTAACGTATCGTGGTCAGAAACACATGGTTTGACTGACTGAAATATCTATGCACGAGATTGAATCGATGCATTAATGTGAACCATTCGATTAGAAATACATATATTATTAAGAAAGAATCTTGAATCTATGCACGAGCTGGAATCTATACATTAAACTATTACATAATATAATTAAGATTTAACTGAAACTTGAACGACTCGGCCAAGCCGGTTAGACGGATGATGTCATCCAACTAAATTTTCGTAGTAAGAAAACGTCGACCGATTTACTTATAAGGCGTTCCTTTTGATAAGAATTTATTTAGCCTATCTATTATCATTCTCTTTTGTTGGATTATATGTTAGATGATTAGAGGATGTTCAGTGGTCGACCGATTTACTTATAAGGTGTTCTTTCTGATAAGAATTTCTTTAGTCTATCTATTTTCATTTTTTTTTATTGGATTATATGTTAGATGATTAGAGGATGTTCAGTGGTTTGATCAAGTGAAGATAGGTAGTTGGAAGGAAGGGTTATTAAACTTTAATTCCTTTGCGCTGTCTTGTTGTATCTTTTCTTACTCCAAGGCTAGAATGCATGAGGAAGGAAACAACTTACAGTTAATTGTTCTAGGTCAACAAGAACCATTCTAATTCTATGAAATTTCCAAGCACAATCCCCACAAAATAGGTTCATATTCTAATGTTGCCCTTTTGTCCCTTCTTACTTGACGACTGGAATGCGTGAGGAAGGAAACCACTCAAAGGAAATTGTTCTAGGTCAAGAAGAATCATTCCATCCCTATGAAAATTCCAGGCACAATCCCCATAGAAGAGGTCTATATTATAATGTCTACCCTTTGATTTTCAATGGACAAAGATAATTTGGATTGGAATATGGATTGTTGCGGGAAGAAACAAATGAGATGATACAAAACAGTCGCTAAGATTGTCGTTGGGGCTAGAGTTCTCTATTCTATCAATTTAAAGGTTGGGGAACTGCAGTTTTTCAAAGGAAAATTCCTCACAGGTTATGAGAAAAGCCTCTTAAAGGAGTAAATAGGGGATTTGAAGGAGATCTTCACAAGGTTTGATCTCAACTCAAATCGAAGCTCGACATAGATAGAGCTGGGGGGATTTATGAGATCTCTGGGATTAAAGCCCAATGGAGATTAGATAGATGCCCTCATAAAACATGTGGACACAAATAACAATGGGATGATAGAGTTCTTGGAACTAGTGAGCCTAATCTCCCCCTTTGTAACGATAGAGGTCTCTAACAACCAGGAGTAGCTCATGGAGCTCTTCTACTCCTTTGAAAGGGACGACAATGGCTACACCATGGTTTTGGAGCTCACGCAGTCCATAGCCAAGATGGGCTACACCCTGTCTTTTTGAGAGTTCACAGATGATTTGCAAGGTCGATATAGACGGGGAAGAAAGAATAATCTTCGCAAAATTCAACGTTGTTGCCACTTCAGCTTCGGTCGATTACCTCAAAGCACCTTTGATGTAAATAAAAATAGGGTTTGTGTTTCTGTCTCTATACATATCTGCATTTCATAACTTGTAATTATTATGTTATATGGTAGGAAATTTGTTTTATCTTACCATTATTTTGTCGATTTCTATGGGCTAGGGTAGAATTTTGGTCCATTGTTAAATTAATTTCAAATATTGTTATGTTACAGTAGGTAGGCCTAGGGACAAAGAACCAATGATTTATTCTCTATCAATCTTGAGTTGCCCACTTCCTTTTGTGACAACCCTTACGAAAATTCCATGTAAAAATATATAAATACCACGGATGATGGGACACACATTCCAAGATGAATGGTGGGAAAGACATCCTAGGGGGTGTTCATTTGGTTGTTTATGGCTAAGGAAATTGGCAAAGGCAATGGCTAAGGCATTAAAGAGGCAAAAAGGTATTTTGGCACATTTATTTATGAAAATAATGGAAATTAGGAGAAAAGGAAAGTGAAAGGTCACATGTTTGATGTGAGGAAGAAATTGAAGTAAAATAATGGAAAATTAAGAAAATAGAGGCATCATTAATAAAAAGGCTTCCGAGGATCAGTGGGCAAGACTTGGTTAGTTTAGCTTTGGAGCTCTCTCGTTACTCTCTCTCTCATACTCATGGACACTTAGAATTTTATTGGAGCACTTTGGCATTCGAGAAAGAAAGGAAAAGAAGGCAAGCGGAAGCAAAGATCAAGTAGGGAAAGGCAGGATCAAGAAGCTACAACAACCTTCATTGCAGTTATCAATTTGCATGTGTACTTTCCTTGCTAGATTTGGCACGCATGGGATCGAATGAGTATTTTCTTTGCTAGATTTGGCATGCATGGGATTGCATGTGTTTATTTTCTACCATGGCATGGGTCTTGCCAAGTGTGACAATATTTTAAGCCTATCCTTGGCGTTTCCTGATAGCTTTGATGAGGTGGGTTCTCTCATGCATTTTGTGGGGGATGGTCGAATTGGATTCGAAGCTAAGTGGGGTGTGTCTCCGAATTGACAAACACATGGTGGTAGTGGTCCCTGAACCAGACTAAGAATGCATGAAGCCACTAGCCTAGTAACCCTTGAACTGGATTATGGGTTGCGGTAAAGCCAGATTATGTGCCTCGGTGGGCCAAGGAATCCTTGCCGGTGAATGGCGGGATATACAATAAAGCCAAGAGGTGGATTTTCTCTCCGTTGGACCTAGTGATTCTGGGATGGAATGCACGGTAAAGCCTAGAGAGTATGTCTCAGTGTAGGGCCTAGTGATCCCTGGATCAGATTGCGGATGCACGGTAAAGCCTGAGAGACTAGGAGGCACTCAAATTCCTCACGGTGTAGGCAGAGAACTCTAGTGGCATCCATATTAATTGGTGTTTTTGAGGTGTTCTATGATTCCCACATTCATGCTTGGAATATGGCACGGGGGTTATTGGCTGAGCAGAGACTTGGCTCAGCTAATCTATGGTCGGGTGGAATGTAGTAGTTCCATCACTAGTTGGTTCATTGCATTTATTAATGAAAAATTCATTCCATTGATTTTCACGTGCAAATGTACTATATATATGGATTTTGATGGCTGATATGTTTATTGTATTTATGTTCTTATTATGTTTTTTATATGCACATTTACCCTGTACGGTGTTACAGAATGGTATCAGAGTTTCCAAGTTCAAACGCTTGGACTGGATGGGCTCTATCATAAGTGAAATGAAGAACACAGGTTAAATTTTAGACCTTTCTGTCATATCTATTATAAATTTTCTTATGTGGCATATTAGAAGTTGAAAATTTGTCCATATTGAAGGTAAATTCCATTGATAATGTGGTGAAACGTTCAGATATTGGTTCTCAATACTTTAGGAATTATGATTCTGGGAAGATGACCTTCCTGAATGCACCTTTAAACAGGTCATGTTGGAATTTTTGAAATAACGTATTTTCTGTAGGCTTTCAGAAGCTGAAAATTTGTCCACATTGGGGGGACATACCACTAATTCTTTTGTAGAAATTTCAGATATTGGGTCGCAATATTTTAGGAGATATGAGTAGAGAGAGTCGAGCCTTATGAATTCTCCTAAAATCAGGCCTCAAACAGGTCAAGCTGACATTTCTGTTATAACTTTTCTTCTGGGCACTCTCAAGAGCTAAATGTTTTCCATAATGAGGGGAAATCCCATTGATATTGTGATAAAAATTTTAGACATTTATTCACTATAGTCTAGGAGATATGACCAGTGGAAGTCGAGATTTATGGATACTCCTAGAATTGTCCACCAAATAGGATTGTGTTGGTATTTTTGTTATAACTTTTCATCTATGAATTCAGAGAAGTTGAAACTTGAAACATAGTGAGCTAAAATACCACTGGTCATATGGTTTAGTTTCCATAACTTTTTCTACTACAGTTTTAGGATATATGCATTGAATCATTTTCTATATTAGTTTGCATGCAAAGTGTTTGATGAAATGTTTAAATGGTTCAATGATTAATTTAATACAAACTATTTGATAAAATGCCCCAATGAGTATGTTGTTTGTGTTGGGTGTGGAGCATGATTATTTAGAGGTCTTTGTTTCAGTAGGATGTATACTCGAGGAAGATTGTACACCCCTGCACGAGGGGGGGTGCGGGGCCTAGCGGGGGTTCGGGGTAGCGCCCCCGAAGCTAAAACAGATGTAAAATTGCCTTGTAAAAGTATAGTAATTTCTAGGCAATCTAGGCCATTCATTAGGCAGATGATCTGATGTTAGAACTTATGTTTAGTTTAGGGTTTTTTTCCCTAGAAGGAAACCCCTCTCTTTGTATGAAGGTATTGTATTGAGGCTGTGTAATAGATGTGTATTCTCTGAGCGAGAACCAAAGAGGTGAGACTGTGAGAGAAAACAGAGGATATTACAGTGGATCTGTTGTAGGTTGTGTCTCTTCATTTTGCTGGATAATAGAAAGGAAGGACTGGCTATTCGAGGTGGGTGTAGCCCAAATTAGGTGAACCACGTATATCTGTGTTTTTCTGATTTTATGCGTTTATGTTTTTCTGGATATTATATGTCTTGCATTTCTATGTCATATGTATAATTTTTCTAATAGTTTGTGGTTGGGGATAGTATTGATGTGTAATAGTATTATTGTAGTTGATATATGCTTAGTTGTGTACAAAGAGTTTGCTATATTAGTTTGCGTGTTAAGTGTTTGAAGAAATTCTTACATGCAAATGTAATAGTATAGTAGTTGTTTGAAGAAAAATGTAAAAGTATGCTAATTGTTTGAAGAAAATGTTAATTTTTTGGATGGGATAGTATTGTAGTATGATAATATGGATGTAGTGGATCTATGCCTATTTGCATGCAAATAATTTGAAGAGTTGCATGTAGGGAATATGAAAGGTTTCATGCAAGGAATTTGAAAAGTTGCATGCAAGGAAATGGAAAAGTGACATGTTTTAAGTTATTATGTTATAAGTGGAATAAGTGCAATGTTTTGACCTAATATCATACAAAATGTATGAGAAATGAAAAATCAATTTCTTTTAAAGTGTGGCTAAATTTAGTAGAGCTTTGGAGATCCCATTTCCGTAATGGACATTGGAGATCCAGCCATTATAGTAACTTCCTCCTTCTACTTTAGTGTGGACCATGGATAGTAAGGGGGTATGATTATAGGTTATTAATATTGGTGAATTCTGATTTCAAATTAATAGACATGATGTCTTGATTTTTGGAACATGTGACTGACTGTGTATGAATTATATGTCACTTACATGTTGATTTCATGATACCTACTTACATCCTTATATGTTAGGTTGCATTTTAGAATATTTTGATTACATGTATCAGTCTTGTAGGTTTATTGCAAGAATTGATCGCATATGTTCGACTACATGTAGCTATGCATATTGGTAGTTGGTTTGGCATTGCTTATGCATATTGTTGGTTGCATGTGGCAATGTGTACAATGGAGTAATGGTTTTTGTTATGCATGTATGGCCATGGCTATGATTATGCATGTATAGTAGGTCAAATATGCCTTGTGAAGTCATGGTATGCAAGTTAGGTCATC
This sequence comes from Pinus tabuliformis, assembly GCA_031772625.1. Lineage (NCBI taxonomy): Eukaryota > Viridiplantae > Streptophyta > Pinopsida > Pinales > Pinaceae > Pinus > Pinus tabuliformis. The sequence goes on along the minus strand of CM062807.1, from coordinate 1,071,517,836 downwards.
ATAGTGCTATTGGATGTTATGATGCTAATGTGTTGGCTGAGATAGAGTAGGAGATGCAGATCATCATAATGAGGTTGTGGCATTTCACTTTGGGGTAACAACAAATCGTCATACAAGTATTCTATGTTCGGCATGCAGGTATGTAAGTTAAGGATTTTTATATGCATTAGGCTTATATACATTAGGTTTATGTACATGTATTTTGATGTTATGGTTACATTCATGATAGATGTTGCTTATTTAGTGTAGATATATGCACATGTGTCAGATAATCAAGAATGATAGTAACCTATAGTTGTATATATTGCTATTGTTGTTTTATATTAGATAACCTCATGATTATGTTATATGTTGCTGATGAGTATGTTATAGGTTAACTTGTTGATTGTTATATGAAAGTTTGCTTGATCATTCGGTTTTATGTTGTTGATGAGCATGATATATCGTTTATTGTTGTTATATGTTATTAACTTGATCATTATGGTTATTTCATTGAGATATTGATGTTATAATTTGGATTGGTCATATGCGTGATGGTTATGTTCATTGCCTTAAAGATCTTGATGTTATATGTATTGTGTTAACCTGGTTTGACCTATGCAGATGGTTATGGTTGCGATATTCTGGTATGAACTGACATATTTTTGAGATGGTGTCATACTAATATAGATTGAAATTTCATATGTGTGAATAATAATTTTGTATGAGTTTACAACGTGAACATGTTAGTTAGATATTGGTATGGATATAATTATTTTATGAGTGCTTGAGTTGACATGTTGTAAACTTATATCTCGCTAACTAGATTGATTATGCATTCAAGATAGCCTCCCCTGAGGTACACTAAGGTATGAGTTTTATTATGTATTATACTTGGTGTTTCATAGTTGATTACATCATCTATTTGGTATTTTGAGCATTTGGTGCCTATTAGGTCATATAATTGATTTATTTAACATTGTATGTTTGCGAGTTGGTTGAATGTTTGATGAATTGCATAATATGAGTATGTGTTCCAATTATTTTGTTTTAAGATGATTTTACTAACATATATGTGTTGAGACAGTTGATATATACTTGAATGTAGTTGATAGTTGTAGCATTATGTCTAATGACTATGGATTATGACATTATTATTTGTAAAATTTTATTTCAATTTGATAAATATGATTGTCTTGATATTTGGAACATGTGGTTGACATGTGTGAGCATGATGTAGGGATTTTCATGGAAAGAGAGGTTGCCATGAAATCTTGAAGAAGGCTCATGTTGAGCTTTCCCTAGGAACCATGGGGATTGAGTCATGGTGTCAGCCTTGTGATTTTTGTCTTTTGAGCTTGATTTTCGGTTTCGTTTATGTCTGGTGCAAGGCCTTGCCACTTTGTTGTAGTGTCATACCGTTATGGGCTTTCATGGTCTTCTTCATGGTTTCTTCTTGTCTTCTCTTTTATTGTTTTGAGTCTTAGGAATTGGTTGGGAAAGAGGAAACTTGATGGAGATCGGGGAGAGCTGTGTGGTACCCAAAATGTAATGTAAGATTCACATGAAGCTCGGTGCATGAGTAAGCACAGTGGAAGTTAAGGCTATCTCAGTCAATTGGAATGGTTGGGTCCATTGTGGTAAATGGACGGTAGTAGTATATTCATGAAAAAAGTAATAGGAAAAGGTAAAGTAAATGGATTTGAGGCGTCATATGCCTTGGCTATGTTGCGAATTGTTGTTCTCAATGTTGTGCATGTGTTGCAAGAATAAAAGAAGTTCTTTTAACCTTGACCTTATGTTATCTGGAAATTTTGTTATGATCATGATTATGTTGATGTTTAAATATGTATACATGTATGTATGCATGTATGTCATTGTCTAACAGGATCATGATTGTTTTATGCTAATGTTTATATATGTACCTATGTATCCATGTATCTATGTTACAGTCTGAGAGTGTTGTCAGGGATCATTATTGTGGAGGAATAATTGCTTATGTAGGAGAACAACATGAAGAGGTTCCTGGTATTATGAGGAATCAATAGGGAAGAGTAGTCATGACAAATATACAAGGTCAATATCATGTGGATATGATTTGATATTGTATACTTGTATTATGCCTATGTCTATGTTATGACAGGTAATGTTGAAGGATACATCAGCAAGGTGAAAGGAGTATGGTCTGCGACATGCTAGGATAAGCATGGATGACATACCAGAAGTAAGGTTTCTTGGTAAGGACAGTGTGGTTTTGGATGTGTGGTACTATTGTTGAGCATACGTTGTATATGTTGTAAATGTTGTATATATGATGTGTGCATTTGTGGTGTTTTGTATACATAGCATGTGTACATGTTATTTATGAAATGTTATGTACAAGATGGTACAAATAGGGTCGTGTGAATATTGCATGTGGGGTGTTGTATACACATTGTACTGTCTTCATGATGTATATTCGGTGTGTGTGCATATGGTGCTCTGTGCATGTTGGATATGCAGTGCTATGTACAGATAATTCTATGTACATGTTGGGAATGCAATGCTATGTACAAGTGGTGCTACGTGCATGTTGTACATGTGGTGCTATGTACATATGGTGTGATGTGCATGATTGTACGAGTGGTGCTATGTGCATGTAGTGTTGTGTACATGTTGTACAAGTGGCGGTGTGTACATGTTGTACAAGTGGTGTTGTGTGCAGGTGATGATGTGTACATGTCTTGCATGTGGTGTTGTGTACATGTGGTGTCGTGTACATGTTGTGTGTGTGGTACTGTGTACATATTATATTGTGTACACATTGTGAAAGTGGTGTGGTGTACATGTGGCATTGTGTACACGTTGTGCAGGTGCTGTCATGTACATGTGATGTTTTTAACATGTTGTGCAAGTGGTGCAGTGTATAGGTGGTACTGTGTACATGTTGTACATATGGTACTAGTGTACATGTGGTATTGTGTGCATATCATTTATGTTGTATTACGGGCATGATGTATTATGTATATGCATCATGTAGTCATGGTATTGTGGTTTGCGTACTTGTGCGATACTCTGTGTAGGTACATGCATTGGGTGGTATTTCACATCGGGTATAGATGGATGCATTGTATTGTATACACTAGGTGTAGGTGTAAGTGTTGTATGTCAGGTGTAGATACATGTATTGCATGGTGTGGTATGTCGTGTGGTTGTATGTGTGTGATGCACACTATGTGTCTATGCACATGGTTTAGGAGAAGGCACTAGGTGTTTGTCGAGCGTAGAAACCGATCCATAGTGCGTATGTAACAAAGAAAAATGGAAGAAATAAGGATCGGTGAAGGATGAGTATCAGTATGTTATTCCAGTTTTACTATGCATGTGATTTATGATTTTGATATATGATGACTATATGTGATCTATGATTTTTTTTATGATGGTTACATGTGATTTTTATCTATGATGGTTGTGTTTGAACTAACCTGAAGTGATATCTTCATATATCTTGATTTGGTCAAGTATGCTAGTTTGACTTGTTGTGATAAGAAGTGAATAGGATTGCAAATGTACCTTATTGACAAGCTACCAATGAGGTATGATGCGAATTTATTTCAATTATTATAAATCTAATGGAATTTATGTGCTTGGTACATGAATAAATGAAATTCTTAGTTGGGTGGTTGAAAACAACTGCAAGAATTAGCAATAACAACAAAGGAATTGGAACATGCAACAACATGCTGGTAAAGTATTGAGGAGTACGGCCATTGTGGGGCACTCATACCCAATAGTGTCCATTGATTTCCATGAGCATGCTATGACCGATATGGTAGCTTTTAGGCAATTATATTCCTTGGTCTTTGAATCTTTTGATGCGAGGCTGCCTTGCCAAGGGATGGACTACCCAGGATGGTGGTGCTAGAGGAACTTGGAAGGTGAGTGACTGCACAGAAGAGGCGACAAGATTCTCAAGTGATTGTGTAGTAGAGAAGGGAAGGTCACAAATGGATTTGTTTTGGTCATTATCATTGCCAGATGGAATCAGATGCACATTGGGAGTGCGCCTTGGAACAATGAGCCAGTAACTGTTCGTTGAGAGAACAAGTGGCGCGGGATTATAGTGATAGACATTGGATGGAGATTTGGGTTTGCAGTGGATTTTGGACTTCTTGGTAAGGAGTTGGATCTTGGTATTACTTTGAGGGTGGAGGCGTGTGCCTCTGGATTCCCTTGTTGATTGATACAGGAATCATATCATTTATTTTTTGGTTAAGAAAATGTGTATGTATATATGTGTATATCATTGTAAATATTGTAATGAGCTATCTTATAAAGCTCCAATATATGGTATGGTTTTATCTAAACATATTGTCATCATGTTTTGATTTTGAGTAGATTTTTCAGTGTAAATACTGCAACGAGCTGTGTTATAAACCTCCATGGGCAGTATGTTTTGTTTTCAATAGTCATGTTGGTTATAGGTGTCATTGAACACTGAGGACAATGTTCTCCCAAGGGGGAGGGTTCTGTAACAACCCTTGTGAAAATTCCATGTAAACATATATAAATACCACGGATGATGGGACATGTATTCCAAGTTGAATGGTGGGAAACAAATCCCAGGGGGGTGTTCTTTATGGCTAAGGAAATTGGTAAAGGCAATGGTTAAGGCATTAAAGAGGCAAAAAGGTATTTTGGCATGTTTATTTATGAAAATAATGGAAATTAGGGGAAAAGGAAGGTGAAAGGTCACATGTTGCATGTGAGGAGGAAATTGCAGGAAAATAGTGCAAAATGAAGAAAATAGAGGCATCATTAATAAAAAGGCTCCTGAGTATCAGTGGGTAAGACCTGGTCAGTTTAGCTTTGGATCTCTCTTGTTACCCTCTCTCTCTCTCTCATACTCTTGGACACTTAGAATTTTCTTGGAGCACTTTGGCATTGGAGAAAGAAATGAAAACAAGGCAAGAGGAAGCAATGATCAAGTAGGGAAAAGTAGGATCAAGCAGCCACAAAAACCTTCATTACAGGTATCAACTTGCATGTGTATTTTCGTTGCTAGATTTGGCATGTGTGGTATTTCATGTGCATTTTCCTTACTAGCTTTAGAATGCATGGGATTGCATGTGTTCCTTTTCTACCATGGCATGGGTCTTGCCAGATGTGATAGTACTTTTAGCCTAGCCTTTCCATTTCTTGATAGCTTTGATGAAATGGTTTCTCTCATGCGTTTTGTGGGGGATGGCTGGATCGGATTCGAAGCTGAGTGGGTGGATCTCCAAATTTGACAAACACATGGTGGTAGTGGTCCTTGAACTAGACTGAGGATGCATGAATCCATTAGCCTAGTAACCCCTGAACCGGACTGTGGGTTGCAGTAAAGCTAGATTGTGTGCCTCAGCCAGCCTAGGAATCCTTGTCGATGAATGGAAGGATATGCAGTAAAGCCAAAAGGTGTATTTTCTATCCATTGGGCTTAGTGATTTTGGGATGGAATGCATAGTAAAGCCTGGAGAGTATGTCTCGGTGTAGGGCCTAGTGATCCCTTGATCAGACTGCAGATCCATAGTAAATCCTGAGAGACTAGGAGGTACTCAAATTACTCACGGTGTAGGCGAAGAACTCAATGGCATCCACATTGATTAGTGTTTTTGATGTGTTCTATGAGTCCCACATTCATGCTTGGAATATGGCACGGGGGTGATTGGATGAAGAGATACCTGGCTTAGCCAATCTATGGTCGGGTGGAACATGGTAGTCCCATCACTGGTTGATTCATTGCATTTATTAATGAAATATTCATTCCCTTGATTTTCATGTGAAAATGTACTATACATATGGATTATGATGGCTGATATGTTTATTGTATTTTTGTTCCTATTATGTTGTTTATATGCACATTTACCCTATAGGGTGTTACACCTTTAGAACAAGGCATGAATATGAGATATTTGGGGGCTATATGCTTTTCATATTTTATGTTGTGAATGTATCATTTTGAATGAAGTGTGAAGTGTTAGTGTTTCATTGGTGTATTATGGGTTGGTTTGTTGTTTTAGCATTCAAGTGGCATCAATTGTACCAGACCTGCATCTTAGTAAGGAAATGGAATTTTCCTTTTTAAGAGGCAATAGTTTCTACAACCTGTGCTAAGAAAACATAGGAAAAACCCAAAATCAAAAAACTTCCTTAAAATCATTCATTTATGGCATTGGTGGGTTCCGCTATTACAAAAATGGATTTGTTTTACCTCAAAATTTTGGAAAACACTTTTTCTCTTTATACATAGATTGTAGACATTATTTGTTTCTAACAGTTGAAGATAGAAATAAGTTTGAGAGTGAAAAAGTGATTTTGGATGAGTTTGTGATTGCGATGAGCGATTTTGGTTATCCATTTGACAATATTCTCATCAATCCTTTGAATAACCACAACATTCCAAAGCTCTTTGGGAGGGGCTTGGAATGAAAATGGATTCCTTAAAAATTTTAACATTAATTAGGGTTAGAACCAAGGCTATACCTTAGCAGCTTCGCAATCTAGACCACTTCATGTTGATTATGCATATAACATTGGATTTTGGCTTGAGAGATTTCATAACTATTGTAGCTACTACAAGAACCTCCAAATTTTTTCTCATGCTTTGATTTTGGAGCGTTCCCTTCTATCCACGGGAGCTTATCATTCACTATCATCAAGTATTCATGCTATGATCAAGACTTTCCTTTTGATGTTGTGCTTGTGATGCATTAATCCTGGTTTGATATGTTTCAGACACAAGCTATCCCTTGACGTGATTTTGCAACATTTTCTGTCTTACCTCCATAAAATGCACAACCTTGGAAGACAAGCTAACCTTAAGGATTTGAGTTTCACAATTTAGACAGGAAGGTCAACCTTGAGCTCAAACATTGCACAATTCTAGGAGACAAGTCAGCCTTGAGTTTAGAAATTGTACAAAGCCCCCTCGAGCTAAAAATTGCTCAATTCATTGAGTCAAGATGTTTCTGAGTACTTGGGAACTGCACAATCCTTCTTAGCAGTGTAAATGGTTGGTTTCCTGAAATAGGAAAAATTTAAAAATTAAACATGATAAAAGGAAATCCCTAGAAAATAGGGAGTGGATAATTAGTTTCCCGAAAAATGACACAAGTTGTTACTTTTTTACTTTTGCTAAGTGTTACTTTCTCCTTGATTTTAGGCATGCACGTCATAAACCAAAATCAGCCTAAATCCATATAATATATGCCCCTAGAGCTCATTTTTAGATTCGATATTGAAGCTCTATCCTTCCCAAGGAGATCAAGGATTCTTCAGTCGAGTTTGCGGTGCAGTTCTGGGTGAGTTCTTCTTTTGTCACTTTTTGTTGTTTTTCTTCTGTGAGTCATGTTTCGCTTGTTTATTTTCATGGTTGCTGGAATTTTAACTTATATTAGCTTGTACAAGTGTTGGTTTAGTCTTTTATTCACCTTTTACAAGTGTCGCATCAACTTTCTTGTTTTTTCCTAGCAGTGGTCATTGTTTCGATGACTCCCTATTCATATTGATCTTCTGCACTTAATCTTCATTGATTTATCTTTTCTTAGTCAGACCTACACTCTAACTTGGACAATGACTAAGACCTACCTCTTTCCTATCCTCTCTCCAAGAAGATTTTCCATTCACTTGGCCAACAGTTACCTTGCTCAGCTTGGAATTACGTAATCCCAAGGCTCAAGCTTCATGATTGGCCTCGACAACTACACAATGTGTAGTACCTAGCTAGACCAACTACACATTTCACAGTTCTAGGGATCAAGCCTCACCCGTTTCCATTGAGGTTGTGCAATGCGTAGTCTCTCCTTGAGTTTTCCCAGCCTTAGACTGTTCATTGCAAAGTCTCAAGCCTGAAGCTACTCCCGTGGATATTTATACTACGAAATGTGTAGTTCTTGGAGCCAACCTTTGCCCTCAGCTTAGGATTTGCATTATTCTTCCCTCCAGTCCTATGATTGCTTCATTAATATTATTGTGTGAGTCTTTTTGCTAAAGCTATTTCATGTTTTCCATGAGTGATTTTCCTCCTACGGGTATTGTAGTTGTTGAGCACTTCTCTTCCTCAATTACTATCATCATGGCACCAAAGATAAATGCTTCAAAGAACACCACTAAAAGTAACATTGGGAAGGCAGTTGAGAGTACTCCAATGAACTTGCCAATTTTCGCAGATACTCAACTGTTCATAGGAAAAGAGTTAGATATCACATGGCACAAAGTAAATGAAGATTTCTCAACAAGAATATTCAAAGCGGATCTTGAGTACCGACAGGTGTATATCAATGTCCAAAATTTAGGGTTACACAAGGTTACATGTAGGTACCCGACTTTCCCAGGTGGAGACATCATCAGTTGGATAATTTCGCATATAGATTCCAAGACTATGACTCTTAATAGTGCCAACAGAAGAATGCTTACGTCTTTTGTGGCACTGGATTACCATCTCATGTACCATTTTTCCGAGGTGAAGTCACTTATGGATTCTTACTTCTGTGTTGCCAGCAATACTTGAGCATAAAGGAGGTTGTCAAAGGTTGGGTGAAAGAGAAAACAATGTTCCGTCAGACACCCACCAACACCTACAAGAAAAAGTATCTCAAGAAGGATTATCATTAATTGATAGTTTTTTGTTGTAGTATCTATGTTCAAGAGAGTACTGAGGCCTTCCATGAAGGGTGGGAATTTTTGGTGAACCAGATCATGAAGAAATGAAAACCATTCAACTAGTCAGACTTGTTGGCTCAACAGCTGAAGATCCATGTAGCTAATTCCTAGAATCATCCCAAGGGAAATTAAGCTAGATTTTACATGTCTTCCTACCTATTGGATGAAATTTGCACTCATAATTCATTTCTTGGCATGAATTGGAGCTAGACACCAAGTGAGTCTGCCATGCACATCTACTACAAGTTGCTATCAGAGTGCAACCACAAAGAATTCATGGAAGGGTTGACCGATCACTATCTCATTTTGTTATACAGGTCAGTCTTTGAGGAATGGCCACATTGCATGTCACGTTAGGAAATGGAAGCAATGTCGGGGATAGAAGATTGGTTTTCCTCGCCAGATGACACTTTCCTCAGAGTGTGTTGCGAAAATAAGTCGCCACATGTTATGTCGAGGTATGACACTGATAAGTTAGTCATGCAAGAAGTTTCTTACCATATTTCCATAGGGTTATCAATAGTTATCCATAGGTTGAACAAACCACCTTGGATTGCTCTTCCTATGCAGATTGGATTGTATGAGATCAAGAATCTTGAAGTTACAGACAATGAATGTAAGGAGATTGGAAAATTCGCATTCGGTCATTCGAATTCAATCTGTATGATTTAGGAATGTTTGTAAATACCATATAAAAGGATTTATTTTCAATGGCCAAGAGGGACCTTTCGCAAACTTGAGGAGGAGGCATGGTATAATTGTTATAATTCCTCTAAGTCCCGTGAACCAATCAACTTCACTGAAACGTCATACGTTACTCTAAAGAAAGAAGTCACTCCAAAAGGAAATACTAATGAAAGGTGCAACCCAGTGCGTGAGAAGGGAAATACGAAAGTTGCACATAGTCTAGTGGAAGAGCAGAGCCACAATATGAAATCTTACCCAATCATATTGAAAGTTCTCATAGCAGTGGAGAAGAGGAGGAAGCAAATGAAGCAGGAGGAAGAGATGAAGCAGAGGGAAGAACATGAGCAGAGGAGATTGGAAGAAGAAATTAAAAGACAAGAAGAATAATAAGAAGAAGCAACATGGAAACAAGCTACAGAACAAGAGCAGAAATGACTACCATAAGAGGATAGTGAACAATTGCAAGACAAGGAGATCGCTTAATAAATTGACGCATTAATTGTCATTCAAGACATGGAGGTGGAACCAGAGCCGTTGAATCAAGAAGATGACTTGATTTTTAGCAATCAACAGGTCATCATTAAGTCTCCCCCTCCTCCGGAAGTAGAGCAAGCTCCAAGCGAGGAAGAGGAAATTGTTCTTCTTTATGAGGGTCTGGTTATGGAAACATACATTCTAACTTACGATGAGCTTCTAAAGAAGATTGTACAAGCACAAAAGAAACATTTTTCAGACGATCTCACATCTCCTGCATTCATAAGAGAAAGGGTGATTGTGATAGACACGAGAAGGAGTCCAAAGGCCATTTTCTCAGCCAAATTTACCTTCAAATGTGGTACAAAGTCAAATATGGAGTCTTTGATGGCCGAGAACAAATAGTTGGAAAATAACTTATAGGCTCTGAGGTAATAATTTCAGCAACTCTAAGCAAAGGTTCAAAACAGAACTCCCACACAAGTTTACCTAGAATAATGTAAGGAGTCCATAATTGGTGAAATATCAGCATTGGGAGAAACAATACGAACCTTGTATGAAGATCTTCGTGTAAGTATAATGTTAAATATCATAATTTTTTCCATACATGCATCGATACTGTTAGGTTCCTATACCAATAGGAGTCATAATTTTGAATGACTAAGGTCAAACCTTGTAATATGTACATACCTTTGCTTTTTGAAAATGTTTTCCATATTGAAAAAATAAAAAATGAAAAGAAGGTATGTCCTAAAAGAAAAATCAAAGGACAAAAGAATAAGAAAAGGTCCAAAAAAGTGAAAAATATGAACCCCAAAAATAAAAGACCATGAAAGTATGCAAGTCAAAAGGCCACTACTGTTTACTTTTATACATAATAATGATTGTGTGCAGCTTATTATTCATGCCACAATCCATGGTAATCAAACTATTTAATCTTGATTATGTGAAGCTTTAAATTTCATGTTAATAGTTAGAGAATCAAATGTGACCAAAATGTTTAATCTTGGTAGATCAGTAGATTAGGTAGGGTAAAATAAAAGGTGCTCACCAGTTTAATCTAAGCCCTTAGATGTAATAAGGTTAGATTTAGTTGGTTTACTATTGTAAAGAAAAAGAAAAACATTTGATAAGGGTTTGCTAGCCCAAATGCACCCTAATAAAGTGAAGAAAAAATGGTAGCATGAATAGATGGGTAAGTAGAAGAAAGGTTACAGAATTATGATTATTAATTAGACAAAAGCACATTTATCATCTTTCAACATCTATTTCAAATGTGAATGGGAAATTAAGCATGCAAATGGATATCAAAGTCAAATAATTCACTTCCTCCATTATCTCAAATTTTACTTAACTAATTCCGCCTAATAAAGTTCAAAGTTCTCAAAGACCTTTAAGTCAAAGAGGTTCATAGAATTACTCTGAATTTTGGAGGGACCAGACCCTAAGCTCAATGAGTTATGGATACCAAGTACCAAATTCCCCTCATAAAACGTCATGCCACCTTCATTTCATTAATTTCCTTGAAAAAACCCCTTTTCCTAAGGTTAAAACACTATTGGCCTAGGGAAAGTAATCACCCCATGTAAAACCCCTTTTTTCCCCAAAAACCCACAATTTTTTTTTAGCCTAAGTTATAGACAAATCATAGAAAATACGTTATGCTTAGCGTAATTCATTTCCACCGTTTTCATATTAACTTCTAACTTTTATATATTAATTCCTGAAAATCCATTATCCCATATATATTTAACTCCTCTATATCAATTAACCCCACCCATTTGTTTAGTTATAAACTATATTACTACCCCTTATCCCTCAAAAAATATTAAAATCCTGCCCTCAGTCATTAATCCCACCTTATATACATCATTAACCCCGATACCGCCGAAGTTAAGCACCCGCTAAGCCCCTCATTAACCTCCATGTGCAATCGCGCCTCGACCACCGTTCGATCTAAATGCCTAGATCCAACGCCCCATAAACCATTTCGGGTAGGCTCATCTGCCAGACGATACACACCCGGAAAAGTTATTTTACATGAGACTGCCCTAGAAGCGTGCCAATCAATGAGTGGAATCAGACGGCCCCTTCCAAAATCCACCCGACGCCCATAAGCAGTGCAACATTAACCGCTTACCGCCTCCCCGCTACCTGACAAAATGACCATTGTTCACCCCGTAGCCACCAAAGCTGACTGTTTGTGCATAAAGGAAAAAAGTCCCAAATCATTTGTTTTCACTAGAATTTCAACTGTAAACGTTTGTACGCATGCACACTACTTGCAAACTTCGAAGCCGTCAACCCACGTCCAATTGCACTCCAAAGAGATCGCAGACCACCCAGTCAACCGTGCAACTTCCACAAGCACCCTACGATTAATTCAGCTACCGGTTATCCTTCTCAGAGTCCATTTGCCTCAGTCTCAGGTACTTAAACCCTAACTGACCATGTGCCCTGTCAATTTCAAGTTAGACCAGTCATTGAGTATTTTATTAAACTTAATTAAAATTACTCCAATAAACTCCATATTGCACCTTGTTGGATACTCAAACCCTAAAACTACCAAACTACATCTGCTAACCCCAATTCAACCTTGAACACGCCTAATTCAAATCCACAAGAATGAAATTATGGATGTCCCTACTGCATAGAATGTGAGACCTATCTCCATGCCCCATTTGGACCTGGACCACCTTCCCTTTGCTGATAGAGATTTCTAGATAAAAGATACCTTTGTTATAGAGCTCTTGCTCAAGGTACATTGCCGAAGTAGAGACAGGTTCTTGAACCATGCTGATAAGATTGGCCTTTGGGAGTCAGATTTTCCCAAATACCAGTTCCCCCAAGTCCATATTTTTCCTAATATTGTACATATGTGCTATGGTTGCTACGTCCCCAGTCATAGAACCATCATGTCTCATGACCCGAAATTCCTTTTCACCATCACTCTTGAGTCCATCAATGAGATGCTACAGCTCCAACCAGGGAAAAACCTAACTCCCATCTCAATTAGAGACCTATTGGACTTATATCCCAAATTCAGCTCTGCAATATTGGCCCAATTGATCCAAACCTTCATCATAGAAGAGAAGTATACCCCCAAACACCCCCTCCTTATGTAGCAACTATATTTTCTCCTTGGGGCCGAAATATTGTTTCCATGATATCTTGTACTTTGGGTTACTCCACAAGTGAGTACATTGATGAAATCATCCTGGCTTTCATGTCCATCTATACCCCAGGACAACCTCCTACAACTATTTATGACTTTGCCACATTCATAGCTGACAAAATGCATGAGCAGCTCACAAGAATGGGAAATGAAAGGGTTTTTAAGTACTCCTCAGTACTATACCACATGTTCCTTTTCTTCCAAGCAAATAAATTCCCACTTAGCTTGCAAAATTTGGACACCAAAGGCCAACCAAGGTCAGGAATCTTCTGGACCCCATTGATTCATCAGTATTCCTCCCCTATTCATACAATGAATTCATAGATTCCTTTTTCCATCCTGTGATGACCATGCTTAGTGGAACCCCTCCACCAAGAATCAGTCCTGAGATCAGGAGAGTCCTTCATCTAAACATCAATCATCAGGTGGGAGATTGGTTCTTGTACCAAAACCACACTAAAACGAGGATTTATGGGTGCCAGCTTGCCCCATACAAACTACCTAAATACCTCCCAATGAGATTGTTTGCCCAAGAGTACTATAAGCAGATAATCAATTTAGATGAGGTAAGATTTTTCAAAGCTAAAAAGAAAGCCCAACCCAAGATCAAATACCAAATGGGTCCTTTTATTTGTAATAGCAGAGAGCTGGCAAGGAGGTAGACCTGATCCCTCAGAGACTAAAATTAAAAAAAAGCTTCATATGGAGATATGGTCCCTTGGATATCATCTGTAAAAAAACGCAGAAAAAAAAGATGGCTCCCAATATCCATCATGACATCCCTAAGATAGAAAAGTATGCCAACCAATTGCAATGGGTGGAAAACACTTTAGAAGACAGGGACAATAATGAAGCTGTCATGGAAAACACATTATTAGATCTAGAAAAGCAACTTGATGAAAATTCATTTCTACAGGTACCACCTCAGGAAGGGACAATGAGCAGTCCCCCTATCATCCAGACTCCTCTGAATGAGGAGAAAGTCCCAAAAGGGGCAAGGAGGAAGGATCAAGTTCAGGGACACAAGCCTTCAATGATCAATATGAAAGAGGCCAAAGCAAAAGGCCTAGACTCAATCCTGTGTCAGAACAGGAAGACACCGATGGCTCAGTTGAAATAACTGATTCTGAGCCAGAAAGGAGTAAAGGTACTACTCCTTCAGAGGAAACACAACCCCCATCATCCTCAGGAACCCAGATGATATAGAGATAGATGAGTGTAGAGGCCTCATCTTTCAGCATGCCAATAGACCAAGATAAAAGTATCAAAGACAGATTCAAATAAATAAAAATGAGGAATGAAAGGTTTAAAACTGAGACATATGCTCAACTTTTCAAACTTTCTACACCAGGTCGAAATATATTGAAGCCTTTGACATCAAAGAGGGGAAGGTGCAGGTGTCCTTCATTCAACCAATAGTTTAGCAACCAAAGGCACCCAGTGACTATAAGAAAGTTGATTTTGAGGTATTGGCTAGGGATATTCACCCCGTGGACCAAAAAGAGTTTCACAAGCAGGCTGGAGAAATGATCTACTCCACCCTGACAGGTAAGTCCATAGTTGTTCATCAACTGTAAAGTTACTTGAACAACATCTCAGCTTAGTATCAGCTTGAACATACTTCATCACAAGCCAAGGATAACAAAATCAAGTCCTTGGAAGACTTGATCATAGAGATGGGACATGATCCCAAAGATATCAAAGCAAGAGAGGAGTTAATAAAATAGAAGAAAAAGGACATTGCTTCACTGAAGAAGAAACTAAAGATACCCTCCTTGCATCATCCACATACATAGGAGGCATTACAGTCTCAAACTCAACATGAGGACTTAATGGATTTAGTCCTCAAGCTAAATGATCAGTTGAGGAGCACGGAGAAGGAATTGGATACCTTAATCCAATTGAAGCAAGGTGAAGTAGGGACCACACTAGTAACTGTAATCCCTAAAGTGAATACTGCAATACAATCTACATTGGCAGCAAGATTGGATCGAAAAACTCCTATTGTTAGTGCCTCGCCCATCACCACTACAACATCTACATCACCAGCTTCTACGACGGCAGTAGGTACAACAACAGATGAAGCAGCAAAGCTTGTTCATGCCATGGAATAAATGTCTATTCAGACAAACAATATAAACAAGATAAAGGAACAAGTGGAAAGCTTAGAAACAAAGTAGAAGCTTTCCAAGATTATGTAGAAAGAGGAGGAAACGAAGGCTGCCAGGATAAAGGAAAAGCTCAAGTTAATGTAAAGAGCCTTGACATTAAAGGAGCCACTTGGAGAAGCCAAGGAAAAACTGTGGGCCAATATCATTGACTCTGTCAATGATATTTAGCCATCCATACAGGTCATCTTCGAGCAAATTCATCTCATAAGATTAATAAGAGAGGCTATTGACAAAGTAAAGATAGAATTAGGCAACAAGCCTAGAGATGGTACTAGACTCATCCAGTTCCTAAATTCAAAGAACAAGTACCAACTACAAGAACTGGAAATTGAAGAGAGGATTGCCACTATTCTGGAAGTAAAGAATGTCCTCACCAAAAGGGGCCTTCTGCATAAGTTAGAGGAAAAAATAAAGGAAATGCAAGTAGTCGTTGATAGATTCATGGCTAACTTTGATAAGCTAAAGGAAAAGGGATTACCTAATCCCTTAGTCATTCATGATAAACTTATGGAACAAGGATATTACAACGAAAAAATCAGGGATGTAGCAAGATAGCAAGTGGCTACTTCACAGGTGTTAGGAGTACCAATAGGAAAGGTACTATACCGTTCTTTTGAAAATCTATTTTACCTCCAGCATGAGGTAAAACATATGTTTGTAAATAAGCCTTAATTTTCCAAATACGCTAAAGCAGATGAAAGTTACCGGAGAATGTTGAGTATCCAGTTACCAACAGATCAAGAATAGGAAAAATTGACTGACTTACTATAGCAGAACACAGTCAAAGGTCAAGCATGCAGTCAATGAGGTAAAAGAGAATAAGTGTCAAATAGTAACAGGGTCAAAGAGTATCCGTGTCAAAGAGTATCAATATAGAGGATAGCAACATTTAGCCAAAACAAAGCATTAGCAACCATAAACTTCCAACTAAACCACAATAATAGGTACAACAAGAAGATAGTTCAATAGCTGTCACTATATTCCTGCGAGAAGATATTTTGAATTTCCTACATTAATTCCCAAGTTAGTTTGGGATATTTTGTAATTATTTTTTGTATAAATACTTCATAAATCGAAGTATGTGGGGTGGATTCTTATACTTTCAATAGAGTTTTGTTCAAACACTCTGAAAGCTTTTGTATCACTAACTGGGCCAGCATGTTGGATTGATGAATAAAGATCAGATATTTCAAGGGATTCATGTGTAAAGCAGAGTACAAATGAGAAATTTTCTTGTGTTGTTTTATCTCTCTTGAAGTTGTTTCATAATCTTAAATGTTTTAGAAGTCTAAATGTTTTAACTTGAATATTATCTCAGAATTTTCTTAACCACACTCTATCTTACTATTATACATTCTTAATGTTTTCTCTTAAACTATCTTAGCTAGGGAATTCTTAACTGCTCCTTAGCTTCCGTAGTTTCTCCTCTGGTCTATAGTAAAGGATTCTTAACTGTCCTTTACTCATGATTCGTTGATGTTACCCCATCTTAGCCTTGGTTTGAGGATTCTTGATTTCCCTCGCACCTCCATTAAGACTCATTCCACCATTTAGTCCTAGGATGTGTACTTCACTTTTCTATATTGCCCCTTGAACATTCCCTTTAGTGAGTTAACTCCAGCTTCGCTGCCCCTTATTTGACTCCATTACCCAATGGCTTAAAGGCATGAACCTATCTGCTAGTTTTAAGGATTCCACCACCAAATCTTCATATAAATCAAAAACCCCCCTGAACTCTAGAACTAGCCTAATATCTAAGCAAACATTGTTAAATTATATATAGAGATCCCTTTCTAAGCCATAGGTTGGCTAGATCTTATGCTTAAAAGTTGGTTTCTGGTTACCTCGAAGCCTTCCCTTCTTCGAAAACTTCTAAGGAAAATTTTTAAGTGATAACATAGTGGTGACCATACTAGGAAAAAACCTCAGTCTCCTAAAGCTTTAAGGAAATCTTAATCATCATATTGAGCCCCTTAAAGTCAATTTTTGCAAAAGATTTAAAATTTACACTAAAAAACATTTTAAAAGTTATAATTCTGGCTACGAGGAAAACTCATTATACCAGGGCTAACCCAGATCCAAACCCTTTTGTTATTGTGGACGATCCAGACAGAATTATAAGAAAATCCAAAAAAGAAGAAAGTTCAGCTAATAAAGCACATTTAGTTAAAGCTAATTCATGCCTTGATGAGTGGTTCTTTTAGGAGATTTACCTTTTGATGTGCAATTTGATCTCTCATTGTTTAAAACGAAATATGAAAGTGTCCTTGATGAAACTTTTCTAGATCCTGAGTTTACTGCAGACCTTGAAGTTCAAAGAGATAATAGATCAATTGATGAATATATTCTGAACACCACACTGTCATCCATTAATACTGCTCTAATTGCTGAACTTTTGGCTCAATCCTCCAACATTATTAATACCCCTTCCATCACTACCACACCATCTATTATTTCTACTACAGTTCATTCCACTAGCCCATTCATTCCACAGCTCCCTATACAACCTAGAATCCTGTTTCCACCTATAGACATTCCCACTTCACCCATTAGCCCGTCAAGTTCACTTATAGATACTTCCCTCTCCCCTATACACACAATTGTCCCTTTTATCCCAATTCCCATTATAGAAACCCCTTCATCCAATGTTAATATTTCAGTTTCATTTGTAGATATTCCATCTTCAGCTATTAATATTCCAAATTCCACTGTTAATACTACAGTTTCAATTGGCAATCTTTCATTTTCAACTGTAAGCATTGCTAGCTCATCCATCTCCACCTCAACCCAAACTAACCTTCCCTTATCCTTGTGTCGAGCCAAGGCTTTAGCCATGGCCAATAGATATTCCCCTTTGGTGTTACCTGTTCAGTTACATGACTTACCTCAGGACTACCAAAGCAAAATTCAACTATTTGATGCTATAGGCTTATACACTGCTCAACAACATGTTAACATAATGAACGATTATTTTGAGTTACATGAGATAGATGATGCAGATGTAAGAATGATACTTTTTGTCCAAACATTAGCGAGGGAAGTTCGAACTTGGTTTAGAAACTTAGCTGCAAGTAGTATTGCAGATATGACAAACTTTCATAGGATTTTCATTGAGAGATGGGAGAGGAAGAAAAACCCATTGCAGATACTTTATGAGTATGAGAACATTAGGAGAGGTCCTAAAGAATCAGTTCAAGACTACTGCATCAAGTTTAGTAGCACTTACAATGTCATTCCAGCAAACCTTAAACCTCCTCCTGACCTTGCAATGATGAAGTTCCCTGATGGTTTTGATCTAGATATGGCCTACCAACTTAGGGAAAGAGAGCCTGCAACCCTAGAGAAAAGCCAAACCAATGCAGTAAAAGTAGAGGCTAATATTTTAGCCAAAAAGGCCCGAACAAAGTTAGAAAGAAGAGTAGGATTTGTTGATGAAGCTTCAATGTCTGATGGTAAAGTAGATGTTTTGGCCAAAACTGTAGAAAGAATCATGGATAGACTTGACAACCTAGATAGAAAAACATGGGATAATCAACAAACACCCCTAGTTAGTTATGCTAATTTCATAAAAAACCAAAATCAAAACCAAAACACAGGAAAGAATGGACCTGATTAAAACATTAGGCCCCCTTTTCAAGAAAACTATGCAGAATCATTTGATCTTGATGATCTAGAACAAGATACTCAAATAAATCTAATGGGATTAGATGATCAAAACCATGTATTTCTCTCCCAGGATGAGGAAGAATTACATATGTTATAATAGTTTCAAACCCTGTTTGGAGAGTCATTTGACTATAAACAGGGATATGACTCTGCCATATTTGAAGTGCACAAAAAATATAACTTGAGAAGCAAAAAGAGTGTTGGTCCTCTTGACCAAACTAAGAAAGAAATAAAAAATCAACCCAAAATAACAAATAAAGTTCCTATTTTAGAGGTACTACAAATCCTCCCTAGACCAAACCAAAATCCCCCTTGTCCCATCATTGAAGAAATAACCACCAACCAACCCTCTGTTGAGCAACCATCCACATCAGTTCCACTTAAAGAACCAGAGAAAAACACCTATAATGCCAGATCTGAAATTCCCCATAATGAAATCCCAAGTAAACAAAAGGAAGATAATTCCACTCAAAAACATGTTTCAAAGGTCTAAAACCCTTCCTCATCATTCAATTTGGGAGCAGAGATGTCCAAGCGGAAAATTTCAGTCGCTTTCACTAAACTAGTTAAAAACGAAACTTACAAATCACATGTAAATCAGACCCTGGACATTACTGAAAATGAAGACTTAGTTAACTTGTTTGATGATAAAATAGAATTAATATTTGGACCAGATGTTAGTGGAAAACCAGAAGAAGGAGGAGCTCCACCATTTTACATTAGCCTTAATATTCATGACAAAATACTACACAATGCCATGTTAGATTCTGGGGCTTATCACAACCTAATTCAAAAATCGGTAATGGAAAAATTGAATCTAGACATTACTAGACCTTACAAGGACCTGTTCTCCTTTGATTCAAGTCAAGTAGAATGTCTAGGGTTAATCAAAGATTTGTATATTACTTTATTCCAATATCTTGCCAAGAGTATCCTCATGGACATTGTAGTGGCTAACATTCCACCAAAATATGGCATGTTGCTATCCAGATCTTGGGGAGCCAAGATTCAAGGGTCACTCCAATTGGATATGTCATATGCCACAATTTCTATGTTTGGTCAACCCAAGAAACTGTACAGAGAAACTTTCATGAAATACATGGTAAGCGGCCAAAATAGACCTCAAAACTATCCCATCTACTCAATGCATTCAGATGTAGAATCTTGTATTATGTTCAACACTGATCAAAAACCAAATGAAACTCCTAACAATGTTGTTGCAGAATAAAAAGAAATTGCAGTTTTTACTGCTAATGAACCTAAATAGACTTCACAATTGTGCAATGAAGAAAGTAATGAGGTTGCTAGAAATAAAAATAAATGGGATACTATTGATGAGAACTATATACATGAAATTTTATGGCATTTATAATTTGATGGCTCTGTAAATAAGTTAGGAGTTGGAGCAGGGGTATGAATTTATAATTTAGAAAACAATCACCCAGAGGGCCATGCCTATAGGTTAAATTTTAGATGTACCAATAATATGGCCGCGTATGAGGCTTTGATTCTAGGTCTCAAGGTAGTTAGGAATTTAGGTGCTCAAAGAGTTTCAGTCATAGGAGACTCATAGTTGGTTATAAATCAGATTAAGGGTGTATATATGACTAAAGACACTGGATTAGGTTATTATAGAGGAACCATTGTAGAAATACTCAATATCATTTTTGAAACACAGCTTGTAGTAGTTCCTAGAAAGCACAATAGACAAGCCCACAGTTTAGTAATGTTTTCTAGTACCTGTAGGTTACGCTTCCAACCTAACCATCAATACACTACTGAGGTCAGGCACAAACCTTCAATCCCAGATAATGTGCAGAACTAGCCAATATTTTTGAGTGATAGACAGATAAATAACTTCTTAACTTTAGAAGGAGAATTTGCACATAGTAATATAGACACTGATACATCCACAGGTCTGGACTCTACGGATGAAGTAATAATTAATGAGCTTGAAGGTAATGAAGTAGATAGTTTTAATCCCACTAAATTCACAAGGTCAGATATAGACAACCTAGAACAGGTTGAGATTGATGAAACAATTAATGAAGAAAGCGAAGTAATTAATCTCAAGGATAATTTATTACCAAAAGGTTTAACCCCTATGGAAGACTTATTCGATTCAAATGATGTTCCTAGGAAGCCTAAAATGGAACCATTAAAATGTGATATTGAAGAGTGTAACATAAGCACTGAAGACAATCCCAAGCTAATTAAACTATCAAAGTCACTCCCTTCAACAAAAAAGGTGAAATACATTGAGTTATTGAAAGAATTTTAGGATGTCTTTGCTTGGAGCTATGAGGACCTTAAATCCTATGACACCAGCATCATCCAACACACAATTCCTCTCAAAGAGAATCAAAAACCTTTCAAACAAAATATTAGGAGAATTAATCTAGTCTTATTACCTTCAATAGAAAAATAAATTAAGAGAATGTATGATGCCAAGATAATTGCACCAATAAGGTTTTCCGAATAGGTCTCAAACTTCGTCCCAACCAGGATGAAAACTGGTGAGATACGACTTTGTGTAGATCTCAGAAACCTAAATAAAGCATCACTTAAAGACAATTACCCTCTTCCCAAAATGGACCAAGGGTAGTTGGGTCAACGAGAATCTCATTACGAGATGGGTTTTCTGGTTACAATCAAATTTTGGTTCACCTTGACAACCAGCCCAAGACTATTTTTACCACTCCTTGGGGCACCTTTATGTATGTCAAAACTCCTTTCGGGCTAATGAATTCAAGATCCACTTTCCATATGGCTATGGATATAGCCTTTAATAAAGAAATCCATGGTTTCCTTGTGATATATCTTGATGATATTACTATTTTCTCAAAATCAGACGATCATCATCTAGATCATCTAAGGCAGGTCTTTATAAAATTCAGAAAGTATGGCATCTCCTTGATTCCCAAGAAATCTTTATTTGGATTGGAAGAAGGAATATTGGTAGGGCATATCATTACTAAAGTTAGCGTAAGAATAGATCCTGTAAGAATTGAAGCCATCTTGCTAATACAACACACTAGGAATATCAGAGAACTACAAGCCTTTTAGGAAATATTAACTTCCTTAGAAGATTTATTTCTACCCTATCAGAGTTAATAAGGGTACTAAATAACATGTTGAAAAAGATTCGACCTTATGTTGGATTGTCAAAGCTAAGGGATCATTTGAAAACATCAATCTAGCCTTCAGAAAAACCCCGGTATTAGTCAGTCCCAAATTTGATAGGGATTTCATTTTGTTTTCCTTTGCTTCTGAGAAGACAATAGCTGCAAGTTTACTACAGAAAAATGACCAAGGATATGAAAAACCCATTGCTTTCTTTAGCAAAGCCTTGAGATATGCTCCCTTAAAATACAACATAATGGAAAAACAAGCGTTGGCTTTAGTCAAAGATATCAAATATTTTAGGGTATACATTTTGTATTCTCATATAGTAGCCTATGTTCCCAATTCTGTAGTCAAAGACATCCTGACTCAGGAAGGTCCTGATGGGAAAAGGGGAAATGGATTGCTACTATCTTAGAGTATGATATAGATATCAAGCCCACAAAGTTAATCAAGGGCCAAGGCTTAGCCTAACTTATGTCTGAGTCGAACTGTCAGGCCTTAGCCATCAACTTTATTGCTGCACTAGATGAAGGAGAGGAGATGGTGACTCCACTGATTAGAAAAGCCTTTGGTGAATCACCATGGTATGCTGATATCATTTACATTTTACTAAACTTACAGGCTCCTCCTGGATTATATAGAACCAAAGGTAGATTTTAAAAAATGAAATCCTTGAAATTTTGTATACTTGATAATGCTTTGTTTTGGAAAGATCATGAAGGAATTCTCCTTAACTGTTTGATAGAAGATAAGGTTAACAAAGTTCTACAATACTTTCATGTAGGTGACTGTGGAATACACCTTTATTGGAGAACCACTATAGATAAGATCTTAAGGGCATGTTTCTACTGTCCAACTTTATTCTCTGATGTCAAGAGATTTGTGACCTCTTTCATAAGTGTCAAATTTTTGAAGGGAAAAGAAAACTTCTACCATTACCCCTTAAACCAATCAATGTTGAAGTACCTTTTCAACAATGGGGTTTAGACTTCATTGGTGAAATTCACCCGCCCTCCTCTACCCAACATAAGTGGATCCTCACAGCCACCGATTATTTCACAAAATGGATAAAAGCCATACCTTCAAGGCAAGCCACATATACTGTTATCATTAACTTCCTTGAAGGAAACATTATGTCTAGATTTGGATGCCCAACCAAGCCCATTATTGATAATACAACAACTTTTAAATCCAAATGAATGATAGAATTCTACAATAAGTATCACATCACCCTAGGTCATTCTATAGCCTACTACCCTCAAGGAAATGTGCTGGCATAATCTTCAAACAAAAGCCTCGTGAACATTATTAAGAAGTTACTAGAAGATAATAAGAAAACGTGGAACAAGAAGTTAACCAAAGCCTTATGGGCTGACAAACTGACTACCAAGAAGTCAATTGGTACATCCCCCTATCAACTAGTTTATAGCATGGAAGTTATTTTTCCATCCTCTTTGGGAGTACTAGTGATAAAGATGCTCCAAGAACTACAATCTAAACCAAATGATATTTAGAGGAGAATTAACCAAACTATTCATCTCCAGCAAAGCAAAGAAGAGGTCTATATCAGATCTCAAGTTGTGTAGGAAAATATCAAAAAGATTTTTGATAGAAGGACCAAGGCAGATGATTTCTACTTAGGTGATAAAGTACTCAAGTGGGACTCAAGGAGGGAAGATATGGGTAAGCGTGGGATATGTGATTTCCTATGGAAGGGCCCCTATATCCATGCCACAATCCATGGTAATAAAACTATTTAATCTTGATTATGCCATTCTTTAAATTTCATGTTGATAGAGAATAAAATCTGACAAAACTGTTTAATCTTCGAAAATCATTAGATTAGGTAGAGTAAAATAAAAGGAGCTCATCAGTTTAATGTGAGACCTTGGATTTAATAAGGTTAGATTTAGTTGGTTTACTATTGTAAAGAAAAAGAAAAATATTTGATAAATGTTTGCTAGCTCAAATGCACCCTAATAAAGTGAAGAAAAAATGGTAGCATGAATAGATGGGTAAGTAGAAGAAAGGTTGCAGAAGTATGATGATTGATTAGACAAAAGTACATTTATCATCTTTCAACATGTATTTCAAATGTGAATGGGAAATTAAGCATGCAAATGGATTCGAAAGTCAATTAATTAACTTCCTCCATTCATCTCACCTTTTACTTAACTAATTCCCCATAATAAAGTTCAAAGTGCTCAAAAACCTTTAAGTCAAAGAGGCTCAAAGCATTTATCTGACTTTTGGAGGGACCGGACCCTTGGCTCAATGACTTATGGATACCAAGTGCCAAATTACCCTCATAAAACTTCATCCCACCTTCATTTCATTCATTTCCCTCATAAAACCCCTTTTCCTAGTGTTAAAACACTATTGGCATAGGGAAAGGAATCATCCCCATGTAAAACCCCCTTTTTCCCAAAAACCCACAAAAACATTTTAACCTAAGTTATAGTGCATATATGCGAAAGCAAACAAATCATAGAAAATACATTATGCTTAGCGCAATTCATTTCCACCATTTTCATATTAACTTATAACTTTTATATATTAATTCCCAAAAATCCACTATCTCATATATATTTAACTCCTCTATATCAATTAACCACACCCATTAGTTTAGTTATAAACTATATTACTACCCCTTATCCCTAAAAAAATATTAAAATCCCACCCTCAGTAATTAATCCCACCTTAAATCCATCATTAACCCCAATACCGCCGCACTTAAGCACCCGCTAGGCCCCTCATTAACCTTCGCGTGCAATCGTGCCTCGACCACCATCCGATCTAAACGCCCAGATCCAATGCCCCAGAAACCATTTTGGGCAGGATCATCCGCCGGATGATACATGCCTTAAAAAGTTGCTTTCAAAGAGACCGCCCTAGCAATGTGTCAATCAATAAGTGGAATCGGGCAACCCCTTCCAAAAACCACCTGACACCCATAAGCAGTGCGAAATTAACTGTTTACTATCTTCGTGCTACGTGACAAAACAACCACTATTCACCCCATAGCCTCCAAAATTGAATTTTTGCGCATAAAGCCAAAAAGCCCCAAATCATTTTTTTCACTGGAATTTCAACTGTAAACCTTTGTATGCATGCACGCCACCTGCAGACATTGAAGCCGTCAACCCACGTCCAATTTTACTCCAAAGACGCCGCAGACCACCCAGTCAACCGTGCAACTTCCACAAGCACTCTATGACTAATTGCATCTACCAGTTATCCTTATCAGAGTCCATTTGCCTCAGTTTTAGGTACTTAAACCCAAATTCACCAAGTGCCATGTCAATTTCAAGTTAGAAAAGTCATTGAGTATTTTATTAAACTTAAAACTTAATTAAAATTACTCCAATAGAGTCCATAATGCACCTTGCTGGATACTCAAACCCTGAAACTGCCAAACTACCTCTTAAAACCCCAATTCAAACTTGAGCACGCCTACTTCAAATCCACAAGAGCTAAATTATGGCTTCCCCTACTGCATTGAACATGAGACCCGTCTCCATGCCCCATTTGGACCTGGACCACCTTCCCTTAGTTGATAGAGATTTCCAGATAAAAGACACCTCTATCATAGAGCTCTTGCTCAAGGTACATTGCCAAAGTAGAGAAAGGTTCTTGAACCATGCTGATGAGATTGGCCTTTGGGAGTCAAATTTTCCCAAATACCAGTTCCCCCAAGTCCATATTTTTCCTGAGATTGTATATATGTGCTATGCTTGTTATGTCCCCAGTCACAGAACCATCATGTCTCATGACCAAAAAGTACTTTTCACCATCACTCCTAAGTCCATCAATGAGATGTTGTAGCTCCAACTAGGGCCAAACCTAACTCCCCTCTCAATTGGAGACCTATTGGATTTATATCCCAAACTCAGCTCTGCGAGAGTGGCCCAATTGATTCAAACCTTCATCATAAAAGAGACGTATACCCCCAAACACCCCCCTCCTTATGTAGCAACTATATTTTCTCCTTGGGGCCGAAATATTGTTTCCATGATATCTTGTATTTTGGATTACTACACAAGTGAGTACATTGATGAAATAATCCTTGCTTTCATGTCCATCTATACCCCAGGACTACCTCCTACAACCATTTATGACTTTGTCACATTCATAATTGACATAATGCATGAGCAGTTCACAAGAATGGGAAATGAAAGGGTTTTTAAGTACTCCTCAGTACTATACCACATGTTCCTTTACTTCCAAGCAGATAAATTTCCACTTACCTTGCAAAATTTGAACAACAAGGGCCAACCAAGATCAGTCATCTTCTGGACCCCATCGATTCATCAATATTCCCCCCCCCCCCAATTCGTATAATGAATTCATAAATTCCTTTTTCCATCTTGTGATGACCATGCTCATTGAAACCCCTCCACCAAGAATCAGTCCTGAGATCAAGAGAGTACTTCATCTAAACATCAATCATCAGTTGGCAGATTGGTACTTGTACCAAAACCACACTAAAATTAGGATTTATGGGTGCCAGCTTGCCCCATAAAAACTACCTAAATACCTCCCAATGAGATTGTTTTCCCTGGAGTACTACAGGAAAATAATCAATTCAGATGAGGTAAAATTTGTCAAAGCCAAAAAGAAAGTCCGGCTTAAGATCAAAGACCAATTGGGTCCTTTTATTTGTAGTAGCAGAGAGGCTGGAAAGGAGGCATACCTGATCCTTCAGAGACTAAAATTAAAAAAAATATTCATATGGAGATATGATCCCTTGGATTTCATCTGCAAAAAAATGCAGAAAAACAAGATGGCTCCCAATATCCATCACGGCATCCCTGAGATAGAAAAATACGGCAACCAATTTCAATGGGTGGAAAACACTTTAGAAGACAGGGAAAATACTGAAGTTGTTGTGGAAAACACATTATTAGATCTAGAAAAGCAACTTGATGACAATTAATTTCTACAGGTACCACCTCAGGAAGGGACAATGAGCACTCCCCCTATCATGCAGACTCCTCTGAATGAGGAGAAAAATACCAAAATGGGCAAGGAGGAAGGATCAAGTTTAGGGACGCAAGCCTTCAATGTTCAATATGAAAGAGGCCAAAGCAAAAGGCCTAGACTCAATCCTGTGTGAGAACAGGAAGACACCGATGTCTCAATTGAAATAACTAATTCTGAGCTAGAAAGGAGTAAAGGTACTACTCCTTCAGAGGAAACACAACCCCCATCATCCTCAGGAACCCAGATGATATAGAGACAGATGAGTGTAGAGGCCTCACCTTTTCGTAGGTTAGCAGACCAGGATAAAAGTATCAAACACATATTCAAAGAAATAAAAATGAGGAATGAAAGGTTGAAAACTGAGACATATGCTCAGCTTTCAAACTTTCTACTCCAGGTTAGAATAGATTGATGTCAGCCTTTGACATAAGAGAGGGGAAGATGCAGATGTCCTTCCTTCAACCAACTATGCAACAACCAAAGGCACCCACTGATTATAAGAAAGCTGATTTTGAGGTGTTGGCTAGGGATATTCACCCTGTGGACCAAATAGAGTTTCACAAGAAGGTTGGAGAAATGATCTACTACACACTGACATGGAAGTCCATAGTTGTTCATCGTGTTGGATACCTATATCAATAGGTTTCATATTTCATGATTGGCAAATACAAGTGCCAAATATGCTCTGCTTTGCTCATACAAAGTTCCCATATTTCCAAGAGAAGACAAGGTATGTACATAGCTTGATGTTGACTCAATTTTGGTGGATGGTCCAACAGCCTAATCTGGATCATGCCATGTTTCAATTTTCTGTTGTAGAATAGAGAAAGAAGTCTGTCCAAACTGTTTAATCTTGGCAGACCAATAGTTAGGCAGAGAATTAAGGTTCCCAACCGCCTAATCTGGGGCCTTGGAAGCAATAAGGGTAGTGCTAGATAGACAATCAAAAGAAAAAGCCAATGGAAAAGAAAAGGCACATAAGGGTCTGCAAGTCCAAGTGCACCCTCCAAGAAGAAACAAAAAATGCTAGGCAAGTAGATGGGTAGGTAGATGGGGTTGCAGAAATGTCATTCCTTTCCAACTGAATCTTGCTGGTTAAAACAAAGAAAGCATCAATGGATAGAAAAGCTCCTCTTCTCTATCACTTTGCAGTAACACAATGGAGCATGTATAACTTCCTTTCTCCCCTTCTCATATTCATTACTAACATCCCTACACCAGTTGTGTTCATGAAAGAATTCAAGGTTTTATGTTGGTTCTGGTTTCCTTTAGAGCCACATTTCTTGTCTAAAAATTCTTTTCATTTTTATCTACTCCCTATACTAAGTTGATTTCATACAAAAAACTTAGTGTTTCACCCCTTCCCCCACTCTTACTAACCCCTAACTTCTTATTATCTAAATCCCCTATGTTCCCCTTTTCCCTACTATTATAAACACTATGGTGTATGAACCCCAAGCATGCTATAAATACCCCTTCCCATTTGGCACTATAGCCATATGTTCACAGTCAAGGATTAAAGTGGCATCTGGTAAGTTTAAGAACCCAAACCCTACCCCTTTTCCCCCTTCAGAGGCTATCCAAACCATTAACCCCTTCATTTGCTAAAAAACCTTGTAAAAACCCCATTTATACCCCTAACCCGCTCTATTCACAAAAATACACAAAAAACCCACTTTTTCCGATTTATCCAAAGTATGGGTGCAATATACATTTTCATTTGAAAAATACAATGAAAACTATATAACTCCGTCGAAACCCAAACTCCCGCCGGGCGTGTTTTTCAAAGAAAATAATATTTTATTACCCCACCCGCTGCCGTATCGTCCGCACAATTTAGCGATCCGTCAACCGTCGGATCGGGCACCTTTGATCGGACAGCCTGTATGCATATCGGGTTGGGCCCGACGTCCGTAGGATAGCACCCGAGAAACTGTCAGAGGATGACGTCAGGCCTCTGCCACGCATCGCCCTCACAATTTCTCGGGTCACCCTCTGAAAAAACAACGACCGTATCTAAGGCGGTCCGAGAAAAACCATTACCGCTTCTGGTTTACCGCCGATCCTGCTATGCCTACATCATCACCACGTCAGTGCTACCTCGCCGCCGCGTCAGCACCCTTGTCCGCCACTGCTCTGATCTCTCTGCCACCTCACCATCCCCGTGGACCACTCACAGCTTTCCACATCACCCGGTGACGTCATGCTGATGTCATTCGACCTTGACCCCACCTAATGATGTCATGCTGACGTCATCCAAAAAACTTGCCAATATTCCAAAAAATCCATATTTTAGCCAAAAAATTGCGTTTTTCCCACTTTTTGCGAAAACGAGTATTGTTCTCCCTGCATGCATTTCACGACGAAACCAACGCCAACCTGCAGAACGCGACTCAGAGACCGTGGGCGCATCCGTCATACCTGCATTTGCAACTGTTACCGGCAATTTACAAGGTATTTCTCAAAATCATTCCCCACACCTGGTTTTATCCATATTTGTCCAAGAAACTGGCTTAAGAGAGTGTAGAGCACTGAATTCACCAGCAAACATCCAATGACTTGTATCCATTTCCAACTGGCGGGGCAAAAAACCTTCTGCAGAGCCTGCATTTAGCAAAATTTACCTAAACGTACAGGTAGTTCGCGCAGTCGTGAACTAAAAACCTCAACTGCATAAATTCACCATAGAAAACACTCTTATCAGTCCTGGTACTGGCTTCATCAGTCCTCTGAGCAGTATTTCAATTGCTACATTCACAATTTACCCTCTGTTCCTTGCAACTCACCTCTCTATTGCAAAGAAACCCCTCTGTGTTTCTCTGCTCACTCAAACCAGTTCACATACAAGTCAGAAGCCTTATTAGCCATGGAAACACCAATAGCCCTGAATATTCAGCCTCTGAATGCCCCTCAAAGGGAGTTAGAATGGAAAGCCCTGGGAGATGTAGATTATCAGATGATAGACTCGTTCCCAATGAATTCTAAGTTTAATATTCATATGCTAAATGAATTGAAAGCCCAACACCTTAGTGGAGCTGATATTTTAGGGATTTGGGACTCAAATTTGCCCATTTACAACCTCCCTCAAGTCAATGCCCTTCCAGACTTGATCCATAGATGCCAGGAGTGCTATGATCCATGCGAGAGAGCTATTCTCAGTCCTACAGGCTCGGTCTTGTTCCATATCACCCCAGAAACCATAAATGAGATGCTACATTTTCACACTGCAAGACCATTGACCCCTCTCTCCATGTTGGACTTAGTGAAGAAGGGGAGTAATTTGTCAAGTGCCCAGATCATCAAAATCAATCAGTTGTTCATACAGCCAAGCTCTGAAACTACGAGAACTCCTCCTATTGGATATCATTACCTGAATGACTTGGGCAGAATGCTGGTGGATTTGATCAGCTACGTCCTGGGGTACAAGGGAGTTGAGGATGTTGATAACACCATAATGGCAATGCTGTCCATATTTTCTCCTGGAAAGCCTCCTGCTGTACACTATGACTATGCCACATATATTGCAGAAAAGATTCATGAACAGCTAATGAATCTACAAAGGCAAAGGGTGTTCAGATACACCTCATACATCTACCATCTGTTCTTATTTTATCAACCAATAGTTTCTCCATTCCCCTCAAGAAACTTAATGCCCAGGGAAATCCAAGGTCAGTAGTGTTTTTGACTTCAGTTTTTCATTGTACTTCTAAATCACCATACACATATTGTGAATTCATAGACATGTTCATTCACCCAGCTATGACATTGCTGCATGGTGTTCCTCCTCCAAGGTTGACTGATGACATGCAAAGAGTTCTCCATCTCTCCAAGGCCTACAACACTGGTTATTGGTACTTTTACCAACACCACACAGTAATAAGAATATATGGCTGTGAGTTGAACCCTTATAGGCTGCCAAGATATGTCCCTATGAGACTTTTTCCCTTAGAATACTTCAGGCAGTTTGGAAATGCCGACTGCTTCCATTTCCAAAGTAAGAACAAGAAGGTGCAGCTGAAGGTAAGGAACCAGCTAGGCCCTTTTCTATACAACAAAAGAGAGGAGGTATGGAAGGAGGCAGATATGATCCTAGAGGGTTTCCAATTGCAAACCATTTTCAAATGGACACCTTATGACCCTAATCATTTTATTTCCCTCAAGAGGATAAAATACAAATTGGGTAACTATGCACATGTAAGGCTGCCTCATGTTGAAAAGTATGCCAATTCTTTGAGCTGGAAAGAGGGCACTCTAGAAGATCCAATTACTAGAGAGCAAATGCTAGAAAGAGAGGCTAGGAATATTCAAAAAGAGGCTGACTTGGAAACTTGTGGACAAGTTTCCTTCTCATATCAAAGGCAACTTGGAGCAGCTGCCTCATCTTCAACAATGCATCAACAAGCTGCCATGGACACTCAACAGACATCCAGCAAAGGCAAACAAAAACAGGTGGAACAGCAAGAAGAAGTACAGCAGGAGGAAGTGCATCAACAACAACAACACCAACAGCAAGAAGAACAAAGACAGGAGCAGCCTGTGCAGCAAAAGCAAACAGTGGAAACCCCAAAATCCACTGAGGAGCACCACAACAAATTGTGCCTCCTAGGCAAGAGACAACAGTGGAGGCCTCAGTCCTCCAAACCCCACAAAAAGAAGATATAAGCAGGAAGAGGGACAGAGAGACTCCCCTCAAAACATCGACAACTCATGGGGATAAAAGACATAGAATGAATCCCTTCTCAGAGGAAGAAGTGCCTATATGACAATCTTTGGGCATGGGCCCACCTAGCAGGGAGGCATCTGGGAGTTCCTTCCAGCAGGAACAAGAGAGGATAGTGGGAGGAGAAGTCAGCTCCTCAAGCCAGCAGAGAGAAGGTGAACTGAGCATCAAACAACAGTTCATTGACATAAAGAGGAGGAATGAGCCAATAAAAATTCAGCTATATAATCATTTGTTGAAAATGGCTCCCACTAACCAACAAAGACTGATGTCTGCATACGATGTTAATGAAGGCAAAATGATCATGAGTCACTTCATGCCAACTGCATTGCAACCACAGTCCCCTTCAGACTACTTGAGGATTAATCTTGAGGTCCTTGCCAACGACATCCAGCCAATGGACAAAATCGAATTGCATAAGCAAACAGGTGAGATGGTGTATGCCTCCTTGGCAGACAAGACATTGGATAATTATAGGCTAGAAAATAGCCTAAATAATACAGCTGCTCAACTTGAGTTGGAGAGAGCATCCTCTCAAGAAAAGGACAACAAGATTAGGTCCTTAGAAGATATAATCATAGAGATTGGGCATGATCCCAAGGACATCAAGGGCATACAAGAAATATTGAAATTGAGGGATGCAGACATGGCAGCTTTGAGGAGAAAGATCAAAATCCTAGCAACAATTCACCCTCAAACATATGAAGTTGCCCAGCTGAGACATGATCAAGATGCCACAGCTTTGCTGGTGTCTTTATATAAACAGCTAATCCAGACTCAAGAAAAGTGGGAGAATCAGAGGCTGCACAGGCAGCATTGCAGGCATCATTACAGCAAAAGGAAGGAGGTCAAACATCTCAGCCTCCTCCTGAAATAATTAACCTTGAGGAAGCTCCTCCAACTACTGCTCCCCTCGCTCAACAAACAGAACAGGAAACACCTTCTACCTCAGCACCACCACCAAGAATAGAGCGGGCCCCAAGCCTGGACATGCAAAAGCTGAGAAATGAGATTTAGGCCGTGGAAGCTCAAATGACAGAATTAAATGAGGCCAGGGAGAATTTAGCCAAGGTAAATGAAAGATATGACAAATCCAAGCAGACTGTGGCAGAAAAGGGCAGGGAAATAAAAGCCCTCAAAGACAGGATAAAGGAGCTGGAGAAGGAGCTCAAACTGGATAAAGTAGTGCCTGAGCTCAAGACAGTGCTATGGGCCAATATTGGCCAATCCATCACTGATCAATGGCAGTATATTGAGACAATTCATGAGCAGTTGGAGCTCATTGCAAAAGCACAGAAGGAAATTCAGAGATCAAGGGCCTCTCTAGGCAATATGCCTGAAGTTTCCAACAGGATGATCAATGTGCAACAAGTGCTAAGTTAGAAACTATGGGAATTTCCAACAGGATTGAGACTATTTTCTTAGTAAAGAGGGTCCTGGCACTAAGAAACTTGGTGCAGACATTAGAAAGAAGGACCCAGGACATGCAGACAGAGGTCAACAGATTCATGGACAAATTTGTGGCATTGCAAAACAGAGATATCCCTGGCTTCCTGAACAGCGCAGGAAGACTACTTACACATGAGCAGTATGCCAAGAGGGTCAACACATTCGCCACAAATCAGATCACTGAAAGGTCCAGCACCTCAGAGGAAACAGGGCCAGCTACAGGACAAAGTCTCTACAACAGGGTAGAGAATTTATTCTTTATAATGAATGAAATTAAACACCTGTTTGAAGTGCCTCCCAATTTCTATAAATACACAGAGGCAGATGAGACTTTGGATGCAAGTCTTAGACATCAACTGCCCACACAGGAATGATGGACTAAGGCAATACAGATTATCTTATAGACCAGGAAGCCATTCACTAAGTTTTTTTCATCAAAAAATACAGGTTGGCATGCATAGGAAAACTTAGTAAAATCAGCATGCATGAAAAGGGAAGGGCTGAGCCAACTCAGCAGATCATATTCGGCCAACAAAAGCAAGATTGACAGCTAACAGGTAACAGGGCCGAAAAGATACAACACAACAGCTATAAAGGCACATTTCCAGCATTAAAGCAGAACGTTCAGACCAACTAAGTGGCCTCCAAGAGTCAAAGTATCTCCTGACAGATATAAAGGGCATTCATTTTGTATTAGTAGCAGCAGTAACTGCTTTTCTGATATTTTGTAAAAGTTGGTAACGTATTTAATTATCAGATAACTCAGCGGTTCAGATATTTTGGAACCGATTGTATAAATTACCCCTCGCATAAGCTTGCAAGGGTTGTTGATTTCCTCTTGAAGAGATCCTATGTTGTAATTTATTCAGAGTTTAATAAAAGAAGTGATGGAATCTCTCAAGTTCTGAGCTGTTTGAATGCGTTCATGGTGTTTGTTAAAAGTTGTAGGATCCCTGTGCATTTCACAATACAATAAGTCTTCTGTAACTCTCTTCGTTATGTGTTTTAGTCTTTTACAATCCATACATGTTTCTAAGTTCTAGTATTTAGCAGCAAAGAAAAAGAATAGCTTCAGGATTTATTCATGAAATACCCTGAGCTCAATCTATGTTGTTAATGAATTTTTTTCTTCAGTTATAATCTTGATAAGTGTAATTCTTAATTGTTGCACTTTCAGAATATATCTTTCATAGTGACCCTTGTTTCAGGAATTCAAGTTTGCTCCTGTGCAATATACTTCACTTTCACACCACTAGCTTATTGGAAAATTATTAATTGCTTTCCATTGGCTAATCATACATCATCACCACAGTTTTAAGTTTGTTTGTTGGAATACCCAATAGGTCCTGCAGTCTGAACACT
The DNA here is from genome assembly GCA_031772625.1 of Pinus tabuliformis. Classification (NCBI taxonomy): domain Eukaryota; kingdom Viridiplantae; phylum Streptophyta; class Pinopsida; order Pinales; family Pinaceae; genus Pinus; species Pinus tabuliformis. Next base: position 1,071,483,362 of record CM062807.1, on the reverse strand, counting down.
CCTACTTAAGCATTTAAAACAATTCACAGCTCTAGACTCCATTGCCCAATGAATTACAACTATCTGAACACTACATCTTAGGTATTGAAAGATATCATTCAACCAAAATTCAAACCAAACCCTCACTTCATAACTAGCCTAAAATCCTCACAAAACAGAGATAAATCTTAAAGGGAGAGCCCTCTCTGATTACAGTTTGGCTAGAGACTGTAATCCAAAGCTTGGTTAGTGGTTACCCCGGCCGTATTCCCTTGGGAGTCATAGGGAACAACCTGGGTGTTAACATAAATGACGACTCCACTGGGGACTCCTTAGGATTTTCTAGTTGCTATATATCCCCTAAAGCTGCTTTAGTCAAATCTTCATGATAGCTTTGAGACATATACAGCCATTCCAAAATCTAGTCTAGTCCTTGCAAATATAAAAATTTCCTCAAAATACTCAAAAAACAAGTTCAGAAGCTGGCTCCCAAGAAGAATCCACGGTACACAAGGTCAAATCCGGACCCCAACCCACCCACTATTTTTGAAAATCCTAACACAATCCCTAAGATTTTTAGGAAGCAACAAGGGCCAGATAAGCTTGGTGACTTAAGTCTAGAGACAGTTCACGCTAACCCCATTTCCACTCCAATCAAGGTTCTTTTTCGGTCTACCCCCAATTCCCCTAGTTTACCATCCACGTCTCAAAGCCCTCCTTTCACACCTTCATCCACTGCACATATTCCCTTGACCAACACTCTAGGTTCTGCTATACCTGTTACCCCTGTGGTACCCATCGTTCCTGTTGTCCTAGTTGCCCTTGTCAATCCTCTAAACCCTGTAAATATGTCTAATAGATATGCACCCTTATAGTTGCCTGCTAATCCTGCAGCGTTACCTCAGGATTACCAAACCAAGATCTCATATTTTGACTCCACTGGCCCTTTCACAGCTATTCAGCATGCGAAGAAGATGCAGGATCACTTTGAGAACTATGAAATAGATGATGATAGTGTGAGAATGAGAATTTTTGTCCAGAGCCTGACAGGTGATGTCCGAACTTGGTTCAGATCACTTGCTGTAAATACCATCACAACCCCTGATGAGCTTTATCAAGCCTTTACTAACAGATGGGAGAAAAAGAAAGATCCCTTGCACATACTTGGTGAATATGACACAATCAAGAGAGGTCCTCAAGAGACCGTTCTGGAGTATTGTGCCAGATTTAACAATGTATACAACGCAATACCACAAAACTTAAGACCTCCTCCTGATTTAGCCTTGTACAAATTCCATGATGGATTTGACCCTGACATGGCATATCAGTTAAAGGAAAGAGCACCTGAAACTCTCCAAGATGCCCAAAAGGTAGCTGTCACAGTAGAAGCAAACCTGATTGCTAAAAGAAACAGGGCAAGATTGGAAAAGAGAAACATATACAAAGAAGAACCCTCGGCCTTTGATCAGAAACTGGATGCAATACTCAATGGTATGAAGAGATTGGGTGATAGAGTGGAATTGGTTGAGAGAAAGGCATCATGGGAAGCACCGCAAAACAACCCTATAAGGAATCCCAATTTTAGGAGAAATCAAAACCCAAATGTTGGCAAGGCCAATTCGGATCCAGAGATAAGACCTCCGTTCCAGGAAAACTATGCTGAAACATCCACTTCAAACGAGCAAGTAGATGACACCCACATCAACCTAATGGGCCTCAATGATGAGCATCAAGTTTTTCTGAGTCAAGAAGATCACAAAGATGATGACATTAAACAATTCCAAACCAAGTCAGGTGAGTCATTTGACTTCAAACAAGGCTATGACACAGCTGTTTATGAAGTTGATAAACAATACAAACTAAGAAGTAGAACTGTAAATATAACACAGCCTGAAAAAACAAAGGACATGCTGCAGCCTAAAAGAGCCATAGTCAAAGAACCAATTAACACAACTGATTCACTTACAAAGGAGGTAACCATTGAATAAGTTACTGAACAACTTCCCTCAACACAACAGCCACTGGCTGCATCACCTTTGCAGCCTAATCTAAGTGACCTTCCTCAAAAGATGAATGAAAGGCACAAGCCCCAAGATCAAGACAAGGATCAAGAAGAAAACTTACTAAACAAAGAAAAGGTTGTCACCCACAACACTAAGGTTCAATCTGAAAGACCCTTTGACTTGGAAGCTGAAATTGGCAAACTGAAGGTAGCCATCCCTCTCAGAACTGGCCAAGCATGACATCTACAAACAACAAATCAAGAAGTCCATCCAACTTACTCATAATAAAGACAATGTCAATGTGTTGGATGATACCCCAGAATTGCTGTTCGGTCCAGAGGTTGATGGAAAGACAGCAGTCACAGGGATCTTACCTTTTTATGTTAGTTTACATGTTCATGATAAGATACTACACAATGCAATGTTTGACTCAGGTGCCTCTCATAACCTGATGCCGAAATCAGTCATGGAAAGGTTGAATCTAGATATTACAAGACCATATAAGGACCTATTCTCATTTGACTCCAGCCAAGTTAAGTGTTTAGGCTTGATAAAAGACTTATGTGTATCCCTTGTCCAATATCCAAATAAAACAATCTTAATGGATGTTGTAGTTGCTGATATCCCACCCAAATATGGGATGCTGTTATCAAGGTCATGGGGAGCTAAACTCCAAGGCTCCTTACAATTAGACATGTCATACGCAACCATCTCAGTCTTCGGTCAACCCAAGAGGTTATATAGAGAGTCACTGATGAAATACATGGTCAGCAGTGAAGAAAAACCTCAAAATTTTCCCATATATGCTGTCCATTCTGACATAGACTCATACATTCTTTTCAATGACAATACAGGTCTTACAAATAATGATGTTGAAACCAAAACACATAAACAAGATCAGGACATTAATGAACAAGCTACTGCTCTAGAAATCAAGCTAATTCAATCAAGTGATCAGACTGTCCTAGAAGACAAACCAGGTGAAAAACCAGAACTTCAACTTACAATTCCAGCTCATGAAGAGGTCATTAAGTCTCCCCTAGAACAAGAGAACCTATGGTTTCTTGAATTTGATGGGTCAGTCAACAAGTTAGGGGCAGGAGCAGGGGTTTGGATACATAACAAACAAAACAGTCATGCAGAGGGCCGAGCCTATAGGTTAAACTTCAGGTGCACCAACAATATGGCTGAATATGAAGCTCTTTTACTAGGCCTAAAGCTAGTAAAATCCTTACAAGCCATAAAAGTCTCAGTCCTAGGAGATTCAGACCTAATTATCCAACAAGTAAAGGGAAATTTTGTCACCAATGACAAAAGACTGAGGGCTTATAGGTCTGTTGCTGCTGAACTACTAAACTCCTTCACTGAATTTCAAATAACCAAAATTCCGAGAACACATAATCTTCATGCTCATAGTTTGGCTACATTTGCAAGCACCTGTAAACTTCCATTAGAACCCAACCACTGTTTTACAGCTGAGATAAAACACAGACCATCTGTCCCAAATAATGTCAAGGATTGGCAAGTATTTGATGATGATGCACAAATAAATAATTTCCTGACCTTGCAACAAGAATTTGCAGGACTAAATATTGACACTGAGGGAGCAAGTCAATCACAAATACTTAAAGGAGCAAGTCAATCACAAATACTTGAAAGAGAAAGTCAATCACAAATACAGAGTAAATAGAATAACAAGCCAACGTCACCTAAAATAGCAAACCAAATGTTACATCCAACAATTTTTAACAAAGAAAACATACAAGAACTTGGACAAAACAGTTGTGAAGAGATAACTGATGATGAAGCTGAAGTTATACAATTGAAAGACAATTTTCTTCCAACAGGCTTAGCTCCATTAGAAGACATTTTCGACTCCAATGATTTTCCCAGCAAACCAAAAATTCAGCCCCTCAACACTGCTATAGAAGAGTGTAACATTGGGACTGCTGAAAAACCCAAAATAATAAAATTGTCTGCTTCATTACCTCCTGATCAAAAGCCTAAATACATTGACCTCTTCAAGGAATTCCAGGATGTCTTTGCATGGAGTTATGAGGATTTAAAATCCTATGACACCTCTGTAATTCAACACACTATCCCTCTCAAGCCAGATCAAAAACCCTTTAAGAAAAAATTGAGGAGAATCAATCCTATGCTTCTCCCAGCAATGGAACAAGAGGTACAAAAAATGTTTAAGGCTGGCATCATAGCACCAATCAGATTTTCTGATTGGATTTCAAACTTAGTCCCTACAAGAAAGAAAACTGGTGAAATAAGGCTCTGTGTTGATCTAAGGAACTTAAATCAAGTGTCCTTGAAAGATAACTACCCCTTACCCAAGATGGATCACATCTTGCAGAGAGTAGTTGGGGCCTCGAGAATTTCTCTACTTGATGGATTCCCAGGTTTCAACCAGATCCTAGTTCACCCTGATGATCAGGACAAAACAGCATTTACAACCCCTTGGGGAACCTTCAAATATGTGAAAATGCCTTTTGGATTGAAAAATGCAGGGGCTACCTTTCAAAGAGCAATGGATATTGCCTTTGCCAAAGAGATCCATGATTTCCTTGTGGTCTACTTAGATGACCTTACACCATTTTCAAAATCTGACCCTGAACATCTGAAGTATCTAAAGTAGATATTCATAGCTTGTAGGAAATATGGAATTTCCTTAAATCCCAAGAAATCCCTGTTTGGTTTGGAAGAAGGTAAACTGTTGGGTCACATCATTTCAAAGGATGGCATTAGGATCGACCCAGACAGAATCCAGGCCATCTTACAAATGCCTCATCCAAGAAATGTAAAGGAATTACAAGCCTTTCTGGGTAAAATCAACTTCCTAAGGAGATTTATCCCAAATTTGGCCGAATTAAGCAGATTACTCAATAACATGCTAAAAAAGGATTCAAAAGTAAAATGGATAGTAGAAGCAAATCAAGCTTTTGTAGGTATCAAACTAGCCTTCACCCAAACCCCAGTCTTAACAAACCCTCAATTTGATAGGGAATTTATCATATTTTCCTTTTCTTCCCAACACACAATTGCTGCTGTCTTATTACAGAAAGATGACCAAGGAAATGAAAAACCTATTTCTTTTTTCAGTAGAGCTCTTAAAGATGTACCCCTGAAATACCAGATCATGGAAAAGCAAGCATATGCTTTGGTCAAAGCTATTAAAGACTTTAGGATCTACATCCTATACTCCCATGTTATAGCCTATGTACCAAGCCCAATTGTGAAAGACATACTTACTCAAGAGAACTTAGAGGGCAGAAGAGGAAAATGGATTGCCAAAATTTTAGAATTTGACATTGAAATAAAACCTACAAAACTAATAAAAAGGCAAGGTTTGGCCAAATTAATGTCTGAAACAAATTTCCAAGCCTTGGACATCAACCAGCTGGATAGTGAACTGGAGCTGACGACTCCAAAGATCAATGTAGCCTTTGAACAATCCCCCTGGTATTCTGATATCTGTTATGTGTTACAAAACCTGTGTGCTCCCCCAGGACTGTCCAGAACTAAATGTAGGTTCCTAAAAATGAAAGCTTCAAAATTTTGTGTTATGAATGGAAATTTGCTTTGGAAAAACCATGAGGGTATATTGTTAAACTGCTTAATGGAAAATGAGTCTAACAAAATCATGGAAGAATTTCATGCAGGTAATTGTGGTGGACATTTGTATTGGAAGTCCACTGTGGATAAGATATTGAGAGCTGGTTATTATTGGCCCACTGTTTTCTCTGATGTCAAGAAATTTACCACTTCATGTCATAAATGGCAAGTGTTTGAGGGAAAGACAAAGTTACTGCCACTTCGTTTGAGGCCTATCACAACAGAGAGACCTTTTCAGCAATGGGGCTTGGATTTCATTGGAGAAATTCATCCCTCATCTTCACGCCAACATAGATGGATTCTAACAACTACAAACTACTTTACTAAATGGATTGAGGCCATCCCATGTAGACAAGCAAATGTTTCCACTATCATTCAGTTCCTTGAGGCCAATATCCTTGCTAGATTTGGTTGTCCTGATAAGATAATAACAGACAATGCTGTTGCTTTCAGATCTAAGAAGATGGTGAACTTTTGCCACAGATTTCACATCACTTTGGGCCATTCCACTGCATACTATCCCCAAGGAAATGGCCTACCTAAATCATCAAATAAAAGCCTTGTAAACATCATAAAGAAGGTATTGGAAGAAAATAAGAAGAATTGGCATAAGAAGCTTGTGAGTGCCTTATGGGCAGATAGACTAACAACCAAGAGATCAATTGGGGTCAGCCCATATGAGTTAGTCTATGGATTAGAGGCCAAATTCCCTTCATCACTAGGGATCCCTGTAATGAAACTACTTCAAGAGACTCAAGCTGAGCCCAATGATATGCAAAGGAGGGTAAATCAAATTATATGTTTACAGCAAACTAGAGACCAAGTTTATAACAGAGTTCAAATCCTACAAGAGAAGCTGAAGAAAGCCTTTGACAGGAGGACTAAGGCTGAAGATTTCAACATGGGTGACAAAGTCCTCAAGTGGGATTCAAGAAGGGAAGATAAAGGAAAACATGGAAAATTTGATTCCCTTTGGAGAGGACCATTTGTCATCCAAGCAGTACAAGGAAACATTACTTACCTCCTCAAGAATCTTGATGAAACTGATTTGGATGAAGGTCATGTGAATGGCAGGATGTTGAAGCACTATTTTGACTGCCCCCCATGTATATAGCATGGTTGTTCCCTTGTACATAATTTGTTGTGTTTAGTTTTTTCTTTCAGCATGTGAATAGATTAGTTTGAAGGATTTTGCAGAAGCAGGAAAAGGCTGTAATCCAGCAAGTTCTATAAATATGAAAGTTTACAATTTTGAGGTTTCAAGGAAGAAAAACTCCAAGTTTTGGTAAAGAGTAGTCAAAGGGCCAAGGCATTCTGACCTCCTGTTCTTGGTCTTTCAAGAAGAAAAACCATCCCCATGTGGAGCCACTGTTGGATACCTATATCAATAGGTTTCATATTTCATGATTGGCAAATACAAGTGCCAAATATGCTCTGCTTTGCTGATACAAAGATCCCATATTTCCAAGAGAAGACAAGGTATGTACATAGCTTGATGTTGACTCAATTTTGGTGGATGGTCCAACAGCCTAATCTGGATCATGCCATGTTTCAATTTTTTGTTGTAGAATAGAGAAAGAAGTCTGTCCAAACTGTTTAATCTTGGCAGACCAATAGTTAGGCAGAGAATTAAGGTTCCCAACCGCCTAATCTGGGGCCTTGGAAGCAATAAGGGTAGTGCTAGATAGACAATCAAAAGAGAAAGCCAATGGAAAAGAAAAGGCACGTAAGGGTCTGCAAGTCCACTTGCACCCTCCAAGAAGAAACAAAAAATGCTAGGCAAGTAGATGGGTAGGTAGATGGGGTTGCAGAAATGTCATTCCTTTCCAACCGAATCTTGGTGGTCAAAACAAGGAAAGCGTCAATGGATAGAAAAGCTCCTCTTCTCTATCACTTTGCAGTAACACAATGGAGCATGTCTAACTTCCTTTCTCCCCTTCTCATATTCATTACTAACATCCCTACACCAGTTGTGTTCATGAAAGAATTCAAGGTTTTATGTTTGTTCTGGTTTCCTTTAGAGCCACATTTCTTGTCTAAAAATTCTTTTCATTTTTATCTACTCCCTATACTAAGTTGATTTCATACAAAAAACTTAGTGTTTCACCCCTTCCCCCACTCTTACTAACCCCTAACTTCTTATTATCTAAATCCCCTATGTTCCCCTTTTCCCTACTATTATAAACACTATGGTGTATAAACCCCAAGCATGCTATAAATACCCCTTCCCCTTTGACACTATAGCCATATGTTCACAGTCAGGGATTAAAGTGGCATCTGGTCAGTTTAAGAACCCAAACCCTAACACTTTTCCCCCTTAGAAGCTATCCAAACCATTAACCCCTTGATTTTCTAAAAAGCCTTGTAAAAACGCCATTTATACTCCTAACCCGCTCTATTCACAAAAATACACAAAAAACCCACTTTTTCCGACTTATGCAAAGTATGGGTGCAATAGACATTTTCATTTGAAAAATACAATGAAAACTATATAACTCCGCCGAAACCCAATGTCCCGCCGGGCGCGTTTTTCAAAGAAAATAATATTTTACTACCCCACCTGCTACCGTATCATCCTCACAATTTAGCGATCCGTCAACCGTCGGATCGGGCACCTTTGATCGGACGGCCTGTATGCATATCGGGTTGGGCTTGATGTCCGTAAGATAGCACCCGAGAAACTATCAGAGGGTGACGTCAGGCCCCTGCCACGCGTCGTCCTCACAATTTCTCGGGTCGCCCTCTGACAAAACAGCGACCGTATCTAAGGCGGTTCGAGAAAAACCATTACCGCTTCTGGTTTACCACCGATCCTGCTATGCCTACGTCATCACCACATCAGGCCCACATCAGTGCTACCTCGTCGCCGCGTCAACACCCTTGTCCGCCACTGCTCTGATCTGTCCCCCACCTCACCATCCCTGTGGACCACTCACAGCTTGCCACATCACCCGGTGACGTCATGCTGACGTCATCCTACCTTGACCCCACCTGATGATGTCATGCTGACGTCATCCAAAAAACGTGCCAATATTCCAAAAAATCCATATTTTAGCCAAAAAATTGTGTTTTTCCCACTTTTTGCGAAAACGACTATTGTTCTCCCTGCATGCATTTCACGACCAAACCAGTGCCAACCTGCAGAGCTCGACTCAGAGACCGTGGGCGCATCCGTCATACCTGCATTTGCAACTGTTACCGGCAATTTACAAGGTATTTCTCAAAATCATTCCCCGCACCTGGTTTTATCCATATTTGTCCACGAAACTGGCTTAAGAGAGTGTAAAGCACTGAATTCACCAGCAAACATCAAGTGACCTTTATCCATTTCCAACTAGGGGGGCAAAAAACCTTCTGCAGAGCCTGCATTTAGCAAAATTTACCTAAACTTACAGGTAGTTCGCGCAGTCATGAACTAAAAACCTCAACTTCATAAATTCACCATAGAAAACACTCTTATCACTCCTGGTACTGGCTTCATCAGTCCTCTGAGCAGTATTTCAATTGCCGCTTTCACAATTTACCCTCTGTTCCTTGCAACTCACCTCTCTATTGCAAAGAAACCCCTCTGTGTTGCTCTGCTCACTCAAACCAGTTCACATACAAGTCAGAAGCCTTATTAGCCATGGAAACACCAATAGCCCTGAATATTCAGCCTCTGAATGCCCCTCAAAGGGAGTTAGAATGGAAAGACCTGGGAGATGTGGATTATCAGATGATAGACTGGTTCCCAATGAATTCTAAGTTTAATATTCATATGCTAAATGAATTGAAAGCCCAACACCTTAGTGGAGCTAATATTTTAGGGATTTGGGACTCAAATTTGCCCATTTACAACCTCCCTCAAGTCAATGCCCTTCCATACTTGATCCATAGATGCCAGGAGTGCTATGATCCATGCCAGAGAGCTATTCTCAGTCCTACAGGCTCAATCTTGTTCCATATCACCCCGGAAACCATAAATGAGATGCTGCATTTTCACATTGCAAGACCATTGACCCCTCTCTCCATGTTGGACTTAGTGAAGAAGGGGAGTAATTGTTCAAGTGCCCAGATCATCAAAATCAATCAGTTGTTCATACAGCCAAGCTCTGAGACTACGAGAACTCCTCCTATTGGATATCATTACCTGAATGACTTGGGCAGAATGCTGGTGGATTTGATCAGCTACGTCCTGGGGTACAAGGGAGTTGAGGATGTTGATAACACCATAATGGCAATGCTGTCCATATTTTCTCGTGGAAAGCCTCCTGCTGTACACTAGGACTATGCCACATATATAGCAGAAAAGATTCATGAACAGCTAATGTATCTACAAAGGGAAAGGGTGTTTAGATACACCTCATACATCTACCATCTGTTCTTATTTTATCAACCAGATAGTTTCTCCATTCCCCTCAAGAAACTTAATGCCCAGGGAAATCCAAGGTCAGTTGTGTTTTGGACTTCAGTTTTTCATTGTACTTCTGAATCACCATACACATACTATGAATTCATAGATCTGTTCATTTACCCAGCTATGAAATTGCTGTATGGTGTTCCTCCTCCAAGGTTGACTGATGACATGCAAAGAGTTCTCCATCTCTCCAAGGCCTACAACATTGGTGATTGGTACTTTTACGAACACCACAAAGTAATCAGAATATATGGCTGTGAGTTGAACCCTTATAGGCTGCTAAGATATGTCCCTATGAGACTTTTTGCCTTAGAATACTTCATGCAGTTTGGAAATGCCGACTGTTTCCATTTCCAAAGTAAGAACAAGAAGGTGCAGCTGAAGGTAAGGAACCAGCTAGGCCCTTTTCTATACAACAAAAGAGAGGAGGGATGGAAGGAGGCAGATATGATCCTAGAGGGTTTCCAATTGTAAACCAGTTTCAAATGGACACCTTATGACCCTAATCATTTTATTTCCCTCAGGAGGATAAAATACAAATTGGGTAACTATGCACATGTAAGGTTGCCTCATGTTGAAAAGTATGCCAATTCTTTGAGCTGGAAAGAGGGCACTCTAGAAGAGCCAATTACTAGAGAGCAAATGCTAGAAAGAGAGGCTAGGAATATTCAAAAAGAGGCTGACTTGGAAACTTGTGGACAGGTTTCCTTCTCATATAAAATGCAACTTGGAGCAACTGCCTCATCTTCAACAGCACATCAGCAAGCTGCCATGGACACTCAACAGACATCCAGCAAAGGCAAACAAAAACAGGTGGAACAACAAGAGGAAGTGCAGCAGCAGGAAGTGCATCAACAACAACAACACCAACAGCAAGAAGAACAAAGACAGGAGCAGCCTGTGCAACAAAAGAAAACAGTGGAAACCCCAAAATCCACTGAGCAACAGCCACAACAAATTGTGCCTCCTAGGCAAGAGACAATAGTGGAGGCCTCAGTCCTCCAAACCCCACAAAAAGAAGATATAAGCAGGAAGAGGGACAGAGAGACTCCCCTCAAAACATCGACAACTCATGGGGAGAAAAGACATAGAATGAATCCCTTCTCAGAGGAAGAAGTGCCTATAGTGCAATCTTTGGGCATGGGCCCACCTAGCAGGGAGGCATCTGGGAGTTCCTTCCAGTAGGAACAAGAGAGGATAGTGGGAGGAGAAGTCAGCTCCTCAAGCCAGCAGAGAGAAGGTGAACTAAGCATCAAACAACAGTTCATTGACATAAAGAGGAGGAATGAGCCAATAAAAATTCAGCTATATGATCATTTGTTGAAAATGGCTCCCACTAACCAACAAAGGCGGATGTCTGCATACGATGTTAATGAAGGAAAAATGATCATGAGTCACTTCATGCCAACTGCATTGCAACCACAGTCCCCTTCAGACTACTTGAGGACCATTCTTGAGGTCCTTGCCAAGGACATCCACCCAATGGACAAAATCGAATTGCATAAGCAAACGAGTGAGATGGTGTATGGCTCCTTGGCAGACAAGACATTGGATAATTGTAGGCTACAAAATAGCCTAAATAATACAGCTGCTCAACTTGAGTTGGAGAGAGCATCCTCTCAAGCAAAGGACAACAGGATCAGGTCCTTAGAAGATATAATCATAGAGATTGGGCATGATCCAAAGGACATCAAGGGCATACAAGAAATATTGAAATTGAGGGATGCAGACATGGCAGCTTTGAGGAGAAAGATCAAAATCCCAGCAACAATTCACCCTCAAACAGATGAAGTTGCCCAGCTGAGACATGATCAAGATGCCACAACTTTACTGGTGTCTTTATATAAACAGCTAATCCAGACTCAAGAAAAGCTGGGAGAATCAGAGGCTGCACAGGCAGCATTGCAAGCATAATTACAGGAAAAGGAAGGAGGTCAAACATCTCAGCCTCCTCCTGAAATAATTAACCTTGAGGAAGCTCCTCCAACTACTGCTCCCCTCGCTCAACAAACAGAACAGGCAGCACCTTCTACCTCAGCACCACCACCAACAACAGAGCAGACCCCAAGCCTGGACATGCAAAAGCTGAGAAATGAGATTTAGGCCCTGGAAGCTCAAATGACAAAATTAAATGAGGCCAGGGAGAATTTAGCCAAGGTAAATTAAAGATATGACAAATCCAAGCAGACTGTGGCAGAAAAGGGCAGGGAAATAAAAGCCCTGAAAGACAAGATAAAGGAGCTGGAGAAGGAGCTCAAACTGGATAAAGTAGTGCCTGAGCTCAAGACAGTGCTATGGGCCAATATTGGCCAATCCATCACTGATCAATGGCAGTATATTGGGACAATTCATGAGTAGTTGGAGCTCATTGCAAAAGCACAGAAGGAAATTCAGAGATCAAGGGCCTCTCTAGGCAATATGCTTGAAGTTGCCAACAGGATGATCAATGTGCTTAATAATAGAACAAGTGCTCAGTTAGCAACTATGGGACTTTCCAACAGGACTGAGACTATTTTGTTAGTAAAGAGGGTCCTGACACTAAGAAACCTGGTGCAGACATTAGAAAGAAGGACCCAGGACATGCAGACAGAGATCAACAGATTCATGGACAAATTTGTGGCATTGCAAAACAGAGGTTTCCCTGGCTTAATGAACAGCGCAGGAAGACTACTTACACATGAGAAGTATGCCAAGAGGGTCAACACATTCTCCACAAATCAGATCACTGAAAGGTCCAGCACCTCAGAGGAAACAGGGCCAGCTACAGGACAAAGTCTCTACAACAGGGTAGAGAATTTATTCTTTATAATGAATGAAATTAAACACCTATTTGAAGTGCCTCCCAATTTCTATAAATACACAGAGGCAGATGAGACTTTGGATGCAATTCTTAGACATCAACTGCCCACACAGGAATGGTGGACTAAGGCAATACAGATGATCTTATAGACCAGGAAGCCATTCACTAAGTTTTTTCATCAAAAAATACAAGTTGGCATGCACAGGAAAACTTAGTAAAATCAGCATGCATGAAAAGGGAAGGGTTGAGCCAACTCAGCAGATCATATTCAGCCAACAAAAGCAAGATTGACAGCTAACAGGTAACATCGCCGAAAAGCTACAGCACAACAGCCATAAAGGCACATTTCCAGCATTAAAGCATAACGTTCAGACCGACTAAGTGGCCTCCAAGAGTCAAAGTATCTCCTGACAAATATAAAGGGCATTGATTTTGTATTAATAGCAGCAGTAACTGCTTTTTTGATATTTTGTAAAAGTTGGTAACGTATTTAATTATCAGATAACTCAGCGGTTCAGATATTTTGGAACCGATTGTATAAATTCCCCCTCACATAAGCTTGCAGGGGTGGTTGATTTCCTCTTGAAGAGATCCTATGCTGTAATTTATTCAGAGTTTAATAAAAGAAGTGATGGAATCTCTCAAGTTCTGAGCTGTTTGAATGCGTTCATGGTGTTTGTTAAAAGTTGCAGGATCCCTGTGCATTTCACAATACAATAGGTCTTCTGTAACTCTCTTCATTATGTGTTTTAGTCTTTTACAATCCATACATGTTTCTAAGTTCTAGTATTTAGCAGCAAAGAAAAAGAATAGCTTCAGGATTTATTCATGAAATACCCTGAGCTCAATCTATGTTGTTAATGAATATTTTTCTTCAGTTATAATCTTGATAAGCGTAATTCTTAATTGCTGCACTTTCAGAATATATCTTTCACAGTGACCCTTGTTTCAGGAATTCAAGTTTTCTCCTGTGCAATATACTTCACTTTCACACCACTATCTTAGTGGAAAATTCTTAATTGCTTTCCATTGGCTAATCATACATCATCACCACAGTTTTAAGTTTGTTTGTTGGAATACCCAATAGGCCCTGCAGTCTGAACACTCCCACTTAAGCATTTCAAACAATTCAGAGCTTTAGACTCCATTGCCCAATGAATTACAACTATCTAAACACTACATCTTAGGTATTGAAAGATATCATTCAACCAAAATTCAAACCAAACCCTAACTTCATAACTAGCCTAGAAACCTCACAAAACAGAGATAAATCTTAAAGAGAGAGCCCTCTCTGTTTACAGTTTGGCTAGAGACTGTAATCCAAAGCTTGGTTAGTGGCTACCCCAGCCGTATTCCCTTGGGAGTCATAGGGAACAACCTGGGTGTTAACACATCGACTGCCAAGTTCCTTGAACAACATCTCAGATCAGTATCAGCTTGAAAAGGCTTCATCACAAGCCAAGGATAACAAAATCAAGTCTTTGGAAGACTTGATCATAGAGATGGGAGATGATCCCAAAGATATGAAAGTAACAAAAGAGTTAATAAAAGAGAAGAACAAGGACATTGCTTCAATGAAGAAGAAACTAAAGATACCCTCCTTGCATCATCCACTGACACAGGAGGAGTTACATTCTAAAAATCACCATGAGGACTTAATGGATTTAGTCCTCAAGCTAAATTATTAGTTGAGGATCACGAGAAGGAATTGGATTCCTTAATCCAATTGAAGCAAGGTGAAGTAGGGATCAGACCAGCAACTGTAATCCCTATAGTGACTACTACAGTGCCATCTACATTGGCAACCACATTGGCTCAAAAAAATCCTATAGTCAGTGCTTCGCCCATCACCACTATAGCATCTACATCAACAACTTCTACAATAGCAACATGTACAACAACAGATGAAGCAACCAAGCTTGTTCATGCCATGGAAGAAATGTCTATTCAGAAAAACGAGATAAAAAAGATAAAGGAACATGTGGCAAGCTTAGAAACAGCCTATAAGCTTGCCAGGATTATGCAGAAAGAGGAGGAACAGAAGGCTTCCAGGATAAAGGAAAAGCTCAAGTTATTGGAAAGAGACTTGACATTAAAGGAGCCACTCGGAGAAGCCAAGGAAAAAATGTGGGCCAATATCATTGACTCTGTCAATGATATTTGGCCATCCATATAGGTCATATTAGAGCAGATTGATCTCATAAGATTAATAACAGAGGTTATTGAAAAAGTAAATATAGAATTAGGCAACAAGACTAGAGATGCTATCAGACTCATCCAGTTCCTAAATTCAAAGAACAAGTACCAACTATAGGAACTGGAAATTGAAGACAGCACTGCCACTATTCTGGAAGTAAAGAAAGTCCACACCAAAAGGGACCTTATGCATAAGTTAGAGGAAAAAAGAAATGAAATGCAAGTAGCTGTTTAAAGATTCATGGCTAAGTTTGATAAGCTAAAGGAAAATGGATTACCTAATCCCTTAGTCATTCATGATAAACTTATGGAACAAGGAGATTACAACGACAAACTCAGGGATGTAGCAAGATAGCAAGTGGCTACTTCACAGGTGTGAGGAGTACCAATAGGAAAGGTACTATACAGTGCTTTTGAAAATATATTTTACCTCTAGCATGAGGTAAAACATCTATTTGTAAATAAGCCTTCATTTTCCAAATACACTAAAGCATATGAAACTTACCGAAGAATGTTGAGTATCCGGTTACCAACAGATCAAGAATGGGAAAAATTGATTGACTTACTATAGCAGAACACAGTCAAAGGTCAAGCACGTAGTCAATGAGGTAAAAGAGCATAAGGGTCAAATAGTAACACGGTCAAAGAGTATCCATGTCAAAGAGTATTAGTATAGAAGACAACAGCATTTGGCCAACACAAATAATTAGCAACCATAAACTTCCAATTAAACCACAATAAAATCTACATCAAGAACACAGTTCAATAGTTGTCACTATCTTCATGCAACAAGATATTTTGAATTTCCTAGATTAATTACCAAGTTAGTTTGGGATATATTGTAAAAACATTTTGTATAAATACTTCATAAATCGAAGTATGTGGGGTGAATTCTTATACTTTCAATAGAGTTTTGTTCAAATACTATGAAAGGTTTTGTATCACTAACTGGGCTAGCATGCTAGATTGATGAATAAAGATCAGATATTTCAAGGGATTCATGTGTAAAGCAGAGTACAAATGAGTAATTTTCTTCTGTTGTTTTATCTCTCTTGAAGTTGTTTCATAATCTTAAATGTTTCAGAATTCTGAATGTTTTAACTTCAATATTATTTCAGAATTTGCTTCACTGCGCTCTGTCTTACTGTTATACATTCTTAATGTTTTCTATTAAACTATCTTAGATAGGGAATTCTTAGCTGCTCCTTAGCTTCTGTATTTTCTCCTCTAGTCTATAGTAAAGGATTCTTAATTGTCCTTTACTCATGATTCACTGTTGTTCCCCCTTCTTAGCCTCGGTCTAAGGATTCTTGATTGCCCTCTCACCTTCACTAAGACTCATTCCACAATTTAGTCCAAGTATTTGTACTTCACTCTACTATCTTGCCCCTTGAACATTCCCTTTAGTGAGTTAACTCTAGCTTTGCTGCCCCTTCTTTGACTACATTGCCCAATGGCCTAAAAGCCTCAACCTATCTGCCTGTTTTAAGGATTCCACAACCAAATCTTCATACAAATAAAAAACCCCCCTAAACTCTAGAAACAGCCTAATATCTAAGCAAACATAGCTAAATTATATAGAGAGATCCCTATCTGAGCCATAGGTTGGCTAGAGCCTATGCTTAAAATTGGTTTGTGGCTACCTCAAAGCCTTCCCTGCTTCCAAAACTTCTAAGGAAATTTTTTGAGTGATAACAGCTACCATGCATGAGTGGTAAATGCAATACAAAGGGGCACCATCCGAGTTGAAGTAGAAAATAAGGCACATGCATAGATGGAGAAAGAAAAAGTATGGATGATCATTTAGATCGACAAACAACTTGCCTTATTCATCACCAATATTCAGGCCTCATATGTGTGATTGTACAACAATGTGGATTTCATGGTGAAATCGCACAAGATCCAGTCAGTTAGCCCACTCATTGAAGCCAAATGCATGAATTAGGTTAGGCTTGATGTTGAAGAATACTTGGACTGGTTTAGACAGATCGCTACTGTTGGAGAGGTAAATCCCCTCTACGGACAGAGGCGATCCCACTAGCCCGAAATGGGTCTAGCAACAATCAAACAATGCTATCACGCAAGTTCCTAATTGAAAATTAAAGGTGGATTACGAGAACCTACTTGGATTCCAACGCTAGTGTTGTAGAAGAGTTGACACTCCCGTTCTTTTGCTCCGGTTAGCCACGATCCTCACGATCTCCGTGAATGGACACCTGCACATGCAAAGAACGATACAAATACAAGCATAAAATCCAATAGATGCAATTATATATCGGTCAGAAAAGATATAATTCAATCATCATCATAATGAACAACAAGAATAGAACCATAATGATAGTCATCTATTATTGATAATCAACAAAGGAGTAGACAACCGAAGTTCTGACGTCAAATCCTCCTTTGGCTGGGTGATCAGCTACATATTTCTTGCAAAGCTTGTCGAGATCGCGAACAAGCCTCTCTCTCTCTTTGATTATGAATGTAAAGAAGACTCTTACAACAATCTCTCAGACTTCTGACAGTATCATTCTCCCTATGCTCAAAACTAGCTTGTGAAATGCACCAGAACAAGCTTTTATAGAAGGAGGAGGAGGACGACATACAATGAATCCAGACATCCATGGGATAAGCATTATCCTCGAAAAGCTACTATGGATAGAGATATGATGAATCCCGACATCCATGAGATTGGCATTATCCTTGAAAAGCCTGAGTCGAAAGGAAAAAACTCTCGGGCGTGCATTGGTTAAAAATCTTTCCCAAAATTGGTTGGCGCGGGTAAGATTTTGAGACAGAGCGCTAATGGGCGTGCCCTGCTTGGAGAATTTCCCCCATTGGCGCGGGTGATACACCGTGGATCCACGCTAATGGAAAAAGGGGACTTTTTAAGGATATTCTGCAAGAGATGTCTTCAAAGCATATGAAGTCCATACTTAGAGGAACATAATGCAAGTGTTTTCAAGCCGTGTCACTTCTCACAGGTCCCAGAATGAGTCCTCCAAAGTGCGGGGAAGGGGTAACAGGGACGGTGACAAATGGTGACAAATTACTGTGTAACAGATGCCCCCTAAAGCATGAGGCCCGAGAGAGAGAGAGGGGTGAAATGCTTTACAAGAACACATGCAGCTACCGTCGGAGAATCTGCATAGAGAGATACAACTGATAGCTCAACTACATGATATATGTGGTATGGGCACAACCATCCATAACAGAGTACATAATAGTCTAGATCCATGGTATGGGCGCAGCCATCTGGTAAGGATCGATGAATAGACTCAGGTATGGTTGTAGCCATCCAGTGAGTGAGTCATGTAACAATAATCCACAAAATCGCAGTCTGGATTCCAACAGACAAAATCCAGGGTCTTGCGCTCCATCTCGACCCGAACAAAAGTACAAGTTCAAGCATGTGAATATATGAGTTGAAGTCGAACATGCATGAACATCGTCTCATTACCAGTCAATAATGAAATCTGTTAACAGACGCGAGAGGTACCACCAATAATGACAATGGCCCTCAAGGTACTATAGGTACAATCTACGGCGTGTGAATCAGCGAGCTGGCGTCGAACACCCGTAGAATCATTTGATTGGAGGCCAATGATGAAAACCTCACGTCAAACACAAAGAATCTGCCATTAAGGCATGCAGGCTCCAAGGCACTGGAAGGGAGTCTCTAGATCATCTTCCAGGATAATGAGCTGAAGTCGACATGAAGTGATCTTGATCGAAGGTGGGCCATAGTGTTTCCCACATCATCGAAACGAGATAGAGAAAGACTGTTATGGTGGATCAGAATTATGTGAGCTATCAGAAGGAGGTTGTTATTCTGCAGAGGTCAACTTCTCTTGAACATATTGGCAACATGACAGTGGAATTGGCAGTATTTGACATCAATGGATCAAAGGTCATGGTGACGAGGCAATGAGCAGATGAGAGGTCAAACAGGATTACCCAAATCCATGGATGCAAGTGAAAAACGAGATGAGATGTCCCACCCAGACACGAAAGCAGATAAGTGCCATGTTCAAGAGAGACATACTGCCGACATGACAATAATTATGGTTCCGTTTTCCCCCACCATTTCTGGTGAGTACCCTAGTTATTTTTATTAACAAGCTTGACAAGGATAGCATGTGCTTGTAATGTCATCTCGACAGACTCCAATGTCATCAAGTTTTAACGAGTCTGACAAAGGAAGAACTCAACGTCTTTTCATGTTTAGAGAGTTTGAAAAGACAACAGAAAAGAAAACTCCAACGGTGTCCTTTTTCATAAAGTTGTGTCTCTCGAGCTCGAAAAAGTATAAAACAATGCTTGAAAGAACCACCCAACCATTACGATCGATTACTTTTCATGAGTAGTGATTTCGACCTGAAAAAGTAAAAAAGGGATCGAAATCATGTCGCTTCGTAAATGTTAACGAACCTGAAATGACAAAGGTCCGATGACCTTTTCGTTTTTACATAGTTGGAAAAGAGTTTAAAGACGACCGCCTCTTATTTACGTTTAACGAGTCAAGAGGGATAACTCGGCGATCTTTTCATGTTTAGTGGGTCAGAAAAGAGCTGAAAGATGACTCCATGGTGAATTTTTCGTGTATTTACCGAGTCCGAAAAAGTATAAAATGCAACTCGTTTCACCATCGAAGTTGCGTAAAAGACCTGTCGCTGCACAAGAAGCAAGCGCAAATCCATTTTCGACCAAAACTATATTAAAATATTCAAAAAATAACTTTTTAAACCTAAGTATAAGTCAAAAAGTTTATAAATATGGTGAAAATGGTAAAAATAGAATTACTTTTACTTTTTACCTCTCTGAATAGTACCAGTGGTCTGTTTGGGGAGTGAACTTCAGACGGTGATTACAGCCAATCTGTGCAACCATTTTGGATTTCGTCAGTTCCAGGTAATAGGCACTTCCCTTAGCTCCATTTCTATACATTTTTTACGCATTTTGGCTTCCTGATTGACCTTTGCAAGAGGGAGTTAAAAAATTTAGGGCTTCGCCCATTAGTGCGGGTATCCAGCATGGACCCGCGCTAATGGGGCGATTTTTCTAAAGTGGTCCCGCTCATTGGCGCGACTGTCTTAGAAGCAGTCGCGCAAACTGCGCAACTTAATTTTCCGCTTGAAATCTCCCATTGCATTTTGAATTTAACTGGATTACAAGTTTACCAGTGATCTAATTGTGGTTTATGCGTTCTTTTGGGTGTAGGAAAGCAGGCAAAATGGTAGTAGAATGGAAGGAACGAGAACATGATGCCGAGGATACTTTGTTCCTTGAGGATGAAGGGTGCATGAATGCCCTAAGGGACTGTGGATTTAAAAAATTCTTTCTTACGCCTTACATGTGCGCTCAGCCTGAGCTACTACAATTCTTAATTGATCTGTTGGATGTTGATGACCAAGTGTTCCGTTTAAGGGACCAAATGTTGGGGCTCGATGTATCCGATGTCTATTTCATCGCAAGGTTATCACAGAGAGGGGTGAAGCCAATTTTGACCAAGAGTAGACCTTCCGGGGAGAAGATGACCGAAGTTCGAGACCGAGTTTGCCCAGGGGCACGATTTGGAAAGAACAGTGCAAAGGTGGATATTCCCACCGTTCCGGACTTGGTTCTCAGGGTGATACTATTCACCATTACTCGAGCTGCAGGAGTGCAGGCACCCCATGAGGCAAGCAAGAACCATCTTCTGTTTGTCGCAGAATTCCTAAATCCTACCATCTTTGACTGGGCCACTGCAGTGACTACTAACATCAAGAGGAAGCTTACAAAGTGCAAGTGAGGAAAGGTAAAGCAGTTTGGGTATGGTTCGATCGTGGTATCATTCTTCTTGGAATGATTACCAATTGTTCAGGGACAGGGAGCTATAGTGGCTAATCCTTTTCCACGAGAGCCTAGGATGGCTTGCTGGGCACCACTGATGCCCAGGGGAGGAGGGGGCCAGCAGATGTCCTGGAGGCCCAAGCTCTTCATATGGCTCCGCCATCAACTGATTGTGGTGGAGGATTGGCCCTATGCAGGGACTGACTTCATTGGAGACCCAGATCTCCCACTACCCGAGGGAGAGGAGTGGGATGAGGAGCTGGGTAAGATCTCTTTTTGTTTGTGATATTTTATATGTTTTTTTTTTGTTAATACATGTTTGTCCTAAGAAAAATTGTATATACATGCAGATGTTGGCCCAGAGTGACCAGTTGGCATGTCTCCTATTGCTCGGAGGAACCAGCCCGCAGCCGACCCTCAAGAAGAGGGTGCCGAGGGAGATGAATTGATTCAGAATCTCGAGGGACTCGCCCGAGGGATTCTTGATTATGCTAGACTGGGAGATATGCCACTAGTGTACTAGAGACACACTGTGGGGGTGCCTAATCGTGTCCATCGTCTCTTGAGATGCTTGGTGCACGCGGTGTTGTGCTATCATGAGCACCATCCGGACTAGACTCCTAGGTTTCCTTTTCTTGCATATTTTTTTGAGAGACATGTCGTCTCCTGATGTATTTGAGAGGAACATGTATTATTTTTTGAACTATATGATGCACATGGTGCAAACATTGCAACACACACACATATATATATGCCTATTTCTATGGTTTTATTATTGTGCTTTATATGCTTTTTTGTATGATGTTTTACATATTACGCAAATGTCTATTTAATACATGGTTCGCCAATGCATTAGTTAACGTGTTAAATTGTCTTGGAATGTGTCGATATGTGATGAAATCAAAGTTCCTTTCTAACAATCTCATATGTAAATACAACCTTAAAATGCGATGGTCTCTGACGGAATATTGCCCGTTGAGCTGGTGGACGACAAGTTGAGAGTCTAGGTTCACTACCAATGCACGAATACCGATATTGATTGCTTGAACAGGTAGTTCAATTACAGCAAAATATTCAGCGACATTGTTAGTGGTACGGCCCAAACACACACCTTGAAGATCTATCAACTTGCCATGAGGATCATAGATCACCCATGCCACAGAGGATAAGTCGCGAGTACTGTGGCAGGCACCATCAGTGAAACCAACATAAGGTGCATCAGACATTTGTACAAGAAGCAAAAGACACAATAAGCGGCAGTCACACCTTCAAAGCTAAAACACACAGACACAACACACCTGTTAAATTACATGTATGTACAAAATAAAGTGTACAAGCATCACGCATATTACTTTTTCAAGTACAGCCTATTTCGAGGCTACCCGAGAGGGTTCCCTTCATAGTCAATTAGCTTGTAGGCCCCTTTTTGTAAAACTTTCTTGACAATGTAAGGACCTAGCCACATAGGCTCGAGTTTTCTTGCTCCGAGCTTATCATTTTCCTGATTGTATAGCAGGACTAAATCTCCCTCGACAAAATAACGTGGATGGACAGTCTGATCGAAGTGAGTCTTGACTCGCTTCTTTTGTGCTTCAATGGCCAAAGAGGCTAGGCGACAGGTCTCATCTAGCCATTCCAGGTAAAGAAGGCATTCTTCTAATAGAGTAGTGTTGGGAAGTAGTTCGACGGCCAATTTTAATGAAGGGATTTCACACTCGATTGGATGGGTGGCCTCCAGTCCATAAACTAGTTGAAATGGAGTGAAACCGATGGCATCCTTCACGGAGGTTCGGTAGGCCCACAAGGCAGGGAACAACATCAAATTCCAGTTATATTTATGCATGCCAACGGTACACTGAAGCATTGTAACCAAAATCTTTTTGATAGCTTCAACTTGGCCATTGGCCTTAGGGTAGTATGGAGTCTAACTATCGTGACGTAAGTTGTTATGAAACCAATTCAAGAAAAGATAGAAAAGATAGATCAACGCCTTAGAATTCAGCCTCTTCGAGGGGGCAACCTCCTTTCCATTACATAAATGAACAATTCTTCGATGATACAAATGAAAATACCTCCTTTCTATATATAGGAGTCTAAGTGGTCCCAATACAATCAAAGCCTACATAACAATAATATTGTAGGGCACAACAGTAACAATGGTGGGCTTCTATGTGGCATAATAGTAACAATATGGGCACTACATGGGTACATCAATATAATAAGTGGGTTATACTAATAACAATAAGGGGTTACACTAGTAGTATAGGGGCCTAACATGCCCCTCTCCTTCAAAAAATGTTGTCCTCAACGCTTGAGTAGTTCTTGATGCTTCTATATAAAATTCTTGTCCTCCCATGTGGAATATTCAGCGGGTAAGTTCTTCCACTTGATGAGATACTCTGAAATTGATCGATTTCGTAGCTGTCGGGTTCTTGTTTCTGTGACTGCTCCAGGTTCCAATATGATTTTTCCTTCCTCTTCAATTTCTGGCAATATTGTTTGAATTGGGATCTTTTGCAACTTTTGAATAAGTGGCCATACTTCTTCGTTCTTCTTCCATTCATCCGTTGCTTCGTTTATCCAATTTGGTTGGATAATATAAATAGCACAAAAAAATGCTTCCACATCCTCATCCTTGAAGCGTCTTCCCATTCGGTAAGGTCGCCATTTTTTAATTGCATGTAGTATTGCCAACATTTCCTTCTCATAAATAGCTTGCTTGAGATGTAGCAGTAAAAATACCCAATCACTCACATCAAAACATTTTTCACTACGATGTTGATCTACTTGTTGTTTCATTTGATTTTGCACCGAAGTGGCGTTATCATTTAAAAGTTGGAGAACTTGCTGTTGATGCTCGATATGATCTTTCTCTACTTGAACCTTTTTCTTCTTGATATGTCCTTCTATCTTTTGAGGAGTGGTAATTTATTCCAGTCCTTTACAAGATATGGTCGGATTCATTTCTTGATGCTCGATGTGATCTTTCACTTCTTGAACATTTTTCTTCTTGATGTGTCCTTCTATCTTGATAGTTTGAGGAGTGGTAATTTCATCCATTGAATTACAAGATATGGTTGGATTCATTTCTTCTTTCTCGATGTGATCTTTCACTTCTTGCACCTTTTTCTTCTTGATATGTCCTTCTATCTTGAGAGACTGAGGAGTGGTAATTCTTGCCAATGCTTTACAAGATATGGTTTGATTCATTTCTTCTTTCTCTAGGGTGGTGTCCTGACGTATATCCTCTTCTTTTGATGTTTCTTGATCCTTTTCTTCCTCCTCTTCATATTCTATGTAAAATAATTTCTTCTCAGCACACCTATGACCTTTAGTGCATTTGCTATCACAATTGTAACAAAGCCCTTTTTCTCTTTTTTCTTCCAATTGTTGTGGTGTAACCCTTGTAGGTTGTGGAAGGCTGGGAGAAACAACACTTCCATCTTTATAGTTGTGAGGGGTATGCTTCCTGGTTTCCATAATTTTGCTTTCCATTATGTCACAAAGCCCTTTTACTCTTTCCAATTGTTGTGGTGTTGCTCTAAAGAAGGTGTTGCTCTTTATATCCTCATAATGTGCTATCATTTCCTCCGTGAAAATTGACCACGTAACAAGTTTTTTACGAGACCAAAGCCCTTTGTACCATAAAAATTGATCTGGTTCTAAATATGAAGATGCAATACATACCTTTTGTAACAGTTGTACACCATGTATATCAAAATATTGCTCCATCTGAAGTATCCAACTTACCGGATCCTTGCCATCAAACTTCCTCATCTTGCTTTTTCTTGATTTTAGGAGCTCTACCTTGAAATGATTGTAACTCTGTACTTTCGGATCTTTAAGTTCTGAAATTGTGTCCTGTCGTAGCCCTCTGTGTCCTCTTTCCAATGCCACAAGTCTGATCCAAATTGGATTCTCCAAGAAAAAGTTATGCACAATCTCCCGCAGTGACCTAATTATATACTAGTTCAGTAGAGCGAACTTGTATGAAGTGCCACGTGTCACTGTTTCAACCTTTGACTCTGAAAAATATATAAACAGAAACTGCAGTCTGTCCTCTTTCTGTACCTTCTTACGAAATTTCAATCCGATGCTCAGAAAGAAAGTTATGACGATTTTCCGCAGGTCACCTGTTTTGAGTGTAATTCAGGAGTCTACAAAAAGACCAAATTCCGCAGATCATATCTCCGAAAATATCGAGCGAAAAGATCTGAAATTCGGACCCAAGGTTCAGTGTCAATTCTTCTCAAATGGGTTTTTTTTTTCAACTTCTGAAATGTCACAGAAAAAACGTTATAGCGAAAATTCCACGATGACCTGTTTGGAGCAGCGAAACCCCAGAATCCAAAGCTTTGATACCAAATGTTATGAAACCAATTCAAGAAAAGATAGAAAAGATAGATCAACGCCTTAGAATTCAGCCTCTTCGAGGGGGCAACCTCCTTTCCATTACATAAATGAACAATTCTTCGATGATACAAATGAAAATACCTCCTTTCTATATATAGGAGTCTAAGTGGTCCCAATACAATCAAAGCCTACATAACAATAATATTGTAGGGCACAACAGTAACAATGGTGGGCTTCTATGTGGCATAATAGTAACAATATGGGCGCTACATGGGTACATCAATATAATAAGTGGGTTATACTAATAACAATAAGGGGTTACACTAGTAGTATAGGGGCCTAACATAAGCCCAGCTGGGTTGTTAGTTCCGTCATCATATGATTACGGAAATGATTCCAGTGATCAGTGATAATGGCTTGAGGGACGCTAAATCTCGAGATAACGTGGTTGAACAAGAATTGCGCCGTTGTGTGACCATCTTTAGTTAATGTAGGCGTTGCCTCGGCCCATTTAGTGAAGTAGTCGGCGGCAACGATAACAAACCCATGGCCCCCGGCCGAGCGAGGGTTACAGGTTGTAAAATCAATGCCCCATTTTGCAAAAGGGCTGACGGTGATAACAGGGTGCAATGGAGCGGGAGGCTCTCGCATCTTCCGCTAGTATATCTGGCACTCATGACAAGAGCAGATGGCAAAAATGCAATCCTTAAAGATAGAGGGCCAAAAGTAGCCAGCACGGAGGATTTTTTGGGCAATGGAAAATCCGGACATGTGACCACCACAGGCGCCAGAGTGGCAGTCATTCAAAACATGCTCAGCTTCCTCGAGAGTTAAACATCGGCGGAGAACAGAGTTTGTGCCGAGGCGGTATAGTGTGTCCCCAATGATATGGTATGGTTGAGACTGATGACGAATCCTTCGCCGAGCATCTTTGGACACGTCGGGGCGAAAGGAGGATGTTTGCAGATATATGATGATATCCCCATACCAGGGATCGAGGGTGCTAATGAGAAACAAAGTCTCAATCGGAATATGATCTTCTAAGTGAGAGGGTGTGGAAGAAGATGGCAAAGAGAAAAGTAACTCAACGAATACAAGGGATTTCTTGGACTTGGTAGTGGTAAATTCCAAGTCGAACTCTTGGAGGATGACAATCCAATTTGAGTACTTGCCCCCTAGCAACTGGCGTGACAAAATATACATCATGGGGTTGCAATCAGAAACCATGGTGGTAGTGCACAACAGAATATAGTGACGGAAGCGTTGGACAACACAAATGATGACCAAATCCAACTTCTCGACATAAGCATATCGAGTTTCCGTGTCTAAAAGGTTGCGGCTGAGATAATATACAACATGCTCAGTGTCATCATCGTCAGTTTGAACGTGAACCATGCCGATACTAGTGTCGGCGGCAGCCAAATACAGAGTGTATTCATGATGATAATTCAGAGGATGGAGCAATGGAGCAGAAACAAGGAGACCCTTGAGACGCTCAAAAGATTCCTGAGCGATGGTATCCCAATGAAAAGGGACATCTCACTTTAGCAACCGTGTGAAACCTTTAGCCACCTCGGCATAGTTTGGAATGAATCATCTTAGAAAGTTTGCTTTACCCTGCAAGCTTTGCAATTGATGTAAAGAAGCAGGGGTAGGAAGATTCACTATAGCCTCGACTTTAAGGGGATCCAAACGGATGCCCTCTCGGGAGACGACGAACCTGAGAAGTCGGCCGGATTCAACGTAGAAGACACATTTGTGAGGATTGAGGCTGATACGGTAGTGTCGGAAGCAAAGAAAGATATCGCGAAGGTGAGTAGGGTGGTCCTGACGTTTGGCTGAATGAGATGGTAGATCATCCAGGTATGGCTGTACAATGTGGCAAATGTCATGAAAAGCATAAGACATTGCACGTTGGAAGGTAGCACCGACATTTTTGAGACCGAAGGGGAGTTTCTTACAGGAAAACGTGCCCCGTGGACAGATAAAAGCGGTCTTGTGTTGATTAGCGGGAGCAATATTGATCTGGTTATACCCAGAAAAACCATCCATAAAAGAGTACATTTCGCTTCCGGCACACTCGTCAATAATTTGATCAATGAATGGTGTGGGGAAATTATCTTTAGGACAGGCCCGATTTATATCATGATAATCGACACAAACACGGATGGTCCCCTATTTTTTATTCACAGGCACAATGTTGGAGACCCAATCTGTGAGTGGGATACGGTAAATAAAACCAACTTTAAGAAGCTTTTCTGCTTCCACCTTAATAGCTGTAGCCTTACGGGGGTGTACAGGGCGTAAATGTTGATGAACAGGCTTAGCACCCAGGTACGTGAGTATCGCATGCACCAATATGGTAGGATCAATGCCGGGCATTTCTTCGTAGGACCATGCAAAGACATCGCGAAATTCGCGAAAAATATTGGTATAGAGTCGAATCTCCTTCGAAGTACAAGTGACTCCAATGTGCAGATGTTCGACAATCCCTAGTTTCGTAGAGATGTCGATAGGCTAGGTTTGCGTGATGTTCACCATATTTCCTTTAGAGGACACTTGATAAACTTGGATAGGTGTTTGAAGGGTTTGAAATGGGAGACAAGGAGAAAACCGCTTGAGACAAGTAAGCATATCTTGATGGGCAGGGAGAAATGAGGAATGATGGTGAGAATCATGCCAAGGAGGTTCCTCGAGAGACATAGTCTCAATAATGGCTTCGTCAGAAGGGAATATTTCTTTGAAAGGGTCCGAAGAAGTCTCATCTCCAAGCCATGAGGATGGAGCAAACGAGTCGAGAACCTTGCTTGAAGGAGCGGGTTCAGAAGAGGGAGCCGATGCAGCAATGATTTCGACGTAGTTGAGCTCGGCAGGACTCAATGGCATCTCATCGCCCCAAGATTCTACTTGATCAGTGGGAGGGAAGATCCATGGATCATAACGAGTAGTAATCATATTGACGAAAGCAATGTCAGGCGGTGGGAGTGGAAAAACACCCATGAGGGCGGGATATTTGAAAAGCCCAACTCCCAGACACTCAGATGATTTGGAGGTATGCTACACAAGGGATGTTGCCTTCAGAAGAGTAAGCGAAGAATGACAGCTGGTCTATGGTAACAATCTCCCCTTGATGAGGGAATCGGATGATACGAAACAAAGATGAAGCTACAGCTTGCATCACGTATATCCAGCTACGTCCGAGAAGGAGGTTGTAGGTAAGATTAGAATCAACAACTTCAACTTCCATCTCGACCGTCTTCCCTTCCAAAGAGATGGGAAAATGCTGGAGTATACCATAAGGATGGGATGTTGTTCCATCCAAAAGCTTCCAAGGTTGTGGGAGACTGGCTCAGCGTCGGAGAACCAATAGCTTTCCAACAGGCAACAGACATGATGCAAGTTGAAGCACCTTCATCAATGACTGTACGATGAATTGTTTTGGAATTAATAATAACCTGTATGAGGAATGTGATTTGGTGAGGCAGTCTCAGCATATGGCGCTCCAAGTCAAAAGTAATCAAATCCAAGTCGGTTGGGTCTATGCCACCGATAGTCGATAGCAAGGACTTCCTCTGAGAAGGGTAGCTCTGGAGAACTTTTAAAGCGGACATAGCCGACGGAGTCTGAGCTAAGTCCTCAACAATATTGTAGTGTTGTGCAGCATGAGCGTTTGGGTTGTAAGAAGATTTTTGGAGTACTCCTTTTGGAGGGGGTTGAATAGGCATTTCAGTGCCAGGTCTCTCGATGTGGAGCGGGTCTGAACTAAACAAAGGAGCACTAGAGGGGACCTCAGGCTCTTTCCCAGTAGACGATGGATATTCTTTTGTTCGAGTGCTGATGTGGACAGGTATTGTCCCAACCATAAATACTTGGGAACCGAAGGAAGATGGAGGTTGAGAGGGGTTAGCCACCATTTGAGTTTGTTGCGAGGGAAAGGGTTCTTTGAGCACCGCAGGAGTCCCGGGAGCGCCTTTCAACAAACGACTAACTTCGAACCGCCTAGGGCAGTCTTTGGTATAGTGATCTTCATCACAGATAAGACAAGGATACTTGGGTTTGCGCTTGGCACCTTCCTCGGGTGGAGGTTTAGGGGAGTCCTGTTTAGGTTGATCTGGCTTATTCTTCTCTTTTCCCTTATTCTTTCCTTTCGAGGCTTTGTCTGCCATGGTGGACTGGACGACATTGACCTCGGAAGTAATATTCGAAGTGGGTGTAACTTGAGAAGTGTGTTCATTCGAAGCATTTAATTTTTTCTTCCCAGGGGTCGCGAAATTTTTCTTCGAGGATGAGTTAACAGAACCAATAATACCATCAACAGTTGGTGTTGGTGGGGCTTTGGATGTTCCTGGTCTTGGGGCATCAGGAAAATAATCATACAATGTACCAAACTGAGAATAAACCAAGTCAAGGTATTGAGCGCACGCGATAGCTTGCTCTTCAGTGACACATGCTCCCATGGCAATGTCCCGAGCTATTGGAGGAACGAACGAAGTCGTAAACTAGTCGATAAGAAGTTGGTTGGGAATCCAAAACTTGATCATATGTCTACGCCGTCTCCACTCATGGATATGATCAGAGATATGCGTAGCTGTTGTCTGTCTTAAGGATGTCAAGAGGTGTGTACCCATTTCATATTGAATGGGCAACTGAAAATGAGTGAGAAATGCCATAGCCAACGAGTTAAAATCCTGAAAGGATCTACGAGTGAGCTTAATATACCACTTAGTTGCAGAGCCAGTGAGAGTCCTTTGAGAAATACGAAGCCGAATTGAATCATCAAGCCACGAATTGGATGAACACCACAAGTGATAGGTCATGACATGAGCTTGAGGATCTTCATTAGCTTTACCATCGAATTTGGGACAATCACCAGGAATTTTCGTCGGAATCGGAGGCTAATACGGCTTATGGAGAATGGGATCATTGGTTAGTTTGGACACATCCGCTAATTCTAAGGTTGCTAAGAAAGGTAAGTGAGGATTGAAGGACATATGGAGCTGCGGGAGGATGGAGCACCAAGGTTCCAACCAACTGGCGGCTGCCCCCATGCGCTTTGTCCAGACGGATTTGGCCCCATAGGTTTTTGTCCGTAGGGATTTTAGGTCTACCCCCCAACGTTCCATGGATTACCAAACTGTCCTGCAGGAGCACCATACGGTTGTGGATAATTCTGTTAAGGATTTGTCTGTAGTTGTCGATAATTTTGATATGGGGCAAATGAAGGTTGCCCTTGAGGTTGCTGGTAACCATAAGGTGGCTGGACTCCAAACTAAGTTTGAGAAACAGCCTAAGTTTGATAGACTGGTTGGGATTGAATTCTAACTTGCATTTGAAGACCAGATGGGGCCTGGGGTCTAGCCTGGGGCAAAAAACCGGGTTGAGCAGTGCTAGAAGGATGTCCTATAGGTTGGGGTATCTGGCCGGAAGGATGATGTAGTTGATATTGAGGTAGACCCACCTGCCCAGAAGGTTGTACCTGCTAGGGGTGGAGTTTTTGTTGCACAACTGAGGGTTGTCCTGACGGACCAGATGACTGAGTGGACTGGGCAGTTGGTTGGCTTGATTGGATTTGAGGCCAACCGACTTGCCCAGGTGCTTGCCTATATTGGACGGTGGGTTGACCATACGGTTGACCAGCTTCTCCAGATGCTGGACCATACCGGACATTAGGTTGGTTTGGGTGAACATAGGATTGACCAATTTGTCCAGTAGGATAACCTTGCTGGATACCATGTTGGCCTTGTTGAACAAAAGATTGACCTGAGTTACCAGAAGGTTGAGCATAAGGTGTGAAAGACGAACCACCAGAGGCCAAAGGTTGTCCCTGGAAGGGTTGTCCATGTTGGCTCCCACGTCGCCTTGTGTGAGACTGTTGGTCTTGATTAGGTGGTCCTTGGGATTGCGCAGATGATACTTGGCCACCATGATAATAGGTGGGGCCCCAATCAATTGACAACGGGACTGAAATCTCCATAGTCGGTTGAGACAACAAAGGCCTACCAAGATGTGGTAAATACTGGTCGTATGGCCCCTCTGCTGGGACATTTGACGTAGGATCAAAAACTCCGAATATAGAGGCCGAAGGACCACTGAGAACGGGAGTCGAAGAAGCTACACATACCGTTGGAATGGTTGGGATTGAGGTAAAAGAAGTACTGCGACTTTGTGGAGTAAAAGGCTCCGTGGTGGGTGTTAGCCTCCTGCTGCGACATGTGTTCATTTTTCATGATTAACATCTTTACATGTCAAATATGTCATACTTTGCATGCTGTAGTGTTCTATATTTCGAAAAAGAGGTTAAAGAAGATATTGTGAAAGTGTGCCAATCCAAATGCCACTGCTGAATTCTGATTTTGATGACTCAACCATTTTTGTCCTCTGAAAGGGAGGGCCAAACAGCTTAAACTTGGTCTCCCTAGGTTTCAATTTCCTGTTTTAGAATATAGAGAATGATATCTTTCCAAACAGTTTAATCTTGGCAGATTTGTAGATAGGTAGAGAATCAAAGGAGCCCAACTGCTTAATCTGGGCCCTTGGCAGAAATAAGTGTAGACTTAGATAGGATAACAGAAAAAAGAAAAATTTGTAAAGCTAGGTCTGCAAGTCTAAGTGCATCGATACCAAAGAGAAGAAAGATGTCAGGATGGTAGGCTAGGTAGGTAGTTTTTGAGGTTGCAGAATGATGATTCACGATCAATTTTGTGTTTCTAAGTGTTATATCTTTTCAGATCACAGCCATGATGAAGTTTTCATTTGGAGGAAGTCAAGCTGGACATAACTAACTCCCCTGTTCATTTTTTATTCCCCAAATCACTCACTAATCTTCCCAAAGAGTTCAAGATCTTCTTGATGCCTCTTAGTCATAATTTCCCACATCATTGGCCTTGGTGAAGATCTGCTTTACTCAAGGATTTCCATTCTTCTATTACAAAGTCCTATTCCCCCATAATGGCCTAAGGTTCCTTACCTTGGCGCTTTCTCATCATCTCCATATTAACTCCTAACTATATTATATAGCCCCCTATCTATTTCCCCCTCCCCTACTAAATCTATATTAAATACTCCCCTATATACATACCCCGCCCTCTAGCACTATAGCTATGTATTTATCAGTTCTGGGACACAATAGTCCACTTGGGACTATCATGAACCCGTCTGCGTCCTAACAAGAGTTAGTGTGACACCTGGTCATGCTCCCTCAACCTAAATTTGTGTGCATAAAACATTAACCCCGCTCGTTAAACAACCCCATAACCCACATTTCCTAAGTTCCAACCCCCCCCCCCCCCCCCACGTGTCGTATAAAGATTCGCATATTCGAGTGCCCGTCCATTATGCTCCCGCCAGCTCCGCGCTCCGTCCACTGTCGGATCGGGCCATCCCCATTAGATGGCTCTCGGCATTTTCGGAGGCGCCCTGCTGCTCGGTCGTTAGCTTCTAATAGCGAGGCAGTTTTTCCATCGTACCCGAAGACACTTGTCAACTTCCTATTGCATCGAAGGGGATCTGATGGATACCGGCCGCGTACAGAAAGCAGTCTAATGAAACCTCTTTCCGCCTTCTGTACGCACGCCCCATGTCACCTGTCTGGTTCCATGTGTCTACCAAGTCACCTTCACCACGTCATTTGCACATGTCGGCCCTCTGCCGAGTCACCTTGCCATGTCATTTACCGTACATGCTGACATCACCCTACAACGTCATCCGCCGTACCATGGTCCCACCTGCTGACGTCATCATCAATTTTGAGGCGAAAGGCAAAAAATCGTGGTTAGGAGGCACAGATTCAATTTCCAAGGCAGTTTTTGATGCGCGATTAGCGCCTAGCGCTAATCGCGCATGGCGACGGGAAAAGGGCCGAAATGGAAAATCCCTCATTGCGCAGCCCCCAGCAAGCCCAAAAGGCACCGAATGACCTGTTTTTCTTCGCGAGGCATGCAGAGATGAACAAAAGACAATTCTAAAGAAAGCAGAGGGCTGAACAGTGGCCATTAAGTTTTTATTTGACCCACAGCGAGAGAGAAACCAGCACAATTCATTTGTCAAAGAGTATCAGAGGAGAGATGAAGCGGCAAAGAGTATCAATTAATTTTTTAATGGAAATCTACAGCTCCTAAGGTAGGTCAGCATTAATTGGCCTCCAGCAGAGTCAAGTCACGAGGTGTAAGCCCATCCCAGCTCTCAAATCACAGTTAAAGCACTTAAAGCCACCAAACTACAATGGAGCAGAAGTCCGTGCTCAGTTATTGCAGAAGCACTACACCAAGCCACCGAGGACAACGCATTGATTCAGTTCTGATACGGCTACCCTCAGTGCAGCTCATAGATATTTTTTGCATTTATAAGTTTAGGTTAGAGTAATCATTTACTTTGAGACCTGCTTAGGTCATAGCTGTAATAAACAATTTTGGAGATTCTTACCTATATATACCACCCACTGTATTGTTTCAAGGGTGGGTTGATTGACAACTTTTCATTAGAGACTCGCACTGTATGTCTGATACTTTTCTTTAATCAAAGATTGCTGAAGAGATTGGAAGAATAATTGCCTGATCTGTTTTTACTGATCTCTAGAGACTGAATGATGGAATTCTTGTGCTGCAGCATGAATCAATAAGTGCCTCTTACCTATATTTTCATTTTTCACCATCCAAATAGCAAAAAGAAATATTAGCTTAGAACTTGTTTAACTGCACTCTATGCTTAGTTTCTGCTATTTCTTTACGTTTTTTCATCTGAAATGAACTGGACGTGAATATGAATTCCTTGTGGCTCATATTTACTCTTATTCACATGTTTTTGGTGGTTATCTAAGGATTCTTTACTGCCCTTAGATAGAGATCATCCACTTTCCTCTATTAAGCTGACTGAGGGATTCTTAATTGCCTCTCCTTCCTTAGCATTCTTTCCATCCTTTAAATTTGGAAAATTGTTCCATGTACTGAGGGATTCTTAATTGCCTCTCCTTCCTTAGCATTCTTTCCATCCTTTAAATTTGGAAAATTGTTCCATGTGTAGCTACCTTGCTCCTGATTCCTCTTGTGACCAAGAAAACGCACCAGCAATCTTACATCCTTGACTCCATGCCCAATGGTTTGAAACTTTCGCACCACACTTGCCTCTTTACTTGAAAACATCAATTTTCCCACCAAAACACATACAAAATACAAACAAAAAATCCCTGAACTCGATAGGTAGCCTAGAATCATCATCAACAAAGCTAAAATCATAAAGAGGGAGCCCTCTCTGACTGCAAGTGGGCTAGAACCTGCAGTCCAAAGTTGGTTTGTGGTTACCTCGGCTGTATCCCTTTACTCCAACCTGGGGGACAACCTGAGTGATAACATAATGGCGAATCCACTGGGGACATCCTCAGTTAATTTCACGAAGAAGGTTGGAAAAATCCGCTGAGTAAATCGATTTTCTAATTGCTGTATATCCCTTTAAACTACAGATGAAGCTTGAATGTCAGCCAGGAAGCCTTTGAAACTGTCTCTGCTTTGCATTGACAGAAGTAAATAAAAGCTGCTTCAGTCAATCTTCATGCTAGTTTTAAGCTATACATAGTTGTTTCAAAATTTGATCAGTTCCCTACTAATTCTAAAGAAACATTCCCAGAAAAAATACCAAAATAGTTCGGAATCTGGCTCCCAAAAAGAATCCACGATACAGAAGGTCAAATCCAGATCCAGACCCTCCGGCTGTTTTTTAAAATCCGAATCTAATCCCAAAGATCCTCAGGAAGCAAGAGCAAAGACAATATTTTGTTGATTTGAGTCCTGAAGCAGCTCCTCCGAGTTGTGTTCCAGCCCCTGTTAAAGTTTTATTTCGTTCAACCCCTACTTCCCCTTACTCATCATCCACATCTCAAAGTACTCCATCCACACCTCCATTCATTGCACATACTACAAAAACTACAACTGTTGTTCCAGTTACTTCAGTCACTCCTATTATCCCTGTTATCCCTGTTATCCCCTTCGTCCAACTTATCCCTGCCAATATGGCTAATAGATATGCACCCCTGCAATTTCTTGCTAATCCCAGGGCTTTACCACGGGAGTACCTATCTAAAATTACCTATTTTGACAGCACCGGTCCTTTCACAGCCCTTCAGCATACCAAAAAGATGCAAGACTATTTTGAAAACTACAAGATAGATGATGATAGCGTGAGAATGAGAATTTTTGTTCAAAGTTTAACCGGTGATGTAAGAACTTGGTTTAGATCACTTGCTGCAAATTCCATAACTACTCCAGATGAGCTTTACCAATCCTTTACCAACAGATGGGAGAAAAATAAAGACCCCTTGCACATACTAGCTTAATATGATACAATTAAAAGAGGTCATCAGGAGACTATCTTGGAGTACTGTGCAAGGTTCAACAATGTATATAATGCAATACCACAGAACTTAAGACCCCCACCCGACCTTGCCTTGTATAAATTTCCTGATGGATTCGATCCAGATATGGCATACCAGTTAAAAGAAAGAGCTCCTCAGACCCTTGCAGACATGAAAAATGTTGATGTCAACGTAGAGGCCAATCTAATTGCCAAAAGAAAAAGAGCCAGAATGGAAAGAAGAACCACCTTTAAGGAAGAACCCTCAGCCTTTGATCAAAAGCTTGATGTGATTATCAGTGGCCTACAGAGGCTGGGAGAAAGAGTAGAAAATATTGAGAGAAGATCATCATGGGAAGGGCGACAGTCCAATACCATAAGGAACCCAGATTTTAGGAAAACGCGGAACACAAATGTTGGTAGGTCAAGCCCAGACCATGACATAAGACCCCCTTTTCAAGATAATTATGTTGAAGGATCTACATCCAAGGAGAAAACAAAATACAATCATATGAATCTGATGGATCTAAAGGGTGAGCATCAGACTTTTCTGAGCCAAGAAGACCAAGATGAATATAACTTTAGCCGATTTCAGACTAAGTCTGGCGAGTCTTTTGATTTTGAACAAGGATATGATACTGATGTGTACGAAGTACACAAACAATACAAGCTGAGAACTAGAACCATTGACATTTCTGAAACTAACAAAATAAAGGATGGCAAACAACCCAACAATATTAAGAGCAAGGTTGTCATAACAGAACTAGCTGATACAACTGTCCCAAATCTGCATCAAGTAATTGTAGAAGACATTACAGAAACGCAGCCTTCTGTAGATCAGCTTTTGCCACTTTCTTCCTCTGAGAAAAAATCGAACAATGCTCCAAAAGGCCTTCCTGAAGTTGAAAAAACACAAGTAATCAATTCCCATAACACTGATAAAAAAGAGAAAAACACTGATAATGCAAATGAAATAGAAAAAATACCAGCATCAATACCAAGACTCCATTGGAAAAGCAATTTAATTTAGAGGCAGAAATAGCCAAGTTGAAGATATCCATCCCCCTCCCAGAACTTTCCAAACATGATGTATATAGGAAACAAATTCAAAGATCACTTCAAATCCCAAAGAATAAGGACGATGTGAACGTCCTGGATGATACCCCTGAACTTTTGTTTGGCCCAGAAGTTAATGTAAAATCAACATATGGACCTATTCCACCCTTTTATGTCAGTTTGCATATACATGACAAAGTTCTGCACAATGCTATCTTTGACTCAGGAGCATCACACAATCTGATGCCCAAAGCAGTTATGGAAAAGTTGAACCTTGATATTACAAGACCCTACAAAGATTTGTACTCATTTGACTCAAGTGAAGTCAAGTGTTTAGGCCTCATCAAAGACTTGTGTGTCTCCTTAGTCCAATATCCCAATAAGACCATCCTCATGGACGTAGTAGTGGCTGACATCCCACCAAAATATGGTATGCTCCTATCAAGATCATGGGGAGAAAAGCTCCAAGGATCCCTTCAACTAGACCTCTCCTATGTTACTATTTCGATCTTTGGGCAACCAAAGAGACTGTACAGAGAAACCCTCATGAAATATGTGGTGAGTAGTGAGAGTAAGCCGGAAAATTTTCCCATTTACTCAATCCATTCTGATATGGATTCATTTATTTTGTTTAATGATAATACAAATTATCTAACTGATGATGAGCCGTTGGCTCTAGAACAACGAGCAAAAATCATTGAAGAATCGATTGCATATACCCATGAGAGTGTCACAACAATTAATGCAACCAACATGATAGAGGAAACTCCCCAAACACAAATTTCAACTCTGCCCAATCCTAACATAGTTGAAACTCTTGGCACAAACCACAAGCAGGAAATCACATGGTATTTAGAGTTTGATGGTTCTGTCAACAAGTTGGGAGCAGGGGCAGGTGTTTGGATTCACAATACACATGACAACCATGCGGAAGGCCATGCCTACAGACTGAATTTCAAATGCACCAACAACATGGCAGAGTATGAGGCTCTCCTGTTAGGCCTTAAACTGCTCAAAGCTCTAGGAGCTGCAAAGGTGTCCATTTTAGGAGATTCTGACCTATTCATACAGCAGATGAAAGGTAACTTTGTAACCAATGACAATAGAATGAGGGCCTATAGGACTGCTGCCACTAATATACTCAATGCATTTACTGAATTCAAACTAGCCAAAATTTCAAGAGAGCATAACATTCATGCAGACAGCCTAGCCACCTTTTCTAGTACATGCAAGCTTCCTTTTGACCCAAACCATCACTTCACAGCCGAAATAAAACATAGGCCCACTGTCCCAAACAACGTGAAAGATTGGCAAGTGTTTGAAAATGATTCCCAGATCAAAAATTTCCTCACCCTTGAGCATGAGTTCTCTAATATCAACATTGACATGGATGCTATGAACGATGTCCAACAGCAAACAAATGAAAACCAGCAGGTTGTAACAACTACAACAGCCAAGCAAATCCTAAACCCCACTATTTTTGAAAAAACAAACATAGAACAAGTGAAACAAATACAATTGGAGGAAATTGCCAAAACAGAGGCATAAATCATTGACCTAAAGGATAATTTTCTGCCTGCTGGCCTAACCCCATTAGAAGACATGTTTGACGCCGATGATGCTCCCAGAAAGCCAAAATTGCAACCATTGAACACTGCTATAGAAGAACACAACATTGGGACAATAGAGAATTCCAAGATGATAAAATTGTCCAGAAATTTACCACCTGATCAAAAGCCCAAGTACGTTGATTTGTTCAAACAATTCCAAGATGTATTTTCTTGGAGTTATGAGGATTTGAAATCCTATGACACCTCGGTGATCCAACACACAATTCCCTTAAAACCAAACCAGAAACCTTTCAAACAGAAGCTTAGGAGAATTAACCCTATGCTTCTTCCCATGATTGAGAACGAAGTAAAGAGGACATGTTTGAAGCAGGCATAATAGCACCCATCAGAATTTCTGAATGGGTATCCAACCTAGTTCCTACAAGAAAAAATACAGGTGAGATTAGACTCTGTGTAGATGTAAGAAATTTAAACCAAGTCTCCCTAAATGACCACTATCCTTTGCCCAAAATGGACCACATCTTACAAAGAGTAGTGGGGTCATCTAGAATCTCTTTGCTAGATGGCTTTTCAGGTTTCAATCAAATACTTGTTCACCCGGATGACCAAGACAAGACAACCTTTACCACACCTTCGGGAACATTTAAGTATGTTAAGATGCCATTCAGACTTAAAAACATTGGTGCAACCTTTCAAAGAGCAATGGATATTGCTTTTGCCAAAGAAATACATGACTTCCTAGTTGTCTATCTTGATGACCTAACCCCGTTTTCCAAATCTGATAAAGAGCACCTCAAGCATCTTAGGCAAATATTCATTACATGCAGGAAATATGGCATTTCCTTGAATCCCAAGAAGTCTCTATTTGGCCTTGAAGAAGGCAAATTACTCGGTCACATCATATCAAAAAATGGGATTAGAATTGATCCTGAAAGAATCCAAGCCATCCTCCAAATTCCATATCCAAGAAACATAAAAGAGCTACAAGAATTCCTTGGGAAAATAAACTTCCTAAGAAGATTTATTCCAAATCTAGCTGAATTGATACGACTGTTAAGCAATATGTTAAAAAATGATGCCAAGGTAAAATGGTCTCTTGAAACCAAACATGCATTTGAGAGTATCAAATCCTCCCTAACACAAACCCCTGTCCTCACCAGCCCACAATTTGACAAATATTTTATCATTTTTTCTTTTGCATCTGATCACACTATAGCTGTTGTCCTTTTGCAAAAGGATGAACAGGGAGCTGAAAAGCCAATTGCGTTTTTCAGCCGAGCTTAAGAGATACCCCTTTGAAGTACCCAATCATGGAAAAGCAGGCCTATGCACTTGTTAAGGCAATCAAGGATTTCAGAGTGTACATTTTATATTCCCATGTGATTGCCTATGTCCCACACGCTGCTATAAAAGACATATTGACTGAAGAGGGATTAGAAGGCAAAATAGGCAAGTGGATAGCAAACATCCTTGAATATGACATAGAAATAAAACCAACCAAGCTGATAAAGGGACAAGGTTTAGCCAAACTGATGTCCGAAACAAACTTTCAAGCCTTAGACATTAACCAACTGGACAATGAACAGGAGCTGGCGACTCCACAGATCAGTGAGACCTTTCTGCAATCTCCCTGGTATGCTGATATATTTTTTTTATTGTTAAACATGTTTTCTCCCGCAGGATTGTCCAGAACCAAGAAAAGATTTTTGAAAATGAAAGATTTAAAGTTTTGTGTCATAGATGGTGCATTATTCTGGAGAAATCATGAAGGTATATTGCTTAACTGTTTAACCATGAGCGAAACTAACAATGTCATGAAAGAATTCCATGCAGGTGACTGTGGAGGACATCTATATTGGAAGTCCACTGCGGATAAAATTTTAAGGGATGGTTTTTATTGGCCCTCTCTTTTTGCAGATGTAAAGACGTTTACCATGTCATGCCACAAATGCCAAGTCTTTGAGGGCAAGATAAAGCTATTACCTTTTCCCCTGAAACCCATCTCTACCGAGAAGCCTTTTCAACAATGGGGTCTTGACTTCGTTGGAGAAATCCATCCCTCTTCCTCAGGCCAACACAAATGGATCCTGATAGCAACCGAAAATTTCACTAAGTGGGTCGAAGCCATTCCCTGCAGGAAGCCAATGACACCGTCATTATCCAATTTCTTGAGTGCAATATCCTTTCTAGATTTGGCTGCCCTGAGAAAATCATCACTGAAAACGCTGCTGCCTTTAAATCCAAAAGGATGGTTAGTTTTTGCCACAAATTTCATATTACCTTGGGCCACTCTACAGCCTATTACCTTCAAGGCAATGGCTTGGCTGAATCATCCAACAAGAGCCTTATCAACATCATAAAGAAAGTGCTGGAAGAGAACAAGAAGAAGTGGCACAAGAAGCTGGTAAATTCCCTATGGGCAGACAGACTTTCAAGCAAGAGATCCATTGGAATGAGCCCTTATGAGCTAGTGTATGGCATGGAGGCCAGATTCCCATCATCCCTGGGCACTCCTACTATCAGACTGTTACAGGAAATTCAGGCTGAACCAAATGACATTCAAAGAAGGATTAATCAGACCATTTATCTCTAGTAAACTAGAGAACAAGTTTATAACAGACCTCAAATTCTGCAAGAAAATCTCAAAGAGATGTTTGTCAAGAGAGTTAAGGCTGAGGATTTCTACATTGGTGACAAAGTTCTAAGGTGGGACTCACGAGGAGAAGACAAGGGGAAACATGCCAAGTTTGATTTTTTATGGAAGGGACCATTCGTTATTTCTGTAGTTCAGGGAAATAACACTTATTTTCTCAAGTCTGTAGGGGATTGTTCTGTTGAAGAAGGCCCTGTCAATGGCCGTATGCTGAAACATTACCATGATCCATTTTAAGCGACACAGTGTAGCATTGTATATGTCCTTTGTATGGCGATATTTGTATATATCAGCACTTCGTTTTCATTTTTTTTTATAGCAAACCTATTGTCAAGGGAGCAGCAGCGAATTTTGAGAAGACACATCCAATACAAGTGCTCCAGTTCA
Organism: Pinus tabuliformis; assembly: GCA_031772625.1. Taxonomy (NCBI): domain Eukaryota; kingdom Viridiplantae; phylum Streptophyta; class Pinopsida; order Pinales; family Pinaceae; genus Pinus; species Pinus tabuliformis. The sequence continues at coordinate 1,071,442,174 of CM062807.1, read as the reverse complement.
AAAGCTCTGTCTCTGCACTAACCTCAACAAAACAACAAAAATGGCACAGTCACATCACAACAACGCATGGTAAAGGGAAGTTGTTTGTAATCTTCAGTCAAAGGTAGCAAAAAAGACCAGTATTTCAGTACATATCAGCACCCTGGTCGAAGCAAAGTAAAGCAAACATATCAGTTTTGATCCAAGTTTTGAAAATGTTTCAAAGACAATGCTCAAGCAACATTCTACATAATAGCAAGCACGCAGAAGAAAACAGGCAGTGCTATGCATTTCGCAATATTTCAGTTGAGGAGGAGGTTGTTTATATTATAGAGTTTTAATTATCTAACAGCCAGCATAAAGAAGTTCCTTCAATCTGCAGCAACCATAGAAGATCAAGGCATTCTGACATGTTGTTCTTGGCTTTTCACAAGGAAAAGCCATCCCCAAGTGGAGCCACTGTTAGCCTCCTATTGCGACAGGTGTTCATTTTTCATGATTGACATCTTTACATGCCAAATATGACATACTTTGCATGCTGCAGTGTTCCATATTTCCAAAAAGCGGTTAAAGAAGATACTGTGAAAGTGTGCCAATCCAAATGCCACTGCTGAATTCCAATTTTGATGACTCAACCATTTTTTTCCTATGAAAGGGAGGGCCAAACAGCTTAAACTTGGTCTCCCTAGGTTTCAGTTTCCTTTTTTAGAATATAGAGAATGATATCTGTTCAAACAGTTTAATCTTGGCAGATTTGTAGATAGGTAGAGAATCAAAGGATCCCAACTGCTTAATCTAGGCCCTTGGTAGAAATAAGTGTAGACTTAGATAGGATAACAGAAAAAAAGTAAAATTTGTAAAGCTGGGTCTGCAAGTCTAAGTGCACCCATACTAAAGAGAAGAAAGATGTCAGGATGGTAGGCTGGGTAGGTAGTTTTTGAGGTTGCAGAATGATGATTCATGATCAATTTTGTGTTTATAAGTGTTATATCTTTTCAGATCACAGCCATGATGCAGTTTTCATCTGGAGGAAGTCAAGATGGACATAACTAACTCCGTTGTTCATTTTTTATTCCCCAAATCACTGACTAATCTTCCCAAAGAGGTCAAGATCTGCTTGATGCCTCTTAGTCATCATTTCCCACATCATTGGCCTTGGTGAAGACCTGCTTTACTCAAGGATTTCCATTCTTATATTACAAAGTCCTATTCCCCCATAATGGCCTAAGGTTCCTTACCTTGGCGCTTTCTCATCATCTCCATATTAACTCCTGACTATATTATATATCCCCCTATCTATTTCCCCCTCCCCTACTAAATCTATATTAAATAACTCCCCTATATACATACCCTGCCCTCTAGCACTATAGCTATGTATTTATCAGTTCTGGGACATAATAGTCCACCTTGGACTATCATGAACCCGTCCGCGTCCTAACAGGAGTTAGTGTGACACCTGGTCATGCTAACAACCTTTTTCCCTAACGCTAGCCCTGAAAAACCCTCTTTTCGACCCTTAACCTAAAGTTGTGTGCATAAAACATTAACCCCGCTCATTAAACAACCCCATAACCCACATTTCCTAAGTTCCAAACCCCCACCCTCCCCCCCGCCTGCCACGCCGTATAAAGATTCGCATATTCGAGCGCCCGTCCATTATGCTCCCGCCAGCTCCGCGCTCCGTCCACCGTCAGATCGGGCCCTCCCCATCCGACGACTCTCGGTGTTTTCGGAGGCGCCCCTCTACTCGGTCGTTAGCTTCCAATAGCGAGGTGGCTTTTCTGCCATATCGGAAGACACTTGTCAACTTCCTATTGCATCGGAGGGGCTCTGACGGATACCACCCCCGTATAGAAAGCGGTCCGATGAAACTGCTTTCCGCCTTCTATACGCGCGCCCCATGTCGCCTATCCAGTTCCACGTGTCTGTCAAGTCACCGTCACCACGTCATCTGCACACGTTGGCCCTCTTCCAAGTCACCCTTACCACGTCATCGACCGTACATGCTGACGTCACCCTGCTGATGTCACCCTGCCACGTCATCTGCCATACCATGGTCCCACCTGCTGACGTCATGCTGACATCATCATAAATTTTGAGGCGAAAGGCGAAAATCATGCTTAGGAGACCCAGATTCAAATTCCGAGGCAGTTTTTCATGCGTGATTAGCGCCTAGCGCTAATCGCGCATGGCTACGGGAAAAGGGCCGAAATGGAAAATCCCTCATTGCGCAGCCCCAAGCAAGCCCAAAAGGCACCGAATGACCCGTTTATCTTCGCGAGGCATGCAGAGATGAGCAAAAGACAATTCTAAAGAAAGCAGAGGGCCGAACAGCGACCATTAAGTTTTGATTTGACCCGCAGCGAGAGAGAAACCAACCCAGTTCATTTTTCAAAGAGTATCAAAGGAGAGATGAAGCGGCAAAGAGTATCTGTTAATTTTTTAATGGAAATCTACAGTTCCCAACGCAGGTCAGCATTAATTGGCCTCCAGCAGAGTCAAGTCAGGAGGTGTAAACCCATCCAAGCTCTCAAATCACAGTTAAAGCACTTAAAGCCACCGAACTACAATGGAGCAGAAGTCCATTCTCAGTTATTACAGAAGCATTGCACCAAGCCACCGAGGACAATGCATTGATTCAATTCTGATACGGCTACTCTCAGTGCAGCTCATAGATATTTTTTGCATTTATAAGTTTAGGTTAGAGTAATCATTTAATTTGAGACCTGCTTAGGTCATAGCTGTAATAAACAATTTTGGAGAATCTTACCTATATATACCACCCACTGTATTGTTTCAAGGGTGGGTTGATTGATAACTTTTCATTAGAGACTCGCACTGTATGTCTGATACTTTTCTTTAATCAAAGATTGCTGAAGAGATTGGAAGAATGACTGCCTGATCTGTTTCTACTGGTCTCTAGAGACTGAATGATGGAATTACTGTGCTGCAGCATAAATCAATAAGTGCCTCTTACCTCTGTTTTCATTTTTCACCATCGAAATAGCAAAAAGAAAGATTAGCTTAGAACTTGTTTAACTGCACTCTAGGCTCAGTTTCTGCTATTTCTTTATGTTTTTTCATCTGAAATGAACTGGACATGAATATGAATTCCTTGTGGCTCATATTTACTCTTATTCACATGTGTTTGACAGTTATCTAAGGATTCTTTACTGCCCTTATATAGAGATCATCCACTTTCCTCTATTAAGTTGACTGAGAGATTCTTAATTGCCTCTCCTTCCTTAGCATTCTTTCCATCCTTTAAATTTGGAAAATTGTTCCATGTGCAACTACCTTGCTCCTGATTCCTCTTGTGACCAAGAAAAAGCACCAACAATCTTACATCCTTGACTCCATGCCCAATGGTTTGAAACTTTCGCACCACACTTGCCTCTTTACTCTAAAACATCAATTTTCCCACCAAAACACATACAAAATACAAACAAAAAATCCCTGAACTCGATAGCTAGCCTAGAATCATCATCAACAAAGCTAAAATCATAAAGAGAGAGCCCTCTCTGACTGCAAGTGGGCTAGAACCTGCAGTCCAAAGTTGGTTTGTGGTTACCACAGCCGTATCCCTTTACTCTGACCTGGGGGACAACCTGAATGATAACAGTGGGAAAAGCGAGTTGTGACCAAATAGAACTTGTAGAGGGAGTCCTAGAAGACGTAGCATATTGTAATTATTTACAGCCTGGAGGTAGTCTCCCGGTAGTAGGGGTGCTACTAACAAGTATAGGATCCGTTGCGGTGGGAATTTCACCGCTCGTTGCAATGGATTATTCATTTGAAGTAGGAGATACTTCCTCCATATCGGAAGAAAATAGTGGGGCCAAAATACGAGGAGAAGTGTATTCCCAAAAAGGGATACCGTCTTCAGAAGGTTCCCAAATGGGATTCCGATGAAATTTGTAAGTCTTGTCGCCTGGAGCACGAGAATTAATCGGTTGTATACTCGGAATAACAGGAAGAGTTTCACTCACAATCGGTATCTCGCAAAGGATGAAGACGAAATTGGTAATTCCACCAGGATGAAAACTTCACAAAATCCTAGGGAAGCTAATGAGACAGGACCCTACTCAAACTAACGCAAACAATATCTAACCAGGTAAATTTGAATCGTGGCCGAATAAATTTTAGGCAAAGGAACTGAACTTGACCTTTTCAGGTTTTAAGAGTCGAGAAAAGGACAAAAAGATGACTCCAGTCTCCTTCGAATATTTAGTGAGCCCGAAGTGACAAATGCTCAGGTGAACCTTTTCTTTTAGGGAGTCTGAAAAGCGTCAAAGGTGACTACTCTGGAGAACTAGGCAAAAGGTTTACCAAACAATCCGTAAAAATGCATATACACCTTGGCAATCAGATGAAAACCAAGGACTTCCTGTATGATAGTCAATCTTCCCGAATGCTATGTTCAGTGCATTACGGCTTGTAAGGCGGTAGACACAACTTCCTGTGGATAAAGGATGATATCCTAGTGGGGTCTCCACATATACTCGACGGTACGTGGGAGCACAAATCCGTGCTAGACCACTATCAAGTCACAAAAGGAGGAATCACCCAACCATAATGTGAAACAACAGTGACTAGGTTTAACGACGCCGGAACGCGTCTCTAGCCTAGACCTCTAGATGTATGCGTTAAGTTCCAATGCATTTTTAGATTCATTCAGTTCATTTTACAGTTGATCTTTGATTAGGTTTCAGTTTCCAGGCCCTACCATATGTAATCTCTCACAATTTCCTAAATGCAAGCTATATGCCAAAATATATCATTCCATTCGATGAACGCTAACTACAGAAGAGTTGAGATATTTCAATCAAACAAAATGATCATGAAACAATCGACAATGACTCTAATGTAGCTAATGGAAATAAACGAAACTTTTTTCTTTTCTTTTTTTTTAAAAGTGACTAATTGCTAATAACAATGAAGAATTCTAATTTTCATTAACTAATGCAATGCAAAAGAGATTGTTTGTTTTCTTTTCAATGGAAAAATGCAGTTAAACAAATTTTGAGAGATAATAACAAAGAGTAAAAAGAAAAATTTCACTCAATGAAAATAGAATCAAGTCTGAAACACCAAGACAATCTTTCAAACCAAGAAAAATCACAAAAACCTCAATGAGCTATGTGATCTAAGCACAAACGATGCCAAGTGAAATCCAAACAGAAAAAAGGTAGATTGCTCGAATCACACAATAAAAAGTTTTGACAACCACTAGACAAGTGCAAAAAGTAGCCAAGAAGTCGACTGGACAACCAAAGAATCAAAAACTCCCACGGAATGCTCGATGTACAAAGCCACTAGATGCTCTAGGGCTGGAATATGAAATCGATGGAAAGAGTCAAACACCCAAAGGATGAAGGTCAAAAACCAGTCAAACAAAGCTCTGAAACACTCCAATAGTTGAAAAAGATGTGAAAAGACAGAAATCCAAGCTCAGAAGGCTTCCAAACAAGCAAACTGGAAAATTTCACAGGCCTGGCGTGACTGTCAGGCTGTAACTCGCGCTATTAAGGGATTAGCGCGAGTTACTTTTGTGCAACTTGCACCCACTGCCGTGACTGTCAGGCAAAAAATCGCGCTAATAAAGTTTTCTAGCTTAAAAATAAAAACAAGCAGTCCAGGGCCTGATGAACAGTATCCAGACAAGCTAGGCAGCAAGAAACAACTTAAAAAACCAACCCAGAAAGCTTATTTAAGCAAGCAAAACGAGAGAAAACAAAGTGCAAGACAAAATCCAAGTTGTTCGGTTCGTAAAGCAAACCGGAGATTGACTAAAGTGGCGTTGATATACTTCGCTAATGCCGAGCAATAACGTTTCGAAGGCTACCTGGCCATACTTCAGGCTCCGTCCAAAGTTTATGAATCAAACAACAAATAGCGTCCCCAATGGAGTCGCCAAATTGTTGGAGAGGTAAATCCCCTCTGCAGACAGAGGTGATCCCACTAGCCCGAAATGGGTCTAGCAACAATAAAAAAATGCTATCATGCAAGTTCCTAATTTCAAATTAAAGGTGGATTATGAGAACCTACTTGGATTCCAATGCTAGTGTTGTAGAAGAGTTGACACTCCCGTTCTTTTGCTCCGGCTGGTCACGATCATCACGATCTCCGTGAATGGACACATGCACATGCAAAGAACGATACGAATACAAGCATAAAATCCAATAGATGAAATTATATATCGGTCAGAAAAGATATAATTCAATCATCATCATAATGAACAGCAAGAATGGAACCATAATGATAGTCATCTATTATTGATAATCAACAAAGGAGTATACAGCTGAAGTTCTGAGGTCAAATCCTCCTTTGGATGGGTGATCAACTACATATGTCTTGAAAATCTTGTCGGGATAGGGAACAAGCCTCTCTCTCTCTTTGATTATGAATGCAAAGAAGACTCTTACAACAATCTCTTATACTTCTGACAGTATCATTCTCCCTATGCTCAAAACTAGCTTGTCAAATGCACCAGAACAAGCTTTTATAGATGGAGGAGGAGGAAGAGATACAATGAATCCAGACATCCATGGGATAAGCATTATCCTCAAAAAGGTATTATGGATAGAGATACGATGAATCTCGACATCCATGAGATTGGCATTATCCTTGAAAATCCTCATGAGTCGAAAGGAAAAAACTATCGGGCATGCATTGGTTAAAAAGCTTTCCCAGAATTGATTAGCGTGGGTAAGATTTTGAGACAGAGCACCAATGGGTGCGCCCTCTTTGGAGAATTTCCCCCATTGGTGTGGGTGATACACTGTGTTTCCGCGCTAATGGAAAAAGGGGACTTTTTGAGGATATTCTGCAGGAGATGTCTTCAAAGAATATGAAGTCCATACTGAGGGGAACATAATGCAAGTGTTTTCAAGCCATGTCACTTCTCACAGGTCCCAGAATGAATCCTCCAAAGTTTGGGAAAGGGGTAGCAGAGACGGTGACAAATGGTGACAAATTACTGTGTAACAGCTACAATGGAAGATCTTGAAGTGAACAGGAAAAACATGCAGATGTACATTGGTGGCCCTATCTATATTAATACTATGATTCTCCTGCTAAAGAAGGAAACTCAAACTAGTTCCAAATCAATGTACTTAGATGCTATGGAGGCTAGAGTCTTCTTTTAGCCCAATCCCATCACACAGTTTGGGGAAGTCATCATGCAGTAAAAATATTGGAACCATCATGTGACCAAGAACCTACAAGTCAAATTTTTTGAGCTTGAATTTCACAAAGCTCATGCTTAACTTATTTGTCTTATTAGGCTATCTAGTTGGCTCTACCTATTTTTGTCTTATATGGGTACAAATATATTGTAATCTTCTTTTGTAATTACTTTGCAAGTGGAATTCTAAGTGTCAATTATGGAATGTGAAGAGTGATTTTGTAAATAAGTTGAAGAGTCATGAGAGAAGTCCAAGAGTCACAATAGGGAGATGAATAGTCACCCCTTTTGTTATAAATATTTTCTCATAACTCATGTAAAGTGATTTTGGGAGCTAGGCATTTGGCTAGGCTTTTAGCTTAGGATGAGGAGCTTGGGAGTTTTTTTGAAATCCTTGGTTTCCCTGTAGCATAGAGGGAGTATCTTTCTTTGGAGGAGTAGGTGTATAATTCTTGTTCCACTATTGGAGTTAGTGGTTCATCAATGGTATATGTATGCTTGGAACTTTCACTTTAATAAAAGCTTAGACACGAAACATTTTCATGCATATGTTGTGAATATAGTAGGACTATTCATGTGTTTGCAATATATGTTATTTCACTTACGCTAACGCTGATGAACTATTTAATTTGCATTAGTATGAATCTTGTTGAATGTGTGTTGTTGTTCATTTCCTTCATGGTTAACGTGTGAACTATTTCACAGGCTAACTTGTGATGTCTTTATGATTGTGTATTCCTTTCAAGTAGTGTATTATTATAGGCTTCTAAGGGGATCACTCACTTTCCCTACATGTGTTAGAACCTTTCATACATCACACTTAGCATTCCACATAGTCACACACTTGTTTCTCCAAAGTCACCAATACGCCACTCTATGCATTATTGCATCCAAGTCACATCATTGAAACCCACTGCCACGTAAACCATCTCATATTTCGGATGGGGCTCCTACTCCAAACAGTGTGAGATCTAATTGGAATTTCATATCGGGGATACCTCGTAAATGTTTTCAGGTCTAGCACCGTCAACATTTATGGCACTAGAAGGAGGGTAGATGACGAGCTAAGCCTGTGAAGTTTGCTTGAAGTTTTCTTATCTTTAAATGGCTTCTTCTGATATCTTAACCTCGACACGTTTTTCCAGAGCTACAAATATGAAAGCTCCCATGAGAATAATTAATGAATTTTCAAATTTGAGGGTTGATGGCGAGGGTGGAACAACCATTCTCAAGCAAACTACTCGTTTTTTTGAATTTTGCACTAAGCACAATATTCATTGTGAGGATGCTGCTTGTAGGTTGTTCATTCTCACATTTGAGGCATGTGCCAAGGAATGGTGTTACACATTTCCAGCTGCTTCTATACAGACTTTCTGGCATCTTGTCAGAGACCTCTACCTCCCCTTTGACAGGTTGATTAAAAATCTATTTTCAAGAAAATCATGCATTTACAAAAAACACCTGATGAATGTGTTACTGATTTTCACGATCATTTCATTCATTTCTATTTTGAATTTTCCGAAGATGATATTGCTTGGAAGTTAATGAAAGAAAAGTCCAAATTTATTGTTCATATTTTGATGAATTCGAAAGAATATGAATCTTTCAAAAGTCTCCCAACATACACTGGTTATGGAGCTTCTAAATATGTGACGAGGGAAGTTGTTCCAAGTGTCTCTTCATCTTCCCCTCATCAAATAGATCCATTTACACAAGATGAGGTTGGAGAACTTGAGTGTTCATCCATTGATCTACCACCATCTTCTCCCACCTCACATATTCATAATTTAAATGCAAGTTTGGACTATAAATATGATTTTTCTAGTGATGTTCTTTCTCCTCACCCTCCATTCATTGATTCCTTTAGTTCTCTTAGTTACAAGTTATTGTGTTCACCAGTTTCAATTGTTTATTTTAATGTTCTTGAGGATCAAACTCAGGATGGTGTTAGTGTTGACTACCAACTTACGATGTCATTGTTACACAATAATTTGTCACCATTTGTCACCATCCCTATTACCCATTTCCCGCACTTTGGAGTACTCATTCCGAGACCTGTGAGAAGTGACATGGCTTGAAAACACTTTCATTATGTTCCCCTAAGTATGGACTTCATATGCTTTGAAGACATCTCCTGCAGAATATCCTTAAAAAGTCCCCTTTTTCCATTAGCACAGATCCATAGTGTATCACCCGCGCCAATGGGGGAAATTCTCCAAAGAGGGTGCGCCCATTGGCGCTCTGTCTCAAAATATTACCCGCGCCAACCAATTCTGGGAAAGATTTTTAACCAGCGCATGCTCGAGAGCTTTTTCCTTTCAACTCATGAGGCTTTTCAAGGATAATTCCAATCTCATGGATGTCGAGATCCATCATATCTCTGTCCATAATAGCTTTTTGAGGATAATTCTTATCCCATGGATGTCCGGATTCATTGTATCTCTTCCTCCTCCTCCATCTATAAAAGCTTGTTCTGGTGCATTTGACAAGCTAGTTTTGAGCATAGGGAGAATGATACTGTCAAAAGTCTGAGAGACTGTTGTAAGAGTCTTCTTTGCATTCATAATCAAAGAGAGAGAGGCTTGTTCCCGATCCCGAAAATCTTTGCAAGACATATGTAGCTAATCACCCAGCCAAAGGAGGATTTGACGTCAGAACTTCGGTTGTATACTCCTTTGTTGATTATCAATAATAGATGACTATCATTATGGTTACATTCTTGCTGTTCATTATGACGATGATTGAATTATATATTTTATGACCGATATATAATTGCATCTACTGGATTTTATGCTTGTATTTCTATCGTTCTATACATGTGCAGATGTCCATTCACGGAGATCATGAGGATTGTTGTTATAGACAATTTTGTGCCTTACAGCAACAAGCATGAATTGTCAATAATCCAAGGGATCCAAAGTTCCCTAAACATGATGTTCCTACCCCTAGAGGAACAAGGTCAGCAAACCAACAGCTCTCAGATCAGTTCTCCACCTGAAAACACTCAAAAACAAGCAATCCTGAAATCAAAGTAGGTGCTCCACTAGGTTTCTGCGCTGAAACTCAGTTGCTCCATGGTGTACCTGCGTTGCAAAGCAAGTGGAACAAAGGCCACCTGCGCTGAGCGAGATGGGACAAGTGGCACACTGAGTCATTGCTCTGGAATCTTCCAAAAATGAAACTTGGATCAGGTATTTCGCCTTGTGATGAGTCAGAGGCTCTGTTTCTCCAAGTGGAAGCAAGGTTCTCGAAGTGGACTCAAGAACTGAAGATAAACAAAAGATTAACTGAAGAGAGAGAGGACACAAGGCAGCTACACATCAGTTGCAAGCTGACTCATCCTTTCTCAATTCATCTATATATTGAGCTCTCTCCTATGAGCTCAGGAGGCTGGAATTTTGTGCAAAGTAATGATATGCTGTTGGTTTCACTATAAAGCTATTGGGTGATTGTTTGAGAGAGGTGAAGAGGAGAAATTCTTTATGCTGGGAGGTGTTGCTGGATTGGAGCCTTCAATGGTTGTAATACTCTCAGAACCTTTACTTCTTCATTAATAAAAGCTATTGAGGTTCTTCTATGTGCTCTTGTTTCAATAATATATTGTGATAATTGCATGTTTGGTTTACACTAATCCTTGAACCAGTTATGATTGCATGCTTCTTGTAGTTTCCTTCTTTGTTATTTTGCAGGATCTCATTGTAGCTGGGCCAGCAAAAGAGCAAGGAGCTAGGAGCAAACAGCCAAAGAGAAGAGTTTGGATTCGACATTAAGCACAAGGCAACGGTTAGTGCATTTTTCCACTCTCTTTTGCTTTCATAAAGAAGTAAACCTTAAGTAGTTTCTTTACAGTTGTTGCTAAGGTACTATCACCCTTAGAGTGGGATAGGGTCATCCGAGTCGGATACTTTTCCCTACAACAAACTGGCGACTCCGCTGGGGATCGTATCCGTTTGATTGTGTTTGTAGTATTTTGCTATTCATTTCCTGAACAAAAGAGTACCAAATCGAAAAGCTTTTGACTATATCAAAAGCGAAGTAGAGGGCAGCTACTCTAGCTCATTCCTGAGCCTATTCATGATTTGAAGAGCTGATCTACAAGGATCCTTGTAAGCTCTTAGTGATAGCTTTTCACCTTCCTTATCATCCCTTTGAGTGTGCTTGACTGATTGCTTCTGATTTGAGCAAAAACTGTGCATTTTTGAGAAAATTATGACCCAGAAACTGTGAAAATGCAACTTTCGTTTTCCAAAGCAGGTAGTACATAGGCTACCTGCTTTGCAACGCAGGTCCCGAAGGGGATACCTGCACTGAGAGCTAGACTGGCTGTGCAGCACCTGCGTTGGCCCAATTTTGCCTAGTGCTGTTGGGGTTTCATCCTTTTCTCTTGCCTGTTTTCACTATAGATTTGGCAGCCAGTTACCAGTCCTGCACCTATTCTGAAACCAACATTACTTGCCATCATTCTGCCTCTGTTATATAACGAAATTGTACTTGTTCTTTTGTATTTCTTAATCATTTACAATTTCCCATAACGAAGAGTAAGCTAGTCTTGCTTTTGGCCTCTTAGATCTGAACCTGTGTTAGGCATTTTTGCTGGTCTAAAGAGTTAGCTTGTTTGCTGTCCATAGCTGATTAGTCATTTTACTTCCGTCATTATGGTTTGATTTCATGCATTTCCAGTGATTAAGCAAGTAAATCTTAAGGTGTCTTTTGATTTTGGACAAGCTTGTTTGTTTTCACTTTAAATCGAAATCAAAGTTATATAACAACTTTCTTTTTGTAACCCATCTACATTAAGAAAGGGAAAAGAAAATACATGCATTGTGCATTTTGCATTTGACTGTTTGCTTGACGATTTAGGAAAAATTTGCATTTAGTGTGTGCTCTATGATCTGTGTGAAAAGATTTGCCTTTCTTTTCCCTTAGTAGTTAAGGTTTTCAAAGTTGAAAGATTGAAAAGTTTGCTTCTCATCTTAGACTGCATTCAGGAATTTGTTATATACATCTCGTGGTGATCCTTAAAGGCAAACTGCTAAGCAAGATCAACATTAAAATAAATCCAATTTACATAACAACGCTTTGTAACATAACGCAAACACATAAGAGGTCTAGGTAGAGACGTGTTCCGGCGTCGTTAAACATAGTGACTGTCGATCTCTACGAAGGTGGGTGATTCCTCCTGAGAGTCGGTGGCACTAATACGGACTTGTTCTCCCACGTACCGTCGCGTATATATTGGGAGACCCCTATAGGAAATTATCCTTTATCCATAGGAAGCTGTGTCGGACGCCCTACTGATCGCGATGCAGTGAACACAACATTCACGAAGATCGACCACCCGTACCGTAAAACGTATTCTGTGGTTTCGCGAAAAGTTTGGCACACCCTCTTCCTAGAACTCCAGAGAAGTTTCTTTTGGCCTTTTTCAAACTCTATAACTGAAAAAGTCCATCCGAGCATTTGTCACTTCGGGCTCGTTAAAACATCGAAGGCGACTAGAGTCATCTTTAGCTTTTTCTCGACTCTTAAAACATGAAAAAGCAAGTTTGTGTCTAAAAGCGTCGTTAATAAAATTTATTTTAAACGGAACATAATCACCTGTTATTCCCACGTTGATCTTTCAGTTGAAAAGTATGGAGCCCACCAACCAAGGAAGTAACCTTGGTGGAAGTCCAAATCCCTTCTCCTCTTGGGGAGATATTGGTGCGCCTCATATGGCCACATTGTCACTTCCAGGATTGACAATTGGCCTACCTGTATGGCTCTTTTCAACTAATGTAGTCCAGATCACCACTAATCCTGAGCAGTCGAATCAACAGTCAGACCAGTCTAGAACTACCCACCAGCCTTCCACTTCTTACAATACTTCCTCTGATCCTTCATCTTCGCAATGTAGAGCCGGCAAAAGTCAGCCTCCCATGGAGAAGAAGGAAAAGAAGAAGAAAATAGAAAAGAAGCAGAAGGGGCCTATGGCGATGGCGACTGGGGGCAAGCAAAAGACAGCTGACAAAAATCCACACACTGCACCGACCGGGCCTAAATCGCCATGTGTCATTTGCAAAGGGGCCCACTTCCATCGTGATTGTCCTTGTATTCCCCGGATACTAAGGGACTGGTCCCCAAGGTTGCACAATCCGGTAGCATCAACCTCTGGTAGTCATGTTGATTGCAGTCCGTCAACTAGCGAGAGTGAAGGACGAAGAGGGAGACCAAGATCACCCTGTATGTTGTGTGAAGGCGATCATGCCATCCACCGATGTCCATTCTTAGATGAGGCAAAGAGAGTTTTGGAAGATCGTCCGGTTTCACCGTTACGACTTCCTCCTGGATACCGAAAACTCGCGCTTAATCCTTCGATAGTTGAAAATCCAGCTGACCCGCTCAAGTGGTCAGCTGAAGTGTCGGTCATTGAGAATGAACCTACTGAATCCAAACCAGACGAAAGTCTAAAGGTCGAAACGGCAGTTGACCCGGTTCTTCCTTCAAAGGTTTCATCCTCCAATGACTCCGTCATTGAAGACCCATCTTCAAATGACACCCTCACTGAAGAGGATAAGGATGACACCGTCCATATCTTTTCATCAACACAGACTCTGATGAGCATCAGGGCAATGCGCCCATTCCTTTATCGCAGGAAGGAACATCGTTAGAGTCGTATCCAGCCGTATATTCGGTCCCACCACCAAGCAACCTAGTTGTATCCTTTGATTGGAATCAATTAGGCAGACCCCGGTTACCAGCCAGTATCCCATTCAGAATCATAGTCCAAATCTACAAAATGGTGATGGCTGGAACTATCATTGATGAAGGGGCATCTGTGAGTATCCTTTCCTCTATTGCTTGGAAAGCACTGGGTTGCTCGGTGCTTTCACCTGAGATGAGAAATCTATCAGGTTTTGATAAAGGAACCAGTCACCCGTTAGGGATTCTCCCCAATGTTCCAATTACATTGAAAGGGAAGACAGTTCATATGAACATCATGGTCGTCCAAGGACCCTTGGTTTATAACTTACTCCTTGGACGAGACTATATATATTGCATGGAGGCAATAGTGTCCTCGCTCTTTAGAGTCATGTGTTTACTGCACGAAGGAAGAATGGTCAAGCTCGTAGACCAACTTTCATTTCCAGGATCACGCATCGCAAATAGTCAAATACCATCCCTTAACGGTTTATTCACTCAAGGAATGCCACCACCCCCGGTTCTACTTCCCGATGAATGTGAGTAATTCGGAAAGAAAGAACTGGGACCCAGGGGGCATGCACCCTGGCCTGCCTTGGGCAGAGAAAACCTTGGGTATAAAGTTAATTTCCGCAGAAGAATGGACTAGTCCGTACCCCGTCCGAAAAAGGAAGAGAGGGTTGTTCTAGAATAAAATTCTTTTGTCAAAGTTATGTGAGCGAAAAGATCATCTCCCTTTGTCTAAAAAAGTAGGCTCTCCTAAGGAGGAGATCCATTTGTGGCAGCAAGTAGCCACCATCTTTGAATGTCAAGCCTCACCCATTAAAACAATATGTTTTGAAGGATAAGTAGGGGCAGTCTCCAAAGAAAGAGATGAAATTGCTAAAACAAGTAGTCACCATCCTTAGCAACCTAATGATAGACATCGCCGAAAAGAGAGTTTAGTTTGCGGCAGCGAACAAAACCATTTTTCGGATAATAAGTAAGAGGACAAAATCTCGAAATTATACTTTATACCTGGGGGCATGCAAACCTTTTGGAGTGCAAGCACGGGACAACTATTTATTTTTTTAAATTTTTAGGTCCTCCCTTTAAACCTGTAGGTCTAACCCGTTAAACTCGTAGGATTAGCCGTTTCCAGCTTGCATAAAGAAATGATGAAAGGCAAAAGTTAAAACCTGCCAAATTGGAGTAATTAGTGAGGTATCGCTCCTTAAATAAGATTACCTCACCTAAGGCATTCCTTGTATTAAGACTGGTATAATTGAGCAAGGTTTGAACGCATTCAAGCTTGTTAAAAAATGAACTGCCCCTTAAAGTTTAGGGGGCATATGCCTCGTCTGCATTATTATGCTGGGGGCATCCATAATTCGAGCAGTTTTTGTATAGAGTTCATGCTCGTTAAAAAATAAACATAAGTTGTGAGCAATCTTTCCCTAACAGTTCAAGCTCACCCAGAAAAAATGAACCGGTAAATAACCTTGAGAAATGTAACCTTTGATAGCCATATTAAAAGCCCTTGGTCGTGTTTATATGCCATCACCTCCATCCGTTCATTTGGCCAATCGTTCATCTCCATATGTTTGTTTACCCATTTTGAGGAACAGCTGCGAAGAGTGATTTCACTTAGCCATCCTTGTGACACTGTCGTGATTGGAAAATTCCAACCTGTACCTGGAATCTGCTGCTATCCCTGTTTATCACTCGTTCCTCAAAAGACGAGTCTTCTTTGAGCTCTTTTCACTGACTCGTAAAATATGAAAAGTTTGCCGAGTTTTGGCCTTCCAGCTCGTTAAAAGGACCGGAAGAGCTATCCCTCCTCTAGATTTTAATCTTTTTGGACCTGAGGGATTATTGCACAAAAAGATCGAGCGCTTGTTTTGTTCGGCTCGTTAAAGAAATCGAAAATTCATCCTTTTTGTATTGTTTTATACTTTTTCGGACTTAAGGGATTAGATGACGAAAAAGGAATTTTGGAGTTAACTTTCCGTACCTTTTCAGACTCTCTAAAAATGAAAAGGACCAAGTTTTCCTTGTCGTTAGACTCGTTAAAATGATTAAATAGCGACAAACTTGTCTTTAGACGAGAACGAGTTTCCCTATCGCTAGGCTCGTTAAAACATAGCGATGGGCTTGCCCGAAGGTCAGGTTATAGAACAAGCATATGTTATCCTCCTCAAGCTTGACAAAAATAAAGAGGTACTGGTCAGCAATGACTGGGGAAAAATTGGGAGAACCTCACAACATTAATGGTAGCAAGTCGCTCTTGAACCTGACACTTTGTCCTCCGTATCACATCGGGTTGGGTTGTTTCATTCACCGGTCTCATAACCATGGTCTTCGCCACACCATCCATAATTGGGGTAATGCTACCAATCCATCACATCAGTGTCGTTATATGTTCAAGAGATGTGGTTCTGAAAAGAGTCAACCGTGTCCCATCCACTGCCATACATTGTCCTTCATCCATTTCATGACCGCCACCCTGAATCATACATCACAGTTTGTTTTCACCTCATCACAATCATTAGCTCCGTTCCGTGTCACTGATGTGGGATTCATTAAGGCCCTCCTTTGACGGATCGCTCCTTGTCGACGTCAGCTCATTATCCAAGGAGTTGATCTAGGAACACCCCCTTCAGTACTTTGAAGCTTGCATGCCTCAATGGCAAGTTTCTCACTTCCGGCGACAGGTATACATCAATGACCTTCGACCAGAAGATTTTGCATGGTGGTCGACGCCAAGTCCTTTATTCCCACCATGTGAAGTGTACTTATGTACCTTGAGGGTCATCATCCTTATCAGTGATTCCTCTCGCGCTTGTTAACGGTTTACATCATTGACCGGTAATCAAGCGATGTCTTTCCACGTTCGACTTCAAAAAATTCTCACATGGATCGACTTGTACATCGAGTGAAGATCGGAAAAGATTGAAGACCCCGGATCTAGTTTCATCCATTCGGGCTGCGATATATATTCAGGAAATAAAGACATTTGATGTGTACATCATTACAGCAGATGATCATTCTTCTCAAAGGATGATAATTTCAGCAGAGAATTATCAGTCTACAATCAGACGATCGTCTGTTCTATGTACCAAAATGTATTTATAAAGCTGAGCATGGGAATGCCCGCCTCAGCTAGATCATGAAAATGTATGAAAAATAATGTATTGTATTGTATCTTATTACAGGACACTTCTCAGCAGATTGAATGAACTTCGAATCCTCTCAATAAAGCATTTCACCCGATAAACGACCTCATACTTTAGGGGGCATCTGTTATAGACAATTTTGTGCCTTACAGCAACAAGCATGAATTGTCAATAATCCAAGGGATCCAAAGTTCCCTAAACATGATGTTCCTAACCCTAGAGGAACAAGGTCAGCAAACCAACAGCTCTCAGATCAGTTCTCCACCTGAAAACACTCAAAAACAAGCAATCCTGAAATCAAAGCAGGTGCTCCACTAGGTTTCTGCGTTGAAACTCAGTTGCTCCATGGTGTACCTGCGTTGCAAAGCAAGTGGAACAAAGGCCACCTGCGCTGAGCGAGATGGGACAAGTGGCACACTGAGTCATTGCTCTGGAATCTTCCAAAAATGACACTTGGATCAGGTATTTCGCCTTGTGATGAGTCAGAGGCTCTGTTTCTCCAAGTGGAAGCAAGGTTCTCGAAGTGGACTCAAGAACTGAAGATCAACTAAAGATTAACTGAAGAGAGAGAGGACACAAGGCAGCTACACATCAGTTGCAAGCTGACTCATCCTTTCTCAATTCATCTATATATTGAGCTCTCTCCTATGAGCTGAGGAGGCTGGAATTTTGTGCAAAGTAATGATATGCTGTTGGTTTCACTATAAAGGTATTGGGTGATTGTTTGAGAGAGGTGAAGAGGAGAAATTCTTTCTGCTGGGAGGTGTTGCTGGATTGGAGCCTTCAATGGTTGTAATACTCTCAGAACCTTTACTTCTTCATTAATAAAAGCTATTGAGGTTCTTCTATGTGCTCTTGTTTCAATAATATATTGTGATAATTGCATGTTTGGTTTACACTAATCCTTGAACCAGTTATGATTGCATGCTTCTTGTAGTTTCCTTCTTTGTTATTTTGCAGGATCTCATTGTAGCTGGGCCAGCAAAAGAGCAGGGAGCTAGGAGCAAACATCCAAAGAGAAGAGTTTGGATTCGACATTAAGCGCAAGGCAACGGTTAGTGCATTTTTCCACTCTCTTTTGCTTTCATAAAGAAGTAAACCTTAAGTAGTTTCTTTACAGTTGTTGCTAAGGTACTATCACCCTTAAAGTGGGATAGGGTCATCCGAGTCGGATAATTTTCCCTACAACAATTGTGACTAGCCGGAGCAAAAGAACAGGAGTGTCAACTCTTCTACAACACTAGCGTTGGAATCCAAGTAGGTTCTCGTAATCCACCTTTAATTTGCAATTAGGAACTTGCGTGATAGGATTGTTTGATTGTTTCTAGACCCAATTCGGGCTAGTGGGATCTCCTCTGTCCGCAGAGGGGATTTACCTCTCCAACGATCATTTATGATGACTATGTACGGGATTCAATGTCCAAAAAAGAATATTTGATACAAGTTGATGTTTCTCCTCGTTCAACTCTCCCTCATAATCTTGAAACCTTCCACGATTCTGTCATACCTATTGAATATTTCGAAGGATCAGTTTTTGATGATGTTAAATCTGATCATGCTCATAATTTGTGGAAGGTCAATTTTACATCTAAACATCAAGAGGAATAATATTCTCTTCTTGGTCCCCACAATCAATCATTTTATCATTCTGAGGAAACAAAGGGTGAAACTTCTCGTGTTCAATATTCCCCTCTCTATAATTCATCATATCAAGAGGATGCCTCTATCTTTTATGTTGAATTTTCTGATTATCGTTGTTGTGATCTATTCATGGATTCATTTGATCATGAATTTGTATTTTCTACTATTGATATTTTTAAGCCACTGTTTTTTGATGATCTACCTTCTGATGTCATGGAACTTCGACAATTTGTGAAGGCACTTCAACTCATGCTAGTGGCTATGTCAAGTCCTCGCAGTATTGAGGTTATTCCTAATCGCAATCAAAATATTCCTTTATCATTCGAGGCTCCTCATCATTTGATTGCACAAATTGAAAACCAATCCTTTCAACAATCTTCATACCCTACATCTCTTTTTCATAGTTCTATGACTCAATCATTGGAGGAATCATACCTGGCAAGCTCATTTGTGAAACATAATTTTTTCACTTTCTATATTTTTGACGAGTTTATAAGTTCTAAAGGATTATCTTCCATGTTAATCTAGGTGGATATTTGTGGCCACTCGCCAAGTCCACCTGGACCCCCACCATTGTTTCTTTCAGCTTTTTAGTTTCCTTAATTGTAGCACAATTTACTAATTTTAGAAATTTTTCGGGTTCTGAACTTCCATAGCTGTTTTGAGGCCCTAAACATTTTTTTTGGGTCGTCGACAAGTTCTCAAATATGGCCATTATGGCGTCCTGTAAGAGGAATATCACAACAGAAGCCACTGCTAAACTCTTCTTTGAACAAGTGTGGGTACACTTTTGGATCCCACAGTCTATCATCTCAGATCGGGACAACAGGTTCCTCAGTACATTTTGGTCGAGTCTCTCATCGATGTTAGATACCAAACTCACTATGTCCACAACCTTACATCCTCAAACTGATGGCCAGATAGAGGTTGTCAACGGGATGATCATACACATTCTGCGTATGTACAACTCAAATCATCCATGCACATGGGATGAGAGCCTCCCCTATGTTTAGCATAGCTACAATTGGCTCTCCATAACTCAACTAGCCACAGCCCTTTTCAGGTGGGCTTGGGATTCCAACCACTATGTCCCATTGATGTGGCCATGCCATTTGCAGCTACTCACGTAGATTCAGCTCATGTCTAGTTCAAAACAGATAAGGAAAACAACTTCGTTGAACACATCCAACATATTTTCTAGCAGGTCCATGACATTTTGGAGAAATCAAATGCAAGGTACAAGCACCGACATGATCAACATCAGGTGCCACATAAGTTTCAGATGGGCGAAAAAGTCTGGTTTCATTTGCAAAAGGAACACCTTACTAGAGCTTATTGGAAACTCAGACCACTCTGATATGGTTCTTACAACATTACCAGAGCTATGGGAGACAATGCATTTGAGCTCAACATTCCCCCATTCCTTGGTCTACACCCAGTGTTCAATGTGGACCACCTTCAACCATACTCTCCACCAATACTAGACACATCCGACATTGCAGAACAGATCACACCCACAAAGTTAAATCCACATTGCATGGAACAAGATGCAACTGATCATATCATGAACACACAGATCAAGGACACTCACTGGTAGAATATCCAACTGTATCGAGTTGTCAAAGCAGGCCAACTACTTCACCAGGGAAAATGGCTCACCAGGGACAAAGTTCAGCAGAAGTTTCCTCCCCTCATGGAGGAACTCAATGCAATGGGGACCATTTCTTCCTAAGGGGGAGGAATGATCCAGGTGGATATTGGCGGCCACCAGCCAAGTCCACTTGGACCCCCACCATTATTTCTTTTAGTTTTTCAGTTTCCTTAATTGTAGCACAGTTTACCATTTTTAGTTGTTTTTCGGGTCCTGAACTTCTAGAGCCATTTTGAGGCCCTAAACGACGTTTTTTGGGAAACCTGGGAGCAACATGAGTCCATGAAATGATGTTGGTCTTCCCAATGTTGTAGTTCTCAAATATATCTTTTTAAGGAGATATTGTGTGCGTCAAACGGAGATCGTATGCCAAAGCTATGACCACGGGAAGTTGATGTACCAATTTACCCAAACGAGGCCTAGAATTTGGCTTTTCATCTTCTAGGGTCAGGTTTTTGGATGTTTAGCTTTTTCCATTATTTCTCAACAATAAATAGGCCTTCGAGACTCATTGTAATAGGGTTAAAAGGCATGTAGCCACCACATCTCTTCTCAGAGATAAGCTACCATCACCCTAGCTGGTTTATTTCCATTTTGTTTGTAAGCATATTTCAGTGTTTTAAATTAATGAAATGAAGTATTATTTCCGCTGCATCTTAGTGTTTATGGTTATCTCCATAATTTGTTCTGTTCCTATTTAAATCTAGATCAGGGGTATCAGAGCAGTCTGCTTTTTTTTCTCTATTTTTCTTTGCATGTCGCCAACGAGGTCGGGATATAAGGAGTTAGGGTTTGAATTGGTCGAACCTTCGCATGACCAGCCTCGCAAATCTCGACGGCCTCCCATGGTAGATGAAAATAAAGACAAGGGGGCAGGAGATCCTATCAAAATCTTACTCGAAGAAGCCCTTGAGCGACAATGGAACGCGATGATGGACAATTTTTCCCATATCCTTCAGTGGCTACCTAGGGTCGACACATCGACTTCCAAGAGCTACTCTGGAAGCACCGCACCATTTAAGGTACAAGTTAATTTTGAAATCCCCATATTCGAGGGTGAGATAGATGTAGATGCTGTCAATAAATGGTTAAATCTGCTAGAGGGTTATTTTTCTGTTCATGACTTTTCTAGTTGGGAAAAGATTATTTTCGCTCTTCTCAAAGCAGCCCCCCACATCAAGGACTAGTGGGAAACCTACTGTGAGAAGAAGGATGAAAGTACAGGCTCACTATTTTCAGTCGCACCCACTTGGGATTCATTCCAGGAGGCCATCAAGGAGCAGTAATACTGTGTCTAAAGCTATGACGATGAATACATAAAGTGGACCATGCTGAGGCAGGGAAGGGACCAAGACGTGTTGGAGTTTACCAATATTTTGCATACCCTTTGCACAAAGTTGAGTATCAAGGATTCAGAGTAGCATTTGGTACTCAAATACCATCACTTCCTGCACATGTACATCCAGGAAGAAATAGAATTCTTGAACATCTCCTCGCTCAGCACGACATACCGATATGCCGTCAAGGTAGAGCAAAAGTTTAAACAAAAGAAGAAAGACTTTCGATATGCGAATCCAAAGAAAGGGAAAGGTGCCCCTAAACCACGAAACAAAGGACAAAGCCAAGGCAGGTCAGCCTAAGACAACCCGCCAAAGCTAGAAGCAACGAACAATGTCATGAAGCCAAAAAAGGACATGGGAAAGTGGCGTGAGTTCCATAAGATCTCCACTCACAACACAAGTGAGTGTCGGGCCAAGCAGTCATTGGTGGCCGAGCTAAAGGCTTCAGAATCAGATGCATGTTCTGACTCTGAGTCAGAACCCGACAAGGGAAATGACAAAGGGAAGCAGATTATTGATGTGGAGCCCAACGCCACTATTGCCACAACAAAGATCCAGAAGGAGGAACTCGAAGATCTAGAGGAGGAGGAGCGTCTCTTCCACTCCCAGATGTGGGTAAAGGGCTCCCTGCTATTATTCATTATCGATAGTGGGAGCCAGAAGAACCTCATTTCAAAAGAGGTCGTGAAGTAGTTGGGCTTACCGTCCACAACACATCCACAACCATACACCATCGGTTGGCTTCACTAATGATAGGATCTTCGGGTGAGCCAACAGTGTCGCCTTCCTTACAACATCAAGCCCTTCATAGATGAGGTATTGTATGACATTTCTCCCATTGAATTTTGTGATGTATTATTATGACAACCATACTTGTGGAAGTGACATGATGTGTATGAATCAAGGCCCCGTGCTATTATTGTTACTTTGGGAAATAGGTTGTACAGGATACCGGAGGTAGCATTGCCTACCACCACCTCTTTGGTTACTGCAAAACAATGCATTAAGCTCATTTCCAAAACTAGGAAATTTATTTTCTTGATGATACGCCCTTAAGGAAAGAAGAAGATGGTGGCCATGACCTCTAGACAGGGCCCCTCCACACAACAACTACAGATGGACAAGGTCATGGAGGAGTACGAGGACATCTTCACCTCCCTCGCAGTGGTTCCTTTGCACTGTCAGGTCAAGCACACCATCAATCTGACCCCAAGTGCGTCGCTGCCCATTGGACTAATGTATTGGCACTCCATTCTAGAGAACGATGAAATGAAGAGGCAGATTCAGGAGCTGTCGTAGAAAGGTCACACCCATTTGAGTTCATTGCCTTGTGGGAGCTCAATCGTGTTGGTACAGAAGAAGAATGGGACTTGGAGACTGTGTATTGAATATCGGGTGCTTAACAAGATCACTGTCCGTAATAGGTAACTGATCCCACAGATTGATGACCTCCTGGGCCAACTGATCCCACAGATTGATGACCTCCTGGAGCAACTGAAGGGGGAAAAATATTTTAGCAAGATCGATTTGAAGTGAGGATATCACCAGGTACCAATCGAACCCTCTAATGTGTGGAAGACTACCTTCAAATCCAAGGAGGGCCTTTTGAATGGTTAGTTATGCATTTTGTATTTACGAATGCTCTTGTAACCTTCATAGGGCTAATGGATGACATCTTGCGGCCAGTCACCAAATCATTTGTAGTGGTATACTTGGACGACATCCTAATATTCAACTATATTTGGGAAGAGAACCTCCATCACATTCAATAGGTTCTCTAAACACTGCGACAACACAATTTATGTGCCAATTTATAGAAATTCACTTTTGGCATGACCCAGGTTCAACATCTAAGATACATTATTGATGAACAAGGGGTGCATGTGGATCCAGCCAAGATCCAAGTCATTCGGGATTGGCCATATCCAACCACTCTGACAAAGCTCCGCATGTTTCTAGGTATTGGCAACTTCTACCACAGGTTTGTGTTGGGATTTTCTCATATCACTTGGCCCTTGAGTCAAGTCACCAAGGAAGGAGCGAAAGAAAAATTATTTTGGTCTAAATCTCAACAAAAGGAATTCACAGAGTTGAAAGATTGCCTCTGCTCGACACCAGTTCTCACATTACCGAACTTGCAACAACCATTTGAGGTCAAGACACATGCCTCTGACTATGCTATTGGGGCAGTCCTTACTCAACATGGGCATCCAGTGGCATATCACAATGAGACACTTTCAGACATAGTCCAGAAGTATCCCACTTAGGACACAGAGATGTATTCCATTGTTCAAACCTGCCAACAATGGAAGCATTACATTTTAGGGAAGGAAACGGTCATCCACATAGACCAATGACCCCTGCAGTTCATACAGACGCAAGGGAAATTTCAGAATGATTTCCATCAGAAGTGGTCCACATACCTGCAATAGTTCCACTTGAATATCAAGTATAAGAAGGGAAGCACCAATAATGTTGTAGATTGCCTTACTCAACAACTGATCATGTCGCTAACCACCATGCTTAACTCTTGTGGGCATGAGACTTCTGATTGGTCACTTCTCTACAAAAGTGACCCAGAATTTGGCCACACATACCAGACACTCTTGGAGGGTCAGCATGTTCCAGATTTTCACCTCCAGGATGCCATGTTATGCCACCTGGGTCACCTTTGTGTTCCTTCAAGCAAGCGTGCCAAGATGATTTGGGAAGAACACTGCAGTAGGGCTACTAGGAATTTCGAGGTCGAGAAAATGGTGGCAGTACTATAAAAGTATTTCTATTGGCCAAATATTCGATAGGATGTTGGGAAGTACATCAGATCATGCATTGCCTGTGCCATTACCAAACAAACCATCAAGAAGCAAGGCCTCCATACCCTGCTGCCTACCCCTAGTTGACCTTTGGAATCCATCACCATGGATTACATGTCAGACCTTCCTTCTGCTAAGCATGGAAATGACTGTGTTTTTGTGGTCGTCGACACGTTCTCGAAGATGGCCATTATGGAAGCCTACAAGAAGAATATCACAGCAGAAGCCACTGCTAAAATCTTCTTTGTTTGAGTGTCGGTACACTTTGGGATCCCACAGTTTATCATCTCAAATCGGGACAGTAGGTTCCTTAGTACATTTTGGTCCAGTATCTGGTCGATGATGGAAACTAAAATCACTAAGTCCCCAACCATTTATCCTCAAAATGATGGCCAAACAGAGGTTGTCAACAGGATGATCGTACACATTCTACGCATGTACAACTCAGAGCATCCACACACATGGCACGAGAGCCTCCAGTATGTTCAACATAGCTACAACCGAGCTCTCCATACCTTGACTAGCCACATTCATTTTCAGGTGGGCTTGGGATTCCAGCCACTATGTCCCATTGATGTGCCCATTCCATTTGCAGCTACTGAAAAAGATTTGGCTCAAGTCCAATCTGAAATAGATAAGGCAAATAGCTTAATTGAGCACATCCAACATATTCTCGAGCAGGTCCACAACATTTTGGAGAAATCAAATGCCAAGTACAAGCAACGACATGATCAACATCGGGTGCCACACAAGTTTCAAGTGGGTGACAAAGTCTGGTTGCATTTGCAAAAGGAATGCCTTACCAGAGCCTATTGGAAACTCAGACCACTCTGATATGGTCCTTATAAAATTACCAAGGCTGTGGGAGACAATGTATTTGAGCTCAGCATTCCCCCATTACTTGGCCTGCACCAGGTGTTCAATGTGGACTGTCTTCGGCCATACTCTCCATCATTACTAGACACATCCAACATTGTAGAACAGCTCACACCCACAGAGTTAAATCCAAATTGCATGGAACAAGATGCAACTGGTCGGATCATGGACACACAGATCAAGCACACTCGCCAACAGAATATCGAACTGTATCGAGTTGTCAAAGTAGGCCAACTCCTTCACTATGGCAAATGGCTCATAGGGACCAAGTTCAACAAAATTTTCCTCATATCATGGAGGAACTCAATGCAATGGGGACCATTGCTTCCTAATGGGGGAGGAATTATCCAAGTGAATATTGGTGGCCACCCAACAAGTCCACTTGGACCCCCACCATTGTTTCTTTCAGCTTTTCGGTTCCCTTAATTCTAGCACAGTTTACTATTTCTAGCAGTTTTTTCGGGTCCTGAAACTCTGGAGCCATTTTGAGGCCCTAAATGACATTTTTTGTGACATCGACAAGTTCTCAAAGATCGCCATTATGGCGGCCTGCAAGAAGAATATCACAGAATAAGCCATTGTTAAGCTATTCTTTGAACGAGTGTGGGTACACTTTGGGATCCCACAGTCTATCATCTCAGATCAAGATAGCAGGTTCCTCAGTACATTTTGATCCAGTCGCTCGTCGCTGCTAGGCACCAAACTCATTAAGTCCACAACCTTTCATCCTCAAATTGATGGCCAAACAGAGGTTGTCATTAGATGATTGTACACATTCTGCGCATGTACATCTCAAATCATCCACACACATGGGACAAGATCCTCCCCTATGTTCAGCATAGCTATAACCGAGCTATCCACAGCTCGACTGGCCACAACCCTTTTAAGGTTGGCTTGGGATTCCAGCCACTATGTCCCATTGATGTGGCCATGCCATTTGCAGCTACTCACGTATATGCGGCTCATGTCCAATTAGAAACAGATAAGGAAAACAACTTCATTGAGCACATCCAACATATTTTCCAGCAAGTCCATGACATTCTGGAGAAATGAAATTCCAAGTACAAGTAGCGACATGATCAACATCGGGTGACACACAAGTTTCATGTGGGCAATGTTAGGATATTCCGACACATAGGAAATAGTTAAGTACAACTTGGTCTAGTATAGAGTTAGGTATAGTGTTAGGTAAAGTGTGTTTCTTTACCGTTGTACATTTTGTAACTTACAATCTGACGGTCACGATATGTAGTGATCCGATGGTTCATTCTCTCCTCGGTATTACTAACACTTGATACATGGCTTGACACCCGATTGGTCCATGATTTCTGTTTAAAGCGCATGGAGGGTCATTTGTAGGGTAATCTGTGCATGAGAGAAACATATCTAAATTTTCATTCTTTTATTAATAAATTGCCTGAAGTGGCAGCGTTGGCTCAGGTTGTGGATTGTTTCCCTCTTTGAGGGTTTTAACCACGTCAAAAATACTAGTGTATTGATCTACGATCTAGTTGTGAGCGGTGTCCTTTGGTGTTCTGTCTGAGGAACTTACCCTGTAAATTCCTATAGGCAAAAAAGTCTAGTTTTATTTGCAAAAGGAACGCCTTACCGGAGCCTATCGGAAACTCAGACCACTCTGATATGGTTCTTACACCATTACCAAGGCTATGGGAGATAATGCATTTGAGCTCAACATTCCCCCATTCCTTGGTCTACACCCAGTGTTCAATGTGGACCACCTTCGGCCATACTCTCCACCAATAATAGATACATCCGACATTGCAGAACAACTCACACCCACAAAGTTAAATCCAGATTGCATGAAACAAGTTGCAATTGATCAGATCATGGACACACAGATCAAGCACACTCACCAGCAGAATATCTAACTGTATCAAGTTGTCAAAGCATGCCAACTCCTTCACTAGGGAAAATGGCTCACCAAGGACCAAGTTCAACAGAAGTTTCCTCACCTCATGAAGGAACTCAACACAATGGGGACCATTGATTCCTAAAGGGGGAGGAATGATCCAGGTGGATATTGGTGGCCACCCACAAAGTCCACTTGGACCCCCACCATTGTTTCTTTCAGCTTTTTAGTTTCCTTAATTGTAGCATAGTTTACTATTTTTATCAGTTTTTTGGGTCGTGAACTTCCAGAGCTGTTTTGAGGCCCTAAATGACGTTTTTTTAGGAAAACTAGGAATAACATGGGTCCATGGATTGATTTTTCTCTTCTCGATGTTGTAGTTCTTGGATATATCTTTCTAACGAGATATTGTACGAGTCAAATGGAGATCGTATGCCAAAGTTATGACCTCGGGAAGTTGATTAACCAATTTACCCAAACGGGGCTCACAATTTGGTGTTTCATCTTCTAGGGTTAGGTTTTTCGATGTTTAGGCTTTTCCATTGTTTCTCAACAATAAATAGGCCTTTGAGCCTCATTGTAACAAGGTTCAGAGGCATGTAGCCATCACATCTCTTCTCAGAGATAAGCTACCATCACCCTAGCTAGTTTATTTCTATTTCTGTTTGTAAGCATATTTCAGTGTTTTACATTAATGAAATGAAGTATTATTTCCGTTGCATCTTTGTGTTTATGGTTATCTCTATAATTTGTTGCATTCCTATTTAAATCTAGATCAGTGGTACCAGAGCAATCTTCTTTTCTTTTCTCTGTTTTTATTTGCATGTCCCCAACGAGGTCAGGATATAAGGAGTTAGGGCTTGAACTAGTCGAAACTTTACAAGACTAGCCTTGCAAATCCTGATGGCCTCCCATGGTGGATGAAAAGAAAGACTAGGGGGTAGGAGATCCTATCAAAATCTTTCTTGAAGAAGCCCTCAAGCAACAAAGGAACGCGATGATGGACAACTTTTCCTAGATCCTTCAGTGCCTACCTAGGGTCGACACGTTGACTTCCAACAGCTACTATGGAAATGCCACACTATTTAAGGTACAAGTTAATTTTGAAATCCCCATATTCGAGGGTCAGATAGATGGAGATGCCATCGATAAATGGTTAAATCTGCTAGAGGGTTATATTTTTGTTCATGATTTTTCCTGTTGGGAAAAGATTATTTTCGTTGTTCTCAAAGCATCCCCCCACATCAAGGACTAGTGAGAAACCTACTGCGAGAAGAAGGATGAAAGTACAGGCTATCTATTTTCAGCCACACCCACTTGGGGTTCATTCTGGGATGCCATCAAGGAGCAGTACTACCCTATCTAAAGCGATGAGGATGAATAGAAAAAATGGACCACGCTGCGGTAGGTAAGGGACCAAGACATCTCAGAGTTACCAATATTTTCCATACCCTTCACACAAAATTAGGTATCAAGGATTCGAAGCAACATTTGGTACTCAAATACTACAGCTTCTTGCACAAGTACATCTAGGAAGAAATAGAAGTCCTGAACATCTCCTCGCTGGACACGACATACCGATATGCCATCAAGGTCGAGCAAAATTTTAAACAGAAGAAGAAAGACTTTGGATCCACGAATCCAAAGTAAGGGAAAAGTTCCCCCAAACCGCAGAACAAAGGACAAATCCAAGGCAGGGTGGCCTAAGATAACAAACCAAAGTTGTAAGCAAAGAACAATGCCGCGAAGCCGAAAAAGGACACAAGAAAGTGGTATGAGTTCCATAAGATCTCCATTCACAACACAAGTGAGTTTCAGGCCAAGCAGTCACTAGTGGCTGAGCTAAAGGTTTCATAATCAGATGCATGTTCTGACTCTAAGTCAAAACCTGGCAAGGGGAATGAAAGAGGGAAGCAGATTATCGATGCAGAGCCCAATGCCACTGTTGCTACCACGAAGATCCAGAAGGGGGAATCCGAAGATCCAGAGGAGGAGGAGAATCTCTTCCACTCCCAGATATGGGTAAGGGGCTCGCTGCTATAGTTCATTCGATAGCGGAAGCCAAAAGAACCTCATTTCGATAAAGGTCGTGGAATAGCTAGGCTTACCGACCACAACACATCCACAATTGCACACCATCGAGTGGCTTCACTAAGGGTAGGATCTTCGCGTGAGCCAGCAGTGTCACCTTCCATACAACATCAAGCCCTTCACAGATGAGGCATTGTGTGACATTGCTCCCCTTGAAGTTTGTGATGTATTATTAGGACAACCATACTTGTGGAAGCGGCATGTTGTGTATGAATCAAGGCCCCATGATATTATTGTTACTTTGGGAAATAAGTTGTACAGGAAATCGGAGGTAGCATTACCTACCGCCACCTCTTTGGTTACTCCAAAACAATATAGTAATCTCATTTCCAAAACAAGGAAATTTGTTTTCCTGATGATATACCCTCAAGGAAAGAAGAAGATGGTGGCCACGACCTCTAGACAGGGCCCCTCCACACAACAACTACAGATGGACAAGGTTGTGGAGGAGTATGAGGACATCTTCACCTCCCCTATAGGGGTTCCTCTGCACTGTCAAGTCAAGCAATCCATCAATCTAACCCCAGGTGCACTTCTGCCCAATGGACAAATCTATTGGCGCTCCGTTCTAGAGAACGATGAAATCAAGAGGAAGATTCAAGAGCTGCCGCAAAAAGGTCACACCCGTCTGAGTTCATTGCCCAATGGGAGCCCGATCGTGTTGGTACAAAAGAAGGATGGGACTTGTAGACTCTATATTGACTTTCAGGCACTGAACAAGATCACTGTCTGTAATAGGTACCCAATCCCACAAATTGATGATCTGTTGGACCAACTAAAGGGGGAAAATATTTCAGCAAGATCGATTTGAAGTCAGGATATCACAAGGTACCAATCGAACCCTCTAATGTGTGGAAGACTGCCTTCAAAGCCAAGGAGAGCCTTTCGAATTATTGGTTATACCTTTCAGATTGACGAATGCTCCTGCAACCTTCACAGGGCTAATGCATGACATCTTATGGCCATTCACCAACTCATTTGTATTGGTATACTTAGATGACATCCTGATCTTCAGCGAGATTTGGGAAGAGCACCTCTATCACATTCGACAGGTTCTCCAAACACTGCGGCAACACAAGTTATGTGCCAATTTGGAGAAATGAACTTTTGGCATGACCCAGGTTCAGTATCTGGGATACATTATTGATGAACAAGGGGTGCATGTGGATCCAACCAAGATCCAAGTCATTCGGGATTGGCCATATCCAACCAGTCTAACAGAGCTCCGCAATTTCGAGGTCTTGCCAACTTCTACCGGAGGTTAATGTTGGGATTTTCTCATATCACTTGGCCCTTGAGTCAAGTCACCAAGGGAGGAGTGAAATCAATATTCTCTTGGTCTGAATCTCAACAGAAGGCATTCACAGAGTTGAAATATCGCGTCTACTCGGCACTAGTGCTCGTTTACCAGAATTTCAACAACCATTTGAGGTCGAGATAGATGCCTCTGACTATGCTATTGGGGCAGTCCCTACTCAACATGGCCATCCAGTGGCATATCATAGTGAGAAACTTTTAGACACAATCCAAAAGTATCCCACTTATGAAAAAGAGATGTATTCCATTGTGTAGCTCTGTCGATAATGGAAGCATTACATTTTTAGGAAGGAAGCAGTCATCCACATGGACCACCGACCCCTAAGTTCATACAGACCCAAGGGAAATTGCAGAATGATAGCCATCAGAAGTGCTCCACACACCTGCAACAGTTCCACTTGAATATCAAGTGTAAGAAGGACAGCACCAATAATGTTGTAGATTGCCTCAGTCGACCACCGATCATGGCGTTAACCACTTTGCTCAACTCTTGTGGGCACGAGACTTCTGATTGGCCTCTTCTCTACAAAAGAGACCCAAAATCCAACCACACATACTAGACATTCTTGGAGGGTCAGCATGTTCCAGATTTTCACCTCCAAGCTGCCCTGTTATGCCACCTGAGTCACCTTTGTCTTCCTTCAAGCGAGCGTGCCAAGATGATTTTGGAAGCACACTATAGTCGGGCTACTAGGAATTTCAGGGCCGAATAAATGGTGGCAGTAATGCAGAAGTATTTCTATTGGCTGAATCTTTGATAGGATGTTAGCAAGTACATCAGATCATGCACTTCCTGCACCATTTCCAAACCAACCATCAAGAAGCAAGGCCTCTATACCCCGTTTCCTACCCCTAGTGGACCTTGAGAATCCATCTCCATGGATTACATGTCAGGACTTCCTTTTGCTAATCATGGAAACGATTGTGTTTTTGTGGTTGTTGACAAGTTCTCGAAGATGGCCATTATGGTAGCCTGCAAGAAGAATATCATAGCAGAAGCCACTGCTAAAATCTTATCTGAACGAGTATGGGTACACTTTGGGATCCTGCAGTCTATCATCTCAGATTGGGACAGTAGGTTCCTCAGTACATTTTGGTCCAGTCTCTGGTCGATGATGGACACCAAACTCACTAAGTCCACAACCTTCCATCCTCAAACTGATGGCTAGACAGAGGTTGTCAACAGGATGATCATACACATTCTCCGCATATACAACTAAAAGCATCCATGCACCCGGGATGAGAGCCTCCCATATGTTCAGCACAGCTACAACCAAGCTCTCCGCAACTCGACTGGCCACAACCCTTTTCAGGTGGGCTTGGGATTCCAGCCACTATGTCCCATTGATGTGGCCATGCCATTTGCAGCTACTCACACAGATTCGGCTCATGTCCAGTCTGAAATAGATAAGGCAAACAACTTCACTGAGCACATCCAACATATTTGCCAGCAGGTCCACGACATTCTGGAGAAATCAAAGGCCAAGTATAAGCAGCGACATGATCAACATTGGGTGCCAAACAAGTTTCAGGTGGGTGACAAAGTCTGGTTGCATTTGCAAAAGGAATGCCTTACTGGAGCCTATTGGAAACTCAGACCACTCTGATATGGTACTTACACAATTACCAAGGCTATGGGAGACAATGTATTTGAGCTCAGCATTCCCCCATTACTTGGCCTGCACCAAGTGTTCAATGTGGACTGCCTTCGGCCATACTCTCCATCATTACTAGACACATCCAACATTGCAGAACAACTCACACCCACAGAGTTGAATTGCATGGAACAAGATGCAACTGATTAGATCATGGACACACATATCAAGCACACTCTCCAACAAAATATCCAACTATATCGAGTTGTCAAAGCAGGCCAACTCCTTCACTAGGGCAAATGGCTCACTAGAGACCAAGTTCAACAGAAGTTTCCTCATCTCATGGAGGAACTCAATGCAATGGGGACCATTGATTCCTCATGGGGGAGGAATGATCTAGGTGAATATTGGTTGCCACCCACCAAGTCCACTTGGACCCCCACCATTGTTTCTTTCAGCTTTTCCGTTTCCTTAATTGTAGCACAATTTACTATTTTTAGCAGTGTTTTGGGTCTTGAACTTCCGGAGCCGTTTTGAGGATCTAAACGGCGTTCTTTGGGAAAATGGGGAGCAACTTGGGTCCATGGTTTGATTCTTCTCTTCTAAAAGTTGTAGTTCTTGGATAGATCTTTCTAACGTGATATTTTTCACATCAAACAAAGATCGTATGCCAAAGTTACGACCCCGGGAAGTTGATGTACCAATTTACCCAAACAGTGCCCACAATTTGGCGTTTCATATTCTAGGGTTAGGTTTTTGGATGTTTATGGTTTTCCATCATTTCTCAACAATAAATAGGCCTTCTAGCCTTATTGTAATAGGGTTCAGAGGCATGTAGCCACCACATCTCTTCTCAGAGATAAGCCACCATCACCCTAGTTGGTTTATTTCCATTTATGTTTGTAAGCATATTTCAGTATTTTAGATTAATGAAATGAAGTATTATTTCCACTACATCTCTATGTTTATGGTTATCTCTATAATTTTTCGCATTTTCTTTTTAAAATCCGGATCACAAGTTATCTTCTTGTGATGTGTGTAAACACCATCATGCACCCACAGAGTGTTTTTCCTGTGCTTTTTTGTTATATTTTTCTGCATGCATTTTCACTCTTCAAATTTTGCGGCATGTAGTGATTTATCTTTCTGGTCCAGTATTATTTTTGAATATATTTCTTAATATTGATTCCCTCACCTATATAGATCAGCCTATGCATCGTTGGTTGCACTGGAAGTTTCATTTTATGTAAGCTTGGTCTATTCTCTGCTATTTTTGGAGTAGAAGTATTATGTTTGTTTTCTTTGTTTTGTTCTAATTTGATTTAATTTCCTCCCTCCTCTTTTCTTTCCTTTTCATTGTAGGATAATTTCCACATGAGATCATGTTTGGCTTCCAAAGAAAGCATGGTGAAGTTCGAGAGGAAAATGTGCTACTGTCAATTCTTGGTTATCTAGTTATTCCCTTTCTTTGCATGGATCTCTCACCTTTCGTCGATGATAACCTAATGGAAAATATGTTCTTTTCATATATAGCCATAGTGGAATAATGATGCTTAAATATATAACTAGTACCACCAACTCTAATCAATTTTATAATTCTTTGGTTTTGTCCTGTCAACTAAGTTGAGAAGAGTAAGGATGGGAAGAAACTTTAACACGTGAGTTGTATTTTAGAGGTGTAAAAAAGGCCTTCTCTAAAGGTACAACCTCTTTTTCTCTCAATAAGTCAGGATCCCTCTTCCACCTCATTAAATCAATAAGTTAATGAGCAGGCTACACGAGTGCGACGATCGTTGTAACAAGTTAATGTGAAAGGTTATGTCTGATGTTCGAGGAGGTAACCAACACGGGAAAGACATCATTAACAACTTATACAACAAATTTTCATAATTACATGTGTTAGAGAAAATGAATGTGTGAAGTTGTTTAACATAGGTTAAAGAAAAATGTATTACAAGTGTTCAAGAGTAATCGTACAAACAATTACAACACATGTGTGAAAATGTGCTGGCTTGTGATCATGCTTTTGAATTAAGAAAAAGTTCAAAGACACATCGATACACTATACATCACTGAACCCATGAAAGGGGCATTAGAGCCACCACTTGATCCTCAAAGAAAAGACTACAGACTCTCAAGGCTAGGTGGGAGGAGACAAGGTGAAAAGTTCGTTACATGTACTAATGAGGGATATTTATAGCCAAGGTTAAAACCAGCCCTTGTGAGTGCTTGAATTCCCTATGACTATTTTACTTTCATGAATTTTCAACTCTAAATGACTCTTCGAATTGCAAGTGGGTCTCTGGGACTTCCACGTTACCTCACATTGATTTAGATAGTATGACCCACAATAGTGATGTGGCTGACATGACTCATGACACAACTCGACATGAGAGTGTTGGTATGCTCATGTTGTTGTTGGTCTGCATGTCGAGTTGCAGCGCTGCTAAGTGATGGGTGTGATCTTGGTGTAACATAAATTCACCTCCACATGGAAAGGTGTGCAGGGTCTCCGAGGGCCTTAGTGTTCACTTGATGTTGCATGCGCATGTTTCTCCTTTTCTGATACTTTGGCATGATTGGCATGTTCATCTGTTTGTGAAAATCACTCCTCGCATGTTCGTCCATTTGTGAACACATCTCCTTGTCCATCCCATCCGTCATCACGTCATGTCCTATCCATGTACCTATATCTGAGATCGCTCATGATGGGACGACATCAACTCTATAAACCTCATAGTCTTACATGATTCATTGTTGTTCACTTTCAGCTGTAGGTGACTAGGAAAGAGGACAAGGCTATAAAACTGCACAAGGCAAGTTTCGAGCTGGGTTATGGGATGTGGGCACTGTTGGTGAAAATTATGCAGAAGTCACTAGGATACTAAGATGGGAAATTATGATCATGAGTGACTATCTGTGGGATCTGGCTCAGCTATAGGGAATATCAGCACAATTTATCAAGTGAGGCAATGCCGGAAGCTGAGGGACTTGGCAGAAAAATCTATGCAATTCCTGGAGGGACTTGGCAATAGGCTCTAGAGTTGCTAGAGGAAAAAACTGCACAATTGTTGGGATGTTGACCTATTGAACACATTTGCACAGTTTCTGAGATGAGCGAGATTCTAGGAAGTGGATGGGCTCGCTCATGAAATTTGCTCAATTTTCTAGCTGAGCAGTCAGCTGGCTAACTGAGTGGCTTGTTGGGAAAATTACAGAATATTCTGGGGGAGGCATGGATGAGCATTGGGTGTTTTTCTGGTCTATCTACACAATTTCCTCAATCAAGGGACAGGCAAGGATTGTAGCTTTTGTACATTTTTTGAGGGGAGTGAGTCTCGGGGACACTTTTGAGTCAAACTCTTCGGTTGACCAACTGGAGGGTTGGTTGATCATCTTGCAGCCATCACAAACTGAAATGGCTTATTGGACACTTCTACACTGTTTTGGGTGAAATGCTTAAGTGCGTGAGTCAGTGAATTTGTACATACACAACCTTTTAAACACACACTCAACATGACTTTATGACAAGACACCTTAAACCATCAAGACAACATATGCTCAACATGACTGACTGATGGTGTGAGTGACAAGCGTGACACTTGTAATAGATCATCGAACAATCGTGACAATGCTTTGAGACAGTGCGTACAATTTTGTGTGTGAGTGCGAAGGATGTTCACATAGTGAATACAACATGTACACATGAAGTGAGGACCTTGTGCATGACCAGAACATGGTTGCAAGCGTGCTATCGAGACCAACGCGAAAAAAATTGTCCATTGAATGGTCAAGCGAGGATGTTGTTGAGTCATGGAAAAGGTATGTGTTTACTATTAATTTCATCTTCCTTCTCCTTTATTCTTATCTTTTCTGTATCATAATGTGTTAATTTATTAAAGAATTATGGTAAGAAATAAAGGAATTATTTGCAGTTACAAATTAGCTAATTATTAACCTCCTTTATGCAGGAAAACAACAAAAGGGAAAAATGTTGTTCCCTATGAGAAAGAAAAATTGGCAAGCTAAGGAAGGAATGCGACGATTGCAGATTAGGAAAAAACAAATCAGAAGAATCAATGTGAATAAAGAAATGATGTCCAAAGTTAGAAATCTATTGTGAATCCCTCACGATCGAGAGATCTTGAGGGATCACATTTATCATTTATCTTTTTACCCTTTCCTATTATAAAAAGAGATGTTTGTGAGAAGGAAGGGGGAGAAGAAATCTATGTTATTAATGAAACTGTAATTTTAAGACTCTCTATGTCAAGAAGAACACGAATATATTGTAATGCTCACTCAATTTGATGATTAATATATAAGTGACGTTGTTGTTCCCTCATGTTATCTGAAGTAAGTTGCCAGTGTTCACTGCTGGCTAAGTGCTCGACCTCTGGTGGATTCAACTGCTTTCCTTATGTCATACATTTCCAATTTTTCCTTTCTATGATTTTATTGCTTTCACTGATTATTGTTTTCCTGTATTGACAGAGTATCTTTTCTTTATATCATTTACAGTATTGTCATTGATTCGATTCACTTTCATTTTGGATTGAGTTATTTCGATAAGTATTCCGCTGGATTTAATCAACTGCAAAGAGTGTTAACTATCGTTTTTGAAGCTCCCAGATTGATATAATTGTTGTCTAGATTA
Source organism: Pinus tabuliformis (assembly GCA_031772625.1). Classification (NCBI taxonomy): domain Eukaryota; kingdom Viridiplantae; phylum Streptophyta; class Pinopsida; order Pinales; family Pinaceae; genus Pinus; species Pinus tabuliformis. The sequence goes on along the minus strand of CM062807.1, from coordinate 1,071,405,322 downwards.
TTTATTGAAGACCGAGTTCGCTTTAGATTAAATTAGTAAAAGAAAGTTGAAATATCATTACTGTACTCTTGACTGATGCTGTTGTTACTTTAGTGAATGTAAGATTTGAGTTTGTTAGAATATTGAGCTCTTTAATTGTAATTAGAATTTACTAGATGCATCCATTTGCTCTTGTATTTAAAGATCTATACTTCAATCTAGGAAACATTACTCTAAATTAAATAACAACCACATACTCTGTACACTCTTGAAATAAGAGGATGTGCTCAGATTGATAATTAATGTGAGGATAATTAGGAGTTTCAAAAGGCACCTTCTATCACCTAACAGGTGCAAAGACTCACAAGAGTCCACTGGGTGAGCTCGAGTGCTTGCAAACATCAAGTAAAAATCCAAGGGAGGCTTTGAAATTGAATGCAGGAAAACATTTGGAGGGTGTTGTAGCTGCCACAACAGACGCTTACCACAATATCCTTGAAGGAGATTCACTATTGTTATGTTCACTACATCTGTCCTTTTTCCATTACCAAGGCTCCTTTATTGATCTTCCAGGTTTTGTTTATCAATGTAGTTACATATCCTTAAGCTTCCAATTTCCCTATTGAAATTTTATTTTTCTTTAGATATGGAACATGCCTTACCTCCTCTAATAGCCATTGGTTTCCATTATTTTATTTTATAAGTAGCTTACCCTCTCCAATAATTTTATAGTGTTTATCATCACTTAGATGAACCTATACAAAATATCCTTAAATGTAGTCATGAGAATGTATCCTATGGGTTGTCACGCATGGTATGAGGCCCTTGAATCTACCACCTAGGAATCAATAATATTTTCTAATGAATGAATCAAAGAATCTTGCAACACATCACCTATTACATTCACTTCTCGATTGTTCTCATCTTGTCCATCTACTATTTTCCCTTATGATATTTATACCCTTTCTTCAGGTGTCCTTTCTTCCCACATTTCTAACACACTATCCCTGATTTGGATTTGGATCTACCTTTCCTTGAATTGCTACAATATCGTAGGCTCTTTCCTCTCTCTAGTTTTCTTCCCCTGGTCTTTGTATCAAAAGCATTATTTGATGTTTGACTTAAGGTTTTCTATCACATTTTTGTGGTAAGGATAACACCAATAACATCATCAAACTTTAAATTACTAAGAAGAAAGACAAAATTAATTATGATTATGACTATGCCATTTCAACTTTCTGGCAATGAGCGCAAAAATAACAGAGACCTAACTTCATCATAAACATTTAGTCCTAAATAACTTAACAGAATGGTAAACATGTTAAATTCATTTAAATGATAAACCATAGGTCCACCTTCTGGCATCTTCATATTAAATAAATGCTTCATAAAAAAACATCTTGTTTGAGCTCGAGGGTTTTTCATATAGTTTGGCCAATGCCTTAATTAGATCTTCCACTCTCATTTTCTTTGAAATTTTTAAGGCCACCAATGCCTCTAGACATAGCCATATTATTCTTGTTTACATTCTATTGTGAATATCCCATTATTCATCTATCATATTTGTGGAATTATTTACTTTCTAGTCAATTGTAGGTAAATATCCTTTTGATACAGATAGTCCACCTTTTGTATCCTCCATAGATGGTAGTTTTGGCTTTTGAATTTTTCAACCCTAAACCTACGATATTCTTCCATTGCTGTCACTTAAATGAGAACCCCTCTCTGATGTGAGTTTTTCAACCAAATATACCTTCGACTCTGATACGTGTTGTTAGAAATTAAATAATGAAGCAATGAGACACACAAAATACTGTTGAAACATAAAAGTAGAAAAGCATAAAATAAGAGAGACACAAATGTACGTGGTAAACGCAATTTGGGATATGCCCATGGAGAAGAAATCATTACTTCCTTTCATATTATCCAATAAACTGAAGGGATACAATCTACAACACATCCCTTGTAACCTCCTCTTAGCTCTTACATAGTCTCCTCTATTGTTTCTCTCACAAAATGATACATAGTCACAATAAAATTCCCTCATATAAACTGTGGGTTTCCATCTAGGGAAAAAAACCCTTAAATTTACATAACTTCTACCATTAGATATTTTGCATAACGAATGACCTAGATTGACTACTAAATTACAATACTTTACAAGGAAAAAATTCTCAAATTTGGCTTTCAGGGTCACTACCCTTGAATGATAGCAATAGTGGTGGGGCTATTGTTATAGACATTTTTGTGCCTTACTGTTAGGATATTCCGACACATAGGATATAGTTAAGTTCAACTTGGTCTAGTATAGAGTTAGGTAAAGTGTGTTTCTTTACCGTTGTACATTTTGTAACTTACAATCCGACGGTTCACTCTCACCTCGGTATTACCGACACTTGATCCGTGGCTTGACACCCGATTGGTCCATGATTTTTATTTAAAGCGCATGGAGGGTCATTGTTCGGGTAATCCGTGCATGAGAGAAGCTTATGTAAATTTTCATTCTTTGATTAATAAATTGCCTGTAGTACCCACGTTGGGACAGGCCGTGGACTGTTTCCCTCCTTGCACTCTGAGGGTTTTAACCATGTCAAAAATACTGGTGTATTGATTTGAGATCTGGTTGTGAGCGGTGTCCTTTTGGTATTCTTTCTGTGGAACTTACCCTGTAAATTCCTACATGGTATCAGAGCTATTTGAGGGCCGCGTCCGTTGGTGATCCAAATCTGAAGCCGGTAGAACTGCATGCGGCTGTCGTTTCTTAGATCTGCTGTTTCTGACTGCTTTCGGGCCGAGAGGACTGCTCTGTTGCGTTTGGAGCATCTGTTCCAGTGAGGAACCCCTTTCGTTTCACGCAAAAAGGTTTCCGGTAGCCCTAGCTGCGTCATTTTTCAGATCGGGAGGTATACACTGTTTTTTCTGCAGTTTACTGTTATTTTCTCTCTGCTTATTTCGGTCTCAATTTATTTAGCCTTTTTTTTTTAACCGGATCTATACCTTTCATTTCTGCGTATGCTCTTTGCCCTGCGACTCTGTGCGATCTGGGCAAATCAGAAACAAAAAGGAAGGATTTTTCTCATGCGTATGCTCTTTTCCCTGCACCTTAGTGTGATCTCGGAAAATCAGAAACATTGAGAAAAATATTTAGTTTTTCGGCTAAAGCTAACTTTGAGATTTTTTTTAAAATTTCTAGTTTTTTGGCTAAAGCTAACTTCGAGCCGCAAAGTTCGTTTTTCTTTGCATATTCGTGTTGGGTTTTGTGTTTTGTGTTTTGTAGGTAAAAAGAGCTTTCACAAGGCAAGCACGCAAACCAAGCCCCCCCCGCTCTCTCTCTCTTTCACAAGGCAAGCACGCAAACCAAGCCCCCCCCCTCTCTCTCTCTCTCTCTCTCTCTCTCTCTCTAATTTTTTGTATAGATCAATTGGTTCAAAGCTATTTTAAGAGAGTAGAGGTCTTGGGTTCAAGTCTCCATTTTGTGGGGGCGGATTTTTTCATTCCCGCACATTCGCGCACTTTGCCGGCAACGTCAACAATTTTTTTTCAAAAAGCCATAACTTCTTCATCCGGAAGCCTTTTTCAGAGCCGTTTTTTTTAAAACCGCCTATTTTTTCGAGATCTATCCATTGAAACACTTACTTTCAGCATCTTCAGCTTCAGTTTTTTAAAAAAATGGAAAGTCCATGCCAAGTCATTCTTGACAGCACTAACTACTTCCAATGGGTAGAATACATGGAAGATTTACTTAGAAGTAAAGGTCTCTTCAGAATAGCCACAAACCAAGAGAAGAAACCAAAAGATGAAGACAAGGCGGCAAAATGGGAAAATAGACAAGATCAAGCACGTGGTTTGATAGGGATGTCTATTTCTCCTGATCTTAGATTCCACATTGCAGGACTTGAGACTCCTCATGAAGCATTAGAAAAACTTGCTAAAGTTTTTGGGATTAAAAATGAAATTAGAGCCCATCAACTTGAAAATGAGCTGCTTACTTTGGATCCTAATAATTTTTCTTGCATTGAAGATTTCTTGTCCAAATTCAAGACCCTTAGATATCTCTTGGAAGGTGTTAAAGTTAAGAAAGAAGATGGTAACCTTATTTATTCCATCCTTACTAAGTTGGGACCAGCCTACTCTGTATTTGTTTCCACTTTCCATTCTACAAGGGAAGCTTTCATTTGTCAAGGACAAGACTACAAGGCCCCTTCCTTTGACTCCTTTTGTGATTCCTTAATAAGAGAACAAGAAAAACTCTTACACCTTGGTCTTCTTAATCTTGGAAACTCTTCCACGAAAGCATTAGCCGCCTAGCAGCAACCAAATTCAAAGAATCCTAAGAAGTCATATCCTCAAAAGAATGGTCCTAAACCATCTCAGCCTCAAAATGAAAGATCATTTCAGCAAAATGATAAGACCAATAAAAACAAATGGAAGAAGACTGATAGACATTGTAACTTTTGTAATCGAGATGGCCACTTAGAATCTAAATGCTTTAAGAAGATGGAAGCCTTGGAAGCCGCAATGAAGAAACATAACATCCATGTGGAGCCTACTTCAACTTCAACTTCCGGAATGGCACTTTCTGCATGTCATTGTCAATCATCTCAGTCTGGTTATGCATTAAATGTATCTCCTTCTTCTTCTCATTCTCATGAGTGGCTCATTGATTCTGGAGCCTCTTGTCACATGGCCAAAAACCAAGCCATGTTTTCTTCTTTAAATGATTGTAACACCAAAAATATATATATTGGTGATGATAGATCTCTTAATGTTGTAGGGACTGGAACTGTTCATCTAGACAATGGTCAGTTTAATGATGTATTATGTGTTCCAACCTTATCCTGCAACCTTCTATCTCTCTATCAGATAACTCATTCAGGTGAAGGTAAAATTGTTGAATTTTCACCTCATGATGTTGTAATCAAGGATCTAAAAGATCCTAAACAGATTCTAGCTACTGGTCTTGCTGATGATTCCAAAAGGTTGTATAAGTTTCACAACTTTGGGTCATCCAATCTTCCCTCAGTATTTGTTGCTCATAATGATGAAGTGAGCAAACTTTGGCATGAGTGATTTGGTCACTTAAACTATCGCTCCCTTCAGCATCTATGTAAAGAAAATATGGTGACAGGTCTTCCTATGGTATCTTGCAGAGATGGTGTTTGTTCCGGATGTGTACTCGGAAAACATCATCGGGACAGTTTTGACAAACGTGCCTCTTGGCACGCCTCAGCCCCTTTACAGCTTGTGCACAATGATTTATGTGGTCCTCTTCCTGTTGCTTCATTCTCTGGCTGCAAGTACTTCTTAACTTTCATTGATGATTTCTCCAGACGCACTTGGGTATACTTCTTAAAACTCAAGAGCGAAGTATTTAACACTTTTTTGGCCTTCAAAGCCTTTGTTGAAAAACAATCTGGACATCAAATTCTTAAGCTAAGAACTGATAATGGTGGAGAATATGTTAAAAACACATTCATCAACTTTTGCACCGAAAATGGAATTCAAATGCAACATACTGTTCCATACACTCCACAACAAAATGGTGTAGCTGAAAGGAAAAATCGCACCTTAAAGGAAATGGCTAATTGTATGCTGCAATCTAAAGGACTCAGTCTTAGTTTTTGGGCCGAAGCAATTAATTGTGCAAATTATATAATCAATCGCACTCCTACTAAGGTTCTAGAGAATATCACTCCAGAAGAAGCTTGGAGTTCCATTAAACCAGATGTAAGTCACTTTCGTGTGTTTGGAAGTGAAGCATGGGCCCATATTCCAGATGAAAAGCATAAAGCTTTAGAACCTAAGAGTGAGAAATGTACTTTTGTTGGATATTCTAAAGATGTAAAAGGTTATAGACTTATTCCATTTAAGTCCAAAAATGTTATCATTAGAAGAGATGTAAAATTTGATGAAAATAAATCGGCCTGCGAGCCTAGTCCGGCGGATGTGCCACCTCTTCATATCTCTTCTATCTTTGAAAACATTTCTTCTTCAGATGATGAAAGCGAGGATGATAATCCTCCCCCACCTTCTCAGGATCCTCAACTTCCAAGATGGGTCCGTGCTACTCGGGATGCAGCAGGTGATCTTGCCGGTGATCCTACAGATCAACGACGTACACGTTCTCAATTTGAAAGAGCCTCTTCTTTACTGGCTCAAGCTCCAGTAAATCATGATCCTGACACTTTTGCAGAAGCTTCAGGCCATCCACATTGGGAAGCAGATATGAATGAAGAATATCATTCATTGATGACAAATGATACATGGGATCTTGTTCCTCTACCAAAGGGACGCAAACTTGTTAGATGTAAATGGGTTTACAGAACCAAGTATGGACCAGATGGGAAAGTTGATAAACATAAAGCTTGTCTCGTTGCTAAGGGCTTTTCACAGGTTGAAGGCATTGACTACACTGAAACCTTTTCCCCTGTTGCCAAAATGAACTCTATCCGCCTTGTTCTTTCCCTTGCTGCCTCTTTAAAATGGGAAGTCCATCAGATGGATGTTAAATCTGCCTTCTTGCATGGGGACTTGCAGGAAGAAATCTATATGGAACAACCCATTGGCTTCATACAAACAGACTCCAGCCTTGTTTGTCAACTTAAGAAATCCCTTTATGGCCTCAAGCAAGCTCCTCGGGCTTGGTATGCCAAAATGGATAGCTTTCTTTTAGAATCTGGCTTTTCTAGGTGTCATTCTGACAATACTGTCTACACCAAGAAAGTGGGCAACTCTCTTATCATCCTTGTTCTTTATGTTGATGATCTTATTCTTACTGGTAGTGATCCCAACCTTATAAACCATGTGAAGTCCAGCCTTAAAAAGAAATTTGAAATGACAGACTTAGGACACTTACACTATTTTCTCGGTCTTCAAGTCTTGCAATCCCAGGAGGGTATTTTCCTTTCCCAGTCCAAGTATGCTTGTGATATTCTTCGTCATTTTCACATGGAAGACTGTAAGCCAGCCCCTTCTCCCTTTCAGTCTGGAGTCAAACTTTCAGTCTCTTGTACTTCTCCTGAAGTTGATGCTACCTTATACCGTCAACTTGTCGGAAAACTCTTGTATTTAACCCATACTCGTCCCGATCTTTCCTTTGTTGTTGGCCTTGTTGCTCGTTTTATGCAAAACCCCCGTGAAAGTCATTGGAAAGCAGCTAAAAGAATACTTCGTTATGTTCGAGGTACAGTACAGTTTGGGATTCATTACAGTGCCAAAGCAGCTCCTCTGTTAGTTGGTTTCACTGATTCTGATTGGGTTGGTGACCCTGATGATCGGAAGTCTACTGCCGGTTATGTCTTCACTCTTGGTTCAGGACCTATTACATGGGCTTGTAAGAAACAGGCTGCCATTTCTCTTTCGTCAGCAGAAGTAGAGTATTATGGTGCCGTGGAAGCTAGTAAGGAAGCCTTATGGCTTCGTCAGATCCTATCAGAGTTTGGCTTTGAGCAGCAGCATCCAACCACACTTTGGTGTGATAATCAAAGTGCCATTCAGCTATGCAAAGATCCAGTCTAGCATCAGCGCAACGAACACATTGAACTACACATGCACTTCATCAGAAAGCTCATTCATGACCATGTTCTTGAAGTGCAATATTGTCCAACAGATGATCAGGTTGCAGACATCTTCACAAAGGCTCTCATAGAGGCGAAGTTCACTAAACTTCGATATATGCTTGGAGTTCAGGAAGTTGTCACTAAGGGGGGATAGGCTCTAGTGCCTCCTTCCTTCTCCTATTGTGTCATATTTGTAAATCCTTCAATCCTATCCCAAGTTGTTCTTAAGGGGGGATGTTAGGATATTCCGACACATAGGATATAGTTAAGTTCAACATGGTCTAGTATAGAGTTAGGTTAGAGTTAGGTAAAGTGTGTTTCTTTACCGTTGTACATTTTGTAACTTACAATCCAACGGTCACGATATGTAGTGATCCGACGGTTCACTCTCACCTCGGTATTACCGACACTTGATCCGTGGCTTGACACCCGATTGGTCCATGAGTTCTATTTAAAGCGCATGGAGGGTCATTGTTCGGGTAATCCGTGCATGAGAGAAGCTTATGTAGATTTTCATTCTTTGATTAATAAATTGCCTGTAGTACCCTCGTTGGGACAGGCCGTGGACTGTTTCCCTCCTTGCACTCTGAGGGTTTTAACCACGTCAAAAATACTAGTGTATTGATTTGAGATCTGGTTGTGAGCGGTGTCCTTTTGGTATTCTTTCTGTGGAACTTACCCTGTAAATTCCTACACTTACAACTATAAGCATGAAATGTCCATAATTCAAGGGATCCAAAGTCCCTAAAGATGTTGTTACAGCTCCTAAAGGAACAAGGCCAACCAATGATAGCTTCTCCCAGAAGTTCTCCACCAAAAACCACTCAGAAACAGTCAATTCAGGATCAATTCACAGGCTCCACTAGCTGCCTGCGTTGAAATGTAGAGGCTACACTGGCTAGGTGCACTGCAACGAAGGTGGAAGCACTACCAGGGTGCGCTGAGCGGGAAATGACAAATGGCAAGTTCATTCAACGAGGTGGAAAGACCCTGGAAGCTTCCAGAATCTTCTCCAATGACACTTGCCTCAAGGAATTTGACTAGTGATGAGTAAGAGGCTCTCAACCTCCAAGTGGAAGCAAGAACTGACAGAGAGAAGTCACAAGTCAAAACATAAGCTGACTCATCCTCTCTGCTTACATCTATATATGGATCTCTCACCCAGAGGTTCAGGAGGCTGGAATTTTGTACTTTGCAGAGAATTGATGTTGGTTTGAGTTTGAGATTAGCACATTGGGTGATTTATGCTTTGTTGGAGGAGAGGAAGGGATTCCTTTGCTGGGAGGTAGATGTTGGATCAGAACTCACTGGGTTGTATCTCCTCTTGGAATTTCTTATTCCATCAATAAACTATTTGAGTTTCTCCTACATGCTGTGTACCAATGATGTTTTGTTATGCTTACATGTTTAGCTTAATCTGATCTTGAGCTTTTTATGAATGTATATCTATATCTTCATGTAGTTTCTCTCTCTTGTGATCTTGTAAGAATTCGGTGAAGCTGGGCCGGTGAAGGATCAAGGAGCTGAGAGCCACTGAAGAGAGGAGTGATTGGATCAACAAACTAGCGGAGGACACAGGTTAGTTACATCCTTTCTCCTCATTTACATTTCATAAAGAAGAAATACTCAAATAAGTTTCCTTGTTTGTTGCTAAGGTACTATCACACCTTAGAGTGGGATAGGGGCATTCCAAATGGATACTTTTCCCAACAACAAATTGGCGACTCCACTGGGAGAGTATATTGTTAGTTTATTTGTGTTTGTATTGTTGTTCTTCTCATAAACTCAGGAGTGTCGAATCGAAATGCATTTGCCATTTTCAAATGCAAAGTAGAGGTCTGCCACTCTAGTCCACTCAATGGGCCTGTTTTTATGATCTGAACAGCTGATCCACAAGTGCTCTAATAGCCCTTTGTGATAGATCTTAGTCCTCCTTTAAATCATCCTCCTAATTGTACCTAATTGATAGCTTTTATCCGGCCAAAAACTGTAGATTAAACTGGAAACCGTGACCCAGAACCCAGAGACAATTCTCGTTTCTGCTTCAGCGCAGACTCTGTGAAGAGGTTCTTCATCTCAACGCAGGTCCCGTGAAGGATACCTGCGCTGAAGTTCAGTTTCTCTGTGCTGAGGGTGCGCTGATCAGCCTTTGCCTTGTGCAACTGTGGTTCCCTGCTTCCTTTTGCTCAGTTTTATCTCTGTTTTTTGCAGCCTGTTATTAGTCAGTGTACCTATCTAAAACCCCTTTTCTTTGCTTCTGCCTCAGTTGTATAAAGAAACTGTATTTGTTCTTTGTGTATTTGTTACATCATTTGCAGTTTCCCATTACAAAAGTAAACTAGTCATAGCGTCGCCCTTAGATCTAGACCTGTTGTAAGTGTTGTTTTGATCTTAGGAGTGAGTTTGTTTGCTGTTCACAGTTGATTAAGCTTTTACTTTTGTCGTTTGGTTTGAATTTATGCATTTCTAGTGTCAAAACAAGTAAATCATAAATTGTCGTAATCATCTTTTTGATTTCGAAAAAGGAGCTTGTTTATGTTTTTCACTTGAAATCGAATTCGAATTTGTACAACAGCTTTCTTTTTAGGCATCAATATTAAGAAATCGAAAACAAATACATGCATATGTGCATTTGCGTTTTGATAGTTTGCATGCTTTGATTTAGGAAAGGTGCATTTACAGTGTGCTCTATGCTCATTGAGAAAAGATTGTGTCTTTCTTTTCCCCTTGTAGCTAGGATTTTCATTGTTGAAAAGATATAAAGGCTTGCTTATCATCTTTAGACTACATTTAGGAATTGTATCATAGATCTCGTGGTGATCCAAAAAGGCAAACTTCTAACAAAGATCAGCCTAAAATAAATTGAATGAACTTAACAATGCTTTGTAACTTAACGCACAACATAGAGATATAGGCTAGAGACGTGTTCTGGCATCATAAAACCTGGTGACTGTCGATCTCGTTGATGGTTGGGTGATTCCTCCTGAGAGACGACAGCGCCAGTATGGATTTTGCTCCCACGTACCGTCGAGTATATATTGGGAGACCCCTATAGGCATAAAACCTTTATCCTTAGGAAGTCGTGTCGGCCGCCCTACTGATCGCAATGCACTGAACACAGCATTCGGGAAGATTGACTGCCCGTACCTTAAAAAGTATTCTGCGGTTTTGCGAAAAGTTTGGCACACCCTCTACCTAGAACTCCAGATCAATTCCTTTTGGCCTTTTTCAGACTCTATAACGGAAAAAGTCCATCCGAGCATTTGTCACTTCGGGCTCGTTAAAACATCGAAGGCGACTAGAGTCATCTTTTGCTTTTTCTCGACTCTTTAAAATTGAAAAAGCAAGTTGTGTCTAAGCGTCGTTAAAATTTATTTTAAACGGAATATTCATACCCTTTTTCCTGCGTTGATCTTTAGGTTGAGAAAATGGAGCCCACCAACCAAGGAATTCCCCTTGGTGGAAATCCTAGTCCCTTCTCCTCTTGGGGAGATGTTGGTGCGCCCCATATGGCCACATTGTCGCTTCCAGGACTAACAATTGGCTTGCCGGTCTGGCTCTTCTCAACCAATGTCGTTCAGAACACCACTATTCCTGAACAGTCGAATCAACAGTTAGACCAGTCGAGAGTTGCCCACCAACCTTCTACTTCCTCTAATTCTTCCTCTCCTCCTTCCTCTTCGCTTGACGGAACTGGTAAAAAAAAACAAAGTTCGTAAGGAGAAGAAGGAAAAGAAGAAGAAAGAGAAGAAGAAGAAGGAGGCAAAAGCGACTGGGGGCAAACAAGTGTCGTCTGACAAAAATCCACACACAGCACTGACTAGGCCTAAATCGCCATGTGTCATATGCAAGGGAGACCATTTCCACAGAGATTGTCCCTGCATCCCTCGGATACTAAGGGACTGGTCTCCCCGTTTGCACAATCCGGTGGCATCAACCTCTGATAGCCATATTGAATGCATACCGTCAACTAGCGAAAGTGAAGTCCTTGGACAAAAAGGGAGAGCTAGATTCCCCTGTATAATGTGCGAAGGCAATCATGACATCCACCGTTGTCCCTTCTTAGACGAAGCGAAAAGAGTTTTGGATGATCGTCCGGTTTCACCGTTACGACTTCCTCCTGGATATAAAAAACTCTTGTCGAGTCCTTCGTTAGTTGAAAATCTAGCTGGCCCGCTCAAGTGGTCAGCTGAAGCGCCGGTCATTGAAGATGAACCAGCTGAATCCATACCTGGCGAAAGTCAAAAGGTCAAGGCGGCAGTTGACCCTGTCTTTCCTTCAGAGGATTTATCTTCGAATGATACAGTCACTGAAGAGGATAAAGATGACACCATCCAAATTCTCTTCATCAACACAGACTCGGACGAGCACGGGGGCAATTCCCCCATTCCTTTATCGCAGGAAGGAAGTTTGTCAGAGCGATACCCGGCCGTCTAGTCGGTCCCACCACCAAGCAACCTAGTTGTCTCCTTCAACTGGAACCAACTAGGTAGACCCCATTTGCCAGCAAGCATACCATTCAGAATTATCGTCCAAATATACAGAATGGTCATGGTTGGCACCATCATTGATGAGGGGGCATCTGTGAGTATCCTTTCCTCTACTGCTTGGAAAGCACTTGGTTCGCCAGCGGTTTTGCCTAAAATGAGAAATCTAACAGGCTTTGATAAAGGAACTAGTCGACCTTTAGGGATCCTCCCCAATGTGCCGATAACATTGAAAGGGAAGACCGTTCAAATGAACATGATGGTCATTCAAGAACCCTTGGATTATAACCTACTCCTTGGATGGGACTATATATATTGCATGGGAGCCATCGTCTCCTCACTCTTTAGAGTAATGTGTTTTCCGCACGAAGGAAGAGTGGTCAAGCTCGTGGACCGTTTTCATTTCCCGGATCACGCATCGCAAATAGTCATATACCTTCCCTAAATGGTCTCTTCACGCAAGAAATGTCTCAACCCATGCTCCGTCCTCCCGATGAGCGTGAGTAATTCGGAGGGATATGACTGGAACCGAGGGGGCATGCGTCCTGGTCTGCTTCGGCAGGAAAACTTTGGGTATAGGTTACGTTTCTGCGGGAGAATATGACTAGTCTGTACCCCGTCCGTCTTGGAAGAGCGGTTATTCTAGAATAAGATTCTTTTGTCAAAGTTATGTGTTTGGCGCTCTTTGTCACTCACCTTTGTCTATCTCGGTAGACATCGCCGAAGAAGTGTTTTGTTTTCTGCGCAAATGAGACAATATTTGGTAACCTGAAAGAGGTAGGCTTTTCCTGGTAGAACAAATGTTTTATCTGCAAATTTAGAGGTAACCTTGAAATCGTACATTATACCTGGGGGCATGCAAACCTTTTGGATTGCAAGCAAAGATCGATTATTTATCTATTTTTTGGGTTAGTCGTTTCCTAACTTGCATAAAGAAAGGATTCCGGAGCAAAGCTTTGTAAGGCGCAAGCTCCATAAAAAATGGAATCTTACATGAGACATTATTATCATATGACTGGATTTATCGAGTAGTTTTAGCACATAGTTCATGCTCGTTAAAAAATAAACATAAGACCGAGCAGTGTTTTTCCGCGTTTAAGCTCGTTAAAAAATGAACTACCCTCTGGTAAATAACCACAGTGAATGTAACATTATCAGCCATTAAAGCCTTGGTCATGTTTGCACCGTCACATCCACTTTTCCATTGGCCTATCATTCACCTCCATATTGATTGTTTACCCATTTTGAGGAACAGCTGCGAAGAGTGATTTCACTAGCCATCCTTGTGACACTGCCGTAATTGGAAAATTCCAACCCTTACCTGGAATCAGCTACTAACCCGTTTTATCACTCGTTCCTCAAAAGATGAGTCTTCTTTAAGCTCTTTTCATCTGACTCATAAAATATGAAAAGATTGCCGAGTTTTGGCCTTCCAGCTCGTTAAAGCGACCGGAAGTGCTATCCCTCCTCTAGATTTTAATCTTTTTGGACCTGAGGGATTATTGCACAAAAAGATTGAGCACTTGTTTTGTTCGGCTCGTAAAAACTATCGAAAATTCATCCCTTCTGTATTGTTTTATACTTTTTCGGACTTAAGGGATTAGATGACGAAAAAGGACCTTCGGAGTTGACTTTACGTACCTTTTCAGACTCTCTAAAAATGAAAAGGACCGAGTTATCTTTGTTGTTAGACTTGTTAAAAATATTAAATAGCAACAAACTTGTCTTTAGACGAGAACGAGTTTCACTATCACTAGGCTCGTTAAAACATAGCGATGGGTTTGCCCGAAGGGAAAATTATAGAACAAGCATATGTTATCATCCTCAAGCTTGACAAAAATAAAGAGGTATTGGTCAGCAATGATTGGGGAAAAATTGGGAAGAAACTCAAAGAACTTTATTGGTAGCAAGTCGCTCTTGAACATGACACTTCCACTCCGTTCCTGAGTCGGGTTGGGTTGTTTGAATTCACCGGTCACATCACCATGGTCTCGCCATACCATCCATATTTGGGGTAAATGCTACCAATCCATCACATAAGTGTCACCGATATGTTCAAGAGAAGTCATCCAGAGAAGTCAACCGTGTCCCGTCCACTACCATACACTATCCTTCATTCTTTCATGACCGCCGCCCTGAACCATATATCATCAAATCGTTTTCACCTCCATCAAAATCATTTTCTCCGTTCTGTGTCACTAATGTGGGATACATTAAGGCCCTCCTTTGACGGATCGCATCTTGTTGACATCAGCTCATTATCCAAGAACTTGATCTAGGAACACCCCCTTCAGTACTTTGAAACTTGCATGCCTCAATGGCAAGTTTCTCACTTCGAGCAACAGGTATACATCAATGACCTTCGACCGAAATATTTTGCGTGGTGTTCGATGCCAAGTCCTTTGTTCACACCACGTGAATTGTACTGTAGTACCTTGAGGGTCATTATCATTATTGGTGATTGCTCTCGTGCTTGTTAACGATTTACATCATTGACTGGTAATCAAGCGATGTCTTTCCATGCTCGACTTCAGAACATTTCTCACATGGATCGACTTGTACTTAGAGTGAAGATCAGACGAGTTTGAAGGCCCCGGATCTAGTTTCATCCATCCGGGTTGCGATATATATTCAGGAAAAATAAAGACATTGACATGTACAACATTGCAGCACAGACAATCATCCTACCAAAGGATGATGATTTCAGGAGGATCATCAGTCTATCATCAGACAATTGTCTGTCCTATGTACATAAAAATGAATCTATAAAGCTGAGCATGGGAATGCCCACCTCAGCTAGATCATGAAAACAATATGAAAGATAATGTATTGTATTGTATCTTATTACAGGTCTCCTCCCAGCATTGAATGAACTTCAGATCCTCCTAATAAAGAATTTCACCCGATAAACGACCTCATACTTTAGGGGGCAACTATTATAGACATTTTTGTGCCTTACAGCTATAAGCATGAAATTTCCATAATTCAAGGGATCCAAAGTCCCTAAAGATGTTGTTACAACTCCTAAAGGAACAAGGTCAACCAATGACAGCTTCTCCCAGAATTTCTCCACCAAAAACCACTCATAAACAGTCAATTCAGGATCAATTCAGAGGCTCCACTCGCTGCCTGCGTTGAAATGCAGAGGCTACACTGGCTAGGTGCACTGCAATGCAGGTGGAAGCACTACCAGGGTGCGCTGAGCGGGAAATGACAAATGGCAAATTCATTCAAAGAGGTGGAAAGACCCTGGAAGCTTCCAGAATCTTCTCCAATGACACTTGCCTCAAGGAATTCGACTAGTGATGAGTAAGAGGCTCTCAATCTCCAAGTGGAAGCAAGAACTGACTTAGAGAAGCCACAAGTCAAAACATAAGCTGATTCATCCTCTCTGCTTACATCTATATATGGATCTCTCACCCAGAGGTTCAGGAGGCTGGAATTTTGTACATTGTAGAGAATTGTTGTTGGTTTGAGATTGAGATTAGCACATTGGGTGATTTATGCTTTGTTGGAGGAGAGGAAGGGATTCCTTTGCTGGGAGGTAGATGCTGGATCGGAACTCACTGGGTTATATCTCCTCTTGGACTTTCTTATTCCATCAATAAACTATTTGAGTTTCTCCTACATGCTGTGTACCAATGATGTTTTTTTATGCTTACATGTTTAGCTTAATCTGATCTTGAGCTTTTTATGAATGTATATCTGTATCTTCATGTAGTTTCTCTCTCTTGTGATATTGCAGGAATTCGGTGAAGCTGGGCCGGTGAAGGAGCAAGGAGCTGAGAGCCACTGAAGAGAGGAGTGATTGGATCAACAAACTAGCGGAAGACACAGGTTAGGTACATCCTTTCTCCTCATTTACATTTCCTAAAGAAGAAATACTCAAATAAGTTTCCTTGTTTGTTGCTAAGGCACTATCACACCTTAGAGTCGGATAGGGGCATTCCGAATGGATACCTTTCCCAACAACAGCTATCTCCCTCAAAACCCCCCATCAGGTAGTGGAATCCAACCATATCCAAAAAAACACCTACGAATTAGGAGCATAATTAGGCTCCATACCCAACATTTCTTTGTATCTTTTTTATTCTTTTAAAGCATCATAGAAATTTTGTAGCAGTTTAATTTCATGATTCACCTTTTGAAGTTTTTATTTTCTTTCCTTACACATTTTAAAATGTTCACTTGTCAATAGTGAACACAACAAATAGGGTCTTAGGAACTTGTATAGTTCTCTTACCTTCTAGTTAAGTTCTACATAATTTCTTATTTCATTGGTGGATTGATTGAAACCCTCCACATTGTGTCTTATTTTTGGGATCTTCATGACAGATAAACATCATGGTTCCCCATGATCAGGATTGCTTAAGATATCACCACAAGATATGAAAACTTGACCTTTTCACCTCTGAGTTTGGAGTTAAACTTCAACTGTAGACTATGGTTTCAATTTACTATAGGCAGGTTCCCCTTAAATCATTTTTCCTTATAACAGTCAAAAGATAATAAATAGGTCTCTCAAACTCCAAAAATATGCTAAGCTAGACCATTTAAATTCCTATGTAATTTCCACATGCACAAATTTACATCCAAAAACTTTTGATGCAAATATCACCTAAATACATTATAACATATTGTTTCTACTTTACTCATAAACTAATGCACCAAAATCTAATATAATCACTTTCTCATACAAAATATGTGCCATACCATGTGTGAGTGGAAAATAAACACAAAAAAATCAATTTCTTATGTACTTCACAAGACACTAAAGAAATTAGGAACCTTTTAAGCCTAATCTTCACCTTGAGAAACTTAAAAAATTAATTATTTCCATACAACGAAACACAAGAACCTGTGTAAGCATATAGACTATACATGAAGCAAGTGATAATAAGGAAATGATATTTAAGAAATACCTGAAGAGAAAAAATATTAAATAAACATTCTCAGGTGTGTTTCTATTGTACAAATGGTCACAATAAATAATGATATATGGCAATCACAATTATGTCAGAATTAGCCTTTTGGTTGAAACCATGTCCATAATTTCCTCTCCAATATCTCAAAAAATCTCTCTATAAATATATTAATAAAGCTTTATCCCTAATATCACTCATTTCCTCCAATCTCACATTCTTCCCATAGACTTCTATGGTTGCTATACATCATTACATTTTCATTTCATAATTTAGATATTAAACATAATTCACAAGTAGGAGATATTCCTTCATAACTCCCCTTAATGAGTACTTGTGATTTCTCTATTTTCAACTATCTTTTGAATTGGTCTCGTATTCATCTTCAATAGTTTGAGCTCTTCTTTTGTCATTTTCTTACATATTCATTTATCTTGAATTTTCATCATGTACATGTAAAACATAAATAGTGTGTTTGTTGAAGTCCATAGAAAAAATTCCCATCCACCAAAATACATTGGTAATCAATTGTTGTATCTGCTGGTTATCTAGGAAACCTTTTCTTGTACATGGTTCATCAACATATATTTATACATGTACATTTAAGTCTCCCCACATGATCATCATTCATAAACTTGGGTTTCTTTATCTTACCTATTACCATGCTCTAGGCTTTTTTTGATTATGCTTAACCGTAAAAATCTTAGGCGATTTCACCTCACCACAAAAATATATTACATCAAGTGGTTTTGAATTACCACAAACCTTCCTCTCTCACAATAAGTGGCTATTAAGCTCGACTTCCTGTTTCATGACCAGTGGTTATTGATCACCACTTACGTTTCAATGTTCTGTCCTATCCTTATTAGACTTACATTGACTTAGGTAGATGCAATTTAAATTTCCATTTAGGCTAATTTATCCCTTAAACAAATATATTATTTCCACATCAAATACATTATGGATAACATAGCTACCTAGGTATGTTTTTTCATGGGTTCATTGTATCTGCATCTAAATTCTAAACACATGGTACTATTATTTTTACCTTTCTTCATGATCTTCTTTCTTATATCTTCATCTTCATTTTTCTTCTTCTCTCACTTCTCTTGCCTTCCTTTGGATTTCCTCTATGCTCATTATTTCTTACTCATATTTCCCTTTTTATATATATATATTTCATCTTGCTTTCACTACATCATTTCTATCACATTCTTCTTCTTTTTTCATGGAGCTTTCTTCTTCTTCTTTTGTCATGGACCCATATTCTTCTTCTCGCACATTCTTTTTTCCTTTTCTTCCTCTAATATATTTTCTTTGTCAAGTCTACATCTTTTTCTCTCTTCTACATCTAATTTCGTCTTATTTTTGCATAGCTCTCCTCCGAGCATTTCACTGTAATGATTTCATAAAAATGCTTCCTGTAGGATGGATGATTTCATCCAACAACACATCTACATTTTTCTTCATATATTTACATGCTTAAAAATTATGTTTGGAGTTTATTAAGACACAACACAACACCTATGAGATTAGAGTGATAAACATAATTGACACACCAATGTCATACTTTGAGATGACTTAACATATGACTTATCTTTGACTCCACACTATTAAATTTCTAATACAATGACACAACCATACATTTAAATTTTGTGTATCAAGTAGGACCAATCATCCACCCTTCATTATACATTAATGATAATTCATGATTATGAACTTTATTTGAATATATTAATTCGAATTTGATGTTTTATTTCTCAATTTTGGATCCTTTTACCAATTGCGACAATATTTACCTTTACACGTATGGCATTGACATCACGCTTTTGAATATATGAATACTAAGACAATTTTGACTCCTTTAACTAGTTGTGGCAATATTTAAATTTATACATATGGCACTGTCACCTTTTTGAAGATATGTGTGCTCAGACATACACTCCCTTTATGACTTATATTGAACATTATCTCAACCATGTATCTAATTCCCCTTTACTCTCTTTTCATGACTTGTAGTATGGCTTCTCATTCTTGACTTTCAAATGTTCTCTCTCAACCATATCTTTGCCTCGTTTATTTTCTAACTTATGTTTGTCTACATGGGAATGTTATATATTTTTCCACCTTTTGTGTTTAAGTGTTTTTTCTTGGTTCACTGCTCTTCTGATATGAATTTCTATTGATTTTCATATCTCAATCAATGTCCTCATCCACAAAATTTGAGATATCACATTGCTCATTAGTGCATCCTCAATATCATATGCTAAAATTTGAGCATTGATCAATTCAGATCATTGAAAAAGCCTCAAATATCATGGATGAATATGATGTACAACCTCACTTACAAAGTGCAATATTTCACCAACATGAATTTGTCAATAATAATGTCAAACCCGTAGGATTCCATGTAGGTCCTGATGAACAACTCAAACTTTCATGGGTTCAAAATATTGTTATCCCACTTTTTGTTTATGGTTCATCCCCAAAGGAACACAGGCTCAATCCTTGTTATTTTTTCACTCGAGCTTCTCTCTACAGCCGCATATAACATACTGTTAACAAATATGAAATTTTCAATCCTTTAATGAATTGAATGGTGTTTGTGTGTTATTGTACCTAAAACCATAAGAAAAATATGTGTATGTTATCAAGTCCATCATTAAATTTTCATTTCATAATTTATATGTTAAATATAATTCATAAGTAGGAGTTATTCCTTTATAATCCCCCTCAATGATTACTTGTGATTTCTCTATTTTCATCTACCATTTGAATTCGTCCCATTTTCGTCTTCAATATTCTAAACTCTTCTTTCATTTTTTTCTTTCATATTCATTTATCTCCAATTTTCATTTTGTATTTTTGAAACCTAAATAATGTCTTTGATGAAGTCCATATCAAAAAGTTACCATCCACCAAAATACATGTCTAAGAAATTTTTGTATCTACTAGTTCTCTGGGAAACCTTTTCTTGTACATGGCTCATCAACATACTTTTATACATGTCCATTCAACTCTCCCTACATATACTATTACAAAATGAGAAATTAGTGACTAGGTGACTAAAAACTTTGGTCACCACACCTTTTCCAAGTGAAATACTACCAAAAATGAGCAATTTTATGTGACTGAACTAAAAACAACTAACATAAATCATTAATTTAGTCATGGGTTAAAAGTGTGACTAGCTAATAAGTAATACAACTAAAAATTACTAACATGAATGAGTAATTTAGTCGAACAACAAAAAAAAGACTACCTAACAAGCACTACAATAATATGAATCAAGTTTTTTATGTTAGTCATCCTAATTGTGTCAAGAAATCTAAAATTACAAGTGATAGGGGATTGGAAGGTTGATAAAGGTTGGTTGAAAGGTTATCCTTCCTTAAACAATTCTTCATCCTCACATGGTGTATAGGTGAGCCAACTTTGCACTATGTATCTCTAGTAATTTGAAATTTTAAAAATATATTTCTTAATAATAATAAAAATATGTATTTTTTTTAAATCTATTCATTGAATCTGATTGGATCTAGTTCTAATTTGAAATTAACTTAAAGGGAAATTTTAATTTTTATGACTATACTATAAAAAAAAACTACCTTAATTTCATATTAACCCACCTACATCCATCTTTGTATTTGTTTCTCTTTGTTATTCCCTCTCTCTGTATCACCCCCCAAACAAGCACACACACACCCTCCCTCTCTTCCAATTCTCTGTCTATCTCTCTCTTCCCTTTCTCTCCCTCTATATCTATATCCTTCTCTCTATTCCATCCCACTCCCCTCTCTCCCTCACTCTCTCTCCATGACTCCCTTGTCACCCCCTCTCCCTCTCCACCTTTCTCCCTCTATGTTTTCTTGTTACCTCTCTCTCCTACATCCTCGAATTCCATCTCTATCTCCTCATATCTATCTTCCATCCTCTCTATCCCTTATCTCCCACCTCCCTTTATCTCTCCTCCCGAAATCACTCTCCCTCTCTCTCACTCTATTCCATCCAACTCTATCACTATCTCACTCTCTCTCTCTCTCTTCCATCCAACTCTATCACTATCTCCTCCCTCCTTGTCCTTCTCCATCTATATGTATCCATCTCTCGCCCTTCCCCTTTTATCCCTATCTCTATCCTCTACACTTCTTTCTCTTCCCTCCTCTCCTCTCTACCTCACTCTCTCTTCATCTCTCCCTTCTCACTCCTCTCTCTCTCGACCTCTATCTCTCTACGTCTTTGTTCCTTCCTCCCTCCCTCTCCCACTCCAAATCCATCTCTCTCTCTCTCTCTCCCCTCTCTCTTCCTTCCTCTCACTCCCTCGCTCCCACCTCACTCTCTCTACAACACCCCCCCCCCCCCAACCCTCCCACCCCCCTTGCCCCACCCCATCACTCTCTCTTTCTCTCTCTCTATCCTCCAATTTTTTCACCATCTCACTCCCTCTCTCCAACCCCTCCCCAACTCTCTCTTAACTTTGATCACATTATATTGTGTTTAAGAAACGGTATAAGTTAGAAAAACATAATTGGTTGTAAAATATTAAACCTATATTTTGGATCAATCATGTCAAAGAAAATAAAATAATGAAAACTTTTAAAAAATCATGCACTATATTTAATCTATTATAATCCTTAGCTATAATGGATCAATGCCGGTTCTTTATCTATATATATATATATATAGAACCGGCATAGATCCATCTTAACTTATCTTTATTAAAACCTTATTTTGATTTCTATGTGAATATTTTTAGCAATTGTGAGGATAAGCGATTTAGATATATCTCAAATTGTAACATTTTCCCTTTTAGATTCAAATAAAAAATTGTTGTAAAATAAAATTAAAATAAAATATTTTTACTATTAAATAAATTATGGTTTTTTGGAATGTGGTATTGATAAGCCATAGTATTGGTCCATGGTATTGTAACAAAGAGGATTTACAAGTTAATATCCATGGTAAAGTGAGGATGAATATCTATGGTTAATAATCATGTCATATTGTTATAAAATATTTGATTGTGAAATAATTTATGCTTTTTTGGCATGTGGTATTGTTATAAAATATTTTGATTATGAAATAATTTATGTTTTTTGTGCATGTAGTATTGATAGTCCATGGTATTGACGCTTGGTATTGTAGCACGACTATTTTTTATAAGTTAATAATATCTACTGTAATGTGGCAGTGAATATCCATGGTTAAAAATCTTGTCATATGGTTGTAAAATATTTTAGTTCTGAAATAATTTATGATTTTTGGACTAGTAGTATTGATAAGCCTTGGTATTGGCCCATGCTATTGGTTGTAAAATACTAAACCTATATTTTGGATCAATCATGTCAAAGAAAATAAAATAATGAAAAACTTTAAAAAATCGTGCACTATATGTAATCTAGTAAAATACTAAACCTATATTTTGGATCAATCATGTCAAAGAAAATAAAATAATGAAAAACCTTAAAAAATCATGGACTATATGTAATCTATTAGAATTAGTCAATTTGTTTTCTCTCATCACTTGGATCCATCGATCTATGTCTATTTAGTTTAATTTTATTAAAAATTTAATTTAATTTCTATGGGAGTAGTTTTAGTAGTCGTGAGAATAGAGGGTTTAAATATATCTCAAATTATAACATTTTCCCTTTTAGGTTCAATTAACAAGATGTTGTAAAATTAAATTAAATTAAAATACTTTTACTATGAAATAAGTTATGGTTTTTTGACATGTGGTATGATTTATAAGCCATGGTATTGGCCCATAGTATTATAGCAAAGCAAAATAATTTTACTATGAAATAAGTTATGGTTTTTTGACATGTGGTATTTATAAGCCATGGTATAGGCGCATGGTATTATAACAAAGCAGATTTACAGGTTAATATCCATGTTAAAGTGAGGGTGAATATCTATGGTTAACAATCTTGTCATATTATAAAATATTTGATTGTGAAATAATTTATGTTTTTTGCACATGTGATATTGATAATCCTTGATATTGACCCATGGTATTGTAAAAAAGCTATTTTTTACAAGTTAATAATATCTACCGCAATGTGGGGGTAAATATCCACAGTTAAGAATCTTGTCCTATTGTTGTAAAATATTTTAATTATGAAATAAGTTATGTTTTTGGACTTGTATCATTAATAAGAAATGGTATTGGCTTAAGGTATTGTAACAAAGCCTATTCAAAAGTTAATAACAAAATAAAAATATAACAAATTAAATTTTATTATTTTCATTAATTTAACATTTAATTATTAATTGAGGTCATATTTAAATGTTTACACTCATACCAATACCAATTTTAAGTTCTTCTTCTTCCTTTTAATTTAGAATATTAGTCAAAAATAACAAATTCTTATTAAAAGTAAATCATTTAACCCAATTGAAATTTATATATTTTATTTTATATTATAAGTATTTATTTTATTTTTTCTACTATAAATATTTCTTTTCTTTTCCATTTCCACTTTAGCGGTGGGTTCAAATAAAATATTCACAGATTACAACATCACAGTGTAGCACTCTTTCTCTGCCTTGTCTATATCTACGTGGACATTCCAGAAGAGGAAGACCATAACGTGATGTATGGATTTAATGGGATTCGAACCCGAGATGAAGTTTGCATGGGAAACACATTATTCATAGATTACAACATCACAGTGTAACACTATTTCTCTACCTTGTCTATATCTACATGGACATTCCAGAAGAAGGAATACCATAATGTGATCTATGGATTTCATGGGATTTGAACTCGAGATGTAGTTTGCATGGGAAACACCTTAGGAGAGAATCAACGATTAGATGGAGGAAGTCAAAGGTCATTGGGCATGGATATTTTGGTAATTTTTACATGGGTATGAATTTGGACACTGTTCTTCCTTTTTACTGAAGAGGATTTTTGTTCATATGGGTAAATAATTTCAAGCGTTTATATGATCAAAGAATAAATTTTCCTTTTTACTGAAGAAAATTTTTGTTTGTATGGGTAAATAATTTCAAAGGTTTATATGATCAAAGAATAAATTTTATCTAGAGTTGAGGGTTTAATGATTTTTATAGGGGAAATGTCATTAGGTATGGATATTTTGGGAGTTTGTACATGGGTATGAATTTGGACTATGTTATTCCTTTTTACTAAAGAGGATTTTCGTTCTTATTGGTAAATAATTTGGAGGGTTTATATGATGAAAGCATAAATTTTATCTATAATTCAGGGTTTAATGATTATGATATTTTGGTAATCTGTACATGGGTATGAATTTTGACTATGTTTTTTCTTTTTAATAAAGAGGATTATTGTTCTTATGGGTGAATAATTTTGAGGGTTTATATGATCAAATCATAAATTTTATCTAGAGTTGAGCGTTTAATGATTATGATAAAGTAGATCTTGATTGTGGCCAACAATTCATCAAAAGACAAAGCACAAGTAAGAATTTTGCATATCCTTATTATAAAAAGGGTTTAATGAATATGATAATGCATATCTTGATTGTGTCCAACAATTCATCAAAAGACAATGGACAAGTAATAATTTTGCATGTCCTTATTGTACAAATTTGTTTGATCCTCCCTAACTTTTATAAGATTAGAATGTGTCAAACTTTATTTTTTCTTTTCACCTTTTTTTGTGGTTGATTGTTTGTTTAATGGACTATAAGATTACCAAATTAAAAGGGCTCAAGTTATGCAAGAACATTTTCTAGTAGGATGCAAATGCTAGACAAACTTTGTTACATGAAATTAAAATTTCTTGTAATCATGAACATTTAATCTTTCTGTTTCATCCTTAGATTCTGATCTCAATGCCTACATTTTTAAACCATATTAGTAAATTTTAAGTAGAATACACTTAGATCCATTAAACCTTACAACCCTCCAAAACTTAAGTTAATTTCAGCTAAAAAGAAGGAACCTAAGTGACTTTTGCAATTTAGATTCAATTCTTATAGGCAATGATTAAAATGGAATAACTCAACGGTTTGATAAATTTTACCCACCCACAAATTTTGAAGACCTTTGGTATTAATATGAACCTAAATAGAGAGAGTAGAAGAAGAAGAGTAGCCTGGATGAGGTGAACCCTGACCTGCTTGATACTTTTCAAAAGTTAGGCATGCCCTTGACTAGAAGAAGAGTTTGACGAACATTGTTGTAGATGTTGTCTCGACAGTGTTTTCATTGCTATGATGCACAGGTAGACTCTATAGGTAGTAGAGGTTATATTTTTTTGGTTATAAGAGTTAATTTGAGAGTCTTTATTTAGTTAGGAAGTAGCTTGGCAAGGTTGTTTCTCTTGATGATAACTATTATGTTGCATTGTATTTATATTTTTTGAGTGATAGCTCCTTCTATTAAATCTCCAAGAACACTTTGTCACCCATGGAAATATTCACTTATTTCAAGATGAATGACATAGAGACTGTAAGACATTTGAGAGGACTCTCATTTTTGTAGGTGACAGGAGTTCTATGACATATATTGAAGGTTGAATTGTACCATTTTATGACATCAGTCATCTCCATGCCATAGTAGTGGATCTCTATTGCATCGAGCGAGCAATGATAAAGTATTCCACTATAAAGATTTGATATGTTAGGGAGGAGGAATGAAAGTGTGGGATTTATAATTTTGTTATGAAAGGAGGTTTTTGTGATGGAGTCAAATCAAGGATTTCATGGACTTGAGTAGGGACTTGTTCAACAATCACATAGAAATACTCAAGCATTGTTTTGAAAGGCGATGATGCAATTGGAGAGTTCTATTCTGTTTCCCTGAAGAATAACTACTAATAGGGCGGACAAAGATGATCCATATAGGGAAGAACAAGAGGAGTAGGATTGTTTCTAAAATTATATCTATAGGAAAGTCAAGGGACTACTATAGAGTATTAGTGTAGATGCAACCAAATTATTATAATACAAGAAATTTTTCACAGTGTCATTTGATATTTATCACCGACCAAGAAGCTGCAAATACTTCACATGTACAACTCAAAGAATCCATGGACATGGGATGAAAGCCTCCCCTATGTCCAACACAGCTACAAAACACCTCTCCATAACTCAACTAGCCGCAACCCTTTTTAGGTGAGATTGGGATTCCAGCTAGTATGTCCCATTGATGTGGCCATACCACTTGCAGCTACTCTAGGAGATTCAATTAATGTCCAGTCTGTAGATGACAGGGCTAACAAATTCATTAAGTGCATTAAGCACATACACCAATAGGTACATGACATATTAGACAGATCTAGTTCTAAATACAAGAAGTTTCATGATCAACATCAGTGCCACACAAGTTCTAGTTAGGCGACAAAGTTTGGAAACATTTGCAGAATGATCGCCTCACTAGGCCCCACTTCAAGCTTCTCCCGCTCCAATAATGACCTTATTCCATAACTAAGGATTTAGGGGGCAATGATTTCTAGTTCAAAATTGTGCCATTTCTAGTCCTATACTGGTGTTAAATGTGGGCCACTTTCAACCATAGCTTCTACCATTATTAGAAACATCAGACATTGTAGAACAACTTACACCAACGGAGTTAAAACCAAACAGCATGTAACATGCCACAATTGATCAAGTCATGGATGCATAGATAAATAATAATCACCAACAAAAGATCCAACTTTACGGGGTGTCAAAGTTGGCCAACTCATGTACCACGGTGAGTGGCTCACGAGGGACCAAGTAGAGAAAATTTTTTCCCATCTCATGGAGACACACAACATAATGGGAACCTTTGCTTTCTAAGGGGAAAGGACAAATCCAGGGGGATATTGGTGGCCACCTGCCTATTCCACATGGACCCCCACCACTGTTTCTTTCATTTTTTTAGTTTCCATAATTGTAGCACAATTTACTCTTTTTGGCAGTTTTTCGAGTCTTGAACTTCCAGGGCAATTTTGAGGCCATAAACGACATTTTTTTGGAAAATGTGTAAAATAAGGCTTTAATTAATGTTTTCAGTCCTCAGATAGATATTTCGTATGAAGTTTTGTGCTCATCAAATGAAGACTATATGGCAAAGTTATGAACCCGGGAAGTTGAAGTACCAATTTACCCAAACAATGCCTATAGTTTTGATTCTTCATCTCCTAGGGTTAGGATTTTGGATGTTTAAGGTTTTTCATCGTTTCTGAATAATAAATAGGCCTTCGATCATCCATTAGGGGAATTTTCAGGTCTAAAATGGGCCTCCTAAACAAATTATAAAATAATAGTGGAAATAATAAAATAATGTTAGATTACATTATCAAATTTTAGAGGGAAAAAGAAAAACTATTTTTGAGTTATTCTTTTCAACTTATCTCCCCATGGGTTTACTCAAATTTCAAGTGAAAATAGTCGTTGGATGCATAAGTTGATTCCTCATCCAAGGAGTACACATGTTAGATACTTTTCACAGACCCTACTACATGAAAATGAGAAATACATAAAAAATGTGATTTCAATCACAAATTTTCATGCATTTCTTATTTTTCGTGTAGCACGATCCATCAAAAGTATGCAACATGGGTACTCCCTGGATCATGAATTAAATTTTTCATTGAATGAGTATGCCAGCTGGAAATTTTAGTAATGCCTTATGGAGATAAGTTGAAAAGTAGTTTTATTATTTATTAACTTTTAATATTTTTACTTTTTTACTCCAAAAATGGTGAATCACTCCCCATCATTGACATCATCATGTTGAATCCTATTGCTTCTTATAAATATTATTTTGGTTCTACATTTTTCTCAGGAGGCCCATTTTAGACGTCAGAATTCCTCTAATGATTGTAACATAGTTGAGAGGCATGTTACCTCCACATCTCTTCTTAGAGATAAGCTAACATTGCCTGAGCTATTTTGTTTCCATTTTTGTATTTAAGCATATTTCACTTCCTTGATATTAATGAAATGAAGTTTTATTTCTCCTGCATCACTGTGTATATGTTTATTTCTATATTTTATTGTGTTCATGCATCAAATCGGATAATCATCAACTCGAAGGAAGTATTATGTTGTGTTTTCATCTTCACTCATTCTTAAGCTCTCAAAGCTGATTTTGAAGTTTTGAAGTTTCACCTCCTTTACTTTGTCATCTCCTTCATGACTCTGGTTAATATTTACCAAAAATCCTTAGTATACCTACAATGCATAACCTTTAGAAGTTCTGATTGACTAAGACTAAACAGAATGACATTCTTTGCTTTAGCATTCTTTCAATACAATCTTTTACCATCTGCATCAGTGGGACGAATATTGGAGATATTGTAGTCTACTAGAAATGAAGCCCAAAAATATACTCCCAGGGACATATGATACACTTCCATCCTTACTTTCCAAAATGCATAGTATGTCCCATCAAACACTGGTATTTTGGTTGAGTAAGCCTATTGAATCTTTTGCCTAGACATAATTTCTTATAGATCTACCTTCTAGTGGTTAGAGTGTTCCAAAAGTAACATGCCTTTGCTACCAATTGTTGGAATAAGGAATTATTGAGATGAGCTCGGTGAATCAGTAGTAGTAATATTCTTACAAATTTTATTGAATATTACTTTTGTTCTTCCCTCTATTGTTTGTTTCTTATTAGAGACTTCATTCATAAAGAAAGCAAGCTGCAAGATTAAGCATTCACATGTTCATAAAATCTATCACAATAGCAACACACACATATTTTTTGAGCCTCCAAACTAAACATAAATTAAGGCTGATATGACAAACCATCAACACATTAAACCTCTCTTTACTAAATCATATGGCATATTTTTAGTTTTAATATGTTCATTGGGAAGTTTTAGAGATAATTTTGTATTTGTGCATAATATTATTTATTTTTATAGAATATTGTGATAATATTGGGTAGATTATGAATATTTAGAGGAGGAGCCTCAAAGCCCTTTTTCTAGTTTTCTTTTCTTCTTTTCACTTCTTACTCACATGCATCTCCTATTCTTGTTTTTCCTATTTCTACATTTAGTATTGATGCTTCTTTTGCTCTAGGATTGTGTTAAATGATTGAACTAAGTTATTTTTTAGGTTATTTATAGAGTCACAATAATGAAGAATCCTTATAATATATTTTAAAAGTCATATTCATCATTGAGCTACTTGGATTGGTTTACTAGTTCACAAATCTAGAATTTCTGGAAGTTCCTTGTACCAAAATGAAGTATTTTTATGCTATATTTTAGAATATTTTAATGAGATTCAATTGATTTTATTCCAATTTTATTAGGTAATGAAAAAATTCAAATTAATAACAAAATTTACCCACTGAATTTGTGCTTGATTAGGCTAGGAATTTGATAGGTTAACTAGCTCACTAGTTCTTGAATTTCTAGCTTTTAGAGTTGTAATTTTATGATATTTTTTTATCACGTGTTAACAGGGGTATTTTGGAGTGTTTCCACTTTAAATGGAGTCCTAAAACATCCTAATTAACAAACAAAATTATCCCGCCCTATTTTCATTTGATTTACTTGGTCATTCGGTGAATTATCTCCTCCTGTAACAATTGTTTTCTCCTTTAGCAACCTCCTGTAGCACGTGTAAAGTTGACTATATTTGCTCCAAAATCTTGGTTTTTATCTCTTAGGCTTGAACCATAAGTCCTAGGTTATAAGTAAATTATTGAGGAAGAATAAAAACCAATTAGTACATGCCTTTGTACAAAGTAGATTGGGCCTATTTATTTGAATTCATGCTCTTAGGATTTCAATTACAAATTGTTGTTCTTGCCAAGGATTAATTTCTTTTCGAAGTAACATTTCCATTTCTGAAATTAGTTTAATATTTGATTTCATGAAATTCATTCCATTGCATCATATCAATGAAATAAGGACGTATTGTAGGTTTAACATAGAGTTTTGACACCTCTTAAGTTTTTACGAACCCCAAGTTGATAATTTAAGTTGGTAGCCTTGGGAGTTGCAACATTCTTGTTGCAATACTGGGTCTCATCACTTTTTGGAACTGTTGCTTGGGAGGTGTCAAATTATGCATTTTTATTTTCCCTATTTGATTTATTTCTTTTACTTTTTGAAAAAACACAAAAAATTGCATTAGGCATCTTTTATTTCAAAAACACAAAATTCCATTGCATTAACATTTTCATTCAAAAAAATCTGCAATACCAAACTTGCCCATTTGATCACATGCAATAAGAACAACATCACCATCCACTTTTTCAGATAGAAGAAGAAGAGGTGGTAGGGAAGGTAGAATAAATGGATGGAGATGATGAAAATGAAGAATATCCTCTTGGATTTCCCATTCAAGATATTGATGTTAGTGTGCATATGAAGAAAACCCATGCATCTTTCCTTCCCAACTTCCATGGTATGTGCTCAGAGGATATGAAAACCTTTGTCCTTGAATTTGAAATTCTTTGTAGATGTTATGGACATTTACTAAACACTCAAAAGTTGAGAATGTTTCTGGGAACATTGAAGGATAGAGATCTTAAATGGTTCATGAGTTTAGGGACTAATTCAATAAGATCATAGAATGATATGCAAAAGGTATTTCTAGAAAAATATAAAGATCATAATCTTTAAACAGAAATATTTAGAATGAATAAAAAATAAGATGATGGACTTGAGGATCTAATAGAGAGGTTCATGTGTACTATTAAGAGTGGAGAATTACATCATTTAGGATCTGACACACTAAAAACCCTCTTACTTAGAATAATTAGAGATTTGTGGATCAATCTTCGTGATCTCATGCATAGAGGTGATGCATACCGATTATCGTTTGAAGAATTCTTTGAAATATACAAACACATAGCAAGAGGAAGGCAAGAGTAAGTAAATGAACATCAAGATCGGTAAGTCAAGCTAAACTTGGAAATTTGTTTTATGATTTTAAAACATAAATTATTAGCAATCTAAGAAAATACGTAGAAATTTTAAGAATGCAAATTGAGAAAAAAGAATATGATGATATTTGTGTTGTCCATTCGAAATCACATGTTATTTAATATTTACCATCATTACCAAGGCTGAAGTATATTTACCAAGAAGAAAATGGATTAATTCAATCATCAAAGCAGCTATGTAATGTATCTACAAGAGGACCATGGTATCATAGTCAACCTAGTATGATGCAAGAACCTAATTTAGAATTTCAAGGTTATGAACATCCATCTCAAAGTAATTGGAACACACCCTTTCCTTGGGAACCTTGGCCACCTCAACCCAAAAACTAATCTTGGAAACAAGGTTGGAAAGGACCTTATGGGAGAAATATACAATATCCTCAATATTTTCCTCAATACACTCTACACCCAACTCTATGTTATATGTACCATCCATCTCTACCACAACCACAACCCCAACCACATCCATCTCAAAGATCCACTCCCACTCAACTACCTGTACCACCATTTCCAAACCCACAAAAGCAAGTGGCCCAACCAACTTACAATGCTGAGGTACAACACATACTAACATATCCTCTTGATCTAAATGGTATTCATCTTGGCTTAGAAAGAGTATTGAAAAAGATATATTCTCTTAATATAATTGAAGGAAAACATTCAAAAAAAATAAGATTCATATGAGAATACCAAAGAATAATGGGTTGCACTAGATGAAGAGAAGACATTAGAATCAGAGATTGAGAATGTTCCGAGATTGAGAATGTTCCCTCTTGTTCACCATCACATCCTCCACGTGTTCAAGAGATTAATCAACAAAAAGAGGAATATTTGAATGCTGTGGAAGAAGAGGACACAAAAAGAGATCCAAATGTGTAAGAGAAGTAGGGGCATCACAGCTATATTGAAATATTGTTCTAGAAAAGATTTTAAGTTGCAATAACACACTCTTCTTCAACAATTTTTGATCTCATCTCAATCAAAGTAGTTGGTCTCTCATATTCAGGTACATGTCAAAGCATATATTTTGAGCCTACACATTTTTTTTTCTCTCATATTGATGTGCACATGTCTCCATTGGAAGTATTCCTATACCTAAAAAAAAAAATGTTTTTCCAAGTAGAGTACGATAGAAAAAGAAATAAAAAGATGGAAAATAAGAGGAAAAAATAAAATATCTGGTAAAATCCTCCTTTGAGGTGCCTGAGTTTGGCTCATTGATTGAAAGCATCCACGAGGAATTCAATGGGCTGGTAAAAACATAAAAGAAATAATATCCTAGGTGAAAACCTCTTCGGAGGCGCTTAGGCAGACCTATTAGCTAATAACCTCATTGAGGCAACTAGTAGGTCTAAAGAAAAAAAATTGCAAAAAAAACAAGAAAGAAAAAAGAAAAATGATGAAATAAAATAAATTTGTTTTTCCAGTTGCATATAAGTACTTTCATGTAGGTACTCCTCCACCTGCATAAGGAAAATAAATAGGTCAATGCCACAAAAAGAGAAAAAGAAAGAAATGGGAAATGAGACAAGAAAAAAGTAAAAAATAATCAACCTTGGGTTTCTTACATTCTATGAAAACTACTCAAGAAGGACTAAGGACATGTCAATCCATTACCCTCACCCATTTCCATGAAATTTACCATCATTCCCAAGCCTTTCTCATGCATTTTCCTCGTTATCCTAAAATGCTACATGAGGGCTATGTTTTTCTACTGGAGGCCAAAAACACAACGAATAAAATGGATTTTATCAGATCTTCAAAATCATGCATCCGTTGGATTCTATGTTTCATGGGGAGATTCATATGGATGATGGTAACATGCTCAAGCGATTTCAACAAATTATTTCTAGAAATTGGCCTTCATTGCCGATAACCATTCGTAATTTTTCTCGTGATCCTTGCATTCATTGGCTAATATTTTTTATTGGAAGTGCATAAGGATGATGGTAACATGCTAATATAACTTCAATTCAATCTAGTCTACCTTTGGAGAGATATGGATAAAAAAATCTGCTATAGGAGGTTTTCTTGAAATGCTACAGGATCAACCTGAAATGCTACAGGAGGAGCCTGAAATTCTACAGGAGGTCGATCTAATTTGAGGAAAGGTTAAAAAGGTCATTTATCCCTTAGGGAAGGCTGAGAAAGGCCTCCAAACACCAATTTCATCACTCATCCGCTCCATGTAGCCAAGATTCATCATCAAATTCCATTATTTCTTACATAAAAAAATCATAAAAAAAATTTGTCATCAACTATTCCACCACCTACATCACCTCATAATAGTTTTAACCTTGTTGTTATACCTCCTATGAAATTCCATCAATCCCACATGTAGTGATGGAGTCTCTAAGAGGAATTAAATGATCACAGCGGGAAGAGAATTCCTCTTATAGCAGTGTGTATAGTTACAACAAAACTCAATATCAATTCTTTCCACCCACATAGAAGAAGATCCAGACACCTTGAGCATCATGAAGCCATTTCTAAAGTTGAGAATGGAGACATTCTCCTTATAAATTCATCCATCCACTCCACCAGTAGCAGATGTGACATTGGGAAGAAATCTACATAGACAACAATTTTATCAGTCAAAGGATCATCAAGCTAAGAAGAAATGTATACAAGAAAACAAAGGAAACCAAAACCTTCAATATATACATATTATTAAGTCCATCTCCAGAATGCAAGCATCTCCAACAAATTGATACCACATTTGGGTATAGGTATGCAATGTTCTTCATCTCTTCTCTTGAGGGTATTATGATTAGAAATTTGTTATCAATGCATAAGAGATAAGGTTTTATAAACTAAGGATGGGTCAACAGTTTTGGTCAGCCTCAACTATTTAAGTGTCATGCTCCATCCTCACTTTCCATACAATTTCATAGTACATGCATCATGTAGAAACAACATGAAGAGGTAAATTCCTTTCGAAAAATTATTTTCTTATATAAGAGGGGCAAGGAAAGAGAATTGAATCTCTTTCACTGATATAGCGGTATAATTCTTCTCTTTCTCTGACCAAAAGTCAAACACCCTATCTCTACCTCTACACCCCATACTATTCAAAGAAAATTCTTTGAAATTCTTTCAAATAATTTAAGGAGACAATAGTAGGAGCCATGGGGGGAGGTTTCAACCAAATGGAAAGTAACTTTTGACATCCATGAGAAGGCCAACCACTAGAGCGGTCCCAACAAGGAAGCTCAAAGCGTAAAATTCCATGCTATAGGAGAAAACAAGGTTGCTACATGAGAAACATGGCTGCTATAGGAGAAACAAATTTTCTATAGGAGAGGACAATGTGCTCCAGGAATGTCAAGAGAACCCTTGAAAGCCTAATTTTGAGAAACCTTACAGTATATTTGAAGCAGTAAATCTAAGAGAAAGGCATGTACACATTTTTATCTACCATCTGTGGATAAGAAATCTGCAAAAACTCTCATTCCTTCAATCAAAATTTTAATAGCAATTTGTTAATAAAATCCTTGCCCCATTAGGTCACTAGAAATGACAAAATAAGTTTTCACGTGTCCATTATATTTCCACATCAAGGTGACATAAATTTTCACTTCAGCTCTTTAGGGTCATTTACCCAGTTCCATGTGTCCTATCTAAGGAGAGACAAAGTCTCCTTCTTGGTCCGTAGTCCTCCATTGAATTCCTTCTTTTTTATTTTCCTTTGTGAACCTCAAAATATCCAATAAATTATAATTTGTAAGGACTTATGAGAAACCAGTATATTGATGGCTTCATCTCTTGATCTACTCGATTCTGAGGTTCTGATATTCTAATGGCCTTGTCTTTTGATATAGCCTACTTTGAGGTTCTGATCTGACCTTTTCTCTCATGTTCCAATCAGTCTCTTGCTCTAAGATTCTAGTACAACCTTTTCTACAAGGTTCTGATGTGATCTGATCTCCGATATAGCCTGCTCCAATGCTCCAATTAGTCCTCTACTCCGAGGTTCTGATATTTGGTCTCCTCTTAAGGAATTCATCCTCCTTACTTCAACGATCAAGAACTTTTGAGTCTCATGGCCATTTGTGGATTTCCATATACTTTTAAAAATATTATTCATAGCACTTTCTATTGGACATGGTCTGACGCAGTCTTTGATCACATTTGTAACCTGAAACATGGCTCCAAACATGAAAGATGATGTGAAGAACCTCGACACCTGATTCTCCATAGTCATGATTTTATGCATTTTCCAATAAGCCTGCTAATGTGGCGATTCTATTCTAGAATCCTACAAACACCATAAAATAACCATAATAATTCGGTTGACATCAATGCCAACACATTCACAACCACTATCCATCAACACAATGCGAATTTTCCAACAATTTTATATTTCTAGTACAATATACCTTTGTTTATCTTATAAATACCAACAAAATAAGTCTAGCCTCACATAGATGAGGCCTTGGTACATGATTATAGCCTCTATGTGGAATCATAAACCTTTTTCTCCCCAAGCACATTGCCTAGCCAAGTTATAATGGGAAACATTGGAGTATGTCGAAATATCCCAAAAAATAGCAATAGAGCCATCTTAAGAACCAACCACCAAACTCATTGAGAAAGATGAAGAGAACCAAAAAGAAAGAACCTTTCATATATCAAAATGTGGTATAATATTGAAATATTAATGGAATTGGTTGGTTGTGCAATAGGTACAGTAGAGAGTGATGTTTCCAACATCCCACTTTTCATTCTTTCTGTTAAGCCAAATTTTACTAATAGTGATAAATGAGTTAGGTATATGCCACATGTCCTAGCGTATCTCTTCTCTTTTCTCCATATCACTTTTCATATCATAGCCCCCTAGTTCCAATGGAAGGAATTCTCTTTATTTTGTTAGCTCCCCTTTTGAGCTTTCATCATCCGTACATATTGGCTTCATGTCTTGGGGAAAAAAATTAGGCTAAGTGAGATAATTATGTCTCACTAGAAACTTTACTATATCCTACAATTAAATCCATATGTAAAAACATATAATGTGTGGTCCTTTGCGTAATGTCTGCATGAATTTTCACCTAGGAAACATTTAAATTGATATTTTATAGTGTAGTTCATGCACATAACAAGAAGGTACTAACTTGGGTATTGCAATAATATTCACCCCTATTTTATACCTTAAGAATGATAATATAATTAAACTTAGAATTTTTTGATGGTAGGTTCGTTTTTGTTAACTACAATGAATTTTTTAAATTCTTGTAGGGACAAGTCATCAATATAACATTTGTGGTTGGTTTGAATGGAGATATAGGGAAATATAATTACAGTGTGGCCAAAGAAAGAGTTATTGGGATGACTATGATTGTTGCAATGCAATATGCTAGTATAAATATCATAGTGATATTCTTAACTTTGTGGATTTCTATGTGCGTTAGAATTTTAAATGAAGATTTTGTATTGGAGTTATGAGGTCTTATATTAATTACCAATAATTTTGTGGGAAATAGAAAGGGACTATTTTCAGTTGTATAAAATTGAATGTCATAGTCCTTGGATTTATTACGTTAGACGTGTTTGCAAAAATCAGTAATGAAAATGGAAAGGAAGTTATCCATGAGATACATCTAGGTAAGTATTTCAAGCATTTTTTTGTTATATTACTCCAATTAATAAAGTAACTAAGAATTCTTAATATTTCGGACATGTCATGTATTGGTGTTTTATTCATATTGCAAACAAACCAATGTCGCCATGTTCTCTATGCTAGTGCAAAATATAAGATTTGAGTAATTTTATATTGGAATATTATTAACACATTAAACTGATATTGAATAGACAAAATACAATAATCATGAGAAGGGAACAAATAGTTTATATTTTCATTCAAAATCATGTCCTCTTACATATATATGAATGAAGAAGAGAAAGATGTATGTTTATTTTCCCTATTTATTTATTGTAAACACAAAAGTAGTTAGTATACTATGTATTTATGTAATGGAAATTTTAATTACTAATAAATGACCATTATTATGATCACTATAAAATCGTACCTTAATGGTATTTCTGGAAGGTACACCAAACGTTTCTCAAACTTTGACAATTTTATCTGCACCAAGTGGCTTGGTAAAACTGTTTGCAGTTTATTTTTTTGTGGTAAAATATTCAATTTGAACCTCTTCATTTCTACAAGTTGTGTCATGAAATGTGTTAGGTCCCTATAATACTATATATTGGACATCAATTTGCTTGGTTCACTCATGAAAAACTAGATTCTTTGCTAATTTTAGAACACTTTAATTCTGACATAAAAGAAATGTTGGCTTGGTATGTTCAAGATTAGGTGTGCGAGTATTCTTTTAAGCCAAATTGTTTCACGTGGTCCTTTTATTATTTCCCTATGATCTTCCTCCATAGAAGAAAGTGAAACCACATTTTTCTGGATCAACCATAAAATTTCATCTGTTACAAGAGTGAACTCATATATAGTTATTTGTTTTCAATTATTTATTAATCCCACACAATTAGAATATATATAACTAGTTAAATGAAATGTGCAGCTTTCACCATTTACTAATCCAAAACCTGTTGTACTCTTATCATATTTCAAAACACTTTTTATTGCTATCCGATTTTTTACTTCAGGGTTTGTGTGAAATCTGGATATGTAGTTTTCTACAAAACTAAGATATGTACCAATTCTTGTAAGATAAATCAAACTTTAGACACATTGCCTACAAGTTGACTCATTTGTTTCTTTTGAGTCTAATTTAGGTCAAAGTTTCAAGCTCTCCATAGATGCATCTATTTTTAAAACTAATAATCTTGTATTTTTCTAGTAGGAATTATGCATGCTTCGTATGTATCTAAATTATTATGATAATGAAATATTGTGTATGGAATGTGCATGTGCTCTATCTAATATTTACAATAACCAGTGTCCTTACAGGTATGAGCCGCTATCATTTCACATTGGAGAATAGCCACCAATGAACATTTTTCAAGGTTCTATGTAATATTTATGAATTTGATTACAACCACTTCCATCTCATATTATGAAGGATTATGTTGCCATTATAGAAAGGTTCCTTAGGAAAATTCTAATTTTGACAGTGGATTGGTCGAGCTAGTGTGCATGTTCACTCAAAGAAGATGGTGATAGGCTAAGTGAGTGTTGGAAAAGCATCCTAAGTGGAATCAACACCAGTCTGACTGGTTTTTGGATTCATTTCATATGTTATTTTCTAGCACAGATCAATATATTCTTTTGATTCCTCACTTTCTCTTCCTCAAAACTACCTTAGTCATATTTATAACATTGTAGTGAACTAGATTATAATGTTTTTGATCTATTGCAAATTATATATAGTTGGAGAGCTTGATCATTATTGTAGCAAGAATATGAGACTAGGAGGGATTTTCACCATTCTTACACACCCTATGCAGAGTCTTGATTGTCTTCATCTAATGTTCTTTAAATCCCCCAACGTGTTATCATTGTGGGATTTTGAGAGTTACAAGATGTCCATGAATTTGCATCTCATTGAGTTAGAACCTTATTTTCAGATTTGAATCTTTGCTATGAAGGTTCCTTAGGATATTTCTGGTTTGGCAGTGGAGTGGTTGATCTAGTGTGCTTGATGGCATAAAAAACATGGTCATAAGCCAAGGCAGTGTTGGTAAAGAATCCTAAGTCAAATTTACACCAGTGTGACTAGTGTTAGGATTCATGTCATATGTTATTTTCTAGCTCAGGTCAAGTTGTACCATGTTTTGATTGTGCTGAGAGAGAGTTTTAGTAAACAATCAATCATCCTTGTTGTGTTTGTTGGAAATAATACTGAGAAGGGGGGGGGGGTGAATCAGTATTATCTAATCAATAATAACTTTTTCATTTCCATATCTAAATTCATATACGCTACTTAAGTTAGGGATACATGCATATATACGCAACTACATTTAATGCAACTAGCGTATATCCAATAAACTTATGATTCAATTAGTTGATCTTCAATGAGGGCATCAGAACAATATTAACCATATTAACAGTGAACATGTGTAGTAAAATAGAATAGATCATCACACACAAGGAGCACACATGAACACCATGATATAAGGTTGAAACCCAATGTGGGTGAAAACCACCTGCTGCAATTCGTCTATATCTTCTTTTAATAAGAAACTTCTTTTTACAATAGTACTAGTGTAGTCTTATACCTGTACATAGGCTTCTACCTAGAAAAGGCTACAACCTTCTTAGCTCTTTTACTAGGCGATCCATTTATTAGTATGTAGGTGCCAGTGTACTGAAGGCTCAAACCTTCACTCATTTTCCAGTTGCTCCTGGAAGGGAGCTACAACCCCCTAGCTCTTGTACTGGCCGATATGTTTACCAGTACGTAGGTGCCAACCTACTGAACTCTACGAGCTTCTAGGGACCACGTTTTATACATTTTCATACTGGATCCATAAATACAAAACAATGACCACCGCAATACAATCATCAACTTATACCTACATCATCAATCTATGAATCACCCAATATTGAACCACTGAAACCCTATCAACAACACAGTCACCAGAACACAGAACATAAAATAGAACTCTACAACAATAACCAGATCCAACTGTAACTTCAAATATCATATATTATAATGTATACGATACTACGAAGAACCAAAACAGCGTACATACATGCTTTTACCAAATCCAACCCACGTACATATCTGCAAATACTTACTAATAACTTTGCAGCTGTTCCATAAATCATTCATACCTAGATCGTAACATTCATACAATAAAGCATGCGTTAATAATTCAGATCTAGTCTATCCATAATCAAACCATATAATGATAAACATTCCAAGCCTTAAGATCCCCATCCATTGTTCATGATCATCCACATGAGTGCATCCTTGATTCAGATCAAGCACAACATCACAAACCCATAGCCAGCATACTAGATCTGACACTTTATTATATATTCATCACTTGCAGACCTACCCTTGGCCTAATGATCTTCTCTTTATATAGGTTTAGGCTTCTCTCAATACCATGGTCCAAAACCATGTTGAACCAATACCTTGGACCCAATACCTAGGGTCAACACTTTGGACCAAATACCATTGACCAAATACCATGGACCAAAACTTAGTTTTCTGGCATGTACACGCCTTTCATTCTATGAATCTGCGTGTGTACGTATATGCACCTTTTGATCTTCTCACCCACGTGTATATGCACTTTCATCAAGGTTAACCTGCGTATATGTCTCTCTTGACCTGTTGTACTAAGATTTGTCCTCTGATTGAGTTGTCATCACCAGTATTATTCCTCTGAGTGAGTTTC
Organism: Pinus tabuliformis; assembly: GCA_031772625.1. NCBI lineage: Eukaryota > Viridiplantae > Streptophyta > Pinopsida > Pinales > Pinaceae > Pinus > Pinus tabuliformis. The sequence goes on along the minus strand of CM062807.1, from coordinate 1,071,365,164 downwards.
CATCAAGGACAACACTTGTATCATAATTCCAACAATCGCCCCCTTTGGACTTGACGGAAACCACCACACCAAGTCACTCTCCCCCTTTGACATCAAGGGCAAAGGGCAAACCAAGATATTCTCTTCTTTGATATACATTCTGTTGTCCATGCTCCCCCTGAATACATGTTGAAGTTTCTTATTCAGCTCCCCCTTTGTACATTCCAATTTGTACCAATCCGTCCATGCTCCCCATGAGCACATGCAAGGTCTACAAGAGCATAACATTACTCTAAACATACATTGCCAATGACCTTCCTAAAGACTCATACATACATCAATCTCCCAACGAAGTGGGAATACACCATTTTTTACCCAAACACAAAAACCATTACATCATCCATCCCATGCATAGTGGGGTAACAAGATACATCATATGACTCACAAAGACCAAGGACCTAGATAAGACCATGACAGATATCAGCAGTTATCATACACTATATGATCTGCACTATAAGAATCTTAATCGGCAATCCATTCTCTTAGTCAATCAATAATCAGTAGCAAGATATGTCAATAAGCATCATCACCAAGGACTTCTAACCATAATGCCAACAATGCATTATTCGAAGCATATGCTCCCCCTGAGCTTGTGCTAACCACCACAACAGAACCATTTCCTGAGTCTGTTCTGTTGTTTTTATTCAGAGCTCCATATACGCGACTGTGCAATGTCTAACTCGCATATATACGCGACTTATTTTCATGAAACCTGCGTATGAGATTTAGAACACAGATGTTCCACACTTTCCAGTTCCTCTAAGTATGTGATGTCTATATATTCTGCTATGCCACATCTTTTTGGTTGTACTTCCTTTTTCTTCCATATCTTCAACTATGATGACATTTTCTCCTTTTGGTATGGTGTCCAAAATCTCCTCCTGCATTCCTTTGCTATATGTCCAAGCTTGTTACATGCATAACATCTTACGTGTGTCATATTCCTCCTAAAACAGTCAATGGCTTTGTGACCAAACATATTTCAAGAAAAACAATATCCCTTAAAGTATCTGGAACGTGATGATCTTTCTGAATGATAGTCTTGAATTATTATACTTCTGCATCTGGCTGCAACATGTCCAAGATTATGACATACATAACATTCAACATTATTCATCGAAGGAAATAATCATCTATCACTTCCACAGTTAGGAGAAAAAGATATTCTTTGAGGAATTTCTTTCCTTAGCCATTGATGGGGTTGTCTTCTCATCTCCTTGTTGAGCATTTCAGATTTCTCATTAGAGTTCCTTTCTTCACCTCGTGAGCTAGATTCACCTTCAGCATATTAATAAAAACCAAGACCATTTTTGATAGCAGGTGAACTTTGACTAATAAGAATATCATCCAAAATCTTATTGCTGTCTTGAAATCATAATAGTTTATCCTTTTCTTCTCATTTACCTTTTAAGATATTTACCTCAACCTGATGTTGTTCTTCCTTTCCTAGACATTGCTTCTTCAAAATTTCTTCAGAATTTCGTCCTTCTTCCACTTACTGCCTTAGTTTGAGAATCTCTTTTTCTTGTTCTTCATTCAGCTCCTGCAGCATTTGACGAACTTTGAAGGCACATTCCAACTAAGCTTTTAAGCTGATAATTTCTTCTTTGAGTGCACCCTCCCTTTTGTTGGGTAGATCTTGTTGATAAATGATTTTATCTGATGCTTCATTTGCTTGTCCATCTTCAATCTGAGGTGATTCAAGATCTTAATACTTGCTTCCATTCAATGATAGGCTGTCATTGTTCCTCTGAGCTATCTTCTTCTTTTGACATGCTTTCTTTCCCATTGTTCTATGGATCTCCTTCAAGTGATCAAGCTTCTACCAAAGGACCTGCTCTGATACCAATTGTTGGAAATAATACTGAGAGGGGGGGGTGGGGGCGTGAATCAATATTATCTAATCAATAATAACTTTTTAATTTCCATATCCAGATTCGTATATGCTACTTAAGTTAAGGATACCCGCCTATATATGCAATTGTGTTTAATGCAACTAGTGTATATCCAGTAAACTTATGATTCAATTAGTTGATCTTCAATGAGTGCATCAGAACATTATTAACCATATTAATACTAAACAAGTGTAGTAAAACAAAACAGATCATCACACATAAGGAGAACACATGAGCACCATGATATAAGGTGGAAACTGAATGTGGGTGAAAACCACCTGCTGCAATTCGTCTCTATCTTCTTTTAATAAGAAACATCTTTTTACAATACCACTGATGCAGTCTTATACCTATACACAGGCTTCTACTTGCAAAAGGCTACAACCTTCTTAGCTCTTGTACTAGCCGATCCATTTACTAGTACCTAGGCGCCAACGTACTGAAGGCTCCAACCTTCACTCATTTTCCAGCTGCTCCTGGAAGGGAGCTACAACCCCCTAGCTCTTGTACTGGCTGATATGTTTACCAGTACATAGGCACTGGCCTACTGAACTCTACGATATTCCAAGTACCATGTTTCATACATTTTCATACTGGATCCATAAATACAAAACAATCACCATTGCAATACAATCATCAACTTATACCTGCATCATCAATCTCTGAATCACCCAATACTGAACCACTGAAACCATGTCAATAACACAGTCACCATGTTAGGCCCCTATACTACTAGTGTAACTCCTTACTGTTATTAGTACAACCCACTTATTATATTGATGTACCCATGTAGTGCCCATATTGTTACTATTGTGCCCCATAGAAGCCCACTATTGTTATTATTGTGCCCTTACATTATTATTGTTATGTCGGCTCTGATTATGTTATGACCCCTTAGACTCCTATATATAGAAAGGAGGTCTTTTCATTTGTATCATACAAGAATTGTTCATTTATGTAATGTAAAGGAGGTTTCCCCCTCGAAGTGGCTGAATTCTAAGGTGGTGATCTATCTTTTCTATCTTTTCTTGAGCTGGTTTCATAAAATTTGGTATGAGAGCTTTGGATTCTAGGGTTTTGCTACTCCAAACATACTCCTGAATTACATTCCAAACAGGTGACCTGGGGAAAATCGTCATAACTTTCTCTCTGAGCATCAGATTGAAATTTCATAAGAAGTTATAGAAAGAGGACTGACTGTAGTTTCTTGTATATGTTTTTTAGAGCCAAAGGTCAAAACAGGGACACGTGGCACGTCGTACAAGTTCTCTCTACTGAACTAGTCTATAATTACGTCACTGTGGGAGATTTGACATAACTCTTCCTTGCAGAATCCAATTGGGATCAGATTGGCGGCATTGGAAAGAGGATATAGAGGACTACTACCGATTGCAATTTTAGAACTTAAAGATCCAAAAGTACAAAGTTACAGTCCTTTGAAGATCGAGCTCCTAAAATCAAGAAAAAGCAATATGAGGAAGTATGATGGCAAGGATCCGATAAATTGGATATCTCAGATGGAGCAATATTTTGATCTACATGGTGTACCACTCTTACAAAAGGTATGTATTGCATCTTCATATTTAGAACCAGATCAATTTTTATGGTATGAAGGGCTTTGTTCTCGTAAACAACTTATTATGTGGTCAATTTTCATGGAGGAAATGGTAGCACATTATGAGGATACAAAGAGAAACATCTTCGTTAGAGCAACACCACAATAATTGCAAAGAGTAAAAGGGCTTTGTGACATAGTGGAAAGCAAAATTATGGAAACCAGGAAGCATACCCCTCACAACTATAAATATGGGAGTGTTGTTTCTCCCAACCTTCCACTACCTATATGTTGGCATTATGAGACAAGTGTTGGCCTTGATGGAAAATCACACTGATGACAAATCATAGTGCAGAAGGATAGCAGCAAGGAATTGATGATCAGACTACAAGTATGAAGAGAAAATATATACACGCTGGTTCACTATATACCAAGTCGCGTATACAAGCAGGTTCACTATATACCAAGTCGCGTATACGCAGGTTCGCTATATACCAAGTCGCGTGTACACGCAGGTTGGCTTCAGTAAAAGAGCGTGTATGTGGAAAACTCATCTTTGGTCCGTGGCGGTTATTCCTTGGAAGTTGTGCCTATGGTTTTGGACCATGGTGTCTCGACGGGCATGTTGATTCCTAGTTTTGAAGTTGATGGTATTGGATTTCTATGGTTTTGGCCCTTGGTATTGAGCAAGGCCTAAGGCTATATAAGGAGAAGAAGATCATTAGGCAAAGACAATTGAAAAGTCTTGAATATCTGAAAAAGAAAGAGATCGTGTATGCAAGTTCTGGGTTGCTTGATCTAAGCTAAGGAGAGATCACACCGGTTGATGGAAGACTAGATCTAAGGACAGATCGAGATCTAATGGTTTGAAATGCACTATTATGATTATGCCTATTTCCAGATCTGCATACTGACGCAATGTTATGTTCTGGGTCTAACTGATGTCTGGTACAACTGCAAGTCAAGAGAAATTTATTTTTAGATCTGTACACAGGTTGTCTTTGGTAAAACCGCGTGTATACGCGGGTTTCTCTCATTGAAGTAGCGTATATATTTTGAAGTTTGATTTTTTGGGTTGCAGTTGGGTATGACTACTATTGCAGAGTTCTGTAGTCTGCTCTGTGTTCTGGTGACAGGTGTTGACATGGTTTTCAGTGGTTCAGTGATTCAAAGATTGATGATTCTAGTATTGGTTGTTTCGTGCTTCAATGATCTGTTATGAAAGTTGAATGAATTGTGGTCTTCAGATTGTAATGTTGTACTTCAGGAATATCCAGTCTGAAAATGTATGAAAAGTGGTACCTGAAGGAAAGAAGATTGTAGGCCAGCACCTACGTACTAGTATCTTAGCTAGTACAAGAGCAAAGGGGCTTGAAGCTCCCTTCCAAGGAAATTTGGAGAACGAGAGAAGGTTGAAGCCTTCAGCAGGTTGTAGCCTGCGTACTGGTATAAAGCTGCACCAGTACAAAAGATTGTAAACTAAAGTTTCATATTAAAGAAAGATAGAGACGACTTGCAGCAGGTGGTTTTCACCCACATTGGGTTTCCACATTATATCATGGTGTTCATGTGTGTGTTTTCTGTGTGATGATCTGTTCTGTTATACTGCACCTATCTTACTATCATTGTTAATAATGTCCTGATGCATTTACTGAAGATAAGCTACTGAATCATAAGTTTTCTTGTTATACACTGGTTTCTTTAGACACAGTAGTGTGTACATGCTGTTTCACCTAACTGAAGTAGCGTATATGTTTCTGAGCATAAAATAAAAAAGTTTTTCTAATAATACTGATTCACCCCCCCCTCTCAGTATTATTTCCAACAATTGGTATCAGAGCAGGTCCTTTAGAGAAGCTTGATCGCTTGAAGGTAGATCGTTCATCATGAGCGACTATGAGAGAGAAGCATCAATCAGGCCACCAGTTTTTGATGGGACAAAATTCAATTATTGGAAGGTAAGAGTTACTGCCTGTCTTCAATCTCTTGGTACAGAAGTTTGGGACATCGTAGAGACAGGCTACACTTTTCCTTCAGCTACTCCTACAGATGCAGACGATAAAAAGAAATATGAAACAAATGCGAAAGCAGTCAGTACTCTATTGGGATGTATATCCCAATAGGAATTCATGAAGGTAATGCACTATAAATCTGCAAAAGAAATATGGGACAAGATTGTGACGAGCTATGAAGGAGACGAACAGGTAAAGCGTGCTAAACTTCAAACTCTCAAGATTAAGTATGAGACTCGCAGAATGTATAATGATGAAAGTGTGACTAACTATTTCCTTAGAGTTGATGAGATTGTTAATTGCATGAAAAACTTGGGTGAAGAAATAAAAGAGACTATTGTGGTTGAAAAGGTTCTAAGGTCATTGTCCCCCAAATTTGAATCTAAAGTGTTTGCAATAGAAGAAAAGGAAAATCTACGAATTCTTACTATGTCTCAGCTTCATGGAATTCTAACTGCTTATGAAATGAGAAAGGGAGGTACATCAGACAGAAGAGAAACTGCTTTCAAAGCTTCAGGCAAAGGAGATTATTATGAAGCAAGTCACATGCCAGAATATGAAGAAGAAGAATCAAATTTTGTCAGAAATCTTCAAAGGGGTTCTGGAAGGTTTAGAGGTAAGTTACCTTTTAAATTCTTTGCTTGTGGAAGAGTAGGTCATTATGCTGCCAGATGTCCTAACAAAGATAAGAATGACAAGGGAAAGGAACCTGTTAAATGGAACAAGAAACAAAATGAAAAGAAGAAAAGCTACTACACTCATGAAGATAGTGATGGTCTTTCAAATAGTGATGAACATGAACAAGATAATAGATATAAACTTTTAATGGCTTTTGAAGATGATGACTACGTGGATGCTATAGATGTAGAAGGCTTTTTTGAAGAAATGAAAGATCTCAAAGTTTGCTTAGAGGAGAAGAGTGCTATTATTGATTCTCTACAATGTCAACTAGCTGAAAAGGAAAAACATCTTGAAAAATTGGATTGTGAGATAGTTTGTCTTAGAAAGGAGATTGAGAAAACAAAAGCGATTAATCTTAAATTTGTTAAAGGATCTGAAACCTTGGATGAGATTATCAATGTGCAGCGATCTCCTCTGATAAAAACAGGTCTTGGATATAATGGAGAAACATCTCAAGCCTCTACCTCTAAAAGTTATCTTGATGCAGCAAGGAGAAGCGAGCAAAAGCCAAATAAAAGTCATCAGGTGAATCAAGGACAGTTTACCTCAAGAACAAATAAATACCATCAAGAAATTCGGGGAAAAACTTCCTTAAGGACAAACAAAAGCTACAATCAGCCACAGGTAAAATCTTCCCAATTTGCTCCAAGAATAAATGTGAACAGAAGCTACAGTCGGTTGGATGATAGATCTGATTATCGCAGAAGTTTCTTTAATGGCAAATGCTTTTCTTGCCATAACTTCGGTCACAAAGCAGCTCAATGTGTTTCCTACAAGACAATCATGACTAGAGAAGCTCAAAAGCAAGGGAGAATGACTGGAACCATGAAAAGGACTTATAACAACTTTTCGGTTCTTGAAAATGAAATTCAATGCTCTATCTGTAATAACTTTGGCCATGAAGACTCTGAATGCAGGAGCAGGTTCCGGAAGACAACTCAGAAGGAACAAACCTCAAATGTCAGAACATGGAGAATAAAGGAACCGCAACCAGAAAGATGTGGGATAGACTTTTATGCAGAATGTCAAGAAAGTCTATGGTACATTGACAGCGGATGTTCGAAGCATATGACAGGGGACAAAGAAAATTTTGAGTCATATACCGCATTAGAAAAGGGGAAGAAAGTTTCTTTTGGAAACGATATCTCTGCAGCCATAAAAGGAAAAGGTGTTGCTCCATTAAAAGAGAAGGTCAAAGCTAGAAATATTTTGTATGTTGATGGATTGAAGCATAATCTTCTGAGTGTCAGTCAGATGTGATATCAAGGAATAGAGGTAATATTTAGATCAAATGGATGTTGTGTTCATGACCTTGATACAGGTAAAACAGTGATCAAAGGAAGAAGGACTCCAAACAATCTATACATATTTGAAGAAGGACCACAACAATGCTATTTGAGCAAGGATGATGAACACTAGATATGGCATCGGAGGTTGGGGCATCTAAGCTTTTCACAAATAAGGAAAGCATGCAAATATCAAGTAGTTCGTGGTCTTCCAGATATCAAAATTCCAGACAACACTATATGCAAATCTTGTCAGTTTGGGAAGCAAACCAGAACTAACTTTCCAGAGAAGGAAGGATCAACCAGCATACCTCTTGAGATAGTCCATACAGATGTATGCGGTCCATTTAGGAAAAGGACACCTCGAGTAGAAGAATATTTGATATTATTCATTGAAGATTTCTCCAGGTTTGTCTGGTTAGGGCTTATGAAGCACAAAGATGAAGCATTCGAAAAATTCAAATCCTTCAAAGCCTTGGTTGAAAATGAATCAGGACACAAAATTAAGTGCCTCAGATCTGACAGAGGTGGGGAGTTTACCTCAAACGAATTTTTCGATTTCTGTGAAGAACATGGGATAAGAAGAGAATTCTCTACAGCTAGAACTCAGCAAAATGGGGTGGTGGAAAGAATGAACAGAACAATCCAACAAATGGCTCGTGCTATGCTTGATGAATCAGGTACTCCCGCAACTTTCTGGGGTGAAGCTGCACATGTTGCGGTTATTATTCTTAACAAAACAAATGTCTGAGTAAACATCACTCAAACACCTCATGAGCTCTGGAGTGGTGAGACTCCTTCGGTGAAGCATTTCAAAGTCTTTGGGAGCAAATGTTATATTAAGAATACTGATGAGCAACTTGGCAAACTTGAACCAAGAGCAGATGAAGGCATTCTTCTTGGTTATTCTCCACACAACAAAGCATACAAGTGCTACAATAAAAGACTTGGCAGAATTGTTGACAACATTGATGTAGTGGTTGATGAGAAGGGATATATTCATAGGCATGTTCATCATGAAGACATTGAAGAAGATGGAGGCTACCCTCAAAGGCAGAATGATGAAGAAGAAGAACCTCAAGAAGAAGAAGAACCTCAAGAAGAACCAGAGGAGTAGGCAAGAATAGAAGAGAAGACTCCATCCAGATATGTTCAAAAGAATCATCCAGAATATCAGATTATGGGGCAGAAAGAAGCAGGAGTACAAACAAGAAGAAGAATTGCAGAAGCTTCAAGCTATTTGGCATTACTCTCTTCCACTGAACCACAAAGTGTGAAAGAGGCATGCAAAGATGAATGCTGGGTCAAAGCAATTGATGAAGAACTTGAGCAGATCAAAAAGAACAACACTTGTGAATTGGTTCCTAGACCAAAAGATAAAAATGTCACAGGGACAAAATGGGTCTTCAAAAATAAATTGAATTAAAATGGAGAAGTAATTAGAAACAAGGCCAGACTTGTTTGTAAAGGGTATGCGCAGCAAGAAGGAATAGATTTTGAAGAGACCTTTGCTCCGGTTGCAAGACATGAGGCCATCCGAATGTTCCTTGCTCTCTCAAGCTTTCAAAAATTCAAGGTATTTCAAATGGACGTGAAATTAGCCTTTCTGAATGGAGACTTAGAAGAAGAAGTATATATTGAGCAGCCAGATGGTTTCATTCTTGCGAATGATCCAAACCTTGTATGCAAATTGAAAAAGGCTCTCTATGGTCTCAAACAAGCTCCAAGGGCTTGGTACTATCGATTGGACAAATATCTTTAGCAACAAGGCTTTTCAAAAGGATCAGTAGATAGCAATCTCTATATAAAAGTTGAAAATAACAAATTGCTAATACTTGTTGTTTATGTAGATGATATTATCTTTGGCAGCAATGAAGAGACTATGAGTCAAAACTTTGCCTTGGTTATGCAAAAAGAATTCGAAATGTCACTACTTGGAGAATTGACATACTTTCTTGGATTGCAAATCCAACAAAATGAAGGAGGCATCTTCTTGTCTCAAGCCAAGTACCTCAAACAAATTTTGAAGAAGTATGGCATGGAAGATTCAAAGCCAGTTTGTACACCCATGGTTACAGGATGCAGCCTCAGTGCAAATGATGAATCAGCAACAGTTCATCAACCAACTTATAGATCCATGATTGGGAGTTTGCTTTATTTGACAGGTACCCGACCAGACATCATGCATGCAGTCGGAATAGTTGGGAGATTTCAGGCAAATCCAAAGGAGACTCATCTTCAGGCAGTGAAGAGAATTTTCAAATATCTTCAAGGGACACAAAATTATGGATTATGGTATCCTAGAGATACAGATCTCACACTTAATGCTTATACAAATGCAGATTGGTCCGGAAGCGTGGATGACAGGAAGAGCACAAGTGGTGGTGCATTCTTTATGGGCTCCAGATTAGTATCTTGGTTCAAAAAGAAACAGAGTTCAATTTCCTTATCTACAGCTGAAGCAGAATATGTGGCTGTGGCATCTTGTTGCACACAACTTCTTTGGATGATGCAGACCTTGCAGGATTTTCAAATCACTTGCACTTCACCAGTCTCTATCTTATGTGATAATACAAGTGCAATCAGTATTTCAAAGAATCCAGTCATGCACTCAAAGACCAAGCACATACCAATCAAGTACCATTTTCTTCGGGAACAAGTGCTTGAGCAGAAGGTCAAGTTGGAGTATGTTCCTTCTAAGGAACAAGTTGCTGATATTCTCACAAAACCACTGCCCGGGGAAACTTTTGAATATCTCAGACAAAAGCTGGGAGTAGTTGATGCTTCATCCTGCTGTTGAAGCTTGTCTGTTCTACAGAAAAGTTGGTATACGCAAGTTACGTAAGGGATATCCACGTATATACGCAGAGTTATGCTGGGAAAGTCACGTGTATGATGTGCGCGTGTTGTAGAAATCATATCCGCATACATACGCTGTTTTATGGAGGAGAAGTCGCGTATATGGAGTTCTGAACAACAAGGGCAGACTCTGGTTGGAGAAGGTCTGAGATGGGTATGCCAGAATTCTTCAGGCACAGTTTCAGGGGGTGCAGCAGGCACAGGTTCAGGGGGAACAACTTAAAGTATCATAAAGCATCGTTGGCATTTAGATGCTTTTGGTTCTAGTACACAACTATTGTTGATTTCAGGAGAAGGATCTCAGAAGGAAATCTTGGTCGCTGATCTAAAAGATGTTTATCAGATGCTGCTTGTGACTTTCATAAGTCTTGGTCTAGATTTCTTGTCTCTATGTCATGTATCTCTTTTATCTCTTTTATGGTGTCAAGGTCATGTAACGGCCTATGTTGGTTTTCCCACTATGACTGGGATGAATGATGTAATTGGTTGTTATATGTAACTTTCTAATGTATCCCCTCTTGGAGTATGGATGTATGTATTGAGTCTTTTGGTGATAAGAAGGTCTTGCTTCTTTTGAAGAACATCTTTTGCAGATATTGCCTACAGTCGGGGGGAGCATGTTTCAGCACAACCAAGCAGAGATATCAGCATGTACTCAGGGGGAGCACAACCCTTTGCCCTTGATGACAAAGGGGGAGAATGGTTCTAAGGATCTTGGGGTTGCCATCAAGTCCAAAGGGGGATATTGTTGGCATTATGAGACAAGTGTTGGCCTTGATGGCAAATCACACTGATGACAAATCATAGTGCAGAAGGATAGCAACAAGGAATTGATGATCAGACTACAACTATGAAGAGAAAATATATACACGCTGGTTCACTATATACCAAGTTGCGTATACAAGCAGGTTCACTATATAGCAAGTCACGTATACGCAGGTTCGCTATATACCAAGTCGCGTGTACACGCAGGTTGGCTTCAGTAAAAGAGCGTGTATGTGGAAAACTCATCTTTGGTTCGTGGCGGTTATTCCTTGGAAGTTGTGCCTATGGTTTTGGACCATGGTGTCTCGACGGGCGTGTTGATCCCTAGTTTTTAAGTTGATGGTATTGGATTTCTATTGTTTTGGCCCTTGGTATTGAGCAAGGCCTAAGGCTATATAAGGAAAAGAATATCATTAGGCAAAGACAATTGAAAAGTCTTGAATATCTGAAAAAGAAAGAGATCTTGTATGCAGGTTCTGGGTTGCTTGATCTAAGCTAAGGAGAGATCACACCGGTTGATGGAAGACTAGATCTAAGGACAGATCGAGATCTAATGGTTTGAAATGCACTATTATGATTATGCATATTTTGAGATCTGCATACTGACACAATGTTATGTTCTGGGTCTAACTGATGTCTGGTACAGCTGCAAGCCAAGAGAAATTTATTTTTAGATTTCTACGCAGGTTGTCTTTGGTAAAAGCGCGTGTATACGCGGGTTTCTCTCATTGAAGTAGCGTATATCTTTTGAAGTTTGATTTTTGGGGTTGAAGTTGGGTCTGACTGCTATTGCAGAGTTCTGTAGTCTGCTCTGTGTTCTGGTGACTCGTGTTGACAGGGTTTTCAGTGGTTCAGTGATTCAAAGATTTATGATGCTAGTATTGGTTGTTTCGTGCTTCAATGATCTGTTATGAAAGTTGAATGGATTGTGGTCTTCAGATTGTAATGTTGTGCTTCAGGAATATCCAGTCTGAAAATGTATGAAAAGTGGTACCTGAAGGAAAGAAGATTGTAGGCCAGCACCTACGTACTAGTATCTTAGCGAGTACAAGAGCAAAGGGGGTTGGATCTCCCTTCCAAGGAAGTTTGGAGAAAGAGAGAAGGTTGAAGCCTTCAGCAGGTTGTAGCCTGCGTACTGGTATAAGGCTGCACCAGTACAAAAGATTGTAAACTGAAGTTTCATATTAAAGAAAGATAGAGACGACTTGCAGCAGGTGGTTTTCACCCACATTGGGTTTCCACCTTATATCATGGTGTTCATGTGTGTGTTTTCTGTGTGATGATCTGTTCTGTTATACTGCACCTGTCTTACTATTATGGTTAATAATGTCCTGATGCATTTACTGAAGATAAGCTACTGAATCATAAGTTTTCTTGTTATACGCTGGTTTCTTTAGACACAGTAGCGTGTACACGTTGTTTCACTTAACTGAAGTAGCATATATGTTTCTGAGCATAAAATGAAAAAGTTTTTCTAATAATACTGATTCACCCCCCCCCCCTCTCAGTATTATTTCCAACACTATAAGGGTTACACCACAACAATTGGAAGAAAAAAGAGAAAAAGGGATTTGTAACAATTGTGATAGAAAATGCACTAAAGGTCATAAGTGTGCTGAGAAGAAATTATTTTACATATAATATGAAGAGGAGGAAGAAAAGGATCAAGAAACATCAAAAGAAGAGGATATACGCCAAGACCCCACCCCAGAGAAAGAAGAAATGAATCAGACCATATCTTGTAAAGCATTGGCAAGAATTACCACTCCTCAAACTCTCAATATAGAAGGACATATCAAGAAGAAAATGGTGGAAGAAGTGAAATATTACATCGAGAAAGAAGAAATGAGTCCAACCATATCTTGTAATTCATTGGTCGAAATTACCACTCCTCAAACTATCAAGATAGAAGGACATATCAAGAAGAAAAATGTTCAAGAAGTGAAAGATCGCATCAAGCATCAAGAAATGAATCCGACCATATCTTGTAAAGGATTGGAAGAAATTACCACTCCTTAAACTCTAGAGATATAAGGAAATATCAAGAAGAAAAAAGTTCAAGCAGAGAAATATCACATCAAGAATCAACAACAAGTTCTCCAACTTTTTAAGGATAACGACACTTTGGCACAAAATCGAACGAAACAACAGGTAGATCAACATCGTAGTGAAATTTTTTTTAATTTAGGTGATTGGGTATTTTTACTGCTACATCTCAGGCAAGCTATTTATGAGAAGGAAATGTTGGCAATACTACATGCACTTAAAAAACGGCGACCTTACCGAATGGGAAGACTCTTCAAGGATGAGGATGTGGAAGCATTATTTTGTGTTATTTCTACAATCCAACTAGATTGGATAAACGAGGAAAAGGATGAATGGAAGAAGGATGAAGAAGTATGGCCATTTATTCAAAAGTTGCAAAAGATCCCAATTCAAACAATATTGCTAGAAATTGAAGAGGAAGGAAAAATCATATTGGAACCTTGAGTAGTCACAGAAACAAGAACTCGATAGCTACGAAATCGATCAATTTCAGAGTATCTCATCAAGTGGAAGAAATTACCCACTGAAAATTCCACATGGGAGGACAAGAATGTTATACAGAAGCATCAAGAACTACTCGAGCATTGATGACAACGCTTTTTGAAGGAGAGGGGAATGTTAGGCCCCTATACTACTAGTGTAACCCCTTATTGTTATTAGTACAACCCACTTATTACATTTATGTACCCATGTAGTGCCCATATTGTTACTACTATGCTCCATAGAAGCCCGCTACTGTTATTATTGTGCCCTTATATTATTATTGTTATGTCGGCTCTGATTATGTTATGACACCTTAGACTCCTATATATAGGAAGGAGGTATTTTCATTTGTATCATCCAATAATTGCTCATTTATGTAATGTAAAGGAGGTTGCCCCCTCAAAGAGGTTGAATTCTAAGTCGTTGATCTATCTTTTCTATATTTTCTTGAGCTGGTTTCATAACACACGAGAACACAGAACATACAACAGAACTCTGCAACAATAATTAGATCCAAGTGCAACTTCAAATATCATATCTTATAATGTATGCGCTACTATGAAGAACCAAAATAGCGTACATATGTGCTTTTACCAAAGCCAACCCACGTACAGATCTGCAAATACTTATTCATAACTTTGCAGTTGTTCCAGACATGAGTCATACCCAGATCGTAACATTCATACAATAAAGCATGCGTCAATAATTCAGATTTAGTCTATCCATAATCAAACCATATAATGATAAACATTCCAAGCCTTAAGATCCTGATCCATTGTTCATCATCATCCAGATGAGTGAATCCTTGATTCAGATCAAGCACAACATCACAAACCCATAACCAACATACTAGATCTCACATTTTATTAGATATTCATCACTTGCACACCTACCCTTGTCCTAATGATCTTCTCTTGCACACCTACCTTTGAGTGAGTTTCCATCAAGGACAACACTTGTATCATAATGCCAACAGTTTCATAACCAAACTTAAGGAAGGTGTCTATAGTTGATGCATATGGATGGTAGGAAAACCACTCCTATGCAATAAATTCACATGAGCATGCTTTCATATGGGAAATTATTATGTTATTAGGTTACTAACTTTAGGTAGTGATATCTAGTGACTACGTTACACTAATATTTTTTTATCGTAGTACAAGTTTTTATAGAATTTTTATAGTTGAACATTAATTTTGATTATTTTTAAGGGTGATGTAGGCCCACCACCACCACCAGGGCTACAAATCCCGAGGCCATTTTTTAGCATCTTCCCCCTCTTTTTCTTGTCAATGGCAGCCTTATACTCCTCGCTTATTATGGGGTAATATTTCATGTTCTCTTTTAAGCCACTAATTTATCGAGAAACCAATTTGTTTAAGCTCGAAAACAAGAGACATGATGACATTCAAAACCCAATATTTTTAATGTTGCTAAGGGTCAAGAAAACATTTTAAAATCTTGAAAACTAGAAAACGTTTAAGGGGTATGACTCAAACTCATGATCCTTTAGGGAAAGAGAGGGGAAATTAAGGAGAACATTAGTTGTTTATGATTTTATACCATGATCCGGGATCCTGAAGCTATTTCTACTTGAATTAAATGGTTGGGAATAGTGCTTTTATTAAACTTCTTGAATGAGATGTGCTTAAATATTACTACGATGGCGAGTGGAGAGCATCTTCTTTAGGGAAATTGGTGGGCATTATCAGTAATATGACTAGGAAGACACAATATAGGGTTCAAGGTTCGTCTTTTCACATTTTAATGGTTTTTTATATTGTTTTGGGCTTAGGCGGGGAGGATTTTGTGGTTTTAGTGTTTTTAAGCAATGGATTGATATTTTTTTTGGGAGATTTAGAAAGATGTCAACTAGTGTGTAAATGAACTTGTTTTGTGAGTTAGGATGTGGAAAATGTTCCTTTTTTCAACTCAAAAATGTACGAGGAGGAGATTTTCTGCAGGGTAAATGAAAAATGTGTTGTACGCTATATTTCAAAGGACATTCTTGGTATTTTTATGTTCTAATTGAAAACTTTATCAGTCTACCTGCCTATTTGAAGAATTTCTTTCCTCACTCAATTTATGTTATAAATGTGCCTGCAACAATCTTATATTCAAACATTTTGTATTCAAAAATATGATGCGTCATATCTTTACCTAATAGTCAAATCTTTCTATGTTTTCTCATGCTAGCGGGATGACCAGGAGATGGATGACTGGTATGCACAACTGACATTAGTTCATGATTCTGTGCTAATATTTGGTCAATAGGTACTAGACATATGGAAATATTATAACTAGTTCGTTCTTTTGCAATGTATGTTTAATATCTTAACAATTATTTGTAGAGATGTTTTAAATTTAAGTTGATGCGTACAATATGAAGTTTCTATTAATTATTAAATGAGTTTCAAAAAGCCTAAACTCAAATGTGAAAAATTTTATTCTGGCTTTTTGTTCAAAATTGTAAATTTCATGATAGTCATCATTGTTAAATTTTTTTATTGAAGATGTTGTATTGATCCAATATATCTTTCTGTAGAATAAGGAGAAATGCATGGAGAAAGAACTGGCAGTACCTTTTGTTGGGTCGTTAATATGCCATTATTATTATCACTCTTGAACACTTATTCCACCCATTTCTATTATTCTTCATCATGTTATTTATTATAATTTATCATTTAAATCCATTTTATAAATGATTTATGCTCTCATGGATGAATATTATTTATTCTCTTTTATTTCTAATAAATTGATGATTATGCATGATTTTATCAATGATAGTTTTAATAAATCAGTTGTAACATTATTCACCATTTTTAGCCTCCAAGATAATTTCCAGATTGAAGATTTGATAATTAAAAGTGCCAACTCAGAAATTCGCTGGAATAAGAAGTGGCGGTTTTACGGTTGCGATTCTGAGCAAATGGAGAAGAATCTGGAAAATCTGGAACATGGGTTTTGTCCAGAACGGGCCCAGTTATCTTCATTAAGAATAGTTTTCCCAAATTTGGCTTGTACAGGGAGAAACGCAGGGTTCTTTGAGCACGATTTTCTCAGATTTGCAGTTGCGGGCGCCCTCCAAACTTTAGCTGTAAACCCAAATCCGTCTTGCTTTTGTTGAAGAGATAAGAGGGAATATATTTTCTTGTTGATCATCTGGTTAGAATCAACCTAAATTCGTAAAAAAAATAATGTTGTAATTATCTATGCTCTCTGATCTTTCTCTATTTAAATGAGAGCAAAGATCAGAGAGGGGGAGACTTCAGGGGGATTCAAATGATGGAATTAAGGATGAATTAGAGCTTCAGAATTGAGGATGGCAGAGAGAATGGATAATGGCTGAGAGATTGAGAGATTTCTTGTTGTAATCCACTGTAACTCTGCTTTGATATTTTAATATAAATCCAGTTGCCATTTCATCTTTGATCCTGAAGTAACCCAGCGGCATCCGCTGGTGGCTAAGGGCCCAGCCTCCGGTGGAGTACGCTGCTGCTGTATTATATCTTTATGCTTCATATGTGGTTTTCTTTCTTTCTTTTACTTTATTCAGTAATCTGATGCACCTTACTGTTTTACATATCAATGCTGTTACATATATTTGATCGGATACTATTGTTATTTTCAACAGGAATGCTATGTTATCATTTTAACCTTGTATCACATTTCTATTCCTTTTGATAATCGATATAACATTACTGTTCCTTACAGATTGACATTTGATTACAGATTAACCGCGCTGTATGTTCCTAAATCGGTACAACTGTGTGATGTATTATTAATTTGTGACTGCCATTTATTCGGGATTGCTGTTCCGTTACAATTGTTGTTACTCTATAACTGTGATTCATGCATATTGTATCGAAGCTCAGATTACCGTCCCTTTTAATGATAAGTGTGTTGCGTGCTTGATTTGGATTGTTGTACATTCATATTCAGTTGCTATTCCATTTCTGAATTGTTGTTTCATTTCTATTGCTATTCTATTTCCTTTTGCTATTTCATTTTACTTTCTGCCATTCCATTTACTTGCATTTATTGTTTTAGTGTGAGAGAAGGTCTAAAGCTGTAGTGAGTCAGCAAGTCGCTGCTTAGCTCCCAGATCTTTGGTCCATGCTCTAATTTCCTTTCCATTTACTTGCATTTACTGTTTTAGTGTGGGAGGACGATCAAGGCTGTCGTGAGACATAGCAGACGCTATTATGCTCCCAGATCCATGATCCATACTCTAATTCCTTTTCCTTCATCAATTTCTAGAGGAATGATTTATTGCTACTGCATCCTCGATTGGTGGTTATTTGAATGAATGATTTAGTTTCTTGCTGTTCAAATTAGATTTTGTTTCCATCTTTCATTTACTTTTGCATTTTAAGCACTATACTACAAAACATTACTCTTGAGTAAATAGCCGCCTCAGACTGAGTACACTCTTGAAATAAAAAGTCGTCCCTGGGTTGATAATTAATGTGAGGTAATTAGGAGTTCACAAGACACCTTTTTATCGCCCCACATTTTGGCCCCGTTGCCGGGGAGAGTGTAGCTATTTCTAAAGACTAGTGTGAATCTGATGAGTGTCTGTTAGGGAAGAGTAAAACGGAAGGTAAGAACCTGCGTACGGAGCATGTAAAAGCCCTGCTCCACTGTCCGCTTTCCTAACAGATTTGCTCTTGCTTTATTGTGTAGAAGTAGATGTTTGAATTTTTGTGAATGACTAGGAAAAAAATAGAAATTTTGAAAAATAAATCACATAATTTCACTCAAGTGGTGATGTAAGCACCACCCATTTCACTAACTAATTGACAGGAATATTGGAAGAAGGAGCTTCGAAGGAACACATGAAGGACATCTTCTGTTATGGTAAGAAACTGCCCAACATTTTTTTGAATTTCCTACTCAACTAATTCCACACCTTCACCGAAATAAACCAGTACAACATGCTTACAGTGTTGAACTGCCAAATTTACTCACCCTTCCCACCCATTCTATCTCACATGCGCTATCAAAGAAAATTGACAATGAGATTCAGAATGTTTTAAATTCAAAAATTGTAGAAGCTATGGAAAAAATGAGGTTTCTTGTAGGTTACGCCAACAAACCATTTTAAAAGCTCAAGAACTTCATGGTATGATGCGAAATCAAGAAAGTAACGGATATATTGAAGATTGATTTCACTCCATCACGAGTTTGCATCATCACTCCATACTTCAAAATTTTTGAAACCATCTTTTCAAGGGAAGTTGGCTTCTCATACCCTAATTTTTATCAACATGCATTTTTCGAATTTGGGTATGTGCATGGTTCCACTGGAAATACTCTTATACATAAACATATTCAATTCTCAAAGAAGAGTAGGATAGTGGAGAAAATAAATTAAATAAATAAATAAAACAAACACATTTTTATTTTTATTTTTGTAAAACTAGTTGTTTCTTTTGTTGCAACACACTATTGAAATCAACATTGGTGATAAATATTTCAATCTATTTGTGTATGTAGATGAATCATAATAGAAATAATAATTTCTACAAACACTCATTTTCATTTTTATCACCAATTTGAAAAAATGCTTGAATATCATTTTTTTGGCTTGCGGGCTTGATGAACTTTCGGGAAAAACAGTCGGGACAGTCATGTTTTGAGGGACCAAAAGTGAATATTTTTAAAACCTGTTTCTACCCTAGGTAGCCCTTCATGTCTACTTTCTAACCCCATTTGAACCACTCAATTTGGATTTGAAACGAAAAAGTTAGAACCAAAACATTGACCGGTTATCTAGCGGGCAGCTCAGGAACAGAGTTGGGACAGTCCGTTTTTGGAGGCCTAAATGAATGAATTTTTAAAACCTGTTTCTATGGTAGATTCCCCTATGAATCTAGTTTACAATGCAATTGGAATCACTCATTTTCGATATCGTATGGGGAAGTTATGATCAAAATACTGACTGTCTATCGTAAATCAACACCCTTAAAACTATGTCTTTCCGGTTGTTCCTTAAAGTATTTGACCTGTCAATTCTTCTTGTCTTCAAAACCTGTTTCTATTGGAGATAAATAAATGAATCTACTTTCATTTCCAATTTGAATCATTCGAATCCGACATCAAACGAAAACGTTATGCTTGAAATATCAACTGTTGGTCTAAGCCGGGTAATCGAAAATGACTCTATTATGCAGGTTGTTCTAAACAAATTTGACATATCATATGATTGAATTTTTAAAACCTGTTTCTACCAGAGATAAACCTTTGATTTAGCTCTCATTTGGCTTTGGAATCACTGGATTTTGACGAAAAACAAAAAAGTTGTGATTAAAACACTACGGGCTAGCATGATTGGCCATTGCTCTCCCACAAGTGACAGATAAATTTTACTTTGTTATTTTCTCAATGGATTTGTTATACGGAGTAACTACTTGTTGTTTTTTGCATAATTATTGGATTAGGGGAGCCTGATCACCTCTCTTTCTCCATGATTGAATGTTTTATTGCAGGTAGACACTCGTTTTTTGCAGGTCCTGGGAAAATAAAGAAGGTCAATTTATGGACGAGTGATTTTTCAAAGAAATTTTTATAAAACAAAGGAATTTTATCCAAATCATTACCCAACGGATTCATAATAGAACAAATGAAGAATTGATTTCAATTTCAAGATTCATGTCTTGTCACTGCTGCCAAAACATTTTTCAAAAAAAATCATTTTTTTTACATAATATCATAGCTGTTGTAACTCAATTTACATATTGTTTTTTTTAAATATAATAAAAAGTTGTTTCTTTTCTAATTTCTTTTATATTTTGTGTTTCAGGTGTTGCTTCATTCAACAGCATCAATGCAGTGAACAACTAATTCATTCTTTGCGTGTTTGTATTTTATGGTTGTGTATTTTGCTGTTCCTTTTCTAAAGGAACAACATTTGTGTGCATTTTTGTCATTCTTGCTGTTCCTTTTTCAAAGGGACATCATTTTTGTTTTGCTATTTATTTTCTAAAGGAATAGCACTTTTTGGTTCAACCATTCATTTTGCTGTTCCTTTCTCATAATTCATTTTGTTGTTCCTTTTCGAAATGGAACAACTGCTGTTCCTTTTCGAAATGAAACAACACTGTTGCATTTTCACGTTTTGCTGTTCCTTTTCGAAATGGAACAACACTTTTTAATTTTCACTTTTTGCTGTTCCTTTTCGAAATGGAACAACACTTTTTCATTTTCACTTTTTGCTGTTCCTTTTCGAAATGGAACAGCGCTTTTTCACTTTCACTTTTTGCTGTTCCTTTTCGAAATGGAACAACACTTTTTCACTTTCACATTTTGTTGTTCCTTTTCGAAATGGAACAGCTGCTGTTGCTTTTCGAAATGGAACAACACTGTTGCTTTTTCACATTTTGTTGTTCCTTTTCGAAATGGAACAACACTGTTGCTTTTTCACGTTTTGTTGTTCCTTTTTGAAATGGAACAACACTTTTTCACTTTCACTTTTTGTTGTTCCTTTTCGAAATGGAACAACACTTTTGCACTTTCACATTTTGCTGTTCCTTTTTGAAATGGAACAACATTTTTGCACTTTCACATTTTGCTGTTCCTTTTCGAAATGGAACAGCACTTTTGCACTTTCACATTTTGCTGTTCCTTTTCGAAATGGAATAGCACTTTTGCATTTTCACGTTTTGCTGTTCCTTTTCGAAATGGAACATCACTTTTTCATTTTCACTTTTTGCTGTTCCTTTTCGAAATGGAACAACATTTTTTCACTTTCACTTTTTGTTGTTCCTTTTCGAAATGGAACAGGACTTTTTCACTTTCACATTTTGCTGTTCCTTTTCGAAATGGAACAACTGCTGTTCCTTTTCGAAATGGAACAACACTGTTGCATTTTCACGTTTTGTTGTTCCTTTTCGAAATGGAACAACACTTTTTCACTTTCACTTTTTGCTATTCCTTTTCGAAATGGAACAACACCTTTTCACTTTCACTTTTTGCTGTTCCTTTTCGAAATGGAACAACACTTTTTCACTTTCACATTTTGCTGTTCCTTTTGGAAATGGAAAAACACTTTTGCACTTTCACGTTTTGCTGTTCCTTTTCGAAATGGAACAACACTTTTGCACTTTCACGTTTTGCTGTTCCTTTTCGAAATGGCACAGCACTTTTGCACTTTCACGTTTTGCTGTTCCTTTTCGAAATGGAACAGCACTTCTACACTTTCACGTTTTGCTGTTCCTTTTCGAAATGGAACAGCATTTGCATTTTCACATTTTTTGTGTGTATTTTTGCTTTTTGGTGTGCATTTCCTTTGTTGTTCCCTACAAGGAATAACATTTTTTGAGTGTTTTTGCTGTTCATTCAAAAAAGCAACACTTTGGGGGTATTTTTGAGAGAAACCCTTTTCTTCCTCTTGTGATATTATTCCTAATTCCTCTAAACCACATTTTACCGATTCCCTTTTATGGCATGAAGAACACTACTTTTATCAGGACGAAAATTATGGATTCTATTGAAGCGAGTTAATATCATTCACATTATGATATTTAACAGGACAGCTCCTTGATGATTGATTTTTTTCAAAAGGGACACAATTATTTATATATTACTTTACTGCATTGTTTTCTGTTGTACATGATACTGATTGATCATCTTAATATCATGCTGGTTCCACCCTTCCTGGTTATAATCTTCTCTGTCTGTAATAAATGAGATTATGGGTATTTTTTTTATATATTGACATGTTCAACTTCTTCTGCCATCCTGCTCTTAAGGAGTACTGAGTCTCCCTCTTTTTATCATAAAAATGTGTAATAACAACAAAATTTTGTTCGCAGATGGAGGATAGGGGGTCTCATTACGAGCCAGCCTACCATGTTCATAAGGTTGTAACAAAGTGACATTCCCATTATGGCCACCACACCAGGGTTATGATCCATTGGATAGCCAAATTATCCTTGGAACAAGAGGTCTCATCACGAGCCGGCCTGATAACTTTTGCTATCTCCTAGTGAATGGCAGTGTGGCTATCTGGTTACCACGCCAGCACACTGATCTCTTCTGTAGAACAACACTAAAACTCTCCATTTATAAATTGAGGATCCTGGCTCATA
This sequence comes from Pinus tabuliformis, assembly GCA_031772625.1. Taxonomy (NCBI): domain Eukaryota; kingdom Viridiplantae; phylum Streptophyta; class Pinopsida; order Pinales; family Pinaceae; genus Pinus; species Pinus tabuliformis. The sequence goes on along the minus strand of CM062807.1, from coordinate 1,071,342,451 downwards.
TGGGTTAAAATGCAACCCTGCCGAGGCTATGAACGCCTGCTGGCAGCAGCGGCTCTGCTTATGGTATTGAAGTTATATCTTTTCGTCAATTATTGTTATAATACCCTTTTCTTATTTTCTTTTTATCAGAGACGTTATTTCCTTAACTTTTTCCCTGTTTGAACCTTTATGCATGAGCAATTGTTTTATCATCAATCACATCATTTTCAGCTAGAATACCGTCAGTAAAGCATCTTTTTAGCATATTGTTGTCCTTTCTCTCTTTTCATAACATATCATCAATCCAAAGCGTCCTATCTCTTATTCATAACTATCTTTACACACTTTGCTCTCAATATAACCATAATTTTCACCGTCCTATCATTAATAAGTGTACTATGCTTCCCTTACTAATATATTGTTCATTCCATTGCCTTGTCGTTAGCACCACCCCTTTCATATGCTTGATGGTTATGGAACCCATTTTCCAATTGGAGGGGGGAATGTATTCATTATGGGATTGCATGCGATATGCTTACTGCACTTTGCCATACCTTGTTGATTTGACAACATATTAGTATTGCATGTATACATAAGTTTTTCTAATTGCAACTTTGCATGCATCTTATCTGTTGCTATTCAACGCTAACACTATGGATTCAAGCACAGTGTATGCACAATAGTGCTTTGTTTACAGGAGAACAACAAGTATGAGCAAAATTCTATTCGTAGCATGACCACATTATTGCACTTTATTGTCGAGGCTCGCGAACGTGAACAATTCTTTAGACATGATGTGCTTCCCTGGATTCCACCTTTTACATCACTTTCAGCACCAACCCTGTCTGCATCAGCTTCAACAACTGTCAATACATATATGTCATTCCACACTTTTGGAGGTAAAACTTGAGGTAAAATTGCATAGTTTTCTAATTTATTATAAATTCAGGAGAATCTCATGAAAATCCATTTTGAGCATTACTTGTCATCCTTCCTTCCACATCTTTACCACTTCCCATTTTTCAGCAGCATGTCATTTTCGAGTGTGGGGGAGTGTTCCTTTCATTCCTTTCTTTCTTATCATCACACCATTCATATTCTTTATCATCCATTGCTATTCTTATTCACTCTCAACACCTCCCTTATTCCATGTTGTTTTACACCAAACATAGAATTCAACAGCTGGTAGCAACCACCTCTATTTGTTTTCTAGCATCGCATGAGGACATGCTAATGTTTTAGCGAGGGGGAGGAATTGCTATGCATGATGGATGTTTTCTACTTTCTTCCTTATTTAAGGCATACAATTTCATTTTCACATAGTGGAGAAATTGATTTCCACATATTTTTTTAACACTATGAACTCCATTCTTGTGATCTCTAGGAAACACACACATACTATTAAAATACACATACCTAGATAATTTCAATATAAATTGGTTCATAAAATTTTTGGAAATCATGCACTCTCACTTAAAGCCATTTTGTTTATATCCCATGATCCATGCATCAAAACGATCTGATTTTTGGATCATAGAAGCCTTCATATATTACAAATCTACTTGCAACATTTCAACAAAATCTGGGTTGTAGTTTTTTGGAAAATGGTTAATGAAGTTCGCTGTTATCTATGTCATATTTTGCTGCAACTTCATACATATAGTTGAATGTCAATGTAAAAATTGTTATGCCTTCATCAAGATTACTAAAAGTGAATATTTATTAATTAAGGAAGAATTCATTTGTTCTATCCATTTCATGAGTTGAGAGGAACATATTTTTTTTTATTGCTTGGTTAACACATGGTTTTTGTCTTTGGGTTGCATGAGGATATGCAATATATTCAGTTTTCGTTGCATGAGGACATGCAACATATTGAGTGTGGGGGTGTGTTGGGTCGTTAATATTCCATTATTATTATCACTCTTGAACACTTATTCCACCCATTTCTATTATTCTTCATCATGTTATTTATTATAATTTATCATTTAAATCCATTTTATAAATGATTTATGCTCTCATGGATGAATATTATTTATTCTCTTTTATTTCTAATAAATTGATGATTATGCATGATTTTATCAATGATAGTTTTAATAAATCAGTTGTAACATTACTCACCATTTTTAGCCTCCAAGATAATTTCCAGATTGAAGATTTGATAATTAAAAGTGCCAACTCAGAAATTCGCTGGAATAAGAAGTGACGGTTTTACGGTTGAGATTCTGAGCAAATGGAGAAGAATCTGGAAAATCCGGAACATGGGTTTTGTCCAGAACGGGCCCAATTATCTTCGTGAAGAACAGTTTGCCCAAATTCGGCTTGTACAGGGAGAAAAGCAGGGTTCTTTGAGCACGATTTTCTCAGATTTGTAGTTGCGGCCGCCCTCCAAACTTTAGCTGTAAACCCAAATCCGTCTTGCTTTTGTTGAAGAGATAAGAGGGAATATATTTTCTTGTTGATCATCTGGTTAGAATCAACCTAAATTTGTAAAACAAATCATGTTGTAATTATCTATGCTCTCCGATCTTTCTCTATTTAAATGAGAGCAAAGATCAGAGAGGGGGAGACTTCAGGGGGATTCAAATGATGGAATTAAGGATGAATTAGAGCTTCAGAATTGAGGATGGCAGAGAAAATGGATAATGGCTGAGAGATTGAGAGATTTCTTGTTGTAATCCACTGTAACTCTGCTTTGATATTTTAATATAAATCCAGTTGCCATTTCATCTCTGATCCTGAAGTAACCCAGCGGCATCCGATGGTGGCTAAGGGCCCAGCCTCCGGTGGAGTACGCTGCTGCTGTATTATATATTTATGCTTCATGTGTGGTTTGCTTTCTTTCTTTTACTTTATTCAGTAATCTGATGCACCTTACTGTTTTACATATCAATGTTGTTACATATATTTGATCGGATACTATTGTTATTTTCAACAGGAATGCTATGTTATCATTTTAACCTTGTATCACATTTCTATTCCTTTTGATAATCGATATAACATTGTTGTTCTTTACAGATTGACATTTGATTACAGATTAACCACGCTGTATGTTCCTAAATCGGTACAACTGTGTGATGTATTATTAATTTGTGACTGCCATTTATTCGGGATTGTTGTTTCGTTACAATTGTTGTTACTCTATAACTGTGATTCATGCATATTGTATTGAAGCTCAGATTACCGTCCCTTTTAATGATAAGTGTGTTGCGTGCTTGATTTGGATTGTTGTACATTCATATTCAGTTGCTATTCCATTTCTGAATTGTTGTTTCATTTCTATTGCTGTTCTATTTCCTTTTGCTATTTCATTTTACTTTCTGCCATTCCATTTACTTGCATTTACTGTTTTAGTTTGAGAGAAGGTCTAAAGCTGTAGTGAGTCAGCAAGTCGCTGCTTAGCTCCCAGATCTTTGGTCCATGCTCTAATTTCCTTTCCATTTACTTGCATTTACTGTTTTAGTGTGGGAGGAGGATCAAGGCTGTCGTGAGATACAACAGACGCTATTATGCTCCTAGATCCATGATCCATACTCTAATTCATTTTCCTTCATCAATTTCTAGAGGAATGAGTTATTGCTACTGCATCCTCGATTGGTGGTTATTTGAATGAATGATTTAGTTTCTTGTTGTTCAAATTAGATTTTGTTTCCAGCTTTCATTTACTTTTTCATTTTAAGCACTATACTATAAAACATTACTCTTGAGTAAATAGCCGCCTCAGACTGAGTACACTCTTGAAATAAAAAGTCGTCCCTGGGTTGATAATTAATGTGAGGTAATTAGGAGTTCACAAGACACCTTTTTATCGCCCCACACCTTCATCCAACACTCCTCATATGTTCTGCAAGATGATAACAACTTCTGATACAATTACCCATGGTGGATTTTTAGTTCCTTCAAGGGCTACAGAGGACTACTTTTCACAAAAGTAGAGATATTGAAATATTACATGCCGTAGAAAATTTTAGTCTTTTATTTATGCTTGATAGATTACTCATATGATTGGTGCAACTTTTATTTCATCCTCTTGATGGTTAATTGAGGGTTGTGCTTGAACAAGCTCTAAATTCAAATATCTTTTTAACCTAAGGGGAACATTTTGTTGCTTGACATTGGACTTTTGTAATGAGCTATCTAATTGGAAATTTATCTAGGATTGTATTGTCTTCATTCTTTAAAAATAAATTATATCCATTTTTCAACTTTCTATTTCTTATTATATTATAAACAAGGAACTAAATACACAAATAAAAATACCTTTTCCCCCTTTTGGGTTAAAATATTGATGTTTCCTTTACCCATGACTAACACCTTGTTGTTAGTCCCTAATGTGAGTTCTAATTTTACACTCTTATCCAAATTAGAAAACATTTCTATGTTCTGTGACATTTGATTACTACAACCATAATCTAAAACCCACATATCCTTTTGATTTTATTATACTACATTACAAGCTAAGGACATGTTATCATGGTTTTTGGTTTTCTCTTGTAAATTTTTCATTTGGTTTGCTAAGATCGTATTTTTTATTTCTATATTAACTTCAATAATGCCCATACTTTTTACAATACTTACATTGAATTTGAAACTCGTCATACCCTTGACTTCATGCTTGATTTTGACATGGATTTTGGTTTGGATTTGGAGTTCTCCTTCTTCCACTTCAATTTGAGGCGCTGCTTCTTCTGCTTATATATAAACTTCTTCGTTTACCTGTAGGATTTGATCTTCCTCTTCCTCTACCATAACCAATTGAGACTTTTGGCTTGAAAGCACGTTCCAATGAATATTTCACACATATGTCCATGAGAAATGAAGGATTCATGGAGCTCATTCACTCAAAAATATGAGATTCTTTATACTCTCTATGGTCACAACAATAAATTCAAACTTTGTTGGTAAACTTCTTAGAATCTTCTAAAGCATTTTCCTTTCTTCAAGTGTCTCACCATGAGATCTTATTTGACATACAAATCAAATAATTTGAGTAAGAAAAGAATCTACTATCTCAAACTCCTCCAGATAAATTGTTTTAAATCACTTCTTAGTACTTGTAACTTTGTTGTTTCCAACATTTTCATGGCTTGATATGTAAGAATGTCTCATGTTTTTTTTTTGTTGTTGTATTACGTGGAAGAACACTCTCACGCACTACTTGGAATATGTAGAAATTGGCTTTGAAGTCCATCTTTATATAATCTATTAACAATTTTTTGTTGTGTCACTGAATATGTTGTTGCATTAGCTGGCTCTTGGAACCCATTATTTACAATATCCCACATATCTTGAGAACAAAACAATGTCTTCATTTGATTCCCCAATAATCAAAGCAATTTGTCAACTTATCAAGAGTATGTTTGAAGCTGCCATTTCTTAGCCATATAAACCTTGAACCTTAACTCTAATACGAGGTGAAAAAGAGACACTTCTTTACTCTAATACTATGTGAAAAAGGAGACATAGAAAAAATCTTTATAAAAAACAAAAATGTTGCTCCATTTAAATACCTCAAAGGCCCTTCTTTTAGGTATTGTGTTGTTGTTGTTTTATTTATTTTTAATCATAGAAAGAACCATGTCAACTCTATCTTCACTCATGTAGATCTGTGTTTACTCACACAAAAAGACATCATTGAGCTGATAGGCTCATTCTACAACCTAGTATTAGGGGATACCCAATATGAGGGGGTTGTTTAAGTATGTCTCCCCACCCATATACTTTAAAATAAAATTAAAAACTAAAAATTATTTTCTAAATTGAAAAACAATGTGCATTATAATAATAATAAAAAAAATGTGTTGTAAAGCAATTAAAAATTAAAAAATGTCTGAGTAAGATGTTTAAACCTTATACTTTTCAAAAATATTTAAATAAACTCTTTGAAAATCTAGGTTAGCTAATTTATGTCCATATGAAGTTCTTATATATATATATATCAAAAAATTTATTTTAATATTGTATAAAAGATATTCGGGTTATCATAAAATATTTTAATATGAATTAATATTGACATATAACTAAAAATATATTATTTTTAAAATGTGTCTTTGTATATGTTATTTAAAATATTTTAAAGCCCCATAAAAGTAGGTTTTATAGTTAAAACATTTATTTGGTCCTATATATGCTCTATTTAACATTCAAAAATAGAATTTATTAAACAATGAAAATTAACACATTGTATTTTGCATTGTAAATAAGTTTGCATGTGAAGAAATTTGATTCCTCTCAGCTAATGTTAGATTAGTATTTCATATATATCTATATATCGAAAAAAAATACAAGTTTTTATGGTTGAAATTTTTATTTAGTGCTCTATATATTTTATTTAGCATTTAAAGATACAATTTAAACAATGAAAAATAACACATTGTATCTTGCACTCTAAAAGATTTGCAAATCAAGAAATTTGATTCCTCTCTACTCATATTAGATCCTATAAATCTATTCTAACCTACAAAAACATTTACAAATGTAAAATATGCTAAGCAAATATAGTTACCATGGATAACATAAGCCGCTCATAATCTATATGCTTCCATTTTGTTCTATCCAATGAAATTTCCTACTCTATAGTAATCAGGGACCTCTGCGAGCGAATAACTATGCTTAATTGATTATGTGTCGCTTCAGACTTCAGAAGAAATCTCCGACAGGATTTTTTTTAATACACAAGAAGTGACACTCAGAGAATCTTGGGGAATGAATGCTGTAGTTGGGATTGTTTCCACTAGAGTAGGTTGAGGCAGTGTGGGATATACTGAAAATATCATTAGTAACGTTATAAACATTAATGGACTGAAAATATGATTAATATCGTTGTTAACGTTAGTAAAATGGAGGTATGAGGGTCACCGTTGTAATTTACTAGTATTACAGGTGAGGATGTGACCCGTACGACGTAAAAGGTTAAAGGAATATCCAAAATAAACGGATTGCGATTTATATTCGACTTGGGTCATGATAGAAGTTTAAAAGATTCAAGATATGAATAATATTTTTCCTAGGTATGAACATGATAAATTGAGGAATCTTGGAATACGTATTATACGTTTCTGTGAAGCATCTTTAACATTGGTCGTACAACTATTCCTCTTGAAAAAACTCTCAGACAACACTCATAGTCGCACATGAATATGGCGATTCCTATTTCCACCCCCATAGCAAACAGGCGTTTCCTATTTCCACCTCCATAGCAAAGTTAATGCTATGGAGGTACCCTCTGACAGCCCGACAACCACCATTCACCATGCATCATATTTCCATCCATCATCGGTCTCCGGCATCCCTCTCCGGCTGCCCATCTGCGCCCCGGCGACCCTGCCCGCAGCTCAAATCGTATTGATTACAGATTGATCGCCCGCAGCTCAAATCGTATTGATTACAGATTGATCGCCCGCAGCTCAAATCGTATTGATTACAGATTGATCAAATCGCAGCCACCCTCAAATCGATCGTATTGATTACAGATTGATCAAATCGTATTGATGACATATTAATCAAATACGGCGCGTGGCCTCCACTCACTCAAATCATATTAATTCCCGGGAGAGATCATTTACAGATGGCAAGAATGCGACCAACCTCCTCCCGCCTTCAAAACCCTTCCTTCAAAACCCTTCCTGCTCCGCGGCAAACAGAACAAAACCTGCAAAACCGAACAGAACATTATCTGCGAACAGCTGCAAAACCATTCTGCGAACAGCTGCAAAACCATTCTGCGAACCGAGGAGCGTTCAATTCAATACCTGGAGGAGCTGCGGCTGGCAAGGTTAGTGCCGAATTCTTGGTGAACTTTGTAATATCTTCTTGTAATAATATCTTATACGTTCTCTATCTTATACGTTCTTTGTACTGTAAAATTTTCAAGACATAATGGCAAGATGTGTAATGTGTAAATTTGTTAGTAGCCCTGATCCCAAATATTTCCAAAACCAGTAACTGATATAAAAATAACATGATAATCCGAAAGAAGAGTGATCATTTAAAAAATCACAAGCTAATAAGTGCACATTGAATGATACCTCTGGTTAGAGAAATCTGTTGCCAAAATTTTCGAGAGGAAAATTTCCATATGCAAAGGCCAATGGCCGCAATTAACCCAACTGTAGCGGATGCCACGGCCAGAGTTACTCCAAGCACTTTAGATCTTTGGCCTCCTGCAAATTTGCACAAGAAAATTGGCTACCTTTTAATTCACAAAAGAAAAAACATTACAAAACCAGTAGATATTCTTATCATGGTAAACTATATGACGAAAATACCCGATTCAGGAAGAGCGTTGAAAAATGCGTAAAGCTCAGAACGCAAATAGCAGTTCATGGATACGAATTGAGAGCCAATAGCTCCAGTCTGGCATCCGGATATTTGTGACAGGGCAAAATCCAGGCACGATCCGAAAGAAGAGTGATCATTTAAAAAATCACAAGCTAATAAGTGCACACTGAATGGTACCTCTGGTTAGAGAAATCTGTTGCCAAAATTTTCGAGAGGAAAATTTCCATATGCAAAGGCCAATGGCCGCAATTAACCCAACTGTAGCGGATGCCACGGCCAGAGTTACTCCAAGCACTTTAGATCTTTGGCCTCCTGCAAATTTGCACAAGAAAATTGGCGACCTTTTAATTCACAAAAGAAAAAACATTACAAAACCAATAGATATTCTTATCATGGTAAACTATATGACGAAAATACCCGATTCAGGAAGAGCGTTGAAAAATGCGTAAAGCTCAGAACGCAAATAGCAGTTCATGGATACGAATTGAGAGCCAATAGCTCCAGTCTGGCATCCGGATATTTGTGACAGGGAAAAATCCAGGCACGATCCGCAGTCTGTGGAGGATAAATCTCTCCAACACTGCCCTATGCTGTAGATATGCTCCATCGCATTATATGGCGCAACAGCTGAATCTGCAGCAAAAAGTTTAGGAGGAGAAACCGATACACTCCTCGGCCAGGAGGGCCGAAGACGGAAAACCGAAGGGAAAGCTGATGGACGGGTTAAATAAGGGCGTCGATATGCATGAAGCTGAGAGACGGGTGGATGATTTGAGCAACCTGGCAGACAAGGGTGATGTCGTTCCTGCATGGTGATCACGTGGTGGCTTCAGATGTGACCATTAGACTTATGACCTGGTGGTTTTATATGAGTATCGTTTTGATAAACGTAATATTATTTCAGAGCTGGCTAGAACTCTTCTCAGTCATTGCAGCTAGAACTCTTGTCATTGCAAGAACGTCATTGTTCTAGAAAGGTCAGTGGCAGGTTTAATCGCTGATTGCCAGTTGTCGTTGTCCGGAGGTCATCGTCTCTAGGTCATTGCCGCTTATAGCCAGTTGATCATAGCCTTGGTATTGCCAGTTATCGTTGCCAATAGAGCGAGGCGTCATAGAGTGTTGTCGTTGCTGCTACATTGTAAATATTTAAATATATAAATTGAGTTTATTAATAATTTAATTTATATGATTAAATTAATTTTGAAATTTTGTAATGTAATATGTATAATTATTATATTAATATTGGTTAAAATTTTAATTTATATTATATAAATAAAAATTATGAGTTAATTATTAATTTAAACAACTCACCAAGTTGGAATAACCTCTGCAAGGTAGTTCCGATAACACAGTGAAGAGAACAAACTATCGAGCTCAGTTAGACAAACATGGTAGGTTAAACAATAAGAATTTAGTAGCAAAACCGAGCAAATATCTATCGGAATGAATTGGTGAAATGAGATAATGTTTTGGCAAAGGGAAGGTTGATATGACCACCATTGGATCAAAATGAATAAATTCCAACCATTGATTAAATACCTGGGGGCTAACCATAGATTGCATGTGAAGTCATCTGGACTCGTGTAGGGGGACCAATAGATAAGCCCCATATAATCAAAGTTATACTGTGTTTATTCCATATTATGGCATGTATAATAAAGAAAAGTACTTTGGGAAACCATCAAATAATACCTGTGGTGGAACGCTAGTATAAATAATAACATAAAGTTTGTTAAGTTGGTTCAAATCACCGTTGCATACATCAAAACTATATTTCACCATTTTTAGTTAGGAACTTAGGACATATAAGATATATGTCACAGAAAGGAAACACGCCTATATACATACCAAGTAAGAAACAATGTCTATCTACCAGAGGAACTTAGGTTAAAAATGGTTAAACCCTATTTTATATTTATTATATATAAAGGTGTGTGAAGAAATGTTAAAGGGCTATAAAGCCTTGTTAAAATAACTAAAGGGAAAAAAAAAACATCTATGTAGTTAAGGAAGCCAGGGAAAAGAAAAGTTGAAGAAATTAAAGAAGGAATAGAACTAAATAATTAAATAACAAAAGCTTAACATAATGTTATTTTGTTGAATCTGGAAGGAAGCCAGAAAGAAAAGAAAAGAAAAAAAAAAAAAAAAAAAAAGTTGAAGAACTTGAAGAAGGAATAAAACTAAATAATTAGATAACAAAAGCTTAACTAATTTTATTTTCTTGAATCTGATCTTCTCTTCTATGACTAAAATTAAAGAGAGACAAAATATGAAAAAATTGAGCATCTCTCACTCAACCTCTAGATTCACTAGCATGAAAGTAGATACATTTAAGGTATTACAAATCAGCTAAAGAGTTGGGACAAATTCCTGATAAATACGATCTACATCTTAAATAAATCTCACAACTTGACTAAGAAACCATAATCTCAACAAACATACGAAAATACAACGAGAATGTACGAGTTTGAAGTAAATTTACTTTTTCGTTTCATAATAAAAAAATCCCAAAGTGACACTGACCAACCACCGTATATTTAGCTTATATCTATTCACTTTGTTATCTGGAAAAATTTATACTTATGTGTTGACATTATTTAACTCTTTTCATTATTTATGTGTTGAGTTCTTATCATCTACATAAAAATTTTAGTTGCAACAAATAGATATGTTCTTTGTCCAGTAACGTATTATATATAGCGTTTTGATATAGAATTTGTGCTTGCCGGATGTGCAACAGTGACCACAAAAAAATAGATATGAATATTGATTTTTATTTTAATGTGTTTTTATGATGTTTTTAACAACATTTTTGTTTACATATTTATTTATAAGGAAATAAGAAAATGGAGGAAATTAGACATGAATGGGAGGTAACTATCAAAGGCACCAAGCAAGTGTTCACTTGTCTTGTTGATGGCTGTGCGGGGAATTTGAGTCGATCTAAGCTATCTAGTCTTAATCATCATCGCGCTACCACCCACAATCTCCCACCAATTCCTCCACGTCAAAGAGGTCGAGCAAGAGATGCAAATGCTACATGGGCAGTCAAATCAACAAGTGCAGTTAAAAGGCAAAATGCCAAAATACAATATGACTTAGATGCAAGGCTATGTCGTGCACGACAACAAGCATATAAAAGATTTGTCAATGAAGAAATTCTTTCAGCTGTAAGTATTTATTAGTATTTATTTGTATGTGATTTTTTATTAATATTGTCAATGAAGAAATTCTTTCAGCTGTAAGTATTTATTAGTATTTATCTGTATATGTTTTCTATTAATATTAGTTTATTGTCGTGGACTAAATTCATCGAAACTTGTTTTCACAGTCAGTTGCTACATTTGATCAGCTTAGTGACACTTCAAAGCAAAGGATTTGTGAAAAAATTCAACGTTGGGATCAGAGTCTACCTCGTAGACGCATGCAGACAATGAAGCGCATAGATATTGCTATAAAAGAGAAAGCAAGCACTGAGGTTCCCGATGATGTGAGGGAAGAAGGATCAGATGGGCACAGCCATATATTAAACTTTGATGAAACCAATCAGGACAATGACAACACAGTTGAGTCCATTTTTTTTGCATATATTAATTTTTTAGACATTTTAACATTAAATAATATTTATATTTATTATAATTGTATACTAATTTCTCATTGTTATTGATATGCATAGCCTAATCAACAAAATTCCCCAAATTCAAGCCACCAACCATTGCGACACTCACCTAGATTTCAAGGTTTTCAAGGGGTTACTGGGCCAGTAAGTTTTTAATCCATATAACCTATTCCACCGAAAATATTAATACATAAATTGTTATGTTTTACCATAATGATGGGATGAGAAATGGATGTTCTGTATTATATATCCTTATCTTTGATTTTTTTTTATTATGTGTGTGTGTGTTATTTCTTATTTATGGTGCAGGTGTTCCCTTTGGAACAATCACAATCAATGAAAACCCCTTGTAGAAGCCTTAAGAAGAATGGCAATGAAATGGTTCAAATGCTACAACCATCTTCATGTCCAATGTCACAATGCAAGGTAAGACTATATTTATTTATACTCTTATAATTTTATCATATTTTTACATTTAATTATTTTTTATTCACATACTTATATCTATGTATAATCTAATGTTCAGAGTAATGAATATACATCTCCTAAAACACCTTTGCACACGTATGATGGTGGACATGATACTCAGCAAAAATCACCTTCTCCTCAACCATTGCGGCATTCATCTAGACTTCAAGATAAATTAGGAGAGGTAAGTTATATACTACATATCTTAGCTCATAATAACATTGACATATTTTTTTATGACTAGTCAATGCATTTTCTTTTCATATTCCTTACATGTTCACCATATTCTCATTATATCTATATAGATTTTGATATTTATTAATAGCTAGTCAATGAAATGTCTTTTCATATTCGTTACATGGTGAGCATATTTTCATTATATCTATGTGGATTTTGATATTTATTGATAATGTTTTAATTTTCACAGAAAACAAAAAAGATAAATGTTGATGCTATGGTTAAAAGGACCAAAATCACACCAAAGGACTTGAAAGCACGTGGGTTCAAGTCACGCAAACAATACATAGAGCATATATGCTCAACTAGCATTGCTCTCACTAAACCCACTAGGTTTGCTACTTTGAAGGCTAAACATTCCAGCAAGTTTAAATGACTTAGGCTACAATAATACAACTTTAGCCATTGTTTTATCTATAAAGGGGCTACAAGGACAGTTTCAATATATGTAATCTCTGTATTTCTTAGACTTTTTAATACATCATTTTTGTTTCCAAAAATTGTTTCCATTTCCCTTATTGAAGGTAATGATAGCATAGTAAAGGATATTTATGGTCATGAAATGAGTTCATTAAGTGGATTTCCTTCACTAGTTAAGTTATGTCATTGCAAAATGGTGAGACTTATTTCTAACAAAAGGAACATGAAACTAAAACGTGTTGAGAATAATTGAAAATTATTTTATTATATTTTTAAATGCATAAACAAATTTGAAGAAATAATTAAAAATAACAATAAACTAAAAGTAAAATTAAATATTTAAGCCATCATATACCAATATTACCTCTATCAACTAAGCATATTAAATGTAGATTAAATTTTTTTTAAGTGTCTTCATGTTTTAATGAATAATAGTAAGTTACTGGGTGAAACTTGATGTTCATTTTTTCACTCATAGAGGATATCTACTACATTTTTGGATAGTTATTAAATCATTCACTTTGTAAGTATCAACTTCATTAATGAAAATATAATGTCTTTTGAAAGTCCTACTTCTCTAATATATTTCTAGAATCGAAAACTCCTCACTTACCCTTAATCAAATATATAATATGTGCTACATTTTATACACAATATTAAGATAAAATACCAAAAAAATAAAATAAATAAGTTATCAAATTTACTCAACAATCAACATATTAATCATAATTATAACAACTTTAACCTTAAACCTTTAACTAATATTAAAATCATTCCTAACCATGGACCAAAACAATGCACTATACTCCTTAACAATAACTTAATCAAATATATAATATGTACTACATTTTATACACAATATTAAGATAAAATACCAAAAAAATAAAATAAATAAGTTATCAAATTTACTTAACAATCAACGTATTAATCATAATTATAACAACTTTAACCTTAAACCTTTAACTAATATTAAAATCATTCCTAACCATGGACCAAAACAATGCACTATACTCCTTAACAATAACTTACATCATCTCTTATGATAAAGGAGTATATTTCCTTAGTTCGAAAACTATGTCAAAATTTTTCTTACTTTTACCTTCCAAGTACCTTTTATGTTAGCATTTAATTGAATGAAAACTTTATAGATAGAAGCCAACATTGGGAAAGGGTAAACGAACAATAACTCAAGTCCCATGGTCCCAACAACAACGAGATTGCTTCAAATCACATGGTCCAAAAATGTTGTTTGGAATGGAATGTAAAATCACCATCCAAAAGTCAAAAGTCCATTAAAGTGAAGTGGAAATTTAATTATTGAATCGGACTACAAGAAAGGCACTAAAATTCCATGAATCTACTAAATACAAGATTGATTAACTTTCCAAGAGTTGGATGACTATCTTATATTACCTAGGTGCATGATCATTGATCTTTTTTAAATGTGAAAATACATGATTATCTTAGTATTGGGCATCAATTCCTAGTTTTCTCAATCCTTGCAAAGACCAACTATTTTGGAATGCTACAGGGAGATTGAGAATGATTTGATTAAGATACTTTAGTTGTGGAAAATGGTTTTAAGTGATATTAAGATACTAGAGTTATTTTTGTTTGACTGGGAGAGACAACTAAGACGTGTAGATGGGTTATTGGCTTTGTCTTTTACCTAGTCAACTATTGGTGAAGTTATTGGAGAATTATGTTAGTTATGATGAGTAGTTAGATGTCAAAGTAATGATAACTGTAAGGAGATCGTAAGTTATTGGAGAATTATGTTAGTGATGGTTAGTGGTGAGATGTGAGAGTAATGATAATTATAAAGTGTATGGTTTTTTTTTTTTTTAATAAAAAGCAAAATGTATATTTTGGAGAAATGTATTTAGTATTTTGTTGGTATGTAGGGTAAATCGATTCATCATAATTTTGATAATTTAATAATGGGTATTAAATAAAGTCCATTATTTTCGTATAAACAAATAGATTATGAACTTGAGTTTGTGATATATGGGTTATAATTAATAATATTAAAGTATTCAAATTAATTTATGAAACATGATAACATCTGGTTTGTAATTCGCAATTCTCTCACTCAAATTAATTCATAAAACTTATTATATAATAACATTTAGTTTATAATTCATGACATGTAGTTACTCAAATTAATTTATTAAACTTATTAAAAGATATTTATATTTTTTTTGAAAATTAAATTTATGAAACATGATAACATCTGGTTGTAATTCGCAATTTTCTCACTCAAATTAATTCATAAAACTTATTTAAATTTATTATATAATAACATTTAGTTTATAATTCATTACATGTAATCACTCAAATTAATTTATTAAACTTATTAAAAGATATATATATATATATATATATATATATATATATATATATATATATATAGAGAAAATTAATCAGAGATATGAATTAATGAGAGATATGAAGTTTAAATTTTTATGTAGTTTTATTTATAGGATAAATATGAAAATTAAATAGAATTTATAAATACATAATATAATATTTTGTAATTCTGTAATTTTGGTTTTTATATAGTGTAATTAATAAATGAAATGGTTTTTTTAAGAATATTTTTCTCGTTAATTTTAACCAAAATATGACTAAGACTTTTAAAAACTTGAGTTTAAATTGTTTAATATGTAGAATTTGAGTGCTCTAGAGTTTTATTGGGGTGTTGAATCTATTTATGCATTCAAAAATATATTTTAAACAACAAAAAATCACAAATTTGCTTGAAATTGTATTATCGGATTCCGGTGAAAAAATGTCATTTAATCTATAAGTTAGTCTACACCTTTTGACTTCTACTTTTAAACTACTTTAGCTTAAAATGCTAAATAAATATTTTTAATATAAAACTTTAGTGGAAAATGTGAAAATCCTTCTTGATTGAAATTGAATACAAAATGTATACATATAGTAAAATTAATCTTAAAATTCTTAAAATTCAAGTTGTGAATCTTTGTATGCCCATTACTATTCTAAAGTGCAAAAATATATCCACATTGTTTAAAATGTTATTTCCTATTCACTATTTAATGAGCTTACTTATTACCCATCAACTACCAAGTGGGTTTAATCTATCATTGTGTCCATAATACATTCATTACCCCTTTGTGTAGCACCCTAAATACTCCATATTATCCTTCTTGGGCACATTACATTCCACTATTATTCACTTGTTTCATCCCAAAACCATGAGAAGAAATCATATAATATGACTTGCTAACTAATTTAGCCAATTAACACCATGCATAAGCATCCATCCATCATAGTGAAAATGTGGATATGGGGTCCGACTATGGTATTTACTCCTTGCTCTTGATTCTAGCTAATTATTTTGTTCCATGTCTTTATTGTTCTACTTTGATACCCTTATGCATTTATTTTAGTTGTATATATTCCTCCTTATAGGGTGTCTTAGTTGTATTACCCATTTGCAGAGTTGCGATCACAACCTTTTTTTTTTGTTGGTTCTCCCTTTGAGACTAGAGATGAGTGGGGAGTTGGGGGCAAGATTATCCCCCTCTTTTAGCCTTGGACAACCTGCAAGAAAATTCAACCACACTAGGAGGATCTACTCCTTTGAGATCCCCCAACTATAATAGCAACACTAGTGTCAATAGCTCACAAATGTAAAGGGAGATTCCCCCCTAAGAGAGCTTGTCCAACACTTGTCAAAGAGTATTTTTGGCAACTAGCAAATTGTGAGGTGAAGACCTGGGCCTTGATCTCCCCTTCCACATGACCCTCTACAGACTATTGTGATACTATTGTGATAGCTTAAGTATACCTGCAACTTAGTCCTTAAAAGCACAAGATTGTAGGAGAAAACCAAGAAGAAAAGGCATAAAAGATCAACTCAATGCATAAGAGAGTATTTTCACAAATAGTTTCTTTGTATTAATGCGTCAAAATCATCTCCTAATCAACAACACTTACTAGAGGAGAGACTAGCCTTTTGTAAAACTTTTCTTAATGGTTAGATAACGACTAGCTAATGGCTAGTTGGACTCTTCCTCTATAATATGTTTTTACTAGTCATCCACATGTTGAAGACTCAATAACTTTTAATTAAAACCAATTCATGAATTTTCCCACTAAGGGGTTGAATTGACTCAAGATTCCTTTGGAGGTCCAAGAAGAAGTGTGCATATACGGAAACTGGGCATATACGGAAGATGTAGGCATATACGGAAACTGGGCATATACAGAAGATGTGCGCATATACGGAAGATGTGGGCATATACGGAAACTGGGCATATACGGAAGATGTGCGCATATACGAAACTGGGCATATACGGAAGATGTGCGCATATACGAAACCTGGGCATATACGGAAGATGTGCGCAATTATGGAAACTAGGCATATACGGAAGATGTGCGCATATACAGAACCTGGGCATATACGGAAGATGTGCGCATATAAGGAAACTGGGCATATACGGAAGATGTGCGCATATACGGACACTGGGCATATACGGAAGATGTAGGCATATACAAAAACCAGGCATATACGGAAGATGTACGCATATACGGAAGATGTGGGCATATACGGAAGATGTGCGCATATATGGAAACTGGGCATATACGGAAGATGTGCGCATATACGGAAGATGTGGGCATATACAGAAACTGGGCATATACGGAAGATGTGCGCATATACGGAAACTGGGCATATACGGAAGATGTGCGCATATATGGAAACTGGGCATATACGGAAGATGTAGGCATATACGGAAGATGTGGCCATATACGGAAACTGGGCATATATGGAAGATGTGGGCATATACGGAAGATGTGCACATATACGGACACTGGGCATATACGGAAGATGTGGGCATATACGGAAACCGGGCATATACGGAAGATGTACGCATATACGGAAGATGTGGGCATATACGGAAGATGTGCGCATATATGGAAAATGGGCATATACGGAAGATGTGCGCATATACGGACACTGGGCATATACGGAAGATGTAGGCGTATACGGAAACCGGGCATATACGGAAGATGTACGCATATACGGAAGATGTGCGCATATACGGAAGATGTGGGCATATACGGAAACTGGGCATATACGGAAGATGTGCACATATACGGAAACTGGGCATATACGGAAGATGTGGGCATATACGGAAGATGTGCGCATATATGGAAACTGGGCATATACGGAAGATGTAGGCATATACGGAAACTGGGCATATACGGAAGATGTGCGCATATACGGAAGATGTGGGCATATACGGAAACTGGGCATATACGGAAGATGTGCGCATATACGAAACTGGGCATATATGGAAGATGTGCGCATATACGAAACCTGGGCATATACGGAAGATGTGCGCATATACGGAACCTTGGCATATACGGAAGATGTGCGCATATACGGAAACTGGGCATATACGGAAGATGTGCGCATATACGGAAACTGGACATATACGGAAGATGTGCGCATATACGGAAACTGGGCATATACGGAAGATGTGCGCATATACGGAAACTGGGCATATACGGAAGATGTGCGCATATACGGAAACTGGGCATATACGGAAGATGTGCGCATATACGGAACCTGGGCATATACGGAAGATGTGCGCATATACGGAAACTGGGCATATACGGAAGATGTGCGCATATACGGAAGATGTGCGCATATACGGACACTGGGCATATACGGAAGATGTGGGCATATACGGAAACCGGGCATATACAGAAGATGTACGCATATACGGAAGATGTGGGCATATACGGAAGATGTGTGCATATATGGAAAATGGGCATATACGGAAGATGTGTGCATATACGGACACTGGGCATATACGGAAGTTGTGGGCATATACGGAAACCGGGCATATACGGAAGATGTACGCATATACAGAAGATGTGGGCATATACGGAAGATGTGCGCATATATGGAAAATGGGCATATACGGAAGATGTGCGCATATACGGACACTGGGCATATACGGAAGATGTAGGCATATACGGAAACCGGGCATATACGGAAGATGTACGCATATACGGAAGATGTGCGCATATACGGAACATGGGCATATACGGAAGATGTGCGCATATACGGAAGATGTGCGCATATACGGAAATTGGGCATATACGGAAGATGTGGGCATATACGGAAGATGTGCGCATATACGGACACTGGGCATATACGGAAGATGTGGGCATATACGGAAACCGGGCATATACGGAAGATGTACGCATATACGGAAGATGTGGGCATATACAGAAGATGTGCGCATATATGGAAAATGGGCATATATGGAAGATGTGCGCATATACGGACACTGGGCATATACGGAAGATGTAGGCATATACGGAAACCGGGCATATACGGAAGATGTACGCATATACGGAAGATGTGCGCATATACGGAACATGGGCATATACGGAAGATGTGCGCATATATAGAAACTGGGCATATACGGATGATGTGGGCATATACGGAAGATGTGCGTATATATGGACACTGGGCATATACGGAAGATGTAGGCATATACGAAAACCGGGCATATACGGAAGATGTACGCATATACGGAAGATGTGCGCATATACGGAACATGGGCATATACGGAAGATGTGCGCATATACGGAAGATGTGCGCATATACAGAAACTGGGCATATACGGAAGATGTGGGCATATACGGAAGATGTGCGCATATACGGACACTGGGCATATACGGAAGATGTGGGCATATACGGAAATCAGGCATATACGAAAGATGTACGCATATACGGAAGATGTGGGCATATACGGAAGATGTGCGCATATATGGAAAATGGGCATATACGGAAGATGTGCGCATATACGGACACTGGGCATATACGGAAGATGTAGGCATATACGGAAACCGGGCATATACTGAAGATGTACGCATATACGGAAGATGTGCGCATATACGGAACATGGGCATATACGGAAGATGTGCGCATATACAGAAACTGGGCATATACGGATGATGTGGGCATATATGGAAGATGTGCGTATATATGGACACTGGGCATATACGGAAGATGTAGGCATATACGAAAACCGGGCATATACGGAAGATGTACGCATATACGGAAGATGTGCGCATATACGGAAAATGGGCATATACGGAAGATGTGGGCATATACGGACACTGGGAATATACGGAAGATGTAGGCATATACGGAAACCGGGCATATACGGAAGATGTACGCATATACGGAAGATGTGCGCATATACGGAAAATGGGCATATACGGAAGATGTGCGCATATACGGAAGATGTGCGCATATACGGAACCTGGGCATATACAGAAGATGTGCGCATATACAAAAGATGTGCGCATATACGGAAACCGGGCATATACGGAAGATGTACGCATATACGGAAGATGTGGGCATATACAGAAGATGTGCACATATACGGAAACTGGGCATATACGGAAGATGTGCGCATATACGGAAGATGTGGGCATATACAGAAACTGGGCATATACGGAAGATGTGCGCATATATGGAAACTGGGCATATACGGAAGATGTGGGCATATACGGAAAATGGGCATATACGGAAGATGTGGGCATATACGGAAGATGTGTGCATATACGGAAACTCGGCATATACGGAAGATGTGCGCATATACGGAAGATGTGGGCATATACAGAAACTGGGCATATACGGAAGATGTGCGCATATACGGAAGATGTGCGCATATACGGACACTGGGCATATACGGACACTGGGCATATACGGAAGATGTAGGCATATATGGAAACCGGACATATACGGAAACTGGGCATATACGGAAGATGTGGGCATATATGGAAGATGTGCGCATATACGGAACCTAGGCATATACGGAAGATGTGCGCATATACGGAAACCAGCACTGAAACCTTATTGTAAACCCTAGTTCAGCGCGCTTGATGCGGAGCTCCTTTGGAAATGACTCCTTTCTACTTATATATATTACACAACCTATTACTAACTTACATTTAATATATCACTTTGTAATATTTTGTGTGTATGTGTGTAATTTATATATTTCTCTCTCACACACACATAGTTTTTTAAGATAACTATACTATAGATTACATTCTAGGCACAATCCTTTAATGTCTCTTATCAAATGTTTTCGTTATAAGGATGAGCCAGGTATTGACGACATATAACATCAATTTGGCAATATTCGTGAATTATAAGATATCGCAGGTGATATGAAATCGATTAAAAATGAATTATTGTACAACATATTCAACCACCTAATCCAATTATATTAAGTGACAATATTCAAATTTGGATTGAAATTAATGTAGTTGACATTAAGCTAGCTAGAAAGATGTGGGTTAGGATTGAGTTTCAATTCATGATGTAAATAATTATATTGTACATATTATTGGGTATAGTTTCATGGCCCATATTCAACATATCCATGGATACTACAAAAATGAATTCAACATTAAAAATCCTAATCATGAACATGATAAAAAGAACTCTAAAATTACTACATTATTAAACTCAATTATGTATAAGTAAGCAATACTACTAATTTATATTTATGAAGTCAGTATCTAGTTGTGTGCTCATCTAGTATTGGTGGTTCAATCACCACATTGGCATAAATTCATGTTGATTGTAATATTTTTTAAAAATCTTAATACATATCCTCATCCTTGATCCACGTTTCTAAATATTGTGACTTTACTCAATCTTGCAAAAGACTTTTCCTTCTATCATGTCATGAAACAAATCCTTAATCCTTAAAAAGATATTTATTTTTAATAGATTCTTTATTCAATTATCTATAATCAATATATAATTTGAATATTTATTTTTTTACATAAACATAAATTCTCCCATTATCTTTTTTAATAGATTCTATATTTAATTATCTATAATCAATATATAATTTAAATATATATATATGTTTTTTACATAAACATAAATGCTCGCCATGGTGAAACTCTAGTGTGAATGTATCCTTTATATAACGATTCCTACCATTATATTTTAAACTTTATATGATTTTAGAGTACTCATATGGTATAGAGCTTCATATATAATAGGCTCAACTTTAAGAACGAGGCCTAACGTAATATCTACTTTTAGGTTTGGAAAATTATAAATATATCATTTCAAAAAACATAATCAAATTTTGTAAAACTAAATAATATTCAAGTTTTGTTCTTAATAGATCTACCACTGCCATAAATAACTTAATAATTGTGACTAACAATTATGTTTGATAATTTATTATCTTGTAAAGTTGATCTCTTATTTATAAATTTGATCTCTTATTTATAGATACATACTTTTGAATGGCATGAACTATTTTCTTGTTCCCTCTATAGTTAATAAAATAAAAAGGCCACAAATAATTAATAGTTGTGACTCACATTATGTAACATAATTTATTATTATGTAAAGTTAATATCTTACTTATAAACATATATTTTTGAATAGCATAAATTATTTACATATTTTTTTTTATCTTTAATATAATAAAAATATTCATTACAACAATAAGCTCAAGCATGGTGTGGCCCAAACCAATTCCTCTTCGAATGCATCCCAAAAAGATTTATAATAGATAAAATATTTAATATTCAACACAAATTAAAAGTTATTTCATCTCATCTCATTACAATTTCATTCACTTTCCTCTTAATTTTAGTGACTCTTAATTTTTAGTGGCTATTTGAAGTAATCTTAACTTGTTATTCCTAACAAACTTGGTGATTACAACCTAAATTTTGAAATTAATTAAAACTTAAATAAATGAGGTTTGAATTTTAACTTAAACTTTGACATAGAAAATTAACAATCGACTTGATTATCTTTCAACACCCTCATATTAGAAACATTTAACACATTATTCACCATTAAACAATTATTTTTCAATTACATACCAGAAAGTTTTATAATAGATTAAATATTCAATATTCAATCCAAATTAAAAATTATTTCATCTCATCTCATTATAGTTTCAATCACTTTCCCCTTAATTTTAGTGGCTCTTTATTTTTTAGTGGATAAATGAAATAATCCTAGCTTGTTATTACAACCTAATATAACTATTACCAACTTTAAAATTAAAGCTAATATTTACCAACTTTGAAATTAATTAAAACTTAATTACAACCCAATATAATTATTACCAACTTTGAAATTAATTAAAACTTAAATAAATAAGGTTTGAATTTTAACTTAAACCTTGGCATGGAAGATTAACCTTGGCTTTGATCACAAAGAATTTTGGTAAACCTTAAAGAATTGGATAATTTCTAACTTAACTTATAAACTTGATAATTTGTAACTAATAAAAACAAAATCCGTTACAACTATTCATCAAAAAGTAATGTAACATTGATAGAATATAACATCGGATCCACATAAGGATTTAAAATTCAATGGAGATGTTGTCATAAACACAAATATAAATTTATGTATTTTTTATTCAAAATAGGTCCAACTATACATGTT
Organism: Pinus tabuliformis; assembly: GCA_031772625.1. Lineage (NCBI taxonomy): Eukaryota > Viridiplantae > Streptophyta > Pinopsida > Pinales > Pinaceae > Pinus > Pinus tabuliformis. The sequence goes on along the minus strand of CM062807.1, from coordinate 1,071,318,947 downwards.
TCTTTTTTTACAAAATAGAACTTCATTTCCAACATAAATAATGGAATCTCATGCCCATCAATGACATAATAGAAAAACAACATCATGATCGATCTACCATATGGGTCTCTAAGTCACCCTCGTCCCATGAGGCACTCCCAGGTGGATTTCCAAATTGATGTCTCTGCAAAAAAGTACAATAATCAATTAGTTGTAAAAATTGAAAGGCATATAATCAATTTCATAAATTCATGTTGATATTTTGATCAAATACTCATTCTCACCGTGAGGATTTGAGGCAATGGAGAAGACAACCCTTCCTAGGTAGATGGCGGAGCACTTGGTGACGGATATAGGCATGGTTCAGGGGCGCTGGATAAAGGCATGGTGGATGTGAAATATGGAAAAGGTAGTGGGTGCGGGCGACGATACACCCCCACCGGTTGTACAATACTGGGAAGAACTCTAGGCCGGGGGATTGACCTAGGGGGGGGAATTGGAATGTTAAGGGTGGACGATTGAAAAAATGAGAATGGTGGATGATTGAAGGGTAGGGGTGAGCATTGGGAAGGTATTACAGAGGTGGTTATAGGCATGGAAGAATTTGTGGAGGAAAGAGGTGGTGGGTGTGGGCGATGATACATCTTAATTGGTTCAACAATAGGGGGGGGCACCCTTGGGGAGGATATTGGGGTGTTAATCGCTGAAGCAGTGTCCCCAATGCTAGATCTTTTTTCGGTAGCATGTTCATCGAATAAACGAATTCGACAACTTGGAATGGCGTGAGATGTGGGTCCCTCAGCTGTAACAATAAAAATAGTTCGTATAGTCATGCAAATGTGTTGAACATGATAATATATCGCATTTAACGTAAAACAATGCATAGCATGACATTTCCATACCAATATTGGGTATAATAGAATCTTGAATTATCTCAGGCGCGTGGTCCATATTTCCTTGTTTTTGAGAAGATGACTCCAATTGTTCATCCATTCTTTTTTTCCTTGCATGAACTCGTCCAACCCTTTCAAATTGTAGTATATCTGTCCCTGACTTTGACTTGCGACCACATCGCCTCTTTTTATTTACTGGACTCAAGAAACTATGTTTTCTCTTGGTAGTGATCTTGGATGGAGTTATAGTATTGAAAAAAAATTTGTTGTATTCTTGACATGCTTTGTCTACCAAGTTGTTCAATGCATATGCCTGTTCCAAATTTGTAGGTATTATGGATCTCAATTTCTCAAGAGTTGATGAGTTAACACGTTTTATCTCATCATGTTCAGAGATTGCACTATCTTGTCGTACATTGGTCGATTCAACATTGTATGAGAAATTCTCTAAATTATCAATGCTTGTTTCATTATGATAATTCAGATTGGGAGGAGAATCAAAGCATGGAAAAAGCTCTGTTTGGATTTCTGGGACCAATATGGGTGTTTCATTCAAATCAAATAAAATTCTAGGCCTTTCTGTCGTGGGATCAGTGACACCGGGTGCTACATTTTCACCCAAAATAGTGTTACTCACTAACATCTCAACTTTCAATACATGTTTACAGATATTTCCATTTAGGGCCCAATTGCAATTGCAGAAGTGTAGATTAGAACCCTTATATATGACATTGTACCAAATGTCACGAGTATCCTTATTTTGGCTATGAACCCAGTAGTCATTACTCTTTTCATCAGGCACACAATCTTCATTTGGGATTTTCTTAGCTCTACACTTGGATGAATTCAGTTGTTCCTGTATTTTTCTGGGTCGTACAAAACCAGCTTCTTTTAAACGGTGCATATGATTGTAAAATAATACAACCTTTGTCAACAAAACATAGATTAACCAATCAACCCTTCTGTGGCATGCATTGTTCTTCTCACATAGGTACCTTTCCTTGATATACCGATGGTAAGATTCAATGGCGTTGTTCGTATCTTGGTTTGAATGTGGAAAATTTCTGTATGCTTTTGCCCACATATCTGTAGAAAGAAATTTATTAGTTATATATTAATAAGTATACATATGACATGAAAAATAGAGTCATTATAACCACCAATAAGAAGCTTACATATTTTGTCATTGGACAGCCAAGTATTTCTAAAATATTCCAAAAATCTCTTTTGTTCACTGAATTCTTCAAATAAGCTTTCAACCTTCTTTCGCACAGATTCATCATCTTTACACATGTGCATGATTTCACCTAATCCACGAAAAATGCGTATTTGGTTTTCCCTCCCTTTGACCTTGTTTCCAACATTTTTCAACCATGCACGACGAACATGCCAAACACATAATAATACTTTGCACTTGATCGTAGACCTGCAATAACATAATTTTTAGTGAGATTATACATTAACAATATTTTTTATGCCTCTTGTAAAAATAATAAGCACATCACCTCAATGCTTCAATTTCAGCAGTAGCATCATCCGTGATGAAGGCAAGAACATGCCAATCTGGTCGCTCTTTGTTTCCAATTGCAAGTAAGGCCAACATCCATTTAGAAAGATCAGCTATAGTGTTGCGTGATGATATCACCCAAGCTATTGGAACCCCATTGTGATGTTCGTCGAAAACCATTAAGGTGTACAATTGATACTGCATTACAAAAAATATGCATAATTATATTTATATACGATACATGCATTAATATGAGGTTAAATAAATGAATCGGATTTAGGATAAATATGTACTCACCCCGTACTTATTTGTACTAAAGGTTGAATCCATTGAGATAATATTATTGTGAGAGTATTTTAGCATCATTGAACACATCCACTTTGTTTGTATGCCTATGATAAAAGGGATATTTTCAACAAGATCTTGTTTTTGGTAGAAGAAAAAACTCTCTGGGTTTTCCTTGTACCAGCACTCCACACTCTTTGGATCACTTTGATCTTTAACATACTCTAGCCTTATGATATCATTGTAAATGTTACTTATATCTTTTTTTGTCATGTAGGTATCTCGAGGTATCCCTGTGTATAACTCACCGGATCCATCCTTCACATTAGAGATGAACTTGTCCCATATCATTGTAACATTAAAACCTCTTTTAACAAAATGTTGGACTCTAGATCGCATTTGCCAACTTAAATGTGGTGCATAATTGAATCTCATGGACCTTCCGATTGCATCTGTCCCATGACAAATAACATTGGATTCATCAATATGTCTACATGCAGTATATATTATTACAGCATCATCTGGTCTCATCACAAGTCGTCGCACAAAGAAGTGACATTGGCAACCAACTTTAATACTTTCATGTCGATTGCGGGTTGTCTTTGGATCTGATGATGCACTCCTAATTCTCCTTGTCGACTGTGGACCATATGAACACCAATAACTGTACGTAAAAAAATTACTACAAATTAGATATAATATTTATGCATATTGAAAAAATTACACATATCTTGAAAAAGCATATAGAGACTCACACACTGTACTCCAAGAATGTTGAGTAATTGGTGACTTTGATATCCTCTATTTTTTTACTACGATGATTCTTAAGAAGAAATTGGGTGGGTGCACTTTCATTTGATTCCTCTCCACTTATGAAATCATCAAGACGACAATATGGAATAACTGCAACTTGGTCCCCCTCAATCTCTGTCCATGTTAAGTCTTCTGCTGAAAATTGTATCATATCTTCCGGGTCTTCAACTTCCAACTCGTTAATCCTCCCCCACTTATTCATTCTTAAAATACCTATACAAATTGCATTGAAAATAATTTAGCTTGAGTAAATAATATGGTCTTCATCAATGCATAGCGTACTAAGCATGGAAGTCTCATTTTTTAGTAATATTCAGGGGATCTTAGATGACATTGTACGATAACTAAGATCATAAGAAATTGGGTCATTAATAAGCTTAAATATCTCTGAAAAATTTAGACTAACCCATGCATGACATATGAATTCTTTCTGGAGGTGGGGCCACCATGTTATTGTCGAGGGGCGACTTGTGATGAATCGCTGCGTTGGAATTGGTCAAAGGGAACTGCCTAACACTGACACATAAGATGGTGCGTTAATGGGTCCCTTCAAATAGGGATGAAAGGGAGAGACATAAAACCTGTCCCCAACAAACCCCCAATATCAAGAGTAATAAGCTTGAAGATTACCAATGCTAGGGAATTCCAAGGTTAATAACAAATGAACAAAACAAGGCTCTGATACTGGGGTTGACCTTGGGGTACATATTGAGGCTGGGGTTGACCTTGAGGAATGTATTGTACCACTGGTATATACTGTCCTTGAGGTTGCCCCCCAGAAGCAATTTGTGTCCTCACCCCGAATTCTACGGGATGTCCTCAACAATTCGGCCACGGAAATAATCTCAGGAGACTGGCCCCGAAGTCTACGCGACTGTCTCGGTAATTCCGCCACAGTTAAAGACTTTTAACTACTGCACACGCAAACAAAGTAAAATCTCAAAGAAAACTGCCTAAAGTCTCTAAAGAACCAAACAAATTTGAAGCACACGCCTAAAGAATCTAGAGCATCAAACCAAGCACAAACAGTAGCCTTCCGGACTGAAAGCGCTAGTTGGAGATGAAACCCAACATCGCCGGATTCAATACAGAAGTGGCGGGTGGAACAGTTACCCCGGCAACCTGCTTAATGAATAGACCGGCACAAGTTCCTCCACTTTAACCGTCTCGAGTGAAGTGAACCCCCGGAAAATCCAAGTGAGTCTAGCCGACGTCTGCTCCAGGTACAGTGGGATCTTCCCTCCACCGTCACCTCGGTAGAATCCTAAAGATTATGGTCACTAAGGTTACCAACAGCAACAAGTACACCTGGGGGAACAGTCTACACTCCGACAACACGCAAGGGCAGAGTATCAAGCTCAATCCCCTTGCCGGCTCCTTGACAATAATCCAAGGTTTACCGACAAGTGACCCCTGGCTCCTCGACAATGGTTAATCCGAGGTTTACCGTTTGTAATACGTGCGTGTCTGGCGTCGTTCCCAACGAGGGAGGATTGATCCCCTCACTGGTTCGGACACGAGCTCGTGCTTCTCCTTTAAGAGGAGCTTTCCCAGAGTATAAATGAAACAACTAGATTTAATCTATCACAAGATAAGCTACTTGTTTGGTTTTGTTGTCTTGGAGAGTTTATTACTCTCCTACTCCAAGAAACTAGCCTGATCTATATTGGTGTTTCAGAGCCCTAGTAAATAAAAAGTTTCTAAGTTGATTTTACTTTAAGCGTTAATTTTATGGCTTTCTTAAGACAAAAGGTAGTGGAGATGAAACTGGTGGTGTGTAGACTCGACTCTCAACCACTACAAATATGCACCTAAGATGATTTACACTACTTTTCTTTTTCAATGAATCTCCTAGCTAAGAGAGTTGGAAGAATGCAAATTTTATAGAAAACAACTTTCTTAACAAAGACAATCAAAGAAACAATTTTCTTTATCTTTTCAAAACATGCAACTCATGACCACTAATTATTCACGAAATTTCCTTTTTCTTCAAAAGACTAAAAATGCTTAAATAATCTAAGTACAAAGGGTTTTTACACTTGATTCCCATTGTTCAAAGTTTAGAGTAGCTTAGTGTGTGTAGTGAAATGTGTGTGTAAGTGACATAGTGAACATACAAAGTTTGTAGTCATGTGGATATTCGATGATCCTTTTCAAATTCGTCTACTTACAGTAAATTATGTTTGTTCCTTACCTGCAAATAAAATAATGTGTGGTTGATGGGCCACTTACTTCCTTCCTATTACACTATGTGAGCCTAAAAAGGGAGATGAAAAACTTAGTGCTTTCAGAAAGATTTTAGATGCAAGCCCAGGATCGTCTAAAAGACGCAAGGGAAGCAGGGGCTACTCCCTTTCTTTAATAACACCAGTTCCTAGTCCCAATGCTAATGAAGTAAAGATGCTTTGGTTAGTAAAAAATATGAGTGAATTATGGGCCACTTACTCCTTTGCTAATTAAACTATTTGACTTCGGTAAAAGAGCAAAACAAATTGAAAAAATGTGTGGATTATGGCCACTTACTTTTCCCGTTATTAAGCTATGTGTGAAATGTAAAATTTTTAAAGTAAATGCTAAGTAATTGCCCTACTAATACTGATTATTAAAACAATCTGAACTATATGGAACAAAATTGCAGAGGTGAAGGCAATTCACTAAAGGTTGCCAGCCACCCATGAAAGAAAAATTACAATGATTGTTTTTGTTCTTTGTAAACTGTGGGGTTAGGCTCTGCACAAGCGAGCGAATTGTGTGTCAATCTGCAAGAAAATGATAAGTGTTAAGCCAAATTATAGATATTAAGAGTGACAATGATTATAAGCAATATGCATTATCAATGTTCTAAATTTAAACTTATATGATTAAAGTACAACGTATTTTATAAATGATACTATACTAGAAATAATTTGACTAAAATTTACAATCTCATTAAAACAAATTTGTATTGAAGAACTAAAGGCAAAATTTATACCTTTACCATAAATTCAGTTAAATTAAATGACATCTTAAGCAATAACACAAGGCCATGTGCAAGAAAATTAAAGTAGAGTATGAAGAAGTATCAGAGTACTTTGTAAAATAAATGTAGAGATAAAAAACTATACTAATTATATGTTATTAGTCAATCTGAACTGCATTATCTAATATTTTTTCTCAAAACTTTGGAATGAGTGGATATTTATGGTAGGAATGTAGCTTGAATATGATATAGATTTAATACATTAAATTTTTTATGATACATTCCATTAAATAAATTCAATAATCTAAAAAAATTATGATGCATTCCATTAAATAAACTTAACAAATTAAAATTAAAATTATCTCAGTTTCACACACTGAATAAAAAAATCTTAAAAAAACATATAAAAATAACAGCATTAAACTACATTTCATGTTAAAATTTATAATGAATTATATAAATATCATTAAATCCATCATAAAATTTAGGTAAATAATTAAAAAATTAAAAAAAGAAACAACTCGTAAAATTTAATAATTTTAATAATTACCTTTTTAATTTTGGACAATCTCTTACACTATTTAACGAAGGAGGAATTGCACACTATGAATCCTTAGTATCCTATCCATGTTGGAGAGGGAAAAAAAATCCCAAATTTCTACCACTGTTCTATTGATTGGTCCTACTGATGGGGATGAACAAAAATGAGTCTAATCCTATATCCAATATAATTCTATGTATAGTACTCAAAACTGTCAATGTAAAAAGTGTATGTATGAATTTGGGGTAATACATTGAAAAACTCAAGGCACTATTCTTTCTCTTGTACACTTCACTTGATTTGTCTGTAGATCTTCCAGTGTACCATCCACCATAGTTGTAACTTTTAGTGCCAATAGTAACCCAAAAATGTCTTTGCACCATCCACACTAGGGAAATAAGGTGGTTCAAAATATATATGACGTAGGGCATCACAAGCACCTAGATATGATGGACCCTTCATTTCAGTGCTACCCATGGTTGTTACTACCAGCTGCTGATATGAGAAGAAAAACCTTTTCACCGCTGCTTCTATTGCCTGGAAGGCCAACAGAACATGTATTGTTGCAACATGGTAAGCACCTGAAGTGTTATGTGAGCACAGTCCATGTGAATGAAACAAATGCATAAGTGCCTCCTGGACCCTTGGTCCACCCTTTGGATCAGCCTCAACACCGATGACTTTGGGTACCAGATGCCTTAGTTCCTTGCATGCATTTGTAAGGTCTCTAAGGGGGGCAGACCGAAGGCAATATGCGCCTGCAAGTGTACTAGTGCTACTAATTGCCAACTGGTGTTTAAGGCAAAGGAAATCATCTGGGTCCATCACTAGAAGCAAATTCACAATTTCTGTGAGCATGTTCCACATCCTTTCAACCATCCAACAGTCTGCGGATGCTTCTACGAAATCCCCAGAGTCTATTCTTTCATATACTCTCTGCAACAATTCTTGGCCTACAAATACCCACGCCTCAAAGATCTGGAGGACATTGCAAAGTTTGGCATCTTCTAGATTATGGAACTGTTTATGTTGTTTTAAAGAGTGCAAATATCTTGGCTTGCAGATTCTATCATATTCAAGAAGAGGCTTACCTGACATATTTGGTTCCCCCAGACCTAAAGTGAAGGGAGTCCTCTGCATATGGCCTTCAATGGCAAGCCATATTCTAGAAACCATAGCTTCAGCGCTTTTCCATGTACCCAAACGAGGAAGTAAGCTCTCTTCACTTGTTCTGCTAACCACAGGTAAAGCACCAAGTCTCTGCCATACCTCATGGAAAACTTTCCATGAGAGAACACCACTACTTACTGACAACTGAAGAGTGGGAACCTGCTTGTCATTTTCACAAATCATTGAAATCAACTCAATCTGGGAACTAATTAAGGATTCAAGCCTTCTCTTCCATTCCTCTTTGTCAATGTAAGTCCTTGTGTCACAGAGCACAGACGAAACAAACTGAAAAGTAATCTCCAATGACTGTAAGGCAGCCTTTACCAACCCCTCTCTAGACCAACCAGGCCATTCCTTGAATTTCCACATGGCACTGAGCTCGGGGAGATGCACATACTGCTCGTAACCCGCACACTCCATGGGGGAGGGCTCTATGGATTCTCCAACAAAGGCAAAATAGGATGCCATTTTTTTATAGGACATATTTTTTTCCTGCAAATATAACGAGGAGAGTAAAGACACTAATGCTCTCCATATACCATAATCTAAAAAGAACAACATAATAATAGAATAAACACTAAAATACATTTTAAACGCTATATATAATACGTTACTGGACAAAAAACATATCTATTTGTTGCAACTAAACTTTTTATGTAGATGATAAAAACTCAACACATAAATAATGAAAAGAGTTAAATAATGTCAACACATAAATATAAATTTTTCCAGTTAACAAAGTGAATAGATATAAGCTAAATATACGGTGGTTGGTCAGTGTCACTTTGGGATTTTTTTATTATGAAACGAAAAAGTAAATTTACTTCAAACTCGTACATTCTCGTTGTATTTTCGTATGTTTGTTGAGATTATGGTTTCTTAGTCAAGTTGTGAGATTTATTTAAGATGTAGATCGTATTTATCAGGAATTTGTCCCAACTCTTTAGCTGATTTGTAATACCTTAAATGTATCTACTTTCATGCTAGTGAATCTAGAGGTTGAGTGAGAGATTCTCAATTTTTTCATATTTTGTCTCTCTTTAATTTTAGTCATAGAAGAGAAGATCAGATTCAAGAAAATAAAATTAGTTAAGCTTTTGTTATCTAATTATTTAGTTTTATTCCTTCTTCAAGTTCTTCAACTTCTTTTTTTTTTTTTTTTTTTTTTTCTTTTCTTTCTGGCTTCCTTCCAGATTCAACAAAATAACATTATGTTAAGCTTTTGTTATTTAATTATTTAGTTCTATTCCTTCTTTAATTTCTTCAACTTTTCTTTTCCCTGGCTTCCTTAACTACATAGATGTTTGTTTTTTCCCTTTAGTTATTTTAACAAGGCTTTATAGCCCTTTAACATTTCTTCACACACCTTTATATATAATAAATATAAAATAGGGTTTAACCATTTTTAACCTAAGTTCCTCTGGTAGATACACATTGTTTCTTACTTGGTATGTATATAGGCGTGTTTCCTTTCTGTGACATATATCTTATATGTCCTAAGTTCCTATCTAAAAATGGTGAAATATAGTTTTGATGTATGCAACGGTGATTTGAACCAACTTAACAAACTTTATGTTATTATTTATACTAGCGTTCCACCACAGGTATTATTTGATGGTTTCCCAAAGTACTTTTCTTTATTATACATGCCATAATATGGAATAAACATAGTATAACTTTGATTATATGGGGCTTATCTATTGGTCCCCCTACACGAGTCCAGATGACTTCACATGCAATCTATGGTTAGCAACCAGGTATTTAATCAATGGTTGGAATTTATTCATTTTGATCCAATGGTGGTCATATCAACCTTCCCTTTGCCAAAACATTATCTCATTTCACCAATTCATTCCGATAGAGATTTGCTCGGTTTTGCTACTAAATTCTTATTGTTTAACCTACCATGTTTGTCTAACTGAGCTCGATAGTTTGTTCTCTTCACTGTGTTATCGGAACTACCTTGCAGAGGTTATTCCAACTTGGTGAGTTGTTTAAATTAATAATTAACTCATAATTTTTATTTATATAATATAAATTAAATTTTTAACCAATATTAATATAATAATTATACATATTACATTACAAAATTTCAAAATTAATTTAATCATATAAATTAAATTATTAATAAACTCAATTTATATATTTAAATATTTACAATGTAGCAGCAACGACAACACTCTATGACGCCTCGCTCTATTGGCAACGATAACTGGCAATACCAAGGCTATGATCAACTGGCTATAAGCGGCAATGACCTAGAGACGATGACCTCCGGACAACGACAACTGGCAATTAGCGATTAAACCTGCCACTGACCTTTCTAGAACAATGACGTTCTTGCAATGACAAGAGTTCTAGCTGCAATGACTGAGAAGAGTTCTAGCCAGCTCTGAAATAATATTACGTTTATCAAAACGATACTCATATAAAACCACCAGGTCATAAGTCTAATGGTCACATCTGAAGCCACAACGTGATCACCATGCAGGAACGACATCACCCTTGTCTGCCAGGTTGCTCAAATCATCCACCCGTCTCTCAGCTTCATGCATATCGACGCCCTTATTTAACCCGTCCATCAGCTTTCCCTTCGGTTTTCCGTCTTCGGCCCTCCTGGCCGAGGAGTGTATCGGTTTCTCCTCCTAAACTTTTTGCTGCAGATTCAGCTGTTGCGCCATATAATGCGACGGAGCATATCTACAACATAGGGCAGTGTGGGAGAGATTTATCCTCCACAGACTGCGGATCGTGCCTGGATTTTGCCCTGTCACAAATATCCGGATGCCAGACTGGAGCTATTGGCTCTCAATTCGTATCCATGAACTGCTATTTGCGTTCTGAGCTTTACGCATTTTTCAACGCTCTTCCTGAATCGGGTATTTTCGTCATATAGTTTACCATGATTAGAATATCTACTGGTTTTGTAATGTTTTTTCTTTTGTGAATTAAAAGGTAGCCAATTTTCTTGTGCAAATTTGCAGGAGGCCAAAGATCTAAAGTGCTTGGAGTAACTCTAGCCGTGGCATCCGCTACAGTTGGGTTAATTGCGGCCATTGGCCTTTGCATATGGAAATTTTCCTCTCGAAAATTTTGGCAACAGATTTCTCTAACCAGAGGTATCATTCAGTGTGCACTTATTAGCTTGTGATTTTTTAAATGATCACTCTTCTTTCGGATCGTGCCTGGATTTTTCCCTGTCACAAATATCTGGATGCCAGACTGGAGCTATTGGCTCTCAATTCGTATCCATGAACTGCTATTTGCGTTCTGAGCTTTACGCATTTTTCAACGCTCTTCCTGAATCGGGTATTTTCGTCATATAGTTTACCATGATAAGAATATCTACTGGTTTTGTAATGTTTTTTCTTTTGTGAATTAAAAGGTAGCCAATTTTCTTGTGCAAATTTGCAGGAGGCCAAAGATCTAAAGTGCTTGGAGTAACTCTAGCCGTGGCATCCGCTACAGTTGGGTTAATTGCGGCCATTGGCCTTTGCATATGGAAATTTTCCTCTCGAAAATTTTGGCAACAGATTTCTCTAACCAGAGGTATCATTCAGTGTGCACTTATTAGCTTGTGATTTTTTAAATGATCACTCTTCTTTCGGATTATCATGTTATTTTTATATCAGTTACTGGTTTTGGAAATATTTGGGATCAGGGCTACTAACAAATTTACACATTACACATCTTGCCATTATGTCTTGAAAATTTTACAGTACAAAGAACGTATAATATAGAGAACGTATAAGATATTATTACAAGAAGATATTACAAAGTTCACCAAGAATTCGGCACTAACCTTGCCAGCCGCAGCTCCTCCAGGTATTGAATTGAACGCTCCTCGGTTCGCAGAATGGTTTTGCAGCTGTTCGCAGAATGGTTTTGCAGCTGTTCGCAGATAATGTTCTGTTCGGTTTTGCAGGTTTTGTTCTGTTTGCCGCGGAGCAGGAAGGGTTTTGAAGGAAGGGTTTTGAAGGCGGGAGGAGGTTGGTCGCATTCTTGCCATCTGTAAATGAGCTCTCCCAGGAATTAATATGATTTGAGTGAGTGGAGGCCACGCGCCGTATTTGATTAATATGTCATCAATACGATTTGATCAATCTGTAATCAATACGATCGATTTGAGGGTGGCTGCGATTTGATCAATCTGTAATCAATACGATTTGAGCTGCGGGCGATCAATCTGTAATCAATACGATTTGAGCTGCGGGCAGGGTCGCCGGGGCGCAGATGGACAGCCGGAGAGGGATGCCGGAGACCGATGATGGATGGAAATATGATGCATGGTGAATGGTGGTCGTCGGGCTGTCAGAGGGTACCTCCATAGCATTAACTTTGCTATGGAGGTGGAAATAGGAATCGCGCATGAATATCCACTTTTTTATTTTTAATGTGTATGTCATCTTTCCATTAATGTTGACTAAGCGAGAGAAATAAAACACTTCTTTCCTGCCATTTGAGTCAACTGTTTATATTTATGATTTTAACATCGCTGATAACTACGGCATGAATCCTGTTAATTTCAATTTATATTCCACCAGATTCCATTATGCTTTTGATTTCATATCACATATTCATGCAATCCCACACTTTAAGGACCTTGTAAAATAAAATAAAACATTACATTTTTTTTGTTTAAGATACGTGTGGCGTAAATCTGAATTATGAATTCCACTTTCTTCAATTTTATCTATTGATAAAAAATAATATAAATATTCCCCCTCAGATATAAAGCCGGCTGATGTACTAAAAAATAATTTAAAAGCCGGCTGATGTACCAAACAATGATTACAAAATCTAGATTCTGATGTGATAAGTTGAACCTAAATCCCATATGATATATAAAATCATTGCTACGCCTGAAGAACTTTTTAAGTTTATATAAAGCACGCGGAGCCTTGTCTAACTATTTTGTAAAGGGCATAAACCTCTTTTTAGTCCCTGTTGGCTGGCAATGGCCAGGGACTATAGTAATCAGTTAGCGATGTTAAGTAATTAATTTAATCTGTTTATTATTACTCCGATAATTTATAATCAAATTTTTTAGTAGCATATTGTTTCACCATATTATTTGGTCTCTTCCCCAGGGGAAGAGGCCGAAAGCATATTGTATGATCTTATTTGGAAATCTATTTCCGAAACATCTCTTCCCGAGGCGGAGAGGCCAAAAGCATATTGTATGATCTTATTTGGAAATCTATTTCGTAAACATGTCTCAGTGTGTAAACTAATGCTAGCATTGTGAAGCATTAGTTTCACAGTTTAATAGATATTAAATGCTATAATGGATATAAGCTAAAGCAAGTTCCCAAGTTGTAGGTTACAGGTGGTGCATGCATGTTGCTGTTGAGGTGCCAATGGTTGAAGTTGGCAGCTGGTGCATGCATGTTGTTGTTGAGGTGCCAATGGTTGAAGTTGGCAGCTGGTGCATGCATGTTGTTGTTGAGGTGCCAATGGTTGAAGTTGGTAGCTTGTGCATGCCAGGGGTGGTGCATGTTGTTATCAGCTGTCAAGCATACGGGCGGTGATGGCATCTTGATAACAGCTTCCGACCTGTGTGGGAGTTGATGGCTTCAATCACAGGACTCGCTTGGACGATGGGCGGCGATGCCACAATTCAATAACAGGATGGCTTCAATAACAGGATGGCTTCAATAACAGGACAGCTTCTGACATGTGTGGAAATTGACGGCTTCAATAACAAGAACCGCTTCTGCCATGCGTGCAAGTTGATGGCAAGCTGATGCATGGAAGTTGATGGCTTCAATAAGAGAAGCGCTTTTGCCATGCCTGCAAGTTGATGGCAGGTTGCAGCAGCTAATAAATGTCCCAGAAGCTCTGGTAGATTCCAGATTCTAATTAGAAAATCTATTGCATGCTTATCTTTGTAATATTTGTAAGTTTGTTGTAATCTTTCTTGCAGTCTTTGTTGTAGGCTCTTTTTTGCAGAGGCGTTCTTTTGTTGCTGGAGGCATTGTTGCAAGCTTCAACACCCCTATCTTTGTTGCACGCTCTTTTTTGCAGGCTTCTTTTCGTAGAGGCATTCTTTTGTTGCTGGAGGCATTGAGTTATCACAATCAAGGTATGCTCATCTTTTTTATATATAAATTATATATGAAAGATAATATCATAAGCTAATGATTCATGAAGAGTAATACCTGTCTTCCAGCAACATTTCCAGCTTCTTTCCTTTTCCTTTTTTCTCATAGTGGTCAGCAAACCAAAATCAAAGCTTCCAATTCAATCTTACATTGTTCCAGCAACTCTGGTGTTGATGTGAGTTTTCTTGTCATCGAATAGCCTAGCCAACCCAAAATCTGCGATCTTAGGGTTCAGAGAGTCATCCATCAGAATGTTACTGGCTTTGATATCTCGATGAATTATCCGAGTACTTGCCTCCTCGTGAAGGTAAGTGAGTCCACGTGCAGTGCCAATACAGATATTGTATCGGGTAGGCCAATCCAGTTGTACATGAGGTTCCTTACTACCTGCAACATACAAGACGCCAGCGTATTTGTTGCTATGTGGTGAATGAGCAGAAAATGAAAATTTTCAATTCAGAGTAACTGATGCACTTACCTAATAAAGCTTGATCGAGACTCTTGTTCTCCAAGTACTCAAAGACCAAGAGCGGATCATCTGCTTCTAGACAACATCCATGCAACTTTACAAGGTTCCTATTTCGCAGTTCAGATATTACAACAACTTCATTTATGAACTCGCGTTTCCCTTGTCTAGATTCAGAAGAGAGTCGCTTCACTACCACCATTTCACCATCTGAAAGAGTGCCCTATTTAGAATGACAGTAGTCAGAGTAATTTAAGAGAAAACACAAACAATACAGGATGACAGAAGCAGTGCAGAATACACATTTCAATTTAGTATTTGCACTTTGTGCCCAGACCGAACTTGAGACTAGGGATAACAACTAAAAATATTAATATCTGGTGGAAATGTCAGAAATCAAATACAGTATGGGGAACTTGCAGATTAATTAGAGCAGCGTTGTGTCGTCCATGGAAGTCTTACTTTACAAGCTACCTATGCTTCTATCCCAGCGTTTGTAACCTCTGTGGTGGCCTTGCTCCTGCTTCTGGAACTTGCTGCATCTGGTGGAACTACTCGCTTTGATTTTGCACTTGAAATGCCAGACTGTTTGGTATACCGCTGGTACTTTGTGAGATGGCAGGTAATTCCCCCGTTCTTGGCATTGGATCATAAACTGGTGAATCAGCAGCTTCAGCTATGGGCACTCATCAGATAGAAATGTATTAATTGAAATCGCAAAAGCCTACTCTTATAACCTGGCATATGATATGGTAATGTATTCTACATGAAGCTACTAGCCGGGTACTGGAAAATATTGCGCGGTGAATTTTTGCAGTCAGGAGCTAGCTGGTAATGGACATTGGAGCCAACAGTTAATGGACATCACTGACAGCCAAGCTAACTTTTTGAGATGGCGGGTAATTCCCCTATTCTTGGCATTGGATCATAAATTGGTGGATCAGCAGCTTCAGCTATGGGCACTAGTCAAATAGAAATGTATAAATAGAAATGTATAAATCAATAGCAATCGCAAAAGCCTACTCTTATAACCTGGCATATGATATGGTAATGTATTCTACATGAAGCTACTAGCTGGGTACTGGAAAATACTGCGCGGTGAATTTTTACAGTCGGGAGCTAGCTGGTAATGGACATTGGAGCCAACAGTTAATGGACGTCGCTGACAGCCAAGCTAACCTTTGTTCCACCGCCCGCTACGAAATGATTTCTTTATGCCAGAATAAGGCATTTGGTATGCATGCAGGTTCGTGTTCAGCATGAGAGATACGTGGTTGTTCGCGTTTAGCATGAGAGATACGTGGTAATGCCTCTGAGGAGTCAAAGTATCCAAAGTTTTTGAGATCATCTGTTTCAAGATGTAATCTTTGAATATGGACTCGATTTATGCCACTTAAAATCCCATGGACAATAACTAAGCTGAGTTGACATGGGTTCATCTCGTAAATGGATTATTAGCATCTCACTTTACGAGACAAGGAAATTTAATCTACTTTAAATAAAATCTTTGATAGGGAACCAAACTATGAACAGGTGCGCATGTTTACTGTCATACTATAAGCCCTCATTTAATAAAAATCAATGTAAAAAATGCTATCTGGACTTATGTCTCTACTTATCCTGCAAATCCCAGCAATTGTTATGTCTTTTACAAATCCCAACAATTGTTATGTCTTTCTCATATGTTTTGCACTCACTCAAGGCAGGGACTTGTTGCACAGCAGCGCTCCTTGTTATAAAGAAGGTGCAGACATTTCAATAATAAAAATGTAAAATATGCCAACCGGAAGGAACTCTTAAGACAAAAACCTTATCGAACATTAAAATAAACAATAATATAAATATTCCCTTGGGTAACTTAAATCTAGGTAATGTACCAAAGAGTTATTCTAAAATCTAGACATCTTAGAGTTTTCTTAGCAGAGCTTTTTTTCTCTCTACTATAAGAATTATGATATTGATGATCATGATCATGGTGGTTAACGTCCACTAAGACCAAACTTTTGTCTATCGGACCTAACGAAATGAATTATTTAGTTTGATTTAAGATTTTATTCCTATGCTCAAAAAACTTGGAGAGAAGACTTCTGAGCTTACTGTAATTTTAACAGTGTAAAAGGCTATAAAGGTCAGTGTTGCAACAAAGATTTTGAAACTGAGATCTAATGTGGTTGTACATGGGGCACTCTAGGAGGAAGTGATTTTCATCCTCGATGTTCATATTATCACAAAGATGGAAAAACCTTTCCATCCATAGTGTTTTAGGAACTGCCTAATGACTCGTTTCACTATGGAGCTCATGAGAGTTCGTTCTAATCTTGTCTATATTAATTTTCTTCCTTAAGCTAGTTAAAATAGAGAGATACTTTTGATCTTCTAGGGTGGGTTTGATGACCTCCTTATAAAATCTTAATTTTCTTTTCGCTGCTAAATCTTTCTCAGACCACATTTTTTCTTTGAACATAGAAGTAACAATATTTTAAATGTTATTAGTGTTTTGCAATGCAACATTCTCGTTGACCTCCCAATGGTTTAGCAGGCCCTTGTTTCTTTGCACCAACCTCGTTTGAGGCTTAGGTGGTTTTGGCTAGAATTTAAAGCTAGCTTAGGAATTCTATGGTCTCCTATGTTATTGAGTTTGTGGTTATACAACAAAATCCTAGTCATAGCTAGGCTCTCGATATGGGAAGGACCCAGTTCTATAAGGAGAATAATATAGGGTGTGTTACTCTTAATTTTGAGGTTATATGATATAAAATGCTTCTATATTTGCTCAATATTTCTCCACGATTCTCTAGAGATGTTACAACCCCAAACCTCGCATCGGTATAAGGTAACCAGAGTGACTAAATTTTCAAAGAGGAACTTCTTTCTATCCCACATTACGAGGTTCGTCATCTTACAATTATTTTCAAGACCAAAATAAGCTTTCCATCCCCCATTAATCATTTTCTCAATGCTATAGTTCCATTTGAGCTTGTGATGAATATCAATTCCTAGGTACTTGTAGGAAGACACTTCTTCCAAGTTATTATTGTCATACATAAAATTAGCGTAAGTGTCCTTCTTGGATTTGATAATCATAACTTTTGTTTTGTCAGTGTTAACAATCATACCCATGGTAGAGTAGAAATCCTTAAGAATTATAAGTTTCTTATCAAGGTCAGATGGGCACATTGTGAGAAGAACAATATCATCAGTGTAGAGAAGAAGGACGATGACTATCCCAGCTAAGATCGTGCCAGCACATACTGCTTCCTCTAAACAACCTTCTAGCTTATCGATGTAAATGCCAAATAGGGTAGGGGAGAGGGGGAAACCTTGTTTAAATCTCATATTAAAATTAATATCTTTCGACCACCCCTCATTGCTCTTTAACTTGACAATTATATTCTCGTATAACCTTATAGCGGCAGCTCTCAACTCAAAAGGAACCTTTAGGTCTTCCAATATGTTCCAAAGGTTGTTTCTAGGAACCATATTGAAAGCCTTTCTGAAGTCTACAAAGCAAAAGAAGTGATAGGATATATCATTACGGAATTCATCCACAATGATCCTAAGTGTAACAGGGTGGTATGTTGTTGAGTGCTGCTTTCTAACACCCGCTTGGCCTTTAGCTCGTTTACTTTCACTTTCAAGCCATATGCTCAACCTCCTTTCAAAAATAATACCATATAACTTGGCTAGGAAAGGGTTGATCATAATTGTCTGATAGTTAGAGGGGTTATTTGTATCCCCACTTTTAAAAATAGGGATAATGAGGCTTTGATTCCATGTTTTAGGGAACCCTTTCTTGACTGCTTGATTGAAAAGCTTATCAATGTGGGGGATGAGGACATGACCTCCAATTTTTAAGATTTCTTCCTGGTAACCTTCAATGTCCTTAGCATTCCCATTAGCCAAACGATTAACCCAAAAATCAGTGTCTTCTAATGAGAAAACCTATTTCGTTGTGAACAAGGTTTCAAAGTTATCCATGACATTTGAAGATTCATAAACCTTTTTAAGATAGGAATTCCAGTCGTGTAAATAAATTTTATTATTAACCTTAGTTTTCCTAGTTAGAATCTGCCTCTAGACTTTCTAAGGAGCTACCTTAGAGAGGTGTATGAGATTCTCTTGTCTTTTACGAATATACTGTCTTTTTTCCCTTTTGGTTACTGCTTTGTACATTTTTACCTTGCCAATTTTAAGAGATTCATCAACAACTTCCTTAATTGCTCTCCTCACACTTTTACAATATTTGTCATACCATGGGTTGGTTTTGTTATTTCTTTTAATACTTGAAACTTCAGTTGAGAATGTGTTAATAGAATATGAGAGGGTCGTAGTAAAATTATGATAGATATCTTCTATGTTGTCTATACTAGATAAAGGAAGCAAATTAGTTTTTAATTCATTTAGAAAGAGATATTCTTTATTTGTATCAAAAATTAACTTCTTTTGGCTATAAGGATTATCTTTTATGGGATCTCTATGCATGAAAAAATTGAGAGTTATAAGTAAAGGCCTATGATCAGAGTCTGGGTCGTCGTCATTTAAGATGTCAAAATTTGTTATTTCATTGTATAGAGAGAGATCGGAGATAACATTGTCTACCACGCTGCTACCAAGCCCATGGATGTAGGTTATTTGGCTAGAATTGGGCCACTTCTTTAGACCTTTGCAAGTTACGAGATCTTGAGCACTGTAGAGCTTGACTAGATCCGAACCAAACAAATTCTCCCTGAGCTCTTCAGAGCTCATTTTGTACCAGCTAGCTAGAGGAAGGTCTTTGTCTAACCAAAGAGGATTAGGGTTGGAATGATTGCTTAGTACAATAGCCTGGTTGCTTGAAGTTCGAGCATTAAAGCCACCCATTAAAAGGATATTGCCTTGATTCCTTATGCTAGAAATATCATTCTCTAGACCATTGTAAGAACTATTTTTATCAAGATTCTTTTTCTTATAGATGTTAGAATTGATGGGGGGTGGGGGGGAATAACAGACTGCTATGTAGGTCTTTTTATCATAAATGTCAGTAATTTCTATCCAACTATATTGGTTCTAAGGGTCGTTTTTATAAATCCTAGCACGGGAAGAGATGTTCTTCATAATGAAACCAGCTATACACCCAATGGATGTATGGGAGTATCACTTATTCTAGGTAGACCATAATGTAAAGCCATATTAGTACATACAAATGATAATTATATTAGTAAATCTGATTGATATAAATTAATAGTTTATTAAAGATATTATTAATTATTAGATATAAGTTGTAAAAATAGAATTTACTTTTGATAATTATTAATGATTATATAAATAAAAACAACCATATATGTGGTTATTATATTAATATTATATTATATATTATATAGCATTGTGTTATTATATTATATTATATTGATATATAAATCATTATATTTCAAACTATCACATAATATAATAATAAATTATAATATAAGGTTACTATTAATAATACCTATTTACTTCTCATTATTATATTAAAGATTAATATATATTTATTAATATAAATATATATTTGGTTTTATTATTACTATTATTATTATCATTATTATTATTATACTACAAATTTAGAGTCAAGGAAAAGTTAGACATCAAATTGGTGTATGAGACTCACTTGTTTGTGGGACAAGGGACCCACATCTACGCAATGATTTGCCTCTTAAGTCTACGAAGGCATATATAATCGTGAGACACCAAATTGGTGTATGACAACCCCTTATTTCTGGGACAAGGGACCCACATCCACGTAACGATTTTACTCCTAAGTCTATGAAGGCATACATACCCTACATAGTCTACATACTCTTCCACCTGTGGTTCTTGATCATGAATCTCAAACTCGGGTTTTTCCAAACCAGTGGACCTGCTAGATGAGGGGATTATTCCTCTTGCAAGATTTTCCTGCAATACATCTTACACATGTACCTTCATTCTCTTCTTTAATTCAAGCATCTGAGTCACCATCTAACGCACATTGGGTAGGATCCCATGCGTAGATCTCCAGTGCTATAAATGAGATGTGATAACTAAAATGGTCCCCAATGGACTTCTAGCAATTTGATACAACCTTAAACTCAAAAGTATTGAAAATTCCATTTTCAAATACGTACCTTTCCATCGATGAATGCCACCCTGAAACCTTTGACTTCTATTGTCAAAATGGACACCGGGTTCTTCTTGCAATTAGGTATACAAAAGTGAATTTTTTAAATGAATCGAGTTACCCTTGTTCAATTGAGGGGTAACATTCCCTGTACCCTTTCCAGGATAGGTGGAATCAACTCAAAGTATAATCTCACGATTGTTTCAATCTCTACTAAATTAGAGAGAGAATCATTCTATTTGATGAAGTGCCTTGAAGCACAACAATCAATGATCCAAGTGGATATTGGTGGCCACCTGCCAAGTCCACTTGGACCCCGACCACTTTTTCTTTCAGCTTTTCATTTTCCTTAATTGTAGCACAATTTACTATTTTTTAGCAGTTTTTCGGATCCTGAACTTCCAGAGCCATTTTTGAGGCCCTAAATGACATTTTTTGGTAAAATTAGGAGGAACATGGGTCCATGAAATGATGTTGCTCTTTATAAAGTTATAGTTCTTGCATAGATATTTCTAACAAAACATTGTGTTCTTTCAAATGGAGATCATATGCCAAAGTTACGACCCTGGGAAGGTGATATACCAATTTACCCAAACGAGGCCCACAATTTGGCATTTCATCTTCTAGGGTTAGGTTTTTGGATCTTTAGGGTTTTCCATTGTTTCTCAACAATAAATAAGCCTTTGAAACTCACTATTACACAATTCAAAGGCGTGTAGCCACCATATCTCTTCTCAGAGATAAGCTACCATCACCCTAGCTAGTTTATATCCATTTCTGTTTGTAAGCATATTTCAGTATTTTACAACATTGAAATGAAGTATTTTTTTTGTTGCATCTCTATATGTATTGTTATATCTATAATTTGTTACATTTATCCAGATCAGTGGTATCAGAGTAGTCTGCTCTTTCTATTCCTTTCTTTGCATGTCCCCAATGAGGTCAGGATATAAGGAGTTAGGGCTTGAACTGGTTGAACCTTTGCAAGACCAGCCTCACCAATCCCGACGACCTCTCATGGAAGATGAAAAGAAAAATGAGGGGCAAGATATCCTATCAATATATTACTTAAAGAGGCCCCCGAGTGACAAAGGAACATGATGACGAAAACTTTTCCCAGATCCTTCAGCAGCGACCCAGGGGTAACACATCTACTTTCAGCAGCTACTCTAGAAGCGCCAAACCCTTTAAGCTACAGGTTAACTTTGACATTCCCATATTTGAGGGTTAGATAGATGCAGACACCATATATAAATGTTTAAATCTACTAGAAGGGTATTTTTTTGTTCATGGTTTTTCTAGTCGGGAAAATATTACTTTCGCTCTTCTAAAAGACACCCCCCATGTCAAGGATTGGTGGGAAACCTACTTCGAGCAGAAGGATTAAATTACGACCTCACTGTTTTTAGTTGCACCCACTTGGAATTCATTCCTGACTGCCATGAAGGAGTAGTACTACCCTGTCGGGAGCTATGAGGATAAATACATAAAGTGGACCATGCTACACTAGGGAAGGGATGAAGACATGTCAGAGTTTACCAATATTTTCCATTTAGTAAAAAGTTGTGTATCAAGGATTTAGAGCAACCTTTGGTACTAAAATACTATGGCTGCCAACACAAGTACATCCAAGAAGAAATAGAATTCCTGAACATCTCCTTACTCAACTTTGGATCTGTGAATCCAAAGCTAGGGAAAGGTTCCCCCAAACCGTAGAACAAAGGAAAAATCCAACGCAAGGCGACCCAAGATGAACTACCAAAGCTGATGTAAAGAACATCACCATGAAGCTGAAAAAGACACGGGAAAGTGGTGTGAGTTCCATAATAGCTCCACCCACAACACAAGTGAGTGTCGGGCCAAGCAGTCACTGGTGGCTGAGGTAAAGGTTTCAGAATCAGATGCATGTTTCGACTCTGAGTTAGAACTTGACAACAGGAATGACAATGGGAAGAAGATTATCGATGCAGAGCCCAACGCCACCATTGCCACCATGAAGATCTAGAAGGAGGAACCTGAAGATCCAGAGGAGTAGGAACACTTCTTCCACTCCTAGATGTGTAAAGTATTGCCTGCTACAGTTCATTGTCGATAGCGAGAGCCAAAAGAACCCCATTTTGGCAAAGGTCGTGAAGCATTTGGACTTACCGACCACAACACATCCACAACCATACACCATTGTGTGGCTTGACCAAGGATGGGATCTTCGCATGAGCAATTAGTGTCGCCTTCCGTACAACATCAAGTGCTTCAAAAATGAGGTATTATGTGACATTTCTTCCCTTGCTGTTTGTGATGTATTATTAGGACAACCATACTTGTGGAGGAGACATGTTGTGAATGAATCAAGGCCCCGTTCTGTTATTGTTACTTTGGGAAATACGTTGTACAGGATACTGGATGTAGCATCACCTAACACCATCTCTTTGATTACTACGAAACAATGCAGTAAGCTCATTTGCAAAAATAGGAAATTTTTTTTCCTAGTGATACACCCTCAAGGAAAGTAGAAGACAGTGGCCATGACCTCCAAACACAGCCCCTCCACATGACAACTATATATGGACAAGGTTGTCGAGGAGTACGAGGAAATCTTCACCTCACCCGCAATGGTTCCTCTTCACTATTAGGTCAAGCACCTCATTGATCTGACTATAGGTATGTTGCTGCCCAATGGACCAATCTATCGGCGCTCCATTTTGGAGAATGATGAAATCAAGAGGAAAATTTAGGAGCTACGGTAGAAATGTCACATCCTTCCGAGTTCATCATCTTGTGGGAGCCCAATCGTGTTGGTACATGACAAGGATGGGACTTGGAGACTCTGTATTGACTATCAGGCATTGAATAAGATGACTTTCTGTAATAAGTACCCGATCCCATGGATTTATGACCTCATGGACCAACTGAAGGGGGGGAAATATTCCAGCAAGATCGATTTGAAGTTAGGATATCGCCAAGTACCAATCGAACCGTTTGATGTGTGGAAGACTGCCTTCAAAGCCCAGGAGGGCCTTTTCGAATGGTTGGTTATGCCTTCTGGATTGACGAATGCTCCTATAGGCTTCATGAGGCTAATGGATGACATCTTGTGGCCATTCACCAACTCCTTTGTAGTGGTATACTTGGATGACATCTTGATCTTCAGCCAGAGTTGGGAAGAGCACCTCCACCACATCCGACAGGTTCTCCAAACACTACTACAACACAAGTTATGTGCCAATTTGGAGAAATGCACTTTTGGCATGACGCAAGTTCAATATCTAGGATACATTTTTGATGAAAAGGGCAAGCACATGGATCCAACCAAGATCCAAGTCCTTCAGTATTGTCCATCTCCAACCACTCTGATAGAGCTCTGCACCTTTCTAGGTTTTGCCAACTTCTACCGTAGGTTCGTGTTGGGATTTTCTCATATGACTTAGCCCTTGAGTCAAGTCACCAAGGGAGGAGTGAAAGAAAATTTCTTTTTGTCTGAATCTCAATAGAAGGCATTCACAGCGTTGAAAGATCGCCTCTTCTCAACACAATTCTTGCATTACAATACTTGCAACAACCATTTGAGGTTGAGACAATTGCCTCCGACTATGCTATTGAGGCAGTCCTTACTCAACATGGGCACCCAGTGGCATATCACAGTGTGACACTTTCAGACACATCCTTGAAGTATGCCACTTATGACAAAGATATGTATTCCATAGTACAGGCATGCCGACAATGGAATAATTATATTTGGGGGAACGAAACGATCATCCACACAGACAACTAACCCCTAAAGTTCATACAGACCAGAGGGAAATTGTAGAATGATCGCCATCAGAAGTGTTCCACATACCTACAACAGTTCCATTTGAATATCAAGTGTAAGAAGGGTAGCACCAATAATGTCGCAGATTGCCTCAGTCAATCACTGATCATGGCATTAACCATCATTCTCAACTCTTGTGGGCACGAGACTTCTGATTGGCTACTTCTCTACAAAAGCGACCCAAAATTCAGCCACACATACCAGACACTCTTGGAGGGTTAGCATGTTGCAGATTTTCACCTCTAGGATAGCCTATTATGCCACCTAGGTCACCTTTTTCTTCCTTTAATCGAGTGTGCCAAGATGACTTGGGAATCACACTACAGTGTGGCAGTACTGCAAAAGTATTTCTATTGGCTGAATCTTCAACAGGACATCGACAAGTACATCAGATCATGCAATGCCTGCGCCATTGCCAAACCGACCATACAGAAGCAAGGCCTCTATACCCTATTTCCTACCCCTAGTCGACCTTGGGAAAGCATGTCCATGGATTACATGTCGGGCCTTCCTTCTACTAAGCATGGAAGTGACTGTGCTTTTGTAGTCGTCGACAGGTTATCGAAGATGGCCACTATGGCGGCCTGCAAGAAGAATATCACAATAGAAGCCACTGGTAAAATCTTCTTTGAACGAGTGTGGGTACACTCTAGGATCCCAATGTCTATCATCTTAGATTGGGATAGTAGGTTCCTCAGTACATTTTGGTCTTGGCTCTGGTCGATGTTGGACACCAAACTCACTAAGTCTATAGCCTTCCATCCTCAAATTGGTGGCTAGACATAGGTTTTCAACAGGATGATTATACACATTATGTGCATGCACAACTCAGAGCATCCACACTTATGGGATGAGAGCCACCCCTATGTTCAACACCACTACAATTGGGGTCTCCACAACTCGACTGGCCACAACCCTTTTTAGGTGGGCTTGGGATTCCAACCACTATGTCCCACTAATGTGGCCATGAAATTTGTAGCTACTCACATAGATTTAGCTCATGTCCTATCTAAAACAGAGGAAAACAACTTCATTGAGCACATCAAACATATTCACCAGTAGGTCTAAAATTTTTTGGAGAAATCAAGTCCCAAGTATAAGAAGCGACATGATCAACATTGGGTGCCACACAAGTTTCAGGTGGGCAACAAAGCTTGGTTGCATTTGCAAAGGGAACACCTTACCGGAGCCTATCAGAAACTCAGACCACTCTGATATGGTCCTTACACCATTACCAATAATGTGGGAGACAATGCATTTGAGCTCAACATTCCCCCATTCCTTAGCCTGCACCCAGTGTTCAATGTGGACCACCTTTGGCCATACTTTCCACCATTACTAGACACATCGACATTGCATAACAACTCACACCCACAAAGTTAAATCAAGATTGCATGGAGCAAGCTGCAACTGATTAGATTATGGACACACAAATCAAGCACACTCATCAGTAAAATATCCAACTGTATCGAGTTGTTAAAGTAGACCAACTCCTTTACCAGGTCAAGTGGCTCACTAGTGACCAAGTTCAGCAGAAGTTTCCTCGTCTCATGGAGGAACTCAACGCAATGGGGAACATTGCTTCCTAAGGGGGAGGAATGAATAGAAACATGGGTCCATGGACCAAAGTTTCTCTTCTTAAAGTTGTAGTTATCAGATAGATATTTCTAACGAGATATTGTGCATGTCAAATGGATATCGTATGCCAAGGTTATGACCCTGGGAAATTGATGTAACAATTTACCCAAACGGGGCCCACAATTTTCCATTTCATCTTCTAGGGTTAGTTTTTTGGATGTTTAGGGTTTTCCATTGTTTCTCAACAATAAATAGGCCAACAGGCCTCATTATAAGATAGTTCAAAGGCATGTAGCTACCACATATCTTCTAAGAAATAAGCTACCATCATCCTAGCTAGTTTATTTCCATTTCAATTTGTAAGCATATTTTAGTATTTTACAATAATGAAATGGAGTATTATTTTTGTTGCATCTCTATATGTATGGTTATATCTTTAATTTGTTGTGTTCTTATTTAAATCTGGTTCAGTCAATAAGCTAGATTCCCAAATAATTTGAAGGAGAGGGCCAATACAGGATAAGGCTTCTTTATCTTATCAAAAACAACATTTGATTCTTCATTCCTGGGGTTCCTTGCTTTGTTTGAAGAGTTGGTTGTTTCTGTTAGGCCCCTATGCTACTAGTGTAACCCCTTATTGTTATTAGTATAACCCACTTATTATATTGATGTACCCATGTAGCGCCCATATTTTTACTATTGTGTCCCATAGAAGCCCACTATTGTTATTATTGTGCCCTTAAATTATTACTGTTATTTTGGCTCTGGTTATGTTATGACCCCTTAGACTCCTACATATAGAAAGGAGGTCTTTTCATTTGTATCATCCAAGAATTATTCATTTATGTAATGTAAAGGAGGTTTCCCCCTCGAAGAGGCTGAATTCTAAGGCGTTGAAATATCTTTTCTATCTTTTTCTTGAGTTGGTTTCATAACATTTGGTATCAGAGCTTTGGATTCTAGGGTTTCGCTGCCACAAATATGTCATCGTGGAATTTTCGCTATAACGTTTTTTCTGCGACGTTTCAGAAGTTGCAATAAAAACCCATTTGAGAAGAAATTGCACTAAACCTTGGGTATAAATGTCAAAGCTTTTCGCGATATATTTGCGGAGATATGATCTGAGGAAGTTGGTCTTTCTGCAGACTCCTAAATTACATTCCAAATAGGTGACCTGGAAAAATCATCATAACTTTCTCTGTGGGGATCAGATTGAAATTTCGTAAGAAGGTATAGAAAGAGGACGGACTGTTGTTTCTTGTATGCATTTTTCAGATCCAAAGGTCGAAACAGTGACACATGGCACTTCATACAATTTCACTCTTCTGGAAAGGTCTATAATCAGGTCATCTTGGGAGATTGTGCATAACTCTTTCTGGATCAGACTAGTGGCATTGGAAAGAGGACACAGAGGGCTACTATAGGTCACAATTTCAGAACTTAAATATCCGAAAGTACAAAGTTATAGTCGTTTCAAGTTTGAGCTCCTAAAATCAAGAAAAAGCAATATGAAGAAGTTTGATGGCAAGGATCCGATAAATTGGATACTTCAGATGGAGCAATATTTTGATCGACATGGCGTACAATTGTTACAAAAGGTATGTATTGCATCTTAATATTTAGAACCAGATCAATTGTTATGGTACGAAGGGCTTTGTTCTCGTAAACAACTTGTTACATGGTCAATTTTCACGGAGGAAATGATAGCACATTATGAGGATACAAAGAGCAACACCTTCTTTAGAGCAACACCACAACAATTGGAAAGAGTAAAAGGGCTTTGTGACATAGTGGAAAGCAAAATTATGGAAACCAGGAAGCGTACCCCTCACAACTATAAAGACTGAAGTGTTGTTTCTCCTAGCCTTCCACAACCTAGAAGGGTTACACCACAACAATTGGAAGAAAAAAGAGAAAAAGAGCCTTGTTACAATTGCGATAGCAAATGCACTAAAGGTCATAAGTGTGCTGAGAAGAAATTATTTTACATAGAATATGAAGAAGAGGAAGAAAAGGATCAAGAAACATCAAAAGCAGAAGATATACGCCAGGACCTCACCCGAGAGAAAGAAGAAATGAATCAGACCATATCTTGTAAAGCATTGGCAAGAATTACCACTCCTCAAACTCTCAAGATATAAGGACATATCAGGAAGAAAAAGGTGCAAGAACTGAAAGATCACATCGAGAAATAAGAAATGAATCCAATCATATCTTGTAATTCATTGTTCGAAATTACCACTCCTTAAACTATCAAGATAGAAGGACATATAAAGAAGAGAAATGTTCAAGAAGTGAAAGATCACATCGAGCATCAAGAAATGAATCTGACCATATCTTGTAAAGTATTGGAAGAAATTACCACTCCTCAAACTCTAGAGATAGAAGGACATATCAAGAAGAAAAAGGTTGAAGCAGTGAAAGATCACATCGAGCATCAACAACAAGTTCTCCAAATTTTAAAGGATAACGCCACTTTGGTGAAAAATCAAATGAAACAATAGGTAGATCAACATCGCAATGAAAAATGTTTTGATGTAGGTGATTGGGTATTTTTACTGCTACATCTCAAGCAAGCTATTTATGAGAAGGAAATGTTGGCAATACTACATGAACTTAAAAAATGGCGACCTTACCGAATGGGAAGACTCTTCAAGGATGAGGTGTGGAAGCATTGTTTTGTGATATTTATAGTATCCAACTACATTGGATAAACGAAGCAAGGGATGAATGGATGAAGGGCGAAGAAGTATGGCCACTTATTCAAAAGTTACAAAATATCCCAATTCAAACAACATTGCCAGAAATTGAACAGGAAGGAAAAATCATATTGGAACCTGGAGCAGCCACGGAAACAAGAACCCGATAGCTACGAAATCGATCAATTTCAGAGTATCTCATCAAGTGGAAGAAATTAACCGCTGAATATTCCACATGGAAGGACAAGAATTTTATACAGAAACATCAAGAAATACTCAAGCATTGAGGACAATGCTTTTTGAAGGAGAGGGGCATGTTATCCCCCTATACTACTTGTGTAACCCCTTATTGTTATTAGTATAACCCACTTATTATATTGATGTACCCATGTAGTGCCCATATTGTTCCTATTGTGCCCCATAGAAGCCCACTATTGTTATTATTGTGCCCCTACATTATTATTGTTATGTCGGCTCTGATTATGTTATGACCCCTTAGACTCCTATATATAGAAAGGAGGTCTTTTCATTTGTATCATCCAAGAATTGTTCATTTAGGTAATGTAAAGGAGGTTGCCCCGTCGAAGAGGCTGAATTTTAAGGCGTTGATCTATCTTTTCTATATTTTTTTCTTGAGCTGGTTTCATAATAGTTTCCTTGACGACCTGCATTACCTGTCATTCCTTTGATCATTGAAGATGTACCTGGAATGATTATTATCATCATCAAGTGATGTGTCCCTGCCATTCAGACACTCCTTCCCATAATGGCTGAACTTATTGAAAAACATGGCATCTACCTTTCGCTCCACACTTAGATCTGGACTTCCTAATGAAGTGACCTTTAGGTAGGCAATGAGAAGCTTCTATTCTACCATTTTGATAATATTCTCTGCTTCGATTTCACCCTTGGAGAATTTGAAGAGGGATGAGGAATCCATTGATCCTTTTGTCCTTTCCAAACTGTCATCGGTGATTGTTCTTTCACTCTTGGATGTGCATTGTCTTCACCTCAGCTCTGATACAACGTTAGTTTTAGGTATGTTATATGCTTAGAGAAATTTATTTCAATTTTCATAGATAGCACAATATCTTTTCCATATTAGAAATCACATTAGCATTAAATTAAACTATAGATAGAACATAAAAATAAATCGTAGAAGAGAAGCCAAGACAAGAGGACACAAGATGTGGCACTATCCAGGGACAAATCCCAATGTGGGGAAACCCTTGAACAATTCTTCTTATATGTGCTACATCTCGTCATCATGTTGCACCTCACTGTGTCACACCATGCTGCACCCATCATCATAATGTTGGACCTCATGACAATGTTATACACATCATACTGCTGCACCATGATTTCCTTGTTTTCCATGCTTGTTGATGTCCCATTTTCCTTTGTCGTAACATGCTAGTCACTTCTATCAAATGTGGAATACACCTGTCCCATTGTTCATTCCAAGTTTTCTGGTTGTTCCATGCATCTTTGTAGCACTATGTAGCCTTGTTGTCCCATGCACCTTCGCTGCACTAGTCACTTTGTTGTCCCATGCATTTTCGCTATGTAGCATGTTGTCCCATTTACTTTGTTGCACTAGTTAGCAGCACCATGTAGCCCAAATGTCCTATAGCCCAACTGTCCTATTTACTTTTTTTTTGTCGAAAACACTATTGTTATAGTCCTGCCTTTACTATTTCTTATAGGTGACTAGTTAGGGAATCTCACAGCGCTTACAGACCCAACTATCCATCCAAAAATAGTAGCATATTGCTTCTATTATCCCTGAATTTGTTTCTTGCCTATTTTTCTCTTAACCGTCCTGTCCCTACGTTGTCCCTACAACCCTTTCCCACTCTCTAGGGTAAACTCCACGTTGTCCCTCTAATCCTTCATGCTACAGCTAAGGCATCGCTATGCACACAACTATTCACATTGTCTAGGGCAACCTCCATGTTGTCCCTTTGACCCTTCACATCAACGTCCTCCTTCTTCTTGAGCTACCTTAGGATAGCTTCGTTACGATGGCCTTTAGGTCTTAGTGATGAATGCCTTTAGATCTACGTTAGGGCTACCTTTAGGTCTGCGTTAGGGTAGCCTTTAGGTCTGTGCTCAAGTAGGGACCAACGTATAGGTTTAGGGCTCCTTCTTGATAACATTAGGGATTTTCTTCATGACTACGTCCTCTAAATTAGTGCATTGTATTTATGCTTGACTGCAGAAAGTGCAGCCTCTTATCCTCCAATGTCTCAGGCTTCCACTCCTATATTTCTCTTCCACTAAAGCCCAAGACAAGATGAGAGAAATCAAGATAGAGGTGTGGGGGAGAAATGACTCTCAAGTCATGTCCTTTTATACTAAAACATTGTGCACATGTGGGGTTTATTTGGTTGCTAGCCGACCATGATGAATTTCCTTATAACACAAATAAATTCATAACTCCATGCATTCTTATCAAAATCAGATGATACTTAGATCAATCCTACACCTGAGAGGGATCTAAGAAAATATCAACTGCCATAAATAATATGACCCACATGGAGTTTGGCCCTAGCTTCAAATTTTGATACACTGCAACCACTTCCATCCATCTTGGTCCAAGTAAAGGGCTCCCACATGTAGTTTAGTTTCATCCTCAAAGATATCATTAAGGGAGAAATACTATTCCATTTCTTCTACCCATACTACAAGGTAAGAGCCATCAAAATTGTACATGTGTAGCTTGGGTGTCCAGTGGTTGGAAGAGTGGTGATTTCCATAGAAGTGAATGTGATGGCTAGATTATCCTTCTATGTGGGCATCAACACTAGGCTCCTCCCTATAAGGAATTATTTTAAGGGCTTCTAGTTCTGAGAGTTATTTGGTAATATTGGCCTTGAACGCCTTGAATATGTCTCCAAGGTGGGTCACCCTTTTGAATGCCTTTTCCGTAGCCATAACTTGAGATCTGGTACCAAGCATACATAAATCCCGGTCAATTTTTTTGAGCTTACTTAATAGTAGTCTACACGGAGAGATGACAATCTCGAGAGTCTAATGACATGGGTCACTTGAAGCTGCGTTAGGAAAATTTTTGGGACTGCTGAAAAATTAGGAGGCTTACAAGTGAGTGGTACGACTATGACCAGATCTCATCCTAAATCTTATGGGCTATGTCTCTTGTAAGTGTCCAAAGATGGTCTACTTTTTTTTGTAACTTCAAAAGGATTTTTACTCCCCACTGATCAATAATGGAGTGGCCGAATTTAGAAATATTGATACTCATCAATATCCTGTGAAAATCGGCCCTGGATTGTAGTAATAGAAACCTCAAGGTCTTGGTACAATCAAATGTGTTGCGACAATCTGACCTAGACTGTGGCACCCAAAACCGTCACTGCACGAAGAGTCCAATCTGCACTATGAAAACCGCAACTCTTGAATCTGAGTTATATGGTGGCGACATAATCCCAATTGTTGGATTTGATCTAGAAGATAAGGGAGAGGGAGATATTTAAATACTAGAAGGAACTATCATCACAAAGGAAAGTCAGGTGCTACAGATTGCAATATACATAGTGGTTGCACAATAGTAATCAGCCCAATTTTTCAGGGCACTAACTAAGGAGGATCGATAATACCCTTGGCCGTAATCCAAACTAACCTATTGCACATGTCAGTAATCTCCCCTAGTGTTGTTCTTAGTGTACTATAGCAGCAAGACAAGTGATGGATTATCTATGGTTAGGTTTTAGGTGAGCCTAAGGGGCTTCCAATATACCCAAGGGTACATAGACATGTTGTTCAGGCGTGGTCATGTCCAACGCACTACTACACGAAGAGGTACCCGTGAGGGTTACAAGGGAGTCTAACAAGTCTTACCACCTCTTGTATTTCATGCATGCATGCCTCCCCAAATCCATATGTTTATGTGCTCAATGATATATCCCATGGTTTAAACATTGCGGAACACATCTGTAGCCTAAAAAAAATTCTGTAAAAAATGGAGGTGCAACTCGCCCTGAAAAGTACTCCAATACCACATGTTATTCTCTTGACCTGCGAGAAATCTAGAATACCATAAATGTGATGAAATATAGCCCATAACACATAATTATCACATGAAATGATAAAAATGAAAAAGCGTTTTATTATTCAGAAACAGATTCAATGTTCACTTGCCTCTTCAAGGGGATAACCTCCAAGAGAGAAGAGCTCAATTAAAATAACACTCGCTGATCTTTCCCTTACTAACTAAGACTATTTATAGCTAAATGATGTACAAAGCCCTAACTACTAGTGGTCACTTGTATAACATAGGGTAACCACTTTATTTATTAAATATGATCTGTTTACGACTAACTGTGGCCCCTTTTCTCTAATACGGGTGAACCACTTACAATTATTAATGTAGGATTTATTGACTCCCTAACTATGACACCGACTCGGACCATCAGGATTATTACATAAATAAAGGTGTTAGGTTTGGACCCTTACAATATTGATAGAACACTCAAATATCCCTTATAGATCTTGGGTTTTAATAAAAATAAAGGAGTGAGCGAGTGTGTGTACTAGAACTCTAGATTTTTTTCATGGAAATAGTGCTTCTGTAATCTCATATTTTTAATACATATATTATGCATGTAGTCCTATAATTATCACCATAGGAGATAGCAACCCATGATATACTTATATAAATTGCTGAGTTGCAGGCGGGTTGTGGAGAAGAGAATTGAGAGAAGCGAGGATAGTTAATGTACAGAGTTGCACATCCATATAACATAACAGCAAGGGCTAACACGTAGTTGATTTCTATTTATAGGAAAGTACGTTGATTAAAGAAGCCAAGATCCACCACCAGATAGCTCGAAATTTGACAAATATCATTCAAGTGAGGTTCGCCCAGATATTATACCCATGTAGTCTTGTTAATTTCTTTTGTTCGACGTGTTGGGATGTTGTGAGCGGGTGGGTCCCACCTAAAGGTTTCAACATGGAGGCTCTTTTCGAGCACCATTTTCTATTGTGTGAGGGCATATAAATAAACCTACAACTATCATCTGTGGGTCCCAAACCTAGGGCTTACCCCAAAGATCCCTACAAGTTCTTTTTCCCATTGCATTGAGTTATCAAAAGCCAGCCTGTGATATTATATGGAGGTTTGTGTGTGCCTCTGTTTATTGTATGTTAGGCCCCTATAATACTAGTGATTCCCCCATTACTATTGTCATTGTATCCCTTATTGTTATTGTTGTGCCCCTATTGTCCCCATATTGTTATTATTGTGCCTTTATTTTATTATTGTTAGGTCACGTTTGTTATATTGTGACCCCTTAGACTCCTATATATAGAAGGGCAGTCTTGTCATTTGAGTCATCCAAGAATTGTTCATTTGTGTAATGTAAAGGAGGTTTCCCCCTCGAAGAGGCTTATTTCTAAGGCGTTGATCTATCCTTTCTATCTTTTTGTGAGTTGGTTACATAACATTTGGTATCACAACTTTGGATTCTAGGGTTTTACTGCTCCGAACAGGTCGTCGTGGCATTTTCACTATAACCTTTTTCTGTGACATTTCAAAAGCGAAAGAAAAAACCAATTTGAGAAGAAGTCGTGCTGAGCCTCGGGTCTGAATTTCATATATTGTCCCGCTATATTTTAGGGGATATGATCTGAGAAAGTTAGTGCTTTTGCAAGCTCCAAAATTTCATCTAAAATAGGTCATCGTAGAATTTGTGCTATACCTCTTTCGCTAAAAGGTTTCAAAAACTAAGAAAAAAACCCATTTGAGAAGAAATCGGTCTGAACTGCGGCTCCAAATTTCAGATCTTGTCTCACTATATTTTTGTAGATATAGGAAGTTAGGATTTTTGGAGACCCCCGAATTACATTCCAAACAGGTCACCTTGGAAAAATCATCATAACTTTCTCTTTGAGCATCAGATTGAATTTTCGTAAGAAGTTACAGAAGGAGGATGGACTGTAGTGTTTTGGTTATAATTTTTCATATCCTAAGGTTGAAACAGTGACCCTCAACACATCATACAAGTTCGTTGTACTGAACAAGTCTATACTCAGGTCGTCATGGGATATTTGGCATAAATCTTCATCATGGGACATTCTATGTAAGAATTCCCAAATCAAACAAAAGATTCTTAGGGTATTGCACAACTCTCCCTTAGGAGGGCACTAAGGATTTCTAAAAATTGACCACAAGGTTTAGAAGGATTTTTTTGGGGATGGCCTTAAATCAGATATTGAAAATTTTGTGGTGGAATGTTTGGTTTGCGAAAAAAATAAAGTTCAAACAATTAAGACCCCAGGACTATTACAACCTTTATCCATTCCAAGCCAACGTTGGGAGGAGGTTTCAATGGATTTTATCACATTTTTACCCAAGTCTGACGGAAAGAGTGTTATCATGGTGGTAGTTGACAGACTTACCAAGTATGCACATTTTTGTGCATTATCTCATCCATTTAAAGTGAGTACAGTCTCTACTGCATTTATGGAGACAATTCAAAAGCTACATGGAAACCCAAAGATTATTGTAAGTGACAGAGATCCCATTTTCACTGGATATTTTTGGACAAAATTATTTTCTTGTCTTGGTACTCAGTTAGCTCATAGCTCATCTTATCATCCTCAATCTGATGGGAAACTGAGATAGTAAACAAATGTTTGGAAGGATATCTTTGTTGCTTTCTATCTAATAAACAAACACAATGGGTTAAATGGTTGCCTTTGGTTGAATGGTGGTATAACACTTCCTTCCATACTGCAACAAAAATGACCCCATTTATGGCATTTTATGGATATCATCCACCATCCATCACATCATATTTAAGAGAAAATTCTAAGGTTCAAGTAGTGGAAGATGACATCGAGCATCAACAAAATTTTTTCCAAAGTTTAAACGATAACCTCACCTTAGCGTAGAATAGGATGAAATAGCAGGAAAATCAACATCACAGTGAAACAAGTTTTCATGTAGGTGATTCGATATTCCTACGGCTACAGTCATATAAACAAATGTCCCTCAAGCAAGCTAAGAAGGATAATAAATGATCACCAAAGTATTATCATCCATACAAGTTGTTGCAAAAGATAGGTATTATGGCTTACAAATTGGAGCTTCCTGCGTCTTCCTGAGTGCACCCAGTTCTCCATGTTTCATGCTTAAAGAAGGTTATAAGTGACAAGCTTCCAGCTCAAACAATATTGCCAAAACTTGATGATGAAGGAAAAATCATATTGGAACCTGAATAAGTCAAAGAAACAAGAACTTGGTAGCTACAAAATCTATCAATTTCAGAGTATCTCATCAAGTGGAAGAACTTACACATTGAAAATTCCACATGGGAGGATGAGAATTTTATACAGAAGCATCTAGAACTACTCAAGCATTGAAGATAACACTTTTTTTAAGGAGAGGGGCATGTTAGGTCCCTATAATACTAGTGATTCCCCTATTACTAATGTCGTTGTATCGCTTATTTTTATTGTTGTGCCCCTATTTTCCCCATATTTCTATTATTGTGCCCCTATTTTCCCCATATTTCTATTATTGTGCCCCATTGAATCGCTCTATTATTAATTTTGTGCCTTTATATTATTATTGTTACGTCCACTTGGTTATATTGTGACCCCTTAGACTCTTATATATAGAAGGGAGGTTTTTTCATTTGAATCATCCAATAATTTTTTGTTTGTGTAATGTAAAGGAGGTTGCCCCCTTGAAGAGGCTTATTTCTAAGGCGTTGACCTATCATTTCTATCTTTTTTTGAGCTAGTTTCCGAACATTGTATTATTTATAGATGGAGCGACATAGACACGATCCTAAGCCATAAAAAATTCCATGGAGGTCCTACTACTTAAGAAGGGAATCAAGAAATATTTGACCATTATCACTTAGAGTTGTCCATCCTTTTGATTCCTCCCACTCTCAATAGATCTGCCACTAGGATACTTAAAGGTATTTACATCTCATAACGATTCAAGGAAGCATTGCTTCTAGGAATATTTTTATGATTAAAGGGCTAATGGGGGGTCAATTTTGAACAAATTTAATTTATATTTCCATCACCTTCTAAAGCTTGGAGGAATTCTCGGATTGCGGGACTAAAAGATGTTAAATCGGGTGATGGGTGTAAAACTCTGGTGGTAATACATCTAAGGGACTCAGAATTGTGAAAACGAATCAAGAACAAAAAGTATGGATTGTGCAATAACCAGGAAGAGATATTTAGATCATAAGATATTTCTTCAGGATCAATAGTGTAGAACTTAGCTTGCAGGAATTTTCATATAGTTAAAGATCATCTTTGTTAGGAGTTCCATAATGGAAAATCGACTCTATTTTGTGAAGATTCATGGAAAAAACTTCCTAAACTAGTAAGGAATCTGAATTTCACTATATTCTAAGACATTCGTTTAAAGCTAAGTCATATATTACTAGAACACGTTGTCCACAAATGAAGAATGGAGACAATGAAAAATGGAGGTGGATTGACATGGTTCATAAAACATTATGAACTCGAAGCCCTTTCTGTATATGTTGGAGTGATGCATCCTAATCTTCCAACACTATGATAGACTCCATTGAGGAAACAAGCTACTTGACATGTTTACAATTAAGGAAACCTATGCACTTGTTGTTGACCATCCATCTCTTAGCAGATACCTTGTCTGGAGAAAACTATGTATGTCAAAGACATGGCATAAGGTGTCCCACGTTCTATGACTGCTCTATAGAAGGCCTCTTCTCACTTGGGATCGTCTTCTTAGAAAGGGACTCAAAGGGCCATCGAGATGTTTGAAATGACAAAAATGAGAGAAGAATATGGAACATCTATTTTCTACCTACCCTGTGGCTAATACCTTAGAGGATTAGGTTCATCAAACTTTTGGCCTTCTTGATTGCTCAAGACAAAATATTATTGAAACCATAGAACAATGGAAAATGTCCCTATTTAAGTACCTAATAGCCAACCGAGCATGGGTCCTTGTCTTAGGATTCCTCCTATGGAAGATCACCAATAAAGTTATCTTCAAAGACCAACATACATCAACTCAAAAAATTTGGAAAACCACCAAAGGTAACATCAGAGAAACAATTCTAAGGGAAAGATGGATGGAAGAGGAAAATAAAGCTAATAGAGAGGAGGCCTCAATCCTAGCAATTCTTAACCTAGAATTTTCCATGTTGACTCCTTGAGTCCTTAGCAACCTCCTTCTCCCCCTAATCAGGCATCATCTCCATCAATATTTACTCCTCATCCATAGGGATTCATTAAACTCAATTTCAATGGGGCTTACAAAGGTAACCAAGAGCCAACTATTTTTGGAGGGATTCTACAGGATTTCTCGGGCCTAGTGATTGGTATATTCATGGGATCTTCTCGATATACAATGAAAAAGGTGGTAGAAATCATAAGACTTGAGAAAGGTCTTCAATTAGCTAAAAGAATTAATATCCTTAAGATCTAGATTTTAGGGGACTAAGAGGTGGTGGTCCAGGCTATCCAGAAAATTCTCAATGGTTCACCTATCTCTAAAGTAACTCTAGGCTAGTGTTTGAAGGCATAGGTATCGCGAATATAGAAACTACCTCTTTCCTTTGCATACGTGATCATACCACACACCATAAGATCAATGAATAAAGTTGCATACTGGTTAGTGAATCATTGCTCTTTAGAGGATTCCCAAGACCACGACTTAGGATGGACACCTAATATAATACTACAGATCACACATTGTTGTTGGGATAAGTATCCATTCGGAATGCCCCTATCCCACTCTAAGGTGTGATAGTGCTTTAGCAACAAACAAGGAAACTTACTTGAGTATTCTTCTTTATGAAATGTAAATGAGGAGGAGGGATGTAACTATCCTGTGTCTTTCGCTAGTTTGTTGATCCAATCACTCCTCTCTTCAACAGCTCCCAGCTCCCTGCTCCCTTACCGGCCCAGCTTCACCGAATTCCTGCAAGATCAAAAGAGAGAGAAACTACACAAAGATACATATATACATTCATAAAAAGCTTAGGATCAGATTAAGCTAAACATGCAAATATAACAAAACATCATTGGTACACAGCATGTAGGAGAAACTCAAATAGTTTATTGATAGAATAAGAAAGTCCAAGAGGAGATACAACCAAGTGAGTCCCGATCCAACATCTACCTCCCAACAAAGGAATCCCTTCCTCTCCTCCAACAAAGCATAAATCACCCAATGTACTAAACTCAATCTCAAACCAACAGCAATTCTCTGCAAAGTACAAAATTCCAGCCTCCTGGATCTCTTGGATGAGGGATCCATATATAGATGTAAGCAGAGAGGATGAGTCAGCTTATGTTTTGACTTGTCGCTTCTCTCTGTCAGTTCTTGCTTCCACTTGGAGGCTGAGAGCCTCTTACTCATCACTGGTCGAATTCATTGAGGCAAGTGTCATTGAGGAAGATTCTGGAAGCTTCCAGTGTCTGTACACCTCGCAGAATGATACTGCCATTTGGAATTTCTCGCTCAGCGCACCCTAGTAGTGCATTTAGGTGCATTGCAACGCACCTAGCTAGTGTACTAGGGTGCATTGCAACGCAGGCAGCTAGTAGAGCATCTGAATTGATCCTGAATTGACTGTTTCTGAGTGGTTTTTGGTGGAGAACTTCTGGGAGAAGCTGTCTTTGGCTGACGTTGTTCCTTTAGGGGCAGGAACAACTGTTTTAGGGACTTTGGATCCCTTGGATTATGGACATTTCATGCTCAATGCTGTAAGGCACAAAAATGTCTATAACAGTTGCCCCCTAAAGTATGAGGCCGTTTATCGGGTGAAATGCTTTATTAGGAGGATCTGAAGTTCTTTCAATGCTGGGAGGAGACCTGTAATAAAATACAATACAATAGATTATTTTTCATACTGTTTTCATGATCCAGCTCAGGCGGGCATTCCCATGCTCAACTTTATAAATTCATTTTTCTGTACATAGAACAGACAATCGTCTGATGGTAGACTGATGATTTTGATGAAATCATCATCCTTTTGGTAGGATGGTTATCTGTGTTGCAATGTTGTACATGTCAATGTCTTTATTTTTCCTGAACGTATATCGTAGCCCGGATGGATGAAACTAGATCCAGGTTCTTAAATCTCGCCTGATCTTCACTCTAAGTACAAGTCGATCCATGTGAGAAATGCTTTGAAGTCGAACATGGAAAGACATCGCTTGATTACCAGTCAATGATGTAAACTGTTAACAAGCGTGAGAGGAATCACCGATAATGATGATGACCCTCAAGGTACTGCAGTACGATTCAAGTGGTGTGAATAAAGGACTTGGCGTCGAACACCACGCAAAATCTTTCGGTCGAAGGTCATTGATGTATACCTGTCGCCGGAAGTGAGAAACTTGCCATTGAGGTATGCAAGCTTCAAAGTACTGAAGGGGGTGTTCCTAGATCAACTTCTTGGATAATGAGCTGATGTCGACAAGAAGCGATCCATCAAAGGAGGGCCTTGATGTATCCCACATCAGTGACACGGAACGGAGCAAATGATTTTGATGGAGGTGAAAACGATCTGATGATATATGGTTCAGGGTGGCGGTCATGAAAGAATGAAGGATAATGTATGGTAGTGGATGGGATACGGTTGACTTCTCTGGATGACTTCCCTTGAACATATCGGTGACACTTATGTGATGGATTGGTAGCATTTACCCCAAAGGTGGATGGTATGGCGAGACCATGGTGATGTGACCGGTGAATGAAACAACCCAACCCGACTCAGGCACGGAGCGGAAGTGTCATGTTCAAGAGCGACTTGCTACCAATAAGAGTTCTTTGAGTTTCTTCCCAATTTTTCCCCAGTCATTGCTGACCAGTACCTCTTTATTTTTGTCAAGCTTGAGGAGGATAACATATGCTTGTTCTATAATTTTCCCTTCGGGCAAACCCATCGCTATGTTTTAATGAGCCTAGCGATAGTGAAACTCGTTCTCGTCTAAAGAC
Source organism: Pinus tabuliformis (assembly GCA_031772625.1). Taxonomy (NCBI): domain Eukaryota; kingdom Viridiplantae; phylum Streptophyta; class Pinopsida; order Pinales; family Pinaceae; genus Pinus; species Pinus tabuliformis. The sequence goes on along the minus strand of CM062807.1, from coordinate 1,071,278,044 downwards.
AAGTTTGTCGCTATTAATCTTTTTAACGAGTCTAACGACAAAGATAACTCGGTCCTTTTCATTTTTAGAGAGTCTGAAAAGGTACGTAAATTTAACTCCGAAAGTCCTTTTTCGTCATCTAATCCCTTAGGTCCGAAAAGGTATAAAACAATACAGAAGGGATGAATTTTCGATAGTTTTAACGAGCCGAACAAAACAAGCGCTCGATCTTTTTGTGCAATAATACCTCAAGTCCAAAAATATTAAAATCTAGAGGAGGGATAGCTCTTCCGGTCGCTTTAACGAGCTGGAAGGCCAAAACTCGGCAATCTTTTCATATTTTACGAGTCAAACGAAAAGAGCTTAAAGAAGACTCGTCTTTTGAGGAACGAGTGATAAAATGGGTAGCAGCTGATTCCAGGTAAGGGTTGGAATTTTCCAAGCACGGATGTGTCACAAGGATGGCTAGTGAAATCACTCTTCGTAGCTGTTCCTCAAAATGGGTAAACAATCATATGGAGGTGAATAATCGGCCAATGGAAAAGTGGAGGTGACGGTGTAAACACGGCCAAGGCTTTAATGGCTGATAATATTACATTCACGGTGGTTATTTACCGGAGGATAGTTCATTTTTTAACGAGCTTAAACGCGGGTTGAAACACTTGCTCGATCTTATGTTTATTTTTTAACGAGCATGAACTATGTGCTAGAACTACTCGATTATCCAGTCATATGATAAGAATGTCTCATATAAAATGACAACATTTAGATTTTGCCCCACTTCCTTTCTTTATGCAAGTTAGGAAATGAATAATCGAAAAAATAGATAAATAATCTCTTTGCTTGCACTCCAAAAGGTTTGCATGCCCCCAGGTATAAAACAGAGTTTCAAGGTTACCTCTCCTTCACTTCCGCCAAAACAATTGTTTTACCGAGAGAGGCCTACCTCTTTCAGGTCACCCAAAGATTGTTCTGTTAATATTTCAAACAAAACACTTCTTCGGCGATGTCTACCGAGATAAACAAAGGTGAGCGACGAGGCCCGCCAACTCACATAACATTGACAAAAGAATCTTATTCTAGAACAACCCCTCTTCCAATCACGGATGGAGTACGGACTAGTCATATTCTCCCGCGGAAACCTACCCTATACCCAAAGTTTTCCTGCCGAAGCAGACCAGGATGCATGCCCCCTGGGTTCCAGTCATATCCATCCAAATTACTCGCGCTCATCGGGAGGACGGACCGTGGGTTGAGACATTTCTTGCACGAAGAGACCATTTAGGGATGGTATATGGGTATTTGCGATGCGTGATCGGGGAAATGAAAGCTGGTCCACGAGCTTGACCACTCTTCCTTCGTGCGGAAAACACATTACTCTAAAGAGTGAGGAGACGATGGCTCCCATGCAATATATATAGTCTCATCCAAGGAGTAGGTTATAATCCAAGGGTCCTTGAACGACCATCACGTTCATTTGAACGGTCTTCCCTTTCAATGTTATGGTCACATTGGGGAGGATCCCTAAAGGTCGACTGGTTCCTTTATCAAAGCTTGTCAGATTTCTCATTTCAGGCAAAAGCGTTGGCGAACCAAGCGCTTTCCAAGCAGTAGAGGAAAGGATACTCACAGATGCCCCCTCATCAATGATGGTGCCAGCCATGACCATTCTATATATTTGGACGATAATTCTGAATGGTATGCTTGCTGGCAAACGGGGTCTGCCTAGTTGGTTCCAGTCGAAGGATACAACTAGGTTGCTTGGTGGTGGGACAGAGTAGACGACCGGGTATCGCTCTGACGAACTTCCTTCCTGCGATAAAGGAATGGGTGCAGTGCCCCCGTGTTCGTCGGAGTCTGTGTTGATGAAGAGAATTTGGATGGTGTCATCTTTATCCTCTTCAGTGACTGTATCATTCGAAGATAAATCCTCTGAAGGTTTGACCGGGTCAACTGCCGCCTCGACCTTTTGACTTTCGTCAGGTATGGATTCAGCTGGTTCGTCTTCAATGACCGGCGCTTCAGCTGACCACTTGAGCGGGCCAGCTGGATTTTCAACTAACGAAGGACTCGGCAAGAGTTTTTTATATTCGGGAGGAAGTCATAACAGTGAAACTGGATGATCATCCAAAACTCTTTTCGCTTCGTCTATGAAGGGACAACGGTGGATGGCATGGTTGCCTTCGCACAGTTTACAGGGAGATCTAGCTCTCCCTTTTTGTCCTGGGACTTCACTTTCGCTAGTTGACGGTGTACTTTCAACATGGCTATTAGAGGTTGACGCCACCAAATTGTGCAAACGGGGAGAACAGTCCCTTAGTATCCGAGGGATGCAGGGAAAATCTCTGTGAAAGTGGTCTCCCTTGCATATGACACATGGCGATTTAGGCCTAGTCAGTGCAGTGTGTGGATTTTCGTTAGACGACACTCATTTGCCCCCAGCCGCTTTTGGCTCCTTATTCTTCTTCTCTTTCTTCTTCTTTTCCTTCTTCTCCTTAGGAACTTGGTTTTTAGTTTTACCAGTTCCGTCAAGCGAAGAGGAAGGGAGAGAGGAAGAATTAGAGGAAGTAGAAGGCTGGTGGGTAACTCTGGACTGGTCTAACTGCTGATTCGACTGTTCAGGAATAGTGGTGTTCTGAATGACATTGGTTGAGAAGATCCAAACTCAAAAGCCAATTTTCAGTCCTGGAAGCGACAATGTGGCCATATGGGGTGCACCAACATCTCCCCAAGAGGAGAAAGGACTAGGATTTCCACCAAGGGGAATTCCTTGGTTGGTAGGCTCCATTTTCTCAACCTAAAGATCAACGCAGGAAAAAGGGTATGAATATTCCGTTTAAAATAAATTTTAACGACGCTTGGACACAACTTGCTTTTTCAATTTTAAAGAGTCGAGAAAAAGCAAAAGATGACTCTAGTCTCCTTCAATGTTTTAACGAGCCCGAAGTGACAAATGCTCAGATGGACTTTTTCTGTTATAGAGTCTGAAAAAGGCCAAAAGGAACTGCTTCGGAGTTCTAGGTAGAGGGTGTGCCAAAATTTTCGCAAAACCACAGAATACCTTTTAAGGTACGGGCGGTCAATCTTCCCGAATGCTGTGTTCAGTGCATTGCGATCAGTAGGGCGGCCGACATGGCTTCCTATGGATACATGTTTTATGCCTATAGGGGTCTCCCAATATATACTCGACGGTACGTGGGAGCACAATCCGTACTGGCGCTTATCGTCTCTCAGGAGGAATCACCCAACCATCAGCGAGATCGACAGTCACCAGGTTTTACGACGCCGGAACACGTCTCTAGCCTAGACCTCTATGTTGTGCGTTAAGTTACAAAGCGTTGTTAAGTTCATTAAATTTATTTTAGGTTGATCTTTCTTAGAAGTTTGCCTTTTTGGATCACCACGAGATGTATATACAATTCCTAAATGCAGTCTAAAGATGATAAGCAAGCATTTATCTCTTTTCAGCAATGAAAATCCTAGCTACAAGGGGAAAAGAAAGACACAAACTTTTCTCAAAGAGCATAGAGCACACTGTAAATGCACTTTTCCTAAATCAAATCATACAAACTATCAATATGCAAATGCACAAATGCATGTATTTGTTTTCACTTTCTTAATATTGATGCCTAAAAAGAAAGCTGTTGTACAAATTTGAATTCGATTTCAAGTGAAAAACACAAACAAGCTTCTTTCGAAATCAAAAAAGATGATTACGACACTTTATGATTTTGAAGTAAACACTTGTTTCGACACTAGAAATGCATAAATTCAAACCAAAAGACAAAAGTAAAAGAGTAATCAACTGTGAACAGCAAACAAACTCACTCCTAAGATCAAAACGACACTTACGACAGGTCTAGATCTAAGGGCGACAGTATGACTAGTTTACTTTTGTAATGGGAAACTGCAAATGATGTAACAAATACTCAAAAACAAATACAGTTTCTTTTATAAAACTGAGGTGGAATTAAGGCATAGAAAAGGGGTTTTCAGATAGGTACACACACTGATAACAGGCTGCAAAAACAGAGATAAAACTGAACAAAAAGAAGCAGAGAACCACAGCTGCACAAGGCAAAGGCTGATCAGCGCACCCCCAGCACAGAGAAACTGAAATTCAGTGTAGGTATCCCTCTCGGGACCTGCGTTGAAATGCAGAACCTCTTCACAGAGCTTGCGCTGAGGCAGAAATGAGAATTGTCTCTCAGTTCTGGGTCACGGTTTGCAGTTTAATCTACAGTTTTTGGCCAGATAAAAGCTATCAATTAGGTACAATTAGGAGGATGATTTAAAGGAGGACTAAGAGCTATCACAAAGGGCAGTTAGAGCATTTGTGGATCAGTTTGTTCAGATCATAAACAGGCCTAGTGAGTGGACTAGAGTGGCAGATCTCTACTTTGCATTTGTAAATGGCAAATGCAGTTCGATTCAGCACTCCTAAGTTTATGAGAAGAACAACAATAGAAACACAAATAAACTAACTAGATATGATCCCCAGTGGAGTCGCCAATTTGTTGTTGGGAAAAGTATCCATTCGGAATGCCCCTATCCCACTCTAAGGTGTGATAGTGCCTTAGCAATAAATAAGGAAACTTACTTGAGTATTCTTCTTTATGAAATGTAAATGAGGAGGAGGGATGTAACTAACCTATGTCTTTCGCTAGTTTGTTGATCCAATCACTCCTCTCTTCAACAGCTCCCAGCTCCCTGCTCCCTTACCGGCCCAGCTTCACCGAATTCCTGCAAGATCACAAGAGAGAGAAACTACACGAAGATACAGATATACATTCATAAAAAGCTCAGGATCGGATTAAGCTAAACATGCAAATATAACAAAAAATCATTGGTACACAGCATGTAGGGGAAACTCAAATAGTTTATTGATAGAATAAGAAAGTCCAAGAGAAGATACAGCCAAGTGAGTCCCGATCCAGCATCTACCTCCCAGCAAAGGAATCCCTTCCTCTCCTCCAACAAAGCATAAATCACCCAATGTACTAAACTTAATCTCAAACCAACAACAGTTCTCTGCAAAGTACAAAATTCCAGCCTCCTGGATCTCTGGGATGAGGGATCCATATATAGATGTAAGCAGAGAGGATGAGTCAGCTTATGTTTTGACTTGTGGCTTCTCTCTGTTAGTTCTTGCTTCCACTTGGAGGTTGAGAGCCTCTTACTCATCACTGGTCGAATTCATTGAGGCAAGTGTCATTGAGGAAGATTCTGGAAGCTTCCAGTGTCTGTACACCTCGCGGAATGATACTGCCATTTGGCATTTCTCACTCAGTGCACCCTGGTAGTGCATTTAGGTGCGTTGCAACGCACCTAGCTAGTGTACTGGGGTGCATTGCAACGCAGGCAGCTAGTAGAGCATCTGAATTGATCCTGAATTGACTGTTTCTGAGTGGTTTTTGGTGGAGAACATCTGGGAGTATCTGTCATTGGTTGACCTTGTTCCTTTAGGGGCAGGAACAACTCTTTTAGGGACTTTGGATCCCTTGGATTATGGACATTTCATGCTCAATGCTATAAGGCACAAAAATGTCTATAACGCACATCTCTTAGAAGAACTAATTTTTATTGATTATGTCTCCCTGGTAAGGGTGATAACTGATGAATGTACGAGGGAGGAGAGGGATGTTATTCCCGCACATGCTAACCATTATGACACAATGTGTTAGCAGTCGGGTATTGGGAAGATGCCCATGAATTATTCTCGAGTTTCCGTCATTATATATGTATAGATGATGCTTTGTATGGTAGCTAATGTTTGCATGGAAATGAAAATAGGTGTTGTAGAGACAATTGGTCTAGAATCTAAGTGTCTCATCGAAGCCATAAGTTGGCTCTTTAGTTCATGGGAGGCCAAATTTACTGGTAGGAGGGTCACCAATATTTGTGGTGTGTAATTGGTTCGAACAAGAACCATAGTTTGGGATCTTAGGGTGGTCTACAATCATAAACTTAATAAAATAGGTTCTACCTAGTATATCAATAACCCTCCTCGGTCTGGGCTGCAGTGAAGTCTAGTCGAGCTAACTTTCTAGGAGGTCGAAGAGATCCTTTTGGCTGAACCGCATGTACTTAGCTTTCTACTTCTTTAGTATAGTTGTGTAATTTTGATGTATTTAAAATTTGGAGAGTTATCTACGATATGCCTAGATGGCATCCTGGAATCTGCTCTCCACATTTGCTAGAGAAGGATGGTGGTAGCATTTGTAGATCTCCTATGTAAAAAAATGGATGTTCTGTGGAGGTTGGTGAAGTGGAAAAGTGTGAGGCATACTAGGCTTGTCATTATTGTGTCTACCAATCTTATTTCTGACTATGACAGTGTCTAGGAATGGTGAATAGGGTTTTTTGCAATCTCTAATCCCCTCTTTGTATGGAGCCTACAAGTTTGATTCTAATAGTCTTCTTTGATGGGGTAAAAGGAGTGTTATTGTTTGTGTTTTTCGGTGAGGGTATTCAATTTATATCATACATGGGGCCTTTGGTAATTCAGGGATTCTTAGACTGTGTGACCAACCTCACCTTGAGGGTGGGCCTCATGGGGGTAGTGATAGATGGATGGGAAGCTAAAGAGGAGGAAGGGGAGATTGAAGCTCCACACAGAGACTCTCCTGGATGAACGGATTTGCTAGCTCCCTTTAACTCCATTGAAGAAAAAATTCATCTCCTTCAACACTGAGTGGATCAAGTTTCCCAAGCTCCTTAAATGGACCATGATGAATTGGTTAGTTCTTTTGCAAACATATTGCACAATGAAGGGTGTATTCTAGACCATCAAGCATCTCTACAGAAAAATGAACAAAAGTTGCAAGATCACATGGACAATTTGAAGGGCCATATGACACATATGGAATCCCATATCCATGATGCCTTTCATCGCCTAATGGATTGAGGAAATGATGTCAATTACCCAGATGAATGAAATATGTAATTAGACAGGTTGGGTATATTCTGATTTTTGACCAATTTTGTTCTTGGTAGGCACTTGACATGAAGCGGATTAGTTTTGACCTATGTATCTTTGTTCTGTTTTGTATGTATCTAATGACCAACAAACCATGTCATAGTGAGGCCCTTTCTTTTGGCTTGATGAACTCCACACTGTGTATCATATTATTAAATTGATAGAAACATATTGAATTACAAAAGGAAAATATTAATATTAATTTTAGTATATAAATCCAAGGGATTAATGTTATAGAGACAAGAGATCAATAAATGCAAGAGATTGATATTATAAACCCAAGTTATTTATAAACCTAAAGTATTTTTATAATTATATTATAGTAATATTATAATAATATTATATCCTATTACGCATATGAATATATATTGTATATTAAACTGAAATGTAATATAATTATATACTAAAATTATTATAATATTAATATTACGAACACTTGAAATTAATAAACCCAAAGGATTATTAATATTATAAATATAAGGTAACTAAGTGATCATGTAATTATATTTTATTATTAAGTTAATAAATAATTTATTTGAAAATATTCAGGAAAAGAATACTAAAGTATTAGAAGACTTCTTTCTAGCTTACAAAAAGTTGTGAGTGGTTGATTTCCATATGATGGACCTTCCCTAAAAGTCTCTTAAAAATTCTAAGACAAAGCTGCAAACAATATTAACATAATGGGAGATAAATATTATGTTAATCACTTTGATAGAGAGAAATGATAAGTGTGATGGAAAGCGGAATGAACAACAATGAAAGATAAAGGTTTTCTTTCGAAGAAAAAATAATCTTTCTCCTAGGTTAAGTCATTTTTCATGTGACAGAAGTGATCCAGTCAACCAATCTACTGCTAGAGTTGTAAGATCATTTGACTCTAGAATTGCTGTTACAACCATTTCAAATTTCTTCAACAAGCTTGAGAGGGATTTTTCAATGATCGTTTGGTTTGAAATCATTTCACAATAAGCGTGATTTGACTGGCAATGCCCATGACTCTAATAATGAACAATCATCTTTAGAGATTCAAACTAAGTCCTCATTCTGTGTCATTTAACAATATTAATTGTACCATTACCTTAATATGCAACGTTGAAAATACCCCAAGATTATTTTTTTATTGTTGCGTCGGTTATTTTGTTGAAGATAGGGTCATCAACTATTTTGAATCTAACATTTGGCTTCTCAGTTTAGTGGTTGTGTTTCTTTGATTACTAATCATGGCTACTAATGATTCTTAAGTTCGATCCTCATAGTTGTTATATAGTGTATCCTAGCTATATTAGGCTTGCAAAGATGTCTCCATCCATAAATATCAAAATTCATAATTTTTGCCACACAAAATCCATATTTGGTGAAAAGCACTTGAAAAAACCATCCTTTAAACTAAGGTAGCAATTCCTTTATTAAACTCATATAAATCTTCTTCAATAAATAATTTATTTAAACAAAACTCTTATTAATTTAATAAAAATATATTCTTTTATGTAAAAGCCCAATAGCCCTCACAACGAATTTGAAAAAGCACTCTCCTTTAAGAAATAAAAACCTTTGACTTCTGACTTTGGAATGGTTGTAGAAAGAAAAGAAGTTTGGGGGGTTGGAAAGCATTTTATGCTTTTCAAAATAGGTGTAGGGAGGCAGAGTTATGGGACTGGAAGACCGGTCAAACTCTTTTTGGACTTCTAGTGACTCGAGTGATTCTATATGGTTGTGAACTGTGGGCTAGCAGTACTTCTGACATGCTGTGGAGACAAATTGAGATAATTCAGAGGCATTTGATTACAAACAAATTTAAGATTAAAAGTGCAATGCCTTATGATATCTTGTTAAGTGAAAGAGGGGCCGCTCCTATTGAAGCAATTGCTATGGTGCAAGGCATAAGTTATTTAAAAGAAATTGAGAAAATGGAAGAGGGTAGATGGCCTAATGTTGTCTTTAATGATAGATTATGCAAGAGCAAAAAAACTTGGATGCAACAAAATAACAAATGGTTTAGTAAATGAGATATTTTCTTGAACGCGTGCCCCATAAACAGCAAAGAGGTAAAAACTTTTGTTATGGAAAAGTTCCACAAACGTACTTGGTAGAAGGAGATAGGAAGAAAGAAAAATTACTATATTGAAGTGTTTAATCCCACTCATAATCATCAACCAAAAGCATACATAGAGGCCAATATCTCTTGGAGAGCCAAAATTCTTATTGCTCAGTTAAGGACTAATTCTCATCAACTCCATTGTGAAACAGGGTGTTGGAAAAGGCCAAAGGAATTGTGGGAGGAAAGGGTATGCAATTTTTGTTCTTCCGGAAAAGTGGAAGCAAAAAAACATTTCATTTCAGAATGTGAGGCCTTCAAAGAAAACAAGGAAAGTTATGCAGATACGCTGGTAGCTAGCTCTTGGGATAATCTATTTAACGAGGGGTTTTTCGAGAAGGCGGGAGCATTTATTGTGAAGCTTCACCAAAAAAGGGCCAAATACATCAAGCAGATGAAGAAGCAATATGTCCCATAGGCTATCTTTAGCCTCTTGGACGTTAAAATAATTTCTTTCTTTCTTCTTTCTTAATAAAAAGAAATTTAATAGCCCACAACGAATTTGAAGAAACGCCCTCATTTTTTTAATACACTTTGTTGAAAGAAAAACCTTCGACTTAAAAGTCTATTATAATATAAAAATTTTAAAATATTTGTGAGTAACATAACTTTCAAACAAGACTTTTCAAAGGACTTCGTGCTTTCGTTTTCACTCTATCGGTTTTTTCTTTTAATAGGAGGTTGTTGATTTGAATTTTGAGTTGTCTTGTGTGGATTTTAATTTTGTGTGGATTTTAATTTGGAGTTGTATTTAATGAGTTCCAATTTTTTTTTTTTTTTTTTTTAAATTTGGCAAGAATTTATTAAAATCACAAGTTTATAGATAATCTTTATATAATAAAAGATCGAAGCTATGAATAATATTCGGCCTAGTATGAACTAGAAGAAAAAAAGAAAGATAAATTGAGGAATTTTGGAATAAATATTATATGTTTATTTGAAACATCTTCGACAGTGGCTATGCAATTATTCCTATTTAAAAAAATAGGTAACACTCTCATGTGAATATATTTTTCTATATATAAGAATCTCATAGCTTTGTTATCTATTTGTTGTTGGAAATTGGATAAATCAAGGCTCCAGTGTAAGTGTATTTTGTGATATGAGTATTGACTAACACCTGCAAGGTTTGGTCCGACGACAATCTTGATTCCAAAGCATATACACACCCGACTCGCAATGGGGGAGATTGTTAGACATTAGATAAACCAACCACCTTTTGTGTTTCATGACATGGATTAACTGCCTCTTGTAAATCTTTATCTCTAGAAATTTAATAGTTAACTAACACATACAAATTTTAATATAACAAAAATAAATATTCCCAACATCCTTTAATATTAAAGAAAACATAAACATATCAGTTCCTTCCTTCCTTCCATCCATCCAATCCATTTGGGTCAATTGTTTATTTTTATTATTCCTACCCATTTGGGTCAATCGTTTATTTTTATTATTTTGGTATCGCTGATAACTACCACGTGAGCATATTACATTATGCTTTTGACTGCATATCACATATTCATACAATCCCAGGCTTTAACGACCTTATAAAACAAAACAAAACAAAACATTTTGTTAGTTCAAGATACCGTGCAAAAGGAATCGGAATTATGGCTTTCACTTTCTTCAATTCTATTTCATAATGAAAAATTTAAGTGTTTTTTTTTTTTGCTGTCGCTGATAGCTACCGCATGAATCCTGTTAATTTCAATTTATATTCCAGCATTACATTATGCTTTTGACTTAATATCACTTATATACCGTGGTGAAGAAATCGGAATTATGGCTTCCACTTTCTTCAATTGTATTTCATAATAAAAAAATAATATAAATATTCCGCCTGGAATGTAACGTCAGCTGATGTGCCAAACAGTAATTACAAAGTACAGATTCTGATCTGATACGTTGAACCTAAATCCCAGACAATATATAAATTCGTAGGGACGCCTGAAGAACGTTAACTTTATATAAAGCATCCACAGCCTTGTATAACCATTTTTTAAAGGGCATCAACGTAAGAATAGATTCTGGTACGCCTAAACCCCATACGTTATATTAAATCGTTGGGACGCCTGAACAACTTTAACTTCATATAAAGCATGCACAGCTTTGTATAACTCTTTTTTAAAGGGCATCAACGTCATATGGAGACATTTCGAGAATAAAAAATAAAAATATGGCAACGAGAAGGAACTTGTAAGGCAAAACATCCCCACGGAACATAAATCTAGTTGATGTAGATAAGTTGAACATGAATTCTACACGCTATATAATGTCATATAAAATCAATTGTTTTGAGGCATGAACAATTTATATAAATCGCACTGAGGCAATTGAAACATGCAAACATGTTAAAAATAAAAATAAATAACTGGCAATTGGAAGGAACTTCGACCAAAAAATCTCATTGAACACTGAAACAACCGTGAAGTACCATAATCGGTTTGTGTTTTTCAAAGTAAATTTTTGTTTGTAATCTAATTAAAAGTTATCAAACTTATACATATAAATTCTTGGGTTTACACGATATTAACGTTCAGTAACTGTCATCGAAAGTATCATAATTACATAGGTTCATTCTCCGTAATATATTGTTAGGAGAACTACTGGGTGATAACTCTCTACGAATAATGGCTGATCGCGATTATCGTCATCCTCTCTAATATAAATGCTCGCAGAAATATTGTCTCACAACTTTATAAGAATCATGGACACTAAAACTTGCTTGCCAGCCTGGAGGCTCGACGTAAGGCCATATGTACTTTCCTCATTTTAAATGGGACTGTAGCACTAATGGTCCGCCATTCATATCCACTGGTTAATTATAAAAGTTAAATGTAGCCGTGTAGAATGTTTTCTTTAGCATAAGGAAGAGAAAACACTTAGAAATGGTTATAGGGATTTGATAAAATAATTAGGGAGGATCACCACCACGGAATCAAATACTCGCTTTGGTCTATCCGAGTTGGAGAATGTAGATCCAAGTGTATGCCACAATCATTCATCGCTCTCTCTGCTTTGACTTACATAGAAATGGTTATAGCAATTTGATTAAAAAATCAGAGAGGTTCAGATGTTCACTTTGTTCTATTAGAGTTGGCACAATCTAGACCCAAATATATGCCACAATTATATTCGATTTAGTCTGTGGGAGTTGGAGAATCTAGAACCAAGTATATGCCACAATCATTCATCGCGCTCTCTGCTTTGACTTACTTTGAAATGGTTATAGAATTTTGATTAAATAATCAGAGGATGAACACCATTGGATCAGATATTCACTTTGGTCTATTAGAGGAAGAAAATAGTTTTCAATTGATGAGAATATTTATTAGTAAAATAATTTTGTTTATTATTAAAAAAAATTGTTTTCTATGTGTTAAACGTTTATTAATATTGTTCTATAATAATATTTTAAATTTATATATGTAAGTTTTATATATAAATTTTAAGTTTTTTAAGGTGAAATGTGATATGTGCCTAGCACTCTTTAGCCACATGGGGTGAGGTGTTGAGGCCATCAGATATGTTGATATAAGAGGCACATGTGACAACATAGCCCCCCTTATTAAATTTCCACACATCACTTGAGCTTTCAAGTTATTGCACCATTACTCTATCACCACCTTACTAAGAAAACTTATTCAATGCTCCATTCCTCTCCCAATCATTGTCCCAAGCATTTTTACTGCTCTCATCCTCATTGACCACTTGCCACATTTGTTAAGAAGCCCATGAATTATATTGTTACTTTGTTGTAATAGAAAGTAATAGCTATGAATAGAACTACAACTAATCAAATGAATTGCAGAGATTCTTATTCTTTTTCAAGCTCCATCCAATGAATTTGGGGCTTGTATTGCAATTTTGTACCTCAACTGACATTTTGAGCTTTAGGTATGTATTCATTGCAGACATTGGTTATTTTGTATTGCTTATTATGGTCGCTCAAATTTTCCATCTTTCAAGGAATCCACAGTTGTTTCCCATTGCAGTTGTTGGCTCTCCCCTTCACTTTCAATCCCCCTTCCTCTGCTTCTCTTATTTGTCCTCATTATGGGCATGAATTTCTATATGTATCATCTTCCTTGTAAAGTTGTGCTCCTATCAATGCCAATGTATTTTCCTTCTCTTCACCCTACTATGCATGTGTCTCTATTCCCTTGTCTTCAGTCTCCTCGCCACCCACCAAGCATTTGTCCTCCCCAACACCCACAAAGTTTACATCTCCTCCATCTCTCTGCACCGATTGTGTTATCAAATGCCCTATTAATGGGATCATGCCACAACGGGTGCCATCAATTTAGTAGGGGTGCCACCTACTACATGGAAAATGATCAACTTGAGAGCCAAAACAAAGAGAAAAATTTGACTCTTCTATTTTGGGTCGATACTCATCGTAAGGGTTTACAAATTACTTCAACATCAAAACAAGATATAAGAGATTAATGTCAACGCTTGAAAAAATTTGAAGTCATAATGGAAATGGAAGATTGGATTCTACATAGATGTCTCTCATATAGTTGTTTCAGTTATTATATATACATTGTGGAAATATATTGGCATATTAATGCCTTCATGGGAAAAGTGTTGAAAGATCACAATGAGGCTCAAGTGGAAATTCCCCTCCATTTTAATGAACTCTAGGTGCTCTCTGGATCGATGGCCTACACCCGGATGAAAATAGAGGCTTAACTAGGATTACCCTAATTTGGGCTTCTCACATGATGGCGACAAGGAACCTATCCCACTTAATGCATCCAACTCTAAAGAATCCTAATTCTCTCATGGTCAGCTATTTTTTTTTATCATAGTTTTAGTTTTTTTAGTCGAATTTTTCTCTGAATCATTTTGTACAATTTCCATACAATCTTAATAACTCTTTATATAGTTTTTCTAGATATTGAAATTATGTCTTTGGTCTATTTTTTTTTATAGTGGCACAACAATACAAAACTATAAAAAAATGTATCCTATATTACTAAGCTAATAAATGCTAAGATAAATATTATAAAGTGACTAAAGATTAGATTATTAAAAAGAAATAATAATGACATTATTAAAATTTAAAAATTTAAAATTGAGGCAAATTATAACAGAAGGAATAAAACTTAAAATATTTAAAGCAATAATCAATATTTTTTAAAAGGCTATCTTTTTTTAATATATTTTACCTAATTTCAAACACATTAATATGGTTAAAAGAAAAGTTGAAACAAATTAATATGGTTAAAACCAGAGTTATTCAACATATTTTTTTTTATTATGATTTGACGCAAAGAAATGATGAAATGTCAATTTTTTTCATGGCATTTTTAAAAATAATTTATATATTTATTTATACTGAATTTCTATTTTAAAATTCTTCTTATAACAATAAAATTTAGTAAATATTTGGATATAATAAAAATAATATTATAAATTAATTAATTATATTTTATAGAGCAAATTTCACATGGCTGGATATGACCTAGTGAAATTAGGTAAAATTATTCCATGTTTTCAGGAGATAAAATTCCATGTAGATCAGGTATAAAGCATTCCATTAACTAATGGTGTTTTAGAAATTTCATTAAAAAAAACTTTTAAATTCATTTTAAAAATCAATCATTTGGGGTTTTTAATGTGCGTTTTGTTTCTTTTATGAGTAGCACAAACTTCTCATGATATTGTTGCAATGTCATTTCATGATTTTCTATTGTGATCTTTTTTCTTACTATCAACTTTTGACTATATTATCATTTTCTACTAGCCCTTTCTCATTTCCATTGGTTATTTTTCTTCAATAACCAATATTATTTCTAGGTCATTATTGTTTCTCACCAAGAGTAAGCACCATGTCCTTGCCACCGTTAGTTTATGCACTCCTCGACATCATTTTGGACACCTTATGTCCTCCTTTATGTGTCCCACATCCACATGTACAGAATATCCTGTTCCATTCATGCTGACCCTCCATGTGTCTACCACACATGCGTGTCACTCCACAATATTACTACATGATTATGTAACTAATTCACATTGTCAAATCAACAAGTCAATTAGATGATTCCACATCACACTTCAATTCCCCTTGGAGGAATTTATCTATAAAATATGAATGAAGGTTTCAAACTAACATACCTCTACCATATGGAATCATGTTTTGCTCATATTTTTCTTAGGTTGTCATTTCCAATGCTCTTAATAGTAATATAGGGTCTATATAATTTTTAGTATTATAATATAATAAACATTTATTTATTTCAGAAATGTGGACGTCATCATAATTTGTGTTTCTTCGTAGCAACAAAAATTTATTACCAACATGCTTTTCTTGGTCTTGTTTTTCTTTAACTTACCAACTTTCCAAGCTCTAGGCAATGGTATAGATTAGTTTAAATCATTTTACATCTTTTCTCTTTTTCAAAATGATTGTTATACCAAAAATAGATCCGATATAGGGATCCATTTTTCCCTGCATATTTCGCACAATCGTCAGATTGTGCGTGTGAATAGTATTAATCACACCAATTCCATATGCATGCACACAAACATGGAAATTACAAAGTGTGGAAATGGAGTGTACCTTCTAACCAAATAGGTTCTTATTTGGTGTTTCCATCTTGAAATATCCACCAAAATTATTCACTCCCTTCTTTCTGTTATGGCTAAATCTTGCACCTACAACACAAGCACAGCAGGAGACAAGGAAGCTCCCAAGAGACAGCCTCTCGATTGATTGTAGAACAATGCCTAGGACATCTTAAATAGAGGAGTTCTTGTAAGGTTATATTTTAGGGGTTTGAATCACTCCAATTGTCACATAATGAAAGATAATGAGGGGAGTTGGTTCATTCCTCTAAAGGTATGAGTTATGCATTTAACGTACTCCTGCTCACACATAGTTCCTAGTAGTATATCATAGAACAACGAAAGCTGATTACTTCAAAGGGGATTATATCTTAAAAGGATTTGTTGAGTAAATGAAATAAGATTAGTAGAAATCATAACTCATCATATAGACCCCGAAACATCCATAATTCTATATTGAACACATAGAGCAGCAAGGAAATCAGAAATTCTACACTTGCTTGACTTACAAGCGAAATTAATGGACTGGAGAGAAGATGGGTGCTATGATTCTTATAGAGAAGTTTACGGATATACTTCAGCCATTCATACAAGAATTGTTCATTAATAATAAAGACACATGGATTTGTAAGGAAGCATGAAATAATTCCTAGCACCAATTATAGCACACATGCGGAGAATAATATGAACATAATGGAATTGACAAAAGGAAAAACATATTGTAATTCTAAGAAGGATGAATCACCATAAGTTTTGTGATATTCTAAAGTTCTACATGTGTAAAGTAATACAATATAAGATATATACCATTCACATACAGAGTTATGAGCGAAAATAATGTATCACAAAGTTCATCCCTCACGGGTGAGAAATTCTGGAACCCCTATATAATATTACTTCCCTCTATTTATAATATGAGGGCAATATGAAATAGTAGTCTACAAAATACCTGACACTGAGCCCCATCTATCATGCTAGACTAGCTATCTCAGATAATGTTAGGTTGTGTTTCCCCAAAAACATTACAATCAGGATCGAATCACCTCTTGGAAATCAACAGAAATTAATGAACAAAGAAATAAAATGGAGAGATAAAGGAGGAGGTGTCCCCTTTTTGTTCTAGTGGAGGCCCCTAATCAAGCCACGTCCCTACTGTGATGCATTCCACTTGTTGTTTTACCAGTTTCTGTCACTTCTGCCTTAACAGCTTGAGTGACCTATTCAATTGAATAGGAAGTGGAGTGGGAAAGGTGTGTGCCCAAGCAATATTTTTCTACGTAGAGGGTGTGGATGACCATGTCGTTGATCTAAAATCACCCATAAATGACCTCAGAAAATTAATAAAGGTATTACGGACTCTTTTGCTAGGGCGTGCCTATGTTATTTTATGCAACAAATCGATAAGATTGTGAAATACACAAACATTGAAATAGTAAGATAAACACAGTAAGCAAACACATAAACACAACAAGTTAAATACAGATTTCACCCAATCCCCCTGGGCTACGTCTACTAGTCTAGCCTTCAGTGGTGGCCTTTCTATTATGTCTTAAAGCAGTGTTTTTACACTAAGGAGCTCAATTTGAGTCTCACTTAACAGATGAAGGTCAGTAGGATTGTACTTGGATTCCCCAAGTCTCTATAGTTCATAAACTCTCCTTACTGAATCTCAACCTCAACTGGTCCCAGTCTGCTCGATGCTACCTTTACTCTGCAGGTCAGCTTGACTTCTCTATTATCTACAATTTTCTTCTCTCTCTTTCTACCTCCTCCGTCTTACTCTCTGTCCATTCATGGTTTAAAGCCAATCTACTCCGTGATTGCTCATTTTCACTTATGGACTCTCTGGATCTCCTACCTCTGTCATCATCACCGTGTAACGTTTCATAGAGAGGTGGCCAACTGTTTCCTCAGGAACCGAGTGTCAGTTCTCTTTGAACGACCGTTATTTTCATTGCTCCAAGATTGGCTACGAAACTGATTCCTCTACCAACTCATCGATCATACCGGACCTCAAATCTCATATGACTTAGCCTATTTCCTCTTCAAATCGAGTCAACCATCTGATCATTTCTCTGACAATGATCTGGAGCCTCCAGACCTTGCGGTCTCTGTCCATATCGAGTGGGTAAGTAGCATGACCATTAACCACCCGATGTGAGTGGTTTTCTCTCTCATCCACCGGATGCGGGCCGCCTAGTGTATGGCATTGGGTGGGCCTTGGTCGAACCCACTTATTGCTTGAGGCCCTTCTGATATCATGCTTGTTTTAGTGCGTGACTCACCTTCTGACAGAATCAGTGATTTCTATACGTTTTATGCTTCCCTCATGACCAAGTGCTTGGGGGCTTTCCTTCTTTGAGGGGTACACCCTGTAATACCTCATTAGCACTTTAACTACCTTTTTTTTTTGGATTTGATGTCTCGTTTGTCACTTTGTGCTAGCACGCAGTCACCATGGGCCTATGGTCTGTGCACTTTGACTGAGGGTTCTCATTGTTCCGTGCTGACCACAAATTGCCATTGTTTAGAGGTTATTTTTGATAAGCTCGACATCCATAAGACTTTGAAACTTCAGCATGAGTTTTTACAGAGTTCATGAAACTTTAAGAGAGTTTAAGGATCCAATTCGGATGATGGTCTTCCCACTAAAAAAGCTTTTGGACAACCAAATGTTGGTTTTCAAGCATCGAATAAGTGAGGGTATAACTTTCTCACTTGTCAAATCGCTATCCATTTTGCACTGCCTGGCTTTGAAGCCTTGAGTCCAGCCCTGAGGTACTCAACATCCCCCCTGCGCGTTGTCCTCAACTTCTGGTCCAGAACTATATCTTCCTGCAATTCATTGAGATATTTAGGTAACAGATCATCAATAGAAGGCAATTGACTCTACTCTTCGGGATCTTCAATTAATGAAGGTTCAAATAGTCTCAAGCTGTTGTCTGCATTAACGACTGAGTAGATGTGCATGTAAGCTGGTAAATCAAGGCGAAAAGCATTCTCACTAATTTTCTCAAGTATCTTGAAAGGTCCATACCTTATTGGCTTTAGCTATTTACCTTCACCTTGCATTCTATCTTTGCTGATATACAACCAGACTTGATCACCAACTTGGAAACTATGCTCCAACTGATGCTTGTCATGCCTTGCCTTGTATTTGGCATGGCTCTTTTCCAGCTGTTCCTGTATTGCCTGGTGAATATCTTGGATTTGTTTAATGAACTTGGTTGCCTTATCCATATCACTGTGTCCATCAACTTCTATGTCTTTTCTAAAGAAAAAATCCAATGGATACCTTGGTGTGAAACCAAAATGGGTCTCAAAAGGAGATCTTATGTAGAAGAATGTTTTGCCCGGTAGTAAGCATGTTGCACATAACACAAATGTTCATCCCAAAGTTTGGGATGCTTGCTGCAATAGCCTCTGAGCAACTAGATCATTGTCCTGTTCACCACTTTTATCTGGCCATCTGTCTGTGGATGAAAGGCTATGCTTTTCTTCAGTTTGGTGTCCATCAGTTCCGACGGACTCGACCAAGCGTTCCCAACAAATAGGGAATCTTGATCAGATACAATGGAAGTGGGTAATCCAAAATGAACCCATACATGCTGAAAGAACAACTTTGTAGTTTGTTTAGCTGTAATCTATTTATTACAAGGTATAAAAATACACATTTTCCTGAACCTATCCACAACAACATATAAATAGTCATGACCTTTCCTAGATTTAGGTAGTCGTCCAACAAATTCCATGGAAATACTTTCCCAAGGATGAGAAGGAACTGGTAGTGGAGTGTACAGGGCTAGTTTTCTATTGTTGGGCTTTCTTTTATCAGACATTGTACACCCTCTTACATATCTAGAAACTATCTCATTCATTTTCGGCCAATAACAAAATCTTTGCAGCCACGCAACTATTTTACTTACACCAAAGTGACCTGATATTAGAGAAGTGTGTGCTTCTCGAATTATCGTTACTCTTTTAGTTTGTGGAATGCATAGCTTCCCGCAATGATACAAGAGTTGGTCCTTAATATGATAATCCAATTCTTCTACTCATTTGCCTTGAATTAAAGTTGCATATACATATTTAAAATCTATATCTTGAGCATATTGTTCAATGTAGCTCTCATGCAATACTGAATTATGCTTAACTATAGTAGATGCATTTATGATTGTTCTAGATAACATATCTGCAACTTTATTGTGTATGCCCTTTTTGTATTTGATGACTAAATGAAACTGTTGTAGAAAACCCATCCATCTATAGTTTCTTGATTGCTGCAACTTAGTTTGGGAGTGTAGATATTGAAGTGGCTGATGATCAATATGTATAACTGTCTCTTTTCCCATTAAGTAATGTTTTCACTTTTTCAAACTCTGTAATAATGCATACAATTCTTTATCATATGCGGGATAGTTAACTACTATATAAACATTGCTCCCATGGCATAGTCATCGACATATGTTTGGATCTCAAATGGCCTTTGAAGATCGGGCAATGCTAGTACGTGTGTTGTACTAATCTTTTCTTTCAAGGTGTCATAATATTTCTGTTGTTTGCCTCCCCACTGAAACACCTTATTCAATATTGTTAAATCATGTAAGGGAGCTGCAATTAAGGAAAAGTTAGAAATGAACTTTCTCCAATATTGTGCTACTCCTAAGAAGCTTCTAACTTCTGTAGCGGATTTGGGTTTAGGCCAGTTTACAATGACTGCAACCTTAGAAGGATCTATCTTCAATTCACCACCCCCTACTATATGTCCCAAATAGTTAAAAGATGTTTTTCCAAATTCACATTTTGAGAGTTTAACATAAGGTTTTTCTCTTTTCAAAACATCTAGTGTATGCTTAACATGCTTTAACTATTCTTCCCACGTTTTTCTAAATATAAGAATGTCATCTAGATATACAATAACAAAATCATCAAGAAAAGGTCTGAGTACATAATTGATTATTCCCATGAAAGTAGCAGGAGCATTAGTTAAGCCAAAAGGCATAACCAGCCACTCATACAATCCCTACTTTGTTTTGAAAGTAGGTTTCCATGCATCTTTTTCTACAACTTTGACTTGATGATAGCCACTATGCATGTCTATCTTGGAAAAATAAACAACTTCCTTTAACTGATCTAATATATCATCTATGCGAGGAAGGGGATAACGATTTTTTATTTTTATCTTATTTAGTGCTCGACAACCAATGCACATTCTCCATGAGCCATCTTTCTTTTTCACCAAAATGATTGGAGACCCACATGGCGATGTGCTAGGTCCGATGAACCGCTTCTCGAGCAACTCCTCCACCTACTTCTTGATTTCTGCATTCTCTAAAGCGAACAACCTTTGATACCTGTGGCTGCAATGGTTGTTTCATCTCCTAAGTCTAACCCCAAGTATTTCTTAATAGGTGCAACAACCTTCTTCTTCCTGCCCTTGAACTTCTTAGGCCTCAGCTTCAGAAGTAGAATCCAACAGTGCTCATCATCATGCACATCCTTCTCACAATGAGTGCATGGAGACTTGCGTTTCTGTGCACTGTTGGCCTTCCTCTCTTTCCATTTCTATTTTCTCTTCTCCTTATTCTTGCTTGCATTGGGTTTGGATGATCGACCAACTTCTGGGATCCCATTCCTTCCTATAGCTTCTAGATGCGTAGCTTGAACAGATACCTCATCTATACTAGTGGGATTAAACATGAGGATAGTTTTCCTCATGTAGCTGTGTAGACCACCTATGTACTTCAACATAGTCCCAGGTGAGTCTAAAGAAATTCCTAGAATCAAATCTCTTTTCCTAAATTCTTGGGTGTAACCTTGTACACATTGCCCTTTCAATTAGTGAAGAGTTTACCAGATCATCATGGCTTGCTGCATGTAAGCTAGTGGATAGAACTGCTTTTTTATTGCAGAAACAAATTCACTCCACACAGAAAGAAACTTACCATGTTTCGTCATGTCAGTTTCTGTCCTGCCTTCCCACCATACCAAGGCAGTGGATCTGAGGCGTAGGCTGGCCAACTGGATCTTGCTCTTGTCTAAGTCAATACACTACACTCTGCAATAAACATCAATCTGTCTCATCCAATTATCCAGCTTCTCTTCATTCAACTCTCCATCATATATTGGTTAATAAAATGTAACATCTAATTTAATCAAAGATGTCTTATTTTTATGTCCAGGGCTATTAGGAGGTGTGAGAAAGTTTTCTTCTTTCCCTTTGCCTTTTGAGTGGTCGTGGAGGGGAGGCTATTCTTCTCCTTTATCTTTGGAGTGTGATGAATCTTCATCTTTACCTTTGTTAAACTCCATATACGTTTCCTCTACGATGGACCTCATGGCTAGGAAACTATCTATAAATTTTGGGTCTGGTCCCAAGAGGTTTTCTTCTGACATTTTCCTCTTAGAATAGACTCTTCCAATTTTTGGGTTAGTTTCAACCAACTCGCCTTATCCTAATTTAAGATTTGATATAGTTAACATTAAACAACAAAATCTAGCACAAGCTTGTCTAACCTTAACAACCTAGGAGCTCTGATACCACTTGATCTGAAATCACCCGTAAATGAACTCAGAGAATTAATGAAGGTATTACAGACTCATGTGCTAGGGTGTGCCTATGTTATTTTATACAACGAATCGATAAGATTATGAAATACACATACACTAAAATAGTAATAGAAACACAGTAAGAAAACACATAAACACAACAAGTTTAATAAGGAGTTCACCCAATCCCCTTGGGCTACGTCTCCCAGTCTAGACTCTAGTGGTGGCCTTTCTATTGTGTCTTAAAGCAGAGTTTTTACAATAAGAAGCTCAATTTGAGTCTCATTTAACAGATGATGATTAGTAGGATTGTACATGGATTCCCCAAGTCTCTAGAGTTCACAGACAATGCTTACTAAATCTCAACCTCAACTGGTCGTAGTCTGCTCGATGTTGCCTTTGCTCTGCAGGTCAACTCTGCTTCTCTGTTCTCTGTAATTTTCTTCTCTCTTTCCGCCTCCTTTGTCTTACTATCTATCCATTTGTTGCTTAAAGCCAATCTTTTCCTTGACTGTTTGTTTATGCTTCTCGACTCTCTAGATCTCCTGCCTCTGTCCATTTGAATTCCCCTGCTCTATGTCATTATCACTGTGTAATGCTTCACAGAGAAGTGGCCACCTATTTCCTCATGAACATAGTGTTAGTTCTCCTTGAACGGTTGTTATTTCTATTGCTCCAAGACTGACCACGAAACGAATTCCTCTGCCAACTCATCGATCATACCAAACCTCAAATCTCATATGACTTAGCCTATTTCCCCATCGAATCTACTCAACCATTGGATCATTTCTCTATCGTTGATCTGTAGCCTCCAGATCCTACGGTCTCTGTCCATATGGGGGGTAAGTAGCATGACCTTTACCCATCTGATGTGAGATATTTTCTCTCTCATCTACCGAATGCATGTCACCAAGTGTATAGCATCGGGAAGGACTCGGTCGAACCCAATTAACACTTAAGTCCTTTTTGATATCCTGCTAGTTTTAGTGTGAGACCTGCCATCTAATGGAATCATAAATTTTTGTACGATTTTATGGTTTCCTATGATTTTGGATTTGACCTCTTGTTTGTCAATTTGTGCCAGCGAGCGGTCACCTTGGGCCAATGGTCCGCATGCTTTGACCTAGGGTCCTCATTGTTTCATGCTGACCACAATTGCCATTGTTTAGAGGTTATTTCTGATAAACTTGACATCCATAAGATTTTGAAACTTCGGCATGAGTTTTTACATAGTTCGGGAAACTTTAAGAGAGTTTAAGGATCCAATTCGGATCAACCACGCCATTAATTCTTCCTGTGTCCCCCCTATACTACTTTGGAGCTATGCCATGTTGCATTAATTATTACAGCTGTTGGCCTATCCACCCATTTGAAGCCATGTCCTACACTATCGATGCTTTGTTATAGTGTAATAGCCAAATCTCTCATCTACGGGCCTTTGTACCTGTAAAATAGGTGTAATGAGCATTTTTCATTTCTCCGTTAGCCTTCCTGCATTATAGCCGCTTGTGTTACATTCCTCAATATAATGAGGGGCTAGGACCAAGGGTTTAGTCTTTTGAGCACCAAGGCTTTGAACAACTGTGCAGGGGGGCTTTTCCTTTATAATTCAAATTCGCCTCTGACTGCCTCTTACACCACATCTACTAATCACCTGTACATGAAAACTTTACAAAATGTGGCTTATGAAATATCGCCTTCATGGCCCTTTCCTTATTGTAATCACAACGCAAGAGAAGTATCGACAAGAAGAAGGAGATTTACATTACGTGATGACTGATCATCAAACACCGATACCCCAGGGGTGATTCCATCACTACCACGTGTCACCCTGTGAGTGGTGACACGTGTCACCTGAAAATGGCCCCATTTGATCCCTGAAAGCATTGGAACTTAATGACACTTGTCCACCTGTATTGGCATGTGTCCTCCACACTACCACGTCACTAATGACGTTAGCTTCCATGCATAGTCTGAGGAGGAATCAAAGGCCACCTCGTGGCCCCTAGAGGAGAGAGAAAAAGGGTCTACCTGACGCTATTTTTGCATGCATCTCCTTTGTTAGCCAATTTTGGTTTTCTTGCCCCCTAGTGATGCACCACTTTATCACACTATCAACCATTTTGGAGGTCTTTTCAAGTCGAAACCCCACCGATCTACAAATCTTCAATTGTTGATGCCACGTGGAAGAGAGATAAAGTGGGCAGTTCGCCTTGGTTTTTACATGATTTTCTTTGTTAACTCTTTCCGACCCTTTGCCAACGGTGCAACAATATATCGCAAATCGACCTCTACATGTTTTGGAGTATGCTGTGATTGCGAGGCTGGTGGATTTGCAGGTTGTGTGATGCAATATTAGTGTTCAGGATTGCAACGTTCCTATAACCTTAGCTGTGTGCCCCAAGGATTCTTCCAATGGCTAATTGTGATAAATGCTACACCTAGACCCGCTGACTATTGATATGTGATAACGGTGATCGACGGATCACTGCTTTTCATTCCGCCAGCATTCACTGCTAGCTAACCTTTGTCGATAGCTAATTTATAATTGCGATTGGCCCCCCAGACCTCCAATTGTGATTTTCATCCACACTTAGTCATTTTCTTGGATTGTTTGGCTTTTCCAAGGTAGACCTTCAAAATGCTTTATCTTCTACTCTAGGAGTCCATTTTTGGACTTCTATATACCACTGGAAAGGTATTCCTAAGGAAAATTCCTTAGAGAGGGTATCGTATGGCCGATAACTTCTATGTCCCAAAAATTGGCATCAAACTTCACCGTTATTTTGTATTTGAAGCAACTCGTGACTAAAAAAATAGTGAGTGACAAGATTTGCTCCTACTGGGGATAGTGCCTTGCATGAAAGTTTCTCATAACTTACAGAGCAATATCCTTCATGTTGGCTTTATGGGACTTGACCTAGGTTTAGCGTTAGTCAGCCAAACAAATCCCTACACTGCTGGCCCTTTCAGCATCAGTAGACAGAGCATAGACCAAATTCTCAGTCAATGCAGTATGGGGGGATGTTGGGACCAAGTTTCTGCACCCTGAGATTGTAGTGATTTTAGTTTACACCCTCTACCCCTACTTTCATCCAAGTCACTAAGCCTTAGGGATCTGTCAGTCTACCCTTTATTCTGCCCTTCATTACCTCTGCGAAGGTGTACGATTGAACTTCATGCACCCCTAACCCATGGTCAAAGTACTTTCGCGCAGCTACGAAAATGTATTTTATAGGCCCCAAAGTTATCTTAAGTGTTTTAATTATCTTATTAATCAATCATACTTGGCGTCACCGAAACTGATATCCTTACTAAATACATATTAATTGCAGAATACTTCTATTTATTGATATCATCCAATTTAATACAGACTCTATCCGCCCTACACACACAGCTGTAGGGGTCCGCACACTCAGCTGTGGACATCCATCCTAGGCCTCTGTTCACTCAACTACAGAGCCTCTACCTATGCTAAGACCTGAAACACTTAGACTTCTCTACCAAAACTCCAATGCTTCTTTTTCTTCTCCTTTTTTCTTTTAGAGCTTACCTACTTAGCACTGTTTTATACAATCGTATGGTCCACAGACCATGCATAGAACTTTACAGCCAACTTGAAACTTTAAAAAATAAGTGAGGACAACCCTCTATGACTCTTGACATGTTCGGGCTCCACGACTACAAAATGCGGAGACTTTACATTTTTATTACAAAATTGTCCCAAAATATGGGCTTTTAGCCCCAAAATTTCTCTTGGGGGAACCTGCTCCCAACACTTCACCATTGGTCATAGAGTGAGTAATATGTGAACTTTGTAATCAACAAAATCTCCATGAGACTTTCCTCTGGAATCTAAAATGCAGAAAATAAAAATTCTAACAACTGAAATGTAAATTCTCAGCTGGTGAGCATTTTTATGTATAATCCTACTTATGTGCAATACTTAATTTAGCTAAGTATGTTAAAGTCTCCAATAGATCTAGGCTAGCAGAAGAGTACTGGGCCATATGGCTTCATACTACTGAAAACGAGAAATTAGAACAGTTATGCAACATGAAAAATTTACAAATATGGATCCTGATACATGCTCACGAAATGACCTCTAGTGCCGAATGAACAATTTGCTTATGCACTCAGCCACATGGTCCTATAATAGAAAAGGAATGTTTGCAGTAGACTCTTTTTCACATACAGTCTACTGATCGATGTCTTTTTCGTCATGGGAGCCACAAACACTACTTGGGTCTTTGGCTTCTTCACAGATGAGCCAGGAAGGGGAGGGTGACTTCTCTTCTTCGAGGAATTTATATTTAAAGCCATTTGTATCTAGAAGTCCCTTTCCATTGTCACCTAACCTAGGAGGCTCCTCGGTGGAAGTGTCTTCCTTTTGGTCATGTACCATTGATGTCTTTCTAGATAATAGAGGAGCACTTCTCTTGTGGAGAAAATCCATCATGAAATCGTTGAGCTACCTACAACAATCATCCATATCATCATCATCTAGACCATCCTCCTCTTCTTCGTGCATCCTTGAAGGCTTCTATTTTCTAACTCTAGATTCATCAGTCTATATATTGAGTTCTTTATTAAGCTAACCTTCACTTCCATTGTCTCTTCCATTTCTTGACAAATGTAGTCACGAGAATGCTTATAATTAATATTCATATGGTGGAGTCACCAGGACATTTACCATAAAAGTAATCAGTGGAGTCGCCAAGGTGAGAGGTCTTCAACCCACACCTCGCTAGATAACCTAGCAGTGGAAATGTAAGACTTTGTCATACCCAGGGAAATATTTTATAATCCATACCCTGGAAACGACACCTGAAATATGTTGTGGCTAAATCTTACACCTACAACATAAGTGCAACAAGAGACAAGGAAGCTCCCTAGAGACAGCCTCTGGGTTGATTTTATACCTGTGCCTCAGACATATTAAATAGAGGAGTGCTTGTAAGGTCATATGTGAGGGGTTTACAGCATTCCAATTATCACGTAATGAAATATAATGAGGGGGATTGGTTCATTCCTCCAAAGGTATGAGTTATGGATTCGAGGTACTCCCTCACACATAGTTCGCCGTAGTACCACATACAATAGCGAAGGCCAATTTCTTCAAAGGGGATTATAGCTTAATAGGATTTGTTGAGTAAATGAAATAGGATTAGGAGAAAGAATAGCTCATCATATCGAACCCAAAACATCCATAATTCTATATTGAACACATAGAGCTCCAAGAAATGGGAAATTCTACACCTGTTTGAGTGACAAGAGGAATTAATTGACCGGAGGGAATATGGGTGCCATAATTCTTATAGAGCAATTTAAAGATATACCTCCACTCTTCATATAGGAATCATGCATTAATAAATCAATACACATGGATCTCTAAGGAAACATGAAATTATTTCTAGGAGCTATTGTAGCACACATGTAGAGAAGAATATGAAAATAATGGAACTAAGTGAAGGAAAAACATACTGTAATGCTAAGAAGGAGGAATCACCACCATTATTATGATAGTATGAAGATATTCATGTGTAAATTAATACAATCTAAGATAACAGTCATTCACTTATAAAGTTATGAGCCAAAATATGGTATCACAAAGTTTAGCCCTCACGGGTGACAAATTATGGAACCCCTGTATAATAATCCTTCCCCCTATTTATAAGAGGATGGGAAGCTAGAATTAGAGTCTATAAAATATCTGAACCTAAGCCGTAGTTGTCTCGGGTAGTGTTAGGCTCTGGTGTCAAAAAAAGATTACAATCGGGATCAAATCCCATCTTGGAAATAAACAAAAATGTATGAATAAAGAAATAAAATGGAGAGATGAAGGAGGAGGTGTCCCCTTGTTGTTCTAGTGGAGGCCCCTGATCACGCCACGTCCTTGTCATGATGCATTTCACTTGCTGCTTGGCCAACTTTTGTCAATTCTAGCTTAACTGCCTAAGTGACTGATTCGATGGAATAGGGAGTGGAGTGGGAAAGGCGTGTGCCCAAGTGGTCCTTTTCTATGTAGAGGGAGTGGAGCATGATGCCATGACATTAAGTCTTCCTGATTCCCCCCCATATCGCTATGTAGTTGCACAATGCTCCATTAACTATTACAACTACCAGCCCATCCACCCATATAAAGCTTTGTCCTGCATTATTGGTACCTCACTGTAGTGTAACAGCCAAATCTCTCAGTTGCGGGCCTTTTTACCTCTAAAACAGGTGAAACAGGCATTTCTCATTCCTTCGTTAGACTTCCTTTATTATAGCCCCTTGTCTGACATTCCTCAATATAACCGGGGGCTGGGACCAACGGTTTAGTATTTTGAGCGTTGAACAGTCATGCAGGGTGCCTTTTCCTTTATAATTTGAATTTTCTTCTAATTGCATCTTACACTGCATTGGTCGATCTCTGGGATGTGAAAATGCTACGAATTGTGGCTTATCAGATATCGCATCTGGGGCCTTTTCCTTATCGCAATCACAACTAGGGAGAAGTATTGAAGATAAGAAGGAGATTTAAATTAAGTGATCATCGATACCCCAGTAGTGATTTCATCACTACCATGTTTCACCCTATGAGTGGTAACACGTGTCACCTGGAAGTGGCTCCATTTGAGCCTTAAAAACACCGAAACTGAGTGACATGTGTCCACTAGTACTGCCACATCAGTGTCATACTGCGACACGTCCTCCACATTGCTACGTGACTGATGATGTCAGCTGCCATGTCTGCTCTGAGGACCAATCAGAGGCCTCCCGTGGCACCCTAGAGGAGAGAGAAAAAAGGCATGCCCGACACTATTTTGCAGGCATTTCCTTTGTTAGCGAATTTTGATTTTCTTTCAACCCTAATGATGCACCACTTTATCACACTATCGATGGTTTTGCAGGTCTTTTTAAGTTGGAACCCCACCGACCTTTCGATCATCAATTATCGATGCCACATGGAGGAGAGAGAGGGAGGGTGGTCTGCCTTGGTTTTTCTATGATTTTCTTTGTTCTCTTTCTGACCTTTCCCCGACGGTGCAACAATATATCACAAATCGACCTCTGCATGCTTTGGAGTATGCTATGGCTATGGGATTGTTGGATTTGCAGGATACAAGATGTGATATCAGTGTTCAAGACTACAAGGTGTCTATAACCTTATTTGTGTGCCCCAAGGATCCTGTTGATACATGATTTCTATAAATGCTTCACCTAGATCCGTTGACTGTAGATATGCGATAGCAGTGATCGACAGATCATTGCTTTTCAACTTGCCAATGTTCCTTGCTTGCTAACCTCCGCCGATAACCGATTTGTGATTACGATCGACAACCCTGACCTTTGATTTTGATTTTCCTCCACACATAGTCATTTTCTTCATTTGTTGGCATTTTCCAAGCTAGACCTTCAAAATGATTTATCTTCTACTCCAGGAGTCCATTTTTTGGGTCTTTGTATACCACTAGAAACTTCTTTTTTAGCACAATGCCATGGAGAGGGTCTGGTCTAGCTTTGATAGCTTCTATGGCCCAAAAAATTGCATCAAAATTCACGGCTATTGGGAATTTGAAGCAACTAGTGACGAAAAAAGCAATGAGTGACAACATTTTCCATCATTGAGAAACTAGTCACATGAAAAAACTTTGATCTATTGAACCAAATTCCATGCAAATCCCATTAGCATAAATAAAATAAAAATCTAATGTATATCATGGATCAGACAAGAGAAATTAAATGGATGGGAAATGCATCAAATTTTCATCAAAAATCCAAAATGAATATGATATATCATTAACATATTAGCACTTCTCCTCATCTTCCAATCTTAACGGCCTCTTAAATTAGGGATAGTCTCTAGCCACATAAAAAAATAGCATATCTCTCTCTCTAATTCTCACTAACTCATACTAACTATATGTAACTGGATATATCCATTTTCCTCTTGATAGGGTGAGATTATATAAATTCATTCTATCCTTCAAGAGAATGTATCTCGACACCTAGGAGCTCGAGAGGTGAGGAAACTTCTACAATAATGAACCCCTAGCCAACTCATTTACAAGTAGGTCAAGTTGATCTCCTTGGTAATGAAAAACTATATAACTTCTTCTCAATTATGAAATAATTGTTATTTCATAATTATGAAATTCCGAGAAAATAATTTTAAGAAAGTAATCAATTATGTAGTTTCACCCCTTTAACGTGTAACAACTCGCTTGTAGGACCTATATTTATAAAATCAAGGGGGAAATGGGATGTTTTTTCAATATAAATTGAGGTATACTAAAATTTGGTGTCTCGTGCTATAATGGAGTGGCAAAAAGATTTATAAAAGTGGCTACTCAATGATGAGGATAAATTTGTTAGCACAAATAATTTTTCGTATAAATATTACACATATTATTTTGTATGAAGGAAAGGGTGGGGTTGAATGATTGTTGGGCTAGATATTTGAACATTTAATGCTAAGAACAATATAAAATTACCTATTCATAAATATTAAATAAGAGGTATAATTTCTATTGATATCTAATGATCTCAAATTTCATATTTGGCCCATTCAAGTGCCTTGATAAGTATGGTTGATCTTTTAGAAACTCCTTGGGAAGGCCAATTTTAGAAAGCATCTCTTTCAAAGGGTACATAAGAGGGATTTATAACTTTCAAGGATCCCTAAACAAAGTAGAGGATATATACTTATATCACTATTCCAAGGAGAGAATAACTCTCTCTTTCAAAGGGTACATAAGAGGGATTTATAACTATCAAGGATCCCTAAACAAAGGAGAGGATATATACCTAGATCGCTATTCCAAGGAGAGAATAACTCTTCTAGATCCACCAAAAGAAGATCTACGAGATTTTTAGGACAAAATATTTCAACTCCACCAAACTTGGACCTTATCCAAAACTCAAGGGATATGGAGAAATCCCACGAGACTTTCAACTCCCACATGAATTCATAAATTGATCTTGAGTAACATTCTGTCATAAGTCAATTTCTATTTTATAATTTTAAAATAAATAATACATGAGCACATCCACATGAAGGTCAAACAATTTACATTCAAAATTAAAATACTCATAACCTAGGCTTCAATGAAATTTTCCTTTAGCATGGTGAATTTTGGAAAATTGCGTCCAGATCCTCTTGGACCATACCTCCTCATGTAGGAAACCTTTTGGTCCACCAAACACTCAAGGAATTGAAATTGATTTTGATATTAGGAGATTTATTTTTTGTAGAGTTAGGTAAAATTCAATTATAGAAAAGAAGAATCTTCTCTTCGACCTTCTCATATCAAGGTAGATGACCTCAATTTTCTACATTTTAGCATCCAAATAGACCCAACAAGTATGCCCTTTGTTTCCAACTTCCTGCATATAGATGAATGAAATTGTCCCAACATAATAAAGGTCGGTATACACCTATTGTTGGAAACATTAGCTTAATCGAAGCAATAAAGTACTTTGCTACGTTATAAATCACAAAGATCTTATTTAAGAGAATAAAATCTCAATACTCACTATGAAAAATAACATTAGCTACACAATATTTTCTTCATTTAGTGTACTAGCAAATGTAATTTCGAACGAATAGATAACAATGGTTTCTTTAATGTGACACTTGTTGGAATAACCTGGAAGAGTGGCTCTTTACAAAAAAAATTTGATTGGAGGGATGCCATAGGAAAATATTTTAGCGTTTTTTTCTCCCTCCAATTTGACCACCAGCCCATCTTATTTTCCCGTAAGGGGTGTATATGAAAATAAGACATGCCCAACTTCATTACTCTAACCAAAAATTTGAAGATAGATTTTGTGATTGCGCTGGTATTTCCCATGTCATAGCTCGAAACCACCGATAATAGGAGATTGTACCGACAATCCAATGCTCTGAACTATGTAAAAATATTCACACATGGATAAAATTATGAAACTATTGCATTCACATCAGGTTCTGGTGGAGTTGTTGTTTAAAAAATGTTAAAATGGAGCCATCATATATTTTGTGCCATTTATCCCACCATCCAACATAACCACCAATTGGATATGTTGGCATTCATCTTCTTCTCTCATCCAAAACCTTGCTGCTCTATGCAGATTTGGTTGTTGTGGAATTTCAAACGACAAATATGAGCAAGAATCAAAGCCATTCCACAAAATATTACTACAAGTAAACTGATATAGTCTTTAAAACAACCATTGACACAGTGTACAAATCTCATGGATTTCATGATGGTTGTCCTCAAAATATCATCCATTTGACAAAATATTCACGCGAGGAGAAGTGTGTTAGAAAATTTTACAGGGGTAGAGGAGAGGAGTTTCACTTAGATACCAATTTGATAGATGTACACTGAAGGAAACCATAAAATAATATTGTAGGACATGGGTTGTTTCTAAGTAGATTGTGATT
This sequence comes from Pinus tabuliformis, assembly GCA_031772625.1. Classification (NCBI taxonomy): domain Eukaryota; kingdom Viridiplantae; phylum Streptophyta; class Pinopsida; order Pinales; family Pinaceae; genus Pinus; species Pinus tabuliformis. The sequence goes on along the minus strand of CM062807.1, from coordinate 1,071,245,449 downwards.
TTGTTAGACTCGAAATCACTAAAAATAAATGTGCTAATCGTACCTCCCACATACATTACTAGCAATTCACAAATTTACCTTTCTAAAACTAACTCCAACGAATAGTTGACTGAACTCAATGGAGGATCCGTATTCAAAAGCTATATTTTCCTGTGGGCCTCATGGATCAATGGAAACAACGAAAAATCAAGGATTGGTCGCATTCGATTATCATAGGAAAAGTACATGAACGTGCACCCACCATTCGTCGTGATCATTGAGTTGATATAACAAACAATTTGTTGAAAGGGTGGAGGAGAAAAAGCATTAATTCACACATAAAACACAAGTTGTTGCTATTCTATTGATCACTCAAAACATGATGTTTACAATGAACCTGGTGAAGGGTAATTATCCTTTTCCAACTAGCTATTTGCTTAAAATATCTTGACATGCAATCACATGCAACCACACACTAAAAGTAGTCTATCACTTAACTCGACTTGAGTCAACACTGAAACACTCAACCACTCAGTCACTCAGTGAATTGACTCTCTATCTTTAGCCAACTCCACATCCTGGAGTAATTACTATTTCTAAAACTCGCCCTTAATAGCAGCCTGAAGCTTATTCCATTTGTTCCAAAGGGTTCCTCGATTGTCATGCAGAATTTTGGGAGTACACCTTGTATTTTCGGCAAGGCAGTTCACTGTTATTATTACTGTGGGCAAAAGTACCTAGAGGTAAATGTTGATATAGGTTATTCAACTATCGCTAATGAAGTGTTGGGTTTAGCTTTGGGAGTTTTGCCAGCATTGGATGGTATTGGGCATCCAGACGCTGAAGTTGTGGTGCAAGAAAGCAAAGTTAGGAATGATGAAACAAGACAACGAAATATAGAAACATGAAAAATAGAGAAAGAGGACCCAGAAGCCACACTTTTAACTATGCAAATAGAGAAAACTCGCCTTAGGCAAAGGCTTAGTGATGCATAGTGTTTATATAGGATTGAACTTGGCAATAATTGGCCAAGATAAATTTTCCCCTTTTGATATCTTGTCTTACTAGCCTTGTGCCCATCACGACCCACAGAACATGCATCTCCCACATCAGGCTGGTATCTAGATAATGTGCCTACTGTTCCTCCTGAATTCACTTCACTGAAATTACAATAGAGAAACCAAGCTATTCCCCGAACCATGTCGAATAGCAGATTACCTGAAAGTTTAGAATAGAATGGAAGCCACATCAATGTTGGAGTCAACGCAATGCCGTGTCCACATCTACGCCAAGTGGTTATGAGATATAATGGTGCCCATCCTACGTGGAGTCCAGCAACATCACTGTTCCAGGAAAAGAGCAATGATTCACGAAAATTGTCCCTATTTCAACATTCAGTTGCAAACTAATGTTATTCACGCAAATTGTTATGATCGATGATATTCCTCTTGTGTTTTCTTAATTAGCTGTTGAAGACCCCCAATTTTTAAATCGATGCCTATATAAGATTGAGAAATAGCCTGGAGATGGGGTCAGTCAGTTAGTCAACTAATTAGACTATAAGGAAGGAAATCAATCCAGCCAGGGATACAACGCACGAAGAGAGCGCGCAGGAGGGAAGAGTATCTTCCCCAATGTAGCATCACAGGTTTATCACCAGTGGCTCAATCCTCTTGTCTTGCTGGAGCTGAGCATTCTCTGCTTGATGTAAAGGTTGTATTTCAGGAATTAATTGAAGCAATTTTTGTGCAGGCTTTGTCTATTCATTTCTTGCATCTAATGATTTTGGTTATTGTGTGAACCACTTTAAGTGAGGACGTGAGCTCGTTGGGTTGGCCACCAAACTAGGTCGACACTACGCTACTATTCTAAACCAATTAGCCTTTAGATTATTATTTACTATGTAACACGTTTAGCCTCTTTTACTCCTTCAAGTCAATGTTATTTAATTTGCTATAAAATTTTCCTTTCATCTCCAAATTTCATTGGTCTGCTGCACTGAGAAATTATTCTTGTACTTGAGATTTGCGCTTACACTTGGGATATTTCTTCATATCAAATTGTGTCCCTCGAGTTTTTCTTATTTGCAAGATCTGCTTATGTGTTTATGAGCTATCATTGGTCTACATTCCAGAACATGAAAACAATGTGAATGATTATGGTTTTGAGTTACTAACATATTCATCTAAACTATGCTTACAAAAATCATATATTACTTGTATGCCATGGAGCTTATATTAGTGAAAGAAAATTGTGTCATGTTGAAAACAATAATATTTACTTTCCATTAAACTTCTCAACAATTATCGATGATTTATTTTCAGGGACAAGGAAGGTGAGATTCATATTAATTTAATTTCCTTCATAAGTTTATTTACGCAGTAAATTTCCTTGATTAACTTTAAACAGAATTAGTACAGGTAGAATTAGTGCACGTAGAATTAGTGAAAGCAGAATGGCTTTTAATTTCTTTTGAATTTATTCCAACATTTACAATCTTTTTGTTATTATGTCGGCACTGCTTGATTTCTATTTCAGGTTTCCCTTCTATTCGCTCGTAATTATAATTTCATTTCGCGTAGTTAATTGCAGTTTATTTCTTGCATCATTTAATTGTTTGGATTGGTGTTTTCTTCAATTCTCTTTTAGTGAAATATTTCATTAATTGATGAAATTAATATGAAAGATAGACTAGCATTTACTTTTCACATTGCGAGGGGCTTTCTCTGGCATTTCCAGTGTTGTGTCTCGATGTTCATGAACTTTCCGGATTGAAAAATTAAATGTTTGTACATTTATCAGCCCTACACTACACCCAACAAAGATCAAAAGAGATAATGGTTTTTTTGCAAAAAAACTAGACCATAAATTAAATAAACGTCGAACAGAAGAAAATGGTGCAATGTGCTGCATCACTAAGCAAACAAGCCGTGACATGGTTCATGAAACTAACAAAAAAACAAAATAAGATCAATGATGTGATGCAGGAGGATCTAGACTTGGCCAGCAATGTCATGGTTTGTTCACATGTTGTAGCTAAATGAGTTGAATTTCACTGACTTTAGTGGTCAAAACTCAGTTTTGTTAAAGAGGGTTGGATCTCTCAAAAATGATCTTTACTTCATTATTGTAATAGTTAGGAAATTGTCTTCTTTTAAAATAAGGGATAAGTTGTTAGCATAGGTGTGTAATAGAGCTTAAAAACAGAGATTTGACTGTTAAATTGACTAAAACAGAGATTGAGTTGTTAGTACAGCTAGAATAGGATTTGACTCATAAAAGAGAAAAAAATGTAATGTAAAGGGATTAGCTAAGATGATTGAGATTTGAGTGAGAGGTGAGAGTTGAGTGATAGATAGGATTTTTGAGATTGAGATGGAGGTCTGATAAATTGTTGTAATTGAGCCAAGAGGGCCAAGACTCTGTAACTACTATTATATTGAAGAAATTGATTCAGAGTGCATCTGTGTGTTAATTCTGGTGAAGACTCTCATTTACCTATGTGAAACTATGTTTTGTAACATAACTAGGTATTTTCTCTGTTTTCACACTTTAATTTTAAATCTCAGTGATTCTTTGTTGATCATAGTCATTTAGTATTAATGGCGGAGGAATAGACCATGGGGATAGACGAGTACGGAGTTACTGGACCATCGTTGAAGTCCCACACTCACTCCTAGTCTTCAATCTCAATGTCAAACTTTTAGGTCCCAGTCAACAGTGGGGGTTAGGCCTGTATTTAACCTGTGTGCTAATTGAAGATCCGCAAGCCATAAGATTTGATGACCTCTAATATCCAATGGATATCAGGACATAAGGAGATCAGGCTTTAACTTCAAAGCCAGACCCGAACATTTATAGACCAAGGATTATATTCCTTATTGGCTCTGTAAGGGCAGTTATGTGTCACACAAGTTCCCTGGCCAATATCGTTGTGAACCATTGGATCCAGCACACTTTGATCAATGGTGGAGGATCAATAGATAGTTTTGTTGATCGGGGTGAGTGATGACTGTTATATTTGGAGAGAAGATATTCACAACATAGAGTAATGCATTGTTTCTAAAGGAAAGTGAACGTGGTATGACGTATTTAAGGAAAAGTAGGACCCTAAGTGTAAAGTGAGCACGTACAGAATCTGCTAAAACGCATTTGATTAGTTATAAAGGAAGAAATAGTCCATTTTTAAGGCTCCAACCTTGTTTTCATCAGCCTCCTGCATCATTTTGGTATCAGAGAAAGAGATTGAGTTGACTACAGTAAACACGCCACTGAGGAGAGGAGTTCCATAGGTCGAGGAAGACCTGAAGCAAATGCCATTCTGTTGGAGGAGATCTGGATTCTATGTACAAGGATGGACAAAATGGAGACTGCTTAGAGGAGAACACCTGATGATGGAGTTACCAGTGCTGCAAAAGAATCTTCTGAGGAAGAAGAAGAGGAGGAAAATGAAACTACCAAAGTTATCAAGATGTTGGCTAAAGTAGGTGGAAAACCAAAGGTGGAAATTTCTGTGTATGAAGGGAGTCTCAATGCAGAATAGCTAATGGATTGGATTAGTTCATTGGACAAATATTTTGACTATGAGGAGGTTGATGACAAAAAGAAGGTGAAATTTGCAGTTAACAGATTAAACGATCATGCAGTTATTTGGTGGGATGAGCTACAAACATCCAGAACAAGAAAAGGAAAGTCCAAGATCAAGCAATGGGACAAAATCGTGAGTAAAAGGAAATCTAAATTTATGCCAAAAGATTATTGGTTAAATCTTTGTTATAGAATTTAAGGAAAAAAGGAATATTTGTTAAAGAATATACAATAGAGTTTATAGATTGAGTATTAGAGCAGGACATGTAGAGGATGACATGGAGAAGGTAGCAAGATATATCAATGGCTTAAGATATGACATACATGATGAGATCAGCTTGTTGAGTCTGAAGACCATTGAAGATTCCTATCAAGCAAGTTTGAAGGCAGAAGAGAAGATGTTGAGAAAACAAAATCAGAGGAATAGAGGGAAAAGTTCAGTAAGAGGTAGAGGAACTACTAGACCAAGGTTTCAGCAACATCACAATGAAGTAGGAAGTTCAAGTAGTAGACCGACACAGAGGGGAGATTTTAATAGAGGAAGATTTGCACCAAGAGGAAGAATACCCTGAAGTAGGAGAATCCATTTTGTTGAAAAGGGCATTTCTTAAAGCAGAGAAAGAGATTGGAGAACCAGCTCAGAGGAAGAATTTACTCAGAACTACTTGAAAATCCAAAGGTAAATGTTGTAAAGTGATAATTGATAGTGGAAGCATTGGTAATCTTGTTTCTACAGAAATGGTGGACATGCTAGGATTAGTGAAGATGTAGGAATTTACAGGGTAAGTTCCACAGAAAGAATACCAAAAGGACACCGCTCACAACCAGATCTCAAATCAATACACCAGTATTTTTGACGTGGTTAAAACCCTCAGAGTGCAAGGAGGGAAACAGTCCACGACCTGTCCCAACGTGGGTACTACAGGCAATTTATTAATCAAAGAATGAAAATTTACATAAGCTTCTCTCATGCACGGATTACCCGAACAATGACCCTCCATGCGCTTTAAATAGAACTCATGGACCAATCGGGTGTCAAGCCACGGATCAAGTGTTGGTAATACCAAGGTGAGAGTGAACCGTCGGATCACTACATATCGTGACCGTCAAATTGTAAGTTACAAAATGTACAATGGTAAAGAAACACACTTTACCTAACTCTAACCTAACTCTATGCTAGACCAAGTTGAACTTAACTATATCCTATGTGTCGGAATATCCTAACATCCCCCCTTAAGAACAACTTGGGATAGGATTGAAGGATTTACAAATATGACACAATAGGAGAAGGAAGGAGGCACTAGAGCCTATCCCCCCTTAGTGACAACTTCCTGAACTCCAAGCATATATCGAAGTTTAGTGAACTTCGCCTCTGTGAGAGCCTTTGTGAAGATGTCTGCAACCTGATCATCTGTTGGACAATATTGCACTTCAAGAACATGGTCATGAATGAGCTTTCTGATGAAGTGCATGTGTAGTTCAATGTGTTTGCTGCGCTGATGCTGGACTGGATCTTTGCATAGCTGAATGGCACTTTGATTATCACACCAAAGTGTGGTTGGATGCTGCTGCTCAAAGCCAAACTCTGATAAGATCTGACGAAGCCACAAGGCTTCCTTACTAGCTTCCACGGCACCACGATACTCTGCTTCTGCTGACGAAAGAGAAATGGCAGCCTGTTTCTTACAAGCCCATGTAATAGGTCCTGAACCAAGAGTGAAGACATAACCGGTAGTAGACTTCCGATCATCAAGGTCACCAGCCCAATCAGAATCAGTGAAACCAACTAACAGAGGAGCGGCTTTGGCACTGTAATGAATCCCAAACTGTACTGTACCTCGAACATAACGAAGTATTCTTTTAGCTGCTTTCCAATGACTTTCACGGGGGTTTTGCATAAAACAAGCAACAAGGCCAACAACAAAGGAAAGATCAGGACGAGTATGGGTTAAATACAAGAGTTTTCTGACAAGTTGACGGTATAAGGTAGCATCAACTTCAGGAGAAGTACAAGAGACTGAAATTTTGACTCCAGACTGAAAGGGAGAAGGGGCTGGCTTACAGTCTTCCATGTGAAAATGACGAAGAATATCACAAGCATACTTGGACTGGGAAAGGAAAATACCCTCTTGGGATTGCAAGACTTGAAGACCGAGAAAATAGTGTAAGTGTCCTAAGTCTGTCATTTCAAATTTCTTTTTAAGGCTGGACTTCACATGGTTTATAAGGTTGGGATCACTACCAGTAAGAATAAGATCATCAACATAAAGAACAAGGATGATAAGAGAGTTGCCCACTTTCTTGGTGTAGACAGTATTGTCAGAATGACACCTAGAAAAGCCAGATTCTAAAAGAAAGCTATCCATTTTGGCATTCCAAGCCCGAGGAGCTTGCTTGAGGCCATAAAGCGATTTCTTAAGTTGACAAACGAGGCTGGAGTCTGTTTGTATGAAGCAATTGGGTTGTTCCATATAGATTTCTTCCTGCAAGTCCCCATGCAAGAAGGCAGATTTAACATCCATTTGATGGACTTCCCATTTTAAAGAGGCAGCAAGGGAAAGAACAAGGCGGATAGAGTTCATTTTGGAAACTGGAGAGAAGGTTTCAGTGTAGTCAATGCCTTCAACCTGTGAAAAGCCCTTAGCAACTAGACGAGCTTTATGTTTATCAACTTTCCCATCTGGTCCATACTTGGTTCTGTAAACCCATTTGCATCTAACAAGTTTGCGTCCCTTTGGTAGAGGAACAAGATCCCATGTATCATTTGTCATCAATGAATGATATTCTTCATTCATAGCTGCTTCCCAATGTGGATGGCCTGAAGCTTCTGCAAAAGTGTCAGGATCATGATTTACTGGAGCTTGAGCCAGTAAAGAAGAGGCTCTTTCAAACTGAGAACGTGTACGTCGCTGATCTGTAGGATCACCGACAAGATCACCTGCTGCATCCCGAGTAGCACGGACCCATCTTGGAAGTTGAGGATCCTGAGAAGGTGGGAGAGGATGATCATCCTCGCTTTCATCATCAGAAGAGGAAATGTTTTCAAAGATAGAAGAGATAGGAAGAGGTGGCACATCCGCCGGACTAGGCTCGCAGGCCGATTTATTTTCATCAAATTTTACATCTCTTCTAATGATAACATTTTTGGACTTAAATGGAATAAGTCTATAACCTTTTACATCTTCAGAATATCCAACAAAAGTACATTTCTCACTCTTAGGTTCTAAAGCTTTATGCTTTTCATCTGGAATATGGGCCCATGCTTCACTTCCAAACACACGAAAGTGACTTACATCTGGTTTAATGGAACTCCAAGCTTCTTCTGGAGTGATATTCTCTAGAACCTTAGTAGGAGTGCGATTGATTATATAATTTGCACAATTAATTGCTTCGGCCCAAAAACTAAGACTGAGTCCTTTAGATTGCAGCATACAATTAGCCATTTCCTTTAAGGTGCGATTTTTCCTTTCAGCTACACCATTTTGTTGTGGAGTGTATGGAACAGTATGTTGCATTTGAATTCCATTTTCGGTGCAAAAGTTGATGAATGCGTTTTTAACATATTCTCCACCATTATCAGTTCTTAGCTTAAGAATTTGATGTCCAGATTGTTTTTCAACAAATGCTTTGAAGGCCAAAAAAGTGGTAAATACTTCGCTCTTGAGTTTTAAGAAGTATACCCAAGTGCGTCTGGAGAAATCATCAATGAAAGTTAAGAAGTACTTGCAGCCAGAGAATGAAGCAACAGGAAGAGGACCACATAAATCACTGTGCACAAGCTGTAAAGGGGCTGAGGCGTGCCAAGAGGCACGTTTGTCAAAACTGTCCCGATGATGTTTTCCGAGTACACATCCGGAACAAACACCATCTTTGCAAGATACCATAGGAAGACCTGTCACCATATTTTCTTTACATAGATGCTGAAGGGAGCGATAGTTTAAGTGACCAAACCGCTCATGCCAAAGTTTGCTCACTTCATCATTATGAGCAACAAATACTGAGGGAAGATTGGATGACCCAAAGTTGTGAAACTTATACAACCTTTTGGAATCATCAGCAAGACCAGTAGCTAGAATCTGTTTAGGATCTTTTAGATCCTTGATTACAACATCATGAGGTGAAAATTCAACAATTTTACCTTCACCTGAATGAGTTATCTGATAGACAGATAGAAGGTTGCAGGATAAGTTTGGAACACATAATACATCATTGAACTGACCATTGTCTAGATGAACAGTTCCAGTCCCTACAACATTAAGAGATCTATCATCACCAATATATATATTTTTGGTGTTACAATCATTTAAAGAAGAAAACATGGCTTGGTTTTTGGCCATGTGACAAGAGGCTCCAGAATCAATGAGCCACTCATGAGAATGAGAAGAAGAAGAAGATACATTTAATGCATAACCAGACTGAGATGATTGACGATGACATGCAGAAAGTGTCGTTCCGGAAGTTGAAGTTGAAGTAGGCTCCAGATGGATGTTATGTTTCTTCATTGCGGCTTCCAAGGCTTCCATCTTCTTAAAGCATTTAGATTCTAAGTGGCCATCTCGATTACAAAAGTTACAATGTCTATTAGTCTTCTTCCATTTGTTTTTATTGGTCTTATCATTTTGCTGAAATGATCTTTCATTTTGAGGCTGAGATGGTTTAGGACCATTCTTTTGAGGATATGACTTCTTAGGATTCTTTGAATTTGGGTGCTGCTGGGCGGCTAACGCTTTCGTGGAAGAGTTTCCAAGATTAAGAAGACCAAGGTGTAAGAGTTTTTCTTGTTCTCTTATTAATGAATCACAAAAGGAGTCAAAGGAAGGGGCCTTGTAGTCTTGTCCTTGACAAATGAAAGCTTCCCTTGTAGAATGGAAAGTGGAAACAAATACAGAGTAGGCTGGTCCTAACTTAGTAAGGATGGAATAAATAAGGTTACCATCATCTTTCTTAACTTTAACACCTTCCAAGAGATATCTAAGGGTCTTGAATTTGGACAAGAAATCTTCAATGCAAGAAAAATTATTAGGATCCAAAGTAAGCAGCTGATTTTCAAGTTGATGGATCTAATTTCATTTTTAATCCCAAAAACTTTAGCAAGTTTTTCTAATGCTTCATGAGGAGTCTCAAGTCCTGCAATGTGGAATCTAAGATCAGGAGAAATAGACATCCCTATCAAACCACGTGCTTGATCTTGTCTATTTTCCCATTTTGCCGCCTTGTCTTCATCTGTTGGTTTCTTCTCTTGGTTTGTGGCTATTCTGAAGAGACCTTTACTTCTAAGTAAATCTTCCATGTATTCTACCCATTGAAAGTAGTTAGTGCTGTCAAGAATGACTTGGCATGGACTTTCCATTTTTTTTTTTAAAACTGAAGCTGAAGATGCTGAAAGTAAGTGTACCAACAGATAGATCTCGAAAAAATAGGCGGTTTTAAAAAAAACGGCTCTGAAAAAGGCTTCCGGATGAAGAAGTTATGGCTTTTTGAAAAAAAACTTGTTGACGTTGCCGGCAAAGTGCGCGAATGTGCGGGAATGAAAAAATCCGCCCCCACAAAATGGAGACTTGAACCCAAGACCTCTACTCTCTAAAAATAGCTTTGAACCAATTGATCTATACAAAAAATTTGAGAGAGAGAGAGAGAGAGAGAGAGAGAGAGAGAGAGAGAGAGAAATTAACAGTAAACTGCAAAAAAAAAAAAAAAACTGTATACCTCTCGATATAAAAAATGACGTAGCTAGGGCTACCGGAAACCTTTTCGCATGAAACGAAAGGGGTTCCTCACTGGAACAGATGCTCCGAACACAACAGAGCAGTCCTCTCGGCTCGAAAGCAGTCAGAAACAACAGATCTAGGAAACGACAGCCGCATGCAGTTCTACCGGCTTCAGATTTGGATCACCAACGGACGCGGCCCTCAAATAGCTCTGATACCATGTAGGAATTTACAGGGTAAGTTCCACAGAAAGAATACCAAAAGGACACCGCTCACAACCAGATCTCAAATCAATACACCAGTATTTTTGACGTGGTTAAAACCCTCAGAGTGCAAGGAGGGAAACAGTCCACGGCCTGTCCCAACGTGGGTACTACAGGCAATTTATTAATCAAAGAATGAAAATTTACATAAGCTTCTCTCATGCATGGATTACCCGAACAATGACCCTCCATGCGCTTTAAATAGAACTCATGGACCAATCGGGTGTCAAGCCACGGATCAAGTGTCGGTAATACCGAGGTGAGAGTGAACCGTCGGATCACTACATATCGTGACCGTCGAATTGTAAGTTACAAAATGTACAACGGTAAAGAAACACACTTTACCTAACTCTAACCTAACTCTATGCTAGACCAAGTTGAACTTAACTATATCCTATGTGTCGGAATATCCTAACAGAAGACAGTACACCCTACTCCTTGCAATGTGTCATGGTTGCAAAAAGGATATTAGATTATTATGACAGAAAAATGCAAGGTAGATATACATATTGGTACTTATAAAATGTGATATTATGTGATGTAATGCCAATGGATGTATGCCATGTATTGCTAGGAAGACCTTGGTAGTTTGATGGGAAAGCTATTCATGATTGGAGGAAAAGTAATTATACTCTAGAGAAGGATGGAAATAAACATACACTACTGCAATTGAAGGATGAAGATGACAAAGGAGAACCTGGAAACAATGTTATGCTAATGAGTGGAAAGGAGCTGTTGCAAGAGCTTGGAAAAGGTAAAGAAATTCATTTTGTTGTCATAGGGAGACCTAAGGTAACTTCAACTTCCTCAAACTTATATGATTTACGTGAAGAAATCAAAACTCTGTTGAATGATTTTGTTGATGTTATTATGGTTGAGTTGCCAAATGCATTGCCACCGATCGGGAGTATTAGTCATCATATTAATCTAATACCAGGAGAAAGTTTGACAAACAAAGCAGCTTACAGATTAACTCCTCGAGATAATGCAGAAGTTGGAAGACAAGTGCAAGAACTAATAGATAAGGGACTAATCAGAGAGAGTCTTAGTCCATGTGCTATACCAACCGTACATAGTCCAAAGAAAGGAGGTGAATGTCATATGTGTATAGATTCAGAGCCATAAACAAGATCACTAGCAGGTATAGATTTCCTATACCGTGCATAAATGATTTGATGGATTGTTTAAGTGGGTCAAAGTATTTTACTAAAATAGATCTGAAGATTGGATATCATCAAATAAGAATTAGAGAAGGAGATGAATGGAAGACTGCATTTAAAACAAACAATGGGTTGTATGAGTGGTTAGTGATGCCTTCTCAAATCACTAATACACCTAACACGTTCATGAAATTGATGAATGAAGTCTTGAAGGAATATGTAGGGAAGTTTGTTACTGTTTATCTTGATGATATTCTACTCTTTAGTAAAAGTAAAGAAGAACATCTAAAGCATATTAAATTGTTTTTAAGAACTTTGAAGAAAGAGAAACTACTAATAAATTTGAAGAAATGTAGTTTCATGAAAGAAGAATTAATTTAGCTGGGATTTGTAGTTTCTAAAGAAGGGTTGAAAATTGATCCAAAAAAAGTACAAGGAATTTGGAACTAGCCTATTCCAAGGAATATATTTGAGGTAAGAAGTTTTCATCGGCCTACAAGTTTTTATAGGAAATTTATCAGAGGTTTTAGTCAGATTTTTGCAACAGTTCTTGAAACAATCAAGTATACTAATCAGCCATTCAAGTGGATAGAAGAAACAGACAATAATTTTATGTTACTGAAGAAGAAAATCACAGATAAACGAGTTTTAGCTTTACTCGATTTTGAAAAAGTATTTCAGGTTGAAACAGATGCTAGTGGAGTTGCAATTGGAGCAGTTTTGAGTTAGGAACAGAGACCAATAGCATACTTCAATGAGAAATTAAATGAAGCTAACAAGAATTATTCTTCTTATGATAAATAATTTTATGCTATTATACAAGCCTTAAAAAAATGGATACATTATTTTCTACCAAAGGAGTTTATATTGTATTCTAACAATCATGCATTACAGTTGATAAACAACCAACCAAAATTGAACCAGAAACATGCCAAGTGGGTAGATTTTTTGTAGAGCTTTAATTTTGTGATAAAGCAAACAAGTGGTAAGTTGAACAAAGTTGTTGATGCTTTAAGAAGGGTAAATTTCCTTGTGCAAGAATTATAATTTGGTGTTGTAGGATTTGAAGAAATGGTTGAAATGTATAAAGATGATGCAGATTTCAAATATATTTATTCCGCAGTACAAAATCCAATAGTTCATAACTAAAGTCAGTGGTTAGATTATCTTATCCAAGGAGGTTTATTGTTTAAAGGCAACAAGTTGTGCATTCCCAAATTTTCTATGAGGGAAAACATAATAAATGAGAAACATAGTGGAGGATTATCTGGTCACTTTGGACAAGACAAAACCTTTGCTCAGGTAAATAATTTTTACTATTGGCCAAATATGTAGGCTGATGTTAAGATATTTGTTGATAAGTGCAGGATATGTCAGCATGCTAAAGGGATAAGCTAGAATATAGGATTGTACCAGCCACTACCAATACCAAACCAACCATGGGATGCAGTTAGCATGGATTTTCTTTTGGGGTTAACTAAAACTCAAAGGGGGAATGATTCCATCTATGTTGTGGTAGATAGATTTTCCGAGATGGAAAATTTCATTGCACGTAAGAAGACTAGTGATGCAACACATATTGCTAATCTATTCTTTTCTGAAATTGTAAGATTACATGGATTGCGTGTAAGTATTATGTCTGATAGAGATAAAAAGTTCGTAGGAAAGTTTTGGAGAACTCTTTGGACAAAACTAGGTGCAAACCTTAGCTTCAATTCAGCATACCATCCTCAAATAGATGGACATACCGAAGTGGTAAACAAAAGCTTGGGAAACATATTAAGGAGTTTAGTGTATCAAAATCCTAAGCAGTATTTAGCACTAAGTTAGGCTCAGTTTGGTTATCATTACACTCCAAACCGAAGTACTGGAATGAGTCCATTCCAGATTATTTGTGGGATGAATCCAAGGGGCGCGTATGAGCTTAGAAATTTGGGTAAATAGGAGACAAGAAGTGTAAGTTCTAAAGAGTTTGCAGAGAAGATGTAGAGAGTACAAGAATATGTCAAAGGCAGATTGCAAGAAACCAGTAGAAAATACAAATAAAGAGTCGATATGAAAAGAAGAGATAAAGAATTCCAAGTGGGAGATTTAGTGATGGCGTATTTGAGGAAAGAAATATTTCTTGATAAGACTTATAATAAACTAAAAATGGAAACGATAGACCATGTAGAACTATAAGAAAGCTTTCAACTAATGCTTATGAAATTGAATTGGCAGAAGGAATTAGAATATCACCTATCTTCAATGTTGCAGATTTGTGTCCATGCAAAGAGACAAAGACAAAGCTACAGGAGGAAACTACAGAAGATGAAGTTCAAACATTGAACTGGGAAGAACAACTGCCAAAGATAGTTAAGAAAGAGGTGGAAGCTGTTTTGGAGAAAAGAGTATCCAAAAGAACCGGAGGACATGTTCATTTTAAATATCTAGGTAAATCGAAAGGACAACTAGTGGAGGATGCTAGTTGGTTGACAACAGCAGAGTTGCAAAAGTGTGGAGTAAACCCTGAAAGTCTGAGGGATGATTATTTTCTTCCCCAAGGGTCTGATGCAGGAGCATATAGACTTAGCCAGCAATGCGATGGTTTGTTCACATGTTGTGGCTAAATGAGTTGAATTTCACTGACCTAAGTGGTCAAAAGTTTGTTTTGGTAGAGAGGGTTGGATCTCTCGAAAGTGATCTTTACTTCATTGTTTTAGTAGTTATGAAATTGTCTTATTGTAAACTAAGGGATAAGTTGTTGGCATAGGTGTGTAATAGAGCTTAAAAGTAGATACTTGATTGTTATATTGATTTAAATAGAGATGGAGTTGTTCGTATAGTTAGAATAGGATTTGAGTCATAAAAGAGAAAAAAATGTAACGTAAAGGGATTAGCTGAGATGATTGATATTTGAGTTAGAGGCGAGAGTTGAGTGATAGATAGGATTTTTGAGATTGAGAAAGAGCTCTAATAAATTGTTGTAATTGAGCCGAGACGGCCAAGACTCTGTAACTACTATTATATTGAAGAAATTGATTTAGTGTGCATTTGTGTGTTAATTCTAGTGAAGACTCTCCTTTACCTCTGTGTGTTAATTCTGGTGAATACTCTCGTTTAATATCTATTTTGACACTTTTATTTTAAATATTACTGTTTATATGTTAATCAAGATCATTTAGTATTAATGGCGGAGGAATAGACCATAGGGATAGAAGAGTACGAAGTTACTGGATCGTGGCTAAAGTCCCACGCTCACTCCTATCCATCGATCTTAATGTCAAACTTTTAGGTCCTAGTAAACTGTGGGGGTTAGGCCTGTATTTAGACCATGTGTTAATTGAAGACCCACAAGCCGTAGGATTTGATGGCGTTTGATATCCAATAGATATCAGGACATAAAGAGATCAAACTTTAACTTCAAAGTTGGACCCAAACTTTTATAGACCAAGGATTATATTCCTTATTGGCTCCATAATAGCGGTTAAATGGCACGCAAGTTCACCAGCCAATATCGTTGTGAACTGTTCGATCCAACGTGCTTTGATCAATGGTGGAGGATCAACAGATTGTTTTGTTGATCGGGGTGAGTGATGACTATTAGATCTAGAGAGAAGAGATTCACAGTGTGGAGTGAAGCGCTATTTCTAAGGGAAAGTCAACGTGGGATGACATATTTTTAGGGAAAGGTAGGACCCTCAGTGTAAAGTAATCACGTACAGAATCCAATACAATGCATCTAATTAGTTATAAAGTAACCAATAGTCTATTTTTAAGGGTATTACCTTGTTTTCATCAGCCTCCTACGTCAGGATGAGATCAAAATGAGTTTCCTCACCTTCTTTAAAGCCTAACATTTTAAGAATTTGGGAGAACAAAATCTAAAAGAAATAAAATAGAGATCAAATGAATTTTTTCATGAATATGATAAGCTCTTTAAATACTTACTAAGTCAGATTCCATACACTAGTGACAGGAATATACTAGTAAAATGGTATATGGCTAGACTATTTCAGAAAATCCATGGGCCACTTTGAATGCATGAAATCGAGACATGTGAAGAAGCTCTCAAAATAGCCTAGCGAATTCTGCAAGATGATGAAAATCAATCAGTCAATTCACTAAAAAACAAGAGAATTGAAGATAGATTAAACCAACTACAAAACTCTCTTTCGTAGTTATCTCACCAAAGGAACCATGTATGGTGCACTAATATCCATACTAAAGCACATACCAAAGATACATGTAAATTCTTATACTATTTTGACTAAGACCTTACAAGGATACAAACCAATGTGTATTGTGACATCTATTAAACTACGTCTAACCACTCCAATAAATATTTCTAGTATAGCCTAAAAAATTCTAAACCAAAATGGTGTGCAATCTGTGAAGATAATGTACATTCCACCCAGGAATTTCCATTGAATGGAAAAACTAAACCCAATTATCATGTTGTATATCATAAACAGGCCACTAAAAAATGATCAAAACAACTTCCATTCGAGGATAGAGGATGAGGTTGAGGAGGCTATGGTGGTCAACAAGGGATTTACAACAATAGAGGTCATGGTCGAGGCTAAGATCGTGGGAGGTTTTACTGCTATACGTGCTCGAAGGAATGACATTTCATGACAAAATATCCTTTAAAATATAAAATTGGCTTATGCTTATGCAACATGTGTGGTACCGACGACAACTCGCTAGAAGACTGTCCAAAAATCATATAAAAAGTTTTAAATAAAAGATCGATTAATTTATTGCAAGCTGTCGCGAAGCATGAGATATTGAACTAGAAAAACCTTCATGTATTTACAAGGTTAAGAGCTTGAAGAAATAACAACAATCAAAATGAGTAGTTGATCTCACGTGTCAAGAATTAAATAAAGTATCTAGATGTACAACAACAAAATAATATAATGTATCGAGCAGTTGAAATGTTTACAATACAAAGTCAAGATCAAAGTGTATCTAAGAACCCAATCTTAGAAGAATTTCTTAAGATTCTAAAGGAAGAACAATCTCTTGCCCGACTTGTTGAACTATTGAATATGTTTAAAAATTGTAATAAAAAAACAGAAAGAGGAAGAAATGTGAGACAACTTTCTCATGGTAACTAGACAAATGATCTTGGCACATAATTTGACATTGAAATAAATGGTTTTATCATTAAACAAATATTTATTGACTTCGGATATCAAGTAAATATTTTACCGAGAGACACATAGATCAACATGGGATGACCAAGTCTACACATAACAACTAATTATCTTAAATTGGTTGACCAAAGATTCATTGAACTCATCAACACACTACAACAAGTTCAAACATCAATAATGGGTATCCCAACGATAGTTAACATTGAAGTTATCAACTTAGTCGATGACATTACCACTTGTCCAATGTTAGTTGTCCAACTATGGAGATGAATAATGAAGGAGAATATATCACTAGAAAAAGATAGAATCAAATTAAATGGAAATAAAAAATGGATTATCATTCCTTTAGATCTTTGTGAGGAAATCCTTGGGTAGAGTCTACCGATGAAGGAACCGAAATCAAAAAATTGTACTAATTGCTACATGATAATCATGATAATGGGCAACCAAATTATCTGGGAAAAATATTAATTAGATCTCATCTTTCAATACAACATAAATCAGATAGTGTATTATATGAATCACAAATTGAGAATTATGAATCAAAGGAAAGTGAGCGTTGGACTAAACAAGCTATCCCAACATCAAAATTTTGGCCTTGTTATTCTATCGATGTTGTACCAATCATACGACAAAAGAAATAATCAGAAACATCATCCTTATCCTTGATTGATTTAAAAATTGACTCTAATTCTCACATCAATTTAAAATAAAGGACATCTCGGTTAACCATGTAGAAAAAGTAACGAAAGCAATTCGTGAACAAGGACGAATGCATAATCGAGTGCAAAAGTGTATTGGTGAGGCAACAACATGGTTGGTTACACATTTATCCCTACTTCAGAGCTAGATGACTTCAACCTCTAATTTTATTGAGATATTTGGACGGATAAATTTATCTACAAAAAACAATATACCAACTTTTAGTGCTGGTTCTCCGGTTGAACACATGAATCCCTACGAATCAGAATCACGAGGAATCAGATATAGGATGAACATGTCTAGCGACACATGTTCCCAAACACATTGTATATCTTTCAAACAAGAGTTACATTCTAGAAGAAGCGAGGGGCCAATCCCTTCAATGGAAGGAATTAAAATAAAACTTCATTAAAGATTTTGATTTTCAGCCAAAGGTGGAAGAACTGAAGGATGCAGTCCAAAAAATTAAATAATTTGTACTATAAAAACCAGTTGGTCCGAAGAATTTAATGAGTAATTCATTAACCAACTATTAATTTTCCTTTAATTGTGATCACAAGGAAACCAGCTGGTTAGAAATGGAAGAATCACCCATTGTTGGCCACAATTTTACCTTGAATAAGAAACATCTAGAAAATTCTATGAACATCCAATCAATATACAAAGTCGATAAACAAGATATAGATAAAACAAACAAGTTATAATTCCCATCAGCATATAAGGAGATCAAATTCTGGGACCAATAACTTGATGAATCTAAGGCCCCCAACCAAATGGACACAAAATTAAAAATAAGAGAGGTAGACATATCAAATAGTAACCGACCAAAAATCGCCTGACGTGATGAATATTGGTTGGAGAGACAAATATTTTAATTTGTCAACTTGTTTAAAGAGTATAAACCTGTATTTTCCCAAGATTACAAATATTGAAAAGGGTTAGTCGAATAAATGGGAGAAATACAGATTAATTTGAAATTAGGAGAGAAGGGAATAAAGAAGAGACCATATAAACTAGATCATAAATAGAAGCCTATTGTATAATAATAAATAGAAGGAATGCTCGCTTCTGGTATAATATACCTGATAGAAACATGAGAATGGGAAAGTGCTATGGTTTTTCAACCAAGAAAACATTACCCAACAAGGCTATGCATTGGCATTGACTATCATGGATTAAAAAGGCTAACACTCATTGATCCATTTGCAACTGCCTTCACTGATGATATCATTAATGAAGTAGCATGATATGAATGTTATTACTTTACAAAAGGATTTTGGAGGTATAATTAAGTACCCATAGCAGAGGAAGACCAAGAGAAAACAACATTTGTAACGAAATTCAGATCCTTTTCATAGAAGTAATGTTGTTCGAGGTGAATAATGCACTAACAATATTCTTCATAATTATCATCAAAGCATTCTAGGAATATATTTTTAAGAACCTGGAAATTTATTTTGATGACTAGACAATGTACACACTATTAGAGGACAATATTCAATGGCTAAGGTTAATTCTCGCAACATGTAGATAGATATCGTTGTCTCTTAACATAAAAAAATGCATTTTTAAGACTCACATTGGAATACTACTTGCTCACATCGTCTCAAATGATGAAATTAAAGTCGATATGGAAAAATAAAAGTAATTCTAGACATGAAACCCCAGATAATTAGAAGAATATTGAAATACTTCTAGGACACATAAGGTATTATAGAATATACATTCTATACAAATTATCATGACACACAAGTTGACATGGAAATAAAGGGTTTTATCGTTAAACAAGTATTTATCAACTTCGGATCTCAAGTAAATATTTTACCGAGAGACAAATGGATCGGCATGGGATGGCCAAGTCTAAACAAAACAACTAATTATCTTAAATTGGTGGAATAGAGATTCATTGAACTAATCGAAGCACTATGACAATTTCAAACATCAATAATGGGTATCCCAATGGTAGTTAACTTTGAAGTTATCAACTTAGTTGACGACATTAATGCCTGTCCAGCATTAGTTGTCCAACTATGGAGATGAATAATGAAAGAGAATATATCACTAGAAAAATATAGAATCATATTAGAATGAAATAACAAAAGGATTATCATTCCTTTATATCCTTGTGAAGGAAATCCTTAGGTAGAGTCTACCAATGAGGAAGCCGAAATGAGAAAATTGTACCAATTGCTACGTGATGAGCATGATAATGTGCAACCAAATGCTCTGGGAAAAATCTTAATTGGATATCCTCTTTCAATACAACATAACTCAGATAGTGAATTATATGAAAGACAAGTCAAGAATTATGAATCAAAGAAAGTGAGTGTTGGACTAAACAAGCTATCCCAACATCAAAATTTTGACCTTGTTATTCTATCAATGTTGTACCAATCATACGAGAAAATAAATACTGAGAAACATCATCCTTACCCCTGATTTATTTAACAACCGATTCTAATTCTCACATCAATTTAAAACAATGGACTTCCTGGTTAACCATGTAGAACAAGTAACGAAATAAATTGGTGAACAAGGACGAATGCATAGTCAAGTGCGAACTTTTACTCATTAGGTATCAAGATGGTTAGATACACATTCCTCCTTACTCAAGACCTCGACGACTGCAGCCTCTTATTTTATTCATATATTTGGAGGGATAAATGTATCTACAAAAGAAAATATACCAACTTTTAGCACTGGTCACGATCTAGTTGAACACATGAATCTTTGTGAATCAGAATGACAAAGAATCAGATATAAGGATGACATGTCTCGCGACACATGTTCCCAAACACATTGTATGATCTTTCAAACAAGTGGTACAAGGTAGATGAAGTGAGGGGCCAATCCCTTAAATGGAAGAAATTAAAATAAAACTTCATTAAAGATTTTGAGTTTCTACCAAATATGTCAAAACTGAAGGATGCAGTCCGAAAAATTAAAGAATTTGTACTATAGAAACCATTTGATCCAAAGACTTAAATAAATAATTCATTAACAAATAATTACTTAGCCTTCACTTGTGATCATAGGTAAACCATTTTGTTGCAAATGGAAGAATCACCCATTGTTTGCCATAACTTTATCTTGAATAAGAATCATCTGGAAAATCAAGTGAACATCCAGTCAATATACAAAGTTGATAAAAAGGAAATAGTTGAAATAGACAAGTTAGACTTCCCATTAGCATATAAGGAGGTTAAACTTGGGGAACAATGACTTGATGAATCTAAGGCCCCCGACCAAATGGACGCAAAAATTAAAAGAAAATAAGTCAACATATCAGATTGCAAGGGACTAAAAATCGCCCGACTTGATGAATATTGGTTGGAGAAACAAATACTAAAATTTGTCAACATGCTCAAAGAGTAGAAAAATGTATTTTCCTAAGATTATAGATATTGAAAAGGACTAGTCAAAGAAATGGGAGAAATAAAGATTAATTTGATCATAGGAGCGAAGCGAATAAAGATGACACAGTATAAATTACATCATAAATACAAGCCTATTATATAAAAATAAATAGAGGGAATGCTCATTGTTGATATAATATACCTGATAGAAACATGAGAATCAGAAAGTCCCATAGTCGTTCAACCAAGAAAACATTAGCCAACAAGGCTATGCATTGGCATTGACTATCGTGGATTAAATAAGCTAGCAATCACTGATCCATTTCCAACTCCCTTCGTCGATGATATCATTAATGAAGTAGCATGATATGAATGTTATTCCTTTACAAAAGGATTTATGGGGTACCATTAAGTACCCATAGTAGAGGAAGACCAAGAAAAAAAACATTTATAAAAAAATTCATCTCTTTTGCATATAGACTAATGTTGTTCGAGTTGAATAATGCACTAACTATATTCTTCCGAATTATTGTCAAATCATTCCAGGAATATATTTATAAGAACATGGATATGTATTTTGATGGTTGGACAATCTACACACTATTAAAGGACCATATTCAATGGCTAAGGTTAATTCTCGAAAGGTGCAGATAGATATCATTATTTCTTAGCATAAAGAAATGCATTTTTGCAACTCCCATTGGGATACTACTTGGTCACATCGTCTCAAAAGACGAAATTAAAGTCGATATGGAAAAAATAAAAGTAATCCTAGACATGAAGCCCTCAGTTAAACAGAAGAAGATTGAAATACTTCTAAGACACACAGTGTATTATGGAATATTCATTCGACATTACTCCAACATAACGTTTTCAATTGATGAACTCTTGAAAAAGATGTCCCCATTATTTGGATCGATGAATATGATGAATCATTTGAATTATTAAAGACAAAATTGGTCAAATCACTAATTGTTAAATTCCCATATTGGTCTAAGCAGTTTGACTTTCAAATTGATCATTCACATGTGCTAGTTGAGGCAATCTTCGTGCAACCTAATGAAGAATTAATAGATCACCCAAATTCTTACAGTAGTTGTAATTTTAGCAAAGCATAAAGAAATCATTCAAAGACATGCCATGAAGCCTTACCAATGGTAATTTATCTACAGAAATTCTCACATTACCTTTTGGAAAATCATTTTATATTTTACACAGATCACCAACCTTTAAAATACATTGTTAACAAAAGCATGAACCAAGGCTATATTTTCCTATGGCTACTATTATTATAAGAATTCGAATTTGAAGTTATTATTTGATAAGGAGAACAAAATGTTGGGCCTAATCATTTATCATGACTGGAATCACAGGATGAACCAACGAAGATCTTCTTGACGCACACCTATTCAAGGTTGAAGTAGTCCCTATCAAACTCACCGAAATAGTAGAGTTTCTCCACATACGTAAACTGCTAGAAGGTTTAACTAAGAAAAAGAAAAATATTCTAGCAATTAAAGTAGCACCATACACATTAATAAATGGCCAACTCTACAAACTGGGAATTGACAAAGTATTTAGAAGATGTGTTCTTGAACATGAAAGGGTTGTCATTATTGATGACGGCCGCAAAGCGAGATTTGGAGGACACTACCATAGAGGCACGACTACTCATAAAATAATGTAGGATGGTTTGTGGTGCCTGAACATATTTTTTATTATCGAAAACATGTACAAAAATGCGACATATGCGAGAGAGTCAACCGACCTCTTCCAAAACATCAAATGTCATTAGAATCAATAATTCCATTTATACCATTAGTAATACGAGGTATTGAATTTCCCATTTTGTTCCCTAAGAGAGAGAAACTAACATGTGAAAAGTACATCATCACTACAATAGAATATGTAACAAAATGGGTTGAAGCAAAACATGCACTATCATGCTCTATGGAAGTTGCAACCAAATTTATATATGAAAGCATAGTAACGCATTTCAGCTACCCCTTCGTCCTCACTAGTGATTGGGGAACACACTTTATTAATGGCATAATTGAAGTACTCAAAAAAAAATCATCATTAAACATAGAAAAAATACCACATATCATCCTTAAGAAAATGGTCGAGTCAAGTCCTTTGTTAAAACTTTGCACAAAGGATTATTGAAAATATGTAATATGGACAAGGATGATTGGGATGACAAAATTGCAACAATTTTATGGGATTATCATATAAATTTTAAGTAGTTGATGTGGTCGATGCCGTTTAAACTTATTTTCAGGAAAGAAGTAGTCCTACCATTTCATTGTTCAGAAAAAACACAAGATTTATCGACCATACTTAAATACAATTCAAAACTACAAGAACAGTGACTCAGACAATTACATCAATTGGAAGAAGATCATTTGCATACGATATATCATTAATAAATTCATAAGGATTTGAAAAATGAATGGTACAACCGAAACTTACAATCTAAACATTTCCAAGTCGGCAATTTAGTATTGCTATACAATAGCCAAGTGAGAGGCAAACTAAAAAAAATTGAAGTTGAATGGCTCAACCCATTTGTTATAGAAGATATCCGACTGTGAAGAGAATTACAATTAAAAACATTCTAGGGTCACCTATTCAAGTCAGTGATTAATGATGGTCGTCTAAAAAAATATATTCCATAAATCATAGTGAGTATAGGTTAGTTATAATGTATTAATGCCCAACCGACCTTTATGTAATTAACTATCTAATAAATAAGGAAATAAAATTAATTATTAAAGTTATTATGTTTTCATTTTCTCGATTCCTTTCTACTTAATTTAAATTTCTAACATTAATAGAAATAAGTTATAAGTATAACTGACATAATAGTTAAAATATCCATAAAAAATCATTCTAGGTATAACCATATGATCACACAAGTAGACTCAAGGAGGAACTATGAAATCTTTTAAGAGGAAAGGAGAGTGGAAAGAGACACTAACACCAAGACGATCAAGATGAAAGGCATAGACTGAAGAGCCAACCAATACATAGTAGGCACCAACCAACATATCAGAATCACAGGGTAAAAAAAGAGAGCAGAAAGAGACACTAACACCAACATGATCAAGATAATGGCATAGAATGAAGAGCCGACCAATACATGGTAGGCACTAACCAACATATCAGAATCACAGGGTACGATTCCACATGTTATTAAACCTATAAGGAAATGACGACCAATTACCGAAGTGTAGTTCGTGAAATCTGACACCACAAAAATTCAGCGCAAATGAACCCCATTGAGAAATTCACAAAAAAAAATGGCAGATTCAAAAATCATGGCAATCAAAAATGGTTGTCATACTCTAACACATCCCATGCCTCATACATATCATTCCTGTTATATAAGAAGAAAAGCTTATTTCAATATTCTGAGCATTTACTACCGAATCTACTAAAAAGTTGGCGAACTGATGCCATGGAGTCACGAACTAATAACCAACAAATTACAAAAAAATTTCGATATTTTGAGGAATCACCAAAAAATAATAATGATGGCTTATTTAATGCCACCTCTACTAAAATCGAGAAACGCCCGAGATTTCTAAAAATGTTTCTACAAATTCCAAGCAACTTTCCTTGTGACTTGGAGGACATTCCAGACATTCCAAGACTTGAAATATCCAATTTAGAGTTGATTTATTATATTCGAACCAGGGAAAATTTTAAGAACCCCCTAAATTTATAAATATAATAAATGGCCGAATCTCCATGGTATATAGGAAAAATGGAAGGCGATTTTATCAATAATATAATATGTATATATAATTTTTTGGCGAATCTCTCACCAGGCATGGCGAATATTTTACTCAATTATAAATTCTTGTAAGATCTTGGCGATTCTTTCACTAAATAATAAAACTTTGTAAAGTCCTAGTGAATCTTAGCATAGGCTACATGTTGGTTTAATTCCCCCATTTAAATAGGCTACATTCCAGGTGAATACCATGGGTCAATACCATGTGCCATTTTGGTGAATACCATGGGTCAATACCATGTGCCATTTTTATTTTTATTAATTCTAATATTAGGGTTAATAATGGTTTTTTGCATAGTATTAATAACAATCTAGTCCATGGTATTTGTCCCATAGTATTTTGGCCATAGGTTTCACCTAAATATAACCCATTTTTTGAGTGTTCGTAAATATAAGGTGACTTATGGAGTAAATATAAAAAAAATGTTTTATTTGTTTACCATACCTCTCGTTTATTTATATTTTTATTAATTTACCATACCTCTTTTACAAATATGGTATTTGACCCATAGGATTCACTTAAATAAAACCTCTTTCTTGAGCCTTCATAAATAGAACGAGGGTTATGGACTAAATATAAAAAGAGGTTTTATTTATTTATGATACGTCTAGTTTATTTATATTTTTATTTATTTACCATACCTTTTGAGTAAGTATAAAAAGAAGTTTTATTTATTTATCATACCTCCACTTTACTTATATTTTTATTTGTTTACACCCTTACATGTATATAAGGTGACTTATGGAGTAAATATAAAAAATGTTTTATTTATTTACCATACCTCTCATTTATTTATATTTTTATTAATTTACCATACCTCTTTTATAAATATGGTATTTGGCCCATAGGATTCACTTAAAGAAAACCTATTTTTGAAAATGGGTGAATGGATTCACTTAAATAAAACATATTCTTGAAAATGGGCGAATGGAAGGTTGTAAGTCCTAATTTGAAGGGCTAAATTTACCTTTTTTACCCTCTCCCTTAAAATAAGGTGGGCTATTTGAGGTGATTTGTAAAAATGTACTATGATACAAAATATTCGCCCACTAAAAATTTAAAACCCCTTAATTTCGCCAAAGGGCGAACATTCGCGCCTAAAATTATCCTTGATTCGAACATAATAATTATATGAAGAATTCATCATGACGAAATGCAAGAATATATCAGAGGAAGAATAAGTTATAGTCGGATCGAGAACTAAAGCTAAGTTCAATCATGCTAGTAAACAGAGCTATAAGATTGTTTGCACAACATGTGCAAGGTGAAGGTAAAAGAACTCGCATGGGAAAATAATTTTGATACCTATATAAAATTGGCCAAGATGACATAACAATGGAATCCACAATTGGAATAATTAGAGAAAGCAGGAATACAAGAAATTCTTAGGGCCTCGTTGGTTGCAGATATTTAAGGAATGAAGGAAGAAGTTGTCAAGTACCTAGTGAGAAGATACCATTATGTAAAATTATCGCTAGGCCAACCGTATTCTCTTTCTCACACCATTATCCATCTAATCACAAGAATTTCACACAAAGGACCGAAGGTACTAACTACAGATGACATGACTCAGTGACTCACAAAACATGCTAGAGGGGTTTCTAGGAAAAAATCGAGAGGCTTTCTGACGAGTCAAGTGTAAAACCCCTTGGAAAGATGGGTTTTCATGATTGTTGCTTGGTTTATGAATTCGATGGGTCAATATTTAGATGTCAATAACGTTATGGAAGTTATCAATGAAATAGAAAAATCGATAGTTTAGTATAATTGGGTAGATCACGTGACCGACTTAATTAATGCTAATTGTGAAGACTACGAGAATTCCAGTAAGCCCATATGTTTTCCCTCTCCATTGATATGGATTTCCCTAAGGGCACACCCATCAATTAGGGAATTTGATTATATAAAGAAATAACCATGATGAGTAATTTCATGATTTTCTCTAGTAGTTAGTCAGGGGAGTTATAGTCACTTGTCCCTAGTGAAAGTTTTAGGAACCTGCTTGTGAATATTAGGGATATTTCTAATTAGTGGATAATTCACCGACATGTTAATCATATCCTACCCCCATTCTATTATATTTAATTATGCAACAAGTACACTGAAGCATGGTATAATAATTCCACCTGGATTCACCCCCAAGAACTCCCCTACCAGCCAACAATAAAACAAAAATTTGGTGAGTTATGTCCATAGTCAAATACCAAATACTCCCTTCCACCTACCTCTTTCGAGCTTAGCCATGAAAACATTACATGTTTGAAAGATGTTGAAGTCGAGGAGGAATTGTAGGCTAGTATTTACCTACAACCCTTCAAAGTTGATTTATGACTACCCTTACCTAAACCTTCACATAAGTCCTCTCACAAATAGCATATCGCCCTAATTATACCCCTTCTTGAGCTAAACCATACCAAGGGAATAAAATATTTAAAAATATTAAAAACATTGATCTAGTTAAGAAACAATAGTTGGGCGAAGCCCTTAAAGATCTAGATCCTCAACAAACAACTATCAAAAATCCTGCTAATGGTAGAATGCCATATTTTGTTCCTCTGAGATGATAATGGTTAATTGATCATGCCATAGCATCTAAGGTATTTGTTTTGGGGTTTTGGTTTTGGTTTTTATGGAGGACCAATACATAGAACAAACTGTAAGAATGATGTGTTTACTCTTTTAGATAGTACTAATAAATAATCAAAGGCTTGCTATTTAACTTCACATAGTGATTTGAATTTATAAGGTGTGTAGAAAGAATAGTAAGGAGATCTAATTAATCTAGATTTCATACAGAAAGATAAATCATCATAAGTGGGAAAACCTTTGTCCAATGTTCAAAATTTAAACAAAATATTCTTAAAATTACAGAAGATGCTGAAAATTTTATGATTTAGAGGGATCCTTTTAGACACACAGTCCAATATCTCAGTCTCTTTATGATGATAACTTCAGAAGGAATTTTAAGAATAACTGTAACACATTTATTTTCACCTGATATCTCTGTAAAACTTAAACATATGAAGAATGAGCATAATGAATGAAACAAATAAAAACTTACAGAATAAAAGGAGACTGTATGATACCAAATTCAAAATCCTTTTCTTTATTATCAATGATCTAGAAACATCGTGTACATCAATGCTTTACAAAATTTCTTACAGAAAGGTACCACCTTTAAATAACTCATAGAAGGGAGTTATTTATACAAGTTTAAACAAAATATCCTAAACTCCTTACAAAATAGCTTGAAAGAAGATAGGAAAAGAAAAATTGTTGCATGACGTGTCCCTATTAGATAGGAAGTTGTTGATGACTATTCCTTAAAAATATTTTGTTGTTGTCTTCTTGTTGGAATGGAACGTTAATCAATTGTTTCACACAATTGACCCCACCTCTTCTCACTAGGTATCTTGACATTTACCGTCCTTCTAAATATCTCATCAACTTTGATATATCTCTCAAAATTGGGTTTAGTGTGAAAAAGGTGTCCAACTTTATATTTTATTGTGAGGTCAGAGCTCAAGGCTTCCAAAAACTCTTTGCTAGTAATATGCCTGTTTATCCCTAGAAATTGAATGATGTCTACTACAATAATATATAATCTTTCACAACAATCCTCCAATTTTACTAGTTGATCATTCAGTGACACTTTGGTAACCCTTTCTTATGCAATATATTTAATTTGAAATGAAACCTTCTAACTATAGTGTTCAAAGCTTCAGATTTTGTTTTCAGCTAAGTTAACAAATTCTTCATCATTAGGAATTTCTTAAAACTGCTGCCTAGTTTTAGATTTCAGCACTCTGATCGTCCCTGATGCTTCTTTGGGTTTTGTGCCCAATGCTCCCTTCTGGGTCTCCATCTTTGCCCTGCATTTAGCAATCAATCCTTGTTGCTCAAAAATGATTTGTATGGATGGCCATAGTTCTGTTATGGAGTGCCTAATATCTAACCAGATGCCTTCTTTAGCTTGGGACAAAGTGTTTGCCATTAGACTCTTTCTCTCTAACTGTTTAACCTTGAGCTCTAACCTATGTGACTTTTTCATTTCCTCTACATACAAGGTATCATTTTTTACCTTTTATGACTCTAGGGTTTGGAATTTATGGAGTAACTTCTCATTTTGTTGTTTTTGTTCTTGTAGCTCATGTGATAACCTTGTTGTTTCACTTGTTACTGAGGATGAAGCAATTTCAGTAGGAGGTGAGCTTAGATCTACACCTGTCACTAGAATTGATTTCACTAAGGTCACAGCAAGATTTGCTGCCTATTTTTCCTTGAGAAATTGTTCTTTCTGCTCCTCCATTTTCTTGATCTCTATGTTTTGCTCAATGATGAGCTTCAACATCTTCTCCCTATACTAGTCATTTTCTCTCATTTCTTTGGTCTTTGGATCCTCAGTTGAAGGCAACTTCAATTGTTTCTTCAAGGTTGTAATATCTACATTCTTCTTTTGTAGTATTTATTCAATTGCTTTGCAGTCTTGGGGATCATATCTAATTTTAACAATAATATCTTCTAAATATTTTAACTTGGTATCTTTAGATAAAGATGACAGTTTTTCAATCTTGGCATGTGATTGCACATTTGAAAAGGCGGTTCTGAGCTTGGAAAGAGACATGGAAGTTGTAGTGTTTGTTGAAAATAATATCTCACCTGATTGCCTGTGCAAATCCATTTGATCAATATGATGTATCTGATTTACATCAAATGAAAGGATGGTCTTCTCATAGTCTGTTGTCGATTTGGGAATTGGAATTGAGCCTACAAAAATTCCATTTGCATCCTTCCTCTTTCATTGTCAAAGGAAAAGAGAATTCTATGCTGAGAAGAAGATGTCTATTTCCAAAACTGGTTGTATACTTGAGATTTAAGACTTTCATTCTTTTTCTTGATTTCGAAAAATGTTGAGAAGATATTAGTATCTCTTGTTGAGCTAGTCTCAATTGACTAAATAATCTCCATAGGTTCAGTTGAAGAAGCATAAGGAGGCTTTGGATCAGTGGTCCCTACTGATGAAACATCTTCCAATTCTCCAAGATCAATTATTTCTGGTGGCTTTCTTCCTAATGACATTGATAGTCTCGTTTTCAACTTCTTTTGTAAGATATAGTACTCTTTACCTAATTATGTAGCTGACTGAGTCTCCTCTCTGGCTCTTTTATGTTGAGTACTCCAAGTAGCTACAGTCTTTACCTGTGGAGTAGAAATAATTTGTTCATTTGCTTCTATGAGAGTTCCTTTAGACCACTACTCCTCACTCATGAACTTCTCCAATTGTGGCCTGGGATTATGGTTGTATGGTCTTGCCACCAACTATACTTTTAGAGCTAAAATTATCCCAAAAGGATCATAATACCAGGTGAAGCTTGGCTGGAGGTTCATGTTCTTTAATAATTTCTCTGCCTCTATACCTAGAGACCTAGTGTTACAAATGAATGTACCTACCTTGGCTTTGATTTTGAACTGTGATTTCTTCTTACTTGAGAGAAAATGGACTTCATCCATATTTATCATTTTTCCTATTGTATTCCAGTGAGAATATCCTCATTGGCACATACTTAGGAAATTTGTATGGAGCCAACTCAGTGCCATATATCCTAATCTCAGTGTAATTCTAGGAGAGGTACCAGTCACCAGCCTTTGTTTGTTTTGATAGGTGCAATTTTTTCTTAATCTCTTCTCCAATTTTGGGCTCAACCTGGTTATTTAGTAATTGGAGAATTGGATGTACAAAAGGGTCAATAAGCTCAGAGAATGTAAAGTTGGATGATCCTGCTCTTGCTAAATATGTCCAATGAATCACAAATTGATTGACTCCCTTCTCATCTTGTTTGTTAAGCTGAATGGACAATAGATCTCCCCGTTGAAGCAAAATTAAATGGATTATGACTGAAATGTACGTGAAAACTCCTTGAATAGTCAAATTCATAAACTGTTCATGTATATTATTAGCTAAAAAGTGGCTATAATTATACATGAAAGCAGGTTGATATTCTTTGCTAAAAATAGAAAAGAATCGAAGGATGGGTTCATCAATAGATTGGTTATTTTGATAGCATAGGATTGATGATAGCAGAGAGAAAATATGTCTAGTGGCTTCAGGGAATATGGAAGATGAATATGGTGTATTTCTCTTAGGTAATTTAGCATCTCCTGGTAAGAAAAGTTCAAAGATAAGGGCTCTCTTTGTGAAAGTGAGTTTATTGTAAAGGTCCATGAGAGCTACTGGTGAAAAATGACTAAGGGAGTCAGATGGAGGTATCATTAACATTTGATTAATGCTCTGAGAAGTAATGGTGATCAGGATTTTTCCATCCCGAGTAATCACTGTTATTTGCACAGTATCATACCTACCTTGACACCAAGTAATTAGATCAGGGAAGTGATGAGCATTGGAAAAATAATATAATGGCAAAACTGTCTCCCGAAAGTGAATGGGATCCTCTTTATCAACATATTTGAGTTTTAACCATGAATGTAATTCATAAAAATCAAATTCACATTCACAATCATTGACCTTGAAAAGGGAGTCTACAAGGGTCATATGATCCAAATCAAGGGAGAAAGTAGAGGGATCCCCTTCTTAAGTAGTATTATGTATTTTTTATTTGGGAGCCATCATGTGGCAGGGGAAATTTAGGAACTCTTTTAATCAAAATATGGATGATAGTGGAGAAAATACACACATAGTTACAAATAACACTTTTGGTATATGAATGGAAGAAAAAGGTGGCAAATATTGGATTCATGGGGAATTTATAGGTGCAATTGGGCTTAATTGATTATTTAAATATAGCCGTAGGCAATTAATTTGTAGAGGGATGTGAATTAATGTTTAATGGGTGATTAAACGGTTAATTAGGCATAGCAACGACTTTGGAGCGCATGGGAAACAATATTATAACGTGGCAACTGGTGAATGAGCGAGAAAAAACAAACTAGTGACGTGGAGGTTTGTGAATGGATGGATGCTAACAGATTTATATGGTGCGGGAAGAAGTCAATGGTCGAATGGAGGAAAACTACCAGGGGATTTTTATTTTTTTTTTTGGGGGGGGGGCATGATGGTTTATGGTTTCAAGCCTTGGGGGTCTGAAACACTGTAGGGGTGCCACATTGCAAAAAGGGGTAGTAATTAAAACTGTTTTTCAGACCCTCCTGTTGCATTAACGGGAAACGGCCAAAGGGGGGCCGAAAGGCTTCCTCCACCATTGATCCGGGCAGAGTGAATGATCGCCATTGGAATCTGCTTGGTTGTTATCGGTGTATCAGATGATGTTTTTCCATTTCTGCCGATGTGATAAAACCATATAATATGAATTATTTGCAAGGTTATCAAAACTTATTACAATAATTAAATCATAATTAAAGAACTTAAGCATTGATTAATTTAAAAACTAATTTCAAAGGTGTGCTTAAACCTAGCCACCTTAATTTTATTTTCTAGAGAAAATATTTTTCTCTTATTTCTTATCTAAAATTTTCATTTTTCCTTCCTTTTTAGGAAGCAACTACCGTATCATTTTATTTGATATGGACCTGAAATAATAATCGATCCTAACAATTTTATTTTCCATTTTGTTTTTTGTCCATATCCTAACTTATCATTTTTTCTATGGCATTTTGATCTTTTTTATCTAATAACTAACTTATCAAAAACAAGAATGTTTCAACAACATCCATCAAAACATAGATTTGAGATGCCCTAAAAGGTGCTAGGGATTTTTTCTATGAATATTGAGAAAAAAATATATAAATTCCTTCAAAAAAGAAAGTATGATACTGAGTCACGTTCTCAATCCTATAAGTAGGCAAGTCAACCTGTCATAGTTACTAAGATTGGTTTAACCATGGATTCCCTTGTTAACTGTTTAACCCGGGTTTTTGAAGAGAAAAAAAATAGTGGGAATTTTTTTTTGACAAGGAGTATTCAAATAGAAAGAGTTCTAAAAAAGAGGAGTCAGATAAACAAAACTCTGATAAAGAAGATTCCAACAAAGAGAAATCTAATAAAGAACATTCAGTAGAAGATGAACCTGACAAAGATGAGGAAGAGAATCATCAAGTAGAGCAGAGTGAGTCAAATCACAGTCAGACAAATAAGTCCCAATTAGATGTAAACCAGTTGGAGGTAACGAGTCAGACATCCAAAACAATTCCAATCGTACATCTAAAGATAACTCATTAGAGCGAACTTAGTCTATTGAAATCATTAGAGATAAAAACCAACAGATAACTCATGGTTCGACTACGTCACAACGAGGTCAACAAGGAGGAGTACGCATTGTTAAGACAACACCAACGACTAATCTATGTACTACTGATGTTCTGACTACTCAAGTTAATGCAAATTTGACTACAACAACCACTTCATCAACAAAGGACAAGAAGAAGCATATGGACATCACTACTAAGTATGTTGAGATCAAGCTCGTCGGTGATAGAAATTTTTTCGATGTTATGTAACGCTCTGCCAAAGTTACTAAGATATGAATGCAAAAAAGAAAGAAAGGCACTGAGAGGCTACATCACCAGTAGGAACAAGAAAGGGAGACTTGGTTGAAGTTCGAGAACAAGGCAATAAAAAAAATTAAGCATTCCCACTCTAGCCAAGAACAATGATCATCTCATTGTCGTTTAATAATTGGTGGAGAAGTTTAATTGACCAGAACGTCCATCTCACTGCTCAAGTGTCAGAATTGTAGTCTCGACCTACAGTTATGGCTAATCCTAGTTTTACTCAATATTTGCATAAGACCCACGATGATTGTTTGTTAGGAAAAAAGACATTCGAAGCTACACCTGACCCTAATATTTGGCTATCGTTCATTTGAATATAATGATCCAAAAAAATCTTGTTAGGGACTTCTCGGTCGGACAAACTTTAGACTCAAGAGCTCAACCGTCAATAAATACTCAACTGTAACATGAAAGGGAAAATTATGAAAATATTCTAGGACAACGTCGAGAGCGGTTGCATGAAGTACATGTATCCCAACACGAAGCTTCAAATGCCTCCTAATTCCTACAACAAGTTCTGCAACATGTGGAGAGTATTGAGAAGAACAAACCATTCAATCAAAGGATAGCAGACTTTGCAACAATAAAAGATAATCTACAATACTTGTCTGATCTTATAGGGTTGGGCATAAAAGCTTGAGTAGTAGTCTGACAATGGTCAATCATCGACACACATTTAGAGATGTTGGCTCCAGTGATCTACCAGACCACTTTTCCTGGAATAAATCCACTTCTGCGAGCTCTTTCTACTTCTCCACATTTACCATGACCTACCCATCAATTTTATGCACCTAATGTCTTTAAATTTGTTCTCGTCATAGGATATCAGTCTTAGAAAAAATAGGTTTACCAAATGATTAACCAGTTGTAGTAGCCAGCCTTAGAGATGCTAACTGCAACAATAGATGCACCAAGCATTGATCCGCCAATTGCTTGAACTTGATCTTTATTTTACTTATAATATAAAAATGTTAATGTAAAAACTTTCTTTTGTCTTTTTGTCTTGTTTTTTTTTCCAACTCTCCCCCTTCTTCAGTATGGAGAAGGCATTGAAGGTGGGGGAGATGTTGAGGGTGTTTGTCGGGTTTACGACTAGGCCAATATGAAAAAGGCTAGTTGGCCTAGCTCACTAGCCTCAATGTAAATAGATTGTAACAAGATGGATAACTAATGATAGATTAGACAATGTCCATCAGTCTATATATACCCGTCAATACAAAATTGTAACAAATATTCCTCATATAATATAGAAAATATATATGAGACTTGGATATCCCCATCAATACAAAATTGTAACAAATATTCCTCATATAATATAGAAAATATATTTTAGACTTGGATATCCCCTACTTACTGCATGTTGTCTCTTTACGTGCTTTCTATATGTTTACTTGTGTTTATCTACTAATAACAATGCACACTATTCACTAGATTACAATGCATATGCTTGAGTTACATGGTAAATTTTAGAGCTAAGGTTAAAGGTTTATGATGACATAAAGCTAAAAGATATATGTGATAAATAAAAAATCCCCTTATGTCAAATGTACATATTGAGGGAGTTTTTGTTATAAAGCATAGTGTGAGGAAACATTTTTTTTTTATATTAAGAAGTTATTCCTTGAATTCCTCCAGTACAAGATTTCTTGTTCCAAACTTAACCAAAAAATATTAAAATAATCATGCTCTAAAATATATGATTATTTTTATTAAAATTAAGATGTATGTGTATGTCCACATGGAAAACACCCTTATATTTATTTTCTATAGAAGAATATAAAGGTTCATATATTGGAGGCACTATTCATAGTTAGCAACAAGGCATCGATGAACTATTTATATAGATATTTTTTCAATAGATTTGCATTAACAGAAGCATAGATGTCTTGGAAAATACCGTGTAATGTTGTACTACAAACAAGCCATACATCTTCTTGTAAATGACATGAACCACTTACCATACATCTTTCGCTTTTCATCTGCAAATTTCTGTTTACGGTTTATTGCGACCTTTCGGTCACTGTCCTTAAGATGCTCTCCAGCATAATAAATTGCATTTTATAATAATTATTTTTCGAAATCATGTGCAGATTGTACATTGTTATCTACCGTTGTTACCTGTATGAAAATATAGTCTTTTGAAATAGGAGTTGTCTATAATGCGATTTTTTGGAGATTCCGGTGATTGAATCCGGCGGAAGAAATTGAGGTTAAATCTTGATTTGTTGCAGTTAAAATGGTTTTTTAACTGCATATTTGGATTCAGCACCTTCGAAAACCCCTGAGAGGCTTTAGTTGTGCAGAAAATAACTATCAAACTTGGTATTCCAATAAATTACTGCCGGATTTCGACCCGAAAAGTAAACCGTGACCGCGTTTGCCGGAAGCTGCCAGTAAACCCCGACGGCAAAACAGCCAGACTTCCCCGCACCACTTTCCCTGTATAGTGGTTTTTCCTTCTGATGCAGCGAGCATGTACAACGGCGGACACATGTCTGGGCATTCCTTGCCAAAACCACCATTCCCCGACGCTTAAATTTAAGTGACATGGGAGCTCCGGGGAATTGCAAACAGCCGTCCGATTATGTTGAGGCAAATCTACGGTTAAAGGAGCAGCGGCACATGTTTTTTTGTTGTTGTTATGTGGAGGATCTCCAAGCCCAAAAGATCTTTCCTGTGATATTGGCTGACCACCATATTGAATGCAATTAATATAAACTTACGGTAGTTGGTAGAGTCTTTAATTTTTTTTTTTACACACGAGTATGGAAAAGAAAAAACGTATTAGTTTTTTTTTGGTCCATTGACTATGTAATGTTCTTTTGTTCTGAAAATGAAATGAGGGTAAAATGCAGCATAGCGTGAATGTCCAGTTTTTTTTGGGCAATGCGCGCGAGTGAATTTTTTTGTAAAAACGAATGTTAAAAACGCAGCAGCGTATTTAAGAAATTTTCTTTACATAATAGTGTAAGAATTTGAAAGCAGAGACAGACTTCTTTTGCAGCAGGGTGAATGAAGAGATTTTTTATACATATAAGTGTAAATTTTCAAAGGAGAGACAGAGTAATTTTTTCTTTTGTGTGTGGAACTGAAGAATTCCTGTTGTAATCCGTCACGAAGAAGAAGACCCTTTTTGTAACAAGCAGTTTTATTAATGAATACAAGTTTCTCTATGCATATGTAAAACTCCGTTCTTAAGAAAACAATTTTAGCTTCCTTGTGTGTTAATAAACACAACATTTTTTTTTCTCTGTTTACATTGTTTGGAATTACCAGAAATTCCCAACATGGTATCGGAGCTTGTCGAGGCTGGTGTCAAAGAAGCTAAACTTTCATAAAGTTACTTTCATATTTTATAATTTATTTTAATGGTAAGTAAAATGGTAATTTTATACTATTTAAATTATATTTTTAAATGCATAAATAAATTCAAATTTATAATTTAACCAATTTTAATTTAAATTTAAAATTAATAAAACTATAATATAAAATTTTAATACATTTTAATTTCATTCCAAATTTCAAATTAATAAAAATATAATATAAATTTTTTATGCATTTTAAATTCATTGTAAAATTCAAAATAATAACTTAAATTTGTGATACTAACCAATCTAAAAATAATAACTTAAATTTGTAATTCCAATGACTTAAATTGATAATCACTTAAATTTCATTACGTTTTAATTTCAATATCAATTTAAAAAATCCACGAGGAAACGATGTAGAATCTTGTAGCCAACCGCCCCTTATGAATGCTCGACTTAGAATCTAGTAGCAGAAAGGTTTAATGAATGCTCATTTAGTTCTTTAGGGACTTCACAATGGAATGTTTGACTTGAAGGAGTGGAAATGCCATTATAATGGCTTATTTAGTGCTTCAAGGACATTATTATAAGAATGTATGACTCGTAGATTTTGTCTAAGTTATATAAAGGTCATAACATCTATTATTTAATGCTTCATTCTGCCACTATATCAAAAAATATAAACCTTAAACGCTTTTAATGATTTAAAAATATATAGAGCGACAGAACTTCATCATACCTGCTGAAACTTATATAATATAATGCCAAAATATAAACTATACCATGCATGACTGTGTATAAAAGTCCTATATGATTCTTTTAATGCGAAAATAAATATAGACAATCTGCCTGCATGAAAAAGTTGCGGATATATATATATGAATGAGAGGTCAGTATATATATATGAATGAGAGGTCAGTAAATTAGGTAAAGCAACAACATGACAATTGTTCCATATCTGATTAACGCGGCATGGCTTTAAAGGGAGAAATAAAAGAGAGTAAACAAACTCGCGCCGTCCTGCACCGGAGCTTTAAGAAATATTCGCGCATGAATAATTGAAAATTTCGAATATTAACAACTTTAGGAGCCTGCTGGCCTGAGAGAACAAAAGGAATCCCTCAGGCCAATCACACCTGCCCTATGTCAGCAATGAATGCATTGAACCCAACCACAAACTGCTTCAAGTGGATAGTTAAAAACGAAAAATATTTTTGGCATGGTCAACTGTTCTGTAGCCATCGACGGCTGTGAGCGCACCCATAGGTTTGGCAGTTGGTAGAGAGAATAAAAAAGTGCAGACGGTAAAAGCTTGCACAACGAAACTATTCGGGTTGGTCTTATGCTACCTTGGAAATAAAGATCCTTCTAATAACACTTACAGTTTCACCTTTTTATGAGGAGAGATACCAACGAGCATGTTGTTATAAATGTACCTAACTGACTGTTTTCGACGAAGAATATTATAAAACAGTTTACTATATGATCTTAAAGTTGGGAATAATCTGATATGGAAATTTAGCATGGAACGCCGACTGATGCATGACAAATAGACCATGTCGTTATTAAGAAGTGTTTAATAACTAAAGGCATTTATGAGAGGGTGTTTTCCCAAGAATTTATGAATACAATATTAATGGAAATTTTCAGCATAAACATCTATATATAGGACCGTTTAGAGCTTATTCAACTCGAAACAGCCCGATAGATTGTCTTTTTCGTAAGGTCAAAGGTAGTGGATTCTGATTACTTGTAGGTTGGCCAATTCTGTGTAGTTGATTAGAAATGAAAACGAGAATGGTTGCTGTTATACTTCTGCTATTGTTTCTAGTCGACGGCTTTGCTTCGGCCGAAGCTCGGTTTATCCATTCATATAGCGCTGCAGTGAGAAATCACCGTGGTCTCGTCGGTACGAACCCTGGGGGAAACGACCCCTTTCTTTCGGTCAAAGAAGCTGTTGGCGAGAATAGCTTGCCGAGAGCTCGTCGTGGAATTAGCAAGAGGGCAAAACGCCCTTCGCACGAGCATAATACGGAAGAGAAGCAAGAGAGAGATATGGTTTTTCATCCGATGGGTCATAGTCCAGGAATAGGGCATGACAACCCTCCTGGAGTTTAACAATTCTGTTCCATAGGGATCAGAACGGGTAAATAATCAACTATTATATTCAATCAATGTTTTCTAGTATATATATGTACGCGTTTAGCTACATATGAAGACGCTATCAATCAAGTCTTCAGAAGAATCAAACTCTTCGAGTTGGCTAATTAATAAAAGTGCATAGTTTTTAATGTCAAGTCTTGGTATAGGATTTTTACCTACGAACTTGATACTTCTAAATACGTGATCAGTAGATTAGGAGGTATAAATTTGTCCATGTGTGTCCTGATGTTATCTACCCTACTGCGTTGTAGGGTGACCCAAAATAAACTAAGAGAAATTGTACTATGACCAGACATTATTTAGAATAAAACGTGTTTACATACCCGGCGAACTCGTGCAATGATTTTGACATGGTTCGATATAGACTCTGATTATTCATGTTCCGATTAGTTTCAGTTTTCCTTAGTAGATTTCGATTACCAGTAATGAAAATAGTAATACTGTTGCATCTCTAGATCTGATTAAACTACCCGTCCAATTTTCAGAAGTGATTAAGGTATCCGACGTTACTTACGCACTAGTGAATTGTTTTTTAAACCTTCAGTTATTTTCCTTTTAAATTTGAAAAATGGCTTTGGGTTAAAGCAAAGTGAAAGAGTCTTGTTGCTCTTAAAAGCTCCACCAATTACGCCACTTGATTAAACTAACGCCCCAGACAATAGAAATTTTATAGAAATATATAATGTAATGACGTTAAGTGTAGACAGTATTTTATTTATTTATTTATATGCAACATGAGGAACCAATAAAACCTCGACTCTGAAAACCACGAAAAACTAGAGTCGTTTGAGGCTTTTTCTCCTTATAAGACGAAGGGACGGTTTGCGAAATTAGAGAAATCAAAAACTTGGAGAACAAGAAAGACACCTTCACTCCCCACTTTCGGATGTTTGAAAGAGAAACGACAGCACAAATATTCTACGTTTCATCTCTTTATTCCGTGGGACATGTTCGCTGGTTCAACGATTTATTGTTTAAAAAACGAATGCTATTGGTTGTAGGGTTGGTAAATGACTTTAATATTATCTATGCTTGCATGGATGTGGTTTTAATGTAAGTTTATATGGATCTGTCTAATGCTTAAGATTAATTTTTGGATTTTTTTCTTTTTTAATATATTGAGTTAATCATTCTCATTTTCACCTATTCTATATTAGTAAACTTGATAATTTTATTTTTCATTATATTTAAATTCAAATTGGGTAATTATGATATCAACCAATTGATAATTTTATTTCCAATTATATTTAAATATAATTCAAATTTTGTAATTATGATATCAACCAATTGCGGCTGCTGTGAAACAATGAGATAAAGAAACGACATCACAAATCAGTGGGAATTTTTGTCTGTTTGTTGAGTGATTTATAGTGTAAAAAGTGAATACTGTTGAGTCGAGGGTTAGGTTTTTCTAGTAGAAGCCCCTGATGTAGCGTTTGACGATGGAGATCCATGTAATCATCAGAAAAAGAACTGCTCCCATCTGTCCGCACAAATCAGCCGGCTATTGTACACTTCGCCGCTCTATTCGGTGGGAACTGTTCATTCGTTGAGTCTAGGGTTAGGGTATATCGATTTTTATGAGCTTTAGAAAATACAAACGTGAAATGAGATTTGATAGTGTGTTACTACATATTCTGTTAATCAACACGGTATATATATAAATATTTAAAAAGTTTATAGATATAATAGTATGAGAATTAATCATTTTTATTCGGGTATGATAAGAAAGTAAATAAATTAGGGTAGATCAGTTTTAAGGGATTTATAGAGGGTTTAGATGTATCAGATATAGTGTAAGTTTTTCTAATTTTTGTATTTTAAAAAATTGTATTTCTAAAAATTTTAAGTGTTTTATATATTTGAAGTTAATAGATCTAAGTTTGTCTATCTTATTGAAATTATACTAGTATACTTATAATAAAATATTAATATGGTTGATATAGCGGAAGGCTTCTTAAATATACTCAAAAAAATTATTGCAACATGAATAACGTCTTACTAATGCACACATTTACCTCATAAACGATGCATAAAAAGGTTATGGGCCAACTTTAAGTTAAGAAAAGACAAATTACACATCTTCTTGTAAAATGGACCATTTCTCTAAATAAAATTTTCTTATATATAAATGAATATTCTAAATAATAATGAGGAACTTATTATGGAGGAATTTGTTAGAATTGAAATAATCTCAAATAGGAAATTGGAGTGGCATGAATCTAATCTTTTAAATTTATTAAAAGTAATGGACCATTTTGCTAAATAATTTTTTCTTATATATAAATGAATATTATAAATAATAGTGAGGAACTTATCATGGAAGAACTTATGAGAATTGGAATAATCTCAAATCCTTGGAAAATTAGTTGGGACAACGCGACTCTAATTTTATATTTATTAAAAGCCAATGGAAACTAACAAACTTTGTAATACGCTACAACAATTGATAAGAATTAAGAGTGAGCATATTCCCTTGGGAATCAATCTAAGCCCTCAATTAAAAAAATAAAATAAAAAAAGTTAACAAATCCTCATCCACCATAAATTGAAAAAAAATGCTCATCGGTAAAAATGGTCATGACTAATAACATATATTAACATGGTAATAATATTTTACAATGATGTATATTAATTACTTCTCAAATTATTCTATGAGGCACTAATATTACAATCGTAAAATTAACTATAATATAAAATATAATTAATAAATAATATATATCACTTATATTAATTATTTTAAAAAATTTATATAAAAATAGTAATTAAAATAAAAACAAAAATACTAATCTAAATAAAAATGGTTTAATATTATAATAATGCTACTTTAAATAATAATATAATTCGACTTGAATCAGATTCAAGAGTAGTCAATGACAACACTTTTGAAGTTAATTGTAACTAATGATTACATTGTTCACCAACGGAATGTCTCACTTGGGCCGATTGTAATTAACAGTACTTGAGTATAGCTAATTTAGTTAATAATTTTTTACTATAGTTTATTATATTTATTTGTTGTTGATTTTATTTATCATGGTTAACTCTCATAAATAATAAAAACACTTGGTCTTACTTTCTCTCCATCCCTTTTCTTAGTGTCTTCACAAAGATGATGATATCACACTCTATTCTACCAGACATTCCCTAATATGCGAAAATCCATTCTATTTAGTAGTGGAATCCAATCTATTTAATAGTGAAAATGGCAAAAGAAAAGGTTAATTTTGGAATGTTGGGCTATACAAATATAGCAAAAACCTTATCTAGAGTAGTATTAGAGAAATAAATGTGTCATCCTATTCCACACTCTATGATTTAATATGTAATTTGATAGAATTCGTTAATGCAATGTGTAATCTGATATAACCCAGCTTGTGAATATGATAGTATGACATGGGATTTAATTTTAATTTTAATTTATTGTTACGTAGGGTGAGAGAATTCATCAAATCTTGTGAGAATATGACCTGATGAAGTATGACTTTTTTAATTTTTTTGTTTTTGGAAAAGGAAGGTACACATATAAAGAGGAATTTA
The DNA here is from genome assembly GCA_031772625.1 of Pinus tabuliformis. Classification (NCBI taxonomy): domain Eukaryota; kingdom Viridiplantae; phylum Streptophyta; class Pinopsida; order Pinales; family Pinaceae; genus Pinus; species Pinus tabuliformis. The sequence continues at coordinate 1,071,203,216 of CM062807.1, read as the reverse complement.
TTTTTCTTGGAGAAGAACAATGTATTCTTTATTCCATAAAGAAATAAATACAAACATTAGTAGGTCTCTTAGAGAAATGAAGATGATAATTGACAAAAGAGAACTTTTAATCGACTCTCTTCCAAGTACATCCTAATTAAAATGCAATGTTGTATATTAAATGAAATGAAACCTATTGGTTAGCTCTACAAAAGAGTTTCTAAACCAGGAGAGTCCGGCTCTTCAGAACGCTTTACATTGCTCATGTACATTACACAATATATAGTAATCATAGACTTAGGGAAGTTATAACCATAGCCTAAAAAATAGAAATTAATTCCTATCTCGAGGTCTTTTGAACCAACTCACTATTCCAAGATATTCTCCATTATCTCCAACACTTCCCCTTAATAGAGAATGGATTCACAAATATGCCTAACATCTCCCTAAACATTTCAAACTTGATTTTCCAAGAGGCTTAGTGAAAATATCTGCAACATTGTCACATGTATTATAGTATACCAAATGGATTTCTTTTGATTGCACTTTTTCCCTGACAGACTGGAATTGTGTATCAATATGTTTAGTGTTTTTGTAGAACACCAGATTATCAGCAAGTTTGATTGAACTGTGATTGTCGCATCTGATTGCTGTTTCGTCTATCTGTTCTTCCCTAACATCCTGGAGAAGTCTCCACAACCAAACTGCCTCACACGTTGCTGCACACATGGCTTGATACTCTCCTTCCCTTGAGGACAAGGAAATTGTGTTCTATTTCTTAATGCTTCATGTAATCACCCTGAATCCAATGTTGAATGCATATCGTATTATGGATCAGTGATCGTCTACATTTCCAGCCCAATATGAATCTGTAAATCCTATCAATCTAACAGCATAAGAGTCAGTGTAAATAATACCGTAATCTACAGTACCTTGTAGATACCTCAAAAAAGTTTTTGCTGCATTCCAATGGCTTTCAAGTGGCTTGGAAATATATTGGCTTAGCACACTAACTTCATAAGCCAAATCTGGTCTAGTGGTGGTTAGGTAGATTAGACTCCCAACTAGCTGTCTGTAAATTGTTGCATCTGCCTCCTTTGAGCCATCTTCACTCTGAAGTTTGAGGTTCTGTTGTAATGGTACCACTGCAGGCTTACACTGATCCATCGTAAATCTCTCTAACAGACCTTTGACATGCTTTGCTTGGGGCAAAAATTTTTTTCCTCAATCTCTCCAAATTTCAAGACCCAAACAGTATCTTAGTTCACCAAGGTGTTTCATTTCGAATACCTGTGACATTTGTTGCTTGATTTCTTTGATCAGATATGTAGCATCACCTATAATGGTTAAATCATCTACATAAAGAGAAATCATCACTATGCTCCCTTGTTCATCTTGCATGGTGTAAATATTTGCATCATTTTTGCTTTTGTTGTAGCCAAATTGTAGAAAAAATGAATCAATCTTTTCATACCAAGACTTAGGTGCTTGCTTTAGTCCATAAATTTATTTCTTCAATCTATACACTAAATTTTCTTTCCCTTTCAGGACAAACCCTTCAATTTTCTCTAAATAAACCTCCTCTTTTAGTTCTCCATTTAAGAAAGCAGACTTTACGTCTAGTTGTTGTATCATCCAATGTTTCTTAGTAGCTAAAGCAATGAACATTCTGATAGTGCTCAGTTTAACTACAAGGGCGAAGATTTCTTCATACTCTATACCTTCTTTTTGTGAATACCCCTTTGCTACCAATCTAGATTTTAATTTTTCTATGGTTCCATCTACATTAATGTTCCATTTGTATAACCATTTACAACCTATGGTTTGTTTTCCTTTAGCAAGTTCAACGGGTTCCCAAGTGTTGTTCCTGATTATTGATTCATATTCCTATTCCATGGTTGTTTTCCAGTCGCTACACTCATTTGATTCCTTATAACTAGAAGGTTCAACAATATTCATCATACTAGTTATAGAAGCATTTTGCCTATATCTTGCAGGAAATTGAGCTTTCCTACCTGATCTCCTAAGTGGTGGGGTAGCCTCAAACCTTTTCTGTTCATAATTCTCTTTTTCTTCCTGCTGTTGTTGTATTTGCTGCTATTACTGTTGTTGTTCATCTTCTACCTTTGTCTGTTGTTGATCTTGATTGTTTCTTTCTTTTTCACTTTCTTCTTCCACCAAGTACGGAATATCCCATTCCTCATTGTGCTCATCAGATTATTCATGATCCTGTTCATGGAATATGACATCTCTACTAACAAAAATTTTGTGAGTAGAGGGATTAAATAATATATAAGCTTTATAGTGTGAACAATACCCTATAAAGGTACATCTGATGGCTTTTGAATCTAGTTTTCTTTTGTATTCCTTTGGAATATGGGAAAATGCTTTAGACCCAAATACTCTTAAATGTTTTACTGCAAGCTTAAATCCATATAGTGCTTCATAAGGACTTTTAAACTCAAGACTCTTTGTAGGATTCCTATTTCTTAAGTAAACTGCAGTCTTCAATGCTTCAGCCCAAAAACCATTCGATGGATTCTTACCTTCTGACATGCTTCTAGCACATTCCACCAGTGTTATGTTCTTTCTTTCAGTTACTCCATTATGCTGATGAGTATGGGGTGCTGTAAATTGCTGTAATATTCCATGATCTTTACAATACTTGATAAGCTCATTCTTCCTGTATTCTTCCCCTTGATCGCAGTGAAGAATTTTTATCTTCTTCCCTATTTTTCCTTCAATCATATCCCTGAACTGCTTAAAGTATTCAAATGTGTGACTTTTCTTACTCAAGAAATACACCCAAGAAAACTTTGTGCAGTCATCAATAAACAATAAAAAATATGGTGCACCTCCTAATGAATTTTTTTGCATGGATCCACAAAGGTCTATGTGCACTATTTCAAGTATATCTCTTTGTTTCTTCTCTTTTCGAACATGGAATTCTTCTCTATGCATCTTTCCTTTTGTACAGGCATTACAATCATTATGCACTTGTTTTAACATAGGAAGATCTCATACCATTTCCTTTTTCTGAAGTAACAGAAAATCATTGTAGTTGATATCACCAAATCTTTGATGCCACAACTCTTATGTAGTCAAACCCACTGTTGTTAGATCTCGAACTAGTGTTGGTCTTACATCCAATTTGTACAGAACTCCTGTTCGAATTCCTGTAGCAATTGTCTTCATTCCATCTACCAAATATTGAATATAGCAATTAGATTTAAAAAATTCAACTTTAAGGTCTTGATCTGTAATCATGGATACAGAAATCAAGTTCCTTGTTATACCGGGCACATACATAACATTATAAATTTTTCTTACATTGCCATTAGGTAAAATGACAAAAATTTTCCCACATCCTTTCATCTGATGACTTTTATCATCACCTAGGTAGATTTTTTCTTTGTTTTTGATTTCTTTAAAATATTCAAACCATTTCTTGTTCCTTGTCATATGTGTTTATGCTCCTGAATCTACATACCAAATGTCTGCATCAACATTGTCATCACGATCTGTCATGAGCAATTTGAAATTACACTCATGATTATCATTCGTGAGATGACTTGCATGTCTTTTCTGCTTCTGTTGTTCTTCATGATATTTTTTCCTCCTGCACTCTCTAGCTATATGACCTAGTTTTAGGCAATAAAAACACTTAATTATGGAGTTGCTTCTATTTGGATTCATACCTTGGGTCAGATTTGGTCTTTTTTTGTGAGCTTCCTTAATTTTGTTGTTGCGGATTTCCTTTTCCTTTGTAGAAGTTCTTTTGCTCCATCAATGCAAGATCGACACTCGAGGGATTCAGAGTCTTCTTCTTGCATCAATATTCCTGTCAATTCTTCAAACTTTGGGATTTTCTCTCTCGGATTTATCCCAATGATGAACATTTGGTAGTCATCAGTCACACGATTCATGATAATTCTTACAAGATCTGTATCGTCAACTGTATGACCAATGTCTACCAATTTGTTCTTCAAATATCTAATCCTTGCCATGAAGGTAGCAACTGTTTCATTCTCCTCCATTTTCACGGATAAGATCTTGCTCTTTAGAAACAAAAGACAATTTGTATTCTTGATCTCATACAGATCCTTCAAAATTCCCTAAATTTCGCTTACTGATTTACATTCTTTGGTATGTGGTATGATGCAGTCTTTCACTGACATCTTCAGTAGTGTCCTTGCTTTACCCTCACACTTCTCCCAATCTGGGACTATTGCAGATCCAGTTGTTGGCTTCTGTTCATCCCCATTTGCAATCATCCAAGCACTCTGCACTTCACCATGGCTTCCTTCATAGCCTCTAAACAACCTTCTATTTTCAGCCTCTGTAGCCTTCTCCAAGATGTAACCTTCTCTCGGCCTCCATAGAGCCTTTTTGTTATTTAAACGATCGTCTCAGATGTACACCACTTATCTGAGATGTTGTCGCAGCTATACTCCTAATATTTGAGACGGTGATGTTAAGTATGATTTCGCAATCGTCATGTTTATTCTCCTGAAACTTGCGATGATTTTGGTTTAGTTGCACCTTCCTCTCAGCGTACAGGTTCCTTAGCCCTGATTCTTGGATATCGTGATAAAAATGGAATGTTGTATATTAAACGAAATGAAACTCACTGGTCAACTCTACGAAGGAGAGTATGGCACAGCAGAACACCCTACATTGCTCATGTACATTACACAATATATAGTAATCACATATTTAGGCAAGTTAGAACCATAACCTAAAAATATAAACTAATTCCTATCCTGAGGTATTTTGAACCAACTCACTATTCTAAGATATTCTCCATTATCTATAACACATCCAATAATTTGTTCCCATTTAAAGGAGAAGAAGAATCAACATTTTTCTTTATGTTGAGCATGTACACAAACCCTTAATGAGAAAAATCTAAATCTGACATTTGACTATCAAAGAAATGCCTTTGGATTTCTAGTTGATTTTTCTTACCAAGAAATTATTGGCATACCCACAAGCACATGAAATTGAAGAAGGTAGTTGTATCAAGAAATTTAAGATATAATTTAGAAGTTTTTTTATGTGTTGTTGTTATAGGTTGATCGCAGATGGAAAATGTGATCAAGGTTGAAAAATGGGCACATCTTACCAATTTTGTAGAAAATGCATTAAAAAATGTGATGTATATGGATTGAACCATTTTGGTACAATGGCATATATTTTCTCTCTTTATTCTTCTCAGGATGCACTTAAATTTAATAATATATATTAGATTATGTAAATCATAGCATAAACCATATTGATTAATCTACTTCTGTGTTTTTATTGATAACATCTAATAGTTTTACTATGTTGATCATGTTATATGTCTGATAAAGTCATGTGTCAAATATACAAATGCTATGACATGTTCAAGTCAACAACATTTGATTTGAGATTCCAAATATTTTATTATGAGCATTTCATGCAATTTGAAACCAAAATTCAAGATTTAACAAATGTGTGTTATGGTCATTTTGGTTTTTTTCATTATGATAAATATATATTTTTATCTTGACATAATTATGTTATTGAAGCCAAATATTTTAATCAAACCTTTATTGGTGAATGGTTAATTTATTATGAGAAAATCACTATCTAAAGGAAAAATTTTAAACATAATGTTTCTTGATAAAAGCATAAAAATCTAAAACGTCAAAACACAATTACGTGAAGAATAAAAAAAATCCAATTAGAACTTTATGGCGAGAGGGAAGATTGGATCTAATTTAAGGAGATACAATTTCAATCTAAATGTTGGCTGCTAGAACCTTAAACTGGAACCACAAAACACATATCCGCTCACTTTTGATGGGTACATAGCAAACGTATTACAATAAAACGTAACTTACTGGAACCAACAAGCTCATATCCGCTCACTTTTGATGGGTACACACCACATGTATTACAATAAAACGTGAATTCGGATGAAATTTGCCTTCGCAGTTGCTAATGGCTACTCAACTCATTATCGAATAGGCCTATATTGAAACAAGCCCGGATGGTTTTTGATCAGTCAAGTAATGAGAAACTATGACATGCTATTCCCAACTCTGGTTGTTGACGATAATTGTGAAAGTGTTATTATCTGTTAATGAAAATAACAGAAAAACTATTACAATCTGGATCTGAAAAACTCACTGAAAGTATACAACTTCACATAAGACAATTTGGAACTGTGATAAGATCCTTTTATTATTGATGCAGGAGCATATTCTCTCCTACAACATTTGTAATAATGATCAAGCCTTATGGTCTTGATATCTTCCCATTACCAAGAGAGGGAATCTATTGTAAAATATTGTAAATTTTCACGGTTTACATTAGAATTCAAGAAGGCTCTAGATAGATGGTGAGTGTCAATAAACAAATTCCCAAGTGAGTTCAAGTATATCGTAATAAGTGATACATTAAAGGCGATGGGATTGAATTTTATTATAACAAGGAGTTGAAAAAGTATAGGCATCCATTTAGTGAGCTAGAAGCAATACCATGTTTCTAGTAGAGTTGGCCACTAGAAGATAGATTAAGCCATATAGTCTCTTATCCTCAAAGAGACGATTGCGCCATAGGAGAATAGATTAGGATTTTTATTATGTATGTACATTTTTGGTGTTTATTGATGAGAAGATTGAATTCGTCAATTTCTTGTGCTTTGATTCTATGTGTTTATGACTATATTAATCTCTGGTGGATTTCTAGATAATTTGAATGACTACTTATTACCGTACCAGAATCCTAATAGAAGGATGTCCAAATAAAGGAGTGCTAATTTGTTTAGGTTGTATAACTAGATAGAAATTTTGTAGAAATTGCCAGATCCAATTGAGATCTGAAATTAGGTAGAAGCTTTGTAAAAGATTGCAATTTCTGCGGAAGTCCTTAAGACTTACAAGAACCCAGCGAGGAACGGCTTGAAGTGATGTTGGCAAGGTAATAAAGGTGAAATGGTTCCATCCTTCATAGTAGCCAAAGAGAGATACATCAAAGAACCCAAAATCAGAGAACCACGTGAAATCATAAGATTGAGTTAAATTGCCTAATTGGAAAGATGATGGGCAGGGGATCAAATTTGCCAAAAATCCAACACCACCCATATTTGAATTGGAAATAAATAGAAATAAAATTTTACCAATGTGTGATCTATGATGGAGAAGGAACACCACTATAATTATGGAGTGACTTTGCAAGTATCGTGAACATAAATTTAATCTGAAGGATTGATTGTGAAGGAATGTAGAGATTAACCATGTGTGGGAATCAACTTTGAGGGAGATAAGCCATTGGTGCAAGGGAAGGTCTTCATTGAATTAAGGTTTTACTATATACATGTGTGGAACTTAATGTCTGGATCTACGCCTAAGAAGCTTAGCTTCTGGAATAGTTAGTTTGCATGAATATGAAATTGGGAGAGAAGACTTTTGATAACTCAATAAAGATCAACATGTGCCAGATTTAGTAAAGTATGTTGTTTGGGAAAAGTGCATATTGTGAAGTCATAAGGTTTAGTCCGAGAAAATTCAAAACGTTTTGAACATGAGGAGATGAATGGACAATAAAATCAATTTCCACAATTGCACAGTATTAAAAAACACCACGTTATTTTAATACATAGGTATACAAAAAAAATGTAATTTTGATGATTATATTAAACAATGCCTATAAAATTTTGAATAGATGGTGAATGACTGCATTGTTGAGGAAATTATCATGATACCTCACCCATTCAAATCCCCACTGGGTAGTCTAACCTATATAGCCTACACAAAAAATAGAAACTAAAATAAAAGAAGATTAAAGAGTTGAGAAATGTATAAAATAAAGATTTTAACATAATCTCTCTTGACAAACCCATCGTTGAATTTCTTAAATAACCTAGATTCACTTTACATTTTATGAAAATATTTTCATTTCTAGTAATCACATTGCACAAGTGCAATCAATGTTTTCTACATATTCTTATTTTTACTAAGCCTATCCCTTTCCCTAGTAACTAAGTGACAGTTAGCCTAACTCCCTGGAGACATATATTCCTTCTACATTAAATGTAGGAAAATATTAGAATTTTGTAGGAATTTACAGGGTAAGTTCCTTAGACAGAACACCAAAGGACACCGCTCACAAACAGATCACAGATCAATACACTAGTATTTTGATGTGGTTAAAACCCTCAAAGAGGGAAACAGTCCACGGCCTGAGCTAATGCGGCCACTTCAGGAAATTTATTAATAAAAGAATGAAAATTTACATAAGCTTCTCTCATGGACGATTATCGTACAAACGACCCTCCATGCTCTTTAAATAGAGATCATGGACCAATTGGGTGTTAAGCCACGGATCAAGTGTCGGTAATACCGAGGAGATAATGAACCGTCATATCACTACATATCGTGACCATCGGATTGTAAGTTACAAAATGTTCATAGTAAAGAAACACACTTTACCTAACTCTATACTAGACCAAGTTATACTTAACTATTTCCTATGTGTCGGAATATCCTAACATCCCCCCTTAAGAACAACTTGTGATAGGATTGAAGGATTTACAAATATGACACAATACGAGAAGGAAGGAGGCACTAGAACCTATCCCCCCTTAGTGACAACTTCCTGAACTCCAACCATAAATCAAAGTTTAGTAATCTTTGCCTCTGTGAGAGCCTTTGTAAATATATCTGCAACTTGATCATCTGTTGAACAATATTGCATTTCAAGAACATGGTCATGAATGAGCTTTCTGATGAAGTGCATGTGCAGTTCAATGTGTTTACTTCGTTGATGTTGGACTGGATCTTTTCATAGTTGAATGGCACTTTGATTATCACACCAAAGTGTAGTTAGATGTTGCTGCTGAAATCCAAACTCTGACAGGATCTTACGAAGCCACAAGGCTTCCTTACTAGCTTCTACGGCACCATGATACTCTACTTCTGCCGAAGAAAGAGAAATGGCACCTTGTTTTTTGCAAGCCCATGTAATAGGTCCTGAACCAAGAGTGAACACATAACTTGGAGTAGACTTCTGATCATGAGGGTCACCAGCCCAATCGGAATCAGTGAAACCAACCAATAGAGGAGCTGCTTTGGCACTGTAATGAATCCCAAACTGAACTGTACCTCGAACATAACGAAGTATTGTTTTAGCTCCTTTCTAATGAGTTTCATGTGGGTTTTGCATAAACCGAGCAACAAGCCCAACGACAAAAGAAAGGTCAGGACAAGTATGGGTTAGATACAAAAGTTTTCCTACAAGTTGACGGTATAAGGTAGCATCAACTTCAGGAGAAGTACAAGTGACTGAAAGTTTGACTCCAGAATGAAAGGGAGAAGGGGCTGTCTTACAGTCTTCCATGTGAAAATGGCGTAGAATATCACATGCATACTTGGACTGGGAAAGGGAAATACCTTCCTTGGATTGCAAGACTTGAAGACCAAGAAAATAATGTAAGTGTCCTAAGTCTATCATTTCAAACCTCCTTTTAAGGCTAGACTTCACATGGTATCGAAGCTATTTGAGGGCTGCATCCGTTAGTGATCCAAATCTGAAGCCGGTAGAACTGCATCCGACTGTCGTTTCCTAGATCTACTCTTTCTGGCTACTTTCGGGCCGAAGGACTGCTCTATTTTGTTGGGAGCATCTGTTTTAGTGAGGAACCCCTTTCATTTCACGCGAAAAGGTTTCTGGTAGCCCCAGCTACGTCATTTTTAAGATCTGGAGGTATACTGTGTTTATCTGCAATTTACAGTTATTTTCTCTGTTTTTATTTCGGTTTCGAGTTATTTATATTTTTTTTACCACATATATACCTTTCATTTCTGCGTATGCTCTTTGCCCTGTGACTCTGTGCGATCTGGCCAAATCAGAAAGAAAAAGGAAGGATTTTTTTTATGCGTATGCTCTTTTCCGTTGCGCCTTAGTGTGATCTCGGAAAATCAGAAACATTGAGGAAAATATTTAGTTTCCGACTAAAGCTAACTTCGAGCCGTGAGGTTCGTTTTTTTGTATGTCCATGTTGGGTTTTGTGTTTTTTGTTTTGTAGGGAAAGAGAGCTTTCTCAAAGTAAGCACGCAACCCAATGTTTCAGTGACTAAAAAGAACCCCCCCTGTCTCTCTCTCTCTCTCTCTCAAACTTTTTGTTTAGCTCACTTGGTCCAAAGCTAATTTATGAGAGTAGAGGTCTTGAGTTCAAGTCTCCTTTTTGTTGGGGGCAGATTTTTCATTTCCGTACATTCCCGCACTTTGTCGGCATCTTCATCAACTTTTCTTCAAAAAGCCATAACTTCTTCATCCAAAAGCCGTTTTCAGAGCCATTTTTTTTAACCAGCCTAATTTTTTGAGATCTTTCCATTGGAACACTTAGTTTCAGCATCTATAGCTTTATTTTCTGTTAAAATAGAAAGTCCATGCCAAGTTATTCTTGACAGCACCAACTACTTCCAATGGTGGTCCTACATTGTGGATTTACTTAGAAGTAAAGGTCTCTATAGAATAGCCTCAGGCCAAGAAACCAAACCAATAGATGAAGATAAGACAGATAAATGGGAAAATAGGCAAGATCAAGCACGTGTGTTGATAGGGATGTTTATTTCTCTAGATCTTAGATTCCATATGCAGAACTTGATACTCCTGAAGAAGCAATGAAACAGATCACTAAAATTTTTGGAATTAAAAATGAACTTAAAGCCCATCAACTTGAAAATGAGTTGCTTACATTGGAACCCAATAAATTTTCTTGCATTGAAGAGTTTTTGTCCAAGTTCAAGACCCTTAGACTTCTCTTGGAAGGTGTTAAGGTTAAGAAAGAATATAGTAGCCTTATCTACTCCATTCTTACTAAATTGGGACCAGCCTATTCTATGTTTGTTTCCACCTTCCATTATAGAAGAGAACAAGCCTACAAGTCCCCTTCCTTTGGTTCCTTTTGTGATTCTCTAATAAGAGAACAAGAAAAACTCTAACACCTTGGTCTTCTTCATCTTGGAAACTCTTCTAAGAAAGCGTTAGCCGCCTAGTAGCAACCAAATCCAAATAATCCTAAGAAGTTGTATCCTAAAAGGAATGGTCCTAAACCAACAAGGGTCCTAAGCAATTTGAGCCTCAAAATGAAAAATCATTTCAAAAAAATGATAAGACAAATAAAAACAAAGGGAAGAAGACTGATAGACATTTCAACTTTTGTAATCGAGATGGCCACTTAGAATCCAAATGCTTTAAGAACATGGAAGCCTTGGAAGCAGCAATGAAGAAGCATAATATCCATTTGGAGCACTCTTCAACTTCAACTTCATCTTCAAGAATGGCACTTTCTGCATGTGGTTGTCAAGCATCTCAGTCTGGCTATGCACTAAATGTATCTTCTTCTTCTCATTCTCATGAGTGGCTCATTGATTCTAGAGCTTCTTATCACATGGCCAAAAACAAAGCCATGTTTTCGTCTTTAAATGATTGTAACACCAAAAATATATATGTTGGTGATAGATCTCTTAGTGTTGTAGGGACTAGAATCTCTTAATGATGTATTATGTGTTCCAACCTTATCTTGCAACCTTCTATTTGTATATCATATAACTCATTCAGGTGAAGGTAAAATAGTTGAATTTTGACCTCATGATGTTGTAATTAAGGACCTAAGAGATCCTAGATAGATTTTAGCTGCTGGCATTGCTGATGATTCTACAAGGTTGTATAAGTTTCACAACTTTGGGTCATCAAATCTTCCCTCGGTATTTGTTCCTCATAACGATGAAGTGAGCAAACTTTGGCATGAGCGATTTGGTCACTTAAACTATCACTCCCTTCAGAATCTATTTAAAGAAAATATGGTGACAGGTCTTCCAATGGTATCGTGCAGAGATAGTGTTTGTTTTCGATGTGTACTCAGAAAACATCATCAGGATAGTTTTGAAAAACGTGCCTCTTGTCACACCTCGCCCCCTTTATAGCTCGTGCATAGTGATTTATGTGGTCCACTTCCAATTGTTTCATTCTCTAGCTACAAGTATTTCTTAACTTTCATTGATGATTTCTCGAGACGCACTTGGGTATACTTCTTAAAACTCAAGAGTGAAGTATTTAACATGTTCTTGGCCTTTAAGGCCTTTGTTGAAAAACAATCTGGACATCAAATTCTTAAGCTAGGATCTGATAATGGCGGAGAATATGTTAACAACAAATTCATCAACTTCTGCACTGAGAATGGAACTCAAATGCAACATACTATTCCATATACTCCACAACAAAATGGTGTAGCTGAAAGGAAGAATCGCACCTTAAAGGAAATGGCTAGTTGTATGCTTCAATCTAAAGGACTTACTCTTAATTATTTGGCAGAAGCAATTAACTATGAAAATAACATAATAAATCACACTCCTACTAAGGTTTTAAATAATATCACTCCAGAAGAAGCATGGAGCTCAATTAAACCAGATGTAAGTCACTTTCATGTTTTTGGAAGTGAAGCATGGGCCCATATTCCAGATGAGAAACATAAAGCTTTAGAACCTAAGAGTGAAAAATATATTTTTGTTGGATATTATGAAGATGTCAAAGGATATAGACTTATTCCACTTAAGTCCAAAAATGTTATCACTAGAGGAGATGTAAAGTTTGCTGAAAATATATCTGCCTACGGGCCTAGTTCGGCGGATGTGCCACCTCTCCCTATCTTTTCTACTTTTGAAAATATTTCTTCTTCAGATGATGAAAGCGAGGATGAAAATCCTCCCCCACCTTCTTAGGATCCTCCTTCAGCTCCTCAGCTTCCAAAATGGGTCCATGCTACTCGGGATGCAGCAGGTGATCTTGCCGGTGATCCTATAGATCAGCAACGTACACATTCTCAGTTTTATAGAGACTCTTCTTTACTGGCTCAAGCTTCAGTGAATTATGATCCTGACACCTTTGCAGAAGCTTCAAGCCATCCAGATTGGGAAGCAGCTATGAATGAAGAATATCATTCATTATTGGAAACTGATACATGGGATCTTGTTCCTCTACCAAAGGGACGAAAACTCGTTAGATGCAAATGGGTTTACAAAACCAAGTATGGACCAGATGGGAAAGTTGATAAACATAAAGCTCGTCTTGTTGCTAATGGTTTTTCACAAGTCGAAGGCATTGATTACATTGAAACCTTCTCCCCTATTGCCAAAATGAACTCTATCCACCTTGTTCTTTCCCTTGCTGCCTCTTTCAAATGGGAAGTCCATCAGATGGATGTTAAATCTGCCTTTTTGCATGGGGACTTACATGAAGAAATCTATATGGAACAACCTATTGGCTTTATACAAATACACTCTAGCCTTGTATGTTAGCTTAAGAAATCCCTTTATGGTCTCAAGCAAGCTCCTCGAGCTTGGTATGCCAAAATGTTTAACTTTCTTTTAGAAAATGGCTTTTCTAGGTGTCATTCTAACAATACTGTCTACACCAAGAAAGTGGGAAAGTCTCTTATCATTCTTGTTCTTTATGTTGATGATATTATCCTGACTGGTAGTGATCCCAACCTTATAAACCATGTGAAGTCTAGCCTTAAAAGGAAGTTTGAAATGACAGACTTAGGACACTTACATTATTTTCTTGGTCTTCAAGTCTTGCAATCCAAGGAAGGTATTTCACTTTCCCAGTCCAAGTATGCATGTGATATTCTACGCCAAAGGACACCGCTCACAAACAGATCACAGATCAATACACCAATACTTTTGACGTGGTTAAAACCCTCAAAGAGGGAAACAGTCCACGGTTTGAGCCAACGTGGCCACTTGAGGCAATTTATTAATAAAAGAATGAAAATTTACATAATCTTCTCTCATGGACGGTTAACCTACAAATGACCCTCCATTCTCTTTAAATAGAGATCATGGACCAATCGGGCGTTTAGCCATGGATCAAGTGTTAGTAATACCGAGGAGAGAATGAACCGTCAGATCACTACATATCGTGACCGTCGGATTGTAAGTTACAAAATGTACATAGTAAAGAAACACACTTTACCTAACTCTATACTAGACCAAGTTATACTTAACTATTTCCTATGTGTCGGAATATCCTAACATCCCCCTTAAGAACAATTTGGGATAGGATTGAAGGATTTATAAATATGACACAATAGGAGAAGGAAGGAGGCACTAGAGCCTATCCACCCTTAGTGACAACTTCTTGAACTCAAACCATAAATCGAAGTTTAGTGCACTTCGCCTCTGTGAGAGCCTTTGTAAAGATGTCTGCAACTTGATCATCTATTGAACAATATTGCACTTCAAGAACATGGTCATGAATGAGCTTTTTGATGAAGTGCATGTGCAGTTCAATGTGTTTGCTACGCTGATGTTGGACAGGATCTTTGCATAGTTGAATGGCACTTTGATTATCACACCAAAGTGTAGTCGGATGCTGCTTCTGAAAGCCAAACTCTGATAGTATCTGACGAAGCCACAAGGCTTCCTTACTAGCTTCTATGACACCACGATACTCTGCTTATGCTGAAGAAAGAGAAATGGCACCTTGTTTCTTGCAAGCCCACGTAATAGGTCCTGAACCAAGAGTGAACACATAACCTACAATGGACTTCTGATCATGAGGGTCACCAGCCCAATCAGGATCAGTGAAACCAACCAATAGAGGAGATGCTTCGGCACTGTAATGAATCCCAAACTGAACTGTACCTTGAACATAACAAAGTATTCTTTTAGCTGCTTTCCAATGACTTTCACGTGGGTTTTGCATAAACCGAGCAACAAGGCAAACAACGAAGAAAAGGTCAGGTATTTACAGGGTAAGTTCCTCAGACAGAACACCAAAGGGCACCGCTCACAAACAGATCACAGATCAATACACTAGTATTTTGACGTGGTTAAAACCCTCAAAGAGGCAAACAGTCCACGGCCTGAGCCAACGCAGCCACTTTAGAAAATTTATTAATAAAAGAATGAAAATTTACACAAGCTTCTCTCATGGATGGTTATCATACAAATGACCCTCCATGCTCTTTAAATAGAGATCATTGACCAATCGGGTGTTAAGCCACGGATCAAGTGTCGGTAATACCAAGGAGAGAATGAACCGTCGGATCACTACATATCATGACCGTCGGATTGTAAGTTACAATGTGTACATATTAAAGAAACACACTTTACCTAACTCTTACTAGACCAAGTTATACTTAACTATTTCCTATGTGTCGAAATATCCTAAAAAATTTACATAAAATTCAAGGAATCCATCTTCCTTTAGTAAACTGGTGTTTACCTAATATGGTAAAAATAATTTGAAATAAAATATGCTCATCCATCAATATTTTGGGGAGGAAAATAACTATTAACGATGTCTGCAATGCTTATGTCATACTTGGAAATCTTTGCTATTGTCATCAAAATGGTATTTTTTACTAGTTGGTTCTTCCATTTGACAAAATTCTAAATATACTCATTACCTCTAGTTCTCTTGGTTACTCTTTCTTCCAACATTGCTTCAATCTCTTTCTAAAATTTGTTTTGTAATTTCTTATTCCATTCAATGGTCTAAGCTCCATCACATACATGTGCATCCACCGTAACAATTATTGTATGCTTAAAATTGGCTAAATAAATTATATTGAAAATTCGTGAAAAACTTATATCATTTGGGAGTTTTATCTCATAAGGATTAGAATTAAGATTACTTAGAATCTTACATGAGACACTTTTATAAATATTTAATTTAGTGTATGTCACTCTAGGAAACCTTTCGTTCATGAGATAAGCCATCACTCAATCATCAAATTCAAAATATAGTTTTCATATTTTCACATATGTCTTTTGTTTATACTTGCTTTTGGTTGCTTGTAATGTTTGTTTGACTCTATCTTGTAATTCTTGCATGTTTGGTGCAGATTCTTCACCAAAATTATTGCTTAATTACTCATTTCATAAATTTGACTCAGAAATTTCTCTTGGATGCATTCCATATACTATTTGGAATGGTCTCATTGATATGATTTTATTAGGTGAATCATTATGAGGAAACTAGTATTGAGAAAGTACTTTATCCCATTGTTAAGGATTCTCACTCACTAAACTTCTTCAGATATTTCCTAACCTCCTATTCACCATATCTATTTGTCCATCTATCTATCAAAATAATCTTAACAAAAATTAAATTTAATGCATAGTTTATTCCACAATGTTCTCCAAAATTGGGTAACAATTCTTTTATCTCTATTAAAAACAATACTTTTAGGAAAACCATGCAACCTCAGAATTTTTAAACAAAAAATTTACAACATTGGTTGTATCAACAGCCTTTGTACAAGCTATAAAATGGGTTGTTTTTTAAAATAAATATAAAATAACATAAATATGGTCATTGCATTTTTGGGTTCCAGGCAATCCGAAAACAAAATATATACTCACCATAATCCCATTTCCTTCTTGGAATTGGAAATTGTGGTATGTATTTTGGCTTCTTCCTTACTCTACCAAACTCTACAATTATCAACAAATAGATTTACATCAACTTACATACATGGATAAAAATAGAAAAGAACTCAATATATCAAAGGTTTTATCCTATCCAAAATTCCCTAACAATCATCCATTGTGTTCTTCACTTATCAAATTTTCTCTTATTGAACATTTTGGTATGCAACGCTTACTATATTTGAACAATATAACCTATTGAATCATATAACTTAAGCACTTCTACTCATGATAATTGGATCTTCACACGCTGCATATGATTACTAAATCTATAATACCTTTTTACATTTCTTTTAGCTCATCAAAACCATTACTTTGAGATTCTTATAGAATTAAATTAATTCGACTCAATATTTCAACCACGTTGTTTAATGAACTGCTTGTGTGTTCGATTACAAAAGTGAAATTTTGCAGAAATTTTACCCATTTAAAATGTTGTAATTTAATTTTTTTTTACTACAAAAAAAAAATGTAATGCATGGTTGTGAGAGTACAAGACGAATTCTTTGGTGATAATAGAGTATTTCCATTTCTTAAACTATGGAGTTATAGCATAAACTTACTTTTCATAAGAGGAATACTTCTATTTTGCTTCATTTATTTTTAACTGAAATAAGCAATTGGTTTTACCTCTTCACATAAAACAACTCCAATAGCATCTCCACTTACATTTGTCTCTTTAATGAAGTCTAGTAATGCTAAGATAGGTTGCTTTATTATTTTGTGTTTCAATAGTATGAAATTTTTATCAACTGTGATTATAGATTTAAATGGTTGATTTATTTCATTGGTAATATCTACTATAGAAGAACAAATGCTATTAATATTATCATTGGTACACCTTCAAGAGGAAAAAAGGTGTGAATAGAGGAGGCTATAGAGGTTTCTTGTGAGTCATCGGAGGAGGGCATAAAGAAGTTACTACTGAAAGAGAAACAATACCTAAAACAACAACTAAAGAAATAAATACTTCTCAAGAAATTAAGGATGTCACAAAAAGGATTAGGGTAAAGGAGATAAAATTGAAAGAAGGAAAATGGCGGGAAGACCCCCAAGAAAAGGGTGTGAATGGATTTTGCATGAAATTATGCCCCAACACGTATCACACATATTGTTAGAGATGAAGTAGATAAATTTGAGAGACGTGTTGTTACAGTTGAATCAAAGAACTTTGGGGAACAATAGGATGGAGGCAAACAGTAAAATTTTGCAAAGAAAGACCCCTCTACATTTCAAATCCCTTTTTTTATACCAGAATTAAAGGAAAGAATTGAGGAACAATAGGTTGAAGGAAAACATCAAAATCTTGTAGAGGATGGTGCCCATGTATTTGAGGATGTTGCTACTACATCAGAATTTGAGGAAAAACATAATGAATAAGAACCAACAAAAAAAATGTTGGCAAAAGAACAAGATATTTCTTCCTGATTAGGTAACACTGAAATATAACCTCCTATTTAGGAAAATGAAGAGATAAGGAAACAACTTCCCTTGGTAGAGAAACACTTTCAATTTAAGGAGAGTGGACTAGACATGTTAGCATAAGCAATTGAGATATAAACATCCATTGATTTAAGTATGTTATATTGTAAGGCATCTCAACAAATTTTTAATGAAGACGGGGTTATGGAATTTATTACTGTTTTGGTAGGATTTTAAGTAGGAGAATGAGATAAATAACTTCATCATTCTTCTCCATAAGAACCTATTGACGATGTTTTTTTTTACACAATAACCAATATTCGAAACAAATTAGGGTGAATAAAAACAGTTCCTTGATCCACAACAACCTATTTATGATGTTGTTGTTACACAAGAACAAATAGTTAAAAAAAGGGGACTAAAGTTAATATGACTACTACACCACAAGAACTTATCGACAATGTTGATGTTACATAAGAACTAGTAGTTGAGATAGAGAAATAGGAGGAGAAAGGAGATAGAGAAGATACTATTGAGACTGAACATGTAACGACATTTGAAACAACTTAGTTAAAATGAGAAAAAAATATATTGAGAACGGCATTTTCACTTGGAGAAGCAAGAAAATGGAAGAAGTCAACAATTTTTCCTAAGGATGAAGTTATTTTCTTGGAACAAAAATGAATAGATGTCCAATAGACTTAAGGATAAATGGGTTTCGAAAGCTGAGAATTGAATTTGGTAAGAATCTGGAGAGAGAGGAACTAGCAAATGATGTAAGTAAATTAATTTATGAACTTATTAATGCCTTGTTGTGTGGTAGGCTCGCATCTCCAAATTATATTTTAAATCCATAAGAAAACATTACCTCTCTAAATTGAAAACTCTTAAGTAGAGATGATCATATCAAACAAGGAAAATTTAAGACATCTTATAGACCTTCAAAAGTGCCAATTCCCCAAAGCAACATTTTTCATGTAGTTGTATTTGCATGATCTCACTTGTTTGGGAGATCAATATTTTAACATGACACCTTATGTGGGAGATGTGTGATTGAAGAATTTTGTATATTTTTCTTAGAATCAGGTAGGATGGAAGGATACACATGACACTATAATAACCAATGAGGGGAAAGTAAGGTGGTGCATCATAAATGAGCTCAGATCAGATGAAGTTGTTGCACGTAGATATAATAAGATATGTTCATTTCCATCCACCAAAACATTGCTAATGGATCATCATGAAGTAGTTCTACAAATATTCCTCTAAAATATACAAGGGTTGAAAGATAATGCATTAGCAAGAAGAAAGCTAAAATGAAATATTTTCCCACAAGAGTTAAAAGAAGAAGACCACTTTTGTCATCAAAACTTCATGCAAGCTCTATCTGTGGTTCACCAATATGTGGAGTGTGTTAATAAGTGGTGCAATATGGATTGGATTGAGATTCAAATTTCATAGCATTTGGCTTCCAACCTATCAATATCAACATCCATACTTCCTCTTAGATAAACTTTGGGAAGCAAAGTTCGTTCTTTCCCGAGGCTGCAGGGCCATAGGAGAAGATATTGCACGATCTTATGACCTCTCAAGACTACTCTTTCAACATGTTAGGAACCTATCACAAGGGTCTGCACGAGATAATTCAAATTATTAAGTTGGGGAGAGATGTTGGGTCATGGAATTCTCATATGTTTTCATCTTTTTTCCTATTTATTTTTCTTCCTTTTTGACTAATTTGACCATATTTTAACACTGTAACAACCTTTATTTACCTAAGTATGACCTTTTCCATATGCCACTTTATTAGTGTAATTCTACTTATAATTTGGCATAATAACTATTGCCTCCGGTGATTTTTATCATAAAACTCATGTATGGGTTGTTTCAGGGTTGAGTGGTCTAATGTTGTTATAAGATTTCATATTTAGTTCCCTTTACTTGTTAGGATCGGAGGCTTTGTGAGTTGTTGTTGATTCATTGTTTATACAAGAACAATTTATCTTACACACTTTGTCTTTTTCCAATCATTCACGAGGACCAATTTATATGACATCAAGTCAAAGTCAGTTTAACTGTCAAGATATATTCATGGGGAAAGAAAATCACTTAGATGAGTCTGATTCTGTGTAAAATTTATTGTAATTACGAGAAACTACTACTACTTGTGTGAATTATTAAGATATATTTTTATTTTAAGATCACATGAGAATTAAGCGATTTTCATGAAGACATTCTTGTTGTAGTAAAATGTTACAAAGAAGAGAATTGTTTTCCCATGTGGATAGAGAAAATTTTGAGAAATGGGATTAGAAAGGGAACAAGCACCAAATCTCTCTAATCCTAACGTTTTTTTAATGCAAATCTCAACCTTGTGGAATTATATCTTTCTCTGAGTATCTTATGTGTAGTTTAGTGCATCAACCATTCCTAACGAGCAAGGGCCCTCCCTCTTAGCAGGGAGCACTCGTTTATTAGTTAATATTAATTATTTACATTAATTCTTCTCAGTTATGTGATTACTGTTACAATCTATTCTATTAATGAGGTATTTAATGCATAAATATTTTCAATGGTGAGAAAACATACTCCTAGAGTGTTTCCTCACAATAGAGTAGCAGTAAGTTATTTACTTTCTTGTTACATATTGGATTCCACATTCTTTGAATGTCCGTTTCCAATATTTTATTGACTAATTGGTAGATTGCATGAGTGTTTTTTTGAGTGAGATTAGTTGTGTAACAACATGGTTTATTCTACAATTGTGTGACACTTTTCCGATTGTATTGAATTGTGTAACAACTTGAATGTTTTATTAGAGTGAGTGTGCAACGACCTTGGTTTGAGATTCATTTCACTAGTCAACATTTCCCTTGCATAAAATTTGCATGATAGCCTTAATTCAAGCCTACTTGGATTGATAATTAAATGTAAGGGTGGATATTTTGATCTGATTTAAAGGAACAATTGTTTCACCTAACATCTGCCACCATTGGGGTCAGATCATAATATTGTCCTTCAAATTAATTTTTCCTTAATTCTTTGTAATTAAGTGTGATATATGGTATGAAAGTAAATAATATAACTTCTTTATATTCCTACTTTATGATTGTCATTGATGATGTTCCATCCATCCAAAATCAATTCTTTTCAATATTAATATTTCATGGCTAATTGTTATCTATTTTCTTTTCTTTGATTCCATGTATAGTTGTAACATTTCCAATTCGTGGTAGTTGTTCATATTTGATAGTATCCTATAGAATAATAGTTGTATGCTACTCCATTACATGAACATTTATGAGTATTCTCCCTCCTTCCTTAATAATTATGATACTGATCTTATCTTTTTGGAATCTTTCGTTGTAATTAGAGTGTCAATATGATTTTACATTTTATGGTTTTAGTTCACTTTATACAACATTTCATCCTTACTCTTTTCAAATACAATGACATCCTCTACCCTCTATTCTTGTTATTTAATTACTCTATGTTTGGAGATAATACCATAGTATTTTATATATACATCCCCTATATGGAGTTCAACTTATTCAACAATTATTTAATGAACTCACACCAGTTATTCTTCTTTTTCCTTTGAAGTTACAATATGACCCCATTTATTAAATATTTAACCTCATTCTTCAATTATAGATCACATTTCTAATTTTACCTGATCTTTATGTAGGAATTCATCAACCTTGTTTAGAACTTCGTCTTCAATTTTTTTCTTAATCTCTCCATCTAAGATCCATGGTTTTTCATCATTTTACCAATACACATTTTCTTCTTTTAATATCTTCACCTCATCTAGTATTTTTTAGTTATATCTGATAATCTACATATATATTCATCTTTATTATCCAATTTTTCCCTTAAATCATCCATTTCCACTTCCCTTTGATTTTATTTCCTCATTTTAATTCTTGAAACTCTTTAATAAGTTCTTCATTAAGGTTTCTTATTTCAAGTAGCTCGTTAGGTTTTTTTCTTTTATCTTTTTTTTTTTAATCCCATATTTAAAGTTATACATGTCCTCCATTCTTAAATCCATAATCTATTTTTCTTTACTAGACCAATAGATATCTAGGCTTGACATTTAATCACATGACACAGGGTCGATTCCACCCACTACCATGACAACCACTAAGTGAACTACACCACCCCTAGCACATGGTCATTGATTAGAAATTCCATGGGATTTTAACCTATGACCTTGTACATAGATTTACATCATTTTTTCATGGGAATACGAAGTCTTCTCCCCCAAGGGAAATGTATCCTTAATCTATTCAGTTGAAAAGTATTATTTAATTTTTTTACATTTTTTTTACTATATCATCTTCACCAAATAATTTCCACCACTTATAAGGCATATTTGAAAAGTAAACACATTTAACAAGTGGATACATATTAGATCCTTTACCATTCTGAACCATTCATGACAACTGATTTTATATTTATTATCACCTCCTATAAATTTAGGAATTAACATTAATTATTTAAAGTTGTGATACCTACACCCTCAAATTACAACTCAATATACTACCAATAATGACCTCCAATCCTTATGATCCATTTTTAATTATATTATCATATTTTTCTCTCTCGAATGTCCTTTGAATTACATGAATTAGACATTCTAGTTATCATAGTTTGAATTGATATTTACTATATCATCTTCATCAAATCATTTTCACCACTTATAACATGTATTTGAAAAGTAAACGCATTTCATAAGTGGATACATATTATATTCCTTTACCATTCTCAACCATTCATGAGAGTTGATTTCATCTTTATCATCTCCTATAAATTTAGGAATTCCCAATAATTATTTAATATTTTCATACCTAAACTTTCAAATTACAACTCAATATACTACCAATAATGACCTCAATGGTTATTACAATTTTCCAATTATATTCTCATATTTTTTTCTCTGCAACTTCTTTTGAATCACGTCAATTGGAAATTCTAAGTAAAGGTTATGATAGTTTGAAGTTAGCATAGGTTTTAAAACCTTACAGTGGAATTCATTCATTTTTCCAACCTTTATGCTGACATCTTTCTAGAAATTCAACCTCTTCGGATTTTACAATTTAGAGTTACATTACTTTGATACCTTTTCCATACAATTCCATGGGTCTAAAAAAATTTCTAATAGTGAATCTTATGACAACTCTCTCAAAAATTGTTAACTTTTGGTCACTTCCCAAGAGTGACCTTATACCATATTCCATGTATCAAATTGTTAAAATTGGATTCAAATATTTCTACTTGTAATACCTTAATATAAATATTTGAACCCCAGAAACATACAATCTGAAACGTTTCTAGAAAGACCTTATAGTAAACATACCAATATCACTGATTTTAACGTGATATATGTATTAGAAAGAACCCTAACTTTCACTAGGTTATCTGAAAATATATTTAGACCATATACTAGATATGATTAATGCAGATCATAAATTTATTATATGCTTTGATAAGACAAACAAAATGTCCTCTCACTCACATTAATTAGTTTTGAAAAACTATATGTTATCTTTTATATTGACATTAGTGTGGTTCTGGGTGTTTTAAAAATATAATAATATTAACATTTTATTAAAATATTCAATATTAGATAATTACGTTTTGAATTAAAAATTTAACTAAAACATATTAATATATTAGTTTCAATATTCTTCTTTATTAAAAATAATTTCAGGGAAAATTTAATATCAATGAATTGGTTACACATACCATATCTTCCTCTAACCCAGCATAGAAATTCATATTAGTAAAAGCGTTATAGGTGAGGTCAATAGTTATTTATATAGTGTTGATTCAAGGTTTTGTGGCATAGCCAACAAAATCATATAGATTGGAATTGTTTGGAGATATTATTGATTTCCATTTTTTTTTTGTACAATAGAGGGGAAGGAAATTAGGTTTTTCTATTAGGAATTTTGGGTGAATGTGTTAAGATGGTTTACACTTTTGGGCCAAATGTAGTGAAAAAATTTCAAAAATTTTTCTTTTTTATTGAATTGAAGCACTCAGAATTTATATAAGCATTGTAAATTTTGATTCATAGTAAAGGAAAATATGAAGAGAATTATGCTTTTTTTGTAATGATATTTTTTGCAAAACAATTTAGTGTCACACAATGTATAAATTTTCCATTAAATGAAATTCTTTTCTGCACAAATTTTCACACATCTTAATAGGCATGTGTTTTTTTAGGTACAATAATGTAATATATATATATATATATAGTGAGAGAGAGAGAGAGAGAGAGAGAAATTATTCAAAATAAACTTTATTTTTTTTATGCAAAATTATTTTTTATTATTTTTTGAAGTTGGCCAATTAATATTTGAATTGCATTTTTCAGACACATGAGTTCACATAATTTCTCTCTACTATTTAAATAAAATCGAAAACCAAGTCTACCCTTTTTAAGAAGACTTGTAAATCAGAATGGTATTTTTTGAATTTTTTTCGCTTTCTACATTTTATGTTATTGATTTTTCATTCAACCCCTTTGAAAAAGTCAAAAAATAATTCAAGAATAATTTTTAAAAGAAATTATATGAAAAATATCATATGAATTAAAAAATTCAAACTCTTATGTTATTGGATAGAGGATTCCTTCACAAATAAAACGTGATCAACATCACCACCTAAGGACAAGTACTTCCTTAGTGTCACTAGGCTATAAAATGGCGTTGTAGAGAAATCTGGAGAAAGGGAGCTAAAACACTACTTTTTAGGCTCTTAGTAGCTTGATCGAGGAATTAAAATACTTGATAAGAATTTAAGCTAAAAGTGCAAATATCTTGATCAAGGGTTTAAGAAACCTTCGATGGAGCCCTTGACATGGTTAAACAATGCCATGATCTAGCTTTAAGGCTCTATTTAGTTTTAAGGCTCAATTAAACCCATAGTTCAATTAAATTCCAAAAACATGGTTTTATGAAGCCCATTTCTCGATCGAGCTCCTATATCATCTCGGGTTACACAAGAGCTCAATCAAGAGTATTTTTTAATGCTCAATCCATCAATCTTTAAGTCCTCAAACAACTCGATTGAATGCTCAAAGATTGCTAGATCAAGAGGTTAAAAAGGCTCGATTGAGTTTCTATTTTTCACCCACAACATGCCCTCGTGTTCCAAAAAGTGCGACCTGAATTCATTCATAGAACCTTTTCACATTAGTTTCCTAAGTAATGCACAAATTCCCACCAAATCATTACAAAATCATGAGTAGAAATTGACTAAAATTAAGGTCGGATAAAATATTCTAAGGAATTCCTAATGTCCTAGGTCGATATTCATTTCTACATCATGAGGTATCCATTCGAGATTGAATTTCCTTTCCCTTATAATTGACATAGAAGTATTTGATGCCTCCTTCAATACATTGAAAAAAGGGTTGAATTTAATGTGTTGAACATGGATGCACTCCTCCAACTCTACCTATTCGTCATCTTCCTAATCTGAATATCTTTCTTCCCCTCTATTTCCTTTTTGTTCCTTATTGCCTCATTAGACTCTCCTACTACTTCTTCACTTTTGTATTTTTGATCCTTCTCTTATTCTTGAGAACTAGATCTAAGGGAAATCATCATTGCTACTACTAGGATCAATTGTTTCCGCAATAAGAGTTGTTCCCCATTCCTTTTTAACCTCTAAGTTCCTGAATGATTCATATTTTTTCTTGATGAAGGTGGATCTTCTTGTGGTATATTTGTATTATTTTCCTCATTTTCTTTCCGAAAAACCTTCAGTTACTTGAACGCATCTTTAACTTATGTTCCTTCATTACCTACAACTTTACTAACTACTAATTTGGAGGAAATTGCTCCTGTTTGGGAAAGTTTTTAGTAAATTTTCCATAAGAATAAGCATTTCAATGGGATTTTCTTGTAACATAGAGCCTAATGGTGACTATAACCATGAATATTGGTTTACAAGCCTATAGGAATTCCTTCTCCAAATAAACCTCCATGCATATTCACTAGTAAAATTATAAATTTCGTTTTAATTTCATAATGTCAATAAAATGATCTGATTTATTTGGAATTTCTCCAATGGAGTTATGATTCTAGAATATTAGTTGGAGATGAGGTAACCTATTTCCTTTTCTTCCTTATTGCCTCATTCTACTCTGCTATTACTTCTTCACTTTTTCCTTCTGGATTCTTCTACTCTACTTGTGCATTGAGAACTAGATCCTAAGGGAAATCATCATTACCACTATTAGGATCAATTGGTTCCGCAGTAAGATGTTTCCCCATTCCTCTTTAACCTCTATGTTCTTAAATGAGTTATATTTTTTTCTTTATGGTGGATATTCTTGTGATATATTTGTATTAGATGTATCTTTTTATTTCCAAAAAACCTTCACTTAGTTCAATCCAACTCTAACTTATGTTAGTTCATTAGTTGCAACTTTATTAACTACTACTTTGGAGGAAATTTCTTTTCCATAAGCATAAGCGTTTCAATGGAATTTTATCATAACATAGAGCCTAATAGTGACTCTAACCATGAATATTGGTTTATAGGTGTATAGGAATCCCTTCTCCAAATAAACCTCCATGCATATTGAGTAGTAAAATTATAATTTTCCTTTTAGTTCCATAAATTCAATAAAATGATTCGATTTATTTGGAATTAAGTTATGATTCTAGAATATTAGTTGGAGATGAGGTATCCTAGCCCGAGTTACGATTCTAGAATATTAATTGGAGATGAGGTAACCTAGCCCAAACCCTAGCTATTGCAATTTTGTACATGTATTAGAATCAAGGGTGAGTGAGGATACATACATTTCCCTAGACCCCATGAAGTGGATCGCATATCTAAATATACGCAAGCAAGGAGCAAGCCCGCTGTCAAGTTCATTATGTAAGGTCTCAATCGAGATCTCGTCAGTAAGGCATAAAGAGATCGAGCATGGATTCTCGATAACCGGCCCAGATCTCAGCTCGCAACTTTCTGCGGCTTCTAGTAGTGTGGCGGCCATTCTGCCCACGGGCATAACATCGAACAAGTGGGGAATCAAACTCTTCTGATCGCAAGGTTACTGGTACCTCGGGTAAACCTGGTATCAAGATGACCGGCTTCTTGATCTCATTTCGGAATTTACAAAACCCAAAGTTGTCTGCAAATGCACATACTTGTGCATTACTGTTTGCGGATCATTTTTCTACTACTCATGTAACCATAGCTTTTAGACGTGGCTAGAGGCCTAGAAACTTTCTAGCTAAAACACTCTTAGGTAGAATGAGGATTTCAATTTTTAGCTATGAAGATGAGAGATTCACATGAGGCATGGATTCTAGTCTTTTAATAAAAAATAGTTTAAAATAACTATTATAGCTAAAGTTATTCCCCTATATCCAAAGTTCAAAATAGGGTATTCAGTGACGTGAAGAAAATGTGTCTACGCTTATCTATCTAGAACAATGGTCATGTCCCTTCTTTGATGTAGGAATTTAGTTTGCACCAGGGTCCAACCTCTAAATAAAAACCCAAATCTAACCTAACTTTATTATTTTATGATTCTTTGATTAATATTTTAAAAAAGAGTGGTGAATTAATCCAATAGATACTTCGTTCAAGAGATTTGATGGAATAGGATGGTTAAGGTAAATCCTAGTTTCTATAAAATCCATCATATAATTTTATCTAAAATCAAAAACATATATATATATATTCAATTTCATCCATTCAAATATAATTAACATTTTTAATAATTACGTATTCAATTTATTAATTTTCAAAATTTTATTTATATAATTTTATCTAAAATCAAAAACATATATATATACATATATTCAATTTCATCCATTCACATATAATTAACATTTTTAATAATTACGTATTCAATATATTAATTTTCAAAATTTTATTTATATAAAGTAATAAATTATTGATAATTTCTTTTCCTTAATATCTAAAGGTAAAAGGTGAATTCATAGTTGCTTAAGAATACGGGCAATACCAATACTACCCTTAAATTCATATATTCAAAAACATCTAAAAACAATACCAATACTACTAGCTAAGTTCATATATTCAAAATATGTAAAAGCAAGTGCTGCAGGGAAGTTTAGTCTCTATCATTTCAATTCATATATTCAAAACATGTAAAAACAAGTGCTGCATGGAAGTTTGGTCTCTACCATTTCAATCAAAATTTTGTTTTCATAAAAATTGAAAATTGATATATGAAATGGACAAATTAATTGCAAGATACGGGGCAAAGAGTTGAATAAGTTTCGGCTAGTAGTACCCACTATTATGTCTGCATATCTACATTTTTACTCCTCTTATTAAAGTGTTAAAGAACACATAAATAGCCACTATTAAGTCTACACATTTACATTTTTACTCCTACTTATTAAAGTGTTAAAGAACATATAAATAATGGTGTGTAGTAACTCCTGGTATATTATTCCTATGAGTTAGTTGTTTAAGTGAGTATGAGCTATTTTCAAAGATTCTAATTTTGGTTGGTTATGATATGAAGCTTACAATGAAAAATAACTACATAAATTTATAAAATTCATGTACTAAATATGACAGCTGCATCCAAAAATTATGGGAGAAAAAAATAGGAGGAAGTTTTTGACATGGCCCAAAGACTACAAGACCTTCAAATTATGGTTTTATTGCAATAATAATTTTTGAAAAAAATTATTTAAAAAATATTTTTTGCAATAATATTGAAAATAAATATCTATTTTTCAAAGTTAAACATTATAAATTTCATTGGTCAATCCTAAAATAATAGTGATGAATGGACTAATCTATTGCTAAAGCAATGCCTTAGCAAAAAAATTAACATTTTAATTAATAACCCTTTAATTTACATCATACATCAAATATTCAGTTTATACCTATAAAACAATATAAAATATATAATTTCAATATAATAAATCCATATTTAATATATATATATATATATATATATATATAATAATTTTATTTTACTAAAATTTCATAGATTATCCTACATTATTCTACATGATTATCTAACCTGATTTTCCTACCATAGATTTATTTTAGTAGGGATAAAAAGAATTAATTCTAAAGAAATCAACAATTTTGATGATAAAAATTTCATTCTAAAATAATTGGGGTGACTCAAGCAAATTTAAAAATAAAACCATAATAGAATAAATAAAGAACGGTACTAAACCTGTCATTACCCAGAGATCTTTAACTAATTTTCATAAATCAATCATGTGATATGCATCATTCGCTTGGTGGACAAGGCGAATGTGTATGGCTAATCAGAAGTGCCCTATGTGAGCCAGGAATAGCGAAAGACAACGACCACTGCCACAACTGGATCTTTAAACTATGTGAGCAAGGAATAGCCAAAGACAACGACCACTGCCACAACTGGATCTTTAAATAAGTGACTGTCAGAAGATAAAATATTCTAAGATGAATTGTGAAAGCATTTATAGTCAGCAACATTGTTGGTGATAATTACGCTTGGCTGACACAGTAATTATTTCGTCACCAAAAACTGCCTCAGAACACTGCCTCTCCGCCATGACTTTTCCAGAGTCGAAGAAGTGCCAGCGTCATCATCTCTTCAACATTCGAAGAGCCATCACTGCCTCAACCTATTCAAAGTTAAAAGGGAAAATAACAGACTTACTTTTTGTATAAGTGTAGATGATGCATAGTCTGGATGCATGGAGTCTGAATTATATGCAGCTGTAGCTGCTTGACCTTCTGTACATTTTAGTTTGTTTTTATGTGTTATTTTAAGAGTCGTAGATGTGTTTTTCTCCTCCTCTTATTGTGTTCAGTTGTTTGCTTTGTAACTTTCAGTTGGTATCAGAGCCAGACTAGTAAGATCCAGTTCTGGAATTGAACGTGGAGAACGGTGTTGAGGTATTAGAGTTGAGCTGAGAGAATTTGAGATATTGTTGTTGTGTGAGGAAGAAAACTTTTGGTTTTGTGGAAGAATTATTGAGTCATGTGGAGCTTCTGTGGGCTGAAAATTGATGGTAAGTGAAGGCTATGTATGCGGTTATATGTTTATGCTTAAACATCAACTTCCGATATTCATATTTGAATTGGAGTGTCAAACCTGTGAATCATAAGTTGTTGGAGCACATCATTTTTGAGTTGTGCGAAGAATCTTCATGAATCAAATTGTGAGTAGTTGAATCGCAAGAATCATCACCAAGTTATGAGTAGTTGTTGGATTATCAAATAGCTGCATTTAAACCGCTGTGTGTGGATGTTGTAAAGTATTATGCTATGAAGTGACTGAGATATGTGGAATTGGAATTGGTATTAGAGATCAGTGTTTTCATTCAAGCCGCCATCACTTGTGCTGTGTATATGAGAGACAAAAAATTGAATTCATTTTTTAGACATCAAAAAGATCAAGAAAGAGAGACCGAATCAAGGGTTTGTAAACCTGACTTCATTTAAAAAAATCTCTTTGTGCCTTTTTACATAACCACTATTATGTTCATTATTCTTTAAGGAATTCATGTATGTTTGTTGTTTGTTGAGGTAGTTGCAAGCAACCTCTATTGTTTAAAGAAGCCACAGATTACTATTTGTTTATGTTCTTGAGTCTGCAATTTGGATGGTCCAAGTGACTCGTGCATCATTGATAGCATTGAGATGGATAAAGCCTAAATTTCTTATTGGATTGCCAGAGAAGGTAATCACGGAATTTCTACGAAGAAAAAGCTTGGAAGATGGACAAAATGACCATAATCTAAGAGTTTGCCATAGCATCATTTTTGTTCTCATTTTTTAGTCTTATAGTTGTTTGAATCATTTGCGGAGTCTTGGATTCGAAGCTGGTTATAAGGTTACTGTTGCAATGCAGAGTGTCCAGGAGTGCTAATGAGGTTTGGCATTGAAGCTTTCCAACGAGGTGAAGGTTGTGTCAGTCTAAAAATCATTGAGTTCACCTATTCATTCTCAGTTGAGCTAGCTCATTTTTAGTATTAGTCTCACCTTCACAACTAGGCGAAAGTACTTGCTATCTGAAAGTGCGTGTTGTTCTATGTTTCTCTATTTTCTGAAAATGTGTGTTGTAGTGTACTCCACGCAGCGTGACTTGTGAGTGGAGCAGCCAAGAAAGTGTGAGAAGCATCCAACGTCAGAGTTTTACGAGCGTAAGAGTTTGAGTGCATTTCCTATGGTGTGAGCTACGCCCATATCAAGACGTTGCGTTGCGACAAAGTGGTAGTGAAATTTTTAGTTTGTTTAGAAATGGAAGTAACGACCGGGTAAAGAGCATTGAATCTATACTGTTCAGCCCATTTGTGAAGCAGCCAGCATCAAAGTTTTGCCAGCTAGAGAAAGAAGGCAAATGCAGAGAAGCTCTGAGGTGATCAAGAGTGTGGAACCCGTAGTGTTCTTATTAAAATAACGGGAAATGAAAAGCGGTTGAGAAGTATAGCAGAAGACAAAGAAGAAATACAAGGTGATTGGTGTAGCTTTGATCTGCTACCACCACTTATGTTTACTCGTAAATATTTTGATTTGTGGATTATTAGAATGCTTACTTTTTTTCGAGATAAAGACTTAATTGAACATTGGCAAGCAATGATTTAGCATTAAATTTTATAAAACAAGGATTGGATGAGAAGTTTTTGTGGAAGGTAGCAAAACCTACAACTTCCAATGAAGCATGGAAGATCATCAAAACAGAATTTGGAGGAAGGGGGAGTAATCCAGTTGAAGACAATAGTGTTGTTCACCTTGTTGTAGCAGTGCCTCAATTAGATGAGAATGAAGATGTATCTGTAGCAACTAATCTAGAAAGAGATGAAGGATTTTGTGAATCTCACATGAAAGTGGATCACAATGTTGACGGTCTATTGGAAGACAACCTGTTTGAAGCAACAGAGGTTGGTAAAGAAGTGGAAAATGGAGATTATGATGCAATGACAAAAGTAGAGAAAGGCACGACAGAGGAAGAGAAGGAAGTGAAAGAGAAGAAAATTCTCATTGCATAGAAGAATGAACATAACCAATATGGTCTGAAGATGTTTTTTTATATAAACGTAACATTGATTTTGTGCGTGGAGATGTTAGAATCAACAAAGATGAGACAACAAAATATGAAGAAGAATTAAAGTTTCTTGAAGCATGGCTCGAAACAGCATGTATTGATGATGCTTGCATAGAAGTTGTAGCTATGAATGTTAAAGATAGTATGGATGATATTGAAAATGGAAATTTCAATGAAACTTCGATGTATTGGAGTCGTGGAGAGATGAAATTTTATCATGAACTTATGTTGCAGCAAATTGATAATCAGATGATTGATAAGGTAGAGAAAACTATAGAAGATGACATGTGGCAACAGTCCACATATGAACAATTTTTTCAAGAGGTAAAGAACATCCATGGACACCCTCAAATGATTTTCTATGTTTTTATGATAAAAAAAAGATATAATGATGGTAGAGCTGCAACAACAAATGAAGAAACTGAAATTTGGATCCTACAACAAAAAGGTAAAGATGAAGAAGTTAAGAGGATACAGGATCTGGAAGAGAAGGAAAAATAAATGGAGCAAAAGAGTTGATGTCAAAGTTTTGAGCCTAGCTGAGACTTAGATCAGCAGACATGATTAAGTTAGGTTGAGTCAAGGTTAAGTTGTCGGTACTAATTAAGAGGAAGTGTTGGTGATAATTAATAAATCGAGCAAAAGAGTTGATGTCAAAGTTTTGAGGCTAGCTGAGACTTAGATCAGCAGACATGATTAAGTTAGGTTGAGTCAAGGTTAAATTGTCGGTACTAATTAAGAGAAAGTGTCGGTGATAATTAAGCCCGGACAGAGTAATTATTTCATCACCAAAAACTGAAGTTATGTTAGAGTCAAAGTGAAGTTGTCGATAGTAATTAAGAAGAAGTGTTAGTGATAATTACGCCCTTACCGAGTAATTATTTCATTACCGAAAACTGCCCCAGAACAGTCTCACCGTCTCACTGCCATGACTTGTGCAGAGTCCAAAAAGTGCGGCCGCCATGACTTGTCCAGAGTCAAAAAAACTCCACCTCCACGATCTCTTCAAATTTTGAATAGCCATCACCACCTCAACCTATTCAATGTCGAAAAGGAAAATAACTGACTTAGTTTTTGTATAAATGTAAACGAGGCATAGTCGAGATGCATGGAGTCCAAATTTTACACAGCTGTAACTGCTTGACCGTCTGTACATTTTAGTTTGGTTTTGTGTGTTATTTTAACAGCTATATCTGTGTTCTTCTCTTCTTCTTGTGTTCCGTTGTTTTCTCTGTAACTTTCATGCATGTTACTCGTAAATAGAGATCCTTCCACAGCACTTATGTTATCATAAATGTACCGAGGTGTAGATACCAAACTACACAACTTTACATAATTTCGTTAAAAACTATTATAAAATGCTATTTATTATGCTGCGCGAAGAATTTGGACGATAGGGTTTGAAGGATCTCAAGATACCTCATATGGAAATTTACATATGAGCAGCAAAAGTTGTATGGAAAGTGGTTCAAACCATTGATAAGAAGAAATATCGTTTGTTTGTAGTAGAGTTTTACAGGGTATTTTCCGAATTATCTATGCATATGTTAACCCAAATCTATGGGAGATATACATATGCTTATGTTTATGTTAATGCAAATGTATGGGAGAAATATCTATTTTAATGCAATGGCAATTAATATCTATAAGGTAATTGAATCATAAATACTATAGTAGTATATGTCTATTGTTAGATTGAAATCAGATACATTATTCAAGGTTAGGTATATATTGTTCCATGTATTAATGGTTCCATAATTTGGATTTGGTTGATTTGGTTGAATTGAGAGGTTATTTTATAATATAGTATGATGTGTAATTTTGTTTGTTTATTTTTAAATTTGATAATATAGTATAATGTGTAACTTTGTCTATTATTCTTAAATTTGAAATTTTGATGATAATTAAAATAAATATTTTTTTAGATTCTAATATATATATAATATATATTTATAAAAAAAATTACAAGGGAAAAATTTAAACCCTCTAAATTCGTATTAAATGAGTATTTAAAATAAATTTATTTATGATAGTCAAAATGCCAAGCTAGTTATTTGAGTTGGCAGTATGTTACTTGTAAATGCAGATCCTTCTGATAGCGCGTACAGATAGCAAAGACTATGTGGTGAGAGACCTACAGAACTGTAGATAACAATGTGCCAACACTACATGACCGCGCGAAAAAATATTATGGAATGCAATCTATTACGCTGTAGAAAGGATCTGGAGTACAGTGACCGAAAGGTTGAAATAAATCTGATATGAAAATTTACAGATGAACTGCGAAAGATATATGGCAAATGGTTCATATCATTCAGAACAAGAATTTAGCACTAAAGATATTGCTAGTTTGTGGTACAACATTGCACGGTATTTTCCAAAGCATCTATACCAATGTTAATGAAAATTAATGCAAATGCAGTGGGGAAATATCTATATATAGGACTGCAAACAGCTCAGCCAATTCAACATAAGAGTATTTCTTCTCTTCGATGATCCGATACTGAATTGTTCTTTGAGGAAGCTCTTTAGTACTTAACTCCGATCACTTGCAAAGTGGGAGATCCTCGGTGTACATTCAAAAATGAAGGCCCGAATGGTTGTTGTTACAGTTCTGCTCTTGCTTCTTGTCGACGCCTTCTCATGGACTGACGCTCGGTTTATCCAGCAATATAACGCTGTAGTGAGAAATAACAGCAGTCTCCTGGCTGGAGCTCATGGTCGCTTTGGTCATTGTCGGGAATTTCTGGTTATTCCAAACAAAATACAGTGGAAGAAATCCTCTGTTTCCACTGTTGGGAATTTTTTGATAAATTCCGAAACAACAAAAAAAATATGAACAGAGAGTAATACTCTGTTTTCGGGATTTCTGATAATTCAAAAACAAAAGAACAGAGCATAAAATAATACTCTACTTTGCCTCAGGATCAAAAACTGATCAAAATAATACTCTGTTTCAATATAGCGAAAACAGAAAAAAATCGCTTTGCTGTAACTGGTGTTGCAGCAACGCAGTTTTTTTCAGTTGATGTAACTTGTGTTGCAGCAACGTAAATTTTTCGGTGTTGCAACAACGTAACCTTTTGTCGTCAAGTATTTTTTTAGTTACGGTGCAACCGCAACGGAGATTTTTGACGTCAAGTATTTTTTGAGTTACGGTGTAACAACAACACACAAAAATGAACTTCTATTTATAAACAGTAAATAAACTGATACAAATTTGTCTTCCTCTCACACAGAGAGATTTCTCAACTGCTGTTACAAAACATCTTCCTCTTAACAGAGGGATTCACCAATCTATGTTGAAGAGCATCTTCCTCTTGACAGAGGGATTCACCAATCTATGCTAAAGAACATCTTCCTCTCAACAGAGGGATTTACCAGTCTATGCTGAAAAGCATCTTCCTCTTGATAGAGGGATTCACCAAATACTGTGCTTGAAAAGCACCTTCCTCTTGACAGAGGGATTCACCAAGGAACACTTCTGTTCTACACAAATAACATTTACCTCTTAATAGAGGAATTCCACCATGCCTGCTTCAGAGGCACTTCAATCTGTCCAAATTGACATTGTTGTGTCTGTCTGATATTTTACACTGTTGTGTGTAAAACTTTCAATACATTTATGCTGCTGCATATATAGCTGTCTCAGCACTGCTATCTATGCAACTCTTTCTCTCAGCACTGCTGTCTCAGCACTGTGTCTCAGTACTGCTGTTTCAGCATCTCTGTCTCAGCACTCTGTTTCAGCAACTCTCTCTCAGCAACTCTATCTCAGCACTGTTGTTTCAGCATCTTTGTCTCACAGCAAACAATCTTAAAACAAAAAACATTCAAGTCTGCACTGTTGTGCGTTTCACTGTTCTGGAAACATTTTTCTTCACGCTGTTGCATGGTTTCATATGCTCTCTATATATTTCCCCTGTTTATATTTCTATTTTTGTTTCTACTTCTATATTTTTCTTCACTGCTATGTCTGCATTTTATAGTGTGGGAAAGGGTCATCACTGCTTTAACTTGCTGATGAAGTTTCTGATGTACTCTGCTTCTCATAATGAATAAAATCTGATCTTTCTGACATTCTGCTGTGCTTCTTGAGTCGGTTATGTGGAAACCCATAACTAATAAATGCTGCGTCGACTCGAGGCTAGTTCTTTTCTGTTTCAGCTGTTCTGCTCATTAATACAGTTGTTGAGAAGTAATGGTGTCGTGTTGGATCTGACCTTTCCTCCTTCGGGAACTCAAAAATAATTAAAGAGTGAAAAGATGGTAATGGCGGTGGCTTAAAAGATCAGGAATAAATGTGGGGCGTCGGATCAGGACAAATGAATAAAATAGTTGTCGCTGTTCAACTGTTCACTGCAGTTCTACCGCAGATACACCGACTCTTTTGTAAGTCCTCTATTGTGGCTCGCTGATGCGATATCGGCGATCACTCATCGGCGATGTCCCGCATCGCTGCTACTGCACAGCTATTGGAATTAATATTCCAACACTCCCCTTTTAATTTCAACTGCTGGGCGTTCAATCATACCCAGATATTTCATCAAAAACTCGAAACATTTCTGATCCAATGGTTTGGTTAGAATATCAACAACCTGCTCCTTCTCTGTTCTCATGGGAGATTTAATTCCATACCTCTCCTTTATAAGAAGATCTTCATCAAAGAATGACTGTTAATACAGTTCAGCAATAATGATAAAAAAAAATTACAGGTTCCCCTTTAGTGTATGCATTATCTTCTTTCGGCAAAATCTTCTCAAAAGAAACTTAAATCGGTTGGAGAGCTCAAGGGACTTTCGGACTGTATTTTCTTCCTTCTCCATACTTGTGTAACTTTCTTCTTTTGCATGGGTCTAGCTTGTGTAAAGGCCCATGTCAAGTTACAGTCACATGCCATATGCCCAATGTTATGACACTTGAAGCATTCAACATTGTTCATGAATAAAAATTCATGATTTCTTCTTGCAAAATTGTTTCTTGGAGATTGTCGGAGACTACAACATCTATCTCTATGAAATGCTCTGCAGTCTTTTGCCATATGACCAAAGTTTGAACAAGAATAACAATAACCAAAAAATGAACTTTGATACCTGGTATATGGAGGTTTCCTTGATGTACTTCCGAAGTCTTTCGGCCTTGAAATTCTTTGTTGATAACCATTGCCTCTCACATATTTGTCGTCATCAACATTTTTTCTTGGAGCTAGTTTTCTTCTTGGAGTAGGATTTCTTCTATTGCAGCCTTGATTTTGCTCCTTGCCTTTGCTGGAACTAGGGGCATCACAATTTATTTCTACCTTCTTCACATCTCCTTTTCTTAAAGCATTTTCATTCTTGTTTGTGGGTTCACATACATACCCGAGTCCTGATTTATCATATGGAGATCTGTGATAGCTGAGCATATCATCCAAGGCTTGAGAGCTCTTCATGATTTTGTTCATCCCTTCAACCTTTTTTCTAAGGAGGACAATCTCTTCTTCCAATCTTTCACACTCATCATTCTTCTTTGTAAGTTGTTCCTCAATTTCTTCCTTGCTACGAGTAGTTTCAGCTGTTACTACTTTAAGAGAGATAATATCTGATTTCATTTTGGAGATTTCTTCATTCTTTACTTGACTGCTCTCCATTCTCTTCTCAGCTTCTTGTGCCTGCTTCCTGGCTTCTTGTAATTCAGCTTTAAGGGAGGAGACCTCTACCTTGTACTGTCCAATCTCTTCTACAAGTTTGTTCACTCTCTTGTGCCTTTGTTTAAGTTGATTTGAGAAGATATCTTCCTGCTTCCTTGCTTTATTCAACTGATTGGTCATGGATATGACTTCTTCATGATGCTTCCTTTTGCATTGATCAAGTTCCTTCTTAAGTTTGGCGAGCTCTTCATCCCTTTCTTGTACTTGAAGCTTGATGATGTCAACCTTCTCATTTTCAGCTTCTATGATGGGTTCAGAATTTCCTTCTTGACTGATTGCCGTGGTCAGTGCTCTCTTTGCATGAAGGTCATGAAGTCTGTCCCATATATCCTTTGCTGATGAATATTTCCCTAGATTCTTCTTTACAGAATCAGGCAGTCCATCCAAGATTGTCTTCGCTGCTTGTGCATTGTACTCCTTGGATTCTCTATCCATCTTGCTATCACCAATCACTGATTCCCAAATTTCAATCCCTTGAGACTTTAAGACAGTCCTCATTTTTGTTTCCCACATATCAAAATTTCCATTAAACCTTGAAGCCTCAAATAGAATGCTTTCAAGTTGATTGTCTTCTATTTTGGGAGTAGAGGGAGACACATTCTTAGCAGGATTGGTGACTTTCTTCTTTGACCTTGCCATTTGACTAAGTATCTTAAAATAACTTATTGTTTCTTCAACAACAACACAGAAAATTAATCTGAGAAATACCTGGACAGCGTTTTCACTCTGCTGGATAATTTGCTGCAGCAAGAAATCTTCTTTCAGCTTCTTTGATGTCTTCAAAGAGCCTGGACAAGCTCTGATACCATGTCGGGAATTTCTGGTTATTCCTAACAAAATACAGTGGAAGAAATCCTCTATTTCCACTGTTGGGAATTTTCTGATAAATTCTGAAACAACAAAAAAAATATGAACAGAGAGTAATACTCTATTTTCGGGATTTCTGATAATTCAAAAACAAAAGAACAGAGCATAAAATAATACTCTACTTTGCCTCAGGATCAAAAACTGATCAAAATAATACTCTGTTTCAATATAGCGAAAATAAAAAAAAACCGCTTTGCTGTAACTGGTGTTGCAGCAACGCAGTTTTTTTCAGTTGTTGTAACTTGTGTTGCAGCAACGTAAATTTTTCGGTGTTGCAGCAACGTAACCTTTTGACGTCAAGTATTTTTTTAGTTACGGTGTAACAGCAACGAAGATTTTTGACTTCAAGTATTTTTTGACTTATGGTGTAACAGCAACGCACAAAAAGGAACTTCTATTTATAAACAGTAAATCAACTGATACAAATTTGTCTTCCTCTCACAAAGAGAGATTTCTCAACTGCTGTTACAAAACATCTTCCTCTTAACAGAGGGATTCACCAATCTACGCTGAAGAGCATCTTCCTCTTGACAAAGGGATTGACCAATCTATGCTAAAGAGCATCTTCCTCTCAACAGAGGGATTTACGAGTCTATGCTGAAAAGCATCTTCCTCTTGATAGAGGGATTCACCAAACACTGTTCTTGAAAAGCACCTTCCTCTTGACAGAGGGATTTACCAAGGAACACTTCTATTCCACAAAAATAACATTTACCTCTTAATAGAGGAATTCCACCATGCCTGCTTCAGAGGCACTTCAATCTGTCCAAATTGACATTGTTGTGTCTGTATGATATTTTACACTGCTGTGTGTAAAACTTTCAATACATTTATGCTGCTGCATATACAGCTGTCTCAGCACTGCTATATATGCAACTCTTTCTCTCAGCACTGTTGTCTCAACACTGTGTCTCAGTACTATTGTTTCAGCATCTCTGTCTCAGCACTCTGTTTCAGCAACTCTCTCTTAGCAACTCTATCTCAGCACTGCTGTTTCAGCATCTTTGTCTCACAGCAAACAATCTTAATACAAAAAACATTCAAGTCTGCACTGCTGTGCGTTTCACTGTTCTGGACACATTTTTCTTCACGCTGCTGCGTGGTCTCATATGCTCTCTATATATTTCCCCTGTTTCTATTTGTATTTCTGTTTCTACTTCTATATTTTTCTTCACTGCTGTGTCTGCATTTTATAGTGCGGGAAAGGGTCATCACCGCTTTAACTTGCTGATGAAGTTTCTGATGTACTCTGCTGCTCAGAATGAATAAAATTTGATCTTTCTGACATTCTGCTGTACTTCTTGAGTCGGTTATGTGGAAACCCATAACTGATAAATGCCGCATCGGCTCGAGGCTAGTTCTTTTCTATTTCAGTTGTTCTGCTCATTAATACAGTTGTTGAGAAGTAATGGTGTAGTGCTGGATCTGATCTTTCCTCCTTCGGGAACTCAAAAATAATTAAAGAGTGAAAAGATGGTAATGGCGGTGGCTTAAAAGATCAGGAATAAATGTGGGGCGTCGGATCAGGACAAATGAATAAAATAGCTGCTACTGTTCAACTGTTCACTGCAGTTCTACCGCAGATATGCCGACTCTTTTGTAAGTCCTCTATTGCGGCTCGCTGATGCGATATCGGCGATCACTCATCGGCGATGTCCCGCATTGCTGCTACTGCACAACAGTTGGAATTAATATTCCAACAGTCATGAAATTTTTAAGACGGTAAAGAACCCTTCCCGTCATAATAAGTACGAGAAAAATATGATGAGGAATAAGGATGGAACTGTGGTTTTTCAAGCGGGTCATAGTCCAGGAATAGGGCACGATGAACCCCCTCCTGCGTGATAATTTTGCTCCATGGCGGAGCCATTGCCGTTAGAGGTGGCCCCTCCTGCGTGGCAATTTACTCCATGGGGATGCCATTGACATCAGAGGTACCGAGCCTTACCAATGGTAAATACTTAATGGCTATCTACGAAGATGTCGTCTTTTTACGTTTGCTTTTGGATACGTACGTGTTTGGATCGATCATCATTCTCTATTTATAGAATCTTGCCGATGAAGAATGAAATTCTTCAAGGTCCATATGTTATCAATTTCTTCGAGATGCATATTCTACTTTTGTGTTCGTGTAAAGGTTATTATATCCAATGGAATATGTTTGCTTGTAATATGATTTTATGCAATGAAGTGTGTTTCGTATAAGATATACTCCGGGAATGACATACCATTATCTGTTATGAACTCTGAAATACCATGACGAATGATGATTTTGTTGGAAGAAATTAATTAATTCCAACTACCTGCCACAAATGTTCAACAGCAATTTAATACTGATTCTAGAAACCGTTGAAAACAGGGAAGCTTCTCCAGGAAGCCACCGCCCAAATCTCTAGAGATTTCTCTTGATGTGTATAAATACAGGATTGAAACAGCGAACGAAACCAAGTTGTGTTCTGAGTTGTTTGTATATGTGTTTTCTATTCTATGTTTGCGTCCCTGCTCTCCTTTTCATGGTATCAGAGCTGAGGGTGTGTAAGATGGTATCGGAGCGCTTGAGGTGGCTGTGAGTGCTGCCAAGAAGTATTGCACAGCGGAAGCGTGGAGAGCAGTTAACAAGAATTTGTTGGCAAGGGTATGAGCCGTGAGCAAGGGCGACTGAGCCGAGTGCTGAGTGTGTTGCTGTTTGAAGGGCGAGTGGTATTAGATGCGTGTGGCTCCTGCTGTGCATGAAAGTTGCTGCTGTGTGAAGACAATTGAGCTGACAGCTCGTTTGAGCCTTCATGTGGAGGAGGCGGAGAGTCTGAAGCATGGTAGCTCTGCCGTGTAACTTGGAAGGTGTGATTACGTTGGGCATATGGCTTGTGTTGTGTATTGTGCCTGTTGTGGATTGAGCGCAGTGTAAAAATGTTGTTGTTGAACAGTGGTGGATTGTGTGGCATCTGGAGTATTTTTTTTAAAGGCTGTTTGTTAGAGAAGAATTGAAGCACCGTGTGTGGAGCCTAGAGAGCCGAGGAGAGCCACTTGCTGAAGGAGCTGGGGATTTCGTAGGAGGAGATGCAAAGTGCTGGTAAACGAGGGCATTGTGTGTTGAGCGCTTGAGAACCGCAGAAGCGCTGCTATTGGAAATCAGATCTTTGAGAAAAATCATGTTTGAGATCCCCCTTTGCTGTAGGGAGGCCTTCAGCCAGCGAGTGGGACCTTTGAATATGCCCGTGCG
The DNA here is from genome assembly GCA_031772625.1 of Pinus tabuliformis. Lineage (NCBI taxonomy): Eukaryota > Viridiplantae > Streptophyta > Pinopsida > Pinales > Pinaceae > Pinus > Pinus tabuliformis. Next base: position 1,071,161,505 of record CM062807.1, on the reverse strand, counting down.
ACGCACTATGGAGAGCCCAGAGTCACCACGTGATCGGGATAGAGATGGCGAAGATGAAGATTGAGAGGTTTCTTCAAGCCACATGGTGCAAAAGGAGTATGTCGCTAAGGAGCCTCCAAGAACAAATTAGTTTGATTAAGGTAAAAATATTGCTTTTGGTCATGAGAAAAACTTCCTTGTCATATGTGAAAGTTTGAATGCTAGAAAGGAGATAAGGCTTTTAAATATATATTTTTAAGTAGTGGAGGGAGTTTATTAAAAAAATAAAAATAAAATAAAATAAAAATGTGGAGTTTTGGTGCATTGAGGGAGATCGGTTGCATTGCCGCTACAACTTTGTCAATAGAGTGTGTTGAAGTATGTGTTGAATGTAAAAATTGAAAGGAGTTTTGTGTTGACTATTGTGTGGACCTAGTTGGTGCTGACTGTGGAGTAAAAGCTTGTGGCTTGGCATAGCGTGGCAGTTGAATTTTATGAAATGGAAATAGTTGTAGAAGAAGATCTGAATGAGATAGAAGAATTTGAAGACACTGAGGCAATATTGAAACGATTAATGCCAATTCTGCCAATTTTCTCAGGTAAAAATTTTAAGCTTTAGGCAATTAAAATGGAAGGATTGCTTGGTTCAGTAAATTTATGGAAATTTGTTCAAGAAACTTCTATGAATTTGGATGATAAGTGCAGAAGAGCAATAGCATTGTTTCTCATCATATCAGCTTTAGATGAAAATATATTGTCTAATATTTTGTATGAATTTGGTGAAATACGTGATGCAAAAATATTTTGGAATGTTCTTGAAATGAAATACAATATGGAGGGTAGTGAGAAAGCTGAAGTTGATGAAGGAGTTGTTGCTAAAAGTAATTGTGTTGAAAGCATCATAGCTGAGATTAATGTTGAAAGTATATCTGTAGTTGACAATAGAGTAACATGTGATAGTGAGGAAATTCCCTGTGATGCAGAAACATATGAAGTCAAATTTGATGACAATTATGTATCCCATGATGAGTGGTTAAATATGATGCATGAAAAGCATCTTATTGATGAGTTGTTGTTTGGTGAGAAGAGTTGCCTACCTCCATACACAAATCAAATGCAGGACAACATGTTTGCAGTAACAGAATTGGTGAAAGAGGTTGAAGACATGAATCAACCAACTATGTCAGCAAAGAAAAATGAAGGAAGCAAAGCTCTTTCCAAAGAGCACGATGACAAAAATCAATATGGTTTTGTTTATTAATCTAACATCGTTTTTGAGTATGCAGATATTCACAATGAGGAAGAAGCAACAAAACTGGAAGAAATTGCAAGCATTAAGGACAAGTATGGGTCCCAAGAACGTGAAGCAATGTTGAAGAATGTTAACCTGCAATCAAGAAAGGAGAAACTCCATCACTATTTTATGGCAAGAAAAGTGAAAATGAAGTTGCATCAACAAATGAACAAGAATGGACCTTTTAGTAAGAAGACAAAAATGAAATGTTTGTTGTAAGCCTAGCTGAGACTTAGACCAGCAGGCATGACAATTATAAGTATAGTGTCTTGTTTATTATATGTAGTTGGAATTAAGGGGTAGTGTTGGAAGAAATTAATTAATTCCAACTACCTGCCACGAATGTTCAACAACAATTTAATACTGATTCTAGAAACCGTCGAAAATAGGGAAGCTTCTCCAGGAAGCCACCGCCCAAAACTCCAGATCTTTCTCTTGATGTGTATAAATACAAGATTGAAACAGCGAACGAAACCAAGTTGTGTTCTGAGTTGTTTGTATATGTGTTTTCTGTTCTGTGTTTGCGTCCCTGCTCTCCTTTTCATGGTATCAGAGCTAAGGGTGTGTAAGAGATTTGATGGCGTGTTTGGTTTCAATATTCTTTTCGATAGAAAAACTAATACGGTTGATAGCCGACCTACATTTATGAGTCATCAGAACATATCTTGTCGGAGAAACTTTGGTAATTAAAAACGGCTGGCAGTCAAAGAACAAAAAGCACGATAATATAACTGCAAGCAAATTATGATTCATCAAACGATTCATCTTTCAATAACTGAAAGCTCTTCAGCTATCTTGGGATGAAATGGGAAAAACACCGCAGATGTGTATCTTCAGATTTAATTAATTCTCCCAAGTTGTGTCTATATTCCTATTTACCTAGTTCTTAATCACCTTACTGAATTTCAAGAACATGAACATATGTGCGGGTATTGAGATTAACCGGGTTTGATAAAGTTATTTATTTATGTTCAGTGGCTGGTGACGTAATACCCATCGCTTGAGGTTTTCTCAAAATATTGAAGAAAAGTATCACGAGATTTATTTTACAGTTTATTATGATGTGTAGCTTTGTCTTGAAATTTTATATACGTGGACCAAAATAAAATTAAAAAAAAAAACTATGCAAAACATTTAAATAATGTGGGATCTTAAAAAATTTGCAGGTAAAGAAATTGGATATCTCTGGGCTCATATTAGATCGGTATTTAAAATGGATCTATACTGGTTAATTACGCCATTAGGCGTTTCCCTCTGAAATGAACTCCCCCAAATGCCTTTTTGTCCTAATCTTAGCCCTCAGATCTATTGTTAGACGATTCGGTAGTAATCAACCGTCTAATTTAATAAAAAAATCTTATAAAACATTAAGAAAACCTTACAAACATTAACGTTAACCTATTAGTTAATAGTATTAGTTAAAAATTCGTTCTATTACCTACCAAACGATTTACACTAATCACCCTAATGAACTCGTCCTGCGCACGGATAGCCGCTTTTGATGCAGAGGAGAGGAGGGCGAGGGTGTTGAGGAGGGCACAGAGGAGAGGAGGGCGGGGGTGTTGAGGAGGGCACAGAGGAGAGGAGGGCGGGGGTGTTGAGGAGGGCACAGGCAGAGTCACTGCAGAGGAGGGCGCAAGCGGAGTTACTGCAGAGGAGGGCGGGGGACCTGTAGATGAGGGCGGAGTTGCTGCAGAGGTGCCTTCTTCTTGCCTGCCAAGGGACAAGTAGGCCATTTTTTCTACAAGAATGTTTTGTCGTCCATCTGAATATGGTGCCCTCTGCATCACAAATGGTTATAGTGGTAGTTATTAGGTTTTATATATATTCTGGGTCACTGTTCTCATTTCTTATCTCATATTTTGCTTTATGTTTCCTGCCTTTACTATATTTTGCTTTATGTTTGCTATTCGTGAGAACCTGCAACTCAGGTGTGACAAAGCCCTACACGTTACTTGTTGATACAAACTAGAAACAACAAATAAAACTAAACAGGTGTGTTTCTTTTCCAAACTAATGTAGAGTTGTTATTTTTGTTTATCAGGTTACATGCTCCAGTAGCAGTTTAGGCTCTTAATGGCAACAATTTGCATCTTGAAATTCTTAAAATAACCCACAATTCTCTGTTATCACCTCCTTATCGACTACCTGTAGCTTCTCTGCGTCATAATGAATATATCCTAGCAGGGATTTAGTTCATAACAATGTCATATGGTTTAAGGTCTTCATATCATTTGTTATACCTTTAAAACTCTTGATGACCTTCATGACCTTGCGGGCACAACCTGCACACTGCATGTCAACCTTCAAAACAACAGGTTTAGGCTTAGCTTCAGCCTTAGACTACTTCTCATCAACTTTCTTTTTAGCAGCAACACCATAACAAAGAAAACTAAATAGGTGTGTTTCTTTTCCAAACTAATGCAGAGTTGTTACATTTGTTTCTCAAGTTAAATGCCCTAGTTGGAGTTTAGGCTCTTAATGGCAACAATTTGCGTCTTGAAATTCTTAGAATAACCCACAATTCTTTGCTTTCACCTCCTTATCAACCACCTGTAGCTTCTGTGTGTCATAAGGAATATATCCTGACAGGGATTTAGTTCATAACAATGCGATATGGTTTAAGGTCTTCATATCATTTGTTATACCTTTAAAACTCTTGATGGCCTTCCTGACCCCACAGGCACAAACTACACAGTGCATGTCAACCTTCAAAACAATAGGTTCAGGCTCAGCTTTAGCCTCATACTGCTTCTCATCAACTTTCTTTTCATTAGTAGCACCATTTTCCTCTTTATTCTCCTGTAAATATTGACATCAAAGAAAAAGATGATACACATATAGAAAAATAAAAATATTCAACCAAAACCAGGCAGCCATGAAAGCAATATGAATCTAAATGCAAAAGGCAGATATTTTACCTCCCCCATTACCACTGTAGAAATCTCTCTTTGTAGATCCCTGAACTTGTAAGTCCAGAGACCAACAACCAACATATCCCAAACCCAAGGCTAAATGGTTATATATCCATTAAATATTCTAATATATTCATTATGCTTAATGCCAGAGTAATGAGCAAGAGATGTGTCTGTGTACGATGTTGCCATGGAATATAATAGGCATAGGAACAATGTGGGCTGGAAGACAACACAGAGCTTATTCATGAGCCCAAGCATTTGTTTTCACCTCCTTAGCAACCACCTGTAGCTTCTTTGCATCATAAGGAATGGTCCAGTAGCAGTTTAGGCTCTTAATGGCAACAATTTGCATCTTGAAATTATTAGAATAACAGACAATTATCTGTTATCACCTCCTTATCAACCACCTGTAGCTTCTATGCACCATAAGGAATATGTCTTGGCACGGATTGAGTTCATAACAATGTGATATAGTTTAAGGTCTTCATATCATTTTTTATACCTTTAAAACTCTTGATGACCTTCCTGACCCCACAGGCACAACCTGCACAGTGCATGTCAACCTTCAAAATAATAGGCTCAAGCTTAGGTTCAGCCTCAAACTGCTTCTCATAAAATTTCTTTTCAGTAGTATCACCATTTTCCTCTTTCTTCTCCTGTAAACATTGGCATCAAAGCAAAAGACGATAGAAATATAGAAAAATAAAAATATTAAACCAAAACTAGGCAGCCACGAAAGCAATATGAATCTAAATGCAGAAGGCAAACATTTTACCTCCCCCATTTCCGCTGTAGCAATCTCTCTTTGTAGATCACTAAACTTGTAAGTCCAGAGACCAACAACCAACGTATCCCAAACCCAAGGCTAAATGGTTATATATCCATTAAATATTCTAATATATTCATTCTTCTTAATGCGAGAGTAATGAGCCTAGCCTTTACATTTTGCATCAGTATTGGCAGGTTAGTATTTACATTCCTCCAGCAAAATGGAACCTTTCAATATAAACTTTTTACCATCAAAGCTTGAACAAATGAACATTAGTACCTCGACATTTTAACAGCTCATTCCCTGTGTTTTCTTTTGTTTGTACCTTTGAGCCATATGGCTTGATTATGCATCCAAACCAACAAATATCACACAATTTAATCCCTAGGTTATTCAAAATTATTAATTTCAGGGATCATAGGCAAATTCTCTAGACTTATAACCCTAAATTTCAAATGACTACTGTACTCTATTTATAGTGCCCACATCCCACACATGCATTGTAATATTAGTGGTTGTTGCTAGTTTCTTTCTCTTGAAACTTCTTCTGTGAGATTGTTTGTAGCCAAAAGCTTAGTTTCTTTCTCTTTAAACTTATTTTTTTAGATTGTTTGTAGCAAATTGATCAGAGGATAACAAAGTTCTATAACCAAATCCACATATACCTGAATTTCTGAGAGTATAGCAAAGGTTTATAACCAAATCTAGATATCATGAACTCAAATTTTATTCTAAAGATCAAAAGGTCTAGAATACCTAAAATCAGATTCTATAACATAGCAAAACTACGTAAATGAAAGACCAGAAAGACCAAAGTGCATGAGATGTGTGTTTGATTTAGGCAGATCTACCTAACACTTACTACCCATCTTTATGTTTTCTAATCTACGATGAGAGGGGACCATTCAAAAAATATTGCACATTCTGATTCTTGATGATGAGTGGAGTATTAATGTTTCAAAAGATATTACACAATTTCAATCCAAAAATAAAATAGTGCATGTCAACCATCAAAACAACAGGATCAGGCTTAGCTTCAGCCTCAGACTGCTTCTCATCAACTTTCTTTTCAACAGCAGCACCATTTTCCTCTCTCTGCGTCATAAGGAATATATCCTGGCAGGGATTCAGTTCATAACAATGTGATATGGTTTAAGGTCTTCATATCACACCAGAGTTTGAATTGAACATTGAGGGTTATGAGAAATACAACAAACTGTATCTTCACACATTGTTTGATTTCTACACTGGATTTGGTTTTGCAAGGATTGGTGCAACACTTTCCCATGTTATACTCTTCAATGGAAGTTGAGCTTGCTCATAACATTTTATTTGTTCTCCTAATACCATGCCATATTTCTAGGAATGTATCGTGGTCGGGATTCAATTCATAACAATGTGATATGGTTTAAGGTCTTCATATTTCTAGGAAAATACGTTAGAATGTTGTTTGAAAAGATTAACATCTAGAGGACAATACAGAGCTCCTTCAATTGCATAATTTTATGATAAGTAATTGTGTCCTTATATTCGAGCTCCATAAATTCAACTACTAATATTTCTCTTCCACATGAGGTCCAAAGGAAATCTACGTTCATTTGGTTCCAAAGTTGGAAGAGCTTCAAAATCATTGTCTAAAAGCTATATCTTCTATTTTAATCTTCGCCCTCTCCTTTGTTTTGTTGGGCAGTACCAATAGAGATATGATCTCAATTTTCCTTCCAGAATTCCTCTGCACTCTTTCACTTAATTTCAGAGGATCCACATTTATCTTCAAAGTCACCTTGTTGAGATGCATATTGAACTGAAGTTGTTCCACTCTTGCATGTTTATATATACATCACATATACCTTAATTGATTACAGGATAGCAAAGTTCTATAACCAAATGCACATATACCTGAATTGCTGAGAGTATAGCAAAGGCTTATAACCAAATCTAGATATCATGAACTCAAATTGTATTCTAAAGATTAGAAGGTCGAGAATACCTGAAATTAGATTCTATAACATAGAAGAACTACATAAATGAAAGACTAGAAAGACCAAAGTGCATGAAATGTATGTTTGATTTACGTAGATCTACCTAACACTTACTACCCATATTTATGTTTTCTAATCTATGATGAGAGGGGACTATTAAAAAAATATTGCACATTTTGATTCTTGATGATGAATGGAGTATTAAAGTTTCAAAAAATAATACACAATTTCAATCCAAAAATACAATAGTGCATGTCAACCTTCAAAACAACAGGTTCAGGCTTAGCTTCAACCTCAGACTGCTTCTCATCAACATTCTTTTCAGCAGCACCACCATTTTCCTCTTTCTTCTCCTGTAAACATTGGCATAAAAGAAAAGATGATACAAATATAGAAAAATTAAAATATTCAACCAAAACCAAGCAGCCATGAAAGCAATATGAATCTAAATGCTAAAGTCAAACATTTTACCTTCCCCATTGCCACTGCAGCAGTCTCTCTTTGCAGATCACTGAACTTGTAGGTCCAAATACCAACAACCAATGTATCTCAAACACAAGGCTAAATGGTTATATATCCATTAAATATTCTAATGGTTATTTATAGTGCTCACTTCCCACTCATGCATTCTAATATTAGTGGTTGTTGCCAGTTTCTTTCTCTTCAAACTCCTTCCGTGAGATTGTTTGTAGCCAAAAGTTTAGTTTCTTTCCCCTCAAACTTCTTCTCTTATATTGTTTGTAGCCAATTGATCAAAGGATAGCAAAGTTGTATAACCAAATCCACATATACTTGAATTGTTGAGAGTATAGCAAAGGTTTATAACCAAATCTAGATATCATGAACTCAAATTGTATTCTAAAGATCAAAAGGTCTAGAATACATGAAATCAGATTCTATAACATAGCATAACTACATAAATGAAAGACCAGAGAGACCTAAGTGCATGAAATGTGTGTTTGATTTAGGCAGATCTGCCTAACACTTACTACCCACCTTTATGTTTTCTAATCTATGATGAGAGTGGACTATTCAAAAAATATTGCACATGCTGATTCTTGATGATGAGTGGAGTATTAATGTTTCCAAAAATATTACACAATTTCGATCCAAAAATACAACAGTGCATGTTAACGTTCAAAACAATAGGTTTAGTCTTAGGTTCAGCCTCAGATCGCTTCTCATCAACTTTCTTTTTAGCAGCAGCACCATTTTCCTCTCTTTGCGTCATAAAGAATATATACTGGCAGAGATTCAGTTCGTAACAATGTGATAAGGTTTCAGGTCTTCATATCACACCAGAGTTTGAATTGAACATTGAAGATTATGATAAATACAACAAACTGTATCTTCTCAGATTGTTTGATTTCTCCACTGGATTTGGTTGTGCAAGGATTGGTGCAACACTTTCCCATGTTATACTCTTCAATGGAAGGTGAGCTTGCTCATAACCTTTTATTTTTTTTCCTAATACCATGCCATATTTCTAACAATATATCGTGGTAGGGATTTCGTTCATAACAATGTGATATGGTTTAAGGTCTTCATATTTCTATGCAAATAGATGAAAATGTTGTTTGAAAATATTAACATCTGGAGGACAATACAAAGCTCCTTCAACTGAATAATTTTATGATAAGTAATTGTGTTCTTACATTCGAGCTCCATATCTTCAACTACTAACATTTCTCTTCCACATGAGGTCCAAAGGAAATCTGTGTTCATTTGGTTTTGAAGTTGGAAGAGCTTCAAAATCATTGTCTAAAAGCTATATCTTCTATTTTAATCTTCACCTTCTCCTCTGTTTTGTTGGGAAGTACCAATGGAGATATGAGCTCATTTTTCCTTCCAGACTTCCTCTACACTCTTTCACATAATTTCAGAGAATCCACATTTCCCTTCACATTCACCTTGTTGGGCTGCATATCAACCTCAAGTTGTTCCACTCCTGCATGTTTATATATACATCACATATACCTTAATTGATCAGAGGATATCAAAGTTCTATAACCAAATCAACATATACCTGAATTGCTAAGAGTATAGCAAAGGTTTATAACCAAATCTAGATATCATGAACTCAAATTGTATTCTAAAGATTAGAAGGTCTAGCATACCTGAAATTGGATTCTATAACATAGCAGAACTACATAAATGAAAGACCAGAAAGACCAAAGTGCATGAAATGTGTGTTTGACTTAGGTAGATCTACCTAACACTTACTACCCATCTTTAGGTTTTAAAATCTATGATGAGAGGGGACTGTTCAAAAAATATTCCACATTCTGATTCTTGATGATGAGTGGAGTATTAATGTTTCATAAAATATTACACAATTTCAATCCAGAAATACAACAGTGCATGTCAACCTTTAAAACAACAGGTTCAGGCATAGCTTCATCCTTAGATTGCTTCTCATCAACTTTCTTTTCAGTAGCAGCATCATTTTCCTCTTTCTTCTTCTGTAAACATTGGCATCAAAGCAAAAGATGATACGAATATAGAAAGACAAAAATATTCAACCAAAACCAAGCAGCCATGAGGCAATACGAATCTAAATGCAGAGGGTAGACATTTTACCTCCCCCATTGCCTCTACAACAGTCTCTCTTTGTAGAGCACTGATCTTGTAGGTCCAGAGACCAATAACCAACGTATCCCAAACCTAAGGCTAAATGGTTATATATCCATTAAATATTCTAATGGTTATTTATAGTGCCAGCTTCCCACTCATGCGTTGTAGTATTAGTGGTTGTTTCCAGTTTCTTTCTCTTCAAGCTTCTTCTTTGAGATTGTTTGTAGCCAAAAGTTTAGTTTCTTTCACTTCAAACTTCTTCTATTAGATTGTTTGTATCCAATTGATGAAAGGATAGAAAAGTTCTATAACCAAATCCACATATAACTAAAATGCTGAGAGTATAGCAAACATTTATAACCAAATCTAGATATCATGAACTCAAATTGTATTCTAAAGATCAGAAGGTCTAGAATACCTGAAATCAGATTCTCTAACATAGAAGAACTACATAAATGAAAGACCAGAAAGACCAAAGCTCAATAAATGTGTGTTTGATTTAGGAAGATATACCTAACACTTACTATCAATCTTTATGTTTTCTAATCTTTGATGAGAGGGGACTATTCAAAAAATATTGCACATTATGATTCTTGATGATGAGTGGAGTATTAATGTTTCAAAAAATATTACACAATTTCAATCCAAAAATACAACAATGCATGTCAACCTTCAAAACAGTAGGTTCAGGCTTAACTTCAGCCTAAGACTGCTTCTCATCAACTTTCTTTTTAGCAGCAACACCATTTTCCCCTCTCTGTGTCATAAGGAATATATCTTGACAGGGGTTCAGTTCATAACAATGTGGTGCGGTTTAAGGTCTTCATATCACACGAGAGCTTGAATTGAACATTGAGGCTTATGATAAATACAACAAACTATATATTTGCACATTGTTTGCTTTCTCCACTGGATTTGGTTTTGCAAGGATTGGTGCAACACTTTCCCATGTTATACTCTTCAATGGAAGGTAAGCTTGCTCGTAACCTTTTACTTCTTTTCCTAATACCATGCCATATTTCTAGGAATATATCGTGGCAGGGATTCAGTTCATAACAATGTGATATGTTTTAAGGTCTTCATATTCCAAGGAAAATACATTAGAATGTTTTTTGAAAAGATTAACATCTGGGGGACAATATAGAGCTCCTTCAACTGCATAATTTTATGATAAGTAATTGTGTCCTTACATTCGAGCTCCATATCTTCAACTACTAATACTGCTCTTCCACATGAGGTCCAAAGGAAATTTTCATTCATTTAGTTCCAAAATTGGAAGAGCTTCAAAATCATTGTCTGAAAGCTATATCTTCTGTTTTAATCTTCTCCTTCTCCTCTGTTTTGTTGGGTAGTACCAATGGAGATATGAGCTCAGGTTTCCTTCCACACTTCCTCTGCACTCTTTCACATAATTTCACAGGATCCACATTTGTGTTCACAGTCACCTTGTTGAGCTACATATCGACCTCAAATTGTTCCACTCCTACATGTTTATATTCCCATCTTATACTCTTCAATGAAAGGTGAGCTTGCTCGTAACATTTTATTTGTTTTCCTAATACCATGCCATATTTGATGAACATTATTAGCAGAAATTGCATCACTTTGATCTTGGTTTGTCAACTCAGAGGATTAATCAATGGTGTGTGTGTGTCTATATATATCAAAACATAGTACATGCATGATATACTATATAGTCATTTTTTCATCTCCATGTATTATGATTTTTGTTACATAATTTCTTTTGCATTCACTCTAGAGTTGCTTGGATTCATTCAATGACATTCCCACCAAAAGAAACTTACCAAATATTTTTAGATGTAGTGAAATCCTTAAGCAAATCAGATCTTATATAAATACCGATAAACATGATGTCAATGAATGCCTGATGAGATATTACAATGGTGGGGCATGTTACTAGCATGTGGGCTTGCTGAAGATGACAACACATATTCCAACATTTCCTCAGAATATGAGCAACTAGAGCGAATTGTGTTACTATGCAATGGCGAAAAAGTTATGTTAACTTCCAACCTTTAGGTTTCAGATGGACTTGTTAATGGTTCCCTTGGAGAAATTTTAACCATCTTTTACAAATAATAAATTGCACCACCACAAATTCCAGCATTTGTTGTCGTAGCTTTTCCCGAATACATCGAGACTCCTTGGGATGAAGGAAACCCACTCACTTGCCTATTCTAGCAATAAAATCAGGCTTAGATTCAGCCTCAGACTGCTTCTCATCAACTTTTTTTCAGCATCAGCACCATTTTCATCTCTCTGCGTCATAAGGAATATATCCTCGCAGGGACTCAGTTCATAACAATGTGATATCGTTTAAAGCCTTCATATCACACCAGAGTTTGAATTGAAAATTGAGGCTTATGATAAATAAAATAAATTGTATCTTCGCACATTGTCTGATTTCTCCACTAGATTTGGTTTGCAAGGATTGGTGCAACACTTTCCCACGTTATACTCTTCAATGGAAGGTGAGCTTGCTCATAACCTTTTATTTGTTTTCCTAATACCATGCCATATTTCTAGGAATATATCCTAGCAGGGATTCTATTCATAACAATGTGATATGGTTTAAGGTCTTCATATTTCTAGGCAAATACATTAGAATGTTGTTTGAAAAGATTAACATCTGGAGGACAATACAGATCTCCTTCAACTGCATAATTTTATGATAAGTAATTATGTCCTTACATTCGAGCTCCATATCTTCAACTACTAATATTGCCCTTGCACATGAGGTCCAAAGGAAATCTGCGTTCATTTGGTTCCAAAGTTGGAAGAGCTTCAAAATCATTGTCTAAAAGTTATATCTTATATTTTAATCTTCACCTTCTCCTCTATTTTGTTGGGCAGTAACAATGGAGATATGAGCTTAGTTTTCCTTCTAAACTTCCTATGCACTCTTTCATGTAATTTCAAAGGATCCACATTTCCCTTCACAGTCACCTTGTTGAGCTGCATATTGACCTCAAGTTGTTCCACTCCTACATGTTTATATATACATCACATATACCTTAATTGATTAGAGGATAGAAAATTTCTATAACCAAATGCACATATACCTGAATTGCTGAGAGTATAGCAAAGGTTTATAACCAAATCTAGATATCATGAACTCAAATTGCATTCTAAAGATCAGAAGGTCTAGAATACCTGAAATCAGATTCTATAACATAACATAACTACATAAATGAAAGACCAGAAAGACCAAAGTGCATGAAATGTGTGCTTGGTTTAGGTAGATCTACCTAAAACTTACTACCCATCTTTATGTTTTCTAATCTATGATGAGAGGGGACTATTCAAAAAATATTGTGCATTCTAATTGTTGATGATGAATGGAGTATTAATGTTTCAAAAAATATTACACAATTTCAATCCAAAAATACATCAGTGCATGTCAACCTTCAAAATAACAGGTTTAGGCTTAGCTTCAGCCTCAGACTGCTTCTCATTAACTTTCTTTTCAGCAGCAGCACCATTCTCCCCTTTCTTAATCATTAATCAAATTTAATAATTATTAATCATTATGCAAATATTGAAATTTCTTTATATTATCTATACATTTGATTGTATCTTTCTTTTGCAACACGACATATGGACTCAGAATTAGCACAAGTATATAACTATTGGGACGAAATTGAGGCATCAATACTTACACTGCAACATATACAAAATAGATTTCTTATGGTACCAAATCCAGCAGTACCATTATATCGCCTCCGTCCAAGTATACAATTATTACTACAAATAAAATCTTCCCTGAAATGCATAAACCACATTCATCGACGTGAGAAAATTCAAAAAATACGAGCAGAATGGCAATCAAGAAATATGCGTCTCCAATTACGCATAAATCTCCTATGGTGTTTAGTATGCCATCATTCACCATACATATTCGACTAACAATATATAAATCCCCATGGAGAATGTAACTTCATTTCCATTCATTCCAATTTCATTTTAACACAACTCACACGCAAAGTATTACTAATAAATTTCCACACTTATTTTACATATTACAAATTGTAACAAAATATACATTTTGCAGGTTCATCACTTCTTCTTCAGGTCTTCGATGCCTCCAACAATTTTCGATGCAACTTCAAATATGGAACGACAACAACAATGTTCTTCAAAATATTATGTTTCTTCTCTAACCTTTTCTGTTACAATTTACTAGTTGTATTTTCCAATCGAAACTTGAAAAAGGATGTTTCAAGATCAAATACCATTTTGATAGTTTATGTCTTCACAACCAATTCATTATCAATGGGTTTCAACATATTTTTTTAACAAAATTAATTTATTTTAATGAATATAATACACGTTTTTAATATATCTTGATATTAATTAAATATTCTGTTTGGATAATGATTTCTTAAATAACTCTATCCAAATCGATATGGATACCTAGTAGTTGTTCGTGTGAATTCATTTGTTTAACTTCACCTTCAACTAGGCAATCTTTATCTAGATACGAAGGTATCTAAACAAGTTCAATGGATATTTATGACTACTTTTATTCCATTTCATAGCGACCTTAACCCCCGAATATGGTTTTCGACATGGCTTCCTCAATTCAAAATCATTATCATCGACCTTTGCTTTCAAAAAGGCCCATTCACATTTCAATATTCATCCACACACTATGCCTTACGGTATTTCCTTTGCAACATTAGGTGCAAATGCTAGTTCAAGTGCAGCAGAAAGAAGTTTTGTCAAAATAAAGAAATCACAACCATACTCAAGGGCCTCCCAAAAATAGACAACATTGAACACACTTCTAAGATTTGACAGAGTTACATTCCAATAATTAAAAAATACACTTTCTAATTTCTTATTATAAAAAATATTTTGTTTTTTTATTGTCAAAAATAAGTAAATAATGGAGAAATAATAATAATAATAATAATAATAATAATTATTATTATTATTATTAGTATTATTATTATTATTATTTAATAAATATAAATTATAGTTACCATGCAATTTAATGTTATGAAACCAGCTCACAAAAATATAGAAATGATAGATCAACGCCTTAGAATTCAGCCTCTTCAAGGGGGCAACCTCCTTTACATTATAAAAGTGAATGATTCTTTGATGATCCAAATGACAAAACCTCCTTTCTATATATAGGATTCTAAGGAGTCACAATATAACCCAACCGACCTAACAATCATAATATAAAGGCACAAAAATAACAATAGAGGGGTTCTATGGGACACAATAATAACAATATGGGGACAATAGGGGCACAACAATATTAATAAGGGATACAAATATAATATTAATGGGGTAATCACTAGTATTATAGGGACCTAACATACCCCTCTCCTTCAAAAAAGTGTTGTCCTCAACGCTTGAGTAGTTCTGGATGCTTCTATATAAAATTCTCATCCTCCCATGTGGAATATTCAAGATATAAGTTCTTTCACTTCATGAGATACTCCAAAATTGATCAATTTCATAGCTATTGAGTTCCTGATTCTGTGACTACTTCCGGTTCCAATATAATTTTTCCTTCCTTGTCAAGTTCTGGCAATATTGTTTGAAGTGGGAACTTGTTTCCTATAACCTTCCTTAAGCATGAAACATGGAAAAATGGGTGCAGTCGACAAGATGCGAGAAGCTCCAATTTGTATGGCATAGTACCAATCTTTTGCAACACCTTGTACGGACCAAAATACTTTGGTGATAATTTACTATCCTTCCTAGCTTGCTTGAGGGAGATTTGTTTATATGGTTGTAGTCGTAGGAATACCCAATCACCTACATCAAAACTTGTTTCACTGCGATGTTGATCTTCTTGTTGTTTCATTCTATTCTGTGCCAACGCAAGGTTATCCTTTAAGAGTTGGAGGACTTGTTGTTGATGCTCGATGTGATGTTCCACTGCTTGAACCTTAGAATTTTCTCTTAAATATGATGTGATGGATGGTGGCTGATATCCATAAAGTTCCATAAATGGGGTCATTTTTTTTGCTGTATGGAAGGAAGTGTTATACCACCATTCAGCCAGAGGCAACCATTTGACCCATAGTGTCTATTTATCATATACAAAGCAATGAAGATATCCTTCCAAACATTTTTTTACTATCCCAATTTTCCCATTAGATTGAGGATGAGAAGATGAGGTATGAGCTAACTCAATACCGAGACAAGAAAATAATTATGTCGAAAAATTTCTATTGAAAATGGGATCTCTGTCACTTACAATAATCTTTGTGTTTCCATGTAGCTTTTGAATTGTTTCCATAAATGAAGTAGAAACTGTATTGGCTTTAAATGGATGTGATAATGCACAAATGTGTGCATACTTGGTAAGTCTGTCAACTACCGCCATGATGACACTCTTTCCCTCAGACTTGGGTAAACCTGTGATTAATCCATCGAAACCTCCTCCCAATGTTGGCTTGGAATGGATAAAGGTTGTAATAGACCCGAGGTCTTAATTGTTTCAACTTTGTTTTGTTGGCTAACCAAACATTCTGCCACAAACTTTTGAATATCCGATTTAAGGCCATCCCAAAAAAATTCCTTCTTAATCCTGTGGTAAGTTTTTAAAAATCCTGAGTGCCCTCCTAAGGGAGAAGTGTGCAATTCCATAAGAATCTTTTGTTTGAGTTGGGAATTCTTACAGAGGTATAAGCTATCTTTGCACCATAATGAATCATTTCGCCAACTAAATGTATCAGATGTACTGGAATCTTGTTGTAACTTTCAAATAAGTGCCCACACTTCTTTATCATTCTTTCATTTCCCCTTTACTTCGTTTATCCAATCTGGTTGGATAATAGAAATGGTGCACAACAATGCTTCCACATCCTCATCCTTGCTTCCCTTTTTTGTAGATGATTTGAAAGTCATAACTCAACATCTTTGTGACCCACTTTTGTTGCTCTTCAGAGGATAATCTTTGTTCTAAAAAGTATTTAAGGCTATCATGATCCGTTTTTACCTTGAAGTATCTTCCCATTAGGTAGGGTCGTCATTTCTTAAGTGCATGTAGTATTTCCAACATTTTCTTCTCATAAATAGCTTTGTGTAAAAAATTTCCCCTGATTGGACAACTTTCAAAAGAAATGGGTCTTTCATCTTGCATTAAAATAGCACCAATTCCATTTCCTAAAGCATCACATTCCACAATAAAGGTTTTTGTGAAGTCCGGTGTAGCTAAGACAGGTGCTTGGCACATTGCCTCTTTAAGATGTTCGAAGGCCTTTGTTTCTTCTGGAGTCCATGAAAATGCATTTTTCTTCAATAATGTTGTTAGAGGTAATGCTCTTCTCCCATAATTCTTAACAAACTTGCGATAATACCCTGTCAAACCATGAAATCCTCACATATGCTTTATGGATGTGGGGATTTTCCATTCCTTAATGTCTTTAATTTTGCTAGTGTCTACCTTAACTCCTTCATGAGATACAATATGACCGAGATATTCCACCTCTTTTACTCCAAAAAAACATTTGTATCTTTTTGCATATAATTATTTCTCCTCCAATAGTTGTAGCACCATGTCAACATGTTCAACATGATCCTTCCAAGACTTGCTATAGATTAGTATATCATAAAAAAATACTAACACAAATTTTCTAAGGAAGGGTTTGAAAATGGAATTCATCAAACCTTGAAATGTACAAGGTGCATTGGTAAGGCCAAAAGGCATGACCAAAAATTCATAATGACCCTCATGAGTTCTAAATGTTGTTTTTGGAATGTCTTCAGTGTTCATTCTAATTTCATGATATCCTGAACGAAGATCCAACTTGTTGAAGTAAATTGATCGATGAAATTCATCCAGTAATTCATCAATGACGAGAATGGGAAACTTATCTTTAATAGTGAGCTTGATGAGCTCCCTATAATCTGGACACATGCACCATGATCCATCCTTCTTCTGCACCAATATTACTCGAGTAGAGAAAGAACTTTGACTAGGTTGAATTATACCAGCCTCTAGCATTTCTGCAACCATACATTCAATTTCACTCCTTTTGGCATAGGGATATCTGTACGGCCTGATGTTTGGAGGAACACTTCTTGGAATCAGATGAATAGCATGATCATGATCACGAATAGGTGGGATACCATTGGGAGTATCAAGAATACGGTGGCCATGACCTCCAAACACGGCCCCTATCGGCCTCATGTTTGGAGGAACACTTCTTGGAATCAGATGAATAGCATGATCATGATCACGAATAGGTGGGATACCATTGGGAGTATCAAATACCCACCAATATCTTACAAGATTTTATTATTTAGTGAAAGACTCGCCAATATCTTACAAGATTTTATAATTGAGTAAAATATTCTAATAAAAATAAAAACGACACATGGTATTGACCCATGGTATTCACCAAAATGGTACATGGTATTGACCCATGGTATTCACCTGGAATGTAGCCTATTTAAATGGGGGAATTAAACCAACATGTAGCCTATGCTAAGATTCACTAGGACTTTATAAAGTTTTATTATTTAGTGAAAGACTCGCCAAGAACTTACAAGATTTTATAATTGAGTAAAATATTCGCCATGCCTGGTGAGAGATTCGCCAAAAAATTATATATACATATTATATTATTGATAAAATCGCCTTCCATTTTTCCTATATACCATGGAGATTCGCCCATTTATTATATTTATAAATTTAGGGGGGGTTCTTAAAATTTTCCCTGCAAATACCTTGGAATGATTGTCCAAGACTTTTTGGAGATCTGTAGAAATAGATGATTTTGATGTGGAATCATCTAGCGAACATAACTGTGCAATTACACCTCTTTGTTCCTTTTATAGAAGCTTTGTCATACTGTTAGAGCTGATTATCTTTCCTGGTTTCCCTACAATACCCCTTAATTCAACTTCGTTTCCTTCCGTAGAAAATTTCATGAAAAGGTCTTGAAAATTAAAAGCTATTGTACCCAAGGATTGTAGCCATTGGACTCCTAGTACAACATCAGCACCTCCCATTGGAATGGAAAGCATTGGGCTAGTCAATACATATTCTCCCATGGTTAGCTTGATATTATGGCATTTTCCATAGAAGTTTATCATTCCTCCATTTACGACCATCACTTGACACTCTGGTGCTGGATATAGGAAGAAATTCAATTCTTTTGGTATCTTAGAATGAATAAAATTGTCCGTACTTCATGAATCAATCAACACTATTACCTTTTTCTTCTTGATTTGACCCTCTATCTTGATGGTTTTAGGAGTGCTAATTCCAGCCACTGCATTAAAAGATATGGTTGGATTCATTTATTCTTTATCTAGGCTTTGTTCCTGGAGTATATCCTCTTCTTTTGACCTTTCTTTCTCCTTTTCTTCTTCCTCTTCACAATCTATGTAGAATAATTTCTTCTCAGCACACTTATGACCTTTAGTGTATTTGCTATCACAACTGTAACAAATCCCTTTTGCTCTTTTTTCTTCCAATTGTTGTGGTGTCAACCTTATAGGATGTGGAAGACTAGGGGCAACAACACTTCCATCTTTATAGTTGTGAGTAGTATGCTTCCTGGTTGCCAGAATTTTGCTTTCCATTTTTCTTGCTAACCTGAATGCCTTTTCTAATGAATCAGGCTCCCAAAGGAAAAAATCATGTTGGATATTATCCTTTAAATTCCCTATGAACACATCAATCCTCTGCTCCTCCGGAATATTTTTTACCCTTATGTTCAATTTTTGGAACACCTCAATGTGCTCCATTATTGAACCATTTTGTTTGAGACTTATCAATTGGCTAAAAAAGGTGTTCCTTTTTGTATCCTCATAATGTGCTGTCAATTATTCCGTAAAAATTACCAAAGTGATAATTTGTTTATGAGATAAAAGCCATTGATACCATACAAATTGATTTGGTTCCAAATATAAAGTTGCAATATGTACCTTTTGTATGTTTTGCACATTATTGAGATTGAAAAATTGCTCCATTTCTAATATCCATGTTGCAGGATTCTGGCCATCAAACTTCCTCATATTGATTTTTGGAATATGGTGGGTCTTCGATCCAACATTAGAGTCTATGAAATCATGATTAACAGTTCTTTTGTTTGCATCATGAGTTTCCTTTACTACCTTTTCACCATTAGTAAGTATTTCTTGTAGAAAATTTGTCAAATCTGTCTTCAAATCTGTCTTCAAATCGATCTTCAAATCGTCCATCTTAGCTTCCAAGTCATTCATCTTAGCTTCTACATCTTTCTTTAAACCACCCATCTTAGATTCTGTTACTTTTGGTGCGAGTGACATTTGTTGCACTTGGTCTCGTAATTTTGATATATCATGTTGCAGTTCTTCCTCTTCTTCTTAAGTCATGCTAGAGATTTCAGGTTTCTTACTAGGTGTTTGCATTTTCTTTCCGTAAGGTAGAAATTACAGATAATAATGCTCTACTATGCCCTTTAAATTCCTTCAAAATAATTTTTCAAACCAAGCTTAAGAAAAAATTAAAAAAAAATCGACACACATTTTTTCACTTTGTAGGACCTCGATATTGCCTCTGATGTATCTTGGTAATTTTGGATCATCCAGTTCTGAAATTGTAACTTGCAGTGGTCCTTTGTGTCCTCTTTCCAATGCCACTAGTTTGATCCAAATTAGACTCTCCAAGGAAGAGTTATGCCAAATCTCCCACAGGGACGTGATTATAGACTACTTTAATAGAGCGAACTTGTACGACGTGCCACGAGACCTTGTTTCGATATTTGGCTCTAAAATTATATGAAAGAAACAACGATTTGTCCTCTTTCTGTGCCTTCTTATGAAATTTCAATCCAATGCTCAGAGAGAAAGTTATGACGATTTTCCCCAAGTCACCTGTTTGGGATGTAATTCAGGAGTCCGTAAAAATACCAACTTCCTCAGATCATATCTCCACAAATATAGTGCGAAAATTTCTGAAATTTTGACGTGAGGTTTAGTGTGATTTCTTCTCAAATGGGTTTTTTTTCACTTCTGAAACATCGCAGAAAAAAAATTTATAACGAAAATGCCACAATGACCTATTTGGAGCATCGAAATCCTAGAATCCAAAGCTCTGATACCGAATGTTGTGAAACTAGCTCAAAAAAAGTTAGAAAAGATAGATGAACACTTTAGAATTCAGCCTCTTCAAGGGGGTAACCCCCTTTACATTACAAAAATGAATGATTCTTTGATTATCCAAATGAAAAAACCTCCTTTCTATATATAGGAGTCTAAGGAGTCACAATATAACCCAGTCGACCTAACAATAATAATATAAAGGCACAAAAATAACAATAAAGGGGTTCTATGGGGCACAGTAATAAAAATATGGGGACAATAGGGGCACAACGATATTAATAAGGGATACAACTATAATATTGATGGGGTAATCACTAGTGTTATAGGGACCTAACATTTAATCTAGAAAAAAAATGGAAAAAAGTTAGTATTATTATTATAGGTCTTAAATTTAGTTATGTTTTCATTCTAAGATAGTGTTTCCTTACATTTAATTCATAAGCTCTAATTTCACTTAACATTGTTTTTGTTAGCTGTATTCCATAAAAATAAACATCTTTAATAACCAGTTATTCAAAGGTCACAATACTAATATTTCATATGGCTAAAACCTTCTAGGAGGAAATAGACCATGGATCGAACCAAGGTGGCCAGTTAGAGGAAATTTTATTAATGCAAAATAAATTATTTTACATAAAAAAAATCAAAATCTATCATGAGCGATGATGCTTCATGCTTTTTAAATAGAGATCATGGACCAATTGTGTGTCCCCTTATCAATAACCTTTAGTATCAAGAATAATATGAGCCATCTCTATCTCTATAACATATAGTGGTCCTATGATTAAAATGAAACTAATTCATACTAAACAAACACACTTTTACCTAATAGACATACTAAACAAAATTGAAATTAATTAACTCTAAGTGACTAAATATCCTAACAATAACCAAAACCATGTGCCAAAAAAAACCACTGACCTAAACCATTTTCACTCTTTCACCTAGTCAACATTACCCTAACATTGACTACTTTAAACTTGACTAGGGAAATCCAAATGCTTTATTCCCCTGTTATCTATGTCTACCCAAAGACATTATGTGCAGGGTACACATGTCAACTAGGTCTTACACTCTTATGTCCATATATATACATGTAATTAACACATTTCATCTCAAGTGTTCTTCATCTCTATATTCTAACTCTCTTTGACCTCTGTTTCAATTCATACTGCTTAAGTTTCAGTATCCACACATAGTCTCTCTTCTACATGAAAATCACAATGGATCCATGCATGTTTATCATTTTTCGCACTCGATGCTCTACTCTATTGGCTTATGCCTTCACACTTTTATTTTAGATTCAACCCTAACTCTAGAATTTCCAAGTACCATCTCCTTCTCGAAACCATCCCTTGGCTTTGATACCATTATTAGAAACAAAACAATAGGAGAGAAATAATGTTAAAAATCAAATACATAGCAACAAAACACATTAGGCTCAACTCTATTGGCTTAACACTTTTATTTTAGATTCAACCCGAACTCTAGAATTTCCAAGTACCATGTATTTCTCCAAAACATCCCTTGGGTTTGATACCATTATTAGAAACAAAACAATAGGAGAGAAATAATGTTAAAAATCAAATACATAGCAACAACACACATCAGGATTTACCCTAGGAAATAGCATAATTGGAAAAGAGCCAACCAACAGTAGAACTCTTAGACCTAGACTTACAAGTAATCAAGTAAGTCACCATTATGAATTGGTCAAGTGAACCAACTTAGGCATTTTCTTTTAGGACTAGGCTCACACAGTGTGATACTTATCACCTAATGACAGGCCTAGTAATGTACACCCCTTGGGCAGTTTAATACCACCAAATTGATTTCCGTCCTCATCATTTCCCATGGAAATTTAATAGCACCAAATTTTCTTCCATCCTCATCATTGTCCATGAGGTTTTCTCAACTTAGGCGTATTGCAATAATGAATATCTAAACCTTTTAAATGCTTCATCACATCTAATTGATGAGCTCTAATACCTTCTAACAGCAAAACAATGTCCATAGAATCATCAAATTGGACTTCACAACTTTCACTCTTTCACATACTCAAATTTACCCTAACATGTATCTAGATAGAAAATACAAAGCACAAATTTTTGTGTCATTTCCTTCAATTGAAAATTGTACATTTATATAAATTTACATTTATTTCATTTAGATATCTAAATTTAATTATTAAGTATTGAAAGGGAACAAATTAAAATAACTTAAATTTTTATTAATCTTATTTTTTTGGAAAATGAAATACATATTTATTTTAAATTATTAAAATAGAAATTAAAAAATATTAATATAATAATAAAGAAATTATTATATTTATTGATAATGATGATGATGGTTAACGTCCTCTGAGACCAAACGTTTGTCTATCGGACATAAAGAAAGCAATTATTTAATTTGATTTATGATTTTATTCCTATTCTCAAAAATCTTGGAGAGAAGCCTTCAGAGCCCACTATAATTTTGACATCTTAAAAGGCTAGGAAGCTCAGTATTGCAACAAATATTATGAAACTGAGATCTAATGAAGGTCAGTATTGCAGCAAATATTATGAAACTAAGATCTAATGTAGTTGTATGTAGGGCACTCTAAGAGGAAGTGATTTTCATCCTCGATGTTCATATTCTCGTAGAAATGGAAATTCCTTTCCATCAGTGGTGCTTTAGGAACTCCCCAACTACCTGTTTCACTATGGAGCTTATGAAAGTTCATTATAATCTTGCCTATATTATTTTTCTTCTTTGAGATGGTTAAAACAGAGAGATACTTTTGATCTTCTAGGGTGGGGTTGATGACCTCCTTATAATATCTTAATTTTCTTTTAGGTCCTAAATCTTTCTCACACCACATTTTTTCTTTCAACTTAGAAGTAACAATATTTGTGATGTTATTAGTGTTTTGCAATGCAACATTCTCATCAATCTCCCAATGGTTTAACTAGACCCTGGTGTCTTTATAATAACGTGGTTTGAACCTTAGGTGGTTTTGGCTGGAATTTAATGCTAACGTAGAAAGTCTATGTCTCCTATGTTATTGAGTTTGTGCTTGTACGACAAAAGCCTAGTCATAACTAAGCTCCATCTAAATCAAACATGGTAAAATAATTTTAGTAAATATATTTTCTATTTCCATCGAACATGATAAATCATTTGTTTATAAAATATAAAGTTAACACTAAATTTATAAAAAGAAAGAAGATATATTGAAAATCTAAAATATAATCTCGTTCATCTTGTCTACGATTTTTATAAATAAAAATTTTAAATTTACGGTGACTTTTCAGTTCATTTTTCTTAAAACCAAATTAAGTATTATAACTCTATTGCCTTGGTTTGTTACATTTGTTGTTGAATACATACAACAACAAATGTAGTACATACATATGTAGACAAATGAACTTATTTATGGCATGTAATTCTACTTGTGGTGATTCAGAAGTCCTCATTGGAAGGCAAGTCAAATAGCTAATGATTTAGCAAGAATACCTATAGAATATTCTAGAATACCACGTGTGAGCTAGCAACTAACTGCATTCCATAGATTTTCTACTTCATTTTGACTGGTTTTGATGTTGCGGAGATCATGGCAATACCCCGTTTTTTCTTGATAAGCTGCAGTGAATTCATCCACTTCCCACCCTAACAAAGATGTCTGATTTGCGCTAGGTAAATCATTCGTTACATCAACTCTGTATTCATCTACTTCCCATTAAATTTACCGTTCTCTGCTACCTTCTATCAAACCTACACATTCATCATGAGATTTGAGGCTCGGAGCTCGAATCCATATGACGAATAGTGTGTGCACGTTCGCCCACATTTCTTCTTTCTTTTGAATGTGTGCGGTCCTTTAGTTTGCTTTTTGTCGTCATTAATTTCATTATAGAACATTATAAAGGATTTTGTCATTGTTTTTCTCATTTCAACGTTGATTTTGGTCGTCATTGATCTGTGTTTTGGGCTAGGTAAGCCATGTCTTTGTTGGAGGTACTACACACCTACATGCATACACTTAGTTAGAGCATGGGACCAGGGATCAAAATTGAACACGTCAGAGCCCTTCAAAGGGTCTCTGGCAAGTCAGAGAAGTAAGAAGAAAATTTTACCAGTCAAAAAAAATTTAAAAATTGATTTTTGTCATTTAAAAAAAAAATTGGAATAATATCTTAAAATTTTTTAAGAAGTGCTGTCAAATTGTCAATTTTTTTTTAAATTTCATTTTTCCTGAAATTAGAATTTTAGGAATGAAAAAATTAGAATTTTAGGAATTTTGAATTTGTAAATTTCTTTTCATGTTAAAACTTAAGTCCCATTTTAGAAACTCCCATTTGAAAAACAACAGTTTCCTTTTGAGTTGTTTTTTCTAATTGTGCATATAATGCAAGTTCTTATTACGTCGTAAGGTGTTTCCCTCTGAAATCAACTCCCCTCTCTGCTTACCTGTCATCGTGTAAGCCACACGATTATATGTTAGACGATTGCAACAATTTCAGCCTTTGATCGTTGATTCAAAAGGGTTGCCCAAACGGTTTGGGCGTTTCATTTGGCAGATCAAATAGTTTCATCAGGGTAGCTGAACCGGGCTCTCTAGTGCTACATGCGTCCCACTAACCCTGTTGGCGGGATTTTCTTGTACTGTCTGTGGGTGGAGTTGATTGATCCCAAGGTTTTACTGAGCAGGCAGCACATTCTCACAAATCCCACATTCTCACAAATCCCGGTGTTCTCAAATCCATCGTTGAGAAAGCGGACATGAGAGAAAGCGATACCGTCCTGGAAATCAGCCCGGGTACTGGAAATCTAACCCTAGAGTTGCTGCAGGCCGCCCATAGAGTCATCGCAGTCGAGATCGATCCCGGGATGATCGAAATAGTTCACAAACGCATAAAGGGGACCGAAATGGCTCAGAGATTGGAGGTGAGTTCCAATTTCCTTTGCATCTTGTTTTTACATTCATTCACCTTATTTACCTCATTAACAATATGTCAATTCCACATGGATTGTGACTCTTCATGCCCACCCCAAGTTTCAAATCCTAAGAGACATGTTTTCCCTTCATGAGTTGTTGCTTCTATGCACCTGTGTAAGCAACGGCTCAGGCTCCGGCTCCATGTGGATGGGGCAAGGTGTAGGTCTTCTGCCACAGTCACTGAGACATATGTTTTTGAATATCTGTTGTCAGCCTGCTATAGTTCGTTGTGATATTCACATAATGGAAATGGGCATGCTTTCTGCATGGCCTGACTTCAGTTCATCGTGATAATCCCATAATGGAGAAGGGTGCGCTTGCTGCATTTGTAAACTGGAAACATCAACCAAAAAAAAATCCTACATTGACAACAATACTGAAGAAGGTTTATTTGTGAAATACCACATACATTAAAACTTTTTCAAATCTTTGCCAATCTGAAAACTGGGTTTAGGGTGAATTTCTCATGCCTATGCGATGAAAACTGGGTATGGGGTGAAGTCCTCATGCTTATGTGATAGCAGCCTTCTTTTCTTCAGTTACTACCTTTCTCCAATCTAATGATGCTTAGAAGTACCTGTGTGCTTTGGGAAGCCATAATCTTGTAACGTACTGCACTTTCTGTCTGGCAATGAAAAATGTCAATTTTGGCAATAAAACCTTCTTCTTTTTGCAAATTTGATGTTGCAGATGAATTCCCTACCCCCTTATGTCCAATTGGGCACCTCAGTATTAAATTTATGCAATTCAAACCTGTAATTCCAAGATTCTGGCAAAATTTCTGCCAGATTTACAAGGAAAATGCACTGGAAAGAGATTCTGTTTACTGCAAGGTTAGCCTAAGCTATGTGCTTTGCAGGTTCCCTTGTGATGTCTTCGTAATTATCTCTTGCAATTCCTTTGTTGTTCCTTGTGATTGCTGTCTTTGGTGATACCTTATTAATTTTTGGGATTATGATAAATCAAAGTTGCTCTTCTCTAATATGACTATCTCCTTTTTCTTTTTTGTTATGGACAGTTGGTGCGAGGGGACATACTACGAACAGACTTGCCAACTTTTGACATATGTGTAGCCAATATACCTTACCAGATATCATCTCCGCTCATCTTCAAGCTTTTGTCCACCATGCCCAAGTTTCGAAGTGCCACCCTCATGCTTCAGAAGGAATTTGGCCACCGCCTCGTGGCAAAGCCTGGTGATTCCCTTTTCAATCGCCTGGCTGTCAATGTGGATCTTCTGGCCAGTACCAAGCTCCTTATGGATGTGAGCAAGAGGCATTTTACGCCATGCCCTAAAGTGGATTCCTCTGTTGTGAGAATCGAACCAAGGGCATGGCCTCCTCCAGTCGACTTGAGTGAATGGAATAGATTCACTCTGATGTGTTTCACTAGAGAGAATAAGACTCTCGGTGCAATCTTCCTGTTCATCAATTTTAATCTTGAAGGCATATATCCCTGCTATTGTTTATTTTCTCCCCAAGATTATCTTCTTTAAAGGCATTTAGAGCATGGATGGCAGCAGTTTCTCAACAAACAGTATAGGTACATTTGCATTGTATGAGCAAATGGAGGAATTTTTCATTTTTAGTTAAAAGGACGAATCATCTTCGGTTTTTCTTTGCAAGCAATACTTTAAGTAGATAGGCGTTTCAATATGAATTAGTTATGTTTTTTCGATCTCTTCATATTTATTTTCTTCAACATGTTTGAAACCTTTTCTTCTGGGAACTATTGTTTTTGCAAATATTTTACCTTGAATCAATTCGTCTCAGCATGCATTCAAGTTAGTTAGAATGGAATCACATAGGTTTCAGTAGTTTAGCCTAGTCAGTTGTCTCATTAGTCGGGACTTATGAGATGTATGTTAAAAGACTGAAACCTGCTTATGTTAAGGTGAATTTGTGCTGAAAACAGTTTTCAATACTCACGGATCAGACCTTGATCCGAAGAAACTTGTGGGTTAATGGAAACTCATGATCACAGATATAACTGAAAAGGGGAAAAGGAAACCCTCCTATTGAACGATTTCCTTTGCGAAGTTTGTCTCAAGCTCTTGTCAAATACAAGGCAAACTCTTACATTCCAACTTAACAGAGTTCTTCGCAGAACTGAGGTTTTAAACATTTTGTCCGTAACTGACAGGAAAAATATCTTGAAGATGGATCACTTTCAGCTGCATAATTTTTTTAGTGTCTTGTACTCTAAAGTTGGAGTACGAGGGAAAATATTCCTTGCTCATTAAATAAAGCCTCATCTGTGACTCCGTCGGTAACAACCACTCTTTAGAAGGTAGGCCCCGATATAAATACCAACATTTTGAAAGAGAGTCTAAAATCCTGAAAGGCTCTAAAGGATCATAGTGTACAATGGTGACTTCCCCACAAATATTAGTCTTGCACATTACACAAGACTTGATCGAAGGATTTTCTGCGTAATGGAAAAGGCAATATGGGAGATTCTAATCACGTTCCAAGGCATTTTTTAAAATGTGGATGTGACAAAAGGTTGTTGTGGAACGTGCTGTTTGTATATTTTAACACACTAACACTTTACAACAATGAACTAACAATATTCATGATGAAAATAGCAATAGGGAAGATTTATCTGCATAATGAAAAAGACAATATGGGAGATTCCAATCATGTTCCAAGGCATTTTTTTAAATGTGGACGTGACAAAAGGTTGTTGTGGAAGGTGTTGTTTGTATATGGGAAATTTCTTGATCATTGTGTATAATCCTAATGTTTATAGATATGTCTACTAAGTGGTTCCAGTTAATGGGGCATTGATTTGAGTGGTCAATATATTTTTATTATTTATCAAAGTAATCTTGTGTTGTATTTGTGTTCTTCAATTTATGCCTTACGGCGTTTCCTTTGCAACATCTGATGCAAATGCTAGTTAATTATTATGTCACAATTACCTTTTGATACCATTACATTTGGCAGTTGTTCCCATTTCAAAAACAACAGTTTCTTTTCGAGTTGTTTTTTTTAATTGTGCATATGATAGAAGTTCTTATTAATTATTATGTCACAACCACCCCTTGATACCATTACATTTGGTAGTTTCAATTGAGAGCGACTAGATGTCAATATGGTCCATGTATTAGGTCTGTAATTTCACTCGGTTGTGCTTGAAGGTTGCCTAAAGCAAGGTTTGATGATGATTTAAGTTGGAGAGGAGCATAGATTCATCATTCAGCAAACGAATTTCAAGCAAGGTTTAAGCACGATTTATGCTTGGAGAGGAGCGCATTCAACAAGCTTCCTAACATACTGGATTTGATTTGTTTGCGGATTCCCAATTCCTGGTATGTTTTCATATTAAAAAAGGAGATACCAAAAACATATACACATTTGTACATTCGTTTGTTGAATCCTAAACCTGTTTAGAATTTTACTAAAGTTTTTCGTTCATGCAATAAACTTAAATTTGATTGAGCTACTTGTATATTGGCTTGAACGTTTTGGTCACAAAAATTTCCTACAAAATTAATCCTTATCTAAACTGGAGCAGGAATATAGGTCTCCTTTTTATCCATTAATGGTAAATGCATTCGATATATTAGTTGTGGCTCATATCAGACCTGCCCTATATACAACATCCATGGGGTTGTTGTTCCATCATTTTCCTGTGGCTCATATCAGACCTGTCTTATATACAACATCCATGGGGTTGTTGTTCCACCATTTTCCTGTGAAAAAATAAAAAGAAATTTGAAAATAATTTACTGTTGTCAATTGAATTTCTCTTTTTTTTTATGCTTTTCATTATAGAAGTGCGACCTGAATATGTGCCCTTCTAAATGAAATTAAGACCTGCCCTTCAAATTTGATCACTGCATGGGACTACATGCAAGATTCCTTCTGCATGATTTACTCCTTCCTTTGCTCCTTCTTTAACTCCAAAACTGGCTAGTTCTTCAGGATGATTTACTCCCTGATTTTATCCTTCTCTAACTCTGTAACTAGCTAGTTCTTCTGCATGATTTACTCCCTGATTTTCTCCTCCTTTCACTCCACAACTGGATAATTCTATCCGGAATTTTTTGTAGGTGTTGAGTCCTCTCATTGATCACCACTATGGTGCATTACCTTGGGATATTCACCTAGTAATGCTATATCATGAGCATTGTAACCTATTTTCTAATGAATCATTCTTTTGTTCTTTCAATTTTCTTTTATTGTTTTTGCTCTGCAAAACTGTGTGTTCAACCTTTACTAGTTAGATTCATATGTGCAGGTTTTCTAACACATTTACGTGGTATCAGAGTCCACAGGTTCCTAGATAAAAGGTGCACTAGTACTTTATTTTGTAGGTATTACAGCTTGGAGATCGAAGATCCACATTCCCAAAGCATCGATCTTAACACCGTACAACTATCACGAACGGAAGGACCAAATGGATTGATACCTTCATCAAAAAATGTTGTACAGGATTACCATGGCTGCAGAAGTGGAACCCACTTCAGCCATAAAGAAATCCAAGTACCTCAACTGCATGGATGAGGCCCATGGATCCATATGCATGTCCATCTCCCAGAGTTACAGTTTCATCTATCTACCTGTAATATTCCTAATGAGATTTGGGAAAAGGTTGAAGAACTCTATGGGAAATGGGATGAGATGAAAGGACATCTGCTCAAACTAGAGCTGCTGTCATTGGATCCACGGAACTATGACAAAATTCAAGACTTCTTCACCAAATATAATGATCTATTGCTGCAACTCAAGGGTTGTGGAATTGATAAATCCAAGGAGGAGAGTCACCAAGTTCTCTCTATTATGACAAAGCTCGGACCGGAATGCTCCATATTTGTGTCTACATTTCATTCAGTAAGGCTTGCAACAGGTAAATCCTACACTATGCCTTCTCTCAAAGAGTTCATGGAGTCCCTTACTTTTGAGAAAGATAAACTCATTGGCATGGGGAAAATCAAACCTCCAAAAGCGCATGCAGTTGCTCTGCATGATGGCAGCCACAATAAAAATCACAGTTCTGATTTAGATAAGAAAAATCAGTAGCAAAAAGACAAGGAAAAAGTGCATTCGCATCCAAAGAAGGAAGGGTACACCAAGCCCTTCAATGACTCCTACGGCTCCAAAAATGAGAAAGGCGAGAAAGGAGACAAATGCACCTACTTTCACCAAAGATTCCATCCAGAAACCTCTTGCATGAAGAAAAAAATTTACCAAATGGAAAAAATCCTTCAGAAGCACAACCTTGGGGACCACATCCCTCAAGGTGCCAAGAAGAAAAATGAGGATCAACCACATGGGAAAGGTAAAAATTTGCATGCTTTAGTTGAAATTAATTCTTCCCCTGATGCATGGATTATAGATTCTGGTGCATCACATCATATGGCTGCTGCAAAGGAAGTTTATTCCTCTTTAGATGCATGCAAAGGACCTCCCATCCTCATGGGAGATGACTCACCTATTGAGGTCACCGGAAAGGGTAGAGTGGAACTTTTAGACAGAAGCTTTAAAGATGTGCCTCATGTTCCAAAACATTCGGTAAGCCTGCTTTCAGTTTATTAGATCACTCATTCCGGCACCAGAAAGAGAGTGGAATTCACTCCAGATGCAATGAACATATATGACCTACATGGCAACTCCAAAATTGCAACTGGTGAGGTAAACAATGGAGCCATACTGTATACATTTTCTAAATTTATTGAATATGAATCCTCCTTATTGCTTACACAGGTTGATGATAGAAGTATTATTTGGCACAAGAGGTTTGGTCACTTAAATTACAGGTATATGCAACAGCTAAGCAAGCATGAGATGGTGGAAGGCTTGTCAAATATCAGTTTCTCTAAAGGCGTTTGTGAAGGATCTGTCCTTGGCAAACATCCTAGAGAAAAGTTTAACATTGGCAAGACTCACAGAGCATCCTCTCCTCTAGATCTGATCCATATTGATCTCATAGGGCCTTTTCCTCATCCTTGCATCAACAAGGCAATATATGTGCTTACATTTACTGATGATTTCTCACGGTATACTTAGGTGTATCTTCTCAGGGACAAATTTGAAGTTTTTGCACACTTTGAAGATTTCAAAGCACTAGTTGAGACACAGTCAGAGAGAAATATCAAAACCCTCCGTACAAACAATGGGGGGGAATATGTTAACACAACACTTCAGAAGCTTTTCCTTGAGTCTGGCATACAGTTGCAGTACATAGTTCCATACACTCTGCAACAGAACGGAGTTGCTGATAGAAAGAACCGATCTCTCAAAGAGATGGCTTCCTGCATGTTGCATGCTAAGTCACTGCCTCATAAGCTATGGGTTGAAGCACTTAATTGTGCTAACTACATCCAGAACAGATCTCGTCATAGATCTGTCAAGAATCAGACCCCCTTTGACGTTTGGGGTGGCACTAAACCAGAGGTCACCCACTTCCATGTTTTCGGCTCCCAAGCATGGGCCAGGATCCTCTCTGAAAAGAGGAAAGCTCTTGATCCATAGAGCATTGAGTGAATATTTGTTGGATACCCTGATGGTGTGAAGGGATATCGACTCCTAATTTCCTCTATGGACAATCTCATCATTGAGCGAAGTATCAAATTTGAGGAAATTCTCTCGCATGCCCCTCAATTTCCGCATGCAGACACCTTTTATCTACCTCATGTCTGGGATGATGACTCAGTACAGTCAAATGCAGATACAAAGCATGCAGATGTTGTGGTAGAGCATGTAGATGCAGAGTCTTCAGATACAAATCTAGTGCATGCGTATGATGATCCACATCCAAGCCCAAATTAGGCTTCCAGTAGTGAATCAACATCCCCTGTCGTAAATCAGAGAACAAGGAGCTTACGTGAGATATATGCACAAGACCACCCAACTGCTAGAAATGGTCTTGTAGGGGATAATTCTGATTTGCAAAGGACTAGCTCAAAGTTTATTGAGCCTCCTCTTGCCCTCACTGCCACTAAACATACGCCATCCTAGCATTCCCATTTGGTTTTGTCTTCTAATCCTTAGTCTTATGTTGAGGCTACTAGGCATCCATATTGGGAGTCCGCCACGGAGGAGTATAACTCCGTCCTCGAGAACCAGACCTAGGATCTGGCACCCCTTCCTTCAGGAAGGAAACTTGTGCGATACAAATGGGTCTACAGGACCAAGAGTGCTGCAGATGGGAAAATCACTAGACAGAAAGCTAGGCTAGTAGCCAAAGGCTTCCAGCAAGTGCATGTCATTGATTATGATGAGACCTTTGCTCCAGTAGCAAAGATGGATTCCATACACCTTGCACTTGCCATTGTGGCTACCCAACGATGGGAAGTACATCAGATGGATGTGAAGAATTCCTTTATTCTTGGAGAACTATCTGAGGAGATCTACCTGGAGCAGCCACATGCTTTCATTGAGGATTCATCTTTGGTCTGCAGACTGAAGAAATCTTTCTATGGCCATGAGCAAGCCCCGAGAGCTTGGTATGTGAAGATGGATTCTTTACTCTTATCACAAAACTTTGAAAGATGTAAGTCTGATATGAATGTTTACATGCTCAGGACACGTGATTCTCTTCTTATCTTAGTTTTGTATGTGGATGATCTCTTGATCACCAATAGCTCTGCTTCAGCCATTGCTGCAATCAAGAGGGCCTTGCATGATAGGTTCTTAATGACGGACATGTGTCCAATACACTTCTTTCTTGGTCTTGAGATCAACCAGGATGCCACAGGCATCAAACTCTCTTAGGCTAAGTATGCATGGGATCTCCTCGAGAGATTTCACATGACTAACAGAAAGCCAACACCGACTCCTTTTCTGTCTGGGGTCTTCCTTGAGGATGGAGGTAACACTCCATTAGTTGATAGTGCTCTCTACTGATAGCTAGTGAGGAGCTTATTGTTCCTCACAAACTACAGACCAGATATCTCATATGCAGTAGGGGCAGTTTCCAGATACATGCAAGAGCCGCATGAGCTACACTCGAATGCTGCCAAGTGAATCGTCTGATATGTGTAGGGTACCATCAACTTCGGGATTCATTATGCAGTAGGCACTCCATTGAATCTCCTTAGCTTCTTTGATTCTAATTGGTGGGCAATAGCATTGATCAAAAATCCAGCTCCGGATATTCACTCAATCTAAGTTCTGGCCCTATCTATTGGTCGAGCAAGAAGCAGGCTACTATTGCTCTCTCCTTAGCTGAGGCCAAGTACAGAGGAGAAGTCAACATCACCATTCAAGCTCTGTGGCTACAACACTTCTTCACTGAGTTGCGCATCCAGTTCCACCAACCCATTATCATCTAGTGTGACAATCATAGCACTCTCAAATTTTGCAGGGATCCAGTATAGTGGCAGCGGACGAAGCACATAGAGATCCATATGCACTACATCAGAGACATAGTATATGATTGGGTCATTGATTTGCAGTTCTGTCTTTTAGCAGAACAGACTGCAGACATCTTCACCAAGACATTCACTGAGAAGAAGTTTTTCCCACTCTACAATCGTCTTGCATTGAAGGACACAATTGCTTAGCAACTATCTTTTCTTCCTCTTTTCTTTTGATTACATTGTATTTCGACGGGGGGGGATTTTCTCACGAGGTTTTCCCTCTTTCTTCAATTTTAGTACAAGTTGCACTGTATTTTGGGTCACCTTTGGTCTTAGTTGCCAAGGCCCATTTTCTATTTTTGCTCATAGTGGTGTTCAGGGGGGGTGTTGGAGGTGCTACACACCTACATGCAGACACTTAGTTAAAGCATGGGACTACATGCAAGATTCCTTCTACATGATTTACTCCCTAATTTGCTCCTTCTTTAACTCCACAATTGGCTAGTTCTTCTGCATGAATTACTCCCTGATTCGCTCCTTCTTTAACTCTGTAACTGTCTAGTTCTTCTACATTATTTACTCCCTGATTTGCTCCTCCTTTCACTCTGCAACTAGCTAGTTCTCTCTAGAACTTGTTGTAGGTGTTGATTCCTCTCATTGATCACCACTGTGGTGCATTACCTTGGCATCTTCACCTAGTAATGCTATATCATGAGCATTGCAACCTATTTTCTAATGAATCATTCTTTTGTTCTTTTGATTTTGTTTTAGTGTTTTTGCTCTACAAAGCTATGTGTTCAACCTTTACTAGCTAGACTCATCTATGCAGGTTTTCTAACAAAGTTATAGTCTTCCGCTGTGACCTATGCTATGGGCTGGGTAAGCCATGTCTTCCACTGCAATGGAGCTATCTTACTTAATATCAAGGTTTTGTTTTCAGGCAAGACTTATCTAGCTTTTCGGTGGAAGTTAATGCCTAGGCCAGTCTACTATTTAATAATCTGCTTACTTAAATCCAATGATTAACATATACAGTCCCTGGGCATTAATTGCTTCCCAAAAAATTGAATATTATCCACCTTGTTTTCAAGCTTTCTATTGCGGTGCATTGCATTTTTGTCATATCGCTATTTCATTTCTACTTGCTTCCATGGTAATTGAACTCATCATCAGTATTCATAAATCTATCAAAGGGTGCAAATGATCATATAAAGTTAAATATTTTTAATATAAATTATAAATGAATTTGTAAAATAATTTTTTAGATATAATACTTTGATATTTTTGTTTAGAATAGAAAGTATGTTGTTCTTATAGATTCATCTTAATCATGGATTTAGTAAGCACCCAAAGGAATCAAAGTTATTGACCTCCAATCAATTTTCTATAATACAAAACTTAAAAATATATACTTCTTGGGGAGTATGGATCATGGTGAAAATAAATCTATAAGAGTGTGATCTCTACATATAATTCTAACTTTTCTAGGAATAATGACACAATCATAGTTGGAATAATGCTTAGAATAGTATATAAGTAGGATTGAGTTGTTGGTTGTTGGAGTCTCAACAATATTCTCCTTGTTTAGAATTTGTTGAATCTCATGAACATTATTTAAGTGGCTTGTAATTTGGCTTTGAATGAGATATATGAATTAATTTGCACATAATTTGTGGACCATATTTGCTGTTTTAATTTTTTTTAGCTTGAGAACAAACTCTGGCTTAGATCCCTTGAGAGAAGGCCAAGAAAATGGGAAAGTAGTAAATTTTTTATTCTCTGTAAATAAATTAGCATGGAAATGATTTGTTGTAAGTGATCAATTAATTTCTTGTATTCGTTGCTATGAATGATCAATTGATTTCCTCGGTTAATCGCTCTACTCTGAGAGTTTCAACTGTTTATGCCAAGATCCGAGGGCAACGTGTAATCAGTGGGAATATATGAACCACAATGTTCGTGCAAGGACTACAAATCGAGTCAAATTGTTGGGCTATCAAGTGATTAGTCGCGTTAATTTAATGATGGCCAGATCATACAAAATTAGTGGACCAATGCATCTTGAACACATACATTCAGCGTCTTCTCATCTCCTACAATTTCGAAATCAGAGTCAGGGTGTGAAAGAACACTACATAAGTTTCGATTGGCTGATTATCTATAATGGAAATAGCTGCTTCTAGGACTCACAGATCTGTAAGCCGCATTACGATAAAGTGGTTGGGGTTGGTAATAACCATCTCGTTATAGGCCATTGCTGGGAACAACTACACCTTATCCAATTATTTGGAGGTGCTCAAGTCGATTCCTGTTCTGCAGCTGAATTACCCAAGCATTGCCAAGGATGTCGGCAAAGCGTTCAGTTTAGTTGCAAGTTTTTCTTTTGGCCATTTTTTCCCTTGTCTCATTTTGCTCACCGTCATACATGGTATCATCTGCGTCACTTCCATAGCCCCGTGTTGTCGACGTTGTAGGTGCTGGTGAGACACTTATATATGAAAAACTAGGTAGGGGCGAGAATACTTGCAAATAGTTTCATTGGTTTTTGTTGTTGCGAGATTTGTTGGTTTTTTTATTCCGTTTGTAAAAGTGCAAAACTATATGTTGAATAGAGGAATATAATTAATTTAGTAGTTCTCGACTTTTTTCAATGCTGAAAGAATGTATCACTAATTTTTTTGTATGAGTTTGTTATGTGTTGATGGATATTGTCATGCTTTGGGTTTAAAGAGGATTAGTT
Organism: Pinus tabuliformis; assembly: GCA_031772625.1. NCBI lineage: Eukaryota > Viridiplantae > Streptophyta > Pinopsida > Pinales > Pinaceae > Pinus > Pinus tabuliformis. The sequence goes on along the minus strand of CM062807.1, from coordinate 1,071,124,878 downwards.
ACAGGTTATGTTATGAGATCCATGTGTGTAGAAATGTTAATTGCATAGCTGAATGTTGGATATAGTTAAGTATCGAGATTTTCTTTCGGGTGATTGAAAAGCATCAAGTATACAATGTTCATCAAAGATGGTTAGAGGTGATTATGTATTGAATGAGTTGAATGGAAAGCTCCAAGATTGTGGTGGTTAAAAGAGCGTTGTTTGAGAGACTTCAGAGTGGGGATAAGTGTCGAGGAAGACCAGTCCGACTGATGTGACATATCAATTGTAATTTGTGTTTTTTCTATTAATCTTTGCAATAATATAATGTAAACATCAAAAGGGGATTTGGAATAATTCTTACAAGAGTATGTAGGTAAGATTGGGTTGTTCGTTATTGTATTTTTACTGAGACATTTTATCAACAATATTCTCATGTGAATTGTAATTTGTTTTTTTGTATTAATCTTTGCAATAATGTAAGGTAAACATTAAAAGAGAGTCTTGGAATAATTCCTACAATAGTATGTGATGCAGGAGCATTTGACACTCCTCATTAAAGAGGAGTCCATAGTGGAGGAAGAAGGAAGGACGTGGACCATCGAGCAAACCATGGGAAAATTTTGTTTAAAACAGAGAAAATGATGGAGCGGATAAAGTCTCTCGAAGACCTAATTCAATGTAATTTGCCACATATGCATGTATGCATATAGGGATAATTAACAGTAGTTGAGTAATTTTGGGGAGAAATCATGTATCTTAATGATCGACGACTGTTGCACTCTCTTATAAAAGAGAAACCTATGTGTGTGATAGATATAGAGAGTGATAGACAGAAACCTGTGAAAACAGGGTATTCCCAATGTAGTGAAGAGGAGAACTGTTACTAAGCCTGAAATGCCTTACCATGTAACTATGTCATGTATAATAGCAAGTGTGTGGTTAAGTGTGTGCCTGTGTGTTATGTAATTATGCCTTTTTTAGTTTTGTTATGTATATGTGCATTGAGAGCTTGAATCCCAGTTGTGAGTGTGTTGATCGACCATCGATCAATGAAGGATCAATGATGATCCAAAGATATATATTAATGAATGTTACACATGTCATAGTAGAGCATGGAAAAGAACTGTGTTTAGCATACAAATCCATCAAAAGAAGTGTGAAGGGTTGAAGAATGAATGCACATGAGTCATATCGCGTCGGTGAAGTCATTTGACATAGTTTTGGTTCCACAAACGTAAATCCAACTTACACTAAGATTTAGCACAAAACACAGTCAGATTTGGAAATCTGGACTTGAAATTTTATAGAATGGAACCTATACCCTTATCAGGCCTGTCAGGCTTGATCGCATCGGCGAAAGGCCTAATTATTAACGAAACCAGCCATGGGGTGATTGCGATTGCGATGATGCGATAGATCGTGAACCATCGGATCAAGATTCGGATCGATGGTCCAGGTCTAATCACTAATCACATATCGTAGTGATCAAGGAACAGTGCGATGGCATACTCTGGAACCCTAATAGTGCGATGGCCAAAATAGCGATACACCGATAGTGATAAAGCACCGATCAACTGTTGGAGATTAGAGTGATCGCTTATGGGAGGTCGGAGGTGTGGCATGGCGGAAAGTCTAGCGATGAACAAAACTAGCGATATTTATAGAAGCGGATGAATAATATTTGAGATCTCGCTTTGTGTTTTGACAGAGTTTTTTCTTTGTATTCCATTTATTCCCCTGTATTCTGATATATGTATTGTCCTGGGGTTTTTAACGTAAAGGAGAAATGTAATGCTCCCGATAGTATAAAAGGATCCTACATGTTATATGGTCACGGTTTAAAGACTTAAAGCCTTATTGAATGCTTCCGATAAGGTTTGTGGACATAACCCATAGGCCTTAGGATCAAATATTTATAATGAAATGGGATTTCTCCTAACCCCCAAGATCCATTTTCATTAAGTTGTATCAGAGTGGAAGAACATTCTGCATGCAAAAGCATGTTAAGGGAAAGGATTTCGTGCAAGAAGGAAGAAAGAGTGCAAACAAAAGGAGAAGGAGGTACAGTTGTTTAAATCTGGAGATTTTGTTGTCTTACTGTCGTGTAGAGAATGACAGTGGAAGGTGAGGAGACTTGCAGCAGCCTAGAACAAGGTGTGCTCAATTGGTTCCAGAGGAGAGAACCAGAAGGATTCCAAAAGCCTGGGTGAGAAGGAATTGGTGCTTAGTATCGTGTAGTAGAGGAAGACTGTTACTACAGAGGTTGGTTGCAGCTCACAAAAGATCATAAAAGTAGTTCCACTGAGAAGTGGGTAGAATTTCTAAGAACAAGGAGAAGCATATGATGAGCAGGTCATAAATTTGTGTGCCTCGAGAGTCTAATGCAGAAGCCTCTGGCACTCCTCATTAAAGAGCAATCCATAGCAGGGGAAGCAAGGAGGACGTGGACCATCGAGCAAAATAAGGGACAATTCTCTTTAAAATAGAGAAAATGATGGAGCCGATAAAGTCTCTCGAAGACTTAATTCAAAGTAATTTGCCACATATGCATGTATGCGTACAGGGAGAATTAAGGGTAGTTGAGTAATTGTGGGGAGAAATCGTGCATCTTAAATGATCCACGATTGTTGTAATCTCTTATAAAAAGAGAAGCCTATGTGTGTGATAGATATAGAGAGTAATAGATAGAAACCTGTGAAAACAGAGTATTCTCAATGTAGTCGAGAGGATAACTGTTACTAAGGTTGAAATGCCTTTGCATGTAACTATGTCGTGTATAATAGAAAGTGTGTGGTTAAGTATGTGTCTGTGTGTTATGTAATTATGCCTTTTTCAATTCTATTATGTATATGTGCGTTGAGAGCTTGAATCCTAGTTGTGAGTGTGTTGATCGACCATCGATCATTGAAGGATCGATGGCGATCCAAAGATATATATTAATGAATGTTGTGCATGTCATAGCAGAGCATGGCAGAGAACTGTGTTTAACACAGAAATCCATCAAAAGAAGTGTGAAGGGTTGAAGAATGAATGCACAGGAGTCATATCGCGTCGGTGAAGTCATTTGACATAGTTTTGGTTCTGTGAGTGTAAATCCAACTTACACTAAGATTTAGTGCAAAACACAGTCGGATTTGGAAATCTGGACTTGAAATTTTATAGATGGGAACCTATACCCTTATCAGGTCCATAAGGCTTTATCACATCGGCGGAAGGCCCTGGTTATTAACGGAACCGGTTGTGGGCTGACTGTAATTACAATGATGCAATAGATCATGAACTGTCGGATCAAGATTTAGATCGACGATCCAGATCTAATCTCTAATCGCTAATTGAATATCGGATCAATCAAGGAATAGTGCAATGGCAAACTATGGAATGTTGATAGTGTGATGGTTGAAATACAGATACACTGATAGTGATATAGGACCAATTAGCAATCAGAGATTGGAGCGATCGCTTATCGAATGTCAGAGGATTGGTGGGGCAGAAAGTCTTGTGATGAACAAAACCACAGATATTTATAGAAGCAGATGCATAATATTTGAGATCTAGCTTTGTGTTCTGGTGGAGTTTTTCCTTTGTATTTCCTTTATTCCCATGTATTCCAATATATTTATTGTCCCAGGGTTTTTAATGTAAAGGAGTGTATAGGACCAACATGAATATTGATCAGATTTCAAAACATCCTTCACATAGATTTACTCATTTTATTAGAAGAGAGAAAATGAATCCATAAGCTCCATCTACCTTGACGCATCGACAAAACAAATGTCCAGGCTCAAGGGGTACTCTTACCTTGCTATATGATGTATAAGTATTTTGGAAGTGAATTGTTGAGATGTTGGTGTTAATAGTGCTTTACCACTTGTCATATGTATTAAAAAATTGGATGTAGTTATACTTTCTCATATGGACCAAAGGACAAAAGAGAAGAATGTAAAAGAAATTGAAGGTCCTTATTTATGAAATAGAGGGGCTGCTATTGCCATTGTGTTTTAAAGGTTATGGTTCAAAGTACTTACATAGAAATGTTAACATACAACGTGCATGATCATGGAGATGGGGAGTAATGGCCTTACCATGGAAAATATGACACTCTAGGTGATGTTTGGCCTCTGCATATGACAAGGCTTTCAAAGGACATGGTTTCTTATCTAGAATGTTTTTATTTTTATGGTCCAATTTAATAAGCGTGTAAATTTAATATTAAGAAATATGTTGACATGTATACCATAGCTCAAGATAGCACACTATTTCCTATGCATAAAATATGTTGTAAACATTTACACAAACTACCATTTGCATATTTTTGCATAAAAATGATGAAATGGTTGTGAATATTTGGTATAAAAAACACTAGGATTATTTTTTCTTTTTCCAAAAGCCCAATGGTGGGGAGATCCATTTTATAGATAAAATACAAATGAATTTGAAATTGGAGACCATGATCAAGCTATACCATAATAAAAATATGAAATGAGTGTGAATATTTGGTATGAAAAACACTAGGACGATATTTTCTTTTCCCAAAATCCAAATGGTGGAGAGATCCCTTGTATAGTTGGAATACAAACAAAACGGATGTTAGATACCATGATCAAGCTATCTCATAATAACTTAATAGACATAGATTCAACACTCAATGTTGTCAATGATTGATTTAGCAAAATCATTTTAGTTATAACAATTTAATATGATTAATGACCTATGATTAACTTAATATTTTTTTAATATGATGGTATCAATTATACAATGTTGTGGCATTTGATAATAAACAAAGTGGGGTGGTAGTGGCATGGGTTGTGGTTTTACTAATTGAGTTTTTACGTTTATGGAACTGGGTAAAAGGTTGTTGAAATTTTCCTCATATAAATTAGCAGATGAATATTGTTGTGGATTCATACCACAATTACCTAAGGACTAACTTTCTATGCGGTCAAAAAAAATGGGTTCATAGGATGAATTGGCTATTCTATATCTTCCTCACAAATGTTGAACCATGTTATTGATTGAAGGAAGTTTAAAAAAAAAAGGATATTTGAATAACTATGAGAACAAAAAGCAAATTTAATTGTCAATGTAAAGTACTAGAAGAATTCAAGATAGTGATTGTATCCCTCATGAGAGCATATCTCACGCTTATTAGCGTAGGAGTCAAACTACACACGATAAGAAATATTTTATCACCTAGAATCATACAAAATTTATAACTTGTAATTTCCAACGGTTTATTCATGGCATCATTCGCAACAATGCCATAAAGGTAGATTTTTTGTATTTTTCCTTTGTTGCTAAAGTCCCATTATTGGATCAGAATACCACACCTGATTCATTCAATGTGCCAACCTAGAAAAGTATAAAGACACCAAACCTCGATGCATATCCTTGGGGAACTGTTATGTCTAGTGACAATGTTGATTTTAATTTTCAGAATCTTCATTTGGCTAGATAGGAGTTATTTGGCTCTTTATACCTACTTTGAAATAGCTCGCCTACTACTTTGATCATGACCAAATAGTTTATTTGTCTATTTAAAAATTGATGGATGACATCAATGATATTCATATTATGGATTATGAATTCACTCCTAGTTTTGGTGATTTTGAGTCATATATAAAGAGGAAGGAGAGTTTCCTTAGACATAAAATGAGAAAAAAAAGAAAAAAAAAAAATTGGCACCTTAGAAATTGATTTGAACATCCCCACATTTGAATATGAACCATTTTAGTTTCAACAACTTTGGTCATCCCCCCTCTAACAAAAAATCCTCTATTGTCCTACATAAGTTCCACAACGGGATGATATCAATATGTTTATATTATTGCATATAGGCATTACAATTTTAAGGGAGTATTGTACAAATGTTTATATAGGTCGAACATCCAACTAGTGTTCTTTGAATTGAAGGACATAGATGGATGCAAAATCATTCTACTTTTCCTATCATTCTACATACAATCGATATAGCCAATATTTCGATGTGTATATTATTTTACATGTAATTATAGGTTTTGATGAGAATTTCATTGTTATATTACAAATATAGGAGATTATTTTGTGGATCATCCTACCTTGGAACATGCTTGGCTCGTTGAGAACTTTGCAATTTTTCGTTGGTCAAATTTTTTTTGTTATATATTAGCTATTAATTTATTTTTGTTAGTTCATTGGATGTTTTTAATGTAGTGTCTCAAAGTTTGTGGAGGAGAAAAATTGAACTTGTGTGCCTTTAATTCAAGGATGTAGATGGATGCACCATCATTCTGTTTTTCCTATTAATATAGGTACACTAGATGGAACTTCTAATTGATGCAATCCATATATATATATATATATATATATATATATATATATATATATATATTAGTTTAGATGTAATTATAGTTTTTGATCAAAATTTCACTTATGTTACAAATAAGGAGCTTATTTTCTTGATGTTCCTTTATTGGAACATGCTTGGACAATTGACAACTCTCTGATTGGTGATTAATTTTGTTTCAATATCTTTTCTCGTAATTTGCTTTTGATAGTGCATGAGATGTTTTCAATGTTGCTAGTGTATTATTCTTATGTCTTATGATAGGAAATAATAGTAATAAGAGACTCATCCTCTTTTACTTAAAAACATGCTTGCTTTAGGGCCACAACTCTAGTATTGCTCAATTTTCTGATGGCATACCTCCTAATCTTCAATAATACATTACACTCTTTAGTAATTGTCTTCTTTAGTAACCAATATTTTTGGATTCTTCTCCCTTGCTTGATTTTATTTTTGTTATGGTTATGTTCTTTCATTTTCAATTATCTTTCCCACGGATTGGGATTTTTCACAATGAATCTTTCCAAGGATAATATCCCACTTAGTTATGGCTCTATCTTATCCTTGATTACACTTGGATTTTGGTTTCTAGGAAAAGGTGAATGTAAAACTTCTTCCCCATTCAGACATATAAACCATTTATGTGAACCTTAACAAAGCACATCAATGGAATACTAACATGTGCATATAAACCTTTAGTGGTGCATGTGATCATAGAAATGATAAATATTTCCAATAGTTATTGATGGCCTATATAAGGTATAAATATCTGAATGGATGCCAAACATCATCTAGGAATTGTCATTATTTGCAAAATTGCACATAACATATCCAATTGTTGGAACCTACTATAAATTTTTTTTAATAGTATTTTTTGTGACAAGAGACCTTCGAAGATATGCACATGTAATTATATCCTGATGTAAAGTTATAAGAAGGGTTTTCTCTATTCCATGCTTGATTTTTCATCAAAGGTAATAGAAATTATTTTGGATATTTGAGGGGATTAATCATGTACTCATTTTTTCTCATCTTTGTGTGAAACAGGGAGAACCATTTTGCTCTAATTTTCATTGGAAACATGCTTTTGTACACCAACTATATGAAAACCTACTTCAAACGCATGTTGCCAGTTTTCTACTCGAAAATTTACTTCTTGTTTTTTGAATAGTTAAATTTGAAGACCATGTTATTTATTTGTTTGAATTTATATGAAGTATGTGGCATATTGGGCTTTATAGGTATATCTTATTTTCTCAAAATTACTTTGTGGGACATATCTACTTAGATGGACATGATCTAAAAACATTGTAGCTAAAGTGGCTTTGTTAACTGTCATTGTGACAAACACCCTCCAAATTTTTTCCTACATCCAAATTTTGGAGCATCCTTATGGTCGTGTCATCTTTTGGTTATGTTAATAAAGTGTTCATTTCTTACCATGGAAACTCCATGTGATGCACTACTTGATTTCACATGCATAACTAATGATGTCTTCACAAACACACTTTTTATAAATAAGCCTAACAGACCATGAGTGAAGCACTACAGAATCCTTTAGAACAGTGACTGTGTAGTTCCTAATGTTATTGGTTGCACAATTCTAGAAACAATGACTACACAGTTCCTTGAGGATGACGATTGCAAATTTCTTGAAGATAGTTGGATTGTATTTATTCAAGTCAATAAATCCACTTTTAGCTCCTAGTTTCCATACATGTGCTACGCACACTCACTAATGTTAACCCTAATTGTAGGTTTTATCTCCTAGTATAAAGGTTCTAGCATATAGCTCATCCACTATTAGAGTATAAGGATAATTCCTTCACTCTTGTTGTAATAACCCCTAGTTGATTTTCCATGTACATAAAATAAAACCAAGGTCACGGGACCTGTATTCCAAGCTGAATAGTAGTAAAACATTATATTGAGCATCACTTGTGGTTTATTAATGGCTATTGAAATCGGCAAAGGCATTTTGTTGGGTCACTATAATACTAGTGATTACCCCATTACTATTGTAGTTATACCCCCTATTTATATTGTTGTGCCCCTATTACCCCCATATTGTTATTTCTGTGCCCCATAGAATCCCTCTATTGTTATTTTTGTGGCTTTATATTATTATTGTTAGGTCGGCTGGATTATATTGTGACTCCTTAGACTCCTATATATAGAAAGGAGGTTTTGTCATTTGTATCATCCAAGAATTGTTCATTTATGTAATGTAAAGGAGGTTGCCCCCTCGAAGAGGCTGAATTCTAAGGCGTGGATCTCTCTTTTCTATCTTTTTGTGAGCTGGTTTCATAACATTTGGTATCAGAGCTTTGGATTCTAGGGTTTCGCTGCTCCAAACAGGTCATCGTGGTATTTTCGCTATAACTTTTTTTCTGTGACGTTTCAGAAGTCTTAAAAAAAACCCATTTGAGAAGAATTGGTGTTGAACCTTGGGTCCGAATTTCAGAGCTTTTGGCGCGATATTTTCGGAGATATGATCTGAGGAATTTGGCCTTTTTGCAGACTCCTGAATTACATTCAAAACAGGTGACCTGGGGAAAATCGTCATAACTCTCTCTCTGAGGATCGAATTGAAATTTCGTAAAAAGGTACAGAAAGAGGACGGACTGTAGTTTTGTGTGGGTGAGTTTCAGATTCAAAGGTTGAAACAGTGACTCGTGGCACGTCGTACAAGTTCGCTCTACTGAACCAGTCTAAAAGCAAGTCACTGTGGGAGATTTCACATAACTCTTCCTTGGAGAATCCAATTTGGCTCAGACTTGTGGCATTGGAAAGAGGATGCAGAAGGCTACTACAGATAGCAATTTCAGAACTGGATGATCCGAAATTACAGAGATACATCAGATTCAATATCAGGCTTCTATAAAGTGAAAAAAGGTGTGTAGTTTTTTTTTAAATTTTTGTGTAAGCTTGGTTTAACGGAATTCAAAGGGCATAGTAAAGCATTATTATCGGTAACTGATGCCCCGAGGAAAGAAAATGCAAACACCTAGTAAGGAACCTGAAAGCTCTAGCATGACTCATGAAGAAGAGGAAGAAATGCTACATGATATATCAAAATTACAAGAACAAGTGCAACAAATGTCACGCTCACAAAAGCTAACAGAAGCTAAGATAAGTGGCGTGGAATCTAAGGTAAATGGCGTGGAATCTAAGATAAAGGGCATGGAAGCTAAGATGGATGGCATGGAAGCTAAGATGGATGGAATGGACGCTAAAATTGATGGCATGGACGATAAGATGGATGAATTGAAAAAGTTGCTACAAGAAAGGGTCACTAATGGTGAAAAGATAGTAAAGGAAACTCATGATGAGAACAAAAGAAATGTTAATCATGATTCCATAGACTCTAATGTTGGATCGAAGACTCACCATGTTCCAAAAATCGATATGAGGAAGTTTGATGGCAAGGATCCCGCCACATGGATATTACAGATGGAGCAATTCTTCGATCTCAATAATGTGCAAAACACACAAAAGGTACGTATGGCAACTTTATATTTGGAACCAAATCAGTTTGTATGGTATCAATGGCTTTGTTCTCGTAAACAATTTATCACTTGGGCAATTTTTACGGAAGAATTGATAGCACATTATGAGGATACAAAAAGCAACACTTTTTTTAGCCAATTGATAAGTCTCAAACAAAAGGGTTCAATAATGGAGCACATTGAGGAGTTCCAAAAATTGAACATAAGGGTAAAAGATATTCCAGAGGAGCATAGGATTGATGTGTTCATAGGGTCTTTAAAGGATAATATCCAACATGATGTGCGCCTTTGGGAACCTGATTCATTAGAGAAGGCATTCAGGTTAGCAAGAAAAATGGAAAGCAAAATTATGGCAACTAGGAAGCATACCGTTCACAACTATAAAGACGGAAGTGTTGTTGCCCATAGTCTTCCACAACCTACAAGGTTGACACCACAACAATTGGAAGAAAAAAGAGCAAAGGGCTTTGTTACAATTGTGATAGCAAATACACAAAAGGTCATAAGTGTGCTGAGAAGAAATTATTCTACATAGATTGTGAAGAGGAAGAAGAAAAGGAGCAAGAAAGGTCAAAAGAAGAGGATATATTCCAGGAACAAAGCCTAGATGAAGAACAAATAAATCCGACCATATCTTGTAATGCATTGGCGGGAATTACCACTCCTCAAACCATCAAGATAGAAGGACAAATCAAGAAAAAAAAGGTAATAGTGTTGATTGATTCAGGAAGCACCCACAATTTTATTCATTGTAGGGTAGCAAAAGAATTGAATTGCTTCCTATATCCAGCACCAGAGTGTCAAGTGATGATTGCAAATGGAGGAACAATAAATTGTTCTGGAAAGTGCCATAATATCAAGCTATCCATGGGAGAATATGTATTGACTAGCCCAATGCTTTCCATTCCAATGGGAGGTGCTGATGTTGTACTAGGAGTCCAATGGCTACAATCCTTGGGTACAATAGCTTTTAATTTTCAAGAACTTTTCATGAAATTTTCTGTGGAAGGAAAGGAAGTTGAATTAAGGGGTATTGCAGGGAAACCAGGAAAGATAATCAGCTCTAATGGCATGACAAAGCTTCTAAAAAAGGAGCAAAGAGGTGTAATTGCACAATTATGTTCGCTAGATGTTTCCACATTGGAATCATCTATTTCTCCAGATCTCCAAAAAGTCCTGGACAATCATTCCAAGGTATTTGAGACTCCCAAAGGTCTCCCACCTATGCGTGATCATGATCATGCTATTCATCTGATTCCAGGAAGTGTTCCTCCAAACATCAGGCCGTACAGATATCCATATGTCCAAAAAAGTGAAATTGAACGTATGGTTGCAGAAATGCTAGAGGCTGGTATAATTCAACCGAGTCAAAGTTCTTTCTCAGCTCCAGTAGTATTGGTGCACAAGAAGGATGGATCATGGCGCATGTGTCCAGATTATAGGGAGCTCAACAAGCTCACTATTAAAGATAAGTTCCCCATTCCTGTTATTGATGAATTACTGGATGAATTGCATGGATCAATTTACTTCACCAAGTTGGATCTTCGTTCGGGATATCATCAAATCAGAATGAAGATTGAAGACATTCCGAAAACAGCATTTAGAACTCATGAGGGTCATTATGAATTTTTGGTCATGCCTTTTGGCCTTACCAATGCACCTTCAACATTTCAAGGTTTGATGAATTCAATTTTCAAACCATTCCTTAGAAAATTTGTGTTAGTATTTTTTGATGATATACTAATCTACAGCAAGTCTTGGAAGGATCATGTTGAACATGTTGACAGGGTGCTACAACTATTGGAGGAGAAACAATTATATGCAAAAAGATCCAAATGTTTCTTTGGAGTCCAGGAGGTGGAATATTTGGGTCATATTGTATCTCATGAAGGAGTTAAGGTAGACCCTAGCAAAATTAAAGCCATTAAGGAATGGAAAATCCCCACATCCATAAAGCATCTGCGAGGATTTCTTGGGTTGACAGGGTATTATCGCAAGTTTGTTAAGAATTATGGGAGAATAGCAGCACCTCTAACAACATTATTGAAGAAAGATTCATTTTCATGGACTCGGAAGCAACAAAGGCCTTTGAACATCTTAAAGAGGCAATGTGCCAAGCACCGGTCTTAGCTACACCGGACTTCACAAAAACCTTTATTGTGGAATGTGATGCTTCAGGAAATGGAATTGGTGCTGTTCTAATGCAAGATGAAAGACCCATTGCTTTTGAAAGTCGTCCAATCAAGGGAAAGTTTTTAACAAAGCTATTTATGAGAAGGAAATGTTGGCAATACTCCATGCACTTAAGAAATGGCGACCCTACCTAATGGGAAGACACTTCAAGGTAAAAACGGATCATGATAGCCTTAAATACTTTTTAGAACAAAGATTATCCTCTGAAGAGCAACAAAAGTGGGTCACAAAGATGTTGGGTTATGACTTTGAAATCATCTACAAAAAAGGGAAGCAAAATGTGGTGGCAGATGCACTCTCAAGAAAGGATGAGGATGTGGAAGCATTGTTGTGTGCCATTTCTATTATCCAACCAGATTGGATAAACGAAGCAAGGGAGGAATGGAAGAATGACGAAGAAGTGTGGGCACTTATTCAAAAGCTACAACAAGATTCCAGTACTTCTGATACATTTAGCTGGAAAAATGATTCGTTATGGTACAAAGATCGCTTATACCTCTGTAAGAATTCCCAGCTAAAACAAAAGATTCTTATGGAATTGCACACTTCTCCCTTAGGAGGGCACTCAGGATTTTTAAAAACTTACCACAGGGTTAAGAAGGAATTTTTTTGGGATGGCCTTAAATCAGATATTCAAAAGTTTGTGGCAGAATGTTTGGTTTGCCAGCAAAATAAAGTTGAAACAATTAAGACACCAGGTCTATTACAACCTTTATCCATTCCAAGCCAACGTTGGGAGGAGGTTTCAATGGATTTTATCACAGGTTTACCCAAGTCTGAGGGAAAGAGTGTCATCATGGTGGTAGTTGACAGACTTACCAAGTATGCACACTTTTGTGCATTATCACATCCATTTAAAGCCAGTACAGTTTCTACTGCATTTATGGAAACAGTTCAAAAGCTACATGGAAACCCAAAGATTATTGTAAGTGACAGAGATCCCATTTTCACTGGAAATTTTTGGACAGAATTATTTTCTTGTCTTGGTACTCAGTTAGCTCATAGCTCATCTTATCATCCTCAATCTGATGGGCAAACTGAGATAGTAAACAAATGTTTGGAAGGATATCTTCGTTGCTTTGTATCTGATAAACAGACACAATGGGTCAAATGGTTGCCTCTGGCTGAATGGTGGTATAACACTTCCTTCCATACAGCAACAAAAATGACCCCATTTATGGCACTTTATGGGTATCAACCACCATCCATCACATCATATTTAAGAGAAAATTCTAAGGTTCAGGCAGTGGAACATCACATCGAACATCAACAACAAGTCCTCCAACTCTTAAAGGATAACCTCGTGTTGGCACAAAATAGAATGAAACAACAGGCAGATCAACATCGCAGTGAAAGAAGTTTTGATGTAGGTGATTGGGTATTCCTACGGCTACAACCATATAAGCAAATGTCCCTAAAGCAAGCTAAGAAGGATAATAAATTATCACCAAAGTATTATGGTCCGTACAAGGTGTTGCAAAAGATTGGTACTATGGCATACAAATTGGAGCTTCCTGCAGCTTCTCGATTGCACCCAGTTTTCCATGTTTCATGTTTAAAGAAGGTTATAGGTGACAAGCTCCCAATTCAAACAATATTGCCAGAACTTGACGAGGAAGGAAAAATTATATTGGAACCGGAAGCAGTCACAGAAACAAGAACTCGACAGCTACGAAATCGATCAATTTCAGAGTATCTTATCAAGTGGAAGAACTTATCCGCTGAAGATTCCACATGGGAGGATGAGAATTTTATGCAGAAGTATCCAGAACTGCTCAAGCGTTGAGGACAACACTTTTTTGAAGGAGAGGGGCATGTTGGGTCCCTATAATACTAGTGATTACCCCATTACTATTGTAGTTATACCCCCTATTTATATTGTTGTGCCCCTATTACCCCCATATTGTTATTTCTGTGCCCCATAGAATCCCTCTATTGTTATTTTTGTGGCTTTATATTATTATTGTTAGGTCGGCTGGATTATATTGTGACTCCTTAGACTCCTATATATAGAAAGGAGGTTTTGTCATTTGTATCATCCAAGAATTGTTCATTTATGTAATGTAAAGGAGGTTGCCCCCTCGAAGAGGCTGAATTCTAAGGCGTGGATCTCTCTTTTCTATCTTTTTGTGAGCTGGTTTCATAACACATTTCCAAGGGAAAAGAGGAAATAAATGGAATTTCAATAAGGAATAAACAAAAATATGTGAAAAGGGAGATGAAAAGACACAAATATGCATGCAAGGGAAATTAGAGAGATAGTGAAGGAAAATGAAAGAAAATTTAGAAAGGAAAGGAAGAGCCTAGACATCAATGATTAAAAGGAACCTAAGGAATAGTTGAAAACTTTTGGCTTAGCCTTTGTCAATTCAGTTTTAGTTCTCTCCTTACACACTCATACACTCTTGCACATTTAGAGAATTCTTGGAACAATCTAGAATTCGCTTTCACTTGGAAAAATAAAACAAAGGAAAAGTAAGGAATTTGTGGGCAACAAAAGAAAAAGCTGGATCAACAACTACAAGAAAGGATACTTACAAGTAGTAGGTTGCATTTGTGATTTCTTTCATGGTTTTTGGATGCATGATACATGCATGTGTTTCCATGGTTATGTTACCTCATTGGCGTGGAATTTTTTCTAGATCGAGAGTGGTTTCAACCTTGCCTTGCCATTTCCTAGATAAACACAATGTAGTGGGTTCCCCATTTGGATTTTTCGATTGGTTCTCATGTTTCCCATCGTTTTGATTTGGGATAGAATCTTTGGAGCCCCAAAATAACTTGGTTTCACCAAAATACTATGGGTTGACATGGTAGTTATCTAGATCCATGTAACAACTTGCGTTTCCTATGACTATGGGTTGATATAGAATACCTAGAGCCCTGGGTAACTTGGGAAGAGACCAATCTTGTTAATGTTATTGATTTATGGACAGTTAGGTTAAATAAATATGGTGGAGGGTTGAGGTAAATTGGAATTTGGAAGCTTTGGTTGGTTCTATTTGTTTTAACCAATATGATCACATATTTGTGCCTGGAATATGTTGTGGGCATGATTGCGTAAAAGGGAGATTTGGTTCAGCCAAATATATGGCCAGGTGGTATGTCAAACTCCTTGACTTGGTTAGCATTTGCATATGTTAATATGAGTTATTTGACCTGTTGAGATTAAGGTTATTATGTTGTTCTTATGGCTTATTCATCATGGTTTTTATTCTGGTTATAGGTTGGTTATATGCATGCTTATATGATGTCATCTTACCATGGATCTTGTTCATGATTGAATATGTTATTAAATTGTTGGGGAATACATTGGATAACAAGTGTTATTGGAGCTAACCCTAGAGGGAATAAAACGTTCCTTGTGATTCTCAGATGAAGGGAATAATTTTATGATCAAATATGCATTTATGACCTACAAATTTCATGTTTACTAGATGTTCGATGAAATTTCTATCTTGTATTAGCCATGTCTTAGACAATATCTTGTTTGAGTTACAAATTTTTAGACTTGTTATATCATTTTCATGTTTCTATGAAATTTTGGGCACTTCTAGGAAGTGGCCTAAAAGCTAGTCGTGAAAAAGTGATACATATCTCACAACCACTAGCATAGAACATAGGATTTTAGGTCATAACCACATGGAGACATGCCTATGGGTGTAGTTATAGCCTTCCAATGGCATGAATTTTGTGTTATGGGTGTTGTTTGGCTGTCAAGTTGGTGAAAATGTGTCCCAACTCAAGGATTGATCACCGGGGGTGGTTGTGAGGCTCTTGAGTGATCTGTAGTCTCCAAGGGATCCCAGTTTGCTTCCGGTTAGTCATCCCTAATTTCATAATTGGAGCATGGAGGTTAGTTCATATCATAGCAACATTTAGCTTATGTTTACTCTGGAGAGCTTATAAAAGTAGATAAGTGTGGGAGGAGGCGTTACAGGGTGGTATCCATCTGAGGTTGCAGCAATGAACCTCAAGGTAAATGCATATGGTTATGCATGTATGTTAATTATATGTGTGCCTAATATGCATGGATTTGGATGGTTATGCTTATTAGGCATGGGGTTATGATTACAATTTTGTATTATCATGCATTATGATTTTTTTTTTTTTAACAAGAGTAGAGGATTTTTATTAAATTTGTGCCCAGATGCAAAAACAAGGGAAATTTCTTACATTTACACCATCTTCATAGGATCTTCTACCGAGAAACTAACTAATATTCTAGGAGACAATCCCAGTGTCTTCCATGGTTTCTACAACTAACACTTTCCTTATGATTACAAGAGTAAATTCTTACAAATTGAAAACATAATAATATTGATAAACAATACATTGACTTATTTGGGAGAATTTTGCAACAAGGAGTCTACAAGAAGTTAGGTTCTTGAAGCTAAATTGACATCTGCTTCATGTTCTTATTTTTCCTTATGGGATTTATAGCCTCTTGTGAGAGGCAATTTTACTGCATTTGAGGAGAGTCATTTTCTAGCATTTCCTCATTTGCCTGACTTAGTGTGAGTTGCTTTGATTCTCATAGTTCCTTTCTAAAACATTTTAGTATATCTACTCATCTCTGCAAGCTAAAAATATGACAATATTAATACTTTTGACGCAAAGCATGATTCTATATCTGACGAGACAACCAAAGGCAAGCTTGAACCTTCAGGTAGCCAGAGCAGCAAATACTAGTGTCTCTGATCTGGATTTAAACAGGAATGCAATGAATTACAGAGATAACCATAAACACTGATATGCAATGGAAATAATACTTCATTTCATTAATGGAAAATACTGAAATATGCTTACAACCAAAAATGGAAATAAATAGCTAGGGCGATGATAGCTTATCTCTGAGAAGAGATGTGGTGGCTACATGCCTCTGAACTATGTTACAATGAGGCTCGAAGGCCTATTTATTGTTGAGAAACAATGGAAAACCTTTCACATCCCGAAACCTAACCCTATAAGATGAAACACCAAATTGTGGGCCATATTTGGGTAAATTGGTACATCAATTTCCTGAGGTCGTAACTTTGGCATACTATCTTTGTTTGACACGTACAATAACTCGTTAGAAATATCTATTTGAGCACTACCACTTTGGGAGGCAACATGGGGCCACAGATCCATGTTGCCCCAGATTTCCCAAAAAACATCGTTTAGGGCCTCAAAATGGCTCCGGAAGTTCAGGACCCGAAAAACTGCTAAAAATAGTAAACTGTGCCACAATTTAGGAAACTGAAAAAGTTGAAAGAGACAGTTGTGGGGGTCCAAATGGGATAGGTGGGTGGCCACCAACATCCACCTAGATCGGCCTCTTTCAGCCTAAACTAATCTTCAGTTGCCAAACACTGAAATGGAATCCAAGATCAGAGTGCTACAATATTCTCTATATAAGATCTAAGCTATCCAATTCCTCGACTAGAAATTACTTGTACCTTATGTGTATCCACCTTAATTCAATCACCTCAAACCTAGTGGCCTAAAACTTTTCCCTCATTAAACACCATAAAAAATTTCTCATGACTTAATGAAATATTTTCTTCTTTACGCCTAATGAGATTTTTTTCTAACTTTTCAAGCGCTTCTTCAAATGTATTTTCGTAGAAAGTAAGATCATCCATGTAAACATCCACAAAGTAATGAATTACATCAAAAATGATACCTAATATTTCTCATTGAAATGTTGCAGGTGCATTACAAAACCCAAAAGGAGGTACCCTATGGCATATGTACCCCATGGCCATGTAAAATTTGTTTTTCCTAGATCTTCTAAAGCCAGTTGTATTTCATTATATCGACTAAAATCAGTAAGAAATGAAAAGCATTTCTTCCCGGCTAATGCATCTATTACTTGATCTACGAAAGGAAGTGGAAATGATGTTTTAAAGTAGCCATATTCAATTCCCTATGATCAGTGCACACTCTCCATTTTCCATTTTTCTTTAGAAAAAATACTAACGGTGAAACCCATTGGCTATCTAATATTGGATAAATGAAATTCACATTAAAAAGCTTTTGTAATTCCTCCTGAACAATTTCTCTTAGATTGTGATTCATCTTTCTCTGAGGTTTTCTAACTAGTTTGGCATTTTTTTAATGTAAATGTGATGCATAAATGTGTTAGGATCAATTCCCTTCATATTGTTATATTCCCATGCATATGTCAAAGAATGTTTTTGTAGCATCATTTTCAATTTTCTCCTTTGAAATTATTCCAGGTTATTATTAATGTTTAACGTTTTCCGTGGAAAAATTTCTACTGAGTGGACTTTTTCTCCATAGAATGTAAATCCATTTGATGATACTATAAATATTCAATATTACATTTCTCTTTAAAAATTTGATAGTGCTCACAATATGAAGAATAATCATTTTATTCATCAAATTTAGTAATTAATATTCGTCATTTATTTATGAAAGAGTATATATTGGTTGAATTTAAGTAAATTATTCATCATCATCTATCTAAACATCAGTTTAGACTTAAATTATTATTTTTTCAGGTGGATACAATGTGAATTTCTTAGTAGAGCTACCATCAGAGATATACATATCACCAGATGTACAACTTATGAATGCATCAACTGTAGCTAGCCAAGTTCTACCAAGGATCAATGGATGGCATCATAAATTATTCCTTGGAGTTAACATCATAAAATTAGTAGGATACTCCCATGCATCTAAAGACACAAACACATCTTCCAATATACCATATGGTTTGATAACAGATCTATCTACTAATTGTAGTAAAGTTCGGGTATATTGAGTAATATTGGACAACTTTAATTGATGCATAGTTTGTCTGCTCATAATAGTAATGGTTACTCCTAAATCAATTAACGTGTTTGGGATTTCAATTCATTAATGTGGATTTTTTAAATAGGGTTACCAGTATATAGATATTTTTGGACTATTGGTTTCCGCATCATAATACCTACAACTACCAATTGAATTTTGACGACATGTTTTCTTTTCCTTCTCAATTTTCTAATGCACAACTCCTTGATTTTTTTTCCAAAAATGGGTATTTAATTTATAGCTTGGATTAAAGGACTTTTTATGTAAATATTTTTCAATTCATCTAGCATATCATGTTTTGGTAAAACAATTTTCCTTTCTGTTCCCTTATCAATTTTAAGCCTTTTAGGAAAAGGAGGATTTTGTAGAAAAACAAGAGGTTGTTCTACTAGAATTAGTGTAGAAGCTATATTTATTTGCATATAATCTAATTGTGTGGGAACACCTTCCTTGTAACACCCCATCATTGTGTACTAAATTATTGTATACATAATCTAAGTTAAAGCTAGGTGTGATATCCTCCCTTGTGTGTTAAATTTTTGTAAACCTAAGGTGAGGAAAGCTAGGTTTGATACCCTCCTTTGTGGATTAAACTATTCTAAACACGATATGAGGAAAGCTAGGTGATATGTAATATGAAAAACAAATGTGTTATGAAATAATTAATAAAATAAATCACTTGGACGGTGGAGCAACAAGAGAGAGGAGATGCTTGACAAATCCCATGAGGAATGGAATAGAGATGAATGTTTCATGATAAATCTTCTAGATTTCATTCTAGATAAGCTTGGATAGATTGCATATCCATCAAATGGATGGGAGATAAAGATCCATTAGACATAAAAGCTTTGCGGGAGATATAGGCAAGCTATTATGTGGAAACGCATCGTGGGAGATAAAGACAAGTTTTTCCTGAAAATACCTAGGCAAATAGAAAATCCATCGAGTGGGACGCTGCTAATGGTAACTAAATCATGAAAGAGGGTATTAAATACCAAGTGCATCGATCAATTAAGGACATTTTATCCTTGGAAAAATCTTCACCTCAAGGGGAATCAGAGGTGATTCATGGTTGGGTGGTGGTGCTCCTCCCTCTACATGAGGTTCTAGTTGGTATCAGATGTGTGGGATGTTTGTATGATTATTGTTACTCTCTCTTTATTATAGTTCCAATTTGTCTATGAGAAGATTTAATTTTCATTGCCATGAATGAATAAATTAAATGAAATGCTTATGAGTAGATTAGTGGTGTTTTTCTTCATTTTGATCTCAGTCACTTGAATGAAATATGTTTTATCTTAATCTGTACTTTGAAATTGTTAAATCATTCATATCAGGGTTATCTTTATTATAGAGATAATGGTTTTTCATTATGCATGTTGCAATCCAGTGTGCAGTTAGCTGTAGAAGTTTATAAAGTGGGTGACAACACTTGTACCCATGGTCTATCGGATTCACGATATAAATTGCATGCACCAATTATACGTAAGTATATTACATGTGTTAATGATTTTCATGATCATGTATTATACCTATGAAGCCTTTTATATCCAAGAGCTCAGTTAATAATGGAAGCATAATACATGGTTGTAAATACTAATGGTGTTTAAGAGGACATAATATATGAATATGTGAGATAGACATGAAATATACATCTTACATTTAGATAAGAAAAATAGCGTGCCTATAATGCTATGTGATAAATTAAATAGTTGTCCATGCAAAACAATTGTGGAATTAATTCTTAAAGCTCCTTAGTGTATGGCCAATGGCTCAAATTATCTGTGTTTTCCTATCTAAGACTACCTCCTTTTAGGCTAGTCCAGCTAGTTATGCATGTGAGTGAAGGGTTGGTCAGTAACATACTGACTATGGGTAGAGGACTATGATCATGATATATAACAATACTAATTACAACACACTTGACTTAATGTCCACTAATGCTTGTGGGGATTAACAGAAGGGTTTCATAGGATGCATGCCATGGTTAGATTTAATGGTTGATCATATAAAGTATACATGCTAATGAATCTAAGATTCCATATAATAGAACCAGTAAAACAAATAAGGAGAAATTTTTACCATGGCCTAATAGTGATATGTCTAAGGTAATTTTAGAAGACAAAATCTGCAAGGAGGGCTAAAGCTTTAACTGTGAATGAACCCAAAATTTTAAATTTGTGGGTCTTAGAGGCTAAATTCCTCGGTAGGCTGAGGAGGTTCATTAGATTCCTTTACAAGATTCTTTAGTTGATGAGGAAGTGTTCCTTATTCAAGAACCTTACCTTATTTGAATTCTCGGATGACAACTAGTGGTGAATTATTTTGCAAAATCCTACCAAATCTATGTTGGACATCATTTAGACCTAATGGGGCTATCACATAGTGTAACATACCTCAAAATTTTATTTTTTATTTCCTTCCCTTGACCACCTACATTCTTATCTTCATATGGCATCCTAAATAGGTGATGATTGGCACTCATAAATTTTCCTTTTACACTTGTGGTCCCTTCATAATCCTACATTTACCAACCCCTTGATAACCACTTAGGAATTACCACACCTAGCACTTTTACCCTTATATATTTTAATAATAATAGGGTAGAAATTAGTGACTATAATATACTCATGGTCAAGTGCTCCTTAATATTTTTAGTTTTTATAAGTGGAAGTTATGATTATTTCCCCAATTAGCATAATTCACATTTGAATGCTAAGACTTAATTCCCGTCATTCTCCCCTTGCTGGCGCATTGTCTTGGGAGTTCCTCATGCCTCTCAGTCCCTTCCATGTATGCATGATCACGTGGGCACACCTGACTACGATCAGTTTCGCGGGTAAAGCACAACTGAGATCAGTCAAAGCTGCTCAACAGTCTAGATCAATGTGTTTACTCCTAATTCATAAGCTAACCTTACATGGAGTTCATTATTCTCTTTGGCTCTACTGGCTTCTCCGCTCGGCAACAAGAGAGCTCTTTATCTAGTTTTTCATTGGAACTTAGACTCTTGGGTACACCATGGTGAAAATAACCATTGCATCAGCTAGGTATACTTAACCCCCTCTAAACTAGTCTTAATATAATTTATTTATAGGGTTTCGTCTCTATTTTATGTTTTGAAACAATTTGGTTTGCACTTGGAAGGTATTCTCCATGCAGTGGGTGAGATAGTTCACTCACCTCTAGAGTTCGAAGGTTTTCTTAGCTACCACTACTGCTAGAGATGACCTCAGGTCAAGAAATACTCATTTTCTCTATTTGTAGCACTTTATTCACCCTTTGTCGTGAAAATTTGATATTAATGTATTTACTACTACTAATTTTGTCTCCATTATTTTTTTCCTGTCACAAAAACACTAGAACGAATAGGTTATTACTACAGAGCGGTGGGTAAAGTTTACTCAGGTGTTCCACTATTTCATAGGTATGCTCCTCTCGCCTTATAGCTACCTGGAAAAGATATTGAATTTATTATGGTATAAGATCAAGTATAAGTTTCCCTTGGAGAAAATGTTGAGGGATTATTTCGTTATTTTTCCTTTTGGATAGTGTTTGCTGCCATGAGTACCTAGGGTTATTTTGTGAATGAAGAGGAGGTTGGAGGTTGGGAGGGTCATCTAGCTGACCTCTACTCTCCCATCTTCCACTCTTATTACCTGAGAAGTGTTTCTATTAACCTTTTATTTACTTCTTTATAGCATATTCTCTTGGGGTTTTTTCCGCTTACAGCTAGTGTGGCGCTGCAATTGGAAGCACCCACAACTTCAAGATTTTTACTCTATGCCTTATATTTTCCACTTGTATCTTCAAGTTGGATAAATAGAGTTAGTGCTCCCCTCCTTACAAGGATATGAAGGTTATTCAATTGTAGGACCAATTTATTAATGTTGACATAACCATTTGTTTAGATGTATTTCCTGCCAGGCTACTCACAACTATTTCTCTTTGCCTACTTCTTGAGGATGTATACAAGGAGTGTTTCCCTACTATGTCCATGAGCAACTTTTCCGTTCTTTAGGTAATCCCTCTGGATGCTCCTTTTTCTCACTGCTTGACATGCATTAGTCATATTATCTATAACACCGAGTTTGTACTATCTGTCGGCCCCCTCTCTCGATTGTGGTTTTTTTTCATGGCCTTACAAGTTTGTCATGGGGTTCCACTCATTTGAATGAAGCCTTTCTCCAGCTAGACTTTTTATAGTAACAAGTTATAGGGTTTTCACAGTTTTGATGTTGGATTATCCACTTTTTTTACATTATGAGGCTCTACTCTTATAATACCGATTATGATTTAAGGAGATCTTGGATTTTCCTTTATGATTTGAGATAATGTATGCGAAGATGAACAATACTTTGGATTAAAGCTCTGCTGACTAAGCTCTAAATTATTTATTAATTCAAATGTAATCTCAGTTTTGGTACATGTGTTTAATTTATGTTTTTTTACATTATGTATGAGGTTCAAAGACCTTAAGTCATGACATGCTCCTCCTTTGAGAATTGTATTATGTATTTAAGTGTAGAATTATATACTTTGTGGATAGTGATTTTTCCTTTAATGAACTATAGTAATTAGAGTTTCTTCTGTGGTTTCTTTGTTCATTTTGTAATTAATTTCTAATTATTATTGTTAATAGTAAAGCAGGCATGTGATTCACGTTGTATGAATTCTGAGAGCTTCCAATGTCCTTTAATATTTTTATGAAACTCCTTTTGCAATTCACCTTTTATATGGTTTTAGTTTGTAATAGTTCACATGCATATAAATTTGTAACTTAAATTGATTATTATGTGTTTATACCTTTTGCAGAACCATACTTACTTTGAGGGACGTATAAATATGCATTTATTTGATATACTAATATGTAATTATTTGATATATTGTGTTAAATTTAATTCATCTACATCCATTTGTTCTTCGAGAGGTTGTGTTAATGAATCGTAACTGTTATAGTTCCTTTATTGAATCCTCTCCAGTATCAATCTGTTTCATTGCTGGCGCTGGATTTGGCTATGATCCATGCCCAGATCATGGGAATGATTAATTCCAAGCTTACTCTTTGATGCATGTTCCTCTAAAATCTATACTTTAGTATCTCCTAATATAAATTACACAACTCACAGTTCTCATGCAAAGGTGATCTCGGTATATTTATTTATCCGAGGGAAAAGGGCATGTCTGCATTGTTGCTACCACAACATGAAATGGAATGTAGCTCACCATTGGTTCCTATCTATAAGCCTTGCAAATAGTTTCTATTCACTTGTGATTTTCACAACATCTTACTCTATTCTTTTGTTTTAACCATTCTCACTATTATTGCTTTGGAACTTATGGTTTACACCTCAATTATGCATATCAATTATGCATATCGGGGTACCTGTGCTGATCATACTAGCTGATGATTCATTTACCCCCACATTTTCAAAATTAACTAATAATATTCTAGATTAGTCACAACTCATAATCAAATTCTCTAATAGCATTTGTAATTCTAATAGAATTATAATTTAACAGGAAATAGATCCATATCAGTAATATTCTCTTGCTAAAAATTCTACAATAATTCATACTACTTACATTCCCATCAAAGAACATTAAAGTACCCAATAGGCTGTCTAGAGTTAACATAATTCTATATTATCACTTCAGCCAAGAAGAAGTAATCACATTCATTAACAACAATGGATTACTACATTCGATAACAACAAAAGTAATAATCATACTCATTAAAATAAAATGATTAACAACATTCTATAAGAGCAACATATTAACCACATTCATTACCAGGCATAGTTCTAACTAGAATTCCTATTGTCATATACATAGAGAAACCTACACCACAGTAAGACAAAAACAACCCAACCACGAACTACCTCTATCTCCCTCGAGCTTATATTATTTGCCATAGAATGAAAATACCGATTGATTCTCCCTTTGGGTAATTATTACACTTCTTCATGATATTGTTTCCATTTCAGCGACGTCCCATTTTTGTAAGCTTTATTGCTTTCCTGCCTAGGATTTTACTTTTAAAGGTTGCCTTTCTCTCCTGTGGTGCTTTAAAGGCAACAATATTAGCATCTTTCTTCAGCTAAGATTTACTAAGGGATTTTATCTCCCTTCCTTAATGTTATCTAGAATCTTTTATAATTCTAGTCATGAAGAATTTATCAATCTCATTCTCGAGTGTCTTCTCTAAGTGCATAGTTTCCCTTAATATATATTTCCCTTTTTTTATTAATAAGAAAAATACTTACTTACAATAATTATTCAAAGTATCATTATGGCTCCACTTCCATTTAATTCACACACAAAATTAAAAAAACATATAATAGGGGATATTATATCCTCCCTCCCTTATATTCACATGTCCTCAATGTCTACTCCATATGCATTTTCTGCTGGAAAAGTGATGGAACATTTTTCTGCATTTCATCCTCACACTACCAATTAGCCTCCTCAAGGGTATAATGCTTCCACTGCACTTTAGATTGAGCGATGACTCGATTCAGAAGCCAAATATTTTTCTAATTGAGAACACATAGTCGTTATGTTGTGAATTGTCCTTCAAGTTCCACCTGTAACATTTTCCAGTGGAGAATATGAGAGAAATCATGCACATACTTCTGTAGAAAGGAAACATGAAAATCATTATGAACTTTAATGTGACTAGGGAGAGCTAGTGGGTAAGCTAGACATCTTTCTCTATCCAAATTTTCAAATGGCCTGCAGTAATGGGGCACCAAATTTGGAGAAGATCCTGTTCTTAATGTGATTTTCATTGGTTTTACTCTGAGATAGATATGATCCCCAACTTTAAACTCTTTATGTGTCCTCTTTTTGTATGCATAACTCTTTTTCCGATCTTCGGCTCCCTTAATATTATGCTAAATCCTTTCCACTATCTACTCCATTTCCTATAATGCATCTGGTCCAAGAATCAGTCTATCATCTGGTTGACTCCAGCTAAGAGGTGTATGGCATTTTCTACCATACAAGGCTTCAAAGTGGATCATTGTAATGGATGGCTGATAACTGTTATTGTAGGCAAATTCAACCAAATGTAGGAAATCCTCCCATCTTGAGGGTTGATCCATAACATATATTCTAAGCATGTCTTCCAAAATCTGGTTGTTTCTTTCCATTTGCCCATTTTTTTGGGTATGGTAAGCGATATTGAAATCCAATTTGGTACCCATGCCACCAAACAATGCCTTCCAAAAGATGGAAGTAAACTTGGTGTCGCTGTCAGACAATATCATTTTGGGGATCCCATGAAGTCAAAAAATTTCCCTCATAAAAATATGTGCAATTTGTAGAGTACCAAATGTATATTGTACCAGCAAGAAGTCAACTTCTTTACTTATCGTATCCACCACCACCATGATAGAATCATGCTACCTTTATTCCTAGGAAATTTGGTAATGAAGTATAAGGAAATGACTTCCCATTTCCATTTGGGAATGGGTAGAGGGTTCAGTAGCCTTGCCAGGTGTTGGTGTTCAACCTTCACATGTTGGCACTGCAAGCATTTTCTCAAAAAATTTGCCACTTCCTTCATCTCGGGCCAATTTTGTTTTTTGTCTTAATGAAGTAACCATCTTCTGATACCCTGGATGTCGAGCATAAGGATTTTTATGATATTCATCAAGTTTCATGTATTTCAATTCCTCCACAACTAGTTTACATAAGAAATTTCTTAGCATTTTCGGTGTAGCTAGGAACATCAGTTTGCTCTATGTTTTGTTGGATTTCTAGATATTTTGGATTACCAAGCCTATAATACCTGATTTTCTCTAGAAAATTAGTACTAATGATGCTAACAACTACCTCCATTAGATAATGTGAATGTCTGCTCAGGGCATTCTCTATCTTGTTTTATTTACCTTTTATGTTCCTTATATCAAATTCAAAGTCGTTAAGGAAGGCCATCCATCTGGCTTGCGTAACATTTAAGTCTGGTTGGCTGAAAATATATTTAAAATTAATATGTTTTGTGGTTAGAACAAATTTTTTCTCTAACAAATAGTTCCTCCACATTTTTAAGGCTTTTATAACTGCAGCTAACTCCAGATCATACACTGCATAATTTGCTTCATGTCCCTTTAACTTCTAGATTCATAATCGATTACAATGTTACCTTGCAAAAACACTCCCCCTAATCCTTCTATACTGGCATCAGTGCATATTATGAAATCCTTGTTTGTATATGCTAGTTTCAAGATGGGTGTTGCGATATGTAATTTCTTAATTTTATCAAAACTTCATTGGAATTTTGCAATCCATTCATATTTTACTCCTTTTCATTGTAACAATATAATGGGGTGCGTCATTTTAGAGAACCATTCAATGAACTGATGATAATACCTTGTTAGACCCATAAAGGACTAGAGAAAATATACATGTTTTGGTATAGGTCAGTTTACCATGGCCTCCACCTTCTCCGAATTGACTGGCAACCCATCCTTAGAAATAATGTGACCCAAGTATTTCACCTTGGGTTTATAGAATTCACACTTGTTGTATTTGGTATACATATGATTTTCCCTTAACGTTTCCAGTACCAATTTTAGGTGTTCTTTATGTTATTAATCATT
Organism: Pinus tabuliformis; assembly: GCA_031772625.1. NCBI lineage: Eukaryota > Viridiplantae > Streptophyta > Pinopsida > Pinales > Pinaceae > Pinus > Pinus tabuliformis. Next base: position 1,071,097,462 of record CM062807.1, on the reverse strand, counting down.
CTTGGAATATATTAAGATATCATCAATAAACAATAGTACGAATCTATCTAGAAATTTGTTGAGTGTGTTGTTCAACAAACACATAAACATTTTGGGGGCATTAGTAAGGTTGAATGGGAATACTGAAAACTCATAGTGTCCATATGCAATTCTAAATTTTGTTTTATGGACACTTTCCAGCTTGATTCCTGGTTGATGGTAGCTTGTTCTCAAACCAATCTTTGAAAAAATAGTTTCCCCTATTAGTTGGTCAAATAAGTTGTCAATATGGGTCAAGAAGTACTTTTTTTTATAGTTAACTTGTTCAGTTGTTAGTAATCAATGGACATTCTGAATGTGCCATCCTTTTTCTTGACAAACAATACAGGTGCCCCCTAAGGAGATACACTTGGCCTAATATAACCCTTATCTAACACTTCTTACAACTACTTTTTTAGTGCCAACAACTCAGGTGGGCTCATTCGATAGGGTTCTCTACATACAAGTGTTGCCTCGGGTACCAAATCAATGGTGAAATCTATGTAATTGTGTGACGATAAGTTGGGGATATCTTCTGGAAACACGTCTTGAAACTCCTTAATGATGGGTAAGGTATCTAAGGTTGGTTGTTTCCCATGATAGATACCCTCCTCCACCTATACCAGAAATAATTAGCAACCTTTTCTTGCACTTTTTTCATTTGCATTGATGACATCTGCCATAGTGATACAACCTTGAGAACTCCTTGAATAATTTGGCTTTTTCCTTGTAGTTCTACAGAACTCACTATCTTCGTTAAACAATTTATTATTATGCCATGCTTTTCAAGCCAATCCATGCCTATTAATATGACGTAGGATACTTAGGGGAGGACATTTAGATTTACTGGAGTCGCATATGCATTTAAATCTAAAGGGCATTGTCTCACTTGGTTGGTCATGATTCTCTTTATACCACGAGCTAGTTGCACCACCCATGCATTTTTATATTTTTTGGTTTTAAGAGAGCATTTTTACACCATATGAGGTTGAATATAGCTTAAAGTAACCCCACAATAAATTAAAACAAAAACAGGTTGGTTGAAGAGAATACCTTCAATTTCAATCATTGTTGATTGATGTTTCTCGTGTCTGTCTTCTAATGCAATGCTCATCCTCGGTATACTCCTAGAAATTTCATTCACCATGGTAGCTTATTTTATAGTTTGAAGATTGTACATAGATTTGGTATTGTGGTGATAATCTCTCAGTAGATGAGGCTCACCACATCCTAAACATTTCAGGGGTTCCCTTTCCTTTCCCCCACCATTATTCTATCCATCCAGATTCATGGTCCTTAATCCTACTTGGAACCGTGCCAGTGGGCTTGTTTTTCTTTTGCTGAACTTTCTCCGCATATGATCTTTCACAAAAAAATTTAGATATGCTGGTTTTTGCCATTTTGAGCCAATGAAAAATCTACTTTTGTCCTTATTTCGCCAAAATTTTGAGTTTTCTTCTTTGTTTCTAAACTGTTGGTAGCACAATCTAGATTTTCTCACAGCCTCCTCCATATTTTTTGGGTTATCAAACTCAGTATGATCCTTATAGTAGGTAGTTCACAAAATGATGTACGTTAGCTTTTTCTTCCTTATTGTAAGTTACATATCATAACATGTTTGTGAATTTTTTAACAAATTCATCCATCAAGAGTTGCCCATCTTGAGTTCATGAAACTCTTTGGCCTGGTCATCATAATATTGTTCACTTAAACATCATTTTTTAAACAACTTCTGGAATACTTCTCATGATATAGTCCTCTCCTCAAGAAAATATACTACTTTGGCCTCCTCCCACCAATGAGTCTCCTTACCCTACAATTGGTAGATGGCCAATATGGCCTTCAAGTTCCTCTCATACTCCTATACTTGGAAATATTTAGTCATGTTCAGTAGCCATGACTCAACATTTTCTTCTTTTCTTGCATTAAGAGTGGGGGTTTTTAACTTCTGAAATTATCCTTGCATTTCAATTTGCTTATTTTTATTCTGATTTCAGGGATACGTCCTATCATACAACCCCCCACTCTTAGTAGGTTCTGAATCAATACCTCTTTTCCCAATTTTCTCCACTTTTATCTCCATTGTCTCATGACTAGATTTTTTTGTCAGTCCCCTGATCATTTTCTCTTGTTCCTAACTGGTCTTTAGCATACTATCATTGTTGCTTCTTATCTACTTTAGTTCTTGCTATAAATTTCTAATAACCTCTAGAAAATGGCCATTTTCTAGGGTAGCTCCATTTCCTAGTTCAATATACAAATCTGCGCTCCACGTGTTGGCTAGAACATCCTCCACAATTCTAGATGAATGTTGTTGCAATCACACAGATTCAAATCCAGTAATTTTCTATAAAATTCCATTTTTTTAAAGAATCTACAACTATTCTTTTAATTCCTATTTCAGGTCCTTGGCGCAATGGCGTTGCTCGTCTCTAATATCATATGTAACATACCTTAATTTTTATTTATTTTTCCTTCCCTTGACCACCTACCCTCTTATCTTCAGTTGGCATCCTAAAAGGGTGATAAATTGTGCGCATACCTTTTCATTTTACACCTTTGGTCGCTCACTCATCCTAGCTTTACAAGCCCCTTAACCGGTTAGGCATTACTACGCTTATCACTTTTACCCTTGTATGTCATAATAATACTAGGCTTGACATTGGTAACTATAATGTATTCATGGCCAAGTTATCCTTAATAACTTTAGTTTTTAGAAGTGGAAGTTATGATTATTTCCCCCAATAACACAATTTCCCTTTGAATTCTAACCTTTAATGTATATCATTATCCCCATACTGGTGCATTGTCTTGGGAGTTACCCATGCCTATTAGTCCCTTTCGCATATACATAATCATGTGGGTGCACCTAGCTACGGTAAGTGGCAGGGTTAAAGTACAACTAATATTAGTCAAGGATCCTAAACAATCTAGATTAGTGTGTTTCCTCCTAAGTCGTGACCTAACCCTAGATGGCACTCATTTTCCTCTTTGGCTCTGGTGGCTTCTCCACTCGGCGATAGGAGAGATCTTTCTTTGTATTTGCCTCAACACTTCGATTTCCTGGTAAACCATGGAAAAATAACCACTATGTCTATTAGGTGTACTTAACCCCCTTTAAAACAATCTTAATATGATTCATTTCTATGGTTTTATCTTTGCTTTAGGTTTTGACACAATCTGGTTTGCAGTTGGCAAGTATCATCCATGGTGTGGGCAAGATAGTTCATTCACATCGAGAGTTTAAAGGTGTTCTTGGCTACCACCACTCCTATAGCTGACCTCAGGTCAAGGACGCATCCTTTTCTCTATTCGCAACACCTTATTGGCCCTTTGTCATGAAAATTCAATGCTAATGTATTTAGGACTGCTAATTTTGTCTCCATTGTTGGTTGCATGTCACATAAACCTTGAAATGAATAGGTTATTGTTGTGAAGCGGTGGATAAAGTTCACTTAGGTGCTCCTCTATTTCACAGGTATGATATTCTCGACTTATATCCTCTTCGAAAGATCTTCAATTACACTCTGTTATAATATCAAGTATATGGCGCCCTTGGAGAAAATGTTGAGGGAGTATTTTGTTAGTTTCTCTTTTCGACAGTGTTTGTTGCCATGAGTACCTAGGGCTTTTTTGTGAACTAAGAAGAGGTTGGAGGTTGTGAAAGTTATCCATCTGACCTCTACACTCCATTTTTTCCACTCTTATTACACAAGCCGAGTTTCTTTTCACCTTTTATTGACTTCTGTATAGTGTATTCTCGTGGGTTTTTTTTCTTCTTACATATACTATGGCGTTTCCAATGGAATCACCCCTAATTTCTGGGTTTTTACTCTATGCGCTATATTTTCCACTTGTATGTTTAGGCTAGATGAATAAAGTTAGAACTCCCCTCCTTACAAGGGTAGGAAGGTTATTTAATTGTAGGACTGGTTTGTAAATGTTGACATAACCATTTGTTTAGATGGGTTTTCAATTAGGATACTCACATCAATTTCTGTTTACTTGCTTTCTGAGGATGTATATGGGGAGAGTACTTGCTATGTTCATGAGAAAATTTTTTACTCTCGTGGTAAACTCTCTACAATGGTTCTTTTTCTTACTATTTCACACGCGTTAGTCATATTATCTACAACACCGATTTTGTACTATATATCTACCCCCTCTCCTCATTGTGGTGTTTTTATTCATGTCTTTACAAGTTTTTCATGGGGTTCTACCCTTTTGATTGAAGCCTTTCTGCAGCCATAATTTTTATAGTAACTAGCTATAGGGTTTTCACATCTTTGATGTTGGATTATCGACTTGTTATGCATTATGAGGCTCTACTCCTATAGTACCAATTATGATTTAAGGAGATCTTATAATTTCCTTTATGATTTGGAATAATGTATGGGAAGAGGAGCAATATATTGGTTTGAAGTTAGGTTGACTATGCTCCTTCAGAGTATTTATGAATTAACATGTAATCTCAGTTTTGATATCTGTGTTTGATTTATGTTTTTTTTTACATTAAGTCTCAGGTTCCAAGACCTCAACTCATGACACACTCCTCTTGTCAAGTGGTGTATTATGTATTTAAGTGGACAAGCATATACTTTGTTGATAGTCACTTTTCCTTTAATTAACTATAGTATTCAAAGCATCCTTTGTAATTTCTAATGTTCATTCCATAATTAGTTTCTAATTACTATTATTAATAGCATGACAGGTATGCGATTCGCAATATATGAATTCTGAGTGTTACCAGTGTGCTTTAATATTTCTAAGACGCTCCATTTATAATTCACCTTTTATATGGTTTTAGTTTGTAATAGTTCACATGGATGTAGACCGGGAACTTGAAAATGATTATGTTGTGTTTATACCTTCTATTGAAGAACCATACCTACTTTGAGGCATGTATAAATGTGTAGTTATTTTATATACTGACTTGTAGTTATTTGATATACTAATATGTAATTATTTTATATATTGTGTTAAATTTAATTCACCTATGCCCAACTATTCTAGAGGCTGTGTTCAATACCTACGACTGTTATATTTTTTTTATTGAAACTCTCTGCTATCCTTTTGTTCAAGTATGGCACTAGATTTGGCTATGATCGATGCCTAATTCACCTGAATGATTAATTTGAAAGCTTACTCTTTGATGCATGTTCTTCTAAGATTTGTAGTTTATTATATCATAATATAACTTACACAACTCGTAGTTCTCAAGAAAAGGTGATATAAGTATATTTATCTATCTAAGGGAAAAGGGCTCATCTATATTGTTGCTAAGCAGTGAATATGACTTTAGTTCACCCTTGATTCCCACCTATAAGCCTTGCACACAATATCTATTCACTTGTGATTCTCACAACATCTTACTTTATTCTTTTGTTTTAACCATTCCCACCGCACAGGAGCTTCACTTGGGAGGCAATACCATACCATGTGCGTTCATATTGGGGGATATATATTGAGGAAAAAATGACATAATATATTGGGCATATATTAGGGGGTGAAGTATTTTTATATTAGAAGGTATAAAAAGTGGAGCTCAAAATTAATGAAAAAATATAAAGTGCTATAAAAAATGTTAATGAAAAAATGGATACCTACAATATCTAGTGAAAGTATGGGTTTCTAAATTGGGAAGGTGTATGGGGTTTGTATTGGTAAGGGGTTGAATAATGTGAATTTTAGAGGCATTTTACAATATGTAGTGAAATTACGGGTATTGTTTAGTATGCCATGAATGCACGTGATATGTCGGAGGTCCATTGAGTGACATCCACGTGTCCCACTGTTATTGGTTTGGAACTTGTGGTTTACACCTCTGCTATGTATATGGGGGTTCCTTTCTTGATCATACTAGGTAATCATTCATTTACCATCACATTTTCAAGATTGGCTAAAAATGCTCCAGATCAATCATGACCTATAATCAAAATTTCTGATAGCATTTGTAGTTCTAACAAAATTATAATTTTAACAAGAAAATTGAAATAGATCCATATTAGTAATATTCTCTTCACTAGACATTCAATGATAATTCATACTACTTACCTTCCCATAAAATTAAATTAAATTACCTAGCAGGCTATCTAGATAACATAATTCTATATTATCACGTCAACCGAGAAGAACTAATCACATTCATTAACAACAATGGATTACTACATTTGACAGCAACAAAAGTCATAATCATACTCATTAAAATAAAATGATTAACCACTTTCTATAAAAGAAACAGATTAATCACATTCATTAGTATGCATACATCTAAACATAATTCTTGTTGTCCTGTACACTAAGAAACCTACACCAAGGAATGACATTAACCACCCAACCATGAACTATCTCCACTTGCACCCAAGCTTAGATTTTTTCTAGAGAATCAACAACCTCATTGATTCTCCCTTTGGAAAATTATTAATCTTCTTCATGCCATGGTTTACATTTCAGCAGCGTCCCACTTTTTTAAGCTTTATTGTTTTCTTACGTAGGATTTTGTTTTAAAGCCCGCATTTCTCTCTCGCGGTGCTTTAAAGACAACCATTCTTAGATTCTTTCTTCAGCTAATATTTACTAAGATATTTTCTCCCCCTCACTTAATCTTTTATAATTCTAATCATGAATAATTTATCAATCTCATTCTCAAGTGTCTTCTCCCAGTGGATGATTTCCCTTAATATATATTTCTGTTTTTTTATTAATAAGAAAAATTATAACTTACAATAATTATTCAAAGTGTAATTATGCCTCCACTTCCATTTAATAAACACACAAAATTAAAATAACATTATCTATTAGGGGATATTACAGAGGCTTGAAAATTTTGACCCTTTACATTGTAGATACATTGTTGTTTCTTATTATTTTGGTTTAGGAGTGGTTGAGAGAGTAGTTTATTTATTTTTTGAGGAAATGGAGTGGATGCTAATGGAATTTGTTGATTTGGTGGTTGTGCTCGAAATTATGGTTCAACTAGTTGAGGCGTTTGAGGGTAGTATTGAGGTTGGTATGGGGGATATGATTGTAGGAATTTAGGATACTCGGGATTTCTACCATAAGAATTTTTTCAACCTTATGCCCAAGATGGGTTTTGAGGTTGACATGGCCAAGGTTGCGAAGGAATATATGCATTCCAATTTCTTTGTTTTTTTGCATATGATTGATATTGAGTATTAAGACCTTGTTCCATACCATGCTATTTAGACTGCCATGGAATTCTGGCAATAAATAAAAGTGATTCAGCTTGGCTTGATCTATATTCATCCTGAAAGATAGCATTGGTACCATGTATTGAAGTAAATTCTGTTCTATCATGATTTTCAGCACATATGACACAAATATATACACTATCAAGAGAACATTCTCTTAAGGCATGCTTTTCCATACAACTAGGACACAAGATAGATAATGCAGCATTCTCAACTTTTTGCTTGTTTTGTATCTTTAGAGTATCTATTTGTTCACAATGATATCCAAGGATATCTATTTTGAAATTACCAAGAAAATTGCCTAATTTGCACTTTCTATTCCAAATGCAAACTTATTGACCCTTAACGTAGTTGGATCTCTTGGATTCTTACCATATCTAGGATTAACTCTTGAAATATGCTTGCACAATTCACATATTTCATCAAATGATAATTGGGAAACATCTCCTTTTCCCATTACACTGAGAAGATCAATCCAGTGACCCCTTATAACTTTTAGGAAAAGAGTGGTTAATGTTTGCTCGTCTAAATTATGCATCTTAGTCCTTTTCGTATTTTAGGAAAATATTTCCACTAGGTCTTTAAGGTTTTCCTCCCCCTCTTGAATCATCTTAATTACTTCATCCTTAAGGTGATTGGGCATACAATAATATTTGTATTTTTATAGGAATACCCTCTTCATTTCATCCCATGTTCTGATAATATGTGTTCCTAGATCCTTAAATCATTTAAGGGCTCCATATTTTAGATTTGTTGGAAATAATTTCAATTTTTTAGTATCAACTAAGTAATCATAGAATCTACATAATAGTTCAAACTAAAAAATAAATTTCTATGGGTCCTCAGTTCTTAAGCCATGAAAATTGGAAAGAAAAGAAGGTGAGATATTTTTCATTGTGGCTGTAATATCTCCATTAAAGATATGAAATCCACAAGGGTCTTGTTCTCCCTTTCCTCCTCTACCATCTCATCTATGACCTAATCCTCTATTTCCTCCTCTACCTTTTCCTCCAGCAATCCTAAGCTCACCATCTACATTGTGTACATCTGCTTCACCTTCTCCTTCCATTATAGATTACTTAGGGCTAATACAAGTTTCAACGATATGATTCTCTACTTCTTCCTCTCATTCTTCTACTAATGGTACCCCAGAGAAAGCATCTACGCCTTCCTCACTAGGCACTTCTAATTTTTGTCCTAATATTTTTCTCTGATTGAAGAGAGAAATATAACTCCTTCACTAGGGGACGTAGGTTCTTCAAGTATGACTTTTATGGAAAAACTTGGTGAGTCCGTAGGTTTAATTTCAAACCTATGCACCTCATGGAGTCTATGTCTACTTGCGATGGATGGAACTCGAGTGTCAGTGGATGGTGTGGCACTACGTGGTCTAGTTTTGGTGAATGGTGATGCTGGTATTGAATTGTTTCGTTTTCCTCTACTTATAAATCTACCCATAGAATCTTGTTCTCTATACATGCATTCTAAATTATCTTAATATGATTTTAACTATGCATTTATAGGATGAATGCATCTAATATGATATGAAAATAAAAAATAAAGTCCTATATACACTTCCCTGATAGTGGAGGAAAAATGTTGGGTAATTTAATTAGTGGCTAAATTACTTCGTTAATTTTCAACCAAGGTTCATGTACTTGTGAAGTGCATGTGCAAAATATATGCTAGGAGTTATATTTTTTATTTTAAAATATGAAATTGAGATAAAATTTCTATTGAAACAAAGTGTAATTGGATTAACTCATATCATTCCTATGCACATGTTCTTTCCTCCAAAATTGTTCTTTAGAAAGAAAACGATTCTTAAAGGTGAAATCAATTGAAATTTCTATGCTATCAAGTTGAATTGAAACTTATTCTACTTGACGAGAATTAAAATTTACTCTATTTGACCTGAATTGAAGAAAGTTTTCTAATGAGAAGAATTGAAATCTTATTCTACTTACAGAAAATCGACATGCTATTATAAATACTAGAAATCAATGTCTCTACCCTATTCAATAGAAGAAAAAGCTTTAATTTAAGTTTTTCATAATTATATCAAGAAACAAAAATTGAAAGCTACAATCCAAAATACAACTCTGAGGAACTACTAGTCTGCAGAGTTGTGACTAGAATCAATTCATTCATTAAATCATAAATACGAAACAAAACATTTGAAATAAACAAACAAATAAAAGGAATATTTTTGTTCTTTTTAACATATGTGAGAGCTTTGCTTGTGCAAACTTCTCAATGTCAAATTATGAAATAGCATGAAATCAATTACCAAGGTACTGAAAAAACAGTGGAAAAGAAACGACTCCTGAAACAAATCGACAATTAACATAACCAACCACTAAACTAACCTACAACTCATCAAGGGACCCTCATGTCGATCGTAAGAATCAAATCAATCAATGATTTATTCACCGACTCATTTAATCACCAAAGGAACAAAGTAATGTGTATTAAGAGAAAAAATATTCAATATCAAATGATTACAAACTTAAAGAGATTAAAAATATCCATTGCCTCTCTCCAAGTCTTTTTATAATCCTATCTTGAATAATAGTTCTAAGGGTTATAAACTGAGAAGCTAGTTTATACTTGACAACTAAGAGATTGAATCAAAATAGGAATAATTATTTTCATGATTTTCTACGACAAGAAAAAATGATGAGAAGATTTTGATTTTACATATCGTAGCCTTTGATTCCAAAATATTCTTGTTCAATCCCACACTTTCTTGATTATTCCACGACCATCCATCAAATTTTATGCAAGGTTGGAGTAGTATAACTAGATTTTACTTCTTGTTTGACCATCAAATTTCTCAAACCCAACAAGTTTCCAGATTAGTGTGATAGGTGGATGTCCATATGTTGAATATTTTCCATCTACCTATATCATGTATTCTTCCTCAAATGTGTTGGAACCTTTCTTTCCATGGATGTAGCTGCAAAATATTTGGTTAGTTATAAAATGAGTGCATTTTGGTAGCTATAACCATGTTTTGATTAAATTTCATTCAGAAGCAATAGACTATAAACCATGAATGAATGATAGCTTTTATTATGTTTGAGAATGTTTGGGGAGACATTTGAAATTGAAAATATAGAGAAATTATCGTGAAAAGGATGGAAAGGAAGGTAAAAGGTTATAGAAAAAAGAAGATTCATGACTTTAACACTAAGTCATCTTTGACAATGAGACCTGCAATTGACACTGCTCTGAACCCTAGATCATTGGACATCCTCCAAATTTCCATATGGTAGTTTATAGTAAAATATTGAAATTATGAAGCAATGATTCTTGGTTCCCTATAAAGAGGTTATATATTTTAATAACAAACATGATAAATTCCATTCATCTAGTTGCATATTAGATTTGAATTGGTGAATACTGTAATATTATTGATACCATATTTTTTTCCTTATTTAGCCCTTTAACAAGGAAATAGAGGACACTTCATTATTTGTGGTCCTTCCACACACTTCTCTCTTTCTTTATAGAGGATGATTTAGTTCCCTAATATGAAGGGAAAATTTAATAATTACTTGACCTACGATTAGATAGCAAGACACTTCAATGCGTAAAGTTCATTCTTGCACAATTCTCTATGCTTCGTCCAAATTGAGATTAACAAAGAAATAATTTTTAGTAAAATATAGGAATTTAATATTAAATAAATCAAGGTACATTGAATTTAATCATACATCCCACCTCAATTCCCTTTATCTATGTAAGAAGGATCCCCTTAGTTCCTTATTTTTATGCCATTGCATAAAATTCCTGGGGTTACCCTTTCTAGGTTGCTAGAATTCAAGGACATATATGGGGAACCAGTGCTACATGTCGGTGGGTATTTTCTTGATGAAAATTTTGCAAATGCTTTAACACTTAGTTTAGAACTCAAAAAAAACTTCGACTGACAATACCGTGTAGTTCTTTGAAAGCTAAATCACTATCATTATGTGTGAAAAAATTATTTCCTTATTATTCCACATAATAATGGTATCAAATAGGGTGGTTTTAAAAGGGATTAGTGAATATTCCTTTATATCTGAGTGATTGGATGCAATAACATAGAAGAAAAATCTCATATAGGATGGTAGCCATGGAAAAGAATGATATGGAATATTGGTGGCAACCAAATAATTGTGACAAGCTTGAGCATCAAGGGAAACATTTTCTTACAAAATTTTTGGATAAAGCACTTGAATTTAATGGAAATTTTTATGCAAACAAATTTTTTTCCATTGTGTACCTCATTATAGGCGGAAAATATAGACCTCAAGATTGCATTTTCCCACAAGAAAAACTAAAATCATGTTGATTTTCATCTACATGAGTGTTGGAATTACTAATAAGTGGTTGCAAGGAGTGAATCCTTCTTTCGGGAGATTTTATAAATAGGTTTAAGGCATTTGGTACCTGATACATTGAATGTTTAGAAATTTTATTAAGGCCAAGTCTACAAACATATCACAATTTGTTGTTGTGGAAAATGATAGTGTAACTAGATCAATGACTCTACATATTTACGTTAAAATATGACATAGATCTATTTTTGTAGTTCTATTAAGGAAATGATGTCCATGTGTGCAATAGTTTTAAAATAGATAAACATCATGCCTCACAACCTAAAAATGCATGTCAAACCAAGAAATAAATAAATTTATATAATAGTTGTATTGTTGAAAAAATCAAGCGTCAGAAATCAAAGTCCATATCTTAACTCGATTGCAAGTTTTTCAAGCTCGTTAGCATGGGAAACAAGCCTCCCTAGGTCTCCATTCTTGGGTCCATATACAACAAAATATAATTTTGAAGTCAGAAAAGTCCCAACGAATCTGCAATAGACAACCCCTCACATGTATTTTCACTGTACTTAGCAAATAGTTTATATTCTTATATATTGCAATCCCATATAGTGATATGGGGTCAAATTGATGATTTTGTACATGGAATTAACACCTTGTGAACCTTATGGATCCATGAGCTCATCATCAAATATGAGTGGTAATTTCCATATACATTCTCGATGGATGGCATATTTATGTATGTCCAATTTAAATTTTGAAATTTCCCAACCGACCATGGGTTTAGATTTTCATTTTCTTGCTTAAAAAATTCATGATTTGTAGCTAGACTTGAAAAGAGTCATATTAAATCCCATTTCAAGTCAAGGAGGAGGAGATGAGGCAAATTCACAATGGAAGAGAAATCTATTGCTACCATTTTCATTCTCAGACAGAAAGGATAACAAATAAAGCATAAAAATTTTCTGGTGGGTTCACTCAAATATTTATTTATCTGGAGTCTATTTTAGTGGAGGAGAGCCCAAGCAGAAATATCATAGATAATTTAATTGTGAAGAGTAGAAATTCAATTTCTCTAAAAATCACAGCCACAGAGATGGTACAACCCTCCATCAATGCATAGAATTCACTCAAATAGAAATGTAATCACCAAAGGACTTAGACAAAGAGATCTAAAAAGTATGATGCTGGCCTTAGCTCACTCTGCTCATAAGGATCACCCTTTCAAAAATATACTCCTTTCGTTTTCCAACTACCTAACTTTCGGCGAGACAACTCTGCCTCCACTAACTAGTTTTGGTCGAGACCACTTTTCCTTTATTTTTTATTGCTATAGGGGAATTTGATATGCTTAGAGATTGGAAAAAGGTATATTTAAAGAGTTGTAAAATATGATAATGTGGAGAAGATAATTATTTAAACAAGGGAACTTTTTTTTACACATTTTGATGAAGAATACAAAGAATATAAAGGCATTGATTTAGTACATAGCCTGCCATTATAGAAATTTTGAGGTAAAAAATGGTCCTCAAAACAAAAATGTACAACAAAAATTAATTTTATAAGAAACAATAGAATTCAATATGATGATGTCAACCATGGGGATGTTTCACCATTTTTGGAGTAAAAAAAAAAAATATTAAAAAAGTAAAAATTACCTTTTTACTTCTATTTTCAACTTAACTCCCTATGAGCACAAGTTGGATGTGGAATATAATTGCTCATCTAAGGAGTACACATGGTTCAAACTTTCAATGGAACTTTCTACATGAGAAATGAGAAATACATGAAAAACCTGATTGCAAACAATTATTTCATGCATTTCTCATTTTCATGTAGGAGGGTCTATTGAAAGTATGAAACATGGGTACTAATTGTATGGGAAATAAAAATTTTCATCCAATGAGTGCTCCAACTCAAAATTTAAGTAAAAAAGTAGAAAATAAGTAGGAAATAAGTTTTTTTTTTCTTTCCTCTCTAAAATTTAATGATGTCATATAATCTCATTTTATTATTTCCACCATTATTTTACAATACTCTTTAGAATTCCATTTTTAGACCTCAAAATTTCTCTAATGTTTCATCTCTTCAATTCAATAATTGGTTCAAATGGATGAAATCATTGCTTTACATTTGAGATACATTTTATTAATAAAAAAAAATGGCACATATTGAATGTACCCATAAATTTCGTTGTCAAAAGGATATGTGGTTTTTAAATTTTTGTATGTTGTGAGTTTCTCAAGAATAAGGGAGTACATTTTATAGGTTTATCTATTATATTGCTTAACATATATGTTAGAGAATGTTTTTAATTCATCCATTTGTAAAAATGTAATTGTGCGATAGTTTTAGGTAGAAATAGTAACATAATTAGCTTGAGTTACTAATGTGAATATTTGACTTTTATAATATTATTTTTTAATTAATTTGGTTTCCGTTATATGATTTGTTAATTTAATTGTTTAATAGTTATTATAAATTGATCAACATGATAATGGATTTTAGCTCTGAAAAGGGACTCATGCTAATAACGGCGTCGTTTCATTCATTTTAATAGAACAACTTTTCACAAGCCATCCATATGCTTAATGTAATCATTCTCATTCATTTTAGAGGAAAGAGATTTCACAACAGTATTAAAAAGATTAATTTTAATTTTATATTTATTAAATATTAAGAGATAAAATTATTTAAGTGGTAAAATTTTAAATTTGGGAAAGTTATTAGAGTATTATTATTTATGTGAAGGACACATTTGGTTGTATATCAATTTTGTGTAATTTCAGAGAAATCATTTTATCAGAATTTTTAGCCGCTTTGATATCCATTTTCGCTACGCTTGGATGAAACGTGAAAGGTAATACAACCAATGTGTATTGTCCCAACAAAAAATTAGCTTTCCTCAAAAGCATAAAATGTTGTAATAATAATTGGAAAAGAAATGTGGTTAATAGGAGACGATTTAAATTAAGAAAATCACTATAGGAAAAGAAAAGGGAGGCATATTTAGGTTGGATTAGGAAACACAACCATCTTTAACAATTAATTAAAGAGATAAAACTTATAGATGTAAAAATACAAAATGGAAATTACAATTGGAACCACAAACGAGGCGAAATGCTCAAATTGTAGACTAGAAAGATTTCTAATATCATAATAATTAGTTGTCAAATGTATATAGATTGAACCAAAAGCTCTGTCAAGGTATGGGTATTATTATTGGCCAATAAGTTCGTTAATAGATTGGAAAGGTGGCCCACTATACACACCATTCAAGGTTGAAACCTTTTTATTGAGACATCCTTCATTCAACGACAACGTTGCAAAATGGTGGAGTGAAGCAATGATTATTCACAAACCAATTACAAATAAATATCAAGAATTCATAAAATATGTTAAAAGTTAGCTAAAATATTGGAATAAAAAAGTTTTGAAAGCGTCCAAGAGGCAAATACCCTTATTAATCAGGAAATGGTAGAAATTAAACAACAAGTAATGGTACAAAATTATAGATCTAATTATTATCAAGATATAAGGAACATATTCCTTCAACTAAGAAAAAGTAAAGTAACAAAGTATTGGTCAACCCAACCAAATCCATAGCTATGGAGGAGATATAACCCAAAGGATCATCGACCACAAGAAAATAAAATAATGTGGCGGCCATTAAATGCATTTGGAAAATTCCTGAACACTGAAAAATCAAAATTGAAGCTAGATATGGTTATTTGAGAAGGAGGTGCAAACAATCAGGGATATATACTCAAGGAATCCTATTGTCTCCCTATAGGTTATGCTATGGTTCCTAATAACATAGTATGGAATAAAATATTTAAGTTAAAACCATGTCCAATTGTGTCTCTTAATTAATGGAAAATAGCACACCAAAAAATATTGACATAGGACAGACTTAAAACCAAATGTTTCAATAGCCTTTTAATCTATTAACTATGCAATCATGAACAAAAATAATAACAACATATTTTCAACTGCTGTTTCTTTACTTCTGGGATGAAGGAGTCGTCATTTCTGTGAATCTGATAGATTGAAAATTGATGTAAATTGATGTTATGGAAAAAATATTCAACTGAGAAGACTCTACCTTCAGGTAAGATATTATCGTTATATTATCAATAGATCTTAGTAATTGATGTCAAGTTTTATACTTTCAAAAAATTGAAAAGCTAGAAACAAAAGAATATTCAAAGACAATAAACTCCTAGCAAATTAGGTTTGGAATGAAATTCTTCAAAACATTAAGGATACTATTTTAACATCTAAATGGTCCTCCCATGGTTAGTTTTGTAGTGTGTAGGAATCTCACATTCCTAAACATTAAGCATTGCCCCATCAACAACCACCAGCCCTTCGTGAGTCTCTCGGACCAGTTGTAAAAGCCTCGATACTTGCAGTCTCCCTGTGTTATGATTTATCAAACTCAATGTTAATGAAGCCTCCAATGGGAACCAAGATCTAGCTAGTTACAGAGGCGATGAAAGGTAGAATCATACATTCTCCATTAAAATAATTCTATCAAAAACCTTTGACATTATATTATTTAGAAATGTCTTAGAAATACCTTATATCCACAATAATAGGTGCAACATAAAGTTAAAAATCTCATTATGGGGTGTGAGATGGTAGGAAAACTAAGACTAAACGTTTCCTCCACCTAACACCAATCAAGGACGATGAAGAATCATGCACCACCATTACCAACTAAGCATTACTTGCCGTTGTTAGAGTTTCACTAAGCACTATCTTGCAATGACAATGTTTACAATATCCCTTCATGTTCTCAAAGCGTCTAAGAAAGAAGTTTTATACTATATTATCTTACGTCTCATTCTAGTTTTCATGTTTCCTCATATTTCTTTTTGTTAAATATGGTGATGGAGTTTTGGATGTGTTGTTATTTTTTGTTGAATTGGCGTTCAACAGTAGTTTTTTTTTCCTGTATATAGTGTCAAAATGGAAACTACTTATCTTTTATGTATTTTTTTTAGTTGGTTTCACTATGTCAGGATATGTTCATATTATTTTTCCATTGATAATTTCAATTTCATCCTAACATCTAGCTCTTTTCTTAGGCTCTCAGTTTCCTTTGTTTCCCCATAACTTTCCACTTTATCCCACCATTAGCTTTATGGTTTTCCACATCAACTCTAGCTCCTTCCTTTAACATTTCTCTATTAGGAATCCTTTCTTATCTCGCCCTCCTACGGGAGGGTATCTAGCTCCTAGCTATGAATATCGTATGCATTTTTCGAAGGTCATTTGAGTTCGTTGTGTTGTTTTAGGACAAGCCTCTCATTCACTCTGTGCCTCCTCCCTTATATCGCTAGGGGCCCTTATTGGGTTTTGTCATAGTCTTCCAAAGGAATCATATTCTAAGGTCTATGCTTCATATCAGAGAGGAGTTAATTGCACTAACTCTTCCTGTGTTGTTAGTAATTTCTTCTCCCCCAAGTCTTTCAACCTCTTTCATCGCTTCGTCTCTCTTCTAGTTTTTCTACTATCTTCTTTTCACCATGCATAGAGGCAAAGGAATTCTAGGTAGATGTAGTAATGCAATACCTTCTAGTTGGGTCGTGAGACTCATTCTACAACCTAGTATAGGGTAGACATGTAGTTTTATCTATGGTCAACGTGGAGTTGACACATGTCCCTTTTGAAATAGAAATAAAATATTCTTTAAATTAAAAAATAATGTCAACTATAATAATAAAAATAGTATTATAAAATGCAGCCCCACTCTAACTATTCTTTCTTTGTTGGTTGTTGAGATTACAATCAAATACAAAAGAGATATAGTATAAATATTTCATTCTCAAGGATAGTTATATATAAAATATATCTATATCAAAAGATAATTTTAAATAAATAAATAGAACAAATAAAATTTATATTATTTATATTTTCATATCCATGTTAAATAATTTATTTTAATATCAACTTCAGGAAAAATAAAATAAAAAAATCAATGTACTAATAGTAGAAATAATTATACATAAAAAAATTTAATTCATTGTTTATAATAGTAATAAGAGAGATAAACATAATTAACTGAATTATTAATATATGACATCTAAAAAATATTAATAATCATTAAACAATTTAAGATGCATTATAAATAAAATATTTCAATCTATAAAATTAAATAATATTGAAATGTATTTAAAAATATCTTAATAGAAAAAAACCCTTAAAGTTGAAAATGCAGTCCATTAAACATTATTTTTCAATGCTCATATCCATGTTATATAATTTATCTTAATATTAACTTTAGGAGAAATCGAATAAAAAAATCAATGTAGAAATAGTAGAAATAATTATACATAAAAAAAATTAATTCATTTTTTATAATAGTAATAAGAGAGATAAACTTAATTAATTGAATTCTTAATATATGACATTTTAAAATATAATAATCATTAAAAAAATTAAGATGAACTATAAATAAAATATTTCAATCTATAAAATTAAATAATATTGAAATGTATTAAAAAATATATTAACAGAAAAAAACCCTTAAAGTGGACAATGCAGATTAAATTAGTTCCAATCAATAAAGGAAAAATATATTATTATTGTTATATCATTTGAAGTATCAATATCATTATCATTATGTTATATTTTGACATTTTTTTTTATTAAGAGTTTATTTTGAATAGAGCAATTATTTGTTCCAGTTGTATATTTAACCTATTTTATTTTATATGTTGAAGGGATTTTCAGGGGTTGAATTTATTTATGTATTTAAAATTTTAATTTAAAAATATAGAAAAGAAGACAAATTCAATTTAACCTTCATCTATAAGTCTCAAGAGAGATGCAATCTTTGGAGGTGCAATTATTTTAACTTTTGCATTGTAAAAAAGATTTGCACCTCAATAGATTTGATTGCTTTAGACTCTTGTTAGATCCGTGATTAAAATAAAACTATATTAATTCTAAAAGTGAGAATAAAATTGAAAATTCTTATAATATATATATATATATATATATATATATATATATAAGACAAATGAAATTAAAATTTTCAATATTAATTCTAGAAGTGACAATAAAATTGAAAATTCTTATAATATATATTCTAGCAATTGTCCCAAAAGGTAAAAAGAGAGGCTTATAGGATTATTAAATTAGAATTTTTGAATTTTTCTGGAAGAGTTAATTGGTTTGTGGAAAACCTTGTTTTCTTGGATTAGATCATTGTGCAATTAATTTTCTTTACATGTTTTGTTTATATCTATATTACGAGGAACACATTGAATTTCTTATTTCATTTATGCTATCCTTACTAATATCCTTTTCATGCGTTTTCTTGATCAATTTGAAGAAATATTCCATTATCCTTTGGTCAAAGTCCTCACCTGCATATTAGTGTACCTCCCGGTAAGTTCAAAGCTCGAAAGCCAACCCATCCTCTCCACCCCACATGTGTTCATTCATTCTTGTGGTTCTATCAATTCATTCATATTCACTGCTATAATCTTTGATCTCCGCACATCATCAATTACTCGATCAATTAAGTGGAAAGCTAGGTAGAAGCAATGGCGAAATATGTAAAGAAATTGACTTGGCATTCATACTGGACATCGTCATCGCTCAAGATGGACTGCTCAGGTACACAACGTGTTCCAGAAAATGCACAAACGTCTATGGGTAGCTTCTCCCATACTATCTTACTTGATAATCAGTATGATATATGTAATTTTGTTCATCCGTCATTAGAGTTCAAATTTTGTTCATATAGATCGAAATAAATAAAAAATTAAAAGTCTAAAAAAAAATTAAATAACATTTAAATGTGATTCATAAAAAAAATTACAATTTGCATATGAAAAAATTGAATCGCTCTCGACTCATATTAGATCCATATTTATTTTAAAAATTATTAATTCCATTACCATTTACAATTATCCTGATGATCAAAAAATGGTTAACCAAACCAATTATACATTCTTTATGAACATATCCAACATTAAATGAAATTAATTGTACATACCACCAATTATAGATTCTTTATGAACATATCCAACATTAAAAAAAATCAATTGTACGTACCAGAAACAACTTGCAAACTTATAACTGAAATAAGGGCAAAGATTGTGAAAACAAGCCTCGCAACATCCATTTCTTTATTGTTTTGAATATCTACCAATGTTGTTGAGATAATTTAGAGAAGCAATAGCAGAAAAAAGGCAGTACAATATTAGGAGATGTGTAGTTGCTGAGTCTGCGACCTTACTATATAGGGGTAAAAAGTGGATTCAAAACAACCATGTGGAGACTTTCGAACGCGGAAATTGCCTTGTCGCATTTGGCGATGCCCGGTGGAGCCACCACAGAACTTTCTTGCAAATATATTTTACTAAAGTATTCGTTAACACTGCCTTCATTAATATCTACACCCCGTAGTGTTGCAATCCATGCAGAGTATTCTAAATATTATGTTAAACACACACATGGCAGCAACAAATATGAAAGATAAAACATGAGAATACATCTTTTATTAACAACTGATATACATTTGTAGTACATTCTTTTGACCATTGGGTTTCAAATCCCAAGGTCTCTTGGACTTCTTTTTGTCTATTCAGTTTCCACACTAACCCATTCAGGATTAGGTATCCAACATTCCCCCCCTTAATCTAAAGGCTTATGTATGAGTCCAAGAAGAGAGTTGTAATACTGAATGTGCAAAAAATGCATGGTAGCATTAGGCCGAATGTGCTCTCTGAAATGTTGGTATAAAGGGTGGTGGTTTAAGGATGACCACCAACACTGGAATGCTTAGTGCAGTTCCTAGAACTCTTCCAAAATTGGAAACAAGCTGAAGTCTTCTGCTAGAGGAAGTGCTCCTATTGCTTTGAATAGGGAAACCTTCAACCATGAAAGGGAGGTCTCACCCCGCATAAAAGGGAGAACCTCAACCTGAAAAGGGAAGTCTCAATGTGTGATGGTTTAAGGATGACCAACAACTTTGGAATGCTTAATGCAATTCTTGGAACTCTCCCTAAACTGACAAGATGATGAAGTCTTCTTCTAGAGGAAGTGTTCCCAATTTTGTTCCTTCCAAAACTGGCAAGAAGCTGAAGTCTTCTGCTGGAGGAAGTGTCCCAGATTACCAACTGAAGGCATGTTGACGGGCATATTTTTCTCTAGCTACAACTCTGAAACTGGTGTGGCAGGTTGTGGCTCAGGCTCGCTTGATGTGACTTTGAGGCTTGTATATGACCATCATTTTCCCCCTGTCAGATACAAGGTGAGATGATGGAGAAAACTCAACTGCAAGACTGCTCAATACTCTGGAACAAGTTCTAACATGTGATTGGAATATCTTCTTGGATGTTGATGCCCATTACCAAGAAGCAATCCATCCAAGATGAATCTTTGTTCTTGCAGGACGTTTGTTTCTGAAGCATCTTTATGAAGAATGGGTGGTTTTATGATAGTGCCTAGATGGATGAAGATCAAAATAGTGATCTTTCAGATGGCCAAATTGGTCACAGTGTTGGCATTTCACAATCTGTTGTTGTTGTTGTTCCTGTGGAAGAGGAGAAGAATCTAGAACAACTGGAGATGAACTATCATGAAGAGCAGGTGAACTGTCATGAATGAATCTAGCACTTTGAAATTGGATTGGTTTGGAGTAGTCTAGAGCATGAAAGGACAAGTCCTTCTCATATCCAAGACTAGTTCTGTGCTTTTTGTGGACAAGTTGTTCCTAAGGTTTGATGATGGGCTTGGGAAGTGTAAACTGAGTTTTTGCATCTGCACATGTACAGTTGCTGCTTTATTGGGGATTAAATTTGTGCCAACTGTAACATTATTGACTTGCTTCTGATGGGTTGCAGTCTCAGTGTTCTAAACAAAAACATGTTCAGAATGAATCCTCTGTTTTAATTCTTCTTGCTGTAGCTGAGTTTCAAGCTACAAAAAATCAATTTTCTCTTGTGCATTTTGTAGACAGACCTGGATGTATGTGAGAGAAACTTTGTTGATCTGGATTGTGTAATCAACAGTAGATTGTAGAAGAGATTTCATGAACTCTAATACTTCAGTAATTGTAACCATTTTTCTCAACATAAATGCACCACTAGAAACTTGGTTTAGTATGAGTTGAGGTGAAAATGTACCCTAAATAATCACAATGCTTGCAACAAAATTCTGATATATCTCCATAAACATGTTAAACACTAGAGACCCATCATTCTAAGGTGCATGTATAACCAACATCGGCTTCAAAGACTCAACGTAGCACTTAACCATCAAAATAATAACAATACTATACCAGTCCAAAAGACATGATTTCAACGTATAGCCTTCAATGCTATATGTAAAGAGCACCTTCAATGAACATGTAAAGAGTGGAGACACACTATCCATATAACCAGCGCATGAACTAATGTATATTCACACTATCCAATCATATAATACAACATATAGGAGGCATATATTCTCTTCACACAAACTCTTTTGTCACAAGTCAGCTTCAACATACATTCAATGTTCAATGTACATACAACACATACATTCGCATAAATTAAGAACACAAACCAATATATCTCTGCCAAAATGCAAGGATGAATATGGACTAGAACTCTTCCATTATAAAATTCTTCCCTATGCCATTTATTATCATTATTCTTCTTCGAGTCTGGGAAACTTGAATCCTAAAGCCTCTGTGCAGTTCGATTTGATAGGTGCGTGAATCTGTCCAACAAAGTAATGGATATAAATCAGATTAATCTGCAACAAAACTTTGATTTAAAATGAACATTCCAGCGAAGTGCCTTCTATGAGTCCGCTGCGCTGAGTGAGGTGCTGAATTCAGTGTCCAATGAAGGAGATTTAGATAACAAAGAAGCAAAGAAGAGAAATCTTTCCAAGAAATGGTCCGTGGCCTTCGGAGCTATCGCGTTAACTGCACATCACATCTGGTCATGGCCATTGGACAGTATTTCGACGGCCTAGTGTCATTCTCACTTATCCCAATGGTCCAAGGTTCGAATCAAAGAGAGGCACACTACAACGTAGTTCTTGTACAAGGATAGTCTGGTACAAATGCAAATGGTTGTCGCTATTCTAGATGGTACTCTCATTTACTTCAAAGGACCAGCATAGGCATCTGTTGAAACGGTTCACCTTATATTGAAAGAACTTGTTCGAAAATCAATTAATGAGACAGAGGACTTGAAGCGTTTCCCTCGTCTTCAAGCTGAAATCTCTGCAGCTGCAACAGAAGCTCTGGAGAGATTCCATGATGACAGCAGAAAAATTGTCCTGAGATTAGTGGAGATGGAGTCTAGTTATTTAACTGTAGATTTCTTTCGAAAACTTCCTTAGGAGCTATAGAAAGGTGGTAATCCTACAACATCTACCATGGATCGTTACACAGATGAATTCAACAGAGTCACCAGCATTCAAAAATATATCCTCCTTTTAAATCAATGATTGATAAAGGGCACTCAATATATAATAAAATCAACGCACATGCAAAAGAACATCCGGACGCCGAGATCTTTCCCTCCACCGCTTCCTTCACTTTCTAGTTGCAGCGGCCCATGCGTCTCCATGAAATCCTGTAGGAAAGATGGGAGATTTATGCTCAAACCCGTCGAAGTCGCCTCTCACAAATACTTGCAGGTGAATCACCAAGATGGACGCTTGCAGCTGCATTTCTTCCTTTACGAATCCAGCAAACCGGCCTCGCAGCAACATGACGTCGATTCTACGCTAGAAAACTGCAAAGGTGTCACCGCTTCCCCCAAGGAGCCCAAGGCCATTACAGTGTCCAATCTCTCGAGCTTAAGACATCATATTCTGAAATTGTCATGCAAGAATCCGTCAAAGAAACAAGTCGTTCCAGTTAATTTGAAGCCAGGAAGTCCAATCAAGGACGACGATCTGAGTCTTTTCAAGTGACTCCGACTACCGCTGGAGATCAGCTATTCGAATACTAGAACTGTGTTAACACTCCAATGTTCAAATCAACAGACAGCATTCAATCAATGGAGAGGCCGAGGTATAGATGGAGAGGTCGTTCGATGGATGGGGCAGCGATCAATTAAATATATGTCGCGTTCTGGTTTCTAATGGAGTAGTGGTAGAACTGTCACGCAATCAAGATTATGAGATGGCTTCAATGGAGTAGTGGAGCATTTGAATTGCATTTCATAGAAGTTTGAGTTTAGCTTAAACAATATTGAATCTCTAGTTCGTATCTGAGAGGTCAGGCTAGATAATATAAAACATCTATGACACTGATGCAGTGAGATAACATTTGCAGCAGGTCTCTTGATAGAGGGGGCACGCTTGACAGGGGTTGCAGACAATATCAAAAACTTATATGACACTGCCTGGGGCAAGCTATAATAAGGCGCAACGACAGGTGAATGATTAATAGCAAGATTTAGTGGGGCAGGGAGCCCCATTTAGGTCCTGCGTTCTAACAGTTGCAGATTTCAGAGAGTCTAGATAACGCTAAGGTTTAGAAACAAACTCACAAAAAATGACCATAAAAATTTAGTGGCTCAAATTGGAGCAGGACCAAAAATTCCCCGCTCTGATACCATCTTAAACACACATATGGCAGCAACAAATATGAAAGATAAAACATAAGAATACATCTTTTATTAACTACTAATATACATTTATAGTACATTGTTTTGACCATTAGGTTCCACATCTCAAGGTCTCTTGGACTTCTTTTTGTCTATTCGGCTTCCACATTAACCCATTGAGGATTAAGTGTCCAACATCTTAATTGTAATCTTCCACAATCAGTCATATGATAATCATGTTATTGACAATTTAGAATAAAATTTTTATTTTTTTAAAACAAACTGCGTGCATTCATTTTCTTCAATAATAATTTTATAGTTAGAATAATAATTAGGCCGATAGCCCTTCCTATGCATCAACAATCGTCAACACTTTTATCCTGCTCCGTTGGATCAGGTGAGACACTTTCAACCATTGATTTGAAGTGTCACTACTTTTTCCAAACATCGGTTGAGTTGCCTTACTGCTTTTTCGCATTCTTTTATGTCACTCTTGAAGATATTTTTACTGTTTTTCCCCTGCGAGTTGTTGTTTCTGTTCTTCTTCCCTGCTTTTGACAAGCACTGTTCTTCTTCCATGGCTTTTGGCAAGCACTGATTAGTATTAAACATCTCATAAAGCCTGTTCTCGCTTTCATCTCATCATTTTCTTCAATACTCTACATTGCATTGGCTTGCCTTGTTTCTTGTTCAAGTTTATTTTCTTTGTTGCATGGCCATGCATTTTGGATTTTACAGTGTTTTATTTTCGTTGTTTTTTTCTCTGTTTTGAATTTAATTTATGTTTTCTTTAAAAGAGTGTTTGCATGGTTTATCCTGGCGATTCTATATTGTTGTTGTTATGTTGAGCAGAAGAAATGATAGAGCGTGAATTTGAGAGACAGTAACTAGATCGAGGAAACGATAGTGAGATTTCGATGCGAGTCCATGCAATTACAAGATTTGCAACGCGGCCAGTTGCAAATGCAAAGAACCATATGTGCTAAATATCACGCCGAGTTGAAAAATGGAATAATCATATCAAACTACAACAACAACCTTCTCTATTTTGATGCAATGATCAAACAGGTTCCCTAATAGTTTTACCAGTTTATTCCTTACTTTCATAATATGACATCATAATTACATGTTCATGCTACTTTAGGTAAGAACATGAAGATTTTATTAGTAGATTAAAATATTTAGAAACATTGAATATGATCCTGCTTTTAATTTTTATCATTAGGATTCTAAAGTATTTCCTTATTGTATTGTGACATGATTAATCATGTAAATTGAAATATTTTAGGTAAAATCATAATGGTATTTTTGTGTATATTAATTTCAAACCATGTAGTATAGTTCATCCTCAAGATTATTCTCAATTGTCTAAATTATTTTTACAAACCGTTAGTAAAGCCACTGATCTGATTGCAAGTCTGTTGGACTATGTATATGAACAGATTCAATAGATCATCTAAATTTACAAGTAGTGCTGTTACAGTTACTGTTGGTGCCGAGGTTTTATGGGAAGATGGCCCATCTAAAGTTGAAATTATTGTTGTTCTTGTCAACGATATCCGTTTGTTGTCACATGGAAGAATTGAAGCTCACCCTGTTATACAGTTTCTTGAAAGGGCGTTACGCGAAAATAAGAAGAAGGCTCTTGAGGTGAAGGAGGCTCCTCTTGTTCTTGATCTAAATCCGTGACTTAGCACTCCTCTTGCTCGCAATCTGGATATGTCTGTCGAGGCTCTTCCTGGTCTGAATGTGCCACTTGATCTTGAGGATGATTAAGGAAGAAACAACAAATCGACCAAAAATTAGGTCAATCAATAATTTGGGCATAACTTGTTTTAAATGTAGAGAACGACCGGTAAGGAGAATTCATATATTTTGAAACAATACACACTTATCACTATTCTGAAACAATACCCACTTTCAAAACTCTTATGTAGATATTTTGATTCAGTTCTTTATACATTTTCAATTAATATTTGCTTTTAATTTATGTGGAATATCCCTTACATTTCTTGGAATTTATAAACACATTTCTATTATGTAGATGATTTAATAATGTGGTTTAAGTTGAATGTTTCAATGAATTTCAATTGTGAGTATTATATTTTAAATAAAAATTAGAAAATACAACAAAAGGCTCTTATTACACAGCAGCTACAGCCAGTATGTCGTCGATTGCAGGAAAACTGCGGAGCGGAATCGAATGTGGGAGTATGGTGTTTAAAGGAGGCTTTGACAGAGGGCGAGCTTGTTCACGGCGCTATAGTTGCCTCTGTTCATAACATGTTCCTATAGTTCCATAATAGGAAATGATAGTGCTTCATGGCGGAAAGGCATGGGATTGATGATTTTTCCACGAGAAAAAGAGCGGGCTTTCTTGATTTTCTGCATAGAATCCTTTCTTGTGAGCTTTTGTGCTTTCTTGACTTTCCGTGCTTTCTTGATTTTCTGTTGTTTCCTTTTCTGGTTCAGATCAACGGTTGAAAGTGTCTCACCTGATCGAATGGATGAATGGGATGCATCCAAGCATTGAAATTTCAGAAGTTGGGTTTATTGTGCATATGAAATGGCATGTGTTCATGCTTTTGAAATTTTACTCAGAGAAAAGAAAAGATGGATTTGGTATTGCATATGAATGAGATGTATTCTTCGTATATGCTTGGCCATCTATAGAGGTTTCTTGGTTTTGGGTAATTAACTTACTCTAAAATGAAATAAGATATTCAATGTGTTCCTTGTAATATAAATATAAACAAAACATCTAAAGAAAAATAATTACACAATGATCCAGTCCAAGAAAGGAAGGTTTTCTACAAACCAATTAACTGTCTACAAAAATTCAAAGTTTCCAATTTAATAATCCTATCGGCCTCTCTTTGTACCTTTTGGGACAATTGCCCTTTTTTTTTTTTTTTTTAAACCGTGTACATTCGAGCGTATATATCGATTGAACAAAAAAATAACGAAATAAATAAGCAAAAAGAATCATTTAGCTGGGACTTTGGTCCTCCGAGAGCGAGGACTTTGGATTCTTAGATTTCCAATTCATTTTTTTTTTTGGGAAACATATATAATATGCTACACGCCTAAACAAAGAAAAGAAGCATTTAAAACCAAATATAAGAATTTCTAACCCTGCCCGTCCAATCCTGTAGAGGCTAAAATAGTGTCCCGAAAGCTGCGGGGTCAAAAAACGTAAACCTTGGAGTTGGTGTGTGAGGTTCAAAATGATCGGGCACGACCGTGAGGCAAACGATTGCTCCATTTGTCTATTGACTTATAGTGCGATGGGCCACTATACGCATTATTTTCGGCGTTTTAAATGTAAATGTGGCATCTAACGACTCGATGCCGAAATGAGAAGAGGCCGTGACTTGACTTGCCAGTAAGTCTGTCACAATACGCAAGATGTTTCCAAAAGGCATATTTGACGAAGGCTGGAATTTGGAGAATGGAGTATGGAGTGGTTTATGGAAGCAGAAGAATTGTTTGGAGAGTTAAAAATGGTTGGAATTTGGGTAAAAAATTTCAAAAAATCTTGTATAAAGTGGTTAATCATATTTTTGAGGGTGAAAATAGATTCACCACCATCTAAAACTTCTAAAACACCTAAAATTTTGAAATTTATCAAGTGTAACTTGTATTTACAAAAATCCTTGCCAGATTTTTTAAAAATATAACCAGTTTTCCATAACTTCTAAAGAAAAAAGACAGTCTCGTTAGAGTACGTCTATTTAGAAAATTATTTATTTAATATTTTAAAATTAATTATTTATTAATTAATTTTAGTATTACCATTTGTTTACTTTATTTACGATTCTAATAATTTATTTCGAATTAAAGTATTTAATTTTAATAGTAAAAAAATCAATTTATTAAAATATTACATATATATGTCGGTTATTTATTAATTAATTTTAATATTATTATTTGTTTCCTTTAATTGTGATTCTAATAATTTATGTCGAATTAAAATATTTAATTTTAATAATAAAAAATAATATTATAATATAATCAATTGGTCTTATAATAACTTCAAGATAAATATCATATTGTCGGAATTAAGGAAAATCACAAAAATCATAAAAAAAAAATAAAAATCACATTGCCAAGTATCCCAATGGTACGGAAAACAATGCAAAAGATTTTGCCGTTGTTATATGTTCTGATTCATGATCTCTATGATGATGTATTCGTGTAGTCTTTATATATGCAGAGTTGTAGTAGATAGGTTTGGTTTTTTCAGCAGTTGATGTATTTTGTTGATACATTATGTCTGCGAGTGGTCAATAAATATGGTTTTTCTTGTGGTAGAAATCGCTTATAGATGTTCTAGAGGAACTATGGAAATCTGATTTATGTATAAGTTTTTAATTTTTTTTTTTTTTTATTTTAATTTGGCTAACACAAAATTAATATTAAAAAACACATTTATTGTTTAAATTTTATGGGAAAGATTGACTATAGAAATTATTTTGGGTAATTAAAACTATTCTAAGAGGAGCCTAAGTTTTAACCAATCTTTGTACAATATCGGTGATAAAGATTTCATTGTGGTTTTATCGTACTTTTTCTATCCAATATATTAGTTGGACTCAACCTAGGCTCAACCTAGTCACAAAAAAAAAAACTTAGATTATAAATTTATTTGTATTATTATTGATTATAAAAATAATTAATGAGTTAAAAACACACATATATAAAAAACATGTAATCATAAAGATTCACTCTCATTGTATCATGGAGATTCTTAACATATAAGTAGGGTCTGTTACAATACTATGGTCTAATACCTTCACTATATTATGGAGGTTCTTACCGTGTAAATAGGGTTTGTTACAATATCATGACCTAATATTTTTTATAGCATATACATTAATAAGCTAGAAAAGTATTTGAAAAATGACAGTTGGTAGGGTCATACTTATCCTTTAAATTGAGACTATTATTCTTTTGACAAGGAACACTCAGCAAGCAATTGTAACTACATATTAGCAAAACTAAAAGTATAATAATTAAATCCAAACAAATAACTTAAAATACATTCGCTTATTACAAAAATCAATGAAAAAAACTAATTAATACTGTAAATTACTTCACCTCACAACCTAACAAAGAACTAAAAAAGTTCACAATAAGCTAGCAATACAATGTAAATCTCAGCTCACCCACGCTCTTTTATATTACACATTTTAGGAAGTGGTGATAATGGTGGTGAGAATAGCTTAAAACGATGTCTTTAAAAGTATTTGTGAATTAGAAGACCACCCAAATTCTTATTGGCTTGGAATTTGGTCTAATGTTAATGTAGAATTATTCCACTCATGAATAATGTTAATGTAAACTATTTTACTCATGAATAAAGTATTACATATAAAATGAGAAATTAATTTTTATTATTGTTTTATTAAACTAAAATATAAATTTATATAATTTTACGTCAAGAGAACTACTTTACCAAGTTATTCTAAAAATATTTAACAAAATAAAAAAAGCTAATAAAATTAGTTGGAAATCAACTATAATACAAGAATATCCCTATCATCTCTTTAGTCGGAGATAAACTATAATACAAAAATATCCTTATAACGCTCCTTATCAGACTAAGCTAATTGCTAAAAATAAAAATAAAATATTAAATTAAGAAATTATTATGAATGTTGATATATGTTTGAGAGATATTATATTAAGAAATTATTACGAATGTGTTGATATATGTTTGAGGGCACGTGGGTGATGAGAAGATCAAATTTCACACTTGACTACAAACCCTTAACTATGAGGGGTTCCTTTGAGATGCACATGGTGCGCAATGGATTGGACCATTAGGAATATTATCATAGACCTTACTTTTCCCACTACATGCATATATTTGGACACTATTTTTGTCTATCATATGCAACAAATATAATATAACGGGAACTTTTTTGTGTATGTATATGGGATGTATATACTTTTGATTCATTGTTTTACGCAGCATAAAAGGCTTCTTCGAAAAGTACAAATGATCTTCGGTGAATTCTTTCTATACACATGTTATGTATATGAAAAAAAAAATGATTTTGTATATTTTTTTAATAAAATAAAATTATTAGCTTTTTAATAAATTAAAAATAATAATAATAATGTGTTTTGTGTTTATTTATAAATTTGTAGTGTAAAAAGATATAAACAATATAAAAACAAGTTTTATCATTAATTTTAGTTTTTGGAATGCTAGTATTTGAAATCGATTTACAAGTAATCTAATCAATATCATATCCCCTGAATTGCTGAAAAAAACTTAGTGCCAAATTAACATTTTTGAGAATATATACGCATTCTTAGGAAGTTGTGTGCATATTTTTAAAAGCACCAATTCTATTAAAATATAAAGCATATGTTTTCCATCATTTCTTTCATATGTTTTCTATGGTATAACTGTTTTTTACTATTTTCTAATCTCTTTAATATTTCTTTATCCTTCGGCTGTCTTATGTTCTTCTTTTCTGAATTTAAGAAAGATGCTTTCATTATTC
Organism: Pinus tabuliformis; assembly: GCA_031772625.1. Lineage (NCBI taxonomy): Eukaryota > Viridiplantae > Streptophyta > Pinopsida > Pinales > Pinaceae > Pinus > Pinus tabuliformis. The sequence goes on along the minus strand of CM062807.1, from coordinate 1,071,066,815 downwards.
GTCCCCTTTTTTATGTTTTTCTATCTTCATTCTATACGTAGGGTTTAAGAGAGCTGTTTTTGATTTTCTCAAAGTCGTTGAAAGTGTTGAAAGTATAATTTCAACTGTGCTACAGGTGAACCATGCGGCAGCATGAGGACAATAAATCAGGCGTATCGGCAAAGTCAAAGTGAAGGGCCGATATCGCATCGGCAAAATCGAAGCGAAGAAATCATAAAGAAGCTTTTGTGCTTCCGACGAGCGATCGCCGATATCGGCATATCGGCAAGTCGGCATATCGGCAGGTTGGTTTTTCGGCGGGTTGGAGCATCGGAGGCAGGCAGCAGCAGCGATATGAAATATCGCCGATATCGCATCGGCGAAGTCGCAGCGGAGGACTTACAAGTGGTTTTGTTTTTGTGCGATGAGCGATCGCCGATATCACATCGGCACATCGCTATCGGCAATGTCATAGAGTCGGGGTCTTTGACATGAGAAAAGTTGCGATGCGATGCAAATAAAGTCAATGGTTAAAGTACAAGTCAGCAGCTAATAAATTTGACGTGAAGTAAAAGTTTCTTTACCGCCAGTAAATGTCAGTAAAACAGTAAATGCAATTTACTGTGGGTTGGTAAGTTTTGGTGAAGTTTTTAATTTCATTTAAGCGGGAGTATGGGCACAAGTAAAAGCTGGTAAAAGCATTTAATTTTTATTATTTCTTTTACGGAAGCATGGGAAGTGAAAAAAAACGTGAAGTATGTTTTTGTTGTTGTCATATATATGTAATATTTTTGTGTATTGAATATATAGAGTGGTAAGTGAAGAACGCAGCAGCGTATGTAATTTTTATTTTACAGCAGTGCAACATAAAGAAAACTGGGAGCGCATGTATTGTTTTTGTGTGTTGCTCATTGTAATGAGAAGGGTGTAGTGTGAGAGAGGATAATGCACAGCAGTGCTATCCGTGAAGAACAAGGGAGCAGCATGCCTTTTGTTGATTGGTGGTGAAGCTCGCGGCAGCGAAACAACAAGGAAGATGCACAGCAGTGCATAGAATAGTGTTGATTTTTAATGTATTGGATTTGCATTGAAATGCAAAAGAAAAGAGCGCTCAGGTATTTTGAAATTGTGAATGTAATGTAAAGTTTACTGCATATGTAAAAGTTTGTTTTACAGCAGTAATGTGAAAAGGGGTTTTACTGCAGTAAACCCAGCACAGTAATATCTCAAGTGAAAACAGAGTTTTTGCTGAATGTAAGTTTTTTTTGTAAATCCCTCTCAGCAAAGAGGATGAAGTTTGTATCAGGCTTTGTATTTTAATCAATGGAAATATTTTTATGGCTGTGTAATACTCTGTTATGAGTAGATTGGTTTTAAAAGCTTCCCTGTGCACAAAGGTCCTGGAACAGTGGAAACAGAGCATTGGCTCTGTGGTGTTAGAATGTCTGGTTTTGGTATTTCCCATTGAAAAATACCCAACAGTGGTATCGGAGCTAGTCCAGGCTCTTTGATGGTGACAGAGCATGTTCATGCTCTTTGAAGACTCAAAGAAGCTGAAGGAAGGTGTGGTTGCAGCAGAGAAAGCTTCTCCAGCAGTGTGAAGTCTCAGCCAAAGGGATTCAGGTATTTCCCAAGCTTCTGAGTTATTATTAAAGACAGTCATTTGTTTTAAAAAAAACACAGTCAAGTATTAGAAGCCCAGATAAGAATGGCAAGATCAAAGAAGAAAGCCTCCAAGCCTGTTAAAAATGTGTCTCCCTCCTCTACTAAACTAGAAGGCAATTCATTAGAATACATTCTATTTGAAACCCCAAAGTTTGATGGAAACTTTGATGTATGGGAAATAATGATGAGGGCTTTCCTAATGTCTGAGGGGATTGAAGTCTGGGAGTCAGTGATTGATGACAGCAAGATGGATAAAGAATCCATGGAGTATGATGCACAAGCAGCAAAACTAATCTTGGATGGACTCCCTGATTCTGTGAAGAGGAATCTAGGAAAATATACATCAGCAAAGGATATATGGGATAGACTGCATGACCTTCATGCAAAGGGAGCACTGACCATGACAATGAGTCAAGAAGAACCCATCATAGAAGCTGAGAATGAAAAGCTTGACCTCATCAAGCTTCAAGTAAGAGAAAGGGATGAAGAGCTTGCCAAGCTCAAGAAGGAGCTTGATCAATGCAAGAGGAAGCATCATGAAGAAGTCATGTCTATGAAAAATCAGTTGAATAGTGCAAAGAAGCAGGCAGATGCCTTGACAAGTCAACTTGAACAAAGACACAAGAAAGTGAATAAGCTTGTGGAAGAGATTGGACAGTACAAGGTAGAGATCTCCTCCCTTAAGTCTGAACTACAAGAAGCCAGGAAGCAAGCACAAGGAGCTGAAAAGAAAATGAAGAGCAGTCAAGCAAAAGATGAAGAAATCTCCAAAATGAAGACAGACATCATCTCTCTTAAAGTAGCAGCAGCTGAAGCTACTTGTAGCAAGGAAGAAACTGAGGGACAACTAGCAAAGAGAAATGATGTATGTGAAAAGCTAGAAGAAGAGATTGTCCTCCTCAGGAAGAAGGTTGAAGGGATGAACAAAATGATGAAGAGCTCTCAAGCTCTGGATGACATGCTCAGCTATCACAGATCTCCATTTGATAAATCAGGACTTGGGTATGTAGCTGAACCCTCAAACAAGGATGAGGATGCTTTAAGCAAAGGAGATGTGAAGAAGCCAGAGAGAGATGGTGATGCTCCTAGTTCCAGCAAAGGCAAGGAGAAAAATGAAGGCTGCAATAGAAGAGATCCTGCTCCAAGTAGAAAACCAGCTCCAAGAAGAAATGTAGCTGATGTCAAAGAAGCAAGAGGCAATGGTGATCATCAAAGGATCTCAAGGCAGCAAGGCTTCAGAAGTACATCAAGAAAACCTCCATCTCCCAGGTACCAAAGTTCATTTTATGGTTATTGTTATGCTTGTTCAAACTTTGGTCATATGGCAAAAGATTGTAGAGCATTTCATGGAGATAGATGTTGTGGTCCCCGACAATCTCCAAGAAATAATTTCACAAGAAGAAATCATGAATCTTTATTCATGAAGAATGTTGAATGCTTCAAGTGTCATAACATTGGGCATATGACACGTGAATATAACTTAACATGGGCTCCTATGCAAGCTAGACCCATGCAAAAGAAGAAAGTTACACAAGTATGGAGAAGAAAAGAAATACACTCTGAAAGCCCCTTAAGCAACGCAGCTGATCTAAGTTTGTTTTGAGAAAACTTGTTAAAAGAAGACAAGCATACATTAAAGGGGAGCTTGTAATTTTTTTTTGTTTGCTGAACTGTATTAACAGTCATTTGTTGATGGAGGATGTATTGCAGCGCAGCAGTTGCAAATGAAATCTTTGTTAATCCCTCTGAAAGGTAATATGCAGCAGTGATGAAATCAGCAATGTTTTTGGTTTGTTCTTATGCAATATGCACAGAAATGCATAAAGAAGAAAAATGGCAGCGCTGAAATGTAAAGAGCAGCAGCGAGATAATAGAAAAATGCAAAGCATGGAGACCCTCACAGCAGTGGGAAGACAGAACATAAAACAACAGTTTGAAATTTTTTTTGGAGCACATGGATTAGAATGAACAGCAGTTTGAAATTTTTTTGTGATGCACATGCATTGAAATGCATAGCAATGGAAGGTAGTTTCCTTCTATGTAATGTGATAGAACATACTCATAGCAGATTGAGTGTAATGCACAACAGATGAAATGCTTTGTATTGGAAGTGAAAATGCAAAGCAATGAGAAAAAAAAAAAAAAAAAAAAACGAGAAGAAAGCAAAACGCAGCAGAGCGTAAATGCCCAGTGGCTGAGAATACAATGAAATTTTTCACACTGCAGTGAAAAATGTAATGTTTTTTTTGTATGCAATGCAACATGCACAGAAATGGATAAAGAAAAACAGAGACAACAGATTTTTAATGCACATGAGTGAATGATAATGTGTGGCAGCAGAAGAGCCAAAGGAATTGCACAGTAGTGCATTGTGTAAAAAAAAATGAAGACTAAGATTTCGTGAAGCAAGGGTGCATAAGGAAAGGCAGCAGCCTGTGTTATGGAGAATGAAGTGCCAAGATTATGGGCACACAGCAGTATGATGAAACAAAAGGCAGCGACAGTGCAAATTGCAGAGGCAACGCAACAGCAAATAAAAACCCAGGGATGACAGTCTATGGTTATGGGTATGGACAGCAGTGTATGAAGAAAATGCAGCAGCAGGAAGTTATGGACAGCAGCATGACGACAAGAAGGAGAAGCACACAGCAATGCAAATGTGAAAAATGCAGCAGCAAGAAGTTTTGAACAACAGCACATGCAAAAGAAATTTTCCTTACAGCAGTAAAGGTAAATGTAATGAATTTGTTGTTCATTGAATTGAAATGCAATATATGCAACAGCAGTGAGTGTAAGAAATGTTTACACACAGCAGTGTAAATTTGTAAATTGGGACAGCGTAATTGTTCCAAGGAAGACAGAGTATTTTGTCTTTGAAAAGTGCAGAAGCAATGCAAGTGAGACACAGCAGAAGTATGATTGTAATGAGTGAAGGGGAGCACGCAGCAGCGTGAAGAAAAGTTTCCCCATTGTGAAGAAGGGAAGCACGCATAAGTGCGCAAGTAAAGAATTCTCGCACAACAGTGTGAATTGAGAAAGGGAAGGCACAACAATGCAGAGTTTGCAAAGAAATGTAAGTGAAGTGCAGCAACACAACAGCAAGTGTAGACACAGCAGTGTGAGGTAGACACAGTAAAGAAGATGGCACAACAGTGCAGCAGAGAATATGCAGCAGCATAAAAGAACATCGTAATGAGTTTGCACACACAGCAGTGCAATGGTTGTTTGTTTTGGAACTGCATTTGAAGCAGTCATTTGGTGAAACCCTCTATTGAAGAGGAAGGTGCTTTTAAGCACATTGTCATTAGTGAATCCCTCGGTAATGAGGAAGGTGCTCTTAAGCACAGTTACATTGGTGAATCCCTCTGTTCAGAGGAAGATGCTCTCTAGCATAGTTTGGTGAATCCCTCTGTCATGAGGAAGGTGCTCTTAAGCACAGTTTCAAGTAAATCCCTCTATTAAGAGGAAGACAACTTTGTTGTTTGTGGAACTGCATCAGAAGCAGTTGGTGAATCCCTCTATGCGAGGAAGATTGGTGAACCCCTCTATGTGAGGAAGATATTCTTGTAACAGCAGTTAGTGAATCCCTCCATGTGAGGAAGTGTTTGGGTATGATTGAATGCCCGACAGTTGAAATTAAAGGGGAGTGTTGAAAGTATAATTTCAAATGTGCGACAGGTGAACCATGCGGCAGCATGAGGACAATAAATCAGGCGTATTGGCAAAGTCAAAGTGAAGGGCCGATATCGCATCGGCAAAATCGAAGCGAAGAAATCATAAAGAAGCTTTTGTGCTTCCGACGAGCGATCGCCGATATCGGCATATCGACAAGTCGACATATCGGCAGGTTGGTTTTTCGGCGGGTTGGAGCATCGGAGGCAGGCAGCAGCAGCGATATGAAATATCGCCGATATCGCATCGGCGAAGTCGCAGCGGAGGACTTACAAGTGGTTTTGTTTTTGTGCGATGAGCGATCGCCGATATCGCATCGGCACATCGCTATCGGCAATGTCATAGAGTCGGGGTCTTTGACATGAGAAAAGTTGCGATGCGATGCAAATAAAGTCAATGGTTAAAGTACAAGTCAGCAGCTAATAAATTTGACGTGAAGTAAAAGTTTCTTTACCGCCCGTAAATGTCAGTAAAACAGTAAATGCAATTTACTGTGGGTTGGTAAGTTTTGGTGAAGTTTTTAATTTCATTTAAGCGGGAGTATGGGCACAAGTAAAAGCTGGTAAAAGCATTTAATTTTTATTATTTCTTTTACGGAAGCATGGGAAGTGAAAAAAAACGTGAAGTATGTTTTTGTTGTTGTCATATATATGTAATATTTTTTGTGTATTGAATAGATAGAGTGGTAAGTGAAGAACGCAGCAGTGTATGTAATTTTTATTTTTTACAGAAGTGCAACATAAAGAAAACTGGGAGCGCATGTGTTTTTTTTTGTGTGTTGCTCATTGTAATGAGAAGGGTGTTGTGTGAGAGAGGATAATGCACAACAGTGCTATCCGTGAAGAACAAGGGAGCAGCATGCCTTTTGTTGATTGGTGGTGAAGCTCGCGGCAGCGAAACAACAAGGAAGATGCACAGCAGTGCATAGAATAGTGTTGATTTTTAATGTATTGGATTTGCATTGAAATGCAAAAGAAAAGAGCGCTCAGGTATTTTGAAATTGTGAATGTAATGTAAAGTTTACTGCATATGTAAAAGTTTGTTTTACAGCAGTAATGTGAAAAGGGGTTTTACTGCAGTAAACCCAGCACAGTAATATCTCAAGTGAAAACAGAGTTTTTGCTGAATGTAAGTTTTTTTTGTAAATCCCTCTCAGCAAAGAGGATGAAGTTTGTATCAGGCTTTGTATTTTAATCAATGGAAATATTTTTATGGCTGTGTAATACTCTGTTATGAGTAGATTGGTTTTAAAAGCTTCCCTGTGCACAAAGGTCCTGGAACAGTGGAAACAGAGCATTGGCTCTGTGGTGTTAGAATGTCTGGTTTTGGTATTTCCCATTGAAAAATACCTGGTTAAAGCATATGTTTTCCATCATTTCTTTCATATGTTTTCTATGGTATAACTGTTTTTTACTATTTTCTAATCTCTTTAATATTTCTTTATCCTTCGGCTGTCTTATGTTTTTCTTTTCTGAATTTAAGAAAGATGCTTTCATTATTCGTCCCCTTTTTTATGTTTTTCTATCTTCATTCTATACGTAGGGAGAGAGCTGTTTTTGATTTTCTCAAAGTCGTTGAAAGATGTGGTTACTTAATGCAATCTATTTGTGAATTTCTTTTGATTGATATGGCTCAAACGTGCAACCCGTAATTTATAAATTTATTATATAGTCATAAGACCTGAATGTGCAAGAGTGAATTACCGGACTCAAAATTTGTCCTATAAACCGTGTTTCCACAAAGTCCCAAAGCATACCATCACACCATATACTGATGCAAAATACATGGATTATTCCACATAAATTTATACGAAATTTTATTTATCGAAGGAATATTTTGAGAAGTTCCAGCTATTCACATAGAGCTCTGCAATATAGCGGATATAACCCCTGCACCACCAATCTGATTGTACGATTGATTCACACTACTACAAGCTACAAAAATTACTCGACTACACAATCTGGTTCGTAATTTTAAGCAATGGGCCCGTCCCTAATGCTAACACAACTTATCCCAAACATAAGGAACCATCAATAGCCTTCTCCGTCGCTGCAACTAAAACAATGCCTAAAATTGATGTAGTTACGTTTCTGCTTCAGAAATGGCGTCCAATCGACGAAATTAAAATCCTGAAAAAATAAAATATAAAAACAATGATTCAGACCATGGTAGCTGTGTATGAGAAGTGAGAACTTACTTTAATGATTTAACTATGAAGAAGCGGGAGATGGAGCCGTAGTGGGAGAAATTGTTGTGACTCCAGAACCAATTGTTGCAGGAGCAACAGCAAATGATGCAACCTCGCTTATCATTCGCGGTTGTCCACTTCTGTGAGACTCGCACAGACGGGGCAAGTAGATACCTACACAAATTATATACAAATAAATCAATCATGGGCTAACTTTAGGTATACATATACATATTCATGGCTGTAGCTATATTTCATGTAGTCAACCTCGCTTATCATTCGCCGTTGTCCACTTATGTGAGACTCGCACAGACGGGGCAAGTAGATACCTACACAAATTATATACAAATAAATCAATCATGGGCTAACTTTAGGTATACATATACATATCCATGGCCGTAGCTATATTTCATGTAGTATATCAGTCAATATAATATTTTACATTTGCGACACTAGTGGCGTTAACAGTGAGAAATAATGAAGTACCTTCCCCTGCGGCAAGATAACACAACAAATGCTGCAAAACCCAGGTAAAAACGAGGGCGATCTGCTCGTTTTGCCGTCGGCCCACGAAGTAATTGACGGCAAAGGAGATCAGGAAAGTGACGCAGAAGAACTCTATGTAGCTATGTAGTAAGACTGAGGACCTGCTGGGGATCAGAGTTTTTGCATAACAGAGTCAATTTCAATGCACAGCAGAATTTGGAGGTGAAAACAAGGCAATTTAACTGATATTTGGAAAGAGCAGTCAAAGTACAGTGGATGCTTGCAAGATGACACTTCAAATCAAACGGTTGAAAGAGCAAGGTTGACAATTATTGATGCATAGCCTATCGGCCTAATAAAACACAAATGAAATTAAATTGTCAGGACAGAAGTGAGATTTAAGCGTACAGAAAACGTAGAAGACAATTTGAACGTAGACGACAATTTGCATTAGGTTTGATTCATCGAAGATTCATTTCTTCCATCCCGAGGAATTTGCAATTTCATTGAATATAACAAATATAATGTACGGAACGAATTACAGAGGGAACGCTAAATTTAACGGAACCACATAATTGGGCATTTTTGTCAGCGCGGGAATGGGACGAATTCGGTTCCGCCAATAATCACAAACAGATTACTGTCACGACCTCCGTAACTTGAAAACCGGTAAAAATTATCTAGAAGGCTGCGGGCACAGTATAACTCGCGCATGGTTTTCAAAAAAAAATTGCAGGTATTCCTATAAATCATTATCAAAATTTCCAGATATCCCTGACCGGCTTGGCATAAGTACATTAGTATGTTAGAGAACCTTTTATTAATATAGGTTGGATATATAAAAAAATTTAAATATTGGAAATTTTATTATACTTTGATTTATTAAATATTTTTAAATAAAGATAATAATAATAATATTTTTTTCCAAATCACATTTAATTTAAAGATTGAATGGGTGATGTGATTTTTCTTTATCATATAAGAGATAAATTTCTCTTTTTATATAATTTTTTTAAGAATAAATTTCTCTTTTTATATAATTTTTTTTAAGAATAAATGATTTATTTGTTTTGGATTTGAACTTATAACAACTTAAAAGACAGGTAAACTTCTTAAATTCAATAATATATTACAATAAACCTATTATATAAACTGAATCTGGGCAACCTTTTTCAGATTACAGGATAATAATAATAATAATAATATTTTTTTTAATTACATTTAATTTAAAGATTGAATTGGTGGATGTGATTTTCCTTTACTATATAAGGGATATATTTCTTTATATATAAATTTTCTGAGAATAAATGATTTATTTGTTTTGGTTTTGAATTTATAACAACTTTAAAACACACATAAACTTCTTAAATTCAACAATATATTACAATAAACCTATTATATAAACTGAACCTGGGTATAGATCATATTAAACATTTTTTCAGATTACACTAAGTTCAACAGATAAAAATAATCTGTATTTCTTATCGCTATTTCAAATTATGGTAATTAAGTTAGTAATATGAATTTGGGATAATAATATATTTTTTTGAATTGATGCGTTTTTGTTTTGTTTATGTAGAATATTAAAATTTTGGTCCACTTTTGAATTATATTAAAAATATATAGATATTATATTTTTTATTATTAATTATATATATTTTAGACAAAAAATTTGATATTAATAAAAAATTATATTAAAACTTGAATTTATAGTATGTTTAAAATATTTTTTATTTCTTTAAGAGTTGGTAGGAAATAAGTTAATCGTTTAAGATCAAGAAACATTTAAGAGCGAAAATCTGTTCCATTATGCTGCACTAATTAGTAATTATAGTAGTTTGATATTTTTAATAGTAATAATGAGTCAACCTGCTTTTCCTAATAATATATTTCGTATGAAAAATAAATTGTAGTAAAAATTTTATAGATATAGACTTGGTGAATATATTTCCTCGGGCAAAATCGCCACATTTAATGAAATTAAAATGAGCATAAATCTAAATTTATATAAATATGCAATGTTCAATTCCAAAAAGGGAAAATTTGTTTTACATTTTTTTGAACAAAACTGAAATGTATGTTTTATGTTTTCCATTTGAATCGGTAAACTGAAACACACTGAAAAGTGAAGAAATGGAACAGAATGAGAAGTGCGTTTTATGCTGTCCTCTTTTTTGTTTTTTATGTTTGATTTAATGACTTTCATCTGACAACTTTAATAAGGCATCGGGCTCGTCTTTCACCTCTTAGTGAAAAAAGCCTCTTCTGTTTCTGTTTTCTCCGGGATTTCGGCAAAACCTCAGACCCGACGGTATATTTGTCACCAGGCACTAAACATAAGTAAATAACTTACTTATCGGGCACTTCTAAACTTATTACCCACATATATATCAACGAAATTCAACAAGGGATGAAAAATTAAGTAAATTGGAATTACAGACATCTTGGCTGGAGATCGCCATAGCTGAAAATGCAATTGACAGATATGTTACAAATATTTCCCACTCGGGCCAAAACAACTAAACAACTAAAAAGCGGCGGGTGATTGAGACACGGAATAGGTTGTTTAATCACATTTAGTTTGTAGTTATTCTATTGCACTTTTTAATTATTCTGAAAATTCCCTTTCTTTTACTGCCATCCGTCTTAAATTACCAAGGCATTCATGCTTCTCCTAGACGATCTGTTATGGTTGCCCATAACTATAAGCTGGTTAGGAACAAGCTTGGTCTTTCTATTCATGGCAACCGGAAAAGGATAGAATGTTTATACCAAACTGACCATCAAAACATCATTCATCATCGTATTTCAGAGTTCATCAGAATTATTGGTAACGCCATTCCATGTGTTCATCTTATACATAACAAATTTCGTTGCATAAAATCATCTTACACGTAAACACATTTCGTTGCATAATATAATCGTGCAAGTAAACCCGTTTCATTACATATAATAATCTTACAGATAAACAGAAGTAAAATATGCATCTCGATGAATTTGGTAACATATGGACCTCGAAGGGTTTGATTCTTTCGTCGGAAGTTTCCATACTCATCGAATTACGATGGATCTGAACAACTATGTAAAAGCAAATGTATGTTGAAATTATAATTTCAACTGCAGTGAAGAGTTGAACAGCAGTAGCTACTTTACCTAAAAAAGGGGCCACCGTCATTACCGTCTTTTCACCCTTTAACTGTTTTTGTGTTCCCGAAGGAGGAAGATCAGATCCAGCGTTGCACCATTACTTCTAAACAACCGCATTAAAGAGGAGAATTACCAAAAGTGAAAAGAACCAGCCTCGAGCCGTCACAACATTTATCAGCCATGGGTTTCAACACCACCCACTCAAGAAATACAGCAAAAGATCAGATTTGTTCATCATGAGCAGCAGATTGTAGTAGAGACTTCATCAGCGAGTTAAAGCGGTTAGTGGATAAGTTATGACCGCTTCCCGCACTGTGAAAAGCAGAAAATGTAATACACTATAAAACATAGACACAACAGTGTAGAAAATATAGAGAGATTTTTTTTTTGTAACACATAGCGGTGCTGAAACTGTAATTTTCTGAGATAGTGAAAAATTGGTTTGTGGAACTGAAGCATTCCTATTGTAATCCCTTTGTCAAGAAGAAAATTCTCTTCAACATAATCTCTTGTGAAAATCCCTCTATGTGAGGAAGACATTTTTGTAACAGTCAGTTTATTGTTAAGGAATAAAAGTTTTTTTTTGTGTGTTGCTGAAACACCGTAATCAGAAAATAGTTTCTCGGCGTCAAAATAGAGTGTTGCTGAAACACCGTTGCTGAAACACTGCGTTCAACAATTGACGAAACTGCGTTGCTGAAACACCGTATTCCGCAAACGATTTTTATTTCCGTTGTGTTAAAACAGAGTATTGTTCTGTTTTGTTAAGTTGTGTTTGGAATTATCAGAAATTCCCAACATGGTATCAAAGCTTGTCCAGGCTCTTTTAAGACGTCAAAGAAGCTGAAGGACTTCTCCAGCAGAGTGAAGACACAGTCAGGAAAAGGATCCAGGTATTTTTCAGATTAGTTTTTTGTGTAGCTGTTGAAGACAATTAAGTGATTTTTAATACACAGTCAAGTATTGCAAGAATGGCCAGCACCAGCACCAGCGTGGGTATGTTTAATACCCAACTCCCACAGTTCAATGGGAAAAACTATGACTACTGGGCAATGACCATGGGAGCCCTATTTGCCTCACAAGATTTATGGAAACTTGTTGAATATGGATTTGAAGAGCCAACAAATGAAGATGAGTTTAATGGATTAACTCAGGCAGAGAAAGAGCTGTTGAAGAGCAATAAGAAGAAGGATTCAAAAGCCCTTGTATTTTTATATCAAGCAGTATATGAGAGTGTGTTTCCAAGGATAGCAGCAGCCAAGACATCCAGAGAAGCATGTAAAACTGTCAAGATAGCCTATGAAGGCATGGAGAGAGTGAAGACAACGAAACTACAGTTGTTGAGGAAAGATTTTGAGAACCTGCGCATGAAGGAGTCAGACAATATTGTCTCATTCTTCACACAAGAAATTGTTCTGGTCACACAGATAAGGTCTCATGGAGAAACTCTTGAAGAAATGAGGATTGTGGAGAAACTTTTGAGGTGCCTACCCTCAAAGTTTGATGTGATTGTCACCACCATAGAAGAGACAAAGGATCTCTCAAATTTTTCAGTTGATGAACTTCATGCATCACTGATAACACATGAGCAGAGGTTTAGTAGATATGAAAACTCATCTCTAGAGCAAGCCTTCAAGACCCAGATGTCATTTGGAAGAGGAAGAGGTCAGCAAATGTTCAAGGAAGAGGCAGCAATCCAAATTAGAACCAAGGTCATGGCAGCAACAAACAAAGTGGACAACATCATGCTCAAGGACAAAGGTATGAAAAATCCAATGTCCAATGTTATTACTGCAAAAAATGTGGGCACTATGCAAATGAATGTAGGAAGAAACAGCATGATATGAGTAATAGATCTAGTGCAAATATCACTAGAGAAAATATCAGCAAAGATAATGTTTTGTTAGTTTGTAATATGGCTGAAAGAAACAGTGAAGATATATGGTTTCTAGATTCTGGTTGCAGCAACCATATGACAAGAAATATAGCCCTGTTTTCTACTTTAGATCAGAGTGTGTACTCACAAGTCACACTTGGGACTGATAGTAAAATTTTTGTTATGGGAAAAGGAGAAGTTAAAATATTTACAAAGAAAGGTGAAAAGAAAACCATAGCAGATGTCTATTATGTTCCCAGAATGAAGTGTAATCTCTTGAGTATTGGACAGCTTGTTCAAAAGGGTTACAATGTTTTCTTTGAGAATGATGTATGCACCATTATGGATAGATCATCCAGCAGACATTGTATTGCTGAAGTGAAGATGACGAGGAACAGGATGTTCCCTCTTAGAATAAGGGTAGATTTGAAAAATAAAGAAGTAATTGCAACAGTGACACAAGAGGCTCTCCAAAGCATACCAAAGGATGAAAATTGGTTGTGGCATTTGAGATTTGGACATCTCAACTTTGGAGGTCTTAATTTGTTGAGTAGAAAAATAATGGTAAGAGGATTACCATTGATAGAGAAACCAGAAAGCCTTTTCTGAAGGTTGTATATTGGGGAAACAACACAGAGAAAGTTTTCCAACCGGGAAAAGTATAAGGGCAAAGGCACCCTTAGAAATTGTCCACTCAGATTTATGTGGACTGATGCAAACCCCATCATTAGCAGGAAGCCAATATTTTCTAACATTTATTGATGACTTTACCAGAAAGACTTGGGTTTATTTCCTGAAGAATAAGAGTGAAGTGTTTGAAAATTTTCAAAATTTCAAAGCACTTGTAGAAAATCAAAGTGGGCTGCGTATCAAGGTTTTGAGAACTGACAGAGGAGGTGAGTATATCTCCGAAGAATTTTTATGTTTTTGCAGAGAAAATGAAATTCATAAACAATTTACAGCAAGGTAAACCTCGCAACAAAATGGAGTTGCTGAAAGAAAGAACAGAACAATCATGGATATGGCGAGGAGCATGTTGAATGCAAAGCATTTTCCAAATGATTATTGGGCTGAAACTGTACACTGTGCAGTATATATTTTGAATAGGTGTCCTACAAAAGCAGTGATGAACAAAGTGCCGGAAGAAGCATGGAGTGGGAGAAAGCAAGGAGTCACCCACATGAAAGTTTTTCGCTGTGTGGCTTATGCACACATTCCAGATCAGCTAAGGAAGAAGTTGGATAGCAAAGGGGAGAAATGTATTTTCATTGGATACAGTGAGGAATCCAAAGCTTACAGGTTGTATATCCCATCCACCAAGAAGTTTTTTGTGAGCAGAGATGTTCAATTCATTGAGGAGGAAGCTTGGGATGGAAGCATAGAGAAAATAGCTAATGTTAAAAACTGTTTGTCTCATGATGAAGATGATGAGGAGTTGGCTGAAACACATCCCCAAACAACAGCGCCAACACAAGGACAGCAAGAGACACCCTTGAGGAGAAATGAGAGTGCTTCTCTAAGCACACCACAAGGAGGAAATTCAAGTGCGTCCTCAAGCACTTGCACACCAAATGAAAGAGGTAAGAAATTCAGAAATTTAAGTGACATTTATGATGAAGGAATGAATTCTTTGTTTGCTTTGTATTGTCATGTTGATGACCCTGTTTATTTCGAAGATGCAATTAAAGATAAGAAATGGATAGAAGCTATGGATGAGGAGATGAATGCCATAGAAAGAAATAAGACATGGGATTTAGTTGAGCTACCAAAAGGTAAAGAAGTCATTGGAGTTAAATGGGTCTACAAGACCAAGAGTAATGCTGAAGGCAAGATAGAAAGGCACAAGGCAAGACTTGTTGTCAAGGGATACAAGCAGCAGTATGGGAGAGATTATGATCAGACTTTCGCACCGGTTGCAAGAATGGAAACCGTGAGAGCAGTGTTGTCTATAGCAGCACAAAAAAAATGGAAAGTTTACCAAATGGACATGAAGTCAACATTCTTGAATGGAGTGTTAATGGAAGAGGTTTATGTTGAGCAACCTCTAGGCTATGAGAAGAAAGGCCAAGAGCACAAAGTTTCCAGATTGAAGAAATCTCTTTATGGGCTGAAGCAAGCGCCAAGAGCATGGTACAGTATGATAGATTCCTATCTACTGGAGAATGGATTTGAAAAGTGTGAGGGAGAACACACCCTCCACATCAAAGAAAATGATGGTAAAATTTTAATTGTTGTGTTATATGTTGATGATGTGAATTTTACAGGTAATGATGACTACCTCATTGAAAATTTCAAATCAGTCATGAAAGAATAATTTGAGATGACTGACATGGGTTTGCTGAGATACTTCCTAGGAATAGAAGTAGATCAAAATAAAAATGGAATTTTTATTTCGCAGGCAAAATATGTAAATGAAGTGTTGGGAAAATTTAACATGCAGGACAGCAAGGCAGCAATCACTCCCAAAGTGATGGGATTAAAACTCAGCAAAGAGGACAGCAGCAAGGATTTTGACCCTAGCGTGTACAAGAGCATAGTTGGAAGCCTTATGTATTTAACTGCAACTAGGCCGGACATAATGCGTGCTGTTAGTTTAATTTCCAGATTCATGGAGAGGCCAAAAGAAACACATTGACAGGCAGCAAAGAGAATTCTGAGGTATGTTAAAGGTACAAAAAGGTATGGTGTTTTTTATATTGTTTCAGAATGTTCAGATTTAGTTGGATACACAGATAGTGATTGGGCTGGAAGTGTAGATGACTAGAAAATCACATCCGGTTACATTTTTCACATAGGTTCAGGATCCATTTCATGGGCTTCCAAGAAACAACCAATTGTGACGTTATCTACAGCAGAAGCAGAGTATGTGGCAGCTACAGCAGCAACGTGTCAAGTGGTTTGGATGAAGAGAATGTTAAGAAGTCTATGCCAAGAGCAAGCAACATCAACAGTTATTTTTTGTGACAATAGCTCAGCTATTGCTTTTGTCCAAGAATTATGTGTTCCACAAGAGAATGAAACACATAGACACAAAGTTTCACTACATCAGAGAATTGGTGAACAATGGAGAAATCATTTTACAACATTGCAGGACTCAAGAACAGGTTGCGGATATTCTGACCAAGCCATTGGACCAGAAAAGTTTTGAGTTTTTAAGGAAACGTCTGGGTATGACTGATAACCCAACAGTTGAAATTAAAGGGGAGTGTTGAAATTATAATTTCAACTGCAGTGAATAGTTGAACAGCAGCAACTACTTTACTTAAAAAAAAAGGGGCCACCGCCATTACTGTCTTTTCACCCTTTAATTGTTTTTGTGTTCTTGGAGGAGGAAGATCAGATCCAGCACTATGCTATTACTTCTAAACAACCGCATTAAAGAGCAGAATGGCCAAAAGTGAAAAGAACCAGCCTCGAGTCGTCGCAAGTTTTATTAGCCATGGGTTTCAACACCACCGACTCAAGAAATACAGCAAAGGATCAGATTTGTTCATCATGAACAGCAGATTGTAGTAGGGACTTCATCAGTGAGTTAAAGCAGTTAGTGGATAAGTTATGACCACTTCCGGCACTTTAAAAAGCAGAAAATGTAACGCAGACACAGCAGTGTAGAAAATATAGAGAGTTTTTTTTTTGTAACGCACAACAGTGCTGAAACTGTAATTTTTCGAGATAGTGAAAAATTGGTTTGTGGAACTGAAGCGTTTCTGTTGTAATCCCTCTGTCAAGAGGAAGATGCTCTTCAGCATAATCTCTTGTGAAAATCCCTCTATGTGAGGAAGACATTTTTGTAACAGTTAGTTTATTGTTAAGGAATACAAGTTTTTTTTTTGTGTGTTGCTGAAACACTGTAATCAGAAAATAGTTTCTCGGCGTCAAAATAGAGTGTTGTTGAAACACCAGTTTTAGCATTGCTGAAACACCATTGTTGAAACACTTCTTTTAGCAATTGACGAAACTGCGTTGCTGAAACACCATATTCCACAAATGATTTTTATATCCGCTGTGTTAAAACAAAGTATTGTTCTATTTTGTTCAGTTGTGTGTGGAATGATCAGAAATTCCCAACAATGTAGACAGCAAACAACTTAGTATATGACCATTAAGTATTTACCTTTGGTTGGGTTCTCTACCCCTTGGAGCAAAGTTGTCATAGCACAGGGGGTTCATCATGCCCTATTCCTGGGCTATGACCCTTAGGAAAACCCACAGCGCCATCGCTCTTTGTTGCCGTATTATGCTCGTAATTTTCATGAGGTGAAGAGATTTTCTCTTTGTTAACGATTTCATGACCAACTCTACCATGAGCTCTCACCAACGTGTCATTCCCAACACTTAGCTGCTTAGAAGTGCATCCTCATTCCCCTTAGGGTTCATGCTCAGGAGACAGCGCTTATTTCTCACAGCATCGTTATATGAGTGGATAAACCGAGCCTCTGTTGATGAAAAGGCGTCGAAAAAAAACAAGAGTAGAAGTATAACAACAACCATTGTGGCCTTGAGTAATCAAGTATAATAAAGGTGAGGTTGGGAGGCTAGGGTTGGGGTGCTCTGCAACTCGAATTAGGGTTTCAGCAACACCTGCTATGGCAGGCCCTCCTGACAGCGATCGTCTTTTGCAGAACACGGAAGAATCTTAGGTTCTTATCCGTGGGTTTTGATTGAAGGAAAACATGAACCCCCCTCAGGGGGAGGGAGGTGCGCCTCCCCCAAAAAACGACAACCAGAAGAGCTGGATTGAGGACTCAGACAACGAAAACAGGCACAATGACAGAAACGCTGAAAGCAGCCAGCAGGTAAATACTGAACAAGCACAAAAAGACAAGCCTAAAGTTAGTTTGTCCACATGCAAGCCAGTCGCCACGCACAGGCCAAAAGTGGAGCTACCCAGCCATCGCATCAATGCCATAATACATTATATGAGGGATCACGCTCTGATTGGAAAATTCATTGGAATATGGCCAAATGAGAAAGCGTTAAGAAGCTGCATCAATGCCAAATGGAATCTGAAAGGACACATAACTCTGCACCTAGGGCCAAAGGGGTTTTTTACTGCAATCTTCAACTGCCTGGAAGATAGAAACAGAGTTTTAGATGGAGGGCCTTACTTCTTTAACTCTGCGGGACTATTTCTCAAAGGATGGATTGAACGTTTCAATCCAGATAAGGAAGACTTAAGCTATGCGTCTGTGTGGATCATGCTGTACTCACTGCCATGGGAGTACTAGGAAGAGGAATCCCTCAAGGCGATTGGTAATGCTCTAGGCGAGTTCATCAAGGTAGCAGAGGAAACGAAGTCGTGCAGATACACCTCATATGCCCGGATCTGTGTTTACATGGACCTCAAACAAGCTCTGCCAGACACGGTAAGTCTCTTTCATGAAGATGTTGAATGGATACAGTTGATTGATTATGAGAATGTACCTTTTAGGTGCAGGAAATGTCATGATTTAGGGCACCTCTATAGAGACTGTTCGCTGAATAGAAAGCCCTCCTCTTAAATGGATTCGGAAAATCCAACGCCTGATGGTTTTACTAAAGTGCTGAATCGCATAAGGGGACATAAAAAAACAGCAGCCACTACCAAGACTATTCCGGTTGACCCATCAAAACCCTCGACAAGCAATAGCTTTGCAGCCTTAGCCAATGAAGACATGCAAGATCCAGATAATACACCCTCAAATGAAAAAGAAACCAGTAAGGAAAAGATTAAAGGATCTCAATCGAAGACAGGGGAAAAAGCAGTGGAGGAATCAGCTAATCTCCCTAAAAATGCTTCCAAAACCTGGAGCTTCCTTGGAATGGAAATAGATGATACAAATCCCAGTGTAGAAGCCGAGAAGGAAAGTGATGGAAATTTTCAAGAACCTCAGCTCATTGAGGAGGACACGGAATCTATAGATATTGGTGAGCTGGATATTCTAGGCTTAGAACAAGCCTATAAAATGGGAAACTTCGACAAAATACCTGATAGACAAGTGGATAATCTAGTGGAAGTCCTCAATAGAGCCCAAAAAAAATACTCGCTAGGAGTTCAGATTGGTAACCAATGGGATGGGAAATTTATCACCAAAGACAGTAAAAAGAGGGGAAGGAAAACCACTCTGGAAAGAACCATCAAGATAGGAGAAGTGTTGGTAGAATCAGGCCGATATGCCAAGTTAACCAAGTACTTCAATGTCAACCACAAACCTTCTCAATGAAGTTTATCTCATGGAATATTAGCGGGCTCAACAACCCAAGAAAAGGAAGACTACTAAAAAACATGCTCATGCAGGAAAAACCAACCATTCTCTTTCTGCAAGAAACAAAATGTAACTCGACAGTTTCGGAAAAAATAGCAGCAAAGGCCTGGCCGGGAGGGTTAGTAACAGCTGTTGATGCTCAGGGTGCGTCAAGAGGACTTGCAGTGCTCTGGGATGCCCGAGTAATTCAACTGGATAACATACATGCAAATAAAAATTTCATTCAAGCTATATTTCACATAATTGGTACCAATATCTATGGCCATATGACAAATGTGTATTTTCCTCAGGAAACCCTGCACAAAGTTGAAATTCTGGACACCTTAACGTAGCTGAACTCAGAGAGGACGCACCCGTTATGGATATCTGGAGGTGACTTTAATAAGATAGCAACAATGGAGGAAAAAAAGGGAGGTAGATGCAGAAACAATAGAGATGGATCCATATTAAAAGACTTCATTCATAACAACTGGCTGATTGATCTTCCTTCAAATAACGGCCTATTCACTTGGAACAACAAGAGGGCAGAACCAAACCAAATAGCCTCTCGTCTCGATAGATTTCTTATATCAGACAATGCAACTCACTTAGGAGGAGAATTCATCGCCTCTATCCTTTCTGTTTCAGGCTCTGACCATTGGCCAATAGCCCTCCATTGGAATCGACCCGGCAATAATATTAGGTTCCCCTTCCGGTTTGAGGCTTCCTGAGTTTAATGAATTCCTCAGAACAACCTGGCTAAAGTTCAATCCTTCGGATGGCACCAAAATGTATATTCCAATGGAAGCTGAAGTATCTCAAAGGGGAAATTAAATGCTGGAACCACTCCACTTTTGGCAATATCTTTAAAGCTCAGGAAACCCTCAATCAAGAAATGAAGATCATTCAGCAAAGGATTATCACAGAAGGGTGCTCTGAAGATCTAGCCAAGAAGGACCAATACATAGAAAATCAAATCCTTGAAAGGGCTTTACAGGAGGAAACTCTTTGGAGGCAAAAAACAAGAGTTAAGTGGCTGAAAGATGGTGAAAAGAATACGAAATTCTTTCACAAAACTATGGTGCAAAGAAGAATGAACAATCATATTTCCCATATAAAAAATGATCAAGGAAGCAGAATCGAAACCCATGAAGGTATTGAAAAGGAGTTCCTCAAATACTTCAAACAGGTGCATCAAGAACCTAACATAGATGGAACAGAGGCCATTGATAAAGTCATCAGACACATTCCCAAATTAATCACTGAAGATCATAATCTTCTCCTCCTCAAGCCCACAAGCCTTAAGGAGGTTGAGATTGTTGTGCATCAGCTGAAAGCAGGGAAAGCACCGGAGTCGGATGGATTCACTTCCAATTTTTTCCACAATTTCTGGGATTTAATCAAATTGGAAGTCTGGCAAGTTGTTGAAGAATCTCACACTTTGAGATGGATGTACCCAGGTCTGAATGCAACATTCATTGCATTAATCCCCAAAGCAGAGGAATCCAATACTCCGGATAAATATAGGCCGATTGCTCTATGTAACATCATATACAAAATTGTCTCCAAGGTTATAGCTTCCAGATTGAAACCTTTGCTCCCCCTTATCATCTCTCCAGAACAATCTGGATATGTAGAAGGCCGACAGATCACAGATGGAATTATTTTAACTCATGAAATAATCCACTCCGTAAAGCATTAAAAAAAACCAGGTATGTCGCTCAAAATTGATTTACCTAAAGCTTTTGACAGTCTAAGCTGGATGTACATACAAAAAATCCTAAATGCCTTTGGATGGGTAATTAATCTTTTATCTTCCTCATTCTTCTCTATTCTCATCAATGGCATTCCATCACCCACATTCCGTCCCTCTAGGGGTATCAGACAGGGAGACCCGCTCTCGCCTTTTCTGTTTGTCATCTTAGCTGAAGGACTAGGACGCAACATCAAATCAGCTCTCCTTTCTCAAAGCCTCAAAGGTCTTTCTTTTCACCATGCTCCCTCCTATTCTCATGACAATTCGTGGACGACAATATTCTTTTTGGTCATCCTTCTGTCCAAGAAGCTCATATCTTCAAATCCATCCTTTCAAATTTCTCTGATGCTTCCGGAGCCCTCAGCAACAAAGTCAAGTCTCAGATTTTATTCTTCAATACCCCTCCTCCCACCCAAAGAGCCATAGCCCACATTCTAGGCTTTACCACCGCATCTCTTCCTTCTAAGTATCTGGGAGCCCCTTTAATTGCCTCTGCTCTCAAGCATTCCTCCTGGAAAGACCTTTTAGAAAAGCTTGAAGCAAAATTGTTCCTATGGACCCACAGAGTTCTTAACATGGCTAGCAGGCTGGTGCTCATTAAAGCTGTTCTTCATTCCATGCCTCTTTACCTTTTCTCTATACTAGCTGCTCCTAAATGGGTTCTTAAAGAAATAAAGCAGCTCTAGCACAACTACTTATGGGGTATTTCAGGTCCCAATCGAAAGTGGGCTCTGGTCAAGTGGGAAAATGTCTGTCTTCCAAAGAAAACTGGAGGTATTGGACTAAGAGACCCAGAGCACAGTAATATGGTAATGGGCACCAAAATTTGGTGGAGGTGGCTTTAAATCCCAGCACTCCTTGGGCCTCCTTATGGACAACAAAATATGCGAACAATACGCCCATAGAGGATAGAATCAGAATGTCAGAAGTAAGTACAGGTTAAGTCATCTGGAACTCAGCCATTCAACACCGAAATCTAATACAAAAGCATAGCTTCTGGGATGTTAAGAATGGCAACACAGCATGGTTTTGGGAAGACTCATGGTAGCATCTTCCAAAACTTAGAGACACTCTTTCCAACTTTCCAGATCAAGATATAAATCATCTCGACAAGGTGAGTCAATTCTGGGACTCTTCTTCCACACAAGAATACAGAAAATGGAAGACAGCTAATCAAATTATACCGCACAGCATAGAGCAATTTCAACTCTGTCTTTCCTCACAACTACAAAAACGACAAATCCTCTCCTCAGCAGGAATGGATGTTCTCATATGGGGATACGAGGAGAAAGGCATTTTCACCACCAGGGAAGCATACAAAGTATTTGTCAAGGACAGGATAATCAAAGATAATTTATGGGATAAGATCTCGAATTCATCGAATTGGCCGAAGGTGTCTACTTTTCTGTGGCTTTTGTCTCATAACAAAATTCTCACGTGGGACAACCTCAGAAAAAGAAATTTCTCTGGGCCTTCCATGTGTCGTAACTGCAAACACGCAGAGGAATCAACATTACATCTAATGCAAACCTATCAGCTAGGAAGGAAATTGTGGGAAAAGGTTACATTCCGGTGTCAAAAAGAAGGCAGAGTGCATGGGGACATTAAAGGCACTCTTCGCACTTGGAGCCAACAGCCATATCAAAGAAAACTCTTAAATACACTGTGGCAGCTTCTCCCTGGTATACTAATGTGGAATATTTGGAAAGAGAGAAATAAAAGAATCTTCAAAAATCAATCACTGTCTATTGAGCAGATATGGACTAGACTATACCAAAATATTAAAGAAACCCTATCTATCAAAGCCTGGTCCCAAGAAGATTTTCCATCAATCCCGCAGGAACAAACTATCTGGGCCAACTGGAAGATTCACTTAGATCATCAGCTCTCTTCTAATGACAATTCCACCAAGTATCACAATCCACCAATAAGTTGGACTCCGCCGCCAATAAACATGTTTCAACTTAACTTTAACGAAGCTTCGAGGGGTAATCCTGGGAAAGTAGGATTTGGCGGAGCCTTCAGAAACCATCAGGGCATTCCCCTATTAACATTTTTTGGCTCAAAAGGCTGGAACACCAATAGTGCAGCGGAATTGGAAGGATTATGGAGAGGGCTTAATCTTGCTCAAGACAGAGGTTTTTTTCCTCTGATTGTAGAAGGGGACTCGCAAATCATCATAAACATGGCCACAAAGCTTATGCAAGGATCCCCCATTCATAAAGTCAGTAGCAGTTGGAGAATGGCTCAAAGACTTGAGCTTCTAAACTAGTGGCTCTCTCATCACCAAGCAATTTCCTTCAAACATATTAGACGGGAAGGGAACAAGTTGGCTGACTTTCTTGCTAATCTAGGAGTGGACACCGAAATGGATTTACTCGATGGCCCTCTCTCCAGCATAGCCTCAGAGAACCAACTCTCATACTTTCATACCATTGTAAAAAATGACATGAATCAGAAGGAGGCTACACCCCCAGATGCGGGTGTAATAACTACATGTTAATCGAACCGCATGCAACCGCAGCAGCTGTCTGAACACCTGGACGGATCCAGCAGTCCACACACTTCTGTATCAGTTGATATGAAAGGTGAAGAATGTGGAATTAAGGCTCTGGTTATAGCATTCATT
Source organism: Pinus tabuliformis (assembly GCA_031772625.1). Lineage (NCBI taxonomy): Eukaryota > Viridiplantae > Streptophyta > Pinopsida > Pinales > Pinaceae > Pinus > Pinus tabuliformis. The sequence goes on along the minus strand of CM062807.1, from coordinate 1,071,043,193 downwards.
GTGCATCCGATTCGAGATCCTCAGCAAACCGATTTAACCATGGCGCGCTCTCCGGTATTTGCAGATGATATTTGCAACCCCGTCCTCCTCTGCAGGCTGTTTTTTCCGCACCCATGCTCTGTTCAGGGTGTATGAAAGCCCCTCTAGTTTCTTAATTTGGTTTATTCCACTTGTGTCTGGTTGCCTTCCCTCCAGTTCCGGTCATCCTATCTGCTTAAGCTCCCTGTCCACCCTGCTATGGCTCGACGTCGCGGCGTCCCCTGTCTTGGAAGCAATTCTGGTACTCGTGGCGTTTCTCGGCGTCGAGGTGGTTCTGCTCCTCAGAACATCACTCCTTTAGCCTCTACTTCTCCATCCTCTCCGCCTTCTGATCATCCTCGGCCCTCTCTGAATAGTTCCTTTCAAACTACCCGGTTCAGGTTCAGGAGTAGGCTCAATAAGCCTTTAATCTCTGCCACTATCACTGTAATTTTTACGGAGGAGGAAGATGAGCTTACGAGCTCGGACGACATCTCCAGGGCTCAGTCTCAGTCTCAGAATACGAGCGAATTTCAGGGTGAGATGGCTGGAGTAGTACTCAATGAAAAATTCAAGCAGACTGAGGATGGTCTCCAGGAAGCCTCTCAACCCCAGCTAGCATCTTCACAGGATCAAATTCTTGCTTGTGAACCAGTGGGCTTTTCTGGAAGTATTCTGAATCTAGTTATTCCCCCAGAAGGCAGTATGATGGGCACTGAAGAAAATGAAGTGGTGACCTGGATTGGCTCCCCCAACTAGGCAAACGCGGATGCAACAAACTCTCCTCCACATGATTAGAGACTTCTGGTTTATATTCCATGACAGCAGTCTCCTTTTTGCTATATGGTACTCAAGTTATGCTTCCATGATTCTCTTTTGTACTATCTATGCATGTCTCAGGCTTATTTTTGATATCAGCATGAATTGTTATAGTCTTCAGGTCAGAAGCACTTACAGCCTCGATAGCCTAGTTTTGAACTTTTTTGTAATAGAAGCTTTAAAAGATAGTATTTCTGCAAGTGAACAGCTACCTCTGAAGCATAGATCAACTATAGGACAGTTTAGTTTTTGGTCTCTCAATCTTACTTCAATTCTTGCTTCAGAAACTATCAATTATGTAACAGGACTAAAGTTTGCTATATGCACAAGTTTCTCTGGTGAAGGGCAGGCTATGGCCCCCTCAGAGGTTTAACCCTCTCTGTAAATATTTTTATCTTTTCTAATAGAATAGTCTTTATCCAGAAAAAAAAAACAACCATTGTGGCCTTCATTTTAGAATGAATGCCTAGATTCTACTACCTTACAAGTGATCCAAGTTAAGTACTTCTCAGCGTCCTCAAAAAACAATCGACAATCGGGCGATCAAATAGATGAAATCCTCTATTGTCGAATTGGCTGAGCTCCTAAGAGTTGTATATATAGATATTTCTTCAATAGATTTGCATTAACAGAAGCATAGATGTCTTGGAAAATACCGTGTAATGTTGTACTACAAACAAGCCATACATCTTCTTGTAAATGACATGAACCACTTGCCATACATCTTTCGCTGTTCATCTGCAAATTTCTGTTTACGGTTTATTGCGACCTTTCGGTCACTATCCTTAAGATGCTCTCCAGCATAATAAATTGCATTTTATAATAATTATTTTTCGAAATCATGTGCAGTTGGTACATTGTTATCTACAGTTGTTACCTGTATGAAAATATAGTCTGTTGAAATATACTTTCAACTGCAGCGTTGCCGGAAGCCGCCAGTAAACTGCGACCGCAAAACAGCCAGACTTCCCCGCACCACTTTCGCTGTATAGTGGTTTTTCCTTCAGAGGCAGCGAGCATGTACAACGGCGGACACGTGTCTGGGCATTCCTTGCCAAAACCACCATTCCTCGATGCTTAAATTTCAGTGAGATGGGACCTCCGGGGAATTGCAAACAGTCGTCGGATTATGTTGAGGCAGATCTACGGTTAAAGGAGCAGTGGCACATGTTTTTTGTTGTTGTTATCGGGAGGATCTCCTAGCCCAAAAGATCTTTCGTGCGATATTGGCTGCCCACCATATTGACTGCAATTAATATAAACTTACGGTGGTTGGTAGAGTCTTTAATTTTTTTTTTTACATAGGAGTATGGAAAAGAAAAAAAGTATTAGTTTTTTTTTTGTGTCCGTTGACTATGTAATGTTCTTTTGTTCTAGAAATTAAATGAGGGCAAAATGCAGCAGAGCGTGAATGTCCAGTTTTTTTTGGGCAATGAAATGGAATGCGTAGCAGTGCGAGTGATTTTTTTTTGTAAAAACGAATGTGAAAAACGCAGCAGCGTATGTAAGAAATTTTCCTTACATAGTAGTGTAAGAATTTGAAAGCAGAGACAGAGTTCTTTTGCAGCAGCGTGAATGAAGATATTTTTTACACATATCAGTGTAAATTTTCAAGGGAAAGACAGAGTAATTTTTTCTTTTGTGTGGAACTGAAGCGTTCCTGTTGTAATCCCTCAAGAAGAGGAAGACCCTTTTTGTAACAGGCAGTTTTATTAATGAATACAAGTTTCTCTATGCATATGTAAAACTCCGTTCTTAAGAAAACAATTTTAGCTTCCCTGTGTGTTAAGAAACAGAGCATTTTTTTTCTCTGTTCACTTTGTTTGGAATTACCAGAAATTCCCAACATGGTATCGGAGCTTGTCCAGGCTCTTTGGAGGTGTCAAAGAAGCTGAATGAAGGATTTCTAGTTGCAAGAGTTTCTCCAGCAGAGTGAAGACTCAGCAAGAAAGAATCCAACGTATTTCTCAAGTTAGTTTTTGTGTTATTGTTGAAGACAATCAGTTATTTTAAATACACAGTCAAGTATTTCAAACCATAGTTAAGAGTGCAAGAATGGCTAGAGCCAGCACTAGCATGGGTATCTGTAATACTCAGCTCCCACAATTTAGTGGAAAAAACTATGACTATTGGGAAATATCTATGAAAGCTTTGCTTGCTTCCCAAGACTTATGGGAATTTGTTGAGGATGGTTTTGAAGAACCAGCAGATGAAAATGAGTTTAACAATTTAACTCAGGTAGAGAAAGATCTATTGAAGAGCAATAAGAAGAAGGATTCTATATCCCTCTACTTTTTGTATCAAGCAGTGCATGAGAGTGTGTTTCCAAGGATATCAATAGCTAAGAGATCCAAGGAAGCATGAGAAACTCTCAAGATAGCCTATCAAGGCATGGAGAAAGTAAAGACAGCAAAACTACAGTTGCTGAGGAGAGATTTTGAGAACCTCTGCATGAAGGAGTCAGATAATATTGACTCATTCTTCACACATATTATTGGTCTGGTCACATAGATAAGGTCTCATGAAGAGATTGTTGAAAAAAAGAGGATTGTGGAGAAACTATTGAGGATCTTACCCTCAAGGTTCGATGTGATTGTCACCACCATAGAAGAGACAAAGGATCTCACAAACTTCTCAATTGATGAACTGCATGCATCACTGATAACACATGAGCAGAGATTGAGTAGAAATGAAAGCTCATCTCTAGAACATGCCTTTAAGACCCAGATGTTCTTTGGAAGAGGAAGAGGTCAAGGTAGAGGAAACAAGAAAGGAAGAGGCAACAATCCAAATCAGAACCAAGGCCAAGGCAGCAGCCAACAAAGTGGACAACATCATGCTCAAGGACAAAGGTATGATAAATCCAATGTCCAATGTCACTATTGTAAAAAATATGGGCATTATGCAAATGAATGTAGGAATAAATAGCATGATATGAGCAATAGAACTAGTGCAAATTTAACTAGAGAAAATATCAGCCAAAATAATTTGTTTTTAGCTTGTAATATAGCTGAAGAAAAGAGTGAAGATGTATGGTTTCTAGACTCCAGTTGCAGCAACCATATGACAGGAAACATAGCCCTGTTTTCTATGTTAGATCAAAGTCACAAGTCACACTAGGGACTTATAATAAAGTTTCTGTTATGGGAAAAGGAGAAGTAAATGTCTTAACAAAGAAAGGTGAAAAGAAAACCATAGCAGATGTTTATTATGTTCCTGGAATGAAATGTATCCTCTTAATTATTGGACAACTTGTTCAAAAGGGGTACAATGCGTTCTTTGTGAATGATGTATGCACCATCATGGATAAAACACCCAGCAAACAATGTATTGCTGAAGTGAAGATGACAAGGAACATGATGTTTCCTTTCAGGATGAAAGTAGATTTAAAAAATGTAGAAGGAATAGCAGCTGTGACACAAGAGGCTTTCCAAAGCGAACCAAAAGATGAAAATTGGTTGTGGCACTTGAGATTTGGACATCTCAACTTTGGAGGTCTTAACTTCTTGAATAGAAAATGAATGGCAAGAGGATTACCATTGATAGAGAAACCAGACAGCCTTTGTGAAGGTTATATTTTGGGGAAACAACACAGAGAGTTTTCCATCTGGGTTAAGCATAAGGAAAAAAGCACCCTTAGGAATTTTCCACTCAGATTTATGTGGACCGATGCAAAATCCATCACTTGCAGGCAGCCACTACATACCAACATTTATTGATGATTTTACTAAAAAAACATGGGTTTATTTCCTGAAGAACAAAAGTGAAGTGTTTGAAAGATTTTGCAATTTTGAAGCACTTGTAGAAAACCAAAGCGGGATGCATATCAAAGTTCTAAGAACCAATAGAGGAGGTGAGTATATCTACAAGGAATTTCTACGTTTTTGTAGAGAAAATGGAATTTAAAAGTAGTTTACCACTAGGTACTCTCCGCAGCAAAATGGAGTTGCTGAAAGGCAGAATAGGACAATCATGGATATGGCGAGGAGTATGTTAAAGGCAAAACACTTGAAAAATTATTATTGGGTTGAAGCTGTACACTTTGCAGCGTACATTTTGAATAGATGCCCTACAAAAGCAGTTATGAACAGAGTGTTGGAAGAAGCATGGAGTGGGACAAAGCAACGAGTCACCCACATGAAAGTTTTTGGATGTGTGGCCTATGCACACATTCCAGATCAGATAAGTAAGAAGTTAGATAGCAAAGGGGAGAAATGTATTTTCATTAGATACAGTGAGGAATCCAAAGCTTATAGGTTGTATAACCCATCCACCAAGAAGCTTATTGTGAGTAGAGATGTTCAGTTCATTGAGGAGGAAGATTGGGATGGAAGCGTAGAGAAAACAGTGAATGTAAAAAACCCTTTCTCACGTGATAAAAATGATGAGGAGATCGCTGAAATACATCCGCAAATAGCAGCACCAACACAAGGGCAACAAGAGACACCCTTGAGGAGAAATTAAAGTGCTTCTCCAAGCACACCACAAGGAGGATATTCAAGTGCTTCTTCAAGCACTTGTACACCAAATGAAAGAGGTAAGAAGTTCAGAAATTTAAGTGAGATATATGAACAAGAGGCAAAAAATGAAGGTATGAACTCTTTGTTTGCTTGACATTGTCATGTTGATGACCCTGTTCATTTCGAAGAGGCGGAAGCCAAAATAGAGGTCGAAGAAACAGTCCAGCAAATGCTCAAGGAAGAAGCAGAATATGTGGTAGCTACAGCAGTAACGTGTCAAGTAATTTGGATGAGAAGGATGTTAAGGAGTTTATGCCAAGAACAAGCAAAAGGAACTGTGATTTTTTGTGACAATAGCTCAGCTATTGCATTATCCAAGAATGTTTTGTTTCATAAGAGAACGAAACACATTGACACAAAGTTTCATTATATCAGGGAATTGGTAAACAATGGAGAAATTGTTCTAAAACACTACAGGACTGAGGAGCAGGTTGCTGATATTTTGACCAAACCGTTGAGGCAGAAATTTTTTGAATTTTTGAAGAAATGTCTGGGTATGACTGATAACCTAGCAGTTGAAATTAAAGGGAAGTGTTGAAATATACTTTTAACTCCAGCATTGTCGGAAGCCGCCAGTAAACCATGAACGCAAAACAGCCAGACTTCCCCGCACCGCTTTTGTTGTACAATGGTTTTTCCTTCGGAGGTAGTGAGCATGTACAATGGAGGACACGTGTCTGGTCAGTCCTTGCCAAAACCACCATTCCCCGGTGCTTAAATTTCAGTGAGATGGGACCTCCAGGGAATTGCAAACAGCCATCCGATTATGTTGAGGCAGATCTACGGTTAAGGGAGCAACGGAACATGTTTTTTGTTCTTGTTATCGGGAGGACATCCAAGCCCAAAAGATCTTCCGTGCGATATTGGCTGACCACCATATTGAATGCAATTAATATAAACTTACGGCGGTTGGTAATGTTTTTAATTTTTTTTTACACAGGAGTATGGAAAAGAAGAAACATATTAGTTTTGTTTTTTTTGTCCATTGACTATGTAATGTTCTTTTGTTCTGAAAATGAAATGAGGGCAAAATGCAGCAGAGCGTGAATGTCTAGGTTTTTTTGGCAATGAAATGGAATGCGCAACAGCGTGAGTGAATTTTTTTTTTGTTGTAAAAAGGAATGTGAAAAACGCAGCAGCGTATGTAAGAAATTTTCTTTACACAACAGTGTAAGAATTTGAAAACAGAGACAAAGTTCTTTTGAAACAGCGTGAATGAAGAGATCTCTTACACATAGCAGTGTAAATTTACAAAGGAGAGACAGGGTAATTTTTTTTTTTGTGTGGAACTGAAGCGTTCCTGTTGTAATCCCTCAAGAAGAGGAAGACCCTTTTTGTAACAGGCAGTTTTATTAATGAATACAAGTTTCTCTTTGCATATGTAAAACTTTGTTCTCCAAAAACAATTTTAGCTTCCCTGTGTGTTAAGAAACAAAGCATTTTTTTCGCTGTTCACTTTGTTTGGAATCATCAGAAATTCCCAACATAGTCTTTTGTATCTGTGGATGCTATTCGAAGGTTTCATTATTTACAAACAAAATGTTGCCAACTCGAAATAATTTCACGGACGTTGCAATCTTACACACTCATTTAAAATATCAACATCCACTGATAAAGAATCTTGCACGACCGCTGATTGCAAGGAAACTAGTGACCATAACTGTATTTTTTTCATTTGTTAAATATCCGGAGTTGTCTTGCACCATTCCTTGCTCAGTTAAGGCACTTCTGATTGGACTTAAAGATTTGATTTGATTGATGTAACAATAGTTGAAGCTCGGATAATGACGTGGGCGACTTTAACGGCTCAATGTTATTTATGCCGTTAAAGAAAATTTGCATTTCGTTGAAACTTCGTTTATGATTTAGGGAAACCAGTTTTCCTAACCGTTTTAACCATTTTACATATTTTTTTAGAGTATGGTAAGGAGAAATGTCTACATTTTAATAACAACGATGTAATAATAATTTGATATGTAATATGTACATATGAGAGATATAATTTAAAAAGATATATTGTACATTGCTCTATATGTATGAAGTGTGATATTTTCGTATGTTTTTTTAGTGTATTAACTTATATCATGTGTATAGAGAAGTATTGGTATTACGTATGCTTAAAGTAGGATATAATTTCACCTATTTTGTTTGTTTAAGCTATACTTTAATATTATGGAATTAATAAAATTATATACAAAGAGACATAATGGTTATGAAAGTCACGTGCATGGGCATGTTATCACAACAAAATTCAGTTTTAAAGTTTTCTTCAGAAAAGCTTACAGTTTTAGTGTTAACGCTTTTGATACAATAAACGGTAAAATCACTGATAGCGGGGTTATCAACATTTCAGCGTTTTAGTGATTTGATATAGTCTCCTCAAGAATTCACTGACAACGGGTTCATCAACAATTCTATTTTCACTGACATGCTAATCATTAGCGCCAAAACAAAATTTTAATTTCAAAAGCTCGGGAACAAAATTTTAAATTTAAAAGCTTGGGATTATGTTGACAAGATCAACGTCATAAATATCATTAAAACGTGTCTTTATCCCCCTCGAAGGGGTAAAAGAGTATTGGTTAATAAGTGTTCTCAGCTGCTATGAGTGAATGTTATTGTAATAATTTTACCATATCATAAGAACCTCATTTGTAATTGTCATCTCAACTCTATAATCATTCACTTGCGTAGCCGGAATATTGTGTTCCACATGTCAAGCTATTTTAACATGTAGAGCCAGTAATCTCTGTTTCAGTTTGGAGTTAATCACACTTACGCATTATTGAACCCGTTTTACGCACATTGATTTAGGATCGAATTCCAAGAAGACCACATAGCGCAAGGGGAAAAGGAGGTAAGCAATAGTTTCAGCGAGTCGTTTGGAGAGAGTTTTTCCATCGCTACGCCGATTACCACTATGAACTAGCTTGGTCTTTTGCTCAGGGTTTTGATGGGAATCATGTGGAGGTTGGGGGTCTGTGTTTTATAATTACAAAGTAGACAATTGTTGAGGCCACAATCCTTACCAGCAGATGGAGAAAGGATTTTTCACAATCACGTGTTTGCAGGAATCAATGTCCCTTTATTTTTGAAAGAGGAGTTCAAGGGTGAGAACTCGAGGGATGAAGTTTACAAGGAATGGTTAGAGGAAAAATGGCATGTCCTGCGCCTTTGTCAACAATATTTCACTTGCAAAGGGAGATACAATCGGGTAAACCTATATCACTTCTACATTCTTGCACATCTCGCTGGTCAAGTTAGAATTAATCCATGTTTTTATCTACTAGAAAGTCTTAGGAATATCACAATTAGTTTCAGGGCTCGAACAGTCGCCTCCCATTTCATATATCACGAGGCCCTGATCAAAATTCTAATTGAAAACCAGCTAGCTTGGGCAGGGAGGACTTGTAACCACTTCCTGTTTTGGGGAGGTTTTAAACCTCAACCCCCCAAAAAAGTGAAGAGGAAGGCCAAATACCACCAAAAAGGGGAAAAAGACCAAAGGAAAAGCACTGATTGAGCCAACTCTTAGCCAAAAGGACAATGGGGTCCCTTCTACATCCTCTGGCCCAAAAACCCCCAAATTCTACCAAAATGAAAATTGCAGAATTGGTAGGACCCTACATCCCATGCAAGCTTAGCCCCTGGTATTATCTCTCTCAAGGCCACGAGTTCACCCATTACAACATCCCCTATAGACAACAAAATGTAAAGAGACATCAAAGACAAAGAAATTGAAGTGGAAAGTCAAGTTGAAGAACCATTGTTTCCAATCTCTAAAGGAGGCAAAAAAACCCCACACTAGGCCAACAAATAAGCTAAAGCTTAAAATCAAACTAAAGAGTAACCCAAAACTAGCTAAAAAATTGATAAAGGTAGATGATATACCTCTAAAGGACCTCATCATTAACAAGAAGAAATTTGCAGGCTCTTAAAAGAGCAGAGAAGCTAAAAGCAAGGGTCTTATGGAGACGAGGCAAAGCGAGAAACAAAGACTACAGAAGGTGGAGGTACTTCTCAGCTAGTACACTCGGCTATGAGGCTTGGGGGAGAAGGCTTAAACCTTTTTACTATCTATTTCAAAAACCTTGGGTTTTTTTTTATATTGCTGACAGACAAACCAACAGTTTTTTGCATATAGCAGAATAGCTGGGAAGCTGACATTCCCATCGTCAGCAATTTTCAAGAAGCCAGCAATGAATTGTGAAAAACAAGTGGACCAGAAATACGGAAAACCAGTTTGCCACCGAAATGCATAATTCAAGAAACCAAGGGAGCTCATAGTTGCAGTTTTCATGAGGACGTCAAAATGAAATAAAATGTCAAACAAAAAGGAAGTTTTGGTGGAAAATTGATCATGTTTTGCAAAGGGGCCTGTTTTTCCAGCTAGGATGTTGTGTTATCCATTAGGGACCTATTTCAATTTTCAAGCAATATAGTTTCAAATATATTTCACTTAACCTATATATCAACATATTTTCTAGAAGATATTTTTAGGAAAAAACTGTATGTAGCTAAGGTTTTCTTTACATGCATGAAATTGGAGATATTTACATATTTTTAAATTATTGTAATTAATATGAAGACTAGTATTTTGCAATGAGTTGATGTAAGGTCTATAAAGACAATTTTAGAAGAATGAGAAAGTGATGGATTTTGCTAAAAACATTTGCATTGTGGTATATTTCAACAATCTTAAATATATTATAGTTCTTATAATGAGCATTTTATAGGAAATTGATATTTTGTAGTTTCATGTCAGTTGTCTCTTTGTTTATAAATGTTTTTCTTCATATATGGAAATTTTAGTCTATGATATATGGATTCATTTAGGCTCTTTCTGATAATTCTAAGCCATTAGTATTTTTTATCTCAATCAACTGTAATTCTGTCTCACTTCAGTTTTTTTCTTCCGAACTCTCAATTTGTCAAATGATTTGCTCCTATCATTCTTTTTATATTATGCTCGTTAGATCTGTAGCATTACTTGTTAGAACTGGACTTCATGCCCAATGGTGTCTTTTATAAATATCCAAACCAAATTTTAGCCTATGAACTATATCTGGCCATAGAATTTTAAAGAGGAAACCTTTTACTATAGTGATCTTTGAGTAGTTGTATTTTAGGGAGAGATCCCTCTCTTGGTTGAAGGGAAAACTTTCATACTAAAAGAGGTTTACATATATCTTAGTGTTTTTCCCACAACCATGGTTTTCCATAAGTGATAACAGGGTGTTAAGGGAGGAAAGGAAAATGGAGGGTGGTAGAGCCATCATAGCATGGGGGGGCATGGCCATCATTATCAAGGTTGTGTTGCATGGTATATATTTTCAAGTGTTGTAATGATATTAAGTTTTCTTTCATGAATGTCAACTTAGAAGATGGGCAAAGGATTTAGGAACTTTTTTTTTTTATACTATTTCATGATTATTATAGCTTTCACAACTTTCATGTTATTAAATGTACACTACTATATGAAGGGCACTTTTAAGACATTTTTTTAAGACAAAATAAATCTTTTGTCTTAAAAAGTCACATTTTTTATTTTAGTTATTGTACATTATAATATAATATCTTTTTTTTGCTAATGCAAGATTCAGATCTTCTAATTCATTAATCAACAAATAGAGTACATAATTTACAACCAATCTCGAAGGGTCGTGGGCCAAGGAGAGAACCCAGAAAAACCCCGAAACCGGGCCCAAGGTCAAAGTTTCACCCTGATTCAGGTGGATGTTGGTGGCCACCCATCTATCCCATTTGAACCCCCACAACTATCTCTTTCAGTCTTTTCAGTTTCATAAATTGTAGCACAATTTACTATTTTTAGCAGTTTTCCGGGTCCTAAACTTTCGGAGTTGTTTAGAGGCCCTAAACGACGTTTTTTGGCAAATCTACCGCCAACGATTTTCTGTCAAAAAATCATTCTTTTGTCATAGTCCTCAGAGAGATCTTTACAATGGGCTATCATGCATGTCAAACGGAGATAATACGACCAATTCGCGACCCCGGGAAGTTTACGTACCAACTAACCCAGAAACGGGGCCCACAATTTGGCGTTCAATCTTCTAGGGTTAGGTTTTGGAATGTGAGGGGTTTTCCATTGTTTTTCAATAATAAATACGCCTTCGAGCCTCATTTTAACACAGTTCAGAATAGGTCAAAGGCATGTAGCCACACATCTCTTCTCAGAGATAAGCTACCATCGCCCTAACTGGTTTATTTCCATTTCTGGTTGTAAGCATATTTCAGTATTTTCCATTAATGAAATGAAGTATTATTTCCACTGCATCTTTGTGTATATGGTTATCTCTATAATTTTTTGCATTCATGTTTAAGTCCGGATCATGCCCCCTACAACTAAACCTTACAACTCTCTAAAGAAATATACAAGATTTGGACCCAAAGAGGAACAAAAGTGCCAAACTATAAAGTTCTCATATTTGCACAACTCCCTAACTTGCAAATCAGGGAAATGAGTGTTAAGCCACCTCCCACCAAGAACAAATTGCTTCTTTCCATATTCCTAACTTGCTACTTTAATCCCAACCATCGAATCTCCCCGCTCGATCTAATGGTCAACGCTAAAATCGCTATGCTAAGCAGCACGACTTTTACCTAGAGGACCCACCAACATGCACGAACAGTCTCATCTGTAGACCTGCTTGGCCGGATTTTACGGTTGGCAATAATATTGGGCCCGCATACATTCACAAACAATACCCTGTGATGAGGGCGGTATTCCTCCCGACCCTACTGCCACGTGGAGCATGTTGAATGTAATCGCTCCCGAAAAGAAAATACTGCTTCCTGCTTGCTAGGGCTGCGATCACTAGAAAACTGCTTAGGCCATGGAAAAGCTAACAAAGAGGAAAAACCCCTGGTTTCGCAGCCTCCGAGAGATCCCGGTTTCCGACCTCTCGCTACGTTTGCCCTACCAGAACCGATATGACCTGAATCGATCACCATCCTTTCTGTTCTCCAAAAAACCTATTCGCCTGCACTGTTGCAATTGGAAACTATAGTGAAAAAATTAACCCGGGATGTGAGGGTTGACCCCTGCAAGCAACCAGCATTAAACCCGACTATGAGTAAACTCCTAAACCAAAAGTTGTCATCTGTACCCCTCCTCCATGGTACGATTTAGAAACACTATCTTATCTTCATCTACTTGGTCTTAGCAGTTTGGTCTTAATCTATTTTGAGGTAGCTCTTGCCAGTACCTCGCCACCCTATTCTCTATGAAAATCACTCCTTGATTGGCCAAAAAATCTACCAGTTTATTGGCCATTCTTAACAAATAAATAAACCTGATTTTTCTTAGACTCTGTAGGTGACTGTGTATCCATTGAAAGACCTAGATCAACCTCTAGTTGCTCGAGGCTTTTTCCGGCTTCGTACCCCAGCTAATTTTCTTGACCGAGTTAATAATTAACTCTGAATCAGCTTCAATGATCACATGTTGGAAGTTATCATGGACCAGGAACTCTAGACATTGCCCCATTACCATTAATTCCACCATGTTGTTGGTGACTATTCCTAAATGGCAATAGAAGATGTAGAAAATATTTCCGTTTTCATCCCTTAACACCCCTCCATGGCCGGCTATGCCCAGATTACCTTTTGGAGCACCATCAATGTTGAATTTCAGAAAACCCTTAGGGGGAGGATGGCAGAAATCTAGCCCAGCATCCAAAATTGAAACTTTCCTATCCAAAGCCTGAGGAATAAGTCCCTGCAACTCTAGCTGACAGAGAATCCTCATATTTATTGCCGAAGGTGGATTCGTAAGGATATCGTGAACTCTAGTGCTAACCTTCTCCTTAAGTTGTTTTAGGATCAAATCTTGAAGGTAATGGAAATATTTCCTAACATTCTTGAAGATTCTATTGTTCCTTTCTTTCCATACATTCCAAATAATGAAGCTTGGTGTAAGGGCCCAAGCTAAACCAAGAACTTCATTATCCAAAAAGTTTCTTCTCTAGTTGATAAGGGTATGGATAATGCTCCCATAGTCCCTGTCAGAGTGTTGGAAGATGGAGGCAAAAGAATACCGAAGCCTAGAAGTGAAAATGCAATGGTTGAGGAGGTGCTCCATTGTTTCCTCTTGAGCTTCACAGAGTTGGCATCTCGAAGGTCCCAGGACACCCCTCTTCCAAATGTTATCCCATGTCAGAATCTTCATATGCAGAACCAACCACATGAAAATTTTAATTTTCATCCACCCTTGATGCCTCCATAGGTTTTGACAAATCCTATCTGGAGCATGGGAATTTAGTCCAAGGAGTATGAGTTTTGCTTCCTTGAGCTTAAAGGTACCCTCATTGTTGTTGCCCCATCTTAGTTGGTCATGCCCCGCTAATACTAGAATTTTCCTTTTTTCTATTAGTAACTCAACCTTAGCTTTCATGGGGCTGTCAGATCAATGAAATCAAATCTCCTCCAATTTCTCCATTTCCCTATACTGTTGTTTTGATTCCAAAAATATTTAACCTTGGAAAGCCCCTTAGTATCTACCTTTGCTTTGAGGTCCTCTAGATCCTCTTTTAATAGAATAGGTTCTTGTTGCCATCTCTCCTCCCAGAATAAAGCTAAGCCTCCCTCTCTAATTTCCCAGAAGCTGTTAACTTGAACTAAGCCCTTGTTTTCCAAGGCTTTATTCCAGATGTGTGATCCCTTTATATTACCATCTATCCTTATGTGGTCAATATCTTGCCATGAGCTGGCATATTTTTATTTCCAAATCATTGCCCATTAAGCCTCTGGTTCTTTTATCCAGTGCCACCATAATTTTACCGCTAAGACCTTGCTTAGAATCTCAGGATCATCTAATCCAAGACCCCCATGGTTTCTGGGTTTGCAAATTTTTTCCCAAGCGACTAAAGCCCATTTCTTCCTTTCTTCCCCCTTTCCCCAAAGAAAGTCTCTTTGTATGTTTATGAATTGATGCAATACTCCTTTAGGAGCTGGGAGAGCTGAGAGCATAAACACTGGGATTGATTGAAGAACAGCTTTTGTGAACACGAACCTACCATCCATGTTTGAGGATCTCATAATCCATTTCCTGATTTTATCCTGCAATTTATTAATCACCGGCTCCCAGATGCTCTTATGTAATGGTTTATCAGTTAGAGGAAGTCGTAGATATTTTAAGGGGAGAGAATCTCTTTGAAAGCCCAGAATTCTAGATATGTTCCTTTGAATAGAAATATTAGTATTGAAGAAAAAAATCTTAGATTTGGATAGATTAACTTCCATACCGGAAGCCATGGCAAAGTCACTGAGGATTTGTTTCTACGGAAGAGCTTCTTTGACTATGGGGATTCCTTGCAGCATGGTATCATCAACAAATTGTTGATGAGTCAAGGCCTGTCCATTGTCAGATATTTGGAGACCATTGATTTTACCAACTTCTTTAGCATGCTTGATAGACCTACCCAGTCCTTCCATCATGAGGATGAAGAGAAAGGGAGAGAGTGGGTCACCCTGCCTAAGGCCTCTAGAAGGAATGAAAGTCTCCGAGGGAGAACCATTGACTGGAATAGAGAAGCTAGAAGAGGTAATTAGAGCCATGATCCACCTCACCCAATTTTGATCAAACCCGAAAGCTATAAGAACCTTCCTGATGTAGGTCCAATTAAGATTATCATAAGCTTTAGCTATGTCCAATTGCATGATTATTCCAGCCTTTTTCTGACTAGTTAAAGAGTGCACCACTTCATGTGCTTGAATGATGTTATTAAGAATTTTCCTTCCTTCCACATATCCCGATTGTTCCACAGAAACTAGGGTGGGAAGGAGGGGTTTGAGTCTATTGGCTACCACTTTTGATATTATCTTGTAAACCACATTCCACAAAGCTACTGGCCTGAACCTATCAGGGGTTTGGGCCAACTGTTGTTTAGGGATTAGGGCTATAAAAGAGGTGTTTAGAGCCTTCAAAATAGTTTTGTTCATTCTAGAGTCTTCCACTACATTCAAAATATCCTGTTTGACAATATTCCAGTAAGCTTTGAAGAAGTCAACATTGAAACCATCTGGGCCTGGCACCTTACCACTCTGCACTTCTTTGAGTACCCCACTAACCTCCTCTTCGGTCACTCATCCGTAAAGATTGACATTATCCTCTTGAGAAACCAGCTTGGGTATATGTTTAGTGAAGTCCCGAATGGAGTGCTCTGTTTCATGACATGTTTCCTGTGCTATGCTTCGAAAGTGCTGAACTAGAACTGCTTCTATTTCTTCTTGAGAATTGAGAATATTTCCTCCTCCATACTTAATCAAGGAAATCCTGTTATGAGCTCTATTCACCATAGTGGATTTGTGGAAAAATCTAGTATTGCGTTCTCCTTCTTTTAGCCACTGAACTCTAGTTTTTTGCCTCCAAAACGTTTCTTCTTGTTTACATAATTTCTCCCAGGTTTGATGATATTTTGTGACTTGATCACTTCTGACTTTATCGAAGCCCTCCTTAATGAGGGTTTGGTTGAGTTCCTACATCTTACCTTCAAGAGATTTTTTCTCCTCAAAAATATTGCCATATTCATTCTCGTTCCAGTCTTTAAGCTGGAGCTTGATGCGTTTTAGTCTTTTCTGAAAAAGGAACATTCTGGTGCCCTCAATGTTTAAATATTTTGACCACCATTTGGCTATGTTGCTGATGAAATTTGGGTGGGAAAGCCAGATGTTCTCAAATCGAAAAGGTTTGTTCCTGGGGGTACCAATGCCCTGAACCTCCAGTTGAACTGGCCAGTGATCCAAGCCTCCAAAGGGGAGAACTCTTGCTACCATTTCCTTATCATTGAGCATAAGATCCTCTAAGATTATGAATCTGTCTAATTTTGAGGCCACTTGATACTCTCCTCCTCTTTTACTGTTCCAAGTAAAGATATCATTATTCATTACAATATCCACTAGTTTCATCTTATCGATAAAGGTTTGAAATGCCAAATCTTCCTTGCTTAGAACTCTGGTTCCCCCATTTTTTTCCGAAAGTGATTTGATCAAGTTGAAATCACCCCCTAAGATCCAGGGTATTCCAGCATATCCGTGTCTAAAATTCTCCTGATAATTTAGAAACCTAAGTTTATCATCCATTCTTTGATGGCCATACATATTTGTTACAAGGTAGGTTTCCTTGTCTCCCACAGGTTGAATTACCACAGATAAATAATCCCTAGATGCTTCAGCATCTATTATACCAATTTTTTGTGGGTTCCAAAGAGTGAGAATACCTCCTGCTGTATTCTCTGCTTTGACTTCAAGAAACTCAAATATATTGAGCCATTTACTATGGATCTCTTTTATCTTCTGAATAGAACACTTGGTTTCCTAGATGAAAATCACATCCGGAGCTGCTTGTTTCATTTTGTTACTTAGTAATCTTTGTTTTCTTTTACTACCTACACCCTTGATATTCCAAGAAGTGAACTTCATAATTAAAGATTATTAAAGGAGTAACTGGATAGGTCTTTCATTTTACCTGAATATATCATTAGCTTTCCACATTCCATCAATAGCTCATTTTGCTTTTTTCTACCTCTTTTCTTTCCTGGGCTTCTGGGTGCTAGTCTTGCTGTGGATTTAATCGTTTTCATTCCTTCTATGCCTTGCTTATTATTGTTTCTTTGTCTCTCCACCCCTTGAGTCTGGGATTTCCATATAAACAACTGTTGGACTATATTGAACTCCTCCGAAGGTAACGAGTCTAACCCTTGTTTGGTTCCTTGATTCAAGAAACCTTCCAAATCTAGGTTCTCTTTCTCAAGAATTTCCTGTAGTTCATGGTCCTCCATTTCCATCTCGCTCTGGGTCATTTCATGGTCCACCTCCATTTCTACATCACTCATCATAGTTTCCTTCCTTTTGTTATTATCTTGTGTTTGTTCACTATCTTCTTCTTTCCCTTCCTCCTCTGGACTTCCTCCCTTTGCCTGATTTGCTTCTATTATACCTTCACCCTCTTCGAGAACTTGAAACCTATTCTGGCTAGCTTGTTGCCCTTCAGATTTATGAGTCTTTGGCCTTCTCTTGCCTCCTTTTCATTTATGTGCCACCTTGTGGAAGCTTTCGGAATCCTTCATTGTGTCAGTTTTGCTTTTGTTGTCTACTTTACTGAGAGGAAAATCTCTGAACAGGTGCCCATTCTCATGGCATTTGTGACATCTAAAATGAATGTGTTCATAATCTACTGTTTGTACCCATTCTTCATTAAATAATTCCAAGATAACCTCATCCGGCAAAGCTCCAAAGAGATCCATCTCCACACGTATTCTAGCAAAGGAAGTATACTTTCCCCTTCTAGTGGCTTTAGAAGATTTGACAAAACCTCCTAACTTATTTCCTATGGCGGATAAGGATTATGTTTGCCAGTAATCAAGAGGTAGAGAGTAGAGTCTTACCCAAACAGGGACCGATGTAAGAGTTTCACGTTCTGGAACAAAATTCGTGATCCATGGATGCATATAGAGGCCTGTTGCAGCGTAAAAGTAGGGTCGTCCTTCAAACACTATGTCCTTGTCTTCAATATTTGCAAATACAACAGTGAAGAAACCCTTGGACCCAAGATGTAGGTTAATGCTACCTTTTGGTTTCCAGTGGTATTTAATCCATGTTTCTAAGGCTTTTTCAGTGGCCCATAAACCCATGAATTTACAAATGATTGCATATGTCTGCATGTGGTCCCTAAGCGCCTGCAACACAGGATCATTTAAAATTACTCTGGGAGTAACCACCCTTTTGGGTTTACATGGTCCCATGTGTGCTTTTTCTTTTGTTCCTTTCTCCTTGTCTTCTTCCTCCTTTGCCTTTCTGCAATTATCCTCCCTTGATTTGGTTCCATCCCGTTCCTCTTCACTGTTGCTTTTCCTTCCTTCTGAAGGCTCTCTAACATTTTCCATTGGTTTTTTGCCCCTGCTGGCCACAGCCTGCTTATAGGAGGGAGTAGAACTCCCTCCTTTGCGTCCTTCCATGGAGAAAAACCTTAGTAACAACATGTAACCTCAAATTTTCGTCCTCGCAGTCTTCCCATCCTCGCAGGACACTTTTACATCACATTAAAATATAATATCAATTGAATTGTCTTAAATATAAAATTTAATACAAAAGAAATTTCAGACAAAAATACTTTAATAAAAAACTACATGTTTATCACAAAAATAGTTTGAGACAAGAATATTTTAAGACAAAACTTTAGTTTTAAGACAAAAATATTTTAAGGCAAACTTTATATTTAAGACAAAAACGATTTGAGACAAAAAAATTTAAGACAAAAATTTATATTTAAGACAATAATCACTTAAGACATTGAAAATTAAGACAAAACTGATTTAAGATAGTTAACTATTAAGGAAACACCATATCAGTTTAAGACAATATTTTCTAACACCTGTAAAATTGACTCTAATAGTGCTCCCTAAGAATGTCAACTCACAGATTATTATTGTCTCGTGCCTATGCCAAGGTTTCTATTTTACTTACTATTCAAATCATCTAATATGAAGAAAATAATTTTTTTGGCTCCTTTTTTGGTGGGGTTAGCCAACTCTGAAGAACATGACAGCTTTTCATGGCATGATTTCCCAGACATCCATTCCTTCTCTATCCCTTCGATCTCTATTCTTAAAATTAGAGACAACTTTTTTGTCATCGAATTTTGGAAGTTTGCATAGAGATTCTATGAGTGGATAGGGGATGTAATGATCAAAAGTCGTATACGCAATGAAAATATTTAAAATACTTCACAGAAGTAAATGTCCATTGTAAGACATGTGACTGTATATTGATTATTATATACTTAATTCATGTAAGATATGAGATGATTACAAATGAGAATGAGGGTCTTCTTATATATTCTAGGAAGGTGGCATTTCATGAATGATCATGTCTTGAATTCATGCCTCTTCATTACTAATTAACTAATGATTTGTTAATTAATTTTTATTTATTATTTTATATGGATTATATTCATAACATTCCCTCTCTCTTCAAGAAGATTTGTCCTCGAAGATTACTAATAATATCTTCTTGTCTCTAAAACTTCATCTTCGTTGATACAAGATGATCCGATGCTCTAAGTGATAGACAAAATTGTCACACTAAGATCAGATAAGACCATTCTAGATTAATATTCTATGGAATATTCTAATCTATAAAAGAATTGTGATGAATAATTCTTGTATGACTAGATTCTGCAAACTTCAGTATTCTTGGGAACATATATTTGTCATTTATGTTATGAGTGATACTAGTACATACATTGATTGAAATTTTTTTCTTGTGAATCAAATGTCGATAAATAGTTCTTTTTGTCGGACTTTCCCCTATCATGTTAATGTTTTTTCATGATTTCCTTTAGTTGTTGTTGTTAAGTTGGTTACTGAATCATCATTTGGAATTTCCATCATTTGAACTACGCCTTATTCTTGTGTCTTTACTTCAGTATGTTAATCCTCTGCTTCAGTTACGATTTTAACTACATCGGTATTTTTTCTTTATTGTCAATTGGACTGAAACGACTAGAGATTTCGATACTACTTTTTGAAGTTGTTCCAACTTGTCATTTAGTCATTTATTGTCACTTTTAAGATTCCTTATTTGTGTTAGCAAGACTTGGTTATGATTCCTTAGATATAAAAGTTCGTCATTTTCTGAATCATTGAATTTGTCCTCAGTATCTTTATTTTTATCTTTTAAATATTTGATTTGCTTTAATATTTGTTTCTTAACTATTTTTACGTACAAATTTTCTTTTTATTTTTCTCATAGATTACCCTTTAGTTCCTTACCATAGCATTCGTTATCCTATTTTACCCTTTGTTTTTTAACCTTGGATTTTTTTATTTGTGAAAGTAAATTCTCATTGTGGTCCCTTAGACGCCAATTTTCGTTTTTTGTTTTTTGTTGCTTTTTCATTAAACCGATCTTAGAGATCTTTATATTTCTTCATTGATGCATGATTCTTTTGTTGAAGTTTTGTGGTTTCTTCCTTTAATCGTTTTATTGATGCCTGATTCTTTTGTTGAATTCTTGATGTTCTTGTGTACTAAATAATCTTCCACACCTTGGACAACGTAAATTGCACTTTTTTCAATATATGTATATCTAATTTTGTCTAGACAATTTGGAAATTTAGTCCAAAATAATGATTGTTGTGTGAGACTTATCTTGACTACTTCCTTCATTATTTTCGATTTAGGCTCCTTTTTTCTTGTCTTGATAACGTTCCTTGGTAATTTATTTATTTTGTTTTATTTTTTATTCATAATTCTAATTATTATTTTATTTTATGATTTATTCTTAACAAAAGGTTTTTTTTTAACTCTTTTTTTCTTTTAACCCATTTTTTCTTTATTTTGTTATACTTTTTTTTTATAAACTTTTTTTCTAGATATATATATAATTTTTTTTTCTTTTTTTTAAATTTACAACCACATAGAACATGGATATTCATCTATTTGGGGAATAATATAAAATATATGTTCACTTATGTGCCACTGACTTGGTTAATTTTCTCCACGTAAAAAGTAAAACTTACAATTCACATAAAGATATTTTGTATTCCTTTTGTTCTTCTTTTACATTGAAAAAACCATGGAGAATTACCATGGGTTGCCAAAACTAAGAGCTTGTAAACCACTTAATGAACAATTAAAATAATCTTATCCACTCTTCCTTCTCTTATGTATAATTTTCATGATGTTTGGAAAGATTCTCTTTTGATTTGATCATGCACTTTTTATCAATAATGTAGAAAATTATATATATATGAGTGTTCTCCTTCAATATTTACAATAGAATTTTTTTTTTACTAGAATCATTGAAATGTTAATGGCCAAAGGCTTTTTTTTTCATCTCTCATTTTTTTTTTTCCAATTTTTTTTTTTTGAAATAGCCAAGGGCCCAACAGAAAATGGAGAAACTCCAACTCGTGTAGTGAAACACTTTAGTTGTGACATCAAGTTGATGACCAAAGATTAGGATCTTCCAACCTATCTCCAATACTAATGTAACGACCAAAAGTCATATACGGAGCGGTAATCTTTAAAATCCTTCAAAGACATGAATGTCCATTATAAGACATGTAAATCTTATATTGATTACCAGATATTGAATTGATGTAAGATACGAGATGATTACAAATGAGAATGAATGTCTTCTTATAAGCCCTAAGAAGATGTCCTTTCATAAATGGTCATGTCTCTGAAACATACCTCTTTAGTACTAGCTAACTAACCATTAGTTAATTAATTATTAATTATTATTATATTTATATTAATTAGTTTTATATGAATTATATTCCTAACATAAATATATTTTTATTTTTTGAAGGTAGATATTCAAACAACATTAAATCATTTTTGTTTATTATTATTTTTTTTGCTTTTTCATTAATCCTTCTTAATTAATTATAAAATTAAAATATAACATTTTGAAAAGTATGAATATTTTTAACTAATTTTTAAGTATTTAATTATATATATATTTATTTGAAATTTTTATTAAAAATTACATAAAAGTAATAAATTCAAGATAATTTGTTTTTAAGACAATTAAAATATACATACCATATTCTAAAAATATAATAAATAAAAAGATACATTTTTTTTTTTGGTTGGCCTATCTTATGCTTTGAACTTTTAATTTATATAATAGTTTATAACAAGGTGATTCTTAATTGAGTTATACTCTATGAGTTAAAACTATTTAATTTTTAATATGTGAAAAACATGGAAATTTCTTCAACTAAAAGTTTGATATTAGTTTGCAAGAAATGAGATATAATATAACAATAAACAAATAAATAAATATTTTCTCAATTGTTATATATATATATATATATATATATATATATATATATATATATATATATAGATATAGATATAGATATATATACACACACTCATAAAGAAATTAAAAAAAATTAAAATACAAATTCAACAATATATGCATTTTAAACATTTATTTTTTCATTCTAAACAAAAAGCCAAACATTTGATTCTTGCACATATCTTATACTCACATCTCAATTTTCTTTTCACTATTCAAGAAATAGATGAAAGAAATAAGTAACAATAATATAATTATTTCATAGATAATATTTTGGGATTTAATTTTTTTCTTACTGTAAAAATACTTTCAATTAATATCGTAATACACACACACACACACACACACACAAAATGCAGTTCAATATTTCTTTATATTAGTTTATTGTTAGGTATTAAGATTTTAGTAAATATTTTCATTTAGTAATTCAAAAACCATGAATAAATTATTAAGAAACCAAATAATATTAAGAATTGATATCATTTCAAAATAGCAAATAACAATGAGACGTGATTTATCTTCCTCACTTGATAGAGACATATATAAATAAATTATGGAAGTTGAAAGAGTACCTCTAGCATAAAATTTAATTTAACTTAAAAAGCCATTGTCATGCCCCTATAGTCACCCACATCAGACGTGGACTTAGTGCACCCAGATGGCCCACTACTATAGGTTTTTGGTGTATCATGACTCATTTCATCTCATCGATTTTCTCAATATGAAACAATGTGATTCCATACTACACCTCACTTTATATACTTCATGATTATTAAAATTCATAAGTTTAACACTTATTAAAGTATGTAGATAATCATTCTGTACAATTATGCCTTAGCATAAACAATATGCAAATGATATGAATGCAGGTAATCATATAGAATCAACAACCCAACTGGCCTAACAATTGTCTAATATTCAAATGTATTACAACTAAGTGAACTCTAGTCTCATGTAACAATTTCAAAATTATAAGAGCACGCAATTCATATAAACCTATCAAAAAAATTCTTATTTGATTTATTGCCTCTGGTCGCAACTTTGTATTAGATCAAAATCGTTTTACTTGATAGAAATAGTAAGTACTCTCATATGCATGCGATGTATGAAGAGTTAAGTTAAGTGAAGGAAAAAAAGTTAAGTCTAATAGTATAAGTAAGGTAAGTCTGAGTTAAAATGTTAATTGCATGTCAAGAAAAGTTAAGCTAAGGAAAAGTGAAGTTAGAAAAAGTTCAGTCAAAGTGTCAAGTCATAGTTTTCATGAGAAAAAGAAAGTTAGAGTTTGTATGATTCCATATTTATGAAGTTTAGTGCTTACATTCTCATGGTTGGGTCATTGTAATTTGAAGTAAGAAGAGATAATAGAAGCAACTCGGTGGATGTATATGAGAGAATAATTAATGAATATAGACTATTTATTGAAGCATAAGCTTGTGTACTTATTTGTCTTGTGTTTACATGTTTATCTCTACCTCTAAATAACAAGTGGTATCAAAGAAATATTTTGCAAGGTTTCAAAGAACCAAAGGAGTTAAGAAGGTGAAGAGCTACTTCTACTAAGAGCATTGGTTATTATGTATAGCCAACAAATCATACATTGCATGAATTAGTCCATAAGTAGAAACTAGATCTTGTTGAGAGTTTGTCAACCCAACTACTAAAATATTTGGTTGAGTAGCCTATAGAGCCACAAAAATATCAAGAGGAAAGAACAACTTTCACTGATTAAAGAATATTCTCCACCATAAGCTGTAGCCATGAGCCTCCATAAGAATATGTGTAGAAGAGCTTAGCAAAGTTGCTAGTAGTTTCCAGGAGCCACTGTTAAAGTGAAGCTTAAAATGTTTAGTTTTAAAGATAATCAAGTGTATGCGACTTTAATTTCTAGAAGGCTTACACAACAAGGAAAGAAAACAAAAGGAAAAAGAAAGATGATAGTTATGGGTCACAAAGAAAGACTAAGCCAACCAAGAAAAAAAAATGAAATGAAGAGCCAAAGTATTTTGAAGAGCTCATAGAGGTTGTTGCCATAGTCGCGGCATCGAAAATACAAGTAGATGAAGTATAATAATTGGAGGATGAATGGATTGGGATAGATCTAGTAACACTTCCGAATTTTAGTAGTAATAACTTTAATATATAAAATTAAATAAAATAAATTTCACATTTCTTAGGCTACATGACAAAGGACTCATATTCTATACTTATGCTACGTCTTTCTTTGTTCTCATTAACTTCTTCTCCTCCTTCAAGTCTATTGACCTCTTTCATTACTTAGTCTCTCTTATAGTTTTTCTACTATCGGCTTTTGACCATGCCTAGAGGAAAAGGAACCCAAGGTAGACGTGGCAGTGCAATATTTTAAGTATCATTATGTTACATTTGGATCTTTTATTAAGGGTTGGCCCTCAAGGGAGAAAATACCTATTGGAATTGTATATTTCAGTTATTTTACAATATATATTGCAAGGATTTTTAAGGGGTCGAATTTATTTATTCATTCAAAAATCAAATTAAAAAAATTAAAATATGTATATGAAAAGAGTGACATGGATTCATCTTAACCATCATCTATATGTCTCTAGAGAGATGTAATTTTTTTAGGCTTTGCATTGTAAAAAGGTTTGCACCTCAATAGATTTGATTTTTTTGAATTCTTGTTAGATCAATGATTTTGATGGAACTATATTAGTTATAAAGATGACAATGCAATAGAGAATTATAAAAAATATGACATTAATACTTATAACAAAAATGAAATTGAAATTGTGGAGATAAAAGTTTGATTTAAGCTTATTCAAAATGTAGATTCATTTCCCATTAAGGAAATTTGCATTACGATTGATTCATAGAAGATTCACTTCTTCCACATTGAGGAATTTGTAATGCCATTGAATATAAAAAATATAATCTACAGCACCAAGGGTTAGCTCAACTGGTTGAGTCCCCATTGTTAAGTTCCTGACTGATCGGGAGGTCACAGGGTCAATTCTCTTCGATGCCCTTGGGGTTAGGCCTTGATAGTCTTGATGATAGGCTTTAAAAGATTCCCTTCAGTGTTGACCTGCCCAGATTTTCCCCTAGATTTAATAGCCACCTAATATTCGTGAACAACAATGTAAAAAAAATAAAAAAGAAGAAATATAATCTACAAAATGAACTACATAGGGAACAGTAAATTTAATGGGAACCACATATTGAAGCATTGGGCATTTTTAAGAGAATGGGAATGGGACAAATTCATTACCGTCGATAAGCACAAAAGGATTACTGTCACGATCTCTGTAACTTGAAAATCGGTAAACATTATGTAGAAGCTACGGGCACATTATAACTCACACATGGTTTCCAAGAAAAGGTTCGAGGTATTCCTATTAAATCATTATCTAAATTCTTGGTATCCTTGATAAATCATTAGCCTTTGACCAGCTTGGCATAAGTTAAGAAAAATGGAGGAGAAGACATCGTTACTCACAAATCAATTATTGTTTACCACATAGACAAATTAAAAGACACATACATAGTGTTCATGAGATCCAATAGTTTCTAAGAGATGAAAATACTATTGAGAAAATATCTCAACAAAATTTAACTACTAACAAACAAAATTTTCCTACATTATAATGTAAGCATTATTCCAAGTTCCCCCTTTAATGCTTACATTTACATCATTACAAAGATTAATAAGAAAATGCAAAATTACAATTTAAATGTGAAATATGTCTGATTTGTCTTCCTCGACACTTATCCCCACTCTGAAGCATCCCGGACAATGCTCTTTTCACCACCACAATTTTTGACCTTCCGATTCAACTCATTTAAATCATAATCACTTCTAACCATCTTTGAATATATTTTTATAATTGAAACTTCTTGATATTTCAAAGGAAAACCTTGATACAAATGACCCTATGGACAAACCCCCATCTATCCAAATGTAACGAACTACACTCTTTGATAGTTGTATAGGTGATTTGTCTGATTGCTCGGCATATTCAGGAGAGAATTATGAATTTCTCCTTTATACACACATGCATCTCATTACATAATCTCTAACTGAAGTTCTTGAAGCCCAAAGGACATCAATATATAACAGATTCACACAATTAACTTAGTGATACCTTCTTGAAACCCAAATTACAACAATATCCATCAATATATAACACATTGACACAATTAACTTAGTCATACTTTCTCTCGGCACCCAAATATATTGAGAGTCACCATTTTAACTATGTTCGTCCATTCATTAATTAACTCTACACTTTAAAAACAAAACTAAAAACAATCAAACAACAAAACCAATAACTACTCTCCTCAGTAGATAAATGAATCACCAATTAAATAAAACCAAGTGACTCAAGCTACACTTAATCAAAACTCACACTTCTGCGTATGCTCGGTAGTCCCACCTGAGTTTATGATAATTATAATGCAAATAATATTATTGTCTCATGAGTCTAGCAGTGCTCTGCTACACGCTAATACATCCACTACAATGTTAACGTAGTCACAAATCACAAACTAAAACAACTAGATTCCAATGCATGGTACAGCTACACCAGAGTGGAATATTAGGGCTATTAGCGAATTTTAAGGATTTTTATAGAATCAAGTGCTGGGGTCCCTACAAAATATAAGTCTTGAACCTTTTCCAATGCTGCTCCTTTTTAAGAAGCTTCTCTGACATCCATAAGATAGGTTTTGTTGCCAACTATCACTATAACCACATTCAGATCAGAATTTTTGTGTAGTTCATCGAGCCATCGAGAAAACTTCTCGAATGTCTGCCCCCCACTAATGACAAGTGATCCCACAGATCCTCTTTAATATGTTGAGGTGATGGCCCTGAAGCACTCCTAGGGAGCCGTGTCCCAGATCTGTGTTTTGATCTTTGCCATCGATTTCTCAATGTAAATTTTAAAAATGTTATCAAAACGAAAATGCACCTCCTTTGAGACAGTGCAAATGATAAAAAATAAATTTCCTAATAAGGAATATAAATACACAGTTTCAACAAAAAATATTCTTTATCAATTCTCATAATCACCGGCATGGTCGAAAAGAGAGTTTTACTGCCAATTGTGTTAGAAAAAATTTACGGGGGTATGGGAGAGGAGTCTCACTCAAAAATTTAGTTGTAGCAAAGCGAACTGGCTCAGAAATAGGTTGTGGTGAGAATATCGCAACCACAGAGGGACTTAATTAAAACTGAAATTTTACACAGAAAAATAGAGTAAAACAAAAGATGGTTGCAGTAAATTTACTTGTGTAGGATTAATATATAATGCAACAAAGCACACTTGATATCATATGGCAAAACATAAGGAAATACATTCATGTGATAAATAGAGGTTGCGGATCCAAGAGAAAAACACAACAAACTTACTGTGATTTATGCATCAATGGGGTTGTGGAGTAAACTTCTGTAAAACTCCATAAAACTGTTTCTCACATACCCACCAATATTTCCTCCATGATTTTGTCTTCACTATCTCACAGACACTCACTCTCTAACTTGCCCAACATTACAAATTACTTTTACGTCCATATTTATCTCAGCATACAATCTTGACATTAATGCATGACAGAGAAAATATTCAATATGCAACATGGGCGAATTTACATAGTAAATGGTTTTCGGAACTTTCCAGTCTTGTGGAGTGTGGGAAATAGCCACAGAGAGAATGCTTGCCCATACTTATTTACTAAACTTAATTAAATGACTTAACTTCTATGATGTGTTGCGGAATGGTCCCCACTATACTTCTGCTCTGACTTCAGTCCTTTCACTAACAGACAAAATTGAAATCTTGCAGTGGATGCACTACAAGAAAAAATGACATTGGTGAGGGGCGAAAAATGTCACCATAAGATCATTGGTGATGATCAAGAGAGCCTTCACCACCAAAAACTAAACGTCGCGAAAATTGGCATCGCCAAAAGTATAGGTGTTGTAGTGACATTCAAAGTTCATCACCAATAGTGATTTATAATGACAGATATCGAAAATCACCATTTCATATGAGCAATGGTGATGGACCATAGCCTCTGTCACCAGAAACTGAATATCACCAAAGATGGCATCACCAAAAGTATAGGTGTTATAGTTACATTCAACCTCCCTCGGCAATAATGATTGATAATGACGATAGTGACCATCAACATTTCATATAAGCAATGGTCACGGACCATAGCCTCAGTCACCCAAAGTGGCATCACCAAAAGTATAACTGTTATGGTGCCATTCAAGGTCTATCACGAATATTTATTATAATGACGGATAGTTCCCGTCACCATTTCATATGAACAACAATGATTTATTGTGATGGATCTTTCATGTTCGTCACTATTGGTGCATACATGGTGACATTCGTTGACCGTCACCAAAAGCCGCATTTCCAGAAGTATAGGTGTTGTGGTGACATTCAAGGTCTGTGACAAATAATGACTATAATGATAGATAGTGACCGTCGCCATTTCATATCAACAACAATGATTTATGGTTACAGAACTTTGAGGTTCGTCACTATTGATGCATATATATGGTGTCGTTCATTGACCATCACCATATTTTGGTGAGGGTCGAAAAATGTCACCAAAGCTCATTGGTGATGGTCAAAAGAGCCTTCGTCACTAAAAATTGATCATTTCCATTCCATATGGATGTCAAGACATGATGGAATTGAGCCACCAACCTCCTGCTTGTAAAGAAGGTGCTCTTTCATTGAGCTAGCACCCTTTAAAGAAATAGACTTTTAAAAATTAGTCATTTAAACCTCATAGATTGTAAATTCTACAACTTTCAATAAATTAAAGTCTCGACAATATTTTACTAAACAAGCAAAGCAACATCAAAGTTGCAGGTCCCTACCTAATGGTTATGGAAGTTATGAAAAGTGGGTGGAGGGAAAAATAGTTATGTATAAGAGAATCAATATGTCCAGTTGAATACTCAATTAGAAGTGAAACTTTGAAGACATTTATAACCTATAAATGACCTATAACTAGCAAATGACCAAATATTGTAAAGGAAATTTCATAAGTGGATAGCATATGGAAGAAGAGCATTGATGAAGACAAATGAAATATGTTATATTTTCAGTGAAAGAAAAATCTTAATGTTCTTGTTGTTTGGTGTTTAGATATCTGAATGATATCTAAACTTCTGTGCAAATGTAAGATGGATCTCTAGAAACCATGAACGATATATATGTATATATATATATATATATATATATATATATATATATATATATATATATATATCTATATATATATATATATTTCCCCTTTACCTAAGCCAACATGCAATTTAAAATTTCACAAGTCCGCACTCAAAACATGACAGCAACCAACAAATAAAAAAAAAATGACTTGGACAAAAAGCAACAACTTCACCTTCATCTTGAGATACTTCTCTTTATTTGAATTTGAATTGTGACATTCTTTATCTAACAAGTAACCAAAATCATCACTAGTATTAAATTCATCCAACATGGACTTTGGATATCCCACTAGCATTTGTGTTTTTGTTGCCATGGCTGAAAACCATGGATTTTCTTGTCGCTAGTAGAATAAGATGTGTCCATGCTACTCAAGAAAACATTCCTTATTAACCATTGTTACCAGATAGAAACCAAAGAGACAACACAATATCAGCATACACAAAATCTCCTACCGAAATATAATCATAACTTAGGTAAGAAATATAAAAGATGTTCTGACTTGATAAACTTTGTATTTGGAAATATTGTTTCTTTAGATTTAAAAAATACTATGTTGTACAACGCTTCTGTCTATTTATGTAGGCAACTATATCATAGCATATGTCACACAGTAGTAATCAATAGTACGTAAAGTAAAAAGACAAATTTCCTCAAGAATATAGATTTAGAAAAGAGCTTTGAAAACTATAAGTTTGTCATCAAAGCTTTAATTAGTTTAACAACAAACTAGTTGGAGTTTGAAAATCAAAATCATTCATAGGAAACGAACAGGACAATGGCCAAAGTCACTATTCATACAAATAAAGCTAGAGTCACTATTGCCATTCCAGATAACTGAAATTTGGGTAGTGGTCTAACAATTAGAGCTTATTTGTTGCGAAGACTTATCAATACCATCATTTTTTTTCCACAGTCTGTTGTGTCTCTAGATCCATATCAGATAGCTTTCCATTCTCAAGTTCTACCTTTCAAGTATTGATTTCTGGCTCACCGTTTAAAAAACAATTCTACCACTCCATTTTATTTTGTTTTGTCAAGAGAATTGGCAGGACCTTCCCATCCTCTATTTTACATCATCAGTAACCATCCATCAATGATATAAAGAATAACATATACCCAACAAAGGCCAAAGATGTCATTGTTGTATACCTATTTTCTAGGACTAATCTAACCTTACTGGTGCAAAGAGCTCACCCTGGAAAAATAACATCCACGTGGAATTTACAAAACTTTTTTAAATCAAGCTCCAAGTAAACCAAACAAAATATGAACATCCTTTTAATCAATATATCTCTAAGTTAAAATAAAAGTGGCCTAGAATTGCATGTTATATCAACCATGTCAACTAACATCAGGTCAGAAATACAAGCCATACATATTGGATTAGTGAAACAATTGATCCGGTAAAGATCAAAATCAAACAGATGACTTACAACTAAGAAATGAAAATAAATGACTTAGAACTAAGACATGAGGTTTCCCTTTCAAACCTGTCATTAAATAACTCTTCTTTATGTAACAGACCATTAAAAATTTTCTGATACCAAGTGGAAGTGGTATTGTAACATTAACCTCTGATAGTCTGTGTCCACGACTACTTCTCAAGATCCGCTCCATTACCAACATTTGGGGCTAGATAAGATACATGCAAAAACCATCAACATGAAAATGAAATCTACATCCTCGTAAAAAAATGGGAGAAAAAAAATATCCACAAATTGAAACAGACTGTAGGATACCTCATTCCTACAACATGATTATCTTGTTATGAACAATAAAAAAATAATCAGGAGAAATGTAATTTTTTCCACATTTTGGCAATGAAATATTTTGCATATTCAATGCAAAATTGATGAAAAAAGTCAACTAAATCTTGTCAACATCAGGATTATAGTAAAATATAAAGGAACCGCTCGAACACATATATAATCCTAGACATAAGTATCTATACATATAAGTATTGATTGAGGATATTGTATTTTGTGAAAATATGGAAGTCAAATTTTTGAAATAACATAGTTTATTGTACCACTACCTTACGAAGTCCATTCATTCGAGTATTTACAAAGTCCATTGAGGAATTTCTTCAAAGTTCAAAGTTTAAACAATTAACATGTAGCCTAAAAGAGTTCAGATTTGAAAAAGAGATAACCCAAAGATGTAGAGTATATATCTCACACTTATATATCCTAATTTCCAAACATTGAAATGACACATTTTAGCATACTATTGTGAATTTAGTCCAAAATGCTAGCAAAAAAATATTGATGGTTATTTTGCTAATATAGAAGTTTTATACATGAATTTATTTAACCAGTTAGCTTGCAATATCAAACATATCCAAGGATGCACACAATACATTGCATCTTTAGTGCTAGTGTGTGAACTTGAGACAACGAAGTCTAACATTTAACAGTGTGCCTACAATATGCACTAGCCGAATAGGTGAACAATAGTATTGTAGGTATGTGTTATGAATATATGTTTTGCAGGCAATAAGGGTATGGTTGGAATAGTCACGTCCAACCCTTCCAAGTTTTCCTATAATTTGCATTGGTCTAATAGTTGAACAATAGAACTATAGGTGTGCATTTTGCATCACTTACCTAAATACAACTCCTTCAATATAGAAATTTCAAAGAATAGGTCCAAGACTGGTAGGTAATTTGTAAAATGAAAGAGTTGGCTTGATTGTTTTTGGAAAAGATTAGATTCTTATGTTGTTCAATGTAAACTCATGACACTTTTCCAATCTTACATGGAACAAAAAGGAACCAAGCTAGAATGTTATTTAAAGAATCCTTAGCTAGGGTAAAATGTTAGCCTTTTCTTGTCAATAATCATAAATGTAGAAAAATTAAGAAATTCAATGAAGAGACTGTAGAAATGTTCTTATCAAACCACTAATGTAAACAAAGATAAGAAATATTGCTTTGTGAAAGTGATATTCATGGTCAAATTAACAAGAAAGTGATCTTTTAGCATAGTTAATGCACTAGTGCTACTATCGCAATATTTGGCCCAAACAATAAACATAAAAACCCATTTTCAATTTAGTAGGAGCATGTTTGGCAAATAATATCACAATAATACCCATCATTGAACATTCTGACCCACTAAATCACTTTTACATCCTTTTGAAGTCCTTCAACAAAGTACTTAAAAGTTGTGAACAATGTCATAACAATACTTCTAGTTATAGAACAAGCATTTCAAGCTTACCTCCATGTTATGATATGGATATTTGCCCTTCAAACATAGTTATGTGGCACAAAACCACTTTCACCCTTAAGAAAAATGGTGGTTGTAAATGCATCGTGAACTCTCTTAGCAGAAATATGCTCTTTGTATGGTATAAGATTCTTAGACTAGTTCCAGGTTTAAGGGTGTTAAGACTTTAGATTTTAACTATGATATGGTGCATGCTTGGCTTCAAGACAACATATTATTTAAGAAGTTCAAGTTGGGAAACCTCCAAATATGTTTCCAGGAAAACTCAAGTTAAATGGAATTTTTGTTGTATAATGGTTGTGATTCATATGGATGCACATCAATATATATGTTTTCTCCTAAATTTGAATAAATCATGTTTTTTTTGGTGACCTTTATCATAGCTAATGCAGTAGTGTTGTTGTTACAATATTTGGCTCGAACAATAAACAAAAAATACCCATTTTCAATTTAGTAGGAGCATGCTGGGAAAATAATCTCACAATAATACCCATCAATTAACATTCTGACCCACTAAATCACTTTTACATCCTTTTGAAGTCCTTCAAAAAAGTACTTAAAAGTTGTGAACAATGTCATAACAATAGTTCTAGTTATAGAACAAGCATTTCAAGCTTGCCTCTATTTTACGATATGGATATTTGTCCTTCAAACAAAGTTATGTGGCACAAAACCACTTTCACCCTTAAGAAAAAATGTGGTTGTAAATGCATGTTGAGCTCTCTTAGCATAAATATGCCCTTAGTATGGTATAGGATTCTCAGACTAGTGCAAGGTCTAAAGGTGCCAAAGACTTTAGATTTTAACTATGATATGGTGCATGCTTGGCTTCAAGACAACATATTATTATTAATTTCATGTTGGGAAACCTCCAAATCTGTTTCTAGGAAAACTCAAGTTAAATGGATTTTTTTTTTTATAATAGTTGTGAGTCATATGGATGCACATTAATATATATGTTTTTTTACTAAATTTGAATAATTTGTGTATTTTTTAGTGACCTTTTATCATAGTTAATGCACTAGTGCTACTGTTACAATATTTGGCCCAAACAATAAATAGAAAAAACTCAGTTTCAATTTAGTAGGAGCATGTTAGGAAAATAATCTCACAATAATACCCATCATTGAACATTCTGACCTACTAAATCACTTTTACATCCTTTCGAAGTTCTTCAACAAAGTACTTCAACAATACTTCTAGCTATAGAACAAGAATTTCAAGATTGCCTATGTTTTATGGTATGGATATTTGTCCTACAAACAGAGTTATTTGGCATAGAACCACTTTCACCCCTAAGAAAAAAAAGTGGTTGTAAATGCATGGTGAACTCTCTTAGCACAAATATGCTCGTAGTATGGTATAGGATTCTCATACTAGTGTGAGGTTTAAGGGTGCCAAAGACTTTAGATTTTAACTATGATATGGTGCACACTTCGCTTCAAGGCAACATATTAGTTAGGAATTTCATGTTGGGAAACCTTCAAATCAGTTTCTAGGAAATATCAATTTAAATGGTTTTTTTTTTTTTTTTATAATGGTTGTGATTCATATGGATGCACATTAATATATACGTCTTTTTCTAAATTTGAATAATTTATGTATTTTTTGGCCAACTGGTTTTTTTATCCGGTTTTTATCTAGTTCCAATTCGATTTGACAGCAAAAAGAACTTAGGAACTTGAGAGGACAAATTAATATCCTTCCCAACCAAGTTCAATTGCCGCCTGTGATGTGATTATTGTTCATGACAGAATTGTTGATTCGTACAACAAATGTATATATTCTTGGAATATGATCTAACTATGAATATGGAAGTGTTCAACTATCTTTTTGAGGACATTGTATTTATGAAAATATGGAAGTCAAATCATTGAAATAACACAATATATAGGAGTGACAAGGTATGTTATGCAGTGGTAAGTTGGAAGTCAAATCTAAAATAACACAACTTTGGACCGTTGAGAACTTCATATGTGTGTGTAAGAACTGAAATCCATGTACACAATCACAACTCATGATATCATACTCTAAGTTCTCCAAAACCTTAGATAGAGAAAGCCAATAGAAAGCTTATCTCCACCAACGATATTTCAAAGAGAGATTAAAAAATATTGATTGTTTGAGTATCTTTGGTGGAGCTAGGGTTTCTCTTGCTTTTCCCTATCTATGGTTTTTGAAAGCATGGAGAATTATATGATAGGTTGTGATTGTGTTCATGGGTTTTATTTCTTCTTTATAGATATGAAATTTTCAGGTGAATGCTCCAAGAAACACTAGCACCTTAAGACAAAAACACATAAATTACAAATAATATTGAATGAGAGAGAGAGAGAGAGAGAGAGAGAGAGAGAGAGAGAGAGAGAGAGAGTAGCACTACTCTTACTTCTCTAACCCAAGTATGAAAGTAAATATGCACAAGTGCATGATCGACTATAATAAAAACTCATTCCTTCCTCTATTTATATGATACGTAAAGGGGCTTTACAATAACAAGTGGACCTACTCCACTACAAGAAAACTTGCAAGACACAAGTAGGTCCACCCATGTGAAGCACTCTACTCTAAGTGATATGTGTGAGGCTCAAAGGTGACAATGATTAAGAAGAAATGCCTCCATGGCATGAGCACTACTCCCCAAGGTCCAACAATCCTCCAAAGCTCCAAAGCTCCAATGCATCTCCATGGTCGTGTGTCTCCTTAATGACAATGCATATCCAGGGTCATGTGTTGCCTTAAGAACTCCCACATCTACATATCCACACCCTCAATCCAAGATTCCACATGTTAAGTGTAAAAATCCATGCAAGAAACCACACAACCCCATGCTATATAGGGCTCAATAACCTCCTTTGAAATGCCCAACTCTACTCCAAGCACATAAACTCCCTTCATGCATCAATAATATGAAGTCACCAAGCTCCATACTTATCCACCACTTCGAGGAAGAATGTCTTTCAAACATCTAAACAATGTCTAGAAGAAAATAGTAGACCACCTCCAATTTCCAAGTCCATGATGGAAGAGCATGGTCCAACCATACACAATGCACCCCACACCTTTGATTTCTTCTTTATATATATGAAGTTTTGAGGTGAATTCTCCAAGAAACACTTGCACCTTAAGACAATAACACAAAGTACAAAGAATATTGAACAAGAGAGAGAGAGAAAGCAACACTACTCTTACATCTCTAACCCAAGTATGAAAAGGAAAATGCACACGTGCATGATCAACTATAATAACAACTCACTCCTTTCCCTATTTTTATTATAGGTAAAGGGGGTTTACAATAAAAGTGGACCTAGTCCACCACAATAAAACTTGCAAGACACAAGTAGTTCCACCCGTGTGAAGCACTCTACTCTAAGTGACATGTGTGAGGCTCAAAGGTCACTATGATTAACAAGCAAGGCCTCCATGGCATGAGCATAGTCCCTAAGGTCGAACAATCCTCTAAAGCTCCAAACCTCCAATGCATCTCCATGGTCATGTGTCTCATTAAGGACAATGGATATCCAGGGTCATGTGTCACCTTAAATACTCCCACACCTACATATCCACTCCCTGAACCCAAGAGTGCACGTGTCAAGTGTAAACCTCAATGCAAGCAACCAAGAAACCTCGTGTTATCTAGGGCTCAATAACCTCCTCTAAAATACCCAACTCTACTCCAAGCACATAAACTTACTTCACACATCAACAACATGAAGTAACCAAGCTCCATACTTATGCAACACTTCGAGGAAGAATGCCTTTCAAACATCCAAACAAGGTCTAGCAACAAATAGTAAACCACCTCCAATTTCCAAGTCCATCATGGAAGAGCATGGTCCAACCATACACCATGCACCCCACATCTCACGAACCGACCCCAAGGCCCAAACATGGTGTAAACATTTTCAAAGTAACTCTAAAAGCTAAAGATTATGTCCTTCTCATCATAAAATCCATTGTAACTCCATGCATATTCAGTTGCAACTTTCACTCGTAAGTGTCACTATAAAAAGACCATTAGACATTCGAGTAGAGGCTTCTGATAAAGGTGATCTGAAAGAGACTGTTTGGGGTAAGGGCAATATCCATACTGCCTTGGTCCTCAGTTGGCATCCATACCTTGACGAAGCTGTTTGTGAAGTGTGCTATTGCATTGATTTTGGAAGTGACTATTTGGGGTAGGAAGCATCCATATTGTTGTTGATTTAACATGAGTTGGCATCCATACCTTCTCTAAAGAATTCCTTTCTATCATATTTATTTTCTGGATTACTCAGGTACAATTCACTTCCTGCTAGCATTAACATTTGTTCTTCAAAGTCAGTATCCATTTTTGGTCAAAATCACTAGCATTTTTTTCGTTGCTTCTCTTCATATCTTTGCTATTATTTTCTAATTATTCAAGTTTTTGATACATTTAGGGCCTTCTAAATTTTTGATTTTTGGTTCATGGATTTAGATAACTTTATAGATTGAGTGAAGGTAGTTGAATGCATCCAAATTAGGTTCCAACTCATAACATATTATGATTTTTCCAACAAATATAAAGGGATGGAAGATGCACGTCAACACATAGGCTTATGTGTACAATAGTGGAAAAAATGAAGATATCATGGGCCTAATGGGTGCTATAGTTTTCCAATACCAAGGGTTTGGTCCCACAAATCTAGTACATTTAGGAGAAAACACAGATGAAAATGAGAGATTGGGATGAAATCAATAAATAGTTATGTGCCATGTTCACTTTCACCTCTGGCAATGTGATAGTGATGAGTGTTGTGCAAAGTATGAAGTAGTTTAGTTATTTTGAGCCGCTTATTGTTCCTACACATAAGATAGTATGTGCACAACATAATAAAATGGTGAATTTATCGCAAGCGATGCATTATTGTAACATTGCAGACAAAACAATATGTGCACAACGTTAATGGTCTATAATTGCCTCCAAGTTGAGGAGAGGAATCACAGAGGTATCCATTTCAAATCGTTTCTAGGTTCGTAACTAGCCACTTCCAAAATAAGAGAGTGCTCTCTCTGGATCAAATACTAGATCTGAGCTCTATTTCACTCAGGGGCGTGGATTAGGGATTAAAAAGTAAAATGATTTAATCTGGTTCGTTGCAACATAAGTCAAGAGATCCATTAGGCATGGAGTCAAGAGGTTTGAAAAGAAAACAAATCTGGGAAACCCACTCTATAATTTGTCAACAGAGGCAAGATAGACATATGGACTGTGCCAAAATCAGAGTTTTGTCATTGCAGTGGGATGGAAAGAGAAAAATTCAGTATTGCATCAAGGTTTGAGTTGTAGAATACCTTGAAACCATGCAAAAGACTTTACAGACAGATGTTAGAAGGTAGAAATCAGAGAATTGTGAGAATGAATTCTGACACATTTGTCAATCTAAATGTCTAAATAGATAGGAAAGACTTGGAAAATAAATAAGTACATACATAGAGAAGAAAAACACCATCCAATACATCACAAGAATCTCTGCAAATTGAATCCAAGCTTGCAAAACCCAATTTTATTGAATTTCAGGAAAATGATTACAGTAGCTCCTAGAGCTTAGAACATTGCTACAATTCACCCAAATGCAACCCTTTACATAGTAAAATTACAATATTATATAGGAAATAATTCCGCCCCAGTCTCAGGAGGTCGAATCTAACCAAATTTCTGAAGATAGCAACAATTACATTGAAGTTTGGAACTGTGTGCCATGAAAAATGGCCTAGACTGCTGAATACTAGGGGTCACTTTAGGAGCTCGTATCTCCAAACTCATGACAGTTGTGTAAAATGTGGAGGAGATTTTTATAGATCCACTTGTTCTGAGAAAAAATGTCTCTCAGTTTCTTCAGATTCGTCTCTATTTACCCGAGCTTTGCATTTGAGAAATATGTGTTAAACAAGAAAATTATGAATCCTGAAAAATAAGGCTCAAAGATGCATTTGATTCTCCCAATATGTGACACGTATAGGAAAACTAAAAGAGGTTTATGTTCCTTAATTCATGACTTACCATGATCTCTCTCATATTTTTGGAAATCATTCTCATTTACCCATAGATGGTCTCAGAAGTTAATTAGGTAGAATGGTGAAAATGTCCACTAAATCCCATGTTTTCAGTTGTGACATCCATCTCATGGTTCAAGAAGGTTTATAAAACCCCACACAATAACTTGAACATAGAATAGATGAGCACCCAAAATCTTTTTCTCTACCCGAAACACCCAGGAAGCTGGAGCAATTGCCAATGCATGAAAACGAATGTACAAATATGAATGAAGAGAAAACTCAAAGGATGTTACATGTGTGTTTCCTCCAAACACCATATGATGAAATCCTCTTAGTTATATTCCTTGCCAATTCAACAACCTAAGAGTAAAATTCAACTTCAATGTGCTCTAGTGAGATATTTCATATGGAGAAAGCCCCTTAAGGTGTTTAGTTAAGTACAAATTGTTGGCAATTGTTGGTTCTTGAAACAACATAAAACAAAGTCCATTGAAGGAATCTTCTACAATATTAATGAGCTATTCATAAAACCGATGACGAGTTTTCTAGAATTGGTGCACTAGAAGAGCATCATAAAATTCATGGGCGGTAATGATGGTTGGCACTCGCTGAGGAACTTCTTCCAAATCAACATGCCAATAAACTGGAGCTCCAAAGAATGCACTGGATGCATCTCCATCCTTACCTTATCCTTTTGTGCATCATGTTTAGTACATCATGATGCATTATGCTAAAGCTTTCTCAATGCAGGAATGCACTCAACCAAATGTACACAAAAAATTTATGAAAACTCCTTGAACTTTGCAGTATCCCAAGGAAGGTTAGCCATAAGTGTTTCACATTCTGGACCCAACTCCATAAGGTTCATTTACTTTAGCTCGCCCATTTGGTCCCATAAGCACATGCTCCATACTCCAACCTTCTGAAACTTATAATTTTTTGGAATGTGTGCACCTCCTTCTTATTAACATAACCAGACCCTAGTTTCTTAGATTCACCATCAACAATCTCAAAGTCAAGGTCAGATTCACCTAGTGTTTGAAGTATCTCAATATCAGGAGTTGTGATATGTTTTATGGGGATTAATTCCTAAATTGGAATTTCTTTGTTAGGTATAAGAAAAGAAGTCCTTTTACTACTTGGGGACGTCTTCCACCACCTTCACTATTGATAATAACTTTGGTACTAAAATCAACAAAAGTTTAGTTATGTTTTCAACCTTTGTCGCCTCTATTTTCAAGTAATTCTCGACCTTTTCACCATGATGACAATTCTCTTGATTTTCATAACAAGCCTTTTGGTAAAATTGCAACCTTACCCAAAACCTACTACTAATAAAATAGTATGAGCTATGAAATCCTTAAATTTGGGAACGTCACAAATTGAGCTCAATACACTCATGAATTGGCACAAAAATTATAGAGTGCCAATACACAACATAGGGAAATTATGAAGTTATAACAATTAATCCACTACTAAGGGCTAAGGGATCAGTTTCAAGGATTGTAAATTATGGAGGCACTAGCATATCTCATGATTTATGAAAGGATTCTAATCGTATTGCACATTTCTATGCTAAACCCTTGAAAACAAATAAATATAATATTGATACTGAAGATTCTCAAAAATGGAAACCGTTGGTGATTATTCAGACCGCGAGACCATTACTTAGGTTGTGGACACCCTAAAAGAATATGAAGACTTATTTTTGTGAATCTTTGAGGAAATGAATTGAATTTCAGGTTCTTTAAGGGAGATTATAATCCAATTGCATCTTGATGCTAAGTCCATTGAAATTGTTTGTATAGATTCAATATGCGTGAACTTCTCCTACTTGCCAGAAAGAATTAACTACTCCAATCCTTATCCTACCCTAACTATTTTGCGGGAGGCTGCATGGGGAAGTTACGAGGTATGAGTATTGATCTAGATCCTTATAGTTAATAGGATCAACATATGCTTCTTAATCACCTGGACCTAGTCCTCGAAAAGTTGCACAAGGAGCTAAGATGATATATTAAAAGATGGAAATATTTTTCTCATGGATGAATCATAGTGGATTATCCCAATGATCGTAAAAGAAAAGAAGAATAGAGACACCATAATATGCATGTATTTGTGTAGATTAAACATATCCTACATGCATGATCCACTCCCAACACCATTCACTAATGGAGTTTCAAAGAATGTGGGTGTTGGAGAGGCATGCACGTTCACTATCAGGTTTTATATACACCATCAAGTGAATATCATAAAGAAGGATAGGACCAAGATTTCATTTAAGATAGAATAGGGATCCTTTTCATATATAGTCACACAATTTGGATTAAAGAATGAACTAGTTGTATTCTCTTGAATTGTTTCCAAAACATTTAAAGAGTTTATCCATAGGTTGCTAGAGGTATAATTAGGTGACTAGATTATATCCAACTTGTTATAATATCACATATAAGTCCTAATATTGGTGGTTAATCAATTTCAGAAACTCCAAATTTCACTAAATATTAAGTATTGTATCTTTGGCACTCATTTTGGCACATTATTGGGCCATATTATTTGCATAAAGGGTCTACTAGTAGGTCTTGCAAAGATTGCATTAACTATGGATATGAAGGATCCTATGTTTGTAAGATAGTTGCATCCCACATTAGGGCATATAGGCTACTATATGAAGTTCATCTGAGACAATGTGAAGTTGTCACACTGATGGAACAATTACTAAGGAAAGACACCAAATACAATTGGACATAGGAATGCTATAAAGTGTTCAATACGCACAAGAAGAAATTAGTTATATGTTGATACGTGTCTTTCCATTTTGGAAATAAATAATTCATGTGCTTGCAGATTGATTATTCATTGCCATAGGCTCAATTATTGTCCAACCATGGGATAGGAACATTAATCACCCTATTTTTGTCACTAGCAAAAAGTTGTTTGATCCAAAGAATGATTATACCACCATATGGTCTTAATTGATAAGAAATCAAAAAGTGGAGTTTGTAGATAAGTCTCCATGGTCTCCTCCATCTACAAATATCTATATTATGATGTATTCTCTCTCAAATATGTGAGTTTTCCTTGGAGACAGAGCTGTAGTTCTAAGGCAGAAAACTACGAGGCTTTAGGTTAGTTTTGGCTCAGATCTCTTGCAGTCTTAGGCCTCTGGTGCAGAGGTAAGTAAGGGCGTTTCATGTATATTCTAATATAATTTGGATCTTTGTTTTTGGCTACAGGAAATTTGTAGGTAAAGATACTTGTGAAGCTTTCCTCTAGGTAAAGCTACCTGTGAAGACTTGGTAGGAGGGCCAAGAGAAAATACCTTTTCTCAAGCCTTCACCACTCAGATTGTTAGCACAGGTGCCCAATTCCTATAATAATATCTTGAATGCTTA
This sequence comes from Pinus tabuliformis, assembly GCA_031772625.1. Taxonomy (NCBI): domain Eukaryota; kingdom Viridiplantae; phylum Streptophyta; class Pinopsida; order Pinales; family Pinaceae; genus Pinus; species Pinus tabuliformis. The sequence goes on along the minus strand of CM062807.1, from coordinate 1,071,001,133 downwards.
GGAAACATCAGATAGAAGAAAGTACAGTTCAGAAGTTTATATTTGTTGTATGCAGACTCAAAAGTGAGTCTAGAAGTTGACCTATGCAAGTTACTCTATTATTAGAGGTTTTCATCTTTGAAAGGATGTGGAGTTCTGGCCATTAATAAGGTTGTGTTATCTTCTCTATGGGCCTCATTCTTCTCCTATTCACTTTTGGTTGAGCACACTCCATTAAGGGCCCGCATTTTCACTATTAGGTTCTATAGACACCATCAAGTGAATATGATAGAGGGGGATAGGACCAAGATGTCATTAGAGAAGCAATATGGATTCATTTCATATATATTCATGCCATTTGGTTTAAATAAGGCACTAGTTGTATTCTCTTGAATTATTTCCAAAACATTTAAAGAGTTTATCCATAGGTTGTTGGAGGTATAATTAGATGACTAGATTATATTCAACTTTTTAAAATATCACATAAAAATTCTTATACTGGTGGTTCATAAATTTTTGAAACTCCAAATTTCACTAAATATTAAGTATTGTATCTTTGGCAATCATTTTCGCACATTATCAGGCCATATTATTTGCACAAAGGGTCTACTAGTAGGTCTTGCAAAGATTAAATCAATTATGGATATGAGGTATCTTATTTTTGTAAGATAGTTGCATCCCACATTGGGGCATATAGGCTACTATATGAAGTTCATCTGAGACAATGTGAAGTTGTCACACCGATGGAAGAATTACCAAGGAGACACACCAAATACAATTGGACATAGGAATGCTATAAAGTGTTCAATACCCACAAGAAGAAATCAGTTACATGTTGAAACATGTCTTTCAATTTTGGAAATAAAAACTTCACGTGCTTGTATATGTATCATTCATAACCCTAGGTTCAATTCTTGTGCAACCATGGGATAGGAGCATTAATCACCCTATTTTTGTCACTAGCATAAAGTCATTTGATCCAAAAAAGAACTATACCACCATATGGCTTTAATTGATAAGCAATCACAAAATGGAGTTTGTAGATAAGTCTCCATGGTCTCCTCCATCTACAAATCTCTGTAATATGACCATAGGCTCTCTCAAATTATGTGATTTTTCCTTCGAGACATAGTTTTAGTTCTAAGCCAGACAATTACGAGGCTTTATGGCAGTTTTGGCTCAGACCTCTTGCAGTCTTAGGCCTCTAGTGTAGAGGTAAGTAAGGGTGTTTTGTGTATATTTTGAAATAATTTGGATCTATACTTAGGGCTACAGGGAAAGTTGTAGGTACAGCTGGTTGTGAATACCTGGTAGGAGGACCAAGAGAAAAGACCCTCTTCTCAAGCCTTCACCACTCAAGATTGTTAGCACAGGTGCCCAAAACCTATAATAATATCTTGAATGCATAGGAAACATCAAATATAAGAAATTATAGTTCTAAAGTTTATATTTGTTCTATGATGACTCAACAGTGAGTCTAGAAGTCGACCTATGGACATTACTCTTTTTTCAGAGGTTTTCATCTTTGAAAGGATGTGGAGTTCTGGCCATTAATAAGGTCGAATTACCTTCTCTATGCGCCGCATTTTCTCCTATTCATTGTTGGTTGAGCACACTCCATTAAGGGTCGAGAAATTACCTTTTCTAGATGTGAAGGAAATGTTATCATTACTAGACAACTATTTCTTATTTAAAGAGAAGATGGGTATCATTTGTTGAATGTAGAAGTTAAAAACTCTATTCCCTGTGCGTATATTCTAGGAGAACACAAGTTTCAGTGTGGAAAATAGACCAAACATCATATGCAAATTCAGGAGATGAATTTATATGTTGAAGGGATCGTACTACTTTTGGAAGTCAAAATTACCAATCTAATTTATCATGACTGAAGACTGGAGGTGCATAGCTTTCTGCCACTAGCTCAAGCTGACCAAATCTTGTATAGAGTATAGATATTGATGATACAACATTGTGACAATTGTAAGACTCCTGATGGAAAGTTCTGAAATAACTATTTGAGCTCCAATTCACCCTCAGTATTATCAAACTAACATTTTAAGCAGTCGTCTTGTAACGCTTATGAACCAACGAAGAAATAGATTTGTGTTAGCAAGACTTGGTTATGATTCCTTAGATATGAAAGTTTGTCATTTTCTGAATCATTGAATTCTTCCTTAGTATCTTTATGTTTATCTTTTAAATATTTGATTTGCTATAGTATTTGTTTCTTAACTGTTTTTACGCACAAATTTTCTTTTTATTTTTCTCATAGATTATCCTTTATTTCCTTTTGATAACTTTCCTTATTGTATTTTACTCTTTGTTTTTTAACCTTGAATTTCTTTATTTGTGAAAGTAAATTCTCATTGTGGTCCCTTAGATGCCAATTTTTTTTTTTTGTTTTTTGTTGGTTTTTCATGAAACCAATCTTAGATATCTTTATATTTCTTCATTGATGCATGATTCTTTTGTTGAAGTTTTGTGGTTTCTTCCTTTAATCATTTTATTGATCCCTCATTTTTTTCTTGAAGTCTTGATGTTCTTGTGTACTAAATAATCTTCCACACCTTGGACAACGTAAATTGCACTTTTTTCAATAT